>OW121714.1:10000000-14800000 GCA_933228805.2 Hipparchia semele
ATTTGCACCAAAAGGAGGGTGATGTTTTTTTTAATTGATTTTATTTTAATGTACAGAACGCATTTTGCAATTCGGACTTATGTAATTATTTCTAAGATATGTTTTAAAATCTCTTTAAATCTGAATATCTCTAATCGGTGTGGTTCTTTTGCACTTAGTTTTCGTTTGCAAATCAAATTACAGATAGAAGTTCCGCATCCGGTAGTAGTACCGGTGCCGCAGCCGTATCCGGTTAAAGTTCCGATTCCAAAACCAGTGGCCGTGCCGTTTTTTCGAGAACTAACCGTGCCGGTCGAGAAGCCCGTGCCATACCCGGTCATCAAAAAGGTCCCTTATGCTATAGAGAAGCTTGTTCCGGTACCTGTTGTAAAACAGGTGCGTTCTGTTGTATAACATTAAATAAAAGTAACCTACTTAATGTTTAATACCTAGTTATGTAACATTTTAATTTATCATTTAGAAAAGATATTCGCCTTACTTATTGCTTTGCACATTATTATAATATTATGTTGCATCAATGATTTTAAGTAAAAAAGTTGGTTATATTCTGTAAAATTTGCCATTGTTTAAAAGATTAATCTTTTCAAATCTTAATTACTACAATTTGATCGCATTTAATTATTTTATTTATTTCGCGTTTAAAAGTATTAACTGTAATTTGTAGCTACTAAATATTTAATTAATATGCTAGGGACTAGCGATAGAGACTTACGAAACTAATCCTATAATTAAACTGTATTTTGTATATATATAACTTTATTCCCGATATAAACGCAGTTGTAAATATTGCACTATTTATGAAAATAGTATCCTTTTCACTTGCATGTATGATTTTGCCATACAAGTGTATATAATAAGTATACTTAATGAATAAATAAATAATCGAACTTGCAATAATTTATCTTCCAGATTGTTACGTATGTTCTTACGTAAGCTTATTGTACGGTTATGCACTTTAAAAGTCAATTAAGTGCTTATATTTAAAAAAAAGAAATAATCGATGACGAATAATAATAAAAATTATAATATATCGTTATAATACAAAGGAAGGGTACCATTGTTTTGCAAGCTTTATATTGGTTGTATATTCTTGAAAGAATTGAATACCTACTGTCCATTTTCACCGTCAATCTCTGAATTTTAGGGTACGATACACCTAAGACGTAAGCCTAAATTGATTGATTTTTAAGTACGATTAATACCACAATAGCAAGGATAATATTGTCTAGATTTAGGTGATATCCATGGGTGTAAAAGAGCTCCTTAATTTTACCTAGCAATTAACATAAATGTTTAATTTCATTTTTTCCCATTTCCACCAACCTACTACAAACTTAAATCAATGCTCTATGTAGAATTCTCTTGTTGAGGTGTTCCCTAAAGATTGGTGAAATAGAAATTTTCAGTAACTTAGCTCAGGAACGTTAGTGAAAATGGAGATGGGTTTTTTATTATTTATTAAATCTAACCAGTACATTTCACCAGGTTCCCGTGCCCGTAGTAAAACCGTACCCAGTGCATATTCCGCAAATCCGCCCAGTGTTCCATCACACGAAACCGCACGATGACGATGAGATAGATCCTTATGAAGAGGAGTATATCCCGCGACCAGATGCCAAACGACCAAGTAACAAACGACCGAAGAAGTAAGTTTTAAGAGTATAAGAGTCTCAATAGCCTAACAGTTAAGAATTCTGCCTCATTTCGGCCCAGTGGCGATGAATTGGGTCGTGGCATGAATGTGTGCTTGTTACTCACAATGCACATTTAGTAAACTTACATACTGTATTTATATCATCTTCAAGAGGTGAAAATGTAGTACAAGGTGTCATCTTGTACTACATTATCTATGCGTTATAATCTAAAGCTACATAATTTTATTATATTTTCAGTTCTCGCAATCGACAGCATCCCTCATCCAGTTCCAAAAGACCATCGCGAGCTCCATATTATCAAGATCGCAGTAGAAGAAGAATTCCAAACCGGAGACCAACCAATTATCACGACCAAAGACAGAGAAGACCATACCCTTCAGAATCTCATTCCCATCACAGATATAGGGAAGATTTTGATGAAGATGACAGTGATAGTGATTTTGAACGCTACTGCAAAAGAACTGGTAAATGTTAGGGAACGTAATAATAAGTGAAAAAGAAACTTTATCTTAGTGTTTCTACACATTTATGGAGAAAGGAGGAGAAACATTCGTCAATGTCTATCTGAAACTACTGAAGCAAGAAATATTAAATCAAAGTAGCTTATTAAATATACAATTCGCAATATGTATGTTAGAGATTTGGAAAGTTGAGATTTCAGAAAGTAGAGAATTGGAGTATCTGATAGAAAACAAAATAATATGATCAATATGAGAATAATAATAAATAATTTAACTATGGTTTTGTTGCGATGGTTAGGTAGGTACCTAAGCTACGTGACGAGTTTATAGTCAACTGTCGAAAATCGTGGAGTGATTTATAATAATTAAATTTTAATACAATTTTATCAACGCGCATGCATTTCTTATAATATTAGTGTAAATAAATTTGTTAATTATTTATTAGTAGGTATTATGATACAATTAGATAGTGTTCTAGGAATTTGATTGTAGATTTCTATAAAATATGTTGTTATAAAATTAAGCATACCGTACGCATTTCATTTATTAGGCAAGATCAATGTCATTAATTAAGCCTTGCCTTAATTTTATTTCATACCCAAAATTCAACTTTAATTATGCATAAATTGAAATTATTGTAAATAGAATATTATATTATTTATGTTTCAAACCTATTTATTATAATTTAAAAAAAACTGTTGAACGTGTATTTTTGTCGGGTGTGGATGGGAAACAAGAATAGGAACATGAGAAAATGCTGATTTGATTATGTTCTATTCAAAGATATCCTCTATTTGAACAACCTACAATAAAGTAGCAAGGAAGAAAAGGTATACAATCAACTTTAGCAGGCATTCAGGCAAAAATTCAAAAAATTACTGTTTTGGCGTCCGTAACTAGATAGTTCTATCTATATGACACTGATCAAAAAATATTTTTTCAAAAATTATACATACTTCTTTAATAAATAATACGTTTATAATTTTGCTTCGTTGTAACGAATTTTGTAAGTAATTTTTGATTTCGTTTTAATATAAACGTTTCCTTGTTGTAGTCAATCAAAAAAAGTCAAAATCACGAAAATTCCGATGAAAAATCAGAAAACACTGAGCGAATCAGAATCATGTACTGCATCCCTAGTTTGAGTTTTTATTAGGATGTCCCATACTCCCTGTATATGTAACAGAAAAGAAAAGATTTTAATAACAATAAACTTTTACAAACTGCTTTTGAATCGTCAACTGAAAATACTAGGTATACTACTACTGGGTCGGAAATAGCGTAATACTTTAAAATCAAAAATTATACCTAGTGTTATTTTTTTTATAAACTCAGCTGAATTATAAGTTATCGATTGTGATCACAAATGGTCAGACATTATGCTTACATAGAGCTGGTTACAGTCTGCACGCACGCGCAGAGATCAACGCACGGTCGCGCATCGACGCGCGCTTTTACTCGCTCGCGCTCCGCTAAACAAACATCTTGTTTACAGCAGATTCCTATCCATAATCCATAAAATACACATATAAATATACAAAATAATTTAGCTCTTATCTGACAAGCTGGAAAATTCAGCAGTTTGCGCTAGGTGTGGACCGTCCGCCCGCCTCTTCAGCTATTAGACATCCAAGAGCAATCAATCTAGGAAATCATACGGAACAGCACACTTAACTCACTCTACGCAAGTTCCACTCCGTTCATAGGGTTTGTTGTTTGCATAGTCGTGGTGCATTATTTATAGTTTAATAATAATCAAAGGTTCTTTATAGAAGTAACTAAGTACCGATCTAATATAATTTCCATTGAAGGAAGTTCATTCACCTCAACCCATCAAAAGTGCGGCAAACTATTGTACACAAGTACAGGACACTGGTATCGTAACAAACAAGAAGGGTTTAAGGCTTATGTCATCGTCCGCCACCAATCACCATGGCTTAGTACGAATTGGTTCACACACCTTTCAGATCATCATGGAGAACTCAGGCACAAGACACAGGCAGATTTCGTCACAATGTTTACCATCATGGTTAAGGCAAGTTATATTTAACCGTTTAAAACATAACATTGAAAAGAGATGCGTTCCTGGAATCTAACCACACCGACCGGATGGAGGCGAAGTCAAAGTTACACTTAGCAGATACTGCTTTTTTTTATTCGATGACAAGATAGCCCTTGACTGCGATCTCACCTGATAGGTAGTACGGGACGATGCAGTCTAAGATGTTAGCGGGCTAACTTGGAAGGGGTATGGCAGTGTAGATACATTCAAGCCATACTTCTAGTCGGTTTCTAAACGCCATAATGCCGGAACGCTAAATCGCTTGGCGGCACGTCTTTGACGGTAGGTTGGTAACTAGCCACGGCCAAAGCCTCCCACCAGATAATAGCTTATAGTTAAAGTTATAAGTTTATAGTTAAATATTAAATATTTTTTTGCTGTAATCCGCTAAACTAGAGCTAAGGTAATTAGACAGATTCACTTGACGATTCAGAAGAATTTTGTAAAAGTTTATAGTAGAGTGCAGTAAGTATGGTAAAGCGGGATGGTTTGCGATGCATAGTACGTACTATGCATCGCAAACCATCCCGCTTTTAGACATGCAGGAAAAGCAATCAATCAAGCAAGCCATACGCAACATCACACGAAGTCACAAACCCTCTAAAAACGCTGTACCTACCTAGTACTTACGTTTCACTCCGCTGAGGAGTATAGGATTTGTGTGGTGTTGCGTTGTAGTGGTCTAGCTAGTAAATCTATATATATATAAAAATGAATCCCTATTTCCTTGGTCATCGCATCACGCGTGAACGGCTGGACCGATTTCGCTAATTCTTTTTTTGTTGTGTTTGTTATTGTCAGGAGAAGGTTCTTATAAAAGAAAAAATTAAGAAAATTGCGCGAAAAATTAGATAATTTAAGAAAACTTAACCAGCATATTAAATTATTTCTAATGTAACCGCTTTTACAATTCAAACTTTTTTGATGTAACCTTATGGCGTTTGACATAACATTGACAAAATGCGTGCTGCCAATTTCGTCAAAAAGTTTCAATATTCATAGTTAAGACAGGACAACGTCTGTCGGGTCCGCTAGTATATAATATAATTTCCATTGATTTATTTTATAACTGGGCAAGTACGAAGGTTAAATTAAAAATTTGTATCACCTGTATGTGGAATAAATGGGACCTAGTCTAGTTATATATCAGATATAGATATATAGATACCTTTCTGATATCTTGTTTGCCTACGAATTACTTATTGATGACAACCAATACCTTGATAACCACTAGACCTACTGCCTCGTTGATCTAGTGGTTAGCAAGTTCGACTGCGGATGACGAGGTCCCGGGTCGGGCCATGAAATGTATTGGGGTTTTCTGTCAAGAAATTCTCAGTACTAGCCCGGAGTAAGGAAGTTGGCGGTGAGTCACCCCCTGCCACGGAGAACACGTAAAGCTGTCGATCCTGCGCCTGATCTCTCTCCAGTTGTATCGGATTTCCATCCCATCGGACCATGAGAGTAAGGGAATGGAGAGTACACTTGTGTTTGCGCACACACTTGCGCACTATTATATCTCCCGCGAAGATGGCTAATCTCTGTAAAGATGGAAATACGGAATCCAAGAAATGAATCCTTTGTTCGCGCCTTATGAAAATAAATAGAAGTGTAATTAAGTTAATAATTTGATTTATCCTAATTCAGGCGTTTGTGGTGAAGGAATTATAAAAAAAAATTGTTGCATTAATTAGTGCCCAGGTCATGGCTAGCGGTTGGTTGTCACGAATTCTTTATTGCACTTTTGGTTCTATTCTCAAGTTTGGAATACCTTTCCCACGAGCAAGGTTGCGCCAAGAGTAATAATTATTCTGGATCTTAGACACTATAATTACTTATTTTAAACACACCTGCAACTTGGAAAAATTTAGAAGGAAGACCTACATCTCACCCCGTTTTAAATATCCCTTAAAATGTATCTACTTACTTATCTGAAACGGTTAAAAGTACAGTGGTTGAAGTAAGGTTGCTTTGGCCAGCTAACTACACTAAGGTGGTAGCAGTTAGTAACATCGAAGTGTATCCTATTTATTCTATTAGAACTGAACCTAGCTTTTATGATAGGGTCTACAACTAGATCTACCCAGAGCTCGACCTTTCCTTTTGCTTGGGATGTAGCGGTAGTAATGGAAGGACAGCCAAGCCCCTCTTTTTCATTAGGCACTCTGGGCATGTGCCCAGAATTCTTGCTGTGCTGAAAAAAATGTTACATGTAGGAAACTTGGTTTACATAATATTTTTAGTTATTCAGAATTGACGACACTGCTTCGTTAAATAGGCGTGTCAAATAATATCCTACATAATCCTGAAAATGTATTTGAATTGTTTAGACTTTTTCCTTTATTTGTAGGTAGAGCTCGCTGCGTGGCAAGTTTCAAGATTTTGGTTTACCGAGAAGTATCCGGTTTTGATAATGCGTATTTTTGTATGAATACTATATGGAAAGTTTGTAAACTTTTTAATGAATTTAAGTAACTATACATTTTAAGCCATTTCAAGCCTTAACACAAATAGAGACAGACAGACAACCTTGTGAGTTGTGGTCTTATAAGGATTTCGCTTTTTCGAAAGTTTTTATGAGGTACGGAACCCTAAGTTACAGTAATGAATTTAGTTTGTTTGATAGGTACATAAATAATAAACGGATGAAGTGCGAATAATATATTAACTAAAACGGTAGCGAAGTAATTTAAAGGACATCCACTTATAAAGTTGATTGACCTTTCCAATTGGGTATGGTTCGCTTATTATTTTGGCATCGAGTTTCCGGATTTTGTTGATGTTATTGATTTGGGAAGTTTTGAGACATTCCACTAACTCATATGGGAAACCGGATAGAAAGTGTTAAAATTTTAATAGCTATCCAAGTATTCAGTCCCAATTCAATCATAATTTAAGGCTTTAGGGTAACATACTATAACTTTTATTTTTACATTTTGACCCATTTATCCCAAAACAACAAACGCCTTCATCGCCTTGTTAATTTTTTTTTTCTTTTCGTTTTTTTATTTAAAAAAAAAGAATATTAGCCAAGCTGAAGTTGACTAATACCTATCCCCATAAACGAAAAGCTTGTGCTAGGAGTGGGTACGACAATAGTGCAAGGGTGGGGTTCGAACCTTCGACCTTTCAGTTTTAGTTCGCATCTTTAACCGTTGGGCTATTTTTAAATCGTTACTCAGCTGTAACTCAAGTATAGGTTTGCTCACGATGTTTTCAAGTGATAAGAGTATTTAACCGTAACCCCTAAAATAAAGACAATAATATTTTAATAACATATTCATCGAACTATAACACTTAGAAGCGCAATAGTCGACGCGTTGATAAGCCAATTTTAATAAACCTGGCTCGATTCGCATTTTGTCCATATAAAAGTGCTATTTTGTATGGAGTCGTGTACGCATCGATTCAGCCTTTCGCATCGATTCGGCTTACGCATTTTTTGTACCTCAAATCCATGTAAGTGTAACTCGTATGCGTACACATCCAGAAAATAATTACGTATGGCTTTCAATGTTGTTTATTCGGAGACTACGTTTGGAACTGAACTTCTACTACGTTTGGAATTGAACTGTTATAGTTCAATGATAATAATATAATTACTATGTTGCGTTGAATTAAAGTCTTACACAGAAAGCTATTAACGAACATTAACGGTGTAAATTTAATAATATGAGTGTTCCTTGTCACGTCAATGCTCACAATTGCACTGAAATCGATCAGCGGCACACCTAATTAAAAAATACCAGCACGCATCTTTTACATCCGTCCGCGTCTAATTTAATAATTTCCACTACTTACCTAACTGTTAATCATGGTTCAATATTCTTCTAACAGTAGTAGATATCTACTACTGCATTTTTTGTATTGAGATTGCATATGCAAATTATATTAAATAGTAGTTTATGCCCAAGGCTTCGATCACGAAAATCCTTTCTTAGTGGATGCCTACGTCATAATAGCTATGATAGCTGCATGGCAAAAAGCCCGATCCGTCCAGCGCGGGATAGAGTTCTGCGTTGATAGATCAATCAGTCAGTCTTTACCTTTTACATATTTAGTTTTGTCTTAATAAATATTTAAATCTAGGATTAAAATCTAAATAAAATAAACTAAAATCTAATAAGGTCAACCATTTACCATACCAACGCAGAGTACCTAAAATGCTGGCATCATTGCACCAGCTTTAGATGACCAAAATAATTCTTTGGTCAAGGTAACTCTTGGATCCCCGCTAGGCTCGATGACCCTTCTTCATGTAATATTTTTATGTAAGTAATTTTAGAGATTAAAAAAAGTGAAGTGATTTCAAAAAAAAAACAATGAAAAGTTTATCCTTCCGTAGGGTAGAGTAATAGACAATGAACGGTTTGCTTTAGAACCTAACCAAAAAGTAGTAGTCGCATTCTACTCTAGTCACACAGTACAGGTTTCAATCCCTTTTCCAAAGTTATTTCCACCTGAGGTGTTCCCTAAAAGTTTGTGAAAATGAAATTGACCTAACTTAGTTTGGGTAGCCCGTAAAAGTTAGGGAACGTTGGTGAGAACGGGCATAGAATCCTTACTATCCTTACTTATTATAAATGCGAAAGTGTGTTTGTTTGTTGGTTTGTCCTTCAATCACGCAGCAACGGTGCAACGGATCGACGTGATTTTTTACATGGCTATATTTGAGGACCTGGAGAGTGATATAGGCTACTTTTTCCCGGAAAATCAAAGAGTTCTCGTGGGATTTTAAAAACTATGTATGACAAATATAGTAACAATGACAATACGTAAAATGCAGTATTGTGTGTAGTATGAAATTCAGAAAGGTAACAAGTTTATTTTTCGTAGGTTTAAAATAGCTATTCAGCTAACTAGATGGGTAAATATTTCTATAGCGCGAGTAGGTAGGTACCTAATGGGTATAAATGGACAGCGGATACGTGGATCACAGTGATGAGCCTTGAATTATCCGTATCGAATTCACAACAGTGATCGCGCAATCGGCTTTAAACTTGACACAATAATTTTACTTCTACCTATTACACTAACACGATCAGTAAATACAGAATTACTAAACGACTTTAACTAATGTTTTTAATCCTGCAGGCTGCAGTTAAACTGGCTTGAGGTTAAAAGTTTTACTCTACTTATTACGAGTAGGTTGGTGCATAATTATTTAGTTTCCGTAATGGGTCTTTATTTTGTTGTTGTTGTTTGTTGTAAAATATCTTGTGATAGGAGTACGTGCGACAAGAACGAAACCTGCAGTGCAGTTTAAAATGTCGACCTATTGGTTTTCGGGCTATTTTTCAGGTCATGGAGGCTAGGTAGATACATATCATTTGTGAGTAGGCATGTAAGGAACTTACGTTCATAATTGAGATTTTTGTAATATACTTAGCTTTTAGGGTTCCGTACCCAAAAGGTACCACTACTAAGCCTCCGCTGTCCGTCCGTGCGTCCGTCCGCCTGTATCTCATGGTGTAACAGGTAGATACTTGACAGAATATTTAAGTATATCTATAGTCGCTATAACAATCCTTACTAATATTATAAATGCGAAAGTGTGTTTTTTTGTTGGTTTATCCTTCAACAACGCTGCAACAGAGCTACAGAGCAGGATCGATTTTTTGCATGGGTAAAGTTGAGGACCTTGGAAGTTATATAGGCTTCTTTTCATCCCGGAAAATCAAAGACTTCCCGCGGGATTTTAAAAACCAAATCCACGCGGACGAAGTCGCGGGCATCAGCTGGTAAATAATAAAAATAAAATAAAAAATAAAGGGGGCCCCCCATGAAGAAACGTGATTCTTTCGACGTTTTTTGCTCCACCATAACAATGGCTTAGGTACGATGATACGGAATCTTTCGCGTGGGAATCCAAGTCGAACTTGGCCGGTTTTTATTTTTACTGTGATGATGGAAATCTTTCTGGTTTGCTGGGATCCTACCCCTAGGTCGGTTTCTAGCTGGAGGTCTGTTTTCTATAAAACCGATGTGGTAAATTGATAATTATCATTCATCACGCGCTCTTCGGTGAAGGCAAACACCGGTCGTAAAGAAACCTACATGCCTCGGGAGAAATCTTTTATATTGTTACATTTTGGTTTAAGTTATCCAATATAAATCAAACGTTTAATAAAAGTTAACTAACATCAGTAATCGCTATATAGGAACTGTGTGTATACGGATTTAATGTATATTTAAAAGCTTTATGAAAATAGGTATGTATTAACTTTTGATTATATTTATCTGAGTTGATAGGTAGTACCTACTTATAATTAATTATTTGTTCTAAGAAGTTTGCGGTCACAACTTGATACTAAGTATGTAGATGTGAGTGTACACATTGATTTTGGTTAGGTACATTAATAATAAGCTATAGTGTGTTAGTGGTGTAGTGTACCTTTCTAAAAATTGCTTTACATAGGTAACAACAGATTTAGTAAAATTATAAGTAAAATTGTTTGGATCATTAGTTCTTACCAGTCGTCGAAGATCATTAAAACAAAAGTACTATATAATACACATTATTTTATCTAGGTTATTTTGAGATCGTTGTGAGACAAAAACTATCGAAACTAAAAAAAAACAAAAAATTAATATCTCTAAACATAGACACATGAATAATTCAGTCTTCGAAGAACCAACTTACCAAGGCAATAGGTACCTACGTCCATAAACAGATAAATAAATAATTTTCGTAAAAAACAGTCCCTTAAATAAATATAAAGTACAAGATTGGGATAGGTATTCCAATCTACTATGTTCAACTGGGATTATTTTCATTACCACACATTTTTTTAAGAATATCATAAAATTTTAATACAAAGTAAGTAATTTTTTCTTCTTTCAAATTTCCGTCTCGGCTGTTGTCGAAAATCGAAATAGTAGCAGCAGATTTTCCTGTTCGAAGACTTTATTATAGGTAGGTAGGTCGCCATTCATATCATCGCCATTTTTTTGGCTTAGCAGAAATCACCCCACTGGCCGTTCTGAAAATATTATTATATCTACTCATTCAAGTCAACGTTATTCTCAGGTAACTCATAGTTAACTAATTTAACTTTTTTTACTGAAGTCGTACCTACGTAGGTTTTTAAATTTAATTTTTATTTAAAGGTAAATAATTTAACTTTAACTTTTGATTACTTCTTTATAACTTCATGTCTCATCCGTTTTTCTTAGCGGTATAATCTCCTACCTAATTATAACAAAGTAAACCTAGATATTTTTGAAACTTTTAAGGAAAAACTCGTAATGTCTAGGATCGTTTTGTAGAATAAGAGCAAGCAAATAAAAAGCTTGCAAAGGCCTCGAACTGTTTAGTCTGTGAACGCGGCCCCGCTGAACCGGTCGCCACTGACCTTACGCGGTAAACCTACACTTTTCACATGTAAGTCGATTGTTTATAAACTCCTATCACAATTTTTTTTGCAAAGTGCAGAGTTACTAATATGAAACGCATCAAAATTCAGTGTTTAATATGCTAATGTACCTAACACTTTGTATACCAAAATTGTACTCAATTATTAATATTTTTATTTAATTAGCACTAACTTCTTTATTTATCCACTTTATACTTATTGGTAGGAAAGTGCTAGCAGATGTCAGCGATTTACTCCGCGCGAAACTTTTTAACTTTCCGCAATAAAAATATGCAGCTGCAGCAGGTTTTCAGGATGCAAGTTATCTTTGTGCCGTTCCATTCAGTGGTTGAGCCGTTAAAAAGCCACGCATTTTTATTACACATATTAGTATTGATTACCCTTATTCACATCGATTTCGTTAAGGTGAGCCAGTTAGTTTGTAGAAATCTCTTGAAGTTAGCACTTCATTAAAATACAATCTGTATGTGTATGTTATCATGTACTTATATAATCTGTTTTATGACTTGTAGTAGATGGATGCAAAAAACATAGGTAATATATAGGTACGTCTACGTTTTTTGTGTTTTTTACTGACTGAAAGAAATCGTCACTCCGAACTAGCGCTCGAATTCACTTTGTATAAAATATGGGTAAGCACTTACAATCGATTGTTGAGATGGGATAAACACATTAAATATATCGATTACCGATCGATAAACGTTTTAAACTAGGAACTACCTATAGATCCTTGGGTAGGTAGGTACCATTTAATGCAAATGTAATTCAATCGACATTTTCTCAAGTGCCTATGTAAGATTTATTGTAGGTATTTAACATGTAGAGCATGATTCTACATTTTTAGGGTTCCGTAGTAAAACTACAAAAAATCATCTATAGAGCTGTAATTTGGTATGGTTAATTGTTTAGGTATACATAATAAGTATTAATTAAATTCGCCGACCAAGTTGTACAATAAAATCTTGAAAAAAAAGTATTATTTTGGGTATCTCTCTACACGTAAATACGTACCTACGATGATTATGAAATCGTTGGAAAGGTCGTTCAAAAGTATCGAAATTTTTTTGCGATTGAAGGATCCGTTTGCGAAATATTAAGCCTTAAAATGAAAATTTAAGGAAAATTTTTGTTAGATTCGGGCGTCCCCAGCTTCCTCCCCCCATTTATTTTGGATATGTAAAAAGTATTCATGTTAGATCTATAACAGGTAAGTAAGCGATTATCAAGGGTCATCTAATTTGGAAAATTATTTTTTTTATATATTTTTACCTAGGTGCCATAATTTACTCGCGGGATAAATGCGCTCATTTCTATTGTAGGCCGCAAAAACTATATAACAGATCTTATAATAGCATACAATAGCTACTAAAAACTTATTAAATACCTACTAAAAGTCATTAAATAGAGAATGTCCACCAAAAAACATGCCAATACAGCCGTCATTATGCAGGAAATCACTACGCTTTAACGTAAGCACGTAGGTCGTAAGTATTTTACGAAATAAATCATAGTGAACCTATTTAGGTATTTTACAATAACGGACCGAATACCTTGATGTTAAAATTAAATCGTATCCTTCTTATTGTTGCTTTATTTGTAAGATAGAATTTAAAGAGTTTTTCTGTAGGCTCGATTTTCAACTGCATGACTCGTGCTCTTTGTTTATTTTTTTGTAACTAATTCAACTACCTATATAGTAAATTTTATTCTTCTCCCTCTGTCTAAAATAAAATTATAAGTAGTAGGTAGATGGAGTAGGTAGGTACGGAACTCGGAACTTTTGTATTTATTTAGAAACGAATTAATAGGTAGGTATATAATACAGTACTTAATATAATTTATCCAATTAAATCATTTTTTTCTAAAAAGTTCATTATATTACACACACTTTCCCAGATTTAAAGGCTTAGGTAAACTTCTTGGATTAGGTCATTCTAGGACCCAGGTATAAATAAATAGACAATGCCAACCAACGATTGAAAACTTTATTTGCGATGAAAAATACACTGTCCGTGATTGCGAAAGCAACGTGAAACGTGAAAGCAGATGTGGCTATATAATTCTGGCTAATACAATCATAATACCTACATACCTAAGTAACACGAAGTCGTTTTTGTTACCACATCACGTTCACAGTGTAGGACCCTGGAACTATGTGTTTTTTAACAGCAAATAAAGTTTAAATCGTATTAACGTTAATTTAAAACAAGGCACAGGTTTCAAGTCCGATTCAAAATGATAATAATTTTTGCAGTATTTTTCTTAACCTAAGCCTTGATACTTGTTTAATTAATTACCTTTTGTCCAGCTCTATTGAATCAGATAATACAAACAAGTCTACGCTTCAGTTTTATAATTGTGCATAATATCGAGATTACATAAGTAACTCAGACCTTGAAAAAGCCCAAGCACAAACTCACGATTTATTAACATTCCCTTCCCTTATAATTTGTGACAGAGCTGAACCTGATGAATTATGTATGACCTACTAGTATTAGCTTGGGGCAATACATACACAAAATTAAAATTACCGTATGTTCTTGGCGTCGTAAATACATGATTGCATACAAGGGAAGCTCTTCTTATTTTGGGAAAAGATAATTTTCTTTATAAATACCTACTCGGTTACAGGTTAAGAATTATTATTTTAGTAGCAACTTGCTTGCAATGTTGGCCACGTGGAGTTAGTTATGTTTTTAACAATCCCGCGGGAACTCTGTTTTCCGGGTTAAAAAGTAGTATGTAATGTCTCCAAATCCTCAACTATATCTATGCCAAAAATGGCGTCGATATGTTGCTCCGTTACTACGTGACCAACAAACAAATAAAGCAGTAAACAAACACGCATAAGTGTAGGGACGGCGATGTAAAATAATGCAAAATTAGACTAAATAGTAGGTAGTACTATTAACCTCCTACCTACATTTGTCCTACACAAAGAACATAACATTTAAAAAAATCTATTGCCGGTTTCTTAAATGGTATCCCCAAAACATTTTACTAGTTACATCTTTCGACTATCTAGGCTTGTAAATAAAAAATAAAAGTATCAATTCTCCTTGTCAATTTTGTAAAAATCGCGACGGAAGGCAGACAAGTGGAGGTGT
Organism: Hipparchia semele; assembly: GCA_933228805.2. Lineage (NCBI taxonomy): Eukaryota > Metazoa > Arthropoda > Insecta > Lepidoptera > Nymphalidae > Hipparchia > Hipparchia semele. The sequence goes on from OW121714.1 coordinate 10,014,662, forward strand.
GCTCGCACAGGGGTAAGTTAATCGAATGAAATCTTATTCAAATCATCGAAATGATTAGATTTATCCTAATTAGTAAGTAATTAAAACTATGAAATGTTGATATACAGTTTTATCTTCGCATAATAATAAATAGAATTTTCACAAGCTTGTTGTCATTTTCTATATCCTATGCAGAGGACAAAAGTAGGCAATAAAGTTTTGATAGTTTAACTACCTTTGTACTTTGTATAGTACATTGTAAGTTTTTGTCAATTATTTATCTATTTTCTAGCTTTTACAGATAATGATATATTACTAGAAGCATTAGAAGACTCTGTGTTTGACTTTTCGGGCGAAAATTCAGATCGTAATCTAGAGTTTATCCCTTCAGAGCCTAGTCGAAGATCCAATGACCACTAGACTAGAGATTTAGACAGCATTTCAAACCAAGATGATCTCCAGTAATTTGGAATTAGCATCTTCATCATTGTTTCGCTTAAGAGGATGTGGAAGAAGTGTTTTGCGTGGACGTGGACGTGGGCATGAACGTAGACATGGTTCTGCTCTTGGCAAGCAACTTCAATGAACGCAGTCTTTGTCCTAATTTACTCGATAGATTGCAAACAGGAATCGCCAAAACAACGGCTACTTTCAAGATACATGGACGAAAGATACCTGAAATTAATGATTTGACGCAGCCAGAATAATTGTTAGGTATATTTTACGCCTAACAGGAATTATTATTCCAATTTTCATCAATATTTATAGTAATTTTAATTAATAACAATCTATGTGTTATCTATCGATAAATTCTTAAAAACAATATTATTTGTCAGAAGCCGTCATGTTTCTTTTCTGACAAACACAAACTTGGCTAAGTAACTTATCGACAGGTTACAGAAACAGTAGAGGGCAATCTTTTCTAAATCATCAATGTAAATGTACTATTCTAAACTTATTGATCTCCAAAATTACTGACTCATCACTACATAATGTTTATTATATGCTCAGTTTTGTTTTGTTATTACAAGAAATATATTATTACACGACTACAGGAAAGGCAAAAGGAAGGATTATGATTTTAGCAGTCTATTTATGTATATTTATATGTATAATCGTATGTATGTATGTGGTATATTTACGTATGCTACGGTGTAGCGCCTAAATTACTGAGCCAATTTGGATAAATCAGGTGTTAATCGATTCTTTCTTATATTCGGGATGATATTAGTCACATATTATTCAATATGACGGATTTTATATCCAATTTTCCATAGTCTGGTTACAGTTTTTAAACATTTTTCTTATGTTGATAATGTTGTTTGGAGCATTGTTTATTTTTGTATTTTTTTCTGAAAATTTATTATGTATATAACATAAGGCAATAAATGTTTGTTATATTTTGATTCTTATCCAATTATAATTGCATTTAATTTCCTGAAACTATTCTATGTCCTATACAAATCACATAGTAATATCGTACTTTTGTCCTACGTATAGGACATAGTGAAAAACAGATTTTCCTAATGTAGGATTTTTTTACTATTTTTCCAGTATATCGTAATCTATTAGCAATATTATACTAAAGTTTCAAAAACATATTCTATAAAAAGTGTCTCTGGTAGGCAGTAGGTTAAATATATTTTATTTAGGAAAAAATCATGCAATTCACATTATTTTGAAGAAAAGGTACCATTTATATATTTTTATCTTGGCTATGCATGTTGTGTAAGCCTACAATAAACAGCATTTCATCATGCGTCCCTCATATAAATTAAATATTATCATGTACTTTTGTATCGCCTGTTGGGATTCCTAAATAAATAAATTAAATTTTTCTTATAATATCCATAAGGGTCGTGAAGCGCTTTGATGGTCCTCACAACATGTAACGTAGATCTCCTTCATCCTAATAGGTAAACGTTATCCACATCGGAACTTATTTCAACTGGACATATCGAATGTTCTTATTGCCTTATTAATGGCCGGTTAACCGTAACAATGCTATAAACTGTATTAATTAATTCTATTTCTATCGTTAAGCCTTTGTTACATCTCGTTCAATACGTTGTTGTGCAACCACCTTCGTCACAGTTCTCATAGTACCTGCAGACATAACAAGGCAGATCTGCCAGAGATAAGGAAGGCTTCTCGATGCGCCAAGCGTTTCCCAATAATGAACCATCTGCAAAAACGTGAGCGAATAATTATTTGTTAGCACACTGGGGCACCCGATACTGTCATTAGGGACTAGGTTGCCAAATCGACAATAGTTCCAGCCGATTCTAACATTTCAGTAATAACGAGACCTTTGAATCTGTAGCGAAAGTCTTACTTGCTTCAACACTAATATCTCGAAAATCTCAATTTTTTCTATAGTTTCAAAATCTGAGTTTTTGATGTTACAGTAAAGTCTCTTGTGAGTCTATTTTTCCGCTAATTCAGCTAATGGATTTTTCATAGAGCATGAAAATGCGATTTTTCTAAATTATCCATTAGTTAAAGTATAACTTTTTCGAGATAAAACTTTGATAAAATTTCTAACCTATAAAGTTTAGATTTTTTTTAAAGAAAAGCTTCAAAAAATTCTGTTAAAAAAATCTTCCGTGTCATCCTACGTCCATTGAAGTCCGTTGTTATGTTATTTCGTTGTCAGGTAAAACAGAAATACCTACTGGCGAAAACCCACTTGGGGAAATGAATGACGTCACTGAAGCTCGAATCGCTATTTTGATCACCATCGCGTCGACATAAACATCGGAAATTACTTATTATGTTAAATTACCATAACGAAAATCGTTTTAACTTTGTGCTATTAGAGCTCTGTTAATTCTATACAATTTTCATGCATAATTTATTGCTATGATTTATTGTAATAATTTATTTCAAAATTTATATAATGTGAGTAAGTAGCTCGAATTCTTGTCCTACCAAATGAACGGCATTATTTGATGACATAATAACAGGCTATTGTCATGCCTCTATAATAACACTGAGCTCATATAACCGTGTTCATAAGCACATGGGAACGTCATAATAGCGTGAAAATAAGGTATTCTTGTTAAAATATAACAAAAAGTATTTGTTAAGTTATGATTTTTCACATTTCATTGTTACAGGCCAAAAATGAGGGCAATAAGCTTAGTAATTGCACTGACGGCAGTAGTGAGCTGTAAAGCGGCATCCCCACAACCACAACTGCGCTTTGCATGGAAACAAGTAGATTTCGTTTGGGATTCCCCAGAACAAAGAGAAGCTGCCATAAAAGATGAATTATTCGTTCCTGCTAACAATCTCCCGCTTGGCTTGGCGAGATGGAAGAACAAAGTCTTTGTTACCGTACCAAGGTGGAAGAATGGAGTCGCATCTTCATTAAATTACGTCGACATCGATGGGCCAAAAGACCAACCATTAAAACCGTATCCATCTTTGAAAGACAATCTTATTGCTGATTCCGCGAAAGAAAAACCATCAAACAGCTCTATTATATCAGTATTTAGAGTGTTTGTGGATCCTTGTGATAGATTGTGGATTATGGATTCAGGATTAGCTGATATTTTAGGTAAATAATGCAATTTATATTTCGTTAACATATTATCTTCATCGTTCACGTACATATCTGTTCTTTAAATCTTCAAAGCAAGGTTTAGTTAAGGAAATAAGATTGTATAAGGAAAAGTATAATGAGGTATCGTTGGAGAAAGTTTCACTTTGTATCCGTAGAGCAACATAAGAAAGCCATCAATTGGCAACATGTCAAATTCCTTTGCGAGTTTCTAATATATATATTTTTTTCTATTATAGGATCTCCAAATCAGGTTGCTGGACCATCTTTGGTTATATTCGACTTGAACACAGACCAGTTGATCCATCGTTACTACTTCAAAGTGACTGACATGAAAGAGGATTCTTTCTTCGCCAATGTCGTAAGTTTTGAAACTGATAATATTGTTTTCATAAATTTTTGTAGATTCATCCTGGTACATTCCCTTAAAAATAAATAACCACTTAAAAAAGCTTAATCAGGAATTGATTGAAAAAATATTCTGTTTTATTCTGTTGGTATCTTTTTCTAGTCCTCGACACCGGCCTCGCAATTGTTTTTTGATATCATATTCATCATTGCTTTTCATGGTACATTGTTTTATTTGTTCTCACCAAGTATCTATCCATTATGCACACATTAAGTGTTTTGATTTTATGATAATATTAACTATGTAACGTGTTTCATTATTATTAGTGCTTATTGCGACAGGTGACAAACACTAGTATTGGCTAAACAACTCTAGCTGTTATACGATTATTACGATTTTACAAAATTTATTTCTTAGCGATACTTCCTTTTAATTTACTTAATGTTTACATAAAGCAATCTATTTTATGTCACTGATGGTTTTACACAAGTCTTTGGTTAAATTAAAACAGCCCGATGAAAATGGATTAACGCTCGTTAATTGGAATTTTGTCATTATTAGGTTGTTGTGCTTTGTTAAGTCGTATTTATCGTTGAGAAACATTCACAATATTATTTATTAAATGGAAAAGGTTTTTCATATCTTCAGGTGTACCATAAGTTATATATTGTGACTACCTACGGTAATTATGAGTCTAGTTTTTGCTTCAAATGTGGATAATTCATTAAATAGTTAATTGGCTCTGACACTGTCATATAAATTGCGTTTTCGCTACAATAATTGCGGTATAATACTTTCATGTCCACTACCGCATTTCGATAAATCATGGATACTATTACTTACTCAGTTTCTTATGTATCTACTTTAAAAACTTGATTATAAACTAGTTTACGAATTTTTTCTTTGACCATTATAACAACAATAACTGTAAAGACGAGTAGATCTATTAGTTGCACATGATAGTAATATCTGTAGATATATTATCGAGATTGCATATTATATTTTACTCTCCATAAAGATGTGTTAAGTCATCTTTAAATCAACGATGACTAAATACATCACCTTGCAAATTGGCAGACTTCACATACTTTTTAGAGCATTATGAAGAATTCCTGGGTAGGTTTTCTCACAATGTAGATATTCCTTCATTGTTAAAGCAAGTGAATTAAGACGCACATAACTTCTAAAATCTAGAGAATTCAAACTGTAGGTATTCCTTCATCGTTAAAGCAAGTGAATTTAGACGCACATAACTCCTAAAATCTAGAAGATTCAAACTGTTGACCCCTCCGAAAAGGAGGCCGAAGTTACTTAACTACTTTCGCCTTTAGACTATCATCGCTGGCATCATCTCAATAAATTAATTACTAATTTTTCCCCAGGTTGTCGACGTAGATAAAGACACGTGCGACAATGCATTCGCTTATGTACCCGACTTAGGAGCGTATGGAGTTGTGGTATATAGCCTAAAGCAAGACGACTCTTGGCGCGTGAGCCACCACTACTTCCACTTCGAACCACTCGCTGGTAGTTACAAAGTAGGTGGTATTGAGTTCCACTGGACCGATGGTGTGTTTGCCTTAGCACTGTCCGAACCCCGAGAGAACGGGTAAGTGGATCACGTCTATGTGGACCTTGACTGCTTCTTTCGATGCATTTTGACCATGTATTAGTATTCGATACGCTCTAGTTACTATACGTAAAAAGCTTGTAAGTAACATAATAATATGCAATCTAAAGGTGATTAACTTATCATTGGCGAATTAACATACTTTACGGAAGCTCCAAGTTTAAACTATTTATTTAACCTTCTGTAGTTATTTTGAAGCAATTTAATTATTTATTTATTAAAATAAATGTTGCATGGCTATCCTACGCATCAAAAATACAAACTAATATGTCACCAGACAGAAGTACCTATTGATATACGGTTATGAATAATTTCTTACAGGATATGTCTTATGTTTTCAAACTTTTGGTTACAGATTCCGCACCATGTTCTTCCATGCATTCTCCAGTACAAAGGAATTCTGCGTATCCACCGAGCTACTTAGAAACTATACACACATTGACAAAAACGAGGCGTTCAACGACTTCAAGGTTTGAATATAATTAATGTTGTCTAGTGTTTTTAAAGTATCGTTTCTTAGTAAATGGCATAAGCAAATATAGCGACAATGTTATTTTATTAGCATCAACTATCGATCGACTAGGTAAGCAAGAAAAAAGTAAATAAAGTTCTTATAGAACTCGAAGGCATTAGATAGGCAAAGCGTGTAAAGCAAGGTGATGTAAAAAATATTAATATAATATTAGGTACTTATAAAAAAGTGTTTCAAAACTATTTTTTACCGAGTTTTACCAATGGACGCAGCCTAACGTTAAGTTTTAGCCACTGCTTGGGAATTGAATTGAATTGGTTTTTTACTTATATAATATGCTGTAGAATGTTTCATTGTCGGTTTGGTAAAAACGTTCTATAGCTTAATTAAACGCATCGCTTTTGCTCTTTGAGTAATAAAACAAACTTCTGCTACTCCTTTTAAAACTTTTTAAGATTTGATAAATATACGCGGCTCCTTTTTTTTCGTTGGATAAAAATAGATTTATAGGCATGTAGTCTACGCAAAACGCAAATTATATGATTTAACGATAATGAAAGAATTCTTTAAAATAAGACAAGGAAATCGACAAATTCCTTATATTTTTATTTATTTTTGCAAGACAAAAGTAGAAAAGGTATTTTCACAGTTATATTATAAGCGTGGGATTTATAATTTTTCAGCTTTTGGGCGATCGAGGTGAAAAAACTCAGTCATCAGCCAGCTACTACGATACGAATACCAGCGTCTTGTTCTACACACAGGTACTTAATCTTTAAAAATGGTGCCATCTAGTTTCGAAATGTTCAATAGTAAAAGTATTAACATTATTATTTTGTTGTAGGTAAACCGCGATGGCATCGGCTGCTGGAACTCAAATAAGCCTTACACTCCAGAGACCAATCCCCTACTCTTCAGTGACCCTACTTTGTTTGAATTTCTGAACGACTTGAAGGTAAAATATTTTTTTTTATTCCATAACAAACAATAAAGTCTCATGAATCTAGAAGGGAGCGAGCTAAACTCAAAGCGTTGAATGCTTGGTAATAACATGGTTTGGGAAATCCCTTCAAGTTTATCTATTCGCTTTTGACTCCGATATTAATTATGTTATCACACTAATATATAAGGCGAAAAATTGTATGCATGTATGTGTGTGTGCGTGTGTGTGTGACATTTATCCCGACATTTTATCCCGAAAGATTAAAGAGTTCCCGCGGGAATTGAAAAATCTTAATCCACGCGGACGAAGTCACGGGCATCATCTAGTGTTAGATAGAAAAACTCTTATTTAATCAATTGAAAGTCAATCAAAATGTTTATTTACGTAATAACGCATTTAGTTCACATCGATGTTCCTTTTTTCCTTAGAAAAAACGATCATAATAAATTCTATCAATAGATACTCTACTTATTTAACAAAAATTATGTTGTTCCTTAAATTATGTTGTTGTCTTTGTATGTTTTCACAGGTTGACGACGAAGGAACTTTATGGCTGCTAAGTGACAAGCTTCCTCGTTTTATCTACAAATCCCTCGACCCTAACGAAATCAACTTCAGAATATTCAGCATCAAAGCAACTGATGCTATCGCTGGAAGCGTTTGTGAATAAATAATTGCAGTTTCTACATTATGTACCAATGCGAAACAAAACACACTAAGGGTTTGATTAAATAGTGTTGTGAATCAAGGAATGATTTTAGGACGTTCAACGGATGACCTCCCCAATGTCTCAGTATTTTTGTGATTGTCTTGTATTTTTATGTATTCATTGACGAGATTTAGATTTTTTTGTTTTGATTGACAATGAAGTTATTATTATTTAAGTATTAATTATTGTGTCTGGACCCTTACTGTACCTCCACGTATAAAGCTGATGAAGGATTTTGTAAGGTCGACGATTCAAATTTCGTTCGTTGGTTTTTTTCGTGTCCAGTCCATACAATTTCAGGCATAATTTGAAGGGGAAAAGTTATGAAAAATGACATAAAAAATATACTTAGGTCTTAAATTACCGTAACTTGTAGATATAATCCAAAGTGGCTTTTCTTCTTCATTAACTTTTTATATTTATATTGCCACATTGATTGTTTGGGTGGGCAGGAACTTTAACGGTTGCTTCCGCAACTGGCCTAAATTACCGATTTACGTACAGTTGTGGTGAACTTGACAAGTTAGGTACCTACTCAGTAAAAATAGTGGAAAGTTGAGATTAGATAAATATTGCCGTTATATAAACGAATTCCTCATTGTAGTGGTAAAATAAAACTTCTTACCTTCGTCCTTCATGTCGAATCTCTTAAGTTGTAAGTATGATGAATTTTGATTTAAGCTGCCTGTTTTCCCTCTTAAATAACATGACGAATAAGCCCTACTGTGTTACCACTATTTTGTATAATTTATGAACCTAGATCATAATTCGTAGAACTGTACAAATAACTATAACATGACAAAATTAAGTTTAAGGAACCTTTCTCGGAACTCAGTGAAACTAAGTACCTACCTATTTTATTAACCAATTATTTATGTGTAAGTTTATCTAAATAAGATCAAAAATAAAATAAAGTTGAAACAGAAATTATGATTTTTATTTACTTACATAGGTACCCCGCGCGTCTGCCTTTACTTACTTACATGGAATTTTACTTGGAAACTTTGTCATAATTCCGAAGTAGATTGGTAATTCTGATTTAGAGCTTGAGATTCGAACCCCAAATACTTAGTAGATCGCATTCTTCATTACAAGGCTACCACCGGCAACACTGTGATTTAAAGTAGCTATCTATAGCCACAAAAAATTTAAAAAGCCATTAAAATTCGTATGTTTTTACGCCAAATCTATGTAGATTTGTATAACAGGAAAAGGTGACTGACCGACTGATCGACTGATGTATCAACGAAAAGCCCAAACCAATAGACGTATCGGATTCGGACATAGACAGCTATTAGACATCCACTAAGAATTTTTGAAAATTCAACCCCTTAGGGGGTAATAATAGGGGGTGGAAAAATCGAATTTAACGTAAGCGAAGCCGCGGGAAAAAGCTAGTAATAATAAGAAGGTATATTTACCTACAGTTCTGTGTTATTTAATAGTTTTTGTTATGAATTTGAAATGGACAAAGTAGGCATAGTCTTGTTGATGGAGAATTTTATTGATACCTACTAATATCGAGATCATGTTAGTTTGCTCCGCTGACGTTCGGAGACGCCATTCACTCGGTTGTCGCGAGTGCAGATTGTTGTTCGTAGGATATTACTGTTGTATTTTGAAAAATATCTGCATAAAGATAAAGAGCTAGCAGACCATGGCGGCAAAGTTCAAGACTGAAAAAGTTGGCATAGTGGGCAGGTAAGAAGAACATTTTTTATAAAATCTTTATATAATATGTAGAAGTGTTTTCTTTCTAGAAGTAGACGATAGGCACTTAAGACTTCGTTCCACTTGTCAGTTGTCATAAAAGATCTAAGTAGGATACTTACCTAAACCTGAATATTTTAGTTTAATTTACCGGATTTAGGTACGTTTATACATATTACACATTACATTATTTACATACTTCTACTCAGAAGAGGAAAAAATGTGTAGGTATTGCAAAGGCTTCTTGAAGTAGTTAAGTAAATACTTGACCTTGACTTACCTATGTAATATACCTACTTATAGGAATATAGGTACTTCTCCTTTCCCCTGTCGCCATTCTTAAGCATAGGGAGAAGATAATTATATCTCTCGTCAGTGCATAAAATCGGAGAATTTTTTTTTATCTCCTGCCCATGCTCGCTCTGCAGAAGGAAAGCGTGATAAAAAAACTTTGGGAACCCCTGCTTTACAGCATTAGCGATCATTTAAAGAGAATCGATACACGTTTGTTACATTATGTAGGGAACTTTTAACCAGTTTCGATAATTTTTGGCTTAAAATATTATTCTTCAATTTACCGTTTAATTGAGTGAACGAACCAAAGCCGAGATTACCAGGAGCTATATGATTTCGATTCTTTCAATCAATATTACATTATGTTTAATAAACCATAATTTTATAACCGGTTAAGTTTTTTCTTCGTCCAATCGTAGTCCGCGCGGAAAAATTCATACCTAACAAATTGAATTTAAAACTGGTTAATTTCAGCAATTTGAGTAAAAGAACGCTTTCATTTCGGTATTTAGTATTATCCTGATATAGGTACGTACCTGCCTACCTAGACCTGCCTACCTACTTGAAATAATCTTGATTTTATCAGCAATCATATCATACATACAGGCATGTAATCTTAATTATTCTCTACAGATTTTCAATTATAAAACTTGCTTTTTGCTCCATGTTGCATTATCACGTTATCAATGTTGACTGAGTTATCATACAGTGCATGTTTTCTATTATACTTTAGTTATCTATTGATCGTTTGTTTTCTGTTTTTTGAGATAAGAGCTTAATTTATATGCAGCAATCTATGATGCAGCAATATATGCAGAAATGGGAGCACTTACTTATTATTATACGTACCTAACTAACGCACTAAAACAAATCTTTACAATTCCTTTATTTTTTATGTTTTCTAGGAATTCCATACAATTTCTAGATACTACATTCCCTTGCTGCGTGGTAACCAACAAACCAACAGACAAGCACACTTTCGCATTTATAATATTAGATGCTTAGTAACAGTACTTACTAAGGTTAAAAATTCTATGCGAAATGAATTATTGAGTGTGAAGAACGAAGTGATGGGAATTAATCTTCTCGTCATTCCCGTTATAATGATTCACGCTCCCACCGGCCACGCTCCAGTCTTTTACAAAGCCCGCACAACGGAGATCCTTGATTTGATCGACACTGAACTTGTTTCACTAAACTCATTCTGATAACCCCGTTTTGAATGGACTTTGAAAGAGTGAAAGTCCAGCAGATGCCAAATACGAATGCAAAATTGCAAATGTTACTTAAACGTTGAAAATAAAGATGGTTAAGTTTATTCAACTAACTACCTAACGATTTTTAATTTCACTAAGATCTAGGTAGTTGTACCTTATACTGTACACAATGATATAATATTATGTATACTGACGTATAAATTATATGTGCGATATTATATTAGGTAGCTGGTAGGTACCTAAAGATATATGTACTTAATATATTTTATTCTTATCATTTTAAGGGACTTTTAAAGGTGACCTTTATGTCAGCCCCATCGATACACACAAATTACAATTAACAATGTACAAAATCAACTACCTATATAACTATACGGAGTTGAGATAGATATTATATTAATTTGTCGTTAGGTTATATTAAGATTGTTTTGTGCCATATTTGCACACATTTAATTTGTTCAAACATATTTATTCTGTTTTATCTTGTTTTACTTGGTAAATATTTTTATTATTTATGATACATTTTATCATTCTTATATTATCGCAATGTATAATAATATAAATATATATACTTAAGGTTAATTTCAAGATAATTTTCTAGCAACTGAAGTGTTTATCAAGTGTTTACTTGAACTCCCTCGATTTATACTGTAACTCCATGATTAAACACACGAGAATTTAAAATATTAGGTACTTACATATTTACTTTCCAAAATAGGTACCTAGTTAGTCCTAATTTATTCAACCGACTTGACATTTCAAATTGCATTAGTTATGTACTTACCTACCGTCAGGAATTTGATAATTGTAACATTTACTCACCATAAGTTCTTACAATATTTTTCGAGAAGTTAATTTAACCGTGTTATTAAACAACAACAGTTCCCTATAAAATTGAAAATGGCGTCTTATAGAATTTGGTCGCCATTTTGAATTTCGACAGACTATCATTATCCTGTGACTCTCCCAAGGGTAGAGCAATATCTCAATCGGTACCTAATTAATGGAATTCAAAGCCTATACGAACCAAACCAGTCAGATAAAAATTACCGAGGAAACCTAATGTTTTTCTTTCAGTGGTTTGATCGGAAGATCATGGGCGATGCTCTTCGCTTCAGTTGGCTACCAGGTGACGATCTTCGACATCGTACCTAAACAAGTCGCAGACGCGCTAGAAGATATCAAAGTGCAGCTGAAAACTTTGGAGAAGGATGGTCTTCTGCGGGGCAAACTTAATGCCGATGAGCAGATAAAATGCATAAAAGGTGGGCATTTTGTACCTACCTTATCCTACCGTGGAAAATAGAAACAACTACATTATGCAGTCAGTAAGATACATAGTTATTAAGTTAATAACACCTTTTACTACCTACCAAAATTGGTAGGGATATGTAGAGCTTTGACTTGAATTAATGCCGAGTGTCTGATAAATCTTTGCCTTTTTGTATTTAACACCGATGTCGACAATCGGTAGATCAAATTGTTTAATAGGTAATATCGTTATTAGTAGCATCTAAACAATATATTACGTAAACAAATTGACTCCACCAGATAGGTATATAGGTAGATATCTGATAGTCATTGCCAGTATCTTAAACTAATTAGACACCAACTATTGAAATTGGAAACAATATATGTGCAATGAAGGGCGACATAAAAGCGTTATCAAAGGCGAGGTTAAGTTCAGATAGTGCTTAGGTATGATTAGGTCAATGGAACGTCATTATTTTTGAATTTTAAATTGAGTTGTTAATAAAGACTAGGTACATATTTGAATATCAAGTATTTTTTCGTTCTTAAATTTCAGGATCGACAGATTTGGCAACGGCAGTTAAAGATGCAATTTTCGTCCAAGAATGCGTACCTGAAAACCTTGATTTAAAAAAGAAAGTATTCCAGGACTTAGACAAAGTCGTAGGTGACAAAACCATACTTTCCAGCTCGACTTCTACTACGTTACCTTCGTTATTTTCAGATGGATTGAAGCACAAAGCGCAGGTATATAATACTTATCTACCACATTAAAAAAAAATGTTCATTCTAATGAATGAACATTTTTCATTCATTAGAATGAATTCATTCATCTCAACCCATCGCCAACCCAATACTGGGCCTCCTGAACTCCTGTTAAATGGGATTTATGCCATGCCGATGCCGGCCAAGAGCGGATTGGCAGACTTGATACACTTTTGATAACACTATGGTGAACTTTCAGGCATGCAGGTTTCTTTACGATGTTTTCCTTCATTGTTAAGACTAATATATTTTATAGCTTAAAACGCACATAATTCCGAAAAGTCGGAGATGCATGCCTGGAATGGGCGGAAAATTTTTAATGTAAATTAAGTACCTACATAATTCTCCAAGTCAGTGTCCCCAGATTATCTAGTGCCTCGTTATTATGATGACCATACAATGAAATAATTAATCATATAATATTTTTTAGGTTGTCGTATCGCATCCAGTTAATCCCCCATACTACGTGCCATTAGTGGAAATAGTGCCAGCGCCATGGACGAATCCAGAAGTAGCCAAGAAGACGAGGGAAATTATGCTAGAGATCGGACAGGAACCGGTCTCACTGTCAAGAGAGATCGACGGCTTCGTGCTCAATCGCATTCAGTAATTTACATTTTTAGATTATTTTTTATAGAGATAAACGTAGGTAGGTACATACATTATAAACACAGAGCCTAACCTTTTACAGTTCAACTCACCCTTGAAACCTAAAGTTTAAGGTTTAGACAGTTTGTGAAATTGTACCGACTACAGTTAATATCTAAATGATTTATTGAAATAAAAGTAAACTTTGTACATGCAGGTATGCAATTCTGAACGAAGTGTGGCGTCTTGTGGACAACGGCATCGTCGACGTGAAGGATATCGACAAAGTTATATCTGAAGGATTGGGTATGCGGTATGCGTTCCTTGGGTCGCTGGAAACGGCGCATTTGAATGCTGAAGGAATGAAGAGCTATATTGAGAGGTAAATAACTTGCATGATGCTTCGCAACAAAAGACGTGATATAAATCCAAATAAGTTATACGTGACACATTTCAAAGTCATGATCGCAATTTTTTTTCTAATGGGACTTTTAGGTATCCCTAGTAGGCATCTCCGTAAATTTATCAAATGCAATGACGGCAAGCTCTCTTTAAAGGGCTTAATTTTATATTTGGCTGGTACCTATTTGGAAAACAATTCACTTACTTACCTAGGTATAGATCCTACCAATTTTAAAACAGTTAGCTCATTTTGCATTTTTTTTTTCAAAGGTACGGAGAAACTATTTACAACGTGAGCGAAAAATTCGGCAAAAATCCTCGCATGACCACATCCAAGAGCGCAGACACGATATGCCAACAACTAAATGAGATGGTCCCGCTAGATCAGCTGCAGAAACGCCGCGCCTGGCGCGATGCTTGTCTCACGCGCCTTGCTATCCTCAAGAAAGAGATGAATAAGAAATATTAGTGAATTTAATATTTTGTTGTCATTAGGCTGCGAAGAGATGACTTGTGCTGACCAATAGAATTGCATAAAATCTTCTTCATTGGACATGGATTTGTGGAGTAGAAACTCATATAAAACCAAGTTAAAAATTCATACATTTTTTCGCGAGCAGGGAAGGGCAAGCGGAAAAAACCGTTGCATGTTCTTCGCATGCTCTCAGCCTAGCTCCGCTCCGCTTCCTTGCTCCAGGACACGCAGCCTTAGGCGGTCATTATGAGTACCTACCTACATTGAATGCGGTGCGGTGCGACGCGGTAAACGCTTCGTATACACGCCACAAGATGTTGAAAATCTTACGCACAAAGCCTAAATTGTTTACTCGCATTGTCTTGTTTAGATACATAAGTACAAATAGAGCAGCGGTGGTCACCACACCGCCTTGCACCGTACCTACCTACTCGTACCTGGGTAAGGCCGATAAAAATGGATTATTTTATATTAGCTCCAGCGTCCGGTAAGTAATAAAATAAAATCTTATATATTACCTATAAAATTCTTTTTTCTTAGCTTTGTATAATAGTTTTTCTAATAGGTTATTTATACAAACATTCTCAAAACATATTATAATTAATTATTTTTCATAAAAATAATATGTGATCACAATATTTTCAATACAAAATAAAATGTCCCACACTCGCCCTGGGGCCATATGTAACAATTTTGAATTTTTGCTGTATTTGTATTTGACCATTTTAAAGTTCTTATGAATAAATTAATACCTATTCTACAAATTACAGTATCAGGCAGGATTAGATAATAATCAAATCATAAAATTCTGGTACATTAACATCGTGTCCACGGATACTGATACTTTTAAGTCACGTATTTTATGTTACGATATTTTTTACTAAAACTTAGCATTTGAGCAGCAGAATTCATTTGTTTAATATGGCAACACCATAGTCTACTTGTCTATGCTACGTTTTTTCACTCATCGGCCATGTTTATAGCAGTGAGCTTTTGTTTTCGAGTGGAATTGAGTCATTTTTGTTAGTTATAAATTGATTCCATCTGAATAAAGGTAAAACTGTATTCATTTATTATAGGAGACTTATTATTTTGATGAATCTAATGTTTGAGGAATAGCTAGAGGCTGTGTACGTGCTTTTATTCTTGTCGTTTAACCGTTAAAGTGAAAATGTTTTGACGAGAGGTTAGCTTTTATGTGACATTTATATCACATTTTTAAGTAACGTAACATAAAAGTGATGTAAGGCCTTATTCATATAGAAACTTTAAAAAATAATTAAACTTATAATTATCAATTAGGTAAATAAAAAGTTACGTGCATTGAATGAAGTTAATTTAAAAAATCTTTAATAATTATGAATACTACTAGCGGCCCGCCCGACTTTGTCCGAGTACATATTAAAATTTTATCCCGTTGATCCTTTTGATCCCATTGATCCTTTTGATCCTGTTTTTCTTTTTGATCTTAAAACTATAAAAAAACCCTCACTGAGATTCACTACCCCGAAGAAAATGGACACGGATACTGTTCCTTCTTTGTCAATTGTGAAAACTATAGAATTGAACGAAGAAGATAATAAAAAAACGAATACCTATTAAAAGATGATTGTGAAAATCAGACTCTGGATATGTTTACAATCACGTTTAATAATTAACTTGTCCAGTTATAAATTCACATCACTTAGAGTTACAACGCAACACACTACAGATTTTAGGTTAGTTTCACATTTCCCACTTTATATCCACACGCGCAGACAGACGCCATGATGATTCCCAGTCCCGCTGGCGCCGTATATCCGCTCACCGCGCCCGCGTGACGTCACACCGTACTCGTGGCGACATCTCTGTCCTTCACGTAACATCGCGTGCTTAACATCGGCCATCCTGAAAAGTGAATACCACCAGGTATTCACACACAGGCATTAGTGGAGAATAAGATTTTCAGATGCAGACCTAAATTGACTGAACCAGATCGGACTGAAGTAGGTTTTTAACTTCCTAGAAAATCTATTATATCCTGTGCGTCAACACTGTCCTTGTCAGAATCAGTTGCCGTGATTTAGTGAACTTCGGTTGCACCCATCAGCAGCAACCACCGCCACAATACTCTACAACCTTTCATTTCTTTACACCGCGAAGTTAAATCGACCATTCGGTAGATCCCGCGTCAATTCGCACAACCCTGCTTACATGCACGCTGCACGTGTCGGCACTGTGCACCTCAACACGCCTTTGATCACTATGTTTACCCATTCGCCTGCGAGCGAATAACAGTCAGCGCTAATATGTCCACCAGTGTCACAACTGTGCACTCCCAACCAAACATATAACAACTGCATGTATATGCCACAGTGAGCAAGCTAGTATACCTCTTATTAAGCACTCAGCCATTCAACATCATCCCAAAAGCACTTCCACCGGCGCCTGTCCCGGCACAAGGCTTGACACCTGGCGCGCAGAGCAAAGAGGAAACAGACCAGTGTTTTCAACTGTGAGTGGCGTCAATGCCAATACATGGTCCCAACTAGCATCACAATAACCTAATGAGTTCTAGGGCCTTTAAGTAAGAACCTAGGCCATGGCATCGGGGGAATACATCAAATCCAGAACCTCCTAGAAAGATGGAACTAAGAGAGCAAAAGCAACCTCAACTTTGAGATAGATGCAGAATAGTTGCAAACTACAGGGGCCTCAACTGTTCGGCCAATATTGCTGATAAGATGATGAAACAGCAGGTACTACTCATTTAGTCTCAGAACTAAAATCGACACCCAACACTTCTACGAAGTAATCCAATAGTGACTCTCCTAATATGATAGCGGAAATCACCAAATTTCGTGATAGAATGCGTAGGAATCAAACCATGCAACTGGGAGGAGAACTGGAGGAGAAGAAGCGGAAACTGAATATGGTCACAGGGCCGGAAGTTGTGGCTCTTCAACGAATTACGACCTAAGCTTTTCGGATGGAACTTAATCGTTGCAGATATAAGGCAACCAATGTTTGGTGCACACTTTTAAGTTACTTGGATTTCAGTTGACCCTGAGGCACATAAGATAACAGATCAGTTAACAAATCTTAAGGCGGTAGAGCACACATATCAGAGACGAGCCAAATTTCGGTTTAAGCAGTTGATAGTATTTACCCATATTAAAGTCAAAGTATCTGGAACTTTAAACAATATCACTTAAGGAGGTTCTTATAATATTTTCAACAACAACATAGGAACAAACAGTTCTTCGGGTGCGGCCCCTACTTCCGGATAGACATAGTAAAGTTAGGATGAAGAATTTAAAATCAGGTGTGATCTTAATAGCCTCCGTTGCTAGGATAATTAAGTGGTAGCACTGTGCTAAGTCTAAACTAGTGTTTGCCGGGTAATTTCTCAACTTAGCATTACCAATGTTTGGCAAAAGGAACCTGTTCTTGACTGTTAAGACATTCAAAGCTCTGTGCTCCGCACACAATCTACTATCAACATTTTTCTTTGACTACAAAACCGTTAACGCTGATTAGCTACGTTCTACAGTCCGCTCTAGTAAAGTCAATTAAAATAAAAAACATTATTAAGTTATACACATAATATGAACACATAATAATTTCGTAGATCAGAATATAATTTAACCATATTGTTCGTAAAAGGTGAACCAGAGTGAAAAGACATATTATTCTGAACCAGAATCGGATTTTGTCATGCACTTAAACAAATAAAATTGTAATTTAAAAAAAAAATATATTTTTATTTTCTCTACCAGGGGCCCCAATCATCAATTTTCAGATCGACGGACCTGCGGAAGTCTGTAAGACCCTTTTATCAAGCAGGAAATGAGCTGATGATATTTAACGCCTGTTCAGATCTTCACTATTGATTAACCGAAAACCATCCTGATCACGTCAGCTTTCAAACAGAAAGTAACCGCGTCAAACCCATAATACTCGTATGAGGGTTAAAAATTATAGGAATAGGACAGAAGTCGGAACAGTCTCTACTTGGGTTCAAAATCAGAACATCATAATCAAATTAAAACAGATTAAACAGAATAAACAGAATGAACAATATGAACAGAATGAGCAGAATGGACAAATTTAACAGATAAACAGATAAAAGAAATAATACAGATAGTACAGTATCATAGATAAAAGAGATAATACAGATAGTACAGATAGTACAGACAGTACAGACAGTACAGACAGTACAGACAGTACAGACAGTACAGACAGTACAGACAGTACAGACAATACAGACAGTACAGACAGTACAGACAGAACAGACAGCACAGACAGCATAGACAGTACAGATAGTACAGATAATACAGTTAATAGAGATAAAGCAGTTACAGCAGATAACACAGATTGAACGGATAAAACTGATAAAAGATATAATACAGATAGTACAGATAAAACAGATAATACAAATAATACAGATAGTACAGATAATACAGATAGTACAGGTAATACAGATAATGCAGTTAATACAGATAATACTGTTGCACAGATGGTATCGCTGTTGATTACAATAAAATAAATAGTAAATAAATAAATAAATAAATACAGATAAAACAGTTATAGCAGATAACACAGATTAAACGGATAAAACAGAATGAACAGAATGGACAGATTTAACAGATAAAGCAGACAGAACAGACAGGAAGACAGAACAGACAGAACGTACAGAACGCACAGAGCGCACAGAACGCACAGAGCGCACAGAACGGACAGAACGCACAGAGCGCACAGAACGCACAGAGCGCACAGAACGGACAGAGCGTACAGAACGCGCAGAACGTACAGAACGTACAGAATGCACAGAACGTACAGAACGCGCAGAGCGTACAGAACGTACAGAACGCACAGAACGCACAGAACGTACAGAACGTACAGAACGTACAGAACGTACAGAACGTACAGAACGTACAGAACGCACAGAACGCACAGAACGTACAGAACGTGCAGAACGTGCAGAACGTGCAGAACGTGCAGAACGTGCAGAACGTGCAGAACGTGCAGAACGTACAGAACGTACAGAACGTACAGAACGTACAGAACAGGACGTACAGGATGGACAGGACGGACAGAACGGGCAGAATGGATAAAACGGATTAAACGGATAAACAGGAAAAAAAGTTAAACAGTTAATCAAGTAAAACGGATAAAACGGGTGAAACAGGTAAAATGGATAAAACAGATAAACAGATGATATGGGTAAAACGCATAAAACTTAAACAGGTGAAATGGATAAAACGGATAAACGGATAAAACAGGTAAAACGGGTTAAATGGATAAACGGATAAAACAGGTGAAACGGATAAACCGGATAAACTGAAAAAACAGGTAAAACGGGTAAAACGGATAAACGGATAAAACAGGTGAAACAGGTAAACAGTTAAAACATAAACAGGTGAAATGGGTAAAACTGATAACGGATAAAACAGGTAAAACGGATTTAATGGATAAACCAGGTGAAATGGATAAACGGATAAAACGCGTAAAACAAATAAACAGGTGAAACGGTAAAACGGATAAAACATAAAACAGGTGAAATGAGTAAAACGGATAAGACGGATAAACGGATAAAACAGGTAAAACGCATTAAACGGATAAATGGATGAAACAGGTGAAACGGATAAAACGGGTAAACGGATAAAACAGGTAAAACAGGTAAAACGGGTAAAACGGATAAAACATAAAACAGGTGAAATGGGTAAAACGGATAAGACGGATAAAATAGGTAAAACGCATTTAACGGATAAATGGATGAAACAGGTGAAACGGATAAACGGATAAAACGGGCAAAACAAATAAACAGGTGAAACGGTAAAACGGATAAAACATGTGACATGGGTAAAACGGATAAACGTATAAAACAGATAAACCGAGTAAACGGATAAAACGGGTAAACGGATAAAACGGGTAAACGGATAAAACGGGTAAAACAGTAAAAACGGATAAAACAAATAAACAAGTGAAACGGGTAAAATGGTTAAACAGATAAAGCATAAAACAGGTGAAATCGGTAAACCGGATAAAACGGATAAACGGATAAAACATAAAACAGTTGAAATGGGTAAACGGATAAAACGGGTAAAACGGATAAACGGATAAAACATAAAACAGGTGGAATGGATAAAACGGATAAAAAGGATAAACGGATTAAACAGATTAACAAATTAACTGAACTGAACAGATCAGACAGAAAACTGAACAGATCAGACAGATAACTGAACAGATCGGTCAGAAAACAGAACAGATCAGACAGAAAATAGATGGTTAAAACCAACAGACAGATAAATGAAAATAACAACTACGCACCTCAGTAATAACTGTGTCGGAAGAAAAGTCGATTTATCATCATCATCATGATCAGCTGCATTCTCTACGATATTCAGTCCCACAAACTTGATTCTTGTAGTAAAATCCATACGTCCAAGTATAACTCAATTTGCACTTATAGTGTCAGACACACGTCAGACAAGTCAGTTTCATGAAAAGCATCTTTTTATAACATCACAGACTTCTGGGTAGCAACTGTTGAGTATCCCTTCGAGCAGATTACAGGTTGACCTGTAGGTATCTATGAACATCAGCTGGAAGTTTCATTCTGCAGCGGCTCGTTTTTTATTGTAAAACGCTTAGCAAACCGCTCATGTCACTGCTTTAACACCTCTCGAGTCGCCTCAATGAAAATCTAGTTTTACGTAACTTTGTCGAAATCCTTAAAAGACATCCTCTTCAACTCTTACAAAATCGCGTTCACATTGCGTTTTCCATACAAAAGTTTTATCGATAGCGACATTGACTGATTCCACATGAAATGTGCTGGCATTTGTCAGGGAAGCCGGAGTTAATCGGCATTTCTTAGTAGCCGCATGAATGCATTTTCTTTATTAGGCACTGATCTCTCTATATTTGGGTCCAATTTTCGTCGTAAATGCCACTTCTGAATGTGAAAATCAGACTCTGGATATGTTTACAATCACGTTTAATAATTAACTTGTCCAGTTATAAATTCACATCACTTAGAGTTACAACGCAACACACTACAGATTTTAGGTTAGTTTCACATTTCCCACTTTATATCCACACGCGCAGACAGACGCCATGATGATTCCCAGTCCCGCTGGCGCCGTATATCCGCTCACCGCGCCCGCGTGACGTCACACCGTACTCGTGGCGACATCTCTGTCCTTCACGTAACATCGCGTGCTTAACATGATTTTAATGAAACTTATTTTGAACTGTAAATTAGTTATCGTATATAATATAATGTGTAAGTGATTTCGTAAATTCAAAATAAGTAACTATTATTTCTTTTCTAAACAGCTATAAATAAATGATTGTGCAAAAAGGAGTTTTTTCTTATATTGGAGACGTCCCTTTACAAAACTTTTATGTTACTTTTAAGTTATCCAGCCACACACTTTTAAGTTACTTTTATGTCACATGAGGCCAATTTTACGGCCTTACCCACCTACTCGATGCCTGCTTTTTCGCATATCAACCTGGCGTCAAATCAATCCGCAATTTGAAATGAAAAGTAAAAGCTTTAGATATCTATTTTTAAAAATGTTAACTTAGGAAGGTATGTTAATCTTGTTGTACCTACTTTTGCTCTTGTAACTTAAGTATTTATGAATAAAAAATATCCAAGTTCTAATCATTTGTATTTTTGTACCTACCTCTTCAATTTAATTTTAAATGCCGCTTTTACAAACCAAATTACAATATTAAATTCTATTACTCAAGGTCGGGACGTCAGTAATTACGAACCAGTTGACTTTTGGTAGGTAAACCGAATCGAAGGTGAGGGTTTCCAACGTCACGAATTTGATTTTTTTCAAACAGTTTTCAATAGATTCACTTATGAGACAAGTGTAAATGTAAAATTTAAAACACCCCCGACATGTACAACTTCCTAATCGCGAGTCAGTAATCGTTAAAATAAAAATATGTAATCCGCCATTTTGTGGTGGCGGTCATTTTAAGCCATTTTAAGCGGTAAGGTATTCATGATTGTACCGTGATTGTACCTTACAATTAAAAGTACTTCCTACTTCCATGCTTAAAATATAGGTACCTAAGTTTTAACACAGACATAAGTAAAACGGTAAAACGAGTAAAACTTACAGGTTTTTGCACAGCATAGGTAAGTTTTGTAATGGCTGAAGTCCTACTCTTATAATAGGTAGGTACCTATGTCTGTGGCTTTTTCTTGTTTTACTGCCAGCAACACAGATTTTTTATCTGTGCTCACTGCTCACGCTCTATGTTTTCAACTAGTCTGTGGTTTTCAATTTTCGTGATTTCTCGTTTCATTTTATGTCATTTTATTTTATTTACCTTTATGATACCTACACATAAATACATTATAAAAAAATGTATATTTTTTAATAAAAAATCTTAGTTCAACATGCACGAATAAAATATAAATATTTTGTGATTTGTAAATTAATTTTATAGTTATACGTGACGGCAGAAGGCTTTGTTGTTATAGATTTACGGACAGTTTTACAAATGTGTTGTTTTGATAGATAATGGATCCAAGAATGTGTAGGAAAATCAGCAGTAGTGAAAGTCTTCCAGACGTAGAAAATGGGGAATTTGAAGTTTCGAACATTATCGCACCGCAGGAGAGCGAGGAGAACTTTCTGCTGGACGGCAATCTCGAACGGCACTCCGTTACCTGGTTGGACGACGATCAAATCGAAGACTTAGATCTTAATTTAGACCAAACTAACCTATTTTTTCATAGAGTCGATAGTGCGGATATAATTTATAGGAGCAAAAAGAAGAAATGTAAAATGGTAGGCAAGTATGTAATGGGAGATGCGCTAGGAGAGGGTTCTTATGGCAAAGTGAAGGAGATGCTGGACTCTGAGACGCTGTGCAGGCGGGCCGTGAAGATACTGAAGAAGCGGAAGCTAAGGAGAATACCAAATGGTGAACAGAATGTGCAGAGAGAGATACAGTTATTGCGAATACTTAGACATAGAAATGTGATAGAACTAGTCGACGTTATCTATAATGATGAGAAACAAAAAATGTATTTAGTTATGGAATTTTGTGTTGGTGTGCTTCAGGTATGCTATACAAACAATTCTTAGCTTATGTTAACACTGCCTAAATCATATTTCTTTAGACAATTTAAGGCAAAATTGCATAGGTCATAGAAAATTACTTAAAAATATTTTAGTTTAGAAAGTACAACCATATGTATCACATCTATTCAAAAAAAATGTACTTACAAAACTACTCAATATAACTTACTTCAAAAATTATAGTGGGAATTTGAAAAACCTTGTACAATAATTGGTTTTTCCTAGTAGAAAAACATGAAAATAATGTCCTCCCGATCAATGAAAAAAAATCAAATCTTATTTACGGCAGGCTTAAAATAAAATTTGGTTTTTTTCATTAGCAGAATGTAAAATATAGCATAATAGAAGACAATTAAGCTAAGAGAGAAAAAATATCATATTTGACTTTTGATGATTTACATAGGGACCGTTGATATTATAGTGCACATGTGTGCAAACAGGTGCACTCTCTATTACCTTATTCTCCTAGTCAAGAGAGTGCAGGACCAACAGCTTTATGTGCTCTCCGAGGCATGGGTTGACTCATTGCCAACTTCCTAACTCTGCGCTAGTACTGAAAATTTCTAGAAAACCTAAATACATTTTTTGGCCTGACCCAGAATCAAACCAGGGACCTTGTCATCCGCAAGGCTAGTATACTACTGTTCGTATTATAAGTTAAAGCTGTTTATTTTATTTCAGGATATGCTAGAGTCAACTCCTGGTAAAAAATTTCCACAGCGTCAAGCACACGAATACTTCACACAGCTGCTGGATGGCTTGGAGTATCTGCATGGACAGGGGGTGGTACACAAAGATATAAAGCCGGGAAACTTGCTTCTAACATTGGACCAGACGTTGAAAATAACTGATTTTGGTGTTGCTGAGGTTAGTATATGAATGAAATTATTAAAATACTAGCTATATCCCACAATTTTGTCTGCATGGAGTAAGGTAAAATCCTGCGGGAAGCTTAACATATGTCACTCTCCAAGTCCTCGACAATACCCCATGCAAAAAATCATGTTGATTCATTGCTCTGTGGCTGTGTGATTCAAGGGCAAACAAACTCACTTGCATTTGTAGTATTAATAAGAATAATGAGGATGATGAATTAGATTGGAACTGATTTTTTTTTTTAAATAAATTTAGTAATAATCGTGGACACATTAAAGAACCCCAGATTTGCCAGAGTTCATGGACTGATCGCAGATAGAAGAGAGGACAAAATTAAAAAAGAAAATATCGTGGACTTTCTTTTTTCTGTATTACTCGGTCATTCTGAATAAGAGGATACAGTAGTTTTAATGTGACATTTTAATAAAATAACTTACTTATTATTTTGTTATTAAAGCGATTTGCTGAAGTCTTGATACTATTCTAATGGGTATATTAAAATGCAAAGGCCTTGACATGAGAGACTTGGTTGTTTCAATCTTTTCAGAGGCCTATTTTTGAACAATACACAATATTTTTTGTTATATTAGTATTGAATGAAGCCATTATGCTACAAGGTTCTATTTAACCAAAATTTCTGAGTATGATTCTTTGTATGAAGTTAATGTTAAATGACATTTTTATTTGTTGAAGCACTTTTTATTATAACATAACATGATTCAATAAAATTAACAGAAAAAATATAGATTTTTATTATTTTCAATACTAATATTATAAATGCGAAAGAAACTCTGTCTGCCTGTTACGTTTTCATGCTTACACTCCAGAAACAATTTTGACAAAATTTCGCAAGGAGATAGCTTGCATCCAGAGGAAGGACATAGGATACTTTTAATCTCGAAATATCTAGGAGTTCTCACAGAGTTCCCGTTAATAAAATCTAAATCCATGTAATTTGGTAATCTCATAAATTAACTGCAATAGTCTTGTCATAAAAAGTGTAAAAATTTTAAAGCTAATTATTGAGAAATGTATTTGTATATTTTATTACAGGCATTAGACATGTTCTCTCCAGTAGACACATGTTACACCGGACAAGGCTCACCAGCATTTCAACCCCCAGAAATCGCTAATGGAGCTGAACAGTTCTCGGGCATTAAAGTCGATATATGGAGTAGTGGAGTCACTTTGTAAGTAATAGATTCAAAAAAAAAATTCAAAACTCAAAATTAATTTATTTCATATAGGCTAACTTGTAGCTCTTATGACACGTCATAAATCTGCCACCGGTTCGGAATGCAGACTCTGCTGAGAAGAGCCGGTAAGAAACTCAGCAGTTGCTCTTTTAAAAAAAAAAAATTTTTTTTTTTTTTAACAAAGCTATATACTATGTATACAGTGCTTCCACAATAAAGCTTCAAAAAAATGCAAAAATGCCTACGTAGGTACACCAATCCAATGCATGTCAAGATGGGTAGCCAAAGCAGACCCATTCCCGTTGGTGGCGCCCGTTCACGAGCATGACGCATGATCCAGCCATTGCTTCGCTCAACCATATTTGAGGGAACGTAACAACCCGCACCACACGACACCACCACAGAAATGTTTAAATCGAGCATGACATACTTATAGATAACTTATAACCAAAACATTTAACATATATATGTTTAGTTTAGTGAGTAATAAGTGTTAATATTGCTTTTTTTGTATAATATGAAATTTAATAAGAAAAAGTTTCAATATTACTTGGTCATTTCAATTTCAACATTTAACTTCCTCATGATATAAATTCAGTAAATATCAATGTTATTGGCAATGACTCACAAACTACTGATTTCAATATGAGCTTGTCAATATAATAAACTGACCTAAATCCATGCATAACAATGGAAAATTCCTTTCATGTTACAAAGCTTGCACAGAAAGTAAATGTAGGTATCTTTTCAATGTATTCTTGGTATGATTGTCAATTTATATGATATTCTGTACAAAGTCGTATTTAAACCTCTGTTTACTTACATTACTCATGCATTGTGGCATTGAAGAATTTTATGTTTTAAATAATGAAATAGAGGCTGTTCCAAAAGAGAACTGTCGTGAGATTGCAGCATTCAACTGAGTTTAATTACCTTTTTTGTTTAGTGAGCACTACATAAAAAATCTTTTAAGAAAATCGACTTCTTACGGCACTACGAAGTATATCACCTGATGGCACTTGAGAGAAACATTTGTTGAAGTCGGGCAAGCATCTCGTTCATCATTTCTTTTTAAGCCCGCCCAACTTCAACAAACGTGTACAAACTAAAATTATTTTTATATACTTTGTAGTGCCGTAAGAAGTCGGTTTTTTGAAAAGCTTTTTAAGCAGAATTTTTAGCTTTTTAGTGTAGCTTGTCCCTGCTCTCATTCTCCTTTCCCTCCAACGCTACGCTAATAATGTAGTCTATACTTGGCACCTACGGTATTTATTAACAATCCACAATTCCTAAATCCCGTAATTTAGATGTGCAGTATCAGGATTGAGGGGCTTGGTTTTTCTTCAATGTTGAAGCAAGTGATATATACAAATTATTGCGAAAAGTAAGAGGTGCGTGCCTGGCATCGAACCTGCGACCCCCCGAATAGGAGACCATAGACACGTACTAGTGTGAAGTAAAACTATAAAATGCTGCTAGAATAGTAAAACTATAGAACCACCCACGAACATGTCTTTAAAATAATAATAATATTATCGCATCCCTTTAATTTAATGTTTAATTTACACATAAATATAGTTTCTGAAGCTAAACTAGGTAGCCCTGTGCTTCAGCTTCAGTGCCGAACTCCCCTAAAAACATGCATAATAATGTCTCCTTTGTCCTTCAGGTTATAGGGAAAACTTTCGAATTAACAATGACGGGGTGTGGATGTTTAGCGGCTAGTATTATTTGCAGATACAATATGACTACAGGGCGGTACCCCTTCGAAGGTGATAACGTGTATCGGTTGCTCGAGGCCATCGGGCGAGGCGAGCCCGCGCCGCCGCCGCAACACCTAGCACCGTCTCTGCAAATGCTTCTCGTGCACATGCTGAAGAGGAATCCCGACGAACGACCCACTGTCCAGGAGATAAGGCGGCACGAGTGAGTTATGATGTCTTTTAATAGAGCTCTAAGTTCATGGATGAACTGACTGCATTTGGCCTGAAAGTTAACTGAATAAGTTTGCATGCATTACGCCTAGTATGTATTGGTATCGGTATATTCTGTCTAGCCTCCTGTTCTGTTCTGGCTGATTGTGATCATAACACTAGCAATCATTTTAAGACTTAATTTGAATTTATTTATTAATTTATTAATTGAAATAGTTGCTAATTGGGTATTTGACATGTAAGAATAACATTTTTAAAAACAGAAAAGAAATCGGTCAAAAAACAAATAAGTTATACTTAAGCTGTTTTAATGTGACTGTATCCGTCTCTTTCTAAAACGAAATTTTATATGGAGCTACGGAATCGTGATGGTGCAATAGCGCTCTCTTTTTCTAACAGGAAGCTTAAAAGTAAACTTGCTCTGCAGCTGGATCCGTTCGCGGCCCCCGCTGTTGTCGGGCGAGACGTTGGTGGGCCCGCGCTCGCGGCGCTCGGACGAGCTGCACAGCTCCACAGTGATCCCCTACCTCGTGGAGCGACATTACGCCTCCGCGCACCACTTCTTCACCGAGCGAGACTTGCGACACGGTAAGCAGTTGGAGCAGTATAACCTGCAGCAGGGTCCGCTCGCGGCCCCCGCTGTTGTCGGGCGAGACGCTGGTGGGCCCGCGCTCGCGGCGCTCGAACGAGCTGCACAGCTCCACAGTGATCCCCTACCTCGTGGAGCGACATTACGCCTCCGCGCACCACTTCTTCACCGAGCGAGACTTGCGACACGGTAAGCAGTTGGAGCAGTATAACCTGCAGCAGGGTCCGCTCGCGGCCCCCGCTGTTGTCGGGCGAGACGCTGGTGGGCCCGCGCTCGCGGCGCTCGGACGAGCTGCACAGCTCCACAGTGATCCCCTACCTCGTGGAGCGACATTACGCCTCCGCGCACCACTTCTTCACCGAGCGAGACTTGCGACACGGTAAGCAGTTGGAGCAGTATAACCTGCAGCAGGGTCCGCTCGCGGCCCCCGCTGTTGTCGGGCGAGACGCTGGTGGGCCCGCGCTCGCGGCGCTCGGACGAGCTGCACAGCTCCACAGTGATCCCCTACCTCGTGGAGCGACATTACGCCTCCGCGCACCACTTCTTCACCGAGCGAGACTTGCGACACGGTAAGCAGTTGGAGCAGTATAACCTGCAGCAGGGTCCGCTCGCGGCCCCCGCTGTTGTCGGGCGAGACGCTGGTGGGCCCGCGCTCGCGGCGCTCGGACGAGCTGCACAGCTCCACAGTGATCCCCTACCTCGTGGAGCGACATTACGCCTCCGCGCACCACTTCTTCACCGAGCGAGACTTGCGACACGGTAAGCAGTTGGAGCAGTATATTGTGCCTCCGCACAAGACGGCCTCCGTTGTTGTCGGGCGAGACGCTAGTGAGTCCTCACTCGCGGCGGTCAGAAGAGCTGAGCTCCACCATGATCTCCTACTGATCCCCTACCTCGTGAAGCGATATTACGCCTCCGCGAACCACTTCTACACCGAGCAATATGGTCCGAGATGGGTTGCTCTTCGACACTTAAGCACGCATAAATGGACGTCTTCTTCTCTTCTTCCCAGAATTCCCAGGAACAATCCTGGGAATTCTGGTCTCAGCAAGTAGGCAAGCGCAAGGCAATGTGTACATTAATGCTTTAGAGTGTTATAATTTCTTCAGGTTTCAAATTGTAGGAAAAATAAAAACAAAATTAGCAGTCTCAAAATAAAGGAATTGTTTTTCGAGGCACTTCGAATCTTTGCAGATTCCGTACCGATCCGTTGCACTTACACATGTATAATATTAGTACGGATTACTTCCTATGTTTACTTGCCTGTAAATGTTACTCTTCATCGCAACTCAAAATAATAATAATGTCAATTTTATTTATTGTATTTCCTCGTAATCTTCCTCCTGCGAGTCATTTGTTTAATTATAGAATAAATAATACGACACCACTCTAGTCACCCATTGTCCTGTACTCTTACCATTTTTCTCATAAAATAATAAGACATAAATAATATCATTTAATGTAAAAAAAAACACGCGGGCCTTGCCCGTTAGTATCCGCTAACCTTCAATAATAATGATAGACACCAATGAATCTGTCAAACAAATTAAGTCAATCGCCACTGATCCAACAATGCGTATTATGTATTCATACTCATGAATAATTTGCAGATTCTGGTGATTTTCGCAAAGTGGGTCAAGTTCGAGCTCGTATTTGCTCTATGAGTTAGGTTCGTAGACGACGAAATAGACAAAATACCGTGTGCCCCAGAACCGCTAAAAATTCCGCTGACAAATTCCTTAATAATAAAACTCACACATCTCGCTAACAATCGACCAGTATACCACTAATCGAGTTGGCTTTTTTAAACATAAAGCTACGTTTATAACAAATCACATTAAAAAAGAAAAGAGAGCATGTTGAACATGACCAACGTTCTTCTCTCCCTGCAAATAAGCGTAAAGCTTGTGTTAAGAGTGGGTATGACAATAGTGCAATGAGTAGGATACTGCCATGGAAATGTTAATCCGCCATTTTTTATTTATGTCTTTCTCGCATATGTCTTGAACTGAGGAGGACAGAAATAGAAAATGGCGGTTTATCATTCTTGATCTCATTGTCGAACTGCGAATAAATAAGTATCTTGCTTAGCCTCAAAAGCCCAAAGGTTAAAGGTGCAAACCGAAAACTTGACACTTGGCGATGTTGCACTATTGTCGTACCCACTCCTAATACAAGCTTTCCGCTTATTTGGAAACGAGAGGAGAATATAAGTCAAGTTCAGCATGGCTATTATTAAAAAAAAAAAGTTTAACTACTATCTCAGTTGCAAAAGGCTGTTTACTTTACAGAATTAGGTGACGGCGGGTCTCGGACGATGTCTACCGCCGAGTTATCGGACGCAGAGTCGACGCAGTGCAAGCGGCGCTGGCATTCCTCCTGCGGGCGGCTGCCATCTTGCCGGCTCACGTGATCGTCGCACAACTAACGACCGACCTTATTGATCAAGTACATAAGAGCTGTTTTTCATTGTCACTCGCTATCGATTTTTGTGTAAAAGGTCCCTCAGAGCATAGATAAAGGATGCTCAGAGTAATAGTTTGCCTGCAGTCCTCTGTTCGACAATTTGGTCTGCGATACTGACTGTCCTGTAACCTGCAGGTAACCGATACCGATAATAAACTAAAAACCTCCACATACTGACTTAAGTCCATTATTCGTGATGGACAGTTCATCTCAGTAAGGCCTTGAGATCACGGATTTCGGCCGAGACTTGTCAACACGATGACCGAAATGTTATTAAAATACTCCACTAATTGGCCCTATCCAACAGGAAGCCGATTCTGAATTAGGAAACGGAATACAGAATCTTAAATGGGATACCTGCCCCAACTTGCCTGATTGTATTTCACCTCGGATTCACATTTCGATAGCACGCCACGCTTACCGAAGGCCCTTACATGAGCAACAGCAAGCGCAAGACAAGTGTTAGCCTTCTTTCCTTTGTATCGTTGTGGAATATTGGTTACGTAGCCCAAGAGACCAATGTTCTAAACCGTGGTGCCAAATACATAGAAGTTTCCGCGGCACATAGTTGCATGTATTTGGCACATAGTTTTTAAAGTTACACCAACATTTGTTATTTCTATTTGGAAGCTTTATGTGCGGAGATCTTAGATATTGGTTAGGCCCATTTACATGA
Source organism: Hipparchia semele (assembly GCA_933228805.2). Classification (NCBI taxonomy): domain Eukaryota; kingdom Metazoa; phylum Arthropoda; class Insecta; order Lepidoptera; family Nymphalidae; genus Hipparchia; species Hipparchia semele. The sequence continues at coordinate 10,045,846 of OW121714.1, forward strand.
ACTAGTTTATTTTATTGGTTTGTAAATTCGAAATGACTTCACTTAACCATTTCCCTGTCCCATGAGTCACATGTGAGCATGGTTATTGTTTAACTATTGTGTCTCTTGTCTGGACAGGGAAATCGTTAAAATGCGAGTAGGTAATATATTCTCAAATTGCACATAAATCGTTTTGTGTAGGAAAATTGACGTCCGCTAAGGTAATGATTATCTTTATATTTAATGTCTTTGATGTTATGGTTATGAAAGTTCTGAAAGAAAACGCATTTTATGTTCTCGCTCAATACATTAAAGTTGCAACCGTTTTTTTTTAAGGCCCAAGTACTACTTTGTGAGTAGCTCACATCAAACTCATTATTTTGACTAATTTCTTAAACTGGATACTTTCACGTTAAGATTAGTATATAAACCTGTGAAGATGATACTGCCATTATCGCAATTTGAATACCATAAGCCTACTTTGTCGTATTAGTTTACAAATTGCGAAAAACCAAATTAAATTTGAATTTCGCGGGCAGAACCGTCTCTTGGGCCTTAATCAATTTTATTGTATAATAAAATAAATAAATAAAAATAAAAAAGCCTTTATTTGTCCTTATCATAACTACTTACATATTGTATAATAGACCAATGAAATTGCGAGCTCTGCTGAAAATATTGAAATGGTATGCTGTTCCCCCAAAAATGGAATATTTGTAATTTTTCGTAAATTTGAATTGGAAAGAAAATTTTAACACTTAGATATTAGATTTATTTTAACAATTATTTAAAAAATATTGTATGGGATCGTAATTTTAATATACTAAAGATAATAAAAATGTAGAACATGTTTTATAAACTTCGAAAAAAAGAATGGCCACCACTTTTTTGGAAGGTACATCTCTTTTTTAGATACAAAATTGTCAATGCGTCAAAATTCCTCTTCTAAAGATGAAGTTATTTGGCGATTAGAAAATGGGCAAATGAAAAAGTATATAAAAATATAGAAAATAATAGTTAAAAAATTACATAAAGCTTTGATAGCTTTATTTAGTTTTCGTAGTAAGCATCTATTTTTCTAATTACGACAATATTTTTTAAATCATCTCAATCTTATAAATATGTAAGTACACAAAAAAATTTAGGACAATAAAATTGTAAAGTAAGGTATATTTTTCTTAATATTTAGTAGATGTAGTGAAATGCGACTTCTTTTTGAACTACGTACCTATAAAATAAAAAAAACTGTAGATGCTGTCACAGGATCTCAAATTTAACAGTGGCAATAAAAAGAGAAAAAAAAATACAATTCCATAAAAATTGTAAAATTCTCTAAATCAAGGTTTTTTTTAGCAACGATAACTGCATAACCAGAGACTACTCGTAAGATCCGCAGGAAGGCGCAAGAGTCTTAAGTTGCGGACTTTTCAACACATACGGTTAGAAAATTCAGTCAATATGCACCAACCAAATGCAGGACTTATGGATCGTGTTTATGGATCCACCAACTTGTCTGTTCAGTTGATGCAATTGATACTTGCTAGTAGACAGTTTAGTATTGCCATTTAAGTAATAAAGCGAGGAAAATTGTATGGCACTCGTACTAGAGGGTACTGAAAAAAGCAAAAACCACGAACATTGATTCTAGGGTCGGCAGACTAAAGCACATAAGTCAAAGACGTTCGCTTCAATTTGAACTCTCAAGCGAACGGCTTTAACTTATGGGCTTTAGTCAGACGTCGTATTAAATAAATGAATATTGGTTAAATAAAAAAATATATATGAGTTTTTGTGACTTATGTGCTTTAGTCTGCCGACCCTAGAATTTGGACAGTGGAATAAAATTTCAAAAAATAGCAGCCTTAGTGCCTATTTGTTTATCCACCTGAACAGAAGTTGGTGACACTGTATGCGAAGATATAAATTGTATGACTTCAATATGGACTGGAAAAATCGAAGGGGCTACATCGTACCGTGTACCGTATATAAAATTTCTGAAAGATTTTTTTATTGCTTATAACAATTACTAACAAAATTTAGTGTCAAATCGTTAAAAAGTATCCTATTGCGTACATTGATAACGTAATTTTTTAACAGTTGCCATTAAATATTATAATAATAAGTACTACTTGTTGCTAACATTGGTGCTACTTTGGTTGTACAGTCTCTAGAAAGTTAAATTTACAGGTCTTAATATATAGTGACAACAATGTCTCCTGAGGAAAGGAATACTTACAGTTTAAGATCTGAAAATTAAAATAACTAATTTCAGAGATTTTTTATTTTTATTGAAGTGTTAACCTACACTTAAAGGAAATATCCTAATAGATTTATAAATACATATCAAAAATTCCGAGGCCGGCGGGATTCGAACCCACATCTCCCTAGGAATCGCGCCCTGAGTGTGTTAACCGTTACACCACGGCCGAACCACACATCAGCCACGAAATTAGTGATATCTACTTTTCCAATCAGTTTTATAGCAACTGTTAGCGACATCTAGTAGCGACACATTACAGTTGTCGATCTATTTTTACACACCACTGAGTTTTGTGAATGATGTAGCCCCGACTGTAGTTTCCTAAACTCTAAAGGCTTGGTAAGACAAAGCGTGACGGCGGTGGAATTACGGCAGTCATCAATGAACGCGAATACGATTTGCAATACAAGAAACTGTGAAATACATCACAGTGACGTAAGATCTCTTCATAAGGTCATCAAAACGCCTTAGCACACCTTTTCGAGTTTTCGTTAACTGTACGTTGATCTTCCATTGATACAGAAATGGCAATCAGTTAAAAGTTTTCCATACTGAAGAAAAGTTACCATTAAAGTTAAATTTAACAAGCAAAGTGGGTTGTATTGTTACATTATGCGCTTCATTTTATAGGTCAAATTTAAAGTATCAAGAAAGTTGCTTTTTCGTGGACCCAACCACCAAATGACCAAATTTTGCCCAAATGTGGGCAAAAATTTTAACGGTAACGTAACTTTATCCACCTTGTGTGCACCAAGTCCTTGACGCATAGGTAACGTTAACTTGAAAAGTTTACTAAAGCCTGACTCTCGCTATACTTCTATATTAATTTCTAGTAGATGTCGTGGCGCGTTCAGTCTGACCAAGTCTTTAACTCTCAGCATGAATGTTAGGGTAAATGTTTATTTTTATAAAGGAGACAAAAAAAAAACCTTATTAATAAACGTGAAAAGAGCGACTTAACGTTAGGACCATTCAATTATTAATTATATACTTTCAAAGGTACTTCATCCTTTTAATTCTGTAGGTTTAACGAATTATCATATTTAATATGGTTTTAAACGAATATTATGTTGCTTATTTCACGTTTATTTATATTACAATGTTTGATGAATATAAAGGTGTTCCCATTTTGTGTTAATTGTTAGATAATGGTGTTAATTCGATTGTACATAATCTCTAAATTGATAGGTTTAAAAATGTTAGTGCTAACCCTTTCACAATATTCTCTACGAAAAAAATCAATGGGTTTAGACCTGTCGATTTAGTTTAGGTTTATAGACTATGTACAACAGAATAGACACCATAATTATGTTTAAAAATTAACTCTAGGTTTGTTTAGGAGCATCATCTAACAAGTTAGTAGTTTGAAATTCGAAGACCAATCCATTTGAAATTTAAATTACAAACTTATTGGCTCATGATATTGAAGGACTTCACTTTTTCTTTACTTATTTATTTTTTACTTACCTAATTATTGTATTCCGTACTTTTTACAGTCTTAAATAGTACTTATATATAAATTTGTAGCTATGCGTATTTGTATGTAGTACACAGTTACATCAACAATTATTTTAATATATTACAATGGGACTGTGCTATGGTATGGGTATGTGCTGTGTTGTAGTATGGTATGGTAGTTCTGTCCTTTTCACAATGTTCCATCCGTATTCAGCAATTTAGAGCTATCAATTATTTTAGTTTAGAGATTGTGTACAACAGAGTTTATACTGTTGTAATATATTAAAATAATACATATTTAAATATTAGTATTGTAGTGTCAACAAAAGTAAGTTGCGAAAAATTACTGTAAAACCTTATTGACAGAAGAAAATATAAGCATTGTTTCAAAGATAAAATATACGTATAAGTAATAAAAATAAGGTTCAGAGAGTTTTAAATATTGTGATGGTTAAGAGGCATATTTTTTTGCTCATTCTTGACTCACGCGGTTTTCGGACTTTGCAGATGACAAACCGTTCAGATTTGTAGTGTTATCTAGAATTTTTATGAAAAAGTGAGGTCTTCAAAATGTTATATTAGATTTTTGTTGTACCTATGTGTTGTGTGGCGCTTTGACAGATGTATGTGCACAGTGCCTGAACTGATTACGAGCATTGTTACACAGATTAAATACAGAGAATATTAATATATTGTAAATAAAATAAAATGTAAAATGAATTGTATTTTGGTGCTTTTATTTATCAGCCTTACCACCCTAACTATTACTACTACTAGGTATTTACTAAGAAGAGTTGAATTCAATGTGCTTGTTTCAACGTTGAACATCAGATCCCATTCACAATTATTCAACCGAAATGGTTCAATCTTAAAAACCGGCCAAATGCGAGTCGGACCCGCACACGAAGGATTCCGTACTTTTGTACAAGATTTAGCACCAGCTATTATTATGATTGAGCAAAAACATAAGTTTACTCAATGGAGATACTCTTTAATGTTTACTTTTTATTAAGTAGTATAATTCGGTTAAGTTAGCCCGAAAAATAGGGATAAATTCCCTAGAAGCTGAAAAACATGAAAGTTAGGAGATACGATTATAATAGAAATGTGAGAAGTCCCCATCGATCCCATGTGTGTAAAAAAATTTATACGAGGTCAAAGTTCGAGAAAATGGGTTTTTTTGCAAGATCGTTATACTCGCTATAGTGCGGTCGCCGAGTAGAAAGAATTTCGTACATTAACCTGTTACTACCTGTCTCTGTCACTCCCGCTTTAAAATAATGCGTCACGCTCGCACAAATGCAATGACCGCCGTCCTCGGGGATTGTAAACCTTTTACTTGCAAACCTAAGGTTTGTTTTTGTTTGCTTGTGAATTGAATTTAGGGAGTCTAGATCATAATGTAGACAAAACTGTACACTATTTCGTTATAACTGTGACAGGCGAGACGTCGTCGGAAAGTAGTTACTCCGATACAGAGAAATCGGACTTTGATTTTTGAATTTTCATTTTTTTATTTCTATGTAATAAGTTAATATAATTTGATTATAATAACTGTTTAAAAATAAATAATTTATTTAATAAGCTACTAATTTTTTTTCTCCTTCAAATATTTTATATAAACCGCACTTAATAGAAAAATGTTTGTGACCACTGTCAGTAGGCAAAGAGGTCATTGTACGAAATTCTTTCTGTTCGGCGACCGTACTTTACAGTATATCGAATAAAAATTAGTACGTATATAACACAAGAAAGTAGGTAAGTAATGTTTGCGGCTATGTTCTTTTAGCTACATAGGTACATACGTCATTCAAATATACCTACATTAATTCAGAAACAAGAGATAAAGTGTCGCAAGTCAGTCGCGACACAATTCCCAGGTACAATGTACGGAAGTGCGCGAGCGTTGCCACAAAAGCACCTTCCGCCATATCAGGCGTCGCACTGTACCAACTAGATCACTGTGCCACTATCTGCAAAGACTGGCCAAAGGTCTTGCAGGGCTGTGGAATCATGACATCCTAAGATCGATTACTAAGTTTAAAAAAATATCGGGTTGGTGGAGGTGAGAACTTGACGGTGTAGGTATCAGAGCCTCGGAGAACAGGCAAAGCCGTCGGTCTCTTTCCGGCCGTTTAAGACTGCCTTGAACTTGAGGCAGAATTAAAACGAAGCACAAATGTGTCCACATAAGCCTGTCATAAATCTCGTCTCGATTTGACTCTTTCTTGAGCTGGAGCAGAGTGAGTGCTTGCTTGGGTCTCATTGTAAGGGTGAAGTTATACAGAGTGTATGTAGGTGGTACCTACCTGCTTAGTACTTTTTTTTTTTCTCCTGTAGGTAGGTATACTTTTACTTGCCTAGCCTCAACCTTTTTTGAAATTGGCCGAAATGATTGAATTGTGCGAAGACTTTTCGCGACATAGGTGCTTAGGTACCTAATTACGGTCAATAATTATTAAGTGCCGATTTCACCAGTTGAGGGAAGTTTAAACGAGGAATAAATTGGGCGTTCTGACAGTTTTTGTATTAAAAATCTGCCAAATATCTAATTTACGCTCGGATAACTATTAGGTACGTACTTATTTTGCATTGGCGAAACCAGTCCTGTGGCAGCGCGTGAAAAATCTTGCCAACTCTTTTATCGTTAAGGGAAAACGTCTCATTTGGTTAATCGAATTAATTTAAAATTTGCCGCTATGTGATCACTTGTATCCTGTATTAATTTGTGGTAACATAAGTAGATATCTAATTATAATATTAATTAGGCTATTGATTACCGATTTGATGAAGCATATGGCCTGATATAGTTACTTGTACTTAGAGTTTCTTAGAAAAACTAAAATCGTACCTAGTGCCAGACTCAAGACAGAGTTAAAACGAGACAGATTTATATGAGAGTATATTTATGTCTCGTTTTAACCTCTATCTTGAGTCTGAGCTGAGTCAGAGCACACGCTATAGATCTCAGTATAAGTGTCCAGGTAGGTTCTAAGTTCTAATTTTATCAAAATACTCAAAAGTAACGCTAACATTTAGGTAGATACCTACTTAATTAAAAATCCAAACACGTAAAGTGTAACTTGTATTAAAGTATTACATTGTACCTACCTACATTTATGTATGATAGGATTCATACATAAGTAACAAGGTACTAAAAATGTTTATACAGAGTTGGTAAATATTGCTGCTACGTACTTAGGTCGTGAAAGGATGTGCCGAGGATATCAGCTAGTCGCTATAGTCCTTGGCTCAATAAGCACTACGTGTAGGTAGTTAGGAAAATAGGCACCTATGTAATAGTAGATTGTTACACAAGGGACGTAAGTAAGCTATTACAGAACAAGATCCAATTTGGCGCCAGTGCGAGCGCAGCTCGCATAGGGCGCTAATGGATCGCGTGCACCCGAGATATTTAGTCACACGAGCGAGCGCAGCGAGCGAGGGTGAATATAGTTCGAGGGTGTAATAGCTACTTGCAACCGAGGTAAGCATTCTACTTTATATCATTCTTGCGAGGTAAATAAAACATTGGTAATGCAAAATGAAATTTTAATTAGAATAATTAGTAAATTTAGAGAAAAAATAGAAAAAAATGGTTACTTATTATAATTAATTATAGTAATATTGCTGCAATTATGAAAATGCTGTGATACTGGTTGACTAGGCAAGTGCACTGTTTGAATTAAAAAGATGTAATTCCTTTCTTTGCACGCCATTTGTTGAATTCTTCGTAAGTTTTCACGTAGCGCTCTTTGGACTTATCCGGCAAAAGGTTTTGCATCATTTGTTCTGCTTCAAGTAAACAAAAATCAGGCTCTCCTCCTTTTTCATCATCTGATGAAGTGCTTGACATTGTTGTAAATAACTTAAATCCCTTTACGAACAAACTTCACAAACTTTCAGATCAAATGAAATGCCGCCATTTCCATTTTTTTTTTTCGTAAATAGTTTTCCATTTTTTTTTTTACGGCTCTGAGTTCCAAGGAGTTTTGCATAGTTTGAAATGTATGGAAATTAAATGCCGCCATGTTCAGTGTTTTTTTTTTCAGTAAAAAGTTTTCTTACCATTTTATAAGAAAAGAGATTGTTTACCAAGGAGTTTTGCATAGCTTGAACTGTAATGTGACCATTACAATTAAAGCATAGTGCGACGTAATGTTTCCTTGAATTGCAAACACCAACTTACAAGGAGACTTTCCACCATAGTAATGCCTAGTTACTGAGCAAGTATGATATAAAAACATATTATGTTATATGCACTGATGTGTACAATGACTGTAACATACTTAACAATTACTTAATCAAGGTAGGATAACAAAAACTATAAACATAACAGCCAGAGGCGTAACTATACCGTTTGAGGCCCGTGGCAAATTCATCGGACGGGGCCCTCTGTCCCCCAATATAAAGAAGCTCAACCAATGAGATAATATTTTTTTGCTTTATAATAAATCACTAGGTGAAGTAGGTGCATACAAACGCGAATACAATTACTTGATTTTCTAATAACCTTTCATTTCATTCAGAGCGTATTGAACTGTATGTCACAATTTTTGTATTAGTACCAAATTTCAAAGATTAAAATTCCTTTTTTCGGGCTTTTTGTTCAGCAAAAGTGTTAATGACATAAGAACCGAAAATGTCATTATCGCGAGCGAAGCGAGCGCAAAATTTTTTACGATTGTATTCTGCCACTACTCCACTAGTCCATATACTTGATGCTTAACTACCTACAATACCAATCCACAACCGATGGTTTCTAAATCGTCACAATTTAGGTGGGCCTTACCAAGCAGCATCAGGATTGAGGAGTTGGTACCTGAAGTTCAATGATGTAGCCCAATATTAACGGCTGCACCGCGCAGTTATGTATTCCATACTTGTTACTCCGAAAATGTTGCGAGCGAAGCGAGCGCGTTATGATTGCATTACGGCACTTAGTAGTCCATTCTTGGCACCTACAACAGCAACGTAAAAGCGACATTTTCGCGAGCGAAGCGAGCGCAAAATTTATGATTGCATTACGGCACTTAGTAGTATATTCTTGGCACCTACAATAGCAACGTAAAAGCGACAATTTCGCGAGCAAAGCGAGCGCGAAATTTATGATTGCATTACGGCACTTAGTAGTCCATTCTTGGCACCTACAATAGCAACGTAAAAGCGACATTTTCGCGAGCGAAGCGAGCGCGAAATTTTTTATGATTGCATTAAGTACAGCACTTAATAGTTCATACTTAGCACCTACAATAGAAATGCAAAAGTGACATTTTCGCGAGCGAAGTGAGCGCGAAATTTTTTATAATTGCATTATGGCACTTGGTAGTCCATACTTGACATCTACACTAGAAATGTAAAAGTGACATTTTCGCGAGCGAAGCGAGCGCGAAATTTTTTATAATTGCATTACGGCACTTAGTAGTCCATTCTTGGCATCTACAATAGCAACGTAAAAGCAACATTTTCGCGAGCGAAGCGAGCGCTAAAATTTTTATGATTACATTACGGCACTTAGTAGTAGTCCACACTTGGCACCTACAATAGAAACGTAAAAGCGACATTTTCGAGAGCAACGTGAGCGCGAAATTTTTATGATTGCATTACGGCACTTAGTAGTCCATACTTGGCACCTACAATAGCAACGTAAAAGTGACATTTTCACGAGCGAAGCGAGCGCGAAATTTTTATTTTGCACTACGCCATATTTAGTCCTGTACTTTTGACGCTTGAGACCCTGCGCTTGTATGCGCCGCACACCTGGCATCGTAGGTAAAGTCGGCTCTACCAACTATTTAGTTGGTAGTTAACTATATTCAGTAATTAATTAGATATTTTATAAAATTTTAAAATATGTGTTTATGGACCTAATGACATTTAGGTACATACTTATACAAATATGTATCTTTTTCATTTCTGTAAGTCATAAATAAAAATTTTGGGCCCTTTATCGCCCCTAAAATCTGCTGCCTTAGGCTCCAGTCAACTCAGCCTTTTGGTAAATCCGACACTGTGCGAAACCTTTCTTGTCCAAAAGAATTTAGTTTATATCAATTTTAATTTTGAAAATGATTGCTCGGCACTAGCCGTAATCACAGGAATGGCTATAAATGTTAGGATCATCTTGTGCTTCTGGCCTTCTCTGATCGGGGGCCTCTTCCAGCTGGGGCCCGTGGCATATTGCCGTCATGCCACCCTATAGTTACGCCTCTGAATTAACAGCTGTATCTGGGTCGTTCTACTTTTCTACCGACAATGAAACGACGTTTTTCTGTTTTTTTGGTTTTTTGAACTATCTACAAGGTGTTTGTTAATGTGTATAACTTACCAGCAACCACCCATGCACTTTGACCCCATAAACACAATGGCGGTGGTAAAAAGTGAAAATTAATTATCAAAAACTCTCATACAAAATTAATTAATTAATTAACAAAAAAACATTTTGGAAACCCTAACTGAAGACATAATAACAATACGCCACATAAATCCCTTTCCGTAGTAGTAATTCCAAGAATGACTTTGACCGCGCCGCTCGAGGTAAAGGCGAGGCTACAAGCAAGACTTGCGGTTGCGTTTGCGCAACGAAAAATTACATCGCATAGGACATAGTACGAGAAAACTCTGTCCATTAGTTTAGTTTCTAATGAGACATGGACCGCACTAAGTACTACTTCTGCTTGGCTTAAGACGCATCAATCTTCCGTTGGTTTCTCCCAAAGGACAGGACAATCCTGAATCAAGTAAATCAGATAATCGATATCGTAATTAATCATCTTGATCAATTAATCAATCATCCGTTTTTACGGTGCACAGCGGACATTTCCACGGTGCGTTGTGGTCGCTACGTCTATGATTTTTACAACGCGATGTCGCACTCCAGTGAGGGCTCGCCCTTACGGTGTTCGACGTACCTATTTAATATTCAAAGCACGTACGCGGCTTTGGAAGGGGCCGGAACTAGAGCGGGGAATTTCGAGCACCGGTGAAAATCACCGGTGATTTGCCATTCTCCGAAGATTCATCGGAGATCTCCGGTGAATTCGAATACAGATTTAGCATCAATTAAAATGTTATTGACTGTTAATGTTCTAGTACAATGCACAGGAATTTTAAGCGCATCGATATTGTGTGAACTCAAAATGATATTAGATGTATTGTAAAGGTTTTAAATAAAAAAAATATTAAGAAAAAAAATATTTTACTTTATTATGATAATTATTATTTAAGGAGGTAGGAAATAATGATAAAGTAATTGTATTTGAATAAATGTTATTAAGTTAATAATTAACAATGTTCCTCAACAAACTTCTTTTTATTTAAATTAAATTACTTGAGTTATGATTCAATAATAATCGGTTAAACACCGATTACTTTCACCGGAGAGTCACCGGTGATTCTCCGGTGAAAAATCACTTCTCCGCGCCGCCGGTGCAAATCACTACGCCGGACACCGCTCGCTTTCGACTACAAATGCTAGTAATATGCTTGCACTGTACTGCAAGCGATAATAATAATTATTGTATCGTTTTGCAATTGATTTATTATTAAAAATATCACACACATTCATTCGTTCATTCACATACAGTCATTGTTAATCAAAACCACGACGCGAGATATTAATTACCTGCAAATAAAGAGGCGGCAGTCACTTTATGGATTACGTAGGTACGGACTTTAACTTATGGAGTCCGAAAGTAGTCGGGAATATTCTTGCAAAAATACGAGATTTCTAATCGGTTTTCACTCTACTGAACAATACTACAGGTTTACAGATTTAATTGCATGCCGATTAATGGTTAGGTATCGCATCTGGAATATTTTATCGCAACGTTATAGCATAGCAAGTAGTACGTTGTAGGCCTACAAACATCCATTCATAGTTTTATCGTTGGCAGTTCATTGCCATTGAATCAGCTGTTTTAAAGGTTGCCACCTAAACATTTATGGTGAATTTTTGAAGTCCTCATAACTTGGCCAGGATATGAGCTACACGTCTCATGATATTTTTTCATGTATCTATACACCGACCCCAACTTATGGGTTTCGGTAGGATAGGGACATTAACTAACACCTTGTATAATTGTGTTTTATGTGTGGGATTTAAAAAAAACTGCATCTGTGTTTTCATTAGTATTAATTAAAGTTTCCTTCCTAGCTAATATTGATTCTTTTTTAATGTTGGTTTTTGAAAAAATAATGTGACAAAGTGGTCTTTTTCTGTAGAGACCACATTCCAGTTTACCACTCTGTCACGGCATTATACGGAAAACGAACGTATAAAATATGCTGGTTAGAGAACATGAAAAATGACATAATATTAATAGATAAGAAAAATATGGACGTTTATTCGAACCGAATAAAAAACCGTTTATATTAATACTCCAACGAGATGCCATAATAAGAAGAAAGACAGACTATTGTCGGTAGAAAAGTAGAACGACCCATCTATTAAGGTAGGTAACTACCTAACATCTCTATTCCTATCTAAGTCAAACTATAGATGTCTACGGCTTGACATAAGTCTCTGCTGTAGGACTTCCACTCATTGTGGTCTTGCGCCGCTTGTACCCAGCTTGCGACTACTTTTGTCCACCTTGTTTGTCAATACGTACCTACTGCGTTTCCGATGCTTAAAACTATAAACCTCAATTCAGCACTTTGGCACTCGAATGATTGTATACTTGAATTAGATACAGCTGCAATCATCATAAAAATAAAATAGGTAGGTAGTCAGGTAGGTATACTAATACCTATGATACTAAGGGTATACTTCTTGATATCTTATTATTTTATTTTTTTAAGGTAAGTATGTATCTTCTCTACTTATTTTAGTATCAAATGCAGAACACGTCCCATGAGGTAAAGCAACATTATTGTGACATCTTTTAAGTGATATTTTGCGAAGGACTTACAACTGCCGAGAGGTCAACTAAATGCCAACTCCAAATAGGTACGTAGGTCTATGGAATTTAGAAATTGTAGTAGGTAGATAAAATTATCTTCTCCCTATGTTAAAGCATGGCGACAGGGGAAAGGTGAAGTAACTTTTTCGTTCGCTGGAAGTAACTATATTACGCAAGGAATATACTTTTCTTTTCCCCTGTCGTCATGCTTTTTTTAGCATAGCGAGTAGACAATTTTATCTCTTGTCAGTGGATAAAATCGGGGGATAAATTTTGCTCAACCTGCTGAGGGATCAAAGTATGCCTTCGCATAGTTTAGACAATGACGACAATATTAATTTCTGTGGTATTTAGGTATGTCGGTACCTAAAAGTATACTAAGATAAATTGAAAGATGAACACCTTGGTTTATAAGATTTTTTGGCGTGTCTATTGTTCTTGAATCTTGTCACTTATTAATGATGTTAAAAGTTCAGAAAGCCTGATCCAATGATCAATAGTTAACTGACCATAGATATGATAGATAGCACAGTGAAAGCAATACTGTGTAATTCTATTGTAATCTGCTATTTGATCCCTAACGGTAACTTACCTACTGTCTTGGGGCCCATTGTTCTTCGCTTCTTAACCATTTAGAGTGATTGGCATTTTAAAATTGAAACCTGTTTAGGCTGTGGTAACACCTCTTACAGATTCGTTACAGATGCGTTTTCTTTTCAACAATAGTTTATTGCGTTTTACGTAACGGATGCGAGTTTTATGGTCAATCTTTTTGATAATAACCGAGCATTAAGAATTATATTTCGTTACAACATCCGGAGATTTATGAGGAATGAACCTATCAATGAAGCACTTTTTAATTTGCCACACAGTCCTAATCTATTTCTAAAGTGGAGACTAAGTTAACTTGTGCAAGATTCACTTCATCTTCTTGTGTCACGTGCTCACGAGTTCGGTGAATGTACGTGGTAACGTGACCCGTTTGGTAAATGTATGTAAACTCGTATCATCTGTCTTCTCTTAACTTGTTAGGTCTTAAAACTTATGTGCAAATTCAAGTTTTCGGAATAGATACGAGTATAAAACTGGTAGGTTTTACCTTACTCACGTTTTGGAAATATGGAAATGTAAAATTAATTATGTATCTACTCGCCTGAAATTTAATGTTACTATTTATTAAGTTGTATTAAGTATATCAATTTTTGGTAGGTATATCTATTAGGTACCTAGTTTATATAATATGGAGTTTGAATTTCAAAGGGCTTCCAAAATTTGAAAGCTTTTTAAATAAGTGGTGAAGGTAGAGAAAGTTCTAGAACATTGTCGTGTTCAACGAAGCCCGCTGCTAGCAAAGGAAGAGGCCTAGGCACAGGCCACAGGCAAGAGAAGTCTCTTGTGACGTCTTGGAGTGGAATGTGTTTCATTACAAGCACGATAAAATAAGAAATCATAAGATTAAATAAATGTACTAGTGTACTACTTAGATAGGTAATGTCAGTATAAAATATCCGTGAACACTTGCTTAAATTGAGATGTAAGTACCTACTTAGGTACCTACAGTTAAAATGTTTGCATTCAAAAGCAAACATTCCAATCTCGATGGATAGGTAAAAAATCATTCTCTTGTCATTTGTTAGAGTGATAATGATCTAACATCTTATGAAGTCTAGAGGGTCAAAATCAGCATGTTTATCTTCTGCGCGCAATCAGAGTCTAAAACGGTCGCGGTCGGATGTTCCACGTTACGAATGTTACACAACTGCCGACTTGAGAGTTTAATTTGCGTGCCATCAATTCGTGATCAGCTTAACCTTTTGCCTCAGCAATTACTCATATGTATCTATCTACCTGTAACATAATAGATCATTGATATGTACCTAATAAGCTAATTGTTATTTTATAGGTAACTGACAAGGTATCTACTTAAAACTGTTTCAATAAAAATATTTATTTATATCTAGCTGATGGCCGCGACTTCGTCCGCATGGCTTAGTCACTATGTCACTTTCTGGACCCTCAACAATACCTATGCAAAGAAATCACATCGATCCTTAACTCTGTTGCAGAGTAATAGAAGGATAAAACAAACAAACACACTTTCGACAGTTAAAATATTAGTAAGGAGGTAAGAATGTCAGTAAGGATTTTTACGGACCGGCCGTTCTTCAGCAAGAAGGATGACTTTCATGAAAGAGGGTGGGAAGTGGCTTCATGAGGAACGCTGAGTACCTACCATACCTGGGTTAGGTGGTCTACTTGAAACAGGCCAATGTCCAACATTCCACTGTTGGACATTGACCAATATATATAAGACATCCACAGGGTAAAATGATGTGATGATGATTTAGAACTGTTGGGGTGTTAGGGCTTCTACAGACAGCACACGCAATGCACATGTAGTAGCGGCTCCTATAATAGCTGTAATGTAATACACGAAACTCTATGAAGTATAGTGACTGGCGATAATCATCTACCTATTGATTTCATGCTACACTATACGTGACTACCGGCAGAAGGAAATAGCGTGATCTCCGTGCTTTGTACATAATATGGGTCATGATCATGGCCACCGAGCTAGAACTGTTCATGCAAGCTGTCGGAAAATAGTAGGTAGGTAATTTTACTGGAAAGTTAAAGTACCTATACCATGAGGCGTATTACAGCAGTTGGTTTCGCAATACACCTAAGTTCATTATAATTTACGTCGCCGCAAATAATAGTTTAGTACTAACCTAAGACATATCGGCCGAAATTACGTCGCGATCGGCGTAGCGTCGAATCTTCCGTCGAGCGACAGTTTCCGTGAGAATTTTTGCATAACTGAAAGTTCGCACAACAGGCTGAGCAAGACCTCTCCTAATTCCGACTGTTCCGTGCATTTGGTGTGTCATGTCAACCGAATACTATGGCCATTCATTAATTCATCCGCCGTAATGTCTGCGACGTACTTTCGACTTTGTCGTTATAAAAGGGGCAAGTCAAGTTAAGGCCAGGGCAGACACGATACTTTTTGCAGCGGCGATCGGCGTTTTTGTGTTCGGACTCAGCATCGAGCATCCGAAAAGCGACTAAATATCGCAAAAACCCTGATTGCCACTGCTAAAAGTATCTTGTCTGCCCGGGCCGTTAGAGAAATGCTGATAACTATACACAAGTGAATTCCATTCATGAATTTTGACGGCACACCTAAAGTAACTGAAGCCTTTTGTCATCAAAAATGGACTTGCAACTGAGACATAACATAAAACATAACTAAGATATAAAACCTTATAAGTATAGGTTTGGCAAGAAAATTGAATGATATAAGTAGAATAATATTAGTTTAGAATATTGAGTTACCTATGTACTAAACAAATATGCGCCTTTAAAATATTCCCACTGTTTCAAAATAGATCAAATTGAAACGATTATTCTTATATTGACATTTGAGAGACGATCGTATCGTAGGCATATTCGAAGACGTGACGGACACAGAAAGGCTAAATTCTCCAAATATAGTCTGCTTTTCGTGATTTAGAATTATTCCTAAATAGTTTGTAGATATTTCTTTATGACAATAGAGGGCAGAGGCATACCTACACAAAATGAACCAAAATATTTTAGTTTAAAATTTTTATTAAATATCAAATTAATTATGTCGTTACGGCATAATTGAGTGCAAACATGCATCCATCCATACATACTGGATGTATGTAACTTTCGTATTTATAATATTAGTAGGAAGAAGGGTAGCCTTTTACGACAGTACTTACTGTCCTAAAACGCTACCACATCGCCGTCCAACTAGAAGTATGCATAAGATCTAGGCTCCATTATGCAATAATCGTAACTGACAGTGTACCTAAGGTAAGCAGGTTTTGTTCTCGGTACAGGTCGTAGGTCGAGATGCGCCGGCGGCCGCGGAAGCCTTCAAAATACTGTAGGGTTACCATTCAAAACGTGTTCTAAGTACATAAATGAGGTTTGATATAATACTCTATGAGTCACTGTGAACCATAAAGCGTATTTTGAGAATCTCATCGGAACCTTTTCTTTACCGAACTAAAATGTAACCATGCCAGTTAATTATCTTTGTGTCAACCTCAAAGATATCTAGATATTCGTTAAGACCAGCAGAAAAACAAACTTATTTTTGCAAATAGATAATAATAATGTGTATTATGTGCATTGTGTACTATGTTTATCTTAACTAATCGTTTAAATTGGTTAGACTCGCTTCAAAAACAAAAATATACGAAGTTTTTAAATACGTATGTTTTATGTATATCGTATAAAAAAATTACTGATGTAATCATCATACTAATGAACTAGTAAATAAATAATTCGTTATCAATCATGATAGCGGTCTGTGATGGCAAAGCGTGCGTGATTAATATTCAAATTCGAACGTGATGATAACGTATTTATCTTCCATTGGCACGTTCAGTTTTTTCAAAGGTACATCGATACCTAGGTAATTAACTGTGATCAAACTTCAATGTAAGATTAAATATTTACTTTAAAATTGTAATAAGTGTCGGGAAATAGTGTACGCAGGAAGGGCATTCCATACCAAAGCGGTACGAATTAGAAACGAGGAAGCAAAACTAAAAAATTGGCGGAATGTCTATCATTACGTTTAGGTATTAGCTATAAGTAAACCACGAAGTGATTATATTCTCTTGGAAGTAAACCACATAAGTTTCTGTAGTTTTCACTCTAACATTCTTCTTCTTTGGTTATATAGTTTCTTACAGTTGGATAAAAACCTTTGAAGAGAAATTGAAAATCAGCATATTGCTTATTTAAACAAAAGATAGTTTAAACTTAAAATGGAGGAGAACAAATCTCCTTTAGCGGATACCTACTAATATTTTTGAAAAGGCTTACGGAAATATGTCTAGGCTTTATGAGACATTAATAGAATAATGATAACCCTAGTTAGGAGAAGGGTTTGTTCGTGATATACCAGGAGTGAAAGCAAATTACCTAATCTGGTATTGCCTTCGGGGCTGGGAAAATGCAGAATTAATATATCACTGGCTATCCGTCAACGTCTGACATCTAGGTAAGATTACGAGAGGTACCTATATCAGATGGACAGATTGACTATGTATCTACATAGTTATTGTATTAGCACAAAATAGATAGATAATAGTAGTGACGGTAAAAAGTACTTGTTGGGCTTGCCAAAACATTTTTACTTACCATGATTTTATTTGATGGCAAAGTCTGATGGATTGATGATACAAAAGTTATGATTTAGAGCATGTTAAATAAGACCGTTTCGGGAAAAGAAGTATGGCACAATAGAAACTTGTGTAAACATAGATAAATAAAACCGACCCAATGCGAGGTGGACCCGCGCGTGAAGGGTAACAATCGTATAAGATTTAACACCACTGTCTCTCAGGAATAGAATCAAACTTTTTTCAGCGAATCAATTATTTTGGGTTGTAGAAAAACACACCGATTGGCTACGGCTTCATAGAGCGTCGTGTCTGTAGTACGAAACGACTTCCACATACTTTACGAAGCAGAGGCTGTAAGGTTGTTGCTCTTTTTGGGGAACGACATAAAAATTAGTTGCCTACCCTTGCATACTAAACGGACATAATGTTCGTAAATGATTGATCCAAAACACACGCTAAATATGCCCCTGGGTGCTGAAGTTATGAAATCAAATTATTTGAAGCGTGTTGTAAGAACAAAGTTATCCACGACCTTCGGCAGCCGTGAGAATCATCGTTCTGCGTGCGACCAAACATTGTCTCCGTTTGAATAATCGACAACGGTTATGCACATGTTGCAACTTGCAAGCACTTCACGAAAACAATGATTATTTATTTCTGTAAGATCGCGTGCCGAAGTGTTTCACCTTATACATTCTGTTTCAATTTCCTTTGCGTTCACTATTCGCGTCTTAATAAAGACCAGTATATTTGAACACAATATAACTCAGTGCTAAATAGGATCTTCTAATAAATCCTAATAGATTTGTTGGGTCCATAATTTGAAAGTTTAATCATGACATCAAAAAAGTTTTTTTAAATAGCTACATATATGTTAATGTGGTAATATTATTTGGTCATCTAAAATCTAATTTATCTATTATAAATGAGCACTTTTAATAAGTGATGCATTTTATTTTAGTCGATCTACGAAAATTATAAATGAACTGTATGAGTTGATAGATATGGTGGATCCACGGATCTCCGTTCAACTTTTATTAATATTAAGAGTTCACAGAAATATGGGAAGGTAGTCGTATCTTTACATAATGAACCTAATCATAGTTTAGAATGTATAAAATCTCCGGCGCAGGTACTTGACAGTTATCTCGATCAATCAAAACACAATAATGTGTGAAAGCTTTGAGAATGGATGCCCGGAACGAAAGCAAGATTCTTGTCTGGTCTCCTGACTCTAGTGCTGTGGAAACTATATTGCGTCGTTCAAAGATTCGCATAAAATATGCATTTAAGGCTTAGTTGAATTGTTAAACAAAATGTTTCAAATGCGTTAAAATGCTACAATAATCTGAATACCACAAGGCAATAACGTAGATCCTGTTGGCTGTGCGATAACCATCGTGTCCATGAGCTTAGTTCCGTGTTAGAATAGGATGCGCTTCGGCCGTTCATAAAGGTCACGCAAAGGTTTTACTAAATTAACATTGTGAAGTGAAGTGACCTATGATTACGTAGCTTCATTAGTGATTCTGAAGAAAAGGATAAATTGACTTTGTTCCAGTTTTGTGGAGAATAGGAAACATGATTCCACCATGATGTACCTACTATAAATGAAATCGATTTGTGTGTATGGGTAAGGCGCACACACTGCACAACACGTCGGATTAGCCAGAGTCACCGTCCAAAGACGCACAATCCAGTACAAAAAATGCGAAATGATTACAGCAGAATTAAGCATGTCTTGCTTAATTCTGCTGTAAACTGAAATGCGTCAGAAGAACTTTCAGTATTGAAAATCGCATTACGGTCAGTAACGTAGCACTAGCCACCAGTGCGGGCTTGTCACTTACGCT
The DNA here is from genome assembly GCA_933228805.2 of Hipparchia semele. Classification (NCBI taxonomy): domain Eukaryota; kingdom Metazoa; phylum Arthropoda; class Insecta; order Lepidoptera; family Nymphalidae; genus Hipparchia; species Hipparchia semele. The sequence continues at coordinate 10,065,470 of OW121714.1, forward strand.
GTTTTTAACATCTGCATCAGGAACGGGTATTGGATGTATATGGGTATTGAATGAATACCTGTACGGCGGGCAGTTCTTTTAAATAAATAAAGAAATAAAAATATTTTATTTCGACCAACTAGGATCATAGTGCAGTAACCTAAGACGGGACCGATTTGCCATGAACCATATTACAGTGGTTCGAATAGGTACTAACAATCGATCCTGTCAGCAAAATGTTGTGATGCAGTTATATCCATTCAATACAACTGTACCAAAACCGCAGTCCGATTGGCAAGTTTAGGTGTTGGCTGTTGGACTTCAGAATGTTGTGACTACAGTTCCCGTCGTTGATTCCCACGCATTTAGCCGGTGGCATATCAAAGTTATCAGTTTATCACTGAATTAGTCTCACCCCCACCGAGAGCGACACGCCTGCATAGCCTAGCAATACAAAACACCTCTGTCATTTTAAAGCCATTGTTATTTATTCATTGGAACCAACTTTTCTCGAGATTCCTTTCGAAAGTAGTTTTTTGAATTTACTATTAACGTAACGCACTGATTCTGTGTAAAGTATTTATCATATAAGTTGTATACTCATCTGAGCCTTTTCTTGTTCTACATACTTAAATCTGTTGATGCTGAGTCTACACCAGTTCAGGATCGTCTTACTTTACTTTTATTGACAATATTATAATAAACCTATGTTAACAGCAAACGAAACCACCAAGGTTCAGTGTCACTCAGCGGGCGATGAAGAGAGCTATTCTTGGATTATCCTTGCGTGATCAAATCAGATATACCTAAGGACATCCGTAGGAAAACTAAAGCTATCGACACAGCTCGCGAAGCTTTTTCCAATGCTGTTTTGTGTATTTTTGAATAAACGTTCATGATGCTGTATTTAATTAAATAAACCATAAAATATGAGGATGATTTTTTACTTTACAATTAGAAGTTCGCCTAATTTTCAATATTAGGTATAATTTGTATAATTTTTAGGACAAAATAAAGTTTGACTATACACCGGCGTTCTTATGTAATCAAATAAGATGGTATCAGAGATGAACGTTGTGGACATTTGATGCACTTTGTAAAGATTGATCAAGATTGGAGATAATTTGCAAACATTCCCGCTTACGAGTAGGTTTTTCGTAAAATTGCCCATATTATCGTCGTAGTTTGCAACTCCGTTTATTACTCCAGTGACAAATTGCAAAATTGCGGCAAGTTTTTTACACAAGTTCTGCATATATACTCGTTCTAAGACAATGTATGTTATGGGAACATTTTAGCACACACAATAATTGTCCGCAGTTTTAATCTAAACATTAAGCAATCACGAGTGTTCAGATGGATTGTATTTCAAGTTTTCGTGTAAAAACGTAAAGCACCAAATCCGATTGTTACATCTTGGTAACAATCGGATATAACGTAGAATAGTTGAAATAAAATTAATCGCCAGTTCTGTTTTCTGATGATGATCTCTGATTTTATCTGAAGAATAAGCATGAGAAATCAAAATTCACATTAGGGTAGTAGCTATAGTACTGAGATATTTAATTGCTTAAAGCCAACGCACCGCTTAATCTACTAGGATCCACTGATTTGATCTACCGGTGGATCCAATAGCACTCTGGAGTTCATAACTCCCAAGAGTCAGAGATGTGTGTCTGACCGCTTAAAAAACGAATGACAACTATAATTTGGTATTACCAAATGTTAGCTAATAAAAAATGGACACTTCGATTTGAGAGTTTCGTCACTAATCAAAAAATAACAATAGATCATCAACGGTCATGCGGCAATCGCACCAGTTCGCCCGAGATGCCTTCGGCCGCTCATCCGCCGTGAAGAACATTTGGTTCACGGACATTATGCGTATTGCATCGGAACAGACCGCACGGAGCCTACAAATAATGCATGCTCCAATGATTCCATAGAATATTTTGTTCTACTGCAATAAGGAAATTATTCTTCTCAAAGTGGCATCAGTCGTCATTGGTCTTCTTGTTTTTGCGCCGCACCGCGCAATGCTCCTCCAGTTATGAAGGTTAGCAGCGTGGCGGGAGCATTGCACCAATATTGACTGGGTCTTTTTCTCTTTATCAACTGAGACAAAGGTCTATTGTAAGGAGTGCCGCCTGAATCTAGCGGCCCCCTAGTGGCGGGTGTTTGGGGTCGCGCGTCGGGTAAAAAATTACATGCTAAAAGTAGACAGTATTTCGACTGAACTGATGATCATTGCGAAAAATGACCCAAAGAGTCGAAACATTTTTAATGACTATCTAAGCAATTTGCTCGTGTAACTGCTCGAAAATTATTACATGTGGTGCAAACACTCTCACAATAAGAATTTTGCACCAACTCCAAGTTAAGCAGGTGACGAAATGAGTGATGTTTTGACCTGTATAACTTTGATAGGGTTGCTAATGTGAAGATCAGGAAGCGAACCGGGTTATCTAATATCGCTCGAAGATTAAGATCGAAAAGGCAACTAGAAAGAAGTGTGAGTACCTGGAGGTATCACGGAAAAAAATGTTCCCGCGAGATTTTTACTAATTCCTTATATATTTCGTTTTATTGAAGTGAGAACATGCATTAGAGTGCATAGTAATTATTAATGTTTCGCAAGTTGGTTAGGCTAAGGCCCGTCTTATCTAATGTTCCTACGCTTAATTACCACGGATGTCATAATGCGCAGTAAAGTTTTGTGGTCGGGTTCCGCATGTGTTGATGGGTTATAAACTTTTCACGTTACAAGTAACATGCAACCTCGTTACATAACAAACTGGACAAGTAGGAAGATGGGCCTTGTGTGCAATATATTTCTAGGTATTTATAAATAAGTCATGATTCTTGATGGATATTCACATTGAGTTATATTTTGCAGGAGATGCAAACCTCCGGTGTCAAAAGAGCCCCATAACTCATGATTACAAAACAAGATTTTTCATTATAATGTTACTATAAATCTTAAAGCTAACGTAACCTAACTACTGAGGAATCAATGATCAAGATGGTAAGAATGCTGGCTGAATTTTCGCGCTGAGTAGCTACGCTCATTCTATCTGTAAAAAATGAGCCAGGCCTTCTATCACCACATGCGACACTTAACCGCAGTGAAATATCACGTAGTTTTTCTTGCGCTAAGACTCCATAGCCCCAGGAGTCTCCATAGCAAACGGAACAAATATGTAATGGTCGATTAGAGTGGCATACTTACGCCGATTACTATATTCAACCATTTCAACTGCGGCTCTCGATCTTGGTGCTGTCTTCGTGATATGTCGACTGATATGGTTGGGTCCCACATTAGGGCATGTCCCCGTTGTACAATGTTCACATTGTGTTTTTTAAGACATTACTGACTCTAGTAATATGGCAACTCCTTGAATTTACAGCAAAGTACCTAGAGTTATAGAAGCTGTAATCAATTAAAGAATATTATAAATAATTATGTTTATGTCAAAGTAAATATTAATTATTGATTGGACAAGATCAATATCTAACGTTAACACTAATTGGAATCATGTGTTAGACATAGTTTGGTTTTTGTATGAAAACAGCAAAAATAATCGTACATATAATAACCACCACCATATATGACCAGGATGGTCCGAGTAGGTACTTACCTAGTTGGTATTCCTTATTTACAAAATATTCGCCAACTAACATAGCTAATAAGCATCCATATGGATTTTATATAAATAGATTGAGAGTTTATGATAATAAGATCTAGAACGAATCCAAGCATTCGCAAAACAAACGTTTCGATGCATCTTGTGGGAGTTATGGGCGGATCACGTTTCAATATTGCACGTTTTGAATTTGCATACAATTGACTCGATAATTGATTGAAAAGATGGTTATTTGTACAAATATTGTGCTTTATTTCACCAATTAAGTATATCTAAACATTAGTAAGTATTTTTGTTCATCCCATCATCACGACAGTCAGTCAAGATATGAAGAAATAACTACCGAGAGATGTTAAAGGTTTCATAGATATTTTAGTCGCACGTAAATATCCTTACGTAGGTATCTACTGTGTTTAAATGAACACTAACAAAGCACATTGTTACTGAGAGAATAGAAAGATAATCAAATTAAATAGTTTTTGCTTTAAACACTACAATGCCTTTTATGGCAACTTTACACGAATAAATCTACCTAAAAGGCTTTGAATTTGAATTAACGTTGACGTTAAAATATAAACTTGTACTAATACTAACCACATTAAAGATAAATAATTCTCAGTAGCTATTGATTAAATAAATATGTATCTTCTTATTTTTTTTCAACCGATAGATGTCCACTGTTGAACAAAGGTCTTTTGCATGGACTTCAGCAGGCCTCGGTCTTGCGTGGCCTGGATCCAGCGGCTCCTTACGACTCGTTTTATGTCGTTGGTCCACCTAATGGGGAGTTTGCCAACACTACGGTACGGTACGGGGTCGCCACTCCAGCACCTTGGGACCCCAATTACCATCAGCTCTTCCAACTACGAATATGTGCCCCACCCATTTTCACTTCAGTCTCGCGACTCGCTGAACTATGTTGGTGAATATATTGTATTTAAATTTGATCTAGTATAAATAGGTAATCATCTACTCGTATGATAAAATATTACAAACGATGGATATTTTTCTTTACTCTACAAGAAATAATCTACTTAATTTTTCCTAATCGTGGTTTTTAGCTCGTTAAAATTCGAAAGATAAACAGATAAATGAGATAATAAAGAAAGTGATAAGATAAAAGAATCACGAACAACGTCAGTCTGTCTGTCTAAGTATATAAAAGGAAAGGATGACTGACTGTCTATCAACGTACAGCTCAAAGCACTGGACGGATCCGGCTGAAATTTATCTATTAAGTCGTAGGCGTCCGCTAAAAAAAGATTTTTGAAAATTCAACCCCTAAGAGGATGAAATAGGGGTTTGAAAAATCGAACTTAACGTGAGCGAAGCCGCGGGCAAAAATTAGTGTATGTTAATCTTTAACATCATCTTAGAAAAGGCACGGACCTTGTGTGGTCGTGTACCTACTCACAATCAATTGAATAAACCATTCGGAGTTCGGACGCTACAATTAGCTTAAAAATATGATTAATGTACCCCTCGATTACTGTTCTCATATTATTCACAAACTGTGGGAACTAAACAGCGACGTGTATCACAACTAATTACATTGCAAAACTTGACCTCTGAAAAAAATATTGACTTTAGTATATTTGCGGATAGTAGTAGGCTTTCCGCAAATATACTTAATATAAAGTTAATTAATTCTAAAGTTAATTAATAAATTATCGCTAATTCATCGAAAAATAAAATAGTTTAAAAAAATACCGATTTATATATTATATGCTAAAAATAGTTAAAATCATAAACACATTGCAAATATTCTACCTCCCGTTCCAGTTTGATTCTGATTTCTGAATTTATCCTGTATATGTCTAATATTTATTTATAATATTATGGCATCCAAAATAGTTTTTATGAAACACGATTGTTTTCTATATTAGATATTATTATCTTTATCTTTTATGAATGACTGAATTTATTATAAAGCAACTTTCATTTTGTCAATACTTTGTTAAGTCACTGAATTTTCTATTTACTCAGAAGATTACTGGAGACTTAACTTGGGAAATCTTCACCTGTTTGGAATGTGAGCATCCTCCGCGCTAAAGGTCAGGACGAGGTCGCGACGATACAAAGGTAGTTTGCGGCAAAGTACACAATAGCAATACTTCAATTAAGTAGAAGGTGAACCACGGTGCGTTTGTAGTAGGCAGACAACACAGTAGTTCGCGTGACTCCAATACGATATTCTATATGAATAAGAAAGGTCTAAATATTTTGCTTATTAGATACTTATTGCAGTTTTAACAAAAAGATAAGGTTAATTATTTATTATTCTATATGCCAATGTTTATTAATTTGTTGCTGCACCTAAAGAGTTGTGAGTATTATTTGCGTATTTTAGAATGTTGATTGGCGATAGTTTTATCGCGGCGGCATTTCTATAAAAAAAAGTTTTTCAAAAAATTTCGAAAAGATAAACGATTATCCGCGACTTTGTTTGCGTGAACATAGTTACATGTTAAGAAAATCGCAAAGTCCTCAAAGTGCCTGCAAAAGTCTCATCAAAATCATTTATAATATACATAAACATTTTAATCGCAAAGGAAGATTTTTAGATCAGCGCTGCTATATTTTTCCAATTAGTTTAAAATAGACGTTTTATAAAATAAATGTAGCAAAAAAATTGTAGATGTGACCTCAAACATTCTTCATTTCCTAATAACCTTTAAAAGATACTCGTAATTCTCTTTTTAGCTCCGACATACTCGTACATGCCTACTTTTAGCATCATGCCATTTTACTTTAAGCTTAATTAACGCTGCTTTTTCCCCAAATGGTCAAGTGTCATCCACTAAACATTGAAGTGGATAATACTAAGAAGATTGGATACCAAGAAAATCCTAAATGATCTCAAATATAAAACATGAAAATAGGGCACGTGGCAATATTCCTCATTTGTAAATACAACAAACTTTGAATAAAGATAGCTGTTTAATTTGAATATGATACTCGCAAGTAGATTATGTTTGAGATCATTCCAACTCTGATATTAAATCATATTATATTCGTTTAACTGTCTTTTTTTACAGAAAAAAGATCTACTTATTAAAAAATGGCGCTGTCGCCAGTTTATTATTTGGTGAAACATCGAATTTTCCATACAAAAGACTTCAACGAGTTACATTTATACTATTTTTATGATGGAATTTATTTCGTTAATAGATTATATCCTAAACTAACTGAGACACTACATCCCTAAAAATGCTCTAAGTTAAAACAAAACATTAAACTTTCTAACAACGAATAGTGCAATAACTTGAGATGAGTAACTCTGACCCGTCAACCTAACCTTTATGAGTATCGTAACTTGACACTTACAAGTTAAGATCAAGTAATAACCTCTCACTGTATAAAACTAATCCATGACAATAATTATTATTATATATTTCTTTTCAATAGATCCAACCGCAGCGACATTGTGCTCGTTACAGCTTTCGTTAAGAGCCCTATTCCTCTGTGATAGGGACTATAATATTTTCACATAAAACGGATTTATACTTGAACATATCATCTATGCCGACAGAGGATCTCATGATAAATGAGAGAATATCATCTTTCATAACTGATTATCTTGAATTCAGGGTCTCTAGATATCATGTTATTATTATTTATTCAATTCAGCCAATTAGGCTTACACTTGACAGGGATACTTCAATATTTCGCAGTAACTCGATTGCAACAGTCTGGTTGCTTTGGATCTGGATTTTCGTCAATTTGTCCCATTCTGACATTTACATTCGCTGAAATGAGACATTCAAATAAAATTAACTACGCCTATAACAAGATAGTATTACCTACTTGTACTTGCATGAATTCAAAATAATTAAGTGAATATAGAGTATGCCTGAATTTGGGTGACATGGTTAACGTAGATGTTAAGTCTCTTTAAGGTGTGGTTTTATGTACTTCTCATCGAAAATCGAAATTAAAATTGCAAAGCGGAAATCGCGAATATATTTTCTTTATATATATTTTTAGCGAGCAAAATAGCAGGCGGGTCACTTGATGTTAACTAATTACCACCGCTCATGAACATTTGTAGCACCTGAGGCACCACCAATGCGTAGCAGGCTTTTTAGGAATTTGTTGGTCCGCCCCTTAAATAACCCATGTTGTAATTTAGCGGAAACGCGGTCGCAGGAAGTTGGTTCCACAGTTTTATCCCTAATGATCCTGATTTTTATTAGATCTAAGACTCAAAATAATATAAATGTTGATGTAATTAATTCGTTTACATGTTTTTTAACATTTATTGGGTATATAAAATAATGGGTTGTCAGTGTGTTCAAAGATATAGAGAAATACCTACATCATGATGAAACTGTAGGTTTTTACTGTTTTCCCTGATTATTACAAAACGAGAAGCAACATTTTAGGTGTGTCTGTATCCTACGATCTAAGCGTACATACGTACGTACCTACCTACGTAAGTACGTACCAGTTGTTACTCATCTTGGATAACAATGGATTCCGATTACGTGAACGCACTGCGTTTTAGAAGTAGGCGACTCATTGAGTACAGATGGTATTCAATTCTACACTGTAATTGATAGCACAGTTCTCAAATATGTACCTATACTTAGAGTTGTAAGTATGTGTTTATAGTTTTATAATGGAGGAATAAACAAACAAACGTAGTACAGTGAATTTAAACTTACCTATATATTTTTACTAATTTTTGGCCGTGACTTTATACGACTTTTGTTTCTCCGCGATTAATGTGTCATCTTTATCGGAGATCCATTTCTCCGTTACTGTATGATTGAAGAACAAACCAATAACAGCACACTTTTGCATGTATACATTAGTAGGAAGTAAGATACAAGCTGTTCTTATAATATTGGTATACCATGGTAACAATTATTGATCATTACCAATTTTTTTCAGTTGAGATCATCCCAAGAATCTTGAATAACAATTTTTTTAAATTTACAAATGCAAAAAATACTAAGTTTGTATCTATCTATTGTATGATATAGTACATTTATCTCACGAAGTTACAGGCCCTTTACTGGTGGTTAGGTCGTACACATGCATATTGCGTAAATGAACGTGCCTGTCAGAAGCTAGCAATGAATTTAAAAACATAAGCTTTTTAATATCAGATTTAGGTAGTAATCGTTTGTATGTGTATTGTTAAGCCTAACTTTAGAATCCCACGAAATACTAACTTGTGTATGTTGTCAATGATCACGTTTACCTTCTATTTGCACAACTTACATTACGTAACCCATGTGCTGTATTGTTTAACGAGATGTTACAAACACGATTACATATTTCTTTTTTAATAATTTTGAGGGACCGTAGTTTTGACATAAAAAAAATTAATTTCATAAGTTTAGAATAGTAGTAGTAGACGACATTAAAAATATTGCCTAGTTTTTATTTGTAGCAAAACCGTTACAGATATATGAATTTATATTTAAAAAAATAAAAAAACGCCTTCCTTTTTGGGAGCCTGGAGTTCGACTCCAAGCACGAATCTGACTTTTCAGAGTTATGTGAATTTCAAACAAATATCACTTGCTATAATGGTGAAGGCAAATATCACGACGATACCTGCATGCCTGAGAGTTTTTGAACGAGCGAAGCGAAGTTCTCTGAGTCAACTAGGGCGCTTGCCTACTAGACAGAGAAGTGTGTTCGTCTAAATGTCTGTCAGAGCCCTATAACTTCTGAATTACTGAACGTAATTACTTCAAATTTAAATATAATATGTAAACTGATGGCCTTCAGCCGAACATTGTATAAAAAAATATAAAAAGCTTTATTTCAGGGGGGCTCTCATAGAAGCGTATTTGAAGTAAAATCTTGTTTGTTGCTCTACATAGACTTGCGATATATCTTTTTAAAGACGACTTTGAACAGAGTACAAAAATATATTTTTTTTAATTTTTCCCTAAAAATTGACCAAATGAGGGGGTTTCAAAGTGGAGATTTTAATTTGAGCCATATGTCAAGAATTACTGAATATTAGAACGTGAAACTTGGTTGAAAATTCAGTTATATCCTGTACTTGAACAACAAATACTAAAATTAGATAAATGTTATAAAGAAACGAAATTATTTAATTTTAATGCGCCATCTATTAGCATTATTGTGAAGCTAATAGCTTCACTATAATGCTTCACTATAATGCTTCACTATAGATGGCGCTGTGTCAGTAAAACAGTTTTATGTCAACTATTATTTTTTTTATTGCGTCTAATGTTAAAAGTTAATTATTACAATATATAATTAAAACTTTTGGGAATTATGGGATATCGCGAGGTCTCAGTTCGGGGCGAACCACTAGTTTATAATGATCTTAGAGGTGTATGAAGTCTGCCACACTACACTTGGCCCACTTGGTGGACTATGACAAAAACCCTTATTATTCAATAATAAATCTGTGCCCAGTAATAACTCAGCGATGAGTTGAGGAAAATGAGTAGCTTTTTTCACTCGGTTCAGGTATACTAATATTATGTGTAAGAATTTCGCATTCTTTTATCTCTTTTGTTACTTCCTAGCTTTTATTAGCGCCAAATAGATTTATAAATCTAATATATATCTATTCTATATCGCTAATTTCGTGGCTGACGTATGGTTCGGCCGTGGTGTAGCGGTTAACACACTCGGGCGCGATTCCCAGAGAGACGTGGGTTCGAATCCCGCCGGCCTCGGAATTTTCGATATGTATTTATAAATCTATTAGGTTATTTCCTTTAAGTGTAGGTTAACACTTCAATAAAAAATAAAAAATTTATTAGCGCCAGTTCAGCACATTGCACTTCGCCGATATCACGTTGAATGGAAGAGCCATAGTGGGGATATTCGAAAAATGACGATACTATACGCGGACGAAGTCGCGCACATGTGTTAGACTGGTAGTGTAGGTACTAAAGTTCTCATCCGATGATGTAGCGCGTAAAGGTTACGCTGTCACAGTGAGTACATTTTTTGTTTAGCGTGCTACTCGCTCATTTTCCGGCGGGCGGGCGCGCGAGCTTTCATCCCTACCACGCGGGCGGGCGGCGTGAGCGCATCCCCGGCTAATCCGGCAATGGCCGCCAGTCCCTTTGCGACGTGCCTCGCGGCATCATGTCTCCCGTTTGGCTCGTGCTCGCTTTGCTCCCAATCCTCGGTAAGTGTCCCAACATCTCAACCCATCGCCGGCCCACTTAGTAGTGTCCCAACAGTGGTTAATTGGTTATTCAGTGAAGTTCTTGGACGTGATTGCGCTCGTACGAGTATCCGCGATAAAGCGTTGTAAGGTTTAGTATTTAGTGCTTCCGCAGCGGTGAGGAAATAGGTAATAGTGTTAGTGCGTTTGCGCGTGATGTGCAGGACATCCGGGCGCGTGGGAAACTCATTAGAATCACGAGGAAATTGTATATTTTACCTTTGCTTTAAGAAGATTTATGAATTTTTTTACTGTTTGTTTACTTGATTTTCCTGTAATCGCTGGCTTGACAGGTCATGCCTATTTCACGTTAGTCAATTTTATTGTACAATTTTTAAATAATTATTAGTTAAAACAACTCTGCGTAACTCCGGCAATAATCAACTGACATTGACTAATAACCTGAAATATAACAGGTACCTATCAAGTAAACAAACACAAAATTCATAGTGAGTAGATAGCGCAACTATAAAAGGTAAAAGGCCAGGATAAAATCCGAAAGGTCACGGGTTTGCTTTTCCCACTCCTAATATAAATTATGGTGTCCACATGAAGGTTTTGATAAACATAAAAAATTATATCGTATTGGTCTACAATCTATATTCATTATAAATGAAAATGATTAATAACAAATTTAAGAGAAATCAAATTAACTAACTTTTAACTTACTAATTAGAATTAAGTAGTAGAATTTTCCTGCACTTTGTTAAGCTGGCAAAGTTAAAATAGTTCTGGATGTGCATATTAATTCAGCTAAATCTTATAATACGAACATCGGGTACTCTAAACTGCGTTAATAATAATTTAATGTATCGTGAGATTATGTCGTGACCATCTCATAAGGTAATGCTCATCTCTGTCACATTTAAGTATCGTATAAACAAATTATGCTGACGCAATTTCTTTTAAAGCAAACAAAAGTAGTCACTAACGCTTTATACATAAAGGTTGATGTTATCTATTAGGTGACATTTTTCGCAGCTCGCACAGTGCATCTCCGTACGGTGTGAGAGGTGCACTATTGCAACGCGACTTAGTTGCGAAACGCTGATGCACTTTCCATTCGGCCGTACGCCGCTAGGCGCAAACTATCGCATATAATGGTAATCGATTCCCGTGTTTTACATAAGTGATTTTCTCACGATTCCCCGGAGAAGTAGGGCGGCACGGCGTGACGGCCGGCGAGCGGATACGTTACAAGGTTCCGATGCACACAATATAGATGCATCCCGTCCCTTTGCTATGCTTTACGATACTACGACAGTGGCTTGGACGATGCAGCAAATCGTTAGCTGCTCCCTCCTGCTGCTGTAGTAACCCTTCTCTACTATCTATTTAATTTAACTCATAGTTGTTCAGTTCGTAAATCAATACACTAATACAACTAAATCTCTATCATCTTTTGAAATATAGGTAAGTAAATGTTCGTAATGGTAGGTATCGTCATCTTCTGAAAATATAAAAAGCAAAGGTGACTGACTGACTGACTACCAACTCATAGCTCAAACCACTGGATCAGGCTGTTTGGCATACAGATAGCTATTATGACATAGGCATCCGCTGAGAAAGAATTTTTGAAAATTCAACCCTTAAGGGATAAAATATGGGCTTGAAAAATCGAACTAAACGTGAGAGAAGCCGCGGGCTGAAGTTAGTTTATCAACTAAGTCGGTGTAGGTTACTTTAAAATCCCGTAAAAACGGCTTTGATATACCATATATAAATAAAATCCTATTTCATTCCTTAGAAGATGAGCTATCTCCTTGCCAAATTTTGTCAATATCGGTTCAGTGGTTTAAGAGTAAAGGGTGTCAGATGCACTGCGAAACTGACTCACCTAAGCTAGTTTCGCATTTATAAGTATGAATTTGATCACTTGAGAGTACCAGTAAAAATCACTGTAGAAAAAACGATTTCTTGTATCAACAAAGTCGCATAAGCGAAAAATCTAACCTGCTAAGTTAAATATACACATCCAAAATCCACACATTAACAATATAAACATGTCGAAACTAAAACATTGTACGGGCGCGGTCATCAAAGCGTGAGAACACTTGTTACGTGAATAGAAAAAGAAAGTGACGAGTTAGTTGCAACGTCCGTGAATTATTGTATACGTTTAGTATTGATTATATTGGCAGCTATGACAATGACGTGCTCTCGTGAGTCTCAGCGGGCGAACGTGGGGCGAACCCATCGTTCTGAATTGCTGATTCTTGAAAACAATAGGTTATGTCATCTGCGACACGGTTTTATGAAGTCATGACCCGTTCTCAACGTGCAGGTACTCTATGTTATATTTTTTAACTAATATAATTAAAAACACATACTTCTTCCTATTCTAATCGTAGCTTCTCAATATATTTATAACAACAGACAATTTATAATTTGTCAGACAAAACAATTTGAGTCGCGAAAAAGGGTGATTTACAAGATAGGCAAATGGGAAATCCAAATAGACGCATGACTCCTTGACTACGAGTACGCCCTAAGAAAGTCGGATAGTCATTTGTGGGAATGGGTGTGACATTCTATAATAAAACTCTACCATCGATTTTATCTTGCCTTTACATAAGTTTAAGAAATCTATTAAAACCGCCGATTTCTTGCTGGATCTTCTCGGCATCTTGGAACGACATTCTGAACCATTGGTGGATTCACTTGATGATTCGAAAGCACTTTGTAAAAGTTTATTTGAATAAAAAATTATACTATTCTATTATATTCTCGGAGAAAAATATTATTTTTAAAAAACCTAATTTTACGCGGACCAAGTAGCCGGTAAGCAGTTATAAATAATTAAAAATCATCCATAACATATATCATCGTAGGTATTGGATATTTTTAATAAAACTCATCGACGCGGACTCTACACTTTCGCTACCTGTTTAAAAATGTTTGATAAATTCTCAATAAAAATATGCAATTCATTTTATCTGGTATACGTTACACAATTTATGTGACAGTTTGTTCCGATGCGATAATAATATATATGGTTTACTAACGTTAAATAAACAAACATAACATGAAAACAAATAAATGTGCACGCATTGGTTGCCAAATTTCTTTTTTTAGCACCTGGCTAGGAATTTTTTGTAATGTAATGATATAATCATGTTGAAATCATAAGCGACTAGTTTATATTGCCACTTAATCTACGTGGAAATCCGTAGGAAGCTATGGTTTTCTACCAGAAAATCTATCAGACACCTATGTTTTTGATAAAGTCAAGATATGTTTAGCTGTCCGACCACGAACAGACAACCTGAACCATTGGTTAGATAGATACAAAGACCTTGACCTACATGTATATAAAATTTTAAGCAAACTAAACATGTAATTACGAATAGCAAAAACAATCGGCTAACATTAAACAATTAGTTCCGTATGAGTTCGGACGGAAGCGTAGGCACTACCTGTTTCAACATTTTAACATGCGAAGCGATGATACTTGCTTTATTTAATTGAACCGTATCTATAACTGCCAGATTTTATAGTAGCTACTAATTATAACTAATTGAAGTTTTACTTTTTGACGTGCGTATAACAATCTACAATAATAAAAATCAAGTCTATTCGTTTTAATTAATAAGTAGGTATTCGTAGCTACCTACTTATTCATTAAAAGGAATAAACTTGATTGAAGAAGACATGTAGGTAATTTTTTTAATTGATTAAAGTTCTTAGGATAGAAAGACGCAAACATTATTTACCTACTAGCGTATATTTAGTTGGAACTCATTGATTGGTCCTAAACTACAACCCAAGCAAAAAATCACGTCGATGCGTAATTCTGTTGCGGCGTGATTGAAGGATAAACCAACAAACCGAGGAGTAGATAGGTATATTTTTTTAATGAACGCGGAAAATTTTCTTACTGTAATTGCGGCCCCATCCATAGATCCTTGGTCCAGGTTATTTCGTTAATTAGTTCGACTGTGCCAATACAGCATCCAAATAGGTCTGTATGTTGTTTCCATGTGAATATTTTTTATTCAATCTATATTATCTATAATTTTTAGAATGACCTAAGTCTAAAGTCAACTGAAAACTTTGAGCAGCTTCTAGAAGCTTGGGAGAACCAGAGTTATCGACATAACATATTATCGCATGTTGTTCTTTGCAAGAGACCTATGTCCAGCTGTGGACTATAGGTTGAATGGACGAGAACTTCGATTTTTAAAAATCGGACACGAATGTTATAAAAATTCTAAGTTGTAGTTAAAGTTTGAACGTAGTTCGCATTAGACATCATTTCTATTAAAACTTAAATTACACACAACATATTCGCATTGAGATAAGCCCGGCGACCTTTCAAAGAGGATGGGGCATTACGGCCGAGGCTTGCGCAACTCAACCCCCCCGCCTCATGGGAACCTCGTTTAACCTCCGCACTCCGCGAGCCAACGTTCACCTCCGGGCCGAGTACCTACCTCAGTGATGCAACGTCGCAAATGACCACGATTATTTTAAATTTTTTAATCGTAATGACACTTTGTAATCTTTAGACTGCTGTACCTGCCTAAGCTTATTATTTTAACCAGCTTTATCCCGCGACTTCATCCGCGTCAAGCCCTCGTGTCTTCTACCTATTATTTCGCAAGAATCTTTTGCTTTTCTGGAATAAAACGCCAATAGAAAAAAGGGATTCATGATCGATGATTTTTAAATATAAAAAATGTTATTATTGTATTGTAGGTAATATAAATGATAGCTTTTATTTTAAAAGAGCTAAACATTAGGTACATGTTTATTAAAAGAAGCTCTTTCAGATAGTTTGATCAAACTTATTACAGTTATTTAAGTTCGTATGGTCATCTCTTTGTCCTCATTGCTGAGTCGAGACTAAGTTTCCATTAAATCATAATTATAATCTAGAAGTTTTGTTAGGATAATATTGCCTTGGGTTTTTAAATCCTTCCAGTTCGATGAGTACGGAACCCTGAACGGGACTCGTAAGTTTGAAGTTTATGTTAGTGTAGGTAATAATTAGTAATAACCAGAACAAGTCAAAAAGCTTAACGTGCTTTCCAAGGTATGTTTGTCTCATGTTTAAATTCAAACCTCCAAAAGTAACCCTTCTAATTAGTCAATTACCGGCTTTAATCATCTGTTATACTTAGGTAGTCGTCCACACTTTCTTCGCTTGGTCCTAAAAAGACCTCTATTCTGTCAACACTAGCTTGAAGTACCTACTCTTGTGTAGGTATACTTATGAGGCAATACAAATTGTACCTCAATAAATGTAGCAATTAAGAAAATAGATAATATGCAGCAAGTGCATAAGAAAAATCAGAATTTTTTTAGCTACAAATAGCTAAGCAATAGGATTTGTAACTTCTCGCCTTCAATGACTTAAACTGTGTAAGAACTATACTTAGTAAAGAGACACTATTTAGGCGTGTGAACGCGGCGTTGTGGTAACAGTTTAGCAACTTTTGCCACCGCAGCTGACACCAGCTAACTAACCATGTATATAATTTGCGCGGTTTGGCAGAGGCACGCTCACGAATAATAATTAGTTATTTTCCTAAAATCTGCGCACAAGATGCTGCCGATTTTAAATTGGGCATGCCATTTCGACATTTGAAACCACGCAGACAAAAATTGTAGCCAAAACCATGCCACTGCCGTCTACCATATCTTCTTCGTCAATCTTGCTATTATTTTGAACGTTAGTATTTAGCGACATACGAAAAGGTATTTCCCAGTGGTTTAGATTCACTGATCTCCATAATTAATCTATGATTAACACTGGATTGGATGTCCAATCTCTATACAACTGACAGTTTAATTATTATGGATCAATTTGAAGAACCACATTTGACATACGAGTGTTTCTGTAACTAATAATATTGCAAATGGCGCACCGGCTCTACAATCAATCTATGAATTCATTGATGATTTCGTAGATTAATTATAGAGGTCGGTGCGCTATTTGGAATATTATTAGTTCCAGAGACACTTGTATCTGCTTATAGCGCCAAAAAAATATGAAGCGTCTAAAAAAATATTACAGCAGCCTATTCAGTGTTAAAATCATAGATTAATTAAAATTATAGAGCTCATCGTTTAGGTTTCATATACTTAGTCTAGAATTTGCACTCTGCATGCTGATGAGTGACAGCAGAGTTAACAATCACCCATCAGCCTCAGTGGAATAAGGTACCTGATAGTTACGAGTACTTACCTACCTATCTCTTTGTGGACTATAAAATTGGAAATATTCTACAGAATGTATGAAACTTGAGTTTAGGTACGTTACCCACATTCCTAGCCAAAACGAGTCCTATGGATTGTAATGCCTATCAGATTTCATTGCTTGGAGGGTTATTAAACTTAAAGTGGAATGGAATGGAAGGTACACGTAATTTGAAGGTTGAATAACAAATCTTGATGTTCAACGTTGTTTTTCGCATAGGTACGTAAACAAACTTTGATGCTCCGTCTAAAAAGGGAAATAAACATTATGCAAATAGGAATACCTAGATATATGTAAATATCTTGAGTACATTATGCATATTATTTATAGACTAGCTGATTCCAGCGACTTCGTCCGCGTGGGTTTAATTTTTAAAATCCCGGGATAAAAAGTAGCCTATGTCACTCTCCAGGTCCTCAACTATACCCATGGCAAAAAACCTGTCGATCCGTTGCACCGTTGTTGCGTGATTGAAGGACAAATCAACAAACTAATAAACCAACAAACGAACACACTCGCGTTTCTAATATTAGTAAGGATATTTTATCCCGTAAAATCGAAGACTTCTCGCGAGATTTTTGAAAACTAAATCGCGGACGAAGTCGTGGACATCGACTAATAATAAATAATTATTACCTAGAGCTACCTACAAAGAGCTCTGAGTCATTAATTATAGATTTCCTTTCATAACAAACTGCAAAGCTATGTTAATTAATCAATTCGTAACATCGTGGTGAAGACAGTGGCAAGAGATAAAAATTCACTTATTTGACCATTTGACATAGTTGGGTAAACATCATACACATTTTGATCATGTAATCGACCTCAATATGAGGTAATGTAACGGCCGTTTTATCTAGCGTAGTAGGTAATGTATAATACACATCTAATTTTGTTTATCCAAGTTTTTGTACATACAGTTTATTTAAGTATCATCAATGTATCATTCGTTATATAATTGACGTGTAATCATAATAATTGTTTGGTACCTACTAAGAATCATCCTCTCTGCTATGTATAGTACGTCGATAAGATGATCTAAGACTAGGCCCTCACATTTTACCAAGGTCATACCATAGCAATAGTCATAGGTCATTGGTTAAGCAACTACTTAAGTCTACTAATCTTTTGTTTATGTGACCTCCCAATAAAGCCATAATTTTCTCAGTTATTTCCCATAAATCTCTATTAGGTATTTCGCCTTTTTTGTGTATTTTAATTGTTATTTGTTTATATTTTTAATTCAATGACAAGGTATTAGGTAGGTAGCCTTTAACTGCGATTAGGCGCATCGCATCCAATTTGTTAGTTACTAGCTGATGCCCACGACTTCGTACGCGTGGATTTAAGTTTTAAAATTCCATGGAAACTCTAAAAAACTATACCCATGCAAAAATCACGTCGATCTGTAACTCTTTTGCGATGAGATTAAAGGACAAATCAAATAGACACACTTTGCATTTATAATATTAGTAAGGATGTTTTATTTATGTCTTTTATTGTTTCTATAAGGGGGAGCTCAACGTTTCAACTGCCGGGGTCGCATCCTGGGTGCGTACTACGCTGACGCCAAGTCTGGGTGCAAGGCGTTCCACGTGTGTGTGAGGGTAGCCGGTGGCGGCGTGCGAGACTTCCGCTTCTTCTGCCCCCCTGGTACCTTGTTCCACCAGGAGGCGCAGACCTGCACCGACTGGGGTGACGACGACCCCCTGGCCTGTCCGGCAGACATCTACGATGGTCAGTTCGATCTCTACAAGATCGGATCTGGTGAGCTCGCTTTTGCAACTAACTGTAGATACTTATATCATTACGTAACTAGCTTATGTTTTAATATCTAAATACAAACATGTTTTAATATGTGTTTCTTAGTAAATATTTTCAGAATATTATAGCATTTTGTGGAAGTTGCGTAATTTACTAGTAAGTGACACTATTATCAGTAGTGCATAATAAATGCTTTCAATTGAAAGGCCAGGTAATAAAATAGAGTGCATTAAAGGCTTGAAAGGTGATACTTTGGCTTTTGGAAGTAGCGATAGGTAATGCTTTCCATTTTGCAAATGAAGTAGAAACTTGTGACTATAAAATATTTGGAAATTCTAAACCTAAACTTAAAAACGAACAGAGTAATAATAACGGGTATTTACTAAAATCTTAACTATTGAACCTATTGATAGTGAAGAATATTAAAATTACAAAAAGCTTAATATAAGTAATTCGAACGCTTACGTAGTTGTGCTTATTTATGCAGTGATAAAATCACAAGAAACTCATATGCCTTCTGTCCAGTAACTATACAAAAGCATCCCTCCAATATTAATAAAAATTGTAATGTTCTTTTTTGATGTTAACTCAGGTTTTGACACGAAGAAAGTATCGACTTCCGGAAACCGAGAAGAGGAATCCGAATTTGGACTTCAGAGAGCAGAAACCGGTGATCGGCGTCTATCGCAAAACGCTGGATCAAATGGTGGCTCTGACCTTCGAGCGGCGCACTCGTCGGACTTCTTCACCGGACAACGGGACCGAGGGCGGGACGAACCAGCAGCTCAGACTCAGTCGCCAACGCCAGTGCCACCCGGCCGGCCGGCCTTCCAGTCCTTCAGGAGAGCGACTACATCACGTGGAACTTATTCAACAGCCCTATATACCACACCTACACCTGCACCTACTCCTTCTCCTAAGCAACCTTCGAGTCCAACTCAATACAATGCTCCCAAACGCAAGCTCAGAAAGCGTCCAATTTACACCCCAACTCCACCAACAACTACAGCAGTCCAAAACACTTTCCCTTCACAAACTTACTCTGAACAACCACAGCAAAATGGGAACCGTAGAAATCCTGCCCATATTAAACAGAATCCCACCACAGTTAACATACCTCCTCAATACAAAGACGAATATGTAGAAGTTAGCAAAGTCACTGCAAAACAAAATAACAATAAATATTTCTCCAACAATCCCTCTCCAACTCCTTTTTCGCAAACCCCACAGCCATCTAATAACAATAAAAACGACCCTCTAGTAGAGTTATATAACTACGAAATTCAGTCAACTCCTGTGTCAAATGTTAACAATAACAATAATTTTAACAATCAACCGTTTAAAGTGCGAAACAGTTTTAATGTACAATCAGATTTTTCCAAAGAGCCTGACTTTGTAAAAGTAAGAAATTTAAATGAAAATAACAGCCGAGGCTCACCAACTACAACAGTTGACTACAATTCTGTCCGCGGCACAAGTACGCCCAATTACAGGAACTTCAACAGTGTTTCGTATGAACCGGAAAAGAATAACATTGCTTCATTTTCAGGTGCAAAACAAATTTATTTTAATAATCCAACCACAACAGCTGCTACTACCACTATTTATACTACGAGCCGAGCCGATCCCTACGCTAACTTAAACACTGTAGCCTATAATACGAATATAGGTTTCAATACCCAATCTTCGAACTACGCGGAGAGTGTTGAAGATGATGGACAATATCGACCACCCCAAGGTGAGGACGATGGTCAGTACAGACCAGAGCTGTACGAGCGCGAGAAAGAACTACTATCAGGCGCCCACTCTTTAAATATAGCCGCTAGTGGGAACAGATTACCAGAGGATCAGAAAAAGAACAAAATCCAGTCGCAAAAATCATCTGCCAAAACAGCTGCTCCTCGACCTTTTAGACCTTCATCGACGCAATACTCGACAACCACTCCACCAGCATTGGAATACACCACCACAGCGAGATCACGACCCGAACCAACGACACTGCGAGCTTTCGACTATTACCAGACTTACACAACCACACAGAGACCTTACGAAGCGCCTTCTCCGCAAGCTTATACTTTTGCCCCGGCCAGTAATCCAGTTAAAATAACTACAACATCAGCCCCCAGGACAACAGAACGCTATCAGCCAAGAGAGACTGCGGCACCGACATACTCCTCTTCCTCATACTCGTCGAAATCCACAAAACCACCGTATTACTCTAAGCCCATACGCCAAGACGACAACAGTTACGATTACGCATATTATGACACAGACCCCGGTTTCTCAGAATATGATCAAATAGAGGAATTCGGTAGAACCAAAACTAGGGTGTAAATTGGTATATTCCTTGCTTTCACTGCCATTAATATAGTCGCCTCTTTAGATAACGAATTAAAACACTGCCTGTACATGTTTTATTTCTAAGTTCAGTGTGTTAATTATGAGCTAAATTATAAGGATTAGGTTAGATAGAAACTATTTACTTACAATTTACAAAATAGGTCTATGTTTGAGATTAGTGAATCAGATTGAAAAATATCATATTTATTTAAATATCGAATACTAAAACGCATCTGATATAGAAAATAAGACTGTTTTCCAACCTTTTCCATTAGTCTGATTGAAATACCTTTTTAAAAAAAATACTCTTTTAAATCTAAGGAGGCCTTCCATTGTAATGTTACCTTAAATTATTTTGTGATATTATTGTGGATGTTTGCATTAAATTAATTAAATAATTAAGTTAAAAACTATTAGCAATTAGATGAAATATATTTTCAGGTTGTCGTCGATATTAGGCCTCTATCCATTTTCCGGATGTTCTTAACTAAATCGGGTTCTTTAATTAGGTTTCTTTTCAGTAAAACCAGCGAACTTAATATTTTTATATCTATTATTTCAAATGCTAATTAATTAAGATATATTTATAACTAGGCACATTGTTGAGTAGCTACTAATATATCCGGAAAACGGATATTAATATCCTGGCCATTAATTTAATTTAAATTATAAAAAGTTACAGTTACGTTCATATTTCAGTACAATAAAGTATGATAAAGCTGGATAAATTGTACAATATTTCTTTGTAAATAAAGTATTTGTAAAAATGTGTCTTGTTAAACGTTATTTACAATGTGAGTGTCGTTAAACACCTACACACAATACCACAATGTTATTTACTTAGGTACATTGTGCATGTAATTGTGATAAATTTCCACATTGAGTCAATACAACGAAGCTGTTTCAAGTCCATTTCTATTCGTACTCATATTTTATTCATCGTCTATGTATATGTTAGGTATGGAGTTTATTAATTATTCATTATTATTCCTTTAAAAATTTACCTAAGTTTCTTTTGTGCATGAAGAATATTTTAATTTTTTTATTAGGAAAGTAGGTAGGTACCTACTATTCGATTAGGGATCTCTTACCTTATAAACAAAGCATGCATTTAAAATATGATATTAAATATTGATTAGACCTACATCCAATTACAGTTTTATCACTCAAAACCATATTTTATCGTTACTTAAACCTTATTAAAAAAAATTCGCTCTCAGAGTCATCAACGCATCGTTAGTTAATATTATTTTAACATTTAAATGCTTGCAAAGTTTTTCTGTAGACACCAGTCACATTTCCAAAAAGATTGAAATGCTTTTCTTTCTTTAGTATCGAACTAAACTGAGTAAAATTATTTTAGGAGCCATTTTGAAGCAGCATTATAATAGTGCATTGACTTAGTATAATAATATGCAGATACTACTTCTATCTAGAGGGAAATATATTATTTCTTTAGTTTAGGACTATACTACTCGATAATAGATGGCGCTGGCTGTAATTTTTAACTTAGTATCAAGAATATTAATATTTTTTCTGATATTATAACGTTATTATCAACTTTAAAAATAATCTTAGAAGTTAAATTAAAATTTCTATATGAATCCATGGACATCGTAGGCTTAGTAATAGGGTCTCGTTGTATGTACGTATGAATAGTACGGAACCCTAAAAAGGTACAATTCCGTGACCGAAGTTTATTAGGTACAATACTTTTTTATGGGATACCTCCCTAACAGAAAAAAAAAACATTTATGAACCAAAACCAAAATTACTTATTAGCTATTTTATTAAATTAAAGAAATTATTTCAAGACAACAAGAATTTCCGAAAAGGAAAACTAACATCGTCGGTTTAACTACTATTTATAACTTCTTTCGTCAGAGATAGGGTGATAAGGTTATGGAGAGGCATTTAATATAATACCCATTAGCTGTGCCCATTAGTATGCATTAGGTATTAGTTAGGTACAAGGAATGATGGATTAGTTTATCCTTGTTGAGTAGATTCTAGGAAAGAAAAAAAATTAATGACATAAGTCATTAATACCTACCTAGGTACCTATGAATATATATGGAGGTAGGTACCTATGAATTCTGATTTGAGCATAAGCTCAAATCAGAATTCATAGGTACCTACCTCCTAACTCATATAATAATACTAGTAGGGCGCGTGGGTGCGCGGCCCGCTGCAGCGGACCGCGGTTTTTCTGCTCTCAGACTTTCAGGGCTTGATCATTTTCTACCAAAAAATCACTCTTCGATTTTTTATTCTTTGTCAGATAGACACAGACGAAATTTTTATGGCCGCCATCTTGAATCCGCCATTTTGGATTTTTTTCCGGCTCCCTGCCAATTGGATGAAATTCCAAATGACTTTTGTTTGAACACTCCCCACCTATCTTCGATATCCTGGCCGTGCTCCTCACCCGTCTCCGAAATCTTCAACTATCAGCTCGCTCCATATTTTTTCTCCAAATAAATTTTTGTCCTCTATACAAAACCATCAGAAATTTTGAAAAGGCGCCGCATAAAGTCTTGCATATATTTTGTATGGAAAAAAATAATTCCGCCATCTTGAATTTTTTTTCTATTCATCAAGTACTCCTTCGAGTTTTGATCATCCTTTTCCAAGAAACCACTCTTCCATCTTTTATAGTTTCCGAGATTGACACTGACAAAATTTGTATGGCCGCCATCTTGAATCCGCCATTTTGAAGTTTTTTTTCGGCTCTCTGCCAATTGGATGAGGTTTCGAGTGACATTTGGTTGAACACACCCCACCTATCTTCGATACCCTGGCCGGTGCTCCTCACCCGTCTCCGAAATCCTCAATCATCAGCTCTCTCCATATTTTTCCTCCGAATGAATTTTTGTCCTCTATACGAAACCGTGAGTGAAAAAAATTTTTTTCATACAAAATTTTACAGGAGAGGTGATCAATGAGTGAGTGAGTGAGTGAGTGTGTCAGTGAATCAGCACGAGTAGCTATATATATAGTAACTAGTAGGGCGCGTGGGTGCGCGGCCCGCTGCAGCGGACCGCGGTTTTTCTGCTCTTAGGCTTTCAGGGCTTGATCATTTTCTACCAAAAAACCACTCTTCGATTTTTTATTCTTTGTCAGATAGACACTGACGAAATTTGTATGGCCGCCATCTTGAATCCGCTAATTTGCAGGTTTTTTTCGGCTCTCTGCCAATTGGATGAGGTTTCGAGTGGCTTTTGTTTGAGCACCCCCGCACTTATCTTCAATATCCTGGCAGTGCTCCTCACCCGTCTCCGAAATCCTCAATCATCAGCTCCCTCCATATTTTTCATCCAAATGAATTTTTGTCCCTAAACGAAACCATCAGCGGAAAGAAACGTATCAAAGTCTTGCATACATTTTATATGAAAAAAAAATCCGCCATCTTGAATTTTTTCTATTCATGACGTAGACCATCGGGTCCTGATCATCTTTTTTCAAGAAACTACTCTTCCATCTTTTATAGTCTTCGAGATAGACACCGATGAAATTTGTATAGCCGCCATCTTGAATCCGCCATTTTGGGGTTTTTTTCAGCTCTCTGCCAAATGGATGAAGTTTCGAGTGACATTTGTTTGAACACCCCCCACCTATCTTCGATATTCTGGCCGTGCTCCTCACCCGTCTCCAAAATCCTCAACCATCAGCTCTCTCCATATTTTTCCTGCGAATGAATTTTTGTCTTCTCCACGAAACCATCAGAAATTTTGAAAAAGAATCAAAGAATATGAAAAAAAAATTCCGCCATCTTGAATTTTTTTTTAATACATCAAGTAGACTTTCGGGTCCTGATCACCTTTTTCCAAGAAACCACTCTTCCATCTCTTATAGTCTCCGAGATAGACACTGGCGAAATTTGTATGGCCGCCATCTTGAATCCGCCATTTTGGAATTTTTTTTCGGCTCTCTGCCAATTGGATGAGGTTTCGAGTGACATTTGGTTGAACACCCCCCACCTATCTTCGATACCCTGGCCGGTGCTCCTCAGCCGTCTCCGAAATCCTCAATCATCAGCTCTCTCCATATTTTTCCTCCGAATGAATTTTTGTCCTCTATACGAAACCATGCGTGAAAAAATTTTTTTCCATACAAAATTTTACAGGAGAGGTGATCAATGAGTCAGTGAGTGAGTGAGTGAGTGAATCAGTGAATCAGCACGAGTAGCTATATATATATATTAATAATCAAATTATCCCGTTTGAATGAGAAGAACGAAACAATAGGCCATTCAAATCTATTTTGGGGCCGATTTCACCAAGGTGAAATTAGTTTTATGTGAGCGTAAAATAGATATTTTGACAAATTTTTAAAATAAAATCTTTCAGAATAGCCAATTGATTCCTCAGTCAGGTTACCTGCACAAGCCAGTTTGCGGCTAGCGCAGTTAAGGGGGTGCGTGTGGAAGGCATGACGCTATCCCCCGCAGTTCCAAAAGCACGGCTTGAGCAATCTCGACTGCGCAGTTCTCGGTCTCAATATGGAACGTGTAGTTAGATGGAGACACATCGGAGGTTTGAAATTGATTTTTGTGTAGACAAAAAAAAACAGAAAAAACAGAGACGGTTTATATCGTAGAAAAAATTTCATACAATTCAGCCCAGTTCATACGACAAAAATAATGTAACCCTCAATTTTTTCAGTTTTATTTTTTACTACATAACCCAATTTCAAACCTTGATAAAATATTACCCTATTTTATTGGCAACTAAAATTTAGTTGATGTAAAACTCAGTACAAACAATTCGCAATAAATATTAAATTCCGCCGTGTCAAGTAATTCTCTAGTATTTAGTAGAAAATTCCTTCAAGGTGATCGTAAACGATGTCGCAATTTAACTATCGACAACATCTTGTCGAGGCGAATGAAACGATAAAATATTATTGGTAAATTTATTTAAATAATTATCACAAAATTTATTATAAACTTTTAAATGTTCTCAACATTACAAAATCCGATAGGTAGGTATTAATTAGATAACTTGAATATATACAGGATTTATACAAAAATACCAACAATCTGCGAAAATAAACAAATTCTGTACAAAACGTAAACTAAACAACGTTTATTAAAAAAAAGTAATATTAAATGATTGTAAAAACATTTTTTTTTTGTGAATATCAGGTACACATTTATCAAAAAATATTTTTTTTTATTCGCATTCAAATTCGCCAATCGTCGTCGTCTTTTTAAGGTTGTTGGTATTTTTAATAAAGTCGCTATAATAATAAAATAAGTTGGTATTAAAATAAAAATAGGATAGGTAGGGCGCCTTCACAAAGCGCTGCAGGCGCCACTTACAATTTATTTTCATACAATATCTAGAAGCGCAGTAGTAGCGCCGCTATTGCTACACGCGTCATCATTGTACGCTGAAACTGTAGGTACTTCTAGATATTGTATGAAAATTAATAGTGCAGCCATCGCACCACAGTGGCGCTACTGAAGCGCTTCCCTACTTCGCCTCTAATTTGAAGTCACTCTTATGTTATAGCTCTATATCTACTCTTAATTTAAATAGTAGGTGGTAAGTCTGGCTTGGCGTTCATTGAGGACATTTTTTGTACGTACACAATCTCTAGACTAAATTGACAGTTCTAAATCCAGTTATCCATTTCCGCAAGGATTATGGAAGGGAAAGCACGAGATGTAATGCTGTCAATTTAATTTATACATTGCCACATTGGCTGATTCGCTTGATTGTCTAGCCACTAGCAGCCAGTCGTAGATGTACCTACCTGAGCTTCTGTACGGCAGCTATTAAAATATGACTTCCAGGCCAACGCAAGCGTCTCATTAGTAGCATAAACTACTAAAAGTCGTTGCTTCAGTATTTTTTTTGTTTCAGCTGTTTCATATGAGCGATTGCTCACCAATATCAAATGTTCCCCTAGCATAATGGAAGTACTGCAGAGCAAAAGCGTACATTGACTTCAGTTTCGAGTTAAAACCATTTCAGCCTTTGCACCTTTGTCCTCATGACGACATTTTTGACGCATGTTAAAAGGCGGTAAAGAAGACTTACATTTGCAAACCCTAAGCAGACGGAACATGAAAAAGTAATTAAAATACCAACCTTTAAACGCATGTTCTGAAAACATTTGGAAATCCCCATTCAAAAATAAGATTTAAGTAGAAAGGTCGCTAATAGGTAAAAAAGCAATTTTTCACTTTGAAGATTTAGAATTTTGTTCTAACACGTCTTATTTTTCATCAAGAAAATATGTACTTAACTGAGAAATACAGTAGATATTCTTAATAAGTGACAGATTACACTTCTGTGCTATTTTTTACCCGGTAGCGCTTCATGCCGGTTTAAGGTAAGCGTAAACACCATCACATCGTACGCCTTTGTCCGATTGGATGAAAAAAATTGCACGCATCGGTCGGATCGCTTCAAATGGAAATTCAAATTTAAAATTCATATTTTGGCTTCATTTTGGTTAGTCACACAAATGCGTCCATTGACTTCGGTGCACATCAGAAGAATCGTATATATATAGAACGGATTAATTTTATTTTAGTCCATATAGTTAATTATATTATATTTATTAGTACATCCACTGTATCAAATCAGCATTCGGATGACTGACGCGATGATCTTTTCCAATCGAATTTTTTAAATTAAAAAGAAATTGCGAGAAAGTCAGAATTTCCGCTGGCCCATCTGATGCAAGTCAATGAATCAAATGATCCATTTGCGTGATTAACTATACCGAGAATTCAAATATCCGTTTGATCAGATTCCTCCAACGCGTGCGATATGGACCTGTAGACGATTACCTTAACAGTATAAACTGAATATTTTAGTGCGTACGAAGCACACCTTATCGTTAACGCATTGCACGTAACGCATGCGTAATTTAATGATGGAAATGGAGTTAAACGCAATAATATGATAAATACAATACACATGTTCATGCAATCCGATGTCGTTGATTCACTAGAGCACATGCATTGTACATTGTCGATTACATATTCTCATAAATAAAGGTTCAATCTAGTTGAAAACTATGAAAATTTAATATCAGAACGATTATTATATACAGGTTTCTTTCAAGAATTGGTAAAATAGTTTACAGAGCAGCAGAGATTTTAAAATATTAACCAGTAAGAACACCGTATTAATTAAAAAAAAGTAAATGTCCTTTTTGATGAAAACAATTTTTTTTTTTCATAAAATCATTCATACAAAACATCATTCGTTTGTATGCCGTTAAGTAAAGAAAATTTAGTTATAAAAAATGAGGTATCTACCTAATCCATTGTTTTGTTGTTTTTCAAGAGAAAAGAGGTACATCAGAACGTTGGTATATCCGATGCAATTCATTATTTATTTTTCTGTTCTAATTGCTTTAAATGAATTGATGAAACGCAAAAAAAATAAATTGGTGGCAGCCAGACGCACTTTTTTTTGAGGCCTCAACTGATGTATTTACCTAGATACCTACCTTGTATAATTAATATGTAGAAAACTATCGTGAAATTCAACATTAAAATTACAATTTGCTTTTTATAAAAGAAAACAAAAAAGTACTAGAACAATTTATTTTTATTTTTCAAATCGCCTCTAAAAAAAATTAAGGTAAAACTATATAATATTATTTTTGGCTTGGTATTCTATTAGTTGTGCTGAGTCACTATTTCTTTATCGTTTAGCCTTCATATGAAATAGTGATTCTTAACTAAGCAGCTAGGTACGTAACTAAATAACATATCCTTTTCAATCAGGAATCCTGTAAAATGTTGGTTGCTTGGAGTAGAATCAAAATGAAGCAACGCCGGTTTTTTAATTTTAAAGTAAACAGTGAATATTAATCTTACCGAATGTACAAAAATGATAGATAGTGAAAAAAACACGCCTAAAGAGCATGCGATTTGCAAAGAATTTGTTAAGAAAAATTCGTTCGTACATTTATATAGCTTTATATTTTAAAAAAGAAAAGTCGCTTCTTTTCGAATCTTCGCCAATAAGTGTTGGACAATAAATTATATTTACAATTAGGCAATTAAGTATAAAAAATATATAACATATCTCTAAGACCTGTGATGAATATTTTGTCAATTTGTGGCTCCATTACAAAAATTAGTCGTAATTGCCGAGCGGCTAAAAATATAGGTTATAATTCGATACCGACATTTCTGTTATTTCGAAGCTGGAAAGAATTGGAACTGATTACAATAAAGTGTTTAAATCAAACATTGTAAATGGGGTGTGATTGGCCAAAATCTCTACAATAGGAATTCCAACATTATGGGAGACAGACATATGCTCAGATCTATAGAGCTTGCTCTGACTCAGCTCAGACTTAAGATAGAGTTAAAACGAGACACAAAATATGCTCTAATATAAATCTATCTCGTTTTAATTCAGTCTTGAGCCTGAGCTGAGTGAGAGTGCGGTCTATAGATTTCAGTCTAAGTAACAAGTTCTCAAATGGAAGCTTACGGAAAGAGGAAATGTGGCTGATCTAAACAAACTTGACAACTTATGCTTCTAAGCAAACTGGATAAGTATGATGTGAACCTCAAATCGTTCCAATAGCTCAAATAAGAAGATTTTTTGATCCATGGGGAACGTGTACTCAAATATACATAGTAAAACATTGAAATTTACACGAATTTTGTGTATCTAATGTATAACAACTTTTTTCTATGAGTTGTTCGTGAAAAATTTGTTAGGTACCGATCTGTTTTACTGATTGTTGTAATTGAAAATAATTAAGTTGTTAAGTTGCTATTCTATTACAAGATTATAGTTAGGTATTGTTTCGCCACTACCGTTACAATTTCGTAAGGTCATCTTGATTGTAATGAGTTTACCTGTTCTTTCCAACGCCGTATCAACCTTGTATTATTCTACTAAACTAAATCTAACACTTTTAACTAATTGAGCTTAATTTGTGCTAACTTAAGTTTGAGATTCACTTTTGTACTTTGTCCGTCGTATATAATTGACACGTACACTAAGTCGATTCTGTAGTTCTGTCACCTTAACCATGGCACTTATTATTCTAAGTTCACTGTGAAGCCACCGCTCCTGCCATCCTTTGTCGGACGTCGCCGAGCGCTGAACCATTGCTGAAGCCATTGAGAATGGAATGTTTCCTCTCTTTAGGCTCAACCTCCTTTGACGATTCTACTTCCACCTTCTCCTTCATCTTTTGTTTCTGAGGAAATAAAGTAATTATGTGATTATTCAGATGAACTGACGTTTTAATCATTAACAAAATTGTTTCTTTTGCGTGCTCTGAGTCCAAAGAAGTCCTAAAACGTTCTTAGCAAGAGCGGGTGGCATGGGGCAAACGGGTGGCAAATGAAGAAAGAAAATGAGCCCACTCCGTGACTCCTTATCCCATTGCTGGAACTCGTTTCTCAGCTTCCGCAGTTTTAAGAAAGGATGTGAAACCGCGTGGCGTGGTTTAAACCACAAAGTTACCTTACTAACTTTACAGTAAAATCCTTAAACGCATTGTAACGAATCAAAGATTGTTTTCGATTATGATTGCAACTCTCAAACTTCTGGTCTAACTTAAAACTTATGATTATTAAATTCTCTCGACAGAGTTTTTGTAGATTCAAACATAAGCAAGTAAACTGTCTAGTTACCACCTATAGTTTAATGATGGGAAGGGACAAATATTATAACTCAGATTTAACATTACCTTCGCCTTCTTGATGTAGGCTTGTTTGTAGAAGTCCGAGAATAGATAGTAGAAGAGAACAGCGTGCATGCCAATCCACCAGACGAAGGCTCGAGGATAATCGCAGTCAATGAAAAGAAGTTGGAAGGCATGGAGGAACACCAATACAAATTGCACCTGCGAAATAAAGATTAATATTAATCGATCGATTCTTAATTGTTGTTGAAATCATCGAATTTTATTCGGTACGTTTTTGTTTTATTATGATCATTTACATCAATTTGCCGATAAAAACCCTAAAGACAGGATCAATTATGTTAGTTTATTCAGTAGTACTTTTATGGCAGTTTTAGTCAAATTAAATGCGGTTCCAAAATCCGGTTACATGTTTTGAACGTTGGATAAGATTTATTAAAATATTATTATTTAAAAAGTAGGTACTTAATCAAAAGCAGTTCAGTTCTGAGACGCGAGCAGTGGAAAAAACTTTTAATGTTAGGTAAGTACACAAGTAATTATAACTATAATAATTGTTAATAACAATATGAATATAGGTTGCTCGAACGTTCGCCGTTAGCGTGAATGACTCAGCGTGGTATAGTGCGGTAGGTACAGCTAGCTTCCTTTTTGTTATTACGTGTTTATGTTTGAGTTCTTGACTATGGTATTGACCTTACATTGCGGGAAACGTCCCTTTTACTAAGACTGATGCAATGAACAATCTGATTAGCCTTGATGTACATACATTTTTAATTACTGTTGGCCTTAGAAATGCATTTGCATGCAATGTCTACCGCAGTCATTTCATAGAGCAACTTGTTATTCCATTAAAAATATTGAATATTAAAATGCATTCGATGTTTTGATTAATTTACCGCATCATAAAACTGACTATTGTGACTAGGGAATGCAATCTCGATCTCGCGAGATCTCGTTTTCGCGAGATCTCGGTCTTTTTTAGCGAGATTGATCTCGGCCGAAAAAAGGGCGAGATCTCGCGAGATTAACGAGATTGCACTCGAGCATAAAAAAGTCTTATTCGAAGCGCGGACTGACACTGACAGAGTTGCGACCTGTCGGTTTCGTTCGGTGCGCGAATTAATTTTTAAATTACTGAAAGATTTGCGTTTGATATTAGAAGAGAAGACTGGTTGTTTTTTTCATTCAAATTCAAAATTTATTTATTTCATGAAGGCCAACTTGTAGCTCTTATGACACGTTATAAATCTACCACCGGTTCGGAATGCAGATTCTGCTGAGAAGAACCGGCAAGAAACTCAGCAGTTGCTTTTACAGTGCAGTAACCAAACTGGGCTATGTATACACTGCCCTCGTAATTGAAAACAAAGTAACTGAAAGGTAACTTCTATTTAACTTAGGTACTTTGTTTTCAATTACGAGGGCAGTAGGTACAGTGCTTCCACTGTCCACAGTGATTTGATTGATACGTACGTCAAAGTTTACTACTTAGAAGTTTATTAAAAAATTATAGACAATTTGATTCATAAAAGTCTATTAAAAAAATTCGTGAAAATAAATGTTATAAGATAATACTTATAATTTTTATTATTTTTTTTCTAATTTATTCAAACATTGTGATTATTTGCAAAAAAAACCACACAAAACTGCCAATCTCGCGAGATCTCGAAATTGGCGAGATCTCGCAGTATTGTTATTTACAATCTCGCGAGATCTCGCTTGAGCCCCAATCTCGCGAAATTTGCATTCCCTAATCGTGACAGTCGGTGTCCATATACAACGTTTAATAACTCGCTGCTTCAGAACTAAAGAGCCACATCTCAAAATCAAATTTTTTCACGAGAGCAGATTGAAAATTTTTTTTTTTATTGTTTTTGCTTTTTTGGCTCTCCAACTTACAATGTATGATAATGCTAAAAGGGCGTACGCCTAAATTTAAAGGCCAATTTTGACGAATGTCTTCGCGTTATGGCCCTATTTTTGAAATAAAAGTGAATTTGGAAAATTTTGAGATGTGGCCCTTTAGTTCTGAAGCAGCGAACTGTGTACAATGCTAGTACAATGATTGTTTGAGTACCTGTGTACAGAGCATTAAAAATGATCTATTTTTTAGGTGTCAAAAAGAAGTATAAACGTGAAATCAATATAGGTAATGCACCGGAAAATGTGAGAATGTGTGTGTTTAAAGAAGAAGAACAACACATTCATGACTGCTGTTTCAGGGTTCACTTACCATTTGAAGCGCGGTGAGGTATTTCTTCCACCACAGATATTTTTGGACTTTTGGACCCAGGGCGGCGAGAAGGTAGTAAGAGTACATCACAATGTGGACGAAGGTGTTAAGCATCCCAAAGAAGGTTGAGTGGCCACCTAGAAAAAAAATACAAAAGTTATATTTCATCAAGATTGTGATCTTTTAGGACACTTTAAATACGTGACATTTTATAAATTTATTTATATTTACTTTGATTTACTACCAGGTTAAAAAGATAAGTAGATATAATTTATTCTCCTCGTATGAGTTATCGTTGCTTTTCGTCAAGATCGATTCAGTGGCTTGACGAACAACAACTGCATATCAACAATTTTTATTTTTTACGGAGAAGCCTTTTAATTTTCACTGGATATAATGTTGTACTAAGTTACTCTACCATATTTATGTACTTATAATCTCCTATCTGGTTGTAAAAATTCTGTCAAAATCAGTTAAGCCGAATCCGAGGATTAGCCCGAATCACATCACATTAATATTATAAAGGCAAAATTTTGTATGTGTGTGTATGTATGTGTGTGTATTTATTTTTATTTTATTTTACTCTTTATTTGCCCCAAAACAACAACAAAGAAAAAATATATATTAAAAGAGACAAATTGGTATGACACAAAAGGCGGCCTTATCCCTTAGTAGCGATCTCTACCAGGCAACCTTAGGGCCTTTATTACCCCTTCACGAATCACGCTACAACGAATGAACCAATTTGGCTGAAATTTTGAATGGAGATTGTTTATACCCAGGACTAACATGTAGCTAACATTTTATTCCGGAAAATTAAACAGTTCCCGCGGGAATTAAAAAAACTTAATCCACGCGGACGAAGTTGCGGGCATCGTCTAGTAAACAGATATACTCGTATTAATCAAATAGTTTAGAACACAGGATTAAAATACTGAATCTAAGGTGGCAATGTCGCGATCATCCTAAATCAACGCGTTCTAAGCGCGGTCTACAATAAATTAGTATGTAGCGTATACAAGAACTGAATTAAATAGCTTTGCTGTATCCTAAATAACAATGTTCCACAGGTTATTTATGTAGTTATTTGGTGGATTTTTCCATTATGATAAAAAACAATTACGCGCGCTGATATTTTAATGGCTATAATATCGAGAACGAACGTTAATTATTTATTTATTCTCCATTTGTTAATATTGTTATTTCCGATTTGGCGTTGGGTGTGGTGGTACCTACCTATAATTTACGTTAATTTACGTCAATAGAAGATATTAAAATACCTAGATAGATCGTCATTTAATTAATTAACATACTTTTATCTACAGAAATTGCTATTACGTAGGCACGATTCATTTATTTTATTTCTTCTTATAAGTAGGTAGTTAGTCTACGTCTCAGCTGAGAGAAATAAATGTACTTTACAAAATCAATGAAAATGATTTTATTTTAATTTTAGAATCCAGTAAAAATTTGGTACATAATAATAATAATTATTGAAAGACGTTTATATTGTTAAATTGCGCTGAGTAAGCAATTTTGACCCAAGTCGGTAACTGGATGGGTGTCTGACTTTGGAGCTTCTTGGGCCCTTTAGGTTAAGTCTCTGTTGCTCGGAGAAGACGTTAAGCCGTCAGTCCCAGTTATCAATAACACCTGATATTAATCACTGATCCTGGAATAGTGAAAGACAACTGCATCGCAAAAAAAAATCCTATACCATTGTCCGCTCAGATTAGACGAATAGTCGCTGAAATGCATTGTTGCAGTGAGAAAATCAAAAATTCAGATAAGATTGCGATTAGCAATGAGTGATGCGGCTTTTTATGTGTAGCCCCACTTAGACTTGATTTTATACTATATTTAAAATATATATAAAATGCTGAGTTTTTGTCTAATGTGCATAATTTAATATTCTGAATTAATTATTTTTATAAAAAGTAGAGTGACAATCAATCAATAAGTGAAATATTATTAACTAGCTTTTTCCTGCGGCTTATCTCATGACAAGTTCGATTTCTCCAACTTACTACTACTATTTTATCCCCTTAGGAGTTTAATTTTCATTGCGGATACCGACTCGTACTTCAAATAGCTATCTGAGTGTATCTATGCGCCTAGCCCGATCCGTCCAGTAGTTTGAGTTGTGTGTTGATAGATCAGTCAGTTAGTCAGTCAGTCAGTCACCTTTGCCTTTGTATATTTAGATTAAACTAAGTACTATAATGTAAGTTAAGTGAGAATAATAATAAAAAATTGTTGAAATTAAACTAAAAATGGTTCAATAAAAATAAAAGCTGAAAGTTTTTTTTACTATTTTAAAATGACTTTTACGACTTTACTCAGTGGATTTCCACGCGGCATCACTAATCAGTCCTTAAAAATCCCTTGCTAACGTTTTGATTTTCTAGGATAAAACATAATATCCTATATACGTAATCAGAATTAAGCTATCCATGTGCCAAATTTTGACATCATCTATTTAATGTCTAAGCCACGAAAAAATAAACAGACAGACATACTTTTTCATATTAGTATTGATATAATAGGTATAGAATATTATTACATCTTGTAAGGATTTGTATCATACTAATCCTTACAAGAGACATGTCTAGCAGTGGACATTACCTGTCGGATGAAATAATGACGGCATATGTTGGCGTCGTTATTTCAAAAAACAAATTATTTCCTGTATTTTTAGAACATAAATTTCAAATGACTTGTGTTTAGGCAGATCAGCCAGATTATCATCAAAGTCACACAGATAACAGACAAGATCTTTGCGCTGCGCAAATTTTGAAAATGCTAGAGAGATCTATGCCTCTACTCCGACCGATATTAGGTAAGTATACTGAATTTTGCTTTTTGTCTGTATGTTTAAAATTAACACAAAATATATGACCCGTTTTCATTAAAATTTTACATATGATAATTTTGTATATGATAATTTTCTCCGATCGAATTCAACCACCTCTGCCTATCTCTACAGAGATAAGTTATCAGCATAGAATGAAAGATATTATTATAGTGCACAAGTGTGTTCACAAACACAGGTACACTCTCTATTCCCTCACATCAGTCTCATAGCCTGATGGGAAGGATGCCCAACACGACCGCAGAGAGATCTGGCGCAGGAGCGATGGCTTTATGGAGTCTCCGAGAATTTCTTGATAGAAAAACCCGATACCTAAATATTCTTTGCCCAATCCGGGAATCGAACCCAAGATTCGAACCCAAGTCGAACACAGTATAACTACTAGAGTTAAACGAACGAGGTAAGTAATCACAATTTAATCTATATTAGGAAAGAAACCCAAAAAAAATCTGACTGAGTAATTTAAGGCTAGCCTCAAACACGTTTTTAAATGTTTCCTTAAAAAATGCCAAATCCTAAAACAACAAGGACATGTAAACATGCATACATACCTACGTAGGTATATATTCTAGAAAATACGTTATGCGAAAGGCACTTCTTCATTCAGTTATATTACGAATGTTCAAACACTTACCTACTGCAGATTAGTTTACTCTGCAAAATGAGCAAATACTGATCTCGTTCGAATACGACTTATCTACCTACTTACGAGTATAAATTAATCCTATATTGTTCTACGAGTTAACAATTTAAGAAAATTGCATTATTGTACTTATTCCTATTTAATGCCTAATTTTAACAAACTCCCCGTGAGTTGGTTAAAAACACAATAATAGGTACCTAGTTTTATATTCTAAAAATAATGAATCCGGACAAGCCGGCCGTCCTCTTCAGAAATTAGCCATCTCCGCGTGAGATATTATAGTGCACAAGAGTATGTGCAAGTATGATGGGACGAAAATCCGCCACGACGGGAGAGAGATCAGACGCCGGACCGACAGCTTTACGTGCTCTCCGAGGCACGGGGGTGACTCAGCGCCAACTTCCTAAATCCGCGATAGTACTGGAAATTTCTCGACAGACAAACCCGATACATTTTTTGGCCCGAACCGAGAATCGAACGCCTGACCTAGTCATCCGTAGTAAAACATGCACTAACCAGAGGATGTTTGCGAGATGATATCAATAGGATTTCTGTTTCTAACTCTTAAATCCTGATGCTTCAGGACTTTCCACCTGAACACTGGGGACTTAGGAATTTCGACTTCGGCCAACTGGAAAGTTTGTTTTCTTCGTAAACCGGAACAACTACGTTATTCGTCTATTATAATATATTTTTTCATTTCTGCTAGGTAGGTACTTTAAATTCCTAAATTAATTAAAATATTAGAGCTCAAGCAAAAAATAAATGGCGTTTAAGGATCGCTCAAACATTTTTCTTTTTTTTTTTGGTTTTTGTAAAATAGGTGAATAAAATAATTCAATTTACTTAATTGTTTAAATGGATTGAGTTATTCAAATACAAGTACAATGTCAACACGGGCAAAAAACCTTATTACCGTTTTCGAGTAGCTATTCAGAGTCTAGAAGTTTTTAGGAAAATATTGTAACAAAGGATACGGTCTGCGCGTTCATCAAATGTAAATCATAATAAAGTCACTGAGCGGAATGTGTACATATCGTGACGAGCATACTAACGTCTCTATTTCTCTTGTAAAAAGACAATAAAGACTTTTAACTGCCACAAACAGTTCTAAGGTACAATGTAACATAAAATTAATATATTATAAAGAACTTCCTTAGAGCGGTTAGGACTGTGTTGTAGACCGTGAATTGATTACTTCTTAATCTAAGTCTATGAAAAGAATCGATTGACACCTCATTCATCAAAATCGGATTAGTACTTTAGGCACTGCTGTAGAATAAATAAACACTTACGTACATAAGTACATACATAAACTGCTAGTCATAGCCCTTCATTTTGGTAGTTCTTTCTTATTTATGCATGCATGATATTATACCCTACTTCTAAAACAAATCTAGCGCTGGCGTCGTCGCGTCGAATTGTTGACTGTTGACAGGGCCTATACACTTCGCGTGCACGGCAAATATTGACAAGAGGCTAAACATACCTGGCGTGAACTTGACTCCGAACCACACGGACATCGGCATAATGCCATGGTGAATGACGTGCAGCTTCGACACGTGGTCGTTCTTCTTCCGCATTACGAAGAAGATCTGAAATAAACAAATAGGCCTAATAAAACTTAATAAATCTCCTCAAACCTGGTCAGTGGTCATTCTAAATCGGAATTATCTCCCAATATCCTACACGTTCATGAAGGTATGTGAAGTCTACCAATTGGGCCAACATTGGACTATGGCTTATAACTCTTTCTCTGAGAGGAGATCTGCGCTCAGTAGTGATAGAGTCTACACGTATCCCCTGGGTGAAGCGGTGCTATAGCCTAGTGGTTAAGAATTCGACCTTCTTTTCAGAGTGATACAGGTACGATCCCAAGCAAGCATCTCTGATTTTGGGAATTATGTGCGTTTAAAACAACTAAACAACAGTCGCTTCAACGGTGTAAGAAAACATCGTGAGGCGACCTGCGTGCTGTAATGTTCTCAAAGATGTGTGAAGTCTACTAATCCGCACTTGGGCAGTGTGGTGAATACTGGATTTTAATTGTTAAAGACGCATCGTATCGTAGGTACATAGCTTGAAAAGTTAGAGGTGGATTCAAACCCTGGAATCACCGAAAAGGATCACTGCTGCAACTGGGAAACACCTTCTGTGGAGATCTTCAGCGCTTATAAGGCGCCGAGATATCTTACGAACACAGCGGTGTCTCTCTTGTAGAGCAAGAGCCCAGGATAGCCAGACCTTCGTCATTTTATAAAAGCTGAAAGTTTTTCTGTGCATGTCCCCTATACAGGTAAGAACAACCAGCGACTACGGAGTTTGGGTTGTGGTTACTTTGGCAGATACAGATAGTAAAGGTATACAAAATAGTACCTAAAATTCGTTAAAGTATAAAGCTCAATTTTTTTATATTTTCTTCGGGATAACTTTAGAAATCTCGTCATCCATTGTCGGACACTTATGACAGTTACTTCCCCCTGCCGGACACCCCTAAACTTTAATAAATTATAATTATACTTTCGTTATAGTATAAAAGCTAAATTTTATATATGTTACTTGGGGACCTATAAAAAAATGTTACCTCAATCTAAATTTAATCAATTTAAATCTTTCTCGAAGGGAATCCCGCGGTTGAACAGTTATAACCTCGCGCTCGCACCTAGAGCGGACTTTCAATGTGTCTGGCAAGGTGTAAAAACCATCAAAACTGTCCGGCTTTTGAGGTAACTTTTTTTATAGGTCCCCAAGTAACATATATAAAATTTAGCTTTTATACTATAACGAAAGTATAATTATAATTTACTAAAGTTTAGGGGTGTCCGGCAGGGGGAAGCAACTGTTATAAGTGTCCGGCA
The DNA here is from genome assembly GCA_933228805.2 of Hipparchia semele. Classification (NCBI taxonomy): domain Eukaryota; kingdom Metazoa; phylum Arthropoda; class Insecta; order Lepidoptera; family Nymphalidae; genus Hipparchia; species Hipparchia semele. Next base: position 10,104,824 of record OW121714.1, read on the forward strand.
ATGGATGACGAGATTTCTAAAGTAATCCCGAAGAAAATATAAAAAAATTTAGCGTACTTTACTTTAACGAATTTTAGGTACTATTTTGTATACCTTTACTATCTGTTATCTGCCAAAGTAACCACAACCCAAACTCCATAGTCGCTGGTTGTTCTTACCTGTATAGGGGACATGTACAGAAAAACTTTCAGCTTTTATAAAATGACGAAGGTCTGGCTATCCTGGGCTCTTGGGCCATTGTTTTCACGGGGAAAAATTGTTTGTTCGGCCTTATAAAACTTACCGTATCGAAGAATTCCGTGAACTTCGAGATATAATACCACCAACAGCCATTCGCTATCTGTTAAAAAAAACAATAATTAATGATTGTATTACTCGAGATCAATAGGGATGGACAAGGTAATGATTTAATACTGTATACAGATATATTATTTTTATGTTTATATTTTCACGCCTTTGTCACCAAGAAAAAACATAAAAAGTATGTTGGTATTTCAACGAAATCTCCTGAATTTTACTGTATACATATATTTTATATTTTGTGCTGTAATACAAGCTGAAGGGAAGGTGAACGTCGAGAATGCTATCAAGTGAAAACGAAATTGAGTTTTTCAACGAGAAGAAATCTAAAAAAAATATAATTGAGAACCTCCTTTTTTTCGTCGGTTAAAAAATATTAGTTTTGCCACGGAATCTTTACAATTTTACTTTAATATAAATTGCTACCGTTTTTTTTATTTTGTACCTACTTATTTTATTTTCTCGCAATCGAAGTGAATTATAGATATTCGATTAACCTCGCTAAACATCTTGTATATACTTATGTCACGGGCTCGTTTAGCCTCTTAATCTACCACCATCACACGATTCAAGAAAATATGTAAATGCAATATTTTATCTGGGATATGTAAAAGCATTAACCTATGTCAAAAAAGGACGAGGTTCTCAACGGTATTTGTATACCTACCTGTCATCGCCGCTTAATATAAAAAAAATACCATATTATTATCTAAATATTTTCTGTCGAAGTTACTTAAAATAGATACTTATATAATATTATAATGTGAGCCTCCTAATTAAAATATTTTAATATTCATTTTATAGACTTAAGTATAACTCCGCTTAAAGGTCACGCAAAAAAAATACCAAAAGAGGTCTCAAATCTATTTAATTTTTTTAGTTATTTACCTACTGAAACAAAAAAAAATTATATTGCCTTATTAGGCTCAATTAACTAAGTTATACAAGAAGTAATTAGCCTAATTAAATAAGTTTATTTCATTAAAAACTAAATAACTGCGATTATGAAGTAAAAACAGATCAGAGATAAGAAATCGTTTTTGAACTAAAGAAACGTGTTTGTTGGTAGGATAAGGTTTCAGGTGATTTATCTATGGAAGTAACAAAACCAAACAACCATTATATAATTACATCTATAGAACAAATAATAATAGGTAATAAACTAAAAAAACGATTAATTTGAAAAAGAAAACTTACGAATATTAAATCCTACCATGCCTAAATTTAACCTAAGTCTGCTGTATTGGTAACTTCCTAATAAATAAATAATAATATTATGTACAGTTAACGAAATGACAGAGCAAAAAAAAAAACGTCTAAATAAAAATTATAGGATTGAGTGCAATTGAACTATACCCAAGTTCAAATAAATATTATAATACGATTTCTAACTTTTACTTTGTCTTTAAAAATAGGCTGTCCGAAAATTGCAATCCCAATTAAAATAACTAATTATCGTGGTACGTACTCGTATTATTTTATAACAACATTGCAATGACCACTAGACAGCAAAGGATTATTACTAAATACAAAGTTCATTTTGCTGCTAACCACGTTCGAATTGTATGATGTAGGCTGTTTTTTGGCAGCAAATAAACTTATAATCGTATACGTTGCCGCGTTGAATTAAAATAACCAACCAGTATATTATAATACTCGTACATAAGTAATCTGAAACGCTCGGAGCAATAGGCGCTGCCTACGTCTCTTTGCCCATATGGAAAGTGATTATTATTTCGTGCAAAATTAAAATTCAATCAGGTCACGGATATCATAGTAAGTTAGAAGCTAAGGTTACATGTCCCTTTACAAAAATTACGTGCGCAAAATAAGTGCTCTTAAATTACACTAAGGCAGAGTTATTTCAAAATCACGGATAAATACCTCAATTTTATTTTCTGGTATCGATAAAAACCAAATCAAAGTTGATGGATTAGTAATTAAATTATTGCGTTACGTCCGAATTCCTTACACAAGGTTTATGCATTTACCTACCCTTGAAAGTAGATATAGTAGGTGTATTTTTGGATGACGTATAATAAAATATAATCGTTGACCATATTGCTATTATGCTTAATAGGCTTTATTAACAAACCTTGATCGTAATTTTTTAACCTCTAAATGAATCGCAAAACTCATATAACCCCAACTAAGATCAAATTCACAACCGGAAGAACATATTAGTAGGCTCATAGCAAATTTAAATAAATTGCCAATTACAAAAGCAAAAATGGTAATATCAAACCAAAATGACTAATAAAGTCTGTTGTTCCGGGTGTTAGTCTATTTTAGTTTACATTAGAGGAAACTGTAGGGAAAACCTGAAGTAAAATCGTATATAGATATGAATAAATTTGAAGGCGAACTAGCTGTAATATACGGTATGGCAAATCGATACCGGCTAACCATAATTGATCTGAGTTAATCACCATGTATGTATGTTGCTTGCCTACAACCATTTTGCAATTCATATATCACAAGTATTGTAAACACGAGGAACTGATCTAATTAAATGTTTGGTACAAATTCCAACATCCAACATATTGTAATATTTATATAACGTTATGTAAAATTAATGATGTTTGAATACAACAATATTTCCACTACATAATTAACATGTTACGGTAATGACATTGAAATCTCAAATAAAACGAGCTAATATAAACAAATAGGTACCCAAAAGTACATGGAAAACTCAGAGTTACTTAACGGCCGATTGAGAGCATTTTATTATTGACTACTTAGCTTGTGCATGCGACTTCGCTCACGCTAACTTAAATTTTCCAACCCCCTGTCTTACTTACCCCTTTAGGGGTTGAATTTTCATAAATATTTTCTTAGCGGATGCCTACGTCATAATCTCTATGTCAAACTGCAGCCCGATCCGTCCAGTGGTTTGAGCTGTGCGTTGATAGATCAGTCAGCCAGTCAACTTTTCCTTTTATATATTTAGGTTCCGACATAGCTTGACTCGCGAAACTGATCTAGCAATGGGCACATACTATGTGCCACATAGTTCAAAGAACCGGCGGACGTTAGGGTCCCAAAGCGTTAATATGGCGATCTTGCACAGGAAGCGCATTGTTGGCGGACCAAGAATCGAGTTCCAATGAGCCATTAGAATCTGGATTCAAGCGGTACAAGACTGAGGCGTGTGAAATTATCTGCAAGAGACCTAATTTATGTCCAATGGACGTATATCGTTTAGCAAGAATAAAATTCTATATTATGGCAGTAGTACAGTAAGAGACTACTGCACTATTACAACTAATACTTGAGTATTGTGCAATGATTTTATACTGATTTATCCTTCCTGATTCATTATGTAAGTATTGAAATACATTTTTTAATTGTTTAAACAAAAAATATTGAATCTTGAAAAATTTATTGAAAGAATATCAAATATCACTTTTCAAACCCCAACTACTTAAATGTATATCAATGTAAATAAGATAATAACTTAGAAGTTAAGGTTATGTATGACAGCAAAGATATTATTAAGACTACTTACTCTCATCGCTTGTGGATTTCTTGAGTAGTCGACGGGTTGGCATCTAAAACTATACGTGGTAAACCAGCCGCTAGCAATACTCTGTGAACAAGTATTTCTATGAAATTGATATTGAAAATACAAATCAATATTCTGATTTGGCATATTCTAGACTAGAGGAACAAAAATAACGTACGTTTTGATATTGTACTTGTAATCTAATAGATCTCCCTTGAGCACCCTGATCCAAACGAAGTTTTTCAAAGATCATCATCAGCTCGAACATTTGAATGTAAATCTTTCAATATCTTTTTTACTTGTATGAAACTACACATTTTACGCTACATAGTAAATTACATTCATTTGAGTTTGGTTGCTTAGTATTCAAGTAAAATTCAAATTGTTTGTATTCTATTTAACCAACTTCCATTTGTAGTTAAGCTAATCAATTTATCAATATCCGTATTGTGATAGGATTTGGATTGAATACTCGCCATTCAATTTTTGGATTTTGAATTATATAGATTAGTTTTCCAACCGATTGATAAAGCTTCACGAATAGTGACCAGTATATTTATGATAGGTTCGAACTGGTTATTTTGATCGATTATACCGATCATAAAGTAATTAAAAAAAACAGAATTGTATGTAATTACAAACAAGAGAACTTGCATAAATTACGTAATCTTAGCAAGGACGTGTAAGATGGAGTAATGTAAACAATATTAATACATATGACGTTAAACATTTACCTCGTGAAAGAGCCAGCAGCTAAATATAACTTGGAACAAGTTATACCATATTAGCACGTTTTTTAGTTCGAAAGGTTTTCTGTTTTCCATGAGTTTTGGACCCAAAATCTGTAAAGAAAAATGAATTATGATTTAGTGCTAAGTTCTGGATGGAAATTTTCATGGTTTTATGATCACATGTAATAAATAAAATTAATCCCTATTACGAATTAATATGGAAGCGATTATTTTTTCTGTGGTTTTGCACCTGAACCACAATAAGAATTAGCAGAAAATATGACGCAAGTCAAAAAATTCCAGACTAGTACGGCCTTTTTAAGATTTTATCGATCTGATAACTAATAGCTGGTTAAAATAACACTATTAATCCAAAATCTATAAAATGGAAATTTAATCCAAATACGCATAGGTTTTTAAAACCGATCATTAGAGGACTACAATCTCATGACATTTGCCTTATAGAAATACGTTATAACCCCGTTATAACTACGTAAACTAAAGAACAATAAACCAAAAGCATTCGTAAATCACTATAGAACATATTAATTATGTTGGAGCAAAATTGCGTGTCGCGTGGGAACTACGAAGTCGTAAACGAAGTTAATTCAATATAAAAAGAATGCTCTATTTGTCTTAGGTAATTAAATCACCGTAGGTACTTATTGAGTGGTTTCATTTAATGACGGAAAAAATACAAACGATACTCGTTTCGTTTTAAATCTGTGTGATACTCTATAACTCTATAATATATGTATATCTACTTATTGTAGTATCTCTGTCTATTTGTTACCTTTTTAATGCATAACCTCAGATATATTCTTTGGGCATTAACTAAACTGATATTGGCGAATTTTGGCACGAACATAGTTTCCATTTGTTTATTTAGTACAAAAAATAATAAAACGTAAACATATAAAGAACAGTTACTTTTCAAAAGAGTTCTGACGGGATTTTTACAAACCTAAATAGATGCGGACCACGTTACGGGAATTGTCTACTACGCTATATTTATAATAAAAACTTAGGTAGGTAAATCATCATTAAAAAAACATGAGAACATAATTATGATTTTCACCTACATAATAAGATACAGTAGTCTTCACTTTGTACCATTGCGCTGTATCGTATTAAAAGCTGTTATTTTGATATTACTAACAGACACTTCAATTTTATTTATCTGTATAGATTATTATTATTACTATTTTAATCTAGAAAACCAGCTCATATTCTCAGACAGGTATGTATAATTTTATATGTTATAATACTGTGTATAGTATACAATACAAATAAATAATATCGTAAAATTGCACATTGTAAATGTCTGCCTGTGCCACGGGATGTCTAATAAACCTGAATTAATCTAGATGGACGAATTCGCGTGCATCATAAATCATTATAACATAATTTACGTCTACAGGAAATTCCAGACACTATTTTATGGATTCGATATCAGCTATTTTTATTTTATATTCAGTATAACTATTGTTTAGTATAACTGAAGCAAACGTATATGTACCGATGAAGTTCAGGAACGTGTGTGGTGTTAGTGTCTTCGATCACAAAAAAAAAAGGTTAGCGTGAATCAAATGTATCAGAGCACAATGTAAATCCTTCATTTTGCAACAAATACTCGGATAACAATTTAGTTAGCATTGCTATGCTAACTATTCGATAACTATCTATTAATAACCTCAGCTCATAAAATCCTAGTTATAAAAAATATCTTATACTTCTGTATGCGTTAAGCATGTCCTTCCTTTATACATAAACCTCTGTGGAGTTTAATTAACAAGTTACCTATAATATACTTAGTATGCAGTTTTTTTTACTTACTTTGACTGTGAAAACGTATGTGAGGCATATGGCAAGTGTGGGGAAAGGTGACGACATCATGTACCAGTCCTTTACTCTTGGGTCGCTCTGATTATCCATCAGGTCGTGGTACCCCTCCACTATCCTATTTATGATCTCCATTTTCACTGAAACAAAAACAAAAAAATTTTCAAAAATTAAGACAAAATTGACGTTCTAACGAGAATACAGAAAAAGATGTTCTAGGATGATTTTGTGATTTCTGTCGTCGAAAAAAATTCGTCCTATCTATTTTTTTTTTTTTTGATTAACTGAATTTATTTATTTTAAATTTTTCTTATTTTATCCTCAATTTTTTTTTATAGTCTACGATCACAATGCACCTTCATAATTACCGTGATCAAAGTTGTTCTTGATATTTTGCGCGTGCGTGGATACAATGCAACGCTCGTATAATAAATGGCAGGTATGCTGCAATTTGGTCAATTTCCCAAGAGTCTCGCGTCAAGTTTACCGAATGTCAGGGTGGACTGGCCCCCTCTACGACCGCAAATCTCCCGGCGAACGTATCATTCAAATCAGTATGTGTATCCTTTTTAATTTTTGGCCACTCTTTCATTAATTAGCAGACAAATAAAATAACGCTTCTTATGTAGAATTAAACATAATAGTTGTTAAATTTATTTAAACTTTACGAGGCCAAAGAAATTTTTATAAAATAATGTATGTTTACGTTTAGTTTTTAGAATGCTTTGTATGTTAATTTCATAAGCATCGAGGTTAGATAGAATGTAAAATAAAAATGGATTCCTGTTCGTAAGCGCATCGCTTGAGAATGACTGGACCGATTTGGTCATTTTGAAATGTTCGTATATTCGAATCAAGTTTTTACGGAAAGATAAACCTTTTGCCAGGAAAAATTTCAAATTCGGGATAAACAGAACGTCCTTTCTCTATGAGATTTTGGTATGAACTCAAGAACATAATCCACGATTCAAACGATTGATACGCGTAATTCTATCAAAATAAAACTACTTATATATTACATAATAATGATACATATAGACTATCTATATCCGACGCTGTCTGTCATTGTGCATATGTTCCCATACACTATTATTTTATATTGATACATAATGTAATAAAAATCCCAAGAGACAAGTGCAATGGGGCTTAAGTGTCGAAATAAATAAAAATATAATTTAATTACAATAATTCGCCGTTCTCGGCCTTGTCAGTTTGAAGAGAACTTTTGCGAATCATTGAACTCGACTAAAAAAACCACTAATACCGTTATTAATTTTGTTATCCCGTTAATCTTGTTTTATTCCGTTATGGTCATTAAATCTGTGCTAAAAAAATATAAATAAAATATAAGTATATATATTTGTCTGGAAGGCTTCTTACATTATCGTAAGTAGAAAAATTTATAAGAACAAATACTTTACTCAATTTCTTATTCTGATTTTAAAATGGCATAAATTAATTATTCTTCCCGAGTCTTTCCCAAGCAAATATGTTTATTTATTTAGCAATTTAAATCATTGTGCTAAGTGAATTTTCAGGACTTAAGGTCAATTTACTCCTATGATTTTAAAATAACAATTACCTACCAATTTAACAAAATTTATTTACAAAACATTAATTTTTAACCGACTTCAAAAAGGAGGACGTTCTCAAATCGTCGGAATCTTTTTTTTATGTATGTTCCCCAAATGTTCCCCGATTACTCAAAGACGCCTGCACCGATTTGGAAAATTATTTTTTGTTTAAAAGAGTATACTTTCCCAGTGGTCCCATGGTCATCAGGTCAGGATCTGATGTTGGAATCCTGGAGAAATCGAGGGAACTCTTAAAATTTTATAGGGAAACTTATTTTATTTTTATTTATTTATTTATTTATCAACTCTTACATAAGCTTTACAGGACAAAAAATCCCAATTCGCTTGTGTATACCTATACCTTAAAAACTTATACCTTGTAATGGCGATTGAAGTTGGTTGGTTTTAAAAAGAATTTTTGATTAAATTATTAATAGTTAAATAATAGTTCTTATTCAGCTTGCAAGATCTAAGCAAAAATTCATAAATATTGCAAGTTAAATACAAGCTTGTAATGACACTTAAAATATTGTTGTAGGTATAATTTATTTTATTTTATTTTTAGATGTTAAACCAGTCTGCTCGTTTAAGTTTATTTTTAAGTCGAATGTAACCCAAGCTTATTTTTTTGTAATAATAAAAAGTGGTTTTAGTAAAATATGAGAAACAATTTTTGTATGAAAAAATGCGGTAAATAAAGCAACCTTGCAAATTCGAATGTCTTCATGTATCGCTTTTAAATAAGTAGGTACCTGTGGATCTAGTGCAACTCTTCAAGTTTCTGTTAATTGTGCGTGTGTTGAATAGCTAAAACGCTAGTTTTTAATGCGGAACTGAAAATAAACATGTTAAAAAATATTTTGTATAAAAATATTTTTTTAAGTCTAACTTCTAATAGTGCAGCTACAAAATCTACGCAAAATGTCTACCTTAGAAGCTTACGTATTCAAATAAATACAACTGCATATATATTATTATATTATACAATTTTATTTTTGTATACCTAAGTGGTATTTATCTTAAAACCTATTTTACAACTCGTAAAGTTGGTCGAAAAGAGATAAACTCTTTTTAATGATTATTGTTTATTTGTCATTTAGATATCCGTTAGAAATCTAGGTATCTATTAATCTATTAGCGTTCCGTTCCACATTCCTACCTATATCCAATCAAAAACATTTCTTGATCGCAATCTCGACTGAGATTGAATGATGCAGTCTTATTTTGCACAGATTCATGATGATTCCATTCAGTATCAAGATCTAACATTTAGCTTACGTTAGGAAATATCAATATGAATTTCTTGTATAGGTAATCAAGATTAGGAAATGGCAGAGACCTATTTACGTAATAATGAAATTCTAGAATTTCATAAATATAGGTTCGCCAAAGTTACTTCATCTTTATAGAAATGATGCTGCTTTACTACTTATACGCTTTGTTTATTTTTGATAGTAGGTAGGTATTAATTTAGGCGTTAAACTAATAAGAACTACCTGTCCACTGTCCAGACACTACTAAGTATGTTATAGTTAAATCAAAATCAAGAAATTTAATGGTGATATCATCCATGTCATAGTGTCACCATTGAACTTCAGAATCGGTGCCAGGGTCCGCTGATTACCTAATAGTAAGAAAATATCCGAACCACGTGTTTGGTCAACACGCTAACCTTACATAAAATGATAACATAACAAGTGCAGCCTCAGAACCGGCTAAAAAGTTACGTCTACTTTTAATCGTAACTGCGGTTATCTTTGGAATACAGCAGCTTTTAACACTAACTTACAACAAATAAACTCTGAATTTCCATAGCGCTATTATTTACTTCTCTCTAGCCACCTGGCCGTTTTTTGTAACTACGCGTATATGAATAAGTATTGGCCTCAAACTTGTGTAGATACGACTAGGTAAGTATGTCTGCTCAATAAGTCATGAGTTTTGAGAGTCAAGAGTTTTTCCATTTTCCTTTTCACATATTATGTGGAAGCTTCAGTATATGTAGTTTGAAGAAGCATATATTATGTAGTTTTAGATAATGGCAAACATAACATTAATTACTTCCCTAACCTTACTAAGGTTTCACTGTTCCCAATAATTGGCAGTGGCCTTCGATCACAGAAAAATAAGGCAGCGGCCGTGAAAACTAATTCTATGCTAATCCATGCAAAAAAGATTTAATTGAAAGCAGTGCGCTGCGCTTGCCCTCGTATTAAGTTAATTAATTTCACTTCACCACCCTGAGCGAAATACCAGGTCAGCTAGTAATGGTACTGAGTAATTATAGAAAATTTTGTTCATATCAATATAAGTAATAATAGCCCATAATAGAGTACAGGAGCCCAAGTCAAACTTTGAGTTGTTACTGCCCTGTCTGTCAATTAATAAGTATAGAAGAAAGAAAGGAATAGAAAGGATTTATTTGCAAGATTGTAAATACATGTAGATGGAGAAAGGATGGAAAAATTATTTCCCTTTCTCGTCCATAGTAAATGATAGATTTACGCATAGTTGACGTAAATTCAAAAAGTTGACTAGACCCGCTGTATTTGATATTACTGCTGAGTAAAACTGGTTCTTCTCTATCTGGGACGGCTGAACTGATTTTGACGCACTTACAGAAAGGTAGAGGATATTATTGTACCTATCCTAAAAATAATTGGGGTCCCTTGTAAAAAACAAAAACTATTGATATTGGGTATATTATTTATTTTTATAAGGTTTATCCGCTGAACCGATCTAGACAGGCATATAGATTGCTAGCATACCAAAACCGGGTATACTACTTACTATTCAGGGAAATCAAGTCATTTTCATAGAAATATCCCTACTATGAAAATTACGCGTAAAAATACGCGTGGACACCAGTTTTAATTATATTATAAGTAAAGTATAATATTATACATGAATAACCACAACAAATCATTTTCATCACATAAAAGGGACGTTATACCATTAGATTATTTTTGTTCTGCTTTAAAAATAGCAGCGTTTATATTTCTAGCATTCATATTAGGGCTGTCCAACGCACCTTATGTTTATTTTGTTCCCAAACATTGTATTTGATTTAACTTTGTTCTATTACTTGGTTATGATTGACAATTTTAACTACTAAGTACTTTTCCTTTATATAACTTCGTCCAACGTAAGTGCTAATTAATTTGTCACATAAAATCTATAAAATACACTATTTTGCGTTTGTCACGATGTCATTTAACCTAAACAAAAGTATATAACTTTGTTGAAAGTTCATCTTTTTAAAAAATTCCGTAGATCCCTTTATTTTTATATGCGCTAGTAACGCTTGCGCAAGTCCTAGTGTTATAAAATACTACTAAAATATAGAAAATCTACATTATTTCAAGACTCATTCAAACTGCATATATTAGTAAATTTCAATTTAATAAGTATTTTAATTTTAATGTGCTCTACCATTATACCTAATACATCGATGTACTCTACATAATATTTGTGCAACTATACCTAATGTCGATGTAAAGGAATAAGAATTTAATCTGTGCGTGGGAATAAGCGATAAAAATTATATTGCACGGAACTTGCTAAACAGTGCATTTTTTATCTTCTACAGATCTTACGCTCGCCCTGCGTCATTCTACATGTAGTAGTATGCTTGCGTAATGATACCAGTAGTGGTAGTGGTAAAATTTAATGCATCAGTGTAACGATCGCATTGATCTCTCCCACTATTGGTAAAAATGCATTGATGCAGCGTTAAAACTTACCTACACATCTCACGCTAGATCTCTAGGAACAATGAACGCCTTGTTCCTAATTTCATACTAGATCTTATGAAATTTTAAAAAAATTCAAATTGACAGCCCTCGTTCTACGCTGTGGGTTTATTGCGCATTGACAAGAGGAGCAGAGCGAGCACCGCATACACACGACGCAAGATTAGTAACAATGGCGGCCCTGAGCGACAGACGGCCCTGCTCTACCCTAGCATTACTACTAACCGTGACATTACCAACCATATCAGAAATGTCTATTACATGATATAACTTTTTTGGTGCATTTCACGAAATCTTAGCGGGCTCTAGCGAAGGCTCTAGCCGATGATATAATCTGCCTGTCATCGTCATTTATCACTTTGCGTCAACCTGTAGACTTCCATTGTCAGACATAGGCTTTAATAGCACTATCACACCCGGTCAAGATCCAGTCCGTCCAACGTGCTTGAGGGCGCCCAACCCTGCGCTTACTTATGTGTGCTTTCCATTCCAGGAAATCCCGACTACCACGGCCTACTCATTGCCACTTCAGTTTGATCTTAGTTTACAGGTCCCGTCACGTAAAAAGAACACTTAGTGGGAAGGATAAGTTTGCACACGTGTATAGTCATAAAGTTAACATTCCTTACTAGGTATCGTAAGTAACTTTATGGGTATAGACGCGTTAGGCTATTGTTCTATAAATAAGCGTAAATGTTTTATTGTTACTTTGGAATACCTTCAAACCACCGATTTAATCGGTAAATCGCTTAGTGCGCAGGTAAACGGTCAGCATTATTTACGTGACGGGACCTATACGCTATATTAGAAATCCAATTTGCCAATGGAGCACGTAAAATACCGCAGGAATTTACTCATTACATCTAGCTCCGCACAGTAAATAAGTGGTTATATATTGTCTAATACTACTACTAGTGGTATTTAGACGAGAAGCAGACGAAATGGCACAAAATATTTTGCTCGTTTTAAATTGGAGAATCGATGTCTTTCTTACAGTACATAAATGTCTTCCTGCAAGGGTGATAACTTGCTACGGTATTAGCCTGACTCTAAGCCAGACCAGAGAGAGACAGTTGGAAATTCCCAAACTCCAAACAAAAAAACCGGAATCAAACTGGAGGACTCCCACTTGTTGTTGTGGCAACAAACGCTTCCAGCTAATCAATCAAATAAATGAAATATATTACGTAGGAACCTATGTAAGTCCAATGTTTTGTCAGTATAAATGTTTTATACAGCCGTTTGGTTAACTTTATGGTTATTAAGATCAAAGATCGTAAACAAATTTACATTTGGTGTACATGGACGGAAACAAATGACATTAAGGTTAAAGTAGTTTTTTAGTAACATAATAGGTTGGCAGGTATATTATTTTTTTATGCTATTTTCTGCTCCATAATATTAAAATGCTCTATTTTCCTAAAAACACAAAAGTTTTTGGGTAATCTTCCTAATAATTTTCGCCTATCACAGTCATGAAAATTCAAAATTTTGATAAAAGCTATTTTATTATAAATTCAAGTAAGTACGTACCTTTAAATTATTGAATTGGTCAGTAAAAAAAACTAATAGTACGAAAAAAAAACTATAATAATTAAACTTGGCAAGTTTCTTGAATGTTTGCTCTTTTCATCCTTTTTTTTCTCGATAAAAATACATTAGGCGCTCAATGCTCCACAATAAATATATGCTAGTTTCTAAGATTTAATCAACTCTAATATATTCGAGAGATAATACAATATTGAGGTATCGATGGATGAAAATTATTGGGAAGTTTACCTACCTCCTTAATTTTTAATGAATTAAATTAAAATATTTGCCAAATCGTACAGAAAAGTGAAAGGAATAATCAATTATTTCGTGAAAAATGGACGCTTGACGTCACACGCAGCGCTCAGCGGTCATTATTCTGCGCTATGCAATTTTGATTATAATTTATATCTCCGTCATTTCTACACAGCTGTAACTTTTTTTGCACCAGACTGATGTGTGATTTTAATCTATCTTTTATTTGTGTAATATTATAATATTAACACCATGAAACTAATTCTGCACTATACCTAATTATCATGGTAGGATAAATTCTTTGGATGTTGAACTTCGTATAATTATTATGATAGAACTTCACGTACAGGTAAGTTCGCTTAATCATAAATGTCATCATATCAAAATATGTAGAAAACATGTGTATTTTTTTATAATTACTTACACTTAGATGCATATAATTGGACAATACTTATTTCTTGGTAGTCTGGGAGTTTACGCTGTATAATCCCATGAGTCAATGAAATTATTTCCATTTACGAAGCTGGTAATGGTAAAGCTAATTACTTCAATACCACGTTTTATTTCAAAAGTTTTTATATATATAAGTAATTGATGCCCGCAGCTTCGATCGCGTGGATTTCGTTTTCAAAAATTCCGCCGGAACTCTTTGATTTTCCGGGATAAAAAGTAGCATATATCACTCTTTGAGGACCGGTCCTCAACCATAACTATGCAAAAAATCACGGCAATCTGTTGCTTTGTTGCGGCATGATTGAAAAACAAACCGACAAGCACTTTCACATTTATAATGTAAGGATTATAAGAAGTAATTGGAAATGATACTTCATTGTCTTACGCTCTATGTGTTTCGCTCGCTGTTATAAAATTCCTAAGAAGATTCTCGTAAATAAGAAAACGAGACAAAGAATCGTATGGTAGTATTATTGCCACAATTTGATTAACTAGGAAATTATGCGCATTGTGCAAACTATTTCGAAGGCCTTGTAAAGTCGAACGCATACGTACTTAAACTTTATTCTCTTTTACATACAGCTGAAAGTATATTTAAAAGAAAATAAACACGGAGGAAACTTGACGCGCCGCAGGCAAGTTTAGAATCGCCACCGCTATAATACCTATGCCAAAGTAAATAAAACTGGTCAACACGCAAAAGGGAGGGTTCCGTATTCACGCTAGTAAAAAACCTCATTATATACTACAAGCAAGTGAACCGATTTAGTGTTTGTATATTTTGGAATATCCTTCAATCACCCAGCTACGGAGAAAGGTATCGACACCATTTCTTGTATGGGTATAGTTGAGGACCGGAATGGAATAAAGGTTACATTTTATCACGGAAAATCTTCCGCTTGACTACTTTCCGGAAGGCAAGTCTGAGGAAAACCACACCTAAATTAATAAATCACCCTTTGATTTATTATAATAACGTTAACCGTTAATAATAATGTTTGTATAATAAATTAATATAAACCTACTTAATAAATTTATATTTGCATACCACAATTCAGCGCAAACTCAAACCAGTTTTGCTGACAAAAAAATGTTGTCCCATTTTGAGATTGATCATTTATATTATCTATTATACTATAGCTAATTTGAACTCGTTTGTAAACAGTTATCAGAGTAATAAATAGTCAATATATCATGTTGAAATTATGTATCATGATAATAATTCATGTCAGAAATGTACATGTTTGTGATCTTACTTCCGAAGGACATAAAATGCCTACTTTTATATAGCGTGAATTTTGCCAGCAGTCTGAAACTATAGTTTGAAATTAAAAATAATTATATATATACGTCATGTAGAAGAGGCTATAGTGCATAACTGTACACCTGTTCATTTACATACATTTCTGGTTTATCTGGGAGGCTTTAGACTTGGCTAACTAGCCAACTAGCCACTAGCTTGATAACTACCAGTAGGTACCACCCTACCTTCAAAGACGTGCCGCCAAGCGATTTAGCGTTCCAGCACGACGGCGTGTAGAAACCGATTAGGGGGTATAGGTTGAATATACTGCTATACCCGTTCCAAGTTAGCCCGTTACCATCTTAGACTGCATCGTCCTTACCATCGGGTGAGATCGCAGTCAAGAACTATACCTATTATCAACGAATAAAAAAACCTGTTACTAGTAGGTACCTACCTAGTATTGTAACTGTAGATTTAGTAACCTGATAAGATTATAGTAAACTATGAGATGCCTATTCGTTCAAAAAAAAAAAAACAATAACAATGCGTAGACGGCCAATATACCTACATATACATTAATGGTTGTTTACATCGAATATATAAGTAACTGTGGATAAATAGTCAAGCTACCGTGTGGAATACAAAAGTCCATTTATGTGCCGTCTATATATTTGTTTTTCAATCGATGATCTACAGAATAAATAATATAGCATTAGGCGTGTCTATAGTACGATTTTTTAACCTTTGCACATTGTGTTTTGTTGTCACGTTAACTTACAAGCGTTTATGTAACTGCGTTTATGTTTTTATTCTTTTACGAATTATCACTTGACAGTGATCTAACTTGATGGTAAGTAACGATTCTTTCTTAAGGTGAAATCTGGAAATTGTAGATGGATAGATTTTTTTTATTGCTACACGATGTTTGCAATAATATCTTAGAGTTAATTAATGGACACAGGTGCGCAAAAGCGGTCTTATCGCTTTAAGCGAACTCCTCCAGACAACCTCAAGGTATTTAAAAGAATCTTATTGTGGGATGTGGGAAAGTGCAACAAATTTTATATAAATTACATAAAAAGCACATACTAAATATACACATATATCATACCGAAACAATAATAATAAGATACATATATGTAAATATATTAAAAAATATATATATTATACACATGTATGAATAATCAGTGGCGTGCACAGGATGTACTACAGGGTAGGCATATGATACAAAATGGAAAAAATCTTCAGTGCGAATTATAAAAAACTTAAGGGTAGGCATTGTACAAATTATAAAAAGCCTACCCTTAAGTTTTTATAACTCGTACTGGCGATTTTCTCCATTTCATATGATTTTTCTGCGTTATGCCTACACTGTGTATGATAAAGTCTTATACCTTCTACGCGGTGTTACGTACAATATCGCTCCCAGCCACCCTCTACGAGCCGCGTAGCTATTAGTAAATATTTTAATAGTTAGAGAATGTTCGTTTATGAAATGTTAATTTTTTTTATTATTCTTTCAACAAAGACTGGGTACAAAAGAAAATACCTATTGAGTTTAGGTCTTCTATTTTCAGTCCATAATAGTTTTGTTTAACGATTGAACATGCCACTTTCATACAATCCACATCACCAAGTTATATATTACCTTTGAATCTTATACTTAAAAAAAGGTCCACTTCGTTATCATAGGAGTAATTACATAAGGTAGGTAAGGTGAAGTACATAATTGGGCTTTCATATAACTAATAAAAGCTATAAAATATAACTCATTAACTACAAGAAATATTTTAATACTGATTAGTTACATACACGTTACCGCATACCCATTAATAGATACAGTAGGTATAAAAGGATTAATGAATGATTTTCTAATATGTATGTATTTATGTAAACATTTGTCCGTAACAAGCTAATTATTATAACGCTTAGAATTATTGTAGGTGATATATTAACTAGACTGCCTAGTGCCTAGTTGTCAAGTTGTTAGCTATCAAAGTGCTGACTGTAAGGGTTCAGTCCCGGGTAGGGCAAAAGAAATTCAATCAAAGAAATTCTCAGTAATACCCTACACTTCAAGTTGGTAGGTGTGACCTCTTCCGAGCCTCGAGGGGCTCTTTAAGCCGTGGGAACCGACGCTTGATACCTCTTGGATCATATTGAATTGCCATCATATGGGGCTATAAGAGAGTGGGAGAAAGAGTGCGCAGCTTTGCGTACACAAATGTGTACAACAATATCCCCTGAGATCTTTCCTTCAACCCGTTACACTAATATTTAAAAATTAATGAATTTATCTATTTATTCATTTATTACCAGAAAACAAAATAATAAAAACATTTAAAGGACGTGCACAAGGATAGCTTATCTCTAAGGAAGAGATTTCTTCCAGAAGCCCTTGAAAGTGAGAAGAGTGAGAACATACAAAGTTAGGTAGGTACTTTAAAATTTTACTAACTGATTGATGATGATGAACATGATAAGAAAATCCCTGATGCAACCTGTTACCTATTGCGTTGATTAGTTAAGTATGCGTTGAACAGATAATGCAATTAACTATCAACAGAATCTTGGTAAAAACCTAACAGCAATGGTTCCTTTTTAATGCTGGTCCAGATATTATACTCGTATAAGATCAAGCAGAAATAATACCTACAATAAAACTCAAACTGGAATGAACCGTTCGGAAATTCCCTAAACCGCATTGAGTTGTTTTATAATTTAACATTTATCGTTTTTTGCATCTCGATCTCGAAGGTTTTATATGCACTCAAATTAGGGTTACGCACCGATGATAAATTCAATACCAAATAATAAATATTGAAATAATATTTAAGGGGAGTTAATAAATTGAATTAATGAACATGGACGTATTATATAACCTTGTTTTTCTTGAGCTAAGGGTTTTACGAATTACTTTCCATTTTTGTTACTATAAGAAATTAAAATAAATACAAATGTTTGAGTAGAGCCTTAATTTAAAAAAACATATCATGTACGTAGTCAATATAATTAAATAACTATTTGTGATTTACCATTTATTTTACAGGTTCGTGAATCGTGTGTATTTAGGTTCTATGTATAAGAGCTTAGATATTAGAGGTTAGAATAAATACAAGCATGTTGTTTAAATAAAAATAAAAGTTAAAACAAATACATATAAAATAGTACAATATACATAAATAATAAATGTATAATAACATGTAATATCTATAAGTAATATTATTATCAATAATAATATCTTAAGTCAGCGCATTTTAAATATCTGCAATCTGTGTCTGCAATACTCTGCGTAATAAATAAAATATTTGAGATAAGTATGTATATATTAGCTCTCTTCCTTGTTTAACGTAATATCGATATAATTTTTTTTCATTTCTATCATTCAAAAAAACCGCATTAACATCGGTTCATTCGTTGGAGAGCTACGAGGTCACAAATTAACACACAGTTACACAAGTCAAACTTATAACACCCTTCTATTTATGTCTACAGGGGTTCAAAAGTGTAAGCGTTATACTACACCACCTGCGTGCTCAGTGTAAATAGTCTGTAAATTCTTTAACGATTTATAATTTGCTTTGCGATTAATTAACTATCAAAGAGCAGTTAATAATAAAATAATTGTAATTACTGAAATATTTTAAAACCGCATCCGCAAACTATTGACGCAAAGAATCAGTGTAGCTAGTGTTTAGACAAGGCAAGTCATTTATCACTTCAATATTATTGTATGCAACAGGCAAGATAATATCCTCGTCTAAATGGGCCTTTATAACGTTGTTAAATGAATACACTCCAGTAAAATTAGCTTACCTAAGAAATGAATATCAAGATCATTAAGAAACCTATTTTAGGAAAAAAAAAAGCATTTTAAGGTCCACTAAAACAACTAGAGAAAATAGTTTCAATGCGAAATCAATTTAAAAAAACAGGAAAATCTTTACAGGGCCTTCAAGAGTCAGACAAGAAATTATACAAGTGCTAAGGTTATAATGATTGCAATAATAATAAGAATATTAAGGCCAAATAGATTAGATTTAAGCTATTTATTACTATGCACAGCTATTTGCAACCTCGCAATATAATCGCAAAATCTAGCAGCTATTATTAGAATGTACGTACTTGTATTTTCGTAGTCTTTGTGTTTTGAAAAAAGAAACTGCTGAAATTCTAACCGACTCTTCTCTGCAGAATCTCTTCTCATCACAATCGAAGTTAAGGAGTTAGAAGCTCTATTTATCACTAACATCGAGCATTCATGCAGACATGCTCCTTTGGCTTCGCAATTAGTTACTATTTTATGAATTTTATGTATAATACCTTCACAATCACACAAATAATATCCAAATGAGTGCCATATTAATGTTCTAATGATTTTTGAAATGTAAATTGTCTGAAGTCTCACAAGAGAAGGTTAAAACATGGTTAAAATATATTGCCATGAACACTGAACGGCTGATGTGGCTGATTTTATCATGCAAAATAAACGTACCTTCCTAAATTTTCTTGGATAGATACAATTAATATATTCCAATAATAGAGTCAACAATCAAAATATTTCAAAATAATTCCAAACAACAAAATTTTCAAAAGTGATCAACAAAGCACACAAAGTACTACCTATCAAAGTCAAACTCATTTGATAGAAATAGTTATTGACGTGGACTGGCTTGGAGAATATCGGTACCTAAGAAAAAGTACTTCCTAATTCCATGGCATGTGTTTTTTGCAAGATTGGGCGTGGTCATTGGGGACCCAAGATGCTGAAGTGGCGACCTCGCACCAAAAAGCGCAGTTGACAGACTGCATAAGCGGATCGACCACATTAGACGAGTCGCAGGGAACCGTTAGATGCAAGCGGTGCAAGACCGAGACATGTGGAAGTATGGTCTGTGCAACAGACTTATGTCCAGCCATGGACGTTTATTCGTTGATAACATTCAAAATTATTTATTTCATATATGTAGGCAAACTTGGGCTCTACAAGTCACGACTCTACCACCGGTTTGGAAAGCACATTCTGCTAAGAAGAAAGAAGTTAGTTGTACCTAAGAAGGAGGCACTTCCTAATTCCTGGTCCTTGGTCATAAACACTTGAGAATATAATGCATTGTGTAATTATTAGGTATGCTTAAGGGTATGCTATGTAGTTAGTGGACTCAATCAGTAAGTAAGTTATACTCATAAAAATAGTATAATAAATACAGTAATACGTTAAGGTTTATAGACTCAAATGGATATATGAGGCGTGGCCGAACCATAAAAGGCGATGGTACAATCATAGTGATCCAAGAAGAATCCAAGCCATACATTCATGTTTGTGAGTAAAGGAAGCGTGTTTAAGATCAGTTAATTCTGAAAGTGCGAGATCGGGACTTCTCAAAGAACATAGTATTTGGACCAGTATGACCTTTGTGGTAAAAATATTTTTATCAATAAAAATTGTACAATAACCGGGTCATATTCACTTCACGGATGTTTTATCCAATGATTTGCATGTATCAAAGCTTAGGCCTAATGGTTTCCTTACACTTGTCAAGGTTAATGTGAAATAAAAAACCAGTATTGGTAATTTACGGGGAGTAGTTTGTATCGGAACGGAAATTCCAAACTGGTACTAATTACCAATATAATATATTATTTATTTAAAAATCCTGTCTACATTAACAATTGTTAGATAATTGGAAGAGAGAGCCATTTTCACGTTATCATTTTATTGTACTACAATAAATAATTAAAAGAAACAAAGTAACCCGAAAAATAGATTCTCGTAAATAAATAAGTGGGCATCAACCCGACATTAATAAAATAACCCAAGTTGAAAAAAAAAAAAATTGCGTATGTATTTACTTAATTTAATTTTACTATTATAGAATTTTTAGCCATGCAAAATATTTTCAAGTTTAAGTAAAAACTTTGGCAAAACTAATAACGCATTAACTAGGTATAATAAAAATGTATCTACAAAGTGTTCATGCAAAACCTCTTTGTAAATAGGTTGGCGAAACTTTTAACGAATAAGGAGAACACTGTGAAAATTAAGCAATTTTCCTATTACGAGTTTGTAAGCCTACATTAAATTTCTTTCTTCAAATTTTAAGTGCCTCTGCGTTATTAGCATAATTTTGTATCTGGAAACCAAAATTAACTGAACGGTGCCACTGGTACTCTGTTTTAATCTCATTCGGGAGAGCGTTTACATTGCAAAACGATGTAATAACCGCTGCAAGGAGAATTGCAACATTTCGCAGATCACACCGCAAAATGCGTGCGCTCCCAGACGAACTCGAAAAGTAATGAATGGAAGTTCAATGTCACCGGCATACGTAATTTAAATGGATTTAAAGAATTGCTGTTTACATTTGACGCCGTAACTGAGTACACTCAACGTAATCGTGGTAATCGTCAATAGATGCGTTGGCCCGCAGTTTCGTTTGCGTGGAATTAGAAATTGCGGCAATTTCTAATGTTTTTGCAATTTTTTTTGAGCAATTTTTAATGTTCTGACTTATGTTGTTTCCTTTTTACACTTGGTTTATAATTAAGAACATTTCATTCATTCATTCATTATATTTTACATATACAATCGAACTATGTACCTACTAGTATTATTACCGGCTCTTTTCAGTCCAATCTATCCAAGCCGATTGGTAGTCTTGACGTGTCATAAGAGCTATAAGTTGGCCTACATTGAATTTGAATTTGAAGATGTGAAAGTGTTGTCCTTTGTTTGTTGGTTCATTTACCCTTTAATCACGCAGCAACTGAATAACGAATCGATATGATTTCTTGCAATGATATACTTAGTTACAGATTTTAAAAGTAACGCAGTACTTTTTTAGTATAGGTACTTTTATCTCACGCGAAAACACTCCATACCACTTGGCAAGTAGGAAAATAAACTATAAAGTTTGAGAAGTTTACCTACTCGGAATTTGTCTACTTCATGTATCAACCTTCTCTTGACGCATTCTCTAGATATTGTAAGTTAGTGTGATCACTTGACCATCGACTTGGGTCTGCATTGCTTAATTAGCGATGTAGGTGGCCTAGATGCGATGCCACTTGTAATGTATAAAACAAATCACCCTGTTTGTATTTATCACTAATCACTAAGTACTTACGCTAATGCTAACAAAGATAGAAACGTTTAAAGGTGTATAAGGTGGCTATACAACTGCAGTGTGTTATATAAGTTATATTATTAGTTATCCACGTAACTTTTTGTTGGTTTGACGTGTAAAAACAAGGAAAATTATAATGAAAGTCTTTTCATCTGTACATGAGTGTAATTTTTAAAAACCTAACTCTACCATTAGTACTACTAGTAGGTTGTTTGGAGGAGATCGCTTAAAGCGATAAGACCGCCTTTGCGCACCTGTGTTCATTAATTAACTCTAAGATATTATTGTAAACTTTGTGTAACAATAAAGAATTTTCTATCTATCTATCTACTAGCGTATTATTCCGTGACTCTTTGCGGATAAAGTCGGGCAACTATCAAACCAAAAAACAATACCAGCTGAATTGAGAACGTCCTTCTTTTTTAGAAGTCGGTTAAAAACTTTCACACTTTTGAAAATGTTTTGGGCTGAATTCACCAACGTAAAATAAGTCTAGACCGTCTTCTGTGCCCCGCCCTTGATCCTATCGAAACTTTTTGCTATAAGACCATTGACCGAAACGACAATCGGAACTACAATCTTTGAATCAACATTCCACATGGGGGTAATCTCGTGGACAAGGTCTAAATATTTTGTTAATTTTTCCTTTTCTGCCTTCAATAGATTTTATCATCATGTGGAATTGTGATATAGACAAGTAATAACTTTATTATTATGTTATCTTATAAATCCTTGTCGCTTTACTCACTCACTCAATGTTAGCAAGTAGGTACTTTGCATGGAGGTTTAAAGAGCAAGTAGATACATTTAATAGCGTTGCATATATAATGTTTGTAGTTTATGACAATATTATATAGAACAACTAGCTGATGCTGACGACTCCGTCCGCATGGATATTTATTCTTATAAAGTATAAAGTATTTAAAGCTTAGCATCAGGGTAAGAGTTGAGAGGGGTATCAGAATTCCAATGATGAAGTCTATTCCGACTTAGTAAGTACCTGCCTATTATATCAATTCACAATCGAAAGTTACTACTAAAATATACCACACCAATAAAAAAAGGTTCACGCAAATCAGTTTAGAAATACATAAGTAGAAAAATACAACTCCTTCTTTTTGAAAGTCGATTTAAAAAGTAGCCTAAGTTACTTATGATTCAGAGATCAGCTGGAATTAATTAAACAGAGAGACAAACTGGCAAAAATTTAAAAAAAATGTTGTTATAAGTACCGTATTTATTTTCATATGCATTTAGTAAAAAGCTGTTATTTTGACATTACAAGCAGACACTTCAACTTTATTTATTTGTATAGATTTAAAGATTAATTAAACATTAATTAATATTTATGCTTTCAACAATGTAGAGTACGAGTAATCACTACATGACAATGACATTTTTGCTACACGTGGTAGTCCATATAATGATAGTTGCGATGATTCCAGGTAAGAATTTTTTGTTTGATAAAAAAATATATATGTGTGAACCATTAAGTTCACTGCGAATAACTATTAGGTAATTAAACAATTAAAAAACATCTAATTTAGTTAGCATGGAATGCAAATTCTTTTCTAGAAAATGATTTGAAACGATGGCATGAAGATTTTCCGCGGTAAGTAAAATAATTTTCTTTTTGTCCCATCTTGTTCTTGAAACGAAACGATATTTCTATATGGACCTTGTGCCAAATTAAACCGTATGCGTACGAAAATAAATAAATAATATTATATTATTTTAGGTATGCATTTTGGTCAATGACTTTTGTAAAAGTATCAGAGCATTAAAGCCTTAATCATTGGTTGCGAAAACAATGTTGACCGTAAAATATTTTTATGCTATGAAGTTTGTATCGATGCATGGATGAATCTGTTGATAAGATTAAATTATCATTTGAGGTTTCGTATTATATTGATACTTTAGCCTTATTTTAAATCTAGGTTTTTACCTTTACTTGCATATTTTTTTCTATTTATTTTTAGCGATAAAAAATAATACTCAACTAATAAGTGAACAGAAAATGGAGCTTAGCTTAAATATGAAGTGATAAACGCTAGGAAAACGACTTACATACCTATATAATTATCTAATGTAAAAATTATGAAATAGTATGAGAAACATCCAAGTACATTTTTAGGAGTTGTATAGTTCACAAAAAGTTTTACTTTTAATGCTTAGCTTCTTAACGTTTGGAATTGAAACCAAACCCATAAAAAGTGAAATCTGAAAATTTTTCATTTTCAGATTTCACTTTTTATAGGCGGTGGTGATAAGTTTCATCACTGGCTAACATTGACTGGGCAGGACGTCCATAGAGAGAAAATGCAACCGATAGCAACATTTTATATACAATTGCTTCGCTTCTGTTAGCAATCCCACGAGATCTTATTTTTTTTTAATGGCACGCAATACGTACAGGAATAGCATCTAATTACGTACGGAATTACGTACCTACACGAGCTATATTCAGGTTTTACGTGTCCGATCAAGTCACCTAAAACGAGTTTATATATTTTTATAATAAGCTTTGTTTTTTCTTTGTGTCCTGGCTTCCAGAGACGCACCTAAATAGTAGTAGCGGTATTTTTTATATATTACTAGCGGACGCCCGCAACTTCGTCCGCGTTCTTAAATTGTTGAAATTTTTCCTGAATTTTCTTTGCTATAAACCTCACGGAGCCCGAGACCTTTCCAACGAATGCAAAACCGTGGAAATCGGTTCGTGCGTTCTGGAGTTATAGCGTCAGGAAGGAAAACCCGACTTATTTCTATATAGTAGATGATTAGATAGGTAAGTTTTGATAACAAATCCTAAACCATTATAATATAAGAGTGGTTTGTTATAATAATGTTATAGACAAAACCTTTCACGGGAAGATTATGCAACATTTTTTATTTTAACAATGTATGTTAATTGTTGATTTATCAGTACCCTTATAATCAGCTTATATTTGCCAAAGTAATCGTTATATTTTCAGAAATAATGAATTATGTCCAAGCGTACAACTTCCGCATAGTTATATTAATAAGGCTGTTTTGTCATTTAAACAAGTTAAACGAGACCAAACCCGCTGGACTTACTAGGCATTGAGGACAGGATAAGGCCTCCTTCAACTTCCGTCATCATACCAGCTCCATGGTAGCATATCCAAGCAGAGTTCCTAATGTTAGCAAATTTGAAAATTGAAAGCTACCAAAATTATTACAACTGTGGAAAATTAAGCTGTCGTTAAGTCTAAGAAAATTATATGCGCTCAATATGAGGGTCAGTCCTTATACCCTAACACTTTCACAAAGCGTAGTTTTAGATTCGTTACGTTTTCCTTTGAACATCGAGTTTCTACGAATAGGTAGACCTAGAATCCGGGTCAAAATGTAATTTCAGTAAGTAGATATACAATTTTCTCAAATTTTTATCCTATAGACTTAGATATAGTAAAGTAAGAGTAAAATTAAGTAAACACCAAAACTAAAGTCATATTTTTTAGATAAGTTGTTCAAACCTTAGTGGTTTTTCGTATATTAATAAGAAAAATTCTTTGTATGTTTGTATGATTATAATTTAAAAAAATATGATAACCTAAAAGACTAGAAAAAGATTTCAGTGGTTCTGAAAAATAATGAGTAGGCATGAAGTTTTAATTTAGTTTTAAATTGTATGTTGTAAGGCCGGCTTGCAAAAGTCTAGGATTGTGTGTTCAACTCAGAGTTAACTGCTTGATAGGAATTTGAATTGATAAATCATCTTGCACCACCAAGAGCTAGGAACAAACCTCGAGCCTAAATTTTAAATATTTAACCCATGAAAAATTTGTTCATTTTCTCACGATTATAATTACCTTACCTATTCTTACCTAATTCTGTGCCGAATTTGTAAAATTCTGAACCTTTCGCCTAAAGGTGGTACTTCCTACTTTGGTTTGTTATTAAGCACTCATACTCGATATCGCAAAAATGCGATATAGAACTTTGCGAAAGATTCGCTTCAGCCCCAAGCAGAACTATTTTATGTCATGACTCACGACTTACAAAACATGACATACAAGAGACTTAAGTGTAACATTTTGAGTATTAGCGTGACCATGAGCGATAAGATAAATCTGTCATTTACACATTTAGTATGGACTAGACAAGGTCATATAATATTCTGACAGCTGACCATACAATATTCAAGGCACAAGACGTTCGCGTCGCGTACTTAATGACAGAATTATCTCAATATTGACGTCACAATAGCTAACAGAAAAGTAAAGGCATTTTACATATTCGTGCGAGGGCGAGACGAGATGCAAGCCTTCACACATTCGCCAATCGCCACTTATCTCGTCTCACTGCCCGTCTCACAGTCGATCAATAGCTACCGAAATAAGCGCGAACGTCGTTTTAGATACTGAAAGCGAATAAAAGCCCCAAATCTCAATATCGCAACGATTGAAGGTTTATGCGAAAACCGAAGGATTGATAGTTCATACTTCACCAGTTATATACTCATGTCGCGCCAACTCCTATAACAAGCTGTATAGGCTTAATTGGAGTGGGACATGGCAAGGGTCTGAGTGATTTTTTTTATACGAATAAAGTTCTCCACAAACTCGTAGCCGTTGAGTTATGCTGAGATCTATAGAGCATGCTCTAACTCAGCTCAGACTTGAGATAGAGGTCAAAACGAGACAAAAATGTGCTCTGACTTAAATTTGTCTCATTATAACTCTGTCTTGAGTCTGAACCGAGTGAGAGTGCGATTTCAGCCTTAGGCTCATTTTTGTCTCGTTTTGATCTCTATCTTAAGTCTAAACTGAGTCAGAGCACGCTCTATAGACCTCATCATTGGAGCCCGTGGCAGCGAGCGGTGAAATGAAGCGCGAGAAAAATGTGTAAACCTACTGTTACTAAGGTCTCTGGATTATAAATCTGCCAAAACTGCTTGGAGATCTCAAACCACGACGAACTCGAAAATTTACACTATGTAGCTATCGGTCAAGATTCAGCCTTGTGCAGATATTTGGGAAATTAACTGCTTACGATCGTAATGTGGGTTTCGACCTTTTTATTAGAGAACGCCAAGGTAACGTATAGCATCGTAGTGCTGAAAGCATAATCAAATCTAAAATTAAAAATAACCTTTCAAGCAAGATTTTTGTGAGCGAAAATGTTTCGCAAATATAATGTACCTATCTATTTTACAGCTCTGTCTGCTATCTTTGGCATTCATAATTTTTTTATGGCAATTTTTTCAGGTTTTTTTTTTTGTCAAAATTTTTGCTCTATAAAAAATAGCACGAATTTTTTAGAAATTAAACCTTTGATTAATTTAGAATCAGCAAACACTATAGGTATACTTAATATTATACTGACATGAAAAAATATACTGTATCCATTGAAAATAAATTATACAGGAAAATACTGTACTTATAAATTTTTTTCGCAAATAAAAATTAACAGGTTCTGACGATTTGTCAGAAACGATTTTATTTTAACACTAGGTACATTTCCTTTCAAAAAAACACAAAACGTTTTCTTTACTATTATGATACTTAGTTTCACGAATTACGATATCACTAAAAAAAAAGTCGTGGCTATACCTAGTGATTTAAATATCAGTTTAAAAATAATTAATTATTTAGCACTTAATCAATAGTTTTCGTAAAAATTAAAAATTAAGTTTTCATATAGTTTCTATTTGTTTTCGGAAAATAGTAATTTTCCATCGTCAGAATCTCGAGCACTCCATTTATTATGATGCGACTTGAAGTAAACACAACGCTTTTAAAAAAACTAATAATAACTTAAACTCACCTGGAATTCCGCTTTAACACAAGAAAATCACTGAGATGCACTGAAATACAGATGAATTAATGCTATTCGAGGATTTATACCGGAATCAATATCTTCTTCAAGATTTGTACCGGCAATGTGCGGGTCACTCGCGGATAAACTTGCAATGTGCGCGCGCGCCGCTATCTGCCGCCTATATATTATCTTGATCATTGTGACGTCATGCGCACTACGATAACCGACATAAAAGCACCAAAAACGTGCTATATCTATTGTACTGCATGTATTCGGGTCCCATATTTTTTTAGGTAATATTATGTCCTACCAAAAAGATAAGAATTACTTTTTTACGATGTTTATGTCTATTTATAACTCGATACATTTCAAAAATATTCAACAACAATAACATTCCAAAAATAAATTTTAGTATGGCATGACGGGTATGTTTACCGAGGTCTAACGGTCAAAGCACTAAGGCTGCGACAGCTAGAGTGATGAGGGTTCTGATCCCGCCAACTGATAATAATATGTATTAATAAACATTCTCAAATTTTCTTCAAGTGTAGGTAAACACATAACTTAAAAAAAAAAAAAATAGTTACTGCTCTAATAGTGTCCAAGAGAGTAAGTCATAATTCTACGTACAAAGAGCGATACACCACTGAAGGTAAACTACATAAACTGTATTTATGAACTATATTTTAATTTAAATACTTTTTAGAATTTTAGAATTAAATGAGACTAATCATAAAATTTATAAGCTGTTACACATGGTCCCAATGGATCGACCCATTAATGGATCCAGGGATAATTTTTATTGAAGAATATAATACTTTTAAAAAGTTTATTTGAATAATTTTTTATTCAAATAAACTTTTACAAAGTGCTTTTCGGGGCTTTGCTACTGTATAGAAGCATAACAATTCGTTGAAATATAAATATCAATAATATTGCTTTAGTTTAAAAGCAACGAGAAATGCTAAAAATCCTTACTAATATTATAAAAGTGAAAGTATGTTTGTTTGTCCTTCAATCACGCCGCAACAAAGCAATTGATCGGCGTGATTTTTACCATGGGTATAGTTTTTTTTTAAAAGAACATTAGCCAAGTTGACCTTGACTGGCTATTGAGGCTTAGTTGAGGACCGGGAGAGTGACATAGGCTACCTTTTATTCCGAAAATCATAAAATTCCCGCGGCATTATTAAAAACTAAATCTACGCGACCGAAGCCGCGAGCATCAACTAGTTAATTATAAGCATGTCATCTTCATTACTTAAAACATATATACTACATTACAATACAGCAAAGTAAACCATGGTACAGACCTAATTGGGAACCCTGTGTTTGAGAAGCCAATCTTTCGCCCGAATATACAATGGGTTATAACTTATACAATTCTCAAAATGTTTCCTTATAGTTGATGTGTAGAACGCTTTACGGATGACAATGAAACAATTACATACCGTAATTTGTGACAGAGAACCAACCCGTAATTTTTTGCAAACCAATCCTTAATGTACGCATTTCGAGAAAATTAAAGAATACTCGAATCAAAAGCGCTAATCAAAACTACATTATTTTGTTTTTTGTGACATAACCCGAATGCAAGTTGGTTGTTGTATTCTGGCACATATTTTTATTACAATCTTGTATTTAACATACTGTATATATGTATGTATGTTTGAGTCAAATCTTGCAAACTGTATTAGAAACTGTGATTGAGCTGAAATTTTGCGTGTATATTTAAATCGTATGACAATGCAATATTATTGTGACATGGGCCTAATCTGATAATGGAGCCGGAAGATGGCTATGGGAACTTTGTAATAACTGTAAATTGTACACAACATGATATTGCTGTTACATATTATTATATTATTATTATTTTTAAAAAGAGCAACCACCGAGTTTCTTGCTGGTTCTTCTCGGTTGGAATGGCATTCCGAACCAGTGGTATATTCATTTGACAATTCGGAAAAGTTTATTTCAATAAAAAATTATTCTATTATATTCTAAATAAAATGATGTAATCCCATCAAATTTGGCCTCGTTTGATTTGTCTTAGCAAGCACTCTGGTCCTAGATGATATCCTAAGTCTGATGATAGAGCTGGAAGGTGGCTATAGAAACTCTATAAAAAAACGACGTAATCCCATCGTCTTTGAGCTCGTTTGATTCGTCTTGACAAGTACTCTGGCCCTAGATGACATTCAGAGACTGATAATAACAATGCTACTGGAAGCTTGTATTTTAAAAAGCAAACTTTTAATTGTTACTTTTTTTATTTCTTGCAAATACCTAAGTAGGTATATAATTCGAGAAACTCTATAATACAATACTTGCTCAAAATAGTAAAATATAGCTGACTATACACATATCCTGTGCCTAGGCTTCTCTAGAGATGTTAATTTAAAAAATGTATTTTATGTTCTTAACAAGTACATGAAAAATATGTTACATACTAACTAATCATTAGATAACTTATTTGTATAAATCGTCTATATTTTCCTTTGAAAAACGCAATAACAAGTACCTGCTTACTAATCCTGTAGGTAGGTAGTCGAATGTATTTATTATTAGTATTATGATTAAATCAAAAAGTTAATTTATAAATTTTATACATTAACTTTTTCATAAATAACTATACAATGATTGTATGATAACTCAGATTGAAGATCTAAGTAAGTTACGAGTACCTATATAATAAAGCGTCCATGTATTATTATTTTAAAAGTACAAATATAAAGATTATTTATTTATTGAAATAAGACATTAAATACCTACTACATACCTAAAATTTAAGTTATATGTTGGCCGAAACCGAATGACCAAAGTTATATGTTGGCCAAGGTAACTTCCAGCCCTCAGGTCACTATTGGACTCTATGAAACGGGATGATAGATCCTTAAAAAAGGATTTTCCATCCTCATTTATATAAAATAAATATAAAATAAATTATATGCACACAAACAAGACACAAACCCATCTATATTTGTCAGAGTTAATAAATAAAGTCATGATGATATCATGTAATTTAACTTATAAGATAAAAAGGCATATGTACAAAATAGAATAATTGAAAAATTATATAATTATAATATTATCTACTTTAAATATATATTTTTTTCTTTTTACATCACTGTATATTTTTTTTATTTTGTTTCCTTCCTAATTATTTTATGTCGTAGTTTGTACCACATTCTACTGAAACAATAAACATGTTTTTTTTAATTGATGACTGGTTTGCGATACCAGAAATCAAAACACGTTTATTTAATCAGGTTCAATTTAGTGACATCTCTTCTTTTTTTCTCTCGATTAATAAATGATAGACATCTTCAACAAAAAATATGTTCAACATAGGTTCCTACAATTTTTGTTCTATATTCTTTAGATCTGATGATTAAAAAAAATATGAATATTTTTTCAATATTTAAATGTCGAAAATATTATTTGTTTTATTTTGTTGGTTACAAAGTAGGTTACGACACATCACACACATTATGAAAGAAAATATCTCTGTCAGTGTTGCCACCTTAGCGATTTTGTCACTAGATCTGGTGATTTTTCAGAGCTTGTAGCGATAATTTTTCATCATTTAGCGACAATTTATTTTTAGTGTTTTTTGGCGATTTTTGATACAGCATCTGGCAATACTTATTTCAGTGGGAAGAACCTTAAAAGCGTTTTTAAAAAATGCTTTGTTGTGTGTAGGTAATGACGCAGAAATGCAATACCCAACCAACCACCTTGATTATGACATTAATCTGTCAATGTCATAGTCAAGTTTGCTCGTTTTCTAAATAACTTTTCTTTATTCTATAAGTATTCTTTCTCATAGAAGTAATACATACTACGTAACGTAATTTAGGACAACTTGTTAGCAACTGCGGCAAAATTATCTTCATAATTATATTTATTTTTTAATTATAATTATACATTTATATGCACATATATATTGTACAAGTATCATCAAAATTTAAGGTGTAAATTGATCTGAGAGTTTTTCGATGGTCACGTAATTTATGAGTTGATCTTGAGGAGGTTACAGATCAACGTAATTATGACGTTTCTAAAATCTTGACAGTGAGTTTTTTATTCATACTTATTTAGTACTTATAAAATAATTAGCGACTTCTGGTGTTTTTTTTTCATCCAATTTTTTTAAAATCTGGTGATATTTTACATTGAATCTAGTGACAAGATAATTTTCGAGGTGGCAACACTGATCTCTGTTAAATGTTACGGTGTTACCAGTATATTACCAAAATAAATTTATGAAAATAAAGCAAAATATATTGTCTTCATGTCTTCTTCTTTTTAATTAAAAGTATTCTTACTAATTCTATAAAAAAATTAAGATTTTCCTTCAATCACGCAGCAACGAAGCTACATAATTTTTGAATGGTTCTGGAGACTGACATAGTCCCGGAATAACAAAGGAGTCCAGTGGGATTTTTAAAAAGCTTAATGCCTGTTTTCACCAAAACCTAAAACATCCCCTAAGTTGAAGCGAATGTCATTTCCAACTTTAGGTGTCCCCTACAGGTTCGAAAAACGAAATGGTTAGAAAGCGTTGCCTAACTTAGCTTAGGCGGACCGTAAAAGTTAGGGAACTTCGTGTGGGAGAAAACAAAGTTTTCATATAAAGGTGGTAATATTTTAAGAATTTCTGGGTAACTTCTACTCACGAGATACTACTTTCTGATCTGGTGGTAACTGGTAGTCGCTCTATAAACGGATAGACTTTACTTTTTAAAAGAACCTTCAAAGAATTTTTATTTTTATGAATTTTATTTGCCAAGGCCACGAGCAAGTAGGTATGTGTAATTGAAAAAAGAAGCATTAAGCAATTTTAGTGATCCGTACCAAAATGGTAAAAAGACGAAGTTGAAAGTTCTTACGAAACTTGCAATAATATTACCCATGGTATCAAAAATCGCTACATATAAGTCCCCCATCGCGCAAAGTTCGTTTTTACTCAGGCTAATCCTTACTAATATTATAAATACAAAAGTGTGTCTGTTTGTTGATTAGTCCTTCAATCAACTGCAACGAAGCTACGGACTAAGGTGATTTTTTAAATTAATATAGTTGAGGTTCTGAAGCGTGACATAGGCTACTTTTAGATCGAAAACCAAAGAGTTCCCGCGGGATTTTTAAACATAATCATGCGGATGAAGTCGCGGGCAGCAGCTAGTAATACATATTTATATTATATTAACAGTAATTAGTATCATATAATACACGTGCAGTTATTTCAGATTGATGGATGCATCGGTAGCTTTATCTGTAGAGTTCTAGCTAGCTAAAACCTAGTTATATATAAATAATTTCTTAACGGCGACAATAACAATAAAAAATATACATACAGTACATACATAGATACATAAATGCACACATACGTATTATATTGTACAAAAATGTATTTAATTACTACCAGTTTCTTGACACGAACTTGGGTGTAATTTTTAGCCTCCGAAGGAATTCTGTGCATTCTTATTTTAATCGAATGTACCTACTCGTATATGTTACTCAGAATAGAATAGAATACTTTTACAAAGTGCTTTTGAAGCGTTAAGTGAATCTACACTGGTTGGGAATGCCGTTTCAACCAAAAAAGAGCAAAAAACAGCTTTAAAAATTTTATAAAAATAGGTATATTTTGTTGTGTCCAGTTTACAGTCATTGCCATTTCATGAATTTGAGCGACTCAAAATTCAAATTCACGCTTTTTATAGTTGTCTTACACTTAAGTTGTATTTAATATTCTTTTAGAACTGTAGGGTTTTATAGCAAAACCTCTCACCTATTTTTTGAAACGACTTTCGGACTTTCCTGAGACGTTATGGGGGGCCTCTTTGTATTTCTCACACGCCTATCGTGTATCAGCTTTTTTGTGACGTAAAATGTCTCAAATCAAACTATTTGATTTATATTATTCTTATGATGTCATAAAAACATGTTTTTACAATTTTTTATGTCCTTCCTCACTAGACGTATCTGTGCAGACCACAACTACGTCACGGCAATACCTCCCTACTTTCGTAACTAAAGATTGGACTTTGATTTTTTGTTAACACGCACTTGTATATCTGGTTCGGGTTTAATGGGTTTAATATTTTTATTTTATTCGAATTCGCGCACGATTTTACCATAAATATTTATTCAAATATTCACTGGTTACTTCGGAATCGTAAAAACTCGTTCATAACTAAAGCGTCACCTCATGTAAAATTAATTTCAAGTGTATCAGCTATGGAATTAGGAAATACCTTCTTACCTACTCCATAATTATACTTCGCATCTTTCCCGAAGATGATTATATTGTTTACAAGCAGCAGATCGCGAGATTGTACTGTCCTTATCACACATTTAGAGCTATTTCATATATATAAAATATATATTTTCATTATTATTTTTAAATTTTATTATGACAAAAAAGTTTCTTATTTACTCCCACCAAACACATCACCCGGCCCCACCAAATCCCGCCTAGCGTCATTACGTGATTTTGTGTCGTCCGAGTCACACGTCCAACAAAAATTAAGAAAGCCTGATATTTTATATTTATTTAATTTGTAATATTGTGTGTAGGTATAGGTATAGGATATTCAAGAAGGAAAATAGTCTCATAAAGTTCGTCATCTGAAGATTCATCGCAACAGTATCTCCGGACAAAGGAATCAAGGTAAGATTTGAGTATTTTCTACCTTCTTTAATGTTCAATATTCACTCGAAAGTTTTAGTTATTTATATCCCCACGGGATATATTAATTACCCCGACGCAAAGCGTGTTTGAGAATTATTTGGAGGATTTAAAACTACCTAGTAATTAATTTGTAACTTAATGTTACACATTATCCCGACGTAAATCGTGTGTGGAAATTGTATCCCGACATATATTGTGTGTGGATTTATTATTAATTACTCCGACGTAAAGCGGGTGTGAGAATTATTTTGAGGATTTCAAACTACCTACCAACTAATTTGTGACTTAATGTTACACATATCCCGACGTAAATCGTGTGTGGAAATTGTATCCCGACATATATTGTGTGTGGATCTATTATAATATTTTAGTTTGGTTTGGTTTAGTTTGGTTTACCATTTTAGTTTGGTTCAGACGCAAAGCTTGTGTGAGATTTAATAGTAAGAATTTAAATTACCTACCTTACAAAGTACATTAAAATAAAATTGATAAATATCGACTCCAAAGACGATATTTAAGTCTTTTCCGAGAAAATGAAGGTTTTTGTAATTTTTGGGCTCAGACCCAACGCAAAAAAGACAAGATCAAGCTTATGCGTCAATGTTCACCTGTCGAAAACTGTACATAATATGATTAAAAAGTACAGCAAGGAGAAACAGAATCAGATTTCGAGTTCTATGTCTATCTGTAATTGGCCAAGAAGTTATTAAAATACTAAGCGATGGAGGGCGATTGCTGTAAGCAAACAAAAACAAGATGTATAAAATAATAATTAAAATGCTATATGGCTATTTCTACTTCTCAGAATCGAGATTTAACAGCGATAAACCAAATCAGCTGCGCTCACAACCGAGTGTTTCGATTTGCAACCCGGAAGCTCTAAACGCACGGGGGGCTCCGCGTCGAGACGCGATTATACTTGCACTAGTATCAGCATCCCCTATGGCGGGTACCACAAGCGTCTGAGTCCGCGCCATGCGAGTGGGACGGGACACTTTAGCGTTCGACCCTACGCGCAAACTCCAAAGGTCCTTTGTCACAGGTACAAAAAAACAGAAAAATGTTTTGACCTATCGCTGGCAGACTGCAGTATATTCTTCATGACTGGGAATGATAAAATCATTTTGGATTATAAAAATTTTACCCTTATAACCTATAAAAATTAAAAGGTTAAAAAATTCCATTTCATAGTTCTAGAACATCAAACAATTATTAATAAATCTAAAATAGATCGTATTCTCTCAAAATCAGTGAATGCATTACGGAATTGTTATATTCAGGTTATATTTTGATTTGCCTTCTGGGTAAATTCATCACACAAATCTTTACAGTCCCTAAACCCTTGGTTTATTAAATTTAAAAAATTTTAATAATCTATGCCATTCACTTGAAAATTGATACGGCATTAATGTTGATCTATAAAATCTGCTTCATGGCCACTTTAGACAAAATTTGCATATTTTTTTACTAAATGCATATTTTATGAAGAAATCGACTGTATTCTACCCTCCTCAAGCTATAACGCCGTTAACCAACATTTGACCAAATACGATTTTTTTGTTTTTTAATGCTATCTTACTTGAAAAATTCTCTATCAATCCATCTAATTAGCATTCTACTTACTGCTGTAGTTTTTGATATAGCGATATGAAAAACGCAATTTCTTAATAAATTGCAGCTTTTTGGATCATAGATCGAAATATGGTTTTGGTGGTTAACAACGCTAGCTTTACTATTAACTGTATGAATTTAAAGTTTGATTGTTTTTCGTTTGTATTTTACTATCTCTTATGTATATTACAGAAGATTAAGTTATTGAAACCTTTCCTCCGTCTTCAAGTTCGTTAGGTCACTTATCAATAATTCTTTTTTGACGATTTCTTGTGTATTGGAAATTTTTTACGCATAATGTAAAAACAATAATTTTACCAGTATTATTTTATTCAAAGATTCATAATGTATACAATTAAGGTTTTTTAACTAATTAAGAAAATAAAAAAAGGAAAAAAAGTCAAACTTGGCCCACAGAAAAGATATTTATTTGTGGGTTTTAAATTTAAAAAGAAAAAATGTATAAGTACAACTTAACGTAAGAATGCGTACCCTTGAACTATCGAATACAGAACAATGTACATACCATCAGAAAACTAGCTAGTTATGTTGGTTTGCTGACGCTAGACAGCCCAGTGACTATGGATGGGTTGTTTACAAAAGGATAATTTTTTGGCACTCAACTATTTTGACAATTATAACAAATAATATATATGACTCTTTCCGAACGTTTAACAGATGATTTCGTATGGCGGAAGGACTATATTGATTCTGCAGGTTCCTCATTTTAAGACTTTTCCGTAGTAGAATAATTCACAAAATACATATATCGCCTTCTTCTTGTCTCGCCTTGCTTGTAGCCTTTAAAGCATCTATTCTTTCAAGCATTATGAGGAATAGACAGCTATTGCCTATATCAATAAAATGGGCGCTATATTCTCACATCTTTCAAATCAATTTGGGTTCCTTCAAATCAAGAGTGAAAAGGTAGTTTCTGGGCAGGCGCGTTCCATCTTAGGCTACATCTTCACTTACCATCATTGCAGCCAAGTGTTAAAAAAAAAAAAAAAAAAACCAACACAATCGCACGTAATATATGGCAATGGTGTGAAGAATCAAATTTATACTTTTATAGCGTCAGTTCAATACGAACCTAATCTCAGATTTTGAATCTCGTCAAAACGGTTAATATAAACACTGAATAGATTACGCGTTTCGTCAGATACAGGAATTTTTTGATACACCTGATTTGGATTTATTTACCAATAATCAAAATTATGAATGTCAGAGATACGCTTCATGGAAATTAAGCTTAGTCTGAAATTATTGATGCATTCAACTTAAATTTTTATGTTTTTTTTTTCAGATTAATCTAATTGCTACGCCACATTAAATGTGGCAAGGCAGAGGGCGTTGTCGTACTGCTATATTGGCACATTTAACCTTGTGCCCGGTACAGACCAACCTGCTGGTTTCGAAACCACCTAACCTATATTAAAATCCTACTTATCTGCTCTTTCAAAGAGCATCGTCATTTCCATGTTAATCTAACCCTAGTGGCAGGGAAATTATTAGGCAGTCACTACTGAGGCGCGATGTCTCTAATGCATCGCTAGACATAGTAATGGTCTCATTCCTAGTACGATTAAGTCATGGTTGTTTTATGCAAGAACAAAGGTTTAAATTATTGTGGTTCTAATATTATATTTTTATTTCAGGAAAACAGTTATCAGTTTGTAACATTCCTAACATTATAAACAATACCTAACGTTTATTTGATCTAATCAGCCACCACGTAAGTAAAGATGCCATCACGACACCATAGATGGCGTTAGTAGTATTCAAATGTAACATAACGTTACAAGTTCGCGCTATCTTTTTATCTGGCCAAATAAGCGAAATCTCTGGTCATAATACTACGGTATAAAGGTCTTTAAAGGTGTCTTGATTTCATAATCTAGTACCTATTAATGTATCTACAGAATAATTTCCCTAATGAATTAATCTCTCTAAAAGACTTGTCTTTAAACACATTAACTCTTAAAAAAGAATGCAAGCATCCTTAGCATTATAAATATTCAAAACATTCCCTTTTGAATTGGAAAATATTCGTATTAAAATAGATGATTTTAGAAAGGCTCAAAACCAAATAGTTTTTAACCGTTCATTGTTTTGCCATAAAACTTATAAAAGAAAATTTTAAAGTGTATCCAGTTCTCCCTTAAAACATTTTCAGATAAAACCTATTCCTTGCATCAGTAGAAAGGTTGTCTTTTGTCAGTTAAAAAAAAAAAAAAAATTCCAATTTTATCTCATTGTGTTAAATCAATTCTGGATATGTGGCATTAATTACGTATAACATTAAACGGTGCCCCTAACACGCGACATGCGTCGAAGTTAACTGACTGCAAGGCAGGTGTTCCTAAAAGCAGTAAGTTAGTCTGAATCCTCATTTAATATATTCTAAAGTACTATTACAGTAGTACAATAAGCTTCTAAAAATCAGGTAAAACTGAATTCTTAGTTAATTCAAAGTTAAAATTATTATTCAACAAATAACTAATTTCTACCTTAATACAAGAATAACGTAGATGTTATTTAATAATGACTTATAGTTTGGTATGTAAATTATTTCTGTCGATTAATTTGTCAAGTATCAACGAACAAGAAATAATTTATGTAATGTTGTTGCATTTTTTCGATGCTCTAAACATCTGCTTGTAAACAATATAATCATCTTCGGGAAAGATGCGAAGTATAATTAAGAATCAAACGAACTTACCTTGTGAAGTTTGATATCTAATTATACGAGTGTCTTGACCGAAGATGATTACAAACCCACCCACCCTAATTTTTTCAAAATCCCTCGACCTATCGAAAAAATACGGCTCTAAAGAATGACGCTAGGCGGGATTTGGTGGGGCCGGGTGATGTGTTTGGTGGGAGTAAATAAGAAACTTTTTTGTCATAATAAAATTTAAAAATAATAATGAAAATATATATTTTATATATATGAAATAGCTCTAAATGTGTGATAAGGACAGTACAATCTCGCGATCTGCTGCTTGTAAACAATATAATCATCTTCGGTCAAGACACTCGTATAATTAGATATCAAACTTCACAAGGTAAGTTCGTTTGATTCTTAATTACGAGTATATCATTTTTGTAGCAATGTTCTTATTTATCAACTTTGAATGGACTTTTTTGATAAAGTTAGTAAAGTGGAAAGTGGATCGTACTGCACCGATGTTAAAACTGTAAATTAGATTTTTACATAGGTGCGGTTAGAATAATAGGTACCGCTTACGTGTTCAACTAAGTTGTACAATGTTAAGCGTACAATATACATTTGTACTATAAATCTTAAATAACGCTTCTGCATTAAAGTAAG
Organism: Hipparchia semele; assembly: GCA_933228805.2. Taxonomy (NCBI): domain Eukaryota; kingdom Metazoa; phylum Arthropoda; class Insecta; order Lepidoptera; family Nymphalidae; genus Hipparchia; species Hipparchia semele. The sequence goes on from OW121714.1 coordinate 10,144,574, forward strand.
TCCCTTGTGAAATGCTGCTACAGCTTGATACCTTCCGCTGACTTACTTATTCCAAATATATTTAATTAAATATTTTTATATTACGTTATTTGGAATAAACGTATTATAAGTATTTTGCACTTTAATGTCAACAAGCAGCTTTAAAATATTGAGTTAGGCCTATATTACACGATACTATATATAGGATCCCAGGATCCTATGTCGTACCATAGATTATCATCCTAAGAAATATATATGATGATCTATATAGAATAAAATCATGACATAGGATCCTATATATAGTATAGGCCTTAGACGGCAAGCCGCAAGTGGCGGAACGACTTTTTCAGGTTTGCCAACCGGTTCCCAACCAGTTGGGCTCCTAATGTTTTATTGAGCCTGATGTGGATTTCCCGTACAACCGGATATCCAGTTCAGTCGTAATTCATTGCGCAGATAATAACATATGTAGGAACTTTTTTAGGGTTCCTTACCGAAATGGTTAAGGTGAGACGTGAACCACTACTACATATATTCAGTAATAAGCAACTTGAAAAGAATAAACTAAACGATAATAATGAAGGATGGAAGTTGTGAATAAAACTGAGTTGGACAGCCATTGGACAGCATTTTTAAATGTTGTAAAATTCATAACTGAGTAAAATTAAAAATAAGCGTAAATTAAAAATTTGCTTTTTAATAGACAAAGTTTATTACTAGCTAGTTATCATCATTCATCAGGACCAAATTACTTGTCCAGACGAATCAAACGAGTCTAAATGGGGTTACGTCGTTTTATTACAGTTTCTTTAGCCACCTTCCAGCTCTATCATCAGACCTTGGATATCTTTTAGGATCAGAGTATTTGTCAAGACGAGCCCAATAATTATATATGCGTTTTCTTCCAAGATCCATCCACATCCACGGATCCATGTAGGAATGGTCTAACTCGCACTTAACTTGTATTTGACTTTGGAGCCCAGCGTGGAGAATCAGACGATCATGACGTCATTCCACTCAGATTCTGCAGATTCCGTTGATCCGCACTGTTGAATGCTTTTATATGTAAATTATATTATATCCAATACAATACAATGCATTTTTGTTTTTATACGATTTATAACGGAAATTGCGTTCATTTCATTCACCTTAAAACATCGCCGGTCCACAGTTGGGCACAGTTGTGGGCACTGAAACATAGCTGAATCGAAGATCCGGAGGTTGCTACTGATCTGCTCTTGTTAGGGGCTTGCGTTCTGTTGACGCCTGGTTGGTAGCGAGGTGATAGGTGAGGCGGCGTTTACGAGTTGATGTGTGTGCTACCTGATGAAGGCCTCACTTTTATATACTAAACTAGTTTTTGCCCGCGAATTCGCTCACGTTAAGTTATATTTTCAAAACCCCTATTTTATCTCCTTGGGGTTGAATTTTCAAAAATCCTTTCTTACCGGATGTCTAAATCATAATAGCTAGCTTGTATGCCAAACAGCCCGATCTGTCCAGTGGTTTGAGCTGTGCGTTAATAGGTCAGTCAGTCAGTCAATCAGTCACCTTTTCCTTTTATAAAGAAGACTTTAATCTGTAGGTATTCTACGGAACCGCGCGCCGCGGGCGGCCGCGTGAGTTCTTAGGCTCTGCAAGAAAAAGCCAAAGTTGCTTGTCAGTAAAATCATTCAAATGGAAATGGAATCAAAGCCGATGCTTTGATTTACAAATGAATTGGTTTGGTACAAACCTTACTACGTATAAGAGTTAAAGCAAATTCTAAAGTAGGTATAGGTAAGTACAGTGGTAAATAAAACACGGAATGCTCAATTATTATGCAAATTGGATACCTACTTAATAATATAATAAATAATAATAATCGGCACCCAATCTCCACAGAGATTAGCCATCTGCGCGGTAGATATTATTGTGCACAAACGTGTGTGCAAACACGGGTGCGCTCTCTATTCCCTTACTCTCATAGTCCGATGGGATGGAAATCCGACGCGACCGGATAGAGATCAGGCGTAGGAACCGCAGCTTCAGAGGCACGGGGGTGACTCACCGCACACTTCCTAACTCCGGGCTAGTACTGAGAATTTTTTCACAGAAAACCCCAATAAATATGGCCCAACCCGGGAACCGAACCCGGGACCTCGTCATCTGTAGTCAAACTTGCTAACCACCAACGAGGCAGTTTAGGTAATAAATAATAAAATAATAAGAGATACCATGTCATAATAATATGACATATTCATGTCTCTGTTTCCAATGTCTGTATTTCAGTGTTACTTTTATTTTATTTATTCATTAGTATTTTATTCATTGGAAATACTTTATTCATAGTAGGTATTATTAGTGATTTTTTATTCATTTGGTAATAAAGTTTTTTTATAGTTTTCCATTTTTCATCAGCAGCGTATTCAATAGGTATTATAATAACGAAGCTAACATAGATAAGGCCAAAATAGTAGATTGTTACACAAGGGACGTAAGTAAGCTATTACAGAACAAGATCCAATTTGGCGCCAGTGCGAGCGCAGCTCGCATAGGGCGCTAATGGATCGCGTGCACCCGAGATATTTAGTCACACGAGCGAGCGCAGCGAGCGAGGGTGAATATAGTTCGAGGGTGTAATAGCTACTTGCAACCGAGGTAAGCATTCTACTTTATATCATTCTTGCGAGGTAAATAAAACATTGGTAATGCAAAATGAAATTTTAATTATTCTAATTAAAATTTCATTTTGCATTACCAATTAGCAAATTTAGAGAAAAAATAGAAAAAAATGGTTCCTTATTGTAAGCATATTGAAATAAGAAAGCAAAACACATTCTGCCAAAGATGTAATTCCTTTCTTTGCACGCCATTTGTTGAATTCTTCGTAAGTTTTCACGTAGCGCTCTTTGGACTTATCCGGCAAAAGGTTTTGCATCATTTGTTCTGCTTCAAGCAAACAAAAATCAGGCTCTCCTCCTTTTTCATCATCTGATGAAGTGCTTGACATTGTTGTAAATAACTTAAATCCCTTTACGAACAAACTTCACAAACTTTCAGATCAAATGAAATGCCGCCATTTCCATTTTTTTTCGTAAATAGTTTTCCATTTTTTTTACGGCTCTGAGTTCCAAGGAGTTTTGCATAGTTTGAAATGTATGGAAATTAAATGCCGCCATGTTCAGTGTTTTTTTTTTCAGTAAAAAGTTTTCTTACCATTTTATAAGAAAAGAGATTGTTTACCAAGGAGTTTTGCATAGCTTGAACTGTAATGTGAACATTACAATTCAAGCATAGTGCGACGTAATGTTGCCTTGAATTGCAAACACCAACTTACAAGGAGACTTTCCACCATAGTAATCCCTAGTTACTGAGCAAGTATGATATAAAAGAACATTATTTAATAAAATAAGAAAAAGTTGAACGGAGAAGATCCTAGGTAGACGTTAAAACAACTAACATTTTTGTGTGTGTGTATGTGTGTGTGTGTGTGTGTGTGCGCGTTTCTGTGTGTATAGTATTTTTAGCACCCCTAGACTATTTTTATAGTATTAGTTTCACCTCTACTTTATAAGACTTTATATCTTAGTTCATGGTAATCTCATGGGTAAAAAGACCATTTCAAAATTATATCAATTCAACGCAATTTACATTTTTGTAATTTCATATTTCGCTACAATTTATTATAATAAGTCCTTAAAATTAAGAAAAAGGAAATAAACATGTAACAAAGAGTTTTATTTATTACTGGTGACCAGATACAGATTATAAAAAATCCAACACTATAACACAGTAGGTACTGTATTATGTTGTTAAGCCCAAGTCTTCTTTTTTAATACTTGTTTGGAAATTGTTCGAGAATTAGAGTTCATTGGACTGATGCAAATTACTTACTAAAGACCTAAAAGTTAACTTTTGTCATAAAACTTTTGTCATAATTTGGCATTTTTTACCGACTTCCAAAATAGGAGGAGGTTCTCAATTCGTCGGAATCGATCGTCGGATATTTTACTCGAAGACACCTGGACTGATTTAGAAAATTGTTTTTTGTTTGAAATGGTATACTTCCCAGGTGGTCCCATTGTCATCAGGTCAAGATCTGATGATGAGCTGAAACCGATTTCAAACGCCACTACAAAGCATATCAATTGTGCCTATAAAATTTGAAGAGTACTCTCGATTTCAGGATCGCATCATCAGATCCTGACCTGATGACAATGGGACCACCTGGGAAGTATACCCTTTTAAACAAAAAGCAATTTTCCAAATCGGTCCAGGCGTCTTCGAGTAATCGAGGAACATACTTAAAAAATGAAAAAAAAAAAAGATTCAGATGAATTGAGAACCTTCTTCATTTTTGGAAGTCTGTTAAAAATAAACTTGTCGTACATGAGGGTAGACCCAGAGCTATTTTTCCCATACAAAGTCGTTCCGGTGACCTCTACACCTGAGTATATTTATCACACAACTTTGATCTTGAAATCCTTCATAAATAACTCTAGATTGTATTTTTTGCTTTGCTTCGGGTCAATATTCTTTTAGCTAATTACTCTATACTTAGTTCGTACTTATATAATATATATACATACGTCTCTTTTATAAAAAATAGAACAGAACCGATAACAGCGTAACGAGTTCATTACGCTATTGTTACAGCTTACATTACAAGATCACGGGCTCGATTCCCGAGTCATGCCAAAAGATGTATTGGACTTTTCTATCAAGAAATTCGGAGTTAGGAAGCAGGTGGTGTGTATCACCCGTGCGTCGAACAGCACGTAAAGCCGTTCCATCGGACTATGAGATTGAGGATACTGAAAATGCAGCTGTTTTTGCGCACACACTCATGCACTATAATATCTCGCGTGCTCATCCGTGTGGAGATTGACAACCGTGGCCGACATTATTAAGTAACATTAGTACGAAATTAACATAATATAAAGCAATAATTGATTTTAATGAGATTTCGTATCCTAGGACCTAGATATGCCTATGTTATTGTAGTAGGTAGTATTGTAATATAAAGCAATGCAATTAACTTAATATAAAGCAATATAATGAGATTTCGTATCCTAGGACCTAGATATGCTTATGTTATTGTAGTAGTATTATAATTTACTGCATAATATCATTGACATAGCCTTCGTGGCTTACTGATCTATAATGACTACTGTCACATAGTATTTTATCCAAGAAGCTTATCTATTTCCTAGTTGACTACTTCGATAGGAAAACCGGCTCTATTGAACTTAAAATTTCTAAAAAAAAATCAAATATATTTTAAGCCTGTCTTAAAATAAGATTTTTTTAGCGGGATATAAATTATAGAAGCCAATTAAGCTAAGAGAAAAAATCGTACTTTTTAAGTTTCGATGATTTACGTTGATTACGTAGAGGCCGTAGCTCGATTTGCACCGCTTACCCTTTTCTGAAAATAGATTGACTATCACTAATTTGGGTGGACTTATAGATACACCTAAATCTTCTAAGAGATGATTCTCTTAGAAGATTTAGGTTAGAAGATTTAGAGAACTGATGTTCTCCTTGGTAAAAACTGAACCGCGCACTTGGAGAAGAAACTTTTTAGGGTTTGTACCCTATTTCTATACTAAGCCTCCACTATCCGTCCGTCCGTCCGTCTGTCAGCGGGCTATATCTCATGAATGTAATAGGTAGATACTTAAAATTTTCATGTATTTATATTGCATGTATGACAACAAGTAATTAAAATAAAATAATGTACTTATATTACAAGAAACGTGATTATTTTGGCGTTTTTTGCTCGACCTTAACAATCGCTGTTATGATGGTACGGGACCCTTCGTATGCGAGTCCAACTCGCACTTTGCCGGTTTTTATAATACTCACACTCGTAAGTTTTAGATGTTAAGCTTTTATTTTTAGGAACTATGGACTTTTCTGCTATTATTATTAATTGACTAGCTGATGCCCGCGACTTCGTCCGCGTGAATTTAGTTTTTAAAATCCCGCGGGAACTCTTTGATTTTCCGGGATAAAAAGTAGTCTATGTTTTAATCCAAGGTATAATCTATCTCCATTTTAAATTTCAGCCAAATCGGTTCGAGAGTTTTTGCGTGAAGGAGTAACAAACATACACATACACACACACACATACACATACAAACTTTCGGCTTTATAATATTAGTGTGAAGTGTGATGTGATAGTGTGATGTGATTAATTACTATTCTAATTAATAATACTATAATTATCTATGTAATGTAATTTAAGTACCCCTAATAAGAAAACGGTTATAGAAATGCAAGATTAGTTCTCATTATTGCGTGTACCAATCTGTACATATTAAATTTAGGTATCAGATGGAGATAATATTGTATTCGTATTCTCACAAGAGCTCTATCATAACTAATCAATACGTGGTGATAACATAGTGATAAGAACTTTACACAGATTTTACTTCACGTCTTCGATTTTTACCTATATGTACGGGTAACTACGTGCCTTATCATAATGATCATCGATTGACAGATTACATCTGAGGTAGACATCACAAATACAAAAAAAAACAGGGTCTCCTCTTTACTCATGTGCTCCTGGTAATTTGGTGAATAATATACAAGACTATAACCGATAAGCTACTTTATGGAAAATTAAACCGACTTCAATATATACCTACCGTAATACAAATTAACTGAAAAGAGAAAAATGATATCATAACTATTGAACCGATTTTGATGAAATATTTACCCTAAGTGAAAGTAAATGTAGGTAAAAAAGAATGATCATAGTTCGAAAAGTAGTTTCGGAGATATGCATAGAGAAACATACATACAAATACATACACACTTATTAGATTGTCATGTGAATAATTTGCAATTTCGTTATAAGTATTATGACATACTTACCTGGCGAATTACTTATATTTTCCTCTTCCCTCCAAATAAGTGAAAAGCTTGTGATAGTAGGTAGAACAATAAAAGCACTGGGTGGGGAATCTCCACCAGCATAGCTAGCATGGGCGGGAGAAATTTTATCGCCGGGGAAAGGATAAAATGTTTATCCCCTCGCTAAGTTTTATCCACCTGTCGAGCATGAGCAAAACGGTGGAAATAATATCCACAGTGGATATTCTTATAGGAATATACTTTTCCTTTCACCTGTCGCCATGCTTTAGCATAGGGAGAAGATAATTTTATCCCTTGTCAGTTGATAAAATCGGGGGATAAAAGTTTTATCTCCTCCCCATGCTAACTCTGCTGTAAATTGTAAAACTCTACGTTCGATGTTCGTTCGTTTTTTTTTCGATGTTTAGTTTAGCTGTTGCGCTACCTATTGAATATGAGCTAGCTCTAGCTATGGGGTATTATAATCTTACAAAATATTTGAGAACCTGGTTCTGAGGTGACACTTAGTAACGCAAAACCACATCAAAATCGACCCATCAGAGTAAAAATTCAAAACCATAATTGCAGCGCCCCTCGTGGTCACAGTAATGAAACATAAAAAGAACCTAGTAGGTAAGTACTAGAAGTCCAAAAAGTCGTATTTATAATCGGTTAAATTTTTGAAGAAAATTCTAACGGGAAACAGGTAAAAACAATTTATACCGTTCTGCAGTGATGAAAAGATAAGGAAAATAAAAATAATAAAAATAACAAGACCCCGTTCTAATAAAACTTGTATTTCTTTTATTTTTTGTTAAATTTTATTATCTAAATATATAAAAGGCAAAGGTGACTGACTGAATGACTGACTGATTGACTGGCTGACTGATCTATCAACGCACAGCTCAAACTACTGGACGGATCAAGCTTAAATGCATGTAGATAGCTATTATAACGTGTCCGCTAAGAAAGGATTTTTAAAAATTCAACCCCTAAAGGGATAAAATAGGGGTTTGAAAAATCGAACTTAACGTGAGCGAAGCCGCGGGAAAAAGCTAGTCACAGATACAGGTCAACAGCTCACCGAAAGTTCTTTTCAGAATTTTTCTTTGCCTTGCTGAACAAGGCAAATTCGATGTAAGTAACAAATAACTACCTGTACTTACCTATTTAATGACTATAATTGAGACTTGATGATATGATTAAGTTATGATACTAAGAAGATAAGTGAGGATACAGGTAAGGTAAGTTACACATCAGGCGGTTATATTACGATGTTATATCTTTAAAGTTACATTTGAATCATTATTTGAATACCAAAAAAAGGTAGATTGGAAGAAAGGTACATTGTTCGATTCTATATCTTTTTCATCTTGTACCTACATAACAAAAAATAATTTATGAAGTGAACATATACTAAATATACGAAGTCGCGGGCTTTTGCCCGCGACTTCGTCCGCGTGACTTAGATTACGGTTTTCCGGAGTAAAAGGTCACTTTCCTTGCCATCAATAAACCTGTTCAATACAAAATGTATGAGAAAATGATTTTTTTGCATAATTTTTTTTTTCGTGAATTTTTCTGAATTTTTTAAAAGTTATTCTGTTATTCGGGACGGAGACAAATACAACAAACATAAACCATGAAAATCGGTCTAGCCGTTCTAGAGTTATAAGTGTTCGAATAAACCCGACTTTGTTTTATAGTATACGGGATAAAAAGTATCCAATGTCCGTCTCCTGGTTCTAACTTACCTCCCGCCAATTTTCAGCCAAATATGTTCAGCCTTGAGTTATATATAGTGTAACTAACACGTCTTTCTTTTATATACATACATAGATGTTATTTTTAATCTTTAATCCAAATAGGTATTAAAACAGGATTCGTAAGCGAAGCAGTTCTTGTACATAAAATACCCATTACATTAATTACATCGGCCAATAAAAACAAAAATCCTCCTAATTGTTTATAATAATATGTTAGCTTCCGAACGAATTCTGTCCAAACTTCTATCCAACAAAAAATAAAGATTAGGCTCGTATCACACTAGCCGAAAAGAACAATTTTGTTTTTCTGCAGCCTGGTACTAGGTCTAGACTCTAGAACAGTGATATTTTAGTAGAATACCACACCTTAGCGGTTCTTAATAGAAACGTTGAATTAAAGCATTCCGTTCAAGTAGGTTGGATTTCTACCACATAAGGATGCCAATGCTCACGACTTCTCGCAGTTCTGTGGTAAAAAGGTGAAGGAGGCACTAGGTGGTGAAGTTCCTGAGCGCACTTTCCAAATTATATCCGATAGAAGACAGATAAATAATTAGACAGGCGGACATGCGTCGGTGCTGTAGACTGAGCATTTTTGCCTGCTTAGCGATTGATACGCGGGCGGGCGCGGCGATCTATCGAGTCTAATGCATCGAGTTGGTACTTGGCAGAGCAATCCCAAAGGTGGCATCAGTAGGTACTCATGGCTGAGCGCACCTGAGCTTGATACAAAGTCAGGCGTTGCTCAGGCGTGAAGCACCGTTACGAATGTAGTAAAATACTATGAATGTAGTATTTTTTGTACCTTGTGATCAATGCTGCTAATAGTAAGTCGGTATTTATAAAAAATTTTGGGATTCCTCGAACAAAGCTTGTAATTACTAATGTAACCTAGCCAGACATTTTTACCTACTTGGGCACTTTGCCGTCTCAAGTTCCTTTGGGAGTTCTCACTAGGACTCGCTCCCACTGGATTTTAAATAGGTACCTACCTATGCTTGACTCTGGACTCTCTGGCCATATTGTGATATTGTGATTGTGAGAAATTATTTTACTATTAGTATTGAGTATTAGGAAATATTAATTTAAGTTTCAACTTCCGAATACCTTCTGAATAAATAATAATAACGAATGAATAACGGTAGAGCTCTCAATACTGCACTTAGAAAAAGTACCGACCGAGCCCATGATGCCAATATTCTATGACCGTACCTCTCCGCACCTAAATGGTTCTCAGTTTAATTGCTTTAAAATTTCTAATGGCGACATCTTTTGTCGAGTAGTATAACTAAGACGCCAGTTGAACACTTAGTTTAATACTACTAGATACTAGATGGCCTAACTGCTTATAATACACAACTTATATGTTTGTGGTTTGTGCCAAAAAAGTTTTAAAATAATAATAGAATAGTAAAATAAAACTAATATAATATCCCATCATCGATGTCACCACAGTGCGAAAAAGACAAAAATGTTTTTTTTTTTTTTGTTCAGAACGTAGACAGAGAAGGCAATAGACCAAGGTACTGTGTAACCGCGACTGAAATAGAGATAACATGACGTAACGATGACGTCACATGACAAGTTCGAGTTTAATGTTGCCACAATAACTGCACTCCCCTAGTACCCCAAATTAGATGGAAAATTCTTCCCAGGATTTTTAAATAAAACGACAAAACAGATGCTGAACTGTTTTATTTTTTAAATAACATACCTACACATATAAGGTTGTCTGGGAGAGACATACCTATTAGGGTAAGCTTCTATTTTTTACATATATCTTAATATTGTGTGCAATAAAGAATTTATTATTCTTTATTGCACACAATATTAAGATAGGAAAGGAAAATTTTTTTTCGTTACTAGTAAGAATGTTACACAAAATAATTTTTAATGAACAGTTAAAATTTTCCTTCGATCGAGTAATGCTATTGAATTAAAAGCAACAAAAATTGTATATTTAGTCATCAAAATCATCATTAATGAAATTAACAGTATATTCCTTTTTTCAGGCAGTCGTATAAAACTGCCTCTTCATAGTTTAAGTTAATAATTATTTAAAAAAAACATTAAAAGTCTGCCTCTAGCTATTTAAAAATGGCTTTAAAAATTAAGAACTTTGTAAATAAAATAATTCTTAAGGCCCAAGAGACGGGTCTGCCCGCGAAATTCAAATTTAATTTGGTTTTTCGCAATTTGTAAACTAATACGATGAAGTAGGCTTATGGTATTCAAATTGCGCCAATGGCAGTATCATCTTCACAGGTTTATATACTAATCTTAACGTGAAAGTATCCAGTTTAAGAAATTAGTCAAAATAATGAGTTTGACGTGAGCTACTCACAAATTAGTCATTATTTTTATTAATTTCTTAAACTGGATACTTTTACGTAAAGATTAGCATATAAACCTGTGAAGATAATACTGCCATTATCGCAATTTGAATACCATAAGCCTACTTTGTCGTATTCGTTTATAAATAGTGAAAAACCAAATTAAATTTGAATTTCGCGGGCAGCTCCGTGTCTTGGACCTTAAGATCGCCAACAGTTCTCGACTGGTCGTTGGACATTCGAACGAAACTTCAGGATGATTCAGAACAGAAACCGACACTATCTAACTGAATACACTTTAATCATCGCCGACATATATTATATTCTAGTATCCATCATCTTTCTTTTCTTTTCTCATAATATTCATTTCTTCCATCACGACTTTATTTTGTTTCAACAAAAATTAAAAAAAAAATTGAAAAAGTAGCCAAAGTAACCCGTCGTTACGGTATGTCAGAGGACATTACTAAAAAACCTATCTCCGTGCCAAATTTCAGCCATATCGGTTTAGTGTGGCGTATTGAGTAACAAACATCCATATGTTTGTTACTCAATCACGCCACACTAAACCGATATGGCTGAAATTTGGATGTATGTATGGATGGCCATACATACATTCAAACTTTCACATTTATAATATAAGTAGGATAGGGAAAATCGGGACATTGTATAGGTACCTAAAGCTGGCAACACACATAGATACTAAATTTTCTTATTAACTGTCAGTTTGTTTAGCACAAAAGTGTGTCGACCTTGAAAAAAACTGGTTACACGATGAGGGACAAAAAATTGGGTAGCTGCGTCTCTGTTTATCACATTAATAACTTTATTTCTGCTCTCTTTTTAGTGTGAGTGAGAAAGAAATCGTCACTGACTCTATGTCTTCTCTCTCTACGGTTCAGAACCATGGTCTTATTCATTAATCATAGATAAGCATCGCGATTTTTTTTAGCTACCTATCTCCTCTAGTCAATCTAGTCATAGCCAAGCAAATTGACATTGATAGAATGGCCGTTGGCAACACTGAAAATTGAAATTTCAGGAACTGTTGGAAGAATTTGTGCATTGGGAGTTGGGATTTGGGAGTGAAATTGGTGTTAGTGGATAATGAAAATGCATTTCATGTTAGAAAATTTGATTTAAATTATTTCCGATAAAATAATGATGTGATTATAATAATGTTATTTATTATTATTCAAGACTTGTTAAGGATAATTAAGAATTTCTGTACTTAGTTGACAGCTATTTTTATAACCTAAATTAGTCATCTTAATAAAAGTGATAAATGAATAGGTGACGAACGTCTAGAATTGCATTAATATTAGTTTAATTTTATAACAAAAATGTTACAACGCTGTGATGACCAACAGTGGTGATATTATCAGCAATTCTATTTGGTAAGTGAATCATATCATGTCGCTTCTGAGCCGCTTCAGTTTGAGGAATTCGTTAACGCCCACAGCTATCTGGAAAACAATAATATACTTACTTAATCTCTTGTGATAAAAACTAACATTTTACAATTCGCACGCATACAGGTATAAGCATGTATATTGCTTAATAATATTGGTTAACTATTAATATCTGGAGCACTAAGCTTTCACTCTTACATAAATCAACTTCTTTAGCAACAAGAAGCATAAATTTTTCATTCCTTCAATGATAATGTTTCACATGAAAAACCAACTTAAATCCAAGGAAACTAAGGTACTTTACTTAGTTTTTTTATTAATGTTAATTAAGTAACTATTTCGGTAGGTACTTTTTATACTGATGTGAAATAAGTTTATTTTTACTATACTTATGATCATGAACCATCCCTTAGATAAACTTTCATTGAAAGCCCTTTGGGATATATTAAAAAGCAAAATAAATTTTATCAGAAAGTTAAAAGAACACTAACATTAAAATTTGAAATTTTTAACTGCATAGTAATGCGACCAAAGCAACTAAACATTTGGACCACCATCACACAACAACAAACAAAACCTCTAAAACAATCTCTTAACTCTGGGACTTCCTTAGGCAATGTAGTCAACATTGTCTGCTTGGTTAGCATAATCATTTTGCAATTTCGCATTTTGCTTGTGGTTGCTTGCTTTTCCTTGCATGTTTAATAGCGGGAGGTTGGTTGCTGGTTGTTGTTTGTGCATCACAAGAAAATTTTGTCTACTTGTTTACTCGTAATCTCCATATAAATCTTTATAGAGATTCTATGCAAAAAATCCTGTCTATCTGTAGCTCCAATGCAGCGTGATTGAAGGACAACCCAACAAATAAACACACTTTCGCGTTTATAATAGTAATTTGAAGTCTGACTGTAGGTTTTTCTTTTGCCAATTAATTTAGTTTCATGACTAATCAATAATCAGTTGTTTGATATGTCAATAGTACTAATTTACATTGAAATAAATGATTCATGATGAGTGGAAATTGTTGTGAACTTAATAACAAGTGAGTATTTTCTGTGAATTCTGGTTAAGCAACGTTAAGACCTAATTGGTAACGAGGTGGGTGAATCAAACCTTTTTTTGTTTCCCCTTTGTTTCCCCTGTGCTCAGGAGAGCATGTTAAGCTGTCATGTCTGTTTGTGTTATCACTATAATTGATAATAGAATCTTTAAACACTGTTAGTTGTATGGGTGTACTGCAAGCTTATGCTTCTGCTACCCTTATATGTATATGTATGTACTTTGTACTCATACATTGCAATGGTGAATAAAAACTGTTTCTAATATGTGGTCTAGTGAAACTAATGGACCGAACAATTACTTAATGAAAATATTTTTCAGCTTTGTCACTGAATGTATATTAAAAAAACTGTTTAATAGTAAATCTAGACACATGTTACATATTGCGGTAGAATACAAAGGAAATCTCTGAAAACTGGGAATTCACGACCAGTACACAATCTGTACTATGCATTTATGTTGCAATTTTTTTCAACTGACACATTTTTTTAATAGTTTACTATTTTTCTTTAAAGTTATTTTAAAGTTATTTTTATTTTTTGTTTTTGCCCTCCAAATAAGCGGAAAGCTTGTGTTGAGAGTGGGTACAACAATAGTGCAACGGGTGGGATTCGAACCTGAGACCTTACAGTTTTCAGTCTGCACCATTAACTGTTGGGCTATTGAGGCTTAAACATGATATATATACATGCTTTAAGTATACATTTTCAAAATGTGTCATTTCAAAATCTAATTGAAGAATTGTTTATGTAATAGAACTTTTTTCTGTTTGTGGTGCAATAAAAAATAAATAAATAAAGTTTTTCATTTATGTATATATTAATTTTATTCCAGATGTTATATTAATAAAAATTATAATGAATTAAACAATAATTTTCTGTAAGCAGTAAGCATAATATGCAATTTGAATTTAATTTAATAACTTAATTTAATACATGTTGCATTTAAATTATGATAATAAAAATATCATATTACTACTTATTATTAACAACCATCTGGCGTTACTATCTTACAATAAAAGCAATTTCATTAATTAATTTTTTTATAAGACTAAAAATAAAATTTTGTAAGATTACCCTTTTGCCCATGGTTTCTCTTACTTTTTTTACCCCCTTAGGGGTTGAATTTACAAAAATATGCTTTCTTAGCGGATACGTACGTCATAAATGTTATCTGTATGCCTAGCCGATCCGTCCAGTCAGCAGCGCTTTGAACTGTGCATTGATAGGTCAGTCAGTTAGTCAGTCGCCTTTGTGGGTTGAACCAAACAAAATAGCAGGCTTATCTGCTTATCTTACTACTTCCAATAGAGTTCCAAACTAGAAATCTGATAAGTTGATTATGCCTATCTAAACTACAGCCAATTCCCGAAACTGGCTTGCGGGGAATGTGGCTCAAATTTCGCTATCGCAAAATAGCCAGCACAGAGCAAATCTCAGGAATGCTTATCTGCTAACCCTACCGACAATTTGAATCTGAATGCGCAATAATTAATGAAGCGTTCTTTCTCCACTTTCTTCAGCGTACATGTTGAGTAATTAGTCATGTCTCGGACTCTCTCTTTGTTCACTAAAGATCTATCTAAAATCTACAAATTTCTTATCAACCGATAGATGTCCACTACTGGACAAAGGTCTCTTGCATGGACTTCTTCAGTTCTCGGTCTTGCGCCGCCTGTAACCAGCAGCTTGCGATTCGCCTGATGCTGCCAGTCCACCTCAGTGGGGGATTTGCCAACATTCGCGCTTTCCGGTGCGGAGTCGTCACTCCAGCACCTTGGGATCAAACGACCATCAGCTTAGAGTTATGTAAAAACCTCGCCTGCGGCTCGGTCATTGGCGCGTCCAGTGTAATTTCCAACTTACTTCTCTTAAATAAGTTTTATCATATAAATAACTCTTTTCGGTCTTTGGCTATATACAAATATTGTATTATAATATTATATGTATATTGTTACAGATAATCCCTAAACTTGTTCCAAGCAGAGGGCTGTCGCTGCTGTGATACCAAATCAATTGGTAAGTCAGTTTTTTATGTGGCTTCCCAAGTCTACTATAATTACCTAGTTTATTCTTATGAGGAATGTCGAAAATTCTCAAGCGACCGTATTTCCCTCGCCTGCAACAAAAAATTTGTGATAGATTGCAAATCTTAGTCTTGATTGGCCTTCCTATAAAGAATCTCTAATTCCTGACCACGATAAATATCCAGAAGTTTTTAATGGTTCATTTTATAGTTCTTTCAACTCACGAGGGTGCGTGGCTCATGGTTGTGTGCGTGTCGTATGTTTATAAGTGTGAGCGGGAGCTTGTTCGTGCCTGGCCGCTCCCACCTAGGCTCCTGACAGGCACGCACACTTACGCAATGTGCAAGCACACGACGTAACCACGAGTAAAGCTCACGCCCCTCGTGAATTGCAAGAACCCCATCAATGATTTCTGGTTGCCTTTTCGAAGCCGTTGAATTTCTTGTGGTCTCGGAATAACTAAGAATTCACCATCTCAAACCCTCAACGAGTCACTACTAAGCACCGGTCTACTCTCAGAATAAGAAGAATTTAGGCCGTAGTTGATCACGCAGTCAAGTACAGATTGACAGACATTACACCTTTCAGAACATTATGACGAACTCTCAGGCATACAAGTTTCCTCACGATGTGTTTCTTCGCCGTTAAGGCGCTAAGAGGTGTGAAATGGAAATGTCTAAATTCATAGATATTTAAATCAAATTGTGAACTAAGAAATACAGGAACAAAGATAAAGGATCAATAAATATTTTTACTGCAACAAAAGTGTATTTTTGACGACCCCCTCTTATAAATAAAAATCCTCAAGGGTAACTTTTTTTTACAAGCTTTTTAATTAATTCTTGCACACAAAAAAAGGTCTAAAAAATATTTATATTTTTACTTGAGAGTTTTATTTTTATTCCGTATTACATTCGTGTAAAGTAATTTTTTCCTGAAATACGATAAATCTGCGCGAACGTGCCTGCTCCGTCGCCCTGTAAAGCCGTCAAACTCATTCACGCTTCGTAACGCTTTAAGGCAAGTGATATTTAATTGGTTAAACTAAGACTTGGTTAACTTTAAAATTGATGATATAACCGAACGATGACTGGTAACTAGGTGAAGGTTTTAGTGACTCAACTTTCTTTGTTCAAGTATAGACTCTGGCTAGACTCTAAATCTGAATAAAGCGCAGTTCTAACAGAGTACTTAACAAGTTGGATGTTTTGCAGAGTTCTACTCTCTAATCTTCGACGCAAAAAGAGAGGTGTTATAAGTTTAACGTGGGAAGCACCTCAACGAATGAACCGATTTTTATGCGGTTTTTTCTGTTTAAATCTGAGATGGTTCTATATACAGCTATAATTTATGAAGATCGGGCAGTTGTTTAGATCATCATCATCGATCTGTGTAGATCATTAGCTCTTTTCTTACTTGAGGGTCTTACCAAGTTTCACAGGTAAAATTGATTTGAAATTTTGTGTAAGTACTGTTTCTTCGACGATATTTTCAAGGCAATTTCAAGTAATCTGCGTGATATCCAACCCCTTAGCAACTTAGAATATATAAATTTGGTCTCATTAGAATGGAATTAAAAATTAAATCCCCTACTAGAAACGTGCTTTTTTTCGGCGTTTTTTGATATACGGAACACTCGCATTTGCCCGGTTATTAATTAACTCTTGTCTTATATATATTTTTACTACAAAGAATTGGATAAAGGAACAAGTCCTTCCGGACCGTAGAGGTTTAATGATAGATATGTTATATATATTATTTTTACTATTTATCGTTATTTAAATGGCGATACAATATCCATCATAAAAACGCAATAATTATATCCGTAATTTCCCACGACATAATTGTTTATTAATTAATTGATATTAGATTTAGATTGGAACGATCATTTAAATCAAATTAATGAAGGATTTGTTTTCAAACTTCAATCTCCAAGATAATCGAGAATTTTCCAACAAATTACCGAAATTATTATTTAATCTATCCTATTGTACTAAATAATATTTGAGTGTCTCAATGCAAGAAACTACGGACCCTTCCTTTTATTCAGTATTATTTTCATCGCGAATATCTGCAAACTTTAGTGTTGTTGCGGATAAGAGGATGCAGTTATCGGTTATCCCTATGTTAGGGTTGCCAACTATTTGAATGTTATAGGAATTCCGATATTTTTTATTTAAAAACCAATACAGCCTTACAAAAAATTTAAAACAGTGTTAAACAAGTATTTATTTTAAACTCGACATATTTCCACTACATTGTGTTCTATCAAAATGGTGTGTAAAGCATACTGTGTGTGTCTAAAAATGATTGGTACAGTTTGAGGATCACAAAGTTCTCTGATTGCAATTTACATTGTTGGCTAAAATGCATTGCGGCAAGAGTGCCAATAACCACTGAGACTCTAGCAATGATTGATGCAGCTTTTCCGCAATCGACCAGCTGGTGATCAGGCAGTTAAAAACTGTCTTGTCATCCAATAAATAAAAAAAATGAAGCGCGAGCGTTAGCGTCTCTAAGCGAACACAAAACTCGGCGTGTCGCGAAGTTGAAATGGAAATAGGCGAACTGGAAGAACTGATGGTCGTTGCGGTCCCAAGGTGCTGGAGTGGCGACCCTACACCGGGAAACGCAGTGCTGGCAGACCCCCCCACGAACTAGACTGATGACATAAGAAGAGTCGCAGAATGACCATGACCTGTGGAAGAATGTGTCTATACATTGGTCGTTAATCGGTTTATAAAGAAGAAGCAGAAGCTCAAAGACCTAATGTACTTCCAGGATTGAATGTCCCGCTTTGTCAAGATTTGGAAATGGTAACTGTAACCAGTGTTCCTTCAGCTTAAAGCAAGTTATACTGATGACGTCTGATGACGCAAGTAGGTGATTGTGGCAACTGTCTGTGGAGCGACGCTCGCGCCTCACGCCTCAGTCACAGCCGGCCGCGCCGTGCTTCGACATCGCATGCCACTTGCGTTCGCTGATCCATCGCCGCGCATACCACGATACGCGAAAGTTAATACGCGCATTTTATTAGTATTCTGTCGTACACACATCAGTTAAAAAAGGCGTTACCTACCCGATATCCCTTCGTGCCTAATTCGGATAACAACTACATGTGAGTAATGAAATTTTGTAATTTTTTTTATTTATTTATTTATCATAGAAACCAACAGGTTACAGATAATTACTTAAAACTACATAATAAAATACAACAAAAAAAAATGTAGACCTCCGGTTGTGGCAACTTAGTTTAATTTTTTTTTAATGTAAATATATTTTTATATGTATGTATGTGTAATTTTAATATTCATTTATACGAATGTAAAGTGTACCTGTTCA
The DNA here is from genome assembly GCA_933228805.2 of Hipparchia semele. Taxonomy (NCBI): domain Eukaryota; kingdom Metazoa; phylum Arthropoda; class Insecta; order Lepidoptera; family Nymphalidae; genus Hipparchia; species Hipparchia semele. The sequence continues at coordinate 10,163,337 of OW121714.1, forward strand.
GTTAATTTAATTTGTCCTAATGAATATGATTAATTTAATTAGGTTTGCATTGTTTGTTTAAGTATAATAAATATTAAGTAATGTATTGAAGTATTGTCCTATATTTTTAATGTGATGCATACTTACTAATATTTGAAATGCAAGTGTTTGTTGGTATGGGTGGTTTGTCCTTCAATCACGGAGCAACGTATCGATGTAATTTTTTGCGTGGATATATTTGAGGACCTGGAGAGTGCATAGGCTTCTTTTTAAATGGAAAATCATAACATTTTCGCGGGCTTTTTGAAAACTAAACCCGCGCGAAAGAAATCACGGGCGTCGACTATTTTTTAATAAATTAAATATTGTTTAAATATGTAATTAAATTGTTTATCTAAAATTGTGGCTATACTGCTCAAAGATTTTACAATAACCTCTATGAAACACTGATAACCTTTCGTACATTTCAGACATTCTTTAGATACGTTTTACAGTTTGATAACCTTTAAGGTGATCGCACAAGAAGAGTGAACCCACGTGTGCCGCAGGACTCGAAAAAGACCAAATAAATAAAATAATTTTATTTCATTCCATGTAAAAAAGTATTATCTAACTAGCTTTAACCCGCGGCTTCGCTCACGTTAGGTTCCATTTTTTAACCCCCTATTTAACCCTCTTGGGGTTGAAATTTTCCAAAATCCTTTCTTAGCGGATGCCTACGTCTTAACAGCTACCTGTATGCCCAGCTCGATCGGTCCAGTAGTTAGAGCTGTGCGTTGATAGATCAGTCAGTCAGTCAGTCAGTCAGTCAGTCAGTCACCTTTGCCTTTTATATATTTAGATAATATTCATCATTTATTTTCAAGTATAAAGTAGGTATTGTTACCAATGTGTTGGTAGCAATTTATCCTTATAGCTATGAATGTGTTAGTGTATTTGTTAGTTATTTCCTACCTAGGCAACACCTAGTTGCATGCCGTATTTATGCGAATCCGTAACACGTCGTCGACGTCGCTATTGATAGAGATGTCACGACCTTGTCCTTCCACCTAGCGAAACTTCGAACTCGAGTGATCTGTAACACTCATTAGTTTTAATACCCCTTTTACGGCTCTTGAGGCTCTGGATGCCTACGCAACTCCAACCTGGAACCTGTGCGATTACCTTTAATCTGTACAAATTAATAATATCGTCGCAAAGTTCTTATTACAGATAGAAGGAGTACTAAAGATTGAATAAACCGAAATCATAATAGTTTACTGGTATATTCAAAGGAACGATGTCATTAAGTTCAATGAATCTTAAGGCTTAAATCGGTTAGTTTAACCCATTTAAGTCTAACCTATAAGAACCATATATGGCACCGCTGATTTGGAGGCATATTAGGCGCTGGGTGGCCCTTCCTTCGGTCAAACGCAACTTGCGCGGAAAAAGAACTGAATTTAAAGTTCGGTAAACCGATTAATGTTAAATTTCGAGCGATACCTAAATAGAAATGGTTTCTATTCACTTGTTAACCATTTAAAATATCGAAACCGAATCTTTAACCGAAATTATTCCGTTGCAGAGTTTAATGAACGAAACCGGTTTCAAATGTTTTCCGGTTTCGAATCCTTGATTATAATAAAATCAAGGATTAGAAACCGGAATATGATAATATTATCGGCGTGTTTAGTGGACTTTGTCGTATGCGCCTTACCAAACCAAATAAACTGTATCAAAACTGAACCATTCAGGAAACTTTAATAGGAAACTCTTTACTGGCTTACGATAACGAGGTCGTTCACATTACTATAGATCAAAATTGTCACAACAACTTGTTGTTTACATCTTAATTCATTAAGAGAATAACAACAATCCCTTTCTGTCATCTAAATAGTCCCATATAATAAGTCTATGCTTTCAGGGTTTTTTTAACTGCTTCCATTCATACTTTCAAATAGGACAAATTGAACGAGTGTTCTATCTTGTTCGAAAAGCACATTTTATAATTAATTTATACAAGTATGTATTTACATACTTATTAGATTAGAAGAAGCCACTCAAATAATTATTTTTTGGCTAAGTAGTCCAAGAACCAACATGTTTCAGCTAGTACGGTAGCTAATTATATCTCTATTCACACACACACTAAAATTCAGATTTGAAACACGAAAGTAAACCTTCCTTTTAATAGAAAATACTTAACAAAGATTGACTATGGAATTTTTAATGGGGTTAAAGACTTCCCACGAGATTTTTAAAACCACACGGACGAAGTCGCGGGCATCAGCAAGTTATAGGTATAAGGTATATATGTTTTACGGATATTTGTTTAAACGTCTTTGAGTTTATTAATTTAAGATTTCGATTTATATTCCTATTTACATACGTTAGTAGGTATTACCTTTGAAAGCAAAAGTTCAAATACAAACTTAAGAAAGATCAAGAAAGTGCTTATAGTTAAGCAAAAAATAAAAGTTAGTAATATATCTATTGCACCTTTAAGAAAAACTAATGCATGGTTGCGCTCTTGTGGTTAGTCAACTGTCTGCAATTGAACTTGGGTAACTCCTAACTCATACAATTTATTGTTTGCAAATCGAAAGTGTCAGTAATTTAAATTCAGCAACGCTGGAGCTATTTATAATTTAAAATTATTAATGTTATACTTAATCAACCTTCTGTTGTAAATGTTATTAGAAAAATGCTGTATTAAACCTTCTGTAGTTTTTGTGGTGTCATCTGGCGAATTTTGACGTTCTGACAGTTTTTGCATTGAAAATCTGTCAAAACAGCATTAGTCGGTTAAAGTTAGTAAACTTAGCGCCAAGTATGCCGCTTCAGAATAAGCCCTGGGAGCTACCAATGCGTAGGGAAGCAGGTTTATTTCAGTGTTGTTTTGAGATGTCGTATAATGATAAACTTAAAGTGATTATTTTAAGTTTGACATTGTTGAACATGTCAAAACTAATATTGAAAAGATACTGCTTTAAGCGGTGGTGGGATAGACCCTGGACTTCATTCACTTTTATTTTTGGCTTTTGCAGTTTGTGTAGGGTCGATAGCTGTTATCCTAAATAAATCTATCGGAGTTATCATTAGTATGCCTTATAGAATAATTCCCTCAATCGTGAGGCACTTGAATTTCTGGAACTCACTACAAGTTTTCGAGTTACCTAAATATGAATCCGATACTGATACCGTTACCCGTATATTATTAATATCGGTGATTTTTAAGTTTTCGGAACACAATATCGAAATCGACGATTTTAAATGGCTGAGATGTTTGAATTTAACTCGATTAAATAAAACGTATATTCAATGCATTGTTTCAGTGTATCTTTAATTTTTTTTATAAATATCGTGTCTGTAAAAACCTTTATCAGGATATCCCTAGTTATAATCCAATACTTCACACATACCTTTATTATATTATATTCTACCTACCTTATCTGCGGAAGCTACTAGTGCTTAGAGGTCGCGGTCAAGATGACAATTACTTACCTTGTATCGAAAGGTCACGGTATGAAAGATCAAATTTCATGGTGACCAAGTTGCGGATATTTTATGTATGCTAGTTAATAACTGGTGCCCGACCGAAGGTCGATTTCTGGCCGAAGTCGAAGCCGATTAACTGGCTGTCGGCGCTACAACTTTCGGCCGAAATCAAACCTGAAGATTTAATAACACCAAGAATTTCCGTTTAAGTAAAGTTTAAGATTGTAAGAAGTAGTAAGAATATAATAATATTTTTTGAAAGTTTACATTCACTGTCTATAAATATCTTAGCGAATGATTATTTTTCAACTTGTCAAAAATAATAATGAAATATAGTCTTTGTTTTGTTTATTTACTGGCGATCACTGCCCCCTGCGCGTCGCCGCTGGCATGGCCACTTCACATTTCGTCCGATTTTGACGCAAATCAATCTTCGGCTCAGCCCAAAAGCCCAAGCCTAAGGGTTCCAAAAAAAAACAATTAAAATATTAGAATCGAACGACAATATTATAAGTACTAAGCATTAAAACGATAGACCGAATGCATTCTTTCCCGTATGCGAACATTTGGATCGCGGGTTTCCTATCGTAGTATAGAACATCAACGTCTATGCGACGAACGCTATCGGTCCGTCGCTTCACGCGTGAATTCTGCCTCGTCGCGTACTAAACAAATATATAATAACTATTCAGGTTCCTAGAATCTAGATTATAATAGTATATAAGTCACGCAAAACCGGTTACTTATCTGCAGACCCATATAAAGCAGATTGACGTGAATCTGTCCGTTTATTTCCTGGGTCAAACATTTGCGCAAATAGAATATCTACATTTTTTATGGCTAATAACGTATGTTTTAAACTTCTGATATTAATCGTGTTATGTCCTATATTAAATGATGTCTTAAAGATACGCGCTATGTAAAGATCAACCTGAAAATAATATCTTTGTATGTATGTATTTTATGTATGAATTTTCACACCCCTATGGGCGCCTTCAATTTATGCGTTTCTTGAAGGCCTGCTGCGGTGCGGAAGCGGTGCGTTAGCTGTACTGCGCACGGACGTTCGTTTTTTTCATACAAAGCGCTCGGTGCCGTTGCCGTCCTGTTGTCGAGCGATCGCGGTACCTGCACCGCGCTATAGCCGCACCGCGCGCTTTGTATGAAAAAAACGAGCGTCCGTGCGCAGTACGACTAACGAACCGCTTCGGCACCGCAGCAGGCCGTCAAGAAACGCAAAAATTGAAGGCACCCTATTTTACCCCCTTAAAGGTTGAATTTTCAAATTCTTAGCGGATGCCTACGTCGTAATAGCTATCAGTATGCCCAGCCCGATCTATCCAGTGCTATTTGAGCTAAACGGTAGATCAGTCAGTCAGTCACCTGTTCCTTTTCATTTCTTTGACTAATCCTTACTACCTATCATATGAGTAACGAAATTGTTTTTCTTGATTTGTCCTTCAATAAATTTATGTAAGTATAATAAAGTAGGCTACTTTTTATGCCAGAAAAGCAAAGGTTGCGGAAACCATTTTATATATTTTGTGATTTTTAACCAAAACAGCTAACCCCACGCGGTGACATGTGGGTAAAAGCTAGTGTATCTATTTAAAACGTGAGTAACTAGGTACACAGTTACCAAAAAATTATTAGGTACGTGACCTAAAACTGGGCAATACTTTATTTTGGCACCTTGGTGTTGCTGTGGCATCTGTATTGACCTCCAAGGTATTGTCATTTACCAGAAGAATTCATATTGTGGTGTTGTATTTATTTATAGTGTGTTGGTACAGATTTACAGAACCATTCACACTTGGCTGGCTTTATATTATCTTAGAATCTTTAATTCTCTAAAAAAATATAGCATGTTAACTTTGAGACCTGCAAAAAACAGGAATACCCAATCTAATTTGTTTTTAAGTTAATTAAGAATTCATAAATACCTCTTGCAAAAATTCGTAAGTAGGTACTTATACTTAGATTGTTTATGGAAAATTACTGACCCCAAAGTTCAGATTATACCTCGCTGAAAATGTTTCCTTAGATCCGTTTGGGTTCCGTGCCCAGAGGGTGGCACCCGGGATGCCATTTCTAAGTTTTCGGTTTATGTCCGTCTTTAACGGGCATCTACAGCTTCATCTGTATTATAAAATCGAATTTGGAATGGAGATAGATTATACCCTGGATTAACACATTGGCTACTTTTTATCCCGGATAATTGAAGAGTTCCCGCGGGAATCAAAAAACCTTAATCCACGCGGACGAAGTCGCGGGCATCGACTAGTATTACTATAAGTATTAGTAAAATATATGTTACTATAGCCTTTTTCACGACAAATAATATTTTACAAGCTATAGCTGAAGAGTTTGTAAACTTATTTAGTTTTCGTAGAGCATGAAATAGGGATTTCTTCTAATTCTTCCATCGATTCTTCTTCGAATCAGTGTGGCCACATCATCGGTTATCCATCAGATTTCGTTAGGCCACAGCGAAGACAATAGACGAAATTATATCTCGAGAATATAATAATTTAACATAGGGCCAAGTTTGGTCAGTTGGAAACATGAACACCTCCATGCAAGTTCCTTGTATAACAACATCTAGGCGTTGCACACGTTAAAACGTCATACTTACGCGAATACTATACTTTTATTTCTTTACTAAATGACACTACTCTGTCCGCGTGGAGTTAGGTTTATGAATACCCTGCGGAAACTCTGATATTACTAACCTAACCTAAAACCTATTTTCAAAATACCGATTTCAAATATATTATAACAAAGTATATTTCAATGAAAAACTTATTATTAATTCCTTGTAGACCATCCTGTGGCTCTAGAAGTGCAGGCAAGACACTCAATAGTAGCTTTTTCAAATAAAATGTTACTATAAAACACTATCATAAATATTTAGCTATTATGTACAATGTAATAATGTTTATTACACTATCTTATGGGCAACTGGATGTAAAGGCAATTGCACCCATGAAACTTTGTCATAAAGAAACTGTGTACTTCTTACTTAACTAGCTTTTGCCCGCGGCTTCGCTTACGTTAAGTTCGATTTTGCAACCCCCTATTTTATTCCCTTAGGCGTTGAATTTTCAAAAATCCTTAGAGGATGCCTACGTCATAACAGCTAACTGCAGTCCTATCCAACCTATTTGAGCTGTGTCGATAGACCAGTCAGTCAGTTACATATTACTAAGAATAGAATAGAATATCGTTTATTCATTGACATATAAAATAAAATATAAATGAAATAGATACCTACACTTAGACTTACACATATACAGAATTTCTTAAAATATAACTTAATTAGTATCTACTATGTATCATGCCAATGAAAGGATACTTAAGCCTGCAGTCTGGGCGCGTGAGAAGTTGCGATTGAACACCCACATTGATAATTTCTATTCACACAGACATATCATACAATATTAGTATACGCACCCTGGAAAGTAACAATCTTAACAATCTACGTTTGGCGCTTCCCTTAAGTTAAATGTACATCACGCGTTCGTCTTAGAAGGATATTAATGAATTTCACAGAAAATACGCAATGTATTTAACCATTAGATTGTCGTTTTGTTTAGTTCGCGGGCGGCGACGTGCGGTAGTGAGTAGCCGGTGGCATAGGGTGGGGTCACAGTGCACGCTTTTTGTCATGTAACTTTTGCGTGAATTGTGATTCGAATTATGTAAAGAGGAATTTCCAAATACATAGTCAATAATAGTTACAAAAATATTTAATTGGATAAAGATTACTAAATAATCATGATGAGAACGTCAACATTTTTCATCGTACTCATGTTTCAACAGACTAATTTGAATAAAAAAGGGGTTATAGTTGCTCAACTATAATAGTTCAATATATAGCCCCGCGGACGTGCTTGTAGGTAATTATGAGTATTGCAAACATGTATAGTACGTATATCTCACGAAGTTACGGTTAATTTTTTTTAAATAAAATATAGCTCATGTTACTTACGAATAATAGCTTTCCATGAGTGTAAGAATTTTTAAAATCGGTTAAGTAGTAGTTTTTGAGTTTATCCATTACAAACAATTTTACAAACTTACAAATAAGCAAATATTTCATCTTTACGATATTAGTTTAGACAAAACAAGTGTCACTAAATAATTCAAACTCAAACTCAAAATTATTTATTTCATGTAGAATGCTGATTCTGCTGAGAAGAGCCGGCAAGAAACTCGGCAGTTGCTCTTTTCAAAACAAAAAATGTTACAATATGTAGCTTATACAGTATCTTGTGGCAGTTGAAGCAAGCAGATTGGTTCCAAGTAACTCTGTCATTTACAATTATATTTTGCATGTTTTGTATTTCCTGAAATAGAACTCTCGTTGCTTTTTCAACATCAGTGCACGCATCATCCTTCAAGCTTTTGTTTTCCAGAATTGACACTTTGTTTCCTGAAACAATATAGTTAATAAGGTATTTATTAGAAATTAGGATATAATTAATTAAATTAGATTTTTTGCAAACCCCAATTAGATTTTAAAGGTTTAAAAGGTGGCCTATATGTTAATCCAGGGTATAAGCTATCTGAATTCCAAAATATGTATCAGCCAAATCGGTTTAGTGTTTGTAGGGTTATAAAGACAGCTAGTCCATTTTAAAGTAATTTTTAATACGGCTGCTCAAAGAGCTTTTTGTAGCTGTATCTCGTGCGGAAAGTTCGATTTTCCGCATTTGTATCAAAATATACTATTGAAGGTTAACAAACATTCAGCCAGAAAACATAACAATGTTTTGGGCTTCGCCACAGTCGAAGTCGAAGCTTTGTCTGGGGGGAGGCTTTAGCCGTGACTAGTTACCACCCTACGTCAAAGACGTGCCGCCAAGCGATTTAGCGTTTCGGCACGATGGCGTGTAGAAACCGATTAGGCTTAGGTTGAATTTACACTGCCGTACCCATTCCAAGTTAGTCCGCTACCATCTAAGACTGACATCGTCACTTACCATCAGGTGAGATCGCAGTCAAAAACTATCTTGTCAACGATAAAAATAAAAAAGTCGGGTAAAAAGATGAGTACATTATAAGTACTTACAGCTTATGTTAAATCTTCCTTTGTTTTTTTTTTTTGTGTTTTTAGTAATTTCCTTTACGCTTTTTCATATCTACCTGAAATGAGAAGAAAAATAAGTTACGATATTAATGAGTACATTAGTGTTTGCTAATTAATGAAGTGTTTGATGATTAAAAAAATACATAATAAAACTCACATACTTACTACGTTCGAAGAATACAAATAAAATTAGCAGTCGTCTCCGACACTCGCGACCCACCCTAACGCTCGAAACAATTATTATATCGCGATCGCCGGAGTTGCGGTGCTCTGCGAAAAGGAGCGTGCTATCACCTTGAATATTGGGACGCGATTGAATTGATTTGTGGTTGAACACTGTAATATAAAGCGAATTACGGGCGGCTACTGCTTCATACTAAAATGTATGAGCAACGGGGAACGATTTTCGCTACAAAATTAATGATTTTTAGTCTTATATTATTGCTTTTTGGTTTGAATTAATATAAAATTTTAATGGTGAAAATATTTTCTATACTTCCTTCTCACGATTTAACCAAAAATTATTCCAAATATAACATCGGAATAGCATAAGATGTATTAAATAGAAAAGGTCGATTTCGGTGATTTTGATAATGTTGTCGATTTTTTTTCTCAAAAACTGAGATTTATTTTAGATATATTTCGCGGCGTACTGTAGCTTCATCTATTAAGCAATTGAGGTTTTTTTTGTGGTGTCATTCAATTCAATGAGTTTTTTAATTTGCGTTAAACCGTAAGTGTCTATTTGCGCATTTCTTCCAGACTTGCCTCTTAACAACTTAATAACCCTACCTTAGTAATGGTCTGATAACAATTCACAATCGACGTCGAAATCGGTTTAGAAATTTCCAAGACATCGGTGTACATAAAAAAATAATAATAAGAAAACACCCCCTTTTTCGAAAGTCTGTTTACTGTTACTATCCACATTTGATCACTCATTGAATTCTCTGTCTATGAAAGTCCCGTCAAAATCAGTTCAGCCATTCCGAAGATTAGTTCAAAAAATTTAAAAACGTGTGTCTGGGTTATGCTATCAAATTATATTATTATATACAGACGGACACTATAATTTTATTTGTTTTGTAGATATTTGTATTAAGTATATCTTACATTTATGACAAACATGGATATATCTGTAGGTTAGTAAGTAGTCATGACAATTGAAACTGTTACTCAATCGACAACACTCCAAGCATCAATATGCGACAAAGATCAATTAAGGTACATACCTGCTCGCTTCTGTCACATTATGTAATATCTGATGTCAGTATTCAACATTCATGTGAATCGTTAGAAATTATAGTATAAGTACCAAGTTGGTATATACTTAGACATTGAACTCGAGGTACTACTCTCAACTTCTCAATTCTGTGGCTAAAAAGCTTAAAAGAAACGACGAAACCGACGTAACGCTCGCCATACGTACAAACGTGCCAAAACAAAAATGATTCTAACTAGTTACATACTTGTTATTAGCTTTTCAAAACGATTGGCATTTTGAAAGGCATTTTTTATTCCGGAATAGCAAAGGGTACCCAGCGGATTTCTAAAAAACCTTAATCGATAAATCATCCTTGTATTATAGTGAAAAAAATAAAATAACCGGTCAAATGTGAGTCGAAGGGTTCCGTACCAAAAAACGCCGAAAAAAACACGAAAATAAAAATTGTAAAAATCACGAAAAGATCCATGAAAAATTCCAACGCTGAGCGAGTCTGAATCATCTACTGAATTTTCACCTCAGTTTCAGTTTTTGTTAGCATGTCCCTTACACCCTGTATAAATAGATAAGTTTTAAATAAAGATAGATAGATATAAGTTACTAAGATAGATATAAAGATTACTAAATTAAAACAACATTTTGATACAAATACACTGTCGCAACTAAGACTACGTGCAGATTCCTAACTGTGCAATTGTATTATGCACATATAATTAACTAAGCCAGTGTTAGTAAATCTCGTTATAGTAAATTGTATTAAAACGTGGAACTAATTCCTTAGTTATTAAAATTGCATAATTCATGTCACAGTTTGCTCACTCTCTTGATATAACTTCTATTCATACCGTATTCGTAGACTACCAAGTCTATACGAAATAATTTATTAGTCGAGTCTTTTCATATAAACTAGCGGAGAAATTTCATTCAACAGGGGGCTTACCCACGTTAAAGTAGTATTTCTACCTTTAGGTACTATTCTGTGGTATTACATCTATATTTTTTGAGATGTCATACGATGACGTCCTTTTGTTTGTTACTCGCTTTAAGGTTGAGATTGTTGATGTTGACGCTAGTTGACGGGACCTTATTACTAAGGCTGAAATCTATAGACCGCACTTTCAAACTCAAACTCAAAATTATTTATTTCATATAGGTCAACTTGTGGCTCTTATGACAACGCTCTTCACTCAGCTCAGACTCAAGACAGAGTTAAAACGTGACAAAATGTCAGTGCATGTTTGTGTCTCGTTTTAACCTCTATCTTAAGTCTGAGCTGAGCCAGAGCACGCTTTATAGATGTCAGCATTAGCCTTTGCTGTCCATCCGTCTGACCGACTGTCAGTTGACTGTATATTATGAACCGTAATAGGTCAGCGAATGAATATATATCGATGTAATAGGTAGATACTTGAAATTTTCACAGAATGTGAAAATCTATTGCCGCTATAACAATAAATAAAACAAACAGTTAAAAATTGCCATGCCATAAACATTTGCCTTTTTTCGATCTTCATAGGTGTTAAGTCTTGTTGTCAAGGTCAAAGCGAACTCCATCTTTGAGCCTTACATTATATCAAGTGCAAAATCCGCACCCAAATTGCAAAGATGCTTCTCTGAACAGTCCAAACGCAGTCTTGTATAAAAGCTCACGGAAATTGTAGGGTGTTGAGCAACTAAAATATTTGGTAAACTTACTCTATTTAAAATCCTCTTTTGCATATTTTTTTAAGCACATGCAAACAAATCTCGATTTTTTAATTTAAACAGGACTATTAGTAGGTGGCAATAATCGACCTGCGGAAAAATTTAACACTTATATTATGTTTATTCTTGTCTCTTCCTTGTTATTGAAATACTCTTTGAATAAAAAAGAGACTACATCTGTTTTCGTACCGACGAGAATATTATGTTGACATGCAGCAGCATGCATACATAAATAAAATAATGTAACATAAAATGTAGCAATTTATAAATTCTCGCATCTTATAATAGTTTTTTATTTTAATAGGGTCAATAAAGATCGCATAATGACTAACAAAGTTACAAGATCATTCTATGAATATTAAGGAATATTTCCTGTTCATAACAATAAGTCAAGTCATTCAATATAATTTCCTTTTACAAAATGTATGTACCTAATCGCAACATCAACCATTGCTTTAAGATTTTAGTAGATTGTAATATTATGGAAGTTTCAGTAGACGCAATGCTTTTCAGGCGCATAAAATTTGATGCACTGGTTGGTAGTTTCAGCAATAGTGTGATATTTCACATTGTTGCTTGAAGGAGTATATGTAATTAAGTATAAGTTACTCATACTTGGCAGATATCTAATGCATTTTACAAGGTTGTAGTACTTTAGAAGATGCAGTAGAGCAATGGTTTTCAGTTTTGATGCTCTGATTGATATTCACCTAGAGCAGTAGTGTTTCCTTTCCGACTGTGATTTATTTCGGAGGGTTTTGAAGTTCTTCGACCTTGTCCCCAGTTCACCTTTTTCCGCTCCGTTCTATCTACAACATCGGGACGACTTTCATTCCTACCTCATCGATATCCCATCTATGCGCACGAGGCGCTTTAAAGTCTTTAATCATCATTCACACAGCTAAGGTCTGGAATGCTCTGTTGCCTGACACCTATTAAATCTGGGTATCTTTAAAACAAGAGTGAATAATACGCCTCTTCTAGTCGTAACGTGTTCTATTTAAGCCACATCGTCATTTTCCATCAGGTGTGATAGTGGTCAAGCGAGTGTGTGCCTATAATGTATAAAAAAGTGTGAAATAGTTTGAAGGAGTATACTTATAATATTATGTACAAGTTACTCACAGTTGGAGGCGCGTACTCGTAACTTGTATCGCAATGTTTGAGAACGTTCTATGGGATGCAGTCGCCAGTAAGGTAGTGGGGTGCTCTCTGTGGCAGTAGGTCAGTGGTTCCGCAGGGCGCAAGCGCGGCGGGCCTGATTCTGGCGCAATCCTTACGTAAAGCTGCACGGCTTAGCGCCCGCGCAGCGCAGCACGGTGAAAGTTGCGGCTTCACACTCACAGCTAGGGTTGCCAACCGTAACCACTAAAAATACTAGCTCCTGCCCTCGACTTCCTCCGCATGTATTTAGTTATTAAAATCCCGCGGGAACGCTCATTTTCCGGGATAAAATGTTGCCTATGACACTGTCCAGTCTCCATTAGAGATAAATTTTTATTTTGCATCAAAAAAAAAATCCTCAGATTTTAAAATTTATGAACGCGCGTTAAGATTAGAAAGATATTTTATAATTTTTCTATTGTTACTGTTGCCATAAAATACCTTATTTTTTAATGTATCTACTTTTATAGCTTACTAGATGATGCCCGCGACTTCTTCCGCGTGAATTAAGGTTTTTTAACTCCGCGTGAACTCTTTAATTTTTCGGGATGAAATGAAGCCTATGTGGACTATGTGCTATCTGCTAGCTATAGCTATTCCAAATCGATTCATGTGGCAAAGAAAGTGAAAGAGTAACGAACATCTATCCTTCCATCCACACAAACATTCGCATTTATAATATTAGTAGCATTAGTAGGATTAGTAGGATAGGATAGTAGTTAGTAGGATTCTGAAATATACTATTAACCAGACGAAGAATTGTTGGCAACCCTACTCACAGCCTCGAACACTGTCACCTGTTCTTTACCGAAGTTCTTTAAAGAAAATTGACCTCATTGCATAATCGTTTGATAACAATTAGCTTGATCGCTCGCATTTGGATCATCTTTGACGATACACCAAGAAATACTTCGTGGGGAATATTCGCTTTTATGGACTGATGATTTCGAAAGAATTTGTAGATTTTCCGAAACACAAAAAACGGGCAAAAAGTAAAACTCATTTATTAGAAACTATTTTTTATTTCGTTTTTAAAATCCCGTGGGTACTCTTTGATTTTCCGGGATAAAAAGTAGCCTATGTTACTCTCCAGGTCCTCAACTATACCCATACAAAAAATCACGTCGATCCGTAGCTCTGTTGCAGAGTTATTGAAGGACAAACCAATAAACAAACACCTTTTCACATTTATAATATTAGTAAGGATAACGGATTTCTTATGACAAGGATAGGTGCCTACATGAAAGCAATCAGCCATGCACTCAGCTGCATAATATATTAATTTTTTTTAAATTACATATTTATTTTAATTACTTACTATTATCATAAGGCCAAAATTAAGTCTACATAAATTAATAAAATAATAATTTGAATAGTATTAATATGGGTCCATAGTAGTGGCAGACTGTTCAATGGATTGCAGTTAACGCCCGTAGTAAAACAGCCGCTCGTACAGTTTTATAACAAGTGGGAGTGAGTTTTAGGTCAGGGTCGCATAACATTCGATTGTATAACTGTCGGCCACTCGTACTTATTTGAATTCGAATTCGGTAATGTGATGCCATACGGTTTTTGCATGCGTTTATAATTAACCCCTTTGCTTTATTTAACTTGTCTCTTATTATTAAAATGCCTTGTGCATTTAAAACTAGCTTTTGCCGTCAACTTTGTCACTGTGGAATTGCGGGTAGGTTTATAATAATTGGGTGTTTGATTAATTTTTTTTTGTATACTTATAATATAAACGGCACTATTGTGCCTATAAAATTTGAAGAGTTCCCTCAATTCCTCCAGGATCCTATCATCAGATCCTGACCTGATGACAATGGGACCACCTGGAAAGTATACTCTTTCAAACAAAAAAAGAATTTTCCCAATCGGTCCAGGTATCTTCGAGTAAAAGGAACATACGTAAAAAAAAAGATTCCGGTGAATGGAAAACCTCCTCCTTTTTTTGGAAATCGGTTAAAAATCCCGCGAGAACCACTCCCAAGACTTCAACAATACCCATGCTAAATAAATCATCTAGATCCGTTCCTCCGTTACTACATGATTGAAAGACAGTACAAAACATACAAACATTTATAATATTTATATTTTGTTTATCTATATTTCATAAATATTATTCTTACTTTTTGCCAGTGCCTTTTTTTATGATCTCCGGAAAATCTACGTTCTTACTCTTTGCTGGATGCCTTTACTTAAAATGTCATGTTAAAATTGATAGCTTGATACAATTACCTTTTACTATCGTAAGTTCAAGTTCAAGTTCAAATTATCGTCGGGGCTCTTTCACTTATCTCAATCGGAACAATGAAGGCACAATGTAATCGTAAGCTCAGTAGTTTTCTTTGTGCGTAACAATATTTTGATAGTTGATAAAAAAAATCTTGCGCTGAGTAACCGGACTTATCCAGAACCTAGAGTGGCAACAGCACGTTAAAGAGACCTCCGATCGGAAAGGAATAAAATGAGTCGCAGTAAGCCGCTGGAATGGAATCAAGTAGCGCAAGACCGGGCGCGTGAAAGTCTCTTCAAGAGACCTATATCTTCGTTTCCTGGGAATCTTTTCCGCAAGTAGGCGTCAATTCGCCCGTTTTGCGAGACCTATATATCTATGTATGTATAATTAATTAACGAAGAATAAGATTACTAATAGCATTCTTCGGAAATGGCAGAATTCTGTGAAATCTAGAAACTGATTAACCAATTTTTATTATAATTTTCTAAGAGTTTTGCAAGTGGCCTAATTTTTTTATTATTTAAGGTTAAGGTGTTTTACCACTTCCATTGATTTCATAGTCTATCGAAATCTATTTATACATGCGCAGGAGTTTTCAATCAGTACAACTCAACCGCTATTAGCGTATCATAAACGAAGGTTGTTTATACCAACAGACGTTCCTATAATACACCTAGGTACATATACATCCTAAGTGCAAACAAGCTATTTAGTTCTCAGCTATTTCCAGCTATCGAGTATCAACAACGTGTAGTTTCAATAGGATCGCGATGGGCAATGTTCAGCGGCGATTCGGCGAACGTGACAATGGCACGAAAGAGTTTTGTAACAATCGTGCAAGCATGCGTTATAAAAACATACCGAAGATGCCTCACTGCGATATCTCGTGGTCGCGGTTTAGCTCGCTACCTCGATGTCGCCTCCGTTTAAAACAAATGTATGCAAACAGACAAGCACCAAGATGCCTCACTGTACAGCGATGTATCGCAGTGAGGTATCCTTCGACGTGTTCAAAAAATTTCAATTTCTCATATATTTTGTATTGAATGGGTTTTTTGATGGCAAGGAAAGTGACCTTTTACCCCGGAAAAACAGTAACCTAAGTCACGCGGGCGAAGTCGCGGGCAAAAGCTAGTAAATAATAATAAGATCGTTCAGTAACTTTTATATTGTCCCTTATAGTTTTAGTTTTTTTTTTTTTATTTGTATGGGGGTTTTTTATTTTATATGTATGGGGAGCCCTAAACATTTTCGGGGTCAAAAATTAGCCTAGACCGCTACTACCTGTATGATGACAGTTCGATTGCTATCGGTAAAGCCCAACACACGTTTACTTAATGTTTGGAACATTAAAAGTAAACGTGTGTTGGGGTTATGATATCGTTCAAAAATCGTAGTATGCGCAGTGAGCTAATAGGAAGCAGTGATTTTGAAATCACAGATGCTTCAATATTATTTATTTGTATGGATGGTTTTGTAAATTTACATTCTCTAACATTTTGTTCGTCGGGTCATTGTTTCGACAGTCGTAATTATGTACAGTCGTAATGTCGCGGCTTACGAATTCGATATTATAAACTTAATCTTTTCTTCCTTAAATTAAAAGTACTACTAATTATATTTACAAAAAATACACGCCGTCCAAGTGGTCGTTTATGGGCATGGTGCCCAAAACACTGGCGCTATTACCTCGTTGGATAGCGAGGCTTAGCCGTTGAGCTAAATAAGCGCCAGCTCTTTATTTTTTAATATTACTGTGACATAACTTTTTTTTATTTGAAAATATAAACTATTTCAACCAGATTGTAAATCGGAAAGTGTGCTCGTTTGTTGATTTATTGGTATGTTCTTCAATCACGCTTGAATGGAGTAACGGATTGACGTGATTTTGCACGGATATAGTTGAAGACCTGGAGAGTGATATAGGCTACTTTTAATCCCGGAAAATTATAGATTTCCCGCGGGATTAGAAAACCTAAACTCACGCGGACTAAGTCGCGGGCATCAACTAGTAATTAATACCTACATTATACATCATCATACAATTTCCATAAAAATGTGCAGTTTAGAACTAGGCTCGCCCTCGTTTCTCTTGTATTGCTATGTATTGTGACGCAATCGCAGGAAATTCTCTTTAAATAGGTACCTACTCATTCCGTATGCAAAACCTACGAACAGCTAGTTTTTTAAGGGCAGTGCCGGAATTGACACTTCCGTCATATCGGACATTTCATAAACCACGGAAAGATATAGGGAATTCTTATCATAGCATGATAAAAATAAAATTTAATGCTTGCCAATTTTTGTATAATACCTATTATGTAGGTATTTTATCCTACTTCCTACCAATATTATAAATGCGAAAGTTTGGATGTACGGATGGATGAACCGATTCAGCTGACAAAGAGATAGTCTGGAATAGGCTACTTTTTATTCCGGAATATAAGAGAGTTCCCCCAGGAATTAAAATCCCTCAATCCACGCCCACGCAGTCAAGGGCATCAGCTATTTTTACATATATTTCATAAGTGCTTTGGTATAATACTTAACAAATGGCTATGCAATAACCTTTTACGGCCAATGACTTAATAGTTATGCTAGGTAATCTACCAGTCCGCATTCTGCATACGAATTTTCGCGAAGTTTTAATTTTGTGTTATTTTTATCAACTCAAAAGTAATTAACGTAAAAATCGAATGTCGATAATGAATTTTTCACGCATGATTTTATATAATAGCCTTTTAATTGGTCATCCATATGGTTTTTAATCAACTTTAGTCGCAAAAGTCGTTTCAGTATTGGAAATCAGTGCTCATACTCGTATTGATATCGTCGTAAAACACATTTCAATGAAGAATTCAGTCAAATAAGCGGAAAGCTTGTGTTAGGAGTGGGTACGACAATAGTGCAACTGGTGGGATTCGAACCTGCGACCTTACAGTTTTCAGTCCGCACCTTAAACCGTTGAGCTATTGAGGCTTATGAATTGTCATTGTCATTACATTAACACTATTTCTACTTTATTTTTACTTTACTTTATTATTGACTAGCTGGTGCCCGCGACTTCATCCGCGTGGATTTAGTTTTTAAAATCTCATGGGAATTCTGATTATCCGGGATAAAAGTAGCCTATCTCATACTCCAGGTCATCGAGTATACCCATGCAAAAAATCACATCGATCCGTTGCTCCGTTGCTGCATGATTGAAGGACAATCAAGCAAACACACTTTCGCATTTATAATATTAGTAACGTAACGATAGTCTTATATTAAGTACAAACCTTGTTTTATGTTAACGTTTCGTTCGTGTTTTATCTTTTCTTTTATCAATGTATTTTGATAATTTCTGTTCATATTGACTTTATAGGTACCTTACTAAATTGAAGTTGGCAGTAAAGTTAGAAAATGAATGTAAATAAAAATATGTTAAAATATTAATGAACTCTATTTGTTGATTGTCCGATCTAACGCAGTCGTCATAAGTAGGTAGGTACAAGCTACCATTTTAGATTCGTTTCTTAATTAGAACGGGTTATACGGGTATTTCCATGAAAAAATCACCTCGTGCGGCAGCTACACGGCTCAGCTCAGGTTATAACTTTTCAAATATTAATTTCCATTATCAACGTTAACTCGACGAAACTAATTAATTCAGAAACAATTAGGTAGTACCACCACATAAATCGAATGTTGTTAATTAATTATTCACACTTGACTTATTAACTTTTAGTTTAACATCATACAAGTATGGTCGCGGACAGAAAATGTTTATCAGTTATCAAAGTAGATTCTATATCACATTGGGTGCAGTAAGGTCTATAACGCCATAGAATATCGAAAGCATATCGACTGTCATTCATAGACGTGTGCAATGTGCATGTAATTATGGTAAACATTTTCTGTCCGCTACCGGATATGATGTTTGATTCACTTATAGGCAATTTCTGAACTTGTACGACTCAAGCAGGCATTTTTCAGTAAGTAATGAAAATTTTCTCAAACAAACTCGAACGTCTAATTCGTTATAAAAATAACCGCGTGTGGCTCGAGTCTCGACTATGTTCATTGGCTTAGAACTTATACTCAAATCAATCTATAAACTCGGAACAATCCGCAATTTTGCATTTATTAAAGCATAATATTAGTAGAGAAGTAAGTCTTACTAATATTATAAATGCGAAAGTGTGTTTGTTTACGATTTTTCCTTCAATCAAACCGCAACAGAGTAACGGATCGACATGATTTTTTTTGCACGGATATAGTTGAGGACCTGGAGAGTGACTTAGGCTTTAGATGGAGTTTTTAAAATCTAAACTAATGGAAGAAATCTTGAGTATCAGTGCTGCTGATATTGTATAAACAAATAATAATGTTTTATATTATACATGATTAGATACAAGCTTATAATACGGTATAAAGAATTGTGAAAAGTCAGCAGGCTCCACAAAATGTCTAATTATCACAATTCCACAGCGGATCCAAAGTGGTACTTAGTCACGAACACCTCTCCACAGGGCTTACCACGCCTATACATAAGCTGACCTAATTATTATCAACACCCACTTCGCTCATGCCTACCTAAACTCATTTCATAAAAGTATCATTAAACCGTTTTATTTAGCGTCACTAAGATGTACTAGTACACGTATTATTTTTTTGGCGTGTCGTATCCAAATGGCAAAAGTGAAAAAATGATATGGTAAACGAAATGAGATACAGTTACGTTTGAATACTACTACGAGTAGATCAGTTGTTGACAATTTTTGTACAGTATCTAATAACAATTTAGACATAATGAATTTTCTTAAAAACATAAGATTTTATGTTAATATTTTTATTTTTTTCTTTGTTTCAGATATAATTAGTCGGTAGGAAAAACTAATCCAAAGATGGACAGCCTTTACGCTTGGTACAAGGACTTAATGGACAATCGAGGCGGTAAGTTTTCCAATAATGCATTAAAAAACTTACAGATATTCCTCTCTTCCTCTCTCACTCTCTGCGTCGATCTGTTCATTGCTGAGGGTCTCGGGATAGCAATGCGATACTTCCACATAGATGCAATCGTTATCATTATCATCATGAAGCGATAGATATCTATCGCAGTAAGATGGTTGAAGCCGTGATATAGTAATATTCCTAAGGCTATAGGTAAAATAGTGTAATTCTCAAAAAAAAAAAAAAAGACGTGTGGCACTCGGGGACTGCCGCGGTAAAGCTATTGAATAGCATTTTTTATCAACGCCATCTAGCGGTGAGAGGAGTCCCGTGTCAGGTTATTTTCGTTACGGAATTTCTGGATTCGGTCTCCACGCTCAAGGCCCGCGATAGAAGCTATGCAATAGCTTAAAAATCCGAACCCCAAAGAACCCTCTCATATTTTGTTTTAATGTTTAATACTTAATTCCGATTTCACCAACGTAAAATAAGTCTTATACGAACGTAAATTAGATAATTTAGCAGATTTTCAATACAAAATATTTCAGAACGCCCAATTTATTCCTCGGTTAAACGTCACTCGTCGTTGGTAAAATCGGCACTTGAGTTAGTATACTTACTTATTACCTATTCAAAAATTATGCCCAAGTTGCATAACGTGAATGCGGTTTCAGTAGCTCTTTATCATTAAAAGCCGTGTGATCTCAATAGCTGCATCGTCAAAGAGATTCTCGCACGAGATTACATTTTGCTAATGTAATACACTACTTTTTTCATATTTTTTTACAGTTTTACGACTTTAAATAAGATACCCAATACATACAACTGTGTGAAAAAGAATTACGGTCCAAGGGACAGCTAGTCCATTGTTAGAATTGAGATATCTAATGAGGGCCGATTTCTTCATCGTAAAATTAGTCTTAGCCGAGCGTAGATATTTTGACAGATTTTTCAATACAAAAACTGTCAAAATATTAAAACGCTCGGATAAGACTTATTATACGTTAGTGTAATAAGCCCTAAGTAATAAATAATAAAATTAGACGTGTAATTAGGTTAGTACGCCTGATGGACCTTATTTTCCGTGCAACGTACTCGTATCGATAAACATCAACATGGGGGGCCGTAGCCGTTGTCGTAGCGATTGAATTTAATTTATTTAATTTCATTATTTACTAGTTGCCTCTGGCTTTATATAGTTCATATCTTGTCTTTTTACCCGGGGCATGTATCTTCTAGAAGTGAATTTCTTAAAATCCAACATTTGAATTTCAATCGCACTCAGAGCATATTAATAAGTTATTAATATGCTCTGAGTGCGATTATCTCCCTTACAGTTATTAATAATAACTGTAAGGGAGAGGGCAGACTGGCTACTTTTAGCGGCAGCGTTCGTCGTTTTTATGGTCTTTTGCAATTCTGAGTCGGCGTCCGGCCGCTCGACAGCGACTGAGAATCGCAAAATGCCATGAAAACGCTGAGCGCTACCGCTAAAAGTAGCCAGCCTGCCCTCTCCCTTTATACTTGAGTGCCTTTTTTGCCCATTGAAGGGTTGGATTATTAGTCAATATTTCGCGCTCCGCCCACGTCCGACAGTCGGTGACCGACTTTTTATCGCCAAAAAATGAACCACACAGCTTGCAATATTCAAACGCACACGTCCTACCAAAGGTCGGTCTAAATCACACCCAAAATCGATGATAAAAGTAGTTAGTAACTAGTTACTATGAATTCAATTTTATGTTTTCCCTTTTAATCAAATAAAAAATACTTCATGGGTAACTTATACTGTTTCATTTATCAAGAAGTATGAAATTGGTAGATTTCACAGGGTTTCGAAAATAAATAGTAGATCTTAGCTCTAATCAAGTTAGCCACCCCTGCTGCTGCTCTAGGGCTTATTAGAATAGAGAAAAAGGGATCACAAGGAAGGTGATTTTTTCCATTTCATATAGAGCGTCATTGACCCTTACTCAATGATTTGTTCGTGACTTTTAATATTTTTTTAGTGGATTAAAGGTAAAACTACTTGAATCGACCTAGACGCGAATAATTAACTTAAATATTTAATGCGGCCATTGAACCTATTCAGTGTCAACGGTGTCGTTGACCTCATCGATGCCTTAGTTATAAATTGTAGCAACCCCATAATTCTTGAAAAATATCTCGGCATATTATGAATAGTGGATTGGTTACACTTAACGTAAATTTTAACCGACGAATAAAGTTGTCGTTTTGATAATTCTTGTATTGGCAAACTGTCAAAACGTCATATTTATTCGTCAGTTATATCGTTGTCGTCGTTATAGTTTACTTGGCGAGGGTGAAATTGGCCCTTACTATACAAAAAACTAAAATGTCACCTGGACTAACGTGCAAAATAGAGAGCTATAATTTTGTGAATACTTTATTTGATAGCACTGAACAAAGTTTGATAACAAAGATTGTCCATCGTCATTATAAGTATATTACTTTACATATTGTCATTGTCATCTGACAATACGTCATCTATGTAATGTATTCGTTTTCAGCAGTTACAGCCCCCCAGGCTTTAATGGCAATACATTGTTAAAATGATTAAAAATGTAGTGTTGTTATTTTACGTAGACGTACAAGAACTAACGAGTTCATTATGCCACTGCAGGTCCTTGCGCAAATGAGAAATGCAACATGTTTTTAATAGGATAAATCAGCTATATTTACGTTTGAAGAGCCTTAGAGCGGCAATCTACTGCAAACTCTCTAGATATTTGCTTAACGATGTTACGTAAAGTGTTGCACACAGATGCGCTTGGTTCATACTCGCGCCAGATATCATCTGCACGAAATCCCTAGTACCATTTTGCGGCATTTTTTGTAAATTATCAGTTATCACATTAAATTTAAATTTTAGACTACTTGATCCTGCAGCATCAGATCAAGGTTACCATGTCTTGGAAATAATCCAAACTAACAACACACTAATTCGGCTACTTACAGCTGATGGCGTGTTTGGGCTTATTATTAAAATGGTCTCAATGGGTAGATATATCTTGATTGAGGATCGAGAAGAAAGATCAGATGATAGACAAGAAAACCAAGTACATGTCCGACCATAGATTCACCTGTCGGGAGTGTTTTAATTTACACGTGTTCTCCTGACAGCATATATCTAAGATCACCGCCAGAAAAAGTAAAATTCTCAAAAGTGTTTTAATGTTTAGTGTTTTACCATTCAATTTTCTTTGTATTAGGTACCTAGTACAGGTAGAGTAGCTCTTTTATTATACAAATCGATATATTCGCAAGATTTTCTGCCCCTCAGTCATCATGAGGTACTAGATGGTGTTAAAATTATTAAGTAATTTTTATATGTTTAGAGTTTAACAAGTAACATTGCTTGTTTGTATTGATTTATTTACTCATTATAATGGCAATGTCAATAATGGAAGACATGACGCAAATTGAGCACTCCAAATCTCATTTACCGGAAATGTTAATATTTGATTAAATTGAGCAGTAGCAATGGACGTTACGTATAGCTAAATTGAAGGTTATGATAATGATAAACATTTTGCCAGTTTTTTGAAACAATCTGTTGAATCTGCCTCGGATTAACTTCAACTACAAATTATACCTATCTAATTCTATCAATTTTTAGCATTGATTATTGAGTCGATTCAATCTCTGATATTTCAGCCTTCGGAGTTTATGTGCATTTTAAGCATTTGAATACATATCACTTATTTGAACCGTTCACCGAAAGCAATATGAGAAAAGAGAGAGTTCTCTATAATGTCTCAAAGGGAGCGTGGTGGACTATAGGCTAAACTAATGCAGGTTTGCCAGTTCAGTTTAGCCTCATAGTGTAAGGTAGGCTTTAACATACCTACTCGTTGGAGGCTGGATCTTTACGAAAAATTCGACATGAAAACCTTTGCTTGTTTTTCTTTTCTAGAACCGGCACGTGGGTAGGTATAACTAAAGCTACTTATTAAGTATCGGGTAATATGTCATCTACAAATATTTACGTGCTATATTTTTGTTTGTATACCACAACATCGTACTTGTACTAGACGATGCCCGCGTCAGTTTTTAGAATGGCATTTATTAAAAATCATTAATTAATACTATAATATTATTTGGCTAATTAAGATCCACACTTTTAGCATTGATAATCATCATAATGACCTTGATCGAAAATTCAAGGGCATTTACACAGCATACGAACTTGCAAATGTTATTTTTTTAATCATTTCCGCAAAAGATCGCGGCATTGGACTGTTTTCGGCTTAATTCTTGTAAATTATAGCCCTCGGACGATGACGCTATCTGTCATTTAGGTGGTTGGCCTCACTCATCTTGGAATCTCGCCTTCAGCGCTTCTTGACCTATAAAATAGATCGCAACACAATCAATAACGTTTTAACATTGGCAGTACATTTGAGTAGCCCTTCATTTTTTTGCATAATTTTAATAGCTTCCTTACAATAAAGTATTTGCTATATTAGCCGAATATTAAATACCCTGTGAATCAGATTTCTGCCACAATACATTGTGCCATAATATGTTGTACAATAAACAATTAGGATTAATGTACCTACATGTACCTACATTAATCCTAATTTATTGTTTATTTGCTTTTATATCAAAATCAGACCAATGACATCAAACGAGTCGCAGGGAGTCGCTGGATTCAGGCGGCGCAAGACAGGCATGTGGAAGCCCATGCAAGAGACCTTTGTCCAGCAATGGACGTCTATTGGTTGAAAAAAATATAAATCATAGACTATCCGTACTAAGAAGCTGCAATTGTGCTGCAATTTGGCATGGCATGGTTATACATATTAATCAAGTATTATGAATGATGTTTAATTTAGTATTTGTGATGAAATAAAGTTATTATTGTTCCAGATCCCAGAGTCAAGGATTGGCCGATGATGTCGTCACCGTGGCCAACGTTGGCCGCGTGTGTGTGCTACGCGGTGTGCGCGCGAAAGATTGGCCCAACGCTGATGGCGAACCGCAAACCCTTCGAACTTAGGAATATACTCGTAGTCTATAATATGGCGCAAACCATTTTCAGTGCGTGGATATTTTATGAGGTGAGCCAATTTAATATTTTCCATTTAATCGACTTCCAAACAAGAAAAAAATTTAAAAACTTTAACCCGACTACGGATATAATACGGATGTAACATCCGTCATATTAATTTTATTCCTATAAAATGTAGCCTATGTCACCCGGATCATCATAACGAACTGATTGTCAACTCATCAAAATCGGCTCAATAGTGTAGCGACAACATAACATTTTAGTTTTGCCATAGTCGGTTAAAAGGAGAAGTTCTCAATTCGGCTGGTATCAATCTCTCTTGTTCTATTCTTAATTTTTTCTCCAAGGTGGGGATAAGTAGAAATGTGTGTACCTGGCTTTAAACGGACTTGGTCATGTGACAATATAGCCTCAAAAGCCAACTATAAGGTGCGGACTGAAAACTAAAAGGTCACAAGTTCGAACCCCATCCGTTGCACTATTGTCTTACCAACTTGTAGCACAAGCTTTTCCCTTATCTGGAGGGGAGAAGAGAATATAGGTCAAGTTCAGTATGGCTAATATTCTTTTATAAAAAAAAATTATTCGAAACATTGTGGACCTCATAACAGGCTCAGTAGGGTCACTTTAGCAGGCGATGGACCGAACTATACTCAGGGTATTCGTGTATGATCAAATCAGAAATGAGGAGAACTAGGTACCGAAATGGCTCATCGAGTCGCGAAGCTCAAAATGGCAAATCTCTATTCCGAAGAATAGTCCGCATAAACAGACTAATAGACACAATATTACAGACAATAATAATTTTAAAATTGTTCAAAAAATAATTATAAAAAAACAGACAGCCAGTCTTTTATTTATGGTGATGGAATACTAGGTAAGGAAATACGGCTTAAAGTGGACAACTGTGGAATTAATTCAGAGTATTTCCTTATATCATTAATATCACATTTTATTAAAATAATTCTTCAAGAATGTTTTAAATTGTGGTTTTTAGGATTCCGTAGTAATACTTAAAAGCCTAATAGCCATTCATCCAGCCACGTTACAGTCATTTTATTCAGAAATTATTCAAATTGTAAAGTTGTCTGATAGTTTTAAAAACTGATACAGGGGCATTTAAAGTTAGGTGTGTAGTTTCAGGGTGCCTATGAATTGAATATGTTTTCGTGCAATTACATCAAAACATTTTTTCGAAAATATACAATTTAAAGATGCCACTGCCCAAATGGGCTATTCTCCTTATATTTTGTTAGTCCTAAATTATAAATATTATAACTATCTAAAAAATTCAAAAATGTTAGCACACGCTATTTAAAAAAAAAAAAAAATTATCACGACTAATAATTTAATTCTAAAACATTGATATATCCAACGAGTTATAAAGTTGACCAAGATTAGTTTAAATTGTGTAGTTTAAATGCGGTTACTGAGCTGCGGTAACAAATAACATAGAATGCAATAATTTGTTATTGAAATAAACTTTTTTATAAGTGCTTTCGAATCGTCAAGTGAATCTACCACTAGTTCGGATTGTCTTATTCATAGAGATAATATGTTTTATATTTTTTTTTTTACTAGGTTGACTACGGAACCCTTCCAGCGTGTTCCGTCACGCACTTGAGCAGTTCTATATTACGATATGATAAACATTAAAAAAGACGGAAGCGTAGGAGCAGTTATTATAACTTTAAAGAATTAAAAGCCCGCGTGCATGGACGTAATATGGTATACATACTGTACATGTACAATATACATTATGTAATACAAGGGCGGGAAGTAAGTTATTACGCTAGACATAGGTTAGACGTTTGTAATAAACGTATATAAACGTTTGTAATCCTTATTTCCATTTTTATCAAAGGCTCTCGCGATTTCGTACGTTTCTTACAAGGCATAAGATTTCAAGAACAAGAATGTATATTTTCATAACTTGTGTAAAACTTGAAATATTTTGGTAAATATAAGTTATAAACAAGGAATAAAATTAAATCACAAAGTTATAAAATCAGGGTCATGAAAGCTGCTAATTTTAAAATAGTGGCACAAGGTTTTAAAACTAGTTCTAAAAAATGAATATTACCTACCTACCTGTTTGTAGTACATACTACTTTCTATCAATATTCTATTCTATCAATGCTACTAATATTATTAATGCAAAAGTTTGGATGTAGTTCCCGCGGCAATTAAAAAACCTCAATCCACGCGAACGAAGTCGCGGGCATCAGCTAGTACAGTAGGTATAATACCAATATTCCTAGCAATAAGTTCTTAACCTCAGAAGCGACATCTTTGTGAGAGATTTAAACATGACTTATTTTTAACCCCCAACGGAAAAAGTTAAGTGTTACTTTGACGGGTGAATATGTGATCTGTGCGTTTGTCTTTTCCCTCGTAGCTCCCTAACGAATGGATGAATTTTGATGCAGTTCTATCTGTTTGAAACTTTCTGTTCTGTTCGAACCATTGGGTTTAATTAAAACTAGTTGATACTCGCGACTTCGTTCGCGTGGATTAAGGTTTTTTAATTTCCGCGGGAATTTTCCGGGGTAAAGAGTCGCCTATATGTTATTCCAGACTATAGTCTATCTCAGTGCCAAATTTCAACCAAATCGGTGCAGTCGTTGCAGCGTTATTGTGTAACAAACATCCATACATCCAAACTTTCGCATTAATAATATAAATTTTTTTAATAAAGAATATTAGCCAAGCTGAATTTGACTTATATTCTCCTCTCCCCTCCAAATAAGCGAAAAGCTTGTGCTAGGAGTGGGTACGACAATAGTGCAACGGCTGAGGATCCAACTTGCGACCTTTCAGTTTTCAGTCCGCACCTTAAACCGTTGGGCTATTGAGGCTTCTACTATATTAATAGACTAGCTTTAACCCGCGGCTTCGCTCACGTTAGGTTCGATTTTTTAACCCCCTATTTAACCCTCTTGGGGCTGAAATTTGCCAAAATCCTTTCTTAGCGGATGTCTACGTCCTAACAGCTACCTGTATACCAAATTTCAGCTCGATCAGTCCAGTGGTTAGAGCAGTGCGTTGATAGATCAGTCAGTCAGTCAGTCACCTTTGCCTTTTATATATTTAGATTACTTTGTAACCGATTGTTGATTACTTACCTTTTTTACAGTTTTGTTCTTTTCTTTGCAGTATATGGCGAGCGGGTGGTGGGGCCACTACGACTTTAGGTGTCAACTCGTCGACTACTCACGGAGTCCTAGAGCAATGAGGGTTTGTAATTTAATTGATAACTAGCTTTTTCCCGCGGCTTCGCTCACGTTAAGTTCGATTTTTCCAACCCTTATTTTATCCCCTTAGGGGTTGAATTTTCAAAAATCCTTTCTTAGCGGATGCATACGTCATAATAGCTATCTGTATGGCAAGTTTCAGCCCGATCCGTCCAGTGGTTTGGGCTGTGCGTTGACAGATCAGTCAGTCAGTCAAGTTTGCCTTTTATATATTTAGATAGATTTCCTAAATTATTTATTTATTTTAAATTTGATTTACCAAAAATCTGTTATTAATGGCAATGGAAAAGTTTATCTCTTGTAGAGGTTTCTTCAGGCTCTCCAAGATTCAAAATGAAAGAAAAAATGATAAACGAAGATATTAAATTTGATTTGCTCAAAAATGAAATTGATGCCTATGCGAATTTTAGATTTTTAAATAGGTACAGAAATGTCAATTGCTTGTAAACGTCTCTTGTTGAAAGTCTTGTAGGGAAATCCACACGACTCTGTCTTGCGCCGCCAGTGTCCAGCGGCTCCCTGCGACTCGTTTAATGTCGTTTTTCTACGTATTGCGGGAACTGCCAACGTAAATTGTGAAATTAATCTATTCGCATTGTAAATATAACTATATATATTATATATATATTATATAAATGTTATTGTATGATGATAACAGATGCATAATTTAAAAGTAATTTAAGTAATGAATGTTCCATTTAGTGTTTGTTTCTTTCTTGACTGTTTATTATTCTCGTAATTATTCATTGTTTCTGATTTTATATGGTGTCATTCGTAATGATTGATGTTCCTTTAAATATAATTTTTTAAGTAGTCACATAGTTAGAAAATAAGTAATATTACGCAAGCAATATAAAAAAAAATTTTTTATACGTTTTTTTTTCATATCGCTTGTTTTACTAGCTGATGCCCGCGACTTCGTCCACGTGGATTTAGTTTTTGAAATCCCTCGGGAATTTTTTGTTTTCCCAGGATAAAAAGTAGTATATTATGTCAGTCTCCAGGTCCTTAACTATACCCATGCAAAAAATCACGTCAATCCGATGCACCGGCAATGCGTGATTGAAGGCAAACCAAGGAATAAATAATACGGATTACTAGGATAAATAAATCATTATTGTAGTTTTTATTACAAATACAATAATGTATTTTTTAAATAAAAGCACGTTGAATGCTAGTTAGCTTTCCTACAGTTTCTTTAGTAAAATTTAAATGAGCATACAAAACTAATTTCATCAAGCGAGCCAAGAGAAATTACTTTAACGAAGTAGTAAACAACAAAACAGCTATGGAAATACTGCTTAATAAAATTATATGAAATCCTTTATATTGTATGAACTTTTTCACCTTATAAATTAACTAGCGGACGCCCGCGATTTCGTCCGCTTCTTCATTCACAATGACAGTTCCTAAATGTCCACAGCTTGGGTGGGCAGAACCCCATAAGGATTGAGGAGACGGGTCTTGGAATTCAACGATGTAGTCTTCACTGGGCACCTACAATAACTATTCATAATCGACAGTTCCTAAATCCTGCAGCATCAGGATTGCAGAGTTGCAACCCGAAGTTTTTATTGTATCGATTGAAAAAGATTCACTCAAATCGGTTTAGAAATCACGATATGCATATAATATCGAAATATGCACAGGCAGTAACACAACTTCTTCGCTTGTTCCTACAGAAGATAATGGGTAATGTTATGGTCGCAGATGGCGAACACATGCTGGTGGTACTACTTCAGCAAGTTCACGGAGTTCTTCGACACGCTCTTCTTTGTGCTGCGCAAGAAGAACGAGCATGTGTCGATGCTGCACGTCATCCACCACGGCATCATGCCCATGTCCGTCTGGTTCGGGCTCAAATTCGCGCCAGGTAAGGCCTTTTATGCCCGTTTTTACCCGACTACTAATAGCGCCGCATGTATCCGGCGGCTGCCTCCAGCGACTCTTGATGTCCACCTAGTGGAGGTTCTGCCAACTTGAGTTTTCCAGTACAGTACCTTGGAACACCAACACAGCCAACATAGTTCGAAGTGAACAATTACTTTAAATTCACAAATAAATAATCATAAGCTCAAGCTATCGCCGGCCCACATCTGAACTCCACGTGGGATCTGGCAGACTTTATATTTTTCTTTTTTTATATAGTTAATAATCTCACGAAAATATATTAATAACTTAAATTAGGGTTCGTAAAACGAAAAACTTTTTATATAAGGGAAAGGACAGCGTTTTTATGCCTATCGGCGCCTGCATCGCGATTTTTGAACACTGATTTCTCCGTTTGAACTATAGTAGGAGAGCGACAGTGATCGGCGTTTTTATGGATTTTTGCGTCTGCATCGCGTTTTAGCGCTTTAGAGACACTAATTTCTACGAGTTTCGGTCGCTAATTTCTGCGTATGCCCACGTTAACGTAAAGTAGCCAGTCTGCCGTCTCCTTAAGGTAAATAACTAGGGATATTCTCTCACCGCTGAACCGTAGGTAAAGTCCTTCACAGATAGCAACTAAACAGGCGATACGATTTCAGAGCGCGTTTTCAGAACGGATCACAAGTGACTTTTTATCCTGGCTACGTTTTTACCGTTGGCAATTTTATTAAGCGTTTTAACTTGTCTTTGACGACGACACCTACTGATGACGTTCATACCGGTATAGTTGATCCAATAAGTTAATGACTAAATTACCTACGTCTATATTATCGTCGTATACATAGAGTAGGTATTCAATTATAATAAATTATACTGTTATTGAGGTAATAACCACTATATAGTTCTGAGAATAAGAATATTCCTAATTATAACTACTCGATCGTTGTTTGTTTGTTCGTCTGTTTGATGTATCAATAATTTTACATTGCAGCACAATTAAAGTGCTGACGTAGTTTTTTTTTAATTTTCACCAAATTACAGAATTTATTTCAGAGAAGTCCAGAAAAACTCCCATGTAGTGTATTATATCATAATGTAATCTTGAATATGCTTATACATGGGTGAATAGGACAATAGCCTTGTGTTTAAGACTGCCTCCTTTTAGAAGGGTCCGAGGTTCGAATCCCGTGCACGAACCTTTTGCTTCGCGGAGTTACGTGTGCTTTTGAAACAATTAAATATAACTAGGCTTAAAAGAAGTCATCGTGAGGAAACCTGCATATCTGAGAGTTCTGCATAATGTCCTCAAAGGTGCGTGAAGTCTGACATCCGCACTTTGCTAGCGTAGTGTAACTAAGGTCTAACACAAATAATTCTATGAGGAGATCCATGCGCAGTTGTAGGCCGTTTATGAAATGATTTACACCCAAGCCGTGCAAAGCCTGCGCGTCATATCAGCCTAAAAAAAATCACAGCAAAAAGTTGTTGCGGAATATAACAAAAATATAAATGCGTATAACTTTTTATAGCTATCCTACTCGTTGGTGTTTGTATATTATATGGTTTTAATTCTGTGACACCAGAAGTGGTAAGAACTACGGTCTGCTATTAGTTGAGTTCCGGGTTAGAAACTCTAGACACTTTAACTTTTCGGAAGTTATTCACGGCCAATTTCACCAAAGTAAAATAAGTCTTATCCGAGCGCAAATTTGATATTTTGCCAGATTCTTAATACAAAAGCTGTCAGAACCATGGTTAAACATCACTCGGACTTAAGAGTTAAAACGAGTCACAATTCTCCATAATGTTATCTAAGTTGTGTGAAGTCTGCTAATTCGCATTTGACCAGAGTGATATTTGGCCTAAAACCTTTTAATTCTGAGAAAAGACACACATATGGCTCAAATTATTTAATTTTACTCCACTTTGAAAGCCCCCCATTTCGTCAATTTAAGGGAAAAATTAAAAAAAAATGTTTGTACTCTGTTCAAAGTCGTCTTTAAAAAGATATATCGCAAGTCTATGTAACGCAACAAAAAAAATTTTACTTCACACACGCTCCTATGAGAGCCCCCCTGAAATAAAGCTTTTTATATTTTTTTATGCAATGTTCGGCTGAAGGCCATCAGTATATTAGTGTATTTACATATTATATTTAAAGAAGTAATTACGTTCAGTAATTCAGAAGTTATAAGGCTCTGACGGACGGACGGACAAGTGCAAATTCACTCAAGTAGACACAGAGAACTCGCTTCGCTCGTTCAAAAAAATTCTGTATTCACATGTAGCTGAAAAGATGCACAAAAATGTCAATCAATCGTTACAATCGCAATCGGTGAAGTTTAACGCATGTGTGAGAACTACATACCTTGTGCTAACAACGCAATCAAATACAACACATAATATTTGTCGATTCTTTGCTACCTACTAACGATAATTTGAAAAAATCAGTCTCACTACAAAAACTTAAACACACATCAAACAAGTGTTTATTTTAAACATCACTATAATTTGACGGAAAAATAATATCAACCTTTTTTTTGTGTTCTTCGACTTTGGCCTCCTTTAAATTTTTTCATGGTTTTAAAGTTATATTATAATGGAAGATATCAAATTAATAGGTGGTAGGTACGTACTAAATACAAAATAAAGCGCGTTAAAATCGGGTCAGTAGTTTTCCTCAACCAAAAAAATCCCAGTTGAATTTTTTAAATATGGAATGCAATTTCTAAACTAGAGTTATTTAATTTATCCTTAATTTTTTCCTTTTTTTTTCTTTGTTTCATCATGGGTAAAAAATGTAAAGCAAGTGCTAAGGAGGTTCCTTTCATGTTATTAATACAGCATTCCATAAAAACTCCCCAAAGTCAAAAGTACGAGTATAACGTTCAATTCCTATGCTCAAGGAAAAAACAAAATTCCTTTGCTATAATTCGCCAAACCGAAAAAATTAGTATGGCAAATGCGCCGCTCGCTTTGCACCATAACACTCAATAATGCAAGAATTTGCAATTGTGCTTTGTTGAGTCACATCTCCTGAACATGCTCCAGTATTGGAACCAAGCGTAGGAAAATTTGGGTGGTGTTGCGCGGTTTCTGCGATGGTGTTGCGTTGTTTTTGCGTTTTTTCTACACCTAGAGGAGGTACAGTGTACGGATTTTATCTGTTTTGCTTATTATAGCAAAGGAATTTTGTTTTTCCTTGAGTAAGTTGTACTTTTTCGTTTGCCGCAGGTGGCCACAGCACGTTCTTCGCTCTGCTGAACACGTTTGTGCACATCGTCATGTATTTCTACTACATGGTGTCAGCCATGGGCCCCAAGTACCAGAAGTACATATGGTGGAAGAAGTACCTCACCGCCTTCCAGATGGTGAGTACAATAGATTAGAAAACGATAGTTTCTAAAGTTCCGTACCCAAAGGGTGCCAACGAGATCCTATTACTCCACTCTAAGTGCGTCCGTCTGTCTGCGGATTGTATCTCATGAACTGTAACAATTGGATACTTGAAATTTTCACAGAATTTGTATTTCTATTGCCGCTATCACAACAAATAATAATAAAAAAAGTTAAAACTTAAAAAAGCTCTCCATGACAATAAACTTTTGTTTTTGCTCAGTCTTAAGAATAGCTGGTGTTAAATCTCGTACGATGGTACGGAACCCTCCGTATGCGGATCCGGCTCACACTTGGCCGGTTTATTTTTTATTCAAATAAGCTTTTACAAAGTGCTTTTGAATCGTCAAGTGATTGTACCACTGGTTCTGAATGCCGTTCCAACCGAGAAGAACTAACGAGAAACTCGGTGGTTGCTCTATTTCAAATATGGCTTATTATGTTGGAGTAATGAGTAACGCATTCTAGTGTAAGATTCAATTACGTCAACTCATTATCGGTTTATGAGTAGATTTTTTCCTAAGTATGTCCTTGTTTATTTCCTGTTGGCATTATTTATTTATTACACACGGTACAGGACCGCATTGGTGGTATCTGTGGGTATAAATAAATCAATCGTTTATTACCACACAGTCACACAAATGATGCTAAAACGATAATCCCGCAGAACCACTTCCATATCCCACTTCTGACATCATGTTTCAATCACTTTATTCAGACGCCATTAGCCAAAGATAATAGATATTAACATAGACAATCTTAGGGCTAGTTTATATGAGTCGAATGCTTAACAGCTAGTAGTAGGTATCTGACAGATCTCAAAAAAGTATAAACTGTATTGCGGTGATTATCGCAATCCTCGTACATTAACAATGCCATAGTAGATTTATGTGTACATCTATACTTAATATTATAAAGCTGAAGAGTTTGTTTGTTTGAACGCGCTAATCTCAGGAACAACTGGTTCGAATTGAAAAATTCTTTTTGTGTTGGATAGTCCATTCATCGAGGAAGGCTTTAGGCTATATAACATTACGCTGATCATAATAACAGAAATTGACGCGGACGAAGTCGCAGGCAACAGCTAGTAATTAATTATACTAGAGTGAAAAATTTAGAGAAAAATTTAGAGATAAATTAAAAATTGATTAAGTAGTAATAGCCTAGCTAGTGGTTAGGTTAGGTTCGGTCTCCTATTCTGGGGGTCGCGGATTCGATTTCGGGCACATACCTCGGACTTTTCGAAGTACGTTTAGGCAATTAAATATCTTATCATGCTATGAATAATGTTTTCGTTTACGGTTAAAGCAAGTGTTATTTAATAATTAATTACTTAGAACGCACAGTGGTATATCGTTGAAATACTCAAGGACTAGGACCCTCCAAAAGGAGGTTCAATCGTAAATACTAAGTTACCACGGCAATAAATATATTTGAGATTCATATGTAGATAGGTGATAGGTCCGTAATTCTCATTAATTATGTTTCCTACATACGTAATTACTTTAATAAGTACCTACCTAATGACAAACAATTATGGCATTGTTTAAAGTTCAGTAGATAGCTATAAATAAACGTAATTTAACTGGAGTTCTTTGCTATTAAGCAATTATTCTGGAACTATTTAAGATTACATTATAATCATAAATTATATGTTAATGGATAATGATGATGATAATGATGGGGTTGTGAATGATGATTTGCTTTTATTAAGAATATAATTAGCGACTATACTTAACGCTCCTAATATTTTATTTATCTATGGCGATATGTAATTCTGTGGATTTATATCTACTTTGGCTATACAAAAAAATTATACTTAATAATTTATTATACTAAAATAATGGAGTCATAAAGTAAGCATATAACAAATTATTATACTTTACGACTGTAAATCTTCGCCTCTTTTGTTCAGTAACATTTCGTTTGTTAATTACTATTTAAAAAATGGTTCATCCTATCGCGTATAGGAAGAACTAATTTAGCCTAGGCCAAACTAGTTTGTCCTGAAATCGGGTTTGGCCGGTAACTTATACATCTATGCAAATAAATAAAATTGAACTGTTTGTAATATCTAAATAACACCTTTTTACAAAATGCATATAAAAATAAATACGGTTCTTATAACAAAAAGCATTTTTTTTAATTTTTGTCTGTCTGTTCGTTTGTTTGTTGCAAAAAAAATATGTCTAGAATATGCGTAATTTTATTTTCAAGTATATAGCAATGAATCACGTAGGTCACAAGTATACTGAGATTTTTACAATAATTGATAAATTAGGAGGTGCGAGAGAGAGGGAATGCTAAACGTAAGCTGGCTCTTAATTATTTTTCTTCTTTATCAACCGACAGACTTAATCCTACGAAGTGCCAATCAATTACAATGACCAGTAAAAATTGATTAATACAACTAAAGTTATTAATGTTATTGTTATTTATAGACGCTGTTTGGCTGTATATTCTTGTTTCAATGCAAATGGCGTTTCTTTTGCTAGATGCGAATTCTGGCGAATGTAGTTAACTATACAATACACTAGTGGTTCGCCCCGAACTGAGACCTCGCAATATCCCATAATTCCCAAAAGTTTTAATTATATATTGTAATAATTAACTTTTAACATTAGACGCAATAAAAAAAATAATAGTTGACATAAAACTGTTTTACTGACACAGCGCCATCTATTAGCATTATAGTGAAGCTATTAGCTTCACAATAATGCTAATAGATGGCGCATTAAAATTAAATAATTTCGTTTCTTTATAACATTTATCTAATTTTAGTATTTGTTGTTCAAGTACAGGATATAACTGAATTTTCAACCAAGTTTCACGTTCTAATATTCAGTAATTCAGAAGTTATAGGGCTCTGACAGACATTTAGACGGACACACTTCTCTGTCTAGTAGGCAAGCGCCCTAGTTGACTCAGAGAACTCGCTTCGCTCGTTCAACTAGCTTGAAAACCTTGTATTCTGTTTTATTTATTTTAACTTGACATTTAAGATAGCGTAGAACTTACAATGGTAAGTAATTAATCATTTACTTTACAATTTTAGACCGCCAAAGCGTGGGAAATTTTCGGTGTGATGAAATAAATAAAGAAAGAATAAGTAGAATACATGTTAATTAGAACATCCATAATTATATGGAATAAACTAGACCATGCCAGAGACAATTCAGAAATGATAAATACCCAAATCTCCCTGCCGGGAATCAATCCCGGAGCCTTCCATTTACTCCACGTACTAGCCGTTCACTTCAAGTTGGCTCTTAACACCCGTCCCACTTCCAAGCAAGCGGGCTAGTCTCTACTAATATCCCTACTAATATTTTTGTACTCTGTTCAAAGTCGTCTTTAAAAAGATATATCGCAAGTCTATGTAACGCAACAAACAAAATTTTACTTCAAACACGCTTCTATGAGAGCCCCCCTGAAATAAAGTTTTTTATATTTTTTTTATACAATGTTCGGCTGAAGGCCATCAGTTTACATATTATATTTAAATTTGAAGTAATTACGTTCAGTAATTCAGAAGTTATAGGGCTCTGACAGACACTCGGACGGACAGACTTCTCTGTCCAGTACAGACAAGCGCAAATTCACCCTAGTTGACTCAGAGAACTCATTCGCTCGTTCAATAAACGCGAAAGTGTATTTGTTGGGTTGTCTTTCAATCACGCCACAACAGATCTGGATGTTTTGCAAGGGTAAGTTGAGGACCTGGAGAGTGAATAGGCTACTTTTTATCCCGTAAAATCAAAGAGTTTCTTCGGGATTGTTAAAACTAAATCCACGCGAACGAAGTCGCGGGCACCACCTAGTTATAAGGTAGTAAATGATTACTTATTATTATTAACAACCGGTCAGTGTTGAAACGACACAGATGATACCAAAGATTTACTTGTCCTATTAGCAGTTCCTTGCTTAACTCGATGAGATCATATTGTTTAACTATAAGTTTAGCGTATGATGGGATATACCTTAGACTTTGACCATCTTTTTGGTGCGGGGTTCGAATCGTAGGCCTGCGTTTTTTTAATCGTTGACTACAATCTCACCTGATGGTAAGTGACGATACAGTCTAAGATGGTAGCGGGCTAACTTGGAACGGGTATGGCAGTGTAGATTTAACCCATACCCCCAAATTGGTTCCTACGCGCCATCGTGCCGGAATGCTAAATCGCTTGGCGGCACGTCTTTGACGGTAGGGTAGTAACTTGCCACGGCTAAAGCATCCCACAAGACAAACAATTAATGCTTGCGGTGTTTTCTTGCTTTAACGGTGAAGAAAACTATATTGAGGAAACCTGAACGCCTAAGAGTTCTCCATAATGTACTTAAAGGCGTGTGATGTCTGCCACTACGCAATTGGTCAGCCTACTGGAGGATGCTTTCCGGTTTACATTATTACGAGATGTTAATAAAATTAATAAAGTTATAGTCTGGGTTTAATTAATAAACATACTCTTGTCTAAAATAAATGTAAAATAAAGCTTATTATCCTTTGCCTTGTAACCATGACACTAATGAACATAGTTCCTTGCTTGTTTATTCATTTTCTTACGCACGTGTTATTTGCACGTTCCAGTCCACTTTACCTTCATCAAAAACCTTGTTAGTAATTAATGAAGATATGATTGTATACAAAAAATATCTTTTTGCCACAGAGTTATGTGAGTCTGAATATACAAATACATATATAAAGGCATCACACTAATATTATAAATGCAAAAGTTAGTGAGGATGGATGTATAGATGGATGGATGGATGTTTGTTACTCCTTCACGCCACAACGAGCGGAGATAGCTGATACCCAGAATTAATACATAGGCTACATTTTATCCCGGAAATAAGAGAATTCCCGGGGGAATCAAAAAACCTCAATCAGTTAGTTTACAATATTTTGCCTGATGCTGATGTCCCTTAATAATAGATTGGTGTGATCAACTATTCTATAGATGGCGTATTAAATGGTGATGTATGACACTTTAGATGGCGTTTTATGCGTTAGATTGCGTTACTGTGCAACTAATGCCATCTAAATCATAACACTGGACTACGAGGTACCGGTAAAATAATACCCGTAATAATCGGATTCACGTGATTTATTCTTGACGTTAGCGATATATACCTACTTCCTTAACTAAACTCTGCTTAGGTGAATAACTCGGTTATGTTTGCCAACAGGTGCAGTTCGTGCTCATCTTCAGCCACCAGCTGCAGGTGCTGTTCCGGCCGTCGTGCCAGTACCCGCGCGTGTTCGTGTACTGGATCGCCATGCACGGGTTCCTCTTCTTGTTCTTGTTCAGTGACTTCTACAAGGCGCGCTACAACAAGGCTGGCGGTAAACCGAACAGGACCAACGGCCTTTGTATGGTAAGTTGAGAATAGTACGATCTATTATCGATTTTTAAATGTAACGCATATAAGCGTTGCGCTAAGCACAGGACGTTCTTACAACACTGTTATATTATGTTCAATATCAATGCTGCAAGGAAAACCGGCTACTTTCGTCGGTTACAAATTACTTGTTATCTGCGGTTTGTTAACAATTTTAAGACAGCTAAAAAAATAGATTCAGTACATATTTTATGGTCGAAAGCTGTACTAACGAAGCTAGTGATGAAATAGAAATAACACTTGTAGGTACTTGTGCACTATAATGTCGCACACACAGATGGTTTATCTTGCAGTGAAAATAGGAAGCTTTGCGACTGTGACCAACGAATTTTGGGAAGATATGCCTAGTACTTAGACTTATATAAATAAATATAAAACATCTTACTGTAAATCTCAATGATGTGGTAAGAATAACTAAAACAGAAAAATACTACAAGACGGGACTTACTCGTAGCAAGAGCAAGAAATGAGCAATAGAGCAAGAACTAGCTTCTTGGCTACCAAGATATAAGAGAAAATTAGGGAAGAATACCTGACACCCAGTGGAGAGATGAAATAGAAACATACCAGGGATTATATTTTTCCCGCTACGCCCAAAACAGGAACGGAAGCTGAAGGCTCAGCTGTGGGATACATAAATAAATATTAAACCATACTTCAATAATAAACTGTACCTAAATAAATATTATACACACATAACACACGGGTTAAGTCAATAGCCATCGTTTGTAAAACTTGTCAATACATAGTAATTCAGTATTTAAATGTGTATCGACAGTTTGTAATAAAGGTGTCATTTTTTTTTTAATAAGTACACACTACGCATTATTAATATTTACGTATATATTTTGTCAATGAAATCGTATCGACGTATGCTAATGAATTCGGTGTTTTTTAAGACATCGACCTAGCGTATGTGTTGGAAAAAATCTATAATAATAATATTGTAAGTTACCATCACTTCGAATTATTTAATTACTTTTAATAGAAGCCGCAGGGGATGAAGCTTAATAATTTAAAAATTGTATAATGGTTTACGACATAATTTTTGTAGATAAGAAGTGTCGAAATTTCAACCCAGTTATAGATTCATAGATCCATAGATCTTGATTCATGTTTACGAAGAGACTGTAGTGTTGCTAGTATCAAAGCTGAATCTTTCACACTCAAAGTCTATTAAGCTGACCGCCACAGAAGCTGAACTTGCTAGAATGAAACTTAACATGCATGCATAAACATATTAATGAAATCAAGAACAGCTTTTCGCATTTATTCAAATAAGTGACCGTCACAGTTTCCGCCTACTGGTTTAGCAACCGTGAACCAAACTGATTTCAATATATTATATAATGCTTTAGCAATCGCCCGGGCACATGCAATACATGAGAATATTTCGCTGTATATTTTATTGCTTTCTATTACGTATAAAGACAAAAATTTAGGTGATATATTGGCGGTGCGTTAGCTTAGCAGCTATTAAAACATAATATGAGGAACCGCCTCACATTTGAAACGATCCCTAAGAAACCTCGTGATTTTATTTTACTTAATGACCTCAACACGTCCTTTTGGTTACTCATATAAATTCAAAATTTAATTTATTTTGATTAGTGATTACAGTATCCTATAAATAATGTTAATAGTTTGTAACCGATTTCAAAATAAGCATTTCCGACGTATTTTTAGCGGTTTTACTCCAGATAAATTCTATTTAATTGATTAATAAAAAATAATGTTCTGCGATGCTATTTGGTAAATACGTAACTACTACAAAAAATTGAACCTGTACTAAAACAAATAAA
The DNA here is from genome assembly GCA_933228805.2 of Hipparchia semele. Taxonomy (NCBI): domain Eukaryota; kingdom Metazoa; phylum Arthropoda; class Insecta; order Lepidoptera; family Nymphalidae; genus Hipparchia; species Hipparchia semele. The sequence continues at coordinate 10,203,920 of OW121714.1, forward strand.
CGAGCCGATAAAAAAAACGTCAAAATCGATTCAAAAATTCCGATTAACAGAAAAATAAAACATGCAAACAGATAGATAGAGACCTTGAAAACTATGATAACCTTGTTATTTTTGTTATGAACAAAAAATTTTAGAATTATTTTGCTGTAATCCGCCAACAGAAAAAATCTGTATGGTCAAACATGCAGTTATAAGCTAAGCACCGCTTACCTCCCCAACCAAGCAATAAAGCAAAGTTCCCAAGCAAGCAATGCCACCACCACTCACATGCACCACCACACAAGACTTTTATACTACTCTCGACGCACGTTTCGCTCCGACACCGGAGCATCCTCAGGAGATAATATCGACTTTACAATGCTGTATTATCTAGTGACATTTTTGTTATACTTTCTATTCAAAATCAATAGATAAAATTAGGTATTAGGTATGTACCTTTCGTGTATATTTCTATTATCCTTTAAATATATATTTTGTTTGCAGACCGTAATGGACGAGAGCAGTTCCATGAACGGGAAGAACGGCTACAAGCACGAAGAGGGCTCGACCGTACCGAACTCGTACGCGTCGTCGGCTGCGGACGCGTTCGTGCGGCGACGCCCGCTGTCGTAGTCTGCGCCGCGCGCCGCCCGCGGGCTTGCGTGCTCAGCCGGCGAACAGCGGAGTGTACGCTCGGCTGCCATCCGACCGAATCCCGTAGCTCGATTGCGGAAAAGCTGCGTTAATCATTGCTACAATCTCAAACGCGGCGATTAGCTGGATCGCTACAGTCTCATCGTTAGCTGAATTGTCCTACCTACGTACCAGTAATTTACTTAAAAAAATAGCCAAGCTGAATTTGTCTAATTTCTCCTCTCACCTCGAAATAACCGGAAAGTTCGTGTTAGGAGTGGGTACGACAATAGTGCGACGGATGGGGATCAAACCGACATTTTATTAGGATTTTAACCAATAGCCATGTGAATGCGATTTAAAGACATTATACCGACGGATGCGTCTTTTGAAACACGTCTGACTTACATTCGAATAGGGTTTGATCTTGTCTGTCAAATAGTACAGCTTTTATTGAATTTCGTTTTATCGTTAAACTCTATTTTATATGCTCTTTTGATACGTTCGATGTCTCGTAATCAGGGATTCGGATCCAGTTAGACGTTTTTAGCGATGGCAGCCTTCCGTTCGCATAGAAAAGTGATGTTTTTGCAAGCTGTCAAGGGCAATCCAAATATTTTAGGTTAAAAGGAACTATTGGTGGTTACGATTATTCTCTTTGTCGCGACGTGTCATATGACGAGGCATGTAGGGGTTTTTCTAAGTCAATAAGGTCATTATTGTCAAGCCCGATCTGCTACCGTATTCTCTATTTATGTCATTTTCAGTGGCTATGAAATACAATAGAAAGCTAAGTAAAAACTGTCGAATCCGTATTTCGTCATACAAAATGCGGTTAATACAGCTGTTTGTTGGCAACTCTTGATAGCCACTGAGATAGAGAATAGCTCTACTTGTGTCCTCAAACCTCCGCAATAGTATTCCCCCCTCCCCTATAGACTTACCGCTAGCTTTAATTAGAGTTGAGCCACTCTCAACCGCCTTACCCGACAGTGGTACCGTTTCGGGCCCCTTTAGACTAAAAATTAAAATTTACTCGTTAGCAATTGCGATAACCCGCCCTAAAAAATTATCCTGGGGGTCTGCACTTAAATCACGTTCACACTTATGCGGGTCCCACCGGAACATTTGTATATAAAAAACCCACTTGACTTCATTGAAACTGTACAATACTTCGCACAGTGAGAATGAGTTTAGGCTCTCCTCGAAGTGCGCTAGTCATTACGCTGCATTGTCCCCGAGTCCATATTACGATATCTCCCATTTGAGACTCGTCTTTCTATTTGGATTTTTGGTTTAAATGCAAATGGATTTGATAGATCGACTGCTAAGCTGGCGAGTTATTCCCGTAGACGCCTGGGAACACGGTCCGCAATTTTTATCCGTATTATTAAGGTTTTAAATCGTAATGCACAACGTCCCATTCGACCTTGAGAATTGTATCATCGAATGCCTTATATTATTTTAAGTACAAACACTATAGACTATGAATCGTTGAATTAATAGTTGTCTTGTAAATGTTTTATCGGTTTCGGAGATATGTTTAGTTTTTCTTTAATGTATATTTGAGATGGCCGCATGTGTTAAATAAAGGCTTTAGCTCATCTCCACCTTGAAAGCAGAGCAGCGATACCGCCGCTGCTCCGGTGTAACTTCCGCTGTATGGCATGCGAAATAGAAACGAAAATGACCGCTGCTGTAACGCAGATTTGACTATGAATGTCTTTCCCACGCGATTTCAGCGCGATATTCAGAGGCTGAAATCTATAGAAGATACTCTGACTCCATTAAAGACTCAAAACAAAGTGAAAATCGGTTAGATTATGTACATCTTTGTCTCTCCTTTTAATTCTGTAAGTACATTACAGCCTCAGAAGCGGATGATATCTTCGTGTTTAGTTTTGCTATATTTGTTTCCTTGCGGAAATGTGTGAAAAGTCGCGTGGGAAAGAGATTGGATCATAGTCAAATCTCAGCTTTGGAATAGACATTTTGCTAATGTCATGCGGGAACTTCAGCGGTTCCGCTTCATTTATTTCACGGCGGAGGTCTGCTACGGACCTGTTCAATGTTTCACCTTCATAAGGGAGCGTATTGTACATACAATTAATGAATCATGTTGTAGTAGTATTATGTTGTTTCACAGCTTTATGTATAAAATGTCTCGGGTTTATATGTAAATATAATTTTATGGTCAAGTTTATGAGTCGTTTTATAATTATGTGTCTTAATCATGATGTTACCATAGAGTTCTTGGAATCCAGTGTCATTTATTAATTTCGAATGTTTTTTACGTGCTCAAGCATTTATAATTTTTTTTTTTTTCATTTTGTACACCGTGTTATACTTATGTAAGTCGAACAAATGATATTAACAATTTTAAATATTGTATTCGTAAAAAAATCACTAACATATTTATATTAGCAATTTATATTATAAGGAACCTTGGCACACACATTACATAATAATTGCGAATGAGTTGAGTTGACATAGACAAAATGCTTATTAGAAAATTTTAAAATCTATTTTAGAGACTTGTTGTAGAAATTATTAAAGAAAATAGATCCTTAGCCGTATAATAAAAATTAAACGTTTAACTGGAACAGATTACACAATTATGGAATTAAAAATAACCTGTATTAGTATTAGGTGTTTAAGCGTCAACTCAACTTATTTTTAAAATAAACGGCATAAAGGGTAAGGGATGAATTATTATGGAACCTGCGTCGTTCTGCCGCCGGATACAACTCTTAGTTAAGTAATAAAGGTTTTTCGCTGTGGCATAATTTAGGTAACAGGAGATCAATAGATCGTAACTTATTTTGTAGTTTTTTCAAAACTTATTTTCAAATTCACACCATTAAAATCTGTTAAGGCTATTGTTTTTTTTTTTTTCTCTAAAATCTGTTTCCGTAATTTGAACCTTATGATCATAATGATACAGAATAAGTTACTTTCTATTAACTTTTCACACGTAACATGCTACAAAAAAAACCCTAATGAAAATAATGATACAAATCATTATCCCAAGGTCAAAAGAACGTTTAAACACTACTTTAAAAGACAAAGCTTCAAAGGCTAACCAATCTAAAGCCTTAATTGCACGTAGGTACTTGTACCCTAACAACGTTTAAACTTGGGATCTCTGACTTTTTAATATTATTCAGTAATAAGTTCGTTTTTACAAGCATCCGTCAAAACAGGATAATTGTACCTTGTTTCAAATATACGCTAAAACGATGCAAAACACGCCATCCGTAAACTGCGAGACCGCAAAATAGGCGCAAAGGTTTAGCTGACATTTTATTGATTGCACATACAGATGGTATATTTTGTTTTAATGTTGTGAAACACGGTACATATATTATAGGTATTATCCAGATTTGGTTAAAGAGATTGGCACATTTTTAACTTTATAAACTCACGTTACAATGATGGATTCCTTACAAGCGTGTTTCCCACATAATGTATTATGGCTGGTTTACAACTGCTTTATCTACAATTAAGATAAGACAAGGAAGAAGGCCATTTTGTATTTTTGTTGCAAATGAAATGCAAAATGACGTTTTAACATTCCGATTCTTATCTTGATCGCATTATTCGAGTACTTTTGGGAGCAAAGAAATCGAACCTGAATGCAGTTTTTTACATACTGATTTCAATCAGATTTTTAACAGATCGAATTGTAATGGAATTGTCTTGATTTTCTTATTAGGTATCGTATCCAAAAATTATATATTAAGTATATAATTATATTACGAACCAATTATCGTCAGATAACTCTTATGTAATTGTGTTCTAAATCTGTTTGGAATCTGTATTTTTGCATCATTTTCTATGAAAAACGTAACCTATAGGGCCAACATGGGCGCCACGAGAAAATTTTGTCTGTCCATTTTCTCGTGATTTTGTATGATATTTCACGAGTAAATAGGTAGACCAAATTTTCTCGTGGTACGCGTGTTAGCCCTACTGATTCGATTTATTTATTTCCAAGTGTACATCCGTCATAATATAAATGACGGCAATACGTAATTTTTTACGATCCGTAGACGTATGAACATGGTCACGGAGTTTTATGTAGGGTGTAGGTTTATCTGAGAAAGTAACTCAACGATCCAGAAAACATTGATGTGCAAACCAGCCGTTACAATTTAGTGAGTTGATTTTGTATCACTTTATACTGCTTTACGATTTGTATCCTGTATAGACGGCGAAAGGTCGCTGTGGGCGGAAGCAGTTAGAGCACTGCGATACGATGCTCAAAAATATTTGCTGAGTTCACTATTTTGCAACCTTTATTTATTATTTTAATAAAGTATTTTACAAAATATTACCTTTGTTATTTTTTACTAATATTTTTTTATTATTTTTATATCCCATCCACCCATCAACCGAAGCGGTAATAACGTAATGGCTATTCGGCGTTCTTTTCTAGAAGTCCCAGGTTTGATCCCAGGCGTTTTAAGCGATTAAACTCCACAAAATACATCCTTACTAATATTATAAATGCAAGAGTTTGGATGTTGATAACTCAATCACGCCGCCCCGACTCAACCGATTTGGCTATAATTTGACACAGAGATAGATTAATTATAGTCACATATATAACATAGGCTACTTTTTATCCCGGAAAATAAGAGAGTTCCCGCGGGAATTAAAAACCTCAATCCACGCGAATGAAGTCGCGGGTATCAACTAGTAATACATAAACAGAAGATTCGCTCTGCAAAATCATTTAAATAGCGACTCTTGCTACCACTCAGGGCAATTCAGGTCGCACAGCACTAACTTACCTACTATATTAATCTAGCAGTTGCCTCTTTTTCTATGTAAAAAGTTATTTTGACTTTACAAACAGTAACTTAAATCCTAGGTTTAACTGTGCATTAGAGAATTTTTTCATAAACCTTTTCAGTCTTAAGATTTTCGCACTAAAGTAAACTTGAAAACTTATAATACGGCCGCTGTTCCCAGTTAGCAATTAATATATAACGCCATCTATGAAACTGAGCAAACAACACTACCGAGCAAATAACTTTACAGCTGATATACTTTGTTTTGTAATTTAATAAATCAATTAATTTGTATTTACAACGATCAATAAATAATTAATAGCAAATCTATGTCATTATCACCTTGCTAATTGGCGACTTTAAAATATAAAGTGTTACATTGATCATTACGGTTTTATATTTTTTGATAATAAAAACGTTATGTGGTGTCAAAATACAGTTTTAGGCTTTAAATGCTCAAAGGTTTTAGGTTACCTCTACATTACCTACCTACTTAAGAATACATTAAAAATGCTATAAGTAGTGACTGTCTATCTGTCTGTTACCATTTTAACGCATAAACTGTTGAACCGTCTACGACAAAGTTAGCCAAGGAGACCAGTTTGTATCCCAAGGAAAAACAGATAGATACCTATAGTTAAGTTATAATAATTACTTATCCCAAAAAAATATATAAATAATTATTTATTAATTTAGAGAGACGCAAATAGTTCTAACGTAAATGTGTCTAACTCAGTCTTGAGCTTGAGTAGAGTAAGAGTGCGATCTGCAGATCAGCCAAGACCTCCCCATTCACACAACGTTGGTTAAATACCAACAAGTATATAGGTATCAACTTGTACCCCGTGTGGGTACCCCGTACTACCTGTGCGTGAAGTAGTTACCTCTAAAATTTTAAATAAATATTTGGACTAAATTCAAACATCGTGTGGCGTTTTTATAAAATTGAGTAAATATGATTAATAATTTGTTTTTTTCCTTATTTTTATTGAACTGCTATTGTCGAAGTGCCTATGGAATTTGTTGCAAATAAAAATCTTTTGACTAAGTATGTCTATATACCTACCTACCTAGACACCATTCATCAAATCGAGCTGTGGACTTCCACAGTTGCTAATAAGTTTTCTATGATGAGTTTTAACACTTTTAACCCGGCATAAAAAGTATGACACTCTCGAGATTCTCTAGGTACTTACCTATTTTATTTATTTTCATTTTTTATGTACATATAAGAATTTACCTACCTACTATACCAGCAAACAATCGCGTCGATCAGTTTCTCCGTTGCGTTGATGCATGATTGAAGGTCGAGAAACCAACAAATAAACTCACTCGCATCTTTACTAATATCATGAATGCAAAAGTGTGTTTGTTTTTTGGTTTGTCGTTTAGTCACACTCATGCAGCTACGGAACAACAGTAAAAATAGAGGAATTCTGCGGGATTTTCAAAATCCCAACTTCACGCTGAAGAAAGACTAGTTTTTGGTAGATCTCACCCACAGTAGAGCTGTATGACCGTAGAGCTGTACTAGTTCTTGAATAACCTATAAAAGTAATTCCAAAGTGCAGGACAAAACGCGGAGCAAACATGGGTTAGTGCTAAGTGCAAGTACAAACCGCGCACTAGCACGGTCAATGTTACCAATGACTAAGCACTTAGTTTAAAAGCAAATAACACTCATTATATTTACAAATTACGTACAAAATACAAAATATTGAAGCGGTAAGTAATAGCCTAGAGGTTAAAACATCAAATTCCTTTTCGGAACGTCCGGATTTGGATCCCTGGCACACGTTTCTGACTATTCAGTTGTTCGCGTTATAAGCAATTTAATATCACTTTTAACGACGAAGTAAATATCGTGACGAAGCCAGCATGCATGCAGTTCTCCATAGTATTCTCAAAGGTGTGTGAAGTCTGTCAATCCATACTTGGCCAGCGTAGTCGGCTGCGGCCTAAACCTCATTCAAAAAGAGTCCCACGCCTTATATTAATAGGCCGCTGATGGGTAGAGATTAATCGAATGATAACAAAGTAATACCTATCCATCCTGGAATATACTTAATCTCTGCGATTATATCGGTTAATCTGAGTATCTTTGCAAAATCAAATCAGAAATGAGAAGATCCATAAGAGAACTAAAGTCACCGACATAGCTTAGCGAATCGCGAAACTGAAACGGAAATGGGCGGGGAAAATAACTCGAAGAGCTGATGGTTGTTGAGGTCCTAAGGTGCTGGAGTGGCGACCTCGCACCGGCGTAGTGTTGGCAGAGCCCCCACTAGGTGGACCGAAGACATCAAACGAATCACAGGGAGCTGCTGGATTTTGGCGGCGCAAGACCGAAGCCTGTGGAATTCCATGCAGGAGACCTTTGTCCAGCTGTGGACGTCTATCGGTTAATAAAGAAGAAGAATATAATATACCCCAATAATTTACTCGTAGTATATGTATACCTACCTACAACATCTGAAATAGGGAAATCTTTACTAGTTACACAGTATACCTACCTACATACTAAATGGTGATGACACAGAAAAATGTTAAACACCTGAGCTCTCTGTTAGGAATCATAAAAATAATATTTTATCGCAACTTGGTTAACATTCAACAAAACTAGTTTATGTTAATCGCTAATACAATGACGCCATGACCAGTTCTCTTAGTATGAATTGGAAATACTTATACCCCACTTAGTAAAACACGAGGTAAGTATTTAGGTATATGTATCTTGGCATGTGAGGAATATTACAATCCAAAAATACGTCGTAGTTGATATTAAATTATTACTTGTGTAGCAGTGTTGACTCCAGGTAGCCTCGGCTTAGGCAAGGCTCAGGGAATGTTACGCTGACGGTTTGCAGATTTTTTTTATTAAAAAAAAATCATGCTGAACAAGGCTTATATTTCCCTCTCCCCTCCAAATAGTTTAAAACTAGTGTTGTTCTTTGTATTGCGGTCAGAGACCTTTTTTATTTTGCTTTTTTTATTATTATCATTTAATTTATTATTTTTTATAATAACGTACCTATATCAGGTATAGGTATATTAGTTACCTACTTATTTTGTAATAACTAAAAACAGGCTTCAATTTATATGTACTTATAACCTACGTAATTTTTTATATTCAATAATATAATTAATATATTGCATCATTATTACACCTCTTTACTCATATACTCAAGAAGCAGCTTCCTGGTTGTTTCCTGCTCGTCGAATAGGGTATGGAGTCGTTACAACAATTTATCCAAAGTTGTTGTAGATTTGTACGGAATGTGAGTGTTGTAAGGAGTGGGTACAACAAAAGTGAAACGGGTGGGGAATGGGGATTGGATCGTCGACTTTCAGTTTTCAGTCCACACCTTTAACCATCGGGCTATTGAAGCCGTAGTTGTGAGCCATCAGTAGCGGGCAATAAATACTATTAAGAAACCTTGACTAAATTTTAATTACGTCATGTATTGGATAGGTAAATGAAATATCAGCAATTAATTTCATTGTAGCTTAAATCATTTTAACCTTCTTCGCTAACAAATATTTTTTGTAGCTGTTTGCAATGCCAAACAATCTACACCTATCTAGAAATAGTTAACTAACAAAACAAAAAAAACTACGAGTAGGTATGTTCATTTCCTTTTCATTCTGTGATCGAAGGTAAGTTGTATTCATAAAAATAAAATTGAAGTGTTTTGTCTAAGATTTCCTGCAGCAAAAATGCCGAGTTAACCGAGTTAATTAGCCATTGAATTGAGAACCATTTTGTTTGCAAAAAAACAAATGAGTAGGTAGGTAACTACTTTTGCAATAAAAACGAATTTATGCTTTATTTATTCACTCACTTCATTCATTATTTTAAAAATAACTATAATTTGCTATAACTACTTATTTTATTAGCTTAAAATTTAAGTACCTAATATGGTTAATTAACACGTTATCAAAACTCAAAAACCCTCACCACATGGGTGCCTGGAGCACTTCGACCATCCGTTGCTGCAGATCTTTTTTTCCACGTACCACCAAATTGTGGAATCTTCTCCCTTCGACAGTGTTCCCACTTAATTAGGTACAATATGGGGTTATTCAAGGGGTGCACCAATAAGTTCCTGAAATGCCGGCAACGCATCGGTGGTGCCTCTGGTACTATGCAGTGCAATGCAAAAATGCAAAATGCAACTGCAATCAAGTATTTATTTTCCGTGTTTTAAAAAACAATATCTTGTCGTATTCTGTTTTCACTCACCCCATCACTGAAAATAAGCTTAAAATCGACAAACATTTTATTTATTTATTTATTTATTTATTTATTTATTTATTTATTTATTTATTTATTTATTTATTTATTTATTTATTTATTTATTTATTTATTTATTTATTTATTTATTTATTTATTTATTTATTTATTGTCCAGAACATGGTACATTATAATATACATTACATAATATTATAGGTGTTACATTAGCATAGTAGGTAAGATCTGCATGTTCTACCGTTGCCGGTGTACAATATTCAAGTTTCTGTTTATTACTAGACTAGCGGACCCGACAGACGTTGTCCTGTCTTAACTATGAATATTGAAACTCCCCTTTTTACCCCCTTGGGGAGAGAATTTTCAAAAAATGTAAAATACGTAATTCTTTATTTTTGATCAAGAGCCAAAATATCAAGTTTTATAAACATAACTTGAAAAATAACTTGAAGAACGAAGGACTATCATACAAACATTCAACCCCTATTTAATCCCTTAGGGGGTAGAATTTTTAAAAACTGTGAAACACCTACTTTTTTGTTTTCAATTTAAAGCCTAAGTACCGAATTTCATGGGTATAGCTTGAAAAATAACGGAGTTTCATACAAACTTTAACCCCCCTTTTTACCCCCTTGGGGGGAGAATTTTCGAAATATGTAAAATACGTAATTCTTTATTTTTGATCAAGAGCCAAAATATCAAGTTTCATAAACATAACTTGAAAAATAACTTGAAGAACGAAGGACTATCATACAAACATTCAACCCCTATTTAACCCCTTAGGGGGTAGAATTTTTTAAAAGTGTGAAACACTTACTTTTTTGTTTTCAATTTAAAGCCTAAATACCGAATTTTATGGGTATAGCTTGAAAAATGACGGAGTTTCATACAAACTTTAACCCCCCTTTTTACCCCCTTGGGGGGAGAATTTAAATAAAAAGTAAAATACGTAATTCTTTATTTTTAATCAAGAGCCAAAATATCAAGTTTCATAAACGTAACTTGAAAAATAACTTGAAGAACGAAGGACTATTATACAAACATTCAACCCCTATTTAACCCCTTAGGGGGTAGAATTTTTAAAAACTGTGAAACACGTACTTTTTTGTTTTCAATTTAAAGCCTAAATACCGAATTTCATGACTATAACTCGAAAAATGACGGAGTTTCATACAAACTTTAACCCCCCTTTTTACCCCCTTGGGGGGCGAATTTCGAAAAATCCTTTCTTAGTGCTCGCCTACGTCATAAAAGGAACCTACTGTCAAAATTTCAAGTTTCTAACTTCAGTGGTTTAGGCTGTGCGTTGATCGTCAGTCAGTCAGTCAGTCAGTCAGTCAGTCAGGACAAGCCTTTTTATATAATTATAGATTATAGGCACACATTACATAACCAATGCTTATTATTTATTATTTTAACCTAATTATTTTATACAATAAAAATAATCTATTTCTCCGTAATTTATTGTACATACCTATATCTAATCAATGTCAATTTTAATAATAATAATTGTAAATGTCAATGGGTATAAAGCTGCATCCGCACGCTTGGCAAACCTCGGCAAACCTTCACAAACGCAAACGTGCGGATAGAGCGTTTGCCATGGTTTGCCTACGCTTGCGAGCGTTTGTGGCCGATCCATCGAGTGTCGGTCTTTTGATCGCAAACCAAAGGGAATTTGCCGCAAGCGCTTGCGTCTCCGTCCACACGTTTGCGCGCACTCAGTCTCGTTTGTGCACTGGCGGCGATTAGACGTGTCATTGTATTATCGATTTACGTATCGCACCTTTAGAAATCTTCATTTTGTGAGTGGGTAAAAACGTAAAATGAATGACTGGTCAACTGAAGACTTTTGAAGACGATTTGTTTATATAATTTAATTAATTAATTAGTTTTATATATTAATAATAATAAGTGGTGACTCCGCACCGGAAAATGGTATATAATGGTATGGTAATAGGTGGACCGACACCATCAGGCGACCCTCAGGGAGCCACTGGGTACAGGTGGCGCAAGACCGAAGCCTGAGGAAGTCCATGCAATAAACAGTCCAGCAGTGGACGTCTATCGGTTGATAAATAAAAAAAAACAAAATATCTATTGAGTAGGTACATACTAGAATAGAGTAGAATATTTTTTTATTCAAATAAATAAACTAGGTAGGTACCAAGTGTTTTCGAACATACTACTAGTTACTACTACTAATCTATAATATTATACTAAAACTGTAACTGGACAAATTGTGCACATGAAATATGTTTTGAAAATTTTAATTAGAGGACGCTTTACTATCAACTAGATGACGTCCGCGACTTCGTCCTCGCGGATTAAGGTTTTTTAATTCCCGCGGAAAGTCCTTAATTTTCCGGGCTAAAATGTAGGTATGAGCTATCGCTATTCCACATTTCATTCAAATCGGTTCATTAGTTGTGGCTGAAAGAGTAACAAACAAATATCCATCCATCCATCCATCCATATTCCATTTTAGTAGGATTATTGACCGATACTGAGCTTAAAACATTTGTAAAAATAACTTAAGCCAAATAATAAAGCCGACACAAGTTCGACGTCCGTCATGCTTGCCTGTTCAGAACATACAAACGCCCTCGCAAGCGTGCGGATGATTCCCAAATTCAAGGCAAACGTTTGTAGAGGTTTGGCGTTTGCCGTTTGCCACAAGCATGCGGACGCGGTATAATAAGTATGATTTAATTAATTAATTTTAAGTTCGAAGAATTCTTTAAGGTCATAGAAATTATGCATATTAAGCCATTGGAATAACTTAGTTTTAAATCTTTTCAATGGTAGCCCTTTGACACTGTTGGGTATTTTGTTAAATACTTTTATACACATGCTAACACAGTTTTTAGAGAAGTACTGGGTTTTCGGAACATAATTTAGAACCAAACGATCTGTGTTTCTCGAATCTCGAATATGACTATAATATGTATAGCTTGCTGTTGTAAACATAGTCTTATGTTTTTTAACAAAACAACAGATTTCAAATATGTATATGCAAGGAAGTGGCAATAATTTTAATTTTTTAAATAATGGTCGACAACTATCTAGAGGAGCAGGACCACACATAGCACGCACACATTTTTTTTGGGCGATGAATGCCCTATTAACATCAGTGCCGTTGCCCCAAAAGATCACTCCATATCTGAGAACCGACACAACGTAAGCGTGATACACTGAAAGTACAGTTTTAAAATCTACTAAATTTTTAAGACGTCTATTAAGACGTCTTAACGTAACAGAATTTATTTATTTTTTCACATACTGTCTCTATTTGAGTGTTCCATTTCAATTTGAAGTCCACGTTTAGTCCTAAAAATTTTATTTCCGAGGTAGGACTAATTTTTTGATTATTATAAGCAACGTATAGAGTAGGAGGGTTCTTGTCATAAAATTGCATATAGTATGTTTTAGTCAAATTAATTTGTAGATTATTGATGTCAAGCCATTTTATAATATTATCCAAAGTGTTATTAATGTCAGATTCATGTACTAATTTATTGTTATTATTTGATGTCAGAATTATGGAGATGTCATCTGCAAAAAGAACACATTTGTGGTCTGTAACTTTTGTTATGTCATTTATATAAATAATAAACAATATCGGGCCAAGGATACTGCCTTGGAGCACACCATATCTATTAATCATAAAATCTGATTGAAAGGATACTACTTCATTTCTAACTTTTTTATTTATCATCACGGATTGGTACCTATCTTGGAGGTAGTCCGCGAACCACTTTAATACTGGACCTCTTATACCTATGCTTTCCATTTTACCGATTAGTACCTCATGTCTCACAAAATCGAATGCCTTGGAGAGATCTAGAAATAATCCTGTGGTAATTTTTTTCGAGTCAGTGCTACGAAGAACAATTTCTAATAGTGTATAAATAGCTAGTGTTGTAGATTTGTCTTTTTGGAATCCAAACTGCTCTTCTTTTATGATTCCATACTTTTGACAGTATCCCAATAACCTTTTTAGCATGCATTTTTCAAATACTTTTGATAAGATGGGTATGAGTGTTATAGGCCGATAATTTGCGACGTCCTTACGGTCTCCTTTTTTATGTAGCGGTTTATTAATTGATCGCTTTAAGGTCTCAGGGAATGAGCCGGTCTCAAAAGACAGATTAATCAAATGTGTGAGCACCGGAGTAATATAAGTTTTGCATGCTTTAACCACTTTGGTACATATTTCATCATATCCCACTGACGCAGTGTTATTGAGAGCTGTGATTTCTTTTATGAGTTCGTTAGGCGTAACTGGTTTTAAGTACATGGAATGCAAGCTATTACTGGGATAATTTTCTATTTTAATATCATTAGATAAGTCAGTGTTTTTATTAGTCAATTTAATGAAGTAGTCGTTAAAAATACAGGCTATCTTTTTTGGATCATCAATTGCTGTGTTGTCAAATTTAATATTATCAATAAAATTATCACCTTTTGTATTGCATGTCTCATTTTTCACTATATTCCATGAAATTTTGCACTTATTTTTACTTTTTGAAATCCTTCTAGCATTTGTAAGTTTTTGTGAGTCAAGTATACATTTTCTTAAGACTGTAGAATATTTATTGTAGTTATCTTTGAATAGTTTATTTTTTTTACTTTTATAATACTTAAAACGTAAATATCTTTTAGTTTTACAGGCGATTTTTAGCCCCCGTGTTATCCATTTTTGAGACTTATTATTTGAGACTTATTTTGAAAATGTAATCGAACTAAATTGAATTTTTCAGCACGCCTATACATTTAGCGAGTGCATATGATAATAGGTACCTATAAATATTGTCAAATTAATGATATTTTTTTTCGATTCTTTAAGATATTAGCAACAAAGAAAAATACAAACAAATTTTAGAAACCTCTTAATATAATTTTTTTTATGAAAATCCAATTACGGAATATCCCGCAATATAAGTAGGTACTTACGTCAATGTAAGCTTTATTTTGGGCGGATTTTAAGGATGCGTCGACCCAGCTAATCCCTCGGTCGAGGCGAACGACATTACGAGTACCAATGCATGAGAATATTCGAGGCGTTTTTAAAGTCGTTATGCCAAACATGCGCGCAACCAAGGCGCTACCAGACAAAGCAGAGCTTCGCGAGATTGTTCGCGAGATTACCACGATTAGTGGAAACCCGGCTATTAAGATAGCTGGTGGCTAGGAGAAAGCTTTGTCTGCTGTGGGTGGCTTTGGCCGTGGCTATCATCACCTACCACCCTGCCGCAATAAGATGTGCCGCCAAGCGATTTAGCAGTAAGATGGCGTGTAGAAACCAGACACGGATGTAGTCGCGGGCATCAGCTAGTCAATAATACAAGAAAACTCTATTTTGCCATCGTTCACTCTCTAGATCAGTATTTCTAACCATCAACCGAAATGTCCATTCACATGTACATCTATGTACATACATGTAAACTTACATGTAGGTTACCTACACCTACGTATACGTAATCAATATTATTTACATGGAAACACAAAAATCACATTGAAAATGTAACTTCCTGTTTTGTTTTTTCATTAACATACCCGATATTATATCATATTTTTTATTTCCTTCTACCTTTTTTGTATCTACTTTAATACAATACTGGCAAATAAGTAATAAATAATTTAGTGGTTCATGGCAAGACAAAAATGTGGTTAGCCTACTTTAATAAAAAGTTTAAAAAATCCTGCTCTAGATACCTACTAACAATTAGCCTGATTTTTTATAATTTATAAGATTAAGTATAACTAACTGTTCCTATAACAAATAAACAATAATTAAATTTTGTTGTCCTTCTTAAATTAGATTCCCTTTCTAGGATTGCCTCTATTACTCTTTTGAATCGTATAAGGAATGGGAAAACCCATTTATTTGTAGCTTATAGATATTAAAGATGCGTAGAACGATTTTTTAATTTTTGTAATTTTTTTAAATCAGACTTTTAAAGTGACATGTCGGCAGCATCATTATTTATATCCTAATTATCCTTTGAAACTCAATTATAGCTATAATTAATGATCATTTCCTCACGTTGTCTAGATACTAATTAAATGTCATATTAGTGGACTCGACATAAATCAAATTCTAAGCAAACCGTAGAGTGGTTAGCGATTAGCAATTTATTATCTCATTAATATAATTAATCTATACGCAGTTTCAATTGCAGTGGGCAATGTCATTACCTACTTCGGACATTGACACGACATTGCGTTTGTTCAGCAATTAATTGGCAAAGTGCGGAAGGTCAGCTGGCCGCTACCTTGCTCTATCAAGGCGAACAACGGCCGCGAGCGCTCCTAGGCCTCCCTATGCGGAAACGTATCCGGTTTATTTCATATAATTGAAAAAATTTCATCACATGTTGCATAACGAATTCGTAAATATCACGCAAGGGTATTTTATTAGCAAATATTAAGACGGTGCCTTTTATGATAGATCCAAAGGTCTTTTCATATAGGGTATGAGGTTTGACCGTATACATAGTGTTCCTTACTACCTACCGGTATGCTATCTTTATGGGTATGACAGATGCGATACCCCGTACTTGTGCTCGCGACTTATGTGGAGTGGAGCGTGGACTTAGGCGTTTTTATTTTCCCGCGGAATTTTAAAAACACCTAACCTAACACACCAAGAAAGTCTATGACAAACGAGGAAGTATTGAGAGGTTATAGTAATAATTAATTAATAATTTTAATGATAGAGATTTTTTGTTGTACTGCGTTGAATATTTGTCGCAAACCACGATTTTGTCACTGTTTTTTATTTAATCTTAAAGATACCCAATTCTTTTCTCTGAATAAAAAAGCAAGCTGAGTAGCGTAGACCGCTCCTTGACAAACAAAAAGGCAGACGGAAAAAAAAAATAGGTATTTTAGTTTTGATGAAAGTTAATTTATTATTAAAAGATAGTAACTTCGAAATAACAGACAGACATTTCAATTAAATTTATTTGTATAGATTTCCAGACCAGAAAAGTCAAGGTATTATTTTTCAATCTAGCCTGGTAAGTGGTAACATAATGTGCAATTAATATTCGATCAATGTCACCGGTCGACTAACCCGGTAGAATTTTCATAAAAAAGATTTAAAAAATCATCGCCATAAAGGGCAGTCATACAACATGAGTAAATTCTGATTTCGTGCAAAACAACACGAAACAAAATTTTAACACGAAAACTGGTTAAGTGCGGGTCATAATACGCATAAGGTTGGATTCCATAGTGATATAAATGTAGTAATAATCAGAAACAAAGTTAACTGCAATGCTGTCTTGTAAGTGTAACCTCTATCTACCTTAATTCTCTCTCAAACTTATATATTATTTCGGTTGACTAGGTATAACTCGTTAGATATTCAATAACAACAACACAACACCTTTCAATAGTCACGATAATTTTGATTATAATTCTAATATATTATGTGCTAATATTAAAGAATTCTTCAGATTTTTCAAGGTTAGTCTTGGAGTTAAAAATCGCACATAGGACATAAAAATCGCACAGTATTTTTTAAAAAACCTGATAATGATCATTAGACTCAAACTGAGAATGACCTGACAGGTAGGTAACGTTTTATTTTTAAGTTATTTTTTTGTGTTCGGGAAGAAAAAAAAATTATGCATCCCATATAAGATTAACTGTTTAAACGAGTACTTGAGATAGGATAAAAGGTAAGTAACTAAAGGCATTTAATTTCATTCAGTTGGGTATTTTATCCTCAAAAAAATAACCTGATTTATATGTCATGATACATGGTCGAATTGAAACTGGTTTTATAAATAACAAAAAACCATCGAAACTATGATCACGGAACTTATTATGGTAATTAATTAACTAGGTATATATTCAACGTTAAAAACCATGATGATATTTGAAGTTATTTCATCAGGATTTTTTATTTGAAGTTATACATTAAATAAATCTACGAGCTTTGTTACGTTTCGGTGGATAAGCACCTATACATTAAAAAAATGAATGTGAAAAATGCTACAATTGGATTGCTACGACGGAGACGGTCTACACTGGTTTATCTTTTGAATAAATATTATTAATTAATTTGGGCAAATATATTAATTATCTAGGATCTATAGAAGCACGTACTCTCACTCTCCTGAAATTCAAAACAGAGACAGATTCGAGCCAAGTTAAAGTACGCTCTATTCAGCCTTAGTTAATTACATAATTATTGGCTAGTTTAATCTGAGCTTTAATTCGTTCATAGAGTTCATATTATAGCGCAAAATACAGACAGACAGTAGGAAGCATGAGCATATCTATATACATAAATAATTATAAATAAAATAACTGTCAAAATATTACAATAATCCCAGTCAACCTTGGAGACGACGCGACGTAACTTGATGCTACGGCGTAGAGCGTCTACTACGAATTCCTGATAAGGTATTAGTAACTCTCCTATTAGTATGAGGACCTACAAAAATTTTACCAGCTATAATATACTCCATGGAAGTCTAAAGCATGTCTTATTAGAAATTCACCTAAGCCAATCTGATCTGCAGAAGAAGCAGTTTCAAGTTCGGAAATTGTTTCAAGCGAGTAAGCGAAAACTTAGGTGGGTATTTTATTTTTGTCAATTACCTACTTCTATTTAACTGGCTTGCTTACCCCGTGTTTGCACCGAGACATATCTATTTAGATTATATACTTAGCCTGCCTAGTTCGTAGTTTTATTTTGGGTATTTTTTTATCTATCTAGGCTACCGACCACAAGCCATTAAACCAACGATCCGAAAAATATTAAATTTTTTCGTGGTTCTATAATAGCTTGATTATAATATAATAGCTTAAACTGGATTAAATTCACGTGTAGGTATATGAATAAATATAATACAGAAATTAACAATATTTTAATTTTGTTTCATATTAATCACTTCTTAGGTACTTATGCTTTTTGTTCCTATAGTTTTTTCTTTTTTTATTATTTAAATATATTGTCTTAGATTGAATGGTATGGTACATAAATAAATAAATAAGCTTGTGAATGGCCATCCCTACCTTTGTAGGTACATATGTATCTCTACCTACCTACCTACCTACCTTTGTAGGTACATATCTATAGCAATGATGACCTTTGTTTACGCAAAATATCTTAAATGCGTAACAAAATGCCTTTCCAATGATCTCTTAACTCGTATTCTTTCAAGTTTTGATAACAGGTTTTCGTTTGAACACGATTTCATGTTATGATAGAATCAGATGTAGGTACGTGTCAACTTAAAGGCAAAGACAGACTAGTCTCATGAGTGCATTTTATGCAATGCATTATTTATAAGACGCCCCTGTAACTGGTCAATCGATTGGTCTGTCTGTGTACTCAATTCTTTTAAACTATGCAACGAAGTTCGACACAATTTTCATTAACAATTAGAAAATTTCTTCCGAATAGTTTATGTTACGTATATATTGTTGTATTTTTCTTTATTTTATGTGGTGTACTTTAAAACAATTCATTAGTTCATTCTTTTATAAAGTAGAGAAAAGTCGATTATATGTATTTTCGAGTGATTACATAGTACACTTTACATTACCAGCGTAGCTTAACCTTATGAGGTGCGAAGTGCAAGGATTAAATTAGCCTACATTTTATCCCGAAAGTGATTAAATAATACTTTTTTTTATAAATTAAACTTTTGATATCAGGGATTAGGGACACGGGAAAATGCAAGCAATTCTAACGGAATAAAATAATAATAATTAAAGTAGGTACACGCGGTCGACATCACGGGCACCATCCTTATTAATCCTTACTAATATTATTAATGCGAAATAATGTTTGTCTGCTGGTTTGTTCTTCAATCACGTAGCAACGAACCAACGGATCGACGTGATCTTATGCGTGGGTTTAGTTGAGGTCCTGGAGAATAGTATAGGTAACTTTATAATTCGGAAATCAAAGGGCTCCCAACGGAATTCAAAAATCTAAATCGAACCAAGTCGCGGGCAAAAGCTAGTCTAGTATAACTTTAAGTGGTAATAACGTCCTTACAACGTAATCGGGCAGTAATACATGAGTTCTGTGTCTGATTCAAGTACACGTGGAACTCTTTCAACGATCGACTTGGAATCCTGTTACGTACATACATAATTAAAAAAGAAGTTATGCGTAGTTTCCATCTCAATAATATACCATAAAGTTATTAACCACTGACGGTTAATTACATCCTATTCATAGATAGATACGGGCTACGTTCATTAACTCTGATATTAGGTATATAAAGTAGCTCTGACGTCATTGTTCGCTATGATTAAGCATAATAATTTAATTAATATAATCTCGTGCACTGTAAGTATTAACTATGTATATCGATGTAGTTTATAAACATTGTCGATTATTTAAGTCCTTTTACATTCTGTGGTAATTCAGTATCCAGCATAATTTCAATATAGGCCTCGTAAAGTACAAACCACCGCTTGTAATTTGTACAAATTATTATTAAATACATATACCTCCTATTTATAAATATATTGGCTCAATTTCTACTTGTTAAAATCAGATATTCAGATTAGATTTAAATAGCAGGGTAGGTACCCATTCGACCTCCTGAAAGTTCTAAAAGAAAACAATCTATATATTATTAATTTAAAGAAATACTACCTAATTCCGCAGGAAATATCACGAAAATCCTTTTCTCATTAGATACCTATTGTTAGACCCTGTTAGACCAGTCAATTGAGTTTCATATTTTGACAACCTACCTACTTCGAGCATTTGGTAGTAAAATGGTCTAAGCTAATCTATGATGTTGATGGCCCTATGATGAGGATAAAACTCTTATTCCAGAAAGTTGCATACGTAATACGATCGATTATACTCTTTCGTTTTTCGTTAATAATCTTAACATAATATCGTAAAACCTTCACCGGCCTTAAAATAAAGCATATAAAAAAAAGGATATAATAGGTATGTTGTTTTTGTATCCATATTGGCCTTCGATCATCTTAACATGTACCTAAAGTCCTCATTTTTTAATAATAATTAGATACCTACAATTGAAATAATAGCCGACATGCCTCTTTGTTCTTTTGGAAAATTACAAGATTGCATTATCATTTGATTTAAATAATTATGGTTTTACCGTTCATGCGTCACTTGCGTTGTAAATAAATGTTTAAGAAAATTCTTCCCCTGATATCCATCTGTAGTCGTAACCACAGAATAATTTATTTCACATCCATATACGTATATTATGCCTTTTTCTATGGTTGGGTATGCAGAAGTAGATATGCTTAATTGTGCTGAATTATGACTTCCTTATCAATGATATTTAAACTATCTTATGCAAATCTTGATGATTTTTATCATTATCAATAGCGTGCCCCGTTTAAACTTGACAGAGTTATGAATTATTTTGACAAAATTTTCTTCAATTTCATCCCCTAACTCGAAAGAACTCTATTTTTTCGTTCACTCCATCCGGAGTGTGGAGACGTAGAGAGTGTACAGTGTATTGGTATAGAGATACATATAACGGAATTCTAGTGTAATATTTATGTGTTTTACATAGATATGTTTAATTATGTTTAGTATCTTGGACTAGTGTTTAAATGAACAGCCATAGTGGAGGGAGAAAATTTGAAGAAAAATACTAAACAAACTGGCCCCCCAGATTGGCGAGATATCATTTCAAGCACAGTTTGCATATTTTTAAATAAATAAATTAAAAGAAGTAAATCTAAAAAAAATCTGAATTATAGCCAGACACTCATGCGTACACAAAGTGACTAAACTAGAATTATATTATAATGTAAATTTATTTCCTTATTTTCATAGCAAAGTCCACCAATTACTTAATAATTTACTTGATATTATTGAATCCTCTCAGGAAGTTTGCCACTATGTAAAATAGAAAAAAAAATGACTAATGTTGGCTACGGTTTCGGTCCATAGTCAGGGTCACGTACCAATATTTGATTAATAAATAATAATCTTACTAATATTATGAATACGGAAGTGAATTTGTTTGTTGGTTTGTTCTTCAATCACGCAGCAACAGCGTAGTAAATCCACGCGGATTTCGCGTCGCGAAGTCGCGTGTACTAGTAAGCTACAAGTAGGTATGTATCTATTTATTCAAAAAGCAAACAATATTGTTTTATGTTAAAAAGTCACCAATATTTAGGGAAGGTGCTATAACTGGATACCTACTTATGTAGGTACCTACATATCTTGATTCCCGTGCCCTCGAAACTTAAAACGAATTCAACCCTGTTATTTGCATCCAAAGAACCTGAAATTATAGTAGATCCCATTTAAACGTGTTTTTTGTTTTGTAGGTTTTTCCTTTAATCACGCAGCAACGGGGCAGCGGATCGACGTTATTATTTGCATGAATATCTAATAAGCAGTAGTATTCCGAACCGGTGGTAGATTTATGACGTGTCATAAGAGCCACAAGTTGGCCTACATGAAATAAATGGATTTTGAATTTGAATATGAATTTGAGTATAGTTGAGGACCTGGAGAGTGACACAAGATACAACCGGTTTTTTATAGTGGAAAAATAAAGGGTTTCCGCGGGATTTTAAAAACCCTTATTCAACGCGAAGTGCGGAGCAAGTCGCAAGCAAAAAAGCTAGTTATAAATAAAAATTATAGACAGTCGTCCTGTAATGCACGGTATTTCCAATCTCTTATTTCATGTAATAATTAATACCCGACTTTTAATGTTTTCACATCATTGTCCGAGGCCAGTGGAAAACACGTTCCCACGACCAAAGTATCTACCAAGATATTGACAGGAAATATAGTATGAAATTACTTTTGAGTATAAAAAAATTACCTATGAGTCTTTTTTATTACATTTATTCTGCGTAAACTTAATGGCAAAATAGGAAATGAAAGTATGGGCTTTTAAATTTAAAAAAATCAAAACGAACGGAATGAAGAACGTTTAAAAATAGTCATTTCCAACTGGGGAATAGTGAGTTGGAAAATACGAGTATACATATCTGCTACGCTCATTTTGTTGTAGGACTTTCCCTTTGAAATGTCATATAGGCTGTTAATAGTTATTTGTTCAACAAGATAGCAAAGTTCATTTTTGTTGCGAGTGCCTAGTTTGAATCCCGAGCGAACGAAGGATTCTAAGTTAGAATCGGCAAAAAAAATTATTAACTCTATTCTATATCTTAATTAGGTACTAATTTCTTAGTAGTTATTTGTTGTAAGAATTTTAAAATAACAAAATGAGTGAATCTAGTGATAAATAATTTAACACCTTCAGAATTAAAATAATTAATGTCTAACGCTGAATTAAACTTTCTTCCGGAAAAGTCTCGTGAAAAATACTTGAAAGCCTATGAATTATTTAATGATTGGAGACTTTCTAAGGCTGCGAAGTCCTATTCAGAGACTGTGATTTTATCATATTTCATGGAATTGTCTAAAACAAGGCAACCATCTTCTACATTATGGAGTATTGACTCCATGTTAAAAGCTACAATCAAATCGAAATGCGACGTTCACATTGAAACTTATCCTAAACTTATTGCATTTTTGAAAAGACAGTCGGAGGGGCACAAATCTAAAAAATCTAAAGTTTTCACCGCTCATGATATTAAAAAGTTTTTAAATAAAGAAATCTAATTTTTAAAATCTATACATATAATAAAATTGTAGAAAAGTGGTGTCTGTACAATGGAAATATATAAAAAAAAAGTAGCAGGGGTTGTTATTACATCGATGCCGAACCCGAAATTGTAATTAATTTTTTTTGTCTGTTTGTCTATTTGTCTGTTTGTCTGTGTGTTTGTGCACGCTAATATCAGAAACGGCTTATTCGACTTAGATACGGTTTTCACTAATATATTGTAGTAAGCTTCACTTAACATTTAGTGTTTATTTTATGTCAATCGATTCATAAATAAAAAAATTATGTCAATTTAAAGAATCACGGCGAACATTTTTAACGTACAGAGTACGTACTACACGCTTCGCGCCTGAGCGTCGACGGTATATGTAATTCAAAATATGCTGCCCGAAAAGTCACTATTCCACGCGAACGAAGTCGCGAGCACAGCGCAGCATATTTAAAATATATTTATGTTTTCATAAATATTTTTCTTACATCTTGTATTTTTTCGCTATGGAGGTGAAAAGTTGTATGTATCACACGATAGCAAAGTTTTTGCTTCTTGTGCCTTTGAATCCCTCACTACTCTCAGGATTCTAACTTAGAATCCTTCGCTCGCTCGGGATTCAAACTAGGCACTCGCAACAAAAACGAACTTTGCTATCTTGTTGAACAAATAACTATCATGATTTACCTAAAAGGGAATCGAACATGGGATGTTGATGCAATGGCAATAAATCACACCATTACACCATTTCTAACTCAAGAGCGTCTGGATCGATTTTTATGATCTTTAATTTTTCGGATTTGTTTCCGCCCAGAACAGCAGAATAACTATGAAAACATCGGAAAGATTCACGAAAAAAAATTACGAAGAAAATTAATTTTCTCATACATTTTGTACGGAACGGCTTTTTTGATGGTGTCTCGAGAACGAATTGACTGATTTCGATGATTTTTCATATGTACAGTAAGTAGAGTGACCTTTTACCCAGGAAAAACAGTAAGCTAACTCACGCGGACGAAGTCGCGGCCATAAGTTAGTAGGAAATAAAATCGCTTATAGGTACTATAGAGTATATGTGATTTAAATTGTATTTTGCCGAAGGATGTGTTGCAGCGAACATGACGGTGTAAACGCTGGGGAATGGAAAATTACCTCTTTATTAAAGACGCTGTAGGAATTTTTTGATCTCACCAAGTTTTTTCTCGGCCAGCCTTTGATTCTTTTATTAACAATGATCATGTTTGCTGCTAAATTAGTGATTCATCACTTCCAAAATAATATTTTATAGCGGTAGGTTATTGCGCGCTCTATGAAGGTTTTTGTAACTCTAGAAAATTAAATGTTTCTTGTGTATAATTTCGCAACCACACAAAGATATAACTACTATTGTAAGCAGTTTTTTTCCTACTACATACTAATAAGTTGAGTTTGCGGTCAGATATCACAGATTAAAAATTTAAATATTACTATAGGTAGGTATTTAGAATTCTTATTATTCTTAATTTTTTTTATATTTAGCTTTTATTTTTGATAAATATCAAGGTTTTTGGTTTTAATTTAGAATTTAGTTTTCTATCATATTTAGTGTTATAGATCAACATATAGATCAAATCTACTCGTGGTTGTGTAGGGCCCAGGGACCTATAATTGCAACATCAGTACCTACTCCCCATTTGTTGGAGGTTCTAAATTTTCACTCCCAAATGGACTGGAAAGGCGTGTGGAAAGTTCCTTATTCAGTAGAAGCTTAATAGAAGTCTTTAAAACATTTGAAATAAAAAATTTATTATTGTATCTGAAAGTGAAGATTTATCTATCGTAGGTAGGTATATAAGTTTTGAATAACGCCTAGAATATGCTTGGAGCGTCTTAATCTGTCACAGTATGTAGGGTATGTATATCACAGATATAATCTGTGATCCAACGGGAATGGGTCTGCTTTTGCCTGCCTGTGTTAACATGTATTGAATTGTATTTATTTGTATTTGTATTGTATTTATTTTTACTTGTATTGTACTCAGGAAAATTCATCGTGGAAGCACTGAATACATAGCATAGTTTCAATAACAATTGTAAATTTTTATATTTTTTTGGAAAGAGCAACCGCCGAGTTTCTTACTGGCTCTTCTCGGCAGGAAAGGCATTCCGAACCAGTGGTAGATTCATTGACCATTCAAAAGTGCTTGTAAAAGTTTATTTGAATAAAAAATATTTCTATTTCTATCCCCTACATACCTACTAAACGTACATGCAATCATAAATGTAGTAGGTAGGTACTACTAAAACTAAATGTTTACAACACACTAGCCATCAAGCTTTTTGTCTAATTCTTTAATCATCCAAAATCCACTCTTCAATTATCTAATAAACACCATGTCGACGCTGATCTTGGCTACGGTGAACCAGTACAGAGTTGAACCGGATACGATGCTTATGACGTAAATAAATTAAAAAACTTCTGCAAAAAACGTTTTAGGGTTATGAACCTCGTAGTAGAAAAACGGAATACTTACAAGATAACTTTATAGTCCGTCGGTCTGTCCCTCCAGTTTCTCTGGTTGTATATCCCATCGTTCCATTGTTTCAATAAACTCTCCGTTGCTGCGTTATTAAACGACAAACCAACAAACAAACAAACAAACAGACATACGTTCGTATTTTTGTAATATTAGGAGGGACGCCTTAAATAAATAACTTTAGTATCAAAATCGTCATTATATAGTTCACCTTTCATGCCCGAGTGCAAAATAAATACCTACCTACGTATACAAACACAAAAAATATGATTTATACCTAATTGATTTATACAACCAAAAACTTGAAAATACTTAGGTGTTTTTTACAAGCAGGGATTTTCCGACTTACTATCGTAAGCATAACATATTAACTTATAACTGAATAAACTACGCATTTATAATCATACATATTAGCTCAATGTGTATGCAAATAATAGGTAGTATTAATAAATAATAGTTTTTTTTTATTCGTTGACAAGATAGTCCTTGACTGTGATCTCACCTGATGGTAAGTGTCGATGCAGTCTACGATAGTAGCGGGCTAACTTTGAATAGTTTGGCGGCACGTCTTTGACGGTAGAGTAGTAACTAGCCACGGCCAAAGCCTCCCAGCAGACAAAATTAGTTAATCATAATTAATTAAATTATTAGGTAATATTATAAATAAGAGCAGTTTGTACCTAAAATTATATTATCCAAGCTAACATAGCTTGATTGGCTTGAGGGATGTGTGGCCTAGTTGTGACACACAGACAGTGGGTGTAAACAAATTCAGCATTTTCGAAAATTATGTTCAGGACCTACGGTTTCATGAGGTACGGAAGAAAACACAGGAATGCCCAAAGTCGATCATCAATCCATTTACCAAGACGGTCAACGTTGCTTAACTACAGTAGACTGATATGGGATTAGCGCAACTAGAACATCACATCTAAGTAGGCATGAGTGTAGTTTTTCTGCAGGACGCCTTTGCTTTCCCTGTATAAAAAATAGCCCAAATTACTCTACAGGTCAACAATACTTAGGTATACCCATGCAAAACCGTTGTTGCGTGATTAAAGGAGAAATCAACAAAGGAGCATCCGAACACTCATTTATGATATTAGTACTGATATTGACTATATATAGTGCCTATCACTAGGAGATAGGTATATCATGGAATCTTTTTGCCTTTTACATCATTTACAGTAAATACAAAGTTTCGAATTTCTTGACGAAAACAATTTGTTTTGATAAATCAAAACATAATTATTATCTAACAGAATCTTACCAAGCTATGGCGTGAAATTATAGGAAGGTAGGTATATAATTATTGCAGAACATGCTCGAATAAAAATAATGTATAACCAAACGGTCAGCCGCCAGTTACGTCAATGGCAGTCTTGATTTCGGACTTACCGAAGGTCAATGGCAGAAGATTTTAACCTTTTCTTTTTGTAAGTGTAAAAATATCCCGGGTCGACGAATGATCAATCGTGAACCTGATATGCTGAGCTAATGTAGGTATGTAAAGTTGTACGTGTGTATGAGCTCGATAAAACCCACCCCACATAGTTGCGTCCTTGTATCCTGCGATATTACGATATTTATTTTCAGTAAATATTTCTTGTAGGTAGTTGTTCACACCGTACTAAAACGTCACTTCCTAAAAGTTTGTAGGTAGGTAAGTACTTATCTCGTATTATACACGTCAATATTTGGCATTGAACAAATTATTTGCAAAAAAAAAGTTAAATACCAATTCATTTATTTGAGAATTGACTGATACGTACTTAGTTGGTTAATCCGTTTTAAAATAAGTCCAAAAAGTTTAATAGCCTACCAAATCGTATTTTTAAGAAAATCAAACAACAAATAGTTGAACGAGCGAAGCGAGTTCTCTGAGTCAAATAGGGTGAATTTGCGCTTGTCTGTACTGGACAGAGAAGTCTGTCCGTCCGAGTGACTGTCAGAGCCCTATAACTTCTGAATTACTGAACGTAATTACTTCAAATTTAAATATAATATGTAAACTGATGGCCTTCAGCCGAACAATGTATAAAAAAATATAAAAAGCTTTATTTCAGGGGGGCTCTCATAGAAGCGTGTTTGAAGTAAAATTTTGTTTCTTGCGTTACATAGACTTGCGATATATCTTTTTAAAGACGACTTTGAACAGAGTACAAAAATATATTTTTTTTTAATTTTTCCCATGAAATTGATGAAATGGGAGGCTTTCAAAGTGGAGATTTAATTTGAGCCATATGTCAAAAACTATTGCATATTAGAACCTGAAACTTGGTTGTAAATTCACATATATCTTGTACTTGAACAACAAATATTAAAATTAGATAAATATTATAACGAAATTATTTAACTTTTAATGCTAATAGATTCTATAGCTTCACAATAATGCTACTAGATGGTGCTGTATTTGCCATCGGTTTAAGATTAATAGAAGAATTATATTTCGTCGCTTCATTCTTCAGATATAAGAACATGTAGTCCTTTTACCCTACAGGCAACATTTCGCACATTTATAAGTAGATAGTTTAAGATTTTTATTTCTTGCAGGTAGGCTCCGTGACAAGTCGTCATTCTTTAGAGTAAGATTATAACCACAAGAACCAAAATTTTCTTTATAAGGATGTATTCGATCGAACACTACCGCGATTAAGGAAAGGTAAGGAGGTATCTATCTCAATAGCTCGTTACGATTTTATCGACCGATAAAAACGCACGAGTGTTGTGGGCTTAAAGGCTTAGAAAAACACAAAACGCCACGGTACTTTTATATACTCAAAGCCACAGTATCATCTAATATATCTGTCTCACTAATGAGACCTTTCGTTTCATTTTATTCTCAATAAATTTTCCTCAACATTTTTTTCTGACGTATTTTTGATTATCATCTACAGTCATCTACCATT
Source organism: Hipparchia semele (assembly GCA_933228805.2). NCBI lineage: Eukaryota > Metazoa > Arthropoda > Insecta > Lepidoptera > Nymphalidae > Hipparchia > Hipparchia semele. The sequence goes on from OW121714.1 coordinate 10,232,622, forward strand.
TAAATCATCCATAAAATTTTGACGTCATAAAATACAACTTATAAATTCATCCTTCATAAATATTGTATATTATTTAATCTTGCTCATGCCTGCGATTTCGTTCGCGTGAATTTAGTTTTTAAAAATCCCGTCCGAACTTTTCGATTTTCCGGGTCTTCGGGTGAGGATTCGAACTAAACTCACGAAAAAAATCACATCGATCCGTTGCTCTGTTGCGGCTTGATTGAAGGACAACCAAAAAACAAAACATATACTTTCGCATATACATATATAATATTAATAAGGAAGTAAAGATTTCGACCGAACCGACAAATAAATAGATGACAAACACACTCATAGCTACCAAACTGTCTAATAGTTGGTTAAAATTTCATTTCAAAGCTACTCCATAATGTAGGTGCATATTAAATACTGCTTATTAAAGTGCTAATGATCTAAAAATCGTCTGGGTCAAAATGGCATATTAGCCGGAGACAGCTAAACAACGCGCAAGGTCGAGACCAATGCTGTAATAACACGTGGTTGTACTTGTATTTGCCTATACAACGCGCGCATTGAAACAATTATACATTCCTACATTGCATGTCAGTTTCGATAACTGTAAATAGAGAATCAGTTTCCTACCACTCGGATAATTTTACTCTCTCAATTCATCTACACGTTACCATTTTTTACGAAAATTCACGTTTTGAGTTCTGAAAAAAAAGCAGATTTGATTAGCTGCAGTCGCCAATATTTTTAAGGCCGTCTGTACTTGCCGTACCTACACTGCTTGGAGTAATTTTCTTTTTCCTTTATTAAGAAATAGTTGTTACATTTTGAAAATTGAAGCAACAAAATGATTTTCTATTATAATGATGGGCAGTAAAGTATTTAAATATAAAATTAAAGATTGATATAACTATACTAAACTAACCTTGTTAACATACAACAACGGGTTTCTTAAAAATCGATTTATATGGTAAAGGGGTCTACGTTGCTATGACGAAGTTAGCGAAATAAATTAAAAATGCGAGTTCTTTAACCTGAATAAATTATTCTCATCATGATCCGAAGATTTAAGCCTATCAAATAGGCAGTTATTATTTCAAAGATTGAACTGAATTTGTATTTAGTATCGGTGGATACTACTCCATTAATTTTATTTTAACTTAAAAAAGGGACATGACGTAAGCATCCGCTAATAAAGGATTTTTGAAAATTTAACCCCTAAGAGGATAAAATTTGAAAGATCGACTTGACGTAGGTAAGCGAAGCCGCGGGCAAAAGCTAGTTGGTTTATAAATCCTTCCTTACAAGGATCAGACACCTTTGATTTAAAAGCCTAACTACAGTCTAGATTTCCTCTAGAAGGTTGTGATATATTAATTAATTGTAGCAGTAAAACAAAAATTAGTTGTAGCCCATAGAGTACATCAAACATAATCAAAATCAAAATCAAAATTTATTTATTTCATGTAGGCCAACTTGTAGCTCTTATGACACGTCATAAATCTACCACCGGTTCGGAATGCAGATTCTGCTGAGAAGAGCCGGCAAGAAACTCAGCAGTTGCTCTTTTCAAAAAAAATTTGTTTAAGGCATACTAAGGTAGCCTATATAGTAGGTAATTAAGACGGAATGTGCTGAGCTCTTCTCTTGAAATATAGCGTTTTATGCAAACTTATGCTTATGAGACAACAGCTTTATTGTTTTGGATGATATTTTTATTTGCGATTTCATTTTTTTTTTTAGTTTTATTCTCAGTCTATGTAAGTATACAACTTTTTAGTAATTGTTGTTATTTCAACATCAATATCGATCTTTTTATTAAGAGTTGCAAAAAAAAGACTTCAGTATATTTCACGATTTGAAATGTATAAATAAAATAAAAAGATCCAAGCTTCGGCTTAGAGATTCACTCTCAAAAAAAGACCACTCAATCACTGAGTGCAAAAACCTTGCCATAATTTTTATACCTCCAGTGTTGGCACAACCTAAGTGTAAAAATATTTTAATCGGCAATTCAGTCGATGTAGAGGACAGAGGTAGAGTAGAGAAACACTTTGGTATCCATACTTAACTTATATTATATGTACATATTTGCAATAGTGATTCTAAGTATCTGTAACCTTTCCACAGTTCAACCATTGTATCGATCTCGACGAAGAATAGAAACAGAAAAACATAATTTCGTAGATTTTAATAAAACACTGAACACATCACGGGCCTACGGACTCCCGAGTCTCCCTCTAATCAATATTTAGGTAAAAAATTGGGCAACAAACTACCATTTAGGTTCATCAAAATATCTAAATTCTAGGAAGAATAAATAAATATTTACGCATATTATATTTTTATTTATCATTGAAAGGAGGAACTGAGAAAATTATTGCACTTATAAGCCCCTGACACCATTAGCAACCACTGTAATTAAAACAAAATTAAATAAATAATTATTTTAAAAGATTCGGGTGTCACCAAAAAATCTGGCTCATTTTTTGTTTTTTGTGTTTTAAATTTGAAAAATAAATTCCACATCTAAGGGTAGCTGCACTCGATTTACCTGTTAACCGATTCTATCACGCATAACTTTGTACCTACTGGGTTATCCGATTTCTATGACTTTTTTATGGAATAATATTATGCCGCAAAAATAAATTTGCCATTAAAAACAAACTTTTGTAAAAGCAATCTCGCAGCCATGCTTAAAAATACAGCTCGCAGTTAAGAAATCTGATATGCTCACAAAAATAAAACTCGTAGTTATTCTATTAAAAAAGTTTGTCGCCGACTCAAAATTAGTTAATTACTTACATTAGTTTAGGAGCTTAATTAGTAAGACTAAAAAGATTTTTGGTTGCTTCTACCGTCGGTTAAATTTTTTGTGAAAAGTAATTATCATGAAAATTCATCTTCCATTCTCTTCTAACAAGTAAAATTAATAGGTATCTACTTGATAGGCTACATTCTACAATAATTTACATAGTATTTATAAGCATCTGACCTTCGCAACCCGTTAAGCAGAATATATAAGCATGACCATGTACCTACTAACCTTCAATATTACCCTATTTTTTATCTATTTAATAATTTTCTATCAATTTATTGGTATTTGAAAAATAATTCTCTATTCTTTCTTTATTTTATAAATCTAATTTATTTTCTTAATTTTGTAATCCAGCCATGTTTGCTGGCTAGAGCTATTTGAGAATTTATAACTTTTGAAATATCTCCTCGCTCGTAGCTTGTAGTAATGCTTTTGAAAAAGTTTGTCGCCGACTCAAAATTAGTTAAGTATTTATTTACATTAATGTAGGAGCTTAATTAGTAAGACTATTTTTCCCTTTTTTGTTGCTTCTATCGTTGCTTGGTTCAATTTTTTGCTATTTGGGAATTTATAACTTCTGAAATATTTCCAGTTTGGTCTGGTTGGAGGCTTTGATCGAAGCTAGTTACCAATTTATTGTCAAAAAAGTGTCGCCAAGCGATTCAGCGGTCCGGCACAGCGTTGACTTGTGGAAACTGTCTTGGGGTATGAATTTAAGTTAAAACGCCATACGAACGTACAAAAAACGAAAGACTCAACTAAATACAATGTATATTTGTAACTACACTCGCTTACAGATAAAGATAATTAATTAATTATTAATAGTTTACTAAGTATATAATATACAGGGCGTCCCACGGCTATGCCACATGGAGGGGAAGTACCTTAAATATTGTAGATAAGGTACTTCCCCTCCATGTGGCATAGCCGTGGGACACCCTGTATATTATCTAACTGAAAAAATTCTGCATTCGAAAAACGCAGATTAGGTAAAAACTATGTTTTTGACATTGAGCCAATCAATTTTTATACGGACTATTCCAAAGAGTAAACAAACGGTGTATTTGCGATTTGCTTTTAATATTGACGAAATTAGCGCCTCGTCTCGTAAATTCGTAATTCATAGCACAAGTCAAGTCTTCTTGTCGATCACACACCTTGTCCAGTGTTTTGTTTATTTAACATTTGACACCACATTATTACATATGTAAAGTATTACTGTAGCTCTCTGACTATTACTTACCTCAAATAATTATTATTTAACGTAATAATTAGTATTTTTTTTAATTAATTATTTACTTACCAATTTTTTATTTTTAATACCAATCATTTAATGAAATAAATATACTTATATGTTGAGATGATAAATATTAAATGTTAAATCGCAACTTCATCTGCGTGAAGTAAGGTTTTGAAAAATTCCGCGGTAACTCTCTTGTTTTTCCGAGATAAAAGTGCCTATATGTCGCTCTACAGTCTACAGGTTCAAAGCTACGAGTATACCCATGCAAAAATATCACATCTTGCATCGATCCGTTACTCTGTTCATTCGTTAACTTAATCTTACTTCCAGAGGTAACGCGGTAAATTATTTCCTATGAATGCTGGCCGGTTGACGGACAACCTGACTGACAAACGCACTTTTGTAATTACACATAAAATATGAGAAAGGATAATAACTATGTGGAGTTTAATAAAAATTAAAGTATGTAGTACAATGTTCGTAAAATAATAATATCTAAGAAAGTGGCTAAGCGTGAGGTGACGGAAAACGCGAAGAAACCTGCAAGTCGGAGTACTCTACAAAGTTCTTAAAGGTGTGTGTGTCCGCACTTGGCCAGTTTGTTGAACTATGGCCTAAACCCTTTTTTTATTCTAAAAGGAATCAATCTGCTAATTCAGGCACAAAAAACAAAAAGTGATTGATGTCTTCAGTCAAAAAATTCTCAGTAGTATGTAGCAGCCCGGAGGTGAAAAGTTTGCGGTGCTACAACCTGAGCCTCAAACGTCAAGCCGCGGGTCCTGCGCCTGGTCACTCTTAGGTCAAATCGGATTACCGTCCTATCGCACTGTGAGAGAGGGAATAGGGAGTGCGGGTTAGCCGAACTACATTTTCCTGTCTCCTACAGATTGCTAATGACTGAACATCACCCAACAAGCAAATCACCCGACTGCGTTAAAAAATATTAACTGCATAATAGCGCCGTCATTTGTTTTTCTTTCCAAAAATATTCTAACCAGTTCCAGTCGGTATGATATGATGTAAGGATTTTAACGATACCCCACACTACCCACACATGTGAAGTAAAGAAACTCACATAGGTACATGAACCCTGAAAGCATTTTTTGGGGCAGTCATGTAAAAAGACGTTTAATTCCGCATCCTGTGGCACGGCTAGGCGAGGCACAAGGAGTCAAGTTGAAGGCGCGTGAATGCGATGTGATAAAAGACGCTGGAGGAAGCGCGCCGTGCCAGTAGCGAGCCCACCTGCACATCGAGCGCAGGCGCAGTTACGTTCCGTTCCGCGAAGTTTGCGCGAGATTCGCGCCTTCGAAACGCCCCCACCTCCGTCCGTTTCCTCAGTATTGGACAATTCTCGGTTATAAGTGTCTGTGCTCTAAACTGGACAACTGGAAAAAATTCACGACATTCCGAAACGATCTCTCTCAGGTAAGAACATTATGACGATATGCGGCAATTACGAAATCAGTTTACGTTCTAAGTTAATCATGTGATTGGTAATGACAACTCGGATTTAGATGGCATATAAGTATCTTCAACAAATAGTGTATCAACAATACTGTTATAATTTAAATTAAGTATACACATCAAGGTTTTTCTTTGAATTTTGAAGATAATTTTATTCAGAAGTAAAGTCCTTGTGTCTAATAATTCGGAGAATGCATCGCATCACTCATGCAAAATAGATTGATTTAAATAATATTTATTAAGTTTTTTATCGAAGTATACAAATTATTAAAAGTAGTTACTTTACTTTTTGCATTTGTTAATTTTAATGGTCATAATTCAGATACAGATACCTGATTAATTAGATGATAGATGTAGCTAGTTTGTAGATTGATTCGCGACAATATTCTTGAACTTACTAATCATTAAACTAAAGTAATCATTACACAATAAACTCCCAGATGAAGAATGCTAAACGATATCATAAAAAACATAAAATAGTCGTAAAGGCTTTAGAGTAGGAACATCTACCTACTACTTAAATATGTTTTGATCGAAGGTCAAATTTAAATCGATAAAATAACAGAAGAATAATAAAGTGTTTTAAGAAGTTATAAATCACAGTGAACTAGATAATGACCTTGTAATAGAGCACTAAATGATTGAATAAGTGGACAAAAGCAGCAAAGAACCAAAAAGCAGCGTTGTTCAACAGGTTAGAGTTATTGCAAAATTCTAGACCTCAACGGATGAGTACTCTTGCTAGGTCGAACGCAGTAGTGTATAAGGTTATAATGAAGACCGTTCATTAAACGCAATAATCTAAGAAAGGAGCTCGGTTTTGAAGCCAAGGATCCATCAAGGCGTTTTGCAGGCGTTAGTATTCCCAACGCGTGTCAGCGCAAAGCAGTGGACGTGTGACGTAAGGTCACGTCGTTCGACGCCTGGCCACTGACATGACATGAGATTAACTCCTTGCTATCGCCTCTGACACCATTGCGACCTCATCAATTATTCTATTAAAATCAGTTGTTAAATGAGAAGACCGAACTTAGAAAACGATTCCACTCTAGTTCATCAAATCTTAAAGACAGTAAAATTTGCGATATCAAAATATACGGTAGGTTGACTATGTGAGGTAATAAAGATAATGGAGTGCTAGAAGATAACACGGGGAGTTTTATCAATTAAAAGATAAGGTGACTACGAAATACGTCTTTACCTGATCGATAAAAAGAAGATCGAATTTTGTTTTATCTTGACACACATTTATTGGAGCTGGTCAACATTGAGGAATTAATTAAACAAGCGTTTGTGACTTGATTACCTAATATTTTCTAAGCTGCCTCATAATCTAGTGACCTGTTGGTGTTGACAACCTAAGCGATAAAATAATTTTCTGGAGTTAACTTAAAAAGCGCAGATAGCTAGTCTATTGATTAAGACTTTGGCTTCCATTTCGACAGGCCAGGGATTCAATCCCATCTATCATCTGCAATATTAGTTCTCCAAAATATTCTCAAAAGTGTGTGAATTCTGCCAATCCGCACACAATTGCCATCGTGGTGTTATTAGGCCTATACCCTTCTTATTCGAGAGTAGGTACACCTAGGCCAAGTAGTGGACTCAGTGTTCTGAGAAGGTTAACGTGCATAAAGGCAGAGATATCAATTACGATAAATAATTAATCAGAATAACATTATCGATTATGGTTATTATAATATGTTGTATTTCGTTAGACGCGGAAAATCGTGAGATGATAAATGAAACACTCATAATGATAAGCTTAATTAACATAAGTAATACCAACCACAATTAGATACATACTCGTAATTTAGACAGATTAGTAGATTGTTTTTCCGTGTAACTATCGGAAAATTATTTTTTATTCCCCGACGGCAAACGAGTGTTTGTTTGTGTATCTCTGCATTTGTCTTTTTTTCTATCTATTAATGTACCACTTATACGAACGGACTGCTTTAAATTAGGTTTTTTTTTTTTTATTTTAACTGGGTTGGTTTTATCGTACCTACAGCTTTTGATGAAAATTTCTCCAATCGCTTAAGGACTATCAGCACTTTTCTCAGCTCGTGTAGAGATCGAGTCAACTAATTGATATTTATATTACTTCTAACTTATCTAATCGACTTGAAATTTGATAAACTAAGTAAGTAAACATGCAATGATATATAACCATGATCTAATTGCCACCAGGGCAGTTTTAGAACTACTCAACTCCTCAACAACTTAGAGTAGATAATATATCGTGTCTGAGCCTAGATTTTTCGTCCTGAAATGTAGTTGGCTTATAGAAAGTGACCAAGGTCTGATAATATTGCAGGTAGATGGTCAAAAAACCAGCTCTATTAAAGGTAGATCCAACAAAGTATTCGTTGGGTTGGTGTTAACTAGTAGTCAAATTGGTTGATGAAAATGATGGAGCTGGAAAGTTGATAATATCATAATACACCGAGCATTGATTCCACATGTCGGGGGTTAAATTTTAAATTTACACTTGTTAAATTCACACTAACGTTGAACAGAGATGACCAGAAAATTATACTTAGAAAATAACAAGGGAACCTAGGTAAGTAAATAAGGAAAGCCAACAGCACATAATATCCTTGAAGCTATATACTTATAAAAGGAATGTTAAGCGAAAATAAAAAATTGCGTAGTCTAATAGGGTCATGTATAATAATTACAGGCAAACAGTTGGGTGTACTTGAAATTAGAATTCAAAATCAACTAGATAATTTCATGCTATTTTGATCATTCATATCAGGTATTTCAATGTCATAGATTTAGATAATTTAATTTTTTTATTTTTGAACTTGACCTAAGTACTTATTACCAATCTAAAAAATTTTGTAGAAGTCAATTTTCAATTAACTTTTCTCCATGGATCTATAAAATCTAGATTGAAACTGATTGAAACAGAAAACCGCTTAAATGATTTCCCTTCCAAGTTATTCCGCTACCTTCTTAGACAATATCGCCATTTAGCATCAGGTGAAATTCCAGATTAGGGCTCAATTGCCTTCGCATTAAAAAATATGATTAAATTACTAAATTTTAATCTATGCTTTAAAAAATCGTGACACAATCTATGCAATTTCTTTGGAGGTCAGCGGAAATTTTGCCGTTGCCGAGGGTCTCTATAAGTTTATATTGAACTTAATTAAATATATGTATAATAAAAACACATTACATATGAATATTATGTAGCAATTTTAATTGATTCAATTTAATCATAATATACAATATACATATTGATTACTAAAACATTACTTGAATTTGAAATTGACTAAATATATTATCAGACTTTTCGACTCTGAGATATGACACGTACCAGTAGATATACTCGTAATACAGTGTTAATTTAAACACGATAGAAAAAATGATATCTTTTAAATCAAGTTTTGAATGTATCAACTATTCTTAAAGCAAGATACAGGTTATAGATTAAATATTAGCTTTTTTCCGACTTCGTCCTCGTGGAATTTAGGTATTTAATCGGGCACCCTTTGTATTTCCGCAATAGAATCCTATGTAACTTTCTGTCCTCAACTACACCCATGCAGAAAATCGGGTCTAACAATTATTGCTCTTTTGCTTTGCTTTGATCGAACTTTTGACAAGAAACAAACATACTTTCGCTTTTATAATATAAGATACTAGGTAAAAAGGATTACTTACTATATTATTTTTATAAATGAAATTATATCAAATCATCCCAATTTATAGGATTACCTTGCTCTACCTCAGAATTTATGGCAAATCTTAGAGTGTAGATATGTAAAATTAGATCCACGGGCTAGCTTTTTTATGCCATCGAAAGTGCTGATACATTCAAAGCCATAAAAGCTAAGCTATAAAATTTGAACTGTCCCACAACAGACATATCATATGTATGTATAAAAGAAAGTATAGAGGAGTTGATTTGACAAATAATTATATTAACATCTCTACACTTTAACGGGAAAATCTATCCTTACGAGAAAGATTTTCAATATAATAATATACCGAAAAAAAACTGCTCATGCCAATGCACTGCATGCAGTGTTTATAATTCGACGATAACGACGATCAAACATATAAGATACAGCAAAATCGCTTTCCAGCGTCAATATATTATGCTTATTTGTTTTATTTATTTATTAGAATGGAAATTTCCATCGTACCGGAACGGTAAATTACTTGGTGGATCAACTTTGTTGCGTAGGTATTATAATCAAAATAAATTAAAAAAGTTCTCTGGAAAAACCCGCACTTCAGTTTTTATAGCTTATTTTAAAAACTAGTTTAGTTTGAATACCTACGTTCTTTTTATACTGTCTTCATATTATTGTCTGATCAAAGTTCACTATTTGCTACCTACTGACCCTTAAAAAATATCGTTTATAATATCGAACGGACTGTTTTTTTTTATTTCAGTCCCGTGTTTTTGCGTTATATTATATTATCTACGTTAATTTTATTAATGGTATCATGAAAATTAAACGCAACGAACTCTAAAAACTAGTTCATTGCGGCGTATAAATCAAAATGATTCTTATAATATGTATAGGCATGTTCATTACATGCCGAGGTATTTGACACATCAGTTCAAATAATCCAATTAGAGCTGCAGTAATCTTGTTTACAGCAAACTCCTCACCTGTAAGTTTCTTTCTTTTTTGTGCAAACAAAGTAAATATTTCTTATTCATTTTTAAAATGTTTATAATTAAGTATATCTAATTACTTATGTTAATCTTCATAATATTTTGCGTTCCCAAATTGCTTATTTTATTCTTTCCATTTTGTAGTAGTTTAAGTAATAGAGTGCTTACTAGGACTCTAAGAAATTATATTATAATAAATATGTTACAGCTACTACGTAGGTAGGTACGAATATTACGTATACTTGTACGTCATTCAAGTTCATAAAATAGTAATAAATTAAAAAAAAATCCTTACAGTCCACTTTAATGTGTTTACCTATGCTCATAGAAGAAAATACACAATATGTAAATTAATTAAGGAGGTGGGTTGATAAGGCCCAAAATCCGCCCCTCATACACTCAAAAAAAAAAGTTCCAGATTCCGACAAATTGTAAATGTATTTATATACTTGAAGATATAAACTTTATTTTAATATAAAGTTTAGGTGATAAAAAAAATAGTAAGTTACAGAAAATATTACCCAAAAAGAGAGTGTTTCTTTTACTTTTCATACATTTTCATACATTTTAGTCGTTTTTTAAGCTTTGATTTAATATTTTAGAATGAGGCGCTCCGTGAACCAAAATAAATTAATACTCATATAAAAGCTTATAAAAAGGAGCATCATTATCAGTTACGTTTACCATGGTTCATGGAGCGCCTCATTCTAAAATATTAAATCAAAGCTTAAAAAACGACTAAAATGTATGAAAATGTATGAAAAGTAAAAGAAACACTCTCTTTTTGGGTAATATTTTCTGTAACTTACTATTTTTTTTATCACCTAAACTTTATATTAAAATAAAGTTTATATCTTCAAGTATATAAATACATTTACAATTTGTCGAAATCTGGAACTTTTTTTTTCGAGTGTATAAGGGGCGGATTTTGTTGCCTTATCAACCCACCTCCTTTATACATATATTCACCTAATAATTATATTCAGATTTTATGATTATTATTGCGAAGAATGGCAGCATAACATAAGGACATAAGAGTAGTTAAGTCAAGGGTTCCATGAATATGGCGTGTTTGTAATCCTAGTATGTTTACATACCTTCACACGTTACCATCAACCAGCAGGTAGGTACACACAACAAGTGACTTTAAACATTTATAACATCATTGAAATGTGGACATTGGCCGGGTACTTATACTGCTTACATTTTATTGTAAATACGCAATTCTCATATGAAAATTGTTAAGATAAACTACCTCGAAGTTGTTAATCCTTGAATGACCATTATCCAATAGGAAGTACAGTTTGTCGCTGCTTAAGATATTTTTAGCGTCCGTGACGAGGTCTAATATCCGATACCTGCCTGACTGAGCCGACAGGTGTACTGCAGCAATCGAAGCAGGCAAAGCGACGGCATCGCGATCGTAGATGAAGGATTGCTGGTATTTGGCGTCAGGGAGCACGTCCGTTTCGGCCTCGGACGTTAGACCGACACCGCCTGTAAATGTTTACATTTGTGCCGGCGACGGCCAGAGTTGTCTACCTGCGGCGCAACGACCAGTGATTAGTTGCAAAATGTTCGTAGCCGAATTGAGTTCAGGGTCGAGCGTGTTGCCTCCGGGTGTTGCGCAAGCGTGCACTGCCGCACCACTCGCTCGACGGTACGTAAACACGACACTGCGCATCGCCCGCCGCACCGGTGCAGTGTGTACCCGCCTTACGAGCTGATCATTGAAGATCAAACAGCGAACTAAGTAAATATAAAAAACATTGTAAAATATTTACAAAGGAATCTAACGTGTTCTGTTAACTTTGTTAATAGATCTTTATTACCGCTTTCACACATAAATATAAGTACTTAACCTCAAGTATTCATATGGACACGTGTACAGGCTTCAAGTTTTTCTTAACTCCGTCAGTCTTTTTGTTAACTTTTAGACCACCTCATATTTTGTGCCCAATCTGCTGAGTGGATTTTAATAAAACTACGAGACATTCTGAGGAAGGACATACCTACCTAGTATAACTGTTATTCCGGGAAATCAAGAAGTTCCCACGAGATTTTTAAGTAAACCAAAAACCTGAAGGAAGTCGCGAGCGTAAATTAGAACGATGTAAAATAATAAATATTTAACAAAATACTATAAACATTTTAATATTATTTTATAGGTGGCTAAGATTCTTTATGTGCAGAGTACTTACTTGCAATATCCTGAGTACGTGCACAGTAATCATTTAAATGTGGAAATGTTGTGACAGGCAACCTAAGTGACTCTATTGAGACATGCTCCTTTAAAATGACAGTATCGTAGTTGTAGAGGGTCTAAAGCTATTGAACGGGTGTAGGGTATATAAAATCATAAACATGATAACCTAAACCTGATCAATACATTATATTAATCATTAAATCACAGCATTGATTGAAACTCAAATCTATTAATTTCTAAAAAAATGTTTATTTTTTTCTTTAAGTATTATTGTTATCCCTACTTATATTAAAAATGTAAAAACGTGTTTGTTTGTCCTTCAATCATGACACAAACAAAGCTACAGATTGACATGATTTGCAAGGGTATAAGTTGAGGAACTGGAGATTGCCATAGGCTTAACTAAAACCATGCGAACAAAGTTGCGCGCATCTGCCAGTTTCTTATAAGGATAATGACAATAATAAGAATAAGTTTTAAACTTAGTTTTAAATGGAGCTAGGCAGTTGCAAATCCTACTCTGTCAATCTGACCCTATGGTGTTGTTAGACATAACGATCGTTACAATTTTGAACACTTGAACTTGAACAATTGAACTTAAACTATTAACCTTGAACTATTAACCTTGAATAATTGGGCAGGTAATAGTTAGAGGATAGTATTATTTAAAACGAAGGTGCTTACATTCTTTCCTCTACCTATTAAATCCTCGTATTGTAAGCCTAGCATGCATTCAAATGTCAAGATTAAATCTTTATAATATTTATCAGCTATAATTGGCGGACAAAATATCGCTTAGTAATCCCAATTCGTAATCAGAAAACATAGATAAAAGAAGGGAATTCCATTTTTCGACTCCATATCTTCTTTTTTAAATAAATATTTGAAAGAAAAAGGTAACTGACTGACTGACTGATCTATCAAACGCACAGCTTAAACTACTGAATAGATCGGGCTGAAAGGCATACAAATAGTTATAATAACGTAGGCATCTGCTAAGAAAGGATTTTTGAAAATTCCACCCCTAAAAATCGAACTTCACGTGAGCGAAGCCGCAGTCAAAAGCTAGTTATATTATAAAACGTAGAGTCATAGACACAAAACGGCTCGTGCCTATTGATAAATTATGGTAAAGTCAACGGTAACATGATGAATCGCTATCCGTTATAAGAATACTAAATACCAAAGAGTAGGCGTCAGTTATAGGACTGATCCTTTTTATAATAATAAACTTTAAATTACCTGCGTGAGACCTCGGTAAGCACTATTGAAGGATATAAATAGAATATTACCCGTTTAAAACACTGAACAAAATAACACACACTATCCTTATCAGCAAAATACTGTGATACTTTGATACTACTGACAAGGACTTCTCGCATCCTGAGAGAAGTCCATACCATTCACATCTTCATTTGATCGAAATCCCTCAAGTTCATAATCAAGTAAGTGGGCAAGAATTACAATGAAATGGTCGCAAATAAAAGTTTGTTTCCTAATCATTTAATACAGAATTTAATATACCTACAAAAAAAATACCAACGCTGCAGTGTCTACTGTATTCTGCAACAGAATGCTACAATGCTGAGGAGTCTAGTGACCGCAGACACCCTTTGTACCCGACGGCAGTAAGTCGGTACGCACGCGACCGATGCGTTTATAACGCGTCGCGAGTACTGGTAGTCGTGTATAGGAACTCTAATGATAACTTTTATTAACTAGGCAGACGTATTTTCTTTGTCTTACGAATACATATTACATATTTGTTTATTTTGTGGTCTATAAAACTTCATCTGTTTATTTAAGTCCGAGATCGTAGAAATGATTTTTTCACAATATTGCACGATGGCCATCTTCTACGAATCATTTTATTCAGTCACGCTCCACTTTGCTAATAGACGCTTACGTCAGAGTTTGCTCTTTCCATCACTCTTGATTTTCCACATTTACAATCTTCATTCATGTAGGTACCTATGTTGCATCGTTTAACCGCACAAAATCGTATTTAATCTTAAACATCGTGGCACGTATTTTAACTAGGTATACATACAATGGGGCTGTGGTGACCACCACGTAACATAAATTTGTCTCTCTATATCATATTCCTCATTGCTAAGGGTCGTGACCCTTATCATTAATCACAAAATGGTCGGTATTTTCTTGGTATAATAATGCGATGGGATCCCAGGTCCTCGAAATGCGACTCAACTATAGCTTACGGGAATGTACCTATGTAACGATTGGGAGTAAGGATTGCTATTAATTAGTTAGATGTTCGTATGACAAACGACGATCGACGGTTCCATCACCCATCAAGTTTTAGATTTTGGTCAACGTTGCTTAATCATATCATAGAGACAAGATATAGTGTTCTTAGCCAAATAGTTATACGTTGCAAAAAACCACAGCGATCTACGGTTTCAATACCTACCCCATCCCAAAAAACGTAAACAGAAGTCAGAAATACATATTATACGGTGTAAACCAAACCTAAGATTGCGATTTTCAATGTCTGAGTTCTCATCTTTTCGTAAGTTGGACCATGGACCAAGTGGGTCAAGAGCGAGTCGCACACATGGATGTTATTATAATAATGACAAATAAGTTTTTTTTTTGAGCAACACCAGAGATTACTAATCCAGACAGCACCTAGAAATAAATATTTTTTTAATTGCGAGATACTTAGGCTATTGCGCTTGTATGATGGAACGTACTGATGAGGTCTATTGGAGTACACTTGCCTAGAAGATGTCTATTCACTTTTGCCTTGAAGGTACTTAAATTATAATGGTAGGAAATACAGACGCCGCGCCAGAAGGATGTTCTACACTTTAGTGGTTCGTTTCAGAAACGTTTAACGTACCTACCTAAAGCGTTTTGAGTTTAAAGCGTTTCGTGCGATTAGATTGGATTTCAACCACATACTTATGGACTTAGATACAAAAATTGGTAAAACGCAAAAGCAAAAGATTTTAAATAGGTACATAATTATCTTCCTATCAATAACGTAAATATTTCCTGTTGATAAATAAATAATTTCAGTTTGTGGTCTAAAATATTTGAGTAATTTTAAAAAATTGATAGAGCCATTAATGTAGCGATTTATTCAACACAAAGAAGCAATTTATCATAATATATTTATTGTTGTTATTTAGATAAATAACATTCTTCATCTATAAAATTACTCTTCCAAAGCAACCAGAACCGGAAGACGGTAAGGTAATAAGGGTAAAAATACTAATAAAAAGTTTACGAAAAGTTTATAATCTACTAATAAATTCTAGACTTTCTAAGATTTATGTTTAAGATATAAATTATTTAATAGAGTGATTGACACCTTTGAGTATTAAAAGGATTCCACATCGCTAAGACTTGAAATAGGTTTTTTTTTTAAACAGCTTAAACGGACGATTTTTTTTTT
Organism: Hipparchia semele; assembly: GCA_933228805.2. NCBI lineage: Eukaryota > Metazoa > Arthropoda > Insecta > Lepidoptera > Nymphalidae > Hipparchia > Hipparchia semele. Next base: position 10,248,413 of record OW121714.1, read on the forward strand.
TTGCATTAAGCAATGCCAAACCTGAAAAATTATACGTCTTGGTCTCACCTCATTTTATTTGCAAAGTTTCCTTTCGATCCAACATGTTGTAGACCTACTTTCTAAACTAAAGCAAAACTACATTTGTGTGGAAACTTGAGGTTATGGGTAACACTTTAACTCACGGTGACTGTGCAAAACAAAATAATTTCACAGTCATAGTGTGACATATTATTATATCCTACTGTTGCCTACATTGTAGGTATAGATCAAAGCCCTTTAGCGTTGATTTTATACTCAAAGCCTTTAGCGCATCTCATTACGAAACCGCTGACGCTTCAGCTAAATTGTCCGTTGAACATGCAAAATAAAAGCGAAGATGCTTGTTTTAAGGCTTTGATTATGTTACATTATGTTAAATACTAATTTATTATGTATTTTTTTAATATTAGATTGACATTACATATTTTGAAAGGAGCAACTGTTAACTGCTTCCTTGCCTACTGTTATTAGCAGAATTTGTATTCGGAGCGAGAAATACATAATAGTTAATTTGATTTGAGTTCCCACGCAATTTTATTACTGTACCTACACTTGAATTATCAAGAATTCGAATTTATTTGCGACGGAGCTGTGTATGTGGCATCACCGTCGATTGTCCTTCTGCGATAGAACAGGCAGTTTCACTTCAGCGTTTTCGCTATATTTATATCGCAGCGGCGATCTACTACTGACCTCAGTTTTTATTTAATTAGAACTAAGGTATGGTACTCACCTTCAACGTACGATATTCAAAAAAATTCAAAACTATTTATGTCACGTAGGCCAACCTGCGGATTTTATGACAAGTCTCTATACCATTGGTTCGAGTAGGTGCTAATATTAGCAATTAAAACGGTACAAAGGTATTTTACATCTCTGGTTAGCATGGTTAGGTAAAATTGTAGGTTGAAAATTACATATTGAATAGAGACAATAAACAAAAGAATTGAAATACCAAGAGTGCCTATTTATTTTTTCTTTTGTCAGTTCTAAGGTGACACTGACACCTAAGTTATTCTAAGTCGTGGTGATTTCCTAGTGGTTAAGACCACATGCTATTTTTTGGGGAGAGCTATCTGATTTTTTTTCTTTTTAATAAAGAATATTAGCCAAGCTGAAGCTGACTTATATTCTCCTATCTCTCCAAATAAGCGGAAAGATTGTGCTAGGAGTGGACGACAATAGTGCAACGGGTGGGGATTTTCAGTTTTCAGTAAGTAATTTCCCCCACTAAAGTTACTCTTATGTTTACTATAGTTTAGAGTTTACCCCGAGCAATTTAATTCGCAAAGAGCAAGGCCGTTAGGTCAGATTAGTAATAAATAGTTTGACATCTAAGGTCACCTTAGGTGTGAAACTAATTACTGGTTTGGTACCTATTATTAATTATTTATTAAATATAAAGTACCAAATTAAATTCGAAACAATAGCTTTAATGCCACAAAACAAAAACATTTGAACAAAACATTGAAAAAGCCCTTGCAAATATTTTCTCACGACTAAAGAGCTGAAAAAGACATTTGCATAAACAATATATGCCTACTTTTTATAAGTTATTGTGGAATCTTTTTTAATACAGGTACTGCTTGCCTCAAAAATTTAGCATAATATTTATCTATAATACATATTATCTATACCTATATAGGTATATATTAGTAGTTAGATATATTATACAGATATTATATGTATCTCCCATCTCAGTTTTTCTGTATGATGCGTAAGCCATCCATATTGGCCGAAACTCGGAAGAGGGTCCTGTTTGGACGAGTTGTTTGGACGAGCAGAGACAGCTGATAGTGAGCTCAAGAGCTCGAGGAAATCACCTATGGATCATAAATCTATCTATGTATATTGAAATTTCGCAGGCAAGTACCTATTTCATTTGTGTAATATCTAAACAAGGTTATTTACGAAATTGGGTATGCAGTTAATGTGTACCTACGTAGTAAAGTCTATGTATGTGAAAAGATTACATAATATATTATTTTTTAAATGCTTGATTTTATTACTCGAGGTCAACTTAACCATAATTTTTAAACTCTAGGTATTATGTATACTTTTTTACTATAATATCTTATATTGTACTCGTTTTTACTTAAAGTTAGTATTCAGAAGATTCACTTATTATATCTTAATTAGTTTTTCGTATGTTATCATTAACATTGTTAACATGATCTCAATCTCAAATATCACAGTATTACGAAACGTTAACCTTAAACATTGAATGCCTCGCTCTGTTTAGGTGAAACTGTGAAATCACAAGATGAGTCACAGAAATAATTAAAATCACAATTGCAGAAATACCTACCTACCTTTTGCCAATTTTATTTACAACGTAATTTTTTTCAATCGTGATCTTATTCCGGGAACATACCAAGTACTTAATTTGTTTGTTATTCTTGATTGCACCTCATTACGAGTCGATTGCTTTGGTAAGCAACGATTGTTACGTAGTTCATCATCAGCAACAAGTCATCAACGTCACACTACTGAGCGCAGGTTTCCTTCTCAGTTATGGGCCAGTTCACCACGCCTGGCCCAATATGAATTGGCAGACTTCACATACCATTGAGAATATTATGGTAAACTCCCAGGTGTGCAGATTTCCTCACGATGTTTTGCACGATGAAGCATGCGATCAAAGCCTCAATAGCCCAACGGTTAAAGGTGCGGACTGAAAACTGCAAGGGCACAGGTTCGAAACCCACCCGTTGCACTATTGTCATAGCCACTCCTAGCACAAGTTTTCCGCTTATTTGGAGGGGATAGGAGAATATTGGTCAACTTCAGCTTGGCTAATATTCTTTATAAAAAAAAAAATATGGTAATCCCCCAGGTGTGCAGATTTCCTCACGATATTTTGCACGATGAAGCATGCGATAATATTTAATTACTAAAACGCACATGGTAACTTGACCAGAGGTGCATGACCGGGATCGAATCCGCGTCCCCCCGAATAGGACATCGCAGTACTAACCATAAGGCTATCATTGCTCTACTATCATATACCTAGCTATAAGCCTATAATATAATGTAAACATTTTTTTTTAAATAAAGAATATTAGCCAACCTGAAGTTGACTAATATTCTCCTGTCCCCTACAAATAAGCGGAGAGCTTGTGTTAGGAGTGGGAATGACAATAGTGCAACGGGTGGGATTTGAACCTGCGACCATACAGTTTTCAGTTCACACCTTTACCGTTTGTATTTTATAACGTAAAAATGTAAGAACATTATTTTTATGTGCGTATTTTAAAAAGTGCCTTTGTCTCTATGAAATCATCATTATAAAATATGTGCGTAAAGGCATCTTGGTATTTGCCATTTGTTTAAATTAAATGGCAAATTGATCATTTTTACCATTTTCCATAACCAAACTCGCGGTAGATACCTACTTAGATATAAAAGTTACTATACGATTAATAAAAAAATTGTTTGTGTAATGTTTCTTTTAACAAATCGTTATTTTTATGAATTGATTAAGTAGGTATAACGATTTTTCTAATGACCCAAAATCTCATGAACCTTCACCTAATGGATGGCATAATAAGTTTCTTCATGATTGGGATAATAAAGGTTCAATCACTATATAAATAAAATTTAAGTGTCAGTCTGTAATTTCGTGATTATTTGATAGCAAGCGTAACCTTTTCAAAAATCTCCATCTGTCCGCCTAACAGTTCGGTATAAAAATAAAAACTTTACTTTGATATTACTGGCATATTTGATATTATTATCTATAATATAAAAATAAGTCGGGTTTTCCTTCCTGACGCTATAACTCCAGAACGCACGAACCGATTTCCACGGTTTTGCATTCGTTGGAAAGGTCTCGGGCTCCGTGAGGTTTATAGCAAAGAAAATTCATGAAAAATTTCAACAATTTAAGAACGCGGACGAAGTCGCGGGCGTCCGCTAGTAGGTATATGTAAATTATGTATTAATAAATTTTCAGGGCCTAACCGCAGAACCAATTATGATTACCTTTGTCACAGTAGATAATTGTTTGCTTCGCGAGGGCAGACATTAACATAAAGGTTCTTTTATTCTGCGAAACATACATTTTACTGTGAGAAGTCAAGAGTCCTCACAGTAATTTTAAAAAACCATAAGCGCGACCGCGACATACAATTTCAAGTTGGCCGACTATCGAACACAACATTTTTGACAAAGAAATGACTGACGATTTAATTGGATAAGATATGCGGGCTACTATAAGTAACTATACCTATTAGGATAGGTACTCTGCGATTTGACCAACTTGAAAATGTAAGTCGGCGGGCACACTAAATCCACCATTAATTAGTTAGTCATTAAAATTAAAGAAAAAAATAGAATTTTACAGGCAGAAACATCTAGCTCTACGCCAGCTACACTTTCACAGCGAACTAACACGCACGCTCGGTGCAGTCGGTGCTGTATCTGGCAACCAGTGTGATCATCGTTACTCGAACATTGAAAGTTATTTTCAATTACAAAACTACATTTTCGCCGACGAATAGCGTGTAGGCATGTGCGATTCCATTGTCAATGTCGACGGCGCGGCGGCGCACACTGTGACCGTATTGTGGTATTACAGTATTACGATATCGTCAAATTCTACGAGTAGGTAGGTATATTATTTTTTAACTTGGCTATAAGCCGACGATTTCAAAACTAAAAACGGCCTACTGTTACACTTTTAAAATGCTATGTTATGTAATAGGTACGAAAACCGCTGTAATATGATATTATTAGGTGCAATAGCATTCTTGTAATTTCATTTGTTTTAGGGTTCCACACAAAAAAGGTAGCTGAAAAGCTTGTCTAACGTTATTGTGAAAGGAAATTAACTTGATAATATAACTAGAGTTGATGGAGGTTTAGGTAGGTACGTAACTAGGTACATATTAAATATTACAGGAAAAAAATTAATCGATACCTAACTAGAAAATCTTAGAAATCATGATTTGCAAAGAAACTTGTTTATATTAAACGCGATCTCAAACAAAAGGGATTTCACTATTGGTAAATGGTAATTTAATAAAACAACTAGTTATTAATACATTTATTTATAGAGTTGGATTTTTCCCGCGACTTCTTTCGTGTGGAGTAAGGATTTACTCCCGCGAAAAACCTGGGAAAACCCTTTTGTAATTCGGAGATAGAAAATATTGTCTCTCTGCGGGACCTTCACCCGTCATCAACATTTTGAGTGATTGTAGGACAAATCAGAAATCAAACACACTTTTGCATTTATATTAAGAGTAAAGATGGAACCCTCGGTGCGCGAGCATGACTCGCATTTGGCCGATGTAATATTATTTACTTTCTGATTTTTATCTGTGCAAGATTAGGTAAGGTACCTATGATAACAATACTCGTAAGTTACCTAAATATTCCCTTAATCTTAGACTTAATCGCTTATGTATATATATTCATTGCTTAAGCTGTTTTGTTTACAAATAACTAAACAAATTTACATAAATATAACACCAAAGAAAAATTATTTAAAATAACAAAGCGCTTCCTTAAAAAGACAAGTTGACGTGTTATTATAAATATTGTGCAATTGTGGTTCTAAACGGGTTTACAGTAAATTAAAATACGGAAAATCGTATAAAGCGAATCAATAATATGAACAATTACGAGGATATTCTTATAATATTATGTTGTTTTAATTATCAGGATCGATAAATAAGGGACTACCTATAATCTATATTTATGCGGAAACTCGATTAAAACTTGATTGAAGCAGGTTTTGCTGGTACATATACCTACTTTTACATAAATAAATAATAATTTAGAATTATTCCGATCTTATGATGGAACAGAATTGTCGGCGTACCTAGGTATGTATATCGTTATTGTTTTAATTAATAATATTAACCTTGCCTACTGGTTAACTACAATACTTAATTTATTTTAAATTAAAATTATTTATTTCATGAAGACTAACTTGTCAACAAATCGAGAATCTACCACCGGTTCGGAAAGCTGATTCTGCTAAGAGCCGGCAAGCAACTCTGCAGTGTACTTTTAAAACAAAAATTTTACAGTAGCATATCTATCTTGTGGACAGCTGAAGCAAAGCAGATTATTCCGACGGACTTAACCTTGAAATTGAAAGCTGACGTGATCGAGGTGGATCTTAGCTATAACTTAGTAATTTGTGAAGATCTGGTCAGGCCTTTGCAGATCATCAGCTCATTTAAAAAATTTCAAACTTCTAGTGGAATTCAATATAAGTTTCATTAATTCAGAATACTTAGGAAGAATTATTTTATATGCACTAAGTAGTATAATAACTTTATCTACTTAACATTCTACTTATATTACGGGTATTACCATCCGTGCAAAACCGAGGCGATTCAGCTGGTAGGTACCTACCTACTACCTAAACAATAAAATATAATCGCTTCAACTACTGGAGATGCTAAAAAAACACTCGTCCAATTATAATTACTATTTAAAACAGTAGGTATAATTAGGTAGTTTTTTACTTTGCAATGAACACTTTAGTTTAACCTTGTGTTTTATGAGAATTATTGTTTTTCCTTCCCTAAAGACAGTTTCGAACAAAATATTACCTAATAGGTAGGTACCTACTTTGCCTACCTACTCATAAAAAATTCATAGAATTCGGAACTACACTACCTACTCTTAGGTTGAATTAACTCCTTAAAAAAATTACATTCTTTTATTAAAAAAAGTCAAGATTAAAAACTATATTAAATCATCTATTGTAAACAGTATGATTTTTTTTTATTACCTAAAAACATATTTGATAGACTTGACTTTGTTTAACCTAAATAATTACCTAAAAGGTAGTTTAGAGATATCTAAACTACCTATTTCTCACAACTTCGTCTGGCACCACAAGAAAATGTATTGGAGGTTAAAATAGCATTTTCAAACGCATGATAACGTATTCCTGTAGGGTTAACCTGCGCGCCACGAGAAAATTTTGTCTACACTTTACTCGTGAATCTCTGTAGAGATTCACATAGAGACTACGAGTAAACGTATAGACAAAACTTTCTCGTGGCGCGCATGTTAGCCCTACTGGAGGAGGTGTTAAACAAAGTTTTCCTTAATCACTTGATCACCCCTTCTATCATTCATGTGTCAATGCACTTACAAATTAAATCAGTGTGGTTACGAGTCTACTCAAAGCTATTTTAATGCAGACATCGATTCACCTGACTTGCATTAAAAACGTCTTTATATAGGAACAGTTTATTTGTTTCTCTAAACGAATCTTTTTCGTATCTTTTAACCATTTCTCAAGCAACAATTTACAGAATAGGTCGATCATTTTCTACTTCATATCTATCTTAAGAAGATTTAGTAAGGACCTCAGTGGCAATAACAGGTTTAAAAGTTTGACTCTTGTTTGACTTGACTGATCATAGATTCGCTGCTTTTAATCGTACGAGAAGCGTCTATTCTATTCTATTCTATTCAGTAAGTATCTTCTTTATTTAGCTTTCCTATCGTCTTTTCTCCGTTCTAATAGCTCCTGGAAAGGGAGTAGTTGGATCAATATTTATTTATTCTCTTAATTTTATACATATGTAACGAACATCGATATTCCTACACGAACTTTTGGAAAGTGTTTTTACTTACTACTAATAGGTCACTACATTTAGCAAGCATGTATCTTCAAATAAGTTTTAATATAAGTGTGTTAGTGTAAATGATCGTTAGTAAAACAAATACTTAAATAAAATGAAATAAAATTTGATTATTCATTAATAGCATACGGGCTTCCCCACATCACTTACTATGTACAACTAAACTTATGTTGTCACAAGTCGTTAACATTAACTAACAGAACTTTTTTATTTTATTGGTACATTGGTATGGTAAAGCGGTTACATGTAATGCGATCAAGATAAGAATATGCGTACGAAGGTTAAACCGCCGTTACCTTCTTAAAAATTGAAAATGGCGGTTTAACAATTCCTATATTGATGATTGATCGCGTAATGATTAGTTTATTGTAATTTTTTCTCATTATTTAATCATATTAAAAAACTAGAAGCTTTATCTATACCAACTTAGAAGTAGATATGTAGGTATAATTATGAGTTCTAAAATTAACAACGCTAATGTAAGTATAAAATATAAATTACTTTATATCTATTGTACCTACCTACCCATCTTTATATTAAGTATTCAGTTAATAACAACTTTTTATGAATAGATTATAATTTAAAAGTAAGCAAAAAATGCAAGTAATCAGCAAGTAACTCTTATTATGACATCATGCTTGTACTTGTAACTATGTTGTATCCTTCCCAAGGAGCAAAGTTGAATTCTAATAAGACCAGACTTCTTATAATCGTTCTAAAATAGCATTGAATATATCCTTAAACCCTATAACGGCTCATAATAAGAGAGTTTGATCATTCTTATAAGTTAGCAAGGTACGCGTTAATACAGCCACATAATATGACTACTATAAAACCTTGAAGTAAGATTACTCTTATAAATGTTCGTTTCATTGCTTATTAGCCATATAATATTTATGGCCACATAAAGGTTTTAACAAAGTCTTTTAATCTTATTAAAGTAATATCTAAAGTAGCTATGAAGATTTTACCCGTATAAAAGTCTTTTAAAAAGCGTCTATATAATAAATGAATACTTGTTGTTTACATGGCTTTTAGAAAACTCCAAGTAATCAGTAATCACTAATATAGTAATTATAAGAATATGATTCTTAAGATTATTATATTCATAACTTTTACATAACCAAGTCAGCCATTTTGAAGAAATATACATAACATTAACTGGAATATTATCAAATAGCAACGAAACTGTCGAAAGTGATAGCGGTTCCGTACAATTAAGTTCGTTAATGAAGATTACTAAACAGTCACATATGTTTTCCGAAGAAGAATGTTTGGAATACATCAGTGACACAGAAATGAATAATGATTGTATAAATTATGAGGAAAGGGATGCCATTTGTGATAATATAAAATGTAAAGTATTAAGAGTAGAATACCGTTCTGAAATATATTTCATAACTCTAATACACATTTTGTAAAAAATAAAACAAAATATCATAGAATCATGAGCTTTATTTATCATCTTTAATAAATTACAATCCTGAATATTATTAGCTGAAACTGTTATACAAAAGTATAGTAAAAAAAATTACTTTCACTATGAAAGACTTGTTTAGATTCATTTACCTACATAATTCGTTTCATTCACAAAATATTAATTTAGTTTCATTTATTTCAGCTAATTTGGATGAGATGTATGTAATTTGTAGGAACATAATTAAATCATCAGTCTTATTAAGATAAATTTAGTAGGAACTTGTCATACTTATTACTAACTAGTGGTTCGCCCTATTCTAATTAATACCTTGGGCTGTAAGGCAAACAAATTTTACCTTTTAACGCAACACTCATTGTCCAAAAAGAATACAATTTTACGAGGATTAAACGTATTGTTTTATGTTCATTTTTGATAATTTATTATTATTATTTCTAGTTGTTTAACTGCGGGATATGACTTAGATTATACAATAGTAATACCAAAGTAGGTAAGTACTTATACAAAAGTGTACAAAACTCAAAAAAAAAAGATTTATTTGAAATGCTTATGAAATAAAGTTTTTATGAAATAGATTTTGTGGCAAAATATGAAAATTAAATTAAAGCTAAAGTTAAGTAAATTATAACAATAAAAACTATAAAAAAAAAAAATATATATTATTTACGAGAAAATTTGCACCTATTTAAAGACGACCTACATCTAATACTTGTTGTATTAGGTAGATAATATTCGCCTTCATCATCCGGAAAATGATTGTAAATCATGAACTCCAAATAAAAGTGTTGACACCAAATAAAAGTGGTGCTATGCCAAGGCCATCTTGAATAACGTAATGAATTAAAGTCTTCTCTTTTAAGGAAGCGGTCTACGTCCATAAAGGCGACCATTTTATTGTATTCAGCGGTTCTACGGATAAAAAAAATTATTAGTAGGTAGGTACATTTGGGTATTACTTGATCACTAAGGAACCCAAAAATAGCCAATATGGCAAACACATGGCATTGAATATGAGTTTTATAAAGGTGTTAGTTTTATAGAACCCTTGTATGTATTGTGTAAGTTACTTTTGCCCTTATAGTAGCGGTAACAAAGACAAGAAAAAATAATTAATTAGTTTTTTCACACTTAAAAGCCTATTTTTGAGGGGGCGTTGAAAATACATCATAAAACATACCATACATTCTCATAAAAATTAATTTCCACACAATTTTCTACATTTAAATAGCATAAAAACAGGTTTTTAATAACAAATCAAGTACTTACCTTGTTTTCCAAAATGGTTGACCATATTTTAAATAATGTTTAGACTCTTATCATCGGCACGCTATCTGTCAAATAACATGAAAATAATACTTGCTGGAAAATCGCTACGCGTCGCGTCGCTTATAGGAATGATTGCCCTTATTAAAGGATTAGGTACAGCAATTATAAGGACATTGCCGTTGTAAGCGATTTTAATGTAGCAGATATTAGTTTAATAAACTTACTGCTAGCCGTATTAAAACATGTATAAGAAATTCTTAGCTTCTAATAAAGTACTTATATGATACTTATATAGTTGTTAGCTTTATAAGTTGCGCCCAAACCCACACTTATTAACGATAATATGGCTCTTATAAGATATTTTCTTTTAGGCTTATAACCGTTTACAGGACAAATTTTGCTACTTGGGTTATATTGTACCGATCACCAACCTAAGTATGACGATACTCAGTACCTCATTTGCACCAAGTTGTACGCTAAGCACCACATCAATACTCACCAAGCAGTATTTTTTTTAACTGCGATAAGACTTAAGACTGCGATCTCACCTGATGGTAATTGAAGATGCAGCCTAAGATGGTGCGCGCTTGCCTAGAACATGCCTATTCACTCTTGATTTAAAGACACCCACGTAAGTTATTAGTTGTCCATGGTGGATAGTTTGCAGTGCTGTTGATACAATGTCCAGTTCTCGCATAATTTTTCACAAGCTCTACATATTTCACCAATTAGATGAAATATGTAGAGTATTTCACCGTGAAATTCGTGAAATCCGATGAATATTTACTTATATTCATCGGATTTCCCGAATTTCTATTTAACCAAATAGGGAGTGAAATTCTAAATAAAAGTCCGTCTTTTTTCAAGTTATATCTACCTATCCATGAAAATTGGTATTTTGGTTTTCGATTAAAAAATAAACACGTACCTACTTACGTGTTTCACAGTTTTTGTCAATTTCACCCCAGAACCTAATTCCTACGTGCACGAAGTTACGAGAGAAAAGCTATTTCCTACTTAATTTATTAAATAACATACGATGTGCATTATCACTTAGATACCTAAAGTACCTACTTACCTACTCCATTTTACTTAAATCATCGCTATTGATGGCGTGTATTTAATTGTTAATGGACTGCTTTAGTACTAATGGCGTGTGACACGTCTCGTAATTTACTACTTAATATTCATCTGCGCTCTTTTATAAACTCAAGAGTTTACTCTACCTACTCATTCTAATAATACTTTCGTACACAAAAAGTTGATTTACCTATGTAAGATGGAAAATAATATAAATCAATGTGTATGATGTCGATTAAAAAAACGCGTTAATATGGGAAATGTCTTCTTGCAAGCGCGAAGAGTTCTGCAAGCAATCGCGCGCCGTAGTACCTACGCGGTGCTGTATTACGTAACCCGACGTGCAGCCAATGACCCACTTAGAAGATTACTAACCTTACGACAATAAAAGTATATTAATATAACGCAAATATATACATGGGAACGACCTATTAACTTCAATTTTTTGATTGCAGTCTAAATATGAACGAATAGTTATGGTTATGCTTAATTGAATGTTGTAATACACGCATTCTTGTTATGTCACAACTCACAATGTAGGTAGGTACCTACTTACAGAACAACTGCGGCAAATGGTTTCACTGAGCCATAATATTATGATACCTATCGAGTATCGACGCCACTTGCCGAGTAAAAGACATTTTTATTCCAATATGCACATTTTACTTCACTGTATATTACCTACCCAACTTTTAATGAAAAGTCAGTCAACAATAGCTGATATAAGTATGTAAAGCTAAACAATATACTTTTACTGTAAAAGCCCGTAGGTATATTGTTACATCCTAATTTTTACTCCTAGGTCTTAGGATTTAACGACATGAGTTGGTAAATGTAAGGATTTTTATAAAGTGAGTTAATTTTCCGAACTTTTACTATTACTCGTACAATTTAGTACAAACTAGGTTTTACTAAAGACAGTTAGTAAATGTTAGTTTTAAAATAAAACTAAAAGTAGGTACTTTATTGCTATTATTATAATCATTCAACTAACGAAGTCCTATTTATGGTGTTCTATATTATTTTACCCTTTGGGTGCGAAATCCTAACAAATAACATAATACATATTTAATTTCTGTATACTCTCCTTAAAATTAACCCCTACTTATTACTATCAATTTGATTCATCATAATGATATCAAAAGATGACATATATCGCGATTATCTATCACCTTATTTGTACACTCCCTATCTACTATCTAATCGTAACTTACGAACCAATGAACATCGATATCGAATGAACTGTGCCAAGCAAGACGTGAAGAAATGCTTTTTTCTATATCACAAGATAATACTGCACGTAACTTCATTTGATAATGATACCTACAACTCCTGTATGTCAGGTACTTATGCGTTAAGATAAAGGGCAGACGTAGAGAAAAAGGAACGTCCCCATCGATATAAAATGTAGACATGCAAACATACCTACTATGCCACTGCTGGCAGTGAGGCCCCAGTACGTAGAGAAGGGACCAATGGCGTACGCTAGCAGGACTCCAACGTTGATGAATAGCAGGAATAGGGCGCTTAGGGCTCCGCGGATTTTATCCTAGACAGAGAAATACCAGATTTCATACTAGATAATATAGGTATTCCGAACACTCAACATGTGAATCTATGGCCGGACTATGTACGATATACCCAACATCCTGTTACCCAGTTTGCTGCTCCATAATCAGATGCTCCCCCTCGATCCTCATTCTATCTAACACCTACTCACTGAGACCATTCTAATGAGCCCAAACACGGTATATCTGCTGTAAGTTGCTGAGGAGTTGGGATCCCGCAGACTACTCGATGCTGCAGCATCAGCTCAAGGCAAGGTTACCATGTCTTCGAAATAATTCGAAGTAACAATACACAAACAAATCAATCGCACTTGTAAAAGTTTGTAAGACTCTTTAATCAAGGAAGAAATGAGCTGATGATATTTAAACGCCTGAACAGATATTCATAAATTATAGCTCAGATCCATCTCGATCACGTATGTTTTCAAATAGAAAAACCTGCATCAAAATCGGTCCATTTGTTGGGGAGCTACGAGGGAACAGACAGACACAGTTAAAAACAAAAATTCACATTCGGGATTTGTAACATTGTAGGAAAAATTGTAAAACATAAGTAGGTATCGCATCTTTAAATAGTAAATAAACTAGGTATCGACACATTGTGTTAAGTATAAGATTTTAACTTCTATTTTAAATTCTATTCTTATTAGGACTATTTATGAGGTAACTACCTGCTATTTTAGTACCTATCATCAACTATATCAGAAGGTATCGTGACCTGATAACATTTTTATCGCAATAAAAATGTGTGCTATGTTGTATCAGTTTTACTATCTCTACAATGTCTTTACGTCGACGCGACTGTATCTCTGGCTTACACCGTACAACGAAGTACGAAAGTAAGAAAATGCAAGCAACTGCTGTTATGTAGGTAAACTATTTTTATATTTAAGTTCTTTTTTTTAACAGCAATAAATATATCGCACACCTAGATCAAGAGGGAGACTCAAAAAAATATCTGTTCTCTGTTCCCTAAACGAAAAAAAGTCTTTTTGAATGTTTTCTTAGCAAAGTTTCATAAAACTCAATTTAAATCCACGCGGAAGAAAACGCGGGCATCAGTAGCCCGCGTTTTCGTCCGCGTGGAAAATCAAAGAGTTCCCGCGGGATTTTAAACTAAACAGTTTTAAAATCCCGCGGGAACTCTTTGATTTTTCGGGATAAAAATTAACCTATGTCACTGTCTAGGTCCTAAACTATCCCCATGCAAAATGACGTTGATCCGTAGCTCTGTTGCAGCGTGATTTTAGGAAAACCAACAAACAAACACACTATCGCATTTATAATATTAGTAAGGATCGTTAGGATGGTATTTTCGTCACGATTAATGTGCATCAGTTCCTAAAATATAATTTAGTTACTTATCTAATAAGTATTTTGTGCCTGTGACTTTATCTGCGCTACATAATATGTAGGGTTTTTTATATGCCGTTGATGTCTTCGATTACCCAGGAAGAAAATGTAAATACGTCCGTCTCCAGAATGAAAGCTATCTAAGCACAACGGTCGGTTAAGTTCATTATTTATTTCAGAAACGAGATGAACCTAAATTACTCGTTAAATGGGCATAACATTTAACTGCCATTGAAAACGTCAAAATCTGTTCAGCCTTTCCGAAAATAAGCCTGTACAAACAGATAGACAAGTTAGATGATATTGTCGTTCACATACATGAGTTTCCAGTGTTTCCACTAAAACATAGATATACCTACTCAAAGGTACTTTTTATCCCGGAGAATCAAATAGTTTCCGAGGAATTTTATAATCCTAAATGGACGCAGTTGCGTGTATCGGCTAAAAGATCGGCTAATAATCTCTATATTTGTCATTCATTTATTTAATTATATCCATGTTAATTATATCCATTGGTTGACTTCTCAGTTTTACATGCTCCGTCAACAAGCACGTGCTGTATTCAATCTTATCTCTAATATACCTACGGTTTATCGATGTTCACATGAACCCTCGGATTCGGTGTATAAAGCTCAAAATCCTACAAATATAATATTTTCTACGTTGCCCTGCTGAATATAATGTCAATGGATAATTTTAGAATAGGACACTCATTTCTTCATCCTAAAATACTTAAAAGATAAGTAGGTAACTACCTAGTTACCTTTTTTTATAAGTGCTAAAATTATAGATAGCCATAGATTCGCACGGGGGAGTAGTCGATTCTTTTTTTTTTATTTTAGTCAAGAAGGAACGTCGCACAAGTTTTGCATAATGATAATACAAACAGCTCATTCGTCCATTTCCTTGCAAAATAGTAGAGAAGGACGGTAGGCACTTGACCTCCTGTTTATGCACTGACTCATATTTACTTCGGAATCTAGGTACGTACCTACTAGATCTGATTTTATTAATTTGTACATAATTATCTATTTATTTTCTATTATTTAATTACTTACATAAAAAAATCACGTGAATCAGTACATATAAGGTCCACATATAATACATATATGTCAGAAATAGTTAAAAATTATTGAGCATCACCTCCTTTTTTGGAAGTCGGTCAGTGAGGGTAGGGCAACTCTTTACGTGGCTCTAGCTAACCACTAATTTACATACTCAAACCAAGTTTTTTTAAGTTCATTTTTTAATTAAAGTTATTTTATCTTTCCAGATACCTACCACGCTTAGCTGTGGAGTGAACAACTGCTTCAAAAACGTAGTTCTAAGGTTAGTACTTTCTATAATATGAGCCCTTAGACTTAGACCATTCAATGTTGAATGGCCTGAGTATGAACCAGTTACTTATCTTTAGAGGAGGTAAGGTAGGTACTTAACTACGTTATAAAAATTAAAAAGGTACACACGTGTATCATACGACGTTTTTCAACACACTTATGAAGAAAATAATATTAAAAAAATAGTACATTATAGTACAAAACAGTGAAAACGAGTTATTGGTTTCGCAATGGCGGGAAAAATTAATCAGTTTTTCTATGCGCGCGCATCTTACTTTTTTTTAATTAATTTACGGCCTGGATTCTAGTCCTTTGAGGCCTTCGTGCATCTTACAATGGCGATCGGCCATAGACTAAAAGAATGAGGTTTCTTTTTTTTTTTGGCTTTTCGCGGATAGCGTTTTAGCCACGTACAAAATAGGGAATGTCAAGTTTTCTTTATTACAGAAAAAACAAAAGTTACATTTGAGTGAAAGTTGTATTTATGAAACACGTACGAGTTGAATCTATTTACTTAAACACGAAGGACCGGCGACATCAAGCGAGTCGCAGGGAACCACTGGATTCAGGTGGCGTAAGAGTAAGACCGAGGCCTATGGAAGTCCATGCAAGAGACCTTTGTCCAGCAATGGACGTCTATCGTTTGATAAAGACTATGTTATTTTTTCTTATTAAATATGTAAGTGTGTTTGTTTTAAATGTAATAAATAAGTACCTATAAAAAAAAAGACGTGTGGCACTCGGGGACTGCCGCGGTAAAGCTATTGCATAGCATTTTTTATCAACGCCATCTAGCGGTGAGAGGAGTCCCGTGTCAGGTTATTTTCGTTACGGAATTTCTGGATTCGGTCTCCATGACTTAGGTAGCCTAGCCTTTTATTTCCCTTAAACTCTATTAAAATGTGAGTGCTGATAGTTCGATAATTTTGTGCCAATAACTGGTAAAAAATGTGCGAATAATTGAGGACTGGGTCATTTTTCAATTTTAATTCAAATTCTTGGTGATTTAAGAAAAAATTCCTTAAAAAGTTCATTAATTATATATATTATTAAATAAGTAACCTTATGAACACAATTATTTAAAGAATTTGGTTAGATTTTTATTTAAAAAACATATTTGAAATTGGATAAACTCTTAACGTGCTAATAATTGGGTCGGTCAACCTAGTTTTAAAATTTTAAATATGGTCACCCTGAGTAATACTTGACATCTTGTCATCCTTGACACTTGACAGTAGAAGTATCACAATCTGAGTGTAAATTTTTTAATTTGTAGTTCTAGATTTCTAGTTAGGAATAATTAAAAAAAATGTTCTAGTCTTCGTCAATGTAAATTACGAATTTCATGAAATAAATCATTTAAAACGTCTCAAAGTAAATTGTATTTGTGGTGGTTTAAATATGCACTAATGATAATATAAGGTGTGTTTCGTTTTGTCACTGTCCCTAAACAGGTACCTCTACATACCTATCTCGATGTTATCTCACCCCGCCGTGAGGCGTGAAGTAATATGTATTTCTGTTTCATTGAATCATATTATTATTTTTTATTTGCAGAGAAAAAAATGGCACTAATTCTTCAATATATAAATGACATGCACATATTTATGGACAAATATGGAGGTGAGTTCCAATATTTAAAACGAGCTGCACTATTTTTGTAAATTAACAATAAATTATGGCCCATTACTATCTTAAAAGGTAATTTGCTACTTTTATCTTTAGTGCATCAGCTAACATTATGGAATGTGTAATTTTAATCTTTTGAACAAAATAACAACTATTATTGTAAGTATATTAGTTTTTTATGTAAAAATAAAATTAATATTATTATGTTACATTGCATAATGTTGTATGATAAATGAGTATTATGCTCACAACTAATTAATAATTTAGTAGGAGTGTAATATGTCCCACACGAACCAAGATTCTTATTCTTATTTGAAAATTAACAACTACTGAATCAAACTCAATAAAATCTAAAAAAAAAATACTTACCTGTGTATAGGTTTTTACATTTTCAAGGTTTCTATAAAAATATGTAGTTTAAAATTAAACTTTAAAACTAAAATTTGTTATGGAAATATACATATGGAAATAAAATGACTCAGTGACACAACTAGTGGTTTCTATAGTATGACTACAAAAATTCATTTTGTTCGACTAACATTCAAATAAGAGTCATATTTCTTTTGTATGGGGTGTGCTTGCGAGAGACTTCTCTTAAAATATAAAATGTATATATTGCCTTTCAGATCCTCGGACGAATCCGTGGTTCCTGATGAGTTCACCATTCCCTACACTAATGATATGTCTAAGTTATATTTATCTAGTCAAGGTAACTTAATACTTTTTTAATGTTTATAAATAAAATTGTGCATCTATCTGTGATTTTGAAATAACTGCCTCTTATTAGAGTATTTGAATGAATACACTAAGAATCTGAAATGCAAAAAGTTTCACTGTCTTTTGCTGTACAGTTGTACTGATTCTCACAGTCGGATACAGTTCAAGGTGTTATTTAGACTCCTTTAACCCCAGAAATCAAAGTGTATCAACTGGATTTTAAGATTATAATGTTTTAATATTTTTAGATATTTTTATACATTATAATAGTTTAATATTTTTATTCTTGTTCTTTCAGGTTTTTGGACCCCGTTTTATGGAATCAAGAAAACCTTATGAATTAAAAAATTTATTAGTATTATACAACTTTTCGCAAGTAGTGTTCAGTGCATGGCTATTTTATGAGGTAAGTTTTGAAACATTTCATTTTAAATTGTAGATTAAATACTAGACTTTAGACATTGATTTATAAAATATCTAGGTTTATTAATGTGTCTGACCATGACTGACTGAACTGGGTATTGAAATATGAGACCAAAACATTATGATAAGATCATGACCTGAATCTGTATTTAAAAATAATATTGATTAGTTAGTTTACATTTAGACTGAAGTTTTGATAAAATATTCGAATTATTAATTCTTCATCTATGAATATAAATAGTTTACAATAAACACTGTAATAGAACATAAAAGGATTAGAATGATTAATAGAGCAGCAGATAAAGAGCAACTGTTGAGTTTCTTGCTGACTCTTCTCAGCAAAATCTGCTTTTCAAACAAGTGTTTGTAAGTCTCAACTTGTTGAGCCACAGATTGGCCTTCATTTAATTTTGTTTTTAATATTTATGATGAAGTATTTCTTTTACTTCATCATAAATATTAAAAATATGTCGTTAATTTTTTGTAACTTTTTTCGAATGAAATAAAATTATTATCTCACAGATTTTCATCACAATTATTAAAACTTTGTTCTTATTTAAAAAAATTGTGTACTTTGTAAGTTTAATGCATATTTATTACTTGCAAAATTACCTCATTAAAATTAATTACGTATTTTATATACAATGGTTTAACTATAAATTTTAGTAAAGATATTCTTAACATGTTATGTAATTAAACTTCGTGTTTTAAACCTGAATTGATATGTAAAGTTCATAATGATTTGCGAATCTTGCATTAACCTTGAAGATATTTCAGAAAGGTTAATTTATTGTATATTTTTTGTTATGTACCAGTTACTGTCGTCTACTGTCAAAGTGATAATAATAATGGGTTGACAACTTACTATTATCAATTATCCTTAAATTTAATCTTTAGCGATATTTAACTCAGTGAATGGACACGTGATATACATACGTCAACGACAGAATGATTCGCACATGATGTGATCTTCTGAAAGCACTTAACCGGTAATGAAAATTATAATAGGCCATGTTTTCTTATGAAAATGACCATTTTATGTTATTTACTAAATAAATTTGGCAAACTAAAGTTTGGTATCATAATTTATCTGGTTATGTTGTAATTACAAACTTTGTAATAATATTATGAATATTATTAATAACTTTATTTCTTTTTGGATTGAAGGTATGTTTATATAACAACCAACAACTTTCTATCCCTTTTGGTGTAAGGTGGTTAAAAATATTAACTAAATAAAATAAAGTTAACGTAGATATTTTAGTAGGAAAGTAACTAATACCTACTTATAATTTTAATTTTTTTTGTTACACTTGTTTTATTTTACTAGTTTTATTATTTGATTTGGTTAAGGGTAAATAGTGGATTTAAAAAAACGGTGATAGATATAGTTAAGAGTTAGGGTTCCGGGTTAGATTCGAGGCCTTTCTCTGCCTTTTCGGAGTTATGTAAGCCTTTTAAGCCATTAAATATCAGTTGCTTGGCCATTGAGTCAAGGAAAACATCGTGCGGAAACGGGCACCCTAAGAGTTCTCCATAATATTATGAAAGACTTGAATCCGCCATGGCTTACACCATTCCTATTGGCCAGCGAATGATGGTGATAAAATATGGGATTTAAGCACCATACATATGTATCAAATTGATACATAAACGTACGAGTACGTTGACCAATATGACTAGGAAAATCGCACGGCAATCGAGACGTGAGATAGGTATAAGACGAGGTAAGCGGGAAGAAGGAAATAATACCAAGGAACACTGTTCGCCCCAACATCCGCTTTGTTAATGTTTACTAAGGCTCGTTATAGACTAGCTACAGCTCGTATACTAACGTGAAGTTCAGACGCGGTATAATAGACATGATAAGTACGTTATAAAACTGTTTTGACCGACTTGTAATCAAGTCGGTCAAAACGGTCGGTCGGCCATATATTCATCCCTAAACTAATGTTTAGGGATGAATATATGGATGTTTTGTATTAATATTATAAATGCGGAAGTTTGAGAGGCTGGATGGATGGACAGATGTATGTTACTCCTTCACATCACAACGAATGAATTTGGGTATGAAGATAGCTCGTATCCAGTATCATTTTATCCCGGAAAGTTAAGGAGCTCCCGCGGGAATCTAAAACTCTTAATCCACTGGCTTATTAAACGTACTACGTCGCGGGCATCAGTTGGTATCGAATATTATTAGAACAGGTTTGAGAAACCTAGGAATAGATTTCACTGTTATAGATTTATATTTTGGTGGATAGTATTTTATTTTATTTTTATGTTTGTTGTAGTAGTAATAGAGAGCACTTTTTCATAAATTGTAATTAATGTAATGTACCCAGAGCTTAAATGGCGGCTGGCTGACTCATTACAGCTTACGATGCCAACCCGTGGACTACTCTGACAGTCCTACTGCTAATAGAGTAAGTCGAGACAACGGCACCAATCTGCTCGAGCAAAGGTCAAACTAACATCACTGTACATAGACATCATTTTTTTTTTTTTTTCAGGAACATGTAAATAGATACTTATATAGGGTGAAAATGGTATTATAATATATTTACAGGGTGAAGAGGGTTATTATAGAAAGGTTTATATTATAAGTATTATTTAGCAATTAAACTAACTATGAGCGTCAATGCACATGTGTTATTGTAAAATGTAAACCTACAAAAAAAGATAAAAGCCCAATTTACGATAGCGTGATAAAGTTAATAAGTTCGGTGCAGCTAACATTTACGTGTGATAGCATTGTAATCAACGCGTAATCGTTACAGTTTATACAACAGAGGGCACGTAAATGTAGAGGGCAAAAAGGCGTTTGCCCTGCGTTTTACACGAGACATATGCATTGACCTTAGAAATATAATAATTAAATTAATTACCCACTATAAGTCCATCATAAGACTTATCGGTATGTGGTAATCAGCCGATAGTGTGCGTGCGACGACATACGGCGCCTCGCTATGCCAGTATACAAATAACACAGGGCCAGGTGTCGGCATATTGTTTCAGATCGGGGCCGCGGGCTGGTTCACAGGCAGGTATAGCTTTCAGTGTCAACCCGTCGACCACTCGAAAAGTCCACAAACAATGAGGGTGAATTATCTAAACACATTTTAATTGAACCCTTGCCGTGTCGTCTACTCACAGTTCTATCGCAATCTTTCACATCCAAGTTCCCGCACAATACCACTGGCATCAGAGTTGCAAAAAACTCGAGTCTTGGAGTCGTAATTTTGAAGACTCGACTCAATTATGTATCACTCTGTGTGCTCAAAGACTCCGAGTATTTTTCAAGTAGGTAGAGTCCGAGTCACTTAACATCGACTCGAGCCATACAAAGAACTCAATTCTTCAAAAAAATTGCAAAGCAATAGGTATGCTGGCTCACATTTACTGAAATATTTAAAATATTAACAACTTGAAATGACTCGCCAGGCTTAAAACGGACTCCAAGCCTTTTAGCACTCTATTGCCGAGATCTATAGAGCGTGCTCTGACTTAGCCCGGACTTAAGATATAATTAAAATGAGACACAAATATGCGCTGACATAAATCTGTCTAGTTTTAAATCTGTCTTGAGTTTGAGCGGAGTGAGACCGAGGTCTATAGATATCAGCCTTAGTCTTGCAAATAGAGTGAAGTCTTAAAAAATTACGAGGCGAAGACACGAGTCTTTTGCAACACTAATTGGCATACACAACACACACTAAAACAGATGAAATTACTATTCCGTACAAAAGTAACTAAAAACTGTCTAATGAAAAGCCCCCATCCTAACGCAACTCCCAAATTGCTAGACATAATTATAACCGTATTTGTCGCAGGAGGCACTCTAACACACTGACTTGTGAGCATTGACCTAGCCCCTTCGATCTAGAGTAGTTATCACATCTATATTCGTATTATCATTATCATAATTAATTAGGTACACATTTTGTCAAGAAATACTGACAACGTTATTACCATGGAATCAAATAAGTGGATCAAATGTAATCAATTAATAATTACATATTATCAGAAGTAAAATATATCGTAACGACGCGATGTTGTAAATTTGAATTTCCTTTATACAAAAGCATAATACAATATATTATATTTCGTCCATTTATTTGCCCAAACACACACTTTTGGATAATTGATTAGTTATAGTATGTTTAAAGTTATTTGTAAAATCTATTAAACAAAGATAATCGCTTAACATATAAAGGTCAAACCTTTTAAAAGTGTAATCGAGCTTGTTTACAAAATAGAAATAAATAACATTAGTACCTAATATGTACTGTGATTAACTATTTTTATACCTACGAAGTTTTTCAAAGAATATTGTTCATTAAGGTTTAAATTATAACTTCTGTTTTCCTGAGACAAATATTTAAATATTTTAGTAGATTTTACAATCTATCATTCATTCTCCATTTGACGTCATAAAATTAAAACAAACATTATATCGTCATAATATCTTCAGTTGTAGATACCTACATACATTCATAGCACGAAATTCATGCCACAAATATCTATATAATATGTAAGGCTAGCTTTAGTTCACCGCTTTGCTCGATTTATACATGTATCCCTAAAAAGCGGGACATAAAGTAAGCGCTATTTAGAAATAATTCATATGTAATGCATGACGAATAAGTACAGACTGACAATGATCGAATATTAGTACTTAAATTTGATTAAAATTTAAAAAATTGCATGAATAAAGGGCAACGTATGAATTCTTTGTAAACATATTTTATACATGTTTGTAAGTGGCAAAATTAACTTCTGAAAAATGCTTTTCAATTTCTCTTTTGCCCTAAAAATAAACAGTATAAGTTGAATATATAAAGCAGTATGATTACATAGTTATATCTTTTTTTGTTTCGGGAATTGACACTTTGTAATTTTTTCAGATGGTACATGCCTGTTGGTGGTATTACTTCTCAAAGTTTACAGAATTCTTTGATACGGTAAGTAGTCAAAATCTTTTATTAGTATTTTACTAAATACTAATAAAACATACTTGAGACATTTTTTTATTGGATGCCAGTCATGCCCATTAAATAATTAAAAATACTGCCGATATAATGTTCCCTAAAAATATAATTTGAACTTGCAGCTATTATGTACAGGTATGTATCTACGTAAATTGATCTATAACGTATACCTATTCTTTTGGTCTACTATTTTTTACTGAATCTGTAATTTATTTTTACTTAGTAAAAATGGTTTGGTAGTTTGTATCACCAACTAAGATTTAAATTTTAAAAGCAGTATGATGGTTACTGTGGAAAAGTTTGGCGATTCTTATAAACTTGTTTTACGTATATTTTAAGGTGCAGATACACTAATGTGTTGTGGTGTGTTGCAACACACATTGGCATGAGGACCGACCTAGCGGGGCGTGGTTCGAGCATCAGCGCGTTAGAGCGTCACGACAGAACATGTGTACGTCTTTAAACGAAATGTACTATGTATGACTTCGATCGGCTTCTACCGCATCACGACACACCACAACACAGTAGTTTGTGTGCACTTTAATTTAGTATTTATGTTATGTTGCCAAAAAGCCTGCGCATTGCGATTAGTCTAAGCAATCTTCAGAAATACCGAGAACTTTACCGTCTCTATTGTGATAATAGGTTGATTTTGTGGTACCTATTCTTGCTGCAACTATGTATTTTACCCAATATTGAACGAGTGTCGGCCAAAAAAAGGTTCTTAACTTGTGACGATCGACACATTGCACTGTAGTGATCATTTTTAGATAATCCCGCGGCTGATTTGCACTACGCAGACCTGCATTATGTATTTTTATGTTTATTGTTGTTAAAGTTTCATAAATTAGAATTTCGAAGTTTCGGCATGGCTGAAGTTTCATTGCTTGGGCAAATTACGATTCGTCGAAGCATGGCATATCGGCACATCTACGGCTAACGTATACGAATCTGCGAAAGATGCATTTTTCATGGCGGTCCCCTGTAAATAAACATAGAAAAACTATCATTTACTTCTTTTATTTTGTGTAATAGGCACCTCGGTATATATTGGGTTGACAAAACGATAACTTAAAAGAAGAAAGAAAAACACAAATTTTCTACGCTTTCAAAACGCTCCCCTCTAAAATTCATCTTTCGTAATTTTGCCGTCGATATGACGATATAAACGCTGTACTGTTCATCCATTTATCGTCGACAAGAATATAGATACATTATAATATAGCTAAGTGAACAATTTTCCAGATCTTCTTTGTGCTAAGAAAGAAATTCGACCACGTGTCAACGCTGCACGTGATCCACCACGGCGTGATGCCGATGTCGGTCTGGTTCGGCGTGAAGTTTACGCCAGGCGGCCACTCCACGTTCTTCGGTCTGCTCAATACGTTCGTGCACATCATCATGTACACGTACTACATGCTGGCCGCCATGGGCCCCCACATGCGGCCTTACCTGTGGTGGAAGAAGTACCTCACCACCTTGCAAATGGTAAGCTTAATGGCTCAATCGGCCTAATCCGACAATTATTCAAATTCAAAATCCATTTATTTCATGTAGGCCAACTTGTGGCTCTTATGACACTTCAAAAATCTACCACCGGTTCGGAATGCAGATTCTGCTGAGAAGAGCCGGTAAGAAACTCAGCAGTTGCTCTTTTCAAAAAAAATAAAAATTTTTACAATAGGTAACAAAACTATACACATACAGTGCTTCCACAACGAAGGTTCAAAAATGCATACGTAGATATATACAATCCAATGCACGTCAAAACGGGCTGACAAAGCAGACCCATTCCCGTTGGTGGCACCCGTTCAGGAGCATGACGCTTGATCCAGCCGTTGCTTCGCTCAACCATATTCTAGATCCGAATTAACCATAGTACTGTTGGTAGAAGGGTTACACTACATTAGGTATTACAGCTATAAGTACATTTTTGTACACAGACAATAAATATTAATTAAACATTTCTGTACCTCTTTTCATTAACCTTAGTCCAGTTATATAATTCCTTTGTAATTTTAATTTATGTTAATCAAAAGTCAAATTTAATCATTAATTAATTGTCTTGTCCAAACAATTCATTGGAAAGGTTAATTGCACGTTGAACTTTAATTCATAAATTATTTATCTATGTTAAGTACCACCTAATATACAATCAGGTTGTACAGAAACAAAACTATTCCAAAAAAAGAATTATTTTTAAGTAGAAATCAATTTTATATTAAAAAATTAATTAAATTATATATATATTTTACAGTTATAGTTACAATGAGCCGACCAATCCCAAAATTTTCAAAAATACATTGTGCCCAAGAAATGTATTACAATTTTTTTTTATTGTAGTCTTTTAAAAGCACGGGAGTAGACATACAATTTTTGTATCATCCAACAAACTGCGTAAATGCAAAGAAGCACCATACAATTTTGATAAGCGGTTGTTGACTTTACACAAAGGAACACTTCAACACTAATTTAACTAACTTATCAGCTGTGAACAATTTGGAAATTATCAATTAAAGCCTCACGAAAATTACAGTCGCATCCCGTCGCATTTTACAATGTAGAAAAGTGATGTGTGAGGAAGGAGTTCTTATCGAAACATAGTTCGCTCATTTGCGACAAGAGTGACATAATTCAAAATCGACGATGAGAGAATTCTCTCGTTAGAAAGTAATGTTTTGTGGATGCTGCGGTCTCGAAACAACACAGCGGTCAACAAAGCGACAGAGCATTAAGTCACAATCTCTCTCGCTCTTATTTTTTTGTGCTTAGCGTAATGTTGTTGTTATAGCAAAAAGTATAAATGTTCGACACTGAAATTGGTGAATTTTGAGTTATGTCACCCTTGTCGCAAATAAGCGAATTATTATGAAACTGAAACTTACCTTATTCCGCAGTAAAAAGGTTCTGTATTGATATCGCTATCGACAAAAATACGAGTATAGTCGCGTCGCGTCGCGTCTCGATGTGAACTGACCCTTACACCCTGTATATTATAATGGCTTTTCAGAAACAGGCGGTTAATTAGAGTGTGGCGTTTCTGTGCAGGTGCAGTTCGTGGGCATCATGGTGCACGCGTTCCAGCTGCTGTTCATCGAGTGCGACTACCCGCGCGCCTTCGTGTGGTGGATCGGCATGCACGCCGTCATGTTCTTCTTCCTCTTCAAGGACTTCTACAACCAGTCCTACTCCAAACCTAAGGTGACCGCTGTCATGTATTTTAAAAGCGCGGCAAAATGATAGCGTGTAAATCTTTTTTTAAGTTCGAAATAATTAATTTTTAGTTATGAATGAATACATCTTTGCTAAACTATGGTAATGTAAAGAATTAATTTTAAAAAAATACATGCATGTACATATCGCTGCTTCAGAACTAAAGGTCCACATCTCAAAATTTTCCAAATTCACTTATTTCAAAAATAGGGCCATAACGCGAAGACATTCGTCAAAATCGGCCTTTAAATCACAATAATTTACGCGTACGCCCTTTTAGCATTATCATACATTGTAAGTTGGAGAGCCAAAAAAGCAAAAAAAAAAAAAAAAATCTCAATATGCTCTCGTGAAAAAAATTTGATTTTGAGATGTAGTTTAATTCTGAAGCAGCGATATGTATATCCTATTGTCGCCATTACAAGCGAACATCTATACCTATATTCGTATTTTTGTTTTGATCAGGTCCGCGCGAAATCGCCGCAGCCAGTAACGACGGAGATCGACGAGTTGAAAATAGCGTACAAGAACGGGTCCGTGAAGAACGGTTTCAGCAACGGGCACTCGAACGGCCTGGTGCGAGCGCGGACCGTGCTGCCCGCGGGGAACTGACGCGCCGCGCGCTAGACCCGCCTGTAGACCGACTTAAGGACAGGGACTGACAAGTGGGCGTTTAAACGAAAAGCGCTTTTAAAAAGCACTTTACTAAAACAAGCGTCAAAGCGCGCTTAAAAACATAAGCAAATTTCGTTTAGACTTTTTGGTCAACCGAACTTATTACTTTCAATAGTACAATTGAAATGTAACCTTATATTATTTATTATAACATACAATTTCAAAACTGTCCGGTGGTTTGCTATCTGCATAAATTATATTGAGCTTTTGCTTTCAATAGTACCATTGAAGTGTAACCTTATTGTATAAGTTTAAGACTCAATTTCAAAATTGATAGGTGGCATGATATCCGAACTAATTAATTTGTTAGTAGAAAGTACTTTTTTGTTTGGTTGGTTGTTTTAGGTAAACGTTTTTTGTGTTTTGCTTTTGACCTTGATCGCGTTGACGCCTCGAAGAGCTTACGCTTACGCTTTTAGTGTGTGTGTGTGTGTGTGTGATTGAAAAACGATAAGCGTAAGCGGAGAAGCGTTTATAGAAAAAAGCACAACGTTTAAACGAGCTTACGATTATAAGCCGTTTTTCCCACCTCTAGACAAATTGAATGGGACTCCGCGAGCGGAAAAACGCACGCCGAATTCCGCTGCAATATAACATGTTGGATCGTTAGGGGCTATATTTGTGCCGAACAAACGCCGGAGAAAATTTGCGCGCGCGTTTCTCTGCTTGATTCGTAACGTGAAAATAATCTGCGTACTTTATTACGTATGTTTTCCGTGAATTTAACAGGGCCATTATGGATGCGATTGAAGCCTAGCCAGTAAGCTGGGTACGCAAAGCTTTGTGACGTCAAATAAAAAGCATCCTTTTTTAAGCTTCAATAGCCTAACAGATAGGGAACGTACTGAAATTCATGGGAATATCGGTCATGTTAATCATGATTGATATTCTGCTGTGCGATTGTCTAAAAATGATTGCTACAATGTGACGATCGCGATCGACAGAATATGACAGCAATTAAAGAATAAATAATAACACGTCATCTTGCATTAAACATCAATTAATGTCACATCGGCATTACTATACAACGTATTGCAATGGAAAAAGTGAAGATGATTTTTTTATTTTTTTATCCAGGCTTTAAAAATCCTCTTAAAAAAAATTTCTATTACGTTCTACGTCACAAATTACTTATACAGTGGATATGAGGTAGTTACGAGCCAGTTACCTATAATTTTATACGACAAAGAATAAGGGTCAAGGCATCTTGTTACAAGGCGAAGCTTCACATTTTCTTACCTTGCTAAATCACTCTCTGGTGTCCACAGCAGATAGAATATTCCACACCGTACATCCTCAGTGGAAATAAGGGTACTAATTCGTTTTAAAATCTATAAATTAAATTGAAAGGTCTAATATTAGTGCCATCCTGTTTTTGTTTAACACCTACACGATTTTGTTATTACCAAATTAAAACCAAAACTATTTTGTGTTTACTATACTTTGTTATATTTATAACACGCGAAGTTTCGACTCTGCGTCAATATGTGTTGACCCTAACGTTATTATAACATTTACGTGGATATTTATTTGTATAAATTGGAAAAGACAATAGTTAGTCTCAAAGGAGAACTAGGATATAATTCCTTAGTTTTCATTGTGAGAAATTGACGCTCATGACAAGCTTTGCAAGACTTATAACTTCATGTTAGATTAGATTATACATGTTAAAGACATGAATCCATACAAATATGTATTATAAATGAGAAAATAAGTGTCGGTCTGTAACATCTGTTACATTTTAAGCCTAAAACACTGAATCGATTTAAAAAAAAAGCAAGTAGCCATCTTCTATAATAATATACTATGTTTATTCCGAAAGGAAGTTTTAAAAACCTAACCGGACAAAGTCGAGGGCATCATCTTATATTGTAAAATTATGTTATATGCCTTAAATTGTAAGATACTGGATATAAGGCATATACTATGAACATCTATGAGTTTTAAATTTTGTATTGTTCTCGATGCAGAACTTTCTACAAAGTTTTTGATATGGGATTTTTTTTAATGCAAAACGATGAATATAAAATGCACATCTCTTACTAAGTTTTTACACCATTTTATAAATTTAATCATAAAAGACATTAAAATGTATTGAAACAACTAATATTTTTTATGAACTTTTTAGCGTAAGAACGTTTCTCAATAAGCCGATCCGATTTTGGTACATGTAAAATTTACATTTACGTACATTTTACGTGTACAGAATCGGAACGGCTTACATACATTAAATAAAAATTGTTGCTCATAACGTGAAAATACTGTACCCTTTAGCAGACCTTCACGGCGAAACCGCTGAAGTACCGCTGCTACTTTTCCATTGTGTCATAAGCGAAATAAAAGCGATACTGTCTGTTCTAATACAAGTAGATTTCTTTAAATTTTAAAGAGTTTTAAATTCTAAAAAAACAGCTGGGTGTACACTGAAAATAGAATTAATAATTCTTATTAAATTCCTATAGGACTCAGTACCTACTGAGATCCTGATATAGAATATGGTGACTCTATATTTAAAAATATAAAATTTAGATAAATGAAAGGTATACCTACCTATAGTATATTTTGGCAATGTATTTTTTGTTCCTTTTAAAATCAGAAATCAGTTGAAAATCTCCCTAGCAGAAGTGTAATCAGTATAGTTTCCGCATCATATTTATTTCCGACGCGTTGAGATTCGCTTTATTTATATCGCGACAGGAAAGTGCTAGGTAGGCGGGTACTTGAGTATAATATTATCATTGAAATCGCGCGAGAAGATGTGGACTCTTAATTAGGTAAGTCTCTGCCATAGAACAGCCAGTTTCGCTTTCAGTATCGGATGTCATACAACGAACAAGTATGGCGGTACTTCAGCACTTCCGCTACTTTTATTTGGGGCGGAGGTCTGCTACAGGCATGTAGGATGTTGAATGCTTTTACTCCCGCCCGCTTTAAGACTTAGTCGGTCTACTTGTGGTCTGTATTATAATGTGGCATATAAAAGTATGTATTGGTGTTGCTAATATATTTTATATATTAATAATCTCTTGAACAAAATTTTAACTATTAAACATGTCAGAAAAATAATATCACTGATATTATCCCCTTTCACAATTCCGTACTGGGACTGATTCTTTGATTTTTTATGAAAGCTGTCCAAGGCGCATTGTAGGTCCTGCTCAATGTGTTATGTTTCATACAAAATCAAAGGCACAGGGCGCCACGGAAATACTGTGTGACTACTGTTTTAACAATGAAAATATCTATCCATTTATTATTTCACAAACTGTCAGCACCAATTTATACTAATTATGCCACTCTGATGTCCCTCGCCTTGCATATACCTCACATTGGGATGGATTAAACCTTGCGTATGAGCGAGGAAAATAATTCTTATTATAGGACTGATAAACTTGACATTTTAATGCGTTCCAATAAACTAATCTAAAATGGTGGCTTGTAATTACAGCGAAATATTGAACGGCAAAAAAGTGATATGTAATACTTGATCCAACTACTGAAGGAGGATTAGAATGATAAAATCTCATGTGTTAAAAGTAGATAAATTATTTCAAGTAGATTTTTAGGTAAAATATACTTAAATTAATTAAATTTTCGCAACAAAAACGACGCGTAAAAACCAAGGTTTTTGTACATTTGTACTAAGTATAATAATGAACAAAATCGTAAGAGCGTCGAGATATTGAAACTGTTTTTTTTATGCGTAAATAACAAGTGCCGCCATTTTAGACTTATTGGCACGGTTTATAAAAAAATTCGTTTGTAAATGGGGTTTCCATGAATAAATATTTTTTTTTATTGTAACCTCGAAACTATGTGTAGGGGGGACTATATTTAATGTAGACCTTCCGGGCAGAGGTGTTGGTAAGGGGGCGTAGATACGCGTGTCTGCTCCCTTCGATGAGCTCTATTTAGATCCCGATATGTGCATTACCTATCAACGCGACAACGCAAAGAGTGGGCGACGCGTATGAGCCGCGATCGACGCTTACATACATCGATTAGTTCCAGACTAACTATTCAATTTTTAACATATCGTTACAGCTACAGCCAACTTATTTTACTAAAAAATTTTGAAAAATTAATGTTTCAGAATACCGATATCTCTATTACAAAAAAAAATCTATGCTTTCAAAATGTTTCATTGTAAAATGCATCTTTTGTAGATTCGTAAGTTTGCCGTAGATGTGTACCTATAACCTTGTATTTATTGTATCCCCGTTGAAATTCTTTTCATGGAAATACAGTATTTTGGCAGCTATAAACAAATAGGTAAAGTAGTTAAACATATTTCAATGTTTTAATTTTTTTATAGCACTTTGTGGCCTGAATCCACGATCAAGGGATGCTTATTCTTGACTTTAGTATACCATTTTTACATGGATAAGTTTAGGTTTAGGTCGCACATCACGTATGGCAGTCGTATGTTTTATTATTTTATACATATTATAGCTAAGCTTTTCACATATCGAGGTCTAAACAATGCTCATCGCTTAATTAGTGTAAAATGTGATTTATCTAGTGTATATACGTTAGGCGGTATCAGTGGTGTACATTTTATTTTATTGATACAAAAATACCTATAGCTAGATTTTGTGATCGCATAGCGTTTTGTACTGGTATTAAATTTAGATCGCTTTTAGTTTAGTTATCATTCAAAGGTGCTCTGTTGAACAAATATTTCAATCGATAACCTCTTTGCTACATCTACAAATGTATGTTGTATAATAGACTGTCAATTAAATTATTTTTATCGAAATGCGTGCGAATATTATAGTATTCTGTTTTAAATTTATGAAATAGAAATAATTGGTATGCTGTACGCCTTTACCACAACAATGCATTCGTTTACGGTATCGAAACGATTCCGCTTACTTTTGATGTAAGAGCGTCAGTGTTCCGCTAACGCGTCCGGATTGCCTTGGTGTGCTAAAGGCATACAAGATTCCAAGCAGATGTGCAATCGCGACGGTTTTTGGCGTTAATGTGATAACCATTCTTTATAGGTATATTTTGTACGAATACCTCATGACTACATAACTTTAGTCGTGTCTGTGAAATCACGAACCAAAATTCCGACCGGAATTACGCCGTTTGGAAAAGCCTTGTTACTTGTTGTCCTATAAATAAATTGTTCAAAATTATAAAGGACTATATTTAGGATTTTTAATTAATTGTTGTTTTATAAATGGATCACGAGCTATTTCCGTCTCGGAAAAAGTTTTCTGACACAAAATGCAGTGCAATTATTTTATATCTTGTATTATTGTAACACTTAGACGGTTGTGTTGGCTATTTATTTTTTTTAATTTTAATTTTATTTATATACTTACCAAATATATGTATGTGGTACTGTTTCGAGATCGCTACGAACTCACGTATTGTATTTTATGGGATATACCTAGACATGAAATTTACCGTGATAGGTACAAATTTTTTAGATAATTGTATTGTTACTTATTAATAATTTTAATTGTTTGAAAAAAGTTCGTAACGATTTAGGCACAGATAGGGGCTTTGTTTTGTTATGTGTAGTGATAAAGGCATACCTACCTATTATTGTATACAATTTAGCCCTTTACAAATAAGAATAGGAGTTAATGGAAATAATGTTGTTACTTGTGATGTAATGTGGCAATAAAGGCAAGTATTGATAATAAAATAAGGTTATTAACTACGTCTAGAAGAGCCACTGTTCAAAGCCAGCAAACTAACTAAGTCGAAAGTTCAACAAACTATCAACGCGACATTTATAGGATACTAACAGAAAAAGTAAAAAATAATCGAACAAAAGACATTATTGCAATTTAGCATTTTTAATTATTATGTAATTGTGATGGTATTTGATTATAGTTTTATTAATATCTTATGTAAGTAATTACGTCTCATAGCCGGCACCACAGCGAACAAATAAACCACGCGTCCTATTCTTATTTAAGACTAATTTTGTATGTTTCTCACTACACTTATCGAATAAAAATGTAAAAGTCAAACATAACAACGGGTTGTAGCAATAACAATTGACGTTCATAATTAGTCTTCCGGTTTTTTTTGTACTTATCAGGAATTAGGTGCTTTGCATGACTACATACAGATCCGCTGTTAAATCGGTTAAAAGCTAAAGCTCGCCATTTTTGTAAATAAATTTTATTTCATTAGTGATATTGAAATCAGGTTATGTATAATTGCAATTTTTATACAAAATGCAAATAAATTATAAGATTTAAAGTGTTATATAGTTTTTGTTGATCACCCTTACAACCATGTAATGAAAATTTAATTTTTTTTCCATTCCCAAGTAACCAATTAATAAAGACTTTCTTAATAAAAAGATATTTGTGCCTGAATCTATGATTCAAATCAAAATAGCGATGATATGCACGGGCCAAGTCTTAAAGGTCTCTTTTTTAAGTTCCGTAGTAAAACTACAAGGAAGGCCCTTATAGCGTTGCCAAGTCCGTCCGTCCGTCCGTCCATTCGTCCGCCCACAGCATAGCGCAGAGCTTTTTTTTTATTCGATGACAAGATAGCCCTTGACTGCGATCTCACCTGATGGTAAGTGACGATGCAGTCTAAGATGGTAGCGGGCTAACTTGGAAGGGGTATAGCAGTGTAAATTCAACCCATACCCCTTATCGGTTTCTACACGCCATCGTGCCAGAACGCTAAATCGCTTGGCGGCACGTCTTTGACGGTAGGGTGGTAACTAGCCACGGCCAAAGCTTCCCACCAGACCAGACCAGAGACAATTTAGAAATTATAAATTCCTAAACTGCCCCTGCCGGGAATCGAACCCGAGACCTCCCAGTTATAAGACCACAGCGCTCACCACTGCGCCAGGGAGGTCGTCAAAAACGTGTCGTTGGTTTTGGCAAGGTTTATTTATACTTCCTTACTAATATTATAAATGCATTCCTTACTTACAGCAGTAAGGTACGCTAACTTGATAGTTGATTCTGATTTCTTAATACTATAACAGATATCCATTTCATAAATAAATCAGTTCATATCATCCATATTTTTAAGAAGACCTAATAAAATAACATTCCACTGTTAAAACACATGCATATATTTATAAACATGGAAGACTAGACACAATACAGATTCTTAATAAATACAACCTGCAACACCTATTTAAAACAAATTTTTCACTCGCGCGTTTTTACATTTATCCAAAAAAATAATAGTTAAGTACTGATGTACATAGAAATTCGTATTAAAATGTTGATTAATAACTATGGACAGAGATTTTAGGCAGTTTTAGCACAACGGAAACCTAAATTACCCGCAGAACTGTCGTCTGTGTTGTGTGACCGGGCCGAGCATCTGTAGCGGTAGCAGTATGAACGATGACACAGGTACGATCCACCTTTCTTCACTTTTTCTTTAATCTGAAAATACAAAATAGACTCTATATTGTATAAAACAAAAATTGAGTCTCTTTATACAAGAGATAATTTGAGACCGGGTCATGACGCCAGAGCACTATTTGTAAAACTTTTAAAAACGATAATCAAGTCTACTGAGCATGAAGAGCTGGCAGCTACCTTGGGCAAAGAATTAGTTTGGCCATCAAAAGGGGCATAAAGCTGCCAGCAGTTGCAGTTGCCTTAATATAGTGATGGTTTAAAAATAAATACTTATTTGAAGGGGATAGGAGGATATTATTCAACTTCAGCACTGGTAGCATAGGCAGGAGATAAAAGTTTTATCCACTGACAGGGGATAAAATTATCTTTTCCCTATGCTTAAGCATGGCGACAGAGGAGAAGGCGATGTATATTTCTATAAGAATATCCACTGAGTGTTATTTCGCTGTGCCCATGCTCGACGGGTGGATAAAGTTAAGCGAGGGGATAAACGTTTTATCCTTTTCCCGGGGATAAAATTTCTCCCGCCCATGCTACCAGCACAGCTTGGCTAATATTCTTTAAAAAAATAGATGAAACCCAAAAGAACAGCTAAAAAATCTAAATAGGTAATTTTGTATGGGAAACAACTTCAGATTACTTTTAATAGATGATGGAACCGAAGCCGCAAGTAAGAACTAGTTTTATATACATATAATACTTGTAAATAATATGAAATTCCTTACATTGTCATCAGACCAAGAATCTTGTGTCCACTCCCAAACATTTCCAGCCATGTTGTGGAGGCCTAAGTCATTCTGGGGGAACAGATGCACTGGATTAGTTCCAATGTAGCCATCCTTCACTGAGTTATGATTTGGAAACGTGCCTTGCCAAATGTTTGTCCTGAAATGTAAAATATATACTCATCTATCAAATATATTTTTAATTTTAAATACCTCTGTCACCACCTCCAAGTAAACTTTAACCGATGAACTGATTAACCGATAAATGAAGTTAATGTTTTGACAGTTTTCATATGGGCAATCTGTCAAGATGTCAAATTTATTCATCAGTTAAAGTTTACTTGAAGGTAGTGAAACAGGCCTTAAGAGTTTTCTTTTTCTGTATGACCACAGGCCTTCTGAATTCTGATGCATGTTCACTCTTTCTGAAACAGAGGGTCTGATTTTCAGTAAAGAAGCTAAATACTCTAATTTTTAAAGGTATAAAGCTATAGCCTGCAATATTCAACAAAGACAAACAACAAAGTGAGACATTTTTAGGGTTCCGTACCCGAAGACTAACCAATGTGACTTTATTACTATTTTTTATGGCTTAATCGGTATTAAACAAACCTTAAAAAAGGCACTAAGATATCCCACATCCTGGAGGTATTTATATCCTTTAATCCCAAGAAATCCAATACCCTAATTCCACACACATCAAGTTGCAGGCAAAAGGTAGTTCTTACTCACATGTGTTTTTTATTGGGAAACAACTTGTCACCCCATGGATATGTCACATTATGCTGCCCTCCTCTGCACGCTGCCTCCCATTCTGATTCTGTGGGCAACCGTGCATTTCTCCACTTGCAGTATGCAGTGGCATCATTCCAAGATACATGGATTACTGGGTGGTCCATCAAATCTAAAGGCCAAGAAACAGCAAGTTTATTTTGTTAAAACCTGATATATATGATAATATAAAAAGAGTTATCCTGACTGATTGATCTAGCAACACACTGCCTAAACCACCCAGGGGTTAGAAACTTGAAACTTTAACCGTAGGTTTCTTTAATGATGTAGGCACCCACTAAGAAAGGATATTTTGAAATTCCACCTCCAAGGGAATTAAATAGGGAGTGAAAGTACGTATGAAAGTCTTTTTGTCATTTTTCCTTTTGATTCAAAATATAAAGTACATTTTTTTGTAGAATATTAGTGAAGCTGAACTCCACTGATATTCCTCTCCCCTCCAAAAAAGCAACACGCTTGTGCTAAACATTGTTTGAGTTTTTGAAAATTCCACCTCAAAACCTAATTCAACCTAATTCCACAATCACAGCATCCTTAGGAGTCTTGTATACTCTGATTTTTAATTCGGTGGAATTCTGACAGTTGTCATTTTATAAATAGAGCGAGTTATTTGTATGAAAAACAGTATTACCACTTGTAGTTCGATTTTACCCCAAACTATCTGTCAGGCATTTGTCATAAATATCTATGTGCGGCAATTGATATTTATTTTTCTAAGTTTAAATTTGATATCTTTTTTGTGGGACTTTTTAAGTCTCTGGTAACATTGAGATACGTCAGAATTCCACGCAATTAAAAATCAGACTAGTATCTACATCATTAGAGTGCACCTGTATGGGGTTGAATTTCAGTGTGTATTGAAGCGTTGTATGCTGGTGGTGTGTATTTCTTGCTTTTTCTACATGTCGAAAAGATGTATTTAAAATAAATACCTGCTATATGTGAATCAGGGCCATAAGGATGTTGCCAATTAGTGCCATCCACTTTGTACCACCAAGGTGCCTGCATCACTCGGAAATCTTTCAGTTTTTCCTTGTATGTGCTATTGAGGAAGAGTGTAAACACAAAACTATCACCAAATGTCTCCGCTTCAGTCTTATAATTAGTAGATTCAGTAAAAATATTAAAATCCCTGTTTGAAACTTCGTATTTATCTAAGTAAAAACTTTTAAGTTTAACTAATTTTTTTGGACCTTCTTTATCGCCATCAATTACAACATCGTCAGTACCAAATTGGTATGAACCTGCTGGTATAAAAACCATTTCAGCGGGTTTCAAATTATTATCCATGGAATCCACAGATTGATTTTCAATGGGGCAATGATTATTAGGTATTTCATTGCTTGAGTACGTTTCTTTACCAATATACTTGGATTTTTCTCGGTTGCTTGTACAACCACATCCACTTTCTAAGTTGTGAATAGATTTGATGCTTATTATGCTTACAAAAAATAATTTAAACAACATTATAGCAAAACACAATTTTCTGAATATTAAAAAGTACAAAACCGCTTTAGCTCAATTATTAAAATTAAGATTAGGTACTGATAAAGTTACCTACTAAAATTACAAACAATCAAACAAAAAGTAAACCCAAAAGTAAACAACTGTCTACGGTAAACAAATAACGTCGACGTCACAGGTTGACGTTGACAGTCAGCAGTGTCCACAGAATACAAACTCAGAAGGAGGCAGTGTCACTATGACAGTTTTGCATACTTTATTAAAATGCCTCATTGGCGAAGTGCATAGTGCTGGCTTGGCACTAGAAAAAGCCATTTACTAAAGAAAAGAAGAAGAAGAAATGCCTTAGAGTATCTACTCATTTAAACGTAAAAGAAATTCAGCTATAAAACCTATTACCAAAATCCAGCCTCTTGGGGGGCTGATTCTGAAACTCAGTGCCTCGCCATGCCTCGCTATCAAAAAATGAAA
Organism: Hipparchia semele; assembly: GCA_933228805.2. Lineage (NCBI taxonomy): Eukaryota > Metazoa > Arthropoda > Insecta > Lepidoptera > Nymphalidae > Hipparchia > Hipparchia semele. The sequence goes on from OW121714.1 coordinate 10,286,562, forward strand.
GCCACTGACATATATTTTTTATCCATTGAAGAAAACGGAGTGATTACATTCTCTTTGCATTGAAGATTTTACTATGAAATAGCAAACGATATTTCTCTTCAAACCTTCAATGGATAAAAAATGCCTATCGTCGTTTATAGGCACTGAGTTACAAAATCAGCCCCTAGGTAAGAGCCCGAACGTCGGGATGTTAACCGGACTTCCGGAATGGGCACCCGTGTGACCTGCGTGTGACTGATACTTACTGCTTTTTTCGTTCGCTGCTTATTAGTATAAATAGGTACCTAAAAAGTTGATGCCCGTGACTTCGTTCGCGTGGATTAAGATTTTTTAATTGCCGCGGGAATTCTCTTATTTTCAGGGATAAAAAGTAGCCTATGCGTTATTCCAGACTATAATCTATTTCTGTACCAAATTTCAGCCAAATCGGTTCAGACGTTACGGCGTGATTGAGTAACAAGATTAAGATTTGGATCCATCCATCCAAACTTTCGCATTTATAATATTAGTATCTAGGTAGGATAGGATATTAATCAATAAACAACAAAACTAATTTAATTTGGCTTGCCAAGCTAGAAAGGAGAGCAGTATCACTGCATTCTTTGTTCACTTTTAGGGTCACAGGAACGAACAAGGATTCTGCCTTGATAAAAAATACCTATCGTATTATTATGTAGCTCTCTCTACACTCTTAAAAATTCGAGGCGCAAACTTTGAAGCCTCAATAGCCCAACGGTTAAAGTGGCGGTCTGAAAGTTGAAAGGTCGACAGCGGGTCGACAGTTCGATTTTCACCCATTGCAATATTGTCGTTTATATGTTGTCTTGCCCACTGTTGTAATGATTAATATTAGTCAGATTTTATTTTATAATCAGTCAAGTTTAAGGATATAAAAAAATGGTTCTTATAATTTAAGATTTAAAACATTTTAATTGACTAGCCAAATACAAGTCTGTAAAAAAACGAAAAAATCAAAAAATAAACAGTGAATTTTATTCCTTTACCGATTAGGATGGAATAATACGGACGTGGCGGGACCCTGAAAATAAAATAATTAATTACCTATTATTAATCAGTCGAATTGAAATAAATAAATTAAAGAAGAAATACATTCATTTTTTTGATACAAAAGTAGGCAATCGTATTAGAATTAAGGGCCGATGCCCCGTGAAGGCAGTGAAATATTTTCTCACCTTTAATAGTCATATTCTAAATAGGAGGTACTAAAACTAGTATGGAGTCAAAGTTATTTGCTGAAAAAAATAAAAACCATTAAGTGCTACTTTCAAACCAAAAAAACAAATGCCTTATCTACATCTTTACTAGCGTATTACTTAGTGGTGCTATTGGTACAACGATTATAAAAATTATATATGTATAGGATTAGAGATATTAGATCATTTCAATCTAGTTTATCGGAGTATCAAGTAAGGCTACTACTTTCATCAACGTAAAATGAAGCAAAACTCACAATAATAATGGCACAATGTCCTCTTGCTTCATTTTGCCAAAATATTTCACAATGCCATCCACGTGACCCATTCCAACCACGGCCAATACTCGGGGATTTTGGACTAAAATTATTAAAATGTAAATCAATATTTCTTATCCCAAATTGACAACTAATTAAGTTAAAAACCACCACTAAACTAAAAACAGCAAAGCAGCAGAAAAGCTGCATGTGGGTGGTGTAGTTCGGCAACGGTTAATACTTACCTACCTAAATTAAAATGCCTTCTGAATACACGTCAAGTAGTATTGCGAGAATTAGCGGATGTTTATGTATTTTGAATCTGGATCGGGCTTTAGGTTTAATGAAAGTAATATTTTTTATTTTTATTCGATGACAAGATAGCCCTTGACTGCGATCTCACCTGATGGTAAGTGACGATGCAGTCTAAGATGGTAGCGGGCTAACTTGGAAGGGGTATAGCAGTGTAAATTCAACCCATACCCCTAATCGGTTTCTACACGCCATCGTGCCGAGCTAAATCGCTTGGCGGCACGTCTTTGACGTAGGGTGGTAACTAGCCACGGCCAAAGCCTCCCACCAGACCAGACCAGAGACAATTTAGAAATTATAAATTCCTAAATTGCCCCCGCCGAGAATCGAACCTCACCACTGCGCCAAGGAGGTCGTCAAAAATGTAGGTACTTATACTTGCCTGTTCGTACACACTCTTGCAAAGAAAACGCGAGGCATTTATCGCGCTCGTCTACAAATACATGAAATATTTTCTTGAAGGCGGGCACTTCTTTCGTGATTTCTGCGAATTGAGCCTGAACGTAGTCTTTGTTTTTATATTTTTCCAGTTGAGTTTTACTACAAAAAACAATTTAAAATCAAAAATTTGAGAATAATCTTATAATTAAATTAATCATCATAAACATTAGGTACGTAAATCGTATTGCCAAATTTAATTTGAATGTTACTTACGTCATTGGCTTAGGATTCGATTTTGTGAGATGATAAAGAATTTGACCGACTTCTATTACGCTTAGAGATTGAAACGCTCGTGCTATTGTAATCTGTATAGGGCGGTCTCCGAGAAATAATTTGCATCCCGGTATTTTTTTCATCTAAACAAATGGCATTCATATAGAAGTGTATCTTTACAAATTAGGGGGGGAAACGGGATTTTTCAGAAATCAATCAATGCGATCGCTGTGTATGCTCATCAAGCAATCGCTTATTTATAGCTGTATCTTGGTACACAACTAGACCTATTTAATCTTAGAAAAGAGACGAGCTCTAAGGCACTAAAAGGGTTAACAAATTAGTAATCGTTTCAAATTCAAACTAAGTTAAAAAAAAAATTCAACAGCACCTCTTGATAAGCTCTCCTAAACTCTCCACCCGGTGCGACGCCTAATTCTTTCGCTATATCCGCATACGTCTTTAGCAACATTGCGTGTAGCATTCCAGAAACTAATCCTTGACCTTTTATTGCATGCCTGTAAGATTATTATCTTTAATGTATTTATTTAGTACCTACGTAAAAAAATGTTAGATAACATTGAGCAGTTTCAAGTTGATTTTCGCGATAAACACCACGAGTAAATATAAATACTTATTTACATTGTTATATAAAAACTTTATGTAAGTAGGTACTTTAAATCTTACTTTATTTTCTTTGCATCTAAATTTCTTGCATCTTCTAAGAATTTTTTGTCATCCAGCTCTAAGAGCGAAACTCTCTGTCGGCATAATTCTATCAGAATTCCATTTGGTTTTATTTGTTTGACTATCTGTAGGTATCAAAAAAATAAAAATAAATGACCCAAATAGCGTTTCAATACCAACCTACGTGTTTTATATGTAGATTTTTTTCGGTCTAATTACCTTACTGACATCCTCCACGGATTGTTTACTGAAATGTACAGTACCGAGTAGAACAACTGTTCCATTTGCATTATTTTGTAATATAGTTGCAGAGGACGGGAGGTCAAGATTAGCAAGCCCACCGACGCCTCGCGAAAGTGTAGGCCGAGCAACTGAAACGATATTTCCACAACGTTGCCAGAACTCAAATATGAATATTCAAAGTAATTATTAAAATGACAAATAACTACATCAATTAAAATGACGATGTTTATACGTACAATAATTAGTAGGAGATTTAAATTTATTAGCATTCACGAAATTGCTGCCTGTAAATAATATACGTTGGAGGGCCACATATGTATGTCTCATTTTTTGCTAAATAACTTCTACACAATAATTTAGTCGTGAAAGTAACCATTGTTACATAGGAATTCAAATAAATAAAAAATCAAATTAAAATCATAATAAACCGTCTTTTAGCAACTCCATCTTTGACCAAGAGAATCAAAGAGAATATAATAACTTCGTTTTATTTGACCAACGACTTGACCAACGAGTATTTGTAGAGAGTAGTAGGTATATTCCTTGGTACCTAATCTTTGTGTTTGACTTTTTTCGCGACATTAACTTAATTCCCTAGAGTATTTATTACTTGATAAACACTCTCTAGGCTTTGTGTCTAGGCTTAATTCACACCACATTCACACTACCTATCACTGGCAATCAGCGCTCTCGGGAAGCGTGTCCTATACTCCTAAGTATGTTGACCATCTTAAGCATTCTACTCACGACACTGCGACAGGGTCGATTTAGGACGCAGCTAGATTGGAGAAATCTAGAATGTTCCCTACACATTGGCCTGCCGTTCAGTACGTGCGCGGATCTTGGAATGTGGGAAGAGACATAGGATGCATATATCTATGTGCTCCTGCCGGCCGACCTAGAATGACCAGGTACACATAACACGTTTAGAAGTCAATCTAGGATCCTCCTACGTTTTCACCCCAAATCAGCCCTGGCGCAGTGTCGTGAGTAGAATGCTAACTCTACCGCCAGGTCCAACTTACCGTCAGCACCGAAATCATCAAATCAGTATTTGATGATTTCGGCGCTGACGGCAATTTTTCAAGGAAGATGAATGCAAATAAAAATAACAATATTTAATTATAATAGATAGTTTATTTCGTACTCTTTAATAACGCTTAATAACAGTATGTTTAAGAAACATAACTCTTCAGTTATAACTCGTAACTTAGAATAATAATAACTTCTCAGTTACAGTTTTAAATGCTGCCGTATTCCCTATTGTTGACCTATCCGGTGGCTATGGAATAGAATAGAAAGTTGCTTATTATGAGCTGAGCATTCTCGTATACTACGTTTATCTCACGAAGTTACGGGCGCTTTACTTGTGGTTACGTCGTGTACAGGCACATTGCGGTGTGCGTGCATGTCAGGAGCCTAGGTGGGAGCGTGCAGGCGCGAGCAAGCTGTCGCTCACACTTATACAAATACGACACACACACAACCATGAGCCACGCGCCCTCGTGAATTGAAAGAACTATACACACAAAATGCGAGTTTGACATTTTTATCAACTTTCAATTCCTATCCAGTAGCCACTGAGATGAAAAAAAACATGGAAAAAACTGATCTCTCTGCATAAGCTTTATAATATTATTATTACCTAAACTACAAAAATTCGTTTCTAGCTAATTAGTTATCTACTTTCAAACTGATATCCTAAAAAAAAGGGTGGCTTTAGGTAGTGGACTAAATTCTATATAATATTTGTATATAATTATATTTCTTTTTTTTTAAAGAAAACTTAAGTCTTCTTTTAAAAATAAGAAAATCAACGCATCAATGTAGAATTCAATTATTAAGTTAACTTTGATTTAGACAAAAACTTAAGTCTGGGGTTTACAATTCTAGGAAGATTAATTTTTTTAATAAGTCGTCGAGGATAATATTTTAGTAATAATTCCCTCTATGTACCTACTACGTATGTTATAACTATAAATTCGCGAATGATAATTACACATAATTTAATTTTATACATTAAATACAAAAATTGCAGTAAAAGACGTCACCACAAAATTATTTAAGTAACAAGTTTAACTAAATGAAGGAAATCAAAACAAGGAAGTAAATTAAAACATAAAATAAAGGCTTTTTGTTTTTTTGTTTTTTTGTGGTAAAGCCGTGAGTTTTGTAGCAGATTGGCAAAAGTGCACTGAAGTAGCATTAGAAAGTTTGTTATCTTTATATGTACTCTGAAAAAACTGGAGTTGTAGTTCCAAGTAGAGTTGAGAAGAGTTTATGAACCATTCCATATGATTTTCACATGCATTATACTAATATACGGCTAATTGGATGGAAAAGGAAATTTTTACCAATTTTTAATTATCACAGTCCTTATTCACACATAGATCGTGATTGTTATAAATTAAAAGGAAACAAATACATAGCTACTTATAGGTACTTAATACATATTTAACTTAACTACAATCATATATAATGAGAAACTTATAAAAAAATTCACACAAACAAAACTAAATACAAAAATTCTAATTACGCCTGACATAGCATGAGCATAATTATAATAAAAATAAGATAAAATGTCATTGAATTATGTAATTTTTTAACTAAAACAATATAACAAAAGTGGCCTAAAAATAAGTGTCCGTCAAATAGTTTCACAATATTATTAATTAAAATTTGATAATTTTAAAGTCAATTTATTATAGTTAATTGTCTTGGTCTCCTTACCATAGATGTTAAAACTAAGATGTTATAATAGTATAAAAATATAGACCTGGTATTTTTTTTATTTTATACCTTGAGATGAAGGAAGTCTTTATTAGTACCGTAAGCGTAACTAGTTCTTCAATTATGCTGAAAAATAAAGAAAAAATATATGTATTATCAAATTGATATTAACTAACAGGGAAAAATGCGAGTCGGACGTACGTACCAAAAACCGCCGAAAAACACGTTACTAGTAGGGAAGCCCCCTTTAATTTATTTTTATTATTTGTTGTTATAGCGACAAGAAAGTACGCAACCCTAAAAGAAGATAAGATAAGATTTGCTGACCCTAAACAAATGAAACCATATTTATGGATCAATTTGAAGCGCCACATTTGACATACGGTTGTCTCTGGAACTAATAATATCGCAAATGGCGCACCGACCTCTATAATTAATCTATGAAATCATACAACATTAACAATTAAATCAAAGATTAATTTTATTATCAGAGTAGTGGGTGCGCCATTTGCAATATTGTCTATTAGTTCTACAGGCTACTCGTATTTGCTTAGTACTTACAGCGCCAAATGGCGTCAATCAAGATCCAAAAAATGAATCACATCATTAAGTCCAGTGTTAAAGTAGATTAAATATAGAGGTCAGTAACCTAAAGCGTCGTCAGAGTTCACAGCTCGGTGGAGAACTGTTGCCAGTAACAAAAAAAGTATACATAGCTTTGTAAAAAAAATTTTTTTTCTTGAAAAGAGCAACTGCTGAGTTTGTTGCCAGCTCTTCTCAGCAGAATCTGCATTCCGAACCGGTGGTAGATTTATGACTTATCATAAGAGCTATAAGTTAGCATATATGAAATAAATAAATTTTGAATTTGAATTTGAATTTGAGTAAAAATAGCCCAACGGTTAAAGGTGCGGACTGAAAACTGAAAGGTCCCCAAGTAGCACACGAAGGCTGCTTAGCAGCTGAATAACGAATTCCCGTCACGCTTAAAGCTGTATAAAAAAGCTGCATAAGGGCTGTATACGGCCGTATACAGCTCTTATACCTCTTAAATGGGCACAAATTATACAGCCTTAAGTTGAGTAAAAGATTACAAGTTACTCTTTATTCAGCAAATATGTCACGTGACGTAAAAGTGAAGTAGCAAACCATAGATAATACAAATCTAGCAAATTAATATACTTCGTGGAGTGAATTGAATTTGATTGAATACGTGTGGTTATATATTCAAAGTTAAGTGCATTGTTTTCATATTTATAAAAGAAAAATGATTGGGAATGTAATTTTACTGACATTATACATATATATTACCGAAGAAAATTTTAGTGCGCCACGAAAATATTCGGTTTTTAATTAGTTTCGTGATATAAATAAGCCGTGATGAAAACTTGAATAAACAATTTTTAGTGCTTTGAAAAGAATTATAAGATAAAAAGTTGTTATTATGATATCGAGAAGTAAAAACTAATGCAATCCATTCCTAATTCGTACACAAAACATCATAAAAGTTGAAAAATGAATCAGTATATTTATATAGGTTATGAGGTTATACAATAAAATGGTGGATTCATGTTAAGCTGTAATGTGGGTCACATATCATCCATTATATAGCTATTAACTTCATAATAGTTCACACGTGCCCCCTTAATAAGTCAGTGTAATAAGAGTTCACAAATACCTCTTATACAGCATTTGGCGTAATTTTATCCACTAAACAGCCCTTATTCAGCCTAAGCTGTTTAAATATCACTGACAGCTATTATGCAGCTGTAGGATCACCAGTGTACTCTTAAAAGAGTCTTAATACGCATAGAGTTTCAAATAGGTCTAAAAGTGAGTATTTATACAGCTATCTGTGCTACTTGGGTCGCAGGTTCGAATCCTACCCGTTGCACTATTGTCGTGCCCACTCCTAGCACGAGCTTTCCGCTTATTTGGAAGGGAGAGGAGGATATTAGTCAACTTTAGCTTGGCAAATGTTCTTTATTTTCAAAAAAAAAAAAAAAGAGTTCACAGCTCGGTGGAGAACTGTTACCAGTAACAAAAAGAAGTAATACTCACCGACGTGGAGCGGACGCGCGGGCAGCATCAGGGCAGCCAGCGGCGCGGGATCATCTTGTACACCGCGAACAGCAGCGCGCCCGCGCACGCCGCGCGCACCGACACGCGGATGATGCGCGTTGACAGCGACGGCGGAGGAACCCTGTTGACGGATAACATGTCGCTCATTTGCGACAAGGGTGACATAATTCAAAATCGACGACGAGAGAATTCTCTCGTCAGAGAGTAATGTTTTGTGGATGCTGCGGTCTCGAAACAACACAGCGGCCAACAAAGCGACAGAGCATTAAGTCACAATCTCTCTCGCTCTTATTTTTTGTGCTTAGCGTAATGTTGTTTTTATAGCAAAAAGTATAAATTTTCGACACTAAAATTGATGAATTTTGAATTATGCCACCCTTGTCGCAAATGAGCGATGTATTGTATTGTATATCGTTTTATCCTCGGTTTAGACTTATAAAAGCGCTTAACTCAGACAGGCTACTTTATATCCCCGAAAAATGAGAGTTCCCGCAGGCTTTTTAAAAACTAAACCCACGCGGGTGAATGCGCGAGCATCAGATAATTATTTATAAAAATAATTGAGGTGGCTACGTATTGGAACGCTTAAGTTCTGGTCGGCTTGGCTTTGGTAACTAACGGCCAATGCCTAAATTTAAATAAATAAATAACAATTCTTTATTTGTCAGAATATTTGCATAATGCGACGGTAATTGGAAAATAAAAACCACAAAGACACTTACTTGAGTAGTGGAGCGATGTCTTGCGCGTCAATTTTTCCCCAGTGTTCCACGATGCCGGCGACGTGGCCGATGCCGACAACGCCTACTATTCTACACGGCTCTCGACCTACAATACAAGTAAGACGTCTTAAGCCCATATTACACTATACTATTTAAAGGATCCATTTCGTACCATAGATTATTATCATCCTAGAAATATATATTATGATGATCTATATAGAATATATGAGATGATAATCTATGGTACGAAATAGGATCCTATAAATAGTATAGAGTAATATGGGCCTTAAGGACGTTGGTCACGCGTGCGACCCGTACGCTCAACTTAGATGCTGAACAAATTGATTTGTTCAGTTTCGTGAAGTCCTCTTTGGTGGGTGGTGAATAGTCTCTGTATCTTCAAGATAATTCTCTTCTAACTCGGAGACTACGGCGCCGTACGGCTTCCTTCAATCACTTTGATACGTAAATGTAAACCAAGCTAATAAACTTTTCTACATCTATTTTTTATGTTCAACGCACAAAAGCATGAAAGCGTATTAAAAATCGTGGTGGAAGCGTGCTGGGCCCATAACCTGATGGGTTTTAGAGGCCGTTAATAAATGGATTGGACTTAATAAATATGTTTGAACAGTGACAATAATTTAACAGAGAGACGTCTTTATCGTTCTTTGACGCTGATGAGAGAGAGCGGTCATTTATCTATGCAAAGACAGCTGTCACCAAATCAAGAGAATGCATATTGGCTTTGTTTTATACCTTGTTCAGACGGGACGATACAATTAAGTCGATAACAGACTATGCGATTTCAAGAGAGTAATCGATACTCACGCGCTTGCAGCGCCGCGATCTGCAGCGAGTGGCACAGGTACATGTCTCGCTCCACGACAAACACCCGCTTGAGCGCAGGGAACTCCTCCGCCATCTCTTCTAACATGTCTTCCAGCATCTTCTTTTGTTTGCATCTCTCCACTTCTTCCAAGCTGAAAACAAACGTGCGATCGCGGATTTTTAAGTGGGAGGCTGTAGACTACGTAAAATCAGCAATTTACCTGTTGATAATGTTTTTTTCTTCAAAAAGTGATATGGATATATCACTTGGAAGAAACTAGGCAACTTTTACTTCAAAACAATAGCACTTTGTAAAAGTTTATTTGAATAAAAAATTACTCTATTCTATTCTATGGCAACTCGAGACTACCACTGGTAATGACAATATAATGATAACAAGTAATCCTTTTTTTATGAAAACATAGCTCTTGACTCATGACTGTAATCTCACCTATTGGTTAGTGACTATGCGGTCTAAGATGGTAGAGGGCTAACTGGAAGGGGGATAAATTAAATCCACCCATCCAACCGGAACACAATATCCAACCGGAACACTAAATCGTTTGGCTTAGAGGCTTACCTAATATTCTGATTGGAGGTGAGCAAATGCCAGATGAAGCGTATAGTCTGACCCCACGACAGAGACGCTATAGCTCTGTGCAACGTGATGTCTATGGCGCGATCTCCCAACTGCACGATACAGTTGCGAATTTTCTTGGCCTGGTAACATAGGAAATAAAAAACATATTAGAAAAGTTGAATAGGTAACGATAAATATTCATAGTTCATCAACAGCAACCCATAAACAATCTCCTCTGGGAGAAGGGTTATAGGCCTTAGTTCACCAGACTGGCTCAAAGCAATGGCTTGGCAGTCTTCACATACCTTTTGAGAACATTATAGAGAAGTCACAGGTGTGCGGGTTTTCCCAATAGGTATATTTTCCTTCACTATACATGTATAATGATAATGGGATCCCAAAATGCTGGAGTAGTGACCCCGTATTGGAATGTCACACCTCATTACTGTACAGTTAAGTTGCGATGATAAGACAATGCAGTCTGGTAGATACTAGCGGGCTAACTTGGAAGGGGTATGGCAGTGTACTCATACCCCTAAAGGCTTGACGGTACGGTGGTAACTAGCCACGGCCAAAACCTCCCACCAGACAAAAGCTAGTCGGTTAATAACGAAGATCACCTCTGCCATGGCGCGTCGGAACTCGCCGCCCGGCGCCATGCCGAGCTCCCGCGTGATGTGCGCAGACATGTTGAGCAGCAGGATGTACATCAGACCGTTGAACACGCCGTTCTGGGCCATGGTCGCCCTGACAAACACAATACCCAATCATTCTCAATACACCTCAATAGCCCAACGGTTAAAGGTGCGGACTGAAAACTGAGAAGTCGCAAGTTCGAGCCTCACCCGTTGCACTATTGTCATACCCACTCCTAGTCAAGTTCAGCTTGGTTTATATTCTTTAAAAAAAATCTTTCATATCCAACAAAACTTTTGAATTTTAATTTTGATTTTTGCCTAATTGGGTATTTGATTGTTATCCAAAGGATATTCATTAATTACAAACGAAAATGTAACATGTAAGAATAACATTTGTAAATACCGAATATAAATCAGTCAAAAAACAAATAGTTTATAAGCTGCTACCGTAGCTGCCTTGCTAAAACAAAGTTTTCTATGGAGAGTATATGGAGGTATTTACTTGTGTAGTGTAATTGAGTTCTAACGTCACACACAAGTAGCAATCTCTTTGTCAACATGAATATCAATATTAATGCATTTCTTAATGACAGATGCATAGAATCAATCTGCTTTGCTTTCATCAATTCTTTATCGTTGTAACTATCTACATGATAATCTGATATACACGAATAATTTGAAATACACGAGGGCGCGTGAGCTTTACTTGTACAAGCTTATTGTGTATGTGTGCGTGCCTGGTGTGAGCGGTCAGGCGTGAGCAAGCTTTCGCTCACACTTATACAGATACGACACGCACACAACCATGAGCCACGCGTCCTCATGAGTTGAAAGAACTGTAACATATTATAGTCACTATTTTCTTTTGAAAAGAGCAACTGCTGAGTCCCTAGATTTTTCAGTCTTGACTTGTCAGAATTGCCAATTAGACGTAAAATATGGGATAGTATTAATTTTTCCAATACTTACTTTATTTTTGAGATGTTGATATTTTTCGCCTCCCTCAGTATAACTTCCTCGTCCAATAATAAAATGTTAGTTCTTTGTTCACATAGCTCTACCATTACTACGTGAGGACATACTTGCTGTATCACCTAATAAAACAATATGTCATTACTCATTAACATTGACATTTATTATGTAAATTCCTATAATGGGTACGATAAAGTTATAAAAGTATGGTTATTTTTACAAAACTGGAGCATAATTTTTATAAAAATTATTTTCTTTTCACAATTTCGAGTTTCAGTTCACTTTTGGGGCTTAACTGCCAATTCGACAAAATTAAAAAAAAAAAAAAAAAACAAAGTGAATATACCACTCATTTAGTGCAAGATGGTTTTTTCTGTAATTCTGATTTTTAAAAAATGTATCAATAGGTTCCTAAATTTTCAAAATCATATTGATTAAAAAAAAGATTTCTTTTTGATTTGATGGTACAGTCTTTTGTGTTTATTTTTCAACTAATGTAGTTTTCATAGATCATGAAATGGCGATCTTTTAATTTAATATAAAATACTTTTCATTGCAGCAAATGAGTGATACATTCTAACATTCCCAATATCACTTATATCAATAACTAGCTTTTTCCTCCTTTAGGGGTTGAATTTTCAAAATCCTTTCTTAGCAGATGCCATAAGATGTCAAATTTCAGCCCGATTCTTCCAGTGATTTGGGACGTGCATTCATAGATCAGTCAGTCAGTCATATTTTCCTTTTAAATATTTAAGATAATATTAATCAATAGTGTCACTCTTACCTTTGACACATCTTCCTGTGATTCTAAGCTGAAATGAGCGGTGCCAACCAAATACACTTTACCACCATCTGGTGCATCCAGCACAGTCACAGTGTTTGGTAAACCGTTATCTGAGCTCTGAGGGTCTGCGACACTGACAGTCTCTGCTAGGGATTGCTTTGCACTTCCTTGAGAATACAAATACAAGAAAGAAAATTAATGGATTCAATTAATGTCAACTGCAATAGAAATGAACCCAAAAAAGTGAGCAAATCAAATGCAAACTGCCTGTGATTTGCTCACTTTTTTGGATGACTCTTTCTAGGCTAAAATCTACTATATAATATTCTCACACTTGACTTAGCTCAGCTTCAAAATGAGACACAAATATGTCCTGACATAAATTAGTCTTACACATCATTACTAAAGCTGAAATCTAGAGACTGCACTCTCATTCAGCTCAGACTCAAGACAGAGTTAAATCGAGATAGATTTATGTCAGAGCACATTTATGTCTCATTTCAACCCTATCTTAAGTCTGAGGTAAGTCAGAGTACGCTCTATAGATCTCAACATTAGATTTCAGCCTTACACATCACTTACTTAAAGACATGAAAATGTCCAATGATTTCACTTGGTATAATGTTAAAACCAGATGTTTGATAAATCAAATATTTATGCTTTGAACTATGATATATACTGAATAGGTAGCAAAAATTAGAATCTGTTAAAAAGTTTACCATTAGTCTCAATTTCTGAACTAAATTCTGCTACAGCATTATTGGACTCCTTTGTTTCATATGATGTTGGAGAAATAAAATTAGTTCGACCTAAAATCAAATTCTGGTTACAAACCTTTAACTTGGCATTAAACATTATATACAGAAAATACTTTTATATTTTAAATACTACGGTTTTTAGCATATCTTCTCTTCACCATATTTTCTGACAGTAATTAGATTACACACAATCTTTCACAAGCCACAAAGCAAAACTAAATTATACAACCTCAGGTGAAACCATACAAAATTTGTACAGCAAGCAACATTATGAGATAGGCAGGTAGTAACTAACTGTAAGTATATATTTTAACAGTCCTAGTTTCTACACTTGACATTGACACAGAAAATTAGAGTAAGTCTTACTGTGAATTCTTATAAACTAGAGTAGCACAATAGATAATTCAGCTATGCCAATGCCTCAGGTTACTCCATACAACCAAACATAAAAAATATACGAAAAAAAGTTTATACCACTTTTTTCAGGTGGGAGGTTCTGATTCATGTTTGTATGTGCGTCGCCACCCCCCTCTTCAGCTTTCAGAAACATTTGACACTCATTAACTATGTCACATTGCACATTGGGCTTAGCTGAGGTGATGAGTAGTTGTTCCCTTTCTCCATCAGAATCCATCGTAATTCTTACTCTGAAACAGAGATAAAAATATTAAGATAATTTCAAATTACCGAAATATTATAAAACTTAAATAAATTAAAACTACTACTTAAATAATACTAATTCTAAATTAAAACTAAAATACAAAAATATAAAACTAAATTCTAAATTAAAACAATTAAAATAAGAAACAAAATCTTATAATAAAACATTAAAATAAACTCTAAATATTAGGGGCCATATCGATGCCAGATGGTAATTTCCCCAGAAGGCTGGCTGCATTTCCTCTTTGGATAGATATGCTTATTTTTTGCGCAAAGTAATAGCCAGCCTTGGGGTCTTGAGTTGCATCAAACAGGCGCGTCGTTAACTCCTTATAAAAACGACGCGCTTCTGGTCCCCACGGCCCCAACGTTTCCACACCAAACGGCACAAATATGTATCCCTCACCTAAGGATGCATATTTGCGCCGCTTGTTGCGCTCAGCCGTTGCAATAGTATTTCAAATTTAGATTTTTTTAATGTACTGATGCTACAATATTAGCACAAGGGTAAGTGGAATAAATATATTGAAAGTTTGCATGTGTGTATGTTTGTAGTAACAAACACATTGAGTTTAATCATGCCACAACAAATGAACTAATTTGGCTCAAATTTGAAAATGCAATTAACACATGCTACATTTTATCCTGGAAAATTAAAGTCCCCGCAGGAATTAAAAACCTTAATCCATGCAGCCGAAGTCACTGGCATCATCTAGTTTAAATATAAAATATTTCAACAGTATAACATATTTTACAAATATAAATTGCTTGTTAAACATATAGAAGGGATACTAGCTGATTCCAGGCTAGTCAATCCTGTGTTAGAACAATTCCACCCAATTTTCCATTAAAAAAAAAATATATATATATTACAGCCTGTGTCCTCCTTAACAATACCCCTTGCCCTAGGTTTGTTTAAGCTTCTTCCCCTAACCACTAATTCACTAATAATAATATCATTGTAAAAAAAAAGTTTAAATGTTTCGATCAACATCTTAAGAAACTTTCGCTTAATACTTGGATCAAGAGCAGGATACAGAAGGTGGTACTCCTTGAGACGGCACGCATTGTGAGGAGGTTCCTCACTCTGGAGCCCTGACCACTGGCTGCTTGGGGCCCTATCCCGCAGCAAGTGGGACCCATTTGTTTTATTGTTTTTAATTATGTTTTTTATATTTATATTTGTAAAATGTATATTTGTAAGCATTTTTAAAAACAATAGGATAAATGTGTATATAAATAAATGATAGAATAATTTATATCATTGTAATAACTCCTTATTTACCTGACCTGTAAAGGCAAAAGAAAGTTATTCACTTATATATAACTTTTCTAAATTTCTCAAAATCAAAGTTTTGCTAAACTTCCAGTTTGTTCATTTTGTGTATACTGTGTTCAAACTTTTGGAAGTTTGAACACAGTACAATCACATTCTGCTTGTTCACTGAAACAAGCAGAATGTGATTTCGCTAGTGTGACACATATTGTGTATTGCACTTTAAAAGTAAGGGCAAAGCTGAATTCTTTGACCTTACTTTCATAGCTTAATACGAGTTATGTTTGACCTTACGCAGTTAGGAGATCAACAAACCGAAAACCGTTTTTACACATGCATGGACGTGGACATATGAATAAGTTACTTGTTTACATGTGGCATGGTTATCTTTTATCTTTATTACAAGTCAGGTTGCGGTGTTAAATAGACATTTTATTACTTTTAAGGCCAACATGATTGTAATAGTAAATATATATGTTAATTTTGCCAGTTCGCCACAGATTTACACGAAAATAAGCAAATACAAAAGGATTAACAAAAAGTATGATTTCATACCTAAGAAACAGTATGTTTCGCGAAATATAGGTACCTACCTAGGTACTTAAATATAGATCGATTTCTTTATATTCCTGTACATGTATTTAAAATTATTATTAATTTAAAAATTGATTCTTTGAGTTTGAAAGAATATTTTCCATGCATTCAACTTTTTCACTTTTTTCGCATGACATTTGTATTTGACAATCATGTTGACGATCACAGATTAGGTACTATAGATTTGACAATGCGACCATAGACTAAAGTTATACACGAGTTAGGCCCTAAACAGACATGATATTAAAATGCATACCGTAAGGTCGGGTTACTTTAGCTCTAAGGGGTAACTTTGGCTCAAAATAAAAAAAAGATTAAAATTCCCACCTCTTTGCAGCCATCGCAGTTATCGATTTAGTTTAAGCTGGAATTGTTAGAAGACATAACTGGCACTCGTTTTGTTTGGTTGCCCGAACTATTTCAAGGTAAAAAGGCGCCATTTGTGTTTCGAACTTATCGCATGTATGAACGTGTTTTGTGTAGGTCTGCGAACTTTATATTGTAACGGAGTTTTTAAGGTAAGTATTGTTTAATATTACATTAGATAGGTTCAGAAATTTATTTAAGACTAGAATGATGCCATAAACAATTGCTTTTTTACAAGTTCAGATAGCAAAATTTTAAATACTAAGTATGGGTATACTTTGACTCATAAATTCGGGTAACATTAGCTCAAGATCAAGTGGAACTTACGACAATATCCCAGGCAAGTGACTGCTGCAGTAAGTGAAGAGGGAGCCCTTGTGAGCTGTATGAAAAGAGGAAAACTATTGGTGGTGGCCAGTCTGCAAAGACGAGCAGCTTTATAGTTGGGACTATATTGTCTGCAAGATAGACCCCCCAAATTTGAAAAAAAAGGCTGTTTCTCAGTACCTCAGTTAGATTGCCAAGTACCAATGAAACAAAAGAGTGTTCCTTAAAATCATATTTGGTTTTAGAATTAAGCATATATTGATTAGTAAGATAAATGAGCCTTAATACGATGAATCTCAATAATAGAGAAGCTGTAAGATTATTTTGTAGACATATATGCCTATTTATTGCAACATTTCAAAGTTTTTACTTTAGATAGGAATTAAAACTTAGTAATTGAATAATAAATAAAAAGAGTTTTTAAGTTTTTGTTAAATTTCAGTAACAAGGCTGTTGGAATGTTTATTTTTTTAATTAATTTAAGAATTAAAGAATTTTATATATCCAAACGTGTATTATTTTATTATCTTTCATTTTAAAGGTTTATTTTGGTCTTTTGCTTGGTTCTGTATAGATTCTGCGCCAAAAAAATTGGCGAGCTAAAGTAACCCTCTTCAAGGAATAACTTTGACTCAAATAAAAAAGAATAAAAAAAAACTGAACTGTTATATTTTTGATATAAAATAATTTATTAATGATTAGCTACTATCCTTATTTACCAAATAAAACCATAATAACCCTTAGGCGCCAATCACAGTCCTTACACCAGAGGGATTTCTAATAATACACGGAAAAAAAAGCCAAAGTAACCCGCCCTTACGGTACTTATTTGCTACCTACTTTAAAGCATGCTTATGTCAGCATGCTCTCCGAGTGTATGTAGAGAGTATTTATTCCTTGATCATTAGTATTATAATCACCACTGAGTAGTTATACAATCACTTTGATTTTAATAATCACTCCGTGATCATTATTGATCATGATCATTATAAATGGACGGATCTAATGCGGAATAAATTAAATTCTATTAGATTATTATAATTATTTACAATTGCAATTAATAAAAAGACTTTAAAAATATCTGAAATAATGGCATAGAATAATATTTTTTGCCCGTGTCGTTGTCGGGCTAATTCGCTACTTTTGAGATGGTCACACTGCAATCGCAGATTAATGATTATATCTGTTTCCAAAGAGTATAATAACATAGGGAAATATGTTTCTGTGACATATTACATCACACATATCTTTGATTTTTGAATTCGGAATTCGAGATTCACTTTTCCGATCGCCTTTATTTTCTACTTTGCACTTAACTTTACTGACTCAAAATGAGTGCCTGGAGACAAGCAGGTCTTAAGTAAGTACCTAGTGGAATATCTTAAAAAGCAATATTACACGCAATTCACGGTAATCCTACCTATTCTACATGGCTTTTTTAGTTACATAAACTACTCCAACATTGCTGCAAAAATTTTGCGAAAATCGTTGAAAGCTGAATTCCGAGCAGAAGCATTACGACGAGATGAGTCCCACGTTCGAATTACTCCATGGGCTAATGGCAGACCTGCACGTAAGTATATGTAATCTACTACCTACCCTAGTATTAACAGTGCCCGCGCGGAACAACTGCCTCCCTATGGGACAGACTTCAAGTTTCTGCTAAGGTGGAAAGTACCTAGCCTAGAACTGATGACAAAATGGTTCCAACTGAATAATAATGAGCTAAGATTATATTGGATTGAACAGGACTATTTAATAATGATCTCTGTAGCAAAAATCTCCCACAAAAACATCTATGAAGTTTGGTTTACATTTAAAAAACACTTACTTTTTAAGGAGAAAATGGTTAATAGAGTTTACACCATGTATGTTTTAATTAAGTACTTACCTATAATTGATTCATGTTTAAATTTTTCAGATGAAAAGGATTAATAATTGATGTACTTAAGGTAGAAAAAAATTACCAGAAGTGTAGTACCTAGCATGTGTTAACTAACATAGATAGTCTACTGAAAATAATGAGTTTGCTGTCACAATGTTTTGTTCCGTTTTATTAGAAAATTGTCCAAAATGTTTGTACCCACCTAATTAATAAATAGAAGTTACGACTTTTTTAACATAACATACCTACTTAATTTAACTATTACAGGAATGAACCATGTATGCTGTTAAAGTTGTCATGTTTTTATTGAACCATTTGTGTCCTCCCATTTTTAATTGATGAGATGTTATTTTAAGTTATGATTAGTAATCTTTTTTCCCATGAAAATTGCAAATATTCTACAGGGAATCTTTGTTTTTATTAAAGGCTATGTGATTGCCTTTGATAAATAAAAATGTTTCTTCATTCCCTTAAATCTTGCAGAAGAAATAATGTACTTAATCACCATCATTTAATTATTAATTTTATTTTACAGATTTACAACAGAAAGCTAACAAGTAGAAGAATATGAACATCAAAGAAAATCAGTGATGAATTAATTTAATATATTGTATAATAGCTTTATTGTAATAAATAATCACTTGAAAAGATGGTCCTACTCTTTCTTAAATCATTTTTTTAACCAAACATTTAATCAATTCTTAAATCAGAAAAATTCAGAATTAGTTACTTATGTAAGTTAAGAATCTACTTAAATATGATTACTATGCATATTATCTTTTAAAAAGGTAAGTGAGTTACCTATATCTTAGCAGTTCCACAAAATCTTTGCACTTATTCTAATTTTGGGAACAGTTTCCTAATATACAGGTTAAAGAACTACACATTAAATAACTATGTATTAGATTTTTATTCTTGTAATTTTAACATTTAAACTTGCAGCTTTAACTTTTTCAACAATGTTAGTCCCTAGGGGCGCAGATGGGTCTATATCTTCTAAAGAAATATTATCAAAGTTTTCTTGTTTCTTCAGTTTTTCTATGCCATTCCATGCAATCATAATCCCATTATCTGTACATACTTTTGGTGGAGGTCTATGCACATTACAGCCTAATTTGTCACCTATAAATTGGATGCCTTTAAAAATAAAATTATTACATGCTACTCCACCAGAGACTACAATATTTTTGCTTTTTTCATTTAATAGATTATACTTTTCACAAAATATTACAGCCCTCTCTGTTCTGTGGCCCAAATGTTCTGCAATAGCTAGTTGAAAGCCTGCACATAAATCATTAATTTCTGGAATTATACCATCACCCACTATACCATGTTCTTGCTCTTTTCGTAGAAGATGTTGCATCAAAGCATCTTTTAGGCCACTGAAGCTGAAACAGCAATCTTTGTTTCTAGCTAAAGGCAATGGAAACTTGAACAAATAAGGGTTCTTTGAATTTTTTGCTGCCATTTCAATGGCTTGTCCTCCTGCCAATTTTGAGTATGCAGGTATATTTCTTAACTTCATTCTTCTTGCTGCCTTGTCCAAAGTTTCGCCAGGAGCATTATCTAATGTATTACCTAACAATAAGAAATTATCAACATCTTTTACAAGTGCAAGCAAACAATTCCCTCCAGATATTAGCAGAGTAAGAAATGGAAATGGTATATTATGATACACTCTGATGGCTAACGCATGAGCTTCCATGTGATGAATTGGTATTAACATTTTATTATGAGTTCTTGAGAGATAAATTGCATATTTAACACCTATCTGCAAACTAATTAGAAGGCCAGGTTTAACAGTTACAGCTATTGCATCGATATCACTCAGGTCTAATTTTGCCTTTTCCAATGCTTCCGTCACAGCTAATTCAATATTATCACGATGCAAGTCTCTCGCTATCAGTGGATTGACGCCACCATATCTTAGATGAACTATATTTTGTGAATAAAGAGATTCTCCTAAAATATTTCCCTTTCCATTTATAACAGCACAGCCAGTGTCATCGCACGATGTTTCTATGCCCAACACAGTAGTATTCTGATTGTATGTCAAACATTTTCTCCCTAATAAATATATTCTTGAACTTTGTTTTGCTATTCTATGTATATTTTGGAGGTGCATAGTGTATAATTTAC
Organism: Hipparchia semele; assembly: GCA_933228805.2. Taxonomy (NCBI): domain Eukaryota; kingdom Metazoa; phylum Arthropoda; class Insecta; order Lepidoptera; family Nymphalidae; genus Hipparchia; species Hipparchia semele. The sequence continues at coordinate 10,307,276 of OW121714.1, forward strand.
AGTGAAATAAAGTGGAAATAAATTATGAACATATGTTTATACTTAATTCTATAAAACTCAACCTAAAACTATAAGTATATGACATGTATTATAGTTTAATGATTTTAATCAAATTTACATTTTTATTTATTGTCATTTTTCTTAAATATCAGAATAGCTAAATAATATGTACCTATGCGAAAAACAAGTAACAAATAAAAATAACAAATAGAAATTGCAAAGTTTTACTTTTTAATTTTTTTTTTATTTATTTATGGAGCCGGCGGTCGGTCTGGATTCTAGTCCTTTGAGGTTAAGTTTTAAGTGCGTGATACACATGCTTGTCACTCGCACAAAAGCATGCCAGTAACAAGCAAATACGAGCTACCCGCATGTGTAGGTATAATAGGTATCGTAGACAGAGATACGGTAGGTACCTACCTATTCATTTTTTGATAGGCACTAAGTTACAGAGTCAGCCCCAGGGGGCTGATATTTTTTCTGGTCTGTGGCTGATAGGCACAGAATCAGGGGGTTGATTCTGTAACTCAGTGCCTATCTAAAAAAATGAACGCCACTGACATATATTTCTTATCCATTGAAGGTTTACTATGAAATCGTAAATGAGATTTCTTTTCAAATCTTCAATGGATAAAAAATGTATCGTCGTTGATAGACACCAAGTTACAGAATCAGCCCCCGAGCTTTAGGTTTCTTTACTCTGAGTATCAAATCAACTATTATCTATGGTAGGTATCAACTTTCGTTTTTTCGTCTTTAAATGGTTTCAAAGAGTATAAATGTTCCTTGTTTAAAATTTAGTTCGTAATTGGGTTCGCAATTCATGAATTATTCGCTAATGGTAAACCACTGAACATAAATTTGTGAAATATGTGCTTTTAAATTAGACAGTTATTTTTCTAAAACCCGTAATACAGTAAGTATAAAATAAGTTGTTTTAATAGTGGTTTGTGGTTAACTGTAACCTTGCATTATTACATTGCAAAGTACCTATTCATTGGAAATTCTCATGAAAGAAATAAAAATTTATGTAAATAGTTAGAAAAATAATCACAAATACAGGGGAAATTGTAACTATATTGATGATATTGTTTCACAAAAGAAATTATATCCCATCAAAGTACTTTTTTTCGCTGCTATGTTATGATTAGAACAGTTGAAATTAATTTAAAGTCGAATTGGAAAGGAACCTCGAGTCTTTTCCACCAACGTCAAATTGCAACAGTATATTTCGCGTTTCGCTATATTTAATTCTATTTCAACACGTAAAAAACAATCGTAATAAGTATAATTCACAAAAACATGATTACCTACAACAAAATGGGTTTCGAAATTCCTTCGGTTCGCCTAATTTAAAGATCTAATAATGATCATAAGATTATATTTTAGAGTGAACCTTATTTTTATCACACTAATATTGGCGAAAGTTTGTATGTGTGTGTGTGTGTGTGAGCTCATACCTAGGATTAACACATAGGCTACATTTTATCCCAAGAAAGTTAAAGTGTTCCTGCGGGAATTGAAAATCCATGTGGACGAAGTTGTGTGCATCAAAAATCAATTGAAATAATTTTGAATAATTCATCATTTAACAGTGATGTAGTCTAAGTGTTTTCTATGTGCTTTTGAAGAAAAATTAACAAAGAATCATGTTTTTAAATCTATTTATTCATATGTTTTTGTGCCACCTCTAATATTGCTGTTGCTTGTCTGTCTTCACCACAGTCCACACTGCTTACTAGCTTTAATATAATATTTATAGTGTTTCAGGTTTTATGAATAATTTAAAAAGCTGACATAAGTAAGATGCTCTATATAAACATTTTGAAGCAATCAACCATAGTGCATTTATGTTTCGCTATATCTTATTTCACCTCAGGCCTAATTTTAAGTTGTATACAGGCCATCTTATACTTTGGACTTAAGCCACTCAACAAAACACTGTACAGGAAAATTAATTATTATCTCTCATATTCATTTTACTCTCGTAAGTATTACATTGAAATTTAATAATATAATAATAATCTATAATTAATAAATAATATTAGTTATTAATTCTTAATGTTATAATGTTTATTATATTGTTCAGCATTCAAAAAGGCCAAGGCAAAAAAATTAATATGTTATCTCCAGGATCAATAATATTGTAATTAATATTATAACATATTTTTGTATTTACTGAAAAAATAGCCCTTGACTACAATCTCATCTGGTGGTAAGTGACAATGCAGTCTAAGATCTAAGCGGGCTAACTTGAAATCAGCACCCTTAGGCTAGAATTGAATCTGTGTGCTTCAATTGGCATTTAGCTGGATGGTTTCAGTCACACTTAAAGCAATGTATGCATGTGTCAATGTCTAAAATCGAGAGTACAAAAAATGAGAAAACTGAATTGATATACACACAATTTCAAACAAAATAGCAATTTTCAATAGACAAAAATCGATACACATATTATGTAGATGTGATTCCAGTCTTAATCAGCTTCTATATTGAAGTTCTCTACACAGAGATTATTTGGTAGCAAGCAAAGAAGCAAGTTGCCATTTTGCCAAAGCATGTCATTGGTTTGTTGAATGCTGAGCAACTATAATTTTTATTTAATTTTTTTTTAATGAATAGTAGCCAAGCTGAACTGACTAATATTCCCCTTGTTCCTCTTACTAGGAGTGCCTAATAAGCGAAAAGCATAGTATGGTACGACAATAGTCCAATGAGTGGGGATTGAACCTGCAACCTTTCAACTTTCAGTCCACAACATTGGGCTATTGAGGCTTTTAATTGTCAGCAAATAGTTGGTATGCAGGTTATTAAAATATAAAATATTAAACTCAATATATGTAGTTTCCAACTTATTGTTGATTTGAACTTAATTGTAAGTTTTAGAATAGTGTAGTAATACAAATAGATATAAGTAGGTAACTCACGAAGGCGCGTGGCTCAAGGTTGTGTGTGTGTCGTATCTGTATAAGTGTGTGCGACAGCTTGCTCGCGCCTGGCCGCTTCCACCTAGGCTCCTGACAGGCACGCACACTTATGCATGTACACGACATAAGCACAAGTAAAGTGCACGTAACTTCGTGAGATAAACATAGTATACTATAAAGTGCTTTTACATATTTTAGAATTAGTGTTCATGTCAGAATGGTGGTCAGGCACAAAATTGTCACTTTACATTAAAAAGGATGAGTATGACAAATACTATGGCAAGGAACATGGCTATCTTATCATGAACCATAGTTATGAAGTAGACTGGCTCATGGGATGGCACTTCTGTGATGGAATCAAAGTTTTGGGAGTAAGTTAAACCTTTTCTTTTTTAATGTGTATTTTAAAAAGCAGATATTTAGGACACATACCTTTAATCAATAATGTACTAGATACTAAGTCCCGTAGAAACAGTGAGTGTAAATAAAACGATGGGGTGTTATAAGTTTGACGTGTCTGTGTGTCTCTCTGTGTCTGTCTGTGGCATTGTAGCTCCCGAACAGATGAAACTATTTTGATTATTTTTTTATTTGAAAGGTGAATTAGACGGGAGTATTCTTAGCTATGTTTGATAAAAATCGGTCCAAGATGGCCGCCGCCACAAAATGATGGATTACATATTTTTATTTTAACAATTACTGCCTAGCGATTAGGATATTGTAACATGTTGGGGCTGCTTTAAATTTTTAATTTACACGTAATATGCTAAATTTCTATACGGCATCTTAATATTTTTTAAGGAGCAAAACAATCTAGTGAATTGGGCCTACGAAGCTTCAAGCTACACTAAAAAGCTTAAAGTAATAATATTAGAAAACCGACTTACAAGCGGAACTATAGTTCGTCGCACATCGGTTTCAATCATTTCTATTTAAACCCGCCCGATTTCAACGTACATTTACAAATTAAAATTATTTTATACTTTGTAGTGGCGTTTGAAGTCGGTTTTTTAAAAAGAATTTTTTATCCCAGACAAACAAAGGGTTTTCTCGAGATTTAAAAAGAAACTCATTCCATGCAAATGCAATCGCGGACAAAAACTAGTATTTACCTACTACCTACATAAGTGTATAGTCCGATGATGATGAACATAGGAGACGAGGCGATTACATTGATTTATGTGGAGTGATATCATTATTAATTAAGTACCGACACTGAATGATTTTAATGAGTTCAAAATATGAACTTATGGTATACATTTTTTCCACTTGCATGACAATTAACAAAATATTTAATTAAGTGCTTTGTTGTTTTTGACTACTAGTAATTAATGATTCGATTGTTATTGTTATGTCTGTTATGATAATTACAGATAAACCAAAAAACTGTAAGTTAGGTAAATATAACTATTATAAACAACAATAATTAAATTTTCCTTCACAAACTTTCATCCCCTATTTTAACACCCTCAAGAGGTAATTTTCTTATTTGATTTGACTGATTTTTATCATTTACAACTAATAACCTAAATGCCTATTTTCATGTCTCTGAACATAGTTTTCAACAAGAGTTTCATATACCATTCCAACCTTCATTTCACCTCCTTAGGGGTAGATTCTCTCAAAACCGTTTCTTAGCTGAAGCTAAGAAGGTTGCTCACTTTAGAGGGGACCTGCCTTCCAAATTTCAAGTTTGTAGACTTTATAGTTCCTGAGATTTCGTAGTTAGTTTACTATAGAGTAAACTTTAATTTATAACAATGTGGTAGGTATAATAGATAATTTTTCTTATATAAAATGAAATTACATGATTATCTTGCAAAAAATATTTTTTATCTAGTAAAATGAGCATTATCAGGTGATTGGAAATGATATGATTTGTAAAGTAGGTATCTAATGATCAAAATGCAGATCTTGTCTAAGTAGGTACCTATAAAAATCTTATCTTGATGCATAAAATATAATTGTAAAAGAAAATATTAATCGTTTTAGCAGCGCAATGCGAAAGCCTTTAAAGACTGAAAGTATCGTCGCATAAGTACCTACGACGAACTCGCAGAATTTTTTTAAGTGTAAATTGAGAAACACATGTGAATTTATTTAATCAGCTAGGAAAGGAATGAATTGATGATCTTTAAACTTTCAGCAGATTCTTATAAATTATAGCTAAGATCCAATTCGATCACGTTAGCTTTCAAACAGGAAAAACCGCATCAAAATCGGTCCATTCGTAAGGAAGCTACGAGGGAACAGACATACACATAGAAGCACACGTCAAACGTTATAACACGGTTTGTTCGTCGGGGTTTGAAAATAAGTTTTTTTTTTTTAAATCTATTATTTTGGTTTTTGGGGTGAATATAAGATGATGCATAGCTTTAATGAATTGAGTGAATGAATTCACAGACATTGTTTTTTTGTTACAGAACTGCAAAGCCTACGCAAAAAAATCTATACAGTACATGCCGGCAATAGGTTGGATGTGGAAATTTTCCGAGTTTGTGTTTTTGGAAAGGTCATTTGAGAAAGATAAGGAAATTATCAAAACCCAGATATCGGAAATATGCGACTATCCTGATCCGGTCTGGGTGAGTTTCAAAATTGGTATAATTGGATTATTTTTGCGTACGTTATCAAATTGTCGATAAGTGCATTCAACGATTAAGTATATTACGTAAGGAGGTAATTAGGTAGGTACCTAGGCTACTCTTGATTGTTAGAGAATTGACTATATGGATAGGAACGATGTCGATTATATGTATACCTTGTAGTTATCTTAACTAATTCAGTATACACTTAATTGTTGAACTCCAACTCAACGAACATCTCAACATTGATTCTAAAAATAATTATTATTTAGTTAATAAGAAAAAGAAACTGCATAAACTAAAATTATTCATAATGAAGATAATATCTTTGCCCTTCAAATCGGTATTTTGGAAAGCTTTAAAAAGCGAGATAAAAATATCTCAGATCATTAAAGAATTTAAACCTTAATCCAGGCGTAAGTGTTAATTAATATTAGTCAATACGAAGGCCACATTAAAATATAACGAGTTCCGCTGGATGACCTATGTGACACTTGGTAACATAAAACATTTAAGGTGCAATAGTTACATGTCAGGCAGTTAAAATGCTGTAAATCTTTCATTTTATGGATCTATCAATTCTTCGGCAGCTCACTAATAGCCACAGATTTCATTTTAAAATGAGAAGAGTTTATGCCTGATTGGTGGATTATGGCCTAAACTTTAGACCATAGCCCAGCACGCAGGCCAAATGCGGATTTTTAGACAAAGGTGTGTGACATTCGAATTACAAGTTTTAACTGTTTATATGTATAATAGGTACGTGTATATAAAAAAGAAAAGAACGTGGAAATAAGAACTTCAATAAGTAAATAAAATATCTTAATAAAGAACATGTTGAAAATACAACAATCACATGAAATGTTATATAGTTACCAGAGTTTAAGATATTAAAAATACATATTATTATAAGTGAAAACTGGTCAACAAATTGTTATAATATAAGTGTTAAAAATTAGCTGATCAGAGTTCTATGCATAGTGGCTTCATAGTGGTTAATGTATTGTGAAAATTCGTATGCAGTATTAACAACTTGTAGAAAGCTAATTAAATAATAATTTCTTAATGACAAGTTGCCCAGCCTAGTTTTGCATCCAGCTGCCCAAGAGATTGAGTAATAGCTTATTACTTGTAATAGATACCTACAAAAATTTTGTTCAAGATTAAAATTACATACCTCTACTACTCTACACTGGCGTCTATCAATACAAGTAAGATGGACTGATAATAATTAAGTGCTGATTTCTAATAGAAGTGAGAGTGAAGATACTCGGAACTAATGTGAATTGTCATAAATTAATTATTATTCTTCGCGAACAAAGTGACAAGTCCCTCGCCTACGCAAGCCCTTAGGCTGGGCTCACCTTGCATGCGTTTTCGTACGAAATTCGATTGTGCGAACACGTACAAAATATACTAAGTACTTAATACGAATACGTACGAGTAACTCGCACGTAGTCCGCGCGCTCCCATAGTACTTGAAATGTCGGGATCATTCATGCGTGTTCTTACGAATAATATTCTTACGAAAATGTGTCCAAAATGCGACCGGCCTTATCCTTACTAACCGTAACCGTTCATACGAAACCAGGAAGCCTTGCAATTGGTCTGAACTTTAGCGTGTTTAATAAAATGTGTTTTTACACATTGCCGTTTGTATAAAAATACATCTATTGCATACTCCGGATTCAAACACGATGCACGCCCCTGGTGGTTAGGTATAATCAGTATAATAAGTTTTTTAAGGGTTCCGTAGCAAAACTACCCGTATCCTGCACGTGGCCTGACACGCGATTTGTCATTTATTTTAAAATCTTAACTAGCCATAAGAGCTACGGTTTAGCTTACATGAAATAAATAAATAATTTTGAATTTTTGGTTGACTCTCGGAAATATTGAGCTTTAAAGTTTCCTGTTAGACAAAGAGAGCGCTACTTAAGGACGTGTGACGTCACAAGCAAATAGCTCTATACACTCCACAGAAAATTTCGTTTTAGAAAGGGACACATTCACAGTAGAACAAGTTTCTGTTTTTCCAAATGGTACTTATTTTAATGAATAAACATTAACATTTTGACAACTTTTTCATATTTTTTTTTTAGCTATTATTGACACCAGAGGGCACCCGCTTCACTCAAAAGAAACATGAGGCATCGATCAAGTTCGCCAAAGACAAGAATCTTCCCATACTCAAACATCACCTGACGCCACGCACACGCGGCTTCACCACCAGTCTGCAGTACTTCCGCGGCAAGATTCCCGCCATTTATAACATACAGTTGGCCTTCGAGAAGAATAGCAAGGTATAGTGCAAGATATAAAGCTCTAGAATAGGCTATATATTAAGATGTAGTTAGAGAGATATACCTGGTTGAAGTTACCTTAGTCTGCCCAAGCGGCTAGGGTACCAGGAATCTTATAAGTTTTAGTCTTACTCATGATGGTCTAGTATGAGAGTTAACGGTACTACTATACAATGCTGGTATTTTGGAAAATGCTCAGTAAAGATGAGTCCTTACTGACTAACGGTGAGCCGTTTAGGTAATAGGTTACATACTCTTGAAAGGCTCTATCTAGAATATATCCTCTATCTAACCTTGTGGAAAATATAATATATATTTTTTATTTGATGACAAGATAGTCCTTGACTTCGATCTCACCTGATCGTAAGTGACGATGCAGTCTAAGATGGTTGTGGACTAACTTGGGGAGGTCTTCACGCTGTCGTGCCGGAACGCTAAACCGCTTGGCGGCACGTCTTTGCCGGTAGAGTAGTAACTAGCTACGACCAAAACCTCCCGCCAGACCAGACCAGAGAATTCAGAAATTATTATAAGTTCCCAAAATGCCCCCGCCGGGAATCGAACCCGGGACCTCCCAGTTATAAGACCACAGCGCTCACCACTGCGCCAGGGACGTTGACAAAAATATATTTAACGAGGTAGGTAATAAAAACTTTATTATGTTTGTATGTACTTAACATCTAAAAGCAAAGAACCCATAATTTTTTTTCTAAGTTTCTTATTAATATATCGACAGATTACAGCTTATTTATTATTTTTAGGTGTCTAACTGCCAGGTACTTATGTAAAGACACGGAATCGTTTTCTTTTTAAATCTTTGCTTAGTAAATGTTAGTAATCACTAATTTGAAATCTTTGTGAGTGCTCTTTTCAGTATCACGTGACCGTACGTGAGAAATTTGTGATACCTAGAATGAACATTTACGGGCGGGTGAACATCGCGCAACTCCCTCATACGTACCTATAACGCCATCGCATTATTACCACGCGAATCAACGTTAGGAATTACTTTAATCGTCGCAAAACTAATTTATATTTTTCAACAAAATAGACGTTTAAAATTATTTTTAAGTAAAGTTTGCCTTGTCGTCGTTTATTTCACAAAATTACTTTTACGTAAATCATACATTTTATTTACGCACGAACCGATATCAGGATATATATATAGTAAATCGGTTCTGTCGAATCGATAATGCGGTTAGGTATGTTAAAAAGCTAAAGTTGATATTTTAGGTTCCACCCACATTAACAAGTATGTTATATGGAAGACCGGTGCATGCGCACTTGTACATTGAGAGAATACCCGTCGAGACTATTCCCGAAGACGAGGCCGAAGCTGCTAAGTGGCTACACGACGTATTTGTAGTAAAGGCGAGTATACAAAGTAGTACTGAGTAAAATAAGATGCCTTAGAATTAAATTCGCTAAAACAACAAGAATGACCAGTACTGTATGGAGTTTGGGCTACAGCAAATATATTTATGTTTCGCTAAAAAGTTGCAAATAATAAAAAGATAATTTTAATTTTCAGGACAAAATGCAGGATTCATTTCTAAACACTGGAGATTTCTTCTCTGAGTCTGGAGTGGAACGAGTAGAACCCTTCCAAAGGCCTAACCGAATATACTCTCTTCTGAACACACTGGGCTGGGCGGTCGTTACCCTGACCCCTATGTTGTATTACCTTCTGGGCCTTCTGTTCAGTGGGAAACTCCTTTACTTCTCGATTGGTGTTGCGATTCTTGCTGCATGTAAGTATTACATCCATCCTAATTTTATAAAAAAAAAACAAGAAAGTAACTGTGTCTTACTGTTTCTAAGGGTAAAAACATGCCTAAGATGCCTCACTGCGATATCTCGCGGTCGCGGTTTAGCCCGCTACCTCGATGTCACCTCCATTTAAAACAAATTATACAAACAAACACGCACGAACATGCCGAAGATACCTGACTGTACCGCGATGTATCGCAGTGAGATATCCTTCGGCATGGTCGTGCTCGTATATAATCTATCTCTGTGCCAAATTTCAGCCAAATCGGTTCAGTCGTTGCGGCGTGATCGGGTAACAAACATCCATCCATCCATTAAACTTTCGCATTTATAATAATAGTTGGAAGTAGGATAGAAGGATACTATTTAAGGAGCCATACCATAGTATAAAAACTTACAAACCAAAAACAATAGTCTAACAAGTGGGACTTGAACCTTTCAGATTGGGCCTGTAATTGTTGGGCTATTGATACACTTAAGAGCTCCAGTGAATGGGTGCCACCAACGGGAATGGGTCTGCTTTCTGTCTACTCGTCTTAACTCTTAACATGCATTGGATTGTATTTATTTCTATTGTATTGGACTTAGGAAACTTCATCGTGGAAGCACTGTATACATAGCATAGTTTCATTAACTATTGCAAAAAAAATTTTTTTTTGAAAAGAGCAACCGCCGAGTTTCTTGCTTGCTCTTCTCGGCAGGAAAGGTATTCCGAACCAGTGGTAGATTCATTGACAATTCAAAACTGCTTGTAAAAGTTTATTTGAATAAAAAATATTTCTATTTCTAGGAACAGTTTGCTTCTAAACAGTGAACAGGTTCTGATGATAGAGCAGAGGTTGTTACAAGAACTCGGTTCTAAGTAACTCTGATCAGCACTGAGATACATAGAGAATGCTCTGACTCGAGACAGCAAAGAGAAAAAAAGTTAAAACAATTTATGTCAGTACATATATTTTATCTCGTTTTAGCTCTGTCTCTAGCTTGAGCCAAGTCAGAGTATGGCCCTGTAGGTTTTAGTCTGAGTGTGTAGTGATTTTTTTTTTAACTAATACCACGCTATGTTATGTCGAAGTTGTTTTGTTGTATTTAAATAACACAGTTCAATTTTGCCCCTTTCAGTTTATATACTACTTCAAAAAGCCATAGGAATGTCGAAAATCAGTCAAGGATCTTCATATGGTACAGAGAAGAACAAGTAGTAGGTAGGTATCTAAATTTTGTATTAGTTTAAAAAAAAGTAAAAATCGGTATCCAATAAACAGAGAAAAAGTATTGTTATAATAAATTGTCTTAAAATATTACAAACTCCTAAAATGGATATTACATACTGTTCCTTATATTTTTCTTTGCTTTTTTATATTTGTTGTTTCAAACAATTGGAATCTTGTAGATAACAGGTAGACCATAGTAGAACTAAGTGGTTAAAACTATTTATAATAATGATCTATTTTTAGACTACATACTCACCCTTTGTATGTTATTGGAAGACTGTAAAAACCGAAGATGTACGCACATGGCTACAAATTGTAAAGCCAATTTTATAGATGCAACAATAATATGGTAGTTGTTTGATTTGATCATTATTTAATACGCAAAAATAAGTGCTAGTACATATAAAGAAAAATTTCTGTGAAACATGACATTAACTTATGCCATTTTGAATTATGTAAAGGTAAAGTAAAGACTAGGGGGAACATCTCGCTATCTCCTTTGTTTGACAGACCTAAATGGCGGTGACGTCACTGTCTGATCGTACATACCTTTCTGTCTTTTGACAAGTACCCTCATCACCAGATTTAAAAGACTGTAACTTGTATTATTGAGTACCTCTGACGTAACATTTTGATCACGGCAAAAAAAAATCGTGTGAACCCTATTACACTTTTGTATCTATAAAATTGGTTTCATTGATAACGATTTTAAGACGTAATATATGTACAAGTAATAGTAAAGTACGTATTGTTTAAGCTAATTCAGTTGCACACAACCTCTGAACTGCATTAGCAAATGGCAGGCCTAGACGTACCTAATGCTTCTGCATGTAGCATTTTAAAAAGGTTAGCACTATTTTCAAGACTTGTCAGTTTAGTGTAGGTACAGGTTGTTAGCAACTGAATTAGAACCAAATACCTGTTTTATTTAATTAAAAAAATAGTAAACTACAAAAAACTTCGTTTGTTAGAGTTGTGGAGGCTAAAATAGGGAGTGAATCGAAAAATCATGTATATAATTTGTATGTACTATAGGTATGGATACTTCATGTAGCCATATTAATTTATCTCCCACTCATATCTTTAACGAGTAGTAACGTGATTACTAATTATTATTATACTACTTATGTATTAATAGAAATACATTTTTCCTAAAAACATATTTGCTATGTCGAAAAAAAAATTTTTTTGAAGAGATTATAATATGCAGTTGGTTTATTTATTTAATTTATTATTGTCTAGAGTGCATAGTGACATTAGATTCTCTGTTTCAAAAAACACAGAATACTCAAAAACAAGGTTCTATTGCTAGTTTCCCTTGTATATTTTGCCAATAGCACCAAAATCATGACAGAAAATATTGAATAAATATTGTTAATCAGATTTTTTAATCCTTTCCCTCAAAATCTTTAATTGAACTTTTAAAGAAAAAAAAAGGGACTACTAACAGTAGCAGGTGTAAGTCTCGAAGTATAATATGTTACCTTATTATAATTAATAATAATAATTCTTGTTTTTATAACCATGTCTGTTTGGCTCAAATTTTGCTCACAACTACATCAATTTCTTACTTTTTTTTCTCTTTTTTGAAATTTATCCTATAAATACCGTTGAACCGACGCTTAAAATTACACGCTCTAAATTAATTTTTATATTAGCTTTTGTACAATACATTTGCAAAACTTATTATTAAAGGAAATACAATAACTATTCGCGCAAATTAGTAAAAATATACTGGTCTGATATTTTTCTACTCTGTCCTATATTTTTATGTATCTACTATTATTTTTTGTATAACTGATACCAACTTATTTTTATATGTATTTGACATAGATTAGTATTATCCACATAAGGGTGATGGTTTTTATTTATAACTCTATATAAAATAGATTTTGTATACCATGTATATTTTGTACCCTAACATTAATTTTCACCCATTTTGTATTAAATATATCTATACAATTTAATGTAAACGATACACAATATTATAAAAAAGGTATTATAAGCACTAAGGAATATTAATATTATTATGTTAGTTTGTGTGCAATGAATTCTGTGTGTGATACTAGATTAATTTATTTAACATTTGACTCATTTATCTTTTTATTCCGTGAAATAAAACTATAACTATAGTATATGTATGACTTATGAGGGTACATCATTTGAACACAAAATGATCGGATTCATTTGTAGTGAGTGTTGTACTTAGCTTATACTTAGTTGTACTAGTACAGTGTCTTTATATTTTATTTAAGAATAAATTATTTGTTTTCTTAATAAGGGCAACCATGAACATCCACATTCAGATCCGGAATTCAGTATTATAGGGGTACCGATTTCTCAAAAAAGTTACATCAAGATACAAGGCGAGTTTCAAATGTGAAGACTATCGCCATATTTGAAATATCAAACTTAAAATTGAGAATTGTCCTTTTCTGGTTTATTAGTCTATTATTTTTTTACATATTTAGGACCAAAATCTGAAATTAGCAACAGAAAAGACAACTCAGATTCTGATTATTATATTATATGGATGTGTATGGTCGGTCTTAGATCATTAGTCTATATTTTTTTTATTTAGAATCAAAAGCTTTTAAATTAGCAATATTAATACAAAACTCAGATTCTGATTATGGATGTATATGTCAAGCCTCAGAGGCTCAAATTCAACATTGTCTTGACTGAATTATAATTTTTTTTAATTTCATTTCCAAATAGTCATCTTTAGTAGTGCTTTTTGAGACACCTAATGGCACATAACTCTAGTAATACAACATATCCTTGCTCAAATCCGCTAAATAATTTTGGCCCCCTCTTTATTTCAAGCTATGTAACGCACATAATTTATTCAAGAGTGTAGGTACGTTGAATGTTCGTTGATAGATATTATGTACAAGTAACTTGTTTAAGATTGTTATGTATGAACATTTTTATTAAACCCTTTTCAATCAGATACAAGTTTAATTTAATAACCACCTTCAAAAAGAGTAGATGTATGTTTTGTGCAGGTTAAATTTTTAACAGATTAGGAGATGCAGTTCTTTTAGTTGATATAACACATTTTTATTAATTTAAGATTGCTCTTAGCTAAGAGTAAGTTTGAGAATTATTAGTTTATTTACAGAAATATTTTTTATGGTACACCAAAGAATAAAATCTCAATCTTAAATGGATACTAAAGTAATCCTAATGACACTGCAACATGCAATCAGTATTCATTCTCAGTGAGTACCTTATTGGTGTACAGATCGAGGACCTGCAGGGCTAGCATAGGCGGGAGAAATTTTAGTCCCGGGAAAAGGATAAAATGTTTATACCCTCGCATAGTTTTATCCACCCGTCGAACATGGGCACAGCAGTGGAAATAACACTCAGCGGATATACTTCGCCTTCTCCTGTCGCTATGCTTTAGCACAGGAAGAAGATAATTTTATCCCCTGTCAGTGGATAAAATTGGGGGATAAATTTTTTATCTCCTGCCCATGCTAGCTATGCTGGAGGGTTATTCTCTATCTTGGTGGCTGTGGAAAACTGGACCAGTAATTTTCCATAGGCAGAGATAGAATAGCCCTCCTGATGTTGGAGTAAGTAGTTGGAGGCACAAGAATGCATGTAGAACGACACATGGGGATGTGTAAATAAGACAAGAGTAAATACATTTTGTTTATTTGCCCTGGATAATTTTTCCTACAATATTTAATTGCATAGTATGCTAATTAGATAATTATTCAATTGCATTTTGTCAAATTTTACATATTTTCATAGTTAGCTAATTGAATTTCTTTGAAAATTCAATTGAATCTAATTGTTTATGAAATCAATAAAAGCAATATAATACCAGCAAACATATTGTAAATCGCACTGCAAATCAATTATTTTGTCATGGAATTGGGTACTAATAATGTGTAGAATGGAAGGGTGCAAAGAATAATTTTTTGGAGGCAGGCTGGGGCCCCTATAGGGCACTGCTCAGAGTTCCCAATGGAAAAAAAAGGGCCTGTTTACAAGAGTAGACTCATCCAAACCTCCAATTTTTATTAGATATCCTTGTAGGTAGTACAATAGATTTTAAACATTTATAACTTAAACATGTGGTATATCCATTTTACTAAGTCTTAGTATAAAATCTAAAAGATACATTTGCACTTTTATTTCTATTGGTTTATTTGTGACAAAAAATCCTGGGACCCCTGCTTTTTCCAAGGTGTCTTGCTGGTCATTTACCTGTACATAAATAATAAAAATTTAAATTAGACAAGATACCTATATTACTAAACAATTTTTGATTCACACAGGATCCCCCCTACTCAAGCATTGTATAATATTTAAGCTACCCCATGCAAGCTTTTCATTTTTATTCTACAAAAAAGCCATTTCCCACTCACTTTTTGATCTAATTGGAGAACTAATTTCATATCAGTCTGCTTAAGTTCTTCCTTGTGTCTTCTAAGTAAAATATTTCTTTTGATTTCTATTTGCTCTGGGTTTTGTGTTGTGTTAACCATTTCTTGTATTTCCACTGCATTAAAATCAAAGGCTTTTAAGTAGAAACAAGCTTGGAAATGATAAAAGTATAATAAAAAAAAAAACCCTGTGAAAAAAAAAATCCACAGAGTGGATTATACCCATTATACCATAATATGACCTGCTGATGGATTGTAGCATAGTAGCCTTAATTTTGGTGATTGGTTGAATTTAAGGCATTCATGCTGCAACCAACGTATTTTAGACAATAGGATGTAAGTATCAAGCAATCAGAAGTGATTTCGATCATCACACTGAAGTGTATACTGCAACCAATGTCACAATTAATATAAATCCAATGACATTTACTCAAACAATTTTCATTCTACATTTCAGTAAAAAGGCGATATAAAAATTGATCAGCTTCAGATAATCCTATGATTACAATGCTGTCTCATGAGACATATCAGAAGTGTCCATGAAAAGTAAATTCCCATCTATGATAAAAACTGATTTTTAGCATGGATGCCAATGTGAACATGATACTGCAGTGTAGTTTTAAAAGCTAAAAACCACAAAAAACTATGAAGGAAAACTTATTTATGCTTACTCATTTCTAGTAGATGAGAACTTATTTTGCATTTTTTCAATTTTCTTTTTCAATGTTTGTAAGTACGGGATTGCAATTTTGTTAATTATTGATCTGAGCACAAGATAATTCACAAAAAAACTCACAAGCATGGTTATTGATTATTTGTAATCTTTGCTGAAATAAATGTTTCTCTGTTACATGTTGTATTTCCATCAACCCTTTCACTATTTCAAAGACTGTGTCGTTCAAAAGACAATTGGCAAGTCCAGATAAAAGCTCAATGGGTACTCTCATTTGATACTTTCTAAAAATATATGATTATTAAGGGTGAGTGTGAATGTTTTATATTTATGGTACTTATTAAGTAATATATGCTTTTTCTGACTTTTTCACATAACTTTGAAATAAACAATAAGTTTGCTTACGGTAATAACTCTCGTGCCATATCTTGCAACTGTTCTAGTAAAAAATACAGTTTTCTCTGCAAGGCTTCAGGTGTTGGTTCTGCCATTTCCATAGTTTCTTTAAAACAGAATGGTTTATAATATTCTCTTAAGTTCCTTTCAACGAATATACTATTCTGAATTCTCTACCGGGAGGTTCCTTTAATAATACGTATTTTAAGTAACTAAGTAAAAAAATATGTAGGGTGACCAACCCAATAGCTAGCACTGCACCAGTTTATTCGCACTTTGGCAAAAAAGATTAAAATATAAGTTTCTGATTGTAGTTTTTAATTTTCAGATTAAAAAATATTTAGGGGAATTCATATTTTTCACAATCGAAACCTTTCTAATCTGGAAAGTTTTAAAATGACGTCAGTATCGTAGTTGAAAGATATCGTTCTGGAGCTCCCGAAGTTTTTCGGCCATTTTGACTCATCGACGTTAAGGGTCAGTACTTACTTAAAAATGATTTAACTGTGGTTTTATTTGAGTTTTAATAATATAATTGTTTTCAATTGATTTTCTAAGTATTATTAGTTACTTATTCAAAAAGTAAATGAAACTTTCCCGTTATTTCATTGCAAAACAAGGGGTGTCAGTATCTGGTTACAAAATTTGGAGATTTTCCTGTTTATTAACACTCCAAAGCGATTCGATTCCCTAGCAGACTGGGAGTCTGTAGACGATCTTAACAAGTGTGTGTAAACTGTCCATACTCTGGAGTCTAAATTCTTTAAGTCCCATCACACGAAAAGGACCAAGAAGTTCTCTGACCTTACTCTCAAACTGATGGAAGACAGACAAGAGATGAGACTTCAGTCGTCAGCAGACGCGGATGCCTACTGGTAGGTTAATAGGCAGATCTCTAAGAAAAGAACTCGCGACCTGCGGGCCTTGAATAACAAGTGTACTAAAGATACCATCTAGTGGAACAGAAGTTCCATTCCAAAGTGTCCGTGAGAGATCTATCTATCGGACAGAGCCAGCTGACGCGGCTGAAAACTGACGAAGGCTGTCACGTTTCTTCTCCACCTGAGGTATGGAGAGAGGTTGAGAAGTTCTATGGGCAGTTATTTATCACGAAACAATAATCATTAAGCGGACGATGGAGAGAGCTATGCTCGGAGTATCCCTGCGAGATCATATCAGAAATGAGGATATCTGTAAGAGAATCAAAGTCACGGACATAGCTAAGCGAAACTGAAGTGGAAATGGGCGGGCATATAGTTCGAAGAGCTGATGGTCGATGGGATCCCATGGTGTTGGAGTAGCGATCCCGTACCGGGAAGCTAGGTGGACCGATGACATCAAACGAGTCGCAGAGAGCCGCTGGATTCAGGTAGCGTAAGACCGAGGCCTGTGGAAGTTCATATAAGAGACCTTTGTCCAGCTGTGGACGTCTGTCGTTTGATAAAGACTATGTTTACGTTTTCTTATTAAATATGTAAGGGAGTTTGTTTTAAATATAATAAATATAAAAAAATTAAGTCACCTACAGTTACTATAAGAATTTCCGTATATTATTTCGTAATAAAATCTATATTCTAAAAGACTTCCGTAGGTAGCCTAGCGTTATATTTCCCTTAAACTCTATTAAAATCTGAGTGTGGATAATTGGATAATTTTGTGCCCATAACTGGTAACAAATGTGCGAATAATTGGGGACTGGGTCATTTTTCAAGATTATTTAAAATTCTAGTTGATTTAAACAAAAAAATTTCAATATCTTCTTTAATTACATATTTTATTAAACAAGTAACCTTATGAACACAGTGATTTATAGAATTTGGTTAAATTTATACTTAAAAAACCTATTTGAAATAAGATAAACTCTTAAAGTGCCCATAATTGGGTCTGCCACCCTAGGTATTCTTTTCTGTTGGTTTGTTGTTATTTATTATAATTTATTTACATTCTCTTGGATTCAGGGTTACCAACTCTTAAAAAAAATTAGCCCTAACATTAACATGAAATGCCCCTAAATAACCCTAAATGCAATTCAAAAGCCCCAAAAAACCCCTGTATCTTGTTACCATTCAAGGCTAATGTATACAATGTAAATAAGTTTCCCGTTTTATTGAGGTAAATAAAAATAATATAACTTAATTTTAATTTCATTATTCGGAATTCTTATAGTCATACAATATGTTTACATTATAACTGTAACATTTTTTGGAGATGGAGTAAAAGTAACGCAAGATCCACCATCACGTTTTAAAATGAAAAAGGAATTATATATCAAAAAAGCGTGTTCAACGCTAATGTATTGAAATATTTTCAAAACGCTTTAGTTATAAAACGATTTTAAGCATATTATTCCGGAATACCGTAGACGTTTTGCTTTATTTACGTTTTGGTCAGTCAATTATGTGACGCTTGAAAATTTATTTATGCCCCTAAAAATAGCCCTAAATTTTTTTGGGCCCTAAAAAAATTCCAATAAGCAAAATTCCGCCCTAAATTTGGGGCTAAAAGCCCTAAGTTGGGAACCCTGCTTGGATTTATTTAGTTTACCAAAGAGTATATAATCATTAATCACTACGCCAAGAGAATGTAAATAAATCTCTACGTTTATGGTTTACGTCATAGTTTTTCCTGCCAAGTTCCTGCCCCCAGGGGGCTGATTCTGTAACTCCCAAGAGAATATAATCACTCCGTTTTATCAGTGGTCTATCAAAAAATGAAAGCCACTGACGTATATTTTTTATCCATTGAAGGTTTACTATGAAATAGTAAATGACATTTCTCTTCAAACCTTCAATGCATAAAAAATGCCTAGGTAGGTATCGTCGTTGATTATTTTTTTAGGCACTGAGTTACAGAATCAGCCCCCTGGTCTATGGTTTCGTCGGATTCTAATCTATGTCATAGCAGAAAACCACAGAGTACCTATACTTTGTATAAACCACAGACATAAGCTAAACTATAGACACATAGAGCACTAGACTGAAAACCAATGAGTAAAAAGTTAGGGCGGGGTCCACTAAGAAAATACATTGATGTTTTTTTCGATGCAATGCATCGATGTTTTCCGATGCATCGAGAACTTGTTTACTAACTAACATGACATCTAGTACAGGTAGTTTCTAGCGAAAAAAAAAGGTCGCAAGTTGTCCATGTTTTGTCAACATCGAGTACATCGAACAACTCAAACAGTATTACTAAATTACTATTCATTCGATGTTTTATGAAAATACATCGATACATCGAGTAAATCAACAATCTTTCGAAACATCAAATCGATTCAATGCATCGATGTACATCGAATATCCTACTTCGTTTTCCGAAAACGAAAGTGAAAAGAAAACCGACTGAGCTGAGCAAGGAACATAATACCACAACATAATACTCAGCTGAGCTATCAAAACAAAAACCAACAAAACAGTAGAAACAGTAAAACGAAGTGATTGTATTCTCTTGGACAGTGAAATTGTTTTAATGATTATGCCAAAACACAAAACTTAGTTCTACTGGCCCTTTGAGACTTGTGATAATAATTAATTTGCCTGTAAAATGTATAAACTTTATTTGTTATTTGTAATTTGCTTTTTCGATAGGCTCAAAGCAGATCATCAAAACATTAATATTCTACAACCTACATCGTAAGCTTTTTGATGTTATAGGCAGCATATTGTTTGGTGCTTGGTGTCAGATATCTGTATGCTAAAAAAATATTTTTCAGGCAGTACAGTGGTGACGGATACATAGACCCCTATCCCCATCAGTGCATTGAGATTTTGGAGGCTTTCGCGCAGCATGCTTCAAATTTCACTCTATGTACGATTATAAATGCAAGGCCTATGATAACTCTCTGCGAGAAATGTGTTGGAGACTATGTGAAGTTTCGAGACAAGTACCAAGAGTTATTGGATACTGTTATTAATAAGACATCCTGTAGATCTATATTTATATCTCATGATAGATTGAATGCAGTTCACGAGTATCATAATAATATTTTGAATGTGTGGAACATGGGTAATTGTAATGGTCAGTAGTTTACTGTGAAGTTAATTTTTTGAACCATATATCTAGATTTTGTTTTTGAACTGATACTAAAATGCATGTTTTGTAAAATAAAGAATTTGAAATTTTAATTTATTGATTACAGGTTGTTTTGACTGGACACAGGGAATCCCCTCACTTAAAAATGACACAAAACGTTTTCATCAAATGTATAATGACACAAGGAACTGCATCATCAGTAATATGGTTCCTAACAAAAGTGAAGCCTGTAACACTTGCATGCAATCATATGAGCAGCTGGATGAGTTCTATAAAACTTTAAGTGCAGATTCTATTGGTGTTGATAGCATTTGTATGGACATTGTAGATGCAGTGAGTTTTTTTATATCTTTAGTACAATAAATGCAAGTCGGTCTATCCTTCAGTCATGCAGTATTGGAGCAACATGATTATTTGCTTGGGTATAGTGGAGGATTTGGAGTGGTTTAGCCTAGTTTTTATTCTGAAAAACAAAGGGTTCCCGAGGGATTTTAAACATCTTTTTTCCCTGACTAAAAGTATTGACATCCATCTTCAGCGTGCAAGTTATCTTTGCCAACTTGCAGTATAATCAAATGATGCTGTTGACAGGGAAATTTTCTTCTCTGATCATATTACGTTTGTCTTATCATCCAAGAAGAAAGATGATAAATATTATATTCTCTTGTTATCTCTGTAGCAAACAGCCACAGTTGACTACTTTCAGCTCTAATAATAATTTTTATAAGATAGCAGATTTTGTTTGAATAATTATTATAAAATTTTGACACATGTTTCAGATGAATGCCACAAGATCATATTGGAGTAAATCTCTTAATTGTTGTAACCTGAGGAGAACACCAGAAATAGTGTTTCTAAGTTGTGCAGGGATTATTTCATTCTTGCCTATATTATACTATCTAACTGTTCGGTACTGTGGCCCAATACGAGATTTACCAAAAGTTTTGAAACGTAAGTATTCGTGATTTGGCTTTTGATTTTATTTTAATATAAAAGAGATTATAGATTTGTGTTACTTTTATTTTCAGAATCAAGATTTAAACAAACAATCTTAAGAGGGCTTTCAATTGATAGTAGAAGTGACTAGGAACTGTGCCAATTAAAATTTTGACTAAACCAGCGAAATGGTTAGCATAATGAAAAGGAAAAAACAATATTTACAAATTGATTTATAATTAATAATATAGAGTAGTAATAGATTTATTATTTGTAAAATGTTATGAATTTCAGGACTATTTATTAATAAAAATTTGAATTATTTTTATTTTATTAATCCATTCATTGAATAACACATTTCATCCATACTCTGACTGCAGATAGTAATTTACATTTCATAAATTTAAGGTAGCTTTTTATAGATCCAGTGAAAGCTGTGGATTGTGCTGATGTTCTATTTCAACCAGTGCTGCTAGCCTGGATGACTGGCAGAGTATAGTTTTTACATGGTGCAATATCTATGCTCCCATGGACATTTCATTGGATCAATTTTATACATAAAATCATTTATAATATTTATCTATGTCTTGCTTTTTTGTTGTTGCTCTTCTTTATATTGCTGTTATTGCTGCTATTTGAAAGTTTATGCTTCAATGAATTTGGTGTTGTATCACCTTTGTTAATCAAACCGATGCCACCGTCTTTGTCTTTTGGAGTGCCTGGTCTACTATCTAATCCAACGGCTGATAACATCTTACTGTCACTGCCAAATGCTTTTTGGAGCACACTAGCTTGTGAAGAAATTTTCTGTGATATATTTTGTTTTAACAGAGCACTGCTGATGTTTTTCTCAATACTTCCATTGGTATGCTGCTTTCCTGAAGGTTTAGAGGCAATACTTTCAGATGAACCATGTATTGTTGTATGATTCAAGGCTCCCATACCCATGCCCGTGCTGATTTGTGTGTCAGAAGAATCTTCATTTGTCTGAGATTCAGTCTCACTATTTCTCTCATCTGAAAATAAAATTAATTATTGGACAATATTTGAGGAAATAGGGATAGCTTTTAGAACAAGAATAATTATTAGACTTACTCTTAGCTTCTGCAGGGTCAACAAGACCACTGACAGCCTGAAATAAGATGTCAATTTAATTTAAACAAATTGAATTTGAAATGGGACGATGTTATAAGATTTCAAAAATTAGTTATTCAGAGATTAGATCATTTTGTGGGTACTACAGTCAAAATCGTTTAAGACAACAGTTAAGCGTTGGCTACATAGACCAAAACCATAGGTCCCAGCTGAATGCTATATGACTACCTTTTATAGAACACTGGTTTTTACAACATTGCTTATATCAACATACTGCATTAATTGACCATACTTCACTCATATTTTCAGAAAATTATATCCATTATGACCAACTGTTTTGAAGTTTTTAGTTGATAGGTAACGACCAGTTATGGCCAGTTTTACGTCAAAATATGAGTAGATATTGTTATAACAGATTTTGACTGTATTCCCATAATATACAACAAAGGACTAAATAATTTTCAATTTTAACAAGTCTTAATTTTATGTATCAATTTCAAAATATTGCTTACAGAAAAGGATAGTATTTCTTTAGATCTATCAATTTAGTTCTGGGATTGTTTACAATTGAATTAGAACCATTAATAAAATTATGTTTAAGTCTTACAGCCATAGAAGTTATAGAAGATTTCGAGAATAATCTTTCTGCCTCTTTGAATTTTCTGTTCCTTTTATCCGCTTTGGAGTTATTACTTTTGTTTGTGGTGAGGTACCTGTCCCATCCACGGATTATATTGCCATATAGTTGGGTGTCCTCTAGATATGATCCTTCAAAAGCGTAAATTTGCCGTTCCAAGTTAGCTAAGGTTTCCTAAAAGTTACATAAAAATTATGTTCCATTCATTAATTACGCCACGCAAGTTTCACATAGTTTTTTTCGACTACAGTGTCACTTACAGCGACCTCAGCCTTTTTTTTAACTAATTCAGCTAGGTCAGCTCTTGTGTCTGCCACTGAAGTTTGTTTGGACGCCATATTGTTCTTTTTTGCTTGTACACTTTGGGTTTCACTTGCAGGGCTTTGCGGTGAGACAACCATATCGTCGCCTTAATTATACCTTCTAATTAAGAATCCATTACTTATCAATAATAAAGATCATAAATCACTATATCTTTTCTAATTGAAATTGAAATAAATAATCCACTTTATACATTACAGAGATACGAAAAAATTGACAAGCGAATGTAATTTAGAGATGTACCGAGTCAGGCTGACTCGAATGTTCGAATACTTAAACATACTTACGTAATCGAGTATTCAGATTATAGGATTCGGATACACGGTACTCTAATCTGTGATACACGGTATTCAAATACGAATAAAGCGCGTGATACACATGCTAGTGGATGGCATGCTAGGTGCTGGAAGCTGGCGCAGCAGGTACTGGCAGAATGAAGAAATAAAATATAGTGTTATAATAAAATTATTCGCAATTATATTAGACAAAAAAACAATAAAAACAAGCACAAAAATTAAAAAGATCTTGGAAGATAGTTGAGAGTTGTGATTTACTAGCAACACGTTACGACCTGTTTCACGTACTTGTAGCTGGCAATTATAAGAATCTCTTGTCCTACTTCCCCTCGAGGGGAAATTTAAAAATCAGTGCAACAGAAAAAAGAGTAAAAAGCATGTGTATCACACACTTTATAGTTACTATATTATAGTGCCCATAAATTATAGACTTTGGTTATGATAACAAAAGGACGTCACTATTAATGTTCATGAACCAATGAAGTATGATATTTTTCGCGTATAAAGTTCATATTAATTTACCATTACAAAATATTGAACTTCATAGGCGTCTTCAACGATAGGCGTCATTTGGATGACAATGACATCTGTCACAGGAGTGACATAAATAGTATTTTTTGAATATTTTTTCACTTACATATATATTTTAATTAAGTTTATTCTTCATTTCTTCAAAATAAAACTAAACATGACCATCACTTACATACCTCGCGTCACACAGGTAATTTTATATTTTTAAATTACACTTAATAAACATTCTTTTTGAATTTCACATAAAAGTTCCTTTTTCATATATAAAATATACTTTTTCGTTTCAGTTGGATTCCATTCAACTAGATAAAGAGCTAGAAGACTTATTAAAAAATTTACTTTTTCAAGCAACAAAGTATTTTGATGTGAGTTTGTATGGATTTAAATAGTTGTGAATTTGCTACTTATTTAATCTTGCAACCACTACTGCAACTTTTTACGATTCTTTTGTTTATGTTTTAGCCTGGTGTATTGCAACCAATTCTCCCTGAGCTAGACCTATTTATACGAACATGGATATTTAAAAATTCTGTTTGTCACAAATCAAGCACGTTTGGCCAGCAAATGTTGTCTTTGAAATACAAGACTGACAATCTTTCTCAAAGAAAATTATACTGGTACTTCTTTTACACTATTGGGTTGAGATATATGAGAGACAGGGCAATGTATAGTTTCACAACAAATACTAAAATACAAAACTTTTTCAATAAAATGGAAACATTCCAGTTAATTTGGGAGATCATCAACTTTATTCGTTTCATACAAAGTGGTAAACATCCAGCGCTAATAGATTTCATATTGGGTCTTGAACTGACAGCAGATAAACTTACAAGAGAGGATCTTACTGATTTTTCTTGGACTAGGGAATTACTGTGGCATAATCTTATAGTAAGTATTTTTTTCAAGTTCAATTAACTTTTCTGCTCTTCTTTGTAGACATCCAATTCTTGACAAGTTTCTTGTAGGAACTTCCCCATCTTGCTCTTATGCTGTTTGAATCTAGTTATTTCCTGTAGATCATTGATGATGTTTCCAACACTGCATAGCATATTTTAAGCTGTTCACTGATAATAAAAACAAAATCTAGTACACTTAGTTTACTTGCAAGAGCAGGATCTGAGGAACCCACTACATTATTATAGAAATAGAAATAGAAATAGAAATATTTTTTATTCAAATAAACTTTTTACAAGCACTTTTGAATCGTCAATGAATCTACCACTGGTTCGGAATGCCTTTCCTGCCGAGAAGAGCCAGCAAGAAACTCGGCGGTTGCTCTTTTCAAAAAAATAAAAATTTTACAATTGTTATTGAAACTATGCTATGTATTCAGTGCTTCCACGATGAATTTTCCTGAGTACAATACAAGTAAAAATAAATACAATACAAATACAAATAAATACAATTCAATACATGTCAACACAGGCAGGCAAAAGCAGACCCATTCCCGTTGGTGGCACCCGTTCACGAGCATGACGCATGATCCAGCCATTGCTTCGCTCAATCATATTTGAGGGAACGTAACAACCCGCACCACACGACACCACCACAGAAACTTTAAAGAGAGCATGACATACTTAGGCTACCCATGTTAAGGCATCGAATTGAATAGTAATATTAAACTACTCATTTTAAGACATGACTGAGACAAATATAGTGGAAACACCGTGGAACAGAATACAATAAAATCATGTTACACAGGATAGTTATTACTGTCTAATGAATCACTGGAGCGAATTATATCCACGCTTTTTTATCATTTACATAGTCTTCAATTGTATTATTTCAAGCAAACTTAATTAACTTTATGTATATAAATAACTAGATCAAACCTGCGACTTTGTCTGTGTGGATTAAGGTTTTTCAATTCCCTGTGGAAACTCTGTCATTATATGGGATACAATGTAACGTATGTGCAGAATCTCCATTCCGAATTTCAGCCAAATTGGTTCATTTATTGTGGAGTGAAGGAGTAACAAACACACACACATACAAACTTTTGTCTTTATAATATTAGCATGATGAAAGGGGTCTTGGCTCTCAGCAATAAGAACAATGATGTGGAGATTATGGAACTTAATTAATAGGGTGTAATGAAATATTTAACATGTTTTAAATCTATTTTTGTTTTAATTACAGGAATTAATTGGCACTATGCTTTCCTTAGTGAACATGTTTGGTTTGAGGCAAAGAATGTCAAAGATTCTAAAGTACATGTGGTGGAGGAATCACACCGGCCAACCATCCAAATGCAGCACTGCTACAATGACCGTACACACTATGTGTGCATGTTGTTCAGATAAACCAATTTTGCCTCATGTTATGGGATGTTCGCACATCTTTTGCTATTACTGCTTGATGGTGAGTTAACTTTTTTTTTAATTCAAAGACAAGATAGTCCTTGACTGGAATCTCACCTGATAGTAAGTGACGATGTCTAAGATGGTAGCGGGCTAACTTGGAAAGGGTATGGCAGTGTACTTTCAACCCCCTAATCTGTTTCTACCCACTATCATATCGGAACTGGCCACAGCCAAAGCCTCCCACCAGACCAGAGAATTCAAAAATTATAGATTCTCAAATTGTTAAGGTTTCCAAAGGTTTTTTTTTTGTATGAAATAAAGAATATTAAAGTTGAAGAAGGAAATTTGACAGAATTTTTGATACAATATTTATTTTGTAATGACAAATATTTGAAAATGGAAATGCTGGTAAACTGTTTCGTATAATATTTTTAATATTTTGTATGTTTTATTTCCAGGCCAATAAGACTGCGGATCCAGATTTTGTATGCCCCAAGTGCTACTATAATGGAAAACAAGTAACAAAGTTTATTATGACTTAAATATAATTTTATATGTACATATTATATATTATACATATACATACTTTAAGGGGTAACTTGTGATAATAGGATATAAAATAAAACCAAATTTGTTATGTTTTTGCTCCTTTTATTTTAATTTTCCAAATTAATTATATTTTGTTTATTCAGCAGAAATATTAAAAATAATATACAATAGGTATTTACATATAGTTATAGGTACTTAGTTATGGTAAAAAAATTATAAATAGAAGTCAGTTAACCAGAAATTGATGATAGTGGTTTATGAATCATGAAATTGATGATTAATGAATGAGTAAATAAATATAGATGTGCATTATAATTTATCATGAAACAATAAACAAATATATACAAAACTAAACTACCTACATCTACTAAGCAGCTACATGATCTAAATATAAGCGCTTTGCAATACATTCTATGGCACGAAATGACAAGGGGATATTAATAAATGTTTTATACATAAGTTAACGCAAATCTGGCCATATTATTGTGGTCGCACCGGAATTCCGAATATGTGATAAATCGAACTTCTAAAGGCCAACTACGCAGTATCGTCGCGTTAGTAGTCGTATGACGAACGAATGAAAGGAAAATTATTAAAATTAACGTAGGTACGGCGTAGTGAAAGGGTGTCATAATTCATCACAATAACCATTAAAAACGTAATAATTATCATTATAAGGGTTCCGAAAAATCATCAGAACCCTTATAGGCTCACTACGTTGTCAGTCTGTCACGTCAACGGAAACGGCTTGAGATTCTATCGGTCCAATGGTTTCTTAATGTAATGTCTGAAAATTTCAGGTTTCTAATTAACTCAGTGAAGAGTTAACTATACCGTTTATAGCGCGGCGCCCTCATTATTTTTAAGTTAAGTTCAATAGGTACTTATATTTTGTTAAACCAAAGGAATCCCCTAGTGCCATTCAATGAAAGAAAATCACTTTTGAAATTCAAGCTCTACATGGGCTCTACGTACCTAGGTGCTAACTATTGGCAGCGTATCTACTAACTATTGTACCCTGTAAATCCAATACACTAATACGAAAAATGATTTTGAGAAAATGATCGAATATTTTTTTTAAAGTTTTTCGATCATTACTCCACAACTTTCTTTAAAAACTATTTAGTGTTTGGTATCAATGTCGTGAAAATTAATTAAAATCGAAAATGTAAAGAATAACATTTGTAAAAACAAAAAATAAATGATGAATATGTGCAGATCCCTGGCAGATCCTGATACAGATACAGTGTTTTGGATTCACAGGGTATCTACTATTGGCAGCAATTGTACGAAAAACTGTTTAATCAGTTGATGACAGACTACTTTTTACATTGCATAAAATTTACCTAACTATTATTTAGCTTAATTATTAGTAATTTCGCACTTTCACTCGAATCAGTTACCTCTTTATAGACGCCAATAATTGCTTTAGCGTCAAGCGTCGTTTCACCGATAAATAATATAAACATAAAAATTCCTTTTAAACGCCACTATAAAGTATATCAGGTATGCCTATAAAATTTGAAGAGTTCTCTCGATTTCTCCAAGATCCCATCATCGGATCCTGACCTGTTGACCATAGGACCACCTGGGAAGAAGGTATACCTTTCAAACAAAACAAGGAATTTTCCAAATCAGTCTAGGCATCTTCGGGTAATCGGAGAACATATATAAAAAAACCTACATATTGAGAACCTCCTATTTTGAAGTCGGTTAGAAAGGCGTTGTCTTAAGATTGAGTATTTTGATTTTTTGGGTAGATAATAATGTTTACATTACGCAGTTACTCCAAAACTTATGTAGAAATGTTATTGCCCAAAAAAGTATCTACACGTAAAACAAGTACCTACCTATTTATATTGTGAAGGTACATACCTCCTTGTGTTGAGTAATAAGTGTTTATTCATCAACCACGACTGGACAGAATTCGGAGTTTCAGCTTACGTAATATTTTACGTGACATGTGTGTAAGTACTAAATTAGATTCATATTTAGTCCATACAATTTAGTTACGCCGAATAAAAGAACTAAGAAAAATAAGGCCAAGGGATTTTATAAATAGCAAAGTGAGCCGCGTGCACGCGCACTGAAATGCAATGTAAAAAGTAGCTTGTCTGGTGGGAAAAAACGTTGCTAACTGCTAGTTTAGGCTCCATTTACACATCGTAAAAGGCAATCGTAATTCAGTTGCTTTAGGCTACAGCTACACTCAGACGGTGATACGATAATACGCCTTGAATCGTAATTCGTACATACATAAAGTAAAACCAAAATGACAACGGTGCTAGTAGTAGGGAACCGCTGGATACTGTCTGGAGTTATGTCCAGCGGTGGACTTCTATCGCTTGACGACGATAACGCATCTCTGAGGGAATGCTTCATCTTTGAAGTTGTTCGCAGAGTGCGTTTATTTGAATGTGTGGGGGAAACCTCACCGTCTGCACGTAGCATTATAAGTTTTATAAGTTTAGGCAGTTATACTTAGTGCTGGTTGTCTCTGCTATTGTGAACGTTCGCGTGGAAACCGGTCTCCCAATCGGCGACATAGTCCACTGTCCGCACCGAGCCGTCCGGTTCCACCAATGAGTACTGACCTGGATAAATTAAAACAACATCTGTATTGCGTGTAGGATTAATGGAGCAAGAGCCCGTGATCGCTAGTTCTACGTCATAATATACTTAAAAGCTTAATTTCTTTCATACCTACGTACTACTTCAAGACCACTACTTACGTCAATATTATTTACTACGAATATTCTTTGCCGATACATTTACCTTTAGAACACCTGTTGGAACAATCAAAATTTTTCTGGATGCTTGGGAAAAATAGTTGTCCCAGTAGGTACTACTTTACGGTGCTTAGCAGTGGGTCTGTTATCATGCAAAGTGGCAAAGGAGAATGTGATTTTTATAATTTAAGTGCAGCATTTAATGTACCCTTACTTCCTGATATCTCACAAAAAAAATAGTCTACAGCCTATGTAGGTACTATGACATAATTCTGGCGATCAAGGGCTCTTGGACCATAATCTGGGCAAATAGAAAGGTCCGTTTAATTATTCTTGGTGTCTGATTGCATCGGTATTTAGACACCTTTCGCTTGGATGCCAATCCAATTGTTTATAATTGGTGCTTATGTAGGTACCTTCGATATTATCATGAATACCTAATACCTATTTGGAAAGACTCTATGGTTTAAGGCTGCCTTTTCACCAAAATGTGAGGCTGTGATAGTATTTTTTCCCCACTGCGCGACACTGAGGAGGGTAATGTGTTTATCAGTCTATATATGTATGCATGTTTATGGCGCTCTAAAGACCAAACGCGTGGGCCGATTTTGATGATTCTTACGTCAATCGATTTGTGTTAATCTAACGAGCGTCACTATCAAATGAATACGATTTTCTTATACAACCAGACGGTCCTGAGCTGTGAGCTGACTATTCTACACTTATGACTAAACAAGTGAAAACCAAATAAGAATAGGTAGAGTACAGTAGCTTTAAAGCAGAAGTCACCATTTCACGCAGTGTTCACCCAGGCAAGTCACTTGCACTGTTTAGACATTCGTAGCAAGTGTTTCTATTTAGTACTTACTTAATTCCAGTGGACTTTTCACTGTAGAACGTAGTGTCTGTAGATGGTTTATTGACATTTTTCATAGTGTACTGACCTTTCACAACATCGCCATCGCGCTCTTCCTTCTGTTGCTTGATGTCACCAGTGTGAGGGTCGTTCACCCCGTACTCAAATGCGTAGCGTGGGTTGGCGTCCTGAAAAAATATTAGCGTCAGTAGATGAAGATGATCTAATATAAAAAATACTACCTAGTGTGTTGAACATGACTTGAAAAGAAAGGAAAAATATTATGTAGAACTTGTGTAGAACATTTTTAAAATGCTAAAAATAATTCTTTTTTTTTAAAGAATACTGGCCAAGCTGAAGTTTGTTAATATCGTCCTGTACTCTCCAAGTAAGCTGCAAGCTTGTGCTAGGAGTGTGGGTACGACGACCGTAGTGCAACGGGTGGGGTTCGAACCTGCGACCTTTAAGTTTTCAGTCCGCACCTTTAACCGTTGGGCTATTGAGGCTTCATTCATTAATTTACCGTAGATACCTACTCTAACTACCCAGTGAAATTATTTTATAACACTTCGTTTAAGTCACACTAGCTTAAGAATAGACTTAAGCTTGTGTGACTTAACGAAACTGGACTTAGTAGGTATACACATCGAACCTACACTCGGACGCTAACTTAACTAACTCATGCTAACTTTTAGTCACGCGAAACGTAATACACAATTATTTCCACTTTATTGTGCTTAGTAAAACCATTAATTAAAGCACAATAGGCGGACAACTAATATACAGTACATATTTTCAGCCAGTCTACCTTCAGGCGTGAGTCATAACGAGTAGGTGTATCCTTAAAAGTAAATAGAGGAAAAGAGGTTTGAATGTTTGAAGCGAATGTAATAAAAACCATAGGCTAGAGTGAACTATTAAAAAAGGAAAATTAGAGATTTTCCATTAATTGTGAGTAACTCCAGAGTGTTTTTTCTATTTCTGTAAAGGAAGGTTCGAAGGTTGTTAGTTAGTCGTCATTTGATTGTTTATTATTAGCTGAAAACGTTTCTTATATTAACTAGACGGTGCTTATATTAAATGGACTGGCGTTTAGAATCCTCGGACTGCGTACGGCCATACAAGTCAATAAAATATATTTTGTCATTTGTGAATGTGTAGGCAAATACTTATTACACTTATGATTTACGTATACTAAAGCAAATGACTATTCATATTACCTAGTATACTACCTATTTATGTAATACGCGCGCTGCGGGTTTATTCTGAGGATAATTTTGATCCAAAAGATAAATATAAAAAAATATCGACAACGAAAGACCAGTTTCCTTTCAAGAGTCTAGTTGCCAAATCACAGAGTTGTTAATTAAAAGTTAATAGTAAGGCTACAAGTCGTTTCTATATATCTACACTTAGAGCTGCATATAGCTATATATGTTTGTGGTAACACCTTAGGTATTTAACTTATCAATTTCCTGGGGCAAGTTAAATGATTTGTGGTTTGAGCACAACTGTCAGACATACATCAGCAATGTAGATAGGACCAGCGAAAGTAGTTCAGAGTGGATTAGTTCCTGATTAAATTCGTTAGCAAATTAAGTCTGGCATGCATGGGAGAGATGCAAATTGGCATGCATGTGTCGAGACTCGAGATTATGCGCGTCGCGTCATTAGCATTATCTAAACAGCTAGCAAATTACTTTAATTTTATAATCGTGTTAAAGGATTTAATGCTAAACTAACGGCCCGCTCCGGCTTCGCACGGGTATAAAATATATAGCTTATGTCATTCACTGTTAATGGATGTTATTATACATATAAACCTTCCTCTTCAATCACTCTGTCTATTAAAAAAAACCGCATCAAAATCCGTTGCGTAGTTTTAAAGATTTAAGCATACATAGGGACAGAGAAAGCGACTTTGTGTTATACTATGTAGTGATATTAAGGAAATAATTATAATAATTTCATCCGTATGGGAAAAACTGTACTTATAGGTAGTGTATGAAAAGCTTTGATATTATTACAATATCAACATTTATTTATTAACACAGGTTTAATTTTATAATCTTACTAGGTTTTGCTCGCGTCTCGCTTGATTTGAGTTGATTTTTCAAACCCCTATTTCACCCCCTTAACGGTTGAATTTTCCAAAATCCTTTCTTAGTGGATGCCTACATCATAATAACAATCTGGCCCGGTCCGTCCAGTGATTAGAGCTGTGCGTTGATAGAACAGTCAGTCAGTCAGTCAGTTAATTACCTTTTCCTTTTATATATTTAAAAGATTTTAGGATTTAGGTATCTAATGCAAAATTTTAGGGTAATAATTATAATAACTAGATCCATCTTTTCTTGTATAAAACTATAGATAGCGGGTACCTAGTGATACCACTATAGCGTGGTCCTACCAGTAGTAAAAATCGGTGGGACCACGGGCCCTTAACGAGTGTGTGAAAAGTTATGATATTACAATATTAAGTTACATTTTGTGTAACGTCTCATTGAAATTCGAGTTGTGCTCTCAATGAAAAGTAATCGACATCGAAATTATTGAGCAAGCCAGTATATCAAACTGTTAAAGGTAGTAAATGTATACCGAAAATGTGCAAATAATGCCTTTTACCATAAGTAACCATTCAGTGTAACTTTAAAGTGAGTCAACCTTCGACGGCGAGAATTAAATTCAATTAAGTATCACTTTAGAGCTTATCGGGCTTTTAATCTTTTAAATATTATTATACTATCGATTGAATTACTATTCAGCTGTTGTCAAATTAATAAAAAAAAATATTCAAATATGTTCAGAGGACCTATCCCACAAGGTCTTTTTACAAAGTAGGCATTGTGAAAAACATACTTAATATATAAAGATTGTTGGCAGTTGAAATATTGTTAAATATATTAATGTCAATTTTATTTAATAAAATATCTACAAATCGATTGTGGGCGAAGTCTTACTAAATTCTTTAGGTACAATTGCTTCCTTCACAGCCAGATTCTATTATAGTACATAATAATTTATGTATCTACAAGTGAACGTTTCTTGACTGCGTGATTTATTATAATTGAATCGTCGAAGTTTTAAATGACATATAATAAACAGTTTAGTAATATTTTTATACTTTTTTTTATCATGCTGCATGCTGTAACGTTTTTGAATGCCAGTTAGAGATAGCAGCTATAAGCACATAACACCGACCTAATCATAATTATGTAAGACATATTTGAAAAGGTTTGCAGTAATCTGTCTTTTCTTGTACCTACATCTAAGATCATATGTAACTGCTCTAATTTTGAAAAGATTGAATTTTGCTAGGTAATTTATTTTTTAAATTTCAAAACTTTTACGTTCAAGTTTTATTACAGCTATAAAGTGAACACATGAAACGAATAAAGTTTTAGAAAATGAAATAGGCATAAAATTGTAATGCTTTACAAATACAAATGTGTACAAAATATTATAATTAGAATTACAGCAATACCCTGACGTTTACGATACATAAATTTAATTGAGCTTTATCGAAATTTCTGATCTCGAAAAACTTGTTTATATTTACTTTCTGGCGTTCTATCATTTTGAATTATGGGCGATTGATTGATTATACCCAGTCTTGTGTTATATAAGAAAAAGATAAATAATTACTACAGGTACGATAGAATATAAGTATACTAGACTTATTGCAAATTGATTAACTTGTAGGTACGAATGGGTACATACACCTACAAGTTTAACTTCTAAGTTGTAACCCACTTTAGATAAACACGAGGGAAGTGGTGAGCAATAAAAAACCGTCAAGGTAGTCATATATTGTTCAGGTTTGTTTTGCTACCTTTTAATGTTTTATAATATAACATATCAGCTAGTGATACGTCTATCTACCTAACTCTACAGTTCTTAGGGCCAAGCTACTCACGCGATTTTTCTTGTAAACGAGCGATACCAACTCTATGCGAGAGATTTCTATATCCAACAGTGGAAAAAAAAGAAGAAAAATAGCAAAATTTTAAGTAAAGGGCTAGTATTTATGCGATGGAAATGTATTTTTTAACATTTATTAGGTCAAATTGTACTTACATAATTTTCAATAAATTCCGTGTGGACATTTTTGACGTGTGAGCCAGAGGAAACTCGGGCTACAGGCGCCAGAGCCACGGCAGGAGCCGCTACACGTGACACGGTCGATTGCACCACGGGCGCTGAGTATCGCACGCTGTGACTTGATTGTTGAGACACCGCCGGGACTGAATATTGGGCTACAGGTGCGGAGTACTGCGTCACAGTAGGTGCTGCGTACTGAGAAGCGATCGACACAGCTTTTTGTGCTACAGGCGCTGAGTATTGAACAAGTCTAGCTGATGAAACAGCAGGTGCAGCATACTGAGTTGCTGCGGGTGCAGCGTACTGAGATACTGCTGGTGCAGCGTATTGAGTTACTGCTGGTGCAGCGTACTGAGTTACTGCTGGTGCAGCGTACTGAGTTACTGCTGGTGCAGCGTACTGGGTTACCGCTGGTGCAGCATAATTTGTCACCACTGGAGCGCTGTATTGTGACACAACTGGTGATGACACATGAGATACCGAAGACGTCGTGTATTGAGTTGCAGCTGGCGCTACGGCTGCATATTTAGCCTGTGACGCTTGATTGTAACTGACAGAAGAATACGACGGGACAGCAAACTGTGCTTGGGGCTGCGCTCTCAACTCTGATGAAGTAGCGTATCCAGCAGACGGTGCTGCATATACTTGAGATACAACAGGTCCTCCTGCTGAAGTAAAAGAGTTCAGAGAAGCTTTTGCTAATGACCCTGTAGAGTACACAGATTGCTGGGACACTAGATTTCGGGATACATATGTTCTCGGGGGAGCAAGAGCGAATTTGGCTTGCAATGGTGCGGCTGTTACTTTAGCGATAATGGGAGCTTGAGCATATGTGCTTTGTGGAATCACTGTTCTTGTGTTCGATGCGCCCGATAGTCCTGTGTATCCTTGTTGTTCACTCTGAGTATATAATGAAGTATCAAAAGTTTGCGGCGCTTGGTACGAAAGCGACTGTTGGGGTGAGTACGTTCTCACTGGTGATTGCGGGAGGTATGTTGTAGCCGGGGCTTGATAAGTGACTTTGGGTGCAGCTTGGAACAGTACATTCTGTGCAAAAGCACCTGAACTTTTGTACCCGCTTGATGTAGCTGACTGGAATAATGGTGCAGCTACTTTTGCATTTGACACCGACAGTTGAACAGCCGGGGCGGGATAGGAGTAGCCAGAGTCCCCACAGCCTTGTACATTCTGCACTTGGCTCAAATGGTAGTTGAGGTCAGGATCGTGATAAGCGAGTGCATTTGAAAGGAATGCCACGGCGACCAGTATTATCTGAAAACGGATAAGATTTGCATATATTAATGTCTATTATAATCTATTGTTTGATAAATAGTGTGCGTAACACCGTTTTAAAGTTAATTCAAGGTTAAAATAAGAAGTTCTTTTAAAAACTCCTTAGTCATCCATCATGATGTAGAGTTAGGTTTCTTAAAATTCCCGCGGAAACCCCGAGACCAAGAGTAGGTATCTAGTCGATGTCAGTCTCCAAAGTTCTCAACTATAGCTATATTTAAGCATACATAGGGCTAACATACAAAAAATCACTCCATCCGTTGCTCCATTGGTGCGTGATTGAAGAACAAACCAACGGAGAAACACACTTAAAAGAGATAAAATAACGTCCTCACTAGCTGATGAGCCTACGACTTCTTTCGGCTGTAAAAATTTATAATATGGATATTTCTTCTATTTTGCTAGTACCTACAGTAGTTAAGTATTGTTACGTACGGTACGGTTTTATAATAAATACTAGAAATTAATGTTTCGGCAATTAAACTAAATAATAATTTAAATAAAGGTTCAAAGTGTTTTTTTTGGTTTTAACACGAGCCGCACATCTCATAAAATCATACAACGTATATTATGAAACCTTAAGTCTACAGAGTTAGGTACTGAAGTTCTTAAGTTTCGAAAATGCCGGTTTGTTTACACACTAAAAAAAGACATCAACGCGCCGCACAACACTAAAGAAAACACTTAAAAAGTGTTACGCTAATTCCATACTGGCTTACCAATCTCATGTTTCAGTTAATTATACAAAAAGTTCGTATTTGTATATTGACACTAAACAAACAACAATCACAACACCAGCACGATTTAAGAACTAATTGTGTTTAGCTTAGCGTAATTCGAAATGAGAGCAAAACGGGCCCGTAAAGTCTTATATACGAGTAGTAAACTCATATGTGTAAGAACGGGTCATACTTTTTCACATTCGCCGTCAACTGTAGGCGCGGCTTGGAGGATATGACTTCGGTGTTAGAGATTTAGTGCAGTGTAAGATCTATTTAGAGCAACAAGCAGGAACCAGCTTATAATGTAGTAACCTACTTATCTATCTTGTCCTTGTGGATAGAAAGATAAGTCTAACTAAGTTAAAGGATTAGTTGTTCATATAAGAGTGTGGGGATACAATGTGTGCCATTATTATAATTAGGCATTAATTTAATGTGTATATAACTAAGTAATTTTTAGATTACTCCAAGCTAGTTAATTATGAAGCTCATGTAAAATATAGGTAGTGGCTACATAAATATTACGTATGCATTTTTTTGTATGTTTTCTATACAAAAAAAAAAGACGTGTGGCACTCGGGGACTGCCGCGGTAAAGCTATTGCATAGCATTTTTTATCAACGCCATCTAGTGGTGAGAGGAGTCCCGTGTCAGGTTATTTTCGTTACAGAATTTCTTGATTCGGTCTCCACGCTCAAGGCCCGCGATAGAAGCTATGCAATAGCTTAAAACATTTATGTACATAATATTGTGTATACGTGTAATATCTTCTACTAGGTAGTTCTAGTTCACGTAATAGATAAAGAATGGCAGTTTTTTGCAAGCACAGTAGGTATCCAAATTTCTCAACTACAGATACTATAAATACACTACTATGAATACTAAGTACGCATTAGCAGACTTATTCATATTCCGCGAACTAACTACAGTCCGCGAGGCGCAAGCTTGACATTTGCGTTTGGCATGACAACTTACTTGAGACCCCACCTACTGTAACGACCAAATACTGAAAAGTTAATTAATTATTCCGGACGACTGTTCCAGTTGCTAATTATGGGATTCATACGAAAGCTCAGGGTGACTCGGCGATTCAGAGTATATATGCTTGTAGTATCTTTGAAATCCTGAATGATGCGCTCTGTAGGAGAACCAAAGTTATCGATACATTTCATCGAGCTGCGTAGCTGAAGTGGCAACTTATGCAGAAGAACCTAAAGTTGAAGTTCCGAGATCTTCAAATGGCGAACCAACCTTTGGACATGCATCGTAGAATAGAATCGTGGGAAATGCTAAAAACAAGCGGTAGAGGACCGATCTTAACACCGATATGATATCATTAGCAAAGCTTGCAAGAGATATGTTATTTTGAAGCGCTTGTCAGTCTACTTAGTTCTATTTTAAAAAGCTCAAATACTCGTCGATTACATAATACGGGTAAGTACAGGTACTTTGATTCCTGGTCTGAGTAAGTATGGACAGGTTATAAGGTTAGATACCGCAAGTAGCTATGTACAGGCCAGATAGCAAAATTTGGTCAAGGTTTGTATTCTACTACCTACTTACCAGTAGAACTAGTAGATATACTTATATAAGTAGGTCTCTACCTAAATTGATAACGATATAATATAGATAGGTAACTTTTGCTCGATCTCTTGTGTATTAATAGTTCTTGAGGTACCTAGTACCTACTTACACTTAAGTTTATAAATGATCAAGGAAGGAACAATTCCTTTGTTGAAGATATAATCTGGTTTAAAATTATGGTTGATATTGTAAGAGATAAAATCTATAGCTCCGAGGTGGAGTTCTCGTTCTATAATTTAGTGTTTGAAGTTTGTCATCGATTTAAGTACCAAAGGAAATCTGATAAGAAAGATAGGCGAGGCATCATTTCGATATACCTATGCCAAATACGTATGTAAGTGCGCGGTCGAGCAAACCACACATATTTGGGTAGAGTCATTTGCTCTACACATATTTGTGTAGAGACATTTGCTCGACAAGGCACGGGCTCGGCATGCGTGGTCCAAAGCATACCGTCCGCAAGGCATAAGCTCAATATTTCTGTAAGTGTAGTGTAATTATTACCTCCTACTTCCGTACTACACGATTGAAACCTCAAGCGTCTTGAGCGCGGTTTAAAGAAATGCTTTTGACATCAACTACTAGGTAAATATATCTCGGTATAGTTTTGTGATTTGACTCGGTGTAAAATAAATCCACCTTTAGCATGGATTCATATTACTCAAGCATTTAAAAGTGTGCTACAATCAAGCCTAAAAGGAATCAATACGTAAAACCAGTCTATGTTATACAATGATAAAAAAATTATCAGGACGAAAGTGCAATCATTTCCAAATTTTGCCTCGTAAGGTCGTCTGCTTCACGGGCTGATGAAACAATAATAAACGTGCACTAAAATAATCTCAATGACACTCATGAAGCGTGAAAATAAAAAAAAATACGGTCCGTTTCTGAGCTAATTTCTTGCAAATCTATTTTAGACATGATTCATTAAAATTATGACTATAAGAATTATTCATCATACGCGAGATAGAGAGTTATATCTATCTATATATATAAAATTCAAAGTCCTGACTGACTGACTGACTGAGATATAAACGCACAGCCTAAACTACTGAAGTTAGAAACTTGAAATTTTTACAGTTGGTTCCTTTTATGACGTAGGCGCACACTAAGAAAGGATTATTGGAAATTCCACCCCTAAGGGGTTTAAATAGGGAATGGAAGTTTATATGAAACTCCGTCAGTTTTCAAGCTGTTTCCATCAAAGTTGGTATTTGAGCTTTCAGTTAAAAATAAAGAAGTACGTGTGTCACAGTTTTTGAAAATTCCACCCCGAAACCTAATTTCACGCGGACGAAGTCGCGGGGGCAAAAGCTAGTAGTACATAAATGAATATAGGATCTCTCCAGATCCTTTGGATTCCTATATATAAGCACATCGTATGTACGTCCTGGTGGTAATAAGGGACGACTTAAACTATTATATAGAAAAATAGAAAAAAAAACATCTGAACAATTTGTAAATCCCTCGTTTGGTTGATTTGTCCATTAATCAAGCCGCAACAGAGCTATGGATTGACGTGATATTTTGCAGAATAACTACTCAGTTGAAGAGACAAGACAAACATAAAACTTGGTTTTTATGTACTTCATTTGAGAGGTAGTTGGATTTAAAATGTAAGTAGTACTATTTATATTGCTGTGCGATGTTGAAATATTATGAATAGATATCGCTTACAAGTCCCTAGACGCAGCGTAAAAGTAGACTAATCTCCTTGGATTATCCGTGATAATATATAGGCATTAATTAAGCTTTTACAAAACCTGTTTTTTATTCTGTCTTTCTGTTTATAAGTAGACTATATAGATATTTAAGACTAGCTGATGCCCGCGATTCGTCCGCGCGGATTAGGGTTTATGATTCCAGCGGGAATTCTTCATAAGTATCCGGGATAAAATATAACCTATGGGCTATTCTGATGTATAAGCTATTAGGAAGGTTAAATCGAACTTGAGACCTCCCATCTCCTACTTGAGAACTTCACTCGCCACTGCGCCAGTGTGGTCGTCAAAACTATTACAGGTTTATTCAACTTTATATTTTCATAGAATTCAAGAAGAAATTAGGTATGTTTGCATGTTGTTTTATATTATGTACAAATATTTATACTCGTAATACGGAAGACTAAAATAACCATTTATTCTTGTAAGTGTACGCTGGAATGGCCAAAAAAGTACACGAAGGAGTTTATAAGGACATAACCATTATTGCATATCGTTAACACAAAACAATTAAAATTCACGCTTTTCGTAATTTATGAAGGTGTTCAAGGATTTCACAATATTTGAAAGGGTGGGAAACAGTCGTTGTGTTATTCAAATGATATCACATAAATAAATAATTAATTAATACCAAAGCATTGAATTACTTCATGAACTTGATAATTTAAGTTGTGAAAGAATATCTAACACTCATAATAACCAAAACTAAAACCATTAAATTATTCGAGTTTGACCAATCGACAAAAGGTTGGCAAAATTAAACCTCAGGTTTTCAAGTTGTCACGTATATTTTTTTTACGTATAAATTTTTTATATATAAGAATTCAGCTTCTGTATGATTGTGTCGATGGATTAACTTAAAATTGTTTTTGTATACCTACTTTTTATCCCGAAGTTCTCACGGGAACCGAAAAGATGTTTCCTCCGTGAATCTTTGTTCACTAGAATACTTTTATTTACTTCCCTAATCATTAATATCAATCTGAGTGTGGCCGGGTTTGCTAGAATAATATACAGTTGTAGAATTTCAGTTTCATAACATGTGCAAACAATGTAAAATGTAACGAACCGTGAACCACGCCTTTCTATCCACTTACATATGATTTAAAACCTAGCTATCAAAACCCAAAATGACCATACCAAGAACAAGTTACGACCGATAGCTGAACCATATATAATTAATATGTGCAATCATGTGTGCAAGTTGATATATGAATTTTATCTTGTTACATTTAAATTTCTTATCATACTACTACTGCCTAGACTTGAAATGTATATAGTGAAGACATTATGAAAACATTACGTAGTCGTAGCCCCCCGCATTGTGCAATATGTATACGAGTAGTTACGAGTGGTTACTACGAGATACGAATAGGTATGGTTTGGCGCCAGTATACGTCATTCGTAAGACCCTGTAACAGCCAACATCCCATGCTTCAATTCATTTAATCCCATATGACATTTCTGTCCATCCAACCTTCCAAACTAATATTATAAATGCGAAAGTAACTCAGTCTGTCTGTTTGTTACGATTTCACGCCTAAACCACTGAACCAAATTTGAATTTTGGTATTAAGTTAGATTGAATCTTGAAGAAGGACCATAGGCTATCTTTTGTTGCAAGAATTAAACTTGGAGGTGGTGAATAGTGGTGACTCCATAACTTCGTCAAACTTGAATTAATTGTAATAACTCTTTTTTTATTGAAAAGTCTCTAATATCAGGCAATTTTGTTCAATTATGGTCAAGATCTAATACTTAGATATTGCTGGAGATAGAGGTCATAACTCCTGACGGATATCAGCAAGTCACTCGCATACGATTTAACGATCTTAAAAGTGTTAAGAATTTTTATGCTAAGCCTTAATTAACGAGGATGAAGTCACGAGCATCAGCTAGTTATAGAATAAAAAAG
Source organism: Hipparchia semele (assembly GCA_933228805.2). NCBI lineage: Eukaryota > Metazoa > Arthropoda > Insecta > Lepidoptera > Nymphalidae > Hipparchia > Hipparchia semele. Next base: position 10,349,174 of record OW121714.1, read on the forward strand.
ATTAAAGGACTGACACGTCATCATTATCACGAAGTCTCTGAAACTACAAGAGTTACAAGCCTCAAGTTTTGCATGGAGGTTCTTATTTTGCTGTTATTCACACGCCAAACTATTGCAGATTGTGGCTCAGAATGATAAGATAAATCCCTAAATTATAATTATTTTCGCTTAGAGGTACAGAATGTCAGGTAATAGAAATGTGTGCAGCAACAGATACTCATATGCAGTAATTTACGAAGCCTAAAGGAGGTTAAACATGGGTATGGGTGGCGCCTTATATAAGGTGCTAGTTTCAAAGCTCTTTACAGCTTTTATGCAAATTGCACAAGTCGCGACGAGAGAGGAAGTTAAATTGCATTTTTTAATTAAGTAATAGTTGCAACTTATTATGTGCGCCTTTGTTTTACCTATTATGTTATGCAATTTAAAAATGGTTAAGTAAATACTTTTATGAATTTAATAATTTACATGATCAACAGACCATTATATTTTTAAAATTTTATACGTTTACGTTCAAGTTAGTTCTATTTCGTTGAAGATCTGATGAAGGACGGATCTCTTGAATGGGCTGTACTTAATCACTCGTAATCGGTGCAATAGTTAATTAAGCGATCTATTGTTCAACATTAATTTGTTATCCGATCGCCGAAGGAGGCCAATTTTTTTTTGAGCGAATGTGGCACAGAACACTCGTGTAACTTTTCAAGTTTTAGTGCGTTTTGACATTACGTTGCTACTTGCTAGCAGCGCGACAGCAGCAGCTGTGCGGCAGTTCCATACTAAAAATATATCGTCCTCCGACGGTAGTTGTAATGAGAGGGCATCTGCTGCTGCCACGCTGCTAGCAAACTATTGTGAACACATCGATGATGTGAACGCGCACGTGAAAACATTATCCGTCCCTTTCCCATCCCTGCTAAATGCACGTACAAATACAAACAAACAAAAAAATTACTCTCTACGATCGTTACAGGACATGATCTTGTGCCACCTATATCCAGCAGTTCCCAGCGACTCGCCTGAGAACGTCCGTCTACCAACCCTGCGGTGCGGTACCGGTGCGGGGTCGCCTTTTTAGCAGCACCTTCGGACGCCAACGCTCATCGGTTCTTCGAGCTATGTGCCTCGCCCATTGAAAATACAGTCGTTAAATATTATAATGTACAAAACACATAGGTAGTCTATATTTTAGATAATAGATTATTCGCAGGGTCGTATTGGTCTCATGCCCTTTATTTGTCCGCATTTCCAAATGCTCCTTCACCTTTTGTACACTAAGCCAGTGTTAGTTCTACACATGTCGTACAAAATAAACACTAATTTTGCTATCATATTTTCTTTATTTATTTTACGAATCGTCTCAAAGCGACCTGGTATAATTCTTACTGTGAAATTCTAAACAAGCAGTTATTACAGCTCATATTTAAGAGTCACCTAAATAATCTCTGTTTTTTACTATCATTTGCCGTACCTAAGGATAATATATGGAATATGTTATGTAAAATTACCGAAGATGATATTTTGGCTTTAAATAAATAATACTTATTACAAACAGACAATGCGGTCAAGTTTTTACAATACTAAAAGTGAAAATAGTTATTTGTAATTTTAAATAAACATCGTTACAATAGTTCTGTGTATTTTAATAGAAATGTTACGATAGTTCTATTTATTAACTTTAATTAAGTACCATAGAAAAAATTGAGTTTGCTAGTTACAAACGGCAAAAAAAAATACAGAACAATCGCAGAGTTGCAGGCATGAAAAAACGTACGTAGTTAAATGTGTAAACAAAGTAGATCGATTAACTAAGTAGGTATTCAAATATGGGTGCAAAAAATAAACAACAAAATTGTTGTCCAATAGACCTGTCAATGTCGCGATTACTTCATTATCATTTTATGATGGATGGATAGGCGACGTTTCAGTAAAGGTCTTAAGGGGTTCTTAAAATACTTACAAACTCAATGCGTAAGGATAACTTAAAATAGATAGAGAAAAATGTGACTGACTGACTGACTGATTGACTGACTGATCTATCAAGGCACTGCTCATACCACTGGACGGATCAAGCTGAAATTTGGCATACAGGTAGCTATTATGACGAAGGCATCAGCAAAGAAAAAATCCAACCCTTGTGCGAGTAAAATAAGGTTTGAAAAATCGAACTTTAAGTGAGCGAAGTCGCGGGCAAAAGCTAGAGAAAATATAAAACCGTTCTAAAATTGGACATCCCTTATTTTAATGTAAGCAATCTGTAATCTGTTGTAACGCGATCATGATAACTGTGATACAATCTTGGGTTAAGAATGCTCTGTACGAAATCGATTATTCAACCGAGGCTGGTTCAGATAAAACAATAACTTTATCATATCGATCAAAGTCAGGACACCAGTTACGTCACTGATAGCGGCATTTTGCTCTCGAAGGCGTGGTTTACACAGAAGTGGCAGTGATGCAGACGTAATGCATAGTAAACCATTACGAATTAATTATGCGAAAACACCTCAACCGGTTTAGGTGCGGTCTGAAAACTGAAAGGTAAACGGGTCAATCCTCTCTCATTGTACTATAATTGTCGTACCCATATAGTTTTATGATTAGTTGGCGGGGATTTGCCTTTTCAGCTAAAATTAAAAAAAAACTTATACTTGCCTTTTTTATCTTACAATTCTTACTATTTATATCCTACTAATATTATAAACGTGAAAGTATGGATGTTTGGATGTTTGTTACTCAATCACGGCGCAACGACTGAACTGATTTGGCTGAAATTTGGCACAGAGAAAGATTATAGTCTGACTTTTTATCCCGGGAAATAAGAGAGTTCCCGCAGGAATCAAGAAATCTCAATCCACGCGAATGAAGTCGCGGGCATCAACTAGTATTAAATAAATTAAAACTAGTACTTGCCTTTGATAATGTTAATGAACATCCATACCATAGATAAAATGCAATATTTTATTCGATGACAAGATAGCCCTTGACTGCGATCTCACCTAATGGTAAGTGACGATGCAGTCTAAGATGGTAGCGGACTTAGATACATCATATAAATTTTGAATCACCTTCGTTTGCGAACTCTCCTACTGGTGGTAAGTTACCACCGATTTCGCATACGGTATCTCACAAGATGGAAGCTAGAACTCGAAGGGTTTTGCTGTTTTAGTAGATACCTACATAGTATGGAAGTTTTATTAAGCCTCAAATCAGCAACACTGTTTTTGTAACAAACGCCTACGTAATATTATATCGGCATCAAAGGTAAACAAACTGTTACTGCACGTTTTTTTAATTCGATGACAAGATAGTCCATCGAATTAAAAAAAACGTACAGTAACAGTTTGCTTACCTTTGATGCCGATATAATATTACGTGAGCGTTTGTTACCAAAACAGTGCTACTAATTAACTATTTCTTAACTTTAAACAAATATTGATAAATATCACTTGAAAGTCAATCAGTCAACTCGAGTGCGATATTGTCTATATTTCGGAAGAGGCAGGCATTCATTCATTTCATTCACCTCAAGCCATCGCGGACCCATAACTAGCCATAGGTCTATCCATTGAAGGTTTACTATGAAATAGTAAATGACATTTCTCTTCAAATCTTCAATGGATAAAAATGCCTATCGTCGTTGATAGGCACTGAGTTCCCTAAGGATGCTTTTCTTTATCATTAAAATTAAAAAATATATCAAATTAGCCGATGCCCGCGACTTTGTCTACTTCATTTAGGTTGTATATAAAAATTCTTAAAATGATCAAGATCGTTAAATCGTTTGCGAGTGACTTGCCGCTATCTATGAGGAGTCGTGTGAGAGATCTAGCAATATTTATTAGATGGTATTCTATACACTTTCCAATAAAGAAAGAATTATTAAAATAGGTTCAGGTTTGACGAAGTTATGGAGAAAAACAATCATTCCATGTTTCTCCCAGCAAGTTTAATTTTTAGTTTAAGTTTAGGATTTAGGGCTGTTGATTGTGATTTAAAGACGCCGACAAAGTCGCGGGCGTCCGCTACTATGCAAATAAAATGTATCATGTTTACGTAATATTCTATATCTGGCGCGAGGTTCCAAATGTAATTGGATGAATTTATTCTAGACAAGGTCAAATTATTATTATAATTGGAGAAAGGAATTAGAAATACCTATTTAAAATAACCAAATAAAAATTTACAAGTACGAGTATATAATTCGATCTTATCATGCACCATTAGAAGCTATTAAAAGGTAACTTAAGAGACCCTTAAGAACTGGTTTCTAAGATAGACGAGTACCTAGTAGGTCGGTAGTTTTTTTACGGTTCCTAAGCGTCTGTCGTCCGTCTGTTAGCAGGCTGCATCTCATAAACCGTAACAGGTAGATACTAAACTTAAAATTTTGACAAAATGGTATTTCTATTGCCCCTAAATAACAACAAAAAATAAAAAATAAAGTTAAAAATTAAAGAGCGAACAAAATCAAAAATTTATTATATTGAGACCCCATATAATAAATTTTTGATTTTGCCCGATCTTAATAATAGCTGGTGGTAAATCTTGTACGATAGTACGGAACCCTTCTTGTGCGGGTTCGACTCGCACTTGACCGGTTTTTTAAGTAAGTCTACAAGAAGTCTACAGTGAATAAATATTCACCTACCTATTTATTAAGCACTCCTTTGTACTAAAAATATAGTAAAGTGAATTTATTGTAGTATTTAAGGAGTAAATGTTTAACATTGAAATGAATAAATAAATCTAAATCTAAATCTAAAAAAATTAGGTAATTAGGTAAGTACCTAATTTCAAAAAAGTATTAATTAGGTAATTACCTAAGACAATTAATTATCTTTATAAGATTGTGGTTGACGCACAAACATATAAGAGTAAGCAGACCTAACATAAGAAAAAATTGGCGTTCCAATTACGCCTACATACAAATCTCACGCACACATTGACAGTAAACAGAGCCGGACTTCGAAAAGCGAGGTTCAGTGAGGTTGATGGGACTGGAGAGTATTTAATATCTGTAATTTGAAATATTATGGAAACTACGGAAAGTTGCCATCAAATTGTAGGTTAAACCCTTATTTTACATTCTGTAAACTTAATTCTATAAATTAATTCTTAATTATGAAAATGGATTCTAATGTGCTAAGTTTCGCGGTTTTGTAATCAAACAAGTAATAATGTTACAAAATAATATTTAATAAAATCAAAACAAAACATGATTTACAAAATCTACCCAAAAGATATATCTATTAGATAAATAAAACAAAATCAAAAAGCAACTTTTTCTCTAATATCTTTTAGAAATACAAACATTGACAATACGATAACATCAACAGTAGTTTAATTAACTCTTACATTCTATTCAGCCTGTATCACTCATTTCAATAACCTTATTAGAATAGTATTACACATTTTAAACTTATAAAAATAACAAAATAAACCATATGTCTCAGTCTTTTCAATAACGTAATAAGGAATAGTATTACTCTATACTCTTTATTAATAGTATTACTAGGCTGTAAATTTTGCAAGTCCATCAAAACTTGATCTCCAGCAGCTTTTCTTTCTACTGGACCTTTTACTGATGATGTAGACATATGCTGAAAACAAGAGTAATAAATTATCAGTTGTCTAGTATTAACAATTTAATAGGTAATACAAATAGGTACACAGCTATATATGTATGGGTATAGCTGTCAATATTTACGTTTAAATGGCAAGATGTTTTGGGTTGGTACCTAAATATAAGAACAACTAGAAACTTACTTGTAATGATGAATCAAAAATCATTGGGATTGCATTAGAAGTAAGGACGGTACGAAAACCACTGCAATCCACTAAATGTGCTTCAAAATGTTCAGAACATAGCACACTCGATGTTTTGTGCTGCCAATTTTTTTTATTCGTCTGCATCAACCAGGCATTTTTTATATTTTCATCCTTTGGAAAGCTGAAAAATGATTTAATTTTATAATTTATCCTTACTTTTATAGAAATAGAAATAGAAATATTTTATTTCAAATAAACTTTCACAAGCACTTTTGAATCGTCAATGAATCTACCACTGGTTCGGAATGCGTTTCCCGCCGAGAAGAGCCAGCAAGAAACTCGGCGGTCGCTCTTTTCAAAAAAAAGTAAAAATTTTACAATATTTAATGAAGCTATGCTATGTATTGCTTCCACGATTAATTTTCCTAAGTCCAATACAATACAAATAAAAATTAATACAATCCAATACATCTTAAAACAGGCAGGCAAAAACAGACTACTTATTTAATCAAAATATACCCACTAAACAAAACTTGCGCCTGAATACGGCCCTGTCAAATTGTACAAGTATATGAAACGACAAACAAGATCCTGATATTAATTAATTGATAAATATTGCAACAGGAATATACTAGAACCAAAATTACTATAACTGTCTACGAGTTTTGCGTATATAATAATTAGGGACTGCTTCTAAAATGCCGAACGATTATATTAATAATCACACAGTAAGCATATAACCAAATTACGAGTCTATAGCACATCAAAACTTACCGATGAAAAGTAATTGCAGGTGTTTTCCTATACGGAGAATTGCCACACAGAGGTGCACAACACTTCACCATTTTATTTCAGAATTTTTGATTCTTTAGACTCGATTTTAAAGCAAATTTAAAAGAATAAACAACTCGCAGGTTATGTTGTTGTTTTTGACAAATTGACATATTCCACCATACTTCTCTTATTTGTAGCTTACGAATTGCCTCAAGCTCAATTATGTCTATGAGTGCGTAAGTGTTGCAACAACAGAAGTAAAAGAGATAGAATCATATATTTTTTGTTGGAGAGAAGCAAGCGAAGATATTATTTATTCGTTTAGATGTAGTTGTGAAAATTATGTTAGGTCTGCTTACTCTTATATGTTTGTGGGTTGACGCCATCAATCTGCCGCGGTTTAATCCGTTAAGTAGGTATACAGTATTTAATACAGTATTTAGTACAGTAATTAATATACATAATGTAAACAGGTCAGTATTACTAGTTATATGGTTCTGCATTTAAATAATTCGAAGGATGGATTAATTAAACTCATTTAAGATGCTCTTTGTCATTACGTACCTACCATTACTGTTACCCGATCCAAAAACATCTAATTTAAATTGACACATAGATAAAAAAATTAAAAGTCTTCTTGGGTTATGGTATCGTTAGATGGATATCGGAGGGAGGCAATTATTTCGAAATCACAGACAGATTTCAATCTACTATATAAAAATAAGTCGGGTTTTCCTTCCTGACGCTATAACTCCAGAACGCACGAACCGATTTCCACGGTTTTGCATTCGTTGGAAAGGTCTCGGGCTCCGTGAGGTTATAGCAAAAAAAATTCAGGAAAAATTGGAATCTAATTCCACGCGGACGAAGTCGCGGGGGCAAAAGCTAGTTACATATATTTTTTTGTATATTATACGAGTAAGTTTCAGTTTGGTTGGTTATCATTATTTAATTTCATTACGTCTTTGTTGAATTAATTATTTATAATAATTGGGCTTAGAATGACCCTGGTATATTATTTTTTATAGATAAATGTTGATTGATAGATAAAAATTATTTTATTTATACACAGAAATTCTTACATTTTGTTATAGAATTAAAATTTAATTTATTAAGAGTTCTAGTTTTAAAATATATAATTTCAATGAACTTAATGTATATATCCTCAGTGATATTATTATCGACAAGGTAACCTGATTAAAAAAACATAACAGCTGAAGTAAAATATCGTGCATGTAAAATATTTATCATAATTTTCATAATTTTGTTAGATACGAGGATGTTACCCAATGAATTCTCCTATTTTAGATCGTTGTAATTGTAGCCAACAAGCAAGTAGACCGTAAAAGAATATCTAATGTCTTACAATCATGACGGGAAAATATAATTGATATAGACAATAGTTATTTGTTCAACAAGATAGCAAAGTTCATTTTTGTTGCGAGTGCCTAGTTTGAACCCCGAGCGGGCGAAGGATTCTAAGTTAGAATCCTGAGTGTACTTAGTGAGGGATTCAAAAGCACAAGAAACAAAAACTTTGCTATCATGTGATAGGTACATACAATTTTTCCCCTCACTAGTAGTAGTTAGTTTTTAAGATTATAATGGACAGAATAAATAAATAAGGGCACTTTTTTTGAGACAACACTTTTTCTCACTGAGTGAGCAAAAACGGCTTTTGCTCACTGGTTTAAGACAGCAGTGAAAAGATAATATTTTCTTTGTTGTTCGTCGTTTAACAGATCACGACTCTCATAGCAGGAATGCGACGTACTGAGAGAGAATTCTTGCTGTCTGAATTTTCTATTACAAAAGCTCGAAAACTGTAACAGCAACAGTGTAATTATTTTGTAATAGTTTCATTCAAATGTCAGATGATTGACACTATAATAGTAAAGTACAATACACGAGGACAGTATTTCAAGATAAGATGCAGCCAGCCTTATGAATGTTACAGTGAATAACTACTTAAGGCACCTTTATATCTCATTTATGAATCAGCGATTTCATACACTAAGTGCATTCGTATGCACTTAGCCTAGAACTATTTTAGAGTAGGTACTTCGAAATCCTTTAAAAGCAGGCATATCATATTTTAAATTCTAATTTCTAATATCTAAATATATAAAAGGCAAAGGTGACTGACTGACTGACTGATCTATCAACGCACAGCTCTAACCACTGGACCGATCGAGCTGAAATTTGGCATACAAGTAGCTATTAGGAAAGGAAAGAACTACTACTACACTAAGAAACTACTACTACACTAAGAAAGGATTTTTCAAAATTCAACCCCGAAAGAGGTAAAATAGGGGTTTAAAAATCTAACCTAACGTGAACGAAGCTGCGGGTAAAAGCTAGTTCTATATAAGTTTATGGGTCCTCCGTTTTAAGTTTTTTCATAAATACTGAGTCTAAGAATTAGCTTAGGAAATGTATGTTAGCACGAATTTAACAGAGCTAAAGTGCGTTGCTTCCTGCATTTTTCGTAATCATATATTTACATATATTATATTGCTGCATGTTATGGCTTTATACTCAATTAATTGTTTAAACAATTTTTAGAAATGGAAGTAAACGATTCTAATACGTTCAAATATTCAAGATTAAAATAAAAGAAATCTGTATACATATTATTACATAATTATACCAAAATCGAAATGTCTAAAATCATATTCCTTATGATAAAAAAATACAGAAACGAGAAGACAGAAGTGAAAAAATGTTTATGTTTAAATGGTATACGATGTCAGTGACATTATTATGTGGAGTAAACGAATATGTACAAAACAACAAAAAAAAGAAACTGTACTGTCATGGGATTTCACTTCATGGGTCATAGGGACTGCAGTACGATATCTTGGACGTTGCATCGTAGTATCTCGAGCGTTTCATTTGCAATGTTTGTTGAATAACGACACTATCTGCTTACGATCTGAATATTGCGTGGACGTGATTTATATTACTTTGTTCGGCCGACCCTACGACGGGTATATTCAGCGCCGGTTTTCCAAAAATAGCTATAGGCTAGTTGGAATTGCTTAATTAGAGAAAATTATAAACTATTAACCTGGCATATACTTCTATGTCAGGTGATAGTTATATATAATCATATTCATTTTTATTTTGCTAGACATGTAACATTTTTATCGGTTTAAAATATCCACTTAACCCTTAACCTACATAGCTAAGCGTGCAAAAATAATTTATTTATGCTTTATCTAAGAACTGGAACCCTTGACAATTAATGTCACAAATAAAATAAATAAAGAAAAGAATACCAAGTTTGATTATTACAGACCACATGAATAAATTAGTATTGACTAGGTGTTGCCCGCGACCTCCTACGCGTGGTATAAGGTTTGTTTCGCAGGTTTTTCCGAAAAAAAAAAAAAATAATTACATATTATTTATGCTAACTAATCCCAGAAAGGCAAGAATAAAAATATTCAGCTCTAAAAAAAATATAGGCCTCAAATGCATGTAACAGCGTAAAAAATGTAGGATATCAATACTTAACTGGTCAAAGCACTTCCATACAAATTGAGCCTTTTAAAGTAGTCATTAAGTGGAACGCGCCGCTGACGAAGTAATAAGTGATCGATCACGAACCTTTACAGTATTATTTTTAAACGGCAAACTTATACCAAGAAGGTAGTTTCATATTTGTTTAAACTCTTGATTGTCTATAAAATATTATATTGTTTTTTGTCGCGTTGTTGTTGAGGTTTCTCTATTCTGAGATATTTTCATGTACTTATTGGTAAGTATACACTAATAAGTTGCTCCAATACGAAGAATACCATTCCTTTATTTAAAAGAGCCGACTTATATTTTGTACTGAAAATATTAAGGGCTACATTTTAATAAAATTTCGCGAAATAGAGTAAAAAAAGAAATATGTGAAGTTTATTACGCTCTAAAGGTAGCTAGGTACACTAAAAGTCAAGAATAATAGGTCGAGAAATACGCACTGACAAATACGCGTTGACAAATACGCGGGCATAAATACAGTCTTTAAAGAGATCGCGCAGATACGTTTTTGCATAATTTCTTATCTTACCGACCTCGAAATTATTAGCATTCCCCTTTTTTCACCTTATAAATCATTGCGTGTACTGAAAAAGTCAATATACATACAATATATCGAGCCAGTTTTTGCTTTACTTTTGCAATCATGTATCTATGTATGAAGCTTTGAAACTGACCTACAAAAGTTACATCGTTTTTTGTACTATTAGATCAAGTTTCATTGAGCATATATCATTTATTTAATTAGTATTAAATTTTATTATCTATAAATACATTTATGAAGGTTGTTTGAACGTAATGAAATATGACAAAAAACTGTGATAAAGTGATTGCGGTGAATGCAGATTTAACAACCTTTTTCAGTACAATACTATTCAATCTTCACTTATAACATCCGTAGGTAGATTATTATTATCATTCCATTCCTTCTATCCTTCCATTGTTGCAATTATAGTCTAACGCAAACTTATCAATGAATGCATGCGCGTTGAACTCTTTTCTACTATTCAAGAATTTACTCGGTCAATACAATATTTAAAGGCATTACACACCGTATCCATGAGTAATGCTGTGGGGTTAATATAAGATTGAATTCGATTGATCGTATACGTATACGTATCGTATCGTATCGTATGTATTTAGTCAAAGTAAAATGAACGGAACACTAAAACTAGAGGCTAGAGCCTTTTGTGGACACATTTTATGAATATTTTCCTAAGTCCCAATAACTATTGGTTAACGTTAAATTCGAGGATTAATTTTATTCGTCTTTTATACATATTTTTTCTTCCTAAATTCTCCCACAACAGTTTCTCAAAGCTTTGTGCAATAAAAAATACAATATATCGACGTACTCTAGTAGATGTCTGCGCGGATTTAGATTTTTAAAAAACTTCAACAAAAGTATAGGCTACTTTGCCTTACTTGTCAATGTTCATCTTCTGGATGCAAGCGGCCTCAGTGGCAAATTACATCAAGACGGGTTCAATGGTTGGACCGTATTGCCGTATTCTATCAGTCTGGTTCAAATTAACGAAATCATAAATCAGCATCCGTTTATTAAAACAATAATAACTTAATCAATACAAAAAATATTACGTAATTATTTTGATTTGTGAAACTAAAACCTATTCTGGATATCAAGGGCGTACGAGTAATCAATATTCTATAGCACGTGTCGGTTGAATTGTTAAATCAGTCATGGTCACTGAAACGGTTATTGAATTAATCTTTTGAATCTTTTGTTCAAACTGTATTATTGATGAATTTGGAGTTTCACACAAGTCATTAATTAATATGGAAAACAGGGCATATCTATCTGTGTCGATGTGATTTCTTAATTAATTTTTTTTAACTTTTCTTAGGTACGACAATAGTGCAACGGGTGGGGATTGAAATGTATGTAACATGTTTTGAGTAATGAATTATTATTGTTATCTAGTGCAATAAGTTAAATAATGTTATGTAGGTATTATGTAAGGATAAATATGAATTGCACTACGCAATAGGTGTATAAAAATAAATTTCTTTATACATAATAGTATTACGTAATGATAACTGATAAGAAGGTTTTATTTTCTATTTAGGTGATTTAAGAGATGGCGCTCATTTAGCTCAAAGGCTAAGCCTTGTAGTTCAAAGATAGCCCCTTGGAAACATTTTAAACACCACGCCCATGGTTCACGGTATATATTTTTTTTGTCAGATAAAAATAATAAAGTAAATAAATAAATATTGTATATTTTATTTAAAATTTGTTTTTATTTATAATATTAAATAAAACGCCAAATGAAATCTAAAAATAATATATTTTTCAGAGTTACTAAGAAAGTAAGGTAAGCAGTGAAAATGTTGATTGATAATTAAAAAAAAAACTCAGGCACGTAATATGCCAGGTAAAACATACAAAGATTTTTATTTCCAGTTCTTATATTTGGGTAATTTATAAATTTAAGCCCTATGTCCTTCACCGAAACCGTCATAAGTTTCCGGGCCACGTCTGCGGTGATCTCTTCCTTCATGTCCACGTTTTAAAATCCTTCCCCACTTTCTTTCCATTTCTTCCAGATGTTTCAAACGTAGATACTCGATCAGCGTGTCATAGTTGTTGTGTAGAACAGGCATTTGGTTCCTTCTCGGAAGGATAAGGATCTGTCCTCCATCACTTCGCGCGTAGCCTCTGCCTCCAGATTTCATATATCTGTAGTCTAATATTATATTCGGCTCGTAGTAATCAGGGCTGTAAACATCTTGCACGATCCTGTGTAAAAATCGTATTGTATATAAAGGTAAATAATACTACGTTTGTCGTTGAAAAAGATGTAAATAAGTACTTCAAAAAAATTTCGATTAAGATCAAAATAAAGTGTCATTATGAAATAATGGTTTTGTTTTTTCTAATTATAATTCCAAAAGAGAAGAAAGTAAAACCCCGAAACTTCATTCGCGTTAGATTTTTAGTAATTCACACAAAAAACGTATTTTTCTTGGATAAAAAGTATCCTATCTCATTCCTATAGATCTTCAACTATATCCATGCATAACACAAGTCAGAGAGCCCTTGAGGTGTGATTGAAGAATAAACTAAGAAACAAACACATAAACAGACACTTTCGCATTTAAAATAATTTCCCAGGTTTTTGAAAAGCATTTCCTAGACATTAGTTATATAATAAACCTAAATATTTATTTTCTTACTTAGCTTACCTATTTTCTTCTTCAGTTAGATCGAGATCATGGTCCTGAAAACATTTTAATATTTCAATAGTTTGATCGTATAGATGCGATAGACTTCTTGAACATTCTATGAATAAATTAACACCTAAAGCATTTAAAGATAAAATTGTTTGTAGTGAGCTGCACAGATTGATATGAAAAATCATTAGTTACATTATTTAAGGAAAAAAGGTAAATGCAAATGGAGTAGTTATTTAGCTTAGTTACTTATCCATCAATGGCTCACTACTGAGTGCAGGTGTCCTCGCGAAGAAGGACATAGTCCACCACGCTGGTTCAATGCTTTGCAGATTTCATACTTTGAGACATTCATACATTATGGAGAACTTGCAGGCTCGTGATATTTTCCTTTACCGTTGAAGTATCTGATTTAATTGCTTAAATGCACAAAATCTGAAAGTGAGAGGATGGAAACCACAGCCCCCGAATAGATCGTAGTCCTAAAAAGATACCGGCCGAATTGATAACCTCCTCCTTTTTGGAAGTCGGTTAAAAATAGGCTATTACTGCTGAAAATCATTCTTAAATCTTTGATCTTGTCGATATTCTGGTACACATTTGTTTCCAATAGATAATAGATTCTTACTCGGGCCTTTCGTGTATCCCATACTTTGTTGTCTTCCGAACTAAAATAAGGATCTTCTTGAGATGACTGCAAAGACGATGGTTCGCTATTTGTATCTTCGACTTTTGCTTCTTCAACAGGCCTTTTCTTATCTTCAACGGGCGCTTTCGCCTCTTCTACTGCACTACCGATCACCAAGAAGGCAGCGAGTACTAGAATCTAAGAAAATAGTAACTTACTTTTATTTAAGTACCAATTTCACAATCGCCAAGTAACGTTTGATAGAGGAGTTTTGATGTCACACACATCATACATAATAGTATAGATACAGAAGATTCACTCCGCAAAATCATTTATATATAGCGACTTTTGCTACCACACAATAAAGTGCTATTCAGGGGGCACAGCGCTAACTTGTTACAGTTTATCATCTAGAAGTTGCCTCTCTTTCTATCGCATAACTCTTATCCCTTCGGACACGTTAGCCTATTGAGTTGATCTGACAGAACGGTACGACGCCAGGTACGTTGTAGCTTTATACCTAAAATGCGGAATGCCCCTGGCCTAGTTCTAATAGATTTTGTATTGAAAATCTGTCAAACTGTCATTCGTCGGTTAAACCTGACTCGGCGATAAAATTGGTATTTCTTAATTATCATTTGTTAATAAGCATAATATTCTTGTGTTTTAATAAAATAAAATTATTCACTTACCCGAATCATGCTGAATGTATAAGGCATCAGGAACAACTGATACAAACTTTACATAGGTTGAAGAAATTTCAAATAATTGTTTGCCGGATTTGCGTGCTTATATGTACAAGCGTTACCAGGATGGGCGATTATTATTCTAGCCGATCATATTATAAAATAATCACAAGTTTGAAATCCATTTTATCAAAATACAGTGAAGAGTATGTATGTCTGTAGCTAGTATATAGGTATACGCTATAGGTTACGTGATGAATACCACAGACATAGGTAGAGTATACTTGTGTATGAAAATACCAAATGCTTGTACCAAGTGTCAATACTTAGCTGTGTTACTTCCGGTATTTTTTTACTACTACTCGGTAGCCCTTCACTAGTAGGATTACCGGTAATAGTAAAAAAATCGTCCGTTTTTTGGACTTTTTTGTCGGTGACGATTATTATAAGGATGATGAATTGAGTTCTTTAATGTATAAAATTAAGCAGTAGTACCAGGGGTAAAATTAATTGCCCGTGGTATTGCCGACGTGTTTGGTAGTACTACGAGCTAGACCTGATTTCCCTTGGTACTACCAGAAAGACCCACTGTAAGTATTATAACAGGGGTTAGTTAACGCCAAAGGCATTAACGCTAAGCTCTTGTATATTGTAATGTATGCATTGATTTTAGAAAATAACGATATCACTTCATAAATAAGTACAAAAATATTAGCTATGGTGAATAATTTAAAAAATAAACTACTTATATAAATTAAAAAATTACTATCTACTAATTATTATTATTATATGTAATTACAAAAAATACACGCCGCTATAGTTACTTTAAAAAAAAAATGTGAATTTACGTCGGATATCATTGCAGGAAGATGCTTGTGTCTAAGTAGTATCTACATAAGATTATATTATAATATTCTTGCATTTATTTATTTAAGGAGAAATACTTGTTTAACATTTAATTACCTAGAGATTCAGGATCGAAAAACATTTATTATCTGCCAATAAAAGTTTAAGAGACACAATCGTGTAACAAAACATGTAAATTTGAATTAAACTAATACGCAAAGAATCAAATGATTAATATTGCGAAGAAACAAATAAGTACATTAAGTTTTATTATAATAGCAATAACTTCTGTACGCGGCTTTGACGTCAATTTGAAGAACGCAAGTTGACTGATAAAAGCTGATAGTATCATTATGTTGCTTTTATTGATGTAAGGATAAAGTCATATTTTTATTTCCAGAACTACACCAAAGTGTCAGGAAAATCCTTCTTATATTCTACTGAATATTATAAATGCGAAAGTTTGCATGTATGGATGGATGGACCAATCACGCCGCAATGACAGAACCGATTTGGCTGAAATTATGCACAGAGATAGATTATAGTCTGGAATAACACATAGGCTACTTTTATTCTGAAAAATAAGAGTTCCCGCGAGAGTTAAAAAACCTCAATCCACGCGTACGAAGTTGCGGGCATCAGCTAGCATTATTAATAAGTAGAACATTTATCCTAATTCATCCTGATATTTTTAATAAGCGCCTTTCAGTATTTTATTAAAGGATTGTTAGTATCGATTAAAAGAAAACAAAATGCGATTTTCAAGAACTTATTTCTTTTTAGCTTCACTAAATAAATAGCAATTACTATACTAACGATATCTGCTTTAGGTTATAACATAAACTTAAGTGTTAATGTTGTTTTTGTTTTTGCGTCGCTAATATATTCTTGGGATGATAGATACGGATTC
Organism: Hipparchia semele; assembly: GCA_933228805.2. Lineage (NCBI taxonomy): Eukaryota > Metazoa > Arthropoda > Insecta > Lepidoptera > Nymphalidae > Hipparchia > Hipparchia semele. The sequence continues at coordinate 10,365,516 of OW121714.1, forward strand.
TGTGTTCAAATGTCTCTTCATTGTCAGAAATATCAATTTTACGCTGGAATTTGTCATTATGAGCATAATTTTTGTTGTTTTGATTATGATTCGGTTCATTGTAGTTATTTTTTTCTTCTTTTCTTAATTCATATTTCTTTCTTTCATTTTTTTCTTGGCTTATATTAATTTGACCCTTATTTACTTTGAAATTATCATTGTTAATAGTTCCTTCATTATGCACATTTCTATTTTTTGATTTTTTTCCTTTATGAGAATTTCTATTTTCATTTTGTTTCACATTTTCATCTAGTTTAACAAGCTTGCCATTACTGGGTTTTTCACGATTGTTTATATTGCTTTTATTATCATGCCAAATCTCATAATAATTTTTGTTGTTCTTTGTATTTTCATATTTACTTTTCTCGGCGTCATAAATTGGCTTATTTACTTTACGAGATTTTCTTAAATTAACTTCATTGTTTTCTAAATTACTCTCATTCTTTTGAGTAAGATTTTCTTCATCATCCTTAACATTGCTGATATTATTTACCTCATCTTTTTGATTATTTGATTCATTCTCATTATTTTCTTCAACTGGAGCTGGATTACTATTATCTTCGCTTTCATCTTTACTCTCCTGAATATCTGGAGTTTCTTCAGCTACGCTAATTTCAATGTCTTTTTCATTATTTTCTTCAATACTACCTTCTTCCGTAGATTTGCTTTGACTCACGTTGATATCTTCATCTGTTTCTTTCCCTTTAAGAGATGCCGTGTAGTCAATTTGAGCATTAAATCTGGAAATTATATGATTAGCAAGGATATAAAAAACTAAAACTATAATATAAGAAAAGTTTGGCGTGGTCAAGATGAAATCTCGATATGAAGTTTACAATGGTTAAGTAAAGTTGACCGAAATCAGTAATTGAATGGTTACCACATTGACAGAACGGTGGACTGACATTTGTTATACTCTGAAAGGACTCAAAACAAATGAAAATAGTTTTGTTTATTTGATTAGTTTACTGATTCTAAGTCAATATTTTACCATGATCAGTTAATATATATATATATACATACAAAAATATTTATACATAATTTTCTGTCCGTGTATAATGCCACTAAACTACTCTTAAATCGCTGTCCTAAACCGATGGGCCTATCTTTGATCTTTGATGTATGTATAACTTTTTGTGTGTCCCTGGATTTAGATTTACAATCGGACCCGGTAAGTGGCACTGCGATTGCATGTTCAGCCAGAACAACGTCTGTTGGGTCCGCTAGTATTTATATATATTGTTGTTGTTATTTTATATATTACTTACCCATTATCATCATTGGCTTGATAATTTACGGTTCGTTTTCGTCCATTAGGTTCGATAAGCCAGTAATTTCCTGTTACTTCATCACCCTCCCTCCTTTCATGCTGACCTTTAATGTCGTGCGTCTTAGGATCATGCACTTTATACGAGAATTCATACGAAGGATACGCATGAGCCTGAGACAAATAATAAAAACAAATAAAGCAAAGAAAATTAAGTAACCTGCATAAGTAAATATTGAACTGAAACTGATAGTTAACATGAAGAGTCGATTTTGATCCAATCCAATACCATTATTTATTCTTTAATAAGTCTGACCGGTTATCCACGGTCTTATTATTTAACAATGACTCTATATATTCAAACTTACGGAATCTAGTGTTGAAAAGAGCATAAATATTCAAACATATTCGCAGTCTTCATAATAATTATCGACTATAAATGGCACGTAACATAAAAACGTTTGCTATTTCTTTTGTTTCAATTTAGGTCAATTTCATGCTACAATGAGTTATTATTGAACTAAGAATATATTTTAAATAATGATGATATTGTAACATTTTTGTTTTTAAATTAAATAGAAAACTTACGTATTCATCTTGATTTCCCGATTTATCCTCTCCGTCGTGAGAAAGGGAGCCAACTCGAAAAGGTTTTTGATGATGTATCACTACCCTTTGTTCTGATATAGCATCTTCTTCACCTTGCACACACAGTGCAATACTCAAAACCACAACAATCTGCAGAAAGTTTTTGTTTGTTTTAAATTATCTAGTTTTGCACTTTATTTGGATCCATTCAATAATTTAAATATAATAATAAATAATCAATCATGCTAAACGTAAATAAACGATCCATTGTAAATCAATTTTAAAGATTTGTACTGTACTTATTTCAATGATAGATTTCAACCCTTATTTAATGAGGTCATTATCACATTACCTTCCAAATCATCGCCCTAGATTACCCCAACAATTGGCGATGCTAACTTAACTGATAGTGTGCTATCAGGTCTATATATACAGAAATGTTGGTTTTTTGTTTACTTTCCTAAGGCAATTATACTGTTTCACGATTTAAGTATTGTTGGGCGTGTTTGTTTTCACGTTACGGATTGGTAAATAGTGGATTATTCTATTAGTTCTACGAAAGCATTCGACTGCGGCTGGCGTTTCAGAGCATTATTTGTCAAATATATTACTAATGATAAAATCTATAGCTTGATGAATATATATATTATAATATAGGTATTTTATGCGAAGGTAATTAAAAAGAAAATAAAAATAATTACATGTTATCACATTCTATATATATGAGATAAAAAGTAAAGAATAAAGAGATAGAAGGTAATCTTAGGTCAACAACATAAATTATATCAAAGGTTTAAAAAACCTCAATCCTATTGCCCATTTATATTTTTATTTTTGTAGCACTATACTACAAAATACCGACGTTTTATTTTAAAAAAGCAGCCGCTGAGTTTCATGCTGACTTTTCACAACAGAATCTGCTTTCCAACTCTGTGATAGAGTCTTGTCTTGTTATAAAAGTCTTGTTATAAAAGTTAAATATATATTTTTTAATAAAGTTAAGAAGTAGCTAATTCTTAATTAAGTTTATTATATCAAATTATATAGAACAACGCCATCAATGATTATATTAAAATAATATAACATATTATATATGCTTTGAGTGATTTAGTTAAACTTTCCGCAGGTATGATTTCATAATATGATAAAAACTGAGCATTCGTAACGCATCATTCTGACATAACTCAATATAGCTTGTAAGGAAGACTAGAAAATATTTATTACATAAGATAATATTGGCGGCAAATAACAATGCTCAGATAAGCTATTGATGTAGATACTAGACAGTATTGATATCTAGTTATGCCTTTATAAAGGTACTTACAACTTCTTTTGAATTACTTAAATTCAAGATGATTATGATTTATGACTATGTTGAGTTATGCAATTTCTATTATTTCAATAGTTAACTATCAATTTGAGTAAACTTTGACCGAGAAGGATTTGTAAAGAAAAACAATACTTTGCGGTTATGCAATAAAAGTATTGTATAACCGCAAAGTCACGCATATTTTCCAGAAAAATAAAATCTGTAAAAAAGGTAAATCTGTTAAAGGTAATCTTAATGAAAACAAAGTAACAAGCAAGTGTTTAGTTTATATCAGCTGTCATACAAATATTGTGAATACTTTGAGGAGTTATAGCCTACTTGTTTTGTATTTAGCAATATTTCATACTCAATCAAGCGTTTAGTATGCCATTAGCATTATTAATTACCTCCCATCTTCTTCGGCCTAATGGGTCGATTTTAACTTTAACTTAAATTCAACTTGGCTGCCATTGCTATGTGAAACGATAGTTATCTGTAAATATTTCATGATAGAATTTTATAAATGAATTGATTAAAAAAAATAAGACGATTTAGTAAAAAATTCCACTCACTATTATCAAATGCACTGCTTATCATCACGTCATGTCAGTGAAATAAACAGGAACAACGCGTAATCCCTGAAGCATGAAAACCAGTATACAGTTCAATTCAACAGACATTGAATCGCTAAGCTAATAGAAATAAGAGTGAACTAATTTAAATAAAACTAAATCAGGTAAGATTAGCTTCAATGATTTAAGAATGTGGTGGGGCACGAGCCCGCACGTTCTAACCTGAAAGTGAATTGAGCAATCCTTACTAATCCTTACTAATATTATAAATGCGAAAGTACATTTGTTTGTTGGTTTGCCCTTCAATAACGCTGCAATAGAGTTACGAATCAACGTGATTTTTTGAGGGTTTAGTTGAGGACCTGGAGAGTGACATAGAGTACTTTTTATCCCGGAAAGTCAAAGATTTCCTGCGGGATTTTAAAAACTAAATCCATGCGGACGAAGTCGCGGGCATCAGCTAGTGATTCATATTTATTGAAATTGTATAAAAATTTTGTCTCTGTCCTTAAAACTTTTGTTTTTAAAACTTTTGTCTTTATATCTGTTTTTATGTGTGTCCAGGCTAATGTTCAGACTTCATTATTTCCTAGTCACGGGATTTTAACAAGCAAAACGTGATGATTTAAAGAAAACAACATTAGAGGTACTATAAGGTTAATGGTAGGTACATTACATGATTTTCATGGTCTACCTAACCGAGATCTTGACAACCATAGATGTTGACAACAGGCACAGACGGACTTACTTTATATTCAGGGAAATAAAGTTCCTAAGGTATTTTTAAAAACCCTTCACGCGAAGAATTATAAAAATAAATCAATAAATAAATAGCCATTTATTCCCAAGATTGTTAGGTACATACATATTTTAGTCATATACATTATTTCATTATTAATAAGTCAATTTCATTATTTTGTTAATTTGTCAAATATAATCAATTATTTCAATACAGTCAAATCATAAATTATAATTTATATTATTAGAAATAAATTTATTGTTTTAAATGTCAAATGTTGTTATTTTTTTTTTTATTTGGGTACCCATTTTCGGGTAAAGGCCTCCTCCATCCTTTTCCACTTCGACCTCTCTCCAGCAAGCCTCGTCCACGTGGGCCCCGCGACATCCTCCAGGTCATCTCTCCATCGAGTGCGCGGGCGGCCGCGTGGGCGGATGTGGTCGCGCGGCCACCAGTGCAGCACGCGTTCGCTCCACCGGCCGTCCCTTGCCCGAGCCGCATGGCCAGCCCAACGCCATTTCAGCCTACATGCGAGCTCCGCAGCATTAGTCACCCCTGTTCTATCTCGAATCTCTCTGTTTCTTACGCGGTCGCTCAGCTTTATACCTAACATACTCCGTTCTGTCGCTCTTTGGAATACTTGTATTTTCTGTATAATTCTTTTTGTAAGCGCCCAGGTTTGGCAACCGTACAAAAGGGTTGGCAGGACTATAGAGTCCATTGCCTTCTTTTTCAGTGATAGTGGAATTTTTGCCTTAAAAATATGTTTAAGAGACCAATATTTGCCCCAAGCGATCTTGATTCTCCGCTCTACTTCTTTTGTGGTGTGGTCAGCAAATGATATGTTTTGGCCGAGGTATGTATATTCTTCCACGTAATTAATTGTTTGCGTTTGAATTATCGTGGGTATCTCTACACTATTTGTCATTACACATGTCTTGTTAGCATTCATTTCCAATCCACACTTTTGACTTTCTTGGTCTAGGCTTTTAAGCATATGGTAGAGATCGTCGTGGTTTCCACTTATCAGCACAATATCATCTGCAAATCTCAAATGATTTAGATACTCCCCATTTATTTTAATCCCTAAATTTTGCCAATTTAACTTTGAAAAGATATGCTCTAGTAGAGCCGTGAATAAATTTGGTGAGACTGGATCTCCTTGTCTAACGCCTCTCTTTATCGGGAACGAAGCACCTGTCCTATCCAACTTTACAGTGGCTCTACTATTTTTATATATGGCCTGTAGCAGATCTATGTATTTTCTCTCAATCCCTTGCTGTTTTAGGGCTCTCCATAGAGACTCGTGTGAAATAGAGTCAAAGGCTTTCGAGTAATCAATAAACGCTATGTAGAGAGGGAGTTTAAACTCATTGTATCGCTCTATAACCTGGGATAGCGTAAATATGTGATCTATTGTGCTGTATTTTGGTCTAAATCCAGCCTGCTCTCTGGGTTGTTGAGAGTTAAGAGTTGGTCTTAGTCTCCTCAAGATAACATTTGTAAATAGCTTGTACACGCTTTGCAGTAAGCTTATTGGTTAAGCTTATTGGTGGTTAGCGAAGAATTATAGCTTACTAAAATAACCGTTAGTTGGACGAAGGGTTCCATACCAAAAAAAACACGTTTCTAGTAGGAGAGCTCCCATTAATTTATTTTTATTTTTATTAATTGTTGTTATAGCGGCAATAGAAATACACATTTTTTAAAATTTCAACTCTCTACCTGTCTTGAAATACAGCTCACTGACAGACAGATGGACGGAGAGACAGCGGAGGCTTCGTGATAGGATGATGTTGGTTACTCTTTGGGTACGGAACCATAAAAATGTAAAGTTTGCAGTATTAAAAATTGATTCAACTAATATGCCTGTGTAATACAGTACAGCAAATACTTTCATTGAATAATTTAGTGTCAATGTTCTGATAGGTTACAAGTCCATTCTATGAGTGGAATTGATTTCGTTCGTAGATCTTTCAAGCAAGTTAAACCCGACCCCTTCCCCGCCTTCATCTCCCCATGGACCGACGTGTTATCTCTGCACGTCTCGCGCGCGTATTCGTCGGTATTATTTTTTATGTTACTTAAAATATCTATGTTTTTTAGTTCCTGGTAAAATAAACATTATCTTATTATGAAGACAATATGGTTTTCCGTATTCTATTCCTCTTTACTGCACCTAATTGTATTTGTAAAAAAACATAATAAAAAATCGAATACAAACATATTAAAAAATATAATAAATCCGAAACCCCATATATTTGGAATGTGGCCCCATAGTAAAAAAATATCCATTCTAGTAGACGCTTCCGATGACACTTGTTTCAAATCTGTTGGTGGGTGGGGACGTTTTTACCCATTGTTCTTAGTAGTTTGTACCTAATTTTACTGCATATAAATGGGATCGATAAATAAAACTTCAATAAGTTATTTAACATTTTTTATTAGAATGGTTAATTAAAAAAAACTACGTAAAATTCAACAAAGTACGAAATCTTTGTATGACGCATTTAAGGTTCTCGTATTTTAATGATGCTTAGGATGATGGATAACTATGTGATATTCTGTCTTTTTGCTTATACCTTTGTGGTTACCTTCATTACCTTCGGAGTTTTCATTACCTTCGTTGCTTTGTTGCTTTTCGTTGTTGTTATTTTCCTGATTTTGTTCACTTTTTTTATTTTTTCCTTTATCACCACGTCCTATATTTTTTCCTTTTTTTTCATTCTTTTGTTCAGATCTAACATGACGCAATTCTTCATTATGATAACGTTTGGTGTATAGATTAGGTCGCCAGATTCCAACTGTAGCTTTTAATTTACGACCATGACTCTTCTGCTCTTTATCACGTCTTCCGTGGTTTCCTATGCTCAGATGACTTTTCTTATGGTACCAGTTCTCCTGGTTTTCAGATTCTTCTTCTTGTTCTTCCCTATTTTCTGTTTCTTCTTCTACACCAGATTCATTATTTTCAGTTTCCTCTTCTCCTTCGCCCTCATTTTCATTTTCTTGATCGTTTTCATTTTCTTCTGTTTCTGAGTTTTCATTTTCGCCCGTGTTATTTTCTTCATTAGCTTCTCCTTCTTGCTTTTTCTTTTCTGCTTCCCAGTGCTTAGTATAGTCAACGTGAGCTTTGAATCTTAAATAAAAAAATACATTAATAGATTATTTTTATATAACCCACATTGATACGTTGGCACCACTGAACACATCCGCTCCGCTCCGCTCCGCTCCGCTTCAATGGACAGGCACCCGAAAGCTTTGCTATCTAAAGAGATTTGTTTTGTCCATGGGTGACCTTTAGAAAGTGTATATTTTTTGTAGATGAGTATGTAAAGTTTTTATTTATTTTTTAATACATTTATAAAATTTTTATATAATTTATAAAGTAATCTGTGATACTTTACACAAAGTATACACAACTATGTACATAAATATATATTTTTTTAAATAATTAATTGCAAATCACTTACCCGCTGTGTTTATCAACGCGGTACTTGACAGTACGTTTTAGACCGTCCGGTTGGATGAGCCAATAATATCCTTTTACGTCATCACCCTTTCGTTCTTCGTGGTGGCCTTTGAAGTCATGCGTATGGGGGTCCGACACTTCGTACGTGAATTCATAGTGCGGATATGCTGAAGCCTATAAAACGGAAAAGTTTTGAAAAGTTATGAATGAATGTACTTTTATTGTACACCACACATAATATTAAAATAGGTAACACAGTGAGTTTAATAAATTGTATACAATTAAATTATGTTTTTTAAGTAAACGGTTTAAATCAATACACAATCGACTTACATATACTTCATGAGATTCGGGTTTATGAGATTCAGTATGTGAAAGCCAATTCTCTATTTTGACTCGTTGTTCCGACGTAGGCGGCCGGGCTTCGCTAAGCGCAAAGATAGCGAAAAAAGCTATAACCTATGAAAACACTTAAATTCATTATATTTGGCTTAACATAAGGTTTTTTATTTCATCTAAGGTATTTTTTAATTTAACTGTTACTTATCAGACGATTTGTCACTATTTTAAAATAAAAATATATTAAATAAGAATTTGTTATTTAAAACTTGTACAAGGTTTTACTAATACCTTCCAAGCCATCGCCTATGATCCCCCAATAGGTGATGCTAACTCAAATGATAACACGCTATCTTGTGTATTTATACGAAAATATTGCTTTGTATTTAATCTTCTGTTTCCTATAAGAAATCAATACAGATGCAATTACGCAGTTTCACGATTTAACTCGATGGGCGTGTACGCATTACAATAATTAGTCTAATATATATTAAAAAATTGGATGACTAGTTTAGGCTTAAGCAATTTATCATAATTGCATTTTTATTCAATCATACTTTACTTGTAATCTGCTGTACTGTTCTTGGTTTATTTAAAAGTCTGCTTTTCTTCCCTTATTTTTTTTTCAAAAGGTCCCGAACAATTTGACCTAATTATTATACCCATAGAATAATTCTTAGGAAATAATAATGTACAATAAATTCTTGTACTAAAAATGTTATTCTATAGCCATGAAATGTAACTAAAGGTACACTAAACATTCAAAATCGACCCAAAAATGTATGGAGGCCGAGTGATCTCCTTTACAAATCATAACCTTTTATGTATTTAGTTACAAATTCATCAAGTATGTATGCAATTTAATAAAAATAACTTGGTAAAAAAAATTAAGAGTATGTAGAAGTCAAAGTATTTAAATTAATAATTGTTATTAATTTTTATTTTTTATATTAATTAAAATTAATATTAATATATTATTATAAATTATTTGAATTAAATACCAGAGCGAATTTAATTGTTTTGAAGTGAAAAATTATACTATAATAATTTTATGGATCATTATGCACATTGCACATAGTAATATTATTTCTTAAAAACATTATTCTTAGTAATAATTTTAATAATTAAATAATAATCCTTATTATTTACTTATTATTCGCTATGTTTATTGAGTTACCTAATATCAACAGTTTTTTTCAACAGAGAAATCCGCCACATTTTTGGATTGAATGTAGTCTTTGAGATCAATTCTTCCACTTATTAACCTTTATCTACCTGTGAAAATCCCATCAAAATCGTTTCAACGATTTCGATGATTAGCCACTACAAACAGGCAGACAGACAGACACTACATTTTCATTTATAAATATATATTTATCTAAATACAGATATAAATTTATAAAAAGTATCTATGTAGTTAAAAGAATACAATAATTATATATGTTTTGGCCATTTAACATATTATAAACAAACACGCACATCCTTATGCCTACTATGTTATATTTTTTATATATCTTCTTTCTTCTTAAATATATAAAAGGCAAAGGTGACTGACTGACTGACTGACTGACTGATCTATCAACGCATAGCTGAAACCATTGGATGGATCAGGCTGAAATTTTGCATGTAGATAGCTATTATAACGTAGGTGTCCGCTAAGAAAGGATTTTTGAAAAATCAACCCCTAAAAGGATAAAATAGGGGTTGGAATAATCGAACTTTACGTGAGCGAAGCCGCGGGGTAATTTTTAGCTAGTTTTTAAATAAGACGATAGTAATTTTTTTCAGAGCCAAAGTAAAGTTACTGCTGGCTAAATACAATGTTTTTAAAATAAAAACTTTAGACTCTAATGGAGCATTTTAATAAAATATGTAAGCCAATAATATAATGTAATTTTCTCAAAAGTTTTTGAAGTGAATTTGTTTTGGGCCAGCTGTGGGCTATGTATATAATATCTTGTCATCGAATAAAAAAAGTCTTTCTCTGAGAGGAGTGATGATGAAATGTCAATAATAAAAATCATTTTAAAAGATTAGCGCTATCTTTATTCAATTTATCGTAGAGGTAATATGTGCAGGTTAGTACATTTTTGTTCAGTCTTCTTGAGGTGCCCGTCGAGAATGTATGGAGAGATCTGTGAATTAGATGTGATGTGACAGATGTACATGATGGTGGGGCGATGAATGGTGGACGACTGCGTTGAAACTGCAACAAAATAATTCACATTTAATAAGGTATTAATAAGGTAACCATCAGTAAGCTGAAGTGGTAGTGGGCAGGCCATGCTTGTCGTAGGAGCGATGGCCGCTGGAGCCGGAAAGTTCTGGAGTGGAGACCGCGAAGACGTAAGTGTGGGGCGTCCACCAGCAAGATGGACCGACGACATAAAGAGTGTGGCGGGAAGTGGCTGGATGAGAAGAGCTGAGGACCGGATGTGGTGGCGCTGTTTGGATAGGCCTTTGTTCAGCAGTGGACGTCCGCAGGCTGAAATGATGATGATGAATAAGGTAAACTCTCGTTTGTTTAAGCTATGGTTTTTAGAGTGGAACACAGTTTTAGTCAAATAGCTTAGCCTTTTCTTTTTTAAAATTACATTCGTACTATCCATTCTTAATAAAGCTGCGATAGCCTAGTGTTTAAGATTTCTAACTTTTTTCAACGGCCCGGGGATCGATCCCAGGCAAGCAACTCCAACTTGGTTCTTGTTTGGGACTTCGGACTTATGTGCGTTTAAAGGACTTAAATGTCACTTGCTTTTAATGGTTAGGCACAATTTCGTTAGAAAACCTGCAAGCTTAAGCCTTCTTTAAAATGTTCTCAAAGGTGTGTGAAGTCTGCCACTTCGCACTTGAAGAGGGTAAACTTTGGCCTTAGCTCTAACGCCTTTTCATTCGAGAGGAGATCTGTAGGTTTAGTATAAGATGTAATTCGATTGATCGTGTTCGTATTCGATGACATAGCGTCAAATTAAATTGAGCATTAATTTTATTCATTTAAATTCACAAATTCAGTACAACCGATTTTAATTTGGAGCGTATCCGTATATACGTAAACGTACGAAATTGAGCTCTGATTCAAACCAGTTATAGCAGCTAATTTCATCGAATGAGAATACGTACCGTGCCGTACCGTACCGCAACCGTACTGGGCCAGCGATGGTTTTATAATTAATTAAAATTTCTCCAATATTAATACAGCGAATAAAAAGTATTTCCAGACGATGTTCCGACATGTAACGGCTTATTAAGTTCAACTCACTGATGACGGGCTTGCTTTACCTACTTCCTATCGATTTAATGATTTTATAATTGAATGTTACGTTACAGTTACTAGAAAATCTATGAAGTTTTAGTAAAATTAATTAAATTAATTTAATAAGGCTAGCTAGAAGTTTATCGTTAATTAGTGCGTGTTGAAGGCGCGGGGCGCGGGCGCTTTAATTTTTTTTACGCACAAAACGTAAAATTGGAATAACCTCTCACCTAACCTTTTTCGACATACCCTTGTAAATTCTGCCTTGCATTTGCCAAGGAGGCTGCTTAATATTATAACAGCTGTCCTATTTAAACTTCAACAGTGGGCAGGTCAAGGTCAATGTCAATTGGCGACTGTCAAACAAGCGGTCTATTGCAGAAAAGCTGTATCAATCATTGCTTCAGACTCAATAGTAGTGATTGGTTGAATTTCTATTGAAAATGCATTTTTCCCAACAGCGAGAAAGGATCGGTCAATCAGAGGAGATTGCAGTCGTCATACTGTAGCGATAATTTTTGGACAATCCCGTAGCTTAGAAGAAGATTTAATGGTAGTAGTAAGAAGACTTTGCGCTACTTAGGCAATCGTGTGACTCGATCAATTGAAGTAAATAAATTGATTTTTTTTTTGCCTCGGCCAGGTTAGTGTTATCCGTCATAAGTTTCTAAAAGGTGTGATCGTGAGCGAACGCAACAACCAATTAAATTGTAATTAATTATGATTAATCGCGGATTAAAATGGGCTTACCCAGTATGGTCATCGGCCTTGTACTCTACTTTCCTGAATCGGCCGTCAGGCTCCACAAGTTCGTAGCCTCCGTGGACAACGTCTCCATGCCGGAACTCGTGCTGAGACTTCACGTCTCCGGTGTGATGGTCGTGGACTGAATACGCGAATTTGTACTCTGGGAATGCCTGAAAATAGGACAGAGAAATATGACTTTCGCATAATGGACCTATGTCCTTCCATTGTCTGCATAACGTTTGACATCCCAATTCAATTTTAATTATTTTGGAAAACCTATCAATATAGAATTCCCAAAATCTTATCTAATAAAGGATGATGATGAAGGTTGAACTTCCAAATAGGTTTGGTTTTGGAAAACCTGTATTGAAGTTTAATCTCAATAGACCAGGCAATATTGTGCTGAATATTTTTAACAATAATAAGCATGATTTGATTTGTTGTGTCAGATTAATAGAAAGCTGCAGTTGGCTTGTAGAAACTGATGTGTTTTGGTGGAGGTATAGCAGCTGACCATATGAGGACAAGGTATATGAAAACATCAGCGATGAATTAGAAACCTTCCAAAAATAAAGGGGGCCGAGAACGCCAGAGTGTTTTGTAAAAATCAAATACCGATAGCAATTCAAGTTTAATTAATGTATGACGCTGTGCCTTAAGATTCGAATTTGCTTGAATGAACTAGTGTATTGTATCTATTAATGTTTTTGCTTTCCTGATTACAATAAAACGACCATTAATCATACAAAATTGATAAAAGTAGTAGCGTGGGTGGGCAGTTAATTGCTACGGTCAGTTAAGTATCATGTATGAGGCGACAGGTCCCGTTTGCTGTTCATCCACGCAATCACTTACTTTTGCAAGTTGACTGAAACATAGGTGTTTCATAAACAAAAATTATATCATTCATGCTACTTTTGTCTTATACCAGCTTTTGCCGCGACTCTGTATATCTGCAGTGCGTTTTTAAAAAGTCTGCAGAAACCCCATGTATCAAACGTAGATAATGTATTTCGCTCTCTAGAAAAAATCACGTCGATGCGTAGGTAGCACTTTTGCTGCGTAATTAAACAAACCAACAACAAACACTATTACATTTATAATATTAGCTAATTAATATTTTTATGGAATCTATGGACTCATATTTTTAATTAATAACAAAACATTAGAAGTAAAATATAAGGAAAAAAGTGATTAGTTTTCACTAGCCTAGCCTATCATCACGTGTGAATGAATGATTGCAACTTGCAAATCATGTAATGTAGTTTTTAAAGGAACATAGTGCACTGGCACTAGTAATACCTATTATTATGCATAGGAGAAAGATTATGATGTCATAATTTCACATAGTTAAGATCGTTATATTGTTCCGTAATTACATATGTTTACACAACAGCATTACCTACGCGTAATCAGGTACCTTACTTTATTTTTCCTTTAAAAAAATTTTCCCATGAAGGGATTAATTATATTTTTGCTTGTAAATTGGAATCCGGCAAGTAGGAAAAGATATTCCAAGTTCAAATTTTACCTCCTTCTTCCAATCGTCATCATGTTAATGTGATTAATAAGGTTCATTTTACTTTGACGCTAACGTCATCGAATACGAATACGATCAATCGAATTAAATCTTATACTAACCCTGTGTAGTTCTTGATATAGCAATATGAATAATGTCGTTAATTAGTTATCAAATGGCTTCATTTCTAAAAATTGTCGCTTTTTGCATCATACTCGTAGCTCAAAATATGGTTTTGGTAGTTAATGATACTTTAGCTTTAGGACGGTAGACCGCCCCTTCTTCAAATCGCTATCAATATGAGGACATCACATTGCCGGGGTTTTAACATTTAAAGGTTTGATTCTGGGCTGGGTCAATTTAGTAATTTATAACTAATCTTAGCCTGGCTAATCTGTCTGAAGGCTGGTCTAACGACAAATTCTTGCCTCACAGCGATGTATCATTTCGATGAAATTCTGCCTAGAAATTGATTATGGTATGGGTATACTGGTTATTAACCATACTCTTTAAGGCTAGCGGTCGTCATTCATCATCCATCAAGTGAGATGACAGACAAGCGCTTAGCTCGCCATATCTTAACAAGAAAAATTTGAAAATTTAAACCCGACTACGACTAATTAGTTTAAAAAGGGAAAAATAAAAAATAAATTATTTTTAGTCTTACTAAGCTCCTAACTCATTTTGAGTCGGCGACAAACTTTTTTAAGAGCGTAACTACGAGCTTTAATTTTTTAAGCATAGCAGATTGCGAGTTTTTTTTTTAAGCATGGATGCGAGATAGCTTTACACTATCCATTAAAAAAATAATCATCAAAATCGGAAAACTCTGTGAAAAGTTATACATAAAAATAAATATTCGCGACGAATCGTGAACCTCCTCTTTTTTCGTCGGTCGAAAATTGGATGTAGCATCCGTATTTTTGTTCGAATAAAATGACGTAGCTGTCGACCGAAAGAATAAAAATCGATTGACACCTCATTCATCAAAATCGGTGCTACTGGGGAACATAAGTATGAAACAAATATATACATACGTGTATGACTGCTAAAATAAAACCCTTCCTTTTAACTATACCGTAGTCGGTATAAATCTAGACTTAGACATTAATAAGCAAAAAAATTTTACTCACATAATGGTCGTGATGCGGTATATGGTGTGGCACATGGTGCACAGGTTCAGGCACGTGATGGAACACCGGCACGTGATGGTGAATGGGCACTGGGTGATGTATGGGCACAGGGTGATGAATATGTATCGGGTGGTGAGGCCCGTCGTGCTTGATCACCTCTTGATGAGAGATCGCGGGGTGATGGTGATGATGGTGGTGAGGGAACAGAGCGCTACTGGCCGTTATAAGCGTAAGAATACCTAATAGCTGAAAATAAATATTAAAATTATTTAGTACTTGTTTAAGTCCAAGGCTTTGCTCGCTTGGAATTAGTTTTTAAAATCCCGCGGGAACTCTTTGATTTTCCAGGATAAAAAGTAGCCAATGTCACTCTCCAGGTCCTCAACTATATCCATGAAAAAAATCACGTTGATGCGTAGCTCTGTAGCGTTATAAAAGGACAAACCAACAAACAAACACACCTTCGCATTTATAATATTAGTAAGGTTGCGTGACATTTTTGAGGTGCAGATTTTCTCTTCCAAATGATATTTTGTCCTTTTTATTATTCTCGTGTTACCAAAAAACTGGCCAAGTGCTAATTTGGACTTGCACACGTAGGGTTCTGTACCATCTTAACAGCGATTGTTAAGGTCGAGCAAAAACGCTGAAAAAATCACGTTTCTTGTATGAAGACCACCTTTATTTTTTATTTTATTTTAGTTGTTGTTATAGCGATAATTTATACACACATTCTGTTACGGTTCATAAGATATTGCCCGCTGACAGGCTGATAGACGGACGGACAGCGGAGGCACAGTAATAGGGTCCCGTTTTCCTACCACACCTAAATCATTCCTTAAGTGCCGATTTCACCAATGTAAATTTTATCCGAGCGTTTTGATATTTTGACAGATTTTCAATACAAAAAAAGGTCAAAATATCTTTCGTTAGTAAAATCGGCTCTAAATAGCACTTTAACAGGCAATAAAAGAGCAAGAGAGATAACTTTGTTAATGGATCCTGTAATTATTTATTATTATATGCACCAATTTGGAAAATTCTGATAATGAAAGAGTTGGTCACACGTAAACGAATAAAATGCAAATGATACTTGTAGTTTCACACAAAATACACTTACTCTATGCATCTTAACTAGAAAATTCAAGTCACAGTAAGAAAAATTCTAAATGGAGTCAAAGACAATAGTGGATGTTTGTGACCTGGCTCATTAGCTTTTATAGAAGTTTGTTGTGGGAATTAATAGAGCAAAAATCAATTTCTCACCGTTTGCTAACAGATTTATCGCAATATCTATATATTGCACATGTGTCAGGAAGGCAATTATCACATTATTGCTCCTTTAACCTGAAAATAATCTGATAAACAGTATTTTGTAGATATTGTTTCGTGTTAAATTGATAAACTTGTAGCGTAGTTCCGGCCTTGCCTTGAAGATGAAATATACGGGCTAAACGTTAATGATTAAGATCAATAAGTGCATACAGCCCATCAAAATATTTATTCGTACATGAATATATTATGAGTAGTCTTCAAATTATAGACAGATACCATATAATATATACATATAATATTGCGTATATTAGCAAAACTACATAGGTATAAAAATATTATACTAGGCGTGGTTTACTGCAGACGTAATATAATTTTTTCTAATTACCTAATGACAAGATAGTACTTGAGTGTGATCTCACCTGATGGCAAGTGACGATGCCGTTATAATGGTGGCGGGCTATGTAAGAAGGAAACCAATATCTCTGATCGGTTTCTGCAGGCCATCGTACCGAGACGCTAAAGCGCTTGGCGGTACGGTACGGCCTTGACGGTAATTTCGGAAATTAAAATTTCAAAATTGACCCCGCAGGGAATCAAACTCCAGACCACTTTAAGACCACAATGTTCATCATTGTGCCAAGAAGGTCGTCAAAAATAATATGTATTAGTGTAGGGACCTTAATAGTGAGCCATTTTAATATTTGGAATAAGTAGGTATGTTTGGTACCACTTGTGTGAACTAAAATACCACAAAAAAGTTTGACAATACACATTTGTACCTGCACTATACTAACAATAGTAAATTATGAAATGTAGTTTTGCCAGGTAAACATACTTGTATGTAGATTGTTCCTAGGTACCTACCTAATATTGTAGAAGAATTAAGTCGAGTAAGACGGTAAGTACTACTGCAAAATGTAAACAATTAATTATTATAATGTTATCGTTTATTATTCATAGCTTAATACTATTTGCATAGGTATTATTAATGAAATTTACGTTATATTAAGTACAAATTTACATAAATACCTAATTAATACTACTCTTTGTATATTGTATTATCATATATCGAATAAAATTGGAACGATGTAGATGAGACATTCACGCAATTTAAATCCGTTAATAAAATTATTACCTATACGAGTAACTAGAGGTTGCGCTCTCCTCTTCCTTTGAGCTGAAAATTTCCTGTTTCCTGCATTATCTATTGATGTTAAAGGTAATCGATGCTGAAACTTAGGCGACGCTTACACAGATTTTGAAAGGCATGGCAGTTGAGACAAACAGAGGTAGCAAACGTTTGCTGCGACGAAGCTAAATGACACAGATTGATAGGTATGCATTTGTTGTTCAGCCCTATGGTACGTGGACTACGTCGCCTATATATCATATTATGCTAATACTAAGAATCGCCAGTCAACGACAATCCCCGATTTAATTAATGTCGTTTATCGGAAGGAACCGAGTTTTTTCTATAATGTTTTTAAACGTGCATGAAGTATGCCAATCATATGGCCAGTATGAAGGACTATGGCCTAAGCCCTTCTCATTCATGAGGAGACCTGAAAGGCTATGTCTAGGAGTAGGTTAGCAATGGGTCTAGACGAATGAAATGTATGATGAATCCGCAAGAAACAGGTACCTATTTCAACACTTACACGTTATCATAATGCATTCCACTAAGTTTTGTCAAGTCATAATGACTGTAACGACATTGGTTCAATTTGTTCGTAAATTAAAAAGTCACTTTGGTATAAATGCGTGTAATATTGTTGAGTCGAACAAAATATGCCGAAAAAAACGTTAAAAGTCGAGACAATTTTTTGTACCACGTTTCAGTTAAATGGAATAGGAAACTAATTTATATTAAAAATCCGTTTTTATTAAGAAGTTTGTCTCATATAGATTTTACATTTTTTTATTCGGATAATATAAATTGGTCGAAATAAAAAGGTAAAATATAATAATATATTCTTAAGAGTTTAAGTAGGTACGTAATTTCTGCGTATTTATGGGTCAATGCTTACATTGAGAAGATAAAAAAGAACGGTAGCGGTCGATGCCATTGAGAATGCATATTTAAGTGTTACGCAAAAGCGTATTTGTTAATTTATTAGGTTGGTGCATAAGTTTGTTTGTTTTTCTGGTTTCGTGTTCTTTCTATTAATTACCTATGTATTTTCTCTGCATGTTTGTAACCATTTTTAAGTGCAAGCACTCTTATTCAAAGCATTTCTCTTTTCCGTATAAATTGATCTATCTTTAATTAGTTTTTTGACAACTGTTTTCCCCTTCACAAAGCAATGATTCCTTTATAAAATAATAGTTTTGCTGACTAAAAGCTTATTGATGTCACATAAAATACAATAGCTTTTAGTTAATCGAGGACTTGATCAAAATCAAAAAATCAAAATTAATTTATTTCATTTAGGCCATCTTGTAGCTCTTATGACGCGTCATAAATCTACCACTGGTTTGGAATGCAGATTCTGCTGAGAAGAGCCGGCAAGGAACTGTGTTGTGAAAAGCTATTTGGATATTTAAAATCTGTATTTTGTTTTATGGTACTGAGTATATTTATTCTTTAAATTTTACGAATTCATAATGACGAAAAAGCATACTATTTCCTTTGTAAGTATAATTTTGATATAAATTCACATTAACACAGGGATGTAAATAATAATGGAAAATAATATTATTTGTGTCTCTTTTCACGTTCAAAGTTATACGTAACCTATAGTTCTCACGTAATTATAAAAGGTAATAATAGGAATAGCGAGAATACTATGCATAGGTACTGCGTGTAAATATGCTGTATAGTTCTGAACAACAGAACCCAGCAATTTGCTCTCACACACGATTGAAGGTTTAGCGTGAATGCATGGTGACTGTTGATTTACTAGCTTTTATCCGCAGCTTCGCTACCGCCGTCTATTAAAAAGTAATCCGAAGGTAGTGGATTCTTATACAAAATTACCAATTCTGATTTTTTCCATTTTCCAAATGTTCTTTTGGGTTTTCCCATTTTTTTTAAACCACCTTTGTAATTAGAGCACAACAAAAACGAATTACTTAAATCGGTCAAGCTGTGTTCAGGGTTCCGTGGTAAAACAATAAGGAACATATAAAGCCAATCACCACATTTAAAATTGTAGGAATAATTGGTGCAGTTTTCCGCAATTTATCGGCAGGTTACATGGACTATGTGTCCTTCTGACCAAATCTCCGTCACAACGCCTGATCGAGGCGAAAATGATAATAATAATTGTAGTACACGGGTATATGTGAAACAAAATATGCAGACAGAGTGAGATTAACTAATCTATTACTAGAACTACTACTACTACTACAAGAACTACTTCTACTAGAACTAGAAAAATCTCGGAGAACTGAAAAGGTTTTTGGCATGAAAGCACTGCGAAACTTTACTCAGATCTCCTACTCCAAAATACTACTAAAAATGTCTATGTTTTTCTTGTCTTTTTTGGTCATAAATACTCCAAAATGAACTGTTACAGATTTTATTATCTAAACAAGTGTGTCTAGGGCTTTATTTCGTGGTTTACTTAATAATCTCACATCAAGGTCACGGCGTCGATTCATACTACGATTTGATTTATCTCGGGCTTTTTAACGGGCAATTTTATAATCTTATTTTCTAATCAAAACAATAGGAGTCTGATCGAGGCCTTGAATATTTTTATTAAAAAGGAACACATAAAAGATGTCGCAACTGAGACATTAAATTATAATTTTTGCCTGTGACTTCGTCTGCGTGGTGGTTGTTTAAAGATACCGCGGTAATCCTTTGTTTTGTTAAAATAATAAGATTCTTTATGTCTCTAGTTCTTTAACTATATCTGTATTACATGCATTAGGGGTAGGAGTATACTGCCATACCCCTTCCAAGTTAGCCCGGTATCGTTACTTACCATCAGGTGAGATAACAGTCAACGACTATCTTGGCATCGAATAAAAGAAAAAACAAAAATTACGTGAAAGTTAATGACAGAAAACATTTTACTACTAAACAATTAATAATTTACTTGCCGACCGTTCAAATTATAATCCTATTTTTTTAGGTTTCGTTGCATAAAAATATAATATCGCTACTAAAGTAGTAACTCTTAACACATGACATACATTATTTCCTTATTATGTCGTACATTATATTTGTCAACCTCACTTGCAATATATCATGTGCATCAATCATAATAACAAATATTTCGAAACATAACCTCCGGGGAACGAAGGAAATTGGTGTAATTTGTTCCATAGCGATTATGCGCCTAATGTGCTTTGTCTGTGCTACTGTAATGTGTTGATTACGTTTAAATTGCCTTCGCCCATTGAAGAAATCGCCCTTTTTATTAGCAAGTGACAAACGATGCGATTCAAAAGCGTATAACTTTGCACCTCTGTCTGTCTAATTTATGAATAGCTTTAGTTCCTCCTGTAGTTAGATAACAAATATTAATATTGCTCAATTATTATCAAACAGAAATAAAATATGTAAGTATTACACTTTTTGCATGCATACATTTAAATAAAAATAACTGGTTTGATAATTATAGTAAGTAAAAATATATTTGATGAACATTGAGGTATCTAGTGTACTGTATAAAAAAATATTGTATTTATTATGTATTATATTGTTTACATTGTGACATTACTATACTAGTATTTAAACATTGTAATACTTTGTTTCAACATAAAGACAAGATTTTTTTTTATGTTAAGAGCAATCTTACTTGTGTTATGTAGGTCGTTATAGCGGTATATGTACTTATATACTAAGTACGTTTCGTAAATTTTCGTATACCAAATTAAGTACCGTAATTATTGTTCTAAAACACAAGCGCTATACACGCAAGCGCGCGTGTCTGTATCATGATTATACTAATTATTTTAGGCCACTGAATACATTAACAATTCAAGGGTAATGTTGGAATTAAATATGTAGTACGAAATGATCGGTCTCCCTTTCGTAATTAAAGTATTGAGGTGAAGTTCAGGGATTTCTAACGGGTTGAGTTTCAATTGATTTCAAATCCACGTGTTTTTCCATTTCCAGAAACACACTTTTATACAATTATCGTAGCTATTTATTAAGCTCTTCGGACGAATCCTCGTATAATGTTGATTGAATTTCAGTTACAGGTAAGTTCATTTAGTCATTAATATAATTATTTAAAGTAAATATTGTGTGGAAATAAGTTAGTGTTCATATAAGAACTTAGTAAGTAACTTTGTAAATAGGCATTAAATTACTGATAAATTCATAAATTTATAATTAAAAGGTAATATCTAGAAGGAGATCACAATGTAGTGCATTCCAAAATCATCTTTCGAAATTTTCAATGATTTAAGAACAAACACGCTTTAGAGAGTTAAAAAAAATCATCAAACTCAAAATGGACTTGATGACTACAGATTAAACTAGATACTGACTATTTCAGTACATCATTGGTACTAACATTTCAAATCTAGTTGTTGTTTTTTGCATATAATTATGTTTTGATTTTGAAGGAAAGTATAAAGTAAATAAATACGAAGAAATACTGATCAGCAAATAGTGTTTTATTTACAACTCTTTAATTAAGTTCATTACAGTTACATACACATACATAAATATCCCAATCATCAGTCATTCATCACGATTACACCGATATTACAGCTAGGTCGTTTAGTAATGGAGGCCATGATGTCCGTGCGATAACGGGGCGAGGTGCACAACGGGAGCGTGGACCACAGGGGCTGGGTGGTAGCCGGCGGTCTTGTGGACGACCGCGTTGAAACTGTGGATGCAAAAAAATATATGAAAATCTCAAATGGCGCTACAGATCGACCTCCCTGTTGCAGTGGTGAGCGCTATGGTCTTTTTACTGGGAGGTTTCGAGTTTCCCGACGGGGGCAATTTGGGAATTTATAATTTCTGAATGGAATCTGGTCTAGTCTTGTGGGAGGCATTGGCCGAGGCCAGTTACCACCCTACCGCTAAAGACATGCCGCCAAGCGATGGCGTATAGAAACAGATAAGGGTGTGTTGAATTATGGCGGTGGCCAATGGCTATCCTTTCCAAGTTACCCCGCTACCATCTTAGACTGCAACGCCTCTTACCATCAGGTGAGATCGTAGTCAAGGGCTATCTTGTCATCGAATAAAAAAAAAGATCCACCAATGTTCAGGTGCAGGGTCGCTAGTGGAGTGTTTAGTATTGCTACTAAGAAATTTACGAGGAAATCGGTACTACATTTTCATAACATTGTACGGCACTTGCATTAGAAAGAACTGACAGTAAAGATTAAGAACATTTGGACAACGGAATTGAGCGGAATGATATTTTAAATGTCCACCGGAACAGATAAGTTAGTGTTACTGTACTTGCAAGAGATAACTGCAAGTAGATGCTGATAGCTGCCGTATTTAGGAAAGTAGCTTTTTTGGTTATTACAAAAAAGATGAGATGACTTTCCACAGTTGACCTTGGAAGGTAAGATAATCGGGAAATCTGAGAGGCAAAGAAATAAGTGGCTCGACGACATAATGAAGTGAACCTGACAGAATTACACGGAAATTAGGAAAATAGCACATCACGCACGTCTATAATAATATAATGTAATAGCACGTCTGACTTGATGGTCTAATTTGATAGATCATGACCTAACCTGATAGTTTTAAGATGGAAATCGATGACATCTTACCGGAACATGCTAACACTTAGCAGCAAACTTTGTTAGGAGGTACGAGCTATCATCATTCCAATTTTAAACCAAATTTTTTTGCATTCAAGGTTCATTCGTTGTTGCGTGAAGGAGTAACAAACATCCATCAATACATCCATCCTCACAAACTTTTGCATTACTAATATTATAGTAGGATAGGATAGGATGCATCTAATATTGACGTAAGCTTACCCATGGTGGTCATCAGCGGTGTATTCTACTTTGCGCACGGAACCGTCAGGCTCCACAAGGGAGTAGCTTCCATGCACGGCGCCACCGTCGCGGCTCTCGTGCTGGGACTTGTGGTCGCCGGTGTGGGGATCGGCCACTGAGTACGCGAAGTCGTACTTGGGGTGAGACTGAAATAAAAAAAGGTTCTTGACATACGGACAAAAAGACGGACAAAGGAGTAAGCCTATAAGGGTTCCGTTTTTTTTCGAAACCCTAAAACTATGCATCAACTATATTCGAGAGCGAATCACTAAGACTAGCAGCGCACCACACTTTGAGGCACCTAAGATTTGGTCGATGTACTATTGCCTCAAGGGTCTAGCCAGTGGTTAGCAAGTTCGACTGCAGATGATGAGGTCCCGGGTTCGGTTCTCAGGTCGGGTCAAAAAAAAAAAGAACTGGAAAAAGGAACTGAAACCCAAAGTTAGGCGGTATGTCACTCCCGTACCTCGGAGAACACGTAAAGCCGTCGGTCCTGCGTCTGATCTCTCTCCGGTCGTGTCAGATTTTAGTCACTTCAGACTATGAGAGTGAGAGAATAGAGAGTGCACCTGTGCTTGCACACACTTATGCACTATAAGATATTCCAAGTAGATGGTTAATCCCTGTGGACATTGGCTGCCCTGACCAGATTCGGTCGGGATGACATTATTATTATGTGTACTTTATACTTACGTGGGCAATAGCGATAGGGGCAGCGTGCACAATGGGAGCGGCGTGTACGATGGGGGCAGCGTGGACTACTGGAGCAGCGTGGATAGCGTGAACAGAGTGAACGATGGGCGCTGCGGCGTAGTGGACGGGGGTGTCGTGGCGCACGATGCTTTGCGATGACACCGCAGACGCGTGGTGGTAGGGCAGGAGGCCAGCGTTGGCGGCGGCCAACACAGCGCTGAGGGCGATGATCTGAATAAAATTAAATAATTAGCTTCATCATCTCAACCTATCGTCAGCCCACTACGAGGTGGAAATCGAACTGTGAGGACTGCGGTGGAATAACGAGCGAGTCCGTTTCTGTGGCGTCCACCCCAGAAAGGGGAGAAGAACATGGGACAAGGAAGAATAGATAAATAAGTTATAGGGAGTCAAGAAGGCGCCTGGGAAACACGCCAAGAGCAAGTACCGGGCGCTCTCCCAAAGCTTCGGTCCATATAACCGCGAGGTTGGAGGGGCTATGGGTGGTGGCGGGTCCTGGCCATTACTACTAGGGTCTACTCTCAGATGGTAAATAAAACTGTTTGGACCGTAGTCCACTACATTGGCCAAGTTCAGATTGGCAGACTTCACACATGTTTGAGAACCTAGGAGAACTCTCAGGCATGCAAGTTTCCTCACGATGTTTTCCTTCACACTTAAAGCAAGTGACACTTAATTGCTTAAAACGCACACATAATTCCAAAGTCTTAATTAGAGGGCTATTACAGTTTCAATAATTATTATTTTTTGGAACAGGAATTACAGCTGCAGCTGGCCAAGTTTTAATAAACAGAAAAAATACATAAATAAAAAACTAGAAGAGTTCTAGAGATAGTGCAAAAACAAAAATGTAGGAAAGTAGTACTAATAAAAATTAAGGAGCAATTTCCAATTTCATCATCACCAAGTTATATTTAAACGTTACGCCAAGACGTTAAATTACATATCGAGTAAAGTTTACTACTTGAAGCTAGTAAAATAGGCCCTAATTTGATTTATTACTTGTCAATAAAACTTAATCGATAAAGGAAATTCACTTTAAAGTTTTCGTAAAGCTCAACGAATCAAAAGCTGACTTACTTTTGAGAACATTTTGCTGTTGTTAATCAGAGCAGGTGACTGATACCATTATCGGGTTCGGCTGGACTTTTATATGAAAAGCAAAAGACATAGTCCTGCGAGTGGTGGGGCTTGCGGTCACTTAAGTTCCGTAACTTTGACATAGCGAGGTCGTTGTTAACGCCAAGTTAGCGCCTGCTGTAAGCAGTGACCACCCCCTCCCTCACTTCCCCGGGCCCTGCGGATATTATCTACGTCAATGTTGCGTTACACACTAATTGAACGGTCTTTTATGCTATCGTTGCAATTACGGTCAAGTTAACGCGTTATCTCCAAATTAAACGAAATTCGATTTCGAAATTATTTAAATACTATTTGCACTTAGCACTGGCTAGTTAATTACACTGAATAGGTATTTTAAAAATACAATAAAACTTTCTAATCTTCTCAAAAATAAACTCAATATTATTATTTTATGAATACTTAAAACTATGAAATTATAGAAATTATTAAATATTCAAATTATTGAATACTATTTGCAATTAACACAGGCCAGCGAATTCTACTGATTAGGTATTTTTACAAAAAAATTTCAACTGTTATTTTTAATATTATAATTTTTAAGCTATTGCATAGCTTCTATCGCGGGCCTTGAGCGTGGAGACCGAATCCAGAAATTCCGTAACGAAAATAACCTGACACGGGACTCCTCTCACCGCTAGATGGCGTTGATAAAAAATGCTATGCAATAGCTTTACCGCGGCAGTCCCCGAGTGGCACACGTCTTTTTTTTATTACTTTATATTCAACTAAGACAGCAATCGAAATTAAGCGAGAAAGATTTTCGCTATGAAAGATTTTAATTACTTCATCATTTCAGCCTGCGGACGTCCACTGCTGTGCATAGGCCTTTCCCAAACAGCGCCACCACACCCAGTTCTCAGCCCTTCTCATCCAGCCTCTTCCCGTCACTCTGTTTATGTCGTCGGTCCATCTTGCTGGAGGGCGCCCCACACTACGCTTGATTGTTCGCGATCTCCACTCCAGAACTTTCCAACTCCAGGGGCCATCGCTCCTGCGACAAGCATGGCCAGTCTACTGCCACTTCAGCTTACTGATGGTTTGGGCTATGTCAATGACCATGGTGCTCCAACGGATCTCTTCATAGCGAATTTTATCCTTCAGAGAAACTCCTTACATAGCCCTCTCCATAGCTCGCTGAGCGACTTTAAATTGGTGGATTTGCCCTTTGTCAGTGTCTACGTTTCAGCGCCGTAACTACTCAGACATATTTCATCAAAGACACTGTCACCAGCACAAAATTATCAATTTTCTTTTGGTGAATCTTTACTTTAATGTGTTGAGAATAAATTATATAATTACTACTTACTTCACTTATTAGGTAGGTATGTAAAGACAAAAAATATACAGGTACATGTTGAGTTGATATCTCAGCTTTTTTGAATGGAAAAACGTGTAACTACATCAAACATAATTTTATTAAACTGTTAATAATTTTGACAGACTGCAATTAAAGTAATAATTTCGAGTTGAGAGCCGTTAAGTGGACAGATTGTATCAAAATAAGCGTAGCGTATAACATGCATATAACGCGTTATTACTACACTTGAATGTCTTGATACGGCTTTTCAGTTACGCCCAATACCTACGTTACGGTGGGTATTATGAACTGCTAAGTGCTCAAATGTTCATATATTTCAAGCTTTTACACGTGATTTTAAACACTATTTAAATAGCTGAGTTTATTTTGCAAGCCTTATACTGGACATTAAAAAAATGTTTACTTGCTGCTGCTTTTTTCAAAACAAAATATTACAGAAAACAATTGTGCATTTCACAACAACACTCTATCAGTTTTCCCATTGTACTTAAACTAAATACCCTAGAAACAGACATCATCCACTTTGCAATTTTACCTACTAGAATATGATATTAGTATTGTGAGCAATTGCGAAATGGTGCGATCAAATGCCCTATGACATCGACCACACAGCGGTCAAGTATTCGATTTCTTCATGTACCCAAGCTGGTAGGTGGTAATGTGATCGGGAGCAGATAAATTGAGCAATCAAGCAATTGATTGAATAAAGAACATTGTTTATTGGGACATACTTAAATGGGTCTCATGCTGCGTAGGCCTGCTCTTTCAAATTGTTTTCTAGCTTGCTGATGGCAGGTACGAGATAGGGCAGTTTCTTATTGATACACAGATAAAATTGTTTATACATGTATGAATATCAATTTACAACGGAATCACACTAATATTATAAAGGTGAAAGTTTGTATATGTGTGTGTGTGTGTGTGTTTGTTTGTTACTCTTTCATGTCACAACGAATGAACCAGTTTGGCTGAGGAATGGAGATAGCTCATACCCAAGATTAAAACGTAGTTTTCACCCCGTAAAATTAAATAATAAAAGGGTTTTCAATTCCCGTGGGAGTTAAAAGTACAGCTTGAATTTAGTTTAATGATATAAAATACGAGTAGCCTACAAGTAAACGTACCTAAAGGTGTATGATAAAAGTGCTAATAAAAAATTTTTGTCCCCGAACAAGTTTTCATTTGAGCGCCAACAATTCAATTTCCTCTAATACGTTTCATGATTTGCGGATATTTGAAAGAATAGGTACCTACGTTATTCATGGCTCGAATGGAACGCGCACGATCTGATTGATTTAATAGTGAGTGATTATTCTTGAGAATTTGTCGAAAACGATCGTTAAGACTGTCAGCGCCCACCGCCCAGGTCCGGTAGTTCATTAAGCTTGACGTGAACGTGATTCGATATCATTCATCGTCACGGAAGTGGCAAACCCCTTTCTGCTTTACATAGAAGCGGTTTACATTGCGTCGATGCGGTATTTGTCAGCATCAACTCTAAATATCGCCGGCCCACCATGCTGGCTAAGTGCGGAGTGGCAGATTTCACACACCTTTGGGAACATTATGGAGAACTTTCACGTATGCAGGTTTTCTCACAATATTTGCGTGTATTTTTAAAGCTAAAACTAATAACTAAACTAATTTAGAATAAAAAAAATACAATTTTAAAAAATAAGCAATTATTTTTAAATTAACCTCGAGAAATCAACATAAATAATGTCACAGACAAATTATGTGGTGTTTAATAAAATAGAAAAACTGATATGTTCAAGTTAAAATATAGTTTGAAGTTAATTTAGTTTGCCGTCTGTTTCATTACCTACTTAATAAAAAAAAATTACCACAACGAAATCCATATTAATAAATTTAAAAGGGTTAACCCCTTTTCATCCGAGAAAAGATCTGTACCCATTTGTAGGTGATGCGTTAATTTAATGTTGACGAATTTTAATAAATAAAATCGTTAAATTGACATGTAA
Organism: Hipparchia semele; assembly: GCA_933228805.2. Taxonomy (NCBI): domain Eukaryota; kingdom Metazoa; phylum Arthropoda; class Insecta; order Lepidoptera; family Nymphalidae; genus Hipparchia; species Hipparchia semele. The sequence goes on from OW121714.1 coordinate 10,393,864, forward strand.
ACGAAGCTTTGCAAAATACTGATATTGACAAGGCTTTGTGTGAAATAGAATTGGTTGAAAAAATAAGTACACCGTGGTTCAGAGGTCAGTCACCGTTAACTTTGACCATGAGATTGAGCTGACAATACGACCGTATTGATCAGTGTTATTACGAAGGACACCAAATAATTCGTTTATAATAAATTGGTGGTACAATTCTTCCTAAACCTAATTTTATCTTCGAAAAGATGCCTATCATAGCAATTGATGTTGGTGTCAACGAATAATTACTTGTCTCAATTTTTTGTTATCTGGAATTTATTAAATTTTTTCGCTACTTCTGTCTGTTTCTATCTGCTTCTTTCTTCTGGTAAAGTAAGTTGTAAGTTAATTAGTTTATAATAATTTACGATAAATAAAACTTATTTAATGTTACTCCACATCATCCTGTTTTATCATCCTGCTTCTTTCACAAAACTAAGGATTATCTTAAGGTTACAAGCTTATGAGAGAAATGAAAAGACTTTTCTTTTTGTTTCTTTCAAATTCAAAATCATTTATTTCATGTAGGCCAACTGGTAGCATTTATAAAGTTTCTAAGTTTCTACGAGTTGCACTAAATTACTCGAAGACTTCGAGTCGAAGTTCTAAACTAAATAACTAAGTGCAAAAGTGTGTCTGTTTGTTGGTTTGCCAATGACGTAGCAATGTAGCACCGAATGGTCGTGATTTTTTGCTCGGGTGACATAGGTTACTTATTGTCCCGAAAAATATAGGCTTTTCGTGAAATTTTTAAAGACCTAATGACACGCTGACGAAAAACTGGTTAATTAGAAAAATTCGTTTATATTTTAGCACACATTTAGTGCACATTCTCATATGATTCTCATTGCTTTTCTCGTATTGCCATTGCTTTCTTCGTATTTGTTGTAATCACGCTTTGTATTAATAGTGGCCTTTCAGCAATATACAACGTTAAAGACCCACTTTAAAGTGTTACTAAAAACAGCAGTATACTTAATCCTGTCAAGTGTCAACGACACTAGGTCAGTGGGAGAAATGCGGCAGCTACCGATTATGACACGAAGTTAGTAGAACTGGTCGGTTATCTACAGGGCATGGGCGTAGAATAAGTATTTCGATTTCAGGTAATTCCTCGATCCTAATTTATTATTGCTTTGCTGTGACTCTCATTACTTAAGTTATGCAAACTACTGTTTTGGTTTCGCAATACGTTCCTAGGATAATAAAAATTGGGATTCGGCTTCCACACAAAACGGTAATACAGATTTTTTAATACATAAACACAGCACTTTTCAACTCTAATAACTAACATATTTTAGTTACTGTTGAGAGAAGTGTAGCCTAGTTACGATAGTAGAGTAATGGGTGGACCTCGGCTGTAATAATTTTAGTAAACGCAAAGCTTATGACAAAACTAAATTCTATAATTAATTGGTCAGGATTTGAATGAACCATTCTTTTTCTGCAAACAGATGGTTTTCTTTGCCTAAATTTTCAACAGCAAAGCTTCAAGGTGTGGTATTACTGTTAAGTTATACAAAAAAAAGTTGTATTCGTCAAACGGTCTGCATTAAAAAAAAAAACTTTTTGAATTAATGATTTTTAGAAGCTACAATGGGGCACTCATATAGCAACGCTTGCTGGCAAACTTAGCTCTGCTGCTTACGCTGTTAGGAAGATTCGACAGTTGACTGACATAGAAACTGCAAAAATTGTTTATTTTGCATATTTTCATAGTATTATGTCATACGGAATCTTACTGTGGGGTAAGGCAGCCGATATTGGAAAAATTTTTGTATTGCAGAAGAGGGCAATCCGCGCAATCTATAATTTGAGACCGCGGGATTCCCTTCGAGAAAGATTTAAAGAGATAGGCATTCTTACAGTAGCTTCACAATATATTTACAACAACATAATATTTGTCAGACAAAACATTTTGAGTTACAAAAAAAAGGGTGATTTATCCCATAGACCAAGTAGAAATCCAAATAAGCTCATGTATCCTGGGCTGCGCCTCAAGAGGGTCCAAAAGTCATTTGTGAGAATGGGCGTGACGTTCTACAATAAAATTCCACAATCAATCTTAGACTTGCCTCTACACAAGTTTAAGAAATCAATTAAATCCGCTCTCATGGAAAAAGCATATTATACAATTGAAGACTACATAAATGATAAAAAAGCGTGGATATAATTCGCTCCAGTGATTCATGAGACAGTGATAACTATCCTATGTAACATGAATTTATTGTATTCTGTTCTACGGTGTTTCCACTTTATTTGTGTCTCAGTCATGTCTCAAAGTGAATAGTTTAATATTGATACTCAATTCGATGCCTCAACATGGGTAGCCTGAGTAGTCATGCTCTCTTTAAACATTTCTGTGGTGGTGTCGTGTGATGCGGGTTGTTACGTTCCCTCAAATATGGTTGAGCGAAGCAATGGCTGGATCATGCGTCATGCTCGTGAACGGGTGCCACCAACGGGAATGGGTCTGCTTTTGCCTGCCTGTGTTGACATGTATTAAATTGTATTTATTTGTATTTTTATTGTATTTATTTTTACTTGTATTGTACTCAGGAAAATTCATCGTGGAAGCACTGAATACATAGCATAGTTTCAATAACAATTGTAAAATTTATTTATTTTTTGAAAAGAGCAACCGCCGAGTTTCTTGCTGGCTCTTCTCGGCAGGAAAGGCATTCCGAACCAGTGGTAGATTCATTGACGATTCAAAAGTGCTTGTAAAAAGTTTATTTTAATAAAAAATATTTCTATTCTATTCTATTCTATTCTATTTTAGCAAAGTTCAGTAGGTGTTTATCTATATGAAACAAAAATTTATTACTTCATGTTACTCCCACAATGTAATAAAATATTATCTAAGACACTGACAATAGTAATACAAAAAAGAATTGACTAAATAAGATTGTGTCTGTAAAATATTAAACATGATTTAGTAATCTGATATTTTAATATCTAACGACAGGATGTTAATTATTCCATTGCATTACAGTATTAAACTATTTCAATACCACATGATTGAGTCGAGCTAGAATCAAGTTTATGTGCAACATACTTTCCGATGTAAATAACAGCCTGGAATGCTTTCGTCAGTACTTTGAGATTATCAATTAAATTGTCTTTCGTAACGCGGTATAGTTTTCAATCGCGTACTATTTTGGTCGTTGTTGAACGTTTCCTAATATGATTGTTTTGAGACATGAACAGCTTAAGGTTATGGACAGGACCTGTCACGAAGTAACTAGTAAGTTATTAATATTAGGTAAGAAAGAACTTTCGAGTAGGTACTTTATTTCGCGCATTGTACAACGCAACCTTGTATTGTTAAAATACTGTTTAAAGTTAAGCAGTGTTTAGTTTTTCTTTTTTAAGATTGAGATTTTAAGTTTGACATAAAACAATCTTAAAAATCTGTTGTTTCCGTACTTTTTATCAATACAAATTTAAATACAATTTAAAATTTAGAGTTATTTTACAGGTGTTATATTTTATCTCAAAAATATATTGAAAATATAATATAATTACAAAGTGCGATGCACATAACTTTTTCTATTAAAATAGCAAATAGCGTTGTATAATTTTATAGCGTGTATTTTTTTTAATAGGTAAAAATGAACGTTTTTAACTAGAGTAAAATTACTATCATCAGGTTGGTAGGTGCCTGATTGTTGACTTTACCTGATGTTGTAAGCGCCTGCAGAACATTGTCTGTGTACTTACGCATTCATAAGGTACTTTATTATTTTTTAAGTAGACAACTTAATTAGTTTTATCAAATAAAGTTAAAAGTCACAAAAGAATAATTATTGTTCACATCGTTTCAAGGCTTATTTATTTAAATAATAATAATTGAGTATCATTTCATCACAGTAAGGCTAGGGAACACGTATTTCTTAGGTATCAGCTTAATGGTGGTATTGAGCGGAGTAGATGTGGTGGTTCGGTCCGGAGTTTTGTACTATCGCGTTGAAACTGAAAAAAATATTATATGTGTTAAGATAAAAGTAAAAATCTAATGCTAGAGTAGTTCTTCTATTCTTACAACTTAATACGTTTTCATAATTCCATAATACCGCAAATATTAATTGAAGCAATTAAATATCAGTTGCTTTAACGGTAAGGAAAACATTGTGAGGCCTACATACCTAAGAGTTCTATAAAATGTTCTCAAAGATATACGAGGTCCGTCATTCCTTACTTGGTGAGTATGGTGGAATACGAGCTAAACCCTTCGAGAAGATTCCTTTACCCCGTTGTGGGTCAACGACGGGTTAAGATGAATGAAAAAATGTATCTTATGTTGGTTACGGCTTGCATTTCATGGAGAAGACGAAAAATAACAAGGATTAGTGTAAAGAAAGCTAGGAGAGTTATAAGATAAGGAATATTTCCGTATTCAGCTTATCAGAAACTTGTTCATTTATAAAATTGGAAGCCCTTGTGGATTGGCTATAAATAGGCTGCACTTGAGTTTTGTTATTGTTTACATTTAATAAATCATCGAGATATTAAAACTCGTTCTACAACTGGTTCGCTGCAGACACCTGTTCACCGATATGCACTACGTTAAGCACAGAGGTCGATTGAGGTCATTATTCATATGATACCGGAACGCAAGATTACCGGTTTTACTGCCATGTGATTTTATTAGCGACGTCATGTTACGCGTCTGTTACGTATATGAGAAGCTTCCTGAGAAAGCAATGCCAAGTACTGCAAGTCATGTCAATGGTGCGTTTTAAAGAATTTTTACGCAATTGTGAGAAAGTTTTCGCGCTTTATGTCACGTCAGGTTCAGTTCTAAAGGGGAGTGGTTTGATTGTGCTCATCATTCACTCATCATTGAATGATTAGAAGAAAGTAGAACATTAATTCTACACGTAACCACTAGGATATCATTGCTCATATAAAATGAAAGAAGATCCTTTACCCATTGTGATCATCGGCAGAGTAGGACACTTTCCTGTAAGTGCCATCGGGCTGCACCAGGGAGTATTCGCCCTTCACCACATCACCGTCGCGGCTTTCGTGCTGAGCCTTGTTGTCACCGGTGTGGGGATCCGCCACCGAGTAAGAGTATTTGTACTTGGGGTAGGACTGCAAGAGTAATAATGAATACATAACTTTATATCTTTCAAAGCAATCGCCTCATTCGTGATCAAATAGAGTTTTCATACTTACGTAGTAATCTTTAGCTGCTCCATATTGACTGGCATAACCACCAGCGTAGCCACCACCGTAAGGACCACCGTAGCCCCCAGCAAGTTGACCACCATGACCTCCTGCGAGTTGACCACCGTAGCCTCCTGCGAGATGACCACCGTAGCCTCCAGCGAGTTGACCACCGTAGCCTCCTGCGAGATGACCACCGTAGCCTCCTGCGAGTTGACCACCGTAGCCTCCTGCTAGTTGACCACCATAGCCTCCTGCGAGATGTCCACCGTAGCCTCCTGCGAGTTGACCAGCGTAGCCTCCTCCAAGTGAACCAGCGTAGCCTCCTCCAAGTGAACCAGCTCCAATGCCACCGTGGGGAGAGGCAATGGACAAGGAATTTACGTTGGAAGTGGAAGTGGCATGGACAAGAGGACCACGTGGTCGAGACAAGGCTCCGTTAGCTAAAGAATTGCCATAGCCAAGGGTTGATGCGTGACCAAGAGATGCACCGTGGCCTAGAGCGCCGCCGTATCCGCCGAGAGCACCTGCGTGTGCGAGAGGAGAGGCAGCTTGACCAAGCGCTCCGTTGTAACCGAGTGGAGATGCCCAAGGGTCAGCAGCTGCTAGTGCACCGTGCCCTAAGGAGGCACCTTGACCTAATGCACCCAAAGGAGCTCCGTGCCCTAATGATGCACCACTAAGGAGGGAAGCCCCACCATGACCTAGGTTCCCAGTGTGAGCTACAGCTAAAGCTGCAGCTAAGACGAAAACCTGAAAATTAAGGAACATATTAATAAATATTTAAAGTATGCCGAGTATTCAAGATTAGTTTGGCCAGCCAAAGGCGCAATGTCGACGCCAGTATGGATATTATACCACGCTGCGGTGATATCGATGATATATTTATTTTATTTTAGAAGTAATATAAAACTAATTGTTCATTATTATAACTACATATTTAATTAGTATTTGGGTAATTTAAAATTCCCATAATAAAAGGTTTATGAGATTATTTTCAAATGAATCGTTTACTTACTTTTGAGAACATTTTGGTATTTGGATTGTACTCTGTGACTGACATAGCTTTGATAAGTTATCGTGGGTTTTATAAGAATCTTCATGGTAGAGTCGGTGGGGCGCCGAAACATCTTAATGAGTACATACGCGGTCGCAAGGTCGCCGCGCTTTGTTTAAACCGCTCTCGTATACCTATTACAAACATCGAAAAAAGAATTGTTACTTAACAATGATTCTCTGTGAAACTGTGATTCCACTCCAGATTGTTTGGTCAAAGCAACGGACGTTAACATAAAGATACAATTATTTTATTTGTAGGCTCATACCATTCCCGACAATGAGGAACAATAGGAATATATCTCATTACAGGTAGAGTTCACACATCCAAAGAATTTATGAACGTAATGCAAAATATAATATCTACCTCATGCCTTAAAAATGAATTATTGTTATGTTAGACTCAACTTAATTGTCATTGGCATGTAACAAATAACTAAGGAACAAATGAAGGAAAAAATGTGGTAGTTAAATTTTATTGCTATTTTTATTGGAGGTATGTACCTACGAACCAACTTAAAAAATTTACTCTATCAGACCTAAAACTTATGGCCTATTTCACCACGGCAAAGTAAGCTTTAACAGACGAATAAAATTGACAGTTTTTGTGCTGGCAATTTGACAGAATGTACAATTTATTCGATAGTTAACTTTCTCGGCGATGGTGCACACAGTAAATGGTTTAAGTATATCCCGCGATTTCGTCCGCATATTTCAGATAAGGTTTGTATTGTATTAAAGGATAGTTGAATGACTCCCCTGGCCCCGGCTATTTTGCTTCGTTAACTGAACTGTACTGAGATCTATTAAGTATTTCAAACTAGTTGATGCCCGCGACTTCGTTCGCGTGGATTGAGGTTTTTAATTCCCGCGGGAAATCTCTTATTTTCGAAATATAAAGTAGCCTATGTGTTATTCTAGACTATAATAATTTATCTCTGTGTCAACTTTCAGCCATATCGGTTCCGTCGTTGCGACAAATGTTTGACAGTTACAAAACCCATGAACATTTTTATGGGAAAATCAAGGGAAAATGTTTTTTCTTTTATTTTCTTCTTTAGACAATTTTCCAATGTTTGTAATAGTTATTCTGCTATTCGGGACGGAAACAAATACAATAAATCAAAAACCATCAAAATCGGTCCAGCCGTTCTAGAGTTCCAAGTGTTCGAACAAACCCGGCTTTGCTTTATATATTAAGAAGATATTATTTTACGTATCATCTTCGTACCTACAGTTGGAAATCGGAAAACATGAAGAAGAAACAAAATATAACACAATACATTTTAACATCATAAAATAATAGTTAATATACTAACATACATCATATTTTTAGTACTAATACTTTAATATGGAATTGAGAAATGGATGTTCAAAAATGACCTCACTTAGATTTTTAACATTGACGGAGATCTCATAGATAATGATCAGTTTTTTCGTTATGGAACATAAACTTTGGTTTAAACTCTTGTTAATTATTATCTTTACTAATTATCTGTTAGTCAAGTACATTTTGGCTATTTTCCTACATCTATAAAATAGAGTAAATCATACAATGACCAGTACAAACAATCAAGTCTTACAACGAGCATATCTGCTTGATATCTTACATTTTTGTGTAACAAAAAAAAATTAAAAAATCTAAGTGTTTTGCAAAACAAGATGAACCAATAATAACATATTCGTATTAACACCACAACTAACATATTTGTTAAGTAAATTCTACTATTACCTATTATGCGAAAGTGTGTCTGCAGGTTGTTTTTAATCACGCCGCAACAGAGCTAATTATAATCGTCAGTTCCTAAATCCCCACAGTTTAGGAAATCAGTACCCCTGCAGCACCAGAATTGAGGAGTTGGAACCCGAAGTTTTTATGGGAGATTGAGTTTTTTGTGAGAATCCCGGGGGAACTCCCTTATTTTATGGGATAAAAAGTAGCCTATGTGCTATTCCAGTCTATAATCTAATCGGTTTAGTCGTTGCAGCGTGATTGAATAACAAATGTCCATACATCCAAACTTTCGCATTACTATTACAATACTCGTAGGATTTGTCGTACAGCTATGAGATAAAATTTTATAGATTGCAATATATTTAAGGGGGTAATTAATTGATTGCATTTACGCCCATAAGGTTTCACGCACTTGGCCCTAATTCTTATAACTATTCGTGACGAAATTGCGTGAAAATTGTCACGACTTGAGCTGATTAAATTTATTACCATTCATTATAAATTTTACTAGTATACGTAGGCAAGTAAATAATTACTGCAAGACTTGCAAATAGAGTAGCAATCTGTTATCATACCTTCTGACCATGGCTTTTCTGTAGCATACTGGTTGAACAAGACAAAAGTTTAAAAATTGTAACCCTTCTACGCTACTTCCTACCGGGATACTCCAAGCATAACTAGAAGCTAGGCTTGGAGTGTCATAAATACGCGCATCTTAACGGGTACATTTATCATATTTGTTGGATGTCCTAAAAAAATTTATATTTTGTCTTATTAATTATAAAATTATAATTACAGGTAAAAGAATAAGAATCAGCCAGTTTGATTTAAGAAAATTTAATAAGTTAAGTATATATTTACAGGAAGTATTTAAACATTACAATATAAGGAAATCACTTATTAGTAGTGGCTGTAGGCGGGCTGAGGGTGTACGGACGGGGCAGAGTTGTGTACCACTGCGTTGAATCTGAAAAAAAAAGCTTAGTATTAACACATCATAAAGTCTTTATCTTAATCAACCAATAAACTGCCAATAACCCAACCATAACTGTCCACTGTGGCACAAAGATCTCTTGCATAGATTTCCACTGGCCTCAGTCTCGCCTGTATCCAGCAGCTCTCTGAGATTCGTCTGCCGTCGTCAGTCCACCTAGTTTCTCCGAACATTGCGTGTTGCAAATGCCAACTTATGGATTCAGAACATGGTCGCTAAATATGAGCCTCTTATGAAGGCTCAGGGTCATTTAGAAAGCGATGGAGAAAGAAAGGCTCGGTTTATGCCCAGATCAAATCAGAAATGAGGAGATTGTCACGAAAACCAATCAACTAAAGCTCAGCGAGTCATAAAGCTGAAGTGGAAATGGGTGGGGCACATTCTTCAAAGAACCGAGGGTCCTAAGGTGCCCCATACCGGAAAGCGCAATATTGGCAGAACTCAACTACCATAACAGCTTTTTCCTCATACCACTCTTGATAGAGCGGTCTTAGTCATCATATTCATGAGCATCATCATCATGAGCAACCTATTTAAGTCTCACTACTGAGTGCAGGTCTCCTCTCAGAGAAGGGTTATAGGTCGTAGTCCACCACACTGACCCAATACGAATTGGTAGACTTCACAGATCTTTGAGAACATTAGAATTGAGGTGTGCAGGTTTCCTCACGATGTTTTCCTTCACTGTTGATATTTAATTGCACATAACTCCAAAAAGTCAAAAGCCTGCTAGGCCGGGCTCGAACCTGCGTCCCCCAGAATAGGAGACCGCAGTGCTAACCACTAGGCTATCACTGCGAAACCGAATACACGAAGTTTTATTCATGGTGGGCCTGTACAAAGGATAGCTTACCCGTTGTGGTCATCGGCGGTGTACTCGACCTTGCGGACGGAGCCGTCAGGCTGCAGCAGCGAGTAGTAGCCGTGCACGGCGTCGCCGTCGCGGCTCTCGTGTTGCGACTTGTGATCTCCGGTGTGCGGGTCGGCTACCGAATACGCGAAGTCGTATTTGGGGTACGCCTGAAATGGACGTGAATTTACTTTAGTCATCATTAAAGCCTACTCCAGATTTTGTATGCGAACAGACATTCTATAAATATATTTTATAAATGTCCTGTCGCGACTGATCCACGCGTCAGGTGACCAAAAAGCTGGCTCCTATTTAGCCTAACGACTTAGCCTCGCTATCCAACGACGTAGGTAATAGCGCCAGTATCTTGGGCACTATGCTCGTTAACGACCACTCGGACGGTGTGTATTTTCTTTAAGTAAAGTTAATAATAGTTTATTTATTTTAATAATTTTTTATATTACTACATTTTATCACTATTATAAAAAAGTGTTTACTATTTTATTAAGAAAAATGCTAAAATTTGTCAGCTTCAATTAAATTATTTTGGCTGTCTGAATATCTAATCGGACAGTACAATATAGTAAACACTACTTAGTAACAAAAATACACACTGACGCATTTCATAAGGTCTATTGAGGCTAGCATACGCACCATGAGAAAATTTTGTCTACTACTTTACTTGTGAATCTGAAGAAATACCATGAGATATTTTGAATAATTTCCTCGCGACGCGCAGGTTAGCCCGATTGGGCATGTACTCACATATTCATTGTGTCCAGCATAATTGCCACTGTACGCTGAAGGGGCATAGGCCAGGGGAGCAGCGTAGGCCAATGGAGCGGCGTATGCCAATGGAGTGGCATAATGGCCAGCATCGTGGCGCACGATGTTTTGAGACGATACCGCGTGACCGTACAGGCCAGCGTTAGCCGCTGCCAAAAGGGCTCCAAAAGCAATGATCTGAAAACAAAAAGTTGACCATAATTATTCATATATATAATACTCGCGACTTTTTCCGCGTAAAAGTTTCTTAAAAATCCCGCGGATCCCTCTGTTCTTCGGAGATAAAAAGTAGCCTATATCTCTCTTCAAGTTCCCAAATATACCAATGCTGAAAATCACGTTGACCCGTTGCTGTGTTGTTGCGTGATTGAAGGACAAACCAACAAACAAACATATTTTCATTTTCATGTTTATAAGTATGGATACAGGCAATAAATCTGTTTGCCTTGTGCCTATATCCAATACAAGCTTGTGCAATACAACTATTGCCAATTTTATTCTAATGAGGGTTGAATTGATTGATGTACTTGTATTCGTTTTTGTCATAATCCACACAAGGTCACAAGAAATTGATTTGATTAGGAACGGTCAAATCATTTATGTTCTAAGTTAATCTAGTTTTTCTTGCGTAATTACGATCGTGATATTTGATATATTATATTTTTTGTCATACTGCACTCACTTTGCTGAACATTTTGTTTAGTGTTTGGTCGATTCAATTCAACGATTGATATCAGTGGGTTTTGGCCGTGAGTATATATAGTCCGTTTAGAAAAAATAAGAGTAAGTGGGGTGACATTAGTTCATGCGCGGCTCGTAAAAATAACAATAACGACAAAGGTCGCATTAAGATAATTACCTAACAGCAATAACGTTCCACGATACGGCGTATCTATCTCTGTCCGAGATATACATTCGTTGTGATGATATCGATGCATTTTACTTATTAAAAAACATCGGCCCGGAAATGGTCCGGAAAGCCCATTCCCTGAAAGTAGGTAGAAGGTAGGAAATAACAAAATGTCGGGATTTTGGGGTTGTTGTTTCGAGAAATAAATATTAAGTCAAATTTTTAAAAAATTACAAAAAGAAAAATAATTTTAGATTAATCTTTAGACAAGTAGACAATCGTAATATCGCGTGAAGGGTAATCATTAGATAGGTATGTATTATCTAGGTAGGTATGCCTATTTACAATATTGTTTTTTTACGTTTACTACTCATAAGCAATAAAATATACGTGGGCAATCAATAATAAAAATAATTAGACTTAAATAGTTTTCAAAGTTTTATTTCTTCAGCAATGAAACTTTTGAAAGGCCCGTTCCTGTACCTACTGTAGCCTGCAAGGTTTGTTTGCTTAATCTATAATTTTGTCTTTTATTATAAAATTATAAAATGGATCGTAAAAGATAATTAATTTTTTAAACGATGCACGATGTAGTATTTCAATGAGTAGTAGGTTTAACTTGAAAAACCAGCGTGATTTTAAAAACTAAATGCACGCGAACGAAGTCGCGGGCATCAGCTAGTGTTTAATATACCTAAGGCTCGAATTACACTGGAACGTATCTAGCTACTTATACTGTGATCTATACAGCTTGCTCTTACTCAGCTCATACTCAAGATAGAGGTTAAAAAAGGGTTAAAACGAGACACAAAAATACTCTGACATAAATCTGTCTCGTTATAACTCGGTCTTGAATCTGAGCTGAATGAGAGTGTGGTCTATATTTCAGCATGAGTTCACATTTTTCACATTTGTTTAAGGACTTCTTCTCCTTGTTCTTTATCAACCGAAAGATGTCCACTGCTGGACAAAGGTCTCTTGGACTCGCTTTTGCACCACTTGCATCCAGAAGCCTTTTGCGGTGCGGCTCCGTTAAATATCGTTGTTCCACAAGTGGAGAGGGGTCTGCCAACACTGCGCTTCCCGGTGCGAGGTCGCTACTTCAGCTCTTCGAACTATATGTCCCGCCCATTTCCACTTCCGTTACACGACATGCTGAGATGACTCGGTTTTTCTGCGGATCTCCTCATTCCTGATTTTATCTCGCAGGGATATTCCGAGCATAGCTCTCTCCATCGTCCAATGTGACCCTGATCACGAGACTTATCTAAGGGCAAAATGTCAAAAACTACACAGCGGTTGACGGTTGTAAGTAATACTGTTTATGGTTTGCACGCTCTTACGTAATTGCAGAGATTTATTATTCGGCTGTAAGTCAGTTTAGGATCAATCGCTAATCTCAATTTTTATCGTTGCTAATTGAAATTAATCAATATTTCACAATATGGAATTTCAAGTATTCTAATTACTTACCTATGTTTTGTCTTGCTAAGTCGCCCCACTTATTAATATTGTGTGTTCTATGATATAAAAACCACGGGTACCTGGCTATCGACATCAATCACTGGCCAACCCTGCAATAATAATCAACAATGTTTGCCAAAGTGAGTGGGACATTAATTAGAATGCTTAACAATATGTGATTATTTTCGGCAAGATATTATTCATAAGAAAAGATGTATTTTCTTTGATCAAATATTTGTGAAAATGCGTGCGTCTCTTGGCGATCTAATTTATTATGCGTTTGTCAAATATTCATTCTATGCCAAGGTCAAGTTTATGTGATAGGTAGCAATTTTACCAACAATTTGTGCAATTGAAGTCAAGGTGACCAAGTTGTAGAAAGTGGATTAAAGTCACATTAAAGTACTAAGAATAGTGATTTATATTTTCGAGAAAGATTAAAGAAAGCATAAGTTGTTTCGTCTCCAAGAGGGAGTGAAGTGTCAGAGATTAGTTTATTAATCTGTAATAACTTCATACGTGTGATTATTTGAACATGTAATTTTGACTACTGAAATGTGTATTGTTATTATTTAAGCTATTTTCTACAAGGGAGAATGGAATTTCATACTTGGTTTGTTTGGTTTGTTTTTAATTCCTGTCCCAATATAGAGGGAAATATTTCATCTAGTCCGGTGTCCTAAATGATATTTCTGTTTATTTTCTTCTTGTTCACAGACTTTATTCTCTCTAGTTTATATTTTTTGTGCCTCATATTTTTCAGGTCGTTCGTTTATTAGCTTCATTTTTTATCTTTTTTCTTCTGCCTGTTTTTTTTGTACCAGTTAGTTACATTGTTATTTAATTTGATGATTCTGAAGTTAATTTTACTATTTGTACCTCCACTACATATTTTAATAGGGTTAAAATATGTCAAGACATGTTTAATTAGGTATGTTAGCTTCTGTGGTCACTGGTGTTAGGTTATAAATTTTTTAACATTGTCAAAGTAACAATGATAGTTTTATTATTTTCAGATCGTAGCTTTCGGAGCCATGCTGGCCGCGGCCAACGCTGGTATCCTTGGCCATGCTGTCTCCTCACAAAGCATCGTGCGTCATGACGAGGGTCGCATTGGCGCTTCTTTGGCCTACGCTGCCCCTTTGGCATATGCTGCACCTTTGTCTTACGCTCCTGCGGTCTACGCTCCCGTTGTTAGTTATGCTGGCCACAATGAATATGTAAGTTATTAGTATCACACTATCTCACCAATATTATAAAGGCGAAAGTTTTATATGTGTGTGTTGGGTGTATGTTTGTTACTCCTTCACGCCACAACGAATGAACCGCTTCGCCTAAACTTTTGAATGCAGATACTACATCTAGGATTGACTACATTTTATCCCGGAAAATTAAAGAGTTCCCGCGAGAATCGAAAAATTTTAATCCACGCGTATGATAATGTTCTCTGCAAAAAACAATTTTCATCAATCACCATTTTTCTCAATTTTCATTCAGGCAAGACATTTGTTTTTTTATTATTGCTAGATAGGCTTGTGCTTCATAAAACTCAATGATGAAAAGCACTGATGAGGTTTAAGTTGGAGGGCGTTTCGTTTACCTAGAAAGCCCTATTTACTCTTGCCTTGAAGAAATCTACTATAATTCCAACCATTTAGATTTGTTTCACGCTTATGCTATTAAGTAGGCTTTTAATCATATACTTATTCTTCTATATTTTACAGGCTTACCCCAAATACGACTTCGCGTACTCGGTAGCCGACCCGCACACCGGAGATCACAAGTCACAGCACGAGAGCCGCGACGGCGACGCCGTGCACGGCTACTACTCGCTGCTGCAGCCTGACGGCTCCGTCCGTAAGGTCGAGTACACCGCCGATGACCACAACGGGTAAGTTACCATCCCCTAATTCCACATCATCTAGTTCTCTTGATCTTGGCGCTATCCAGCAGCGTTTTATACATTTGCAACGCGGTAGTTTTAACCTGCATGACCATTAGAAAACGATAGCATTCCCTTTAATAATAATTCAATGCATTATGCCGTCGACGCGGGGCTTAGCCAGGATAAGTCACGGAAGACCTTTCTGATAGGAAAAGCGCCCATCAGAACACCTCTGCCGAATGCCGCATGCGTTGTCTTTGTTGAGATCGCACATGACGCTCTAAGCTCTCATAGGAATTATTATATTTATTTATAGGGAAGAGGTTATTTCTTTCACTGCATCATATTCCTGATTATTGCGGGTCGTAGTCCCTTTCCTTTATACATATTTTGGTAGGAGCTTTCTTGGGATAAAGAATTGGCGACAAGACAACGAGGCTTGGAATCTCAGGTGTAAAGGTTATTAACATGTTAATGATAATTAACGTGACCAACGCACTATGGAAAATAAATGTGTGTATCGGATCAAAAATCGATAACTTCTTTATTACTGAAGATTATACTTTGCATTTTTGCACAAATAAAGAGTAGTGTATAAGGCTTTAAATGCAATGTGTTTTTAATATAATTTATTGTAAGAAATAATATTAAAAATTAAAATAAAATTCAAAGTGTCAAAAATGACCTTTAATTTTTTTCTTTAACTATCAATACTATTTATAATGTGTACAAAACCTAATTACCTTATTCTTAACACAAAAATATAAATCAATGTTAAAGAAAAACACAAAATATCCCGGAAAAAATCTCTCGCATTTACTCTTATTCATTGAGGAGTTCCGTCCTCCATCTCCGAAGATATTCATCAGATCTTCACCAAATTTAAATGGGACCAACCTGACGATGTTCTTTCAAACATTTTTTTTTTTTATTGAAATCGGTTCAGATTTAACGGAGTTATGGAGTAACATTGCCAAAAAAAAATAAAGAAAAAATAAAAATATGCGTCGAATTGAGAACCTCGTCTTTTGTTTGAAGTCGGTTAAAAACAAATGTTGTCATCAGAGATTTCATAATTTTCTTTGAAAATTATTGATAATGCCTCAAATTTTGTACCTCCTTCAATATAGGAAAGGATTAATTCACGTTTTGAACACTTGAAACTAGTCATTGAGAAGGGGTATATACAAAATGTAATTATAAAATATATTTTGTAACAATGAAACATCTGTTTAATTGTAACTACAAATTTTCTATAAATCAATAAATTCATCAACTCTTTATATATTACTAGCTATTTCCCGCGACTTCGACCACGTGGAAAAAGTTTAGAATGACATACTACTATCCGCGAGAAGTTATATGTCCTCTAATTCCGATAATATTCAGTAGATCTTCACTAAAATTGAACAAAATACTTCTAATAGTACACAATTTATAATAAAGAAAGAATTATTAAGTTTGGTTTAGATTTGACGAAGTTATGGAGCAAAATCAACAAAAATATTCATCCCCTATTCCGGATAAACCTTATTATTTATTAGGATAAAAAGTATCCTA
The DNA here is from genome assembly GCA_933228805.2 of Hipparchia semele. Lineage (NCBI taxonomy): Eukaryota > Metazoa > Arthropoda > Insecta > Lepidoptera > Nymphalidae > Hipparchia > Hipparchia semele. The sequence goes on from OW121714.1 coordinate 10,410,240, forward strand.
TATAATGACCCGGGGTAACAGATATACCAAATTTCAAATCTTCTCGGTAGTAAATTAGAAAAAATACTATTGATATAAAAGTCTACATTCCAAACCGCAATAGAGAGCGGTTTTCTGTTTTCTGACTTTTTTCACATTTTCGCAAATAACTTCAAAAAGCGCAAATATGCGCAGCTAATTTTAATAAAGGTTTCTTATGAATAAGTAGGCTACAAATAAACATTAAATTTAAAGCGTGGGGAAGCGTGGGTAACTATTAAAAGTCTCAATGAATTTGAAAAATCCTTTTTTTTCGCCACATTTTAAGTTACAATTATTTTACCTTAAATTTTAACATAATATTACAAAAATATTAGTTGTCCAAAAATATTCAAAAAATGAGCTTTCCAGAAATATATAATACTTTATATGTATTCCTACAAAGTTTAACTTTAAAATCCCTTTGAAAATGATGAAGTTAAAAGGTTTAACATGGACGTCCGAAAAATAAAAAAGTTTGTGGCCCTGTAAAAAAAATACTATAAATAATTAGTGCAAAATTTCTACATTATAATTTAGTTTGACTCTTAAACTAATAAATAAAATTAAAAAACTACGCCAATTGCGGCATTGATAAAACCATTTATGATATGCCGTTGTACTAGCATATTCCATAGTGCAACGGCTTAACGTGCTCCCCGAGGCACGTAGGGAGTGCAAAGGCCAAATTTTGGACACCCAATATCGGTCATCCATCCAATTACCGACCAGGGTCAACGTTGCTTAACCAGCGTGATTATTTGATATGCGCTGTCACATTTAGGCGACACGTCATTCTTTCAGGTTGTTTCATACAAAGTCATGCCAGATTTATTAATAGATTTATTTTTGTTTTTCAGATTCAATGCCGTCGTACATAATTCCGCCCCATCAGTACACCCCCAGGCTTACTACCCTCACTATTAGTAGCTAAAACCAAATTTAGTATTTTTAATGGAACCTATTTTTTAATTTATTAAACGTTATACAAATATCTATTCTTTTGTTTTAATTACATCACATAATATCCCACTAATATTATAAAGGCAAAAGTGTGTATGTGTGTGTGTGCGTGCGTGCGTGCGTGTGTGCGAGTGTGTGTCTGAAATTTGGAATGGAGTTAGTTCATACCCAGGATTAAAACACAGGCTACATTTTATCACGAAAAATTAAAGAGTTCCCGCGGGAATTTAAAAAACCTTATCCACGCGGATGAAGTCGGGGGCGTCATCTAGTTTATTAATAAGTCGTTATTTTATTTGTAGGTCAACTACTACGGTAAATTATGACTATTAAGTTCACTTAGAAGATTCTAAAAAACTATGTATCTAGTTTGAGTAGATTAGAGGATAATTCTTTGCAAAATCTAAAGTTTTTAATACGGGGTTTTTCAACTTCATACTTTTTGTATCGTTCTTTATTTCCGTTGATCTACAGCATAAAGACAGCATCCGATGTTATTGTTAGATCCACGTTCAAGGCTATTTAAAAAAGAAGTTTATTATTTTCAGTACAGTGAGGCCGTTTCGTTTAGTTTTTATATCATCGTTTTTCTGTAAACTTACTCACAATTTTATTCTGAGCAAATATAAACGATTGCTGTTTTTGCATAAGATATAATTGAAAATGAGTGACTTGGTGTAAGTTGAAGATTTTTAAAGGTTGATTCGATGAAAAGTTTCGACTGGAAGTTCATTTATTTTAGTACGATCAAATCGTAATAAACGTAAAGGTTCTAGGTTTAAGCATTCACTGATACAGCTTAGTGGGTAACAGCTTTCGGTCTCCATTCGATTTAGTTGATTTATGTTTTCTATATGTAACATTACGAAATTATGCAGAAGAACAATAAAAAAGTTATAATATTATTTCAGTACATAAATTTAATAAATAAATATTTACATAAGTTGAATGTTATGTCTAGTCAGTAGTGAGCGTCGTAGATCGGTTGTGGGTGGATAGAAGGAGCCGAGTTGTGGACGACCGCGTTGAAACTATAATAAAAAAAAACACATCGATTAAAAAAATGTACTTCAAGTTATTAAATACTTAAAAGTTAGAAGATGCAGAAACTTGTATATATTATTACCTCGAAAGAAGTTCTCCAAATTGATATAAATCTTAGCGGAGCCATTAGTACAATAATCTGTGGCTCCATGAGTTTTATTAGGAATATTTTCGAATTGTTCGAAATTCTATTCCTATATAGGAATACATAGGAATATTAATATTACCTAGGTATATCATTCTGGGATCCCTTCTAATATTATCAATGCAAAAGTGTGTTTGTTTATCGGGAATGTATGTGATTTGCATGGATATAGTTTAAGAAATTATAGGCTACTTTATATACCGGAAAAGCGAAGGATTCCCGCAGGTATTTTAAAACCTTACTCCACGCGGAATAGATCGGATGAAAAAGCCAGTGATGATATATTTTTTACCCGCTGTGGTCATCAGCAGAATATTCGACTTTTCTGATAGAGCCGTCGGGCTGAAGAAGCGAGTAGAATCCGTGCACGGTGTCCCCGTCCCGGCTCTCGTGCTGTGCCTTGTGGTCCCCGGTGTGGGGGTCATCTACTGAGTACGCGAAGTCATATTTGGGATACGCCTGGAAGAACACAAGAACATCAGCAGTGCTGCCGTCCTAAAGCTAAAATGTCGTTAACGATTAAAACCATATTTCGAGCTATGATCCAAAAAGCAGCAATTTGTAAAGAAATGACGCCATTTGATATCTAATAAACCATGTTTTTCATATTGCTATACCAGAAACTATAGCAGTAAGGAGAATAACGTTTAAATGGATCGATAGAGTATTCTTTTCGTAGATAGCATTAAAAATCGTATTTGGCCAAATGTTGGTTAACGACGTTATAGCTTGAGAAGGGCAGAATGAAGGTAGGGACTCTAATACTTTGTTGATGACATTTATGAATGTTTAAAATTGGATAATTTAGTTGGGAATTTACGAAATTTGTCGGGACAAAATTACGATTAACTCTGCAGTATCGCAAGCCGTGGACAACGCAGAGGTTTCATTGATTAGACTCACGTATTCGTCATGACCGTCACCGTGCACATCATAACCAGCGTACACAGCCGGGGCAGCGTAGTGTGCTAAAGGAGCAGCGTGTACTAGAGGAACGGCGTAGTGTGCAGGCGCAGCGATGTGGCCTAACGCCAGACCCTCGTCGTGGCGCACTATAGTTTGTGACGACACCGCTGGTTCTGGGTAATAGACGCCATTAGCCGCTGCGAGAAACGCTCCGAACGCTACGATCTGAAATTGACAAGTTTTGTTTTAACTACATTTACCCAGCATTTACCTCAAAAGGCTTTTTGTGACATATAAGTTACTGTCACAAAAAGTTCTTTTTATATACACATTTATGGTGCTTGATTACGATTACACCTGAGTGTACATGAAGATGGTAAGATGTAGCTTAAAAACGATTTGAAGTTCACCAAGTTATGAATAGAGTTGTAAATATGGAAGCCCGAAGGGCATTCCAAATTTTCTGTTCATGGATTGTGATAAAGATATATGAAAATGAAAAGTAGGTATTTATAGTGAATTTGATTTACAACGTTTGAATAGCTTAGTAAGCCCAGTGGCAGTAGGGTAGTTTATTAGCCTGTGCAGATCTCGACACGTGATAAGATGGTATAACACCGAACGTCAACAAAATAACACCACGCGGTAAGCTAGCTACAGTCTCAAATTACTTGCGGTCACTCCACATGATTTTCACACGATTAAGTTAACGACGTATCTTATTACACATGAGACGATTTAGCCACACTCACTTTGCTTAACATTTTGATGTTGTTAGATACACTTCTCCTCTCTGATTGATAAAAATTAAGTCTGAGAATCTCCTTTTATATCATAAATCATTCAATGAAAATAAGGTGGTTGGCAGTAGACCATGGAAGGCTTGCGGTAATAATGACAATAGCTAAGGTCACTTGAAGACCCTCAATATGATAATATCAATATCGATTTATGTCATGGTACATAATTTCGGCGTTTTGCGCACGTTTGTCTTAGCACGTGGTGTAAAAAGTAGCCAAGGTGTTGGGTTAGGTCATATTACGTAAAATGCGTAACTGTTGTGGTTTGAACTTCTTTTTTTATTTTCGATGAATTCGGTACTTAGAATGATCATCGGACCATATCGAGGGTATTGGACCTTTTCATATCTTTTCTTCAGTTTTGTTTCGTTTGTAGAGAGTTCTAGTTGCTTGTGTTTCTAGTGTTTAAGATAGACTATGGAGCATGAAATAGATATGTCTCTTGTCTTTATAATTATAATCTTGCTATTTTGAATTCTTCAAGAGGAACGTTTACATTGTGTACAACATACTCGTACAGTGTCGGTAAAGAGAGAGAACTTTAAATCCTCGGTTCCAGTTATTATCACTAACATCCTTTGCTAACATCTTAGTTGCAATTTGATAATTCCCTATAGGTATAGAAGGATCTGAGAATCCGCGTATATGATCCCAAGATATATGTGTAGGATAATAATAATTAGACCCACATGTGTTAATTTTTTCTATCGCGTTATATATAGCTATGATTAATTTTGCGTTATTTCTTCTTATTTAGTTTGTCTTTATTGCTGTTCTTCACATTTTTAAATTATTAAAAAATATTGTGAATTACGCATACGGTATTTAGGGTCTTTTGTTAACGTTACTATTTTTATGATCGTTGATTTGTTTCGGTTGATTTTTATTTGTATCTACTAAAGAGTGACTAATTCAAAGGCTCTAGTATAAGTAGAGTATACACAAGTTGTTTTTATATATAAAGCAAATTATTACGAGTACATTGTATATGTATTTCATTATTTAATGAAATCGCTCGTTGCAAATGTCCTGACTTTTTTTTACCCAACATGTGATGTCTTCGAATGTATGCAGTAGTTACTATGTATAATGCATTTTCACCAACCATACCTAAATAATCCCTTAAGTAGGAGTCTTACGTATAATCCTTTACCCAATATCAGTTTCATCTTTTGGTGTTCCCTACAGGTTCGCAAAAACAAAATTGACATAAGTGTCACCTAACTTAGTTGAAGTAATCCGTAAAAGTAAGGGAACGACGGTGAAAACGGGCATGTCTTTGGCACGCTCCTGTAGTCTAAAGGGTCTGGCGGATTTTAACGTGATAGTATGAGTATTATTAGATTCTTCTAAACTGTGAGTGATAAACTATATTACAGTCTATTTTCAATTTCAGTTATTATTTTTAACGCAGAATGTTTTTTAATAATAATTTGCTTGTTATTTTTTTACTTAATATCAGTTATAATAAATGCATATTGGTATACAATAAACATACCTATAGTATATCGAAAAACTAAGAAAATATAGAGAAGAATAGGCATCTCATTGTCCATCGTAGGTAGATATTTAGATGTTTTTCTACTACATATATCCGATAGGTTAGGATCTTACGAGTACTAGGTATGTATTTGTATTGGGAAAAAAGATAAATCAATAATATTGTAAAGTCATTCACACTTTATTTACACGAACATACGTAAAACATTCATATAAAACTATAATATATTTTCTTTTAGGTACATTGACTTTAAATTTTATTATAATAAGCGTTGGCAAAAACTAATGATGGTAGCCATGGCCGCCATGGGCGGGTGCAGGATGCAAGAATGGACCAGAGTTATGGACGACAGCGTTGAAACTGAAACAAAAATAAGCATTATTTTTATGTTCTTATGTACAAGCAATTACATGATTTATTTATATAGTACTAAAACTTCAATCTTACAACATAAACATAAAGGACGCGGCCCAAGAACAGCTTATCTCTAAAGAAGATATTTCTTTCGGAAGCCCTCGAATGTGCTATCAGTGAAATCGAGATATTGCAGAGTATACATGCACAAGGTGCGGTCGCCAACACAGCTCTAATACTCTTTCCACATTAACAAGGTTAACTGGAATACCCTCTACCCTGGAAGTCTTAGGGTATTCTCTTTTAACCTCCACTTGGGGCCTAATATATTAAATTTGCTTTCGTGCTGGGAGTTGGTGATAATGATGACAATGGCCAGCGGGAGGTCGCCTAGTGAGATGGTTAGGTTAGGTTGTATTTGGGATCTCCTCCTCAGAGACGAGCCCAGTGGGCAGGTGGGTGGTAGAAAAGCTCCGGTTGTGGTCTTAAGAGATCTCGGAGCCTTTCAATATGCGCTGAGGGTGGCCATCGCGGGGGTTTTAGTGGGTAAAAACCTATAACCCGGGACTCTACCCCAGGACTTCGGATATCTTTTAAGAAGATTTCCCCCTCGTTAAAAAAAGATCATATTGGGGAAGGCGAAGCTTACCCGTGGTGGTCGTCGGCGGTGTACTCGACCTTACGGACGGAGCCGTCAGGTTGCACCAGCGAGTAGTAGCCGTGCACCGCGTCGCCGTCGCGGCTCTCGTGCTGTGACTTGTGGTCGCCGGTGTGCGGGTCGGCTACTGAGTACGCGAAGTCATATTTGGGGTGCGCCTGGACAAAGAATAACATGATTTAGGCATCCTTTAGAGTGGAATATCTTCTTCTTCTTTTCAACTTATAGACGTCCACTACTGGACATAGCTCCAGCGGCTCCCTGCGACTCGTTTGATGTCGTTTGTCCACTTCGTGGGGGGTCTGCCAGCACTGCGCTTCCCGGTGCAGGGCCGCCACTCCAGTCCTTGGGACCCCATCGACCATCTGCTCTTCAAACTATGTGCCCCACCCATTTCCACTTCAGCTTCGTAACTTGCTTGAGCTATGTCGGTGACTTTGGTCCTCTTACGGATCTCCTCATTTTGGAGTGGGATATAATTAAAACATAATAAAGAAAGTGGTTAACGTACATATTCATGATGACCATCATAGTGACCAGTAGTGGCCGTCATCGTGGCGGATGATACTTTGCGAGGAGACAGCGTGGCCAAGTCCATGAAGACCAGCGTTGGCTACCGCGAGGAAAGCGCCGAAAGCTACGATCTGGAATAATGAGAAAGTATTTCTTTATTAATATGTCCTATAAGTGCCAAATTCAATAACGCCGAGTTACGTTTAAATGGAGCGTAATTTTGGCAAATTGTTTGGTTGAAATTCTGCCAGAAGACCTTTAATTCAGAGTTTTAAAGCTTACTCGGCGATGGTGAAACATTAACTGAGACTAATTTTTTAAAAAAGAAAAAAGAAAAAGAAAGAAATTTATCGAAGACAAATTCTGTCCAAGTTGTTTCCACATCAAAAAAGAATTCTGTTATAGTTTTTTTTTTAACTCTTTTATTTTAGCGAACTTTCGTGAATGAAAAATTTATTTTTGCGAATATAATATTATTTTTGGTCAGCTTAATTTCTATAACTCACTTTGCTGAACATTTTGTTAGTTGAATAATTGAGAATTGATTGATGTCAAAAGGCCAGCTAGAATGGTTTTATAGAACACTGCCATGTATGGCCGGTGTCGGTAGTGGGGTGGAGAAATGCGCCAGCCTTGACTCTTAGATTTGCCAAGGTCAGTCTAAGACCAATGTGCACGATTAATCATTTTGACTGCAATTGTAATGCATTTCCTTACAGATATTAGCAGAGAATAGGTCGTTTTTACTTGTAATGTGATAGCATTTTCTCTTTGTCAAATTATTTCGAATTAATAATGCAAAAGCATTTAGTAATACACTTGGGAAAGATCGTATATAGAAAAATGCTACTCTCACGAGAAAAAGCTCAGATCTTACATTTGCGTGGGGACAGAGGTCTATCATGTCTCTACGTGATAGACCTCTGTCTTGTAGCTTCTTATAAAAGTTGATCTAAATTTAGCGATAAATACACCAAACAGATTTTATCCATCGATCTTTCTAATCTAAAATATATAAAAGGTAAAGGTGACCGACTGACTGATTGACCAATCAAATCCTTACAACTCACAGCTCACTGGATGGATCGGGCTGAAATTCGGCATACAGATCCCTGTCACGACGACGACGTAGGCATCCACTAAGAAAGGTTGAATTGTCAAAAAGGGTTTTAAAAATATAACTTAACATGAGCAAACCCGCGGACAAACGCTAGAACATCAATAAAATGCACTGGACGACTTTAAGGAATGGATACTAAACTACTTAATTAAGCTATTGAAAGGGGTGCTATCTATTTGCTGAAATGGGTGCACTGGGTGCTATTTTACTTTTTGAACGTCGCACAGAAAATATAGGAATGTAGTTAATTGAAAAAAAAAGAAGAATAAGAATTTGCACCACCAAATTCTTTGAATACACATAATACTATAGAGGACTTAAACTTGTGTTTAAAATAGAAATATTGGACTTGACAATGCCCATATGTATGTACATTGTACATAAGAATAAAATATTTCATGAGGAAATACGTGGGCGCAAGTGAACGCATTATTTCAACATTCCATCTATAATTATAATTATTTCAAAACTTCTTTTCATATTTGTCATAATAATAACAGCTATTGTTTTTTCAATAGAAGGTGGAGAGTTCGTTAGACTTTTATTTTGGTTATGTGGGTCAGGTTTAATCGAAAGGCCCCAAGGAAAGAATTGCTTTGTTAGCGAGATAAGTAATTGCTACGTGTAATACGTATTTAAATAAAAGATAAAGAATTGTTCAAAGACATTTTTTCACGAAACGGGCCAAATTATTTGCTATACCGGAAAATTCGTGAACATATTTGTCACTCTATTAGTGAGAAATCTATACGTCATGACAATCACAAAATATTTCCTATTTTTAACCGACTTCCAAAAAAGGAGGAGGTTCATCGGACTCTTTTTTTCTTTGATTTGAGGTGCGTAAATGCAATTTTTTAATGATTTTATCGCGAAAGTAAATAGTCAGTGAGTGAGTTATTTCTTTATCTGTACAAACGATGTTTATGTTTCGCGCCTTGAGATTTATTATGTTGATGGTGTAATTTTAGAGCATTCCATTTACTTACCTTGTTTTATAAATGTAAATTCAAGTTTTGTAACACGCAAAAGCGTTACATGAAAGTGAAACTGTCATAGCGTAGTGTTATGACTTATGATCTTACCTAAATAAAAGAAAACAAGCGAGCGGTTTTCTGTCATTGTAGGCGATAACCAATAACGATACATACTCATAGTTTTCCTTAAATTCCTTTTACTATTATAATAGAAATATGTAAGTATGTTATTTTGCTGGTTTGATGGTTTGTCCTTCAATCACGTACAGGAGTAACGGATCAACTTGATTATACATAAATTAAATAGAGTGCCTAGAGAGTGCCAGAGGCTATTTTTTATTGTGGGAAAAATAAAAGTTCCCGCCAACTCGCGAGATTTTTAAAAATTCTAATTTCACGAGCAAACCGGATTCTTAATATTATAAAGAATTATTTTCTTTATAATATTAAGAGTCGGGTTCGGTTCTACATAATACACTACATCAGCTATCTGATCATTCTCAAAGATTTAAGTCTTTACCCTCGCCATACTAAATCAAAATACTATTAAAAAGAGCAATACCAAAAAAAAGAAAAGGACAAAAAAAAACATGACTTCTTGATATTTATGATATCATAATTTCATTTATTACGGCAATAATAATTTTATAGTCGTATTATGCTCTATATATTATGCGAATTCAACTGAATTCATAGATCATTACATTATTTTATTATTCATAGACATTACAGAGGTACATTACATTTTTATTCAAATTATGTTCTTCGTATTTTCTGTTCCATTGGTCAATTACTTGAAAGGTTTAAATAAAATTACATATAACAATGATTGATCATCTATCTATGACAATATGATAAATTAACAAGGTCCTTTCAAAGAGGGAATAAGAATATAAGTTAGAGGGGAAACCGCGCTATTTGCACTTATGTGTTTGGCTTGGAGACATTTTATAATATCGTTGTAAGAAATTGTATTGCTTAATATCGGATGACTAGTGTCTTCCACTGTTTGGCAAGGTTCTTCCTCGCGTGGCTTTTCTTTTTCCGCCTTTTGTTTAGGATTTTCTACGTTAATTTTATCACCATTTTGCACAATCCTTGGTCCTTCAAGATGTTCATTTTCTGGAATAGTTCTTTCTTCACTTTGTTGGTGGAGTTGAGTTAGTTCTGTATTATGAGTTTCTGGGCAGGGCGCTGGTTGGGCTTTCACTACTTTAACTTTATTTTCTTTAGGTTGTTCAGATTCGGGTGAAATATTCCTTACTACTGCATTAAACCTGTTAAAATACATTGAAAATTTAAGTTCTAGTCTAGTCTAATAGCTTTTCAAGTTAAAGTTAACTGTCTGTTAAATTGACATTCAATATAGCGATGTCAAATACAACTATACTAGGAACAATGAAAAAAAATCTTTACTAAAAGCTACTAAATTACCTTATAAACCCAAAACATCAACTTGAAAAGTCCACTTTAGGCTCACTATTAAACCGAGAAACTCAATGTTATTCATTGAGATTTTAAATATTAGTATTAATGATTATGATAACGCTTTTTTAGCATAAATGTTAGAAGGGTAGCAGTATTATTTTTAAAACGAGTGGATTAATGAAAAAAAATCTATGGAGACAATAACTATACAATTTGGTAACTATCTATAAGGTGTTAAAGGATTAGATCAGATATCGCGATACCCTTTCACATCATCCGCGGTGTAAACAACTTCACGCCGGTAGCCATCCGGTTGAATGAACGAATATTGTCCTCTTACTGCTGACCCATCACTTTGTTCGCTTTGAGATTTCTTGTCACCAGTATGATCATCGTAAACAGCATAGGCGTATTGGTAACCTCTTGCAGTCTAAAATGTAAGATTAATATGGCAAAAATCATAAATATTAACTTTTTAATATATTTGTCTTTATTTTAATCTACGATACATATCTAATGTACGCTACTAATGCAATTCTATTGTTTATTCAACTATTGCACTGATCTTGAGCGATTTAATGTTGTTCGCTGAGGAATCGCATCCTTCATTTCGTAATATCTTCATCAGATCATTACCAAAAATGAAACGGCTAAAAAGATTCTAAGATGGTTTAGATTTGTCCATAACTATCCACTATATAAAAATAAGTCGGGTTTTCCTTCCTGACGCTATAACTCCAGAACGCACGAACCGATTTCCACGGTTTTGCATTCGTTGGAAAGGTCTCGGGCTCCGTGAGGTTTATAGCAAAGAAAATTCAGGAAAAATTCCACGCGGACGAAGTCGCTGGGGCAAAAACTAGTGGAGTAATAAAAAAATTACCCCTCACTAAGTTGTGATAAAACCTCACAAAATAATTTTGTTGTAAAACATTTTGAAATACTAATGGCATGCAATAAATAGATAAACTATTTATGAGTTGTAATGCTCTTACCTCTTTGTTTGTTATTACAACTGGTACATTTGGTGCTGCAGTTTTATAGGTAGTAATTTTAGCATTTGAACTTGATATTGATGTCGGTCCTTGAGTATCTATATCAGGAATGATACAGGGTGCCAGGCAAGGAGACACATCCGTTGACACTGATGGTACTTGAGCTACTGCACCCAAAGGTATCATGGATAGTTTGGCCGCTTGAGAGTTTATAAATAATGAAGGATCATAGCTGAAATACTCTACTGGAATGACTTCGTCTCTTGACACTATCACATTAGAAAAAGCTGCTCCAGCTATACTTTCCAACCAGCCGATGGTCACCACAAGCACCAACAAATTATTCTAAAATAAAATAATACTTTTAAAACGGAACTCCTGATTATGTTTCACAAAGAAAACCACTTACTCTATGTGTCATCGTTCCTGTAGATTAGCAGAAGACAACTGACATTTTTCAGATGGTAGCTCGTCTTATAAGTGATGCTTTGTTGTTCTTAAATATTCTATTCGGCAACACCGAAACAAACCACCAATGTCGCAGAATAATAGAATAGCGGTGAACAATTAATATGTTAATAGAAATTTACCAGTTCTTTTTCTAGCCTGTATTCAAAGCACGATATTACCTATGTAAAAAATATAGGTGATAATAATATAGCGTACAAATTTTCTTTGTTTCTAGCCTCGACTGGTTCATTACTTCTGCAAATTTCAGGATGCATAATATTTAGGTAGTTACATGTTTTAAAAATACCGTACACAAGCTGATGCTCTTGACTAATGCTGAGATCTAGTATAGGGCGTGCTCTGACTCAGCTCAGACTTAAGATAGAGTATAAACGAGACACAAATATTATATATTATTCATTTTAACTCTGTGTTGAGTCTGAGCAGAGTGAGATTTCGATCTATAGATTTCAGCTTTACTTCCCAGAGGAATTATTACTTTCAAGATTTCCCGAATGAAATGTCTCTAAGATGCAATCTACCTTTGTTTCAAGTTTCATCGTAATTAGATGAGTGCTGGATTATTTTTATGGATGAATGGTTAAAGAAAATGTACGAGAAAAAAAAAATACTTAATGTTTTATAATATAGAATGATTTTCTAAAACTTTTTTCTTATCTTATTTACTATTGGAAGATACCCGTGATTTCGTCGTTTTTTTTTAATCCCTTGAAATCTGCCCCTATGTGCATCCTAGAGGATGAAAGCTTTCTTTGTAAGTACCAAATAAGACAGATAAAAGACTGACTGATCTGTTTTAACCTGCTAGTTTTAAAAGCCATATTGTTGGATTGTGTTTTTAATGTAAAAAATCGCGCAGGCGTGAAGCAAAACCTTTGAAATAAATAATTATATCGTTAGGTTAGGTTATTATATTTAAAATAAAATCATCTAGAATTATAAATAATAACTTTGATTGCACGTCACATAACATAGCGATCTTTTCTAGGCAATGGTGTGAAATATTATAGACAGAAACGAGAATTATAATCACTACATAGTATAAAACAAAGTCGCTTTTTCTGTCCCTATTTCCCCTTGCACGCTTAAATCTTTAAAACTACGCAACAGATTTTGATGCGGTTTTTTTTAATAGATAGAGTAATTTAAGAGGAAGGTTTATATGTATAATAACATCCATTAAATAGTGGAGAAATACTGTTATTTTTGAGGTTTCTAATGGGATGTCGTAAATAATTACATTTTTTTCGCTTACATTGCAAACGCAGGCTGAACCCTATGAGATTTATCAAAATAATGTACTAAGTATTATACACATTGAAAAGTTCTACAGAAAACTCCGCGATGGTATATGTCTATCTCTTATGCATATCCCACAATAACATTTTTTTGTCATTTATTTTTTACGACAAATAATGGCTAATTTTCGAAACGATTTTAACCAATACAGCATTAATCCTTATCTAATTAAATACCTTAAATACATTGTTGATTTAATATAGATCTATATGGCCCTTTACAGCATATGATTTAAATGAATATTTTCGAAGATATTACAGATTTAAAAATTGCGGGACATAGCGTTTGCGGCGGTTCCGGCCGGCCGGGGCGGCGGGAGCGTGCCTATAAATTGTTTTACTCTAAAACGCGTGCGGGCCACGGGAAGTAATGAATAAATCAAAACTACTGGATCGATTTTAATCATTTTTTCAGTGAATGACATAGGATAAATATTTTATACCCGTGCGAAGCCGGAGCGGGCCGCTAGTATTCAGATAAGAAATTAATATTTTTTGTTATTAATGTCTATACAGTTAAGGGAGTAAGAGAGTAAGTAGGACCTTAACAGGTTTATTTAATAAACTCTGAATAAACGCATTATATCGCTAATAAAAGCTAATAAAGCTTTGTAACTTAATTTTAGAAGTTCTACAAAAAATCGATTTAAGTATGTGCTATAAATAAGTATCGAGGTAAAAAAGTAATTACATTACGTCGTATAAAAAGTAATAGCAATTCTACGTTTCCATGTAAGCTATGTGGCAAAATGTGTTAAACTTAACTTCTGAATTTCTTCAACAAAACTTGTCCCCGTGTTGTTTACACCAAAAGTAAAAGTTTTGTTTGTTAACGTTCGATAGAGTTTATAGTTCAAAGTTAGCAGAAATAATAAATAGAAACGAGAATGTCATACACGACTATTGGTTATCTACTCTAAGTAAATGACAAATATGAGTTGGTGGCACTTTTATAAGTGGCACTTCAATAAGTGCCACCAACTTATCTGTTGAGGTGACGGGGTCCCTAGTGGACCGATTAGTATTGCTACTCAAACGAATTTGAATTTAATTTTGAATTTGAATTTAAATTTAACGAAATAATTGATACTGCATTTTCATAATATTGTATGGCGTTCGCACTAAAAAGAAGTAAATATATTTTAAGATAGCGGCTTTAGTTCCAATTTTGTTCACGTGAATAGATAAATTGGTGGCACAAAGGTTAGAGGGGCATACTTGGGATTTGAGCCCCGGATCTCCCGAATAGTAGGCACATTTTAATCACAAATTACAGGGTTCTAGCCATACTTAAAGTATCATTATGGGTTCTTGATCTAGCCATACTTAAAGTATCGTTATGGGTTCATTTCCTTACAATTTTGTCAGTTTTATCGCCGACTGAATCATCCTTAGGCGATATAAGTGCGGATGTGATAATTAATACTTACTGCGTTACTTGCGGCTCGATTTGCAATCAGCTTGAGACCTGGACAAATACAACACGCGACGGCATCGACTATAGAACATAAGAACAGCGAGGTAGAGAGGGCAGAGAGAGGAGAGCAGAGTACTACTACTGCCTATTTTCACTGACGTTTCCAAACTTACACGGGCTATTTATATAAATAGGTGACGTTTTCTGTCAATTACGTTTTCACGAACCTTTAGGGAACATCTAAGGCAGAAATGAAATTGGGTAAGGGATTGTATTTAGGGGGGCTACCTACATAAGGGATGATTAACACGTCATGCGAAACGTAACAGATGAGCATGACAGCAGCATACTGCTGTCATGTTCACAGATAAGCCACAGCTCTTACGCTTGCTTTGCAGTGCCATCGTCTTCATAAGTAGTATAGATTGGATTTTTTTTAAATAAAATTTTACAAAATGTTTTTGAATTGCTAAGTGAATCTACTACTGCTCTGGTTCGGAACGACGTTGCAACCGAGAAAAACCAGCAAGATATTCAACGCCTTGTGTTATCTTCTTTATTATATGTATAGGTAATTATAATTCTTCTGTACGTGTGTTTGTCACCTAATTCCTACATAACGGTTGGACCGATTTGGATGAAATTTTGTTTGTATATTTGAATGGGTCTCTGGATGGTTTAAAAATACAATCAAACCCGGCTAAAACTGATTTGCTGAGTGATTAACAAAAATTCATAATTTTTACGTCTGTGGGGTCCACTACTTTGTTATAATTCTTTGAATTACTTCTTCTAGGATCTGCGTTGGGCATGTTTTCGATGCGCAGCGTTTCCATCTCGCGCTGTGACTGTTCAAGCCATAAGCGTTGATTAACAAAATTAATAAAGCTGGAGTGTAAAAAAAGCTTAATTTACAGCACAATATAATTATTATTATTCCGATTGGACAGTAGGTAATAGTTGTTACAATTGTTATCAATTCAATTATTAGGGTAAAGATGCCGAATATGAGATACATATTCGGCCATAAAAAATAAATTATTACACTAATGACTATGAAAATTATTTATATTCGATAAGTATTTAATGAAGTTTATCCTTGAAAGACCGTTTAGTGCTAGGTATAATAGATTTTTTGCTATATCAGATAATATTAGAAAAGTCAAAAATTACGTCTCAGGGAAATGGTCTCCTATTATGAGATACCAAGGGTTTTTAATATGAGATAGTATAGATTTAGAGAAAAAGGAAAGAAATCAATTCAAAAAACTTTATTGGCGATATTTATTAATCTACAACATCGTACTACTAAATAAAAAGGTTTTAGTAACAACTTAATAATATATTATCATGTGCTTGTGCCAAGTGCTAGATGTTCTTCAGATGTAGATGTAACCCATAAAATCGTTGGTCCAACTTTACAATATTTTTCTATTTTTGCTTCTAAATAGTCAGAAAAAGCTGGAGGTCTTCCCATGAACCTTGACAAATACTTCTGCATTAGCATCTTTTTTGACATAACGTTCTAGGATACTCTTAGGAACATCGAAAGTTTTGATGCTATTAGGTAACATATTTGTTTGCTTCGCACTGCACTCACGGCCCGTATTATGGCATCGTGGTCCTAGGACTTCTTTGATCGACGGCATCTAGAAAAAGAGGTTTTTAAATGGTCGTATTTCTATACATCCTAATATGAGATATCTCATTTAAGGAGCCCCCACGTGTCTCATATTAGGAAAACACCCAAATTTAAAAACTAGGCTGCCTATTATTTCTTAACGAATAAAATACAACTAAACTGCAAATGCATTGTAAAATTAGTCATATAACTGATACAATGACTGTAAATTTAAATCATTTAGAGTGACTATAAAGTTGTAACATACCTCGTTAATATTTGATGTCAAAAATCGGGTTTTGTGGTTTCGTAAAAATCCGCACGTACACAACCTCCTCGCCTCGAACTGGGAAGCACCAACACATGTTTCAGTCTGTTGCCACGCGGCTTCTGGTGACAGTATCGTCAAATAGCTGCGGCGATTAGTTTCGCCAAAACCTAACTATCTCATATTTGGCAACCATCTCATATTCGGCATCCTTACCCTATATTGCATAGGTACTGTTCACAGGGGTGTAGCGTTGAAAACCACATTTATTTTGTCATAATCATTAAGGTCCATGGTCGCAATTAGGCTATTCGAATATTATCAAAATCCTCATAGAGTTTTTAATATCAGCTATTTTAAATTAACTCATTTCCCACGACTTCATCCGCAAGGATTCTTTTTTAATACAAAAACCACTTCTCCTCTTTTTTGGAATGTCAAGAACCTTTCTTAAGTTTACTTCTAGACTACGCAAGGATTAGTTCATTGAAATTTCTGTCAGTCACGCCATAAAATAAGGTATAAACGGTAAGGAATTTAGGATAAAATAAGTAGGTATTATTTTAGGTTTTCGAAAAGTTTATTTTCGCCGCAGTCTTACATTAAAAGTTCGTTGTCGACTAAAGACTATCTATAGTATAAAGGTACAATAATATCACATGAGAGTGGCCTTGGGCCGATAAAGATTAGTGGTGGTACTCAGGGTGCACGGGCGCCGTGTTGTGGACGATGGCGTTGAAACTGCAAACAAGAAACATGCATATTATTACTTACAAACTATAAAATTTTTAATTAGTATACATTTCATAGGGTCACTGGTGCACGTCCAATCTCGCCAACAGTCGCTTGACGACTGGCCCACCTAGTCCAATCTCATCACGGAATCTCATAGACATAGTAGATGATAGTGAATTCTATTCAAAAACGTTTTGTAAAAGTTTATTTGAATACAAAAGTTTTCTTTTCTGTTCTATTGAAAATTCAAAATTATTTCTTTCATGTAGACCTGTAAACCTGTGGTTCTTATGACACGTCAACTACCTAACTATTCTCTAACTATACTATTGATATCCACAACCTGCTGGAGTGTGATCGTACGAAAGACCTATTTGCAGATTTTTGGATCCGGTAAATCAAAGTTGGCTCAATCTAGGTTCGTTTTAATTAATTTTTTTTTCATAATTGTCATGAATGTTTGCACGTTTTTTTTGTTATATTATCTGGGTAGTCTACTTGGTTAAGTAGACTACCCAGATATAGTACCCAGATTAGTTTAATGGTAGAAATGTGTGTCAATTACCCATTGTGATCATCAGCGGTGTATGTGACCTTGCGGAAGGAACCATCAGGTTGCAGGAGGGAGTATTCACCCTTGACTACGTCACCGTCGCGGGCTTCGTGCTGCTCTTTGTGGTCACCAGTGTGAGGGTCTGAGACGGAGTAGGAATAGTCATATTTGGGATGCGCCTGTTGAGAAGAAATAAAAATTAAAATACCAATTCTTTGTTTACATTTCGAAAGTTTTGGAAAAATCTGTAAGTGCAGCAAAACGTTGAAAAATAAAATGTTAATGGTAAGTATTATTATTTTGTAGTTCAAGAAGATTCTATTCAAGTAGCTATTAATGCCTTTAAGGTTGATTCATAGAAGTCTTACGGACAAAAAAAATATAATATATATATGCGACGAATTGAGAACCTCCTTTTTTCGTCGGTTAATAAACTATAATACGACGTCAAATAGGTAATCTTTGTTTAGATATAGAAAAACAAAAAATATACAGGGTACTGCAATACAAAAAGTAGTGCCTGAATCCCAAACTGACTCCTCTGTGCTATGGGAAGCTAAGTGTAGAGTTTAAAGATGATTCCATTAAAAATATCTGATCTAGCTTCTGACAAACTAAAACTTGTAAATCACTATAATTATATCAAAATATAAAGCCTTTGTAATGCGAGAGTTAGAAGTGAGAAAAGAGATGTGGAAGCCCGAAAAGGGAAGCTAAGCAAATACCCAACAATACTATAAAGTGCCTATTTGATTCTGTTTAGTTCTGAACATTGAACAGTGATTTGCTACTAATATTAAACACTTCGAAAAGTCAGTATCGGGTGCTAGTTTCCATTCATAAGAATCAGAGCAGGCTACTTTACACTTCGTAATCTTAATGGCAATCAAAATATTTCTATTAATGACACTGTGTACAATTTACGCAATTGAATTCGGGTCGGCTGTAACAATCCACATCTGCTATTAAGTCGAGCGTGAGAGCACGCGTTGGTTTATGCAAACAGACTGTTTCGCGAATGCATCATGATAGTCATTATGTCCTCTAACCGTAGCGGCAGTTTCACAATATCCTGGGAAACGAGCTCTTATCGGCCCTTCAGTCACGACGGGATGCTGTTATGTAACCAGATTATAGCTTATTACACTCGCTCTATGACAATGTTCACAAGTATCCGTCTGAACCAGATCGAGATTACCTACTACCACAGTACGCTCTATAACCTACTTAGGCACAATTGGAAAGGCCTTTTAAGTAAGTATTATAAGCTGCTATCGTAAGTGATCAACTTTGATAACTATTTAATTGTT
The DNA here is from genome assembly GCA_933228805.2 of Hipparchia semele. Taxonomy (NCBI): domain Eukaryota; kingdom Metazoa; phylum Arthropoda; class Insecta; order Lepidoptera; family Nymphalidae; genus Hipparchia; species Hipparchia semele. Next base: position 10,429,335 of record OW121714.1, read on the forward strand.
CTTATTGTTAATTTTCTTGTTTTATCATTGCATAAAAAATAAAATGACCTCCTATCAAAATTTTTTATACGTTTTAACAAAATATGTGGTCTACGTACACTTAATTATGTAAATTACTGTTTGGTTAAAAATTATCTTCTATTAGTAAGCTTTATCTCGTATTTTTACTATATCAATATTATCAGAAATAGATTAGAAAAGTGAGTGTTCAGTAAAATAGCTAATAGAAGTATGTTTTCTTAGTACAATTACTACAATCTGCTTTGAAATAATTTTAGATAATATAACATCGACTAGTCTCATCAACGTAGAGCATCATTTTGTCACTCGTGCTACAGAGACTACGCTCTATAAAGTCAGCCTTTGTGTAATATTTACTTCCTGGCACTGTGCATTGTTAATGTGTAGTAATTACAGGTACTGAATAATGTATTCACCCAGATAATCACAAAGTATCTAATGAAATCATGTTTGCGATATTTAAAGCAGTGCCGAAAACATGCTTCGTTGGGTCGTAAGCCGTAACCGGTAACGTCTTATTAGTTGAAAAACTTAGCACGAACGCTACTAATTACTGTATTTCAGAGGAGTTGCTCGCGTGATTACGTTAGTGGCGCTGATAGCTCGTATTTATGCTTAGGACCTATTTAGCGCGAAGTGTCGTGATGCAACAACGGTAAGGTAAAGCTGGATTGTTTCGTAGATATCGTATCCCGGAAACAATCGGCCAAGGCAACACTCGAACGTTATGCAAGCTATCAATTAGTACGATACAATTGTGTTACGGCATCGCCTATGGGATCGAACTGGTGCACTATTATAAGCGTGTATTTGTTTACGCATAACGGTTTTAATTGCGAGGAAATTTTAATATGCGCGAGTGTTACAGAACCGGTTATATTATTTTTGTCATAAATTAAACTCTACTCTCTACAATTACGTATGCAAATTCTGTTTTCACGTTAAATTAAAATTAAGTTTTCATCGGTGTCTATTATGCGTTTGAAGTATAACGGTCGTTTATCTTATACGAGCAATTTTATTCGTGTAAATGTAGGCTTTGTCTCACGAAATAGTTAATTAATTAAACAGAAATGGTTGCTACTTGGGCTCCTATATTTATCAGCTTTATTTTGTATCTGCCAGTTCTTAGCTGAAGTATTTATGAAGGATTCTCGTAGAATTGGGCAATATTATAATTTTAATCCTATCCAACATATGTTACAGATCTGGTGATAGAAGCACTGGATTTGAAATAATAGAAGATTGATAGAAGCCTTGACTCCATGATACGCGGGTTTGATTTATATTGTAATTAAGTCACTTGAACTTTCTAAAAAAAAAACAGAATACTTATAATAAGATTGAATGAAAACGAATGTTATCACACTATTTGGTACAGGTACCTGACTACGAATAGTATTATGGTTTAATATTATGGTGTCAAAATCTGGGTTTTTTATCAAACATCGCTGCAGCCCTTTTCCATCAGAAATAACACGCTGGCAAGCTTTAACATAAATATAAGCTTTTAATAGATTTTTTTTTCGCGTAGTTCGTGCTCAGTAAAATTAGCTTGATGGCAACGTCCCCTACAGCTCTTAGAAGTTGTAAAGTTCGTTACACACGGAGCGTACCTTGACTCATACCAGTAGGAACTCGTATATGATACCGGTATGAGACCATATTATTAATACCAGTATCACATCATATCGTTAAACGCTTGCTCCACTTTACGACTCCGTGATCACTACCCTCTTCACCAACCTATCAGTGCTAATAGGTGTGAAGTGAAGGTATGCGCCTGTTATAATCAGAAATTGCATCTAACTTGATATGTTTTGATTATTTTGAGATTTGAATTTGGCAATGAAATACAAGCAATAAAGAATAGGACACGGAGAGAGACTTAGTGACAGACAGAGAGGCTTCGCGGCCTATTCGCGGATAGTTCCAAGATTCATCTTAATCATGATAGATGATTGATGACATTGTTATATATGTTTGGGTCATGAAAATATTGTGCAAAGTGGTGCACCAGCGATTTCTTAGACTGGAATTTGACTAGACATTGAGACATCTCCTTCTGGGTGGTTATACAATATCAAGCGAGCCGCTGGGAGTAATTTCCCGGGACAAGGTCATGTATTGTACTGTGGGCCATTAGGGATGTCCCGCGGACGTATGCCCAGAATGCCTACAGGTCGCGACGACAACGACGATGATGTAGCGTCACTGATTTCTATAATTAATCTATGATTAACAATGGATTTGTTGACCCTATACAAACGACAGCTTAATTATCAATCCTAAAAAAGCGCCACATTTGACTTACGAGTGTCTCTCGAACTAATAATATTGCAAACGGCACACAGACCTCTATAATTGATCTATGAAATCATAGATTAATTAAAGAGGTCGATGCGAAATTTGCAATATTACCTATTAGTTCCAGAGACATTCGTACCTACTTAATGGACTGGTGGAGTAAGTTACTACCCTACCGTCAAAGACGTGCCGCCGAGCGATTTAGCGTTCCGGCACGATGGTGTGTAGAAACAGATTAGGGACCCCTTTTAAGGTAGCCCGCTACCATCTTAGACTGCATCGTCACGTCAAGGGCTGTCTTGTTATCAAATATAAATCTGCTTAGTGCTTACCGCGTCAAAATGGCGTCAATCAAATCCAACATGGCGCCAATGAAAGCAGACTCTGCAGTGTTAATCATAGATTAGAGCCCAGTGTGTAGCATTGTCACTTACGTGATAGTCGACGTGCTGGTCCTGCGCCTCGTAGTGGCCAAGCTGGGCAACGGGAGCGTACGCTACGGCTTCGTGGCCGTACCCCTCACCCCCACCGTACCCCTCACCCCCGCCGTACCCGTGCGACAGCTGCACCACGCCGGCCGTCGCCAGCGCCACCACGGACAGAACTACTGCGGCCTGGGTAGCAAAAATAACAAGTCTTTTAATAACCTCAATAACACCTTCGATGTTTTGTAATTCAATGAATATGTATTCCAGATTAAATAAAATTAAATATTGAGATTCTCTTCTCTTCTTGCACACTTCTAAGCGTTCAAAGGTAGACTGGAAGAAAAACTTAATTTTTTCTCACGGTCTACCTATTGCCGCCTTTTGAACCTACTAAGTTTTGCAATAAAGTGTTAAAAAAAAAGGGATTAAGGGTTAAACGCTGATCTGCAATATATGCTGATATGCAATTTCTTATCACTGTATAATCTAAATTTAGCACACATTATCCTAAAATGTTGCCGCAATATAACAGTAACTCCATAACTTCAAATGAGAGAAAATTCACACAAGATATCTAGGATACTTGGAACGCGATAGCTTAGAGTGTCGACAAGTTCGACCGAGCACATGGAATCTATCGTATCAAATCACGCGGCGCGTTTGATCCTTTCACTAAACTGCAACGGGATAGAACCACAGCACTTACTTTAGCAATCATTGCTTTTGTGTAAGGTTTGCTTCGTCTCACCGACCACACACAACTGATACAAACCGCTGGAACCACCGACTTTTATATTAGTTTAACGCGAGATGCAAAGTCGTACGCAGCGTCTACGCAAGAAACAGTAGTTTGATAATAACATAGCAATTACGTAAAATTATGTATCACTTCACGCAGTTCAAGGTGAATAATTAGCGTTTATCTTGAAACATTTGGTATTTGAGAAATGGGTCAAGCGCCTTAGTAGAGAACCTCATTTCCGAGGAGGCGACACGCGTCTATTTCTTCGTATCCCACAGTGGTTAGATTCTATTACACCGTTTTCTTGTGGATTTTGCTTATACTATAAAATATACCTACAATAACTTTCATTTGACTGAAATCTAGGGCTTTATTTTAAATAAAGATTTCATATAACAAGTTAATTAAATATAACAAAACCCGACTGCAGAAAAACCAACAAGAAATATGTAGAGATTCTACTTACACAACTTTCAGGTTGTGTAATTCTTTAACGGACTTTATGGCTGTAAAATAATCTAGGAAGCATCATCTTGAATTTCAAAGACTTGTTATATGAAACAATTGTTTATTCATCTCTACTAAATCTAGCCCATAATCATAGTATCTAGAAGCAATGGCGCTTGGATGACTGTCGGTTAAGACGTAGCGGCAGCCACCTCATTTATTGGAGTCCATCCAACTCTAGAGAGTACAAAAATCGCACATACTTAGATAGGCGTGTAAAACACAACTCTGTCTTTGATGTCGTCGAGGCTAAAAAGAAGACTAAGGTAAGAGGTTAATTTAAGCTTAGGCACAGAAAGTTTTACTTTCCTATGAGCAAATTTTAAGTAAAAATATTGTGTTATATATAAATAATTTAAGATGACACCAAAAATTGCAAAAAAAATAAAATTCAAAATTATTGGCAAGTTGGCTCACGTGAAATAATCATATTATGGGTCAACTTGTGAGTTGTGTATCTTTGCTAATGTTAAACAACATATTCATTTAAACACTAATTCTATAGATAGATAAATAATAAATATTTCTTACAAATTAAAAAAAAACAATTATTGTTGTCAGACAGATTTTATTTAATGACGCATCTTACTTACTATTCGTTTAGAGTTGTAAAGAGGAAATGATGTAGAACATGTATCCGATTTGTATCTTTATTGCATGTTTATGTGTCCATTACCTAACAGAGAACATTTAAGCATCCGAAATAGGTTCAACGCAACTAATCTCCAGCACGTTTTAAGACTTTTGTTTTAGTTCATTGCAATCTGCGCTTTTTCTTTGTCAAATGCTCATAGTGTACTACTAGTAGAATACTACTATTCTACTAGTGAAGCCAAACACGTTGATGGCGGATTACATATTTTTCACAACTTCCTCAATATGGGTATCAAATGAAAGCATTTGATATCTATTGACGGTGTTGTGAAAAAATATTAATCCGCCATTTTGTGGCGGCGCGGCCAAAATCAAAAACAGTTCATCCATTCGGCTGCTACGATGCCACAGACGACACACACACACACACACACACACATACACACGCACACACGCACGCACACGCACGCATACACACACACACACACACACGCACACGTCAAACTTATAACACCCCGTCGTTTTTTCGTCGGTGGTTAAAAATATTAAACAAAATATGACTTACGCTGAGATCCATGAAGATTGCTATAACTTGGTTCGCACTTGAGAGAGACTTAAAACAAGTATAACCTGACATAAATCTGTCTCGTTTTAACTCCGTTCTGAGTCTGAGCATAGTGAGAGAATGATCTGTAGACCTCAACCACAGTGTCATAACCAGAGTCGCGATATATGAGTATAATTTCATAAGACATCGTGATGGTCGTGATGTTTGCCGAATCTGGAACTAGGAAATACGATACAATATGGACCAGTCACTTGGTGAAATGGATAAGGACACTATTGCATGTGTTCAGTGATACGTGGTGCGTTGAAACCCAACCCTGAAACGTAATTAAGAAATTCTGTTTAAGGCCAACCGTGAAATTTAAATCCGCAGTCTATTTCGATTATTGGAATGGCGACAGCGTCATTTGATACTGTCTAAAGTAGCTTACTGTGGTTGGTTTGACGTGATGCATGGATTTCGAAGAGCACTCTAAGTACTATAATAAACACTAGAAATAATAAATTAAACATAGTCTAGTCCATTAGTTCTTTTTTGTAATTACTCATTTTTAGATAATAACTATTTTTAGGCCATATTAAGACTGGAGTCACCCCTGTCAGGCGGTGTATCAGAAATATAAAATAAGCAATTAAAAAAATATATATTACTAGCTGATGCCTGCGACTTCGTGCGCGTGGATTTATTTTTTTAAATCCCACAGGAACTCTTTGATTTTTCGGGATAAAAAGTCTATGTCATTCTCCAGGTTTTCAACTATACCCATGCAAAAAATCACGTCGATCCGTAGCTCTGTTGCAGCGTTATTGAAGAAACCAACAAATCAACAAACAAACACACTTTCGCTTTTTGGAATAAATCCAAAGAAGATCTATTTCACAATCATCAAGTAGGTAAACTTTAACCAAAGAATAGTTTTAAGTAAAATTTTTCTTTAAAATTTTTACTCTGTTAAATATGAGTGATACGAAATTGCACAGGCTCATATTTTTTTTGACGTATGTACTAGACACCTTCTTACATTTTTCAAGACGTGGGCTACATTTTGTTTCTCACTAAGTTTCTCTCAAAGATCTTATCGAAACCCAACTAAAGTCATTCATGTTAGCTTTTAAGTTTTATTATTACACGCTTCACAATACCTTCTGCCAGCAACTTTGTAACAATGTAAGGGAATGTTACATCTCTCTTTTCACTTTACCCACTTCAAATTTTAGTATCATATTGAAATTTTGCAACCTATATGCAACTTTAATGACAGTATAGCTATTTATGCAACTGTATCGTAATGAGAGTCATTTTAATTCGAGTGCTGATTTTTGATACAAGGCTTGCCGTCAATAATCAAAATAGTACGAGATTTACGTATTTTAATAATTACGCACCGATTGCATACTATCGAGCTGTATATAGTATGTAAATAATAATATGTTAGAAGTGGGAGGAGGCTATAGGGTCTCCTGAGTGGCTATCAGTAGTTACCATTTTTTTTTTTGAAAAGAGCATTACTTAGCTCAATATAAATTCTATACATTTGAAAACATAATGGGAAACTCTTCAGCGTGCAGCATATTGCTTAAAGGCAGATAAATCTGAAGTTAAAGGTGAAGGAATAAATGGGAGACTGCAGCCGTTTAGTCGTCCTGAGAGTGAGAGAACAGAGTGGATCGGAGTTTGCTTTTGCTCACTAATAAATTACTTAATAAGTTCTGCGTTGAGTAGTCTCTGATGAGAATAATCTCCGTCTTTAGTATTCAAACGGTAGAACGTTATTAATTCATAGTTCATAATATTATTTTACTATATGTATAACAACATTTCTGCAAAAACCCGAGCACAGACTTTGGACGAGCGATCAAGATAAACATACCCTTTAGCGTTTTAATTTTTATAGTGACATTGTATAAGTCTTTATCATACTAACCAGACCAAAAAGCCTGTATATGAGCATTATCTCTGAAATTGTTAGTATGAATCACAGGCAAGATGGAGTGGAGAATTAGAGCGTTGATGGTTAACCTAAAAGACAATATAATAGCAGTGCGACGACCTTGATTTAACGGCAAAGAAAACTTAAGGTTTGCTCTGAGATAGAAAATGTACTTACGCATCATATTAAATTATCCATTATATGCAGGGAGATTATATGTTATGTTCAATCAAAATATATAGATTTTAAATATTACAAAATATTGAGATATAAGTCTCTACTTATATAAAGAGTAATTTAGTATTATTTCACGAGCAATCTTTTGTTAATTAAACTTTTCAATGCATAAATATAATGATTATAAAAAAAATACCTACTGTTATTTTTTTATATTATAACCATAATATTTATAATATGATTTTCTTGGTCTGACTTCATGAACACATGGTTTCGAAATGTGATCATGGGAAATATGTAAAAGTAGGTATTCTTACGAGTTATAATTCTATGTCTCAATAGCGTTTTAGTGTTACACTAAGATTGCGCAAGAAATGCAAGATAGAAGTCTAAAACAATAGGGAATCTTTGTGTTGAAACACGTTAGATTTAGGTACAGTTTTCGATAATGGAATACATGTGCTTTTGTAATATCCCATGTGTTTATCTTTTCATCTAGGTTAAAAAGATTCTTGTATTGTTAGAAGAGAACTAATGAAAGATGTATTGTGTAGTTTGCATCGTAATTATTAACATAATATCTAATTTACTAAATCAACTGTTGTTTTTGTTTCTATGTATGTAGGTGTAACATATTATCATATTTTAAGGAAATAATATAAGTTTACGTTAAATAAAAAGAAGTCGTAAAATATAAATAATAACGATATATTTCTAGTAGGAAATTACAGTTTAGCGTATAACATAAGTGTTGCGAGTTAATGGTGGGCGAGAAGTGGAGCAGCGTGGACTGTATGTACTAGGGGAGCAGCATGGAGCAGGGGTGCAGCGTGAACCACAGGAGCAGCGTGTACTGCGGGGGCTGGGGCAGCATGAGTCGATGGGGCAGAGTTGTGCACAACGGCGTTGAAGCTGTAAAGAAAAAAAAAAATTAGCAAGCAAGAAACATACAGCAAACTTAGAAACAACTTTTTAGGATTCCCTTACAGTTTCTTTCAGTTTGTCTGTATGTCCGTTTATATAACACAGCCGTTTCATTCAGAAATTATTAATACTGAAAAGCAATAATGGAAACTGTTAGCGCTACATAACGCTCTAAGATTTTGATGTAGGTACCTACCCGTACACTGTCTGAAGTTTTTTTAGATTTATGGGGTGACCAGGTTAAAATTAGTTAAAGAACAATATTATGTGAAACGATTCTAGATCTGCATAATTTATGTTCAACTAGTTGACTCCCGCGACTTCTTTTGCGTGGATTAAGGTTTGTTTGGATTCCTGCAGGAACACTCTTATTCCCCGGAATGTATATCTGTGCTTAATTTCAGCCAAATGGGTTCATTCGTTGCAGCGTGATTGAGAAACAAACATCGATCCATCCATCCATCCAAACTTTCAAATTTACAATATTAATAGGATAATAGGATTAGGCACTAGGAAATAAAATTAGTTAGGGGTATCTAAGTAATGAATCTAAAACTTTTTGATAATATCAAGTACCTCGAAGATTTGCGAAATTATAGTGAGCAGATTTCCTTGCAACGATTTTATCGAATTTACTGACCAAAACTACATTTTCTTATTCAAAGATAAATCATGTCGTCCTACGAGCTTAGTTGTTAGTCTCGCTAGCTTAAGTGTTATTTACTGAGCGCACTTGAGTGTCCTTACGCAATACACACACGGCAAGTTCATACGTGTGATAATGGAACGCATTCATGCTCCAAGTAAATCAAGAACGCGTTAATACGATGCCGTTTTCAATGTGGAGCAAGCTATGCAGTTATGCGCTTACGTCAGTTATAACCAACGGTAGATAAAAAGCAGATTCTGACGAAAATTAGGCATTCGTTGCATACCTACCGTCAAAAATTTCTTATTATTTCGAAACTCAGATTTAATGTAAGAGTTAATACGAGCAAGACTTCCACTCAGTTGCGTTACTAAAAAAATAAATCCGTTAAAATGTTGATGAAAATCTAATTCTTTGAACTTATTTATTTTATGCAAGTTGCAACTTGTGGCTCTTATGATAAGACTCTACCGCCAGTTAACCATGGTAAAAGATTACCAGCAAAAATGTAGTTATATCAATATGATAATGTCATTATATTATCTAACTTTTAAAGGAAAAGCAAACTATTACGGTAATGCCCCTTGAAGATTTGATGTATCATGATTATTACGATGTGATAAATCATAGACCCGTGATACCCGTGTGTATTTTCTTACCCGTTGTGAGCATCAGCGGTGTACTCAACGGTCCTGACGGCACCATCAGGTTGAACCAGAGAGTATTCGCCCTTTACGACATCACCTTCTCGGCTCTCGTGCTGGGACTTGTGGTCTCCGGTGTGGGGATCTTCAACTGAGTAGGAGAACTCGTAGTGCGCAGGAGCCTAAAAAATTATATAACATATTTTTCCTTAGCTGTCTTAAAACAACCTTTCTGACACAGTGGTGAGCGCTGTGGTCTTATAACTGGGAGGTCTCGGGTTCGATTCCCGGCGGGAGCAATTTGGGAATTTATATTTGTTGAATTTTCTCTGGTCTGGTCTGGTGGGAGGCTTCGGCCGTGGTAAGTTACTACCGTACCGTTAAAGACGTGCCGCCAAGCGATTTAGCGTTCCGACACTAAAGTGACATGTAGAAACCCAATCAGGGTATGGGTTGAATGTACACTGCCATATCCCTTCCAAGTTAGTCTGCTCCATCTTAGACTGCATCGTCACTTACCATTAGGTGAGATCGCAGTCAAGGACTATCTTGTCATCGAATAAAAAAAAGGTAAAAAAATCTCAGAAAAAACGTAACCGGCGAACGAAGTTTGGTTATGCACTCGTAGCACGTTTGCATTGTCATTGCGATAAGAACATCCTATGCACTGTGCTTATGGCGTCGCTTACGCTTTTCTGCGAGAGCTAATTTGTTTACCTTTTAAAACATCTAATGAAAAATGAATTATAGTAGTAATATGCAGTTGTGGGATAGTCCAAAAATGGTTGCAGCAGTCACATAATTGTGATCGTTAAACCTTTGACTGGCTGAATTTAATTCTGGCTGTATCAATACTTTTTAATCAATAGCGAGTAAAAGCCAATCAACAATGTAGCAATCATTTTTAGACTATTCCACAGAAGATTCTACCGAGTGTATAGAATGTAAAGAAGTCTGTAATCACAAAATTACATTTATTACACAATATTATAAAGTTGCGAACCAAGCGCATACTATTACAAGCAGGAGTCAAATCAACGCATAGGTTTTTGTGCAATACCCAAAAGATAGTTGTCGATTTTGTCCTTTTCGTTGAATTTACTAGGAAATGCAAATATCCGTTTATATTGTGTTAAAATAATGTCGAAACTATTTTTATCTGATTTTAAATAGTCACGCTAGGCCCAAGAATTCGCAAGTTGTTTCTTATCAAGTTTTCTTAGTAAAATTCTTTGTCACAGTTGAATGGTAGATTTATTTATAAAATGTTTAGTCAGAAAGGGTGTGATCGAATGAGATAGCCAATAGACAAATAACATAAATAACATAAGCAATTTAAAACTAACAGGTGTAAATGTCTTCCTTAGTATGAAATACGTGGGATTTACAGACATTCAATACCAATCATCTAATGATTGATACTCTATTCCATAGTTACAAAATATTAAATCGAGATGACTAAATCTCAGGGCTGTATTGATTAAGTTTATTTTAATCATATAGTAAACCTTTCACTTATATTGTTCGCAAAATTAAGCAGATATAGAACTATGAACACATACATGTTTTTGTCTTAAGTGCAATATGGAAGTCTCTTCAAAAGCTTATAAAAATTATAAAGTGTGAATATCTGATTACAATCTGGAATGAGAATAGTAGATTGTTACACAAGGGACGTAAGTAAGCTATTACAGAACAAGATCCAATTTGGCGCCAGTGCGAGCGCAGCTCGCATAGGGCGCTAATGGATCGCGTGCACCCGAGATATTTAGTCACACGAGCGAGCGCAGCGAGCGAGGGTGAATATAGTTCGAGGGTGTAATAGCTACTTGCAACCGAGGTAAGCATTCTACTTTATATCATTCTTGCGAGGTAAATAAAACATTGGTAATGCAAAATGAAATTTTAATTAGAATAATTAGCAAATTTAGAGAAAAAATAGAAAAAAATGGTTACTTATTATAATTAATTATATCCCTTTACGAACAAACTTCACAAACTTTCTGAAAGTTGAAATAAAATACCGCCATTTCCATTTTTTTTTTCGTAAATAGTTTTCCATTTTTTTTTTTTACGGCTCTGAGTTCCAAGGAGTTTTGCATAGTTTGAAATGTATGGAAATTAAATGCCGCCATGTTCAGTGTTTTTTTTTTCAGTAAAAAGTTTTCTTACCATTTTATAAGAAAAGAGATTGTTTACCAAGGAGTTTTGCATAGCTTGAACTGTAATGTGAACATTACAATTCAAGCATAGTGCGACGTAATGTTGCCTTGAATTGCAAACACCAACTTACAAGGAGACTTTCCACCATAGTAATCCCTAGTTACTGAGCAAGTATGATATAAATGTTATTTAACGGCTTTCCGGATATTTGCAGTGCCCTACTTTAATGTTAATCGCAGTTTGAATTTATGGATAAACTTTATCAAATAGAATAGTAATAAATGGAGGGACTTCCCGATTGGACAAGTTGTTATAGTAAACATTAGGCAATTCAGAAGCACCATAACTTAATTGATTTGTGAATTTTTTGGAAATTTGAGCAATTTCCAAAATATGTAAAATCACTTCGAAAAAATTTAGTATTATAAACTTAATATTATATTATATTATATAGGGTGAATTTTGGATACACAGATCCTGGTCAAATACCAAGGACTCGCTAGGACGAAGAAGAACTTTATGATGAAGAATTAAATGAATACTCACGTGTTCTTCAATGTGTTCAGCGCGGGCCAGGGCGATAGGGGCATGAGCTACGTGCTGTACAAGAGGAGCAGAGTGGATCAGGGGAGCGGAGTGTTGTACAATGGGGGCAGAGTGGGTCAAAACGGGAGCAGCGTGCGCAACAAGTGGGGCATAGTGGGTTGCTCCGTGGGTGGGTTGGTCGTGTCTAACAATGCTTTGGGATGAGACGGCGTGGCCATGTCCCTCTTCGATCAAACCCGCATGGCAAGCTGCCACCAGGAGGCTGAGTACGGCAATCTGCGATAAAATAGAAGAATAATAATTGTAGATTATTATTAGACAGCTCAGAAGACACGTAGGCTACATTGCGGGATAGTGGAAGCGATGCGACGCGTTTCTTGTCAATGCTGCAAAGTAAAGGGTTATAGGTCTACCATGCTAGCTGAATGCAAATTGGCAGACTACACAGACTGTTGAGAAAATTAGGAGAACTCTCAGACGTTTAGTTTCCTGACGATATTTTCCTTCACCGTTGAAGTAAGTGATATTTATTAATTGCGTTAACGCACATAACTCCGAAAAGTCAAAGGTGCGTGCACAGGATCGAATCTATGATCCCCAATAGGGGACTGAGACCTAACCAATAGGCTACATAACCCTTCCTTAAGAGGCGACCTGCGCTTTGTAGTTAGCCGTTGATGGATTGCTGATGATGAAACATAAATTTATCTCCGTCACACACCATTGAGACGAACATCAGAACACAAAACTTGTTCGTCGCGCTACGGTGTCGTTATCTAATTATTCATTAAATCGACTATATTTTTTGTTACGTAACTGAATATAGGTATTGTTAGCTTTTCAATTCAAAATCAGATGCTCAAAAAGTTTTATCATGTAGATACCTAGTGCCCCGTTCGTATGTCGCCAATGCTCATACCACTAGCAACTAATGGGTGCATGCTAGTTAAACAAGGTGAGTGTTCGGAGTGCCACATATGTACATTTGTGAGGAAAAGACTCATATTACACAAAAATAAAAAGATACATTTCAACGCCGCAATTGCCTCGAGTCTAAGCAATCCAAACCTCTGTAAATAAATATTTTTTTTTATTACACAAGAAGTGATGATAGTTAAACGCCCATCAGTGCGTTTCATTAAAATAATCAACATTTTACTCGCTTGTTAATAGCAATTAGATTATTATCAGTAGCGATTATAAGTACTGAAGCGTATTTTACTAGAGAACCCTTATTTTTTTTTTAAATATATAGACTAGCGCTTGACTCCGATCTCCCCTGATGGTAAGATGATGCGCGCTTGCCTAGAAGATGCCTATTCAGTCTTGATTTAAGACACCCACATTATAGTTAGTTGGAAAAAGGTTGACGTTAGTAGTTATTTAAAAAACATTTAAATTATTATTATTATAAATTAAACAGCCCAATCTTACTTTGAAGTACATGTTGATGCTGTATTGATTGACTGGACCTGTATGATAAGGTTGTAGGTCGGGTGGTAGTTTTTATACTGACTATGTCACCCGATTCCAAACCGGCTCCACATACGACACCACGCACTGCATATACCTTACGTCACTACACTGACAGATATCAACTTCAAGGTTACAATGAGCCCTTTCTGGGAGCTTTCCTGTTTAATGAGTTATTTATCAATTTTCTTAAAACTTAACTTGAGTCTTGACCCAGTGAGGATACGATAATCCGCTGCGCTTTGCATAATTTCATTCATAACGCTATATTATTTCAATGGTATGCATTAATTAACATACTGATACGTTTTTTATAGCTTTTGAAGTGCTTTATATAATACTGCCACGGGATTATTTAAAAATTACAGCTGCAGTATCAAGATCGCAATTAACTTTGATTGGGCGATACTCTCTTGCTAATTGCTATTGGCTAAACTGCATTGCTGCAGTTAGACGTCATAAATTCAGCCAATCTACACAATTGAGTAGTATTGTTGACGACCTCCCTGGCACAGTGATGAGCGCTGTGGTCTTATAACTGGGAGGTCTTGGGTTCGATTCCCGGCAGGGGCAATTTGGGAATTTATAATTTCTGAATTGTCTCTGGTCTGGTCTGTTGGGAGGCTTTGGACGTGGCCAGTTACCATCAAAGACATGTCGCCAAGCGATTTAGCGTTCCGGCACGTTGGCGTGTAGACACCGATTAGGAGTATGGGTTGAATCTACACAACCATACTCCTTCCAAGTTAGCCCGCTACCATCTTAGACTGCATCGTCACTTACCATCAGTTGAAATCATAGTCAAGGACTATCTTGTCATCGAATAAAAAAAAAGCAATGATTGATGCAGGATTAACAGAATCAGCTTACTGTACTTACTACTGTATTAAATTGTTAAGTGTTAGTGTCAATCGACCAGCTAGTCAGCTCAGCTGTTTTATTTGTATAAATATATGCTTTAGATTAGGACTTATTTAACTATCAGATGTTTATGCAGCTATGAATTTTACCTAGATTAGTTACCATGTCTGTAAAACGTGATTTCCTTGTTGCATTGGCATAGGGAAAGTTAATGATAACTTGAACGTTTTGAGAAAATAAATAAAATAATCATGCGAGTCAGATTTGCAACACCGAGAACTTCTTATCTTGATAAGAAACTAAAAATTTACTTATTTACATAGTTTAATTAATTATTTGCTCGCAAATACCAAATTCCTTTTATTTAGGAACTAGCTCTTTCCCGCGGCTTCGCTCACGTTAAGATCAATTTTTCCAACTCCTATTTTATCCCTTTAGGGGTTGAATTTTCAAAAATCCTTTCTTAGCGGATGCATACGTCATAATAGCTATCTGTATGACAAATTTCAGCCCGATCCGTCCAGTGGTTTGAGCTGTGCGTTGATAGATCAGTCAGTCAGTCACCTTTGCCTTTTATATATTTAGATGTATTACTAACTGTGTTTGTAAATTATTCTTGTGGATTATAATAATAATATTGTGATAGGTGGCTCTAATTATTTCATATTTTTCAGAGGGGAATGGTAGATAATATTATTTTCGACGGTTTTCAAAATAAAGTCCTATATTATTTGAAGGTGTCTGAAGCTCTTTCAAAATAAAATAATTTCAAAGTATAATTTCAGTTTCCTTACCATTGTTGTTGTGATAAAAACAAATTTTAATCGCAACAACAAAAATCAGAAGATGGAAGATGTGATATACATAAGTACAGTACATCTTATTGTGTAACATCTTTTTACTTCCTTTGCTGATGTGCATTTACGTAACATAATAGGATGCATTTATAATATTAAAGGAGAAGTAATTCATATTGCAATACTGCATTATTAATTGGTCCGGTTGCCGCCGCGTTGTGAACGCGTCCGATGCGCGAGCCGGTAAGAAAGTGGCGTTGTAGGTTTGCAGTATGCTCTAGTAAACCATTGTGCAATCATAAGGTTGCAGCTAAGGCTGTAATGAGCACCTGGTAGTGTTCTATTTTCTACCCGGGAACATGCTTGAACCAAGGAGAACATAGTACCTATATTATAAGCCTGATAACCCTATTAATTAGTTTGTTGGTTTGCACTCTGTAATGGCGCTACTGTTCGACGTGATTTTGTATGGATATTATATTTGAATACCTGGAGAGGGACACAAACATGTTTTTTAGCGAGGAAAATCAAACGATTCGCGGACAAAGTCTCACATAAGGGAGTAATATCTATATTTTCCAACATATATTACTCCATACATCAATCCATAGCCACCTATTGCAGGACAAGGTTCCCTCTCGAATACTGAGAACTACTTACGCCATAGTTTTTGACCAGCTCCCTAGCACTGTGGTGAGCACTTTGGTCTTTAAACTGGGAGGTCTCGGGTTCGATTCCCGGCGGGGCAATTTGAGGATTTATAATTTCTAAATTTTGTCTGGTCTGGTCTAGTGGGAGGCTTTAGCCGTAGCTAGTTACCACCCTACCGTCAAACACTTTCCGCCAAGCGGTTTAGCGCTCCGGCACGATGGCGTGTAGAAACCAATTAGGGGGTATGGTTTGAATCTACACTGCCAAACCCGTTCCAAGTTAGCCCACTACCATCTTAGAATGCATCAATCACACCTACAATTTGGGTATCTTTAAAACAAGGGTGAATAGGCATCTTCTAGGCAAACGCGTTACACCTTAGACCGCATCATCACTTTCCATCAGGTGTGGTAGTGGTCAAGCGTGTGCCTATAATGTATAAAAAAAAAAATATCATCATTTACCATCAGGTCAGATCGCACTCAAGAACTATCTTGTCAACGAATAAAAAAAATAGTTCTCCACGCTGGCCAAATGTGGTTAGGCAAACTTAAAATTTAATATTAATTTGTTTGAGGTAATAAAGTAATTAAACTAAAAAAAAAATATAATCGCCTACATATTTGCGCCGATTTTAAAAGACTCGTAAAAAGTCAAGCGTGATTTTTAAAAACCAAACTCCACACGGATGAAGCCGCGAGCAAAAGCTAGTATCTTAATATAAATGAGAACTTAATAAGAATCAATGAGTTTTTTCATGCATGGAGTGATTCACCGCGTTCATCGCCATCGAATGCCCATCGGTGCGAGTAATGATCGCACTGCAGACTCCCTGCCCGCTGCGATTGCCATTAGTGCGAGCGCAGACTAAATTGCAAAATATTTGCTCACACGATGCCTTGACTTGTCTAATTATAAGTGCAGCTTGGTGAAAAATCTAGACACGGAACTAATTGTTTTCCGTAATAACAACCAGCTGTGCGATTCTTTAAAAATGATTGCTACAATGTGAAGATTGCAATCGCTTCTGATTGGCCGACACTCACTCGCTATTGGTTAAAATGCATTGATGCAGAAATAACCCGATTCATTGGCTGAATCGGATTATTTCTGCCACAATCGAGACTAGCAATTATTGATGCAGCTTTTACATAATCTTTTCTTTGGTGAATGGGCTGTATTAAGTTGTCAAGTGCCACTGTTGAAGTGTCAGTGTTCTGTCAAATGATATTTGCAATTCGTAAATATTTATTTCTAACTTTATTATTATAAATACAGCAAATATTACTTTTTCTCTTAGTATTATCATAGAGATCGCAAAGTAACGCCTGCTTCTATCCAATATTTGTAATTTGTCCAAAGTGGACGTCTGACACTAGAAATGCGTATGTGTATTCACCGTTTCTGCGCGTTTTTGTCACAGTCGTAATCTGAGCACGCCTTTAGCAGGGCCTTTTCACGAAGGTTATCGGTTAAACACGATATTGGCAATCCAGCCAATTTCATGAAACCTTCGACACCGTTTATTTTTTTACCACGATTTTTATCTCATACGGTATAAATATCAAGTCGCAGAGGCGAAATTCTCAACGGATTTATAAAGAGACCGAACTGATATTATTGGATATTACGGTGACTTTGATTCATTCACATAAAATAACCTTTTGACATCGGTCGCCAGATGTTTCGGGCTATTATTTAAATAAGTTGGTAGTGTTATACCTACAACGAATAATATGTATTATTAAGCTCTCATCCATAACTTAACGGCTATTTATAACTTATAACAAGGTCTAAGTTTACCTCGTATAACTTACTTGTATCTGTGTATTTTCAGTCAAATTCAAATCATGGACCTATGGTGAAAAAAATATTATTAACCACCAAAGAGTTTGTTTCATAATCAAAAATGAGACGAATTACAATTTTATAAGTCGACTACGATTTGAGTTTTTTTTAGAATTGGCAATCTGTCAAGATGTACCTAGGTGATTTAAAGCTTAATATTTGGCGATGATGAAAATATGGGCTCCAATCCTATTATAATATTATAAATGCGTGTATGTTTGTTACTCAATCACGCCACAACGACTGAACCGATTTGGCTGGCACAGAAATAGATTATAGTCTGGAATAACACGTAGGCTACTTTTTATCCTGGGCAATACGGGAGTTCCCGCGGGAATTAAAAACCTGTATCCAGGCATACGCAGTACGCGGGCATCATCTAGTATATTATAATTAATTTGTAAACTATGATGAGCTGTCAGCTGACGGTAAATAATAATTGAATAAGTATGTTACACTGTTTTATGCATGAAATTCAGATTTTAATATTAATTTCTTTGAGGAAATAAAGTAATTAAACCAAAAAATGTAATCGGCTACATATTTGCACTGATTTTAAAAGGCTTTCGTAAAAAAGTGTTTCACGCCCTAGATTCTTTTCAAGGACGGCGGCAAGTTATACTCGTAATGTACGATAATTAAAACGTACGTAACGCATACGTGACTCACATCCATTTTGAAAAATTAAGCTTACGGTCATAGAACAATACAAGCGATGATACAGTTATGTGTTTATGACCTAGCCAGTTTACTCTATGGTATTGGAAGTAAAATATTAATGATAAAAACCTGTTTTAGATTTTGTCAACTTTATTTATTGAAATACTGTTTATTGTATGTGGTCTTCTAGCCTTAGCGTTCTTTGCCTTACATTAAGAATAAATGTTAGAGACATAAATAAGGAAACAATTTTTGAAAAATCGCGATTTTTGGTATAAAACAGCATTGCAGCGAACGAATTATGAGGTACCTAAATTATACCTTGAAAGTCTTAGGTGCCTACATTTAAAGCAAAACCAATTGCTACATCTCGAAGTATTAAATATGTAACGGAGTTTCATTGCAGGTTGTCCTGCGGTCCGTTAACGCAATTGCTTTCACTGCAAAGCTCTACTTTGAATAATATTGAAATACGAGCCTATAGGTGCTGGTGCAGATTCAGTTAAACACAATCTCTCAACTATTTTTTATTTATTTATAGCGAGCACAGTAACAGGCGGGCTACCTGATGTTAAGTGATTGTCGACGCCCATGAACATTTCTAGCACCTGAGGCACCGCCAAAGCGCCTGCCGGCTTTTCAGGAATTTGTTGGTCACTTGGATAACCCCATGTTGTAAGATTTCCTCTCGAATACTGAGAAGGACTTACGCCATAGTTTTTGACGACCTCCCTGGCGCAGTGGTGAGCGCTGTGGTCTTATAACTGGGAGGCCTCGGGTTCGATTCCCGGCGGGGGCAATTTGGGAATTTATAATTTCTGAATTGTCTCTGGTCTGGTCTGGTGGGAGGCTTTGGCCGTCGCTAGTGGCCGTCAAAGACGTGCTGCCAAGCGATTTACCATTCCAGCACGTTGGCCTTTTTGGAGACGTTGGGAGACTTTGGCCTTGGCTAGTTACCATCCTACCATCAAAAAGGTGCCGCCAAGCGATTTAGCGTTCCGGCACGACGCGATGGCGTGAAGAAACCGATTAGATGTATGGGTTCAATTTACACTGCTATATCCCTTCCAAGTTAGCCCTCTACCATCTTAGACTGCATCGTCACTTAACATCAGGTGAGATGGCCATCATGGACTATCTTGTCATCGAATAAAAAAAACAATCGATTGACACCTCATTCATCAAAACATTCAGGCTTAGTTATTTAGGCGCTTCGATGGAACAAATGTAAATAGAAGGAAACATACATACATAGACTGCTTGAATGATTACCATGTCTAAAGCTTTGGCGTAAGCTAGTAAAAAACGATTTTTATCACAAGTTTCCCTAAGCAGTAAAAAATAATGTTCGCGTTGGCACTCACCAACATTCATTTTTACACGGTACATCATTTTTATTGCCATATGAAAAGAAAAACGATTGACTTTCTCAGAAGCGGTAAACTGCCGTATAGTTTAAGGCCAACTTAAGCCAGAACTGGTTTCGTTTTTTGAACAGTTATCAAAGAGGCAGATGGGCTTCCCAGCCTTGTATGGAACTGAATGTCCTATAAATGAAATACGATATTATGTAGCCACTAGTAATTATGTACACATTTTTAAGTTGTTCATAAACCTATATAGAATTACAAAATGTAGGTATTTCTATCTTCAGGTTCTTTTATTTAAATAAAGTTGAGTCTTTATACGTCAAAATTAATTTTTATTTAAACTTAAATAAATAAAAATCTCTCCGGCTGTGTTGGATGTTCCGTCTCATTGGACTATGAAAGTGAGGGAATAGAGAGTGCACCTGTGTTTCCGCACACACTTGTGCACCATAATATCTCCCGTGCAGATGGCTAATCTCTGTAGAGACTAACTTTTTGATAGTTAGTAGGTACAGTGCACTTAAAAGTTAATAAAAATAAATAGAAATAAGTTCCCGCAAGTTTACTTGACTTTTACAAATCTTTGAACACAAAAGGTGAAGATTATAATCTAAAGTCTAGGAATAAAGAGGCACGCTTGCGCTTACTAGGCACTAACAAAAATGGACCTATCACTTTATTTATTGGTGAGAATAAAAAAAAAGAAATTGTAGGTTTTGTACCTACGAAGTGTGCAAAATTAAGTTATTTTTATGTATATGTTACGGTAACTGTGATAAATGTAAAAATTAATTATTAATAATTTTCTCATGATTTGGTAAAAGTGATGAAACAAACAATAAACGGACAGAGAGACTTTCTAACCCTCGTCTAACTCCTTCTTTCTGCCAATCTTTAACCTCACCAACGGTAAACAATTGTGCAAGTATTTCTGAGTGGTCATGAAAAAAATGACTACGAAAGCTGTCGCGAACCTAACTAACAATAAGGATTTCTCGATACTAGACTTAAATTATTTTATATCTTTAAGTGGCGTTTGAAGTCGGTTTTTTGAAAGTTTTTTTTATGTTAATAAATACGATATACCTACTTACATCTTTTTTGAGTTTTGATTAATAAAACATCAGAGGTTTGACGACAACCCTGACACAGTTGTGAGCGTTGGAGTCTTAATTTGTAGTTCTCGACTTGATTCCCAGCTGTGGCAATTTGGAAATTTTAATTTCTATAAAGTTTCTGGTCTGGTCTGGTGGGAGGTTTTTGCTGCGGTTAGTTTTCACTCTACAAGACAAAGCCGGCATCTAGACTGCATTTTCACTTAGGTGAGATCGAAGCCAAGAGATAAAAAGAATAAAAAGGCATTTATATAATATTTCACATTTTTATTTATCGAAATAACGAAATACTATGTACATTAAACAACAATAACGTAATAGATACTAGAGCCGATGGTCCGATGGAAGATTTACTAAACTACCTACGCTAATATCACAGTTGGGCTGACAGGCTTCTAATGATGATGGATGACCGGCGGCGTATTGTGGACTACGGCATTAAATCTGTCGAGGAAATAAACTTTGAGAAAATGCTTGCAACTTAGATGCAAATAACTTATCCTATACAACGTGAAAACTGAAAGGTTGTAGGTTCGAGCCTCATCCGTGGCACGATGGTCGTACCCACTCCTAGAACAAGCTTTTCGCTTATTTGGAGGGGAGAGGAGAATATAAGTCAAGTTCAGCTTAGTTAATATTCTTTAAAAAAAAAAACGTTCAAAGAAACATATCTCACCAATGTAATAAATATATTTAATAAGTTTTGAACATTTCCTGCTATGAAAAGTATAGCAAGAAACTTTCAGAACTTTTACTTAAAGTAAGATTTAAAATTTTAAGCAAACTTAAAAAAACAAAATCCCACTTTATGAATATCCTAATATATAATGTAGCTAATGAAACTATATAATAGCTAATGATAACTTAATAAAAAAAAAATTAATTGGTTTGTGTAGCTTTTTATTATAATTTAAAACACCGCGCTTAGGTAACGACTAATCATATTTTTCATTAGGTTTTGATTACGGAATGTAGTTCTCGGCCTAATAGAAGCCTATTTGTATGACAAAACGTTTGCTTAACACACTATAATAATTAACAGATACTTCATAATCTCAATTCTCAAGGTTACTCTCATTGCTACTTGTTATAAGTAGCCACTTTTAGTAAATCAGAACGAATGAGCAAATTATTATACTAACGTCCGCGTAAATGTAATAAAATTGAGCAAGTTTCATATAATTTTCTTATGAATTGAGTAATAAGTGTAAGAGTAATATAATTAAATGCGTTACTTTTGGCATGCTGTAATAATATACTATTTCTCTATTTTTAGTTTGTGTAGGTGATTATAAGTCTTATTAGTTGCCGTCTCAGTATATAGGGTATTATTTTTATGTATCACTTATAATCTGAGTACCCTCAAGACAAGAGTGAATAGGCATTTTCTAGGCAAGCGCGCTCCAACCTAGACCTCATCAATGCTTTACATCATTAATTGTCGTCAAGCGCAAGCCTATCTCATAATAAAAAAAAAATGTATTTTATTGGGTACTAAATACAGTTTTTCAAATTAGTTTATACTTGAATAAAAAATATATATGTATACCTTGTCATTTGTAAGACTTTTATTAAAGATTTTAAAAAAACGCAGACCGAAAATTTTTCTTAATAAATGGCGTTGCCTACGGAATCTACGGGCAATATTCAGGCATAATGATTATGAACGTATTCAAGTGTGTGAGAATTTTATTCATTTAAGACACAGTACATAATAATATTATACATAATATATATTAGTAGAGCAGGTGGGCGGCGAGAGAACCTCAAAATTTGGCAGAAAATATTTCGTGTAACATAATATACTTACAGCGGAATGGCGAATATATTTATTAATTAATTTTTTAATCTATTTTTTGGAGTTTTTTTTACTCTATGCAAATACTACGTAAAGTAGTAAATGGGGCTTGATTCTTATAATATTGACTGTGCCACATTATACATAATACTACTAAAGGTAACAGAATAGAATAGAATAATTTTTTATTCAAATAAACTTTTACAAAGTGCTTTTGAATCGTCAAATGAATCTATTGCACCACTGGTTTGGAATAACTGTGCACAAAATCTTTTTGTGACATAATTTCGACTCCACACACAGACTCTTTTATTATTATTTTAAATTATGACCTCTCCAGCCCGTTAGTCCTCAAGATAAAGTTTTAAGAAGTTTCTTACCCGTTATGATGGTCGGCGGTGTATGTTACTTTGCGGATGGAGCCATCAGGTTGGAGTAGAGAATATTCTCCCTTGACTACGTCTCCATCACGGGTTTCGTGCTGCGATTTGTGGTCGCCAGTGTGTGGATCCTCTACAGAGTAGGTGTAGTCGTATTTAGGGTGAGCCTGGAATGACATCACGTAATAAAGTTGATTTTACTATTACTTATTGATAGAAGTTTGTACAAACTTAAAGACTGCATCTGAATAACGTGTCATGGCACACGGATGATAGATGAAGGTGGTGATATTTTCAAAAATGTTCTTAACGTCCATCGTATTAATTAAACGATAGTTATTCCTTTACAAAATATTTCGAAATCTAACAGTCTTGATGGTGGTCTAAAATTAAGGAAGTTATAATGGAATTTCGAATGAAGTGGCAGGCAATATATTATTTGCTTTGGGATTAGAATGTAATTAATTTTCGTACTCAATGCCGTCATTAGGCATTTCAAAGTTGTATTGTTCCGACTATCACGACGATGATTAAATTAATTATTGTTTGAATAATCCATCGTCAATTTAGATTGCAGTCTTGTTCAAATTATAAACTCGTGCTCATAGGTATATAACCCTTTTATTTTTATGCTGCTGTAAGTTTTTCTCTGTTATGGCAAAAAAAAACTGAAAGACTTTTTGGTGGGAAGCTTGTCTGATGGGAGGCTTTGGCCGTGGTTAGTTACCACCAAAGATGTGCCGCTAAGCGATTTAGCGTTCCGGTACGATGGCGTGAAGGAACCGATTCGACCAACGAGCGAGATGATAATAGTACTTCTTGATAGGTGTGTCGTATGTTAATAAGTACAAAATTTAACTCAAACTAAGAATAAAGCTTCGAGGATTCTGATCGTGCCAAACCCACAAGCAGCAAGAACAGGTGTGTTCTTAATATTAAGGTAAGTGACTTGAGTGTAAATAGGTCGGAACATGTTCTATTGAATGTGCACTTTTAGAAACTCGTAAAAACTTATTAAGGTAGTTATCTGTAAGGGGCTGACATTACATTTTAAATTAGTCTGCTATGGACGGTCACTGTACGAGTGACCAGGCTATCGGCTAACAGGGAGAAGTGGCAAATGCTCATAAGGCGAATCATATAAGACCTCAATTATTCGTAATGACCACGGCCGCTCTACCAAGTGTCTTATGAAGAAGATTATTGAAGTCAATACTTACAAATTCACCAACATAATGATCGCCTTCGTAGTTTGAGCCGTGGGAAATGGGTGCAGAGTGTACCACAGGAGCAGCGTGGACTATAGGGGCGGTATGGGCGACGGAAGAGGTGTGTACCGCAGGCGCAGCATGGTATGACTGCGATGACTGAGCCGAGTAATGGGTTGGTACATTGTGGTGAACGATGTTGTGAGACACGGCTGGCGCATGGTGGATGTAGCCTGCGTTGCTGGCGGCAACCACGGCGCATAGCGCTATGATCTACAACATATTAAATGCTTATCAATAAAACATTCAGGATATTACAAGACATAACGAGACAAACGTAGAAGACGTTCTGTGCATACATTTAAGTTTTATGGTACATAAGTACCAAAGAACTAGAAAAGTAGAGTAAGTAAGAGAGAAAGAAGAAGAAAGAGAAAGAAGTTATTCGATGAAGATGAAGGAGAAAGATGTTGTTCTTCAGTTGGTCGGTTTCGGAAAAGCTGCATCAATCATTGCTTCGGTTTCAATTGTGGTGATTGGCTGAATTGACGGCAATCTTGCAGTAAAAATGCATTTCGTCCAATAGCTAGAGAGCGTCGGCCTCGGAATCCAAGTTGATGGAGATCGTTACACTGTAGCAATTATTTTTAAGCAGCTGGTGTTTACATCGACACTCGAACTTTTTTGGGTTTAAACTTGTATTCGAACGATTATTTTCCACAAAATTCATCTGTTAATCTTGTTCTAAACAGGAACTATGATATTTTGTAAATTGTAGAGTCGATGTCAACGGTTTGAAAGCTTAACAACACTATTGCGTCCTTATTTACGTTTCGCTAAAACTGTTCTGGTTACGTAAAGATAATTGTGTTGATCCCAAGAGATATGAGATATGCTTACTTTGGACAACATTTTGCTTTGGTTTGAATTAACTTGTCGACTGATGCTAGTTAGTTAGTGAAGTCTTTTTATATAATAACAAAACAGAAGCATAGAGCGGTGGGGCGCCTATATTCCTGGCGATATCCGATCGGATAGCAGTAATTGCTGCATTGCCAATCTCAGCTTATCAGGTTACGACACCAGATATGGGTATAATGTGTAGGAAAAATGAAGTGAGAGGCTAATGTAATTGTTACGATTTTTAGGTAATTCTTGAATTCCAACACTCAAGATGTTTAAAAAGTTATGCAATTGCGTTCGATGCGCTTATTGTTTTTTTTGGTTCCGATCCAATTAAACTATTGTTACTCGTAGTGAGTTGACATAAAAATAGTTTCATTGTAATAACCACACCTTAAACTTTCTTCGTTAAAGAAAACCCCTTTAATAAACATTTTTACCAACTTTATTTATTTTAGTTTGCTGGTGGTAAATTGATATTGTAAATCCCTTGGGTGGCTGTAGCATTTAGCTTTTGGTTACAGATATTTAAGGATATTACTATCTTAAGTAATCTGATGATTATATATTTTGATAAAATATAAAACCTATTATTTTAAGGCTTAAAATAATTAGCAGTTGCTTTTAAATTCGGTTTTCCGAAAATAATTTTTATTCCGATAACTGCCAGTCAAATGCATACGCAATTATTGCAGGCATTACTAATATGTTAATAAATAAATAATTAAGAAAGTACAAACAAAAGGAGTTAAATGCTCGTAAATTATTTCGTGAATCAAAACTCCACGGTCGCATGAGTAAGTGCAAGCAATTAAAAAGTTTTAGATACACACGATTCGGGCAACAATCGTGTTGAGCAATCTCATGCTAAGGAGATGAGCGTACGCTCTACGTACATAGAGCGCACACTCATCTCATAAGAGTATTGGTTCCAATACATTACACTGTACTAGCTTTTACATGCAGGAACTCTTTTTTCAGGGATAAAAATATCCTATGGCTCCACACCAGGTAACTAAGGTAACCATATTCATGCCAATAATGAAGTCAATCCGTATGAACATATATGATGCGGACTTTGTCCGCGCGGATTAAGGTTTTTTGATTCCCGCGGAAACTCTTTCATTCTCCGGGATAAAATGCAGCCTACGTGTTAATGTTGGGTATGAGTTATTTCTATTCCAAATTCAAAATTGCTCCACCCAAATCGGTGGCGTGAAGGTATAATAAGCACACACACACACAAATACACCCACATATAAACTTTCGCATTTATAATATTAGTGTGATGTTGTATCTGGATGGAAACCTGCGCGCCTGAGAGTTCTCCATAATGTTTTCAAAGGTGTGTGAAGTCTGTCTGGGTGTGTTTACTAGTTTCTAGGTAAGCGCGCACCATCTTAGGCTGCATCTTCTCCATCTTCACTTACCATCAGGTGAGATCGCAGTCAAGCGCTAGTTTATATATTTCAAAAAAATCCCAGTGAAGAACTTCCACGTGTTTAAATTAAAAAAAAAAACAATAAGTTAGGCCTCGCGTCCGGCTTCTAGTTTTGTTATTCTTAGCATCAAGTACGCGTTCTCCGGATACTTATACTAACATGGATTACTATCTAGATCGTCCGAGTGCATGCATTAAGTAATATTTTAGTTATCTACAGATTGCCTGAGTAGATACAATAGCCTAAATAGTTATGTCATCTGACTAAATTATATATTCAAGAGCCAAGAATGCTGCCCTTACGTAAATCTATCCCCGATGCAGTACTAAAAGTGGATTATCAGACGCAGTTAATTTGTTATTTAACCGTGCTATTGCTTTATGGTTACAAATTCTAAGTAATTTCCATTCCATTATTTAACTTATT
This sequence comes from Hipparchia semele, assembly GCA_933228805.2. Taxonomy (NCBI): domain Eukaryota; kingdom Metazoa; phylum Arthropoda; class Insecta; order Lepidoptera; family Nymphalidae; genus Hipparchia; species Hipparchia semele. The sequence continues at coordinate 10,456,467 of OW121714.1, forward strand.
TAAGTGTATAAAAGTGTTGGGATTTGCTTTTCCGGGATAAAATATTAATCCACGCAAATCAAAAAACTCCAACTCGAGAGCTTCATCTAGTCCTCACTAACATAATAAATGTAAAAGTATGTTTGTTTGTTGATTTGTCCTTCACTCACGCAGCAACGGAGCAATGGATCGACGTGATTTTTTGCATGGGTATATTTGAGGACCTGGAGAGTGACATAGGCTACTTTTTATCCCGGAAAATCAAAGAGTTCCCGCGGGATTTTAAAAACTAAATCCACGGGAACGAAGTCACGGGCTAGTCTAACTAGTCATAAATAAAAAAAAAACAGGCAAAAATGTAATTCGCAACTTGGGAGTATCGGTTGCGTAGTCAAAGATCTCTATCCGGATAAACATTTTTCTATGAACGATTTTGTTGTAAAGGCAAGTAGAGATAATAGGCTGTAACTTAATATTTTCTTGATCTCTTAACTATCTTGTATTATTATATTTCGAATTGTTTTTGATCTTGCTTTTCGAACTTCTTCAGGCGTTTTTAAGTTTATTCTTGGTTTTTTAGAAATGGGTGTTTAACAATAGACTCATTATTTAATTTCTTTCTCATAAAATGTAACGAATTGGATTAATTAAATCAGACTAATTTCTTTCCCTTGTGTGGTGTGGTCCCTCTCTAGAAGTGCTGGAATGAGGGTTCTACTACGTGTTTCTAGGTAGTAAGTTTTTAAGTTAGTTAATAATATTACTAACATAGGAATCTATTTAATTATTATTTACACACATAATTTTATTTATTTTCTTTCTAAGTACGTAGGTTGGAGTAAGTCTGTTACCTACTCATAGCTGTACAACCTCTACAACCAAACATCTTGAACTTTTTATTAAATTATTAGCTGATTCCCGCGACTTCGTTCGCGTGGATTAAGGTTTTTAATTTCCGTATAGGAACTTTCTTATTTTTCCAGATGAAAATAGACTTCTGTATTATTCCAGACTATAATCTATTTCTGTGCCAAACAGTCAAATCGATTCAGTTCTCGCGGCGTGATTGAGTAACAAACATCCATTAATACTCGTAGGTACATCCAAACTTTCGCATTTATAAAGATTAGTAGGATTATGGAAGTATGGTACATTAATGCGTGCATAAATATGATATTTTACGAGTATTTATGAGACCATGAGCCTTAGTACGCTATCATTACGAATTTATATTTTCAATGTCAGCATGAAACTGGATTTTTATTTTTGCAGTTTTTAATCTCGCTAACTGGCAAATTCCATACGTATCAATTACTGCTACGCATTCTAAATACAGTGAATGCGTACTTATTTAGAAACTGTAAGATATCCACTAAGATATAAGTGGGTTGCTCAACATCCCATTTCATTGTTCATTCGCCATCACTTGCATTAGTCACACAAAAGTCTGTGTCCCATACAATGCAGTATGACTAGCGCTTTAAAGAATATAGCTTTTATCCGCAGCTTCTGTCTAGTTAAATCGAATTTAACTAATTCGTTAAATTCGATTTTTCAAACTCTATTTTACCCCGTCAGGGGTTGAATTCTCGAAAATTTTTCTTAGCAAATACGTCATAATAACTATCTGTAGGCATGCCGAATTTCAGCCCCATCCGTCCAGTAGTTTGGGCTGTGCGATGGTACTTTGGCCATATTCTTAGGAATAACAAGTATGACCTCCTGCAGCTCATTATACAGGGAAAAATAGCTGGCCGAAGACCTGGTCTGAGAAGAACATCGTGGCTTAAAAACCTACGCCAACGGTATCGGAAAAGTACCCGATCCTTGTTCCATGCAGCAGCGTCCAAGGTGCAGATAGCTCTAATAGTTGCCAACGTCCGATAGGAGACAGCACTACAAGAAGAAGTTGATAGATCAGTAGTCTGTCACCTTAACGGTTGAATTTCCAAAGATCTTTTCTTAGCGGATAATTTCAGCTCGATCCATCTAGGTCAGTCCAGTCAGTCAGTCAACCTTTTCATTTTATGTATTTATAAGAAAAAGATTACGAGTACCTTTAGCGCAACATCTTTGTAAACATCAATAAATAATACTTAGTCATATTATAACAGGATAGGATATCATTTTCTCTTTGTATTTTCCATTAAAAGAAGGTAACAAATATTAATAACCTTAATATTAATTAAAATGATGTATGACTATTGTTAATAATGCTTAGATAATACTGATAGTTTCTTCATTGATACCATGAAGACGTAATCACCAACTACTACGCTTAAAATTACACTGAATTATACTTTATGTATACTATGTATAACAATCATTGTAGATACATATATTGGAATGGAATCAATAAATGAATATGAACGAATTAATGAATGATACTTAAGGTTACTTATGACGCCTGTCTAAAAACTTACTGTAATTTTCTTGTTGGGCAGTAATTTGTTGCTGGGACAGTGTAAGGCGTAAAACATCGGCGTAAAATTGGTAATTTACGTCAAAAATTTATTAACTCTCGACGTAAAATCGTCACCTGCGGCTAGGGTATTAAAATTTGCACCCTGATTGTAATTATTTTCAATACACACATGTTTCATACAAATTAGAACGTTGTAAAATAAAATATAAAATACCTAAACAATTCTTACCAGCAAAATCATTACCATACCATAGTTTTAGTATTAGCTAAGTCTATAATATAGTACACTACATTAAATATACAGTTTTACTTTACAAAACTAAGATCTCTAGATGATAGATGAATTACATGTTTTCATTGGAATTCACTGAGTAGAGACATTATTTTTTAATCTATACGATATATATTAAAAGAAATGGGTTGTAGCTGTCAACTTTAAGCCATTTTTGTTGTTGTTTGGAATCTATCTGAAAACCCCAACTAGTTAGGAGTTCTGGAGGTGTATTTTATTCATTGACTTATATACAAGATCATAATCGTGAGCAAGACCTTATAATTTGCACTTGGAATTTTTATGCTTTTTTGAATTGAGATTTTCAATAAACAGTGCGATTTGTAGATATAGCATTTTGTCAATGAATCTTTTAAACAATTTTGTACTAATTACATAACAATATTATTGTAGTAAATTATATGAAACTAATTTTATTTATCGTAACAATTTTATTTTTAACAATAACAATTTTGACTATTACAGTTACTACATATATCCATAAATATTTAAGAAGAATATTTCATATGACACTTGAAAATACTTTAAGTGAGATATATAGAACTAAAATCCCACATAGTAGATTTTCGAGTGATAGTACGATGATGCTACTTCAGAATCATCATTGTGGTGGTCTCCATTGTGGACATTTCCATTTTCATATGTCTTGGTAGGGTATGAAATAGTCTTCTCAACTACAGGCATTTGGTTAATATTTTCTTCATTGTTATTAATATTTTCATTGTTTATTTCATCAGGTACAGCTGCCTGAACGATTTCAACTGGGGTTTCCGTTGTATCTACTCTTTCAACAGGAGCCTCAATAGCTTCAGCGTTTTGTTCCACCTCTCCAATGAATCTATCACCATTTTCCATTCCATTGTCAATTTGTACATTTAGTTCCTGTTGTTGAACATCTCTTTGTTGTTCATTTACGGGCTTATCTTCATTGTTTTCATTGCCGGTTTGGAATTCTTGATAATGGTAGTTCTTGCTTGGGAAAAATTGGTTTATTTTAATGCCACTTCCGATGGGAAAGTAGTGTCTCGTATGGCCGAAAATAGAGAAAGCGTGATCCCCGTGTTTGTGTACGCTCTTGCTTACCACGGCATTAAAACTGAAAAAAAAGTAAAGTAGTTTAAATAGGATAGAGTCCAGGACTCAAGTATTAGATGCTATTTCATCAAAGAACATCTTAAAATATACATAAGTAGAGGATTTAAAACATACCCATTGTGGTCATCAGCCTGATATTCCACTTTCCTTAGAGAGCCATCAGGTTCGACGAGACTGTAAGCTCCACGAACTCTATCACCATCCCTGCTCTCATGATGTTGTTTGTGGTCACCAGTTTTCTTGTCCGATACTGCATATTCAAACTCATATTTTGGATAAGCCTGAAAGGAATAATCAATAATTTAACGATTAAGTTTAAAACAGCTATTGAATAAAAACTATTCATGCAGATGGAAAAGGTATAAATTGTGCTTACGTATGTGTCGTATTTGAAAATCGGTTTAGATGGATACAGTTTCACCATTTGCCAGCCATTTGCACTATCAGAACTATAGGATTCTTCTTTAAGTCCTTCACTTGTATCAACTAGAACAGCGGAGGTGAGGCTTACGATGCAAATGAACGAAAACATCTGAAACAAAGACGAAGTTATGACTGTTTTCTTCGTATCATATCCTTATCACTTCTGTTTTCTAAATTTAGCTAAAGTTCGGAAATTCTATCTTTTCAAAAATATATTTGCCATTTTAGTAAGAAGCGTTGAAAATTTTAAAATATCCTTCACTTCAGAGAACAAAATCAATTAAATTTTATCAATACTGGAAGAGTATCTTTACCTTTGAGAACATTTTTGTGTACTTAGGAGGAACCGTCGCTATCGGGATGTACCGGCGAACTGTTGATTTAACAGATCATATTTTACCATTTTATACTTTTCTAATTTCTATTATATAAATTCGCCAAAACTTTATCAACTTAGCTTCATCTGTTCGGTTATTGTGTAAGAATAATGTGGATCCGATTCTACTGATAAAATCAATGCTTTCTAAATATATCTTGTTGGGTGTGTAATATTAAAAAATTTCGTTATCACACCACATCTGTCGTATGAAAAGATCATCATTATTGTCAACTTAGCCATTGTTTGAGCATATGTATAGATATGTTATCTTTATTTTTCTGCAGTACAATAAGTATTTCAATCGTTAGTATAAAATACAAAACTGTCCATCCATTCCATTTGACCATAGTATCGGAATTGTCTTTGACGTTAGGGTGGTGACTAGCCACGGCTAAGGCCTCTCACCAGATCAGACCAAAGATAATTTAGAAATTATGAATTTTCAAATTTCCCCCTGCCGAAAAATGAACCTGAGATTTCCCATTTACAAAACCGCAGCGCTCACCACTGCACCACACCAAGCCTTTTAAATACTAATAATTTTGTTCCTACAATAACAGATAGGAATATTAATTTTATATTACAATGCAATACATTATGACTATGAAAACGAATAACTAAAAATTTATTTGTCTCATCTATACTATGATAGCAACAAAATGTATATTATTCGAATTAATCTCACAATCACGATCATAGGATTGTTTAGGACTTATTGAGGTTTATTTATTTAGGCTAAAAAGATATTGAAGATAAGTTAACTTAATTTGCAGTTTTGAGAATTCTTGATTAACTTTCATTCAGTTTCTCAATCATCATCTCAGCCCATCGTTTGCCCACAGCTGGGCATGAGTCTCCTCTCAGAATGATCTCTTCTCAGAATGGCAATGGTTTCAGGCATTGTCCATGTTGGCCGAGTCACACAGTCAATGCAAAGTCGCATATACAGGGCGTCCCACGGCTATGCCACATGGAGGGGAAGTACCTTAAATATTGTAGATGGAACATTTTACTGAAAGAAGACTTCATTTTAATTTAAAAAACAATTTAAACTGCATTCATAGATTTTTAAATAATTGCCTGGTTGAACCGGGACTCGAACCCGCTATACGAGAAAAAAAATTAACCTGTATCTTTATCATACCGATCGGAAGGCTTCATCAAAAGGATTATTTTTTGTTAAATAACATAGCATGAGAAATAAAAGGAAGACCATGAATTTTAGCCTTTGATGTAAAATTTGGTTCAGAAAAATGAAAAGCTGACATTGGCGTATCGCATCGACATACAACTGACATGAACTATTACTAATGAGTACCGACTTGAGAAGTACGCATCATTTCCCGATCCTTACTATCCTTACTAATCCTTACTTATTTTACCAATAAATGCGAAAGTGTGTTTGTTTGTTGATTTATTGGTTTGTCCTTCAATCCCGCTGCAACAGTTTGCAGCGGGATTGAAGGACATGTCGATACGCCAATGTCAGCTTTTCATTTTTCTGAACAAAATTTTACATCAAAGGCTAAAATTCATGGTCTTCCTTTTATTTCTCATGCTATGTTATTTAACAAAAAATAATCCTTATGATGAAGCCTTCCGATCGGTATGATAAAGATACAGGTTATTTTTTTTTCTCGTATAGCGGGTTCGAGTCCCGGTTCAACCAGGCAATTATTTAAAAATCTATGAATGCAGTTTAAATTGTTTTTTAAATTAAAATGAAGTCTTCTTTCAGTAAAATGTTCCATCTACAATATTTAAGGTACTTCCCCTCCATGTGGCATAGCCGTGGGACACCCTGTATAACACTCCTATGAGAGGAGACCTGGGCCAGTGGTGAGCCGTTGATAGGTCGCTGATGATAATGATGATGACACAACTTTTTGACGACCTCCCTGGCGCAGTGGTGAGCGCTGTAGTCTTATAACTGGGAGGTTTCGGGTTCGAATCCCGGTGGACAATGTGGGAATTTATAATTTCTAAATTGTCTCTGGTCTGGTCTGGTGGAAGAAGAGGTCAAAGACGTCCCGTCAAGCGATTTAGCGTTCCGGAACGATGGCGTGTAGAAATAGATTAGGAGTATGAGTACACTGCCATACCCCCTTCCAAGTTAGCCCGCAACCTAAGACTGCATCGTCACTTACCATCAGGTGAGATTGCAGTCAAGGATTATCTTGTCATCGAATAAAAAAAACCTATCAGTCATGCAAGTTTCCTCACAATGTTTTCCTTCACTGCGAAAGCAAGTGATATTTCATTGCTTGCATAACACACATAACTTCAAAAAGTTGGAGTCCGTGCTTAAAATTCGAACCTCATTGCCCCTAAAAGAAGGCCAAAGTTTCAACCACTAAGCTATCACTCTTACTTAATTTTTAATACATGATATCAAATAAATAATATTGTTTATTTGATAATTAATAAAAGTAAAGATAGAAGAGACGAGCTAAGTAGAAAAATATTAGTAAGTTTAACTGAGGAATAAATTGGACATTACAGTTTTTATATAGAAAATCTGACAAAACATAAAGTTCGTTCTTCGGTTAAACGTTACTCGGCGATGGTTAAATTGGATCTAGTATAATAGGTATCAGTTTTTTTTTTTTTCGAAGAAAGTTTGATTGTTAATTTTCTTGAAATGCATCCTCATTATCATCCTTTTACACTTTAAACTGCTCAAGGTTTACCTTTACTTTAGTTTTAAAAGACCATTGAAAAATCCATTCAAGAAAGAGAGTGAGCGTTATCATTTCATATCTTTCTAATTCAATAGGTGCGATGAATCCATTGTTGATTTCTTGAAATATACTTTCTTTAGCAACATACTTTCAAATACAATTTTAATCATTATTTCTTTAGACAGTGTGGATTAACAGTAATTATGCAGAAGAATCTAGGATTCCATTGCAATAAACCCCTATCATTATTTGATTTTACGTCTTAACGTAACTGGTGAAAAATAGTGACTCGTTTAAAAAAAATCGATTTTGTTACTCGATGACAAGCTTACTATATTTAATGGGCAAGGTTAAAGAAACTTAGATATTATCAAAATTAATTTTATATTGCTAGGAATAAATAGTTAACAGTCATTTGGTACAGCGATGAACCCGAGTTGGGGCTTAGTGGTAGTAGGCGGTGGCTGGGGCGGCGTAGACGGGCGCCTTGACGACGAGCGGCGCGGCCTTGACGTAGGTGTGCGCGGCGGGGGCGGTGTTGTGCACGACAGCGTTGAAGCCGTTGTGGTCATCGGCGGTGTACTCCACGGTTCTGATGGAGCCGTCGGCCTCGTGCAAGGAGTAGGAGCCCCTCACGACGTCGCCGTCGCGGACCTCCTGCTGCTGCTTGTTGTCGCCGGTGTGACCGTCAGCGACGGAGTAAGAGTACTCGTACTTGGGGTAAGCCTACAGCACAATAAGTCCATAAATTAAAACTTTATTCATTCTCAGGGTCTTCTCTCGAATGAGAAGGATTTTGACCACCATGCTGGCGAAGAATTGGAAGATTTCACACATCTTTGAGAATATTATCAAGAACTCTCAGTCTTGCAGGTTTCCTTACGATGTTTTCCATTACCACTGAAGTAAGTGGTATTTCATTGTTAAAACGCTAATAACTCCAAAAAGATCAAATTTTTAACAACAAATCGTTCCAATTGGATAGTAAATTATAATCAATTTAAGCATTTTAAGTCTGAATTTACTAATGTAATCGTGATATTTTGTCAGATTATTCCATACAAAAACTGTCAAAAGACCGAATTTATTCCTGGCTTAAGCGATACACGACGTTCGTGAAATCGGCACTAATTTATTATGCTGATCAGTTATCGGAATTTATAGAGATTTCAAGGTATGGAAGAAATGGTTAAAAATCTTACAATCTCTTCTTGTTGAGCAATCACTTTGGCAATGGGGGCGTGGTACGCAACAGGAGCGGAGTGGTATGCGATGGGGGCGGCGACGGCATAATTGGTGGCGATGGCTTGTGGTTGGTCGTGACGAACAATGTTCTGGGATGAGACGGCAGCCGCTGAGGAGTAGTGGACAGCCGCTGGCAGGAGTCCAGCGGAAGACACTGCCACTACGGCGAAGAGGGTTACGAGCTGGAAAATAAAATGTTAAGACATATTTAATTCCTTACTAATATTATAAATGCGAAAGTGTTTTTCAGTTACGCAGTAACGGAGCAGTGGGAGCAACGGAGCAAGAGAGCGACGGTTACATGGATAAACCAACTTTGTTGGATTATCCTGCAATCAAGCAGCAATGGAGCAACTTATTGACATAATTTTTAGCATGGGCAAAGTAGAGGACTGGAAGAGTGAAAAGGGCTTTATCCCGGAAAAATAGAGGTTCTAACTCCACGCGGACAAAGTTGCAGGAAAAAGTAAGTTAACTATCATTACTTTAATTTAATTATATGACGATAAAACTTTACTTATAGGATCACAATCAAGTGTACATTAAGAAATAAATCAATTAATTAATAAAATATGTATTTCTAGAATTGCATAACTATCTTTCTCAAGTGTGAATATAGATTAAGGTAAGTGTTAAGAATATTCATGTACGTGAATGCGACGACAACTCACTTTGGAGAACATGTTTGTTTGTCTCAAACAGTTACGGTATGAATGATAAGTATGTGTCCTAGATCGAGAGTTTTTATACTCGGTATATGATTATGAGATCAGTAGTGGAAGCTGTTAAACTGGCTCCGCGACCTTAGATAGAGCAAGTTCAATGGTTGATCCATTCTCTCGGGATGTATTTAGGCAATTTGCAGTAGGCGTAGTACTAATAAAAGTTCTCAAATATTTCTACGTGGTATGTAGCAACAATTTTAATTGTACAAATTATAAACTAATTGAATCATTTTGTTGATGAATTAACAGGTGCATCTGCATTCTCTTTAGTCCTATATCGATGAAATCAGTCAGCGTCAGAGTGACCGATATTTTGCACCCATTATTATATTATTATTGGCTCGCATCCTTATGTTATGATTCAACGGAAAAGCTCCTCACACTCTTAAGATAGGGTTATCTGAATTTGAGTAATGTTTGTAATGTAATGTGAGTTTGTGTATCATGAGGCTCATGAGGTATTCCTATACCTAGTATGAGTCTCAATGGATATAATTATATTTCTTGTTGATGTTGTGTTTTGGCAAATAAATATTTTTTTCATGTTGTTTTATTATTCGTTGCAGTGTAGAAAATAACTTTATACCTACTAATATAAAATAAAACTACATATTTCATTACTAAGATTACTGTATGTGTATATTTTAAAGGTTCTTAACTAGATATAGACATACCAAACATTCCTCTAAAGCTCCATTAGAGAATAAATTGGTTGCCCAAGCCCACACTGACCCCAGTCAGGGTCAGAATTAAAGGCTGCGTATCCAGTTCCCCTACCACGTAGCGATCAACTGAAAATACTACCACGTATATAAACTAAATTCTAGAACGCGATATTATCAATCATCTATTGTTCTAGAATCAACCATGTTCGCTAAAGTGAGTTGAAATTTTATAATTCAAAATTAATAAATTGAAGAAGTGGTCATAGTGCGTGGAAACATAATAAACTCTGTAGTTATAATATTATTATGAATGCAATATGTGTTTGTTTATTCTTCAATCACGTAGCAACGAAGTAAGGGTTCGATGAGGACATGGGTAGTGACGACGAAAGAATTCCCGTGGGATTTTTAAAAGCCTCACTCCATGGGGACGATGTCAAAGGCAAAAGCTAATCTCTCCTAATTTTTTTTATATATAAACTGTCTATGTAAGCACATGCTGTGACAGTATTATATTAAATAAATAAATAAATAATAAAAATCTAATACAGAGAGTTGAATGAATATTTTACTTTTTTCCAAGACCAAGTTTTCTTGAGGGTTTTCGGAAAACGGCATAAACTAGTGTAAGCTATTGCTAAATTATAGTATCTTCATTCTAGGTAGTAACACTTTGCGCTGTCGTCGCGGTATCTTCCGCGGGACTCCTGCCAGCGGCCGTGCACTACTCGCCCGCGTCAGCTGTCTCGTCACAGAACATTGTCCGCCACGACCAGCCCCAGGCCATCGCCAAGTACGCTGTGGCCCCCGTCGCGTACCACGCGGCCCCTGCTGCTGTCGCCTACCACGCCCCCATCGCTAAAGTTTTCGCGCAGCCTGAAGAAGTTGTAAGTTTTTGACAACTACACATTTTACACAAACAAAGATTTATCTATCTATCTCTGCATCGTATTTCTCATTGTTGAAGGTCGTGACCTCTATCCGTTTTTAATGAGGTGGGTTCCCAAATCCTTCCGCATATGGCTCGACTAAGAGACCAAGATGTCGACTCCTAGATTTAAAGGTTATTAACAGATATTAATGATAATTACCAGGGGCGATAGCTTATTGTACGTACTTTCCGAGACGCAGAGTGAGCGTTGGGACGTTGCGAAAGCGTTGGGACCTGCAACGTTGGTTACCCATCCAGTTACTTACCAGGGTCAACGTTACTTAACTAGCGTGATCGTTTGATATGCACTGTCACAACAAGGTCATACGTACACAACGTATGTAATTTTTTTTATTCATAGTAATTTTAAATGGACTTGTTGTTGTAGGCCTACCCCAAATACGAGTACTCTTACTCCGTCGCTGACAGTCACACCGGCGACAACAAGCAGCAACAGGAGGTCCGCGATGGTGATGTCGTGAGGGGCTCCTACTCCTTGCACGAGGCTGACGGCTCCATCAGGACCGTGGAGTACACCGCCGATGACCACAACGGCTTCAACGCTGTCGTGCACAACACCGCCCCCGCCGCGCACGCCTACGTCAAGGCCGCGCCGCTCGTCGTCAAGGCGCCCGTCTACGCCGCCCCAGCCACCGCCTACTACCACTAAGCCCCAACTCAGATTCATCACTGTACCAAATGACTGTTAACTATTTATTCCTAGCAATATAAAAATTAATTTTGATAACATCTAAGTTTTCTTTAACCTTATCCATTAAATACCATAAGCCTGTTATCGAGTAACAAAATCGAAAATATTTTTTATAAACAAGTTACTATTTTCTCGCAAAATAGTTATACTTTTTTTTACATAACAATCACCTGTGAAATAAGAATTAGCAGTTTCCTACAACCGAACATACTCTGCTTTGTCTCGTTCTTTGCTAAGTGTTGGTTTCTTCCGGAATCAAATAATCCTCATAAATAAATAATATTATAAATGCGAAAGTTTGGATTATGGATGTTTGTTACTCAATCTCACCGCAACGACTGAACCGATTTGGCTGTTTGGCACAGAGATAGATCATAGTCTGGAATAACACATTGGCTACTTTTTATCCTGGAAAATAAGAGAGTTCCTGTGGGACTCCAAAAAACCTCAACCCACGCGTACGAAGTCGCGGGTATCAGCGACCTTTTATGTTCAAGGTTGGCACACTTATTAAAATATATAATAAACCGAGAGCAAATCTTTCAATATTTATTGCATTCTTCGGGTCCTCCGGTTTTTTTTTCATTTTGAAAATCAATTTATAAAAAAAAACTTTTTTTATTTTTTTTATTCTCATTATTTAATAAGGGACTTTTAATCACTTTTATGAAAAAAAAAGAAACTTTATCGTTCGTGTTAAATTTTGATCCTGTTGTTTCAGATATCATTTCATATTACATCCCTTAGCATTTTGTCTTCTATGCAAAAAGTTATATATAAATCATTCGTAACTTTTTGAGAATATTGTTTATTTCAATTATTAATTTCTCAAACATGCTTGGAAATTCGAGCATTATTTTGACAACCTTCTTCGAGATAAATCGAAATTGCTGTACTGGCCGAGCAGCGGTCGGCAAAAGTTGTATGAAAATCCATTGCTGGCGTGGTTTAGCGGCCAGATAAATTACATAGTAAACTCATACCTGTCATGTTATTTAAAAATGGAATTATCTTTTACTCCGAAACATGGCAACCAAGGAGGTGGTGGTAAGGTGTATGACATTGTACTTACCTACACTAAATCCATACCCCTTATCGTTTAGAGTTAAAAAAATATATTAATTCGCCGATGAGGCGACCGTATAACCACTAAGCACCCGCAAAACCACATTCATTATTTTTTTAATTGTTTTTTATTTGATGACAAGATAGTCATTGACTCCATCGCACCTGATGGTAAGTGATGATATTATAGTGTCTGAGATGGTAGCGGGCTAGTTTGGAAGGGGTATGGCAGTGTACTCATAACCGTAATCGGTTTCTACACGCCATTGTGCCGGAACGCTAAATCGCTTGGCGGCACGTCTTTGACGGTATGGTGGTAACTAGCCACGGTCAAAGTCTCCCACCAAACAAAATCAAACCTCCAAATTATCGAGATAAAATCAAAACTATAACAAGTGGTCGAATTTTTAATGCGTTGTACACGATGCAGCGGCGCATGGTCGACCTTTGTTAAAGTTGCAAAATCGAATGAGTGATAAGAATCGACGTTGGCAGTCTGTCAGCTAAAGCTGCTTTGCTTTAATATTTCATGGGCGTAGTCACGTGTTCAACGGGTCAAAAGAAACATTAATCTAAATAATATATCGAGTTATCTGCGTTGCACCATATTAGTCAATCGGAAGTAAAATGTTAACAACTTTTTTATTTATTTAATTTCTATTTCGCATCTTTATTACTGACCAAAACGTGTAGTTATATCTATCATTGCAATAATATCCATATCGAAATGCTATGTGGTTGTCAAAAAGTAGAACAGTAAAAGATGTTATAAACCTTTTAAGATTGTAATAACAATGTATTGTCAATAATAATGTATTGTAAAAACGAAAGTGTGTTTGTTTCTTGGTTTGTCCTTCAATCACATCGCGTTGTAGAGCCATGGATTGACGTGATTTTTTACATGGGTATAATTGAGGACCTAGAGAGTAACATAAGATATTCTTCTGCCAAGAAAATGTAAATTTTCTTCTTTGGGATAAATTATTTCTTTTATAAAATAAAAAGAGGAACGTTCTTTACACTTAATCGTACTCGTATATTTTAAATAAATAAACAGTCAACAATCATTTCGTTAGTCAAGGGTGATTCGGTTGGTTAGTGGTAGTAGGCCTGGGCGGGGGCGGCGTAGGCGGCTGACTTGAGGAGGACAGGAGCGGCCTTGACGTAGGCAGGCGCAGCGGGGGCGGTGTTGTGGACCACCGCGTTGAAGCCGTTGTGGTCATCGGCGGTGTACTCCACGGTCCTGATGGAGCCGTCGGCCTCGTGCAAGGAGTAGGAGCCCCTCACGACGTCACCGTCGCGGACCTCCTGCTGCTGCTTGTTGTCGCCGGTGTGACCGTCAGCGACGGAGTAAGAGTACTCGTATTTGGGGTAAGCCTGCAAATATAAACATTATGAGGTTTTTATTTTAAAATCTTAAGTTTGCCAGTGTAGGTAGTATAAATAGTCTATCATATTAGTAAGTAGCTTTAAGTTTCTTTAGTTGTAAGAGATACATTATATACTCGTAGTTTAATAATTTTTAATTTCTGTGAATTATTTTATCTGAATCAGGGTTTTAGTCGAAAGAAAAAAATACATAACGTCTGCTGACCTTGGACCTTTTGTAGGGTTATTCCATATAATATTAGGGACATGTTCACCCGGCGCTTCTGCTGCTTGGGACTTTTAAGTTTAAATCAACGAAATACTTTTCTCTTCCGAGAGATCTAATTACTCAAGAGGTGGAAGCGTCGGGATAATCTAGCCTATGATATAGTGATTTGTGGCATAACTTTATATGCCACAAATTTACTTTTTTTATTTACTTTTACATTTTGGAAACTTACGATTTCTTCAGGTTGGGCGAGAACTTTAGTTACAGGTGCAGAGTGGTACGCAAGTTGGGCTGGTGCGGAGGCGTAGGCGATGCGGGCAGGAGAGGCCTGGTACGAGAGCTGGGCTGGTGCGGCGTAAGACAGAGGAGAGGCGACGGCCAGCTTGGCTACGGGAGCGGCGTAAGCCAATCTGGGAGCAGAGCCCAAAAGTCTTGCGGATTCATCGTGGCGCACAATGTTTTGCGAGGAAACAGCGTTGGCGGACGAGTACTGGGCAGGCGCGCCGTAAGACGAGTACTGGGCAGGTGCGCCGTAGGTCGAGTACTGGGCAGGTGCTCCGTAGGACAAGGGTGAATTGTAGGCGAGAGGAGCAGCAACTGCCAACTTGGCGACCGGTGCGGCGAGGATTTTGGTCGCTAAAGCGGGCTGGTCGTGGCGAACGATGCTTTGAGAGGAGACAGCAGACGCGGGGGAGTAGTGTACAGCCTGCGGCAGAAGTCCTGCTGAGGACACTGCCACTACGGCGCACAATGTTACGATCTGGAAAATCAATATAGAGTTAAATATCAAATGCTTCATCGGTAAAGGAAAACACTGTGCGGAAACCTGCGCGCTTGAGAGTTCTCCATAAACTCAAAGATGCGTGAAATATGCCAATTTGCATTGGGCCACCGTTGTAGACTATGGCCTATAAATCCTTCTCTGAAAGGAGTAAGCCGCTGATGGGTCATTTGAGTTATAATACTTAAAAATCACTTGACTTTTTAGCTAAACTTTTTTCTATCACAAACTTACTTGGGTGAACATATTGATGAATGCAATATCAGATACTAGTTGTGAATGATGTCAGGGAGTTCATGGTGCGGGTTTTATACTCACGAACCCGAATTAGATTACTACAGATGACAAGTAGTGGAGGTTGTCAAACGGGCTTAAAGTTCAACCTTGCTCCGGGTCATAAAAGTAAGCATATATCAATCCATTCACTGTATTAGATTTAAGGTGGTTGCAACATAAACCATTTTTACAATTGTATGTGTCCGGTCTACTTAAAAAAATTGCTGAGTAGCTTTTGCCCGTGAATCCGTCTGGGTAGTTTGTGGTTTCAAAAAGTAGCCTAGATAACTTCCTGTATAATCTTTTACTTGCTTGTGAAGGTTCTGTAAAATCGGTGCAGCGGTTCTGAAGATTATCCCGGAATAAAGTCAGACAAACTAAAAATTGTAATGCCTTAATTCAGATGAGAGATAATGAGGATAATACGAGGCAGTTTAATACTAAAGTTATTATCACAGACAAACACTAAGTAAGTTAATTCATGTAGCTATAGTTGGGTATTTTATTAGAAAATTTTCAATTTGATTAATAGGTTAATTATACGTTCTAAAATGTAATTGACCACAAACAAGAGTAGAGTTTAGTTGAGACAATCATTAAAGGGAGGGTCAGTAAAACAAATATTATTTAGACTTTGTGCAGTTGTTCTGTTTACAAATAAAGGGTACCTGAACCTAATATAATAAGTCAATGTGGCTGAAACGCTGAAGCATAGTTTTCAGTTAGTCAATTTTATGAATTCTATTATACTTAATATAGGTAATTTTATAACCCGTGATTTTCTAGTAAGCAAATATAAACTTACATGACATTTTCATGACATGTCATGTGATGCTTAATGTTGCCATGTAACGATTAACGAAGGCATTAGGAAAAATCTTAATTTATTACATATAAACATACTTACTTAAGATCATCAAAATACACGTATAAAAGTGAATTAGTTTATAATGATGCAATAGACAAGTTACACCATTAGAGTAATTTACCTTGTGACTAAATGGGATTAAATGGATTAACTACATTAATCGAATAATTATAAACTAGACCTTTAATTTTCATTATGTGTACTTATATAGAAATTATAATGAATAAATGAATATCTATATTTTAAAAATATAATAATTATTATATTTTTATTACAATTGTAAATTACAAACTAAATTATAAAACTACGTAAATATTTTGGCGCTATTGCCTTATTTGCACATCGGGCGGCGGTGCAGATTCGATGCATAGTTGGCTGGATAATGGATTGCGTTATTTTACGTGTTAATTAATTGGGTATTTGACTAAATTTTTTTATATACTTACATTTTCGATTGTAATGAATAAATATCCACATTTTGACAACAATTAAATACCTAATTATCGTAATGAAGTGTTTTTTTCAATATTTTCTTAGTAACTAGCTTATGTTCGCGACTTCTTCCATGTGGATATAGGTTTTAGAAAAAATCGTTAATACGTATTTCTGGATATCCCGAATGAAAAATTTATCCTGTGACAGTTTTCAAGATGCAAGCGCGCTTTTCGTCAAGATCGAATCATTTGTTGAATCGGGAAGTGATTATTTCGTAAAGAGATGTGCCAAGCTTTCAACGAATGGATTTTAAAAGTGTGAGTTTTTGTTTTTAAACAAGCGTTTTTTTGTTAAATTCTTGTTAAATATATATGGCAAATAAATCACATCACACTAATATTATAAAGGCAAAGTTTGTATGTGTGTGTGGGTGCGTGTGTGTGTGTGACCAATTTAGCTGAAAGGAATGGAGATAGCTCATACACAGAATTAACTCAAAGGTTATATATTAGAAAATTAAAGAGTTCCCGCAGAAATTAGTAAACCTTATTGACACGGACCTTCGTCCGTTATAGGAGAATGACTTACATCAAGCGACTTCTCTCTTTATGTGTGTATCACAATTGCCGAAACAATAAAAAATATTTATTATTATGGAGATAGTTATAATTATAATGTTACAGTTAAAATTAATCTGAAGTGGTGATTTTTTCGATTTTTCAGCTGTTCTTTTGGGTTGTCACAATTTTGTCCTTTTTAAATCACCGCTGTATTATTTGCTCTAAACAATACAAAAAAAAAATTCAAACCAGTCAAACCGTTTTTGAGTCAGCCAGATTCGAACAGCAATTAATTTTTGTAACTATTATAATTTATTATCAGCATTTTTTCAAATATTTTCATATCAATAAATTCGGTTATTTTGTCTTTAGAGTAATAAAATTTAAAGTAGGTGCTCGTCAATAAAATTTTTACGAGTGTAATTTAAACAGTATAATGTTCTGATAAATATACCTATTACTATATATATAGCTACTCGTGCTGATTCACTGATTCACTGACTGACTGACTGACTCATTGATCACCTCTCCTGTAAAATTTTGTATGGAAAAATTTTTTTTCACTCACGGTTTCGTATAGAGGACAAAAATTCATTCGGAACAAAAATATGGAGAGAGCTGATGAGTGAGGATTTCGGAGACGGGTGAGGAGCACCGGCCAGGGTATCGAAGATAGGTGGGGGGTGTTCGACCAAATGTTACTCGAAACCTCATCCAATTGGCAAAGAGCCGAAAAAAAACTCCAAAATGGCGAATTCAAGATGGCGGCCATACAAACTTTGTTTGTGTCTATCTCGGAGAGTATAAGAGATGGAAGAGTGGTTTCTTGGAAAAAGGTGATCAGGAGCCAAAGGTCCACTTGATGAACAGAAAAAAAATTCAAGATGGCGGAATTTATTTTTTTCCATACAAAATATATGCAAGACTTTATACGGATCCTTTTCAAAATTTCTGATGGTTTCGTATAGAGGACAAAAATTCATTTGGAAGAAAAATATGGAGAGAGCTGATGGTTGAGGATTTCGGAGACGGGTGAGGAGCACGGCCAGGGTATCGAAGATAGGTGGGGAGTGTTCAAACAAAAGTTTCTCTAAACCTCATCCAATGGGCAGGGAGCTGAAAAAAAATCCAAAATGGTGGATTCAAGATGGCGGCCACACAAATTTCTAAAAAGATGATCATCATCAAAGATCTACTTGGTGAACAGAAAAACCGCGGTTCGCTTTAGCGAGCCGCGCACCTACGCACACTACTAGTTATTATATATCAGTGCTACATGCACGTTGGTAGATTTGGTATGCAGCTGTGGTATTCCACATTGTAACCTTTTAAATACTAAATTATAATATCTGCAAGAAATCGCATACTGACCTTTCTTTTAAAATCAGCTCGGAAGGTCGATTGAGACTAGATTAAACCAGCTGACCTAAGTCGTGCCCACGGGCTACTTGTATTTATATTCTTAGATCAGTATAATCTTTAGCAATAAAAATACCCACTCAATCACAGGATTTTGCATTATTTTAGTCTGATATCGATCTCTTATTAAAATTTAATATTTTATTATTCCGTGGTTTAGTATCTCATTACATTAATCATAACATGTAAAATCAGGGAGGATTAAATGGTTTAATCTTCCCTGTGTAAAATTTTTATTTTGTTACTCGATGACAGACATGGTATTTAATGGGTAAGGTTAAAGAAAACTTAGATGTTATCAAAATTAATTTTTATATTGCTAGGAATAAATAGTTAACAGACATTTGGTACAGCGATGAACCCGAGTTGGGGCTTAGTGGTAGTAGGCGGTGGCTGGGGCGGCGTAGACGGGCGCCTTGACGACGAGCGGCGCGGCCTTGACGTAAGTGTGCGCGGCGGGGGCGGTGTTGTGCACGACAGCGTTGAAGCCGTTGTGGTCATCGGCGGTGTACTCCACGGTCCTGATGGAGCCGTCGGCCTCGTGCAAGGAGTAGGAGCCCCTCACGACGTCACCATCGCGGACCTCCTGTTGCTGCTTGTTGTCGCCGGTGTGACCGTCAGCGACGGAGTAAGAGTACTCGTACTTGGGGTAGGCCTGGAGAACAATAACTCCATTAAAATTATGAATTAAAAAAATAATAATAAAGGTATATCCTTCTACTAGACGATGCGACGTTGCATGGATTAAGAATTTTTGATTCCCTTGGGAGCTCTATTTCCATTTCCAGTCCAAATCCGCAAGGTAGTTTTTGTGTGAAAGAGAACCAAACTTCGACACACACATATACAAACTTTTTCCTTTATAATAATATTTCCGGGATAGTGTGATGTGTAGTAGGTATAATAAATAATCTAGTAGTAGTACTTACAACTTCTTCAGGTTGCGCGAAAACTTTAGCGATGGGGGCGTGGTAGGCGACAGCAGCAGGGGCCGCGTGGTACGCGACGGGGGCCACGGCGTACTTGGCGATGGCCTGGGGCTGGTCGTGGCGGACAATGTTCTGTGACGAGACAGCTGACGCGGGCGAGTAGTGCACGGCCGCTGGCAGGAGTCCCGCGGAAGATACCGCGAGGACAGCGCAAAGAGCTACTAACTACAAAGGGAATAATTCGTTATTACTTGCCGATGACAGCAGTTATAGCCTAGTGGTTAGGATTGCTGTCTCCTATTCGGGGGTCGCCGGTTCGATGCCAGGCCTCTAGGGATCTCTGACTTTTCGGAGTTATGTGCGTTCAAGCAATTAAATATCACATGCTTCAACGATGAAGGAAAATATCGTGAGGAAACCTGAAGGCCTGAGAATGTTTTCATAGGTGTGTGAAGTCTATAACCCTTCTCTGAGAGGAGACTTACGCTCAGTAGTGAGTCGTTGCTGGGTTACTGATGATGACGATGATGATGACTTTCTGATATTATTTATTATTCGGCTGCATGAAAAATTACGGGTATTATATGCTTTGCTGGAATAAAGGTTTGCAGCCATTTCTGCCATGCAGAAAATCACTTCAACTCCTTGCTTTGTTGTGGCGTGATTAAAGGAGAAACCAACAAACAAACACACTTTCGCATTTGTAATATTAGTAAGGATTAGCCCTTTCAAATTGACAAATTAAAATTTACGCCACGAAAGTGGAAAAGCTTCAGTCAATCACTATATCGTTTTTGTTAATGAGGAGCAGATATTAGTTGCTAGCTTCGTTGCTAGTGTTATTACTGGCTTTTCTTTTCACTTCAAAAAATCTTTAAATCTTACTTTTGAAATCATTCTCTTGGTTGTTGTGTCGTGATTAGGCACTGAATGATTTGGTTGCGATTGCATGCTGGTTTTATAGTGTCTTTATCAGCTTTATCGGGTTAGATGTTGGAGTTGCTTGAGTGGTTAAAGTCCTTGCCCCGGGTTGATTTTGACAAATCTATTACACGTTCACTACTATGTTATTGGTGTTGCGAAACAGCAAGCTATGAATAATAAAGCTTACAAGTCATAAAGATAAAGCTGCCTCGTTGGTCTAGTGGTTAGCAACTTCGACTGCCGATGACGAGATCTCGGGTTCCATTCCCGGGTCGGGTCATAAAATGTACTTATAGGGTTTTTTTGTAAAAAAATCTACTAAGTAGTAAGTACTAGCCCGGAGTTAGGAAGCGCCTCGCAGAGCACGTTAAGCTGTCGGTCCTGCACCTGATCTCTCTAGTCGTGTCGGATTCCCGTTCCATCAGACTATGAGAGTAAGGGAATAGAGAGTGCCTACCTATGTTTGCGCACATCCTTGTGCATCTATGAACATTTCAAAAACTTGTACTACTTGTAATACTTAGTTTAGCAGAAAAAAATTATATAGGTCTCGATCCAATTTACTATGACATTAAGATTCCTGTTACGACAAGTTTTTGAATGCTCAGCATTCAAAAACTTGTCGTAACAGGAATTCCTCTTTCTGTTCCTGGCGCTTTTGCTTGCCTTTTGGCAATCACCATCTTTGGAAATTTCCATGTAAAGTGTTCGGACGGACAAAACGATAGCTATAGTATATTAATAATAATGAATGAAATATTACTGAATGCCAAAATAAACAAAAAAGAAAACATAAAATGTAAACAAAACAAAGCTTTTAGTAATAAAACAAACGAAAAATGAGAGAACACATAACATTATATTATACTTGAAGTAATTGACTGCAAAAAAGTTAATTAATTATTTATTATAATTAAAGATTATTATTCTAATTAAAGATTATTATTCTATGGATGTAAAAAGTTCTTTTGTTTCAAAAGTTCATCGATATCTGGCACAAATTTGTGTTTGAGTTTATTTAAACTGATCCGTTTCCGAAGTCTGTTCTCTGGCGCCTTTTTCAGGCCATTAGCAATGTTTAAGGCACGCGCGATGTTCAGATGTAACCGTACACCTTTAACAGAATATGGATTCAAAATCGGTTGAATTTTATCATTTTCTAGCGCCGGTAAAACTTGGATATGTCTGAAACGAGAAAACAAGGATAAAATTTTGAAAAATGTAACCAATCTGCGAAAAACATTTGCGTATATTTTGTTAGCATAAAATGTAGCCGATGTCATTCGAAGCATAATAAACAATCGATTTAAACTTCATTCATTAAAATTGGCTCAGAAGTTTAAGCACAACGGTGGAACATATGTAAATAGAAACATATTTAAGTTCATAGATTGCTAAACTCTAAAGTCTTTCTTTTAGGTTTGCCGTTTTGGATGCGTTCACAAGCATAGCGACAAACGCCTGAACTAAAACGCTGGTTGATTTGTTTTTTCATAAAAAATACTCGTAACTTACTTGATTGGTATACGAGTATCTTTCTGGTGAGAACCTTTAAAAATCCTCAGAGTTTCGTATGATTCAGTTATGGCATTTCCAGAAATGGGCCTCATTTCTTGACGTAGTCCAGACAGTATGTTGTTTGAGAAAGACTGATACATTTTATTTCGAAACTGCAATAGTAGGTTTCAGTATTAAACCATTAGTTCATTAAAACAATTAATAAATTAGCAAGTACCATTTTCACCGGGTAGATTAAGCTTGCATACTTACCTGGTGAAAATGCTGCTATTTGGCTACATAAAATTAATACAATTACATTCTTAAATAAAGGATATAAATGAAGAATGTTATGTATTTAATGAACCCGTCAAAGTATTTTAAAACGAATAGAATTTCTTTGTTCTAAGACTTTTAATAGGTTTTACGTACTATTAGACGATAGAGAAATAGGTTGTAAAGGGTATATTTCTCTATCGCCAAATAATGTTTTACTGAGGAATAAATTTGACATTCCGACAGTTTTTGCAGTTACTGAAAATAATTAGACAAAATGTCAAATTTATTCATCTGTTAAAGTTTATTTGGTGATTGAGAAATAGCCCTTTACTTACAGGGGAGCCGTTACTTTTTTGGAATCCTTCACTTATTTCACTTTTGAATACAATTTTCGGTACCATTTTACACATAATATTATCTCCACTTAAATTTGGTACAGGTATTGTCTGCTCATTTTCATTTTTATATTCAGTGTTGTGTTTATAAAATTGTGGTTCCACAATATTTTCGTTTGTGCTAACGTCGGTTTCAGGTAGATCTGGCAATTCAGTAGGCGCAGGCGATGTTGTTTTCTTATAATATGTGCTAAAGTTCTCTTCATCTTTTGTATGGAATATCATTGGAGCATATTGTAAGTTTCCATCCCTTTGTTGTTGTTGATAATGAGTTTTATAACGATAACCATTCAAATCGTTTTTGAGATCTTTATCATAGAAATTCATAGTACTATAATCATAAGAAAACGGAACATCGTCTCGGTGAATACTCACAGCTGGTACTGCCGAATTGATTGATTCCCCTAAACAGAAGATGAGCAGTGATGTTCCTATTACAATCTGTAATGGAGAAATATTATATTTTCAAACTTAATTATTTATTTATTTATTTATTTATTTAATCACCATTTACAAATTTTTTATACATATTGACATAATACACATCGGAAAAACCGCAGAGATTTGTCCTCAATTCCACTCTGCGATGTAACATTTAAAATTAGAATATACAAAAGAATATACATATAATTGAACATACGGTCACATTCATTCAAACAGGTTATGTTTCGATTTAAACTTACTGCATTACTTAACTATTTGATTACAAGAAGAAATAAGCTTTATTTTCCTTTGAAATAAAAGTCATCAAAATCATCTCAATTCATCTCTGGCCCAGTTTTAGGCACGGGTCTCTTTTAGGCAAGTGCGGATTGGCGTTCAAAACATTGTTAAGAACATTTAAGTATGCAGGTTACTTGACGACGCTTTCCTTCACCGTTAAAGCAAGTGATATATTAAATTGTTTAAAATACATATAACTGAAGAGATTCGAACGTGCGTGCGTAAGTTAAGTTAATTTAAGTCACATAATCGTATAATTACTTACATTTACATTGACAAACATCTTATCAATTTTTGGTTGCAAAATCGGGAAAATAGGCCAGATTTATGAAGTTAACTAAACTATTGTTCGTATTTCATTCAACCCGTTTCTTTACGAGACACTTCACACGTATATTCTTACGTGTTTTCAAACGCTGAATGCGATGATGATAAACATATTTACATTACTCTTTGATGAATGATATCAATTATTGTTACAGTCAGTCTATTGTTTATGAAAGAATTATTTCATCGCTAGAGTTTCCTAATGTAAAGATGAGCTGATACTTTCTCATTGAAAGGTAAAAAAAGTCGCTGGTAAAAATAGAGCCATAAACTATGAAATAATTATATTAATTATAGCCGGAGGAAACTAGACTCAAAATACATCACTTGAATAAGGCGATTATATTAGAACTAGCTTTTGCCCCCGCGACTTCGTCCGCGTGGAATTAGATTTTGGGGTGGAATTTTCAAAAATTGTGTCACACGTACTTTTTTATTTTTAACTGAAAGCTCAAATACCAACTTTGATGGAAACAGCTTGAAGAATGACGGAGTTTCATATAAACTTACATCCCCTATTTAAACCCCTTAGGGGTGGAATATCCAATAATCCTTTCTTAGTGTGCGCCTACGTCATAAAAGGAATCAACTGTAAAAATTTTAGGTTTCTAACTTCAGTAGTTTAGGCTGTGCATTGATATCTCAGTCAGTCAGTCAGTCAGGACTTTGAATTTTATATATCGCCCTATACGTAGAATAGAGTTATATATGATTATGGCACAAAATTTTTTTATTGCATTTTTAAGCCTAAAAAGATCTCTAATATTTACTAGTGAAATCAAAATTTTAAAAAGTTATATAGATCCAAAGATACCAGTCGAATAAAGGTATATGTAGTTTATTTTCCCAAAGAAGAAGGGCCCGACAGCACAAGTGTCAGTATTCACTGTCCTGATCAGCGCGAACGGAGGGTCACATCTGCAGTTGTATTCATGTTCTCCGAAATGATAGTGTGCACACGCTCGTACTTTTATCTGCTATTTTCGTGTTAATTTTGTTATTATTTTTTACTATATGTGCTCAAAATTAAAAATACATGCTCAAAACATATGATCTTCCTTTCGTTAAAGCCAAAAAAAATTGAATATAGTAATACGACAAAATGCCGTGGAGATAAAAAAAATGGAAAAATGGATGTTCCAGGTAAGTGAATGGAATTTTATTTCTTCAGCTTTGTAATTATAATACATAGATTGCTCTTAGATAGTTGTATATAATAATTTTTACATATATATATTTTTAAAGCTAAATAATTAAGTTAAACGGTTCCACATTCATATAGAACATTATACCTCGGAATGTTAGATTTTACTACAAAAAACAACCAAAAAAAGAAATACCAATTCATTACACTCATTAAACATTAATTCATACATTTTAATGAGTAATCAATAATATTAATTATTTTACCATACTACTTTATTATTCGGAAATCATGTAAAATATATCGGGACAATGTGCACAAGTTACTTTGTTCGAGGGAAATTATTTTGAAATTATGAGGTATATGTGTAAATGTTCTTTTATTCTTGGTTTCACATTGAGATATATATCCTTATTCAACTGAAAACTACCATAAAAGCCTAAAATTAATATTTTTTTTTATGTTAAGTATTTATAAAAAAACTACATAAAACTATTTAGATCTGTTTTCTGTAGTTAATTGCTTTAACGTTTGAATGATGTTAATTTTTGTTTTCAGAAAATGGCAGTGTCATTAGTGGTGCTACCAGGGCTGTTATTGTAAACAATAACAGCCCTGGTAGCATGGGCGGGAGAAATTTTATCCCCGGGAAAAGGATAAAACGTTTATCCCCTCGCTTAGCTTTATCCGCCCGTCGAGCATGGGCACAGCGGTGGAAATAACACTCAGTGAATTTACTTATAGGAATATACATCGCATTTTCCTCTGTCGCCATGCATAGGGAAAACATAATTTTATCCCCTGTCAGTGGATAAAATCGGGGTTAAAACTTTTATCTCCTGCCCATGCTACCAGTGCAGCACTACCACAGGGAGCTGAATAAATTAGGCAAGAGGTCCCTGATGTATGGGAAGATTGATATATCAGATGGAACTGTAAGAGACACCCGATTATCTATACTGCAGCCGGCATATAATGATAAATACCAGTTTTTGCTACTGACAAAACTAGCCATAAGGCTGCACCATGTTGCTGAAAATTCTATAAAAGACTAGCGGACGCCCGCGACTTCGTCCGCGTTCTTAAATTGTTGAAATTTTTCCTGAAGTTTCTTTGCTATAAACCTCACGCAGCCCGAGACCTTTCCAACGAATGCAAAACCGTGGAAATCGTTTCGTGCGTTCTGGAGTTATAGCGTCAGGAAGGAAAACCCGACTTATTTTAATATAGTAGATAATAAATAATGTCTACCGTCGCCTGCAATTGCAACAACTAGACCTAACACTTTTAACTCGATCCAACTTTGAAAATTCCCCTGCTGTTAGCTTTGGGAATTTGTCTTGAATATCATCACCAAAATGTGTACCGACTCCCATGCCTTCTCCGTTAAATACGCATAAATTGTCGTGATGCCTTTTATTCTAACCACTATGATGATCACTGGACGCAATCACCATCTACAACTAACTCTTACAGTGCGCTTAACGACTCTAGAGATGATGATGTGCCGCATCTTCTTTACAAATTCATTATTTTGATTGATTTACAATTTTCATTTTGCGCGGTACCCAGTGGATCTCTGCCACCACAATATTATTTTCTTCGTGATTTAAAATATCTATTCAATTAAAATATTAATAATATAGACATTAATAACTTAGATATGATTGATTTCTTATTGATTGCCAATAATAAATCGCACAGAAAAATTGTGGAAAATAGAGAAAATGTTTTTAAATCTTTTTGTTTGCCAATATTCGGTTGTACTATTTTTAAAACTCCTGAAAGAACTTATATATTGTCCTTGTAGCAATTTTATTTCGTTGGTTTTATTCGAGTTTTCTATAATAGGATTATTATTAATGCTAAATAATAGTTCCTAATACGTTATTTATGTTTACGTTTTATGTTAGTTATTTATTAGTTTCATTTTGAGGTTTCTATAGTAGGATTATTAATACATACTACTTACATATTTACATAATAGTTCCTAAATTTAATTTCCTAAATATATAAAAGGATAAGGTGATTAATTATAGGATAAAGTAATTGACTGACTGACTCATCATCATCACATTGCTCAAAACACTGGATGGATCGGGCTGAAAGACATACAGATAGCTATTATGACGTAGGCATCCGCTAAGAAAGAATTTTTGAAAATTCAACCCCTAAGGGGGTAAAATAGGGGATTGAAAAATCGAACTTAATGTGAGCAAAGTTGCGGGCAAAAGCTAGTATTACCTATATAAAATACAAAGTACTTTTAGTTATTTTATTATTAATTTTTACATTTTTTTGTAAGACAATTTTATAGTAGGTACATGCTTAGTAATTAAAAAAATTAGTCAAATTATGTTGAATTTTTATTTTTACTATTAATGTGTTATTATGAAATAAGAAACACTGTTTATTTTGTATTTATATTTCATGCTTTACAGCAAATAAGACCGTTTGAAAATTAGTATTTCCGTAAAAAAAAGTTATATATAGACATGGTACGAACACTTTTCCCAAGTATAAGGTTACATATACATATAGAACATGGAGACATCCGCAAAAAATCGTCACATATGCATATAGAACCTCCTAAATTCCAAATTATGGGTTTTGCATTGAGTTTATTGATAGTAATCAATGCATAATAATGTTCCAAAAGTATACTATGAGTATCAATTCTCTAGAAAAATAACAAAAAAAGTTACAGGCAAGACAAACTTCAAATCGCTCTCCTGTAAAGTAGGGTTTTTGCAGAAGTAACTCTATTCTGCGTATAGGTCGATATATAACTAGAAGCCCGCGCCGACTTCGTCCGGGTTGAAAATTAAATATTTGTTCTTGTGAGCTTCTTATAGGAGATGATTGTCAATAAGATCACCACAGGAACCACACGAATATCCCGCACCGATACCCGCCACCGTGCCCCACCGCGCCAGCCGGCACCATTTTATTATTTTGTCGCGCGGAAAAATTAATTTCCCGATAACTCCTAAGATATTTATTTAAATTGTATAGTTTAAAGGGCAAATATGTTCTAAATTAAATACTTACGATAATAAACATATTAATTTAGATATAAATTGACATCACATCGGTTAAAGAAGCTTCGAAAATAATTCATTATTTTTAATCAAAATTTGAAAGATAGAAATGGTTACTGTAAGTTATCCTTAGAATATAGACATATGCTATCGCGGACTTTTTTTTAGAACTCTTTAAGAGGAACAATTCACCCATACATCATGTTCATCCAATAACAGTATATGACCCAGCGCACGCTTTGAAAACGTTTAAGAGTCAAAAAAAATTCCGACTTCTTTAACAAATTCGCACATAATATCTAGCCATAAGACATTTATTAACATAACTATAGCCTATAACCATCTGGAATAATGTACCTTTGAAATGGTAAAAGAATTATTGTAATAGGTGCGGTGGTTCCAAAGTTTGCTCCGGACATACATACAAACTCACAAAATTCGCGCTCTCTCTTTATTATAATAGTATAGATAAATAGTGATTGTAATAATATTACTAGTAGGTACTTATGCAACTATTGATTATAATATCTTCTAACGTCAGCACTGTAGAGTTTATGTTTTATTTTATGGTTCACAAGAGATGACAATGTTTTTTTAGATTATATTTAATCAATTAATTAAATTACGAAAACTAATCTTGTTTCAATGAAATATTAAAGTAGCATATAAGGCATCGAGGTGTGCTCATTCATTTGAGGAGAAATGCGGTCTTTGTACTGTCCAAGTTAAAAGAGCTATCTGTATTCTGACCAAAGTTCTTTTATATTTTTAAATGTTAACATAATAGGAGTAGGTCTTGTAACCATTTGTTCATCAAATGTTGCTTACAAGAGCTGTAATTTAGCAAGGTTGTGCATACTAATTACGCCGGAAAAGTACCTACAATTAAATTTTGAAAAAACCCTATTATTTTGTATTATTCTTTTGATTGATTACTGCATTCTTGAGAATGAACAGAATAATATTTAAAAAGAATATTAGCCAAGGTGGACTTGCCTAATATTCTCCTCTGCCCTCCATAAGCGGAAAGCTTGTGTTAAGAATGGGTACGACAATAGTGCAACGGTAGGTATCGAACCTGTGACCTTTCAATTTTCAATATGCACTTTTAACCGTTGGGCTTTTGAGGCTATATTAATCTCATTTAAGAATAGAAAGATTTACGTAAAAAATATAATATTTTATAGATAAAAAGAACTCTTACGCGGTTGATTTAATTCTACGCGGATGAAGTATGTACAATAGTACCCGAATACAAAATAAAAATAAGTACACAAAAAGCAAGTAATTATTATTTATTTGCTTGTAAGAATATTATGAACTAAAAAAAGACGCGCAAAATGCTATATCTTGTACCATGCCTCTGTCTTTATGAATACAAGTTACTATGTGTAATGCAATGAGCTTCGAACTGGCTAAATATTTCGCCCGATATCCGTGACCTTAAAAGTGGGCCATACTTGCTTTTTTAATGTCATAAAAATTATAATTTACATTTTTTTGGAAAACAATACATACTTACATACAAATATTATAAATGCGAATGTGTTTGTTTGTTGGTTTGTCCTTCAATCACGCAGCAATGGATTGACGTGATTTTTCGTATGGGTATAGAACGTGGACAGTGAGATAGGCTATTTTTTATCCCGAAAAAACGAAGGGTTCCCGAGGGATTTTAAAAACATAACTCCACGCAGACGAAGTCTGGCATAGTTAATGCCTAGCACGGCTAGTTCTTAATAATTTGTCTTCTTTTTCCTTTTTTGGATTTTATTAGTGCCATTGTCACGTTGAATGGAAGAGCTATAGATTTAAGTAAGGTAGCGTAGGTGGCTGCGTTTGGAGCACGGCCGCTACCTATCCTAAATCTATTGGAAGAGCATTATTTATCAATTCCTCGATTTCTTCTCGATAACTTCATAACAACATAGAAAAAAATATAGAAGTCTTTTCACTGGGGCTCTCGATATTTTTTGTATTATACGTGTTAATTTTTGTGTTTTTCACTAAAATTCATATTATTTTTTACAACACAAATATTTTATACACACTGAATTTATATTAAAAGTTTTTTTCATGCAAGCAGAGAATTAATGTGAATTTGGACGAAGATGTTGATTAATTGAGGGATATTATTAGAGCATTGTTAAAAAGCTGAAAAAAATAAAGAGTTAAGTTATTATAAACCAAAATGACCTGTTTTAGATACATTGTTCTTGACACCCTGCAAAATTTAAATGTCACTGTGGCAAAAATTCAACAATATACCCTGTTAACCTTCAGAATTAGTTTTGCTATATAAGTTGCTTCTGAAAAATTTAATGTATCAGTTGTGCTTTACACACCTTAGCAACATGTTCACTAAAGTGAGTGTTAGTTACATAGATTTCTGTTAAGTTGATTTGTATATCATTCATTAATAGAAATAGAAATTAGAATTTTTTTTTTCAAATAAACCTTTTGCTTTCGAATAATAAATAACATTGTAATAAAAGTGTTTTAAATATTCTTTTTTTTTTTCAGACTTTGGTTTTGACCGCCGTATTGTCAGTGGCGGCTGCAGGCCTTATCGCCCAGCCTCACTACTCCTCTGCCGCTGCAGTCTCCTCACAGAGCATTGTGCGCCATGATCAACCCCACGGCATCGTAGCCGCTGCTCCAGTGGCTTACCACGCTTCTCCAGTCGCGTACCAAGCTGCCCCAGTCGCCTACCGTTCTGCGCCAGTCGCCTACAGTTCCGCCCCAATCGCCTACTCAGCTCCCGCTCACTACGCCGCGCCCGTAGCGCACTACGCCGCTCCCAGGCTTGTTGCTACCCACCAGGAGGAATATGCCCACCCTCAGTACGACTTCTCCTACTCCGTAGCCGATGGCCACACCGGCGACAACAAGTCTCAGCACGAGAGCCGCGACGGTGACGTCGTGCATGGCGAGTACTCTCTCCTTGAGGCCGATGGTTCCGTACGCAGAGTACAGTACACCGCCGACGCACACAACGGTTTCAACGCAGTGGTCAGCAACTCCGCCCCTTCGGTGCATGCTGCTCCCGCCCATGCTACCGTCCTCGCTCACCATTAAATATAATGGATACCAAAAAGTTCCTATTTATTTTTGTATAAATTAATATTTGAAAATTGTAAATAGTTGAAATTAATACGACTTAAGATATAAATATTATAGCAAAGTTATTCAACATTTTTCTTTTTTTATTAATCACTAAAAGTATCCGTAACCCTTGTTGTCATTAAATATCGCACATAGCTGTCGATGTTGCGTGTGTCTATAGACCGCCCTCTCACTTAGCTCAGACTCAAGACAGAGTTAAAACGAGACAGATTTATGTTAGAGCATATTTGTGTAGAATAGAATAGAATAGAAATATTTTTTATTCAAATAAACTTTTACAAGCACTTTTGAATCGTCAATGAATCTACCACTGGTTCGGAATGCCTTTCCTGCCGAGAAGAGCCAGCAAGAAACTCGGCGGTTGCTTTTTTCAAAAAAATAAAAATTTTACAATTGTTATTGAAACTATGCTATGTATTCAGTGCTTCCACGATGAATTTTCCTGAGTACAATACAAGTAAAAATAAATACAATACAAATACAAATAAATACAATTCAATACATGTTAACACAGGCAGGCAAAAGCAGACCCATTCCCGTTGGTGGCACCCGTTCACGAGCATGACGCAGGATCCAGCCATTGCTTCGCTCAACCATATTTGAGGGAACGTAACAACCCGCACCACACGACACCACCACAGAAACTTTAAAGAGAGCATGACATACTTAGGCTACCCATGTCAAGGCATCGAATTGAATACTAATATTAAACTACTCATTTTAAGACATGACTGAGACAAATAAAGTGGAAACACCGTGGAACAGAATACAATAGAATCATGTTACACAGGATAGTTATTACTGTCTTATGAATCACTGGAGCGAATTATATCCACGCTTTTTTATCATTTACATAGTCTTCAATTGTATAATATGCTTTTTTCATGAGAGCAGATTTAATTGATTTCTTAAACTTGTGTAGAGGCAAGTCTAAGATTGACTGTGGAATTTTATTGTAGAACGTCACGCCCATTCTCACAAAAGACTTTTGGACCCTCTTGAGGCGCAACCCAGGATACATGAGCCTATTTGGATTTCTACTTGGTCTATGGGATAAATCACCCTTTTTTTTGTAACTCAAAATGTTTTGTCTGACAAACATTATGTTGTTGTAAATATATTGTGAAGCTACTGTAAGAATGCCTATCTCTTTAAATCTTTCTCGAAGGGAATCCCGCGGTCTCAAATTATAGATTGCGCGGATTGCCCTCTTCTGCAATACAAAAATTTTTCCAATATCAGCTGCCTTACCCCACAGTAAGATTCCGTATGACATAATACTATGGAAATATGCAAAATAAACAATTTTTGCAGTTTCTATGTCAGTCAACTGTCGAATCTTCCTAACAGCGTAAGCAGCAGAGCTAAGTTTGCCAGCAAGCGTTCCTATATGGGTGCCCCATTGTAGCTTTGAATCCAGGGTTAACCCCAAAAACACTGTGGAGTCCTCAGTTTTCAAAGGTTCATTATTTATCTTTAAATTTTTACTGACAGTTCTCGTGTTAGGTAATAAAAACTCAACACACTTTGTTTTTTTAGCATTTAAAAGGAGATTATTTGCCGTACACCATTCAGTGTCTCGTTTTAACCTCTATCTTGAGTTTGAGTTGAGTCAGAGCACGCTTTATAGATCTCACCATAAGATTATTTTTTTGTTAATTTTCCTTTAACCTTCCTTTTGTAAAATTAAATGAAAAAAATATTTTCTAATCATATTTATAATACGTAAAGGAATGTGCCTTAGTTGTATGATATATATTAGTTATTCAAAAGAATTTAATACAAACCCATAGCAAATAGCATAAAGAACAGAAAAACGTAAGTTGCCTACATACAAAAAATGTAATTATAACTAAAAATACAAGATTTTGCTTGTTTATAACCCGTATAATCTAAATAGGTCCTCACTAGAACATTTTGTAAGTCAAAACAAAAGACAAGTCACATAATTATTTAAAGCTGTACGAAGTTTTTTGAAGGTTGTATAAGTAAGCAAACGTATTCTTTCTAATCACAACTGATCTAGTTATTAGAAGCAAACACTGAAATATTATACCTAATAAATAGTTGTCAATTAAATTTTTGTGACATTCAATAAACAGGTTCACAATTAAGTTGACTAATTTCGGCTTACTCTGCCCCACATAAATAAAATAAATAAAATATTCGAGATTCAGTGCTATCTAAACGCACCATTTTATACTTAAATACAAATGACAGCTTATTCAAAGATTTAGCGATTGTTTGTCCTTATATCACACAGTACCAACGGAGCAAATGAGTGGTCTGATTTTTTGCATGAGTTTCTAGTTGAGGATCGGGGCAGTGACATAGGCTACTTTCCGAATAAATTTGAGAAACAATTCAAATATTTCGGGGTTGTGCGGATCGAAACCACATCTCGAATCGCGTGAGAGGGTGTTGATAAGTTTATGCTGAGTGGAAAAATATAATTTTCTTAATCCCACGGGAATCTTCTTTTTTTCTGGTTAATAGTAGCCTATTTTTATTAGTGTTGAAGTTACAGTTCTTTTCGTTAAAAATATTTAAAACAGCTACACCACTCCGTAAGGACTGAAAAGTGGATCACCTAACAAAGGGCTTAATTTTGTTGTGTAAATTAAACACCGTAGGAAAAACATTAGGAGATCCGTAGGAGAACCAAAGTCACCGACGTAGCTCAGCGAGTCGCGAAACTGAAGTAGAAATGGGCGGGGTACATAGTTTGAAGAGCTGGTGGTCGATGGGGTCCCAAGGTGCGGAAGTGGCGACCCCGCACCGGGAACCGCAGTGTTGGCAGACCGATGACATCAAACGAGTCGCAGGGAGCCGCTGGATTCAGGCTGTGCAAGACCGAGTCCTGTGGAGGTCCATGCAAGAGACCTATGTCCAGCAGTGGACGTCTATAAGTTGATAAGGAAGGAAATTAAACACATTCAATTGAAAAACATTCAACTTTTTTTTAATTTCTTTTGCGGCAATTATTCTGAGGATTTAAGTGTAAAGTTATTTAGGTTGTAGGATATAAGCTTGATACAATTGCAGCATAAGACTGCGGATCGAGGAAGTCTTTGAAATATAGTTAGTTACTGCTAGTGGATTTTGTTGGCATACCATTATTCGAATAAAAGAAATATTATATTAAAAAAATTGCTATATTTAATTCATTTTGAAGTTTTAAATAACTTAGGAATAATTTTCAACGAACATAAATAATAACATTTGCGGCTGTTAATTAAAATTAGTGATGAGCGAGGACGGTAGCGTGGGCGGGAGCAGCATGCGCCGAAGGGGCAGAGTTGCTGACCACTGCGTTGAAACCGTTGTGTGCGTCGGCGGTGTACTGTACTCTGCGTACGGAACCATCAGCTTCAAGGAGAGAGTACTCGCCATGCACGACGTCACCGTCGCGGCTTTCGTGCTGGGACTTGTTGTCACCGGTGTGGCCATCGGCTACGGAGTAGGAGAAGTCGTACTGAGGGTGGGCATATTCCTCCTGCTGCGTAGCAACAAGCCTGGGAGCGGCGTAGTGTGCTACGGGAGCGGCGTATTGAGCGGGAGCTGAGTAGGCGATTGGGTCGGAACGGTAGGCGACTGGGGCAGAACGGTAACCGACTGGGGCAGCTTGGTAAGCTACTGGGGCGGCTACATAGCCGTTGGGTTGGTCGTGACGAACGATGTTTTGTGAAGATACTGCAGCAGCAGATGAGTAGTGAGGCTGAGCCACGAGGCCTGCAGCAGCTACGGCCACAAGGGCGGTCAAAACCAGGGTCTGAAAATGAGACATTATTTATTAATAAAATTTTCCCTGAAATAATAATATGAAACGGAAATATTATATACCCTATGGTATGTGATAACTGCAATCAAATTAATTTATGATGTGGTTATTATAAGATTATGAGTATTATAACATGATTAAGTGTTTAGTGTTTATTAATAGGTTGAAATATTTTATTTGATGCTATGTTAAGTAGGTACTTACTTTAGCGAACATGTTGTCCTGTGTTGGTTATAGAACTGATGCATAGCTTAAAACAAAAGCAGCTTATATAGCATTTTCGTTTGTGATGTGATAAGGTCAACAGGGTCAGTAAGTATATCTAGATTTCGGTAATAGCTGCACCAATATAACCAACTTTCTCTTTCATGCCTTTATTTTAAATAATAATATCATTATAATTAGCAAATGGTATTGCACTCTTTAAAGTATAGAAAGAAAGTTATAGTGTTTTTTGCTTTAAAATTTAAGAAGACTATATAAATATTTGAACCGGGCGGAGGATTACACCCTGGCCGGGTAAACCAAAAGGCTGGGATCAGATGAAGAAACCGGCTACAAGTGAACTTCCACGGTTTCCCAGTAGACTCAATCAACGATAATTTAAACGAACGGGATCAAACGATAATTTAATTTACCTAGACGCTACGGCCACGAGTAACGGTAATAATTATGGTGGCATAAACTGAAAGTATATAGAATATTTATTAAAATCTAATTCATGCTTGTGATGGTGCGGATAACAGGAGATTTTTTTTATTTTCCAATGACAAGATAGACCTTGACTGCAATATTTTGACGGTGTGGTGGTAACTAGCCACATCCAAACCCTCCTTCCAAGACAAATCAGAAATTATAAATTTCCAAATTGCCCCCCGGCGGGAATCGAACCCGAGATCTCCCAGTTATAAGACCACAGTGCTCATCACTGCGCCAGGGAGGCCGTCAAATGAATGTATGCCGCTTATTCATCTAATAATATGTACTTATTTATTATTATTATAAGTGTTTTGTAATATTACTGTTTTCCATTTCGTTGGGTGAGTTTTATCGCATTTAAAGAAGTCTCATTTTTTTATTTCAAAGATACAATTAATATGAACAGAAAATACGGATATTTTTATAATGTGATCTTTATTTTATTCTGTATAGATACACAAAAATAACATTAGCATAACAAAATTCAACAATTGTCTATTTAAAAAAAAATATTTAAGTGTCTAAATTATAATAACTGTTCGGATAATTTCGATTTTACTTTTTAATCTATTTTAGTGATGGGCAAGAATATGGGCGGGGGCATGTGCAACGGGGGCGGCGTGGACGGTGGGAGCGGAGCGGTGCACCACGGCGTTGAAGCCGCTATGTGCGTCGGCGGAGTACTCCACCTTGCGCACGGAGCCATCGGCCTCCACCAAGGAGTACTCGCCGTGCACGACGTCACCGTCGCGGCTCTCGTGCTGGGACTTGTTATCGCCGGTGTGTCCGTCGGCAACGGAGTAAGAGAACTCGTAGCTGGGGTGAGTCTGTGAACATGAAGTTAGCAAATGAAAATCTGTCGATCTCCTTTTCGATGTTATTTAAATATGAATTAAACAATTCTCACGTCATAGGGTTCTGGCTGGTGCGCAGCGATGAGACCGTGGGCGGGAGCAGCGTGGATGAGGGGAGCAGCATGGACGACAGGGGCTGAGTGGGCGATCGTGACGTGCGCTGGTGAAGCGTAGCTAGCTAAGCCGATTGAGCCGTAGCCTTGGTTGTGGCTCACGATGTTTTGGGAAGAGACTGCGCCGTGGCCGGAGAGACGAGCTGCACCGTAGCCGAGGGAGGAGGAAGCCAGGCCGATAGAGCCGTAGCCTTGGTTGTGGCTCACGATGTTCTGGGATGAGACGGCGCCGTGTCCGGAGAGTCCGGAATGTGCGGCGTAAGCCACAGGGGCGGCGGCGTAGGAGATAGGAGTAGCTACGGCAATGGATCTATGTCCTTGATCGTGACGTACGATGTTCTGGGAAGAGACAGCACCGTGACCGGAGAGGTGAGGTGCGGCATAGGCCACAGGGGTTACACTGTAGGAGATAGGGGCAGCTATGGCAATAGACTTATGACCTTGGTCGTGGCGCACGATGTTTTGTGAAGACACCGCACCATGACCAGAGATGTGGGCAGGAGCAGAGTAAGAAATTGGTGAAGAGTAGGCTAGAGTAGCGGTTGGGGCGTAATTCGTTACAGGCAAAAGCCCAGCGGAAGTTACGGCCAATACAGCACTGAGTGCCACAACCTGAAAATAATAATCAAAAATATATGCCAGTATAGTATAGTTTATAATTAAAATGCCTCCATAAGTATTTTACTATAATTATATTAATATTCTCTTGTTTTGTATGTATCGGAAGTCCGATGTATCTAATATTTTTAGTAGACTTACTTTGGAGAACATATTGTTATAAAAGTAGTTATTTCACTGATACTAATTTTTGCAACGAGTCCTTTTTATAGTACCTACTCACCTTAATTATTTTACTTATAAAGCAAGGTCAAAAAAACCCAATATGTATTACTTTCCTTCACAATCCAGTAATTCATGTATTTAACAACATTCCATAGCACGCGTAATACTTACATTATTAACCCAGAAAGAGATTTTGAAGATTTCCTCAATAAAAATTTTGCTTCTTACGACGAAGATGTCTAAGCACTGCAATGTAACTGCCATAATATTATGTATTACAATTAAAAAGAAGATATATAGGTATTTATACGAATACAATACTTGCATATTTATATGAACTATTAATAACGTACTCGTTATAAAAAGGAAATAAAAGGCAAACGATGGTCTGGTCGAAGAAGAATACCTTGGCTTAAGCATCTTGGCTAGTAGTTTAACATGATCTCCAGGTCACTGTTCACGGCGGCATTGAATAAAGTCATATTAGTCTTAATATTTACCATTTATTTTATTCTTCATCTCTAGTATCAGCTGATACTAGAGATGAAGAATAAAAGTTATGAAAACACATCGCCTTATAAGTGCGAGTCAGTTTTAGGCTCATGGATATGCTATCAAAAAATTCATGAACAAAAAAATCTTAAAATGTTCCTTTGTTTTGGCCACAGCTTCGTTCAACATTCAGCGTTTTTTGTCGTTATTTTTTATGGTATATTAGCTATTGCCCGCGATTTTATCCACATGAAGGTTTAAAATCCTGTGGGAACCGAAAGGGAACCGGGAAAGTGTTCAATTGTATCTATGCAAAAAATAGCGTCGATCTCTTGCTGTGTTGTTGTATTATTGAAGAATAAACCAACAAAAAAATACAATTTCGCAAAGGATAAGAATTGTACCTACATTTTTTTTAGCTTTTGAGTTAGTCCCCGTAACAATATTAGTCTTGTCAACTATACTCCCTTATTTTTTATATTCGAGGATAAAAATAGTAAAAAATACATTTTTATACTACTTAATCGACATCCCTTATGTTAAAGTAGGAAAATAATTCTTTGACTCTTTTTTTTATTAGAGCATTTAACCAATTGTTCTAATATTTTTATTCCATCATTTAATTAATAAATATGAAATTGAAATTCTAATTGAAATGAAAAGTAATCCGTCAACGAGCTGGAGATATATGATATACGGCATGGCAGGCAGACAGCCTGCAGAATGGCATTCATGTTATTTAGGGCTCCGTTTATCCCTTTGAGTGAGGAATCCTAAAAATATTTAAATTCTAAAAATATAAAGTAGTTTTTCAAATTATTTATTTATTCTGAACATAATAACCTAAAAAACTAAACTTAAATGTAGAAATGACGTGTAGAAGGACATCTTATCGCTACAAAATGCTACAATCAAAATCTCTATAACATATTTCGTACATGTTACTGTCGAATTCGTTGGTTCCAAAGTAAAAATTGTTCATGTTGGCTTACTAACCATTTTGTATATTGACCATTCTGCTTGAATTAGGATTCAATTTAAGAAAGTCACTCGAACACTTCCGAGTGCACCCTATTTAAAGGAAGATTGATTTGATTATTTAAATAGTAGCTGATGCCCGCGACTTTATTCGCATGGATTTAGTTTTCAAAAATTCCAAAAAGAAATTTTTGATTTTCCGGGATATAAAGTAGTTTAGTCACTTTCCAGGTCCACAACTAAACCCATGTAAAAAATCATGTCGGTCCGTTGCTCCGTTGCTGCGTGATTGAAGGACAAACCAACAAACAAATACACGAAGTACGCATTAACAAATCAAAGTCAATTTGAAGTCTAATTGATGACTCAAAGAAGCTAAGGTACCGAACTCAAATCCGAAAGGTCTACGGTTTGAATACCACTCTGTGCACTAATATCGGGTCCACTCCTAACACAAGCTTTGGAAATGATAATTATTATGTAGTTTAAAAATTACATGAGGTTCTTGAGCTCACGTTATCTCTAAATATATAAAAGGCAAAAGTGACTGACTGACTGACTGACTGATTGACTGACTGACTGACTGATCTATCAACGCACAGCTCTAACCGCTGGACGGATCGGGCTGAAATTTGGCATACAGATAGTTATTATGACTTAGGCAACCGCTAAGAAAGAATTTTTGAAAATTTAGCCCCTAAGGGGGTAAAATAGACATTTGAAAAATCAAACTTAAGCCGCGAGCGAAGCCGCAGGCAAAAGCTAGTTAAGTATATGTTCATTGTTCATAAATGCAAAGAGAGTTTAAAGAGTTTGTAAAGAGTTGACTACACGCCTGTAAAATAAGTATTTGTATCCAAAAAGGCAATACAGCCGTCTGGGGACATTACCGTCGGGCGTTGTGTGTATAATTTACAATGTTTTATATAATTTAGTTAAGTAGTTTAATTTTTATTTAGACCAACGTAAACATGTTGAGCATTTGGCGATTTAGGCATTACAGCTGCACCTATATTTCCGAACAAGTGAATGTTTTTGCTAAGTAGATAAAATATTGTTTCTTATCCGAACATCTTTCGACCATGTGTCACCAAATAGGATGTCTAGTTTTTTATGGTCTATGCTATAATAATAGCTTCGTCATCCTAAGTTCATGTCAGCTTCACCTACTTGATCCTTGTGATGTTACAGCTGTTGGCCGTACATCTTCACTTCACTTCAAGCCGCTCGTACGCTTGCTTCATTCAGTACCTCCTTCGTGAGCTTCTGAGATCTTGATTTACAAAAATACTTTAAGACTACGATCGACGTCAGATTGCTCTCTAGCATAAGCGTTCCACCTAATCACTAATTCTGCTTCATTCATGGATAATAAATAATGTAATCACATGTGATTCAATTCAAATTCATAATAAAAAGAGCGTACTGCTACTAGGGTTAAGATAAACAGAACTGTTATACAAACATACATTACATAATTACATATGAGACATTCCTTGCAGCATGGAGAGTTTGGACACAGGAAGTTGAAATGTTGAGGAAACTTTATGAGCGAAAATATCTTGAGCAAAGTTCTGTTCAGGTAAAAATAACGAAGCGTAATATGAGTTCAACATTTTATTAATTAATGTATATAAATAATTATTTACAGGTCAATGGCAGTTGACGTTAATGATGGGCAAGAATATGGGCGGGAGCATGCGCCACGGGGGCGGCGTGGACGGTGGGAGCGGAGCGGTGCACCACGGCGTTGAAGCCGCTGTGTGCGTCGGCGGAGTACTCCACCTTGCGCACGGAGCCGTCGGCCTCCACCAGGGAGTACTCGCCGTGCACGACATCGCCGTCGCGGCTCTCGTGCTGGGACTTGTTGTCGCCGGTGTGACCGTCAGCAACGGAGTAGGAGAACTCGTAGTTGGGATGAGTCTGTGAACATGAAGTTAGCAAATCAATATCTCGCGGTCACGTATTTCTGCAAATTAATTTTAACATGAATTAAAGAAAATCTTACGTCATAGGGTTCTGGCTGGTGGGCGGCGATGAGGCCGTGAGCGGGAGCGGCGTGGACTAGGGGAGCGGCGTGGACGACAGGGGCAGAGTGGGCGATCGCGATACGGGGTGCAGCGTAGCCGAGGGAGGAGGAAGCCAGGCCGATAGAGCCGTAGCCTTGGTTATGGCTCACGATGTTTTGGGAAGAGATGGCACCGTGGCCGGAGAGACGAGATGCACCGTAGCCGAGGGAGGAGGAAGCCAGGCCGATAGAGCCGTAGCCTTGGTTGTGGCTCACGATATTTTGGGAAGAGACGGCACCATGGCCGGAGAGACGAGCTGCACCGTAGCCGAGGGAGGAGGAAGCCAGGCCGATAGAGCCGTAGCCTTGGTTGTGGCTCACGATGTTCTGGGATGAGACGGCACCGTAGGCAACGGGAGCAGAGTAAGCTACTGGAGAAGCATAGGCGACCGGAGCAGCAATGATGCCGTGAGGTTGGTCATGGCGCACAATGCTTTGCGAAGAGACGGCGGCCGCATTTGAGTAATGTGCTGTGGGCAAAAGTCCGGCAGCCGATACAGCCAAGATGGCACTCAAGGTGATGATCTGAAAATAATAGAGAATGTTACAAAATGACTTAGATTTAATGCACCTTTAGATTTATGCATACAAACATCTATTTTTAATTTGATTTATAATTATTTACATAATTTGTTAATAATATCTACCTACACGTCCGAAATAATTTAAACCTGACTTACTTTGGAGAACATGTTGACAAAGTTGTTGTTCAACTGATACATAGTCTCTGCCAGGTCCCGTTTATATAGTAAGTGATTTTAGGCAAGGTCAATTTTCAGTACTTTACTTTCTTTCACATCCTTAACTTTTGAATCATTATTTTATTAATAAAGTACTTGGGCTTTACATGGGTCACATTAAGAATTAAGGTTTTAATATTTTGTACCAACGAAAGGACCTTTGACTGCATAGCCCGACCTAAAGGTTAGAAGTGCTTTAAGGTATTAATGTATTTATTAAAAAAATTGTATCGAATCAAACATAGCTAACCAAAAAGCTATCCATTTTTTAGATTCTAGAATTATTAAAGAACTCCTTTTTTACCTGACTGCGGCATACAAAGGAAGATGTATATCAGTCTATGTATGTATGTATATTGTATGTGACGCTCTGGAGACTTATTTTTTTATTCGATTAAAGATAGTCTTTGACTGCGATCTCACCTGATGGTAAGTGATGATGCAGTCTAAGATGGTAGCGGGCTAACTTGGAAGGGGTATTTCAGTGTATATTCAACCCAAACCACTAAAGTGACTCTATGTCATCCAATTTCGTGGCTTCAATCACGTTGAGTTTGATTTTTCAAATCCCATGATATTAGCTTAGTTGTTTAATTTTTTAAATCCTTTCTTAGCGGTTGCCTGCGTCATAATAGCTATATCTTTATGCCTTTCAGATCGATCTGTCCAGTGATTTAAGCTGTGCGTTAATACATCCGTCAATCAGTTACCTTTTCCTTTTATATATCCAGAAGATTATATTATAATTTGTTGTAAGAATTTTCAAATGATATCAATTGTTTACAAGTGCCCGTTTTGTTTGTACATTATACTAGCATTGTACTGTTTAATTACTTTAATATATAATTTAAAAATTTCTTGGTAAATACTTAACATTTACTTCAAATGTAACATAAACTTAAAAAAAATTAAATGCAGAGGTTTTATTTAAAAGTTAAGTACCTACTTGTTCTATTAGGGATATCGCATTTCTATATCACGGATTGGTAAGCTTTTGAGATTAACTCGAATGACCCTTCGATATTTACTTTATTTTCGTATTATAAAACTCTAATAAAATTATATTTTCATTGAATCCGGTGAACGGATAAACCTAATTATGTTTTTGATTTACCGCTACCTAATTTACATATTATAAATATAAAATGTATAATGTATATTTCCTTTAACTTAATAAATAAATAATTTAAAAATTCTTTAATGAAATCAGAAATTTAAGAGAAATACAGTCGAAAATACAGTAATACTTCTAAATTTTAATAAATACATTATATGTCTGAGAGCCTCTCTCTATGCATTCTCTCGTCTATATCATTTTCAATACTCGGGTTGTGATCTCTGCTCCAAACCATTTCCGTTCAACAAGTTTTAACTTTAAGGCTGTAGGCTAAAAGAGGCCTTTCCAATTTTATCTTTTAGCTTTTTTTTTATACATTTTGGCGATTATATTCCCGCTCCGTGCTCCATTTTGTTCGTTATCTAAAATTTTCAAAGATTCCTCGTTTTCTGCGTGTAAAATATTCGAAATACTTCAGAGTTCATCATGAATGTCGATATATTGATGTTATTTTTATACGACTGCCTGAAAAAAGGAGTATATTGTGTTCAGGGTTCATGTATGTATGTATGTATGTGAGTTCCTATATTCCACCATAACTTCTATACGCTTGAACCAATTTTGATGAATGAGGTATCGTTAGAATCCTTAGCTTATTCCGGGTGACATAGGCTAGTAAAATTTAAAAAAAAAATTGATGGGGGTGACCATGGTCCCGCATTAAAGACTAAAGTTGAAAAAAATAATTCGAAAATAAGATTAAGTATACAAATCATCATCTAGAAAATGATGAGTAGATTCCAAAAATATATAATACTATAGTGCAATATCCCGTAATT
The DNA here is from genome assembly GCA_933228805.2 of Hipparchia semele. NCBI lineage: Eukaryota > Metazoa > Arthropoda > Insecta > Lepidoptera > Nymphalidae > Hipparchia > Hipparchia semele. Next base: position 10,499,809 of record OW121714.1, read on the forward strand.
TACAAAAAAATACAATTTAAAAATGTGAATAAGATTCCAAAGGTAATGACTGTAGTATTTAACTTTTTAGTTCGTTTTTTGGCTAGCAGTGGTATTTTTTAATATTTTTAATTATAGCTTGTTTATAAGTTTATAATCATTTTCTACAGATCTTTAAGGGCCGGCGCCCACTGGCGGCAGCCTTTAGAGCGCCTCGGTATCCTTCGGGACGCTTCGGCATTTTCGTTATGCCAAGATTAGACAGCGCTCGTAACCTAAGCGTAAACCTAGCGTTCCTAAGGACGTCTCAGCATGCTTAAAAGGACGTCGCAGCATACGTTTAGATATCACAGCGTAGTTAGTCAGTGTGCCCTGCCGCTGGCGTGCCATGCCGCTAGTGAGCGCTGGCCCTGAGGCAGTCTAACCGATTTTGATCATCTTTGTGCGGCAACACAAACATAAGGGTAAAGAGTACGTAAAGGTACTCGTAGATTCTAAGCATCAATGGGATTGCAGCCAGATAAAGACTCCATGTCTCAGAACTATTTGAAAATTGAAGAATATTAGGTTATGTTGAGCACCTTGCTAAAAGCATGTTTCTGTAGACAAACGTATAGAAACTCACCTATTTATAAAAAAAATTCGTTCCGACTTGAATGCAGTTTCTGCATTAAGTACGAAATAATTAAATATTTTATGTTTTAAGGCCAAAACATGGCATTCTCCATAGTTTTTAGATACGCTTTACTGCATTGTGCGTTACACACGTACCTACCACTTTAGAACAAATCAGAAATATTTTTTGGTTATAGACCACCAATTGGCGCTGCAGTTCTTCATAATTTGTATTTTTTATTTATTGAAGTAGTTAAGACTTCTACTTCCTTTTGATGTTCGATTTCAAGCACCTATCAATTCTGTGTTTGATTTTTTAACATATATTGTCCAAATAAATTATTGATTGCACAATGTTTGTGTTTGCCGTTTTTTCCTACAATCTTATAGGAATCGGGGTAAAACCTGGTAAAACAGATTATAATAGGTACTATCATAAAGAAAAATAAATGATTATTTTCGAATTGTTTTATATTTAAATTAAATATTTACATTTCTATGAATAGGCAGGTATCTTTGACATATTTGGATGCTAGGTTATTAATAATGTGAAAGGACATGGGCGGGGGCATGCGCCACGGGGGCGGCGTGGACGGTGGGAGCGGAGCGGTGCACCACGGCGTTGAAGCCGCTGTGTGCATCGGCGGAGTACTCCACCTTGCGCACGGAGCCGTCGGCCTCCACCAGGGAGTACTCGCCGTGCACGACGTCGCCGTCGCGGCTCTCGTGCTGGGACTTGTTGTCGCCGGTGTGTCCGTCGGCAACGGAGTAAGAGAACTCGTACTTGGGGTGCGCCTATTAAAAGAAAGAAAGAAATTACACTACATAACACATCATAATCACTTAACACTTACTTACTTACGAACTTAACTTAGATCCCTATCTACCCTTACTGTTTTATTGGTATTGGTGATTGGTAATAGTACCGTTACTCACGGACTGATAGACAACCTTACTTACCTATAGATCTAGAGATGTGAAACTTGAGTACCCTAGATGTGTGTAGGATGGAGTTTTGGAATTTCATTCAAAATTGGTGAAGCTTAGCTTATTAACCAGCTAGATAAAGCTATCCATGTTTTATATTATTCACAATTTTTAAATATTTATAATAAGTTCTTACGTCATAGGGTTCTGGCTGGTGGGCGGCGATGAGGCCGTGAGCGGGAGCGGCGTGGACTAGGGGAGCGGCGTGGACGACAGGGGCAGAGTGGGCGATCGCGATACGGGGTGCAGCGTAGCCGAGGGAGGAGGAAGCCAGGCCGATAGAGCCGTAGCCTTGGTTATGGCTCACGATGTTTTGGGAAGAGATAGCACCGTGGCCGGAGAGACGAGATGCACCATAGCCGAGGGAAGAGGAACCCAGGCCGATAGAGCCGTAGCCTTGGTTGTGGCTCACGATATTTTGGGAAGAGACGGCACCATGGCCGGAGAGACGAGCTGCACCGTAGCCGAGGGAGGAGGAAGCCAGGCCGATAGAGCCGTAGCCTTGGTTGTGGCTCACGATGTTCTGGGTTGAGACGGCGCCATGTCCGGAGAGTCCGGAATGTGCGGCGTAAGCCACAGGGGCGGCGGCGTAAGAGATGGGGGCAGCTACGGCAATAGACCTATGTCCTTGGTCGTGACGAACGATGTTTTGTGAAGAAACAGCGCCGTGGCCAGAGATGTGGGCGGGAGCGGCGTAGGCGATGGGAGCGGAGTAGGCTAAGGGAGCCGCGTTGTAGGCGATGGGTGCTGCAGCAATGCCATGGCCCTGGTCGTGACGCACGATGCTTTGGGAGGACACGGCAGCAGCTGACGAGTAGTGCGCTGCGGGAACGAGTCCAGCGGATGACACCGCTAATACAGCGCTCAAAGCGATGATCTGAAAAGAAATCAAACTATTTGAAAAATACTTATATATAAAAACTATTTTGAAAATTGTATAAACCTTAATTCAATTGTTTAAACCTTCAATTAATCCTTTTTAATTTTGAGTTTCTTGTACTAGTGATATATTTTAAAAAAATGCAAAGTTCAAAATTATTTATTTCACGTAGGCCGCCGCCGCCGGTTAGAAATCTTTTAATCTACTTACGACATTAGACACCTAATAAATAATATCATGTTATTTGAATATTTTAAGTAAGCCTACTTACTTTGGAGTACATATTGGGAAAGTAGTCGTTCGACTGATACATATCACTTGCTAAGAGCAGCTTTTATAGTAGTAGGTGTTTTTATTGGGCAAGGTCAAAAGCTCAAATAGCAAATTATTTGCTTTCCTTAACAAGTTTAAGTAAGCCCTTACATGTTATTATAATTTTAAAATATTCCATATTGTATAATTACATATTATGCAAAACTATTTGATGACTATTGCGTGGATTTAGGTTTTTAGAAATTTTGTAGGAACTGTTTGGCTTTTCGTGATAAAAAGTAGGCACAGGAAAAGATAGAGTATCTGGGACACGTAATTGGTAATTTCAAAATATGATGTATTAGAACTTATTATGCAAAAATAAAAGGTAACAAAAGCCAACAGAGAGAGCATGTGCAGTGGACATATTATCCACGGGGAAAGGATAAAATGTTTATCCCCTCGCTCAGTTTTATCCACCCGTCGAGCATGGGCAAAAAGGTAGAAATAATATCCACAGTAGTATATAGTATACTTATAGGAATATACTTCTCTTTTCGCCATAAGCCAATCGAGGCACAGTGATTTTCCGCAATCCACCATAAATACTAAACCTAAACATACCAGCTAAGTCGCGTTTAAACATAGTCAAATAAAAGAAATAGAACAATAGTAAGTCTTCTTCTTCTTTATCAACTGATAGATGTCCACTGCTGGACATAGGTCTCTTGCATGCACATCCACAGGCCTCGGTCTTGCACCGCCTGAATCCAGCGGATCCTTTTGACTCGTTTGATGTCGTCGGTCCACCTAGTGGGGGTCTGCCAACACTACGCTTCACGGTGCGGGATCAATTGTAGCAAGTAATACTATGTTAATGGATAGAATAGACTGCGCTTTTATTGCGTTTGTATAACGGATAAGTCATAGTGTTACTTTCTTCAGCGGCGGAGGTGTTCAATGCCTTTATATCTTTTAAGAAGACGGTATAGTTAAATTGATCTAGTAGCAAAGTTCTCGTACGTAGAGCTGTAGTTTAAAAGGGAATTATTTGCATTAATTTAATCTACTGTCAGGTCATATCAACAAGTAACGAGCCACTGATTCACAATTATTATTGTTATTCCTACGGCAAACGTTATTGCTATTTTATCATTGAGTGAAAAAAAGCTTAATAGGCTACTATTAAGCTTTTTTTAAACTAAACTTAAATTAGGAATATTATCACACTAACCATACTTCACACTAATATCAAACTAATATTATAAAGGCGAAAGTTTGTATGTATGTGTGTGTGTATGTTTGTTACTCTTTCACACAAAAACTATTAGACAAGTTTGGCTGAAATTTGGAATCGAGATAGATTATACCCTGGATTAACACATAGGCTACTTTTTATTCTGGAAAAATAAAGAGTTCCCGCAGAGATCAAAAAACCTTAACCACGCAGACAACGTCGCGGGCATCGTCTACTTACTTATAAAAAAGATTCTAGTTCATTTATATTGAAGAAAAAATGAGCTCATTTGGTAATGGAAATTAGCAAATGTGAAACTGGGTGGGCTTAATTTACTTTATCCTTTATTGGTGCGTATCACAGATGCCACGAAGGATGTAGTTTTTTGTATAGCAACGGCATTGTTAACCCGTCAACCTTGTGGTGTGGTGTCGAATTGTGCTTTCGCATTACTTTCGTAGGAAGCGGTCAAAGTAACAGTAAATTAGTAATGGGTTCGATGCATTATAATATAATCCCTTGAAAAAACAAATAAAAGGCTTCTTTAGTTACAAAATCCTTATATTGTACTTAAATGTTTACTAATACTAAAAGTATGATTCTAAAAAGGTAATGATTTAAAAGATTAAAAGAAAAACAAAAGCGTTGAAGAACAATTATTTTCATCAGTAGATAGATACTCGGAATTCGTTATTTTAAGCTGCCAATAATAATTACTTGGTTTATATAAAATCACAATTGTATTTTTTGATAATTAATTACATTTATTTATCATAAACGTTTGGAAGTCGTAAAGCTAAAAAAGTAAAATAAAATTAGTAATAATGTTTCTTTGGGACAATATGGTGTGTTGCGTATTTGACATCAGCATGGAATCTGAAAAAGAAAAGACACATTTTTTAGACCTATTTCAAAAACCGATTAACATTAAAACCTGAACTGCATATAACATTTTAGTTAAATATGTTACAGTTAAACAAAAATCAGTCAATTATTCAACAGCATTGTATTGCAATTCTGTACCTTAGCCAAAACTTGTCATAGGTATACAATTCTAGGTATCTTTAAACTTATATGAGGCCAGGTTAAATAAGCAGTTTATACCAGCAGTTCGGGATGTACCTTTGGTATAAACTTCTTCTTTGTCAACCGATGATAGACGTCCACGGCTGGACAAAAGTCTCTTGCCTGGACTTCCACAGACCTCGAGGTCATAGGTCCACTTAGTGGAGGGTGTGCCAACACTACGTTTTCCGGAGCGGGGTTGCACCTTGAGACCCCAACGACCATCAGCTCTTCGAACTATGTGCCTCACTCATTTCCGCTTCAGTTTTGCGACTCGCTGAGCTACGTTGATGACTTCGATTCTCCTACGGATCTCCCCATTTCTGATATGATCTCGCAGGGATTGATTGGTATAAACGTAGAGAGTAAAATAAGGTGTTCAATGTTTTTACCCAGTGTGATGATCGCCGTGGTAATGGACAGTCCTCTCGGAGCCATCAGGCTGGTGCAGCGAGTAGACGCCCTTCACCACGTCGCCGTCTCGTGACTCATGCTGGGACTTCATATCGCCAGTGTGAGGATCCTCCACTTTGTACTCAAAAGTATAGTGAGGATGCGTCTAGAAACAAACGGGAAATTATTATATCAAACAGATTCTTATTGGTGACTTATAAATTACTGGCTTTTACCCGCGTCATCGCCCACGTGAAGATAGATTTTAAAAAACTTCCTGTGAACCTTTTATTTCTTGGAATAGCCTATGTCACTCTCCTTGTCTTCAACTAATCCCGATACCCGAACAAAGCGATAAACAAACACACTTTCACATTTAAGATATTGGTAGGGATGACAAAATCTAATTGATTAACTTAATATGAAGCATATTTTTAATAAGAATATTTTTTCTGATTTGAAATAACTCCAACTAGTCATAATTGCCATTAATAGAGACAACAACAACAATAACGTAGTTAAACCCAAGATGAAAGATTGTTAATTACATAATATTATCTACTTTAAGTTCATATTACGAGTATCATATCCAAAGAGAAGTTAAAAAGGGGAGTTTGTCCTTTGAAATGTAATTTTAAAAAGGCCCATAAAATAGTCTGAGTATTTCTCAATTTTGATAATTTTCTGTATTAGGTACTAATAGCAGTTTGTCTGGTGGGAGGCTTTGGCCGTGGCTAGTTACCACCCTACCGTCAAAGACGTGCCTCCAAGCGACTTGGCGTTCCTGTATGATGGCGTGTAGAAACAGATTAGGGGTATGGGTCGAATGTACACTGACATACCCCTTCCAAGTTAGCCCGCTACCATCTTAGACTGCATCGCCACTTACCATCAGGTGAGATTGCAGTCAAGGGCTATCTTGTCATCGAATAAAAATAAATGTTAAATGGGAGACGTACATAATAGTCAACGTGGTGACCGTGGTGACCGTGATGACCATGACCGTGGACAATTTCCGGATGTCCGTCGTGCTTGGAGATGTGGTTGGAGGAGTACGCCAAACCGTGACCTTGGTCATATCCGAATTGAGCCACAGCAGCGGCGATGAAGGCAGCGAAAGTCAGAACCTGTGCACGTGAATTAATATAGGTTAATTAGTATTGTAAGTTGTAACTAGCGTTGCCAGACGTCCCGTATTTCCCGGGACATCCCGTATTTTAGGCATAATTTAAAATGTCCCGGCGGGACTGACTCTGTCCCGTATTTGAACCGTACCTCGTTTTGCATTATGAAATCGATCTAAGTATTCACACACGCAACATTCGTAAAAAACCGAGTTGATGACCGTTTATACCTACTTAATTACAATTATAACTGTACTGATTTTTGGAGATATGTTAAAACGAATAAAAATATGTTTAAACTGACTCGATCCTCGGAAAAATATCAAAAAAAAAATGACACTATATAATTTTGTTTTTTATTTGTCCCGGGTAAAAAACTGAAATCCCGTATTTTTTACTCATTTAACCATTTGTCCCTTATAGGCTGAAAAAAAAATCTGGCAACCCTAGTTGTAACCCATGAACGAGAAGCATGGAAAAGCCTGGGGGAGGCCGGTGCTAGAAAGCAAAACAATTAAGCATCATAAATATTTTATTATTGTATTAAAAAAAAACTAACACTGTAAATATAATATATTGGATATAAGTTTAAAATTGTAAAAAAAATTTGTCATTAAAGGCTTATCTATCTATCTAATTAGTGTTGTGTAAATTCGCACTTAGCCAGTGTGATGGACTCTAGCCAAGTAGGTCTTTTTTTAAATATTAGTTTATATTAGTAGTTTTTTATTTTAGTTGGTAGTTTTTTTTTAATATTAGGAAGTTGAGTAATATCCTCTTATCCCCACCAAATAAGCGGAAAGCTTGTGCAGAATTGGGTACGACATTAGTGCAACGGGTGGGGTTCGAACCTGCGACCTTTCAGTTTTCATTCCGCACCTTTTACCGTTGGGCTATTGAGGCTTGAATATTGAAAAGAGGTTAAAATTTATTTCTCCTTTTCTGTACTAAATCTAAATAGTCTAGTTCTAAATATCATGTTCGTTTCGTTCATTTTAATTTTGAAGTTAGGAACCTCATATTCCCTAAAAAAATTAATTCTTTAAAAAATAGGATAAGATAATTTTTAGTTTACCTTAGAGTACATCTTGATAAGAGGTAGGTATTATTGTTTCTGAAAGTGAATAGAAACTGATACACATTGACTAAAATTCTCAGCTTATATATGGAAATCAATAATTGATCTCATATCAATTTTACCGTAAATTGGTTTACGCAAATACGCAATATTTTTGAACAATCGCCTAACGCATATAAGGTCATTTTGCGTAATGTTTATTGTTGCTGACATTTTTTATTTTATTTAAATTATAAATGATCATTGCTAAAAAGAAAACTTATGATACTAAAAACCCTTTGGGTAGAAGAATTTATATCATAAACCTAGCATGACATTAGCTCTACATACTATAAAAAAGCCTTATCAGAGCCTATTTTACAATCGGCGAATAGTGTTTAACTAACTGATGAATAAGAATGACGTTTAGACAGTTTTAGTATTAGCAGTCTGTCGAAATGTGAAATTTATAGATCCATTAAAGATTATATTTGGATATCTATGATGAAATAGGCTTACCTATTACTTGAAAAAGTACCTAGGTAACTAATTTTATTAGAACCTACATATGCATTGTAAAATCCAAGTAGTTAGCGACCTCAATTTTCATTAATTTGGATGTCGATAATCAGTTAAAAAACCAGTTGTTTTAATCTGTTGCGATATCCTTTCATATTCAATGAGATAATATACATATTGGTGGCAGTATAAAAGACTGGAAAATAAGTAAGTTAATATCAATTACAAATTATAAGTTAAAGTGTAAACAACTACTAATTAATTATAATGTACTTCAAGGTGTGTAAATGATAAAAGTGTTTATTATCTTGCGTTTAGATTATAATCGTTAGACAGCTCAGGCTAACTTAGATTACATTAGATAGCAAGATCTCAAGCTTTTACAGAGTCTATAAAAAACATAATTAAATTGAATCTAATTGTAAGCTTTGGTCTAGCCATAAGTATGGGCGCAGTATAAAATGGAAAATGTAATAATTGCCTAAAATATATTCTTGAACTTTACATAAAACTATCCGTCTCATCTTCTTTTCGATTTCGTAACGCTTTCATATTTAATCTATTTAGAATTCATAGATTAAATTGTGATTAAAAGAGAATAGCCTATATATTATATTTTATATAAAGTCTTCTACATGCCTGTGAAAGTTTGATTAGAAATAAATTCAGCCGATTCGACAATTAGTTATTTAGATTAAGAATCTTAATCTAAATAATGTCAATTTAGGTATTATATTTATGCTAATTGCTAAATAACGGCGCTGTGAATAGGCATATGAAATTCAGATTACTGTACCATCTTTACAGGTCCTCATTACTGCGGCATTCGTCGCCGTTGCATCCGCACAGTTGAGCGGCTACGGCGGTCACGGTCACGGCCACGCGGTCTCTTCGCAAAGCATAGTGCAGCACCAAACCCACGCATCCGCGCATTACGCTCCCGTCATCGCGCATCAACCTGCACACCACTCTGCTCACGCCCCACAGGATTACTATGTACGTTTTTTATTGATTCATTGTTGCTGCATCTGCATAGTGGAGAAGTGCACTACAGAAGTCACGGAAAGGGTCACGTGGTCTCTTACCGAAGCATAGTTCAGTACCTCATTGCGACTGTCGTCAAACTGCATAATACTCCACGGGACACTGTTGGAGCTGTTGATATTTCAATCTGGATCGAACTATCGTGCAACTGGTTACAAGGACAGAGGTCACGACAGGACCACGTTTCCAACGACAACATTTTTATCGTGGTACCTGATTCATCATCATCTCAACCGACTGTACGTCCACAGTCTGAAATAAGTCTCTTGAAAAGATAGTAAAATGATCTTAAAACGCCTGCCAGCGACTCACCTGATACTCGTATTGTCCGGGAGCTCTACTAACGCAGTGCCTGCAGTTTGACATTCTAGCAGCTCGGGACCCCTACACCCATTGGTTTTTTGAGCTACGAGTATGTACCCAGCCAATACGGCTACGGTTTTCTTTGACCGTTCCGTTATAACACGTTATTAAACCATGAAAAAAGCACGAATATTTAAACTTTTTCATTTTGTAGGCACCAGCCCACTACGCGTTCGAGTACAACGTGCAGGACTCGCACACCGGTGACATCAAGTCTCAGCACGAGAGCCGCGAGGGTGACCACGTGACCGGTTTCTACAGCCTGCACGAACCCGATGGCACCGTGCGCCGTGTGGACTACACCGCTGACGCTCACAACGGGTAAGATCACTAAGCGTCATATTAGAAACTGTCTTACTGCCGCACTCAGAGGTATTTTTCCCGTGACACGTTTTCTCGTAACTTGGAGTGGAGTTACCACGCAGATGAAGTCACCAGAATACGAGTCACGGTTTTTTTTATAAATCCCGCGGGAATCCTTCGTTATTCTGATATATAAAGTAGTAACATAGTCATAGGTCAACTGTACCCATGAAAAAATAGAAGTACGCCGGATAAAATCGTGTGTTATGGCGGTCGTTTGCTATAGACCTTTGTCCAACACTGGATGCCTATCTATGCCACATTTACTTTACGGAGGTTTTTTTATTTTCAGATTTAACGCTGTTGTCCATCGTGAAGGTCATGCCCGCCATGAAGTCCCCACCCATCATCATTAAGCCTCTGTCTAACATAAGATTGTCCTAAGTTAATGTTGAATTGTTGAATTTTGTTATAATAAAAAATTAATACAAAACATTTTTGGTTTTCCTGACTAAGTATTGTAGATCCTTACTGTGTTTTGGAAGTGGAACCTAAATAAATAATAATTTATTATAATATGTATTGTCTAAGGCCACAATTACACTAGGTAAATATAAAAAAAAACAAACACAGGTGCACTCTCTGTTTCCTCACTCTCATAGTACGATGGGACAGAATTCCGACACGATGGAGAGAGATAAGACGTAGGAATGACAGCTTTGGAAAATGTAGAGAATAATTTTACTCAGAAAATTCACGGAAGGCACTCCTTATATAGATATGAAAGTTTGTTTTTTTGTTAAGTTTTTGATATTTTGCAAGGTTGAGAATCTACGACCGTTGTATAAGTTAAGTGACCATACTTATTAATGTAGTCTATACTTTTTATCCTAGAAATACAAGGCGTTCGAACGAGATTTTTAAAAGAACCTAACTGCATGTGGACGAAGTTAAGGGAAAAGTAGTTATTACCTCTGATGCTCTTCGAGGCACGGGAGTGAAACACAGCTAACTTCCTAACTCCGGGCTAGTGCTGAGAATTTCTTGACAGAAAAACCCAATACAATTATTTGGCCTAACCTGGGAATCTAAATAGAATACCTCTAATCTCTATGTATGTTTCTATGAATGAAGTTACTTGTTATATTGTAATACCTAGTTTCACGTGTAAGCAATTAAATCGTTATTCGCGGTTACTGTACTAAACAAATTATTGTGTAAATTGCATTGAAATTTTTAACTGTTTCCATTGATTTGATGTGAAATCGATAGTAAAACAATTACCATTTTTCATATAAAAGTCGCGAGTTTTGTCAAATATGTATCAGTTTACATACAACTAGAAACAGTTTAACTAGTAAACACATCAAAAACTCAAACATGTATTTCAAGGTAGCTTTATTGATTGTGAATCGTAAAATTAACTTTCTTGCCTTCCTATAGAATTTATAAAAGAAAATGTCATGTCAGACTTATGTACCTATTTTAAATATTCCTCGTTAAATGTTCTTTATGAAGTTTACTAAATCTCGAAAGAGTAGTGTTGACAGACCCTCCACTAGGAGGACCAACAACATAGACGAGTCACAGAGAGAAGCACAAGATCGAAGCATTGTCTAAACAATGTCTATTTGTCTAAGTTCAGTAGTGAACGTTAATAATTTGTAGTCATCTTATAGATTTACAATTTGTGAGAACATAAATGTAGATAAAAGCGGAGTCAGACTTTGATTGAACACTTAATAATATACAAGTTTCATTGATATTTAATATTTAGTACTGTAGCTATGTAGTGTGTAGTAGTATTAAGAATAAATTTGTCGCTCGCAGGTTCTATGCACGGCTGTTATTATCGCTTTTGTAGCGCAATTTGAACATGCCAGCGGCTACGGAGTAGCCTACTCTTCCAACCATTTCTCTAAACACGATGGACATCCGGAAATCGTTCACGGTCACGGTCACCACGTTGATTATCACGTAAGTACAATGAACCTATTGAATATTACGATATGGATTGACAGTTGATGATACACGAGTTCCCAGTCCATGAAGAACCTGGTAATAGTATGCATTAATAAGTAAAAGATGCGTGGGTACTTTATGAATATTAACATTCTTGCTCTAAAGTAGATTTAACTTAGTTTTCATCATAGGTCTAGAATTATAAATGTTTAATAATAATAATTTTAATAAATTATTTAAAATTTTATTTATATAGCTAACATATACAATATACATATTATATTTATCAATAACATTACAATTATGTCTTAGTGGGGCTTGGATACATACATATACATTTTTAAAGTTTATTTTAATATCAAGAGATTCCGAAAGTTTATCATCAGTAGGTTTACAAATTAACCTGACCTAACCTATCAAAATGTAATGCCCCAAAGTAAAATATTTAAATATTTTAAAAGCTTTAACAACAGTTTTGAAATAATCTTCTCAGACGCATCCCCACTATACTTTCGAGTATAAAGTGGAGGATCCTCACACTGGTGATATGAAGTCCCAGCATGAGTCACGAGACGGCGACGTGGTGAAGGGCGTCTACTCGCTGCACCAACCTGATGGCTCCGAGAGGACTGTGCATTACCACGGCGACCATCACACTGGGTAAGGACTCCTTGTGATTTTCATCATTAACATTTTAACTCACCGTTAGCCCACTGCTGGACAAGCATCTCCTCTCAGAATAATAATATAAACGTAAAAACTCTTTTTACAAAACCGAACTTCAAACGCCACTACGAAGAATTCCCTCGATTTCTCTAGGATTCCATTATCAGATCCCAACCTGATGACAGTCGGACCACTTGGGAAGTATACCCTTTCAAACAACAAAGAATTTTCCAAATCGGTCCAGGCGTCTTCGAGTAATCGGGGAACATACCTACATAAAAAAAAAGATTCCGGCGAATTGAGAACCTCCTCCTTCTTTGGAAGTCGATTAAAAATGAAATATAAAGCATATATTTCTTCGCAAAAATCATGAAAGAAATGTTGTTGTCATTGTGGCTACAACATTTCTTTCATGATTACCAGACTCAAAACATAAAAAAAAACATGATTAAAGAAAAAAAAAACTATTATTTTTTAAATATTTATAAATAAATTAAAATTCATTATATTTTCCAGATTCCACGCGGACGTGAAATACGCCACCCACCACATCATTCCTCATCATCATCATCATCATTATTAATTAAAAGAATACTAATGTTACTCGAACCTTCCAAATAAATAATTTTATTGAAATTGCTTTCGTTTAATTCTTTATCGTGCATAATTTAGAGAAACCCATCAACTCCGCTACAACTTCTTCATTTTGACAAATACCTAAAAAACCATTTTTCTTACAAAATTCAGGATTATATCACAATTTAATAAATAAATATTAAAAGGCAAAACAGATTACTATTTTTATGAAAGAATTTCAATGGCGGTCGACGAAGAGTAGCGAAAAGATAGAGTTTGTTGACCATGAAAACCTTCAAAGGTCTTTTTCTGATGTATATTATAAAATAATAATAGTAAATGAAAACTGAAAGGTTGCACGTTCGAGCCCCATCCGTTGCACTATTGTCGTACCCACTGCTAGCACAAGCTTTCCGCTTTTTTGGAGGGGTTAGGAGGATATTAGTCAACTTCAGCTTGGTTAATGTTCTTTAAAAAAAATTCAAAACAGAAGTGATGTGAGTTACATTTTTGCATGTAGGAATAATAGCAAGAATTCGGAGATGTCGTTGGGTTTAGGTAGGTATAGCAATTATAATAGTAAACTAGATTTTTTTAGTCGGCTCATAAACTACATAGTTATCTAAATATAAATATTTAGTCATAGTACTTTTTGAAGTAGGTAGAAGTAAACTTCTACTTTAAAAACTAGTCCATACGATTAAGCGATTATTTTATTAATATTGTTTAAGAACTCTACAATTATTATAAGTTGTTTTTTTATCTTACGAAATACAAGAAAGTTCTGAGGCTACAATTTACAAATCTACAATTTAACATCGTAATAACCTTATCCTCAACCTTTTCGTAAAATCAGTCCGGTGAGGAGTTTTGTCTTCTATCCCAGATAATTTAAATATATAAAAGGAAAAGATGACTGACTGATCCATCAACGCACCGCTCTAACACTGGACTGAATGGGCTGAAATTAGGCTTACAGATAGATATTATGACGTAGGCATCCGCTAAAAAAGGATTTTTGAAAATTCAACCCTTAAGGCGGTGAAATAGGAGTCTGAAAAATAAAACTTAACGTAGGTGAAGCCGCGGGCAAAAGCTAGTAAAATAAATTTAGGTATTTAAAAAGATTCCATGAATATACACTTGTAACTTTTGAATAACACTGGTGTCAGTGTTCTAGCACACGATATGAATGAAAAAATTAAAAACTATTATTTAATTCTTGAATCGTGAAAGCATAACAGTCAGACAGACAGAGTTACTTTTGCATTTTTAATATTAGTAGGGCTAGAAATACCAACGAGCCTATTCCTTGCTTACTCATTCAATTTTTATTTCCTTCTTATTCTTTGTTTCGTTATTCGTCGAAGGTGAAATTAGTCCTTAAAAGTTTACCTTCAGCGAATCAATTAAAAAAAATTTTTAAAAGGAATTCTTTATTTACAAATCATATAGAGTCAGAAGACAATCACTAGATAACAAGATGGTAAATTCAAAAATAATAAAACAGTACAAGAACTTAGGATTAAAGTAGATTCATCTAACACAACAATAACAGATATGACACAGGATAGCGTTTAAAAACTCAGTAGTAGGTACATCACAGATCGCTTTCTCATATTAACTCTCGTAGAATCAATTATGATGTTTGTGGATGCGATGATGAGTGTCGTATTTCACATCAGCGTGGAACCTGTAAAAATAGAAAAATAAATAAAATAAGTATTTTTGCGAATCAGGCGTTACTTTGCGGAAGTTCATGATTAGCTAGAAAAGGTTAGAATTATTTTGCTGTAATTGCTAAAGATTGCATTGGATCAAGAGTGTATACGGAGATTAGGAATCAGATTCCATTTTAAACAATTAAACAACTTAACAAAAAGGTGTTAAATTAGTTTACTACGTAAATTGGTTGTGGACTATGGCTTTGAACCATGGGATAAAAACTCTATTATTACTAAAATAGCTTTTAACCTTATATTCTACTTCATTGATTGAATTAAATAAGTACTCTTCGATTAAGAAGACCGAAGACCGAAAGGAAAGAGAAAAAATATATTTAAAAGCCTACATTCCTCGTACGCGTACGAAACTTCTACGTAATGCTTCTACATTACTTATTCGCAAACCCAATTGCCCGTTGCTACTACCGCTGTCTGCTCGTCATCTAATCAGGAATTATGGTTAAATATAAAAAATTGGTTACAATAAAGACAAATAAAATATTGAAGAACTCAATGAAAATAATTCTCTTTTGGCTTCCATTCCAATACCGGATATAATAGAAGAAGTACCTCCTAATCAAGAAAAAATCTATCCTGTAAACTAGCGTCCACCTTAGACTGTCTCATTACATACATCTAATCTATCTCGTATATATAAATATATAAAAGGAAAAGGTGACTGACTGACTGATTTATCGACGCACAGCCTAAACTGCTGGACTGATTAGGCTGAAATTTGGCTCACAGATTGTTATTGTGTCGTAGGCGTCCGCTAAAAAGGGAATTTTGAAAATTCAACCCCTAAGAGGATAAAATAGGGGTTTGAAAAATCGAACTTAACGTGAGCGAAGTCGCGGGCATCAGCTACTTAGTCTATGAACTGGTCATTGCAGTTACGCGCTCCTTGTATTAAAAATATTCAGACGGTAAAGTTACCCGGTGTGATCGTCGCTTCGGTAATGCACAGATCTTTCGGAGCCATCAGGCTGGTGCAGCGCGTAGTAGCCCTTGACGACGTCACCGTCGCGGCTCTCTTGCTGTGACTTGACGTCTCCGGTGTGAAGATCTTTTACATTGTAGTCAAATTCGTACTTAGGGTAGGCCTGCAAAAAATTAAGAAGATTTAGAATTTCTATTCGGATCATAATTTAGAAATCTTGAAACTGACTTCTAAAATCTTTAAAATATGATTCACAAATATTTAAAGACTGCAAATAATATGAAAGGATATGAAAAGACTTATTTCCAGAGGGAAATTCAAATTTACATCACAGGATGGAAATGCTATGGATGGAGTCAAATTCGAATTTTAAATTAAGTTCAAAAATTACGTCACGGGCGGCCTGTGTGCGATTAGCAAGATAAGCTTATTGAAGCTGAGTTACAAGAGGCGTAAGGGCCGCTATAGGAAGAAGAGGCACACACAATGGAAGTTTCCAGTGAGAAGTAAAAACGTGAATACTAGAGGGTATTATCGGGCGCATTCTATACAGGTAACGTATAAGCAGAGGATAGATATTGTAGCCTCCGCTTGCGCTATTCTACAGCATGATGCTCTTACATATTCAGTACAGAAAAAGATTTACATACAGTAAAATTTCACTCCACTTTTACCCTCAATGAAGAAGCGGAGGGCTTAAAAGCACCGTGAGTTGCTAACAGAAACAGATGGTATGGCCGTACCAAGTTGTTTTTTTGCTCGACTAAATAATGTTACTCACGTAATAGTCAACGTATCCATGTTCATGTCCATGGCCGTGACCATGACCATATCCCTGGCCTTGACCATGACCATATTCCTGGCCGTAACCATGACCATATTCATGGCGACGCACGATCTCTGGGTGTCCGTCGTAACGGGAGATGTGCTGGGACGAGTACGCCGATCCATGGCCGTGCCCGTAATCGGCAACCGCTAGACCGACGAGGGTGACAAAGCACAACACCTGGAACAAATTGATTAGATTAAGAAACAGAACAAGAAACAGTTTGCTTAGATTTTAAGAGTCTTCCTAAACCGTATGGTTCAAACTGCGGCCTCTAATAGTCCAATAGTTAAGCGGACGCGGACTGAAAACTGAAAAGTACCCGATTTTAGCACTAGATTCTCGCTTATTGGGGGTGGGGGAGTATGTGTAATGTACCCTACATTAGTCAAGTTCAGCATAGTTAACATTATTAGCAAAAAAAGAATAAATGTGCTGTTTTCTTCACAAAATATGTATCTTGATCAAAACTGTTAAACGAGGATTATGTAGCTAACACAGCTTTAAAATCTGTTCAGCAAGTACTCTGTAAGAGTTTATTTTAATATTTTTTTTTTCTATTCTTGTCAATACAAGATTTAGTGAGTTCTTGCACAGTATATGTTACCGTGGACTTCAGTAAACTAACGCCTACTTCTTCCATCAAAACATTTCAGCTATTTTACACCAATATTTCACATATAAAACCATCGATCGTATCGAATCACAAGATCTTCCCTGAACTCTTTAAATACGATGAAATTGGTGTCCATTCACTTCATAAGGGTATCCAAATAAAGTCTTGTAGTTGGAAATATCCTCTTTGAGAATCATCTGTTATTTATCTTCAATTAGCTGGTCTAACGCACAGTGCGTGTTTTCTCTTCCTCAGATACCGTATGCATTTTCAAAAATTGCGTGCGTAAACACTCAGTCATTAAACAGTGAGTAACTCACTCAGGAAACAATATTACGAAATAATTAAAAACTTAATTAAATTCAACTATTTTGGTATTAAAATGATTATTCAAACACAATTATTATACCTTGGCGAACATTTTTTGTTTTGTTATGTATTGTTCTTGTTACTGAGTCAAGAAGTCAACTGATATGTGTGAACAAAAATTTTCGTCTTTTATATCGCTCACAAGGGTAAATTAACCGAGGTTCTATTGATTTCACTCAATTTAATTGCTATATAGTTCCAGTTATTAGCCAAGTTGTACCTATGTGTGCAGAATTTTCAAATGTTTCGCAAAAATTACCTACAAAAGCCGTTTAACTGTCCACGGAATGCAATATCTATATAATGAGCTTTAATATTATCTGATCTTGGTAATAATTGAATTTTATGAAATTTCATCTGAAAGTTTTGTAAACACATTCTTCTATAATGTTGGTAACAATAATATGTTATGTAGAATTAACGGATATAACTTTATGCACTAGTAACTTATAATAGTCCGTTTAACACCGTCCCCTGTCTTCAGAAACAAGTTAACTATCTTCGCGATAACACCTTTGCATTAATAATAGTTTCTAATTTTCATCTTTGATTAACCATATTTATTTCTATACTTTTATTCACTTAATAAAGCAAGAGTGCTCGCTTGTGGTAACTGGTAATATTGATTTTTTTCAGTTTATCGCGTCATTTGAAGGACCCAACCTTATCAAAACCTCGTGTGTTATTTCGAATTATTTTACAGTTTTCAGGAATTATAACTATTTCATCATATCATTGGCATGTAAGTTTACCAATCCCGCTATAGTATGTTGGTCTCCTATTAAAATTTGTGCTCTTTGTGGCATATTAGAAAAAAAAATCCAGTTATCCGCTAGAATACCGTTGATTAATTATATTACTTGTATTGACAAAGTGTTTTTAAGGATTTGTTTGAAATTTTATTAAAAGTAACATGGCCGATCTTACGTAGGCTGAAAGTCGCGATTGAACTCTTCTATCTGTAGCGCAGCGCATAGTTTGAGAGTGCGGTTTATAGATTTCAGCCTAAGATTCTTATAATTTGTAACTCAAACTTTTTTACAATTTTCAGGTGTTTTAATTACGAGAATATATTACGTAGATGGTTGAAAATAATAAGTCAAAATTAACGAATTGTCTAAAACATTTATTGACTATTTCATTTATTTACAATTAATATAACAACATATCGCAGTATCTTATCATAATAAAATTGAACAGGGGCTAGCAGGGCTTCATCATCAAGCAACATTCAAACAATAAAAAATTACAATATTTTAAACTAAAGAAAAAATAAATGTAAAATTTATTTATTCTAGCTAATAATAGTGTTTCTTTGGAATGATATGGTGCGTATCGTATTTGACGTCAGCGTGGAATCTGAAACAAAATTAATTAAAATTAAAAACCATTAAAAAGTATGAATTAATCAGTAAGTAACGAAGATATTACTTAAATTTTTTTTTAAATATTAATTATTATTCTAACGTCGTATTTTTTCTATAATATAATGAATTAATTAATGACATTAATGACAGAATTAGGTACAGTTAACTTGAACTTGAGAAGGGTTCTGATATTATCAACACTGAAAGTGTTGTGTTGTGTTGTGTTGTGAGATGTCATTGGACATAAGGTGGCAATAACAGTGGCTATTTAGGAAGTGTCTGAGTGGAAAGATTTTATATAACAGACTACTTTTGATCATCAATGGAGTTACATAAATCCATTAGGACCAAACTCCTTAAATAAAGAATTTTAAAAAAAAGTGTGAAAAAAAAAACAAAAATAATCATGCTAACCCAATAACTCAGTGATCCACGTATACATATTATTTAATGCCGGATATATTTAAGTACGAAAATCTATCATGCAAGTCCAATTAGTGGTAATTGCAGATAAGTATAGATTTAGACAGCAATTAGTAAATTGAGTTTATATATTGAGTGGATGAAGGACGCAACGTCAACACAATTCTTGCATTATAGTTAATTTTTCTAATATAAATTGTATAACTATGCAGGTTACTAGGAAATAAAAGCTAAGAAACCAGGATGTGCGAACATCTAGGATCAATTAATTTCGTTACAGTTCAAGCTAATTATTATTTATGATTAAATTAGATTATTTAAGGCCGATTTAACCAGCGCAAAATAAATCTTATCCGAGCGTGAAACCTTGATAGTTTTTGTATTGAAAATCTGCCTGTACAAAACCATGAACGTCCAATTTATTTATCTGTCGTTGTACTAAAGTTACTTGGCATTGAGAAAATGGGCAGTCTTCAAGTGGGGCACAAAATTCTTGTAGTTAACATTTACTTATAATAATTTTATCTTCGAATGAAGCGACTAATATTCTATATTGTATTCTATATCGTGGGACTCTTTGATTTTCCGGTATATAGAGTAGTTTATTTCACTCTCCAGATCCTCAACTATACACATGCAAAAAATATCGTCGATCCGTAGCTCTGTTGCAGCGTTATTGAAGGACTAACCAAGAAATCAACGCACCAGGAAACAAACACACTTTTGCATTAATAATATTAATTCGTAAGGATATAGTAAGGATAATGAACACATATTGTTATGTCTTCCCGACCTCCTAGCTGAGGGAAAAGGTCAAGAGTATGACCCATGGCTTTACAAGCTCTGAATAACACCGCCATTTTCCCAAGTCCTAGTTGCTACTGAAAATTTATTTTCTTCAAAAAAAAAAAAAAACAATGTCTTTGTTTTATTATGACCCGGGACTCGAACCTAGGATCTCATACAAATAGGCTAGCCTCTAGGTAGTATGTCAACCTTACCCAGTGTGGTGGTCACCGTGGTAGTGAACGGCTCTCACGGATCCGTCAGGCTGATGTAACGAGTAGTATCCCTTCACAACGTCACCGTCGCGCGTCTCGTGCTGGGATTTGATGTCCCCCGTGTGGTCATCGTGGACTTTGTACTCGAAGGTGTATTTGGGATGAGTCTGTTAACGAAAAATGAAAAAAAATTCGCGAAAAGAAATACTAGTTTGAGAAAGTTGGATATTACATTTTTAACCGACATCCAAAAATATGGTGCAACAAAAAAGTTTATTTTTATTTTCATTGTATGACAAGATAGTCCTTGACTGCGATCTCATCTGATGGTGGCAGTATTCAACCCATACCCCTAATAATTAGGGGTATGGGTTGTTTTTTTTTATTTGTTTTTATTTATTTGTTTCTACACGCCATCGTACCGGGACGCTACATCGCTTGGCGGCACGTCTTTGATAGTAGGGTGGATATATAGGATAGTTTTATCCTTAGAAACAATTAAGTTCCTCCGGGATATGGGATGAAAGTTTTGTTAATTTTGCTCAATAACTTCGTCAAATCTAAACCGAAATTGATAATTATTTTTTTTATTATAAATTGTGTACTATTAGAAATATTTTGTCCAATTTTGGTGAAGATCTACTAAATATTATCGGAGATAGAGGACATAACTTCTCGCGGAGCAAGTCACTCTAAACTTTTCCACGCGGACGAAGTTGCGGGAATCGGCTAGTAATGAATATTATTGTGGCTTTATTTTTAACATACATGGTAATCGATATGATTATGCCCGTGATGTCCGTGGAGATGCACAATTTTCGGATGTCCGTCGTGTCGAGAGATATGTTGAGACGAATATGCGTGTCCGTGTCCATGTCCATAATCGGCAAAGGCGACTACAGTCAGAGCTACCAAGCACAGAACCTGTAAAAATGTTCACTTTAAAGTCTTTTATCATACTCTTATGCTGAGATCTATAGAGCGAGCTCTGACTCAGCTCAAACTCAAGATAGAGATTAAAACGAGATACAAATATAATCTGACATAAATCTGTCTCGTTTTAACTCTGTCTTGAGTCTGAGCTGAGTGAGAGTGCTGTCTATAGATTTCAGCCTAAAACTTCAATAATTAAAAAAAGACGTGTGGCACTCGGGGTCTGCCGCGGTAAAGCTATTGCATAGCATTTTTTATCAACGCCATCTAGCGGTGAGAGGAGTCCCATGTCAGGTTATTTTCGTTACAGAATTTCTGGATTCGGTCTCCACGCTCAAGGCCCGCGATAGAAGCTATGCAATAGCTTAAAATCCGTATCTTTACACGATACTTTAAGAAAGCCACGAAATTTTTGTTGTTCTCAATATCACTGACACTTAACTGTTTCTAAATATATTTAATAATGAATTTCAAATTTTTAGACAATATTGTAAATCTAAAAAATACCTTGCAAAACATCTTTGTATTATATTTTCCTACACACTTCCTTTAACTTCTAAACACAAAACTGATATGATAAATGATAACAAAATTCATGTCTTTTATATCTTTTAATAGACAGGGTAACGATATAAAAATTTCACTTCATGCAATACCTTTTAAAAATTATAATACGCGCTATAAAGTTAGCAATAGTTTCCTAATACTGAATTGAACGTGTACAATAGCATTTCATATCGAAAATATATAAATGGTTAGTATTTATCTATTAAGTATAACATTATAAGCTTCTGATTGAAAAAGGAGAGATCGAATATTTATTTTGTTTGATAGGTTTTAAATACAAGTAGCTGCACTGAGAATAGCTAATCGTCATTTGAGGATCTCTTTATTAAAGATTTAATTAAAAAAAATGTTTTCTCAGACTCAAAGTTCACTCTGATTTATATTGTAGGTACTAACGAAGCGTTTAGATGACGTTGAAACCATTTAAAAATTAAATGAAAGATTCTCAAAATCCGGAGTAAACATCATTAAAATCTTCCAGTGACAGAATAATAATACAAAACAATAGTAAAATTTGTTTATTGTAATATTTTATTTCACAACTAGCTGATGCCCACAGCTTCGCTCCAGCCATCTGTTAAAATTCGAAGTGATTTCCATACACAATAACCAATTATTGACTTTTTCCATTTTTCAGCTATTATTTTGCATTTCCCGTATTTATTTTTTATTTTTAAACCAGCCCAGTATCAAACAATGTCTAGTTAAACAAAAATTATTCAAATCGGTCAAGCCGTTTTTGAGTTTTAGCAAAATTAACGAACAGCAATTGATTTTGAAATAGAAGACAAGGCTCAATATTCCCGTTGAATCAGTCTGAATTTTTCCAATTTACATTTTTCCAATTTCCAATTTTAATAACTTTCATGCTCATAATAATTATTAAATTATTTTGTGTATTGTGAAATAACGAATAACTGAAAAGGGAAAAGATTCCATATCATAAAAACTACTGAACCAATGTTGTTGTTCCCTAATTTGAAGTAAATGGAAGCAAATAAAAAATAATTATCACAATTCGATCATACATACATACGTGTCGAATTGATAACCTCCTTTTTTTAAAGTCGTTTAATAAAATAAAAGTTCCGCCACATCACTAAACATATTGGCGAACTTGTTAGCAACATGTTGCATGGCATTTATTGCTTAGTGAACACATGGCTTTAATTTTATTTGGAGAGGGGGGAGGGGGGGGGGGGGGGGGAATTAAGTCAAGTTCAGCACGACTTATATTTTAAAAAAAAAATTTGGGCAAAAACCCGTTCCAGTAATAGAAGCGTAGTAAAATACAGCACGAACAGGCGCACGACCGTGACATTGACCGCAGCTAACTAACTCGCGTGGCAGACAACCTAGTTTTTTTTTTTACTTTGATGCTGTTATACTGTCATTACTTTTTGTGTTATCTGACGTCACGTTAGCTCATTTTTTACTAGTAATTTTTCGTTTTATAGAAAATAAGTTGATTCGTTATCCAACGTTATGTCATTTAGGTTTTAACCGAAAACCTTTTAGAAGTTTTGAGTTGGTCACTATAAGTTCCATTCATGAGTTTAGGTTTGTGTTATTTTTAGCCTAGGTTTTTTTTTTTTTTTTTTTTTTTTTTTAAATCTCCAATTTAGGAGAAGCCAGCGTCCTCTGATTTGTGTCAGAGACTTTGTCTATTTTCAGTTTTAGTGTTTTATTTTATTTTATTTGTTTATTTTTCAGTTATGTTTATTATATTATATATGCCAATTTTTATCTAAATAAATATATATATTCCAATAATACATAAAATATTATAGATCTATATTTATATATATATAATATATTAAGTATAACTATAATTTTATCTTGTTTTGTTTTTATTTATAGTGCTTTTTGCTACTTTCGTGCAGAAATTTAGGAATGCTTTTTGATAAATTTTTTGTGAGATAAGTGTGTGTAATGTTTCTTTTTGAATTTTAAAGTCGATTACTTGCTCAAGGTCAAACCGTTGTCTATCATATTTGGGGCAATCGATTAGAATGTGTAACACCGATTCCTCTTTGGCTGGGTCACAGTCGCAGGCTGCGCTCTCTTTGCATTTAAACCGGTTCAGATACTGACCGAACCCTCCATGTCCTGTAACTACTTGAATTTGAATCGGTGTTAACTTCACTTTTTTTAAGATTTTAAAAGCAGTCTTTACATCCGGGAAGAACAGCTTAGTTAAGGCTGCCGTTTCCCCCTCTTGGTATCTTTTGTTCCATATTTCTATTGAGTTTTTCCTTATTTCTTGTTTTATGTATGACAAGGGACACTTGTCGTAGTTGGGGGCAATTTTCTTTTCCCTTGCAGCATCTTTTGCTAGAACGTCCGCTCTTTCGTTGCCCTCAACTCCGACATGAGCCTTTATCCAAAATAGCCTAAGAACTTTTTTATTTTCTTTCATCAATATTAAGTTTTTTCTAATTTCGAATGCAAGAGGGTGAAACGTCCCTGGACTTTTTATGCACTCCAGGGCTGACCTTGAGTCACTGAGTATATTCACGGATGGTTTATTACATTTTAGGGCGTATTCTGTAGCTTTGTACAGAGCGTAGAGTTCGGCTTGAAATACCGTGCAGTAATGCTCCAAGATAAATTTGCTACCCAGTATTTCATTTTCGCCTTCCCAACATGATATGGCTGCACCTACTTTGCCCTCTATCTTGCTTCCATCCGTGAATATACTCAGACCGCTTATGCTGTTCTTCTCGATTGTGATCCGGCTTAAGTCCTCGAGGCAAGTGAAATTCTCTATTGTTTCCCTCGCGGGATGCACTGCTTCCAGAAAACACACTTTAGTCTCCACTTCCCTGTCGCCTAATATTTTTTGCGATTTACCTTTTTTTGCCTGGTACAACTCCATCGTCTCTAGGGCTCTCAGATCAAGGGGTACAGTACCAGTTAGGACCATTGCTGCGTTCAAGGAAACTGTGCGGTAGGCCTTGCACATTTTTTGTGCAAAGCCTCGCTGAACTGTGTTTAGGTATTTTTGAATCATTATCTTTTTTGCAGCTGGAGCCCAAACATTGGCTGCATAGAGTATTATAGGCTCAATAACGGCGACGTACATCGTCCTGATGATCTCCGTGGACAACCCCCAATTAATTTTAGCTGACCGTGCAAGTGGTTTGTAGATTTGTAGGGCTTTAGTACATATATATTTTACGTGGCTATTGAAAGTTAATTTATTATCTATTATTAATCCTAAAATTTTAAATTCTTTAACTAGTTGAACCTGAGTACCCCCCATGCACATGAGCGGGTTGTCATACTTGAGTTTACGTGTCACAATCATCGCACTCGTTTTGTGAGGCGCAAACTTCAGTTTATTTGTTACTCCCCACTCATATACAAGGTTAAGCACTCGGTTCGCTTGTTCTTCTATCGCTGGGCCTGTACCACCGGAGAACACCAGGACAATGTCGTCAGCAAAAGCCTGACAGTACACTTTTCTTTTTTCCAATTCATCTAAAAGGGGGTCCAATAAGATATTCCAAAAAGTGGGCCCCGCTATTGAACCCTGTACACATCCTTTCGTTGTGGAGACTATGCATTCATTATCTGCGTAGCGTACACTGACCTTCCTATCTTTTAAATAACTATTTATAATTTTTCTTAGATTTACGGGGCATTTTTTGTCCACTAAACGACACTTTACTGCGGGCCACCACGCACTATCAAAGGCTCCCTCTATGTCCAATGATACGACTGCATTGATAAGCTTATTATCAAGGTTTTTTCGTATATGCTGAACCAGATCATAGAGGGAGTCTTCGGTACTGCGCTGCGGTACAAACCCATATTGCCTTGGATTTGCTTTTGGCAACAGGTGCCATCGAACTCTCCTCACTATCATCTTCTCCAGAATCTTTCCAAGGATCGGTAATAGTCCTATTGGTCTATACGACTTAGCTTGACTGTAGTCGGATTTTCCGGGTTTCCTTAGGACTATCACCGTTGCCTTTTTCCAGAGTACTGGAAAATACGATATTTCGAGGCATCTGTTTAGAATCGCTAAGAATATACTATAATCAGCATTTATGGCCTCCGCACAAATATCTGCCGTGAAGCCGTCATTTCCTGGCGCCTTTTTCGGGTTGAATGTTGCAACGACATAATTCAGTTCCTCTCTCGTAAATGGAGGGTCCCGAGTTTCATTCTCAATTGATTCACTTATACGATTGGCTTTTTCTCGAATTTTCCTGTGATCGGAATTGTCATCAGATTCCATATCTTCGGGAAAGAATGTGTCAGCCAGTAACTTTGTGGATTCGTTGGGGGTTAGAACAGTCCCTCCACTTACAAGAGGTTGGTCTTCCGATTTTTTGGTCGTGCTTCTTATAACCCTATAAATACCGTCCCATACACTTTCGCGGTTCTGGGCGCTACAAAATTCTTTCCAACTTTTCTCTTGTGCCATAGCTGCTTCTAATGTATATTTTTCTTTTGATTTCAGGTACTCGTCAACGACGTGCTGTCTTCTGCAAGGAGCGGCACACTTTATTCTACGCTTTTTCGTCATCATCTCTTTTTTCAGGTCCTCTAGCTCCGGTGTCCACCAAGGTAAGTTTATTTTATTATTATTTTTACTTAGTGGAATTGCTATTTTGCAAGCTTCCGTTATGCTTTGTGTAAATTTATGTACTATTTCTTCCAATTTTGATTCTGTTTGTGTTTTTTCTATTTCTTCTACGCTTATATTATTTTTTACTAATTCTTTTCTAAACTCTTGCCTAAATATGTTCCATTTCGCTTTTTTAATGTTATATTTCCTAGTTGTTTTTATTTGCCTCTTTGTTTTAGACTTTTTTAATTTTATTGTAAATGTTATTGCGTTGTGGTCGGAGCTGGTGACACCTTCGTCGACTCTCCAGTCATTCACCGCACCAAGCATATTCTGAGTGCACGCCGTGATGTCTACGATACTCTTAAAAATCATGCCATTTCTAATTGTGAAAAATGTGGGTACTCTTCCTTCGTTTAATATGTGCATCTCCATTTCCTCGATTGTTCCCATTACCGCTTCGCCCCTGTAATCCTCACGCTCACTGCCCCACCATGTACTCCATGCATTAACATCGCCCCCAATGATCAGGTTTCTCGGTTGTAGTTTGTCCTTGATCATTTTGACAGTGGTGAGGTAGGGTTCAATGGGCAAGCTATCTTCGAAGTAAACGGAGATGACACATATCTCCCAGGAGCATGTTCTTAATATTGCTACCGCAATGTTTTCAGAGGTAAGTGTGGGTTGTTCGAGAACTTCGACGTCATCGTTCAGAATGACCACAGCAGCTTTAACCGGCTTTGTTCTATTGTGTGTTTTTTGGACAACTCTGTATCCCCTCGCTTGCGCTATTTCTCCGACTGCGCCAACATATGGTTCCTGAACCAGAGCAAAACAGACTTTCCGTTTCTGTGTCTCTAAGAGAAGTTCTTTTGTCGCCAGCTTAGATCGTTGTAGGTTTGCCTGGATCACCTTACACGTGTATTCTTCGGCCTGATCTAATTCAACCTGGGATTCCTCCTGGGCGCCTTCAGCAGTATGCTACTCTCGCCCTTGCCAGAGCGTCCCACTTTTTCCGGATCGGACAGCTTTCATCAAAGCTGTTGTGATCCGATCTGTCTAGTCGGGCGATCTGGCAGTTGCGGCACGTGGGCTGGTCCCCGGCCAGCCACGCTGGACATGCGTTGCGCAGGTGTGAGCCTGCACAATGGCTGCAGGTGTCCTCAGACTCCTGACAGACCTTTCGGCCGTGTCCGTAGCCAAGACACCTGGAGCACTGGACCAAGGGAGACTGATCTTTTACTGTAACGCGCTGAAGGTCTATATGGACTTTGCCCACATCAATAACGCGTTGCCATACTGACGGCGATACCTGTAGGACTACGTGATTTTCAAGCGGGTTCCTTGCTCTTCTACGGTACCGCACACTCGCCCTGTACTCCTCATCGGGTATCGTCCCCAGTATATGTTCATTTTGCCTTCGTAGGGCGCTCAGCACGTCGTCATCAGTATTAACTTTAAGTACGTTGTGCAGTATTATTTGGGGGTCTTTGTTAGTCTTTTCTTCTGTAAGCAGTGTTGGACTGCCAGACTTTAGCTTCTCTGTCACTCTGGCCAGCTCTTCTCGAGTCCGGCAGCCAAGCACTACTTTCTGATCCCTTGCTTTCCTCACTCTGTCCACTCTTATGCCTGATGTCTTGGCACTAACGGCCGTCCTGATTTTATTGAGGACATCTTCGCTGGTGTCATGAGCGTCGACCGATGACACAATCATAGAGTGGACAGACTGGGGTTTGGACAAGTCGGAAGTTTGCGGAGGTTTAGCGATTGCAGCCACTGCCGCGTATGAGGCGCCGTCTAAGACCTTGATGTGATCCTTAACCGCATCCACGCTCAACTTCGTCGCAACGACAATTTCCCTCTGTTGTTTTAATTCTTCAAGTACCTCCTTGCTGAAGTCGGCGGAAGCAAACTGTGTCGCAGGAGAAGGAGGTCCAGAACTGAGCCTCAAAGCGACAGTATAGAGGCTATTGAGGCACTCAATCACCGTCTCTTTTATACTGGATTTCATATTTCCAGACTGTTCCAGTTGGAATTTTCCCTCCTGAAAGAGTTGGTTTGCCACAGCTGCTAACTCCTCAAGTGGGCCTTCTGAGGCTGACTTAATCAAAGGCGCGATTTCTCTCGTCGTTGCTTCTTTCTTACCTGTAACTTTTTTCTCTAGGTCCGTATGTTTCATCGCTATGCTGGCAGTGTTCGCAGGTTTTGGCAATTCTTGTTTTGTAGCTTTGAGAGACATCTCAAGTGGAGAGACAAGACAGTAATTTCAATTATTATATATCTAATTGGGAGGTGTAAAGTGCCTCCCAAGTCAATTTGATTCAATAAAATCTAACTAGTCAATAAAACGTGTATGGGAGGTGTAAAGCCTCCCAGGTCAATAACTAATAAGAAAAAATAAAAAATATATAAATATTTAGAACTGTTTGGGCAGTGTAAAGCTGCCCAAAGGTCAATACATATACTATTTAATATTTTATAAGTTAGTGTAGTTATCTGATATCGATAGACTGTGATATACCTACTACCTTTGATTTTTTATGATACCTATCATGGGCACACTTTTTATCAATTAAATTATTATACAGACGTTTCCACGTAAATCGGTTAAAACACTTGAAATTCAATGTTTTCTAGATATGAACGTAATTCAACAAATGCAATATTAGGCGCTCGATAGTTGCCTGTAGTAAAGAATTATATCAGTGCAATAATTAATTTACGAAAATAAATGTCAACTTGCCAGCAAAGTTGTCAAAATAAAATTCTGTACAACACAACAGTATCAAAACACTACTGTAAGTCATAAACTAATCTAATAATTGATTTTATTTACAATATAAATATGTTAATTTAATCTAATATTTAATGTCCTTAGTTCGGGGCAGGTAGGTAGGTACTCTTCAAAACGTTTGTATACACCATCCGTAAATTTATATAAATATGTTAATTTAATCTAATATTTAATGTCCTTAGTTCGGGGCAGGTAGGTAGGTACTCTTCAAAACGTTTGTATACACCATCCGTAAATTTATATAAATATGTTAATTTAATCTAATATTTAATGTCCTTAGTTTGGGGCAGGTAGGTAGGTACTATTCAGAAAGTTTGTATACACCATCCGTAAATTTATTTGCAAGCAAAGATGCCGGCAGTCACTTGTCTCATGCTAATTGCAGCAGAAGTGCCTGAATGGCAAGTAAAGAAGAATTTCCTTGATTTCTCGCGTCTATTGCAGTTTTTTATAGTTGTTTTGTCATCATTACAAGAGATAAACACATCGTCGACGTTTTAGCTTTAGTTAAACTCTTGTAGGTAATTTCAGAAATATTAGTAAATATCACTTATATCACTCATTAAATATACATTTCACTGCTATTTTTTCTATTCCACTGTTTGTAATCACAATTTATACATAGCACTGAATATAGCCACTGCAATTCCGGTTGATTTTCCAGATATAAGCTATAATTTTAATGTTTTCAATATTTTCACCGTGACGCACGCACAAACTTCGACCGCTCCGGCACGTCACTTCAAACTTGATTCTTTAGCCTAGGTTTATGTCACCATCTCTTTTTACTCTTCTTTTGTTTAGTAGGTAATTGATTTACCCGGATGAAAAGTAGTCTTGTAACATTCTATTTGCCTGTGAAAGTTCCTTCAAAATCGGTTCAGCCATTGCAAAAACCCGGACAAATAAACTTACAAACAAAATTTTCAAAAACAAGTATTTGGGTTAATCATAATAGCATTGAAATAATCCTAATTATAAACTTAACAATTTATCAATAACTAAATTATTTTATAATTTCAGACGTTTTAATTTTATTTCTTTTATAGATTTTTAGGCATTTAATTACGAGCATTATGTTAATTGTTGGTTAGCACATAACCGAGCCCTTTGAAGTCCATGCAAGAGTTTTGTCCAGCAGTGGACTTCTACCAGAGTGTTAAAATTTTTATTTTCTTTAATTCAAAATTCTTGCGGTATTATATTTATTTTAGCTTCAGTTCCAGTTTGGCATGGTTAATATTTGAGATTTGTGTAAGTAATAAAGTGTGCAAAGGTTTTCAAAAAACATCGGGAAATATGTACATAAAAAACATTTATTCATACAAAAAAGTATAAAACAATACTATCAAAGACGTTTAAATACATTTGGTTTCCAAATACTTAAGCTATAAACTAATAATTCAATCTAATCGTGATGTTTGGGGATGATGTGATGGACGCCGAATTTCACGTCAGCGTGGAATCTGAAACAAAATAATATAAAATCCTTTTAATCCTGTAATCTAAATATATAAAAGGCAAAGGTGACTGATTGACTGACTGACTGACTGATTGACTGATCTATCAACGCACAGCCCTAACCAGTGGACGGATCGAGCTGAAATTTGGCATCCAGACAGCTATTATGACGTAGGCATCTGCTAAGAAAGGATTTTTGAAAATTCAACAATTCGGTTTAAAAAATCGAATTTAACGTGAGCGAAGCCGCGAGCAAAAGCTAGTATTATATAAATGCGAAAATTTGGATGTACGTATGGATGGATGGGTGGATGGATAGATGGATGGAAGTATGTTACTCAATCACACCACAATGACTGAACAGTTTGGCTGGGTACAGGGATAGATTATAGTCTGGAATAATTCATAGGCTACTTATTATCCCGGAAAATAAGAGAGTTTCTGCTTCTTTCTTGCTTTTTCAGCTTCTGGACACAAGCGGCACAAGCACGTGTTTTGTGCCGTTGTTGTTGGCAAAAGTTGGTAAGTAATTGAATTGTAATTGGTAATTCTTACCCAGTGTGTTTGTCGGCCTCGTAGTGCACGTTCCTCTCGGCGCCGTCGGGCTGGTGCAGGCTGTAGTGGCCCTTGACGACATCTCCGTCGCGGGTCTCGTGTTGGGACTTGATGTCGCCGGTGTGGTGGTCTTCTACTTTGTACTCGAAGGTATACTTGGGGTGAGTCTGAAAACAAGTGTAAATTGAAAATTTAAAACACCCCCGTCATGTGAATTAAAAAAAAAATGTAATTCGCCATTTTGTAGCGGCGGCCATCTTGCACTTAAAAATCATAGTGTATGGTATTCTACTAGTCATCAAGGCCATTTGATACTACTCATCTTGGACCAATTTGCATTAAAGATAGCTAAGTTATACTCCCGACTAATTCACCTTTCAAATAAAAGAAACAAAATCAAAATCGGTTCATCCGTTCGGCTACTATGACGCTACAGACAGACAAACACACACATCTGTGGTGATCCTTCCTAAAGTCCTGTGTCTAGAACGTCTTTCATTTGCGATGATTATTATTTATTACAAATGCGATACAATGCGTTTGTTCATTAGCGGAGCAACGGATCGACAAGCTATGAGTAATGAGTATAGACGAGGTATAGACTTAGACTATGAAATGAGCTACTTTTTATTTCACTAAAACAAAAGATTCAGCAAACTCAGCAGAATCTGCTTTCCCAACCGGTGGTAGAGCCTTGACGTGTCGTAGGAGCCACAGCTATGTGAAATATATTTTTTAATTTAGCAATACTTACATCATCAGGTCCAACGATGGATAAAATGAAAAGGCTTGCAAAGAAGAAAAACAAGAATACTTACATGGTAGTCAACCGCATGTCCGTGGCCGTCGTGTCCAACATGCACCACCTCGGGTTCCCCATCGTGTTTGGACACGTGCTGAGAGGAGTACGCGGGCGCGTGGCCGTGCGCCACAACCACGGCAATGACAGCGGCGAAGCACAATACCTAAAAAAGAATCCTTGAGTAAAAACTTTGTCATCTTTACCCCCTCTTCGATTTTATCATCTAACTCAATAACTGCCCAACAACTGAGGCCGGATCCTTCTTGTTGACATGGTTTTCAGCAGTTTGTGTTTCCTAACACGTACAATTTCAGTATCTTTAAAAAAAGAGTGAATAGGCATTTATTGTGTTTTAAAAAGATTCCATGAATATGCACTTGTAACTTTGAATAACACTGACACTTCTAGCACAGGTGATGAATTAAAAATTAAAAACTATTTATCAAAATGATAATGATTGTATACCTTGGAGTACATTTCGATTTGTTAAGTTTGTTTAGGATACTAAATTCAGGACTGAACTGATAAGTTCCAGATAAAAATCTCGTCTTTTATATCGATAACAAGAGTAACTAACCAAGGTAATATTGATTTCTCTCTAACATTAACTAGTTGTTAAAATTATTTGATGAATACTACGCCCCGCTTACAATTGTTTAGCAAAAAAAATAATCTAAGCTATACCCATTGTTATATTGAAAGCTATTAAGCTAGCTATTAAAAAAATTAAATTATGCAAGTCATTGCGTAGGGAATGCATTTAAATATATAGAATGGCGGACTTAATTTTTGTTGCGAAGGATTAACTACATTACCACTAATTATTTTCTTTCGTATGCCATTCGTTCGTAGACCAACGATATCCATATAAGACCAAAGTCCAGCAGTGAACGTCAATCAGTTGATAAAGAAGAAGATAAGAAGATACCATTCGTTCTTTTACAAATCTACTTATTTACAGATCTTTTATGAGTTAAGGGAATCTACTCTTTATTTGAGTAATATTTGTGTAAAATATTGGCTGAAACGATAAGGTATAAAAGCATCGTAAGAGATGATCTGTGTGTAAATTATATTTTTTTATTGCTATTCTACCTAAATTTTTTGATAAAAATTGTGATCTAAGATTTAGTCGAACACAGAAGCACAATATATTTGTTGTTATAAGTGCTAGCCATAGTGCTGTGAGAATGTCCAAAGACTACAAAGTCTTTGGGACATTTTACATTCTCACCCGTAAACTTAGAAAGATATATGGTATATCGTATGGTGGGCATTTTTAGATGGCTTATAATTAATTTTGAATGATACTGAAACACATAATTTCAAGTCGATAGATAGCTAAACCCCCTATAACCGTAATAATGTAGTTAAAGTTATAAAATCTAATAAAATCAATAACGGCCACTCCTAAATGCTTTGAATTTTAAAATTGACATAACATTAAAATATGATCGAATGATTTCAAATATGAATCCAAACAATTATAATTGCAAGATCCGTTAATTTGTTAACCTCCATCTCGAAGGATCAGGAGAACACAATATTATGTTGTTATAACTACAGAAACAGTAGTTTATAGAAACATTAATATTTATGTTGATCGTTATTGAATGATGAAATTAAAAATGCTTTATTTAATATTGTAAAGCTAGACAAAATTTTATTTTAGCAGGCACTTTCCCAGGAGTTTTCATTTTACTATCAAACCCTTAGGTAAATTTCTTATGCGTAAATCAGATTGTATTAATTGGTTGTAGGAGAGGTTTGGCATTAATTGGTTTTTTAGTTAAATTTAATTAACAAGCCGCCATCTTGATTCGTGATCACGGAGTACTTGATCACGAATCAAGATGGCGGCCAAGCCTACCCTCAATATAATTCTAATGTTTGCTTTTATTTATTACTAGTTGACTAGTTGTTCGCTTGCCTGGTGGGATCTCATTGATATTCCGGATGCAAAGTAGCCTATGTCATTCTCCCGGTCCTCGCCTATAACCAAGCAAAAAATCAGATCGAATGATTTTTTTTTAAAGAATATCAGCCAAGCTGAACTTTACTGATATTCTACTCTCCCCTCCAAATAAGTGAAAACTTGTGTTAGGAGTGGGTATGACAATAGTGCAACGGGTGGGATTTGAACCTGCGACCTTTCAGTTTTCAGTCCGCACCTTTAACCGTTGGGCTTTTCGAGGCTTTACAATCATTAAATCAATGTTATTATAAATTTTTGTATTGTAGGGAATATAATAATAAGTATTTAATTTTATATTTGCCGAACGGATACATAATGTAGGTACCTATTTGTAACTGTATAAATACACGTAACATGTTTGTCTAAGTGTTTAGAAATCGCTCATAATTTAGACCATTTTATAGACTCACCACTAGTGAACTGTATAGGTGTTACTCATGCTTAGAATATTGCGTTAAAGATTTTTTTGATGATAAAAAATTGGTTGCTATGAGCACGTCAAACAATTTTGTTTGATGATTTTATTAAAAGTTAAGAAAAATATCTGCAACACAAATAAATTCGACTATTAATAAGTATCTAATAGTGATATTATATACTATTTACCTAAACCTAAAGTTGAATTTTTTTTTTTAAAGAATATTAGCCAAGCTAAAGGTGACTAGTATCCTCCTATCCCCTATCCCCTCCAAATTAAGCGGAAAGCTTGTTCTAGGAGTAGCTACGACAATAGTGCAACGGGCGTGGTTCGAACCTGCGACCTTACAGTTCTCAGTCCGTACCTTTAACCGTTGGGCTATTGAGGCTTTAATATTAGGTAAAGGGGCTTTATTAGCCCCCTTACCCAATATTAAAGCCTTTATTAGGAGCTCTCTACGTAAAGAGGGGCCTCTTATGTAGAGAGCCCCTAAATACAACCCCTTACAACTCCAACTTAGGGAATAATTTAGGTATGGTTGGTGAAAACGGACATTATTCTCGTACTGCGACACCTTTTTGATATTTTGACATTTAAGTCTATAAAAATATTTCTAATAAACTTTTTACGATATTGTGACTTTTAATTTGTAGAATTCTTTCTCGTTAAAAAGTTAAGTGTCCGAAACATAGTTTCGAATTCTTCACAAAATTGCACACCCACTTAAGTGATAATACCTCTATTCATTTGGAGTTAACAATGCTTATTAACTAGGCAATCTAAAAATCTAGTATTATTCATAAAGGTTCTTTTCAAAAAAATATAGTTCAGGGCTCAATACAAACTTATTTTTTGTAAAAAAAACAATCATGATTCACTCGGAGGCCATTATAGATTACAAAACGTTATAATATTTTCAATTTTTTCTGTAAGAAGCTAGTCAGCACCAAATACAATACTAACGGGTTTATTATCTAACATTGCATGTAGAACGAAATGTCTAGATGCCGGAAATGAAAAAAAAATATTTGCATGAATGTCTACTGTAAGATAGTTGGATTGATGATGAATGATTTATAATGAATGAATAGTACCTACCTGGTTAAAGTAGTGATAAGCCAAATAAAAAAAAAGAAATAAATCAATATACATATATTTAATAATGTGGGACCTTTGTATGCGTGTGACAAATCTCACATAAGTTTTGAAAAACAACCACATTTTAAAATTATTACAATAAAATATTACGATTATATTGCCATACAAAAGTTTGAATGATCTATCAACTATGAAAGAACAAAGGTTGATGTCACTGATCATCCTATTATAATACTGAATTTTTACATGTTTTTTATACATACATGTACCGCTTATTTAAAGTCGTTCAATGAGTCCGTCCTAAACAAAGATTACATGCGAACAAAAGAACATCTGCGTTATATCTGAATACTAATATCTAACTACTGAATTTTGTATGTTGCAGAAGTTTTAGAAATCTCAAATTGACAGGGTGCTTTATTGAGTTTATGTAAATGCAACGATGTCTATGTACTAATGTGCATATGAGAATAAAATAAATTAGAGCACTTACTATATATCTCGAATTAGGTATTCAAAATAGTTTAGAGATTGATAGGTATCATTCGTAGACTTCGTCATGTGAAAACTATGTTGCGTTTTAATAATAATAATGGATGTATGTGTAATGAGTATCCTTACTAATATTATAAGTGAATAAGTGTGTTTGTTTATTGGTTTATTGATTTGTTAGTTTGTCCATTAATCACGCAGCAACGAAGCAACGGGTTGACGTGATTTTTCCCACCCAGAAAATCAATTTTGATTAAGTTTTTGAAAATCCATGGAAACTGTTTCTTTCTGCGGCATAAAGCCCATGTCACTTTCCAGGTTCGTATGTATATCCATGCAAAATATTACGCCCCGTTACCGCTTCTTCAAGATGATTGAAGTCAAACCAAACGAACACACTTTTTCGCAATTATAATATTAGTGAGGATTTAAGATCAATAATAATAACTTTCAGTCTTATAGGACTCACACATAATTTTGGAGACTACAATGTGATGATCATAATCACTTTCAATTGACTGACACCATCTTTTCGTTGGCTAAATTGTACAGTTCTTGCAAGAATGCCATACATTCAACCAATTACGGTTGCAACAATTGCAATGTAATGAACATAATTCCCTCGTTAGCCTGGTTTATTTGAAAAGTCATAAAACAATGCCCACTGCAACGTACTAGAGCATCTGAGAGTCTTAAATTTTCAGCTCTGTGATCTGGAGTAAACTGACAACCTTCACATTGGTTACGTAAATTACGTCACACAGCGTGCGCGTGCGTTGGGTTACAATTTGACGCCCCAAGCGGTAACAGATAGATTCAATTCTTTCTCGTAACGTCTCCGGTATATATTGAGGTATACACCTTTGCTAAGTCATCAGTTTCACTGCGGAAGTCTTACAAGAAAGAGCAACATGTTAGCTAAAGTGAGATTAAAAATAAGTAGTTTACCAGGTTTTACATTTCGCATGGTCGTGATCTAATCTTAATACGTTGTTTTCAGATTGTGATTTGTGCCATCGCAGTGACGGCCTGCTTCGGTCAAGAATACGTATACAAATATAGGCCTGTGCAACGTGAACAAATTAAAGAATATTCTAAATATCAAAGTGTGCAAAGTGCCTATAATAATCTTCGCAACCGGGAACCAGCACCAATACGAGAGGAAGAAGCTGCAGAAGCACCGGAAGCACCAGAAGCACCAGAAGCACCAGTATCTGTGCCCATATCTGTTCATCATGAACCGGCGAAGTCGTCACAAAGAATTCAGCATTACCAACCAGTTCACGAAGAATCTCAGTCACAGGAAGCTAATGGAGACTATAACGTGCAACCTGTTGTTTATAAGCAATATTATCCGAGCCAAGAACAAAGTATAAGGCAACAGCAGCCTCAATATGCTAACAACATTCAGAATTCGCACTATCCTGTGACCTCACACGAAGCTCCTTCAGCCCGAGTTCCTTCACACGAAGAAGTTCAATACATCCGCGTTCCTGCTCAACGCTACCAATACCAGGAATCCGAGCAGAATGCTCCAGCTCACGATGAAGTTGATTCTCATTCCCACGATGAGCCTATTGACTATTACGTAAGTTATCCTCATTTAAATCGCTAATTTGATGACGGATGTCCGGAACTTGACTATAACTTTCTATTGATGTATTCGCATCACACTTAATCCATTTCAATCACTTAGATCTAGCGAATGTGTCACGGCCTTGTTATGTAAAGCGTAGTAAAAAGTTTTTCTCTTTCAGGCTTATCCTAAATACCAATATGAATACAAAGTTGAGGATCCTCACACCGGAGACAATAAATTTCAGCATGAGATTCGTGATGGTGATAGTGTGAAGGGGGTGTACTCTCTCCATGAGCCAGATGGTTCAGTGAGGACTGTGGAATACGTGTCTGATAAACATCATGGGTAAGTAAATATTTTTAATAAAGCAAATAAATGTTATTCCATTCATCAACATCATCATCTGCCTATCCTCATCCACTGCTGGATAAAGGCGTTTCCAAGGGCGCTGCACTATAGACGGCACTCTACCTTTTTCATCCAGCCAGATTAAGCTACCTTTTCAATGTCGTTGGAGAAGTACTGAAGATCTTACGCTTGCCGATACAAGGTCTCTAATCTAGAACGCTTTAGCTTTAGCAGCAATCGATTCTACAATGACAGTGAGCAAGTCATGTGGCTTGCTCACTGTCAGTTTAGCTCCGTCATTTTTTGGGCTAATCCTATGACATTGATGTTAACAGTGCATTTTAATCAACGAGATTGTTCATTTTTGACCTAATCCTTACCAATATTATAAACGCGAAAGTGTGTCTGTTTGACCGTTTGTCCTTCAATCATGCAACAAAGGAGCAACGTAATTTTTGCTTGGTACCTATAGCTGGAGGGCCTGAAGAGTGACATAGACTACTTTTTATCCCGGAAAATTAAATGCTTCCCACGGGATTTTTAAAATTAAATTATCGCGGGCATCAGGAATAATATTATGTATGTCGATAATAATGTAAGTTAAATAAAAATTATATTTTCAGATTTAATGCCATCGTGAAACATTCAGCACCTGGTCAACATGTCCACATTGAAAGCCATCATGATCATTAATTCTACTTCGATAACCTATTATTTAGTTAAGACTGATTGCGTTTAAATTATTATTATTATTGTTGCCCTAGTTGTTGTTTGTTATTATATGTGTAAACGAATATTATATTTTGCTTCTTTAAAATGTTCTTTTCTTTTATTTACATACCATAACGTAATAGTTGTTAACACGTTGTCTATTATTTACTTTCTCTATTTATAAAATATTCTGCAAATAATTTTATTATACGATCGATTAAAACAAAGAAGAAGACAGTATAATTAATGAGAAATCGTGAACAATATAATTACTCCTCAATTATATACCTACATTCTTCACCTTTAAATACCTGCCTAGTATATGAAGTTATCAAGCGCGCTAGACGTATGAATGCGGGAAGAGTAACTATTTTCTATTTGAAAGCCCCTCGATACCAACTTTTTAGGTACAACGGAATGCAAAACCAATTCACGTAAAATTTAATATGATAACTTAATCAAAAATGATCGGAATTCTAAAGAAAGAAAAGGATGCTGTAAAGAAAGTCAATCCCGTTCTATAGACACGTTGTCTATGTTCGTAATAATAAAATATTCAGGATGTCTCTCTCTGTGGAAAATCAGATACATAAAAAAAGTCGTGTGGCACTCGGGAACTGCCGCGATAAAGCTATTGCATAGCATTTTTTATCAACGTTATCTAGCGGTGAGGGGAGTCCGTGTCCGTGGGGTGTCAGGTTATTTTCGTTACGGAATTTCTGGATTCGGTCTCCATGCTCAAGGCCCGCGATAGAAGCTATGCAATAGCTTAAAACTCTGACCATAATGAATATGATCTATGCACTCGTAACTTTTGAATGAATTAAAAAATTGAATTTATTTTTGGCGGAGGATACTAAGGTAAAACCTTTTTTTACGCTAAGTTTTATAGATCGATCAATTTGCCCAGACTTAAGAGCCCAACAAGACATATTTATTATGTCCTGACTTAAATCTTTCTCGTTCTAACTGTGTCTTGAGTCTGAGCTGAGAGAGAGTGCGATCTATAGATCTTTCTTAGTGTCAATAATAGTTATATTAAAGTTAGTTAATAGATCAAGTATACCATATTACAGAGTAAGGAATTTTCATACCATACCTTTAAATTGTATGTAAATGTATTTATTGCAACTTAGAAAAATTATTTTCATTTCGAAACCGATTTAAGTAGAGGTCCTTATAATGTCTTAGTTTCTCTATATATAAGTTAATGAAATTAAATGGAAAATACAGAAGGCTATTTTCAACAGAACCTAATGACCGAGCAATGATGGCATCTCGAATAAATTAAACTGCTGCGCATTGTTTTTAGAAAGCGTAAGTTAATTA
Source organism: Hipparchia semele (assembly GCA_933228805.2). Taxonomy (NCBI): domain Eukaryota; kingdom Metazoa; phylum Arthropoda; class Insecta; order Lepidoptera; family Nymphalidae; genus Hipparchia; species Hipparchia semele. The sequence continues at coordinate 10,539,738 of OW121714.1, forward strand.
TAATACAACTAGCTTTTGCTCGCGGCCTTGCTCACGTTAAGTTTGATTTTTCAAACCCCTGTTTTACCCCCTTAGGGGTTGAATTTTCAAAAATCCTTCCTTAGTGTGTACCTACGTCATAAAAGGAACCAACTGTAAAAAATTCAAGTTTCTAACTTCAGTAGTTTAGGCTGTGCGTTGATATCTCAGTCAGTCAGTCAGGACTTTGAATTTTACATATATAGATTACTTATGTACACGTAAAACAAAATTTGATGTGTTTTGCTTTAATTTGTTCTAGAGAATTTATTGAAGTAAATGAAAAATAATTAATTATAGTACTATAGAAAAGATTTCCTAAAAAACAGCAGTAGTACTGGAAGGTTTATAAAGATTCGTCATAGATTAAGTCGAATTAGTTCTTTTTGGTTAGGCTGCAGCCTACAACTGAATAGGTTGCATAATAAGATTAATAAGCTTGCATGTTATGAGCTTATAATAACCCCGCTTGAACTCGAAAGTAATTAGATCAATTTTATATAACTACACCTACTTAGTACTGCTGTACATGTATTGGTTTACATAACTTCATTCTTTAGGGTTTATTTTATTATAAATACAAGTAAATTTTAATCGACAAATAAATTGGACATTCTTGCTGATTACCAGTACTGTTAACCACATTAAACTGTCAAAACGTGAAGTGTATTCCTCGATTGAAGTTAATTTCCTGATGGTGAAATAGACCCTTAGTAATAAACAATGGGATGTCATTTTGTAATCAAATACATACATAGTATAGGATATTCGTTTATTTAATTGCACGTAAAATTTAAGTTACCTTGATCTATTAAAATAGGTTAAGTTATAATTTTAATGATGAGCTAGGACGTATTTAGGTTCATGTTGAGGCGCTGCTTGCGCGTGCTGCGCGTGTCCAGAGCGTTCCACTTGCGCGTTGAATCTGAATAGAATAGAATAGAAAAGTTTTTTATCCAAATAACCTTTTACAAAGTATATTTGAAATTCTAGGTGTATTCTGTCACTAGTGCGGAATGCCGTTTCAACCACATTGTATTACTTACTACTGTAGCTCTAACCGTGCGATTGAAAAAAGGTTCTTTCGTAAAACCCAACTTTTGTACCTGAGAGGCATTTGGGCTGAAGTTGTTCTATCCAATTTTTCAGGAGAACGCTAAATCTATTTTTTGTATCATTCATTTCGATCCATTGTCAGCCCGTTAAAAAGCACAGCTGTCTCGAATGAAAAGGGTTTTTTATATAATTATAAACATTAGAGCCTATCAATAACTAAATAATTAATACTGTTTTGTTGCTATTTTACTAACTCTTATATTTAAATTCTTGTCCAGTTCGAGAAAGATTCCGGCGATTCTGTATTCTTCTGTTATATGAAGAGATTTAAAGCGTTTTAAATGAAATGCTTTCCCGTATGCATTTATTGAGAATGCTATTGTCAGTACTAATTAATGATTAGCATTTTATTAGATTAAGATTATAGTTCTCCTAGTATCACATTGAAACTTGGACTGTTTTTTCACACACAAACTACTCTTTGACTGTGATCTCACCAAGTAGTTAACAGGCTAACCTGGTAGTTTTTTATTATTATAAACATTCCTCTACTGATTTCTATGCAGTAACGTAGGTGGCTTTACGACTTTGCCGGTAGAGTGGTAACTAGCCACGGCTGAAGCCAGACATTATGCTTCTGGAATATATATATATTCCAGAGATGGCCTTACCCGTTGTGATCATCAGCACTGTAGTGAACGGTGCGGATGGTGCCGTCGGCTTCGTGCAGGCTGTAGGAGCCGGTCACGTGGTCGCCGTCGCGAGCCTCGTGCTGCGACTTGATGTCACCGGTGTGAGTGTCAGCTACGCTGTACTCGAACTCGTATTTGGGGTGAGCCTGTCATACAGAAAATAACAAAATATGTGTTATAGCCTGGTTAGCGTAACAGTCAAGAGTGTGGACTGAAAATAATCAAAAGGTGGCTCAAACCCCGCTTGTTGCGGTATTTTCGTAGGTACTGACCTGCGAAAGTGCTTAGGTAGTGTACTCCTAGTACAAGCTCTGCGTTTAGTTGGAGGGGAAAACGAAATATTTGTCATATATGTGACATAGCTAATATCCATTAAAAGATACTATTATTCAAAATTACTACAAGAAGGCAATATTTTCTATGGATGATTTTCACAATTGTTATGGCTGTAGTAGTATAAGGAGAGTTCATAAATACAAGAATTTTATTTATAAACCCTCTAGCGACCCTCTAGAGACCCTTAAGGATTAAAAAAGTATTCGATTATTTATATTAGATATATTATTTCGATTTTGGTCTAATTTTATTAATAATGTAAATATCTGTGTGCATAGCTAAATGTGAATTATTTCAGAAATTTTTGAACTTACATATTCCTCATGTTCTTGAGAGTATCCGTGCTGATTTTGATACAATGGGGCGGAGTGTACGATTGGGGCGTGATGGTAGGCAATAGGGGCAGCATGCACAGCCTGGATCTGGTTGTATCCGTGTTGGTCATGGCCGGTGTCGTGGCGAATGATCGACTGGGATGATGTGGCGTGTCCATGCGATTCCTGCGCGTAATGCTGCCCGCTGACTGCCATCAGCAAGGATGTGAAGGTGATGATCTGTAATGAAGGGGTTCAATCATTTTATCATTTCATATAAGCTTTTTTAGGAATACTGTTACCGATTCTGCCGACAACTTCTACAGGCTAAGTTCTAACTAATTTACTAACTTCAATGCATAAATATGGTACTACAGTAGTGTGTAGCGGTTTTCACAATTAAAGTACCTCTAATCAATTTTAACAGTTATTGTCCTGTACTTTATTACATATATAAATCTTCCCTATTTTGACTACTTTTTTTACAGCAAATTTTATTACTATTTTACTCTATTTTTTACTATAGATTCATTAAGATGAAATACCAAATCTGCTTTGATATACCTAGTGAGCTTTTGATATTTGGAGTATTTTTAATATTCCAATTAAATTCACTTACTTTAGCGATCATGGTGCTATATGTGTATTGTGGTGAACTTCGCAAACGAAAGATAATTAATTCAGAAAAGCTCCAGCTTTTATACCAAAAAATACTTGGTTCAATTTAATAAGTGTGTTTAACTTAAAACGAGTTAATAAAGTTGCGATTGTATTTATTGCGTAAAAGTTATCTCTACATCAAGTTAAAAATTAATTATACTTACTTTTACTCTGGTTTAAACTAATAAATAACCTTTTTTGAATCGCATTTTTGCCTATACACTTGAATGAATTACACGTACCTCAGAAACTAAAATTAAAAATACATAAAATTTGTTACAAGTTTAGTGGTATTTTTCTCTTATTAGTTCAATATGTTCATGTTCTTATTAGTTCATGCAATAATAATTCAAAATTTAATTTATACTCGTTTAAAAATGGCGATTTCAACTGGCAAGATCGGCTACCATCGCTTCAAGTGTCTAGTTGTAACTCTCTATTAATAAAATAACGCTAATATATATTATTTAACATTTATCTATCAATATTATCAATCAATCCTCTGTCAATATTATCTTATGAACGGCTTTATAAGGCTCCGTCGTACTGTATTTATTTTTTTATTTGGTCAGCCTTATTATTTTGTTTCTAAATTTTTATTTTGTAGTCAGTTTGAAGTTCCTGTCGTAAATAATAGAAAAGTAGCCTTCTAAGCCTATAACGCCAAGAAGGGGGTTCTAACTGAAATCAGCTAAGATGAAAACATTGGTATTTTCCTGCTCCTATATTATTTACCCTAATAATAATACAATGATATCTTTGAAATAAATACTTGGTACTTTTTAATCTAACAATTTCTATTATTTTGTACTCTGAGGCTTTTTAACTGCTAGATTCTAAAATAAACACACATTCATATTTAACTACTCCTAGTTAGGTACCTAGTATCCCACTAATATTATAAACATGAAAGTTTCTAAGTATGGATGGATGGATGTTTGTTACTCTTTCACGTAAAAACTACTGAACCGATTTGGGTGAAATCGGTTCAGAGTGGCATAGAGATAGATTATAGTGTGGAATAATACAAAAGCTACTTTTTATCCCGGAAAATAAGAGAGTTCCTGCGGGAATTACAAAACCTTAATCCACGCAAACTGTTAGTCCGTCGGTTCGGCGGTGTTATAAGAAAAACACGTGGCCGTACTTTGAACTTAGTTTATTTCGCACTGTTCTGACAATAGGGGTTACACTACTTAAATCACTTATAGTTTTTTTAAAATACGCGACTCGCGGGATCTCAGATAGGGTCTTACGGCGACTATTCCAGCGGCTCTTAGCTTCCTTGCTGATCAGACCGGCGGGCAGAAACCAGGTCCGTAGCTGAGCAGCAATTAGGCCAATTACCAGAACGACTGGTTAGATTTCCCTCGATTAAACGTTTTTATAGATACATGTATTGCTGAATATCACTTTCTGAAATAATAGCATCTCAGCGATACATGCATTGGAGTATATCGCTGAGTTGCACCTTTTCCAATATTAGCGTCTCAGCAGTAAGTGAGTTAGGGATGTAACAGAACGAAGTTGCGGGCAACAACAAATGTATAATAATGCATCTCAAATGAGTTGATACCTTTAATATAGGTATTTGTTTCTATTATCTTTTACTCTGGGGTTTTTTCCTCTTACGTCATCCATTCTATCTTTAGCAACATGAGGGTTTCAAACACACGTAACGAATTTTACTTCTCTATAAAGGATTCGTACACAGCCATAAGATTTATAGGCCAGTTCCCGTTACGCTCAAGGTCGACCCAACGGTTTAGCGAGCTTAAGATAGTTCGATGCTGCATTTGCTGAAATAAAATCCAGGGATTTTGTTTCAGCAAATGCAGCATCGGAGTATCTCAAGCTCCGTACCGTAGGGCTACGGTAGCTCCAACGGCTATCGATTCTACGATAGACATGGCCTGCTTACTGTCACTTCAGCTTGATAATTTCTTGGGCTAATTCTAAAATATAGATGTTTATATCCGTAGAAATTATATTTCAGGACCTGTAGTACCACCATTTATTAGTAGTACCATTCTTACAATAGATAATATGATGATAAAACGATAAATATAATGATGATAAAACCCAGTTGGTGTCTGCGTATTGAACATTTTGCGTCGCAACGTATTTATCATCCAATTTAGATCAACTATGTCATGATACCTCCACGAGTTGAACCTAATGCATACTGCATAGTATGTCCCCGCGGAATTTTCCAATGAGAGTAGGTACATACGATGATAATAAAATAAGTACACCTAACTTCTGAATGAATAAAATTTATTTCGGATGGTTACCATAGGTAAAATACTTTCAGACTGAGATCTAAAATTGCAATCTTATTCTGCTCAGACTCAAGGCAGAGTAAGAACGACGCATATACATATACACGAGTATATCCTGACATACATCTATTTCATTCTCAACATATGAGCTGTGAGTGTGCATGTTTTACTCTGAGATCTATAGAGCCTGCTCTGACTCAGCTCAGATTCAAGATAGAGGTTAAAACTAAACACCAATATTCTCTGACATAAATCTATGTCGTTTTAACTCTGTCTTGAGTCTGCGCAGAGTGAGAGTGCGATCTATAGATTTCAGCCTTAGTGTTAGCAAAATCAACAAGTATACCATGCCTACATTTAGATCGTAAAAAAAATATAAATTCGTAGTTGTTTCAAACCTCCTCTTCAACAGCAATATCTAAGTTCGAAATTAATTTTCCTCGTTATATCCATCATTTCTTAGAACTTCTTATTTTTCTTTTTAGAATTTAAGACAGTGAAATTGTTATATTGGTTTGTCCTTCAGTCAAGCAGCAACGGATCATAGATATGCCTACAGTTGAGGACCTGGAAAGTGACATTGGCTAACTTATCCACGTGGAAGAAGTTGTGGCTAAGAGTTAATCTCGAATAAATTAAACTTCGTGAGCAGATTGTTCTAAAAAGGCTCGCGGAAAAATCCGCGGAACCTCTTTGATTTCCCGGAAAAAAACTAGCCTATGTCACTCTCCAAGTCCTCAACTATCTACGTCGATTGATGATTCCTATGTAAAATTATCAATTTTAATTTTTAGATTTTCAGCTTTTGGGTTTTCCCTATTTTTTTTTTGTTTTTAAACCACTGTATTGAGGCGAATAAAATGATGATGATGAAATAGGCACTCTGTGGAAAAACAAATGGATATCATTTTGTAATCAAATACGTAATATGGGAAATTCATTTATTTAATTGCACGTAAAAGTTAAGTTACTTGATCTATTATAATTAACAGGTTTGGTTTTAATTTTAATGATGAGCTAGGATGTATTTAGGTTGATGTTGAGGCGCTGCTTGCGCGTGCTGCGCGTGTCCAGAGCGTTCCACTTGCGCGTTGAATCTGAGAAACAAAAGGACATCGTTAAAAAGGTTCCTTCATAAAACATAGGATAAATACCTGAGAGGCATTTGGACTGTGGCAGTTTTGTCTAAGTTTAAAGGAGAGCTCAAAAGCTATTAGGCCCTTCGTACAGAAGGCTACGCGAATCTCCGATACCCAATGATTTTGGTCTCTAAGCGACTACCGCAATACTAATTCGTAGAGGTCCGTACACTAGCAAACTATGAATTTGTATTGCGGTAGACCAAAGTCATGGGGCATCAAAGATTTGCGTAGCCTTGTGTACGGAGAGCCTTAGAGCTGATTCACACCGAGACGCGATGCGACTCGACGATGCTCGTACTTTAGTCGATAGCGATATCAATAAAGAATAGCGACGGCACGGCTTTGCCGGTAAGTTGATAGGTAACACGGCTGAAGCCTTCCACCATGTTTCAAGAACTATAGAGATGGCCTCACCCATTGTGATCATCAGCACTGTAGTGAACGGTGCGGATGGTGCCGTCGGCTTCGTGCAGGCTGTAGGAGCCGGTCACGTGGTCGCCGTCGCGTGCCTCGTGCTGCGACTTGATGTCACCGGTGTGAGTGTCAGCTACACTGTACTCGAACTCGTATTTGGGGTGAGACTGTCACAAAGAAAGAAACAAAATAATAATATGAGATAATTTATCATTATAGTCTCAATAGGGCAACGGTGAACCGGTCCTGAAGGACGCGGAGGTAAAACCTAAAGCTGGAAGATACAACCTGTTGTAATATTGTCATATTTACTCTTAGTATCTACAACCTCAGCGCTTTGGTGGATGGGAAAGGGGGAATATTAGTCATACCTACGTAAAAAATTTTATTGTTGACAACTACCCAGGATGATCAGTTCATAATAAGCTGTATCTTCACTTATCATCAGGTGTGATCGCAGATAAGCGCTAGTTTACATATTTAAAAAAATCGGGCTGAAACTTAGCATTTAGATAGCTATACACAGGCATGCATTAAAAAGAGTTTTTGAAAATTCAAGCCCTAAGGGGATACCTACAAAACGCACCTACAAAATTGGATATTTTTATCTTAATTTTATTTTTACATGGGCGGATAATTTGAATTTAAAAAAAAAAATTGGACTTACATATTCCTCATGTTCGTGAGAGTATCCGTGCTGATTTTGATACAATGGGGCGGAGTGGACGATTGGGGCAGAGTGGACGATAGGGGCCTTGTACTGAACGATTGGGGCCTGATGATAGGCAATAGGGGCAGAGTGGACGATAGGAGTGGCGTGAACGATTGGGGCTTGATGGTAGGCTATAGGGGCAGCATGCACAGCCTGGATCTGGTTGTATCCGTGTTGGTCATGGCCGATGTCGTGGCGAATGATCGACTGGGATGATGTGGCGTGTCCTTGCGATTCCTGCGCGTAATGCTGCCCGCTGACTGCCATCAGCAAGGATGTGAAGGTGATGATCTGTAATGAACAGTGTGTAAAGACACATTTAATAAGTAGAAGTTATTACACAGTTTATGAATTCCTTAATGACAAAGTCGCTTGGAACCAAACTGCTTTGCTTCAGCTGTCCACAAGATAGATAAGCACATATTGTAACATTTTTTTGTTTTGAAAAGAGCAACTGCTGAGTTTCTTGCCGGCTCTTCTCAGCAGAATCAGTATTCCGAACCGGTGGTCGATTTTCAACTTGTCATAAGAGCCACAAATTGGCCTACATGAAATAAATAATTTTGAATTTGAATTTAAAGTGGGTTCACTCATTTTACCATTTGACGGAAGCTTGTTTAGGAATATTGCTACTGATTTATACAGGCTAACTTCTTATTTAAGTAATTATTTTTTTATATTATTCATCATTATTGTTAATAAACATGTCTGGCTAACTTCTAACGAATTTACATACTTCAATGCATATCACTATTAAAGGAGCTCTGAACAATTTTAACAAATATTTTCTTGCACTGAATTTGCGTATAAACATTTCCCATCAATTATTTTATCTGTCTATATAAACTTAAGGCTATCAGTCGGTTACTGATTTCTACAGGTCTCTTCTAAATAATTATTCACTATCTTTGATTTTAATTTACTCGTAGATTTGACAATTTAACTGATTTTCTTATATCAATTTAAATCGCAGCTGCACTTTATTTTTTTACTCTTGGTGTAGTTGTTATGATGAAATATCTGTATGTTTGGAATATTTTATAATATTCTAATTAGGTTCACTTACGTTAGCGATCATGGTGCTATGTGTATGTTGTGGTGAACTTCGCAAACGAAAGATAACTTATTCAGAAAAGCTCGAGCTTTTATACCAAAAAATACTTGGTTCAAGCGATTAAGGGTGTAACTTGAAACGAGTTTTTAAAGTTGCAATAATTTTTATTGCGTAAAAGTTATCTCTTCATCAAGTTAAAAATCAAGGCAAACCCTTGCATACAGTTGAATGTACTTAACTTACTTTTACTTAGGCCTAATAGCATTTTTACGAATACCATTTTTTGCTAATAAACTTGAATTAATTACACGTACCTACTTACTCAGAAAAAACAAATTGATAAAATTAAATATAAAAATTGCGTTGAACATTTGATCTGTGCATTTGATTCTCGTATTAGTTATTTTCATATTCACTTATTAGGTACTATTAGTAGTTACTAACCCACTTATTTCCAGTTATTATATTATGTAAAGTGATGATTTAGACTGGGTACATATCGGGTACCATAGCATGTACACCTAGATAAAAACCGGCCAAGTGCGAGTTGGACTCGCACATAAAGGGTTCCATACCATCGTAACAGTGATTGTTAAAGTCTAGCAAAAAAAAGCCGAGAAAATCAACTTTCTTGTATGGCGACCCCCCCTTTTTTATTTATTTTAATTTTATTATTTTTTATTACGGGTCCCTAAAAATGATCCTGAGTATACTACATATTAATTTATATATTATAATATTTCATTACAATGCTATGATCAATTGTGTTGGACACTCTAAACTCACATAATATCAAAAACATAAAGTAAATAAAGCGTAAGTAAGCGTACGCGTATTTGTATTGTTATCTTAGCTTCTTTATAAACTATTTTTCCTTATCTGTCTTAAAAGGTAAACACATAGCAGAAAACGTTTCGGAGAAACGCGTACCTAACCGACGAATGTAGCCAGGCGCTTGGTCTACATGAAATAAATAATTGGGATACGTTACTACGTAGTAGGCAAATTCGATTAGTATGACGTACTCGTCATACTAATCGAATTTGCCTACTCCTAGAATGATGGGGCTTAGTGTTGTTGCTGTACTTATAGTTCAACAGCTTTTATTATTTTGTGTTATGCGGCTTTCCATCTTAAATAAATAAATAAATAAACATTTATTCAGCTCATACAAAAAATTCAAACTAGGTACAGAGTTTGGGTACTGAGTGAGATCTACAGACTGCACCCCCACTCCGCCCAGACCCACGACACTTACTTCGTTCATTATTTTCTTAACGACATGAGGTTTTAAAAGACATACGTAAACAATTTTGTTTCCTACAAAGCAGATTGCCCATGGCCATTAAACGCATAACGGACCAATTAAATGTGATGTTAGCAGCATTGAGAGCGAAGTAAATAACACGAATAGCAGTTACGTTAGGGTCGCCCTGTGTTAAATTCATCAGCCTCTCTGCTATGCAGTCGAATCTTCCACGCATAGTCTGAACTAACAAGTGCACCGAATCTTTGGATCCAAATGATACCTATATCGAACATCCTTTTACTCGCTACCATCCTGCTCTATCATTAGACATTAAGCAAATTGTCTACTACTAGTAAGTACCTTTATGTTATACTACGCTTATAGTACAGATAATGGTAACACTGCGTTAATAGAGTTCTGTAATCACGTTTCTACTCCATCGCCAGACCCTAGCTATGTATTTATGCCAACTACTCATCGGGACTAAATCAATTAACCTAAAAATGATAATACATCTGTGGTAAGTTGTTCACGAATTAGATAGTTTTTAATTTTAGCAAATTTTCCTGGTTACAACGTTGGATCAAGGTTACCATATTTTTGCAGTGAAACGAAGTACATGTACTAAATTATAAGTCGATCAGAAAAGTGGAAATTACATATAGGTCAATTACGAAAATCGCAACATCCATTTTTTTAGATTTTCAGCAAACAAAGCTAAGAACCATCTTTATCGAGCTTCACGCATCTGCTTGCCGGTTGAAAATTGTATTTTGTCAAATAAAACAATATGTTGCTCAACACATCAATAGGGTGGCCTTAAAAATATGTTCATGTACATGGCAACCAGGTAATAGGGACCAGAAAAAGGAAAGCAACCTATTTCATATTGTATATGTTGTATGGTTCCCATTGGAATTTAGCTTTTTTGGCACGCAAGTCAGTGAATATTGATTTAAAAAAAAAACTTGGGATCCTCTACTAACCTTTTCTCCCTTTTACGATTTGCGCGACTCTTTAAATCTAATGTAAGTTTAGCTTCTTGGGATACGATCATGGGCGGATGGGATGATTGAGATGGGCGGTCATGTAGCTCATAATATTATAATACATTTCTTTGTAACACTGAAGTGACAATGGGCGTGGGTACATAGCTCGGAGGCAAATAGATGCTGGCCAATGGCAACATAAGTGGACAGATGATAGTAAACGAGTGGCTGGGTGTGGCAAACTTGCAAACTTATCAACAGAATTAAGAGTTACGAAGCCATTTTCAGGTGGTTTTACCTTGGCCTTAACTTTAATAACTTAACCAAATTACTTGAATATTTTGACAAGCATTCATAAGAAATAACAGAACATTAATATTGGATAGAGTCAGGCGTTACTTTGCGGAAGTTCATGATTAACAAAAAATGTTAGAGTTATTTTGCTGTAATCCGCCAACAGAAAAAAATCTGTATGGTCAAACATGCAGTTATAAGCTAAGCACCGCTTACCTCCCCAACCAAGCAATAAAGCAAAGTTCCCAAGCAAGCAATGCCACCACCACTCACATGCACCACCACACAAGACTTTAATACTACTCTCGACGCACGTTTCGCCCCGACACCGGAGCATCCTCAGGAGATATCGACTTTACAATGCTGTATTGTCTAGCTAGACAATACAGCATTGTAAAGTCGATATCTCCTAATATAACTCTAACATTTTTTGAGAACATTAATAGTTTAGCTATTCCAGATGTACCTACATATCCTACTCCAAATACATACGAAAATAAAGTACACTGAGTATGTAGATTTTAGAATACCTACTTAATACGGCTTTTATTTTATAATACGTGTATAATCTGGAAGATTTAAAACTCTAGTTGTAGAGTATTTATTTATGTCACTGCCTATTTTCTAACCTAAAATCTTAACTATTTTATCCATTTTATCTTAAATATTTTTCTCTTCAATTTATTAACTAAATCTTAACTATTTTATCGATCTTATTTTAATTTTTTTTTCTTTTCAATAAGGTAATTTGAAAACCTTTTCATAACAATAAAAGAAATAAAAGTAAAAATACATTTCGACTAGATTTATTTTTAAAACATTTCTTAATAGTAAAAAGATCTATAAGCTACAGTTTTTAGCATTATGACATCAAGATTTTAATAATGAGAATGAACATTATGGACTGGGGCATAATGAACAGGGGCAGGCTGGGCGTGTGTCGATGGGGCTGAGTGTTCCACTTGCGCGTTGAAACTGAAAAGATTTTTTTTAAATATTAGTTCTCATGTCGTTAGTATTTGTAACACTAGTTGAAATGCTTCTGAAAACACTTAAAAATTCTATAAAATAGGGTGTCGTTGCAGCTTTTTAATGTATTTTTCCATTGGGTAAGCTGTCATGTTGCTAAAAAATCGCGCTTCAGTGAATGATGCTGAGGATTACATAAGAAAATTAGTTTATGAGTTTACTATTTGAACTATGCGTAATGAATGCATTTAAAAAGTTTTATACTTCTGAACTGTTTTGATTCTTTATCATTTTACTGGAGTCTATCAAAAATTAAATAGGTATTTAATAAAGTCTCGTTACCCATTGTGCCCATCAGCGTTGTAGTGTACGGTGCGGACGGAACCATCGGGTTGGTGCAGACTGTAAGAGCCAGTTACATGGTCACCGTCGCGAGCTTCGTGCTGCGATTTGATGTCACCAGTGTGTGTGTCTTGTACGTTGTATTCAAACTCGTATTTGGGGTGAGCCTGAGGAAAAAGGATAAATTACCATTACTACACGAACATTCTCTATTATACTAGCTAATGCCCACGACTTCTTTCGCATGGATTAAGGTTTTTTAATTCCCGCGGGAACTCTCTTATTTTCCGGGCTAAAAAGTAGCCCATGTGTTATTTCAGACTATAATCTACCTCTGTGCCCAGCCAAAACGTTTCGTTACCACGTGATTGAGTAGCAAACATCCATCCATCCATACAGCTTCTATTAACTAGTAACTAGTTACTAGTTAAGAGGTGAGATAATGCATGAATCAAAAGTAGATGTTTTTAAAAGCCTATCATAATTCTCTATTCTGATATTTCTTCGTTCTTAACGTTGTAATTTCAATTATTAAATTTTATTTCTATATCTTAGGGTTAGTATTTAGTTAGGATATTTGGTACATACCAAATATGTAACATTCGGATAGATTTTCTAATAAAAATGGAATGTCTGGATGTTTGAATAGTTTCATTTCCATGTAAATGAAATTACTTATTATTATTAGAATCAATGATTGAGGAATAAATATTCCTAATGGTATTAATATACTTACGTAGTAGTCCACTTGTCCATGTCCACCTTGACCGTGACCGAGTTGATTGTACTGAACTGGGGCGGCGTGGGCAATGGGGGCGATGTGTTGGATAACTGGGGCATGTTGGACAATAGGGGCATGGTGAGCAATAGGGGCTGAGTGAATCAAAGGTGCAGCGTGAATAGCGACTGGGGCCTGGCTGTATCCGTGTTGGTTGTGGGAAACATCATGACGGACAATGGATTGGGAAGAAGTTGCGTGGCCTTGTTGTGCGTAATGCTGCGCGCTTGCTGCCACCAGCACAGCTGCGAAAACTGTAACCTGAGGGGACAAAAATAAACAAGTTTTACATAATGCCAATTTCACAACAGTCGAGTAACGTTTCAATTTAGAATTAATTTGAAGTTTTTGCAGATTTTCAATACAAAAACTGTCAGAATATAAAATTTATTCCTCAAGTTAAATATAACTTGGTGTTGGTGAAATTGGCACTTCAAGACACAAGTCTTTCTTTCTATGAAAGAAAATTGAACATCTTCCATTTAACATTAATGATTATGGATCTCTAAATATGTATTAGTTCTTCGTATCATTAAATATTGATTAATAATAGTGTCAAGCTTTATATATCCAAAATGATTTAAAAATTGGTGCTATGTAACGATGTTTTTTGCCAACCTTTTCTACGTATTGAAGCGTTAATTCAATGAACTTTTTTTCAATTGTTTTCAGTGACTTACCTTAGATATCATATTTGTATTTTTAAGTTTGAACTTCGTATGCGAATGATACATATTCAAAATCGGCCGGGCCTTTTATATTTAAAATCACTATCCCCTGGTATGACTCAATAGACATGTTACGTATAAACTGGATCCCATACTCGAAATTGTTATCTGAAAACGAGTTTAAGAATTTTGGATTGTTACTCTTGCAATTTATATAAGCTTAGTGATTGACCCCGGATACCTGAATTTTTTGTACAAAAAATAAGAGCAGTCGGAGTATCGTCTGCTTACAAAAGAAAATTGTCAGCGGGATTTTTTAAAACTTAATCCACGCGGACGAAGTTACTAGCATCAGCTAATAATAAATATTTTTTTAACATAAATATTTGTTAACTAAATGAAACTAAGAATTATTCGTTATATAAAAATAAGCAGTCTCTGGATGTGTGTATGTAAACATGTATATTATATACGTGTGTTTGTATTTATTATTTCAATACTGTTTAACAAAATTAGCTACACCTTACTTTTTTCGCCGATGTGATTTTATTAAGTATTATTTTGTTCTTATTATTTTTATTTGATTTTATGTATTATTTGATATCATGTTAAATTCAACAAATTATGATTTTATTAAAGGAAATGAAAAAACAGCAATAAATATTTGAGAAAAATATATTTATCATAATATAAGCATAACTGAAGCCTCCGCCCAACACCCTGTAGGCGTTTTCTTAACGTTTCATAAAAAGTATCCTCTTAACTAAGTAAGAAAACGGTAAAAGACTTACAAACTAAAAGAAATTATAATACAAAAGTTAGCACCCCAAAAGCAGGTACTGATTTCAAAGTCTTGGGCCGTCGTCCCAATCGTTTCACAATCGGATACGTATTATGAAACGCTATGCCTTATAACCGTCCGTTACCAGGAAACATTCAAGTTCATCGTCGCGTTTAGTCTTAGCCTAAAGCCTGGTTTCCACCGTAAAAGGGTAATGAACGTGAAAATGGCTAAGCGGAACGGACTCTTTGAAGACAAAATAGGTTTACACTTCCTAAAGTTACCCTAACGCCTCTTCCGAGCGAGCTTATTTTAGATCTTTTTAAACTCTTTTTACTCACTAAGGCTGAAATCTATAGACTGCAGTCTCACTCAGCTCAGATTCAAGCAAATACTTAAAACTTGTGTTAGAGCATATTTTTTGTCTCGTTTTAAGTCTATCTTGAGTCTGAGCTAAGTCAGAGCACGCTTTATAGGTAGATTTCTTAGTCTCACTCGTTAGACTCTTTGTTGGTGGAAGTACTTTTTTATTCGTTGACAAGACAGTCCTTGACTGCGATCTCACCTGACCTGGGCTAACTTGGAAGGGGTAAGGCATTGTACTCATACCCTTAATCGGTGTGCAGTTTTTTCAGCGAGTCCGTACGGAGTCCGCTCCGCTCGCGGTGGAAACCCCGCTTAAGTAAAGGTAGGTAATAAATAGTGGTTGTGGGGTCGTCTATCCGTGGAGGAGGCCGCCGTGGCCGTAGGGTGCCGCGATGGCGACGGGGGCATGCGCCACGGTGGCTGCGGGATGCGCGGCGTGGCCTGTTCTACTTACAACCGCGTTAAAACTGCATGAAAGAAAGAAAAATGAAACATACTTAATTAATTTTCTACTGCCTACTGATGCCCGCGACTTCCATGTGAATTTAGTTTCTAAAAATCCCGTGGGAACTCTTTGATTTTGCGGAATAAAAAAGTCTAGCCTATGTCCTCAACTATCATCATCATCTTCAGCAACCCATCAACAACTCACTACGGTACGCAGATCTTCTCTCAGAGAAGGGTTATAGACCACCACGCTGGTCCAATGCGAATTGGTGGACTTCATATACCTTCGAGAAATTAATGGGTACCTTTCAGGTGTGCAGATTTCCTTACGTCGTTTTCCTTCATCATTGAAACATAATATTTAATTGCTTAAAGGCACATTACTTCGGAAAGTACTCTTACTTTCCGGGACTTGCCAAATATGAGACCATAGTCCAAACTATCACTACTTGCACCCAAAAAGGGCGTACAGCTCTGCGTAAACCCTTCGTTATTAAAGCGACTGCGCAACTGCAACAGAGTGCTGATTTTTATCTGTGAGAGTCGTGATGACGTCACAGTTAGGGGGACCCGGGTGGATTTACACTATCGCATCTCATACCTCACGTACTGTACCTTCAAGGTATTCGCGCTTCCATCTTTGCATCGTCATAACATCGGTAGAATTACAATTAAGCAATAACTTGTTAGCATTTAACGTTCCAAAGAACATACCCATTGTGGTCATCGGCGGAGTAGTTGACCGTACGGACGGTACCGTCGGCCTCGACGAGAGAGTACTGTCCCTTTACGACGTCACCGTCGCGAGCTTCCCACTGGCTCTTCTGGTCGCCGGTGTGGCCGTCAGCAACGCCGTAGTTGAACTGGTAGCGGGGGTGGGACTGCAATGGAGTAGAAGACAGCATTTAATTAAAGATAGATTGGGCTTGTAGGTCATTTTTACAGTAGTTTAACATGAGCTCCAGGTCACTGTTTAAGATTGCAATGAATTAAGTGTAACTAGCCTTAACCATTAAGTCTTCAGCCATTTAGGTTGCCAGCCTCCGCTAGGAGATGAAACTAGAAGAAGAAAAAGACTTGACGAAAAGAGACGAATCGTAGGCTTCTTATTGGTAAGTTGTACAAGCGGCTGACCGCAGCGTTTTTAACATGAGTCCATTCTCCTTTGAGTATAAGAAATTTTCGAGACTTTGGTCAAGCAGAGGATGTTTATCTTTGAGAAGAGTTAGATCTACGTTGAGACTTCGTCAATCAATTGTGTTCGTTCAGCATCACTAACTCAAATCGGTAACTGGATGAGTGATCGACGTCAGAGGTCAGAAAGTGCGAGGACCTAGCTTATTTCTTTTTTCCTCTTCTTTGCCAGATCTTCTATTGGGCACTTACCTAGCTTATTTGGGTACTTGTAACCAAATTATTTAAGAAGCAGGAAAAATGCCTTTAGGATTTATTTGTACCATTCAATATGTACCATAGCAAAAATATACTTACATAAACCTCAACAGGGGCAACGGCGTGCGCCAGCGGAGCGCGCAGCACCGGCGCGTGGGAGACGATAGCACCGTGACCTGGAAATTACGACCATTCAATTACTGACTATTCCCAATCAACATCCCAGTACCTCGTTGTCTAGTAGTTAGCTGCTGGTGACAAGGCCCATGTTTCTCGAATCAGACCAAAAAATGTATTGGATTTTTCTGTCTAGAAATTTTCAGTAGTAGCCCATAGTTAGAAAGTAGACGGTTTGTCACCTCCGTAACTTCTGAGTTCAGAAGATTTAGAGCCGGGACGGCTCTAAGGTAAAACATTGGTAGCATTTTGTACGCAGGTCAATAATAATTATAAGAGCAAAATGACTAAAATGACATACCGCGATGAACAAATAATTACAGGCTTACTCTACCTAGTCCCAATCCGTATGCAGGGGCAGCCAAAGCGGGAGCAGCGTACGCGGGGGCAGCGTACGCGGGAGCAATGGCGTGAGCGACGGGGGCTGGGTGACCCAATACTATGCTCTGGGATGAGATGGCTCCATGAGGACTGGCAATAAGGCCTCCCTGGGCTACCACTACTAGAGCGCACGCTACTATCGCCTGAAAAAGAAACGAATTATAATGTGAGCCTTAATATTATTGAAACGTGAATATGTATGGACGGATGATCGCAAGCGATTCTCTATAAGCCGCTAGTCACAAGGGTGGAAGTCTCTACCAGAAGTGTCCACCTGTGGATGTCACTTGAGATAATGGTGGTAACTTTTATCAGTCATTGATGATCATCACTTTAATATAAACAATACGAAATAAATATTTATCCGTGTGAATGATTATAAACTCTTTAAACTTGAACAACTGTATCAATTTTGATATAATTTAGTAAATTCTGAAGTTAACAAATTGATTGTGGAAGAAATATTCAGGAAGAAAGAGAATTACCATACGAGAAATGGAATTGGCATTAATCTGAAAGAGTGAATCTTTAGAACTATTGAACTTGGCAAAGTTTTTACCCTATAATATTTAGGCCCTTTAACCTACTGAATTACATAATATTAAAACTTTATTATTTGAAGAAGTTTTTGCAGATTCAGACCCAGTTGATAAAACATTTTGAAAATAAATAAAATCACCTTTGCGAACATTTTCTAAAATATTTCTGAGACTGGGACGTGGGTTCACTGAGCACTAAGGGCTTGAAATGTGCCTAATTCTAAGTTACCTGGGGCTTTTATAGAGGCTGTAGTATGCCCTATAGATAGACCTAAGGTCTCGCCTGCGGTGTCGCGAACAAAACTATGTGACTGTGTGTTAGTGGGCGCTGCCGCACTAATCCAGATAGATTAGCTTACAGAGGATATACCTCCGGACTTTACTATTTAAAGTAAGTGATATCATACTTACATCATCAGTCATTTTGAACTTATCGCATCTACTCTATATATAATCTCAACGGCTAGTCGAAGATATGCCAACAATACGCATTTTTGTTGTGTATATATCTAGCACCTTGAAACTCAATTTGTAGAGTAGGTGTGCCACCCAATGCCAAATCAAGCTTAGCACCTGTAGTACTCAACGACTCTCAGATGAATTGCACTGTCACTGAATCAAAACGGCGCAAGACCGCGGCGTGTGGAAATCCCTTAAAAGTCCAGCAGTTAGACATATACCCGTTTGCAACAACTGCAACAGCTATTTTACTTCTGTTTATGCGGAACCTACAGCACATTGCTATTACCCCATAAATACTTATAGGAACTTTACTCTATAACTAACTTTACTAAATTATCTTGGTTAGGTCATAATCAGGATATTATTTTTTGGAATGGGGTTGGTATGGGAAGGACTCTTTAATTTTGCTAAATATTTTCCTTAGATCGTAGCTCCATTTAGCTAGCTCTTATCTCATACTATGTGTATCAAGATGCTTTGCTTATAATCAGTACCACTTAATAAAACAGTTCAATACAATATTTTTTTGTTACTTTGTCGCATCGACGTTATTGTATTAATTAAAGCCCTTAAACTTCTTATCCATAACTTTCTATTGGTACTGACCAAGCTAAGAATATTGATCTAGAACCATAAATTTATACACTTGTGAGTATAGAATACGGAATAAATTAAACTTTATGGTACAGTCTATTAAATAATTGCTTTATTGTGACAAAAATAGAAAACTATTGTAAAAAAAATTATTTATATAAATCATCATTTTATGTCTATTTTAAATTTATCAACGAAAACGACTATTTAATAAAACTTGTTATTAAAAATTAATATTCGAAATATGTTGTATAGTTAATTATTTATTTTATATTTAATTCTAATAAAAAATGATGTTCAGAACTGAGAATATTAGTTTACTTACCTGTAAATCTAAAGTTTAGTGTTTAGTTACTTCTATAAGTAACTAAACTAAATTAAATTCCAAGTCAATCAACACTTCTAAACGCTTACACCAGATGCCATTAACATTACAAAAACTCTTTATTAATTTCGTTTGAATGGTGAACGATATTTTTTGAGTGAAAACGTTTCGGTACACTAAAAGTTGTTTCTTTTCGAATTAAGGTTAACTTTTTGAAGTGGGTCACACAAATTCTTTGTCGCATATATATTTACGTTCAAATATATTGAAAGGCTTTGTTTAGTTTGAACTCTCCTTAAGTAAAGGCTTATCAAGATACTTTAATTTCTACTATTTGTTTACATTTTGAGACTAGATAACATAAAAGTATACTAAAATACTTAAGAATTTCATACTAACACAAAATTCTCTCGAGACTGGAGCCCCCTAGTGCACCATACAAATTAAGCAAATTATGTTAAATTCTTGTTTAAATATTAGCCAACCAGGTCTTAACATACACTTGAAAAAAATAAAATGGACTACTGATATTTCTCATTATTTTTGTGAAATAAGTTTATTCATTATTTGAACTAGTCTACTATAACACAAAACACTAACCTATACAACGTAACCCTCACGAATACTTCTAAATTGAACTTAATAACACTATATTCATAGCAAACTTAAAAAAAAACCTCTTCTTTGTCAACCGATAGACGTCCACTGCTGAAAATGGTCTCTTGTATGGGCTTCCACAGGCCTCGGTTTTACGGTGCCTGAATCCAATACTCCCTGCGATTCGTTTGATATCGTCGCTCCACCTTGTGAGGAGTCTAATTCGGATTTTCGTATAAAAATGTTTCGTGGCTTGGAAAGTTATAGTAGGGCGGACCACTTGCGTTTTACTAGCAGGTAAATGAAACAAAAGTGCATAAGAGATGATGAGATATCTGCGCGCTCTCTTTGGAACGTAAACATAATGTAAATCATTTGCTTTATTCATTGTTTACCACATAATAATACATCAGGAAGCGTGTCTTACGTCAATTAGGTAGATCAGTCCGGAATCGCGATTACATAGACAGATAAATGGTTACACGTGATATGAGAATAGAATAAGCCACTTTCATTCAATTACTATTAACAACAACAAATAGGATAGTTTAAATTTTTGTCATGTTCGACTCAGATGCCCTCCTATAATACATTTCCATGTTATTTAAATCGGTTATTTCACTCGAACGCACTATCACTATTGCAATGTCTCTAGCTTGTAGTCAAGATTTCGAGGATAGTAAAAAACTCATAAAGATTTTTGAAGTGAAAAGTTCTTCAGGCGCGTTGAGCGTTTTTTGGGGAAAATCTTATGGACTCGTTTCACTAACTTGCTCTTGTTAACAATATATTTGTAGCTACGAGTATGACGTATTTTTCCTTTTGTTGGCATGACTTTCCATGTTTATCTTTAGAACTAGCTTTTTACCGCAACTTTGTCCGCGACAACGTACCTACATTATTATTCCATTATCCCGAGGGAATCCTTTCTTTCCCCGGTAGAAAAATTGCCATTTCTTAGATCTTTTAATTTTTTCATGCCCTGTTATACAACATGGGCATGATTTATTTTTATTAAGAACTAGCTTTTTCACGCGACTTTGTCCGCGACAAGGTATCTACATTATTATTCCATTATCCCATGGGAATCCTTTTTTTTCCCGGTATAAAAATTTAAGCTCTCTAGATGTTTAGCTTTATCCATGAAAAAAAAATCAAGTCAATTTGTTGCTGTGTTGCTGCGTGACTGAAGAATAAGCCAACTAAGAAACACTTTCGCATTCATGGTGTTAGTATAATTTCAACAATCCAATTTTTAATTTTTTAGATATGAGTTTTGATCCCCAATACATCAACAATACAAGTGCTTTATGTCAGTGTGGATTTTAATATAATCCACTTTACATCTTTCATTCTACCGCGTAAACCACAATCAGTGCAGCCTTCGAACGACGAGTGTTAAGGCATAACTCACACTACAATCACACTAATATTATAAAGGCAAAAGTTTATATATATATGTGTGTGTGTGTGTGTGTGTGTGTGTGTGTGTGTGTGTGTGTGTGTATGTTTTTTACTCCTTCACGCCATAACAAATAAACCGAATTGGCTGTTTGGAATGGAGATAGCTCTTACCCAGAATTGACACATAATAGATAGATAGATAGATCATTTATTCACAAAAATGCAGGTACAATGTGATGGAAATATGGAATATCAAGCCTTTAAGCTGCACTTTATCCCAGAAAATTAAAGAGTTTCCGTAGGAAATTAAAAAAACTTGATCCACGCGAAGTCGCGGGCACCGTCTAGTTCAGAATAAATATTCTTCATTTTGGAAAATATATTTTCTTATAACTTTTATATTGAAGAAAGCATTAACAAATGATACGTATATAAACAAAATTAGATAAAATGTGGACTATAATAAAATCCGCTTTACATCTTTTATTTTACCGCGTAAAGTGTATTCGAACTAAGGCGTAACTCACACTACAATACAAAATAAGTTTTCTTCATTTTAGAAAAATAGATTTTCTTAGAACTTTTACATTGAAGATAACCTTACCAAATGGTATGAGTATTTACAAAATAATATTAAATGAAACGTTTTTATATGCGAAAAATATAATTACCTTTATTCAGATTATAACATTTAAATATTGTTGTCTCTCTTTCTACGTCATAGTCTTGCTGACAGTCATGATATTTTTTTGATTAATCAAATAATGGCTTTTTTGGGATAGCGGTGGGTTTCAGGATCTTTTCGTACATGAATTAAGTACTATTAGTTTAGATTTCTGGGGTAGAAACAGCCTCCAGGACATAGACGAAAGAAAAGCGCCTAGGCCCACGAAATCAATCGCTCATTCAGTAACTGACTTGGGAAGCAAGTTTTTAGTTTAGAGCATTCTGTCAGTTTCACAGTTTTACAATTTCATAGCGTTCGATCAGTTTTTACAGTTTCAGCACGGCTGTCAGTTTCAAAATTTTATAGATTACAGCGTACTGTCAGTTTCATAGTTTTACAGTTTACAGCGTTCGATCAGTTTTACAGTTTCAGCACGGCTGTCAGTTTCAAAATTTTATAGATTACAGCGTACTGTCAGTTTCATAGTTTTACAGTTCCAGCGCAATTGTCAGTTTCACAGTTCTACAGTTTCAGAGCGACTGTCGTATTTGAGCGCACGCCTTAAAATGCATTGATGTGAATCATCGTGTCATTAACCGACGCTATGCAAATGAAGTCCAACAAGTTTTCATAATTATTACGCTGAAGGTCAAATTAAACGATGCCGTTATGTTTTCTATTTCCGATTCAAGTGTTTTATATATTTACATAATATGCGAGTTCGAATTGATTTTATAATGAGCCAACTATAGACTGCGATTTCATTCGCGGGACTTTTATAAAAATCCCATGAGCATCCTTAGTTTTTCCGGGATAAGCAAACCCTATCCCACTCTCCAGGGCTCTACACCCATGCAAAAAATTACGTCAATCCGTTGATCCGTTCCGCTCGGAGTATCCCTGCGAAATCAAATCAGAAATGAGGAGATCCGTAGGAGAACCAAAGTCACCGACATAGCTCTGCGAGGGGCGAAACTGAAGTGGAAATGGGCGGGGCACATAGTTCGAAGAGCTGATGGTCGATGGGGTCCCAAGGTGCTGGAGTGGCGACCCCGCACCGGGAAGCGCAGCGTTGGCAGACCCCCCACTAGGTGGACAGACGACATCAAACGAGTCGCAGGGAGCCGCTGGATTCAGGCGGCGCAAGACCGAGGCTTGTGGAGGTCCATACAGGAGACTTATGTCCAGCAGTGGACGTCCATTAGTTGATAAAGAAGAAGATGTTGATCCGTTTCTCCGTTGATCCGTTTGTTCGTTGCTGCTTGATTGAAAGACAAATCATCAAACAAACACACTTTCGTTTTCATAATATAATATTATTTTAAGGATAGCAGGGATTTTAGTTTTATTAGTAGCCTAACCTATGTAGACTTTTGCCCATAAACTTTAACTGAATAGCTTTTTCGCTAGTTAAAATTTGATATTGAACCTGTCATATTTAAAAGCGATTTTATACAAAGTTCATAAATGAGTAATTAATTCTCACGGTCTTGATCTACTGATTATTATCGCCTCGAATATTTGAGCGAATTATATAAGGAAAGGTAAAAAGTTGAACTACTATAATATAGGGATATGCCTTTCATAACTCCCACATTGCTATAAAATATTAATATTAACCCGGTTTGAACTTATCTGTGTCATACTTTAAGTTGGATAATAGGATTTTGATTTTTATTAGTAGCACCGTAACTACGTCCAATTTCTAGAAAGAGACCAATCACGGAGTTCAACTCAATGAATTCAAATCAATGAATTTCTGCAGTTAAAACAAAACTGCATAATATTATAAAATCTTTGTCCTTGTTGCCGTTTAATTAATGATTAAACGAACTTACCTGTAAGTTACCTGAAGTTCGATTATAATTATACAAGGATTCGTCCGAAGATTTAGATAGCAAAATGTTGTCATGAAATCATTAAAATATAGGGCCGTAATATAGGTATGTATTATTTAATACACCTACATATTTTTAACCTTTCGTCATATAATTGCTAGGTACTCGCACCTAATACTCGAGTATGTGCAATTACCTGTTTGGCATGGTATGGTAATGGGGTGGACCAAACACTTGCTTATACTCGAGTTATAAATACTAAGCAATAAAATATATAATATCGCTGTTGCGTATTGCTGTAGAGAATTGACACATTTGCTACATTCTGGTATCTGAGTGTAGATCTAATCATTATTCATAGGTGCCAACCTAGGGGTAATATGCGCCTACAGAATTTACGCAAAAATTTATTTAAGTTGAACATAACTTATATCCAATGTAACCACTCAAAAGAGAAATCTGCTACTCTTCTACGCATTTCATGATCCATCTGAGATTTGCGTAGAAGTTTACTCATCTGGATCTTTTAAATGACAACTTGTTTCTCATTTTTCGTGAAAAGAAAAACATTGGCATCCACCGATAGAATTGAAAACACGTCATACTCATGGTTAACACTGTGTTTTGCATAATACATGTAGGTGATGTGAACTCCCGAGATTTTCCCCTACTTACCAAAAACCCTTCATTGCGCCGAAAGAAGTTTTCACTTCAAAAAAGTTATATTGGAACGAAGTTCCTTATCGCGCGTTGTGAAAGGGGGCTAGACGGAAAAAATTCTTACGAAAAGTTGTCACGACACTTTTTGCTATCGGCGTCGCATGTTTCTCTGTCTGTCTCTCTCTCTCTTATAGAAAGTAAGCCAGATATTTTCATTTCTATTTCGCATTGAACTTCGTTCCATCCGGGTGTCCGTTGACACCTCTCAAGTTTTTCAACATAGAGCATAGCCTTGAGAAAAGCCTAGTGTTTCATTTGGCCCTTCAAACATTAAAGTACCAAATAAAACTAAAGTATCGATGGAGCTTTAGAGTATTACTGACGTATAGAGCTTTAGATTATTTCTGACTATACTGACATTCAAATATGGAATAATACTACGGGGTCCATGAAAATGGCCCTAATGTGTGACCTCCTTATGCAAACAGATAGATTGTAATAATCCGATCGAATTTGAATTTAAGCATGAATTGACCATGTAATGGAATGCACCTTTATGTTCTGACCTTGCAGGCTTTCGAACAGGCATTAATTGTTAGTAAAACTTCTCAGAAGATTGAATGAATATCTACAGTAGGTATACGAAATAATTTACTCTTAAATACTTACCTATAGATCTATCAAAACTGATTGGCTTGAACATAATGCATTCAAAAGCATTGAATAAACCTATCAAACCGCATCCAATAATTACGAATAGGCATTGTAAATTTATAATACTGGTAATTATTATTTGTGTAGGTCAGGAATATTATTTACAGGAAACGATCATTTATATAACTAAAATATATTCATATCTCAGTTATTATGATATTTTTATAATAAAATTTTATTATAATTTACTTTTAGATAATATTATATACCAATTGGTTATATATCTTACGTTTTACAACAAACATAATAATTATTATTTTAGGCTGCAATGAGTTTCGAAAAATAATAATAAAATACTAGTATTATTATTATTACTATGTATTTCACGCTGAGCCTTTTTCCAGTATATTAGTTTTGTAAAATATATATGCCCTACCATTATTGCTATATTTTTTTTTGGTTTTAACCTCACAATTAATTTTAGGAGGCCGTATCATAACATAAATGTCAGTAGATTAGAAGGATATGGTTAGTTTAAAAGGTTTCTAAAGTAGAATACACATTGAAATAAAAAAGTGCGATTTCCATTTTTAATAGCAAAATTCTTTTTTAAATCTATAGTTCAAAAGATTTTAAAATTAAATCCATATTAATAAATAACACTACTAATAGTAAAAAATTAAAAATGTTAAGTCAATATCATTTAATAGAATTCTAGATTATTAGACTTGTTATTCCTTTTCAGTTTTTATTTTTACCGACTACGTGTATGTGTGTACCGCACCGCCTACTACCGTAGCACCAAAATTACTGAGCCAATTTTGATAAATGAGGTGTCAATCGACTCTTTATCATGATTTGTATAACATAAGCTACATTTTATGCGAAAAAATCAATAAAACGGTTTTTTTATTCGATGACAAGATAGCCCTTGACTGTGATCTCACCTGATGGTAAGTAACGATGCAGGCTAAGATGGTAGTGAGCTAACTTGGAAGAAGTATGGCAGAGTACATTCAACCCCTGCCCCTAACCCTACGGTTGTTAATTTTTACATTCAGTTTTCCGTAGTCGGGTTACAGTTTTTAAACTTTTTTTATGTCGTGTCATTTTTGTCGCAGTTGTTCGCAGTTGCTTACCTTTTGTATGGAAACGCCTTAAGGCCAGTAAGAGTGCGGTTTAGTCGTGCGGTGTTGCGACAATGGCAGTCGTGTCACGGCCGCGCCCGGTGAATGCGGTGAATGTCCACGAACACATGTGTACATTGAATAAAACATTCGGTCGTGAAACACCCAATTTGGACCACATACGCCTTATCTGTTTCATTTTTCAATTGGAAACTATTATTGTAGTACCTGCATTAATAAAAGATATGTGTCTTGTTTTCCAATTTAGACAAGTTGATAATTGTTTATAATTATTAATTTATTATTCGTATTTATTTAAAGTTTAAAATAACTGCTGCTTTAAAAGAACTTGCTGTATAGTTTAATAACAAATAGTAAGGTGAATAATTAGATTTTCTGTACTGATTCCTATTCGAAAAGAACATAAATATGTAGGATATTTCATTTAAATAAACGTTGGAGTATGAATATCCTGAGATTTTAAACGTCCTTGTGAGGTAATGCGTGGCCTACACTCCAGCACGCTCCAGTTTCTTTACTTTCACTATCATTGTACGATGGCTTGCGCAAGCGCCTATAACTGATACAGCCTCGTCAAATATAATCACTCGTACATTGCTGAGAAACAATTGCATAATTAAAATGTAATCTGTTACTCTGCTCAATAATAGTCAGCTGATTAACAAACTTTCTTCATTTATATGCCCCTAAGCAATCAAATGATGATTATTATCTGAATGATGAATAGGAATCTATACTCCTATATTTTTATATAGGTACATTGGTTATATTAAGAAAGTACCTATGTTGAAATAGCTTATGAACGTAGAAAAGAAACAAGCACTCTTGCAATGGTTTCTACAAGTAATGTGATTTGTATATATCGCTAACTTTGACACAGCAAATAATTTGAAAATAAGATTACGAAACATTTTTTATTAGAAAATGTAGTAAACCGTATAAATTATAACAAGTAGAATCAACAAAAATAAATTAACCTTAATAAAATTTGACTCAAGTAAATCACAGTCATTCATTCTGTCAATTCCTTAAGTTACAATAACAGTTATTGTGTATCAACATGTATAATAATGCCAATATTAAAATAATGCCAGTCTTTACAATACCTATTCTAGTTTGTATGTACATCTTAAATATCAAATATATCTAAAATATTCAATAAAGGCTTCTTTTTCTTTACGATTTTACGTACTACTTCTGTGCGAGTACCTCGAAGGGGTTTGTGAAAGCGCTCATCTTCAGAAGTTTCATCAAATTCTTCATCAGAGTCTGAATGATATGGCGAGTCTATAAAACGTGGTGGTTTTTTGAGCTTCTTTTTGGGAACTAAAACATAATCGTCTAAATCCTCGGGCTCATATAATTCTTGATTTTTATGGGGCTTATGTTTTTTCTTTGGTCTCGGAGGCAAATAATCAGAATAGGAATCTTCCGAATGAGGAATGTCTGATATACCAGGGTAACTGTTTTTTGTTGATGACCAGGTATCATCTGACTTATAGGGTTTATATCGCTCATTTTGCTTATACATGTGAATAAGTTTTTCAATTTCAATATTAGACGAATCTCCCAAATACTTGTCGTAATCATTATACGTTTCAGATGTCAGAGATGGGTATTTTTGCTTACGAAAATCTAAGTCAGCAACATTGGTGTGAAGTTTGTTTTTATGCTTTTTACTTTTAGTATTGCAATTTGGATCGAAACTAACTCCAATATGGCTATGTCCACTGGCTTCAGCGTTAAGATCATCTCGTTGATGATTAATACTAAAACTATGCGTGTATTCACTGGGTTCCATATCCAATGGATATTTTGGCCGTTTTGATAATGAATAATCTTTGAATGACTCGTATGAGTCATAGGGATGCCTTTTTCGTTTTTTTTCGATCGATTTATACGAATCTAAATCAGCGTCTTCTGAAAAATCATAGTTTCTTTCATAGTCTCTAAGTGCCTTTTCTTCCATTACATCTTCTTCATCCGTCGGGCGAGATTGTAAACCATCTCTATTGACTGTTGCGGTAAATCCAGTATTCGGACCAGCAGAGTATTCTACAGATCTCATAGAACCATCTGGCTCTATTACACTGTAATGACCTGCAATGATAATAAAATTATTATTTTATGATAACAAGTTTAGAAAAGAATTAAAAAGAAAAGTTTTCGTTACCTTTTACGGTGTCACCGTTTTTAGCTTCCCAAACAGTCTTTATGTCACCGGTCTGCCTATCGGCTACTCCGTAGCCATATGAATAATTCGGATTTTCCTGAAAAATACAATAATAATTGATCAATTCTTGGTGTCAACACACATGCATAATTTCTACACACCCCTCAATTAGGTAGATGTGCTGTATTGGAAAAAACGAGGAATGTGTAAAATGATAGCTTGCGTGCATTGACTCCGTATTTTACTTATTGTGACCATTCGTTGCATGACTGTTGATTATACTTTAGTATTCAGAATAATCAATGAGGTTTTTAATCGTTTCCATAAAATTGGAATGCAACTTGTGTAATCAAGTCTAAAAGACGTGAGAGTACAGATGTCAGTTCGTCTAATAGCATACTTTCATCGCTTCACTTTCGTTTACGATACGCTTCTTGAATACATACTTGCACTTTTTTACGAGCTAGCTACTAAATTTTATGTGCCTATTTTATTGCTCGCATGACATTGATAAATTAACAAGTTAAAACTTTCATAAATAATTAATTGAGAGCCGACGCTATGAGTCAATTAGGTATTTATTAGGTAACCAATTGAGTGGCAATTTGAGGCATTACTTAGAAATTGCATTTAATTGAGGACATCCGTTAATCTTCGATTGGGTTAAGTCATTCGATCATTATATTGAACAGAAGCTGTGAATACCACTCGCCGGCGATCATCTCCTCAAGTTCAAGATGAGCGGGTGGCATGCGCCCGCGCTTCACGTCAATGTCAATGACTGATCGTTTACTTTCAACTACTTCCGCGATGCAACGTGCGTTTCGTATTTAATAAGCAGGAATTTATTTGTTTGTTTATAAAGTAGTCCGATTCCTCTTTAAAAACTGAAGTGAATAAATAATTAGCAATAGTTCGATATCATACATAAACAAATCTTTATACATACTAACTACTTAATATAATTTATTTTATTTTTTGATGTACACACATAGTAAGTATATATCGCAAGTATGTTTTTCATTTATGAATATTATTATAAATTAACGAATACATATATATGTATTATATTAATAGTTTATTTGAAATTGAATCTTCAAATATTTATTACACTTCTAATAAATGTAGAATAGATAACAACAGGCAAGACTAAGATAAATCTCCTATTTTTGTATATAAGTTTTACGTAATTCCTTAGTATCGACACTTTTATATATTTAAACCGTATTTAAATAAAAAGTAAGTCAAGGATTTGTTATGTCAATAATGACAATACAGATAATACGCGTTATTTAACGGTCAGTTCGCATGTTAATGAAAATTGCTACACTATTTTCTGAATATTGATTTGAGAAACTTTATAATATAGTTAAACGGCAATGGTTCTTATACATACTTTATACGATTTCTTTGAAAGTGTGCAATTTTATTGCAAAGAGAAAAATAATAAACAGGACATTTTTAAATTCTTTTATTAGAATCTCCTAAGTGCTAAAAATCATGACACTCAAAGCATAAATAACGTATTTAAAATTTTTAAAGACTTCATTTTAAACATTGAATAAAGTTATATAATTAAAAATTGACTGTCAAAAATATAAAAATGTTAATTATGAAAACAAGCTAGAAGTCCATTTGAGCAAGGTTTAGTATATTAAACTCTCAATTATAATGTTCTAGATAATTATGCTAATACTAACCTATTTTCAATGAAAAAAAAAACCACGTCTCATCACAATATAATGTGATTTTAAAAATATAAGTACTAATGTGGGCTTAAACTTTAAAGTAGTTCAAACGATGGTGAAAAAAGTAGATACCCTAGGGCCTTGGGAACCGGTGGCTCAAACGATTTTTTTAATAACTTTCAAAAAAGGTAATCGAGTTTAAAGGGAATTCAAGAGCTGGCTAAGAATTTAGTCGTACTACGCCGTGCTGGGGTGACATCAATGTGATTTAAGATTTAATTTTAGACGTAACTAACGTAGTGTTAATTTAGATTAAAGTTTATTATATAAATTATTTTAACGTAAAAATATTTTTATGTAAGTACATTAGTCATTTTCAGAAATTACTTTTTATTGACACTTTAAATTAAATTTTTTATGGAAAAATGGAAAATAAAATTGAAGTCTCTTTGAATAATATAATTTTAAGTTAAACTGTATTTTGTACTTGCCGAAGTTTAAAAAAATGTAAAGTTAGTTGACGAAACACTTGTTATGTTTCCGAGTACGCAAATATCGAAAGTGAAGCTGTGTCGACATGTGGTCCTGTACTGCCTACGGTCCACATTTCCCCATAATCTCAAAACACGTTTTAAGTAGGCATAAGTGCACCAATTGAACCAGTTTTCATTAATATTGTATGTGACATAATAAGCCAATTGACCGGTTAAGATTAGGTATTATTCCTTTATATTTCAAAATAATTGTGATCAATAAAGAAACTAGTACACATTAATTGCTAATATTATATTTTCCATCAATCCTATTTATAGAGTACCACCTACAAGATAATATTTTATACCTTGATCTACGAGTGCATTTTGAAAATGCGATGCAAAAACCAAGACTTTGTTTTTTAATTTCAGGACTACTAAACCAGATAAGACAGTTCTTTTTTCTTATTTTCCCTGGTCATTTTTTTATTATCCTACTATCCTACTAATATTATAAAGACATGTATGTATATGTGTGTGTGTGTGTGTTTGTGTGTGTGTGTGTGTGTAAAAAATTATAGTTCCCGCGGGATTTTGAAAACTAATTCCAAGCGAATGAAGTCACGGGTATCAGCTAGTATAATATATAAATAAGAAAATCATAGTCATCGATTAATGTTAGTAAAATAATAATATAATCAATCAAAGAAGTTTAGGCGTATGTATGTACGTACTTCATTAGGTTGCTGAAACCCTGTAGGCTGGCCAATAAAGTGGTCTTCTTGCCCGTTTGAAAGTAAAACTTTCACTATAATTACCTGAAAGGAAATGAAAGTGTCATTTATTGTCTTTCCACTGTTAATGTATTTTAATGGCAGTTTGGATGCAAACACTTATTAAAATTACGTTTAATAACATTAATTAATACGTTTGAGGATAAATTGAATGAAATCGTTTTGTAAAAAGTAACTCATTTTAATAAGCTCACCAAATAGATAAAATAGAAAACATCAAGAACATTCATTGATTATTTAAAATGAATTCATAATATCATTTTAATTTTAATTAATTTCACTGTTATTTAAAAAATACATAAAAACTTACCAACACTGTTAGTAATTTAGCCATAATCACTAATCCACTACGCGGTCAAAAGCACTGCAGGATACGACGTCATTCACTAATTTCTATTTATTTTTTTATTTCGCAACAAAAACTAGTGTCAATCTGTCCATATCCAAGGTTGAAGCTACGCGAAGACGGCATGCGATGTTCATCACTTACCTATTTATAAACGCACACTATCATACCAGTGATATGCGTATGCACAGACGCACACTTAATAAATGCTGTCATTTACCTAGGATTAGGGAACCATATAATCCAATCGAGAGAGGACAAAGTCTTTTTAATTAAAATCGATAAATGGGTGTGCATTTCATCGTTGGGGCAACTGATCAACGTTCGCTGCTAGACTCACATAGGAGTCCTGAAGGGACTTCAAAGGGACTTGAAGGGTATAAAAAGTATAAAAAGGGTGCAAAGTAAGCCTCAATAGCGGATAGCCCAACGGTTAAAGGTGCGGACTCAAAACTGTAAGGTCGCAGGTTCGAATCCCACCCGTTGCCTACCTATTGTCGTACCTACTTCTAGCACAAGCTTTCCGCTTATTTGGAGGGAATAGGAGGATATTAGTCAACTTCAGCTTGGCTAATATTCTTTAAAAAAAAAGTCTTTATTAGCTTGTGAAAGCTATCCCCGACGATCGATGTTGCGTATCCTACTATCATTAGGCGCATCATACAAAGCTTCAGTTTCTATTGTTCTGATTGGCTGTAGAATTTGTGTTGCAACAAAGCGCTTCAGCCAATAGTGAGAGAGTGTCAGCCAATCAGAGATGATTGCGATTGTCACAATTTAGACAATCCTGGAGCAGATTATGACATCTATTACATTGGATGCTACAAGTACTGTAAGATATCTTACCCAGATGTTTGTGACAAAAATCTGGTAATTTCTCTGCTACATTTTTCATGAATGATAGAATTGATTGGTGAGTGTAGTGATGGTTTAAGTTACACCTACATGAAACGGTGGCGAACTTAATTCGCCTTAAAACAAATTAAAGGCAAAAATGACATAATTGAAATAAAAATTATCTTTAAGACATTCTAAGTAATCAAAGTATATCTACATTTATTTTTTGTCATAGAACTTAATTTCTAATTCTTTACCCCTAATTTCTAACCTTATACATTTTAAAATTGTACCACTAGGTACTGTTGACATTTGTAGGGTAATAAAAATATCTGGTTCTTATTCTATATTTTAATAAATAGGAATGTCCGCTAATTCTTCAAAAGCTTGCAACCCCACTTCGGATGCGCTTACATTAATTACGCTGACTATTATTTAGGCCTGTGCCTACAGTAGACAATGTACCCCGGATGGAGGTTAGACTAAGTTTCCTTAAATCTTGAATACGATAGCCATAATATCTAGTTTGATAAAATCTTACTAGTAGTTCCATAAATAAAAGCCTTTGAGTTGCACAAAAGCCATAGAATACTTACTTCATCACTAAATTTTTTTTATCTTTTAAAAATGGTGGTAAATTATAAACCTTTTGCGAAAAAGTATCAACTAAATTCCTTTGTTAGTAACAGGCTGTTACTAACAGCTATACAATTAGATTGTAAATAAGATATAGGCTTATAATAAATAAATAAACCAAAATATAGGACCTCTACCAAAGGACAATGGGGGATTTTATATGGACCCCGTCCCCACCCTCCAACAGTCATGGGATGCGTCTCAATATATTTACTAGGACCCAATAAAAGAAAAAATACATGTTTTAGTTACAAAATCAATGGGGTTTATTTATAATGAAAACAAACCTTTCGGGCAAATGTATACAAAAGTGTATGTTTTTTGTAAACAAACGCTTATTTTGTGTAAGAAATAAGATTTGTTGGACAATAATATGTTTATTTTGAATTAAAAATCATATTTAACCCGTCAAGTTAAACCCGACCCCTTCCCCATCATCGCCTCCCCGAGGACCGCCGGGTTACCTCTGCGTATCTCCCGTTAAGTATGTGTCGTTATTATTTTTTATGCGCGATGTTACTTAAAATATCTAAGTTTTTAAAGTTCCTGGTAAGATAAAGATTATCTTATTAAGAAGACAATATTGTTTTCCGTATTCTATTCCTCTTTACTGCACAGTAAGTAATTGTATATGTAAAAAAAACTAATAAAAAATCGAATAAAAATATACTAAAATATATTATAAATCCGATATTGGAATGTGGTCCCATAGTAAAAAAATATCCATTCTAGTAGACGCTTCGGATGACACTTGTTTCAAATCTGTTGGTGGGTGGGGACGTTTTTACCCGTTGCCCTTCTCAGTTGGAAAAGCCTTTACATTTACATCAGTAGATATCAGTTCATAAGATTCAATATTGACAGATTTGGAAAAATAATTGACAAGTACATTATCGAGGTCGTTTTATCCTTTATTTTCAACTGTGTTTTATTTGCATTCTTTGAAATATTACAATTGACAATATAATTCGAGTGCGTGTTGTCATTTCCGATATCATGCATATTTACAAAACTGTCGAACGTCAACTTCGTGAGTTACCGAGCTACAATCTACTTAAATATAGGGATACAGACTAGATATATTAAAATTTATTACTGTATTTATATTATCAACCAGTCCATTATATTTCATGCACGAGCTCTTCGCATAATGATGATATATTAAGTGACGAAGAATGTTCCTTCTTCATTTCCTTTTTAACCAACTTTTATAGCATAATATTATTATTAATCTTTTCAGTCGTAATGATTAAATATTTTAATATAAACTGAGGTACTACTACTACGTTAGTAATATTTTGAATTTAAGTGGGAATTGATTTGGTTCAACTTGAGTTATTTTCATCTCTTTAACAAAAAGTAAGAACATCAAAGTAAACATATGAAGCAGGTAAGTACCTACAAGGTACCTCAAAGGTTCTTGTGTAAAGTATTACACAAGTTTGTAAATCTTTAGTTCTTACAAATTTAGATCGATGTTTTTTTCAACTAAGCGGAAATATAAGAATAAGAATTTAGTAAAATAATTAAAGCTCTGTAATATTTTAAAGCTTTGATATTTTGAAATTTTTTTCTAGAACCAATAATAAGATCGTTGGTTCTATGTTCGCAATAATCCATTTTTGAAAGTTTTTGATAATCTTTGTTAATAATATACCTACTATCGTATAAAATAATCATCTATATGTAGTTAATAATCTCAACTTCGGACTATATTATATCGCTCTTATATTTTAAATTCTAAAGAATTTTCGTCTAGGTAAAAATAAGAAACAAAAAAAAAATATTTCGTCTTTAATTACGAAAATAATAAATTATTTACAAGTATTTTAACATGATGATATTGCATAAAACTATCTTAATATTTAAAACTGTTTAATGAAAATCTATTTACACTTTCGCGCAATATCACAGCTTTATTGCCTCCTCCTGCCATCTGTTGGTAGGTGATGGAACTTTTATGTGCAGAGCCATCTAGTGGTAGCCGTAGTAACTAGTGTGGTAATTATTCTTGTAAACTTGTGGGTGGTATGCGTGGCCTACTCGCTTGACAACCGCATTGAAACCATTGTGCTTGTCAGCTGTGTACTCCACTATGCGCGTAGTGCCGTCAGGGTCCGCCACTGAGTAGGCACCTGGAAACATTCAATAACAAATTCAATACATTCTCCCACTATAACGTCCTCCCGACCGAATCTGGCCACGGCGGCCAATCTCCACAGAGATAATCCATCTGCGCGGGAGATATTATAGTGCTTTACGGGGCACGGGAGTGACTCACCGCCAACTTCCTAACTCCGGGCTAGTACTGAGAATTTTTTGACAGAAAAACCCAATACATTTTCGACCCGGGAATCGAACCCGGAACCTCGTCATCTGCAGTTGAACTTGCTAACCACTAGACCAGCGAGGCAGTTAAGTTAGTCCCCCACTACACACACAAGGTAAGTAGCTATATGTATACACATATAGGGTGAGAGAAGAGGGGGAACCTTATTACTTTAATTCCTACAAGTACAAAATAATACAAGTTTAAAGTAAAAAAAAAACTAACTTAAAATCTAAATAGGAGGCTAAACCTGTAGCTCTTCTGTAAATCTTTTGGCTCTTTTATCTATATTTTCATAATCTGTAACACGGTTTCAGGTAAGATTTCAATTAAATGTATGTGGTTTTACCTTTAACTACATCCCCATCGCGCGTCTCCCATTTCGTCTTGAAATCGCCAGTGTGAGGATCATTTACCGAGTAGTCGTAAGAATACTTGGGATACGCCTGAAAATGTAAGAAAGCAAACTTAATGTTAATGCAACATGCATTATACAGCTCATAAGTTAAATAAAGTAATAATAAAATCGTTGATTTGGTACTTCTACTAGGTACATCCTGATAGTATTCTATTAAAATATCCGTTTTTATATCCCAACAAGAATCTAAAGATGTGTTTCCATATATTTCTTTTTAATAAAATCATTTATATTACAAGACGGAATGTCTTTCGAGAAAAATACAGACACTGTATCGACGCTATACAAAAGACATCAACGAGCACTGGCCGGTGAGCTCAATAATACGAAAATAATATTACGGTCATACAATAGACTTCAACGGCAATTATCTCCATTATTTTGAATTATTGCATTATTTGTGTTTGGTTAGAATTCTTATAAGTGTAAGTATCTTTAGAAATAACTGCAGCTGTACTAAACTTACTTACTATTTCTGCATTAATCACAATTGTCGCCAAATACTCTAGGAATTCAAACCAATATCTTTAATGCCACTCTAAAAAGTTATTGAATTTTTCTATCGACAAAATATTGTGTATTTGGTTTTTCTGTCAATAAACTCTCAGTGCTAGCTCGTATTAGGAAGTATAGGCGTTGTGTCACCCCTGTATCTTGGAGAGCACGTAAAGACCGGCATCTAGCGCCTGAACTCCGTTCGTGTCGGATTACAGTTCCAGCGGACTATGAGAGTGAGAAAAT
Organism: Hipparchia semele; assembly: GCA_933228805.2. Lineage (NCBI taxonomy): Eukaryota > Metazoa > Arthropoda > Insecta > Lepidoptera > Nymphalidae > Hipparchia > Hipparchia semele. The sequence continues at coordinate 10,576,574 of OW121714.1, forward strand.
AGAGAGTGCAGCTGTGTTTACACCACTATTATAGTGTATAAGTGTGTGTGAATTATCTCATTGGCCAGCTCCCGTGAAGATTAAACATCTCCGTGGAGATTGGCCACCGTGGCCGGATTCGGTCGGGAGGTCTATTTTATTAATGGCTGCTACTTTAAGCAATCCAACCTGCATTATTACAGCGTCGGTCGCGGAAGGCTGTCGCAACTATACAAATGACATAGGACAAATATACCGTATATTGTGTCATGTCGCAAAGAATACGTCACGGTGTATTCACGCGGGGTCATGGTTTGTTAGATTTTGAGAAACTTATAGATGATTCAAACAACCTATAAAAGTTAATCTAATCTTAACAGACAGAAAAAAATATTGAAATCATACTGGTAACTTACTGGTACTTTACTTAAATTTTAATAACACGTGTCTTAGGATAATTAAAGTAAATATTGTTTTTTTTAAGTATTTAACTTATTACAATTTTGAAAATCACGACAAATGTTGGTAGACAACTAGCATTACCTACCCATTTTTTGCAATGCAGTTCAAAATTCCATACTTTAAAGCCAAAATACAAGTATTACAAAAACAGTCCTCCGTGGTCTTCGGCTGCAGTTGCATTAAATATTTAGTGAGAAAATATAGAGTGCGTAATAATATCTCCTGCTAGTCCTCATTGAGATTTTCCACCGTGGTCGAAAATCGATCGGAAATAGATTAATTTTGTTCACTTTTCATTGTTATCTTACAAAGAAAATACTTACGTAATGTTCACTGTGGTCATTGTATCCACTGTATCCGAAATTAGAGTATCCAGGGTAGCCTCCGTACTTTGCGTAACTAATGTAGCCCGCCTCAGCCGCGGCGCATATGACCACTAACAAACAAACCTGTAAGTTGTAACATATTAATAACTTATTATCTACTGTGTTATTAACCATTGAACATAGTAAAAGTCATCTAAATTACAAATCTTCTTCCTTTATTATAGTGTATAAAACAAAGTCGGGTATGTTCGAACACTTATAACTCTAGAACGGCTGGACCGATTTTCATGGTTTTTAATTTGTTGTATTTGTATCCGTCTTTTTTGAATTGACAAATTGACTGAAAAAAAATATGAAAAAGTTTCATTTTCTCATACATTTTGTATTGAACGGATTTTTTAATGGCAAGGAAAGTGACCTTTTACCCCGAAAAAACAAAATGTTTCCGAAACATGATCGCTAACTATGGGCCTCGTAAGAAGGCTCAGAGACGCTCAAATGGATAGAGTGTCCCTGCAAGATCAAAATAGAAATTAGGAGATACGTAGAATTACCAGAGTTACCGACATAGCTAATCTACTCGCAAAGCTAAAGTGGAAATGAGTGAAGGCACGTGGCTGGAAGAACGATGAGTTTTGGGATCCAAAGGTGCTGGAATAGCGATGCGCAGTATTGGAAGACCCCCCCTAGGTAGACGGTCTATCTCAGGCGAATCACCGGCATCCGTGTGATGTAGGTGGTACAGGATTGTGTTCTGTGGCGAATATTCTAAGAGATCAATGTCCAGCTGTGGACTTCTATCGGTTGATTGATTGATTCAATAAATTGATTTGAATTTGAATTTTGAATTTGAATTTGAGAGGACGATATTTCTTCACCATGAAATAAAATGTAAACAGCGTGGAGATAGTGAGTCATTTGTTTCGTAATAGTGCAAGGGAATAGTACAGTAAATAGAATGACTAATTGAAATACAGTAACTCAAAAAACAAAATAATTATAAATACATATTAATTTTTTGCCAAGGTTACATGATTCATGAGACATGACACAACAATGCATGTTACATGTGTGTGACGTCGTATATTACATATTACCTTATCAAGAACAATAGAGCTTAAAACAAACGCAGGAAGCGTTTAATAAATGATAAGTGAGTCTATAGGTAGTTTCCGGTAATATACGCTTCAATAGCATCGATATCGGGCATTACGGAGTATAAATACTGAACATACGCTAAAAAACGTTAAACTATCCAAATACTTACATAAAAGATAGTAACTTTTTTAGTTACTATCAATACAGAGTTACACAGTAATAATTTTTATATTAATTGAAACCTCAATAGCCCAATAATTAAAGGTGCGAACTGAAAACTGAAAGCGTAGGTTCGAAACCCACCCGTTGCACTATTGTCGTACCCACTCCTAGCGGTTCCACATTTAGGGTCGACAGACTAAAGCATGTATGTCACAAAAACTCATATTTTTTTTATTAAACCAATATTCATTTATTTTAATATATGAATATTAAAAAAAAAAAACCGTCTGACTAAAGCACATAATGTTCAAGTTGAAGTGAACGGCTTTGACTTATGTGCTTGTCAGACGGTGTATTATTATTATAACTCTTGAAAATTATTTATTGAATCAAAAGTTTTCTCATTGGGTAAAGTTGCATCACTCATTCCTATTTCTTATCTTGTATAATATATCCGGTATAATTTCAGTCACTAATTGTCGTCAAGCGCAAGTCTATGTTGCTATAAAAAAAACTTTTGTGCAAACAACGGGCTGAACCTGCTCGGACTTGACACAGAGTTAAAATAAGCCACAAATAGTAACGTGCTTACATAAATCTGTCTTGTTAAAACTCTCTGAGCGTAGGAGAGTGCGATCTATATATTTCAGCCCAGAAAAGTTAGTAGCGTAGTGCTACGTACAAGGAGGATATTGGTTATATACTTCAAGGCTACGTATTACCTTGATGTCTGAAATACACGGAAGATGTGAAAGAGTATGTGGCGCTTAGCAATGACTAAAAAGTATGATACAGACTACAGCTAATAATGTTGTGTTATTCCATTATGAGTTGGAGAAAAGTTAATTCTGAGTTTTATTTGACACTAGTTGATGCCCGCGGCTTCGCTTGCGTGGATTTAGTTTTTTAAAAATCTTGCGGGATCTCATTGATTTTCCGGGATAAAAAGTAGCACATGTCACTTTTCCGGTCCTCAACTATATTCATGCAAAAAATCAGGTCGATCCCTTGCTTTGTTGCCGCGAGATTGAAGGACAAACCAATAAACTAACAAACAAACACACTTTCGCATGTATATGATTTCAAACACCGATATATTTCCAGCACGCAACGTACAGCAAAATCGCGTGAAAATTTGCTCGTTCGAACAACAAAAACGATAATATATAAAATATTACGGTTAAGTAATATTGAATTATCATTATGTTATGGCACTGAATAAACGATGTAACAATGACTGACATAATTTCATTTCCCTACTGAATCAATTATGTAATCCCTAATGTAGAGCATTGTATCAAAAAACAATGCACACACAGGATTAAATAAATAAAAAGGAATTTGAGAAAAACGTAAGAACAAGATTCACACATCTGCAAAAGTTATTACATCTTAAATAATCTAAATAATGAATAAGTCAAGGTCATTTGACACCGTGCTATAAAAACTGCACGCATTTCTGGACTAAACAGCCACGCTGATTCTTTGCGCAAAATTGAGTCTACGCTTTTTTCACTGAAATAAGGAATTCAGTCATAATCTTCGTTGATGATTAACGACCCAAAATAATAACTATCCTAATTCACAATCTACAGATATAAAGTCGAATATTTAAACGTACGTATTGAGATTGCAATTGTTTTATCAAAATACTATGGTAAGCACTTTACACTTTAATTCTAAGTTTCTATATTTCGACAGATTAGATTGGTTATTAATTAAGACAGTACAAATATCGTCATTATTCATTTATTATTCTCTTTCAAAAAAATAGTGCTAAGCATAATATTAAAGAAGTGGAAAAAGTGAAGCTTATCTGGAATACATACGTTATTATTAAAAATGCATGGTGTCAGTAATGATTTTCTTAGGTTTAACAAGTTGGGCAAGGCAGGTTGCGACTTGTCACAGTAGAATGCGAGCGGAGATTCTGTGGCTTCCCGAATAAGCCATTTTTGTTGGGTTTTAGTGAGTATTTTGACATTGCCAACAAGTTCCACATACCCTCTCGTTTTTACAAATGGGCGGGATGCGTAAAGGCATTTCCCAACGTAAAAAAAGGTAGGTTATGACTTAAGGTCGTAGCGAAACATTTACTGATTACTTCGAGCATTATAATGCAAAAAATTTGCATGTATAGCAACAATAATTCAGTTTGGTTAATTTGAAGAAAGAACAGTTAAAGTGAAATATATTAAGTACGATTATATGAATATGATTCGAAATGCATTTCCTATTATCTACAACTGTGTTTGTTACAAACTGAGTTACATAGTTCGTTTCATTGAAATCATGAATACCATCCTCAACAGTTTTTTTTAATAAGAATCAAATAATTCTTTTTATCGTTGCTTTATTTATTATATTAATATATATATTATACACATATTGATTTTATTATAATTCGATTTTATACTAGTTTTCGTTTGTAAATAAAATGCATAATATTTATATTTAATCATTATTTTAATAATCTCTGATTAGGTGCTATAAAATAAATATATTAATAAGTTTTTAGAGCGAATTATTTTCTGAAATTTGAACCTATTTATGTCTATTGTCTAACAAAACTTTAAGTATTGTAACATTAATATGATCATAATTATTACACACACACATACAGAAGTTTGTATATGTGGTGTGTGTGCGTCTTGTTACTCCTTCACACCACAACGAATGAACCAATTTGTCTGTTTGTAATGGAGATAGCTCATACCCAGGATTAACACATAGGCTACATTTTATTCCGGAAAATTAAAGAGTTCCCGCGGGAATTAAAAACCTTAATCCACGCGGTCAAAGTCGCGGGCATCGTCTGGTAATTAAATAAAAATCAATTTCCACATGACGTACAAAAGATCATCACTTAAGAACGGCTCTACTGACTTGACTGATTTTTTCGGTGTCTTCAAAAAAAGGTCAGAACAAGGTTTAGGAAATATTTTTTTCGAAAAATCGACCTGAAATGTCGAATAGTATTTTATATGACAATCTCAACAAACACTTCTCATTTTCTTCATTACTAAATTGTATCCGTTCGAAATCGGGGCGTGTCGCTAGTTTGGACTGATCGAGAAATTTAAAAAATAATCGGGATAGTATCTCAACAGATCTCAACCCTCAGGGAACACACACACACAAAAAATAATCGGGATAGTATCTCAACCCTTAGGGAACGCGTGCACTTAAATAAGGATGACTTACTTGAAGTCCACGCATTGTTATCACTGATCCACTTCAGCTCTGCCCAGGGTACTGACGTGCTTCTTCAGCCGCCCCACACTATTTATAACAGCATCGGTTGCACCACCTTGGCGCACCGCACCGAGCATGACTGTGTATGCTCTATACAGTGCCTAACCCACCTTCGGGGAATCGACTATTTTTACCCGACTGCGCGACGCAAAGGACGGTAATGTATTTATCAGTCTATGTCTGTATGTATGTATGTGGCGCTCTGGAGACCAAACTCGCGGACCGATTTTGGTGATATTCTTTTGTCAGTCGATTTGTGTTAATCATGGGAGTGTCACTAAATACATAGTAGAAAACAAAATTCAAAATGGCGACCACCAGATGCCATATTGTGAAAAAGAAAAAAATTAAATTCGATGAACTATATTTAAGAATCATTGAATAGGTATTAACGACAGTTTAAAGTTATTTTAAGATTGTGAAAACCGTCTTATAATCCTAACTAAAAGGTGTAAAATGAAATATTAAATTAAAAAAAATCAAAAACCCGACTTCGTCAATATAAACTGAAAAGGAAAAAACAAGTCCATTAACTTAGGATTCTGTAAGAATAATATTGACTTAAACAGTCGGGACCCATTAAAAATCTAGATCGGTTCAAATCTTCCCAAGAATGGGTCCCGTAAGAATTCTAGATTATTGGACTTATTTATTCCTTTTCAGTCAGTAAATATTTACGCAGTCGAGTTTTTTTTTTTTTTTAAATGTAATGTTTTATTGATATTATGAACCCTTTGATTGAGGCGGAAGATACGTTTGATTGTTACGGTCCGCTTGCACTGACCTGAAAACCAAGACTCTATAAATCATTATGTGCTTTTCTTGTCAACACTGTGACAAAGTCAACAAAGTAATATACGTGGGTCCATTTCATTAAAACAAAACTTAATGAAAATTGCTTATGAATTTCTTCACAGCGTAGGCTACCTGTACAAAATTAAACAAATTCAGCAATATTATTTTAAAAGAAGTGAAAAGTAATTTTCATTATTAAAATTCATTATTAATAATTATTAATAATGAATTTTAATAATGATACTCGTAAGTAGGTTAAGATTATAATCTTAACCTACTTACGAGTATCATCGTCATTATCATCAGCAATCCATTAACGTCTCACTACTGAGCGCAGGTCTTCTTTTAGAGAAGGGTTACAAGCCATACGGCTGCCCCATTTCAAAACCTAGTAAGTGTGATTGACAAAATTTTACAGGGGCAAAAAAAACATGTTTTGTAGATGGCTTAGCGAAGTAATAAATATATCCAATAAAAGCTTTCAAAGTAGTTTATTTACGAAACATCAATTCATCAACAAATACTGAAGAGTTCAGAGTTCAGAAGGGCTACCACAAATATGTTTTTTGGTCTCGTTTAAAATTTTGTCAATAACACTTACTAGGTTTTGAAATGAGGCAGCGACATAGTGCACTACGCGGGTCCGATGCGAATTGGCGGTCTTCACACACCTTCGAGGACATTATGAAGATCTCTGAGGCATTAGATATTCAATTACTTATTAAACGCACATAACTCCGAAAAGTCAGAGGTGCCTGCCCGGGATCGAACCTGCGACCCGCCGAATAGAAGACCATAGTCCTAACCAAGTATAAAACATATTATATGGATGCGAAATTGTGTTTGTTTGTTGGTTAGTCTATCGGCAAAGAAGCCGTTGCTCTGTGAAGATTGATGTAATTTTTTGCATGGGTGTAATTAAAGCCCTTGAGCGTTAAGCTAATAATAAAATTTAAATCCCGAGGAAACAACAATAGATCTCTAAAAATATGTTATTCCATGTGGACGAAGAAAGAGCTTTATAGTAGGTCCCTACTTAAATATTTTTGTTGTCTAAGCATACAGTACTAATTATTTATTACGTTATTAATATAAAACAAACCGTTTTAGTTATGTAAGAGATGTTAAACCTACTTCATATTTTCTTATGAGGCACGCATTCAAAGAGCTGATTGTTAGAACAATGATTCTTGTAATCGCCAATTGAGCATTGATTAATTTAGAATTTGATGGGCAACACAGGAACCAATGTAATTATTATTGAAAGGTTTAATGGTTTAATAAAGTATAGAAACATGATTTATTGTAAGTGCTATAGAAGATTCATTATATTGTAAAGTGCTTGAGTGTATTAAATATAAATCATAATAGTATTCCTTACTACGTTGTTGTGTTTATGGTTAAAAGGTCAATATAAAAACAAACCACATGAATTTAAAAATCATTTTAAGTGAAATTAACCTGACGAACAACAATAAATACTGTTGATGAATCCTTCTAATCAAATTCTAATGGCTCATTGTTGTTAGTCGAAATGATATAAGAGACAAGGGAGATTTTTTTAAACACTGTGGAGAAGAATGGAGATCTGTCAGCTGGTTTCTTCAGGATAACTTCGTTCACCATTGAAGCATGTGATATTTAATTGCTTAAACGCACAAAACTCCAAAAAGTGAAAAATGCATGCCCGAGGTCGAACCGCGACCTCCCGAATAAAACCGCAGTCCTTACCATTACACTATCACTCCCTAGGATTACGTCTAAGACTGAAATCTATAGACACTCAGCTCAGACTCAAGACAGAATTAAAACGAGACAGATTTATGTCAGGGCGTATTCGTGTCTCGTTTTAACTCTATCTTAAGTCTGAGCTGAGTTAGAGCATGCTCTGTAGATCTCAGCATTAGACTTAATTTACTTATTTAGTCTTAACTAATAGAGACAAATATGCTCTGACATAAATCTGTTTCGTTTTAACTCTGTCTTGAGTTGAGCGGAGTGAGAGTGTAGTCTATAAATGCAGCCTAAGACTTTAAGTAAATTAAAAATTATTAGGTAATATTGTTTTTTATTCGGTTCCCATTGGATTGTAAACCTAATATTGGAAACATTGCCATAATTATTAGCACCCAAAGATTGAAAGTGGGGCATGAATCTACGAGTACTTGGTGAATTCACACGATCACTAAAACAACATAATGGTGACCTTGGCCACAAAAAAGTTTTGGTAAGACTTCGCGTACGAATGAAAATTCGTGACTGATAAATGAGATCAGATCTCTGAAGCGATACTTTATTGATTAAGTAGTTTAGAGTTTATTACTATACAAAATCGACTTATAAATTATGCATCTTTGTTTGATAAGACACGTTGTACTACTACGTGACGTGAAAACCTACGTTTTCAGTTAGTTTATAGTTTATATTTATTTACTTTATAGGTAGGTAGCTAATAATACTGGGTTACTGAATGACAGTGACCGTATAGCCTAAGACGTCGAACCTAGAGATTAGAAAGGAGGAATTATTTCTTTTATAACGTAGCTAGGCCTATAGCTATAGTGCCTACACTAAAAGGATAAAATAATCTAAACTCGTAAACATAGTCGCGGGCATGTTACGTAAAACTTCTGAATTCAAATAAACGTGACAAAAAAATTTTAATAAATTTTGAGTGCAAATAAAACTTTTTTTTTAATTACTTAAAGTTTTTTTTTCCTAACTTTTAAGTATTTTTTTGTTGTGTATGAATTTAGCAACTCCATCTGTACAAAGCTATATAAACTACTACGTGAAGTACGTAGTACAATCAGTTCACACTGTGTAAAACACAATGAGTGCTGTATCGAATCTAGATCAAGTAATTATAAGCCTTGACTATAGATGCCTCTGGTATTGAGAGTTTTAATAAGTACATAAATGATTATTATAACAGAGGTAGAGACTGTTCGTTCGTGTGCGTATATTTCTTCGTTTTTTCCCGTGGAAACTCGTTGATTTATTTTTGAAAATGTAGCCAAAATTGCCAAAATCGGTTCATTGGTTAAACTTAATTGTCTCTATTCTTAAAATTATTTTTTTTGAAACTCAAATTATAATATTACTCTCTATAAAAAAATAAATATAAATAAAAATTAGCCAAAGTGATTTTGGCGTCTTTGCCGAATCGGCTATATTATGTACTTGATGCCCGCGGCTTCGCTCACGTGTGTTTTGTTCTTAAATGTCCCGCGGGATCTCATTGATTTTCCGGGATAAAAAGTGGCCTATGTCACTCTCCCGGTTTTCAACTATTCCCAAAAAAATCAGATCGATCCGTTGCATTGTTGCCGCGAGATTGAAAAACAAACCAACAAACAAACACAATTTCGCATTTATAATATTAGTAAGGATTTGCTTCTGATATTTGTATACATATTATGTAGTAAGTAATATAAAGTAAAGAATTTTCAAGATAAATAAAATGCCTTCCTATCTCGGGAATAAAAAAAATGTGCATCATGTCGTCAGATACAAAAATAATTAATCGAGGTTTTTAAAGTTTATGGACTCGCTTTGCAATGGAATTCAAAACAAGTGATGCAATAGTTATGGCCTGTTGCCTCATACATAATATAGTACCATGACTAGTAAGAGCATGTAGCTTCGCTTGCATTGATAGAGATTGACTTAAAAATATGAAGAATGAAGAAAACTATGAAGAACCCTTAATTTGCATTAAAAATCATCTATTAATGCATAATATTAAGTTGTATTTTACCGAATCATTTTCATAAATGAAAAAAATTAAGCGAAAACAATGTACCTAGGTTTTTTTATGAGGTCCCGAGGCCAAAAAGGGTGGGTTTGTAATGCATCGTTCAAGCAATGCACGTACCAACTACCAACAGTCTTTGGAGGAAGCATACAATAGACCGTGCAAAGTGGTATAAACTTAGCAATAAAGAATATACGCTAGGAGGAAGAAGAGAGAAGAATGTAGGTAAATTGGTCACTGAAAATTATAAATTGACGTACATAATTAATTTCCAATTTTATATTATTTGCAAGCAGTAAAATATGCAAGTGGACAATTAATTATATCCAATAAATAAGCTTGTTTTTATACTCTTTAACGCAGGGTCAATGAACGCTAACAATAACAAAAACAATATTTTGTAGCAAGAAAAATCGATCGTTACCCGTGTAACTACCAGTTTTACTACCAGGTAGCATGGGTAATTTATTTTGCCCATGCTTCTACCATCTGCCTCAGTATATATTACTGTTAATTACTCATCGATTAATCTTTACCCTTTAGATCGTCCAAGCTTTTTTTTATTCGATGACAAGATAGTCCTTGACTGCGATCTCACCTGATGGTAGCGGGCTAACTTGGAAGGGGTATGACAGTGTACATTCAACCCATACCCCTAATTGGTTTCTACACGCCATCGTGCCGGAACGCTAAATCGCTTGGTGGCACGTCTTTGACGGTAATGTGGTAACTAGCCACGGCGAAAGTCTCCTACCAGACAGCTACAGAGGAGATTTAAAATGCTTTTAAGCTATTGCATAGCTTCTATGGCGGGCCAGCGTGGAGACCGAATCCAGAAATTCCGTAACGAAAATAACCTGACACGGGTCTCCTCTACGGTGAGCCGCTAGATGGCGTTGATAAAAAATGCTATGCAATAGCTTTACCGCGGCAGTCCCCGAGTGCCACACGTCTTTTTTTTAAGTGAAATGGTTCATATTCCCACTTGATTTTCACGAATAGTGGTGGTATTGAAGAGTTTATTGAGTTATTAATCGCAATATTAAGCGTCAGGCTATACTATATGGAGTAAAGAATTATCCAAACGTGTCTAAGGAGAAACAATTTCAGCCGGGTGATCCAATTTTAAAACAATTTTTTTTTAATGAATCATCGATACTATCCTTATTCCTTACTAATACTAATATTATAATTGCGAAAGTGTGTTAGTTTGTTGGTTTTTCTTTTAATCACGCTTTAACAGAGCTACAATAGATCGACGTGATTTTTTTCATGGGTGTTTGAGGACCTGGAGAGTGACATAGACTACTTTTTATCCCGGAAAATCAAAGTAATCCCGCGGTAAAGTCGCGGGCATCAGCTAGTAATTATATAAACCTCTTGATGGATGGTGTGTTTTTCATGTAGACAACAATAAACAAAAGTTGTTGAACAACTCAGTTCCAGTTAGTTTGTATGAGAGAAGGCAATTTAATATTTCGATCATTTTGACAGATAAATACTGGAGACCTTTTCATGGGTTGACAGGCAAAACAATTACATGCACTCAACTTGAAGAATATAATTTTGATATTTATTGAAGTATCAGTTGATGCCCGCGGCTTCACTCTTGTGGATTTAGTTTTAAAAATCCCACGAGAATTCTTTAATTTTCCGGGGTAAAAAGTAGCCTGTGTCACTCACCCGGTACTCAACTATAGTCATGCAAAAAATTACGTCGATACGTTGCTTTGTTGCAGTGTTATTAAAAGACAAACCAAAAAACCAACAAACAAACACACTTTCGCATTTATAATATTAGTAAGGATTACTTACATGTTCAGGGATTTTTTTGTATATGATTTTAACAAATAGAAAATTAGCATACCCACAATATTATAATCTAAGGTAGAATCAATCTAAATAGGAAATGAAGTGCCAGAGAGGTTCTAGAAAAATTATTGAAGCAGTACGGAAAAGTCCCTCTCATTTGCATACACCGTGACCACTGCAATCGTACATGTAGTTCTTGGGACACGATGCCTAAACTAAAGTAGAACATTGAGTAACTCAGTCTAATTGGTAAGATGACATAAGCAGGGGTCCTGTTCTTCGATATATGGTAAAATACGAATCTAGTTGCATCGTGCGTGCGATTCATGCTGCTCAGTTGCCACATGTAGCACTAGAGGACACTGAAAGATGATTGAGGTAAAGTGTAAAATTACTCAAATCTAATTTAGATTTGTAATCACAATAATTAATTAATTAAAAAAGAAAATGGACTTATTTTGTATCACCTTTACACGTAATCAAAAAAATAATGCTGACTTTAATATTTGAATGCATGATTCTTATATCAATTATATTTATCAGAGAACTATCTACTACTGGTTCGGAATGTTTGGTTAGAACCGAGAAGAACCAGCTTAGGTGCATGCAAGGCATTTACTAAATATATTAAAGGGAAAGGTGACTGATTGACTGACTGACTGATCTATCAACACAGCTCAAACCACTGGGCAGAAAGGTATACTTACAGGTAGCTACAATGACGTAGGCATCGGTTAAGAAAGGATTTTTGAAAATTCTATCCCTAAATGGGGCAAAATAGGGTGTTGAAAAATCGAATTTAACGTGAGCGAAGCCGCGGGTAAAAGCTAGTAATATCTTATAATCCAAATATAATATATTATAATCCAAAACAGTTGCACTTTACAGCATCACATCATTAGAAACTCAAACTACTTGTTAAACAGATCTATGCTCTATAATGCTTCTGGATTAATTATTATTTATTACTAGACGATGCCCGCGACTTCGTACGCGTGGATAAAGGTTTTTTTATTCCCGCGGGAACTCTGTAATTTTCCGGGATAAAAAGTAGCCTATGTTTCAATCCTGGGTATGAGCTATCTCCATTTCAAATTTCAGCCAAATCGGTTCATTCGTTGTGGCGTGAAGGAGTAACAAACATACACACACACACACACACACATACACATACAAACTTTCGGCTTTATAATATTATAGTGTGAATTAGTGTGAAGTGTGATGTGATGTGAAGTGTGATAGTGTGTATAATATTAGTGTGATGTGATGTGATGTGATAGTGTGATTTATAGTTATTAATGTGTATCTAGATGTTAATGTTTATTTATGTATTCAGGTTATAGTAACTACTACTAACTATCAGCCATCTCTTAGTCTATCGCAATGGCCTATTTGCTGTTAAGAAATAAGTGCACCCTTTTGAGTTAGACAAATTGAAAAGTAATTTATTGTAAGCGTTGCTCGTACGAGTATCTTAATAGGGATCAATTTGGTTGTAGTGAGCGTATAATTATTATAAAACGAAATAAGTATAAATATCTATTGTCCATTTTATACATATGCAACCTTGATACTCAATTTAGATTATAAAAATGTTGCTTTACACAAACTCTACTTACTGTAGGTTTTCACACCTCAAGAAATGGAATTTCAAGAAATCTATTCTTAAGGTTTGTGCTTACTCTTAGGGTACTTAAAGAATATTTTCTCCAAAAAAATATGTAAGTAGCTCTGCCTGATTATGCTCTTTATAAAAGTGGATAGCTGATGACCAATGGAAGAATGCTGTGTGAATTTGCTAATTTTTTATAACCTGCATACAATTTTAAATTGTATGCAGGTTATATTTCTTAGAAGCGATCATAAAAATATTCTATATTTAGTTTTTTTTAATTTAGTTTTTTAAATATTTGAAATCTACTGCTGCCTTTCGATTCCCTCTTAGGTCAAAGGCATTATCATCGCTTCCACGAATAGATTACCTAGTAACATTTTTAATAAATATAATATAATAATCTATACACAAGGAAAAGGTGACTGACTGACTGATCCATCAACGCATCTACTGAAATTTGGCATACATATAGCTATTATGACGAAGCCATTCGCTAAGAAAGGATTTTTGAAAATTCAATCCCGAAAGGGGTAAAATAGGGGTTCAAAAACTCGAACTTAATTTGCGTAAAGCCGTGGGTAAAATCTAGTTCATTCATAAAAATTTTATGTATAAACAAAAGTAATAGCAAAATAATTTAATATGGATCAGATTGAATAACCTTCTCCTTTTTGGAAGAGGTTCATAAAACACTAGGACGTGTAACTATGCCGTCTTAAGTTTACCGCCCACTACATAATAATAATAATAATAATAATAATAATAAGCCTTTATTTCCAATGTCATACAATATTTTTACAAAAGATTTCACATTTTATAATATTTAAATTCATAACACTAATACTTAATGATTAAATTAATTATTTATTATTGTTGATTATAATTATATTCATGTCAATTAGGTAATTAAATTATATGTCATAGTTATTGAATTCATCTTCATTTTATTTCCGCCCACTACATACTAGAAGAATAATAATTATTATTATTGTACCAAAACTTATATACTATTTTTTTGGTCGTTGATCTTTGGTTTTGGATTCGTATTTATTGTTTGCCAAATATAAAAATGTCACAATAAAATATAATTTTAGATATCATCGATGTGCAATCTAATCAATAGGATTATCCAGGTATTTAAATCATAAAAAAGAATATTGAAATTCCTACTATGCTTTCATTTTAGGTCTCCATTTTTAAACGAATCTTTCTTAAAACTCTTCATGTTTTTATTTCTTAGTCTCCACTTCATTGAGGAGCATTGGCATAGACACTGAGGAGGAGATTAAGCCAATCAGATAATGACCCATCCGCTGTTCTTTAGTACTATATGTACAGGTTTTTTCTGTACAGTGACCGTAGACTTTAAGAATCTTTACGGCCCAAAAGTGACCACTATTCAACACAATCACTGACATTACGCCCCGAAAGTAGGTTGCGATTTATATGCGTTGAAAACACCGTGTCCAAATAGTGATAGTAAAAGTTATGTTGCAAAAGTCACTGAACTTGATTGTTATTTTATATAAACACCCCAACTGCATCCTTGTCTATACTTAAAGATGAAATTGCTAGAACTAACACGTGTAAATGGACATGGTCTATCACGCCATATTACTATTTTCTTTACGCATAAGTAGAACCTCAATTATATTAAAAGAAATCCCTGTTTGCTTGCTCAGAAATATCACAGCTAGTATGTAATATTGAGAATGATATAATATAAGTGGTAAAATGACGCTAATTTTCAACTGTGCTGATGCATGATGTATGTTGTATTCGAGACCGAGCAATATGATCACTATCAATATCTTTAGCTAGCCTATAAAAATAACCTATAAAAACTAGCCTAACTCATCTGATGTGTCTGCAACAAGCTTGTTGCCGTAGTTTGAGAACTACAGTGTGAGGATCACAATAACTTAATTGCCTGACACTTACTATTGGATAGAGTAAACTAATGCAACCAGGATTTACCATAATTTCAGTCAATAACATGTGACAAAACTTTCGTGCTAAGAAGACTTGTTAATAAGTCTCACGCATATTTTTCGTACCCTCATAGTACCTAATATTTGTAGCCTTAGCACGAATATTTTAACTTTTGAATAGTAAAGAAGAAAAAGAGAGAAGAGAAGTAAGAAGTTAACGCCAATGAATGAAAATGACAGGAGCGCTCCTGACTTTTTCAAACAAAATTTCTTGCTGGCGTTAACTTTACCTTTACTATTCGAAATTTAAAATGTTGGTGCTTAGGCTACTGGTGTCGCCAACCATGATAGATGCTGCTGGCCAATTGGTTCTTGCTGTCTTGGGCAATTTCGTAGGAACCCAATGGATACAGATGGTATAAGACAATGGGAGGTCTGCTAACCTTTGGTTGATTTATTGTACCTCCTCTGCCGCAATTACCACGACCTCTGTCAGGAACTGGAAAAATGGGGCTGCTGGGGACTGATCATTAAAACTGCGCGGGACAGGCGTATTTGTCATCGCAAGGCTAAGCGCGTCGATGTCTCGACTGTCCGACACCAGCCTATGCAATTTATTCATCTAGCCAATTTTAATGCTTATACCGGTATTTATCGGTCGTCAAAGTCTCGTTTATAAACCAGCAGGGACATGACAAGTAGGTGAGGTTGATTGTTGTTACACTACGTGCATACACTTAGCCACAGTAGAATGCAAGCAGCGATCCTGTGGCTTCCCTAAAAAGCGAGGACGGGCCCGTTGGGTTTTAGTGGGTATTTTGGCAGTGGTAACGAGTCCCACATAACCGCCCGTTGTCATAGATGGGCGGGATGCGTAAAGGCATTTCCCAACGTTAAAAAAAAAAAGGTACACACATTTACCCTCTAGTAGGTACTCATATACTTACTGGACTTATTTTAAATTTTCTTCTGTATCATATTATGTATGGCAATTATAAAAAAAAATTAAAATACGCAGACGAAGCTATGCTTGGGTAGTTAGTTGATGTATTTACATTGTTAGCTAACAATAGTTAGACAACACCGTTACTTATTTTGGTTACCTTCACTAACACAAATACTTTTTTATTTGTGTAGATAATGAAAATTTCCTAATCCACCATGTTTTTTTTACCTAGATTTTTCTTAAACGATATATGATGATACGATGTGTTGTCAGCCACTAAAAGGACCGATGACATATCAAATGATCACAGAAAGTCGCTCGCTAGGTAGGTACACAGGTGGCGCAAGAGCGAGCCATGTTGAAGTTTCTGCAAGAGACTTACTCGTATGTCTATCGGTTGATAAAGGAAATATACTTATCTCCTACTTTATTCACAATTTTATGCATATTTTATGCATTCCCAATTTTTTATACCTTACGTGTCAAATTGCTGTGCAAATTGTAGACAATGTACCTACGACCCTCAAATATACACGCTTACATTTGTTTTAGCCAGACGTGTCTATCCATGAAGGTCTAACTATTTATGACTAGTTACAGTACATATTTACCTAATTTTCTAAATTACCTTATAATATGAAAATATTGAAAAACATCCTAGGTTGTAAGGGCTTACCATATACCATACGAATACAATATACGAGTACAAGTAAGTATAGGTTTTTAACCAAGATTTTATATGAATTCCATTATTTTTATATGTATAGCAAAATTGCAGAGATAAAATTAATTTACTTACCTACCATTTATTATTTGCTTGACATCAATTGTACTTTGAAGTTAAATTCGATTTCAAAGAATTACTTTAATTAGTGACTTAACTGCTTAAATGTCATTCGAAATGTAGATGTAAAGATACCATATGGCGCTCCTCAAACAAAAAAGTTTATGAGACAGATGTAAAACATAGCACAGATAGAATACAAAAGATACAATATGCTGAAAATAATAATGATGTTAGAATACATAATATATTATGTAGGTATACAATACATAATATGTGGGGAGGGACAGAATTACAAGCCTTTTTAACCGACTTTCAAAAAAGGAGGAGGTTCTTAATTCGTCGAATTCTTTTTTTTTATTTTTACTAGTTATTTATATTTTACTTGTTTTTGATAGAGCATTTCTTGGATCCCGCGGGAACTCTTATTTCCCGGGATAAAAAGTAGCTTATGTGCTATTCCAGACTATAATCTATTTCTGTGCCAAAATTTCAGCCAAATCGGTTCAGTCGTGGCGTGATTGAGTAACAAACATACAAACAAATTTTCGCATTTATAATTCTAGACTAGACTAGCTAACTAGACAACTAGATAATAGGATAGGATGTATGTTCCCCGATTACACGAAGACGCCTGGACCAATTTGGGAAATTCTTTTTTGTTTGAAAATGGTCAGGTCAGGATCTGATGATGGGATCCTGGAGAAATCGAGGGAACGTTTCAAATTTTATAGGCACAATTGAGGAGCGTCGGAACAAAAACTGATAAAGGAAATTTAGACTTTTTTTTTGTTTTTGATTTTATCTCAACAGATACCGAACTCACTACTGTGACATTTAGGTTTCAAAACAGTGCTGCCAACACCAATATATTAATAACTATTGTCCATCTTTAAATTAAAAAGCCATAGATTTAGACACATTTTTTCAATTTCCCGAAAGAAAAATTCTGAAGTGATTTATCGGTTTTTGTTCCGATGCTCCTCAATTGATATACTTTGTTATGGTGTGGAAATCTAACTGTGGTCTCCGATACTAAAAGACGTTCTGTCTCGGACGATCGACAGTCCTTATGTATCTCTTCTAATTATGCAATTTATGCAACCACGCGGTCGGACCTTGTGCTCTTTTCTATTGTGCGTGCTAACGATGTTTTATGGTGATCGAGATTTTATCGTCTGCTAATACTGGTAGCTGTGAGTTTATAGCTTATTTAAGCTTGAAATAGTATCGCAGTATATGCTTCGCTAAAAAAGGAGTTATTTTGATGTCCGAATACAAAACTTAACTCACAAAACAACAAAAGTTTTAAAATACAATCAAAAAATTACTCTGGCTACGAATTTTTAACTTTAATTTAGTGGGCGTGTAAATCTCACTTCTGAATATGACTTACTTAATTCTTAGGTCAATGAAAGTTGAATAATATTATATCAGTTATAAAATTTTTAAAGATGGAAAGGCACCGTAGGGTAAATGACTAACAGTAAATTAATTATTTTTTTGGCTTTATAAAACTAATATTTCTGAGACAAAAGAACCTAGTAAAGTAGAAGCTAAATGATATGAATTAAATACGGACTATCAAACTGAGTTCATCGGCGGAAGTTATATAAATTATGCGACCGTTAACAAACGATATCGATAATTGGATTGCACTCAGCATAATAATCGATGTCGCTCGTTGAAGTTATTGTACCTACATCATGTCGACGGTAAGGAAATCTTTGTCTAAATAATTATTGGATTGTTGATCTTTTGATCTATTAACGAGTTAGTAAACGCCATTCAGAAAAAAAGATTTTAAGTAATACAAAGCGCAGTGCTGTCCACATTTACTATCGCTGAACGAAAGGTGTGACGTCATCAATATCGTATTGGGGAAGGTCAAGATCACTTGCCCTCTCAACGGAAGTGAACGTCTCAGAGAGAATCCCACTCTCCGTAATGCTTGAGGTATTCTTTGAACTGTAGCGTAAGGTTTACGCTCTCTTTTTTTATCTAAGAGTTCAGTCGTGTTTTTTCTTATTTCATTATTATACCTCTCGCTATCCGACATTTAGAGTTGTAGTTAGAATAATACCAGCTTTTGCTCTCGTCTTCATCCGCCTGGAGTTAAGATTTCAAAAATCCGCGGAAAACCTGGTTTTCTGAGATACAAAGTTCATAATAATTCTCCAACTTAGAGCTATGAAAAGTGACTCATTAAAATAATATTCTACATAGTGTGGAAAGTATATCTACGGCATCCAAGACAATAGGTTAAGCTGCCAGTTTTATTAGTCATTGCTAACTGTGACTCTTTGTAACTCATGATAAGATACCAGGCAGTTTTGAGGTATACTTTTCGCTTATTTGGAAGGGAGAGGAGAATATAAGTCAAGTTCAGTTTGGCTAATATTCTTTATTAAAAAAAACTGTAGCAAATAGGTCAATCGGCTTATCAAATGCTAATAGTGATTAGCCCAATTCATTTCTCAGACATTGCCAATAAATAGATCGGCATAAGTAACAAAACAGAATTAATAATCTCAGCCTCACGAACTAGTCAGACTCTGTCTAGACTCTAAGGGCTTACTGCTTAAGTCATAACCAATACTGCATTTTTTTTCTATAAGCGTTTATTTAAATTGCCTTGCTGGTCTATTGGTGAGCATGTTCGACTGCGGATAACGAGCTCCTGGGTTCGATTCCCAAGTCAGACCAAAAAATGTGTTGGGTCTTTCTGCCAACATATTCTCAGTACCT
Organism: Hipparchia semele; assembly: GCA_933228805.2. Taxonomy (NCBI): domain Eukaryota; kingdom Metazoa; phylum Arthropoda; class Insecta; order Lepidoptera; family Nymphalidae; genus Hipparchia; species Hipparchia semele. Next base: position 10,596,244 of record OW121714.1, read on the forward strand.
ACTACTAGCCCAGAGTTAGGAATAGGGTTGCCAGATTTTTTACAGCCTATAAGGGACAAATGGTTAAATAGGCAAAAAATACGGGATTTCAGTATTTTACCCGAGACAAATAAAAAAACAAAATTATTTAGTGTTATTTTTTTTTATTTTTTCCGAGGATCAACTCAGTTTTAACATGTTTTTATTCGTTTTAACATATTATCTGTAAAAATCAATTCAATTATAATCGTAATTAAAAACGGTGACCAATTCGCTATTTTACAAACGTTGCGTGTGTGAATACTTGGATCGATTTCATAATGAAAAACGAAGTACGGTTCAAATACGGGACAGAGTCAGTCCCGCCGGGACATTTTAAACTATGCCTAAAATACGGGATGTCCCGAGAAATACGGGACGTCTGACAACGCTAGTTAGGAAGTAGGTGGTGAGTGACATCAGTGTCTCCGAGACCACGTAAAGCCGTCATCGGTCCTGCGCCTATGTCTCTCTGGTCGTGTCGGATTTCCGTCCCATCAGACTAGGAGAGTGAAGGAATAGAGAGTGCACCTGTTTTTACACTTACACTTGTGCACTATAATATCTCCTGGGCAGATTGATAATATCTGTGGATATTGGCTGCCGTGGCCAGATTCTGTTATTTGGATATAGTAATATAAAGATGATTGTATGTAGGTATTTAGGAATCCAGGTCATTAGCAAATAATAATTTTTATTATTATTTTACAACTAGATAATTTTTCGTCGAAGACAATGGTAATTAGCCTAAAGTGTCTGTAAAATACGCTAGGTCACCTATATAGATAGATAAACATTTAAAAGATGAGTGTACGTGGGAACAGCTAGATAAGCATGCGATCCTTGCAAAACTATTGTGAAGACGTTAATCAGAATGCCAGTCTAATAGAACTACAAAAAAAATGCTAATTGCTGCTAACATGAAACTTGTTCTTTTAATGATTACATAAAAACAAGTTACGTTAAGCCTTTGTACTTTTTTCTATTATTTTTTTTTTTTTCAATAACACCCAATTGAGCAATGGGACAATGGTGACCCTTATGGTATAGTGCCTTCGGTGTCACACGTTTTCGGTGGGTACGCAATTCGAATATTTTTCACATTTTCTATTTTTCATTATACCTACCTTGGCCGTACAGGCCGTGGATACTGGGCAACTATAAAATTTTAATATATGTATATTGTACACAATTAACATTTATAATATTAATAAGCATTCATTTACAAGGGTCTATTTCCCATGTTGAATATCAAATTAATTAACTTCAATAATGTAATGTTTTTCACAAAAATTTCAAGATTTTTTATAATATCTGGTGTTAAATGCTAATAATGTGTAAATAAAATATAATTAACTATATAATATAAAAGAAATTATTACGCCAAGTCCATTATATTTTTAAAGGTCAGTACATAATTAAATATAATAACTGCTCTTCATGAGGTGTTATTTAATTTTTGAATTAAATTTTTGGTAATTTTTAACAACTAAGATAAGTAACTACTGTACTTGTAAATATGAACTGATATTTTATTAATAATATAAGCCACTGGACGGTAGTATAATAATTATACATACCTTTTCAATGCTAAACACCTTAAAAAAATATTCTTACAATGAGGCAAAGAAATCTCAATAGATTCTTATTCTTTTTCAGTATCAGAACTGAAAACCTGTAGTTTATATAAAATTAATTTATTATGTGAACGATTAGGTATAGTGCGTGTAGTTTAACGCCAACTTAAGCTAGTTATCAGTCATCGGACGTTGATTCGTCTAAAGATATTGAATCATAAGAAAGTGAGTGAAGCTATTTTAACTAAACATATTAATAATTACATATGCCACTAGAGTTAACATGTGTTACGTTTTAATCTATAACCGATCATGCCAATTATACTGGTTTTAATATAACCAAATGTCAGCATCATTAGATGCAAGCTGTATTTATCTATGATCTAAAAATGTCTGCTTCTCAAATGTACTCGTAGGTGTCGCGGTGATTGCTGAAGTATATTATTATTAAATAATAATAAAATTAAAGTACATTGTACATTATTAAATATCGTATAGTAGGTAATAAAAAAACACTAAACTGATCGCCCATTAAAAGTGAGCCCACATGCCACAAAAGCTGTTAAAGGCGCAAACTTTGAATATAACTACATTTTTCTGTAGCTACAAATATAAGTCAGTATTAACCTCTGGCTCAGGGTTTCTTAAACATTTTCTAGTCAAGGACTCCTCTCAAAATTTCAAAGAGACCCTTTCCTAAAAGATAAAAAAACAACTATTAGCTTTTACCAGCTTCTTAATTAAACTTCACATATGAATAGTAAGGTTGCTGCTGCTAATGCTGATGCTGCAAATTGTACTTAGTTCGATCTTAAATTTCAAAATTTAGTATTGCAAAAAACAATTGATGCTGTTTATATTTTCAAAGTAAGTGTTAGTAGATAAATATGTCTATAATGTTACTATTGGATTTTATTACATTTTAAGAGTCAATAAATTATTTGACTTGTAATCGTAATGTAAGTACCTAATCTATACTAATATTATAAAGCTGAAGAGTTTGTTTGTTGTGAACTATGGGCCTCATAAGAAGGCTCAGGATCACTCAGCGGGCGATGGAGAGAGCTATGCTCGGAGTATCCCTGCGAGATCAAATCAGAAATGAGGAGATCCGTAGGAGAACCAAAGTCACCGACATAGCTCTGCGAGTTGCGAAACTGAAGTGGAAATGGGCGGGGCACATAGTTCGAAGAGCTGATGGTCGATGGGGTCCCAAGGTGCTGGAGTGGCGACCCCGCACCGGGAAGCGCAGTGTTGGCAGACCCCCCACTAGGTGGACAGACGACATCAAACGAGTCGCAGGGAGCCGCTGGATTCAGGCGGCGCAAGACCGAGGCTTGTGGAGGTCCATGCAGGAGACTTATGTCCAGCAGTGGACGTCCATTAGTTGATGAAGAAGAAGAAGAGAAGAGTTTGTTTGTTTGAACGCGCTAATCTCAGGAAGTACTGGTTCGAATTGAATAATTCTATTTGTATTGGATAGTCCATCCGCTGATCATAATAACAGAAATTGACGCGGACAAAGTCGCAGGCAACAGCTAGTAGTACAATAAGATTCGTCTGATTCTTGAAACAGAGCAAACGAGAGCAGAGCAGAGTAGCGATGGCAAAGACCATAAAATTTGATTGGTGTGGGTGACAGGATATAAAGCTGTGCTATTATGTATTTAGTAGCTCACGTTTCAAGGCTTTCTTATTATAAGATTTATCAATCATACTCTCATCAGCTTATACTAAAGACTGTGAAATCAAGACACTGCATTTTCTAGGCAAGCGCGTACCATCTTAGGCTGCATCTCACTTACCATCAGGAGAGATCGCATTCAAGTGCTACTTTATATATTTAAAAAAAAGAAAGGAAAACTGCATCCAAACTGCAGTTTGCAAGCTGCTCGTAGTAGGTACAAAAGCAATCTGTGTACCAGTATACCTAGTTTTCATTTTAATTTATTTTTCAATTAATTGCTTGTTTAGGGTCAAATCAAAAACATTTAATATTATTAAGTTTCTTTATTTTACATATTTACAAGCATCGGTTTTATTTGTCAGTTTATCTATATACATATTATAACAATATTTAATTAGTCTTTCAGACATTGAAATTGTAACATAAATTCGATCTTTATAGCAATAATAATAATAACAATTATCCTTGTAGTAATAATCTTACACAAGACATAGATATAGTTAAGCATACAAAGTAAAAGCAAGATGTACAATTATTTACGCTATCAGACTATAAATAATGGGAACGTACCGACATCATATTTAACAAAGAAGCATCTACATACATAACATGGAACTTTAAGACAGTAATGTCTGTCAACAATAGTTAATTAAATTAAAACTATTCGTATACTGTTTTATACAAGTAATTTGATTTAATTAACTAATATGACATCCAACTGTCAATGTTAATATGGAAATATTATTTCGGAAAAAGTAAGTAAAACATTCAAAAGTAACATCGATTAGATTTCAGATAATTTCAGATTTTTCAAGAACTAAAAACATTAGCGACTAAATACAAATAATAATAAATAGAATTTCATAGTCACCTAAAGTGTCCCAAAATTAAGAGGCTGTTTTTATCATTATTCTTTAGGTATGTAAAAAATTCTGTCATTAAGGTATAATTCGTGTTTAATAATTATAAGAAAATTGTTATCTTGTACAATTTTGTTGCAAGTGCACGCACCCTAATACATATTACAAACGTTATTTTCTTGATGACATTTTCTCCATCTCGCTACTTTTTGGTAAACGACAAAATGATTTGCCGTGCAATGAACAAACATAAGGAACAATAAAGTTTACATAACCGTAAAATAATAACATTGTTTCTTTTCTTGACTTCGTACTTAGCTTATCCGTGCAAAATCGTTATGATAGAATCGTTATGATAGAATTGTCACTTAAATTCGTACATATTAGATGTTTTACTTAATATTCTTCATGGGCTATCGTAAGAGTATAGTAATAAGTGTTAGATAGTCCAAAGATATTTTACTAAACTTGTGTAAGTTAAGACATCCAATCAAAAAATTTTATTCAATTTTAGAGTCAATTATGAAATAAGAAGTATCTACTCTACTTGGGTAGAGACAGTGAAATTTGTGCACACGCTGTAGAAATAAATACTTATCTATGGTTATAAATCTATAGTTTTTTAGATTTGAGTTCAAAGTAACACGGACTCAAATACACGCGTGTACACAGAACAGCAGTCGTAAATCGAGGGAAATGTCCATAAACTGAAGAATAATAAATAATCAAACCACATTTGTTATACTTGTATGTTCCGATCCTTAACGAGAGTTGTTTTGAAAATAAATGACTGTGTTTTTCAATTGAAACTAACTAAAAATTGCCGTAATTCAATTGACCATGTTCAGAATTGAGGACATCTTACAAATTTTAAGTTGAACACGCACTACTGGTATTTTTTATGTAACATTTGTTGCTAATAAGTTGTTAAACATTAATATAATTGGAAAGTATAAAAAAATATTATTTTACTGAAAATAAATTATAATAACTTTAATTTATTGCAATTATGTTTATTCAGAGACTTTTAAGTTACCTCCATTAAATGAAAACCAATTAAATAAATAATATAAAAATATATACAATAACAATAAATAATAAGTACTTCACAGTTGTGAATGGATAACTCTCATAATCTAAATATATAAAAGGCAAAGGTGACTGACTGACTGATTGACTGACTGACTGACTGGTACTGACTGATCTATCAACGCACAGCTCTAACCACTGGATAGATCGAGCTGAAATTTGGCATACAGGTAGCTATTACGACGTAGGCATCCACTAAGAAAGAATTTTTGAAAATTGCAACCCCGAAGGAGGTAAAATAGGGGTGAGTAATATGAGCGTGAGCGAAGCCGCGGGTAAAAGCTAGTTATTGAATAAAATCCAAATGAAACCTTCAATAAACAAAATAATTTAAAGTAGGGGCAGTATTGTCGGATAAGGTATTTCATTACGATAGTGTTACGTAAGTGATTTACATGAAATTAACACACACACAAAATAAACTGATGCACTTTATAGTGAAGTGTAGTGTGCATAAAGTCTATTTCAGAGTCGATCCATCAAGCACACGGTGAATAATTTACTATATCATCTTGGGAGTCATTTCGAAAAGTTGTTGTCACATTTGCAGTGCTAATAGTTGTAAAGCTATTGCATTTGTTTTAGAGTCTGTCAGTGAATTATAGATCTTATCATTCTAGCAAAGTGCGATCGTTTGTTGTTATGATGTTATTTGTGTTTGAAAAGGACAAGTGTTTTAATCATCTAGATAAATTTTGTTGTTTTTCTAAATTATAATTAATTATAATATTGTATTTTTTAATTTTTTAAAGAAAATATTAAGAAAAAAAATATGTGTATTGGGATTTCTTTGTCGGAAAATATCGTTTTAACTTTTGGATTAATCAATCTAATGATACTAGTTAAAACGTAATTTACGATAAGTAACTAAGGTCATCAACAAAAAATTATATAGATGATAATTTTCACTTATGGTACGGTAGTCCATGAAGAATTCATGAAAATTTTGTAGACGAATTTAAATAAAAATAATTAACAGTTTTATAAGATTGGAAAGGCGAATAGAAATATCTTTTTGGCGAGTTACTTGGTGTACATAAACTGAAACCTAATATTATCAGCTTAACGTTACACAGCTTCTTTTATACGAGTAGGTATATAATATACATAAACCGGCAAATAAATATATAAATATATATTTAAATAAATTCGATCAAGGTATAACGATATATAAACTCCATATCTTATAACATCTGGCACTTTTAACTTACCCTATAACTAAACACCATAGTTTTTTTCTGCTAATTTTAACAGTTAAATATGAAGGATATAACATTTTACTGACCATCATTTTAATTGACCATTAATTTGAAACCTAAATAAGGAAATTGCACTTACGTAATAACATAATATTATGTGGAAATAGATTTATGTATTTGATAAATTGAGTTTTATAAATGTTCGTTTTTAATTGAAAAAAATTAAAGTTACTTCAATACCTTATATATTAATATTGAAAGTAGAGTTAAGTAGGATAAATTATTTTTCTCAATTATTTTAATATAAACGTCAAATCACAAAAAAGCATTAACACTTCAGTTTCATTATAATTTTGATTTATTATATAAGCTTATGTGAAGGAAACCTTTTTCTCTGCCTTTTGGAAAGCGGAATATTACTACGTAAGTGATAACGTTCAAGAACTGTAGCTTACCTAAGATTGTAACTATGCTACAATCCTATTTTATTTAAATCCTATTATAAAGCCCTTAATAGCCAATTTTGGTGTACAGAATAACTTTACTAAAATAATATGAATATAAACAACTTTAGCAACTTTACAAGGAAATTGCGTTTTATATAATAAATATTTTTAGTTCAAAATTCCTTTCCTTTTAAAATGTTACAAATATTATCTTAATGCCGTTTGATTATATACATATAACAGTTATTCAGTACAATAATTTATAAATAAGAAAAATATTACGATAAAAATTTGATAGGTACAGGATGTTTATGAAGTTCATAATATTTTTAAAGTCTTGTTCTTAATTTTAATAATATATCTATCGACTATGGTGTTTAAATGTTACATTCTAATATTACTAATATTAATGGCTAGGTTGCACGTACTCCGGCCACGGATATATTGGTCTGGCTGAACCCTAAAACAAAAGAAAATTTGAGTTAACTTAAAATATCAAAAGTAACAATACTTAATTTCAAAAAAACAAAAATTGTTATTGAATAATGTGTTTTCTGCGAAAGATCTTTATGCAGCTGCAATAATGAAACAGTAGAAATTACAGTCAATTTATATAAGTACAGCAAAAGAATTGAAGATAAACGTTTTTATCCTAAATGAAAAAATATATTTTACTTCTATTCTTAATGAATTTTCTCAATATCAACTCACTTCTAATGTGTTTCTAAGAGCTCTCTTTGTGGCTTCCTTCTCATACTGCCAAAGAAGGTCATTGCTTGAAGCTGTATTCGGTCCACTAATATCATTAGTTTCTATGTCATTATGCTTAGCATCTTCCTGTTTCTTCTCTCCTTTTCTTGCCTGCAAATCGTTGATATATGCAGGTACGAAATAGCGTATACCAACGCCTGGTAGCCTTTGAGAGCTGAGTACATGGGAAGGATTGAAATACTGTTGAACTGTTGGTCGATTGATTGGTTGATATGTAGGTTTGTAGGAGTTGACGAAGCGTTGCGCGCTGTTGATTGGTTCTTGGGTAGTTGTTGGTATATTGAAGATAACTTGGGTGTATTTTGGTTGAGGCACGAAGAGTTGAGGTCTCCTGTTGAAATAAAAATATCTTGTTACCGAAATATGATACACGTTTTTCTTTATGCAAAACAAATTTTGGAAAATTAATCTCTATCTGATCTAGTGGAAGACTCTGCTGTGGCAGAGACTGTTGACAAGAAACGTTCCAAAACAATGCGGCGTAGAAACCATTTGTGTGTATGGTTTAATAAATCCATCGTACCCCATCCCAGTTTACCCGCTTCCATCTTACACTGCATCGTCACGTGGTTTACATTACACGATCTCGCACTAAACACTGCCAAAATTTGGAATGCCTTTCGGCTTCCATTTTCCTATATCCCATTCCATTACCTATAACTTTAAATCAAGAAAGAAAAGAAATCTTCTAGGCAAGCGTGTTTCATCTAAGATTGCATCTTCACCACTAACATCAGGCGATCAGATCAGGTCAGATCGCAGTCAAACGGTAGTCTATATACTAGTATTTGAAAAAAAGGCTAGGGTTGAAGGTTACCAGTGGGCGTTAGGGTCTGGTGAGTCGTCTTCTCTTTCTTCCCAGACCGGCGCGGGTACTCGGTGCGGCTGCGGTGGCGGCAGCGGCTCCGGTATCAGCGGCGCGATCGGCCCGTCTCTGGTGCCGAACTTCACCTTGATTGAATGCACGCAAGATACGTACACTATCAGGCATGTCAGCAACTGTAAACAGATATATGTCAGTCTGAGCTGGGTGGGGCGGGGCACGTGGCTCGATGAACTGATTGATATTAGGGTTCTTCTTGTCGTGCCTTTATCACCCCTAATGCAGGATCAGCTTTCCGAACCGGTCATAGAGTCTTGACCTGTCGTAAGTGCCACAAGTTGGCCTACATGAAATAAATGATTTTGAATTTTGAATGAAGGTCATCATCTCATCATTCATATTATACAGGGTTAAATAAAAAATACCAGAAAGCTCTCGGCACGTAATTGTTATCATTAAAACTAACAACTTTTGTTCTACGACTTATTTTTTAACTCGATATTTTGTGAAATATTTGATATTCAATATTTTACATAGACTCTCTCCTTGTAACTACTCTGTAACATCGGCAACGCCACACGAACCACACGCACGTGTCTTGGTCTCGAGTCTCACAGAGTAATGTCACTTTAGAGAAATAACATAATTTATTAATTTTTTTGTATGAAAAAAATTAATGCAGAATTTTGAAAAGTCGTAGAACAAAGTTGTTAGTTTTAATGATAACAATTACGTGCCGAGAGCTTTCTGGTATTTTTTATTTAACCCTGTATAGCCCTGTATTTCGCCCAACGAAAAAGCTATTCGAGTTTTCAAATGCTGGAAACTCGTACCAGAAAACGCAAGACCTCCACAAGTAGACAAACGATTTTAAGCAAGTCGCAACATACAGGCGGCACAAGATCGTGTTTTGTGGCGATCCTATCAAAATTCATACGTCTAGCAATGGACATCTAAGATGATGTAGCGGAATCGTAAGATGCGCAATAGTTACTAGAGCCACAAGAGGTTCGAGGAACGCATTATAATGTCCCGCTTGCTGCCTATGATAGCTATCTGACCAGCTAAGTAGCTAATTATTCTGAACATTTCAACAATTTCCAAGAACTAATTACGTTTGTTTGTTGTGCTAAGATCTCTCAACATAGTAACATTCTTATTTTACTATTAGTAAACTCGTTTAATTCGTAAGCTTTTATTGATGGTGATAAAATTTATAATATTAAGTCCGAGGATTTTCTGCTAAGCTTAACCTAATCCAACAAATGTGAACACGGAAATAAATTAGTCATAATTTGTAATATTTTATTAATAATACGAAATAGGATTACCTCAGATCTTTGAAATAAAATTGATATTTTAGCATACTTAAATCATTTTCGCTAAAATTAAGAATAATGATTTATGATTGTGTTTATCTTTCCGCAATCTTCTGCAACGCCTCTTAAATCAAAATCTTTAATCTCTATAGCTTAAATATAAATTACTCCACTTAATCCGTGATATCAAACTATCATTCGGACGATCGTAAATTAATTAATTAATATTCAACGCAAAAATCTCAATCTCACAGCCTTGGAACCATTACAAATGCTAGTTTGTTTTTTCTCACGCACTTCTTCCTATCTCTTGGAACAATTTAATTACAAAAAGAGACGTTCAGACATGAAACAGAAAATTTATTTGCAGTGGTGATGAAACGTTGGCGTTATAACAAAATAGGCCTTGAATTTAAATTTTGACTAACAGATACCGTAAAGTCAAAAGGTTTTAATAAATAAAAATAATTGCTCCGTTTTTTGTACACATGACAAATTTTCTTCTTCAGAAGATGCTTATTTATCTATCTAAGCTGAAATTGTTTGCTATGAAAGTATCCAGGATATAAACTATATCACAGAACCCAAAAAATTGTACATAATAGTCAATTTTGCAAAGATTTCAAACAATTCATTCAAAATAAATACGTTTTTGCCACAGGGACGCGGGGTCACCTTCTTACCCGTCGAATATAGAACGGAATAGTTGATATAAATTGTAGATTAATAACAATTACCATTGTTTTGGCTAATTTACACACCTATCAGCAACCTTCTGGCAATTGTACATTTTAGTAAATCCTACGCTTTATCAAAGCATCGTGAGCATTTTGTTTAGTTATTTTAAGAACGTCGGAATTGCGTATGGTTAATTAACGTGAGATGGTAAAGTATAAAACTAGACGTTAAACCTACTTTGCGGATTTCTATCATACGCAAGGATTACACAAAATTATTTTGTTATAATCCGCAAATCGATGGGGTCCCAAGGTGCTGGAGTGGCGACCCCGCACCGGGAAGCGCAGTGTTGGCAGACCCCCCACTAGGTGGACTGACGACATCAAACGAGTCGCAGGGAGTCGCTGGATTCAGACGGCGCAAGACCGAGTTCTGTGGAGGTCCATGCAAGAGACTTATGTCCAGCAGTGGACGTTTATAAGTTGAATAAGAAGAAGAAGAATCCGCTAAACCAGACACAAACTGTATGGTACAACGTACCGCTTTCGCTGTACACTAACGCTCTTCCAATAGTAGAATAAAATTGAAATAAGGCAACATAATCTCCGAAATATTGCAATTGTGCATTATCGAAAAAATTCCTTGAATTTATCGAAAAAATTGATGATGATGATGAAGATTGTACTGATGTAAGGTAAATGAAAAGCAAGACAAGCAGGTTAAAGATAATGTTAACAATATTTAATAATAATTCTTTATAGCCTTACCTGAAACCTCAATGTAGAACTCATTTTGTGTTACTATTGTTTATCTCTACGTTATCTTCGAATCTGGTATTCTGTAACAAACAAAATAACTATTAGTTATATAACCTGATAATCTTACGCTAAAAAATTATAACATGCCTCAGTTATCAATGAAATTGTGTTCATTTATAATACAATAGCGTTGGTCCGCAACGCCGCTCGCTTGGAATTAGAAATTGCGGTATATTCGTTTACACTATCCCTAGGGGAGTTAGACAAATCCAAAAGCAACTATTAGCGACTATTTTTTGCTAAGCTAAAGCTAGTTATATAGACACATAGAGTTAGATTTTTAACGATTCCGCAAGAACCGTCTGTTTTTCCGAGATAAAAGATAGATTCACTCTACAAGTATCCTACGTAGACCTACCTATATGCAAAAAATATCACGTCGATCCGTTGCTTTGGATAAAAGGATAAACCGACAAACCAAACAACAACAAAATTACCAATTTTGAATTTTTGTTTTTTTATGTGCTTACTAGCTGCTGCCCGCGACTTCGTTCGCGTGGATTTAGTTTCGAAATTCCCTTAGAAACTCTTTGTTTTTCCGGAATAAAAAGTAGCATATGTCCTCCACTACACCCATGCAAAAAAATACGTTAATTCATTGCTCCGTTGTGGCGTGATTGGAGAACAAACCAACAAACTAACAGACCAACAAACAAACACACTTTCGCATTTATAATACATATTAGTAAGCATGTATTAATTATTATAATTGTAATTTTAATTTTTATAATAACAGCAGATAATTTGACTGCAATTTTACACGCCATGCAATCATGCCATGCATTAAAATATCGTTGTATGGTACTTGTTATATCCTTCAAGTATGATACCTATCATAATAACGTCGGTAATATCGTCTCTCACATTTACCATAGGTAAGGTAACCCATGGTAAATGTGTAAACTCGTCCGAGTAGTGATGTATTTTCGACACCTCTCATGAACGTTTTTCATATCTTAGTAATGAACAAAACGATCTGATCTGTAGTTGCTTATAATACACGTTATACTACGACAGGATTGCGAAATGAGTGAGAAAGGTGAACCAGTATAAGTAATCTCCGTCCATCACGATGTTTCACGTAAATAGAGCCTGATATTTCATTACAATAAATGCTATGCGTACAGATACTATCTCGTACTGTGTTGTAATAGGTACACTTTCGCAACTTTTCCGCATCGTTTGTTGATAATTTAGCTAATAACCGAGCAGGGGCACTCTTCGATATGCTTATATGATTGTCTCGTAATTTATTGGCTCTCTGGTTACTTGAATCTGTTCGGCATCATTTAACAACGCTAAGTAATTTTCTTTAATAAAGAAACCAGAAAGCAATGTGCTACTTTAAAGTATATCAGTGAAGCATAAAATTCGTAGATACCTATATATTGTAGCAATAATTTGGAAAAACTTTTATAGTTCAGTAAATGAAGGCTTATTTATTTATTTAATAAAGAAACATTCAAGGTACCGGCTTCCGTTTTTCCAACTAACTATAATGTGAGTGTCTTTAAATCAAGAGTGAATAGGAATCTTCTAGGCAAACGCACACCATCTTAGGCTGCATCTTCACTTACCATCAGGTGAGATCGCAAGGTTACTATCATCATAACACTAGTCATTGTAACCCACCATGCAGGTACAATATTTTGATATAAATCACCTTCTGTTGTAGTTTATTATACTATTTCAAGGAATAATTTACATCACAAATAGGTATATCCTGCTTTGCAGAAACACCTGGTTAATTGATATAATTACTTTCGAACCATTTATGTTCCGGCAAAAATGCCCGTTCTACATTCTTAGGGCTAAAACGAAAATCATGCGCAAACCATCGAACTATAATGCTTAGAAACGCAATAGTCCACGTGGTGATAAGCCATTTTTGGTAAGCCTTTAAAGAGCAACACGCAGTATTCGTATTAACGCGAGTTAATACGAAGAAAATTATTATTAAAAAATGACCTACTGTGCTATAAAAGGGTGTCATAGTTCATCAAAATAACATCAAAAACGTAATTATCAGTACCAGTACAAAAAATAATTAAGTGGCACTCACACATTCATTGGTTGTTTTGAGCGTACATTTGGAGCGGAACTGTTAGAAACATCTGTTTTAAGCGTTATAATTCGATGACGTCAACACATGACGTCAAAGCTTTTGATGATTTGAACTGAAAGCTGTAGTCTTCTACTTCATTGATAATAATATCTGTCTTCAATATCTATAATTTACTTTGACGATAAATAATTCTTGTTTTGAAACATTTTGTGCTATATTTAGCTGACACCGTAGCATTTTTCCTAAAACAGAGATGCATTAACTTGAAGTTCCTTAATGGGCACGTAAGCACTATTACTCATTCAGTCGATAGACAGAAATGTACCCAGATAAAATAAATTTTATTTCATTACTTAATCTAATTTCTTATAAGTAGGCGATTAACTTTTAATACGAAGGAACAAAATGTCTATTTGCAATACAGACAGAATCGTGATGTTACACAAATAAGGTTTAGACGGGCGAATCGTCGAGTTGGAAGACAAGTTGAAGTTGGTAACTGCCACAATACTAGGAATATAGTAAAATCGTAATAGTAATATAACAAGTTTCATGAAACGGAATGGAAGGCGCCCGCGGCATACCTTTAACGGCAGGATCTCCGAAAACAGCCTGTTTTTGATTCAGTAGTAAACAATCAAATATTCTTTGTTTTGATAGGTTAAAAATATATGTTGTAGTTTAATACACGTTCTAAATTATTTTACCGTTCAAAAGTCCATATTTTGAACTTTACTTGATCAAATAATATTCCAAAAACAGTGTAGTTTTTAATTGTTTTTCAGGTTGTATTTATAGTATATTAAAGTTAAACTAAAAAAAAATTCAAAAAATAGGCAAAAGCTTTTAGAAAAATATTTTACCGTTAATTTTTTTCTAAAAAGTTTTCTTTTTTTATCATGACTGTTTTACTTTCTTTATAACAAAGTGGCTCGTGCACCTCACTTCAATAGTTCGCAAGGTACTGCGGCCGAAGATCGTGCCCTTAACAACAACCTCCATCCATCTTTAAAAATCTTTTAACGCGCTAAAAGGTGTGATATTTAATTCAAAATATCAACAGAATTGTTGAATAAATATATAGAATAAAAGATGAACATTCAATAAATGTTTTAATGCAACAAAATTGTACTTTTACCAACCTCCTCTTTTTGTAAAAATCCCCAAAGAGTATCTAGTTTTGTCATAATTTGCAAAATTTCTCCAAAAGGGCAGAAACTTTTTAATTAGTTCTTACACACAAAAAAAGGTCTGAAAAATATAAATGTTTTTAATTGAGACTTATATTTTTATTCCGTATTACACTCGTGTAAAGTAATTTTTTCGCGAGATTCAACTAAATCTAGGCGAGCGTGCCTGCTCTGGCATCCTGTTTTCTCAACAAACTCATTGACAAGGTGGATGAAAATATAGGTAATCTTCGATAAAACACGTAATGACAAAAATTAGGATACAATGAGCTTATTATACGTACTATTCCTAATAATATTTAAATGCGAAAGTGTGTTTCTTTGCTCGTTTTTCCTTGAATAACCCCGCAACAGAGCTACGAATTGCTACGAAGAGCTATAACTTTACTGTTCAATATTGGCATAAGTAAAAAAAACGAAACTATTAATAGATTAATGTGTAATGAAGTTGAAGACCAAACTAAGATAAGCTCATTTATAAATACATACATTCTCTAAGCAAGCCAAAACTTCTACAATAAATCACAATGACTCGGCTCGAGTGCAATGTGTTGAGAAATCCTTTTTGCTGCCAATTCCTTTTATTTACAGCGCGTGTTGCCTGCTCGTCACACAAATTCACGATGTCGTGATTCGAATACCAAGATGGTACATTAGGTACCATCTTTGTAAACTGTAAGGACTATATCACACTAGAGACCTTTTCACGTCGACTTGACATTATTGATCAAGAGAAACGACTTCTTCGAGTCTAATTTGGTGGATTTGCCCTTGTCTCTCTGCCTGTCTGCCTATCAGTCTGTTAGAGAATCCCATTTCCTATTAATATTATAAATGTGAAAGTTTGAATGTTTGTTACTCAGTCACGTCGCAACGACTGAACCGATTTGGCTGAAAGGCACAGAGATAGATTATAGTCTGGAATAACACATAAGCTACTTTTAAGCCCGGGAAACAAGAAAGGTTTTTTATTCCCGCCGGAATAAAAAAAAGACGTGTGGCACTCGGAGACTGCCGCGGTAATGCTATTGGATAGCTTTACCGCGGCAATTTTTATCAACGCCATCTAGCGGCTCACCGCTAGATGGCGTTGATAAAAAATGCGCCATCTATCGGCTCACCGTAGAGGAGTCCCGTGTCAGGTTATTTTCGTTACGGAATTTCTGGATTCGGTCTCCACGCTGGCCCGCGATAGAAGCTATGCTATACCTTAAAAGCCTTAATCCACGCGAACGAAGCGAGAATCAACTAACTAGTCCGCCATAAAGCCTTAAATATCCTGAATCGATGAACATAATTAAAATAGGAAAAGCAATGTTATTCCGGTAATGTGAAGAAACTGTACGCTAATTTTACATACGGAAAACACTAATGATATTTTATATACATGATATTTAAAAAAAAGTCAAATAACCATAAAAATGTCACAAACAATCCAATAAAATACCAGGTGAAACAAGAAAAGGGCACTTGTTGTAATATAAAATTTATTAATACTCGTAATACAGAATACATACCAGTTTTATCGTCATCAGCCTGGTATTTATAACAATAAATCATAACAACATTTACATCTCCGAGATGCCTGTCAGAATATTCAACATGAGCGTTTATATGAAAACACAATCGACAAACCGATTCCATTAACAGCTGACATTACATTAAATGATCTTACTTTAAAATACCGTTCAACATTGAACTATCAAACTGACCAAAATACAATTTGGACGCTGTTTTATTGCAATGTATTGTATGTAAGCATGTGTGAATTAAACGATGTACCTACCTTTACAGAGTTGCTTAACGTTTGTTTCAATGTTCAAAGTCAACAGATACGTTGCGAGATGGTAAAGTGAAATAAGTATAATTTTAAAACAAATAAGTATAATTTTAAGTATAATTTTAAAACCAACGAGCACCATGTGGTGAGATTGAAATATTGTATAGATAACGATTGTTTTTTTTTTATTCGATGACAAGATAGCCCTTGACTGCGATCTCACCTGATGGTAAGTGACGATGCAGTCTAAGATGGTAGCGGGCTAACTTGGAAGGGGTATAGCAGTGTAAATTCAACCCATACCCCTTATCGGTTTCTACACGCCATCGTGCCGGAACGCTAAATCGCTTGGCGGCACGTCTTTGACGGTAGGGTGGTAACTAGCCACGGCCAAAGCCTCCCACCAGACCAGACCAGAGACAATTTAGAAATTATTAATTCCTAAACTGCCCCGCCGGGAATCGAACCCGAGACCTCCCAGTTATAATACCACAGCGCTCACCACTGCGCCAGGGAGGTCGTCGTATTATGGGACTTTATAATTTTATTAGGTTTTGGTTGAGAGAATCATATTCTCAGTAAATTGAATAGGCAAGCAATAGGCAATACATTACTGTGCTAATGAAGTAATCACAGTATTACGGAGTTATAAATAATGCAAAACGCGGCGCCGCGATGCATGAAAGTTACTTTTGCACCCGAATAGAACACCTCTCTCTCCGCATCACACTCCTCATTTCTGAGGAGCGTGACCTCTTTCCATTAATTATATTATGTACGAGTTTTTTTTGCAACCATGCAAAAATTTGAAGCCTCAATAGCCCAGCGTTTTAATGTGTGGACTGAAAACTGAAAGGTCACAGGTTCGAACCCCACCCATTTCACTATTGTCGTACCCACTCCTAGCACTAGCTTTCCGCTTATTTGGAGGGGATAGGAGAATATTAATCATCTTCAGCTTGGCTAATATTCTTTTAAAAAAAAATCTCTTACAAAATATTGTTAACTTATGGCTGTTGTGATAAGTCAATACTCTACCACACGTTTAAAAAAGCAGGCTCTTCTGCGAAGATCCGGCAAGAATTTTAAATATGTTCGCACAAATAATATTTCTACATTTCTAAATTCCATTTTAATAACAAGTTAAGTCAAGGACTATAACTAGTCTATTATTTGTATAAATATTGTTAGTAATTCAGAAGTTTCTTTAAGGTAGCTGGCAAATCAATCACAACTGTGCAAAATACATCATCATGACACATGAACAAATTGACTCAAACAAATCGAGAGCTCCTAGTCAATCAATCATTTCATCTGAATATTAAATTAAAGAACAAAGACCATACAGCAAAGTGGATACCAATTTATTATTTCAAAGCACTAACTCATGTTGAAGATTCAAATTTATAACGTAAGTAAGTACATTAATTGATGAGCTACTTGAGTGAGTAAAAAAACGATGAATTGTCATTAAAGTGACGTAATTCCCCTTATAGTTATACATTAAGATCCACTTGCATCAATCCATATTAACTAAACAAAAAGCAGTTTGGTGCAAGTTGACCTAAACATAAGAAAGTCTAACGACAGGCTCCGTCGTGGTCCAATATCTTAAATATATAAAAGGCAAAGGTGACTGACTGACTGATCTATCAACGCACAGCTTACGCCACTGGATGGATCGAGCTGAAATTTGGCATACAGATGTTATGACGTATGCATCCGCTAAGAAAGGATTTCTGAAAATTCAACCCCTAAGGGCATAAAATATGGGTTGGAAAAATCGAATTTAACGTGAGCGAAGCCACGGGAAAAAGCTAGTTCATAATAATATTTGACACCTCATATAAGAATTCAGCCTTTTTTTCGAAAGGTTCGAAGTTCGATCCGATCGACTTTGCGGAGTGATGAGTGTGTTTGTGGAAATTAAAAATGATATCAATTATTTTAACGGTGATGAAAAAAACTGTGAGGAAAACCTGCCTGAGAGTCCTCTATTTATTTATTTATTTTTAATTTCTAATTTAATTAATGATTAATTAATTTAATTAAAAATTAATTAATTTAATTAAAAATTAATTTCTAATATATTTTTTTTTAATGCATCCGTATTTGGCTAGCCTGATGAACTGTCATTCGACACGAGACGGCGATGGGTAAGATGACTGAAGGTATGACATATTTGGACCGAATCGAAGTTCGTACCGGCATGCAGTATCTGATTGATATTATCAGTCACACCCACACAATTAATGCATATTATTACTCAATTACTTACTGGACTATTATGCATGCCCTTTCTTGTATCTAGTACACGTAAACATTATAGTTTCAATACAAAGTTGCTCTATCTAAATGAATTATACGAATCGTTATGTGAAATTATTTGTATGAATAAATGAATATTATCTATTTAAATAAAATATGCCCTTGTACTCATACATTTGTAATATGGTTTTTTAATGTTTGTCTGCAAAATAAATGAAAATTAATTATAATATGTTTATCTTTTTGGTAGCCGTGTGCAGGTTGAAAGCAAGTGATATTGAATTGCCCATTCCTTAAAACGAAAAATCAGAGATGCGTGTCTGGGCCATATTTTTCTATATATATCATTCTATATATTATGTGCAGAAACACAAGGAAGTATCATATTAAGACCAAGATGTGCCCTTTCTCTGGTGAGTGTTTGACTGGTTCTTTCTCTTATGTCATAATGATGTTATTACGAAACTGAATCCTACACATTATTCCAATTATTTTAATGACTGATTGGTGTACATTCCAAAAAAACATATAACAGAAAACCAAAGGAAGATGTTCATATAAATTTTTGAATCTGCAGTTGTTTTTTTTTTTTGGAACTGGTTAAAATGCACTAAAGATTTATTTGGCCATTTCAGAAAGTGCAACTCTCGAATACATCCAAAAATAGAAGATATAATTGGCTTCGAGGCATGGACGATTCGAACCGTGGCGGACAGAAAAAAGATAGGTTTTTCTTTTTTTTTTTTAATCTGAAAAGGCTTGCGCTTGATGACAATCAATACTAGATAGCACTGATGAAGTCTAGATTGGAGTGCGCTTGCCTAGAAGTTGCCTATTCACTCTTGCTTTGAAGGTACTCAACTTTGTACTCAAATTATAGGTGGCAGGAAACACGGTACTTTTGAAATATTATGCTGAAGGATGTTCAATTCTGGAATAGCTTCGAGTTGACACAAGAGCATCCACACACAGATTTCACACTTTTTTGAGAACATTATGGAGAACTCCCAAGCGTGCGGGTTTTCTCACGAGAAGAAGGATGTAATTTCTTTTAAGCCCAGCACTGGTAGCATGGGCAGGAGATAAAAGTTTTATCCCCCGATTTTATCCACTGACAGGGGATAAAATTATCTTTTCCCTATGATAAAGCATGGCGACAGAGGAGAAGGCGATGTATATTTCTATAAGTATATCCACTAAGTGTTATTTCCACCGTTGTGCCCATGCTCGACGGGTGGATAAAGCTAAGCGAGGGGATAAACGTTCTATCCTTTTCCCGGGGATAATATTTCTCCCGCCCAAGCTACCAAAGCTGGAGCATATTGCATACAGCTGTAATAAGCTGTATGCAATTTTTCAAACAATAGGTAGGTACTATATTTTAGTGTATACCTATTACCTGTATTTATAGGTACAAAGATTTCTATTACATTGACATGTTGTCGGTTTGTGGGCTCGTGAAGGCTACCCACGCAATTATGCTAAATCGTGGTCATGCCATCATTAGGAAAATTATTTATGATGCCCCCTCTGGCATCCGTTATTAACGTCTATTACTGCAAAACAAAACATTAACATGAGATATACAATTTTTTTTTGTTAATAGTGATAAATATTTTTAATATCAGAATCTTAACTTTTAATATTTTTTTCAAAAATGATTGTGTAATTAACAAACTTATGTTAATTTTCACTCAATATGGACCTGCGCTCTTGACCGATTGCCGGCGGCATAAGTAAAAAAAATTTTTTTTTTTAAATATGAATAGCGGGCAAACGAGTTGGCGGGTCACCTGATGTAAAGTGATTACCGCCGCCCATGAACACTTGTAGTACCAGAGGCACCACCGCCGATGCGTTGCCGGCATTTCAGGAAATTATTGGTGCGCCCCTTGAATAACCCCATATTGTAATTAAGTGGGAAAACTGTCGAAGGGAGAAGATTTCACAATTTGGTGGTACGTGGAAAAAAAGATCTGGAGCAAGATGTTTTTATATACATTCTTGGGATAAAAATGTAACAAGATACCAAAATTATTGCAATCGATTGGGCCACTGATTTAAAATAAATTATTTTCGACTTTATCACTTACAAAAATAACGGTTTATATTTGAAAATACTATCACATAAAGTAAGAGAAACGTCTGAGATAAGGCGAGTTTATTGTCTCTTTTATTTACATAATGTGAACTGATAACCTTTATTTCTTGATCGACTTCAAAAAAGGTGAAGGTTCAGAATTATCCGTGTTTTGCAAAAAAAATTGAGGCTCTCCAAATAAGGGAGATGATTCATACAGGAGGAGCTCTCTGTTATTCTCATACTATTCATAAATTAAAATATTTACCAACTTAAAAGCTTCTCATTTTGTAAATTTTTATAACTTGGCAATTATTAACCCAAACCCGTTATGTGGACGGGCGATTTCAAGTGAGTCGCGGCCGGATACAGGCACCACAAGATCGAGTTCTTTGGCGATCCTTTCAAGAGACCTATTTCCTGCATTGGATTCTATTGTTTGAGATGATGATGGTTTTTTTATTCTATGACAAGATAGTCCTTGACTGTGATCTCACCGATAAGTGACGATGCAGTCTAAGATGGTAGCAGGCTAACTCGGAAGGGGTATATCAGTGTAGATTCAATCCATACCTCTAATCGGTTTCTACACGCCATCGTACGGTAGAGTGGTAACTAGCCACAGCCAAAACCTCCCATCAAACCAGGCTAGAGACAATTTAGAAATTGTAAAAAACCGAAACCCGAGACCGCCCAGTTATAAGACCACAGCGATCACCACTGCGCCAGGGAGGTCGTCAATAAATCGTTTTTGAAGCAGGTTTAGCTTTTTAATTAAAAAAAAAGTCGAATACCCTATAAATGTTAGTGCATAATAACCACCGACGGGCAACGTTCATGATCAGCTAATGACATCATTCATGGAACAAGGTTAGTGTTTCAACGCGATGGCGATGGCTTGCTTGAGCTGAGCGGTATGGTAATTACATAACTTCATTGATTTATTAAAGTTGCGGAGGGTCGTGCAGTGACGGTAGATCAATAAAGGCATTAAGATGCATCCTACATAGGTATATTATGCTAACTAGCTTTTACCCACGACTTTGCTCGTGTCAAGTTTGTTTTTTCAACCCCCTTTTTACCCTCTCAAAAATCTTTTCTTAGCGGATGCCAACGTCATAATAGCTATTTGTATGCCAAATTTCAGAACGATCCGTCCAGTAGTTCAAGCTGTACGTTGACAGATCAGTCAGTCAGTCACCTTCACCTTCTATAGGTGGAAAAGGTATTTTTTTACTATCTTACTTTTTTATTAAGAAGCTGGACTTATACTACCAACGCTTAAAGCAGTGGTAGTATTTCAATTTTCTTTTGAGAAGTCTATAATGACATTACTACTACATTGACATTGTACATTTCAAATAGTGGCCCACTGAGTGGTAGTATTTTAATCGGACGCATACAGTAAGATCTATTTGACGTGCAAACGTATAGAAAAAATGGTTTGGAATATTTAACCTACTTGACCTCCCTACCGCAGTTGCAAGCGTTGTCATTATTATAGACTTGTAATAAATAAAATAAATAATAGCTTTATTTGTCTTCTTACAAAGTTATCTCGTTATAATGGTATTATTGGAACTCATTAAATAATTTATTAGCAAGTTAGTAAATCTTTTCTCAGATTATTATGAGTGTTACTATTTGCTTCATTGACAGCGGTTCTTCTTTTGATAGTATAAGGCTTTTCCATGTGCACGTATCTTTGTCATTGGTTTGTCATCTGCATGTCTCTTTGTTATTGGTTTGTCATCTGCATGTCTTTTTGTCATTAGTTTGTCATTTGCATGCGTTTTTCTCATCTGTTTATCTTCTGCATGTTTCTGGTGTCATTTGCATGTCATTCGTTCCGTAGTAAGCAGCTCTTGCTTATTTGACTTGCTACCCTAACTTTAAGTTTATCGTAACAACACCTTTAGCCTTAATCGCCATGTATAACGTATAATAATAGATTTAAGAATAAAAGTGGCAGGTCCCGGGTTCGACTAAAGCAGACGCACTTTTGTTTTAAAATTGTCTCCGGTGTTAACAGCTAGTTACGACTCCATCAAAGCCCACCAAGCGATTAAGCGTTCCGAAACGATAGTTCACGCGGCATAAAACGATGAGTATTCACTAACATTCCAAAAAATGTTATATAATTTTATCTATGTACAACATAACAATATTGCCTGTAATATTATGTACAACAAACTATAACAGACAAGTTGCTTGCCTCTTAAATCACTACGTTTAATAAAATTAACCTGTCGTATATTAATGAATTTATGATAGATGTATAAATGTATAAACACAGTATAATATTAGTGACATTGTAAAGAAACAACTCAAAAGTAAGTGTCCCATATTAATATTTAATAAAGCCTTTAATCGATGGTAATGTAGATCTTATCTGTAGTACAACAGGTTTCTTTGCCAGATAAGTGCTAACTTATTAATTGAAATTTTATAAGCGAAGGTATATATACTTACTTGGGAACTAATAGTCCTTCTAAGGATGAAAGGACTGAAATAAACATCTCTGACCCATTCCTTATGTGAAGATTTATAGAGTTAATGTTTTATTCGCTAAAAATAAATAATCGCATAAAATCATCCTAACATGTTTCGAGGTATGTATCTAAAATATGCCATTAACTTCGCATGGGTTTAGATTTTTAAAAATTATTAACACTTCGGATTACTTTTACCAATATGATGGCGGGAGCAAAGCCGCGGGTAAAAGCTAGTTATTAATAGAATAATTACAGCTACGTGTGTGACGGCCTAAATCTATCAAAAAGAAGGTTAGTATGGTATTTATTTACTTCGTTGGAAGTTTTAATTTGCGTTATACTCGCGCGCTATTTCGTGCTTATGTCACTGGCTGTACCTTACCTACATAATCACGCATCATTATGTTAGATTAAAATGCATAATTACGAGTAGAACTTGTTTTTGCCTCTAACAAGCCATTGTTCAACGCAAATCTTTTACACGGTAATTGATATCGGTTTAAAAACACGGAAGTCCATACCAGCTATAAGAACATCCTTTTATAATAATTAAAGAATGCTTGTTAGAAAAAATGTTTGTGATTTCATTGTTTTGTTTAAGAATGGTACTGAATTGTTGTAATTGCTTGGTTATTTTTCATTAATATTCCATTATCATCATTATCATGAGCTACTTCCTTCATCGTTGAAACACACGTGATATTTAATTGCTTAAACGCACATAACTCCGCAAAGTCAGAGGCACCAGGGATTGAACCTATAACCCATACATAATATTATTATTTTTTTATGTGTTCCTCCCTTTTTTCCTCCGTATATCTATATATATCTTATACATATTATTATACTAAATGCGTACGCAGTTAATATTACATACAAAAAATAAATAAATAAATGCTATATGTACATATGGAATGATAATTCCACGGGATAGGAAGTAATGTAAACATCAATTTTAAGATCTTGACGTTTTGATTAATAACATTTAAGAAATTCCATTGCAATAAGTCAATGGTAATTTAAATAATAAAATAATTTCGGTGTGCATACAGTTCGTTCAGTAGAAATAAGGCTTTCTACCGTCCTTAGAGTATCACTTGTAATTTAAATTAAAAATATATATTCCTCGGTAGTATAGTGGTAAGTATCCCCGCCTGTCACGCGGGAGACCGGGGTTCGATTCCCCGCCGGGGAGGCCTTTTGTTTTAACCCCTATCTTTTAATATTTTATACCTCACTAGCATTTGCCCGCGGTTTCGCTCACGTTAAGTTCGATTTTTCAAATCCTTATTTTAGCTTCTTAGGGGTTGAATTTTCAAAAATACTTTCTTATCGCTCACATTATAATGGCTGTATGCCAAATTATCCATCTAGAGATTTGAACGGTATGTTGATAGATCAGTCAGTCTGTGACCTTTTACTTTTATAATATACTAGACGATGCCCGCGACTTCGTCCGCGTGGATCAAGATTTTTCAATTCCCATGGGAACTCTGTAATTTTCCGGGATAAAATGTAGCCTTTGTTTTAATCCTGGGTATGAGCTATCTCCATTTCAAATTTCAGCCAAATCGGTTCATTCGTTGTGGCGTGAAGGAGTAACAAACATACACACACACACACACACACATTATGTGTATGACATACAAACTTTTGGCTTTATAATATTAAGTGTGATGTGATTTAAAAATACCTACTAATGTTTCTTCTTGAGCGGAAGTTCAACGCGAGTTATTTTTAGCGTCTTAATCCAATGTCATAATATGCAGTAATTCTGTTAAATGAATAGTTCCCCTCCTTGGTAAGGCAAGCAATACATTGGGTGCTGATAACATTTTGTCGTGTAACGTTTATTACGTTACGCAAGATCGGCATCGCTCGACCATGACCTCGGCTCTCGCTGAGGCGTACAACCGGCCGGACTCATTTGCATCTTCACTACGCAGCTCTAAATGATGTTCTTAAACCATTTTATCTTGTTTTAAGACGCTTAATTGCACTCATTCGTTCATTCGTTTGATCATAGACCGAAAAAGTTTTTATAACCGTCTACGGTGAAGCCAAATTTTTTTAAGCTATTGCATAGCTTCTATCGCGGGCCGGGTTGAAGACCGAATCCAGAAATTCCGTAACGAAAATAACCTGACACGGGACTCCTCTACGGTGAGCCGCTAAATAGCGCATTTTTTATCAACGCCATCTAGTGGCTCACTGCTAGATGGCGTTGATAAAAAATGCTATGCAATAGCTTTACCGCGGCAGTCCCCGAGTGCCACACGTCTTTTTTTTATTATTCGATGACAAGATAGTCCTTATCTACGATCGCACCTGATGGTAATTGACGATGCAGTCTAAGATGTTAGCGGGCTAACTTGGAAGGGGTATGGTAACCTATACCCCTAATCGGTTTCCACTCGCCATCGTGCCGGAACGCTAATTCGCTTGGCGGCACATCTTTGACGGTAGGGTGGTAACTAGCCACGGCCAAAGCCTCCCACCAAACTAAAAATAAATAGTAGTATAATAATAATATAAGTAAATTTTAGAGTGCGGAAGTCTATGAAGTATCTACGTGAAGGGGAAGAACTTTAAAGAAAGTTATATCTCGAAACGCGACCCGAATTTGGCAACCTTTAAGTACCTACAAGCTGATGGAAGATTAACTATTAAATTAAGCATGAAACAAAGCATCAAGCCGATTTAATCTGAACTTTTAATATTCTGTAAGTATTCGGATGTCTTCGAATCAGGTTCACTCGATTACCTAACACGCACACCGATTCGGCAATGGAGGTCGTAAGTTACGTGAATCGTACCGTGATTGTTTATTACCGAAAGCCGAAACACGACCGAGGGGCACGTGCAATACCTAATTACAGCCTTCTGGCTCATCGCTCTTTACCTGCATTAAGGTGCCTGGTGGTGGTGCCGCTATGTACCCATTACAAAATGTCAAACAAATTAAATGCTCGTTAAAGTGTTCTCCAAAAGAATGGCCTGGGTATTCTCAGAGGAAAAAACTTATTCTTTGTTTCTTTTAAAAGAAGAAAAGAAAAAAGAATAAGTTTCTTGTTACTGTTGAATAATCATTCTGTTTTTATTGTTGCCAACATTCATCTCAAAGCCTACTGAGAACAGATCACCACGCTGGCCAATTGTGGATATTGTTGTCATCCTTAGTACTAATATTATAAATGCGAAAGTGTGTTTGTTTGTTAATTTGTTGTTTGTTGGTTTGTCCTTCAATCACACCGCAACAGAGCTAAGCATCAACGTGATTTTTGCATGGGTATACTTGAGTACATAGGCTTTCTTATTAGCTCGGAAAATCAATAAGTTGTCATGGCATTTTAAAAACTAAATTCACGCGAACGAAGTCCTCATATGTCATATGTAGTATTTTTTATACACCAAAGAGCTTTACCATTTAAATGGCGTATCAAAATACCATTGTTATGTTGCTAGGACCTTCAATGTCACTCGTGCTAGCCATCTCGAACCGTCTACAAATCACTTTCAACCACAAACAGAACAATACATTCCAATGGTTGATTGGCAGTCGCATAGATTTGTTAGTGGGTTGGACTAAATTAAAATTGTTGCTCCTGCTTACTACATACCAAGTCATGCTCCCGTAATAGTTTATAGTTAAGAAAAATCTCTTTTTAGAAGGATTGTTGGACCCCACACTCTTGAGAATATTATGGAGAACACTAATGCAGGATTCCTTACGATCTTTTCCGTCAAAGGAGATGACAATTAAATGCTTAAAGCGCACATTACATCTTCCAAAAATTTAGACGGATCCGAAGGCTGAAGTTTAAATCACTATCACCGAAAATTGCAACACTTTTGTAGGTTCAAGATTTGCCTTTACATAAGATGAAGGAAAGCGTAAAGATATCTTTTGTTTTTCTATGCACATTTAAAAATAATTTTGATAAAGCACTAAAACTTTATCACTCATCATCATCATTATCATTAAAACTCATTGTTCTTCCTTAGAATTGCACGCTCAATTAAGGTTAAATTTATCACGACATCTACGCCACTACAACAAGAATTTAATAATAGCTTTCAATGATTCAGTAGCCATACATTATAGCCAGGTACGGTTACTTAATAACTTGTTAATAGATTTAACGCTATCCAAGAGGTTAAAAGCTATGGAAAAGTGATTAGATTTATCATAGGCTCAATTACACTAGTTTTGTAATATTTCACAGACGCTAGGAAACTTTCTGTACTAAATTGCGCAGGTACAACCGCAACTCATCCTAAACCTATCACGACAAAATGGAGAACGAGTGCTTACGAAACCTTTAGAATATATACTCGTATTATATAAAACTTTGTACAGATTTTACACGAATTTTTACTATGGAGTAGAGTCGTAAATCTTGCCAAGAAAATACAGACTTGGCTTTCGATAACAACAAAGCAACAATGGAACATGACTGTAAAACTAAACGACATTTTTATCACCATTCCACCAACCAAAGCACATAACTACAATATTAAGCTATTGCATAGCTTCTATCGCGGGCCAGCGTGGAGACAGAATCCAGAAATTTCGTAACGAAAATAACCTGACACGGGACTCCTCTACGGTGAGCCGCTAGATGGCGCATTTTTTATCAACGCCATCTAGCGGTAAGCCGCTAAATGGCGTTGATAAAAAATGCTATGCAATCGCTTTACCGCGGCAGTCCCCGAGTGCCACACGTCTTTTTTTTATCCCTAATAATATTTTGAAAGCGAATATGTTTTGTTGACCTAGACCTAGTCTTTAAATCACGCAGAGCAACGAATCGATGTGTTTTTTTTTAATGCGTAGTTGAAAAACTTGGAGGATATAGGCTAAAATAAAGGGTTTTAACAAAGACTTTCTTTCAAGAGTGGAGACCCGAGGTTGCAGGCAAAACTTGTTGCCGTTAAATAACCAACTAGCCTTGAATAATCCGTGACTTTAACTTAGGATAATCTTAAAATAATAAGCAACAGGTTAAATATTCAATGAGGACAATACATGGAAATTAATAAAATCTAAACGCTACGGGTATATCCCACGATAATTATCGTTTTTGATGTCAACTGTATAATTAAAACCCACTTGAATACAATGCTGAACCAGTTGAATGGGTAGATGGTTAAGATGTAGCTACAAAACGTCAAACTGTATAGCTGTAAGAGGCAGAATATATGCCATCTCGATGAAATTTTACGGATTATTTGGCAGCCTAACAAAATCACTCATATTGTTAATGTTACAAATTACCTCGCAATAATACATCTCTTCTTCTTTATCAATCGATAGACGTCAACTCACACAAAGCATGGACTTGCACAAGTCTCTGTGTCTCTGTATCCAGCGACTTTCTGCGACTTGTTTAATATCCTCGATCCACCAGTTGTTTGCCAATACTACGCCTTCTGATAAAACGTTTATATTAGTTAAAAATATTCCAAATTGATCACAATTTACTCGTAATTTCGAAGTTATCGAAACAATATAATTCACACCAGCAAACACTCTCTCTTCGTAATATGATTAATTGGTAAATTGCAAAGAACTCATCCAAAACCTATCACGCTAACATTACGAAACCATCTTTCACATGACTTTTATCGTGGGCCATAAATCTACACAGTGAAAGTTCAACAAGTTTTGAATGGGATACTGGATACCTATGTTATTTTGTGCATTAAAATATTTTTCTAATAAAAATAATATAATTACAAACAATCGCACTATTTCACCAAGATGGAGATTAAGAAAGAAGCTTTTTATCTTGTTTATTTTTTTCGACTTTAGCGTTCATTATGAGCATTGGCTACTCTCTATTAAATGATAGGTACGATATAAGGCTTTATGGTCAAGCGTGAATGATTCATGAATTAGAATATGTTCCATATAAATTGCGCATGCAAAAATCAATCCTTGAATATAGGATTTTTTAGGTTCTTCATTCTTGTGTCACGGCTATACAGAGTTCCAATCCCTGTTTCATGTTGACGTCACCGATCGATTATGCTCACCACTATTTTAAACCTCAACAGCTCTGACTTTCTTGACTGGGATGAGTCCAGCCTTCTCACGGTGTACCATATGTTTCACAAGTTAGTTGCTTCGTTTATGAATTAAAGCGGGGTTAAATAGATTACATGCGACGGTGTTTCCACTGAATCCTGGCAAAGCAAAATCTGAGCCCTCAACGATCCTTCATACAAGGCATAATATTATGTATCACATCTAACCTATTTAACCACAACACGTAAGACAAACCACCATCCGAACGTGAGGGTAACTATCAAACATATCCAAGTATTATTTAATCAATTACACTCATCTAAACCTACGGGTAATATTTATTCGATTAGGGCGTAATTGCTATCACCACCCATCAATCGAATACAACGATCTAGACGCGGGAGCATCCAATAGCCGCATGAGTCTCTGGAAGAGACTGAATTAATAACGTCTAACCTAACAATCTTCTATTTTTTTTATCTACATATTATAGTGCAATTATAGCAGTTCATTAAAAATTAGGTAGTTACAGTTCAAATACCTCAAAACGAAATTGTTGTTGATCTTCACTTTGAGCAATTTTGCGTGTCGTCTTCCAATTAGCATATAATGGGTACTCGTTGTTTGCACAATGTAAGAATTAGAACACATCGTTGCGTGGTTTGGTAATCTTGTTTTATCCACTTGTTACTGTCAGTGCCGTATAGCAGTATGTTTTTGAGCTCGTTTAACCGTGGGATTTTTCAGGTTTGGGTCAAGTAACGATAGCTCGTTAGATTCTTCCTTGGTTTAGCGTCAACGAAGTAATTGTAAAAAATCAAATAAGTGTAGTAACTCACTCAAGCTACTAACATCTTTGACATACAATATTCAATATTCCTGGGCCTATTTCACTATCTCCAAGTAAATAAACAACAAACATTTGGTGAAATTTTTGTAGTTTGCTATTTGCCAATACAAAAACTCTCATAACGTCAGTTAAATACTGACCCTAGGACTATTAAGTACAATATTTTTTTATTTTCTACATAATTAAGACAATTTTGTTTTCTACATATATTTTCCAGGTATCTATCTCAAAAACGGCTTCATATTAAAAGCTGTAACTTTTGTTGAATTGAAGTTATTTCCTCTAATTAAAATACATAGGTATAATATCTACTAATATAAATTAATTTTAATGGTTCTCGTTCGTGGCGAACCACTAGAATGCAATAAATATGATATAATCAAAATTGTGCTGAATGAAATGTTTAACAATACCACAAAACGAAATCAAAAACCTCAACCATTAAAAATTCATTAGGAAAATTCTAAAAAAGAAATATAACATTGAATTCTTCCCAATGTACCAGTAGGTACAACTATGTGGTTAGAAAGCTCACATCGATCACAATAGATCACAATTATTTAAAACTTAAATGATGCATTAAATTCATGATGTATTTTGTAACGCCTTTTGGGATAATGTGACTTCAAAAAGCAGTTTAAAATATATTTCTTCTTCTTTATCAACGTCTATCAGACGTTCAATGCTAGACAGGTATATTGTATGAAGTTCCACATGTCTTGGTTTTACGCCGCTTGTATCCAGCTGCTCCCTGTGACTCGTCTGATATCAGCGGTCCACCTAGTGAGGGGTCTGCCAATATTGGGCATTCCTTTGCAAATTTATTATTATTTATTGCCAACTAGCTTTTGCCTGCGACTATGGGCTTGGAGTTGCACCTATCGGTGCAGATGGATTTTGACGAAACCTAACCATGGGCAGGAGATAAAAGTTTTATCCCCCAATTTTATCCACTGACAGGGGATAAAATTATCTTTTCCCTATGCTAAAGCATGGCGACAGAGGAAAAGGCGATGTATATTTCTATAAGTATATCCACTGAGTGTTATTTCCACCGCTGTGCCCTTGCTCGACGGGTGGATAAAGCTAAGCGAGGGGATGAACGTTTTATCCTTTTCATGGGGATAAAATTTCTCCCGCCCATGCTACCAGTGCTGGAACCTCTTTTTTGCCTTTCTATGATAAAAAGTATGTCACTCTCGGTCATCAACTATACCCACGCAAGAAATCCCGTCAATCAGTTGCTCCATTACTGCGTGATTGAAGCATAAACCTACAACCCAACAAACAAAAACACTTTTGCATAATAATATATAACTAGCGCATTAACTAGCATGCCATTTTTAACATGCTTACTAATGCAAGGATTTTTCATACCCGAAATACAGTGTTAATTAGAAGAGAATTTAATACATTCAACAACATCGATGCACTTATTAAATTACAATGCGTATGGATGTATGAATGTAATGTATGTAATTACGTCTTAAATAATAAATGCTTAAGTTGATTAAGGATTAAACATTGTGTTAATCCTCACAGTAATAATCTGACTACGTAGGCTTTATAGTTTTAGTATTATTTATTTGTATGTTTGTTACAATAGGTATTCGGTCATCATTATTGCCTCTTCTTTTTTACTGCGATCAATCACGTGGATTTATGTTTTCAATTTAAACACACACACAAAAAACAAACACAAAAACAACAAAAAACATCTCATCTCATAGTAAATATCATTCTCAGGATATGAGGTCGAAATTCCTTCATTAAGTTAACAAACTATCAAACAGAGCTACTTTCTTATTTATAATATTAATACCTATCAGCAATACTTATTATAGGCACTGATACTACTTCTGTCGTCGTCTTTTCTTAGTAAGTATTCCGAGTTTTATTAGGTAGACTAGCTTTTTCCCGCGGCTTCGCTCACGTTAGGTTCGATTTTTCAAACCCCTATTTTATCCCTTTAGGGGTTGAATTTTCAGAAATCCTTTCTTAGCGGATACCTACGTTATAATAGCTATCTACATGCAAAATTTCAGCCTGATCCGCCCGGTGGTTTGAGCAGTGCGTTGATAGATCAGTCAGTCAATCAGTCAGTCCCCTTTGCCTTTTATATATTTAGATAAAAATTTCATAGTATAGATTCCTTAAAAAAATATCTTTTATTTTTTAAAGCATGCATGTTTTTTTAATAAAAGAATAGTCAGGTTTTCTATAAAACTTTGTCTCGGTAAATACGTACTGCATATTTGTTTAATCGCCTTCATTAGGGCCATTATTAAGTGAAGAATCAAATCAAATGGATGATCATTACGTAATTGCATGTATTATTACGTCCTGTATGCATTTGCAACACGATTCTGTGATAGCAATCTTAAGTAGTTTTCCATGAAGCAGGAGTCACGAAATTGTTCTAAACGGCACATATGAGTATTAAGCTGTAGCTGTGTTCCTTACTCTTTTCTATTTGTAACAAGATTAACTTTCTCTGCAAACACTGCAGGAAGTTTTTGACGACCTCCCTGGCGCAGTGGTGAGCGCTGTGATCTTATAACTGGGAGGTCTCGGGTTCGATTCCCAGCGGGGGCAATTAAGAAATTTATAATTTCTAAATTGTCTCTGGTCTGGTCTGGTGGGAGGCTTTGGCCGTGGCTAGTTACCACCCTACCGTCAAAGACGTGCCGCCAAGCGATTTAGCGTTCCGGCACGATGGCGTGTAGAAACAGATTAGGGGTATGGGTTGAATTTACACTGCTATACCCCTTCCAAGTTAGCCCGCTACCATCTTAGACTGCATCGTCATTTACCATCAGGTGAGATCGCAGTCAAGGGCTATCTTGTCATCGAATAAAAAAAAAGAAAAAAGTTTTCAATAGACGACAATGTTTGCTCCATGCGAACAGTATCATAGAATAATTTAAACGTAAAAATTCTTTTTAGAAAACCGGCTTCAAATGCCACTACAAAGTATATCAATTGTGCGTATAAAATTTGAAGAGTTCCTTGGATTTTTCCAGGATCCCATCATCAGATGACCTGACCTAACTATGACTATGGGACCAACAAAAAAGAATTTTCCAAAACGGTCCAGGCGTCTTTGAGTAATCGGGGAACATACATAAAAAAAACCGACGAATTGAGAAACTCCTCCTTTTTTGGAAGTCGGTTAAAAAACTACGTTCTGTAGTGATCCCTGCGTGAGTGAATATAATTATATTCCAGCAGTAGACGTCTTTAAATTATTATTATGAAGATGAGAAACTACTTGCTTACCGTTCAAGACAACTAAGGAAAAATAGATTGTGCCATTTGGTGGTTGATCTTCCATACGCATGTATAAAAGGTCATTGCCTCTTAACGCTTACTTATCAAATCTATATATATAAAATTCAAAGTCCTGACTGACTGACTGACTGACTGACTGAGATATCAACGCACAGCCTAAACTACTGAAGTTAGAAACTTGAAATTTTTACAGTTGGTTCCTTTTATGACGTAGGCGCACACTAAGAAAGGATTATTGGAAATTTCACCCCTAAGGGGTTTAAATAGGGGATGGAAGTTTATATGAAAGTCCGACATTTTTCAAGCTGTTTCCATCAAAGTTGGTATTTGAGCTTTCAGTTAAAAATAAAGAAGTACGTGTGTCACAGTTTTTGAAAATTCCACCCCAAAATCTAATTCCACGCGGACGAAGTTGCGGGGGCAAAAGCTAGTCTAATAAAAAATATTGTTGTACATCGAAGTTCATTTATAAATCCAAATAACTACTATTCCGGAAGCACTCTGATGCTACGTGAATATTTTAACATCGCCAAAGATTTCAATCTATGTTTTAAAGTTACAAAATAATAAGCGGCAATAAGTAACAGTGATTCTAATATTATCATAATTTAAATTTATTAGCCGGACTTACTCAACTGCCTGCTAAGTGGAAACGATGAAGTTTTGCTCACTTATTATTATAGTTTATGACGGGTCTTTGCAACATAACTTTTATTCGATTAATGGCTGGCTTTATTCATAACGATTACTTTAAAGGCCACAGGATTAAACAATTGAACTTTTCTGTTCAGGAGGGAATAACTTTTTCTCAAAAACAAAATCGGCTAACTTAAAATCGATTCATATGAACAGGAGCAGTGTGAAGAACATAAACTTGTCATGAGTGCACACTGACTTCTTTCTTTTGAGCTACTTTGCCTTACAAAAACATACAGTCTCTAATATAAAATTTAACAATTAAAGGTGGAAAGTTAAATCCAAATATATTTTGTGTCAACAATCACTTCACTTGCTGATTCGATAACTGACTAATGACTTTTTCTGATTGCAATCTGTTTTACCAGTTGGTAAACATTTTACTACAAAACGGATTAAATTTTCGACTTTAAATTCGTGCATTTGGATTAGATGGGTCAATGAAACCATTCGATATCGTAGAAAGAAGCTTAAGGTCATCTGCAGTATCTACATATGAAATTCTACAATGATAGGTATCATTTCAACGAAAAAACATCAAGTAACCGTAATTTCAATTCATTTTCAGGCCATGTTGCTGCTCTTATTTTCTTTTATTTATTTGTTCTTCTAACGGACACTTACAATACATATATTTAAGTTAAAACATTCTAAAATTAAACCTTGCTAATTGTAGTGACCAATTAAAAGTAAACACAACATTTCCAGAAGTTTGTTACAAATATGTAACAAACTTCTGGAAATAGTTTATATATAAACAAAAAAAATTAAGAGAATTTAAAATTTAGAATTTATGATTAGACTCTACCACAAGTTCGGAACACATTCTGTTAAGATGTACCGGTACGCTATATTATTATTATACTGTAATTCAAATTATAATTTCTCTGTAGTTTACTTTTAGGTAGGAGCTAACATTAAGATATGATTACCCTAGTTTATCACAACTTACTTATTGCGTGTATCACATAATATTCTAAATGCAAAAACATAAACATAATATTAAACTATAAACGGATGAACTAATGGGCAGTTTTAGGGCGATACCTATCTAAACCAAGCCTCACAAAATTCCAACCTGATATAATTAAATCTGTTTGCGAAATAGTGCGAACTAGTGCCTTCGCAATTGATTCATACATTATAATTACTAACCTTTGGAGCTTACATTATTGTAATGGATTTAATATATTTTGACTAACTTTTGCCCTCGAGTCTTCACCGGCGTGGAATGAAGTTTTTAAAAATCCCGCAGGAATCGTCATTTTTTCCGAGATAAAAGGTAGCCTAGGTCACTGACCAGGTTCTTAATTATACCTACAAAAAATCATTTTGATCATTAATTAATCCGTAGCTTTTTATTAGATTGAAGGACACACAAACGCACTTTCGCATTTATAATATTAGTAAGGGTAAGGCGAATATGAACGAAAAATATTCGATCAAATCCGTGACCTCAGTAGACGCAAAAGTTTTAAAAAGGTGTCAATATCAGCTGAATATCGAATTTTATTGGATATCAAATAAATTATATGTAGAAGGTCACTATAGTATTATTAGAGAGTTTATCGACGCTTATAGCTTTTCCTTCGAAGTTATTGTTACTGGTTACTGGTTCATGAATTACTCTTGACGAGAAATAAAATTTTAGGAATGTGTATGTTTACTGAGTGCGTTCCTAAGTTCAGAAGGAGCATTGAAATAAAGTTTAAGTTCTTTCATATCACGGCACGTGAGCTTTACTTGTGGTTACGTCGTGTACGTGCATATTAGCGTACGAGCCTACGTGGAAGCGGTCAGGCGCAAGCAAGCTCTCGCTCCCACTTATATAGATACGACACACACGCAATCATTACGCGCCCTCGTGAATTGCAAGAACTATACCAGTCAACCATTGCTGAAATAATCCATTTAACGTAAAGACTTTATCGTTGGTTAATGAAATTCCTCTTTGAAATCGCACAGCAGGATATTAATCGTTTTCAAGGCCTTGTATTCAGCGGGTCATGTGGTGCCATCTATTTATCTTAGGAAGTCTACCAATAATGCGCTTTCTATTTTGCGATGCGAAAAATAATTTTCAGTTAATGGTTGTACGTACACAGAAATGCGTTACTTAAATCTATCTCGAACATGTTTTGTTAGTTAAATGATACAAATGCAAAAGTTTGTGGATGGATGGATGTTTGTTACTCAATGACACCACAACCACTGAAACGATTTGGCTGAAATTTGCCACAAAGGTAGATTATAGTCTGGATTATTATATACTTTTAATCCCAGGAAAAAGAGAGTGAAGCGGGAGTGAAAAACCTCTATCTATGCGAACGAAGACGCGGACATAAACTAGTATTCAATCATAATTTACTGCGGTGATAACCTAGTCTAATTTTCTCAAAGGTGTGTGAAATGTGCCAATCTACACTTGAAAGAAACCCACAGAGTAGGTAGTAGTAGTTTGATAATTTCAAAATAAATTACACGCTCTCACACATTAATGTAGATAGAGTCTCGATCCAATCCACAGTCCTACAATATGATATCCGAAGACATCTGCCGTACTATACGATATGCTAATAGATAAATTTTATTTGCGATAAGCGATTTCCAAACAGTACGAGACATTTTGTTTAGCATCACGAGCATGGGAAGATTCAGTGTTGAAACTGAATTAGATAGAAGGCAGTTCGTGTTAGAATTAGATGAGGCAACCGTCCAGCTTCGAAAGATATGGTTAAGGTGTTAGCCGCTTGATCCCGTAGCTGTTTATTAGAATGGAGTGAAGATTAAGGCAACGCCACTCGCGCGCTTGTTCATTACAAACGTATTACACTGACACGAGTAAGTATATTTTTTATTGTTATAGAAAACAATAAGCCCGATTTCGGATTATGTTTTCTTCATCTATGAATAACTTAAAAACCTGTATTTATTTTGGAATTTGCCCTTCTGGCTTTCATAAATTAGTGTAAAAAAAAGACGTGTGGCACTCGGGGACTGCCGCGGTAAAGCTATTGCATAGTATTTTTTATCAACGCCATCTAGCGGCTCACCGTAGAGGAGTCTCGTGTCAGGTTATTTTCGTTACGGAATTTCTGGATTCGGTCTCCACGCTGGCCCGCGATAGAAGCTATGCAATAGCTTAAAAAAACGAATTCGCAAAACGGACTTAATGATTTCAAATGTCTTTATTATAATGAAAAAGTTTTGTAATGCCAAACGGTGAATTGTGCGGTCAAAACATCGCGAATCTTGCTCTCCAGTAGACATAATGTTCCACCCGTTACTAGTAAGTAAATCTTTATATTGAAATAGTATTCGCTCACGCACGAATCACGACCACACGATACTGAAGAGAGCACTCTTAAGCATAGATTAATTGGCCTTCTAATTCATGATACATTTATGAATTTTATTGAGCAATCTAAAGTCTTAGATACCAATCTTCAATATCAAGAATAAAAACGATATAAGTGCAAAAGTGCCATTTTTATTTACTTATTTATATAAAAATAATTTACCTCTAACAAGACGTAAAGTGTAGCTAAAAGGTCTAATGCAAAAACAATCACAAATAATGCAAAATGAAAGTAGTTACAATAATAATATTGTACAGTGTCAAATAGAGCTTACATAACTTACATAAGGTTCAAGGAAGTCAAGGGCTTAGCTAGTACATTAAATGTTAAAACCTTGTCAACGAATAATAGTAATAACATGTTTAATTTATAACGCTGTCATAGCTGTTATTGTTGAAATATGAAATCCTGGATTAATTGACCTAAAGAGACTTCAGAGTTCAGACTATTAGGATGGATTCACAATAAGTAATTTATTATTACAATATATGGTCAGAAATCGATACATATATTATAAGGCCTGAATTTTGAAAATCGGATGTAAATAAAATTGCCTAGAACTGTCATTTAGTATGAAAAATAACTTTTAGGAAAAGTCATGATTTGGTATTTTCATACTTAAAACAAAGTCGTAAGCAAAGTTATAGGTACGTTATATTTTAAGCTACCTGTGATGTGAGTCTTTGGACTCTTTGGTATAGTCAAAGGTCCAGGTTTCAAATCTCAGAAGTTAGAAGGTTCTTCGTTTGTGTGCGTTTTAAGTAATTAAATAGCGCTTTAACGGTGAAGAAAAACATCATGACTGAGAGTTTTCCCTGATGATCTTAAATGTCTGTGAAGTGTGCCAATAAGCTGCGTGGTGAACTATAGCCTATACCCTTCTTATACTGAGTGGAAACCTTTGTCTAGTTGTGGGCCAGTTAATGATTTTAACTTGAAAAGTTACGCTAGAGCCTCTGGACATAAAGCTAACAATCAGCATATGAAAATACGAAGCTGTAAGTAACGACCAGAAAAGCAAACGTTCGAGCAATTAATTGAATTTCGAAGTCAGACATTCGCAACTGTTACAAAATGATAAAGATAATACATAAGTCTACTAAAACGTAACCGTCTCTTTGAATTTCGCTTCCTTATTCCTGAACATCTAAACACTATTACATGCTTTTCGTTTTCATGTAACTAGGACAGTGAAAGCTTTCCAATCAACACCAAATAAGGCGAACAGAACAAGGGACAGATGCAAAACGTGGGATACCCAAAATAACGAGCCTCTTTAAGATGGGCATATCTAATCTGTTACGTGAAAGGTTTATTTTATGTCTTATCCTTTTAAAGAAATAAGGAAGATGTTTGTTCAAGGAAGCAAATAAAGATTGTCTTTACACTATTAGATGCCCGCGAACTTGTCTGCGTGGATTTAGTTTTTAAAATCCCGCGGAAAATCTTTGATTTTCCGAGATAAAAAGCAGCCTATGTTACTCTCCAGGTTGTCAACTATACTCATGCGAAAAATCACGTCGATCCGTATCTCTGTTGCAGCGTTAACGAAGGACAAACCAACAAACAAACACACTTTCGCATATATTAGTAAGGATGAGGCCGTATGGAGAACGTGCAGATTATTATTACGCAGTAATTTTAGCAAAGCTCAGTGTTTAGTGGATGTATGCACGTGCAGAATAATAAAAATAATATAATATTACAAAGGTGTAGAGTATGACATTAAAATCGCGATATCTTATAAATATTGATTGGTAGGGAAAAATGTATAGACCTTTTTGTTGATAATCGCATGATCAACAAACTTTTATAAACCATTCTTACTTGATTAAATGCTCAAAGTTCTTGCTATAACAAGTTTACGTATCTCATATGAGTTATGTTTGTTTTGTTTTACTTCAATAAATCTAGTTCACGTTGGTTTGATGGGATCTTTTGATATTTTATTTAGAGGAAGTGCAGCATATTTGGAATACCAGTTTGTTTTTTGAGAATAAGTAGAAAAGGAGAAGGGCTAGTTACATAAAGAACACATCGGATAATTGGAATATTGGTTTACTTTAATAATACAAACAATCAAACAAAATAAAAATTAGGAACCTTCTTAAAATTTCTATCAAACTAAAAATCTCCATAAGTGTCATTTCACTTAGGGTGCAGGTAATTTGGAATATGGTATACCAAATTATATTCGCAATTCTTTTCTTCGAAAATTGCTTACACTTTTTCTTTAAAGTTAGTAAATTTATTATAATAATTGTTAACAGTCTTTACTTT
Source organism: Hipparchia semele (assembly GCA_933228805.2). Classification (NCBI taxonomy): domain Eukaryota; kingdom Metazoa; phylum Arthropoda; class Insecta; order Lepidoptera; family Nymphalidae; genus Hipparchia; species Hipparchia semele. Next base: position 10,635,914 of record OW121714.1, read on the forward strand.
ATGTAATTAGGTATCTATGGTTTTGGTATCCATTTTTAAATATTTTTAACAAAATAGTTTACATTAAATATAACTTTCTAATCAGTCACAATAATCACAGTGCTTAGTTTGAACTTTTAATGCACTTAATTCTTAGTTAGTTAGTTAGATTTGCAGTAATCACAGATATACACACCAGAAAACCGTTACAGAAAAAACACTCTGCATCTTCCTCAGTAGGTACTGCAGCATCTTTTATCACTGCTACATCGTCTGAAGTGTCGGTGTTATTTCCAGAAACAGCACTAGGATTCGAATCTGACGATTCAGTTTCTGACATATTATGCATAAAATATTAAAAAAGAAAGGGCATAAACTTTGGAATATAGTATTCCAAATTATCTTCACTTTCGGTATTCCAAATTAACAACACGGCATCTTAACCTAAAACTTTATGTTACATTTTTAATTCTAGAAGTATTCACAAAATCAAAACGAAATCATAAACCATTATGATCAAATAATAGTTTAAACAATAACAATGACTTTTTTTATATCATAGCCAATGATTATCAAGGATTGCTTTCTTGCCGAAAAAATTTTCAAAGCAGACTTTTCGCTCAAGTGCATGTATCAACAAAATGTCGTGATGGAGGCCTCTCATTAGTTTACTCTGACATCGTACGTTATGTGACGTTACGTTTATGGGAAAAAACCACGGATAACATATAAATTAAATGAGATATCGGAGTATTCCAAATTACCTGTAGTATTCCAAATACGCTGCACTTCCTCTATAAAAGAGGTCTGTATTTTACTTTGAGGTTTTTGGATAGTTCTTATCAATTTCATATCAGTTCTATGCTATGGCTCTATGCAAATAATTCCGATATTAGAACTATTTTTCTTTATTTAATTTTGGCCGGTCCAATATGTTAATGCAAAATCACGCCTTTTTCGAAACCTTTTAGGATGGAAATAAACCAATGGTTGGAATCTTAATCTTATTTCTAGTAATTCATATAAGTAGTAGCCTCTATGTATTGAATGAATACTATTTTATTGCTCACCCTTCATTTGTCAATTAGGTTAACAAAGAATTATAAGATACTATTTCTTGGTGAATGTTGTCTTGTAACCAATACTACTATCGGGTTTTATTTTACAGCAGCTATGATACTACGCCTGTGCACTGACTGGATTGACGCGAGATGGATCGACAAGGTTTTTAAAAAATATACAATAATTATATATAATTTATGAAAGAGCACTGATAGCCTAATTGTTAAGACTGCGGTAACCTATTTCGTGGGTCCTAAGTTTAATCCCGGACACGATATCTAACTTTTCGGAGTTACGTACATTTTAGTACCTAATTAAATATCACATGCTTCAACCTTGAAGGAAAACATCGTAAGGAAACCTGCACACCTGAGAGTTCACCATAATATTCTCAAAGTTGTGTGAAGTCTGCCAATTCGCATTGGGCCAACGAGGTAAACTGCGACATCACTTCACTACATAATATAAAACAAAGTCGCTTTCTCTGTCCCTATGTACGCTTAAATCTTTAAAACTACGCAACGGATTTTAATGCGGTTTTTTTTAATAGAGTGATTGAAGAGGAAGGTTTATATGTATAATAACATCCATTAACAGTGAATGGCGTAGGCTATAAAATACACACGGGCACGGGTATAAAATATTATACCCGTGCGAAGCCGGAGCGGGCCGCTAGTATAATATATCTGAGAGTGAGAGAACTGCGCTCAGTAGTGAGAAGATTAATTTATCTACTTTATTGATTTTTTTTTAATTTTCAAAATTTTATTTTTTTCTAATATGTATCTATGAATTTCAATCTGTTTTATGAAGCATGATATCAAATTTGTAAAATATCAAAACTGAATCTTCGATCACGAAGAGGTCCAGCAGCTAAAACACAAAATCTAACGATTTTAGCTTAGCTGTTGGCAAATCCCATTTGTATATGTATGATATTTTTGTATGAATAAATGATTTGATTTGATTTGATTTGATTTGTTGTTGGGATGCTGATAAAGATAACTATAATGAAGTCGATTTATTCTAGTCACTGAATATAATATTGTTTTAAAATAAAAATGCGTAAAATACTAAAGCAAGCTAAGCGCAACCAAAGAATCCGCGATAAGATTAAAATTCCAATAAATCCATTTAAGATTTACAATAAAATTAAGGATGAAATATTTTTAATTTATTAAATAAAGGATTTAGAAGATACTTATTAATTACAAAACTTTAGCCTTATTAAAATGAAATACGCAAAAGGTCACGTGTTTTCAGAAAATCAAAGTTATTTCGAAAACAATGAAATTGTAAGTAATAAATTGCAAGTGAAATTCGCCTATTAGAAATGCGACAGGTAAAAAACCAAGGTCAAAGCCGTTATCCAGGCTTAATTAATTGATCTAATTGTTTGAAAATAATAAATTATCTTTCTACATGGCAATTTTTAACGAATAGTTCACTTTTAAATAAATCTGGGAACTTCCTTGTACATCCGAGGTATTGAAGCATAAGTAAATTTGATTTAATGATAGATGAAATAAAAAGCTATTAAACAGTCAATTTCAATACAAATAGACCGTTAAATGAATACTTATGTTACAAATTAATGATGCGTCTATTCCTGATATTTTACAATAAGGTTTTTGTTGTCGGATATAGCCATTGCTGAAGTCGCTAGGAAATCCGATTTCATACACGTCTCTTTTTTGTAATGAAGTTAATTGCAAAAAGTGATACTAAAGCTAAGTAAATTGTATACTTTCTAACCTCACATGTAATAGATACTTTACGATACTGAAACAAAATTTTCAATTTACCCTAATCACATCAATATTTTTTTAATTATTATCAATGGATTTTAGAGATTCATGTTGAAGAAAAACTTAAATGAGGCCCACTTGCACCAAAATCCTTAACCTCGTTAAATTTTGAAATGTTGTCACTTTCTGACAAGTTTATTACAGAGTTGATAAAAAATAGAGAAAATTTAAACAGTTGAGAAGTGGACCTAAATGAATGTACATATTTTGTCATTGGAAGCGTTGAGAGTAAAAAAAAAAGTAAACAAAAAAAACAACAAGTACCTAGCAATTACCAAGGTCTAGATTTTCGTTTGAAATAATAAAATTAATTATTAACTAACTTAACAGATCTATATTACTTTATGTTAGTGTTTGTCAGCTCTTTAGTGTTTAGCTCTGTAGCTCTGGTTTTGCGTCATTAGGAACGAACGTAGGCAAAAAAATAATAAGCATAGCACGACAAAGTGCCGTGGAAATGATAATTGATGAAATACTTACATAATGTTACGTTGCTAAATAATTGTATTTCATTGGTGAAATACGTATACCCAAGTCTTAAAAATAAATATTCGCTGAAATTCGTTTTTGTTACTGTATGTACCATTTGGTCACACATGTCACGTCCACATGGAAAAGACTCGATTGCTGAAGATATAAATTCATAAATTTACCTTATTAATCTAGTTAGCGGTCAGTTTTGTGGACTAATAAAAAAAATAGTATTTTGAAAGTATAGAACTAAACTGGGGAGCGTTTTCACAAAACGATGCACATTATTATTCCAATAAGTATTAAAATGCGATGTAGTGACTTAAAAAAATTACTTTGTAAACCTTACTCATATTAAAAAAATGGGCAAGGGTGTTTGTTGGTTTTGTCTTTCAAACACGCTGTAAGAGAGCTACAGATAAACGTGATTTTTTTCGTGGTTATAGTCGAGAACCTGGAGAGTGGCATAGACTTCATTTTTCCTCAGAAAATCAAAATGTAAATTAAAAGTTTCTAGGATAGGCTGTATAGTAAAATGTTATAAGAAGTTTGTGTTCTGACATGACCGAAGGCAGATGCGCAGAAGCAACAGCTCTAAACGTGTCAATCATTTTTGGTATCACACTGATAAATTGACATATTATATTCCATGCATAGACAGTCATGACAAACAGTCAATGCATGAATCCAGTTAGATTTACCTTACCGATATCTATATTCAAATGCTAACTTCTTATACAGTTATAAAAACATCATAAAAAAATTCTATGTCTACCGGTTGCGTTAAATCAAAAATAGGTAGTTCTCCACCAACAACAACCGTCTTTATGCAAACGTCTTATATCTTGCTTCATTTGGTTTTTAGGCAAATTAATCTTCTTATAAGTTTCCGGGCAAAAATATGTAAGTATATGTAAGATTATGTAGATTTGTTTCCGAAATGTTTCAAGTTTTTGATTGACATTTGCGATCAACTACCTTAATATTTATTTTTCTATAAATATATTTTATTAGGTAATAAAATGTAAGGTAACATACAAATCTAGATGCATATTTTTATACCTAGTTTGTTAGGGTTGCCACAGAAGGATAAGATAAATAATATCGGATAGAAGCAGCTGGTGTTACTATATACTAATTATATAGTTTACATTACTCAAAATAAAAACGTTTCACTTATAGTACGTACTATACTCTAGTATAGAGTACGTACGTATTATTTTACGTGTGTGTGTTGCATTATTGCTGCGTATATTCTACACCTAAAAAGTGGAACAGCGAGGATTACCAGCGCGAGTAACGCTTTTCACCATACAGACTTTTTCTTCTCTGGCGGATAATAGGAAAAGAACTTTGTTTTCTTTGACTTGCATGTTGGTTGTTTCGGTTGATTACGAGTTAGATAGATAAATCAAGAAATTCGTTGATCTATTTTGTAAATAGGTAGGTAAGTATACTTACATGATTATCAAAAATAAACACTTGTTAGTATTTTCACAAAAGCATTTTCAGAGAACGTTATAGAAATTAATAAACTCGGAGCGAATTATTGAGACATCATCAAAATAATAATTATTTACACGTCATACTATCTTAATTTGTATATAAGTACTCAATAAATTGAGGAAGTTAACCTTAGATGAAAAATCGATTATTTGCAAATTCATGCACTCTACTGCCACTCGTGGATAGCTATCTGCTTCCTACTGAATAGTAATTAATCAGTCAAGAAAATAACAGTTATAATTAAAGTCTAGACGAAATAGAGCATAGACTAATAATGTTTTAAAATTTCTGATGGGTCAATGAAGTTAAAAGTCACGTTTGAGATTATGTTTTTAAAGAACGCAAGGTTAAAAATTCTTCTATTTATTAACGCTGCCTTGAATGTGTGAAGCTGTTGAAATTAATTTGCTTAATTAGCACATGGAACGGTATAAGATATTTTTTTTTAGTTTGTATCTTTTTTATATTTGTATGAATTTTCTAAACGGTCAAGATGGAACCATGGACCGTTCAGCTGATCTGAAATATTAATATGTAGTTCCAACTGAAACATTTATCAGGGTGTACCCTTTTAGATGACGTTAAACAGCGAAACAAATTAGAAAATTTTACCTTTTAAATATTCTGTCCCCTTTTCAGGATTCCGCAACTTTTTTTTTTCTTACAGATAAACTTACATTCTCCTCTCCCCTCCAAATAAACGGAAAGTTTGTGTTAGAAGTGGATGCGACAATAGTGCAACGGGTGGTGATCCAAGTTTTCAGTCCGTAACTTTAACCGTTGTGCTATTGGGGCTAAAATTCGGTACCTTTTCATTGGAGAGCACTGTAGCCCACTACCATTTTAGAATGCATCATCACTTACTATCAGGTGAGATCGTAGACAAGAACTATCTTGTCAACGAATAAAAAAAGCCTTCTCAACATTGGGCCGGCAATAGGTTGAGAATTGAGAAGAATGAAAAAATCAATCGTTTATGTAGCTATACTGAATACCACTTGATCTATGAAAGCTATAATATGCTTAATATATAAATGCTATAATAAGCTAAAGCTATATTATGTTGACTACGTAATATTATTTTTGATACATTAAATAATCAAGTGTTTTTGCGTTGCCTCTATACCCCCCTAGTACTAAGTAATGTACATAGAAAGAAACAAATTACAAACTAACAAGAACGCTTCGACCTTTAAATTATCTAATACAAAATGAATATTACGTTTTGCCTGATGACGGCTATTAACATCAGATATAACACACGGATAGCATGCATTATATTTTGATGATTCCATTATTGTTATATTGCATATTTTATTAGTTGGTAAAAAATATGCAATTAGAATTTTTTGTATTCCATTGTAAAAAGAAGACAAATTAGCCTTCGTAATAGGAATAATAAATAATAAGTACTCCACGTAATAATAACCCAGATATTAACATAGCAATTATGTACTTTTTATACTAACGTATATAATTGTACTTAAATGAAGAAATTAGTACACATGTTTAAGGAATTATAAATAAAAATGCGTGGGTATTTAATTGATATCGAAAAAATATGAATGCCTCCCTCTCTATAATAGATAGTACTTTTACTTTCATTATCATTACTTATTATTAAACTAGATGATGCCCGCGACATCGTTCGCTTGGATTGAATTTTTTTATTCTCGCGGGAACTCTCTTATTTTCCGGGATAAAATGTAGCCTATGTGTTATTCTATCTCTGTGCCAAACAGCCAAATCAGATCAGTCATTGCAGCGTGACTGAGTAACAAACATCCATCCATCCATACAACCAAACTTTCGAATTTGTAATATTATAGTAGGATTTCATTCATTCATTCAACACAACTCACGCTTGCCCACTTCTGGGCACAGGTCTTTTCTCAAACGACACGAGTTTAAGGTTTAGGCCCTTTAGGCCATATATTCTTTACCACATTCGCCAAGTGCGGATTGATATCTTGCAAATAATGTTTACTAATTTTTTTATAATTAATTAAACTTCTTCACAGCTTCTGGTGTCGGAGGCCAAGATCCTCTTTGGGTCAATGAGCCAACGAGGTAAGTAAGTAAATTAAATTTTTAAACAACGCAAAAAATCAACATTTTATTTTAAAATTGTGGAGAAGGAAAATTACAGCCCTAACTATTTTGTTACAAAATATCTGGCATTTTATTTAAATTTTTAGAGGCGTCGTAATCTCCTTAAATCTAATCTGAATGATATTATCTTTTACTCGGATTAATAAAAATATCATTAATCTATTTCGATATCTGTTAAAAATGCAAAATAGGTACATTCTAAATCTACGACTAATTTATAAGAAACTTGCAGATGCACGAGACTTCGTCCGCGTGGATTTAGACTTGTTTTTTAATTGTATGGAAAAATCAAACTTTTGATTCCCCGTCAAAAAAGTATCCTTTATCCGTCTCCAAGGTTTAAATTATCTTCGTGCTAAGTTTCTGGCCATCCTAATTACTGTTCGCTAATTTTCCAATTTGATATTTTGAAAACGTGACGCTTGGGAAGATTTGTCTTATAAAATACTTATTTGTATTGATTTCAGCTATTAATACTGATTTTAAATTTAATTAATACAGATTTTATCTGTGGCCGCTTTTTTGAAAAAACTAAAATGCGGACGCTAGGTAAGCCAGGCTTATTCATGGTAAGCTAGGTAAGAATATTACTAAAATATTCAAGCCACAACAGACACCAACAGAAGACACTTTCCTATTTATAATATTTGTAAACTGATACCTTTGACTTTTAATTTCATTAAGCAATCTAATAAACATAGAACAGAAATAAGAAAAAAATGCTTTAATTATAGTAACTGCATCATTGCAAGACGTCGCGATAGAACTATTCTTGGACTGAATTCCGCGGGAGTTGAAATATCTCACACTAACATAATCACAGCTAACGAGTGGAATACAAAATTGTTTCGTATAATTACAAAAACATTACGTACAAGGTGTAAAAATTACTGTTTTTTTTTTATATATATATTTTTTCTTTGGTTTACACGAAAGTTTAGCTATCGTCATTACTGTGAAACCGCAATAATTTAATTACGACCCGAGAGCTCGTAGAAAATTTAGAGGAAGTGTTTGATAAATGGATCTAGTTCTTCGATACCTTGCTATGGCAAAATTTGACGACCTCCCCGGCGCAGTGGCGAGCGCTGTGGTCTTATAACTGGGATGTCTCGGGTTCGATTCCCGGCGGGGGCAATTTGGGATTTTATAATTTCTTGTGTCTGATCTTTGGATTGTCTCTGGTCTGGTCTGGTGGGAGGCTTTGGCCGTGGCTAGTTACCACCCTACTGTCAAAGACGTGTCGCCAAGCGATTCAGCGTTCTGGCACGATAGCGTGTTGAAACCGATTAAGGGTATGCGTTGAATCTACACTACCATACCCCTTCCAAGTTAGCCGGCTACCATCTCAGACTGCATCGTCACTTGCCATCAGGTGAGATCGCAGTCAAGGACTATCTTGTTATCAAATAGATAAATAAATAGGCTTGCCAATAGGTGTTTGGAGTAGCAATTTTGAATTTTACTTACTAGGTACTTTCGTCTTAGTCATCTGCTGAACAATAACCTCATATATAGCAGGAATTAGGTAAGTATCATGAATTTGCCTACTTCTTCTTTCACTATTCGGTGTGATGCAATTTTTTAAATGTGTATAATATTAGGTATGTAACTAAATTCCAGCTTAAATATTGAATACATAAACTTCTAAATATGCAAATAAAAAAAGCTTTTATCAAAAATCTACTCAAAATTTGCCACCGACTCTTGGACGAAATAAGCTTATCTAACCCGACAAGTACGTTACACGAAATCCAAAAATTTGCATACGTGTGTGCATAATAAATGGATAAAGAACACATAGATATACCATTAAGATAATATGACGAATGACCGACATTTTATATCTTCTTCTTCTATATCAACCGATAGACGTCCATAACTGGACACCTATGTCTCAAGAGACTTATCTCTTACATAGACTTCCACGTGTCTCGGACTTGCGCCGCATATAGCCAGCGACTCCCTGTGACTCGTATGATGTCATTCACCTAGTGTTAGTCTGTAACGCTTTCCGGTGCGAAGTCGCCACTCCAGCACCTTGGGACCCCAACGTCAGTTCTTCGAACTATACAATATGTAACAAAAACCCTGTCGTTCCCGTGAGCTATGAAATGTGCTCATGTAACTGAACAGCTTTCCCTAAGAAACATAGGTCGAAGTATGAAAAAAAAAAATGTGGACCTCCCATACAAAATTGACGATCCGCTGATTGATTTACATATTGTATATTTCTCGCCCATTGCCACTTTATCTTGGCGACTCCATGAGCTATTTCGGTAAGTCTGGTTCTCCTACGGATCTCCATAATCCTGATTTGTTCTGGCAGAGATACTCCGAGCTCTTTCCATCGCAGCTAAGTAACCCTGAGCCTTCTTATGAAGCATATAGTTAGCGAACATGTTTCGGATCCATAAATCATCAGTCATCACTGAAAATTTATATCGCAGTAGCATAATGCGAAATGTCTGTTTTTATGTCGTTGATTAAATTCAAATCACATACTCAGAGTAAACTGGTACAGAATTAAAAATACCTACGAGTAATTGCTTGATTACGTCACTGTGGTACCTACACGCAGTGATTTATTTTTGAGGCCTATTAACATTTTATATCGGGCACTAGATGTATTCTATTATCATTTTTATCAAGCTTTTCTTCCTTAATACGAAACTTATAAAACTGCTATTACTTATTAACATTAATCATCACTTCCTTACCTATTCTTAGTGACGTAGGCTAGGTACTTTTCATCCCGGAAAAACAAAAAGTTCACAAGTTACAGAGATTTTTAAAAGCCTAACTCCACGCGGACGAAATCGCGGTCAAAATGTAGTAGTAATATAAATAATTTTCATCTATTTTCCACTACCGGAAACTAAATGTTTACGTATGTACCCAACACAATAAATTTGTACGAATTATATATTTTTTGCTGTTAAATAATACTGCGATACTTATTGTTAAGTATACTAAAAAAGTTATGCTCGGTAATAGACTACTTAATAATTCGTAACATATTGTTATTGCTGACATAAATTTTCGTCATGGCCCACGACTTCGCATCCATTCCTATACAGAGAAAGCTCATTACATCCATTCATAATTCGGCCTTGCGTAATTCTTAAACTATTTAAAATTGCATCTTAACTGGGCACATCTCTATTCCAAATCTCGATTATTACGTTAACAACAACTCCAAGTACTTTTCCGGTCGCAATCTCTTAGTTAACAGTTTTTTATTCAAATGTTTATGAGTTATGACTATGAGATACTGGGTCAGTAAAAAAATTGTATTGACGCATCTCTGACTGAAAATTAATGTGTACAAATAAAACTTTATTTGTACAATATGACAGAAAGTAAAGTACACAAAAATAGAAGATACAAGAAGAAAGAAGTAGAATACGAAAGATGGTTTTGTCGCTTAGTAACTATGATGAGTATTTTAATTAAACGCACCCTTTATTTGAAATCAACTCTGGCCGGTCACGAAAAAGTTTATATCCTCAAAGCACTCGATAAATTGTCGATCACAAAAGTCACAACGCTACGGCAAACGGCTGCGTCTTCCTCGACGCGCGAACATCAACTGTTCGTCCGTACCGCACGCGTACCACCAAGCGCAGTGATAACCGATAACTCCATGGATAAGCTTGCGATATAAAAATAGTTTGCGAAACGTTGAAATATGACGCTCCGTACTGTTACCTTAAGAATCTTTCAACATTTACTCATTATGAATGGAGCTGTCAGACGCCGGTGACTCTACTTTGAACCGCGTGTGAATTTCATTTGTGGATTACTGGAACGGCCTTTCTATGCTTTCTTGAATATTTCTTCTATTGTTTTCTTATAAGCTGCAACAATGGATATATTTTCTATGACCGTGGCCTGGAAAGTGGAAAAGCTCTTAACTCTCTTCTTTTTTCACGAAGAAGGTTTAAATTAATGACGTCATATTTACAGTTTTTGCCTATAACAGGTATCTGTGGAATAAATAAGCCATTCCTTCTTTTCCCAGTGCAATTTTCGAGCCATTTGTATATTCATTAAATCGTGCTCGTAAATGAGCTCTGAATCTTCAAACGTCTGAACAAATCTTCATAAATTATAGCTAAGATCATCGGAAAAAGCCGCATGAAAATCTGTCCATTCTTTAGGGAGCTATGAGGGAACAGACGGACACACAGATACACAGACACACATCATATTTATATCACCTCTATTTTTTGTCGGAAGTTAAAATGTGAAAAGGTAGGGTTTGAACGTTTCACTATTGGGTTTTCAGTCTACCGCCCTAATGTGTCATTGTGGCTTAATTGGCCGGTTTTGGATTGTAATAAAAATTTTGTCACATTAATTCTGAACTGTAATAGTTACCTATTGTTATCGAAATAATGTGACTCCGCTATTGAATCAACACGATAGAATGTTGTCGATCTAAAAGATAGCACGTGCACGCTAAGGTTAACATTTATTAGCGTGTGTACGTATTATACGCAAATCGATTATAATAAATATTTTATTAGCTCAGCTGGTAGTCGATCTTAACAAACATTGTATTCCAACTGGTATTTCATACCGCCGCACCTCTAAACTTGATTATTTTGAAGCATAAACTAAAAATACGTCTTCTGATCTGACTGTTCACCCGAGATAATCTTTGGCAAGAATGACCCAAGATCCTATTTTGACAACACTTTCACAGGCAACAAGAAAAGAGGATGTGTGTTTAACTCTATCTTCGAGATTTGTAATGTAGCGCCATCTCCTACCTGAGGTTGGCAGCCAGTAGCGTTATCTGTACTTTGGACGCTGTACGGATTAGCGATCGGGTACTTTCCTGTACTATTTGGTTTGATCTAAATATGTAAAAGAAAAAGGTGACTGACTGATCTATCAACGCACAGATTATAATTATCACTGTATGGATCGGACTAAGATTTGGCATACAGATAGCTGTTGTGGTGTAGGCATTCGCTAAGAAAATATTTTTGAAAATGAACCCTTAAAGGAGTAAAGTAAGGGTTTGAAAAATCGAAGTTAACGTGAGCGAAGCTGCGGACTGAAGCTAGTTTCTAATATGCAAGGAGTGAATACGCTACTTTTCTTCCAGAAAATCAAGTTCTTAATGCGTTTTAAAAATCTACATGAACTCGAAAGAATTTGCGAGAATTAGCTTATAATTTCTAAAGTTAAGTGTACGTCTAGCATTAATTTCACACTTTACATACCAAACAGCGGGAGTAGAATGTAGTTGATCGATGATATAGCACGTGCAGACTAAGGTTAACAATACCTTATAAGTGCAGTAGTAAATACATAGTTGCTATACAAGCTTTATTACGCACATTCAAACAAAGCTTGAGACTGGACTACTGTTGTACATTGTTATGTTTTAATTGTAATAAATGCGTATGTTACAGCTTCGAGGAATATTTCTGATACTTCACTCCATGGTTCTAAGTGGACTCTTCAGAGGCATTAACAGCCAAGTTATATTCCCCTCATACTCATTATACATATTTTATAATTTATGTAAGTTCCACCCGTATCTTTTCAAAATATAAATTAAGACATCGAATAAACAAAAACATCTGACGTAATAAATACATCCTTGCTATCATTAAAATATTTAAGAGAAATGGAAATAATTAAACGTTTATAAGCCATGTATTATTATTCATGCATAATGATTTAACACCCGCATATTGTTACACAAGCCAATCTTAAATCCTCGAACATACAACGTGTAGGCGCGTCCCTTTGTCACCTGCATATTGAATAAACTGATGCATAAATATGCATTCTCCTATTTTCAAACATGCAGGTAAGCATAATTGGTATAAGGCCAAGCAATTCAGGTCGCAAAGAAACGAGGATAAGGGTTAGGTATAGTGCCTCGTTTAATGGAGAATGAAAATACCTAGTCATCATATTCAGAGGCAAAATATAAATAGTTCATTCATAAGTTAGAACATTTTATTGTTTTATGGGAGGAGCTTCGCAAAGTGCGTGATGACTGGTGCCAGTGATAACTTATGCATCCGAAATATGGTCGTTAAGGCTTTACAAGAAGGCTCAAAGTTATTCAGCGGGAAATGGAGAAAGCTAAGCTCGGGGGATCCCTGCGTGATCAATTCAGAAAGGAGGAGATGGAAGAACCGTAGGTAAATGGTTTTTTTAAATATGTATCTATAAATTTCAATCTGTTTTATGAAGCATGATATCTTTGTATAATATCAAAACTGAATCTTCGATCACGAAGAGATCCAGCAGCTAAAACACAAAATCTAACGATTTTAGCTTAGCTGTTGGCAAAATCCATTTGTATGTAATTGATATTTTTGTATAAATAAATGATATTTGATTTTGATATTTTGATGACGATTTCAACATAAAGCATAAGAAGTGGGAGAAGCTGGCGGTTGACAGGAACGTTTGGAGAAGAAGCATGAGGGATATTTAGTGGTCAACGACGCCTGGTTTAAAGTATAGTGCACATAGGTTCACGATAGTACATAGGAACTCGAGGAGGCGATTTTGTTTTCAAAAGAGCAACTGCTGAGTTTCTTGCTGGCTCTTCTCAGCAGAATCAGCATTCTGAAACGGTGGTAGAATCTCGACTTGTCATAAGAGTCACAAGTTGGCCTACATGAAATAAATAATTTTCAGTTTGAGTTTGAGATCCAGCACCCGGCCTGCGTCCCTTGTCATCGGGTTTTATTGCAGCAAGTGCAAACGCAACTTGCCTTTCACAGATCCAGGACAGTCACAGGAAGGTATAAGATGCAATCGGCACACGAAGAGTCTCTACAATTGACATATAATAATTGTGTCCAGCGTTGAACATGTATCGGTCATAAAGAACACAACAAAGACAGAACTGTAAAGAATAGTAGAGCATTTAAAAAAAATCATATAAGTAAATATATTATGTATAACAGGAAAAAGTGACTGACAGACTGATTGATTTATCTACGCACAGCTCAAATCACTGGAGGGATCGGGGTTTTCATACAAATAACTATTATAAGGTAAGGCATACGCTAAGGAAGGATTTTTGAAAATTCAACCAGTAAAGAGGTTAAACATACTTAATGTGAGCAAAGCCGCGGGCAAAAGCTAGTTAGCCTGACGAATGTTTTGTTTGACTTTTCAGCCCATTGCAATTTTGTTACTTATACTGAATTTTACCTATTTCAAGTGTATGTTTAAGGCTTTATACGAATACATGTTATTTATGCAATAATCGTTTTAATTGAATGTTTTGGTCGCCTTCGCCAATTAATAAGATGTAATAATAAATATCGATTTATCTCTTTGTTTACGTCGAACGTGACCAAAATATAATCCCATCGACATTGATACGCGTTTTTTTGTTTTTTTTTTATTATTATTATTGAAAAAGAACTAGTTCAATATTGTGCGATAAACACGTAGGTACATCTACCACGAAACCATAAAATTATAACCTTAATATCCCGCTTTAACTTGACCATGACGAAAGGAAAATCAGAAACAAAACCGCTAGTCCTAACACAAAAGTTAGACTATGAATCTCTATACATTCGATGATGTTTATTGTAGGTACATATTATTCAATGCTACGAGCTACGAGCATGAGAATATCGCCAAAATGACATAGGAACGAAATTTTCTTCTCAATGGTCCACTCTTGATAGAGTCGTCGTAGCTACTTGTCCTTGTCTATATATGTCTGTGTGTGTATGTCTGTTTGTGGCATCGTAGCTTCCGAACCGATGAACCGATTTTGATTTTGTCTTTTGGTTGAAAGGTTTTTGACGACCTCCCTGGCGCAGTGGTGAGCGCTGTGATCTTATAACTGGGAGGTCTCGGGTTCGATTCCCGGCGGGGGCAATTAAGAAATTTATAATTTCTAAATTGTCTCTGGTCTGGTCTGGTGGGAGGCTTTGGCCGTGGCTAGTTACCACCCTACCGCAAAGACGTGCCGCCAAGCGATTTAGCGTTCCGGCACGATGGCGTGTAGAAACCGATTAGGGGTATGGGTTGAATTTACACTGCTATACCCCTTCCAAGTTAGCCCGCTACCATCTTAGACTGCATCGTCACTTACCATCAGGTGAGATCGCAGTCAAGGGCTATCGTGTCATCGAATAAAAAAAAAAGGTGAATTAGTCAGGAGTGTTCTTAGCTTGATGAAAATCGGTCCAAGATGGCCGTCACCACAAAATGTCGGATCACATATTTTTATTTTAGCGATCACTGACTAGTGATTAGGATGTAGTAACATGTCGGGGATGTTTTAAATTTTTAATTTACACTTGTTTACATAGTAGGTACACCTATACAACTATAAATTTAACCTGTGACCTCTTCCAGAAATCCAGAAGCAACGACCCACACGACTTATATCATAGACTAGCTTTTGCTCGCGGCTTTGCTCACGTTAAGTTCGATTTTTCAAACCCCTATTTTACCCCCTTAGGGGTCGAATTTTCAAAAATCCTTCCTTAGTGTGCGCCTACGTCATAAAAGGAACCAACTATAAAAATTTCAAGTTTCTAACTTCAGTAGTTTAGGCTGTGCGTTGATATCTCAGTCAGTCAGTCAGTCAGGACTTTGAATTTTATATATATAGATAACATTATTAATTAAAAAATTTGCCGCGTTTTAATGACCAGCAACGTTTATTTGTAATAGGTGCGTGTAAAAAGTTAAATATACGCTACTAGTGAATTTGCTTGTTTGCAATCAACCACTAAACACAACACATTGACTAACACAGCCCGCAATAAATCACGATTACACTCAATAGTTTCCGTTATGTTAATTTACGAGTTTACGATATACCTATACAAATCCGTTAAGTAACATCCAACAATTAGACTATGGTACAGTTTGGTGAAATAAAATTTTCCAGTCATAAAATACCTTTGTATCTTGATTCATTCATGATCTTTTATTCATCTCGATCTATCGTTGGCTCACTAGACCACTACTGAAAATAGAGTAGAAATCATATCTGTTAGAAATAAATACACTCGTGCACCTATGCTAGCCCTATCCCTAGTCATATGGAATGCTCGGTCCGAGATCGCTTAATCCGCTGTTTCGAAGTTCTTCTCTACTATAAGAAGCAGCTTAGAATTATCTCATTAAAAATATTATTTCGGATAACTAATTTGGTTTAGACTAAACACGGAATAAATTTTTGGTACATAAATAATAAAAATAAATAAATAACTTAACTTAACTTAATAAACTTTTGTAGTCTTTTTATTTTAATTTACATTCGTTTTACTTCATTTTAATTGCTTAGAGAAATGTAACCACTAATTAATTCGTTTCATACAAAATGTAGATTTAAACATTACCTACTAATAAATATCGATTTATCTCTTTGTTTACGTCGAACGTGACCAAAATATAATCCCATCGACATTGATACGCGTTTTTTTGTTTTTTTTTTATTATTATTATTGAAAAAGAACTAGTTCAATATTGTGCGATAAACACGTAGGTACATCTACCACGAAACCATAAAATTATAACCTTAATATCCCGCTTTAACTTGACCATGACGAAAGGAAAATCAGAAACAAAACCGCTAGTCCTAACACAAAAGTTAGACTATGAATCTCTATACATTCGATGATGTTTATTGTAGGTACATATTATTCAATGCTACGAGCTACGAGCATGAGAATATCGCCAAAATGACATAGGAACGAAATTTTCTTCTCAATGGTCCACTCTTGATAGAGTCGTCGTAGCTACTTGTCCTTGTCTATATATGTCTGTGTGTGTATGTCTGTTTGTGGCATCGTAGCTTCCGAACCGATGAACCGATTTTGATTTTGTCTTTTGGTTGAAAGGTTTTTGACGACCTCCCTGGCGCAGTGGTGAGCGCTGTGATCTTATAACTGGGAGGTCTCGGGTTCGATTCCCGGCGGGGGCAATTAAGAAATTTATAATTTCTAAATTGTCTCTGGTCTGGTCTGGTGGGAGGCTTTGGCCGTGGCTAGTTACCACCCTACCGCAAAGACGTGCCGCCAAGCGATTTAGCGTTCCGGCACGATGGCGTGTAGAAACCGATTAGGGGTATGGGTTGAATTTACACTGCTATACCCCTTCCAAGTTAGCCCGCTACCATCTTAGACTGCATCGTCACTTACCATCAGGTGAGATCGCAGTCAAGGGCTATCGTGTCATCGAATAAAAAAAAAAGGTGAATTAGTCAGGAGTGTTCTTAGCTTGATGAAAATCGGTCCAAGATGGCCGTCACCACAAAATGTCGGATCACATATTTTTATTTTAGCGATCACTGACTAGTGATTAGGATGTAGTAACATGTCGGGGATGTTTTAAATTTTTAATTTACACTTGTTTACATAGTAGGTACACCTATACAACTATAAATTTAACCTGTGACCTCTTCCAGAAATCCAGAAGCAACGACCCACACGACTTATATCATAGACTAGCTTTTGCTCGCGGCTTTGCTCACGTTAAGTTCGATTTTTCAAACCCCTATTTTACCCCCTTAGGGGTCGAATTTTCAAAAATCCTTCCTTAGTGTGCGCCTACGTCATAAAAGGAACCAACTATAAAAATTTCAAGTTTCTAACTTCAGTAGTTTAGGCTGTGCGTTGATATCTCAGTCAGTCAGTCAGTCAGGACTTTGAATTTTATATATATAGATAACATTATTAATTAAAAAATTTGCCGCGTTTTAATGACCAGCAACGTTTATTTGTAATAGGTGCGTGTAAAAAGTTAAATATACGCTACTAGTGAATTTGCTTGTTTGCAATCAACCACTAAACACAACACATTGACTAACACAGCCCGCAATAAATCACGATTACACTCAATAGTTTCCGTTATGTTAATTTACGAGTTTACGATATACCTATACAAATCCGTTAAGTAACATCCAACAATTAGACTATGGTACAGTTTGGTGAAATAAAATTTTCCAGTCATAAAATACCTTTGTATCTTGATTCATTCATGATCTTTTATTCATCTCGATCTATCGTTGGCTCACTAGACCACTACTGAAAATAGAGTAGAAATCATATCTGTTAGAAATAAATACACTCGTGCACCTATGCTAGCCCTATCCCTAGTCATATGGAATGCTCGGTCCGAGATCGCTTAATCCGCTGTTTCGAAGTTCTTCTCTACTATAAGAAGCAGCTTAGAATTATCTCATTAAAAATATTATTTCGGATAACTAATTTGGTTTAGACTAAACACGGAATAAATTTTTGGTACATAAATAATAAAAATAAATAAATAACTTAACTTAACTTAATAAACTTTTGTAGTCTTTTTATTTTAATTTACATTCGTTTTACTTCATTTTAATTGCTTAGAGAAATGTAACCACTAATTAATTCGTTTCATACAAAATGTAGATTTAAACATTACCTACTTGATTTTACGTGTTTCAAATTATTCAAATTAAAAATAATATATTTCAGCTAAAAAAATAAAAAAATATGGACAAGTTGTAGCATCCGTTCTAAGAAGGTGAAAGTGACCATAATACCTACTTATTACGTCCGAGGTTATCCATGGACCACTGGACACGGCATTCAAACGATATGTTAACAGTTACCAACTAACTCGTACCGAGCAACCTTGCTAAACGGTGTAGGGTTTATCACTTTTTGATTCTTTTGTTTCGTTTTAATTGCCACCTGCTTCCAGCTGGAAAATTATACTTTATAAAAACGTCTATACATATCACATCAGATAGACAAATGAATATAATGAATACAATATAACGAATCCAATTATAAATAGGTTGTTTGGCGGCCTAGGTAGGCAGCGCAAACTTAAGACTGAGATTAATCGCTTTAACACTAGTGTACATTAAAAATTTAAGACACCCGCGACATATTACACAACCGCGACTGATTTTCATTAAACATAGCTAAGAACACTCCCGACTAATTCATCTTTCAAATAAAAAAAAAACAAAATCGGTTCATCCGTTCGTCACACCCACACATACACACAGAATCGAACGTTATACGAGTAGTATAAAGCGATGGTTATGTCACCATCAGAATAAAATACTGTTTACTCGCGACTTTATTTGATAGTTAAAAAAAAATTAATCTCTAGTAACCCCTTATTTTTCTATGTGAAAATATATCCAATGTGTTAATTCAAAACAAGGTTTTCTCTGTGTAAATAACCTGCAGTATTTTCATTATTAGGTTATTTTGAATAATATACAAGGTTCCTATCACAATACAAAAAATATTATGCAAAGTAAAACTTTTGGCAATCAACAGCCCAGCCTATGGGAAGTTAGTCTTTTGCTCCAAAATACAATAGGTGTTGACAGCGAATACAAAAAAATATTTAAATCTAAGATCGTTCATTATCGCCAGCATCGACGAAACTTTTAAGGTGTCTAAGACAATTTAGTTCCGAATAATATGTCCAAGACTTATCTTAAAAAATTCTCAGTAGTGTTGTTTGCCCAAATGTCTAGTTTACCTTATATCGATGTTAATAACTAACTGCATATTGTTAGTCCGTGGATCAGTCGCTAATAAACTAGTAATGATGACACCCGCATTTTATTCTATAGTTTGATCAAACAAAGTGAACCTTATGTAATGAACAGAAGGTTTTCGTAGACTTGTCTAATGTCTACGAAGCTGTAGTTTACTGGATTATTGTCGAAAGAGAGAGATGTAACCTTCCCTCTTGAGATCGACGGTATAACGCGTCTGTCACGTCTTACTACATCTTACTACATCGCATGTTACCATCATTACATAATTAGGTAGCTTATTAGGAATATGTGCCACTCATGTTACATGTAATTGCGTAGTACTTAACAGCCACACTAAACAGGGTATTTCAATTATGTATTTTACAAGCTTTATATAAATAATTAGCTTTAAGCTATAAAATACTAATTAGGAGTATATGCCATTCATGTTACATGTAATTGCGTAGTACTTAACAGCCACACTAAATAGGGTATCTCAGTTATGTATTTTTACAAGCTTTATATAACTAGCTTTAGGCTATAATATCAAATGTTCCGTAGAACAAAGTCTCACCTGCTAAATTTATAACTTGAGATTTGAGCCTTAGAAGTTTTAGTTTTAAGGCTCATGAGTACTGATCTTCACTCAGAATGAAAAGGGTAAAGTGCAAAATCGGAAACTGCAGATTGACAGACTTCACACTCCTTTTAAAACATTATGAAGAACTCTCAGGCTGAAATCTATAGACCGCACTCTCACTCAGCTCAGACTCAAGACAGAGTTAAAACGAGACAGATTTATGTCAGAGCATATTTTGTGTCTCGTTTTAACCTCTATCTTAAATCTGAGCTGAATTAGAGCACGCTCTATTCATCTCAACATTAGGCGGGCTTCCCCACGATGTTTTCCTTAGCCGCTTAAGCAAATGACTTTAATTAAAACTAGGCAGGCTTCCCCACGATGTTTTCCTTAGCCGCTTAAGGTGGTTTGATCCGGTCAGCGGTCACATCAGCGCCAATAGATGGCGTAGATTTTGTAATTAGACTTATTTTATTTTTTTTATGAATGAAAATCTGAATATTTTTTTATAATAATATGGTTCCCGGTTGTAGCGGTATATTTGTAATATATCCAACTACGTTTCAGATGTATTTTAATTTTCAAAATACTTTCATTTGTACTGATAATCACGCGGTGGTAGCAGCACTGCTGCTCAATATACTTTATTTATATCAGGACGCTATACGCTACAACCGGGAACCATATTATTATAAAAAAATACTCACATTTTCATTCATAAAAAAAATAAAATAAGTCTAATTACAAAATCTACGCCATCTATTGGCGCTGTTGTGACCGCTGACCGGATCAAACCACCTTAAGCAAATGACTTTAATTAAAACGAACGTAACTCCGAAAAGTGAGCGATGCGACACCTGGAATCGAATCCCGGACATCCGACAAGGAATCCGAAGTCTTTTTTGCACTTGGTGCCCTTGTTTAGAGAAAAATATCCTAAACTTGACATCAGATTATCTATTTTGGTTTATTTTTAGAGATAAACGTATCCTACGGTTTCGTGGCTACCTTAAAGTTGATATATTTTAACATTTAACAGAGTACAGTTTCAATTCATTATTGTTAGTGGTAGTACACAATGGAAATCGGGTAAGCACTTAGCAATGGTTTATAAAGCAAAGCAATATGCAATAAGTAACTTTCTTTATCGTGCAATATTTCACAATTTGAAATATGGAAAAACATTATACGGCGCGTGAGGCACACAAATCTTGAATTATAGCGAAGGCAGTACCTGCGGTTAATAGTCTGAGACCTAACAGGAAAAGACAGGAACTAACATTTATGTTACCTAATAATAATATTGTAAGAGCCGTCAGTTTGCAAAAAAATAGAGAATAAATTATTATAACTGATGAAAAAGTGTGAACGACTAATAGTGCAACACTAACAACAACAAATCTTACAATTTGACGCATCTTTAGTTAGCCTTCTAAATATGCGAAAGGCAAAGGCAAAGGTGACTACTGACTCACTGATTGACTGACTGACTGATTGACTGATCTATCAACGCACTGCTTTAACCATTGGACGGATCAAAACCATTGGAGGACGGTTACGCCAGAAGACTAGCTCCGTGGTCATTTTATTCAACTTCACCTATATAATTATTATTAATGGTACTTCAGTTACCTACATCAAAATGTATACGTTAGAAAGAAATAAATAAAAAGTAATTTTATATAATATTTATTGCGTTACTTAAAATTGACGTAGATAATGCTAAATAATGCTAATTGAGTAAACTCTTGTAGTTAATGTTAGTTTCGGTTGTAAGTTGGACTCGCGTAATGCACGACGGTAGCCACGCGCGACGACAACGAGTCCAACGCAGAAGTTGTAACATAATATATGAAATTGTTTGAATGCGTTACCACTCCGGAGAGTAACCGAATTTAATTCTTTACTCGTAAGTTTGTGATATGCTGCAATATCACGCACCACTGCACTGCTGTTAAGCGCCATTTTCATTAACCAAGTCAGTCGGTTAACTTAATTTTGATCGTGCATTTCCATGCTCAAGCCGATATACAGCTCTAACAAACAGTGGCTTCTAAATGACGCCAAATAAAATCTTGCTTCTGCACGAAAATTGGATTATTTAACTGTCAAAATTAATAAGAGATAAACTTTGTAAAAGAACACGCAAATTTTAAAACAAATCGTTTTCTAATTGTTCAATTACATACAGTTCGCACATTCAACAACTTGCATAGAGTTGTAGAGCACACCTAATGCTAACTTTTTGCTTATCAATGAAAGTTGATTAACTTTTATTGAAAGTGTGTCATAATGATACGATAGCTGTTTAGTTCGTTAGAGTTTAATTTAAGTTGATCAATCATGTAAAACCGCCTCGTAAGAACGCCTCGCCCTTTCAGTTCCTAGTATTCAAAATTGTACACGGATACTCGCGCATTCTGAGCGATCCTTACCTTGCAGTTTCCTTTGCACGTTGCTGCTGCCTTTGACGGAAACGTCTAAGAAATAAAGCAGACTACTAGCTAATATGGTTCTTAATTTATAACTTCCATATTTGAAAATAATGTAATAATAAAAATTCTGCACGCTGTAAACTTCAGTACCTACCTATTCGTTTATTGCAAAAATAGCATATTACACTTAATTGTTATCATAAAATTTGCAAGCTTCATGTTTTAAAGAGGAATAATATTGTGTAAGATTAACTAAAACAAAGACTTGAATGTGAAACAAGAGCAATAATATTAAATATCTAAATTCTTACTAATTATATTTAATTATTATTTTTATAAACTAGCTTTTTCTCCAAAGACTGTTTTAACGTTTTGCTAAAATTTCGAC
This sequence comes from Hipparchia semele, assembly GCA_933228805.2. NCBI lineage: Eukaryota > Metazoa > Arthropoda > Insecta > Lepidoptera > Nymphalidae > Hipparchia > Hipparchia semele. Next base: position 10,658,763 of record OW121714.1, read on the forward strand.
AATATAAATTAATTAAGACAATATAAGAGAAGTTAAGACAACAACATAAATAAAAATATTGTGAGTATAAAATTGTTAGAATAAAATTAATAATCAGCTTGCTAGTACAGTTTTAATGTGTTGTTATCTACCTACATTTGAGCATATTTCCAAAAAATTTATCGTGCATGTTTCATAAAAAACAACGTAAACAAGCATATATATTTCGTAGATACAATATAGTTATTATATTTAATAAAAAAAAAAATATATTATTAAGTTTCGGATAGGTTATATTTTAGTTTAATTATTTCATCATAATAACTAACCGATGCTGCTTAATTTGTTTACTCGGACTTATAATTCGATTCCACATTTGACATTAGCTACTGTCATTTTGTAAAATAATGATACCACATATAATAGTGTAGTGATGAACACAAAAATCGATAAACAATCGCGATTTATGTTTATGTAATCATAATATTGGTGTGCCAATTAAAGACTAAATTATTGATTTTTATTTAAATAAATACATAATTATTCATAATAATTATTTATTAATTAGTAACCGCTGCTTTATTTTATAAAAAGTTAATATTTTTGTTTTTTATATTAAAAACAAAACTTATAATAAAAGAGCCTATATATCCCATGTCGTCAAAGAAGAGGAAAAAATGAGTAGGCTAGATATGTTAATTGACAATATCACAGACACATTTATAATAAACTAGAAGCCCGCGCCGACTTCGTCCGGGTTGAAAAATTAAATATTTGTTTTTACGGAACTGATTGCACAGAGCTTCTAATAGGAGACGATTGTAAATAAGATCACCACAGGAACCACTGGAACTTCCCGCACCGAAACCCGCCACCGTGCACCGCCGCGCTGGCCGGCACCATTTTATTATTTTTCCGCGCAAAAATATTCATTTTCCTATAACTCCTAAGATATTAATTTAAATTGTATAGTGTAAAGGGCAAATATGTTCTAAATTAAATACTTAGGATAATAAACATATTTATTTAGATATAGATTGACATCACATCGGTTAAAAAAGCTTCGAAAATAATTCATTATTTTTAACCAAAATTTGAAAGGTAGAAATGGTTACTGTAAGTTATTCTTGGAAGATAGACATATTCCGTCGCGGACTTTTTTTTAGAACTCTTTGAGAGGAATATTTCACCGATACATAATTTTCATCCAAAAACAGTCTATGACCCAGCGCACGCCTTGAAAACGTTTAAGAGTCAAAAAAATTTCCGACCTCTTTAACAAATTTGCACATAAAATCTAGCTATAATACATTTATCTGCATAAAATATAGCCTATAACCATCTGGAATAATGTACCTTTCAAATGGTGAAAGAATTTTTGAAATAGGTGCGGTGGTTCCAAAGTTTGCTCCGGACATACATACAAACTCACAAAATTAGCGCTCTCTCTTTATTAAAATAGTATAGATGTTACAGAAAGTGACAGCGATAGCGATGACGGCGACGATTTATAAAATAAAATATTACCATAATACATCTATTTGTTTTATTTCTCATGTTCCTTCATTTTCACATTTATTTATTTATTTCACACACAATTATTAAAGAAAACTCTCAGATCCTTAATAAAATTAATCGTCATAACTAAATTATCCGATCAGAAATATTTAATTTCCTGATATAGTACTTAGTTTCTATTAAAGTAGTAGTTGTTTAGATATACTACTATAAACGAGAGAAATCGATCCGGAAATATTCCATTTCCGTATCGAATAATTTCGCAACGTCACTATTTAGTACTTGTCATTACGTTGCAACACTGAAATTGTCAAATCTGGAATCGAATTAAAATTCCGACTATAATTTAAGGTATAATACCTATCAATAACAGATTTTCCTTTTGATGTACTGAACCCTAAAGCATCATCTCCCGCAAGCAATTGTTTGTAAGAACAGGTTTCATTTAACTTCCTAGTAATAGTTGTCGTTGTTATCCATATAAATGAAGGTGTTTGAATGATAATGACATCGGGATTATGCTTGCAAATTGTTAACGATCTACCTATCGCAATCGATTTGTACTGTAACTATACTAATTAAATTCTTCGTGCTAGTATTTTATTGGGCTCTATTTTATTGCTGTTACTTAAGTATCGACTTGTCTTGAAGACCCAGCGGGTGAGCGGCTAGCGGAGTGGTCCAAGAGTATAGGTACATTACTTAAACAGGCTGTAATGACCCTAACAAAAAATGTTGTGAATAGTATATACTTAATACCTATAATGAAGTTATGGTTACCAATATTCTTATCTTGGCTTACTTATCGTTTTACTAAATTAACATAACATAATTATTTATTTGAAAATCGAAAATATTATATTCTTTAAGCGAAAATGTATTGTTCTACTTTTAGTAAACGGTACACTTTTTCATCCAAATTATTTTATCTGTACATTTAGCTACCAAAATAGAACAAAGCATTCTTAAAGAACCACCATAAAAAGCTGTAACAACACCTACACATTGGATTCCTATGCGTAGTTGCGACTTATCCAAATAGAGACATGAAGGCTGGGGTCATCAGACCTTTTTTGTTCATAATTTAAACTAAGCCATTTAAAGTAAATGTACATGCTATCGCTGTCATGAACAGTTGGTGATGTACCGAAGAAACCTAAAAAGGCAATTCTAATTACTCTTCGACGTTTTAAATTCTCTCAGGGTCAACGCATACGAGTAGAGCAAAAGCAAAGCGTTTTTTGACAAGAGTAAAGTTCAAAATTAAAATAAAGATGAATAGATTTCATAAAAAACTTTTCTAGAAAAACCTGCTTTCGAAATGAAGAAAAGCGCTTTTGCGATACGATATCTCACACAGAAAGACAGAACCTCTCTTTCTCGTTTGGGCATTAATATTGTATTGTAATATTAACTTTATTTACTTCATCATACGGTTGAAATTTATAGATTTATATATCCTCGTATCTCCTAGTATTCAAGCTTGTCCATATCATTAAAACCTACGATCAAAATTAGTAGATACGTTGTTGACCGCAGAATAACTGCGCTCGACGTACTCCATAGATGTGTCTTGAGCCTTTTTATCGCAAAATATCTGACGCATCTTAGTAAATATCTAGAAATCTAAAAGTGGTCGTCCTTAAAGTGCTACTTGGAAATTTGTCTTGTATAAAGTAACTTAGTTTTACATTTTTATTTGATTAGCTAAACCAATATGGCTAAAACCAATAAAATAAAGTTTGTCGCCTTATAAGATGTAAGCTTACTGTAATCAAAACTCTATTCGTAAGATGTTATAAAAAGTAGGCGTATCCCATCATTGGGATAGCAGTGCGAGTCGATTTACGTGTTGGCATGAAAACTGTTTTAATACATTTCTTTGAATGGCAGAAATGGAAAACGCTCCTGCACTTAATTAATGGTGCTGTATGTAACATAATTTTAAGCGGTACCTTATTTAAGATAAGTGACAGATAAAAATGTGATAAACTCAGTTAACTTTGAATTTGGAAACTAGTATGAGATCGTTGCTTTAAGGGCATGCATCGTGCTGTAAAAGTGCTGTAAGAGTATAATTATAATATATTTTCAGGATATTTCCAAAAAAGGAGGAGGTTCTCAATTCGTCGGAATCTTTTTTTAAATTTTTTATGTATGTTCCCCGATTACTCGAAGACTCCTGGACCGATTTGGAAAATTCTTTTTTAGTTTGAAAGATTATACTTCCCAGGTGGTCCCATTGTCATCAGGTCAGGATCTGATGATGGAATCCTGGAGAAATCGAGGGAACTCTTCAAATTTTGTAGGCACAATTGATATACTTTGTAGTGGCGGTTGAAGTCGGTTTTGTAAAAAGAATTTTTACGTTTATATTATTTATCAATACAAAAACTGACAGAACGGCTAATTTATTCCTCGATTAAACGCCACTCGACGTTGGTGTGAAATCGACACATATAGTTAAGAAAGAGGATGCTAGGCCTGCTTTGATTATTTATTTGAATATAAAAAAAAACTTCAAACTGTTCTTTATACTCTGCCTTAGCATCGTTATAGTCTAAATTACGAAATAGTGGTTTCATAGGCTGTGATAATTCAATTAAAATTACATAACAGCACACGAAATAGGCAGATCCAAAATAATGATTAGGTATATTAAGCATAAAATTATAATAAAAATCGTAATATAATAACTGTAATTATAATATCACGGAAAAGGTATCGGTGATATAAAGCGATTATATTAGATTACCAGCGGATGCGCGTGGCATTACCCGCGTGCCATAAGGATGTAAAATACTTAACGATTTAGATACGACCTTAAATCCTATAATTAATGGTTTATTTCATTAGGCAATTTGTACTCGCTGCGCTTGACATGCTCATACTTAAAAATAATGTTTTAATTTTAACACATTTTTATTACTGTAGAGCTTAAATAATTTTATGACCTATGTATAGCTACTATACCGAATCATAAATTAATCCTTACTAATTTTTACTAATATTCTAATCCTTACTAATTGTTTGTCCTCGATGTGAATTTTTGCACTAGATTGATGACATAGGCTATATTTTAAAAACAAAATCCACGCAGACGAAGTCATGGGCATCAGGTCATCATATATCATCATCTACCAGTTTATGCCGATGTCATGATGTTTCCCATTATTGCTGGAAGAAAAGGCGTTGGTGGCAGCAAAAAATTCTGGCGTCATTATATTATCCAGGAGTAGACGGGAATCGGAAGAGCAGCCGAACTCTTTCGCCTCGTCTTTCAATAGGGAGTATACAAAGCTGACTAACCTTCGCTAGTCAGAGAGACACTCAAAGAAGAAGAGTCTTTTAAGTCCACTTAAACAGCAGTGGCATCTTTCATTTTATGTACTGAGTGCAGAAAAGCTGGACTGTGACCTAGCCGCGACGCTGACCAAATGCGATTTTGCATGGACTTCTCACACCTTTGAGTACTAAAGCAATATTTCGTTAAAATTTCAAAAATGTGAGGATGTGAGTTGTTTGTTAATCGAACAGATACAGTACCTACCGTTTAAGTATAGACAGAACGTAGAGTGTATACATTTCTTTGAATAATATTTACATAATATTATGGTAGATATGTCAATAAATAAATTAATAACCAATAAATTAAACATAATTGCTTTTAATGAAATGAAATAATTAATTAATTAGGCATACATAGTTCATACAGCACGTTATTATAATATAATTTACGAATTAGTTATATCAACAATTTAATGGTTATATTTATTGCTATATAAATTGTATATATTTGGTACTTCCACATCAAATAATAAAATTAAATCTACCTACCATACCTACCAATATAGGCGAAGATATAAGTTACAACTTACGACCATAACATCAACTCAAACTCGTGACCAACATCTGCATAAGCTATTAGGCATATCCTTTTTGCAAAATATTTATTGGTGCATTCCGAATGTTTACGGCGTTAATCTCGCATTTATCTTTATTTGTCAGCTCTGACATATCTGATGTTGATTTGTTTTTATTATATTCCATAAGGAAGTAAACATTTTTTCATGAAAATAACTTTAAATTGGTGAACTCACCAAGATATATACGTGAAACCAGTTAATACATATCTAAAGATATCACCCGTAAGCATTTTTAATTTTACAAAAATATTTTCCAAGCCACGATAACCTGTAGCTGTCCGCAAGAAAATATTTACAGTCAACACAGTAATGGGATGAAATAAACATTCCAAATATTTAGTTTTTTGACGAAAAACGGGTTTCAGAAAATAATTCGAGGTTTGAGCTATGATATACTAGGGATGAGTTATATACTCACGAAATAAGCGAAAAATTTGTTCGACGACGAAGAGTATAATAGAGTACTTCATTGTTAAATTCAAATTACGACAAATATCATTACGCGCTTCATTTACCGGTCTCTTGTAACATATGTAGAGCAAACCCTACTTATTATTTAACATTTAAAAAGTTCTATATTGTTGGTATGAGTTACGTCAATTTAGTTAGGCAGCTGCTTGGCAGCCTCAGAGGAAAAAAAGTTTTGTGTTCATGGAATGTAATTTCACTGACATATGGAATATGTATGGAATGTAATTTCAGCCTTCAAACCTGGCTAAATGCTCTAAGTTCAAACCGCACTGAAATGAGTAGGTACATGTTTTCGTAAACTTTTTACTAGATCGTTTCTGAGAATACCTTAAAGACCGCCCAAGTAACATTTTGGTACTATAATTTAAGAATTCATCACGAAAAGGTTGAGTTAACATCGTGTAAAGGTTGTAGCGATAACCACCCGTTATATAAAAGCATTTGCTATGACTTTTTTGCTCTATAAGCTTATATAGCCAAACTATCCTTTTAGCAGGGGATGTAAAGGTTTACAAAACCGTTTTGTAGAGCCGTTATAGGCAAGTTCTATAAAAACCTCGAATTTAGACAATATAGCGCTATATTAATGTATAACAGCGTTTGAATTCACTATTATGTACCCCATTAGTACTATAAAGTTTTCCTGGTAACTGCTATAAGTATGGCGTTTTAGCAGTGATGAAGGACACAACAATACAATAATTTGACGCTATTGTGGTCCCACAAAACACTGCTATAGTACATGGTACATAATTACTCATAACAACACTGTTATAGAGCGGTTTTGCTTTATAAACGATTTTCGGGACATTTTTATAACAATAAAAAGTGTTTTAATTATCTTTGTTGGGTTTATTATAGTCTCATTGAAGAAGAAGTCACCATGACTCTATTACATGACCAAAGTTTTCTATTATGGTTTTGGTTGTTCTGTTTTAAGACAACAGCGATATATAGCTAATTCCTTTATTTCCTTTATAGAACAAATTTTAGAAATTTATCAATATCCATTACTAGGGGCATATTTATTATAAGTACCTGAGAAAGAAAACCAATCATGAGCAACGATTACCTACCTACCTATTTTATTTCTTCCTTGGATACAAAAATGTATTCAAAAATTAAGTATGTGGGACAAGACTAGTCATAAGGAACCCTAATTTTACGTCAATGGCGGCAGATTTTTTGTCACTTGTGCTATAGTTAACCTAAAAGAGAACCAAATTAGCTTTTTGGCTGTGTAGCAGAAACTACGGTTAATTTTATTTATCTTTATTAATATTTTAATTAAAAAACTCAATTAATTTAGGGCGCATTGAAAATAATAAGTAAAACTAATGCTATTCTATCAGTAAAACTTTGGTTCCAAGTGGTTTTTAAAGTATTGGTCGAATTTATCCATGTCTAAATAAAAGATGACATTAAACTCAGCAAGATGGAATCCTTATCCCTTTTATTTTTTTGTTTTTGTATAAACACACGTAGACCACCTTGCCGTGAAAAATTAAAATGAAAAGCGTAGTAAAAGAATCACGTACTTTTCTATAGAGTATAATAGCACTATAATGGAATTACGAACGCTGCTACAGAATAAAAAAGAACTATAAAAGCTTTATTGTGCCTCGTATGTCAACAAATTGTCATACAAGGCACCAATATATCAAATTTATAGAAAAAAAAAGTCCCAAGCACAACTGCTATAGTTTCGCTATGTCTCTAAATAGAGATATAACTGCGCCAAATCAGCGTTATACGACCTTCTTATTGCTTTTACAGTGCTTAAGTGGTGTTAGAGGAAACGTTCTATGGGCTGCTATAGGACAAGAAATTGTTACTTGGGCGACCACGCATTAGGACCATTCTCTAATCTAATCGTGCTGCGAATATTCAAACTGGACTGTAGGTTATTAATATTATTGGTGAGGTTATTTAAAAAATAAGGACTAATTGGGCATCAATTTAAAATAATAAGAATAATATATGAAAAAGAATCTTTGAACAATCATTATACGAAAAACGAACGCAGCAGTAAATTATTTTCAAATAATAATTGCACATTGCTGAAAGGTAATATGAATGTTCTCTAAATAAATTTTACGTCACATTTCAATTGAATAGACGTGTCGCAATTCAAAGTCAAAGAAGCCACGAGGAAATACCATCAAGATGGCTTTCAATAAATGATTTATCAGTGTTTCAATAAGTATTAAATAAGAGCATCATAAGTCTACGTGAGCGGGACCTTGGAATTAATAACCGTGCATTTCGGGGGCTTATTGTATGGTAATGCATGATAGCTAAGGGCGGACCGATTATATTCAATGGACTTATACAGTCCATTGAATAATCGGTTTAAACGAAATAATTTATAAAGCTTATTTTAATGTCAGTAAATTTATTTAATTTTGTGATACCCTTTTGACATAATATTTAAAAATCTAAATTAGAACAATACCTACTATCTTAAATATAAACCACTAAATGATTTAAAAATAAACTTGAATCTAAAAAGCTTAAGCTTAGGCTTTTTCTTAATTTAAGCTTATTTTATTAAATATGTATTTATTACGAGTATAATACTTATACTATCTATAGTGAGAGAACCAATTTTTGCAACTTTAAAAAAAAAATAGATATAGATTTACTAGATACGTATTGACACCGATAGTAATCTTTAGAATTTTTGTGTTTGGTTAAACTAAACCTAATTTAAGTTAATGCAGAAACTGTTGGCCTGTTTCATCAAAATATTGCAGTTTTGCAATTAACTAAAGCAAAAAAAAATCCAAAAGAACGCGACAAACAATCATTAATTTTGCACGAAATATATAGTCTAAAATATATCAAAGTAGGTCTCTATGGATCTCAGCTTAAGAATCTCACGCTCACTTGTACCTAACTTTTAAAATCATTGACAACACTCTAATGTTCAGTTGAGTAACTATTACCTATTTGTAGGCTTACACAATTTTTTGTTTTATAAATTTAAAAGAACCCTTGGGAACGATTTTTTATACTGATTCTGATTTGCCAATGTGTTTCACATAATTAACTCTAAAATATTATGCTTGCGCATCCGAATAATATAATAACCAGTCAAATGCGAGTCGGACTCGCATACTAAGGGTTCCGTACCAAAAAACGCCGAAAAAAACATGTTTCTAGTAGAAAAAATTTAATTTATTTTTATTTTTATTATTTGTTATAGCGGCATCAGAAATGCACATTCTCGGAAAATTTCAACTGTCTACCTATTACGGATCATGAGATACAGACCGCTGACAGACAGACGGACGGACGGACGGACAGCGGAGTCTTAGTAATAGGGTCCCGTTGGTTATCCTTCGGGTACAGAAACCTTAAAAGCAATAATAACCTAGTGGTTAGGTTAGGTTAATGTGAATCAAAATATCCTGAGGAAACCTGTATGCCTGAAAGTTCTCAATAACCCTTCTCTGAGAGAAGGATTTCTGTACCTACGTATGCATTGATACTGGATTGGTGTATCTACATATGCATTTTTGCATTTTTGAAGCTTTATTATGGGAGCACTGTATACATAGCATAGCTTTGTAAAAAAATTTTTTTTTTTTTGAAAAGAGCAACTGCTGAGTTTCTTGCCGGCTCTTCTCAGCAGAATCTGCATTCCGAACCGGTGGTAGATTTATGACGTGTCATAAAAGCTACAAGTTAGCCTACATGAAATAAATAAATTTTGAATTTGAATTTGAATTTGAAGACCAGGGGCCCAAGTCTGCTATTGCAATTGTAGTTTTATTGTCTATCAATGACATGACAATTGTTATTTTTAGCAATTGTCATGTCATTGATAGACAATTGAACCCCTGGGCCTCAAGTCAAATTGCTAAAAGTAGCAATTGGGATGTCATTGATAGACAATTGATCTACAATTGCAATAGCATTGCAATAGCAGACTTGGGCCCCTGATGCTGTGTGTGTGTGTGTGCGTGTTGCTGATGATGATGATGAATGATTGATATAATGTAATTATTTCGTGACGTTTTCAGGTCTGTAAGTGGCCTTACAGAAGCTGCTTGCCTGCTCCTCCCATATAATGTTCAGTCGTTTATATGAGGAGACTGTAGTGTACATGTCACAGCAATGACTGTACCCGCCTACACGTCTTTACATTCCGACTGTATCTATAACCATATGCCTATCAGGGTTGCCAAGTTGCAATTTTGCAGTTACAAAAAAAAAACTGATTTTTTACTAAAATAAAAAATCTTGATAAGAGTACTGTCTTATTTGAGAGTCTAGTGTAGTCGAACATTCTAACCAGTAGATTCTAGTGGTTAAAATGTTCGACTTTGGATGACGAGGTCCCGAGTTCGAATCCTGTTCGATTCGTTTTGGGTTTTGCTGTCAAGAATTCCTCAGTAGGTACTAGCCCGGAATTAGTATGTTGTTGTGTGTTACTGCTTCTCTCCTCAATCCTGACGCTGCAGGGGTTCTGCCCACCTAAACTGTGAGGATTTAGGAACTGTCGCTAATCTATAATTATATAAAAAGGCTTGTCCTGACTGACTGACTGACTGACTGACTGACTGACTGACTGACTGACGATCAACGCACAGCCTAAACCACTGAAGTTAGAAACTTGAAATTTTGACAGTAGGTTCCTTTTATGACGTAGGCGAGCACTAAGAAAGGATTTTTCGAAATTCGCCCCCCAAGGGGGTAAAAAGGGGGGTTAAAGTTTGTATGAAACTCCGTCATTTTTCGAGTTATACTCATGAAATTCGGTATTTAGGCTTTAAATTGAAAACAAAAAAGTACGTGTTTCACAGTTTTTAAAAATTCTACCCCCTAAGGGGTTAAATAGGGGTTGAATGTTTGTATAATAGTCCTTCGTTCTTCAAGTTATTTTTCAAGTTACGTTTATGAAACTTGATATTTTGGCTCTTGATTAAAAATAAAGAATTACGTATTTTACATTTTTTTTAAATTCTCCCCCCAAGGGGGTAAAAAGGGGGGTTAAAGTTTGTATGAAACTCCGTCATTTTTCAAGCTATACCCATAAAATTCGGTATTTAGGCTTTAAATTGAAAACAAAAAAGTAAGTGTTTCACACTTTTAAAAAATTCTACCCCCTAAGGGGTTAAATAGGGGTTGAATGTTTGTATGATAGTCCTTCGTTCTTCAAGTTATTTTTCAAGTTATGTTTATGAAACTTGATATTTTGGCTCTTGATCAAAAATAAAGAATTACGTATTTTACATATTTCGAAAATTCTCCCCCCAAGGGGGTAAAAAGGGGGGTTAAAGTTTGTATGAAACTCCGTTATTTTTCAAGCTATACCCATAAAATTCGGTACTTAGGCTTTAAATTGAAAACAAAAAAGTAGGTGTTTCACAGTTTTTAAAAATTCTACCCCCTAAGGGATTAAATAGGGGTTGAATGTTTGTATGATAGTCCTTCGTTCTTCAAGTTATTTTTCAAGTTATGTTTATGAAACTTGATATTTTGGCTCTTGATCAAAAATAAAGAATTACGTATTTTACATTTTTTGAAAATTCTCTCCCCAAGGGGGTATAAAGGGAAGTTTCAATATTCATAGTTAAGACAGGACAACGTCTGTCGGGTCCGCTAGTAAAGTTATAAAAGCTTATAGCCACTAAATAACAGCTGCATTCAGGCCCTGCCTTTAAAGCTGTCGTAGTTATTGGGGACAATGTGTTTGTAGAGTGTTAATATTCCGCCTACTCATATAAAGTCCCTCACTTCATAAAAGTAGCGTTGTCATATTACCAAGAGCTTTTATCGTGCTTTGTATCTCCGCCAGTAAATCGTTTAACCTCTATCTTTTCTCTAGATAGTATAAAGCAAAGTCGTTATCGGTGTCTGGCTATTTGTGCGCATAGTTCTCCTATACGATGCAAGGGCTTTTAGAGATTTCTTCCGGAAGGATTGTGTAGGTAGAATCTACATATATTATTTGTGCCCTTAGTTTCCCTAAACAATGCAACGACTTTTAGAGATTTCTACCGGAAGGTTTATGTGGGTAGATATTACAAGCTTATTATATTTATAGAAAATAGAGAATTGGATCGGATATTACATGTATCTAAATCGCTCGGAAACTTATAATGGCACATTAATTATAATATAATACCTATCTTATGTAATATTTTCCCAATACTGCAAATCAATAGGTCTTCCGGTTTAGGCTGTATGTTGTATATGTATATGTCAGTCACGGTAAGGTTTTATAGGTATTAAAACCCTAACCTTAAAAACAACTTTATCCTAAGCTAGAAGCTTAGCGCCATTCGTTATTATCTCATCGCCAGAACCAGTTCTTTATATCCAATTAAACGCTTCGTAGACCAAATAAGGTAAATAGGTAGGTGTAAGTCAAGAAACATCAATCTCATTATTGATATAGGTACTTACCTACCTTACCTACATACTTACTAGCTTTTACGCGTGACATCGCTCCACCCATCTACTAAAAGTAATCCATAGTGATGATTTCTATACAAAATAAGCGATTTTGATTTTTCGATTTTTCAGCTGTTCTTTTTGGTTTTCCCTATTTAATTTAATTTTAAACCACGTTTTTGAGTTTTCGCCAAACCAACGAACAGTATCTAATTAATTTTTATATAGATAGATGCTCTAGTCACAGATTCTAGTATAATACTACATCTTGCTATGATATATAGAGGTTATACAGGCAACAATGTTGCAACATCTTGAGAGGGATTTTAAAACAAGTTTAATACTATTAATATTAATAACATTATAAAGGTGTGCATTGTGTTAAGATTTAATGTCTCCTTCAAAGGGATTTTTACTGGCATTGTTAGATAAGCTTATTCATAATGTTATGTTATACATAGCTATACATTAATATTGCAATATTTTGTTATGAATGAAAAGAGCAACTACTAAGTTTCTTGCCGGCTCTTCTCAGCAGAATCTGCATTCCGAACCGGTGGTAGAGTCATAACATGTCATAAGAGCTACAAGTTCGTCTACATGAAATAAACAATTTTTATTTTTTAATTTTTAAGTTATACTTAATTTAGATTGAAATTGAATAAAATGGTGCTCCTATAATAACTTACTGCGAAAAATATGGAATTGATAAGAGATATTATTACCAAGGTAGGCATGTTCCACATCTAGATGTGAGCTACCTAATTACAAATGTTGAATTTACATAGTACAATCCAATTTAAATGGCGAGATATTTAGTAACTGATACAGATTTGAGGTTGTAATTTAAAGTAATTCGATACACTTTTCTAAGTCAGCCTCTACCTACGTCCATAACATTAATACGGTGCATATAATATAATAATGATAATAAATATAACATACTTTAACGTTATGTTTTTTACGCTGTTATCATCGAACTACGTTTAGAAGCGCAACGACGTGGTGATAAGCAATTTTAAGCTATTGCATAGCTTCTATCGCGGGCCTTGAGCGTGGAGACCGAATCCAGAAATTCCGTAACGAAAATAACCTGACACGGGACTCCTCTCACCGCTAGATGGCGTTGACAAAAAATGCTATGCAATAGCTTTACCGCGGCAGTCCCCGAGTGCCACACGTCTTTTTTCTCTCTTTTTTTAATATTAGCCAAGCTGAAGTTGACTAATATCCTCCTATCCCCTCCAAATAAGCGGAAAGCTTGTGCTAGGAGTAGGTACGACAGTAGTGCAACGGGTGGGGTTTGAACCTATGACTTTTCAGTTCGCATCTTTAAGAAAATCGGCCAGTCAGTCACCTTTTCCTGCAGAATCAGAATCAGAATTTATTTATTGTACTATACATGTAACATATATAAGGTGGTTAGACTAGGGTATAACCCATATAATGACGTGCAATATTAATAAACACTGTAATCAGTTTTAATATAATCCTTTTATAATTAGACAATTATTATCTTTGTCATGACAATATAGCATTAAATGAACTACGGGTTCGGAGCCGGGGCGAGTCGCTTGCAGGTAATGTAAATAATACTATCTTTGTAGTTAGTAAATTTAACAACAGGCTAACAAAATCATGTCTGCTTGTTACGTTTAAGTAATAAAATCTCAAGAAAATTCGCTGTAAATATTGGGCGCCTACGGTTTTCGTCCACGATCAACAATTTGATCGCAGGTTTTCGTCTATCATTAATTTATTTGATAAAGCTGTACGTTCCAAATTTCTGAGAGATTGATTGTTAGGTACAAATGGCTACATAAATTGGACACCATTATTTTTATCGAGTAGGTACTTGATTTAGATTATTGGGTTGTTTTGTAGGTCACTAACTGATATTTAGTGTAATATTTTATTTACTACCAACTTGAGTCTACTTTACTTTATAAAAAAAAGGAAACCGCAAGTTAACCTTTCAATAAGTTTTTCAGCACTTCACTGATTTCATAATTTGATCCTGAGAATTGATTAGCGCAAAGTGGAATGATTAGGTATAGACCTTTTTTATGTAGTTTTCGCTGGTTATGCGCACGACTTCATCCGCGTGGATTTATTTTATAAAATCCCGCGGGAACTCTTTGATTTTCCGGGATAAAAAGTAGTCACTCTCCAGGTCTCCAACTATACTCATGCAAAAAATCACTTTGATTATAGCAAGCTTTGTTATAGCGTTATTGAAGGACAAACAAACAACAAACCAACAAACAAACACAGTTTCGCATTTATAATATTATAAGGAATAACCCCTTATTCGGGCGTGAAATAGTATAATGTATGATATTATGATGTTGTCCTTTTATAGTTTTCCTTACATGCAGATGAAGGAAGCTTATTATTTCTTGATTTTTAATCGTGGCGTAAATAAGAGGGGTTTTATGGTACTTCAACTAGTTTCGTAACACCGATCCTGATCTGTTTCGCCATGAACATCAGTTAATGCAAGCATATCTGCGGTGTTGTAAAGATCGTGAGTTATTACGAGCTATTGGTATAATCGCGAGGGAAAATACTCGCTTTGTTAGCCCTTTATCGGTCATGCCTGCCTTGGTCTAGTGGCTAGCTTATTCGGCTATTGAACATGAGGTCTATCCTGTCAATAAATTTAAAGTAGCAGCCCACAGCTACAAAGTTGACAGTGTTACTGCCGTTGGTTCCTCACCTAAGGTGCTGTTCTTTATCTCAGGCTGAAATCTATAGACCGCACTCTCACTCAGCTCAGACTCAAGACAGAGTTAAAACGAGAAAGATTTATGTCAGAGCATATTTGTGTCTCGCTTGAACTCTATCTTAAGTCTAAGCTGAGTCTGAGCACATTCTATAGATTTCGGCATCAGTGTTTATCGAAAGTTTTACAGTTCTTAGTTAGCAACTTTCCATCGTTTTTCATAGCCCATCTGATCTCTTTATTTGGTCATGTCGGATTTCTGTCCCATCTGACTGAAAATTACCGATTAGGAGTAAGTATGAGTTGAATTTACACTTCTATACCCCTTCTAAGTTAGTCCGCTACCATCTTAGACTGCATCGTCAGTTATTTACCATCAGGTGAGATCGCAGTCAAGGGCGACCTTGTCATCGAATAAAAAAAAAATTGAGTGCATCTGAGCGTGCATTATGAATATCTCCTGAGCATATTGTGTGCTAATCGAACGATTTCTTGAGGATTTGAGGATTTTCTATAGCAAGATAACCTGAAATAATATATTATTATGTAGATTAAACACACTGTATAGGTAGTTGGTAGGTATACAAGCTTTAAGTAAACTTCTCTGAAGCAAGTTCTAGTTTTTTTTTTTTAAATAAAATAACTACTCATTCGGTTGGTACTTGGTAGCCTATTTAAATTTAACTTCACAAGACTGCTATCTCGAAAATCGATTTTAGATCAAATAATTAGGTTTTTATGCGTCGTTATCACTACTGCACCTGTTATAATATACCATTAAAATATGATAATTTTATGGCTACTTAAAATTTGTATACTGAGAATATTGCGTAGTATTAGAATCTGCAACATTGTAAGGTGTTGAACTATTTTGTTACCATTTAGAATTCTAGGTGTATACGTATCTTCTACACAAGTCGCAAACACATTCCATAATACATATAAGACTATATTACCACATAGATATAATAAATTCATCTACAATTTCAGTGCTATTTTATAATTTTACTAAAGTTCCTTCACGTGTTCAAAACAATTTATAAAATGAAAGCATCTGTCGTTTTAAAAAAGATTAATTCAACTTTTTCACTTGAACACTTGCTTTGAAAATCTTACAATCATCCTTTCTATATTTTTGACTAATTTAGAAAAAAATTAAAGGATGAAATCTCCGAATCTGATTTTTTTTTATGATTAATTAAAAATGTTTTTGAAAGAGGTTGCACACGCCCCTAAACATTCTTGCATATCATTTTTTTTAAACTATGCATTATTTACAGTCACTGAGCTGCGTATAAATTAAAGCTATTACAGAAATTTTACCTCAATTGGACCTACGAATTTCATAACTTAGTGGAATTGTGTGTTGTTATATACTAACTAGATATGAGGCTGTTAGCACATCTTGCAACACCAGAACAAAAGGGATAGATGCATACTGAAATTTAATTCAATAACCCTTTATTAAAATTAAAATAAAAAATAACATAAGGATACAACTGGCGGCCATATCATTAAGAAGCGATCTCTGCCAGGCAACCATTTTTTTAAAGAATATTAACCAAGCTGAAGTTAACTAATATCCTCCTATCCCCTTCAAATAAGCGGAAAACTTGTACTAGAAGTGGCTACAAAAATAGTGCAATGGGTGGGGTTCGAACTTGCGACCTTTTAGTTTTCAGTCCGCACCTTTAACCGTTGGGCTATTGAGGCTTCATGTTGCAGAGGAAAGTAAAGGTGTACCCTTACTTTCTCTCAAATCAGTGGACCCTTCCCTTACTTTCCAGTTCATGTGAAAAAAATTCAAGAACACACACAATAACTAAGTAATACACATACAGTGATTTATAGATAATATGTATTACTTCACATATAAACTATAAACAATCTTACTAAATCAGCTTTATTCATAAATTTGAATTAAGTCTGCAATACGAGTATATATTTAAAGATAATACAAACAACAGTTTTTGTTACGTTTGCTTTTTAATTAGATATGACCCGCGTTACTGTGGTATTTAAAAATCAAGGTTGTAATGAAAAAGTCACATAGTGTTGAAGCAACAAAGTGAAAAAACCATTGACTGATCGGTAATAGGTAGGTATTTTAACATACGGGCATTGAGTAATAGAACATAGAGATGCAAACCTGATATAATATTTTTATAAGGCTCTAAATATCAACGGGTAGGGCTGGACTGAAACTCGAAAGGCTGCTGACAGTCTTTGTTCTGATTTTCAGTACAAAAACTGTCAGAATTACCTGCCAAAATATTTATCTTTTGTTGGTGAAATCGGCACATAGTGACTTTAAATTTTTTTAAAGTCTTTTACTTGTATAAGCACAAGAAAACGGCATAAAAGTTGCCTGAGTAGTACCTATAAATTAAAAGTTTCCTGCCCTTAACTAATCTTCTTACTTCATCTCAAGGTCAATATCATCAGCACATTTCCTAATAAGGTATGTAACGCTGACACTTTTTTTGTAACAAGTCTGTATTTGCTTATCGTAATTATGCGCAACCTTTAAAGTGCTCTTTCAGAATAAGTAGCTTGTTCCCTGTGATCAAAGAGTTATCATATCACTAGAGTAAGCGACGTCCTAAAAGTGACATGAACTGGATTGGCGTACAAAGGGGACCAGTTTTACTATCTGTCATTCGGTGAACTGTGGTTGAACTTTGTTTTTGTCTATGACCTCGCCAAATTAGCTATAGCGAGTTTGTTTTGGCCAGCGTTCAGCAGCAGCCACGGGGATTCCTGACCCGAGCCCATGAGAGGCCAGGGGGTGGTCCGCTGAACGCTGGTGCCCACGAAGGGGTGGAGACGTGAAGCGGCAACCAAAGCCGACAATTGCCCACCCGTGGGCTACCTACTCGTAACTAAGTACTTTCAACCCGGCCGTGGCGTCCTCTTCATACAGCAACTTGGCAACACGACTTTTTGTGATGAGAGGCTCCTGCAAGCGCGAGGCCCCGGGTGGTTGTTCTGATTGCCACCCCTAAGGCCACCACTGACACGTAGGAGTGATTATTGCAGCTTTTCCGTAGTAAACAATATCGCTCCGGCAAAAGGAGCATTAGGAAACCGTCTTTGTGTACTGGGAGAGTCGTAAGAAGCCACTGGATATAAGGTGCTCTATTCTATGTCCAACGATGACGACAACGAGGGACTAATTGCAAGCGTTCCGGCGCCCTGTGACGCCAACCAATTATGAGTAGATATGGGTGTCATCAAAAACCTACCATTCTCCCTTCCAAATTAGTCTGCTATCACCTTAAGTCGGGTACAGATTATTATTTGCAACACAAAAATAATCTAAAAATAATCTGTACCCAGCTTTAGACTCTATCGTCTTTTTATCAGGTGAGATCATAGTTCTACTATCTAGTTAAGAATAAAAAAGATCATGATCAATGTTTTGAAAGTGCGTACCTACCTACCCGTATAGTTAAAGTACACTAATTCAACACAATTTTGTTTTGATAAAAGCGTCGCGATAGCAATTTAATGCGTTAGACCTTAAACTATAACGCGTTCATAATATTAATGATATCATTATGTCACTGTAATTGTCTCCACATTTTAACTCCACGCCCAAGCTTTGCTTAGTTGTGCAAAAAATGAACTTCGTTTTCAATTATATTCATGCAAAAAATCACATAGGTACATCCGTTGCTCCGTTGATGCATGATTGAAGAACAAACCAACGTTTTCGCATTTTAACATCATGTAAAAAAGTAAGAATCGAACATCGTGTAAGTGATAGTGTAAGGACACTTAACCCAAATTAAACTCCACTGTCAGAACATATTAAGTACATAGTTTAATTTAATTAATAGTGATTTTTTTTAGCCGCTAGCCAAAAAGGAGGTTCTCAATTCATCAGAATCTTTTTTTTAATGTATGTTCCTCAATTACTCGAAGACCCTTGGACCGATTTGGAAAATTCTTTTTTTGTTTGAAAGGGTCTCATTGCTAGGTGGTCTCATTGTCATCAGTTCAGGATGTGATGATGGGATCCTGGAGAAATCGAGGGAACTTTTCGAAATTCATAGGCACAATTGATATGGTTTGTAGTGGCGTTTAAAGTCAATTTTTACCTTTATTAATACAAACAAATAGACAGAAACTTCAGTTTGCTGTTGTCTGTTAATCTTGACTTGCTATTCCTGATTGAAGTTTCATTTTTACAGAAGTGGCAGCGACTTTATTCCGAAGGCAACACAGTAAAGTTCAGTCACCTACTCAACGTTTACTTGGAAATGTCATCGAATCTACTTTTTGTCCCTGCTAACAAGTTTTGAGATCAACAGGATAATTTATTTTAGAGGTTAAATTTTTTAATAATTGAAGTTCGTCGGATAATTTATTTTGCTACGATTTACTTTTATTGTTTTGATATAATATCTACTTTAGGATCAGACTATCTTTTATGTATGTTTTGACAACCTTCCTGGCGCAGTGGTGAGCGCAGTGGTCTTATAACTGGGAGGTCTCGGGTTCGATTCCCGGCGGGGCAATTTGGGAATTTATAATTTCTAAATTGTCTCTGGTCTGGCCTAGTCCGAGGCTTAGGCCGTGGCTGGTACCACCCTACCGTCAAAGACGTGCCATAAATTCAGCCAATCAGAGGCCATTTCGATCGTTACACTAATGCAATCATTCTTAGAGGATCGACACACAGTTTCTTAAAGGCAAACCTATAATAGTCGAAAAATTCAATTGGTAAGAATTTATTGTCTTGATAGGTACGAGTAATTACGGTTCTACACTGAACTGTATTTAAATAAATTTATGTTCACATTCAAAAGCGGTAGCAAAAATTGCTTATTAAATATAATAATTATTAACTCGAACAATAGTAAGTCTAGGTTAAGTATAGCCTAGAGATTTAGTTCAGTGGTCTATAATTATTTCAAAAATAAAGTGCATCGCAGACGGCTAGCATGGCTCTCGAGATCAGCTGGTCAAATCCGGAAAAAGGAACAAGTGCTTGGCTGGAATTATGGCATTTTTGCTGGTGGTGTATTATGGCGTTTTAGCCATGAGCGAGAGGTGATTGTGATTGTCACAATATAGCAATCATTCTTAGACAATACCACTGCCGAGCAAAAGAGCGAAGCTTTATTAAGTAGAAAACAACTACTAACTTACTAACTTAACAGTATACGGCTGAAAAGACAAGACGCTACATAGTATGAGTATCAAACTATCACATCACTTAACACTAATATTATAAAGGCGAAAGTTTGTATGTGTATGTGTGTGTGTGTGTGTGTGTGTGTGTGTGTGTGTGTGTGTGCGTGTTTGTAACTCTATCGCACAAAACTATTTCGTGGATTTGGCTTGAATTTAGAAGACACCCTGGATTAATACATAGGCTACTTTTTATCCCGGAAAATAAGGAAATCACGCGGGAATCAAAAAACTTAATCCACGCGGACGAAGACTGAAATATGCTAGAATATGTAGTACAGCTACTGTACTGAAGATGCAAGTAACCTTATCTTTCAGTTATGCAAGCACCATAACTGTGCGGAGCTGTTAAATCGTATTGAAAGCGTGATATGATGTTATACCCCTAATCAAATCGCCTAACTATCGAGCTCATGGTCGGAAGAAACACGAATAAATCAATAAATAATAATAATAGACGGTACTGGTAGGTACATTATGCATTTGAGGTAAAGGATGATGTCGCACCTTTAGAATTAAAGTAATCTCATTCAAAAATTGTGTGGGCAATGAGCAAAAAAGAATTCAAAAAGGTATAATGTTGAGTAAATTTAAATGTATCTGTTTAGGTTTTTAAATCAAGTCGATTTGTCACTTTGATATTGTATGGTTGAAGAATAAACAAAAAAATAGGGGAGAGTGGGGGAAACGCGAACGCGGGGTAATCCCGAATCCTATGGTTCTAATGTGTTAGAAAGATATAGCCATATTTTACTTGTCGCCATTTCGGAGATCACGTCTCCACTAGTGCCAGTCAATAACTCGGGAGATGTGGACGCACGTACTTGTCGAGGTATGCAATTTTCAATATTTTGCATGGTTTTGATGTAATTTTTTTGGTAAATTCAAGTTGGTGTTGCTTTATTTCTATCTACAATAGTAATTTAACTTTTACATAGTGGAATACTCACATAATAATCAGCTAAATGACAATGAAGCAATTGGCAAAAGAGATATATAGAACCTATTTTTTTTTTCATTTTATTGTTTTCAATCCAGCGGGGTAAAGGCGAACACTCCATGTGGGGCAATCTCGAACGTTCGGCAAGCAAAGACCAAACCGAAGTATAGTCTTGAAGATCTCAAAACGGCTATAGACGAAGTTAAAACCAAAAAACTCAGCATCGGCAGAGCAGCAGAAACTTATAATGTTCCAAAAACAACAATTTTTGACCACCTAAAGAAAGGAGTGATAAAGCAGCCAAGGTCTGGACGAAAACCTTTATTTACAGACGAGCAGGAAACGCAACTTGTTGATTGTCGATCATAAAGTGCAGTAAACTCTATTATGAACTAACCATAAAAAAAAATTCGCTAAATTCCATAACCATATGCAGAGAAGAAGTTATTAATGTTAGTACGTAATTACCCCACTTAGTGTTCGTGATTACCCAACTAATGTCGGGTAAAGCCGAACACTAAGGGTTTTGGTTTTTTTCTTCATATTGTTACAATTTATTAAAAATATAAATTTTGATAAGTGAATTCGTTAGACAGATAAGTTTACTTTATAATTAAAAAATAAAGAAACTCTTGTGATCAAATTCCACTGTTTTATTTAAGTTTTCCCTTAGGTGTTCGTATTTCCCCCACTTTCCCCTAAACACTCTTGCAATTATAACATTACTAGCTGCTGCCCTTCTACGACTCCATACGCGTAGATTTAGTTTTTAATAATCCTACGTGTATATATCTTTGATTGTCCAGAATGAAAATTAGCCTTCAGTTCGGCTCTCGTTGGTTGACTTGACCGCCCGTTCAGTAATTCGTTTTCGCTTAGCGTATCTTCTTGCTTTCCCTCTTTTTGCTCGGCTGCTAAGGGTCGTACCATGATGTTAAATAGACTATTAACCTTCCTCAAGGATTAGGTTAACAAATGCAAAAAGAATTTTTCAAATCCGACGGGTAGTTCCAGAGATTAGCGCATTCAAACAAACAAATTCTTTCGCTTTATTATAAAAGTATAGATTATGATTATTATGGTAAAACTCTGATAGATTAGGTAGATATAGATAAATAATACTTAAGTCGCTAATAGCGTAAGCATTAGGTACTTTTTATCTCTACTAAATGTTCGCCTGTGATTGTATCTAAGTAATTGTAAACGCTCGATTTAAAAGCAGATGTAATCCAGTGCTATAATAGTTCTTTCCTTTCTTCTTACATAACAAATCTAAACCTGTATCAAAAGAGCTATAATTTCTTACAGATGAATGATACAAGAAAGGAAAACGTTTTAATGATAACTAGGAAACTTTATAAATAGAACATAAGTAAAAACGGCTAGATATTGGTATAGTTCTTTCATTTCACGAGGGCTCGTGGCTCATGGTTGTGTGTGTGTCATATCTGTATAAGTGTGAGCTTGCTCGCGCCTGACCGCTCCCACCTAGGCTCCTGACGCATACTTAAGCAATATGCGTGTACATACACGACGCAATCTCAAGAGCGTCCGCAACTTCATGAGATAAACGTACTATACCTACAAGTTTGTACCAAAACAAAATTTGAAAATGGAAAGGCATACTTTATTACTCTCACAACATACAACTAACGTAACAATTGTTAAGAAAATATGCTAATATAACATTGTGAAACGAAGTAAAATACGTAAAAAATTATAATAATGAGATTTCCATTTTTAATGTTAATAGGGATTTAGTTCATACCAGACTTTTGACTTTAGACTTAGTCTGCTACTACGTCTGTGTGGAGTTAGAATTAGCCGAATTTACACTGCGGAATTAGTGGCATGAAATTAGTTTCATGACATTAATTTTATCAACAATTTCACGTGTAAATTTCTAATTTCATGATCCATGCATTAATTTCATGCATGAAAAGAGGTTTACATGTGAAATTGTTGATGAAGTTTATGTCATGAATCTAATTTCATGCCACTAATTCCCCAGTGTAAATTCAGCTTTTAAAATCCCACATGAACTCTTTGTTTTTTCCGGGATAAAAGTAGCCTATGTAGTGACATAGTAACGGATCAACGTGATTTTAGAGCACCTAGAGCACTCTCTAGGTTCTTAACTATATCAGTGCATAAGATCACGTTGATCCGTTGGTCCGGTGCTGCGTGATTGATGGACAAACCGGCAAGCAATTAGCAAACACACTTTCGTATCCTTATTATATGCGCAAGTGTGTTTGTTTGTTGTTTTGTCCTTCAATAACGCTGCAACAGAGCTCCGGATCGACGTGATTCTTTGCATGGGTATAGTTGAAGACCTGGAGAGTGACATAGGCATACTTGTCATCCCGGAAAATCAAAGAGTTCCCGTGGGATTTTAAAAACTAAATCCACGCGGACGAAGTCGCGGGCATCAGCTAGTTTATAATATTAGTAGGGATTGAGTTCATAATACAAGGTGCTGCATCTAAATGAGAACAGGTTCATAACAACAATGAGTCGTCTGCCTGTAGTATGAAGCCTCAGGGCCGAACGTCGCACGAACTCGAGTCTGCTCCATTTCATGACCTCTAAACAGAGGTTCTAAATTATGTGATCGGCGTTGCTTTGAATAATGTTATATTGATTTATTTATAGCTTTTACCCGCGGCGTCTCTCGCGCCATCTATTAAAAGTACCTACTCGTAATCCGAAGTGGAGATTCTTATACTTTATCATTTTCGATTTTTTCGATCGATTTAGCTGTTCTTTTGGATTCCCACGGGAATAAAAAACCTTAACCCACGCGAATGAAGTCACGGGAATCGTCTAGTGCTTAATGAAATAAAAAAAATCTAAAATATATACTACGTAATTGCTACCTACTTACTTTGATTAAAATATTTGACTTTGACTTTAATAAATTGTCACAAACATTACGCCTCGTTTTATTGTGAAATAGCATTTCAATATTTTTATATTAATTAAAAGGTTACTCTTTTAAATTCTAGTTTGTTCACACAAAAAATTAAATATCATATGACACTCAAATAAGTAGGTACATTGCACAGATTAACATGTTTGGACGACTTTCAGATGTCTTTGATAAACAAGTCCCTTTGCTAGTTACAAAATTAAAATAACAAGTTCAGCTGTAATTTTGCATTAAATAAAATAAAAATAAACTAAATGTTGCTGTAAAAGATCATAATCATCAGAAAATAAATAAAAATAAACTTATTATCATGAGTCATACGTCATGATTCATGATTACGGAACAAATAAACAAATAGCTTTCATATTTCAGGATATTTTTTTTGTTTGGGAATAAGAAAAACTTTAAAGTGTAAAAGATAGCAATATTTAAATGTCAAAAAAGCAGTTAGTTAATTAAAAAAGTTAAAATTTTGATTACCTTGTTTGAATTAAAATAATTGCAATTCATTAACGTCATTTAAATAATATTAATGTCATTGTCAACTTTTAAAACTTTTGTTACTTGACTTTGAAATTTTAATCTATATTTATAATTTCTATTAAGTACCTACCTATTTATATATATTTTTCTTGCAAAATGATGAAAAATAAATAATTTGAGATTTAATTTTTTTTGACAGAACACATTTAATAGCAATAATTTTTTTCTCATATTTTGTGATCCTAAAATTATGTGTACTATCATATTATTAAAATTTTTATTTTATTTTGAAACTGTGCATAGACCCTAAATAAATATGACTCCATGACCCGGATTTACGATCATTAAATGAATAAATTAACATTGTATCAACTTTACTGAAGTTAATGGCAAAGAGTTATTTGATTCATCTGGACATCCTATTCAGCATCCTTTATGAAGGCATCCTATATAAAATGCCTATGAAACATTAAAAATAATAAGATCCGTATGCCACAAGCCAAGTATGTACAAGTATCAAGCCACAACAAATAAGGTTTTCTACAGAGCTTTATTTGACACTGTTATAATATTCTGTTTCTGTCCTAAGAAAAACGAGAAGCCGATGCTTGAGCACTTTACAAAGATTTTTATTATTCTTTACTCTATTCCAAAGTTTACTTTTTGGTACTACTTATGTTTGAAAGTTCATCAATTTCCATGACCATATAACCAAGCTTTTTGATGAATAATTTTTTGTCTGATTTAACTATCGGAAAGAAAACCACACTAGATAATTTGAGCCAGAGAGATACCCGGCGTGAGAATGTCAGCTTTTAATCAACTTCTGTGCGACCACAGTGGTCTAGATAGAATCAAAACAAATCATCAGTATGTGCATCGCTATACCAAGTATGTGGCATACAATACGAAAAAAATCACTATGTTGCGTTTCAACGGCGAAAATGCACCGTGTGATACCGCTCTAAGTTAGTACAAAAAGGATGCACTTTAAGGAGCATCCACTGAAGTAACCTTAGTCCTTTCGATAAACTTACATAGGTAATTAAAAGGTATAAGGTAGATAGGTAATTAAAACATAGTGCGCTACCGGAACTTTCGGAAACATTGGTTTCACGTGAGAAAACTTAAAAATACAAAATGCTCTAACTTAAAACACTCAATAGTTTTGCTTAAAGCCAGCTTAAAGCGCCGACATTGCTACCGCTTACATTGTTATGGAAAACTTACTACCTACTTACTTTACCCTTTATACATTTTCATTATTCACAGCGGACTTAATTAGTAAACGACTTTGTAATGACAAAATGCGTATGGTGATACCTGGCGTCGTTATGCTATAATCGAGTTCCATTCCATACGTGCTTCAATAAGCGACATAATAAGCGTAATATATCCAATTAAAGTAAGGCTATATCAAGAGGGCTCTCGCTTTGAGCTATGGAGACGACTTCGAGTTTTTATTACTGTCGGACTATCGTACGTCACGGCTAACATTTGTACAGACATAAGACCAGATCACTGATTTTAAAATCGCAATAAAAAATCGCTGTGTGGTCTTACGGCTCTGACAGACTTGAGACATGATACGCGATTGTACTCATTAAAATGTCCAATGCGGCTCCAAGTTGTAATTCAAGGAACTGTATAAAGCACATATTGAAGCGCGTGTGGGAACCGTGTTGCTGTTACGCAATGTCATCGTGTGCTCCATATGTATACAGTTACTGACCTGTTACAATATTTTCATATACCTTCAGTGTGTTATACTCTATCTTACTATTGCCATCGCACTCTATGGCTTTTTATCTGAATTTTAGATATCCATAGAAGTAAGATGTATTATGTTTTGTTCCACCGCCTGATGATGACGTCTCTTCAGTTGAGTCAGACTAGGTAGATTGTCGAGCTTAAGCGAGTTACCAGCAACCGCTGGATGCAGATGGCACAGATCGCGATCCAGCGATCATTTCAAGAGACCTATGTCCAGCAGTGGACGTCTATCAGTTGAGGTGATGTGACGTAATAATCGTGTTAGATTGCTGTCTCATCGCACTGTGCTATTAAGAGCACTATACTGTGCAGTAACTATAGTAGCCCCTGCAAATTTAAGATTGGCTACGGCGGCTAGAATTCAGTCAGGTTTTATGTATGACCGCGGTATTTGTCATCTATTGTACTCTGAAGCATTGTACCCAAATATTGTCTTACTGCAAATCTGTCTCGGCGCTTATCTGCGCTCACCGCTATTGTCGCGTCGGAAGCGTTGCTCTTAAAAGTCAAGGGCATCTTTCTTATTCTGGACCAATGTTAACTTGTGTTATTTAAATATCATGACAGACATAGCGACGATGCTGAGACGCCTTTCGAAAACCATTTTTTTCTCAGAAGGACATTGATACATCGTTAAAAACATTAATGTTCCGAGTGCGCACTGAAATAAATAGTTATAGGCGATAAATTTTCCGATACAACATTGAAACAACATTAATAGCATATTTTACATATTTACCTACTAATTGAATACTGATTTGAACATAGAAGTACATATTGTATGGAAAGTAGATAATATAATTTGTACCTACAGCATTTCTGAGTGTATATCCCCTACACTCCTCGTACTATAATTGTCGTACTAATTCCTAACATAAGCTTTACATTCATTTTTTTACTAGCTGACATCCGCAACTTCATCCGCCTAGCCATAGTTTTTAAAATCCAGCGGGAACTCTTTGATTTTCCGGAATAAAAGTAGCCTACGTCACTCTCCAGGCCCTCACCTATACCAAAAAAAATAACGTCGATCCGTTGCTCTGTTGCTGCGTGATTGAAGGACAAACCAACAAACCAGCAAACAAAGACACTTCCGCATTTATAATATTAATATTCTTTTATTTTATATTTAAAAAAAAAAAAACATTGATATGGATATGGATAGTCTTGCATATTGTATGACATACATAGGAACATAATATCTAAGTACATATAATTTAATTATTCCTATATTCGCTAAGTAAACCTACTATAAACCGTTTATAGATTATGGGCTATGATAAAATGGAATAACTGTGATCGTTTAAAGTAATGCTCCTTAAACATCAAATGTAATCACTATATCAGTACTCCATCGATGGTATCGCCATAATTGTCTCTGAACTTGGATCTTTCCACGCTATTACTGGATATTATCGGAAATCAGAAAGCTTTTTACCTATTATAATTACCAAGTAAGTACGTTGCTACGTTGGCCATCAGTGATATAATTTTGACCACTTTGTTTGTCTGTGTCAACGTAGTGGTCAAAGGATTGATGCGCTTTTACATTTTGCCTTGACTTGTTTTATGAAAGTCTGTTTAATCGTTTAAGGACTATCAGCTCTGTTTTCAGACTTTATAGATATCTGACTCATACAATAGATATTAATATTACCTCTACTAATCTAATCGACTTGAAATTCGATGTACTGAGTACATTATATAATCAATTACTCTGCAATAATATGCTACTTTTGAGCTGTAAATTTTTGTAACTACATTATTTGAACTTAATTATTATCAGCTCAAATAATCATAATTCAGCTAGGGTAAAGTCAAATTCAAAATTAGTTATTTCATGTAGGCCAAATTGTAGTTCTTGACACGTCAAGACTCTACCACCGGTTGGGGCAGTTTGCAAAACCATATAGCAAAATATGTATCGTGTTTGGGCTCATTGATATCATCTTGATGAGTAGTTGTCTTATAGATAAATAGACAGTGATCCAGTTATGGATTACCATACCCGGATCACTGCCAACCAACGGCTCCTGTTGGTCTATATCCAAAGTGCAAATAGCCCAACGGTTGAAGGCGAGACTGAAAACTGAAAAGTCGCAGGTTCGAGTACCTCTACATACATACAATATTGTATTAGTTACCTACCTATTACCTACCTACTGTTTATAGTTTTAAAGTCTATGTATTCAGCCACTCATTTCATCATTTTATCAATTTTCCGTAAAAAGAAGACTTGCGTATTCTAAATAATAACAATATAGTTTTGTTATTGTAATATTTTACGGTATTTTATCCAAACAATTACAATTCGAAAAGGCTATCCTACGGACCGTAATATATAATAACAATTCTTACCGTTAAATTGATTACAGTATTGCTTGTACGAATAGGTATGTATTTAGAAACTCTTACAAAATGCCAAAGTAACGCAAACCTTAACTTGTTAAGAAAACAAATCATAACCAGTTACGACACCTTATTTATTTTATACGGTAGCTGTTTGAATATTTACAATTTCTTTTTTCTTTCTTTGGTAGGTACCAAAGAAAGAAAAAAGAAATTCTAGTAACAACATTATTTCTGGTGAACATCCTTGAACATTTCTTATTACTATCTACCTGTGATGATAATATGGCTACGAATTTTTGACATCACGAGTAAGTGCTAAATATAATATGGGCCTGATAATACGGATCGAGAGGAAAGCGTAGTGTTGGCAGATAACCACTAGGTGGATCAACGACATCGGACGAGTCACAGAAGCCTCAACAGCCCAACAGTTAAAGGTGCGGAAAAACTGAGAGGTCGCAGGTTCGAACCCCATCCGTTGCACTATTGTCACACCCACACTCAAACTTTCCGCTTATTTGGAGGGGCCAGGAGGATATTATTCAACTTCAGCTCGACTAATATTCTTTATAAAAAAAAAGAGCCGCTGAATACAACAGCGCAAGACCTTGCACAGAAAAAAGAAAGAAGAAAGTCCATATAAGAAACCTTTGTCTAGCAGTATCGGTTTGTGATGATGATAATAATGATGCAGGAAAGCCGTGTGGTGATAACAGATACATACATGAATTAAAATATTACGTCTAACGTAGTAGACAGTGCAGTGAGCATGACATAATTTTGAAAGTCAACATGAAGGAATCCGCGAGTGAACTCGTACCTACAGTTGGTCAGAAAGGTTTAGAAATATTATTTCACCAGAAGTGGATGACGAATTGCAACTGATGTCTCAGTAGGAGTAGGTAATGTGTCGAAAAGGTCTAACGGTTCTCATACTTTTTAATGTCACTCGGCCAGTAATGTAGAGGGGTATCAATGTCGACCCCCTCACAACAAATCAATGATGCAAGTGTGTTTTTTCACTCGACTACGGCAAAGCAAAAATTAAATATTTTATTAATTAAAAAAATAGGAAGGGTTATGATTTTTACGTAAAAATCCTTTTTAACAATAGACCTCAACTAAAAAGTAAATCAAGTGTGCCTATATTTGAAAAGTTCCCTCGATTTCTCCACGGTTCCATCATCAGATCCTGACCAGATGACAATGGAGCCACCTGGGAAGCCTACCCTTGCAAACAAAAAAAGAATTTTCCAAATCGGTCCAGGCGTCTTTGTATAGGTAAAAGAAAATCCGACGAATTGAGATCCTCCTCCTTTTTTGAAGTCGGTTAAAAATCGATTGTAAGCACCAATGAAATATACTAGGCTTTATTGGTTTAAGTTTGGATTTGAACAACAACAAAAGAGACTTATAAAATATTAAAAAATAGCTCAACATAGCGCCACTTAGCGCCACATAATATACTCATGTAGCGTACGAATCAGAAATTTTAACGCCTACCAATAAAATTACATCCGCACTGTTACATAATTGTAACTTTTATAACTGGTTGAACTGTATCTAAGAACGAATAATAATATGGGCAAGTAACTACCGAGCCAATTATTAAATGAAATGTCAGTTATCTGTCAACACTCAGTCAATAGATAAAGATAGTTTAGGCAATTATGATGTTGCTTAAAAGTCAAGAGTGTGATTGAGGAGTTCACACAGTATGTATCTATGAATCATTAGATTTAATTTTTTTTTTTCAATTCTATAATGTAGTCAATTTCTTGTTAAGGAAAAAAATCTGCAGTAAATTTTTCCAAAGTTTATAATATTGAGGTATTTCCTTGAATTCCTAGTGTGCTGAACTTTTGACGTAAAAGTAGTAAACTTACTTGGAAGTTGGAAATATAACTATTTCTAGTTTAAACCGACTTCCAAGAATTTTTACCCGTTTTTTCCATTAATTTACAATTATATCGCAGACTTCATGCAAAAGGGGCATACCTACTTATAAATAACAAGAAAACAGTTTAAACATGTTTTATTTAAGCCTATGGATTTGCTGTATTCGGGCCAAAAAGAGTAATTTTCCAGTATTAGTGAAAGAGTTCCTTGTTTAGGTAAACTTGAGGAAAAAATTAACTACTTTTCAATTAAAGGAGTACGGTTTTGGAACTGTAACTGCATGCCTCCTGAAGCCCACGTATAATGCGATTCAAATGACAATAGGAGTGAGAAGCCGCCATTTTCTGTTTCTATCTCACTCAGTGTAAACCTCATATGAGCAGGACAGAATATAAAATGGCTGTTTGACAGTCCTATTCTCATTTGAATCGCATTATATATATACTAGTTATATATATAACTAATATTGGTGTCAATTCACACTTGGCCAGTGGTGGACTATAGTCTAAACCTTGTCGTTCGAGAGGACACCTATGCTCAGTAATTGACCGGCGATGAGTTTAGATGAATGAATGATTATTATTTAGTACTGATATACAAAAAACCAAAAGTCAAGTTGGAGCACTAACATTGAAAAATTGAAGATGAGATCAGAATTCGTTCCGGTTCAAATTCGTTAGTCACGACTGAACCTAATGTCAGATTCCATTAAGACATCGCTGAGTATTATTACGGATGATCTTAGAAAACTAGAAGGTATTAGCGAATTCTTGAGTAAAACGATGACTGAATCCGAATGTGTCCATCTGCTTTTCCAATGTTTATCTTTACGTCATAGTAAATGTATGATTACTATCTGTTTGCTATCTTTTCACGTAGACAGATTTTTTTACTTAAATATAGCTATTCTGTCGAAGAAACTCCGACCTCCCTCGGGTTCGATTTCCATCGGAGGCAATTTGGTAATTTATGATTTCTGAATTGACTCTGGTCTGGTCTGGTGGGAGGCTTTGGCCGTTGCTTGTTACCACCCTACCGTCAAAGACGTGCCGCCAAGCGCTTTAGCGTTCCGGCACGATGGTTTGTAGAAACAGATTAGGGGATGGGTCACTGCCATACACCTTCCAAGTTAGCCCGCTACCATCTTAGATTGCGTCGCCACTTAACATCAGGAGAGATCGCAGTCAAGGACTATCTTGTAAGTAAATAAAAATAAAATTAAAAAAAACTCTGAAATTTTGTGCCCCTTCCTATCCTAACCGAATCGTTTAATGTAGGTAATTAGTCAGTGTAAAAGTAGACCATTTTTTGTAAAATATTTACTTCTGTGAGTGTACATTTCAGTGTCTGCTACAAAATAAAAGTATGGAACTTTTGATTTAAATGCAATCTGAAAGCTATTAAATAAACTATTAAAGCACCTAACCTTAGCTGAAAGTTTTGTAATCAAATACCGTCATGACTGTTGAAAGGTCAAAGAACTAAGAAGACAACCAATAGATTCAGTATTTATATTGATCATCTTAAATCTCTACCTAAACTTGAAATAATTTTCGTTAATAATCCTTATCCTTTCTTACGAAGGTGTATTTGTTTGTTGGTTTGTCCTTCAATCAGGCCGCAACAAAGCAACGGATCAACGTGATTTTTTGCATGGGATATAGTGAGTGAGTGACATAGGCTACTTTTTATCCCGGAAAATCAAAGAGATCCCGCGGGATTTTTAAAACTAAATCCACGCGGAAGAAGTCGCGGGCATCAGCTAGTATAATAATAATAAAATATGCTCCATAAACGCCAAAGTGATCCTTATTGACATTCAGGAATGTCAATAAGGATCACTTTGGCGTTTTTGACAAAATCGTAGTCAAACACTTTATGAGAACATTATGAGAGCAACAAATAGAAGACATATGTAGCCAAGCGTTACAAAAATTTTCTCGCTGAAAATTAATTCAAAGTTTTATATAAAACAGCGATATTAGAGTATAATATGTACTTACTAGCGTACGTAGAAGACTTATTACTCAAGTTTCTTCGTATTTTTTCACACGCCTGACATTTTTAAATAGTGTTCAATCACATTCTATGTAGGTATGTATATTTAAATCAGGCGCAAAAACAACGATTAGCTGGTTGTAAAGTATTATAATAAGAAGACTGTGTATAACAGGCATATTATACATTTATTATTACTGGCACTTGGACATATTTTGCAATAATATAATATTATTAACACATTCCATTAAGAATGGAATAATTTCCATGCAAAGCAAAAGTTAAATAAGTTTGCTCTAAAATTTTCCTAGGCAACAAAACAAGCAAATAAAAATATTAAATTTAAAAAATCCAAAGCTCGACTGCGTAAGAATTGAATTTTAAATAAAAACTGAAAGGGTAAAAATAAGTCCTATTTAAACAGTCACAAATACATACACGAAAGAATAAGCAAATCAATGTAAGGTAACAAAAATTAAGCCAGCTAAACTAATTATTCCTACTTTCCTATGTGTTTAATCTAAAACACTATACTCGCTTTGTACATAATTATTTATCTCAAATGCTTAAAACTATTAAGTTCATATTTTATGCTTAAAAATTCAGCACTTCCAGCAATATCTATGTAGGTAACTATTCAGTAATATCACTATAATCTATTATCTATAATATCTATCTATAATCTACATTTTTTATTTCCTAAAAGGCAAGGGCAGTGCGTAAATCTACCAACTAATAAACTCATACGCTAGTAGAAATTGTCCGAAGGTCCGTCGTATTCGAAATCATACTCGGGAAACTGTACAGCAGCCTTGGGGTACACTGGAAAACAGAATGCAATGTAACAAACAATGGCTTTAAGAATCGTCAACAATGGGGTCACGGTATGTTATCAGACGCTAATTGGACATTATTATATTATTATGTTTATCTGCAACTAAAGTTTTTACATGTTATGTTATTGTGGGTTCACACTTTGCAAACATACATTTGCCTAATAATATTCTTCTCACCCTCCGCAAAAGCAGAAATTACGACAAAATAGTGCAACGGGGATCGAACCGTCTACTGTTCAGTTTTCAGTCCACGACTACCACCGTTGGACTATTGAGACTTAGAAATATACGACTTCGGGTTGTGTCATGGTGACAAATGATGAAAATCTTACCACAATCTATGTGGGTGTTGGGAATCTTAATGCCTTAATGCAATTGACTCTCATTTGAGAGTTTCAGTCTGCCCCTTGCAAAAGCAAGGGGCAGACTGAAAACTGAAAGGTTAGATGTGTGAACTCTGCACTCTTGTCTTACCCACTTCTAGCACAAGCTTTACGCTTTTTTGTAGACGAAAGGGGAAAATTAAACCAGTTCATCATCATTTACTAATATCCTTCCTTACTAATATAATAAATATGAAAGTGTGTTTGTTTGTGGTTCGTTGGTTTATCATTTAATCAAGCAGCTACGGAGCAACAGATGGACGTGAGTCGTGATTTTTTGCATGGGTATATTTGAGGATCTGGAGAGTGACATAGGCTACTTTTTATCCCGGGAAATGAAAGATCGTCTCCTGTGCCTATTATTTTAAAAGACATAATATGTCCAGCTGTGGGCATCGATCGGTTGAGATGATGATGATGGTGGTGATAATGAAACTTAAAGCTGGGGAAACTTACAGAATGGAGAAGGTGAAGCATATATTTGCTGCGGCAGAACTTCCGGCCTAAAAACTCGTTTAGGGATCTGTACAGGCACCGGCACATGGTTTGGCACGTATTGTATGACCGCACGATTTACGGGCGGTAGCGGTTTAGGCTTCGGATGAAGACTTGGACCAACTTTAGAGACGACTGCATTGAAACCGTGCACGGGATCGGCAGTGTAGTCCACTGTTCGGATTGAACCGTCTGGTTCCACTAGAGAATACTGTCCTGAAAAAAAAATATATAAGGAATTGTAGGGCCCGATACCAACTTATTTTTTACCACATCAAAAAAAAAGCTAACCTAAAATATTGACAGGCATGCAGGTAAACAAATACGGCTCCTTCGGAGAACTAAGGGAGAACTGTTTGAATCTTATTTGAATAGATAACTAATAAAATGAGTAGGTATGCTATATGCTGAAAACTGAAAGGTTGCCTTTCAGTCACCATCTGTACCCACTTCTAACAAAAGGGAAAGAACAACAGGAAAGGAGAATTCTATTCATATTTTATAATATTTCTAATATTAATTTTCTAATTTTCTGATATATTAGAAGAAAAAAATAATACCTGCTTAAACAGAGAATCGTGGTTTCGCAATACAAGATTTTCTCAGTCATTAGATTAGATGGTTGTGTGTATTGCTAACAAAACGCTAATGACGGCATAGTTTTTCAAACAATGCGCGTTGTCTAGGAATGATTTGAGATGGTCGGTTGGATAGAAGAAAACATACCTAATCGTTTGTTACCCTGTCTAACTACTAGTAGTAGTAGTATTATCAGTTGTAGCACGGATAATTGTATGTCCATGTTACTATACTATGTTTGAGGTTATATACTGACCGTTCCCAATGCGAGCCGTAGCTATTGACTATTGAATGATTTTAAAAAACCAACTTCAATTGCCACCACAAAGTTTGTCTATAAAATTTGAAGAGTTCCCTCGATTTCTCCGCGATCCCATCATCAGATCCTGATCTGATGACCATGGGACTACCTGGAAAGTATCCCCTTTCAAACAAAAAAAGATTTTCCAAATCGGTGCAGGCGTCTTGGAATAATCAGAGTACATATTATATAAAAAATTAAAAAAAAAAGATTCAAAAAAGATTCTGATGAATTGAGAACCTCCTCTTTTTTTGAAGTTGGTAAAAAACCTTAAGAACCTTAACCTATCGCGATCCTTAAGCTATCAACGCTTTTTTTGAGCTACTCAGTATCTAATATCAATTAAACTATTTACCTTTGACGACCTCGCCGTCTCTGGTTTCGTGCTGTGATTTGATGTCACCAGTGGTATGATCCGCCACGCCATAGTTGAATGCGTATCGGGGACGGTCCTAGTTAAGTCATTTTCATTATTTAATTTAGTATCATTGAACTATAGGTATATAAAGGCCTTCCTTTGGCCAGGTTACGTGCGAGAAGATAAGACACTCGTACGTGAGGCGTTCGAGGAACGAATGGCTTCTTCCGAAAGAATTGTTAAAAATAAATAGAGGTTATTATAGAATTAATAAATTTCCGAATGATAAAATTGCTTCGAAGCAACCAGCTTTGCATCAGCTATCCACAAGATATACCTATAACTTATAAGCTACAAATTGTAACACTTTTGGTTTGAAAAGAGCAACTGCTTAGTTTCTTGCATAGGCTTAGAGCGTAGCGAAAAAATTCTAAGTGTTGGTTTCTTGTCGGCTCTTCTAAACAGAATCTACTTTCGAACCGACAGTAGAGACAGACCTGTCATATTAAGAGCCACAATTTTAGCCCAACTTGAACAAAAAAATAATTGTGAATATGAATTTATCAACCGATAGACATCTACAGCTAGACAAAGCCTCTTGTATGGACATCCACAGGTCTCTTGTATGGATATCCACAGGTCAGGTGGGCCACCTGTATCCAACGGTTCCTTGCGTCTCGTCTGATGTCGTCGGCCACCTAGTGAGGGATGCGGTCTCGTCACTCCAGCATCCACCATTATTGCTTCATTTAATTAATACGAGTAACTAGCTGGCTAGAAATCACTGGCTTTCACCCATGACTTTACTTGAATTGAGATTTGAAGGATGCCATCAAAATCCGTCAGCCGTTATAAAGATAAGACCGGACAGACAGATAGTCAAAAATTTTGAAAAAGTGTGTGCCATCGTTCAAAGAATGTTCTTACAACCACATTTTGGCAACGGCGGTGGCTATAATTTCAATTAGCCAACTGAAATGCTATTCCTAAGACACTCTCCTAGTTCGATGGAAATCCGAGACGACCGGAAAGAGAACAGGTATAGATTTCCGTGCACCACCAAGATCCCGTCCCTGGTCTGCTGGTTAAAATTTCTTGATAGAAACACCTAAAACCTATTTTACCTCCACCCGAGATCACAATATCTAGGGCACATATTTGTACAGATATCAATCAAAACTAAAAAGTAGTTCCCTCACATCATAGTATTCTAGTCCGGGTTCAAACACTTGATTATACACAGCGCCGATCTTAGGTCTCGCCTGAACACATCCTGACACTATTGCAAACAACACACAATAATACTGAGACATTATTGGAAAAAAAACTATGAAAATATACTGGGATAAATACGACTGCAGCGTTCTGAGTTAATCCCTTGAATACACAATAGAGGGTTCACATGGCTTTATAAATAGCCTCTGTGAACCAGCCTTGGTGCATGGCCGAGTCGAAAAGATGTTTCCTAGGACGCAGAGTGCCTGAGACGTTAGATGTACTCCTACCAATTGAGAAAAGTTTCGCACGGTACAATGACGTCCCATGCAAATTAGATTGCAACACAACATTAATTTTATGGTAGCCACAGGTGTTATATTGTGCTTTACAATTAAGATAAGAGTTTTTCTTAACTCTCACAT
The DNA here is from genome assembly GCA_933228805.2 of Hipparchia semele. Classification (NCBI taxonomy): domain Eukaryota; kingdom Metazoa; phylum Arthropoda; class Insecta; order Lepidoptera; family Nymphalidae; genus Hipparchia; species Hipparchia semele. The sequence goes on from OW121714.1 coordinate 10,695,955, forward strand.
CTTAATGAGGCGTTTTAGGCCACACTGTAGTTCAGTTGCTGTTTTTACGGGTAAAGTTAAGAAACTGGTTAAACTTTACCCGCTTACGCATGGGTCTACCCAGAGCTAAAGCTGAACTAAATGGGCTACGCCAGAAAATCTTTAATGGCTTTACGCTTTACAAAAAATCTCTACAGGTATAATAGATCAAATTGCGTTGAGTCGTGGGGTGATTACATCTTATTCTGGACTAAATTACAATTATTAGTGAAACACCTATCAACTCTACTGACGATTTGCTCCAGTCAAAAATCTTATTATATCTATATTTTCTTCACTGTATCCCAGCTCTTGGTGTAAACGGGTAAAGTTCGTAATAAAATTTGTTACGGGTATAGTTGAGGATCTGGAGAGTGATAAAGGCTACTTTTTGTTCTGAAAAAAAAAAAGAATTACCACGCGGACTTGAAGTCGCGGGCAATGCTCGTAATACCCTAGTAGTAGTTCACAGTGGGTAATTTTATTTCCATGGCGGTAATTGGAATTGGGTTTCATCACAGTTAATGTGGAGTAAATGCTCTGATTTACGTGTGAATTGAAACTATCCCGTGATTATAGATTGTCCAATTCTTTATTTTCTTTTTGGCAGATCAAGAAATTTTGACTTTAGTGACGCCTTCACACGTTACCGATTCGATTTGAAGTAATAATCGATTTTATTTAAGAAGAACTTTCAATCGATTTAATGAAATACTTTTTAATTTTGATTTAACGTACTTATATTTTATTATATATTTTTAATCACTTAGATAAATTAATTTGACATATGTTTGCGGTACAGACAAACAGAAAAAAATAATAAGTTGATTTGGGTTCTTTATCGATAATAATAATAATTAAGGTTTTCTTTCAAAATATGTTTAACTAGCGACCTGCCCCGACTTCGTCTGGGTTGAAATATTAAATATTTGTTTTTACGGGGCTGCGATCGCACAGAGCTTCTTATAGGAAACGATTGTTAATAAGATCACCACAGGAACCACAGGAATCTTCCGCGCCGATACCTGCCACCGTGCCCCGCCGCACCGGCTGGCACCATTTTATTATTTTATCACGCGGAAATATTCATTTTCTGATAACTCCGATATTAATTTAAATTGTATAGTGTATATAAATCAGATCAAGTTATTTATACCTTTGCCTTAATCCTTACCTAAATGATTTCTCAAGCAAGGCAGTTTAAATACCTGTAAATTACTTTTTAGTTTATTAAAATCGGACATTCCATTCGAAACATATTACGAGTTTAATAAAATTGCTCAGTGAAATGTTTTTAAAAATTACGCGTTGATGTCAGTTGTCCTGCATTTACTGTACGTTTATGCCAAAATGTTTAAAAAATAAATGTCCAGCCGTGCGAAGCCAGGACGAGCCGCTAGTATTTAATAATTTTACTTGTTTCATTTGTATACCCAATTACGTAGCTAGTTTGTTAAATAAATAAGTAGGTAGGTATGTGATTTTCCAAGTATATTTGCTCATAACTCTTGATTTAAACTTGGTTTAGACGTTATTAACCACGCGTTTTGAAGTTAACTCACTTCACTAACGCGTGCATAGTTACATTTCAAGGCAGCCGTCAAAAAATAAATAAATGAAAAGAAAAATTTCTTTACTCTTGGTTTGAACTTAAATTCCAAGATTTCAACTTAATTCCTTGCAAATATTCAATATTGGAGTCATAGTTACTATTTTTATTTCCTTTTTTTATTAAATTTACAGAAACAATCCTTACACAAAGTCAAATTATTTTTATCATAATCGTGAATGATTTATCGTCTTTCAAGAACTGTGTTATACTCTGTGGTTGTTTGTTATGCACAGGGCACTTCACTAAACGTCAATAAAGTACGACATTATTTTAGTACATTATTCCGAAAACAAAAAAGCGGTAATTTATAGGCGTAGGGTATTTGGCAGATGCCAAAAAGAAAATAAAGGCTTGGACAACGTATAGTTACTTACCAAGAACGTATCCAAAGATAGGCTTTATGTAATTTTTCGATCAGGACTAGTCTGATTCGAACCTGCGGTTTCAAAATCGGGGCAAGCAGTTATAATTTTGTTATTTTTCAACTGTTTGTAGCCTTATGAAAAAAAAAATGGTTGGACGTGGTAGAGAATGAGTTGGTTTTATTAAACAAGACAAAAAATATTCTGTATACAATTTTTATCTTAGATTTATATCAACGTCATGTGTAGAGTTAGCATGCGTGCCACGAAAAAATTTTCTGCACACATTTCATCGTGAATTCGTATGAGAATTCAGAAGTAAATGGGTAGACAAAATTTTATCGTGGCGCGCATGTTAGCACTATTTGACGACACTACTGGTGTGTCGTTTATTAGATAGCAGCTTACGTTAGAGAAGTAAATTATTTATTTATCAATGACAAACAAACGATCAAACCTTTTCTCTTTTTAATATTAGTTTAGATAACTTCATTATTCACAAGTTATTCACATACAAATTATAATTATAAAACAATCGGTCACGCATTGGAAAAATTGCTTACACTAATTAGTAAATTAAACTGTTATTGTCTGGAGTCGTTCAACCTAGTAATACAACACTATTAGCTGGTAGTATTGTTTGATTTTACAAGTGTAAATTGGATTTAAAACAACCCCAACATGTCAGTCTATAGAAGGGCTATGAACGATATACCTACTTGATATCTTCTTGACATCTTGTTACCCAATTATCTGCTCCATCATCAGATAATCTTTTATTTAACACCTACTTATGGAGACTTTTCTAGTGAGCCCAAACGCGCTATATCTGCTGTAAGTTGCTGAGGAGTTGGGTACCCATAGACTACTTGATGCTGCAGCATCAGCTCAAAAGCGGTCCATTCGTTAGAGAGCTTCGAGGGAGCAGACAGACACGTGTATGTGTGTTTCTGTGATTCACACACACACGTTGAACTTTTAACTCTTTCTACGTAGGGGGTTAAAAATACCTACCATATCACCAGAGGTACGGCCACGGATACGATGGCTCTGAATTGAAGCGTATGTCTATGGGAGCGCATACCCAGGATTTACAGATAAGTTACATTTTATCCCGGAAAAGTAAAGACTTCCCGCGGGAATCAAAAACCTTTTAATCCACGTGGACAAGTCGCGGGAATTAAGGTTTTTTGATCAAGGACATGTTTTTTCATGAAGGGCATCATCCCGTCTAGTATAGTTCTAGTAGATAGGTAAATAAATTCAATAAGTATGTGATTAACATTTTTAATTTAGACTTGTATATGCCTACAACATATTTCATTGTCAAGTAATTTATACCTAGGTACACATATTTTGTGAATAATGTATATCGTGTGAAAAAACTTGCCTTGTAAGACATAATAGTACGCATTTTGTATGTTAATGATCTAATGTCAGTGTTTAAGAAGGACTTTTATTAATACGTGATAAGTATATAGGTACTAGATTTCTTTTCAAAGTATATGTAAATAGTTGATGCCCGCGGCTTCGCTCGCGTGGCATTTATTTTTTAGTTTTTAAAAATCTGTGGGATCTCTTCGATTTTCCGGGATCAAAGTAGCCTATGTCACTCTCTCGGTCCTCAACCATACCCATACAAACAATCACGTCGAACCGTTGCTGTGTTGCGGCGTGATTAAAGAATAAACCAACAAACAAAGACACTTTCGCATTTATAATATTCGTAAGGACTATAATATTAGTAAGGATTTTCCGCTATTCCCCAAGATACACAGATAAGTACGGTCTGTTAATGTTGCAGAATATCGGACAGAGCCTTATAAGTCCTGAATTAATGAACGTAATTAATTCAAATTCGCAAACCATATAAATTATGGCCCAAAACAGAAAATAACATAAAAAGTTATTAAAAACATTATTTTAGGGGGGCCGCAAATACTACAACATTGTTTTTATATACTTACTATTATTAGATATAAATGCAAAAATGTGTTTGGTTTGTCCTTCAATCAAGCCGCAACAGAGCAAGGAATCGACGCCATTTTTAATATAGGTAAATATATTTGAGTACCGGAAGGTTACATTGGCAACTCTTTATCCCGGATAAACAAGGAGTTCCCGCGGTATTTTAAAAAACTAAATCCACATGGACATAGTCGCGGGCATCAGCTAAGTGGTTCGGAATAATATTATTTCACGATTAGGTAAACTTAACTAAAATAAAAACATAACTCTACAATACGTTATCATCACCTATTTATTACTATTAGTAAATAACAAATAAACACGCTTAATACTGGTCTTATATACATTTACAACTTCAGGTACTATGCGTAAGCATTATATAACGTAAATCGTAATAAATAACACAAATTGGATAACAATTAAGGACACCTTTAAACGCGCGACAAGTTGCTGACGACGTATGTATATCATGCCTGTCTGTCGGTGTTCTGCAAGATATATTTCGGAGAGTGTGCCCAAGAACTATTCAATTTAGTTCCTCCATCACCTTTCTACCACTGAACCGCAAGGCATCGTACGAATCTGCACCGCTACGTGGTCGAAATACCACAATCTCGCACTAAGCGCTTTGCTTCCTCGTTCCTAATACACACCGTAAAAATGGGGGTGTCTTTAAATCAAGAATAAATAGGCATCTTCTAGGCAATGCGCTCTATCTTAGGCTGCATTTTCACTTACCATCAGGTGAGATCGCAGTTTAAGCGCTAGTCTATATGTTTAAAAAAAATCATTAAACAATACAAAAAAGGCAAAACATAGCAGTTATACCTCAACTGTCAGCAACGTATGCCACTCGGTCATAACGGCCCAGGCAGAAACAGTCTGTCTGTCAAAGGTCTCAGAAAGTTACTATCAGTTTGTGACTGTTATCAACACGTTTCAATACGTTCAAAAAATGAGATGGTTGTTTTCAAAGCAGGAAAGGGTCCAGAGAGGGTTCCAAAGTGTCTGCGGTGATCGGCGTTTTTGCGATTTTCAGTCTCTTTTTAGCAGCTCAAAGCTGCGTCCGCAAGAACCCTGATCGCTGACTACTGAAAGTTTTGTGACAGTTGAATGCGAGCAGCGATCCTGTGGCTATCCTATAAAAGCGAGGACGGGCCCGTTGGGTTTTAGTGGGTATTTTGGCAGTGCCAACGAGTCCCACATACCCGCCTGTTGTCAAGATGGGCGGGATGTGTAAAGGCATTTCCCAACGTTAAAAAAAAAAAAAAAGGTATAATGCTGAGATCTATAGAGCGTGCTCTGACTCAGATCAGAGGTTAAAACGAGACACAAATATGCTCTGTCTCGTTTTAATTCTGTCTTGAGTCTGAGCTGAGTGATAGTGCGGTCTATAGATTTCAGCCTAAGAGCGCTGACATGGAGATCGTTGAAAGGGTTTTATTTGGATCTCCAACAAATACACTAACACGAAAGATAGCTCAGTAAAATGTTAAAGGTGGGTTTCATGGGGTGAAATGGGAGAGGTTTTGTGTACCACGGCATTGAACCCACTGTGCTTGTCGGCCGTGTAGTCCACAGTGCGGATTGAGCCGTCGGGTTCCACTAATGTGTATTGACCTGTGAAAATAAAATGATGAATTAAACATTATGTTTAGCATAAAATAAATAATTAATAATTAATGCCTTATAAGTAAATATGAATTGTGAAAGTATATTTCAGGAAAGCCTTTCAATGGGTCAGAGCTAAAAAAAACTAGTTTTGCAGGTATGAAACTCCTTTACAAGAATTATAAAAATAGATAACTGTTAATTAAATAGTTACATGATGTGATATAATATACGTGTACAAACTGGGTTAATATAATTGTTTTACGGTTGGTTGATTAATTATTAAGACCTTATTACCTATTAATAGATTTGCGTAAGAGTTAACGTAAAATATCATAAAATCCAATTTCGAAATTGTCTCTGGTCTGGTCTGGTGGGAGGCTTTAGTCGCCAAGCGATTTAGCGTTCCGGGATGATCACGTGTAGAAACTATATATAACTATAACTTGGAACGGGTATAACTTGGAACGGGTATATATATTTATACCCGTTCCAAGTTAGTCCACGACCAACTAAGACTGCATCGTCACTTATCATCAGGTGAGATCACAGTCAAGACCATCGTTTATTTATTCGTTAAAATAAAAAAAATAAAAAATCCTCGAGTATCAGTAGAGCACAATGGACGAGTTTTTAAGATTCTTATCAATGAAGTCCCTACAAGAGAGTTATAATAATAATTATATCCAGAAAATAAATATCACATGCTTCAACGGTGAAGGAAAACATTGTGAGGCACGGGTAAATGGTGGACTATGGCTATAAGTCTCTGAGAGGAGATCTGCACCATAAGCGCAGATTTTTAACTCCAACACATAAACGGCTCATTACTGAAGCCTAAGCACAAACATTTTAACTTTCAAACAGCAAAGGTAAAGTTAACGCCAGCAAGAAACTTTGTATTTTTTTTTTATTATTATGAGATAGGCTTGCGCTTGACGACAATCAATGATGTAAAGCATTGATGAGTTCTAGGTTGGAGCGCGCTTGCCTAGAAAATGCCTATTCACTCTTTTCTTGAAGCAGAAGCTGGAAGTGCGTTCCATACCTTAGCCGTTCGTTTCAGAAACGTCGAACTGAAGCGTTTCGTGCGAGTAGGTTGAATTTCAACCACGTATGTAAATGACAGGAGCGCTTCTATCATTTTCATACATTGGCGTTAACTTTAGCTTTACTATTCGAAAGAAATGTTCATGATACTGATAGTGAACCGTTGATGAGTTGAAATTAAAAGTATTATAAAAATCATTTTACCTTTGACAACGTCACCGTCCCTACTCTCGTGATGCGTCTTGATGTCGCCGGTATGGAAATCATTCACTCCATACTTGAACACATATTTTGGGTAAGCCTGTAAAAAATAATAAGTAACATTAACTATTTGATTATAGTAGTAACTTGTTGGTCCAGTGTAGAGGTCCCAACTCGGAACCTGGGCTCTTGTGTGTGAAAGATTCTGAGTCTTCGTCAAGTCGGATTCTGAAAGATTCGCAAAACTCTTATCCCGAAAATTCTCTCGAGTCTCTGGTCTCGAGAGAATTTTCGGGTTTATTAAAAATTTTGTTATTTAAAGCAAATTAAAAAAAAAAAATTATTTATGAGTTTCTTCTATTTTATTTAAAAGACATGTCCGACTATTTGCTGTTTCTAAACGTACACAAATGTTTTCAAGAGTTCCCAATTCCCGCGGGAAGTGGGAACTCTTTAATCTTCTGGATAAAATGTAAGCCTAATATGTTTTATCCTTCTATCGGTCTGTAACGATTTTAATTTAGGTATAAAGAAAAATTCTCCGAAGTAATAGATAGCTCAGTATAAGTACCTACTCTACACGTGACACCGTCACAGGCGAGCGACTCGACAGCAGATAGGAAGTAGCGACTTTCCGTAACTTCCTACTTAACTACGGATGATGTTTCCTATAACTTCATACTGTAACCTTAATGAGATACAATTACCCATTGTTCGTCGACTGTGAGTTATACCAACAGTATACCTACCTATTTGAAGAAATGACATTGATTTTAACTTCGGATAAATTAGTAACGTAAGATAATGTTAGTTATTAACATTATTATAAAATAAAGCGAAAAGATTTGTATTGGTTTGTCCCATCAAACATCACATCAACGGAGCAATTAATTGACGTGATTTCTTGCATGGATATAGTTGAAATCCTGCAAGATAGTCTATTGCAGACTTCTGGAGATTGATAATAATATAGGCTCTTTTTTATTCCATAAAAATAAAACTGCTTCCCGCGAAGTTTTAAACAGCTTAACTCGAATGAATTCACGGGCAAAAGCTAGTTTTTAAATAAAAGTAACATCTTTTAAAATCTGTAACCCCGATCTTTTTTTTGTACTTACAAATCTGATTGTTCTGCAGTAATAAAAAAGTGATGTTTTATTCATAAGATGTTAAATCTAATAACAACACCAGTTTAAACAGTTGTATAAACTATCACTTACACAAATGAAGATATTGTATCTAAACTCATCTAAACTACTATTAGCAGGGCAATAATACCTATCTACTTCAGTATTCAGTTAACTTGGTGATTATATTAAGAAACTTTTACCTCGATAAATAAAATATTTTGAGGCATACAACATTATTATGCTTAGTCATTATGTAAACAATTTTACTCTCCCTGCTGCAGCAGTATGTTCAAATAATATTAAAATTACACGGCGTCACATAGGCGCTTTCTTTTTACATAAAATAACTAGTATATTTTACATAGTTGCGTAAATTAAGTATAGGTAACAAGCTTATAGCCAACGACAGAGTATGAATGTATGTATGTATATCTAAAGAATATGTATGTGGAGGGAGGTCAGTCTATGCCCTTGAGGTGACGTCGTCTTCGACGTTTATACGTCGCCAATGCCCACGCTACACTAACAACTAATGCACGGTCGACTGTGCATGTCAGTTGAACAAAGTAAATGTTCGGAACACCATATCCAGTGTGCCTAGTTTAAGATTTTTTACTACAATTTCGAGCTCCGTAAAGTTTCCTCACAAACTACTCACTGCGTGAATAGTTTATGTCACTTTGGTACCACGAGTCTGTCAAATAGCATACATGAGGAAACTATTACGACTATACCAAGGTCAAAATCCTGACATTTGTTGTCTCTCTTACACATTTGCAAAAAAAGCGAGACAGGTATACGCTGCCATCTTATCCAATTTGACATTTTTTGCATCGTTTTGTGACGTCATTGACGGCATCACAGTGGCAGCATAGACTATATATGTGCTGGGAAGTGTCAGTACATCATACAATCTATGGTATGGTTGTCTATGGTAATTTGACATAAGACCTAAGAGTTGATGTAAATGTTGTACACGAAAGAGATGCAGTATAGAAAAGTCCACGTTTGTGGAAAAGTCAAACAAGATAGAATGAGACACAGTCACAATTTATTGTCTCTCACTGCGTGCCCATTGCAGATTCTATTTCTAAAGGATAGGTACTTTTTCTATGACCTAAGTCATTAAAAACCACAAACAGATTTAAGTGTCTGTGGCTCCCTAAATATCAACAAAAACAAGATAACGGAATACAAAACCGAAAAATGTTATATATATTTAGTGGTAATTTGTAATCAAGGAACATAATACTCTGACGAGTTTGTAATAGTTTTGTAAGTGGTGTTTGTAAACAGTTTGTGTTTGAATTCAAAATTCGCCACCAATTATTTTCGCACTAATCCAGTATCTACTGTCCAGCCACCAAGTTAATAACTTCATAACCCTAGCTGGTTTAAAACTGTCCGGGCTTACGCAAACTGACCAACTGAATTGGAATTGAAAAATTAAAATCAAGCATCATCTTGTAAACTAATAGGTATGTAATTGTACTATTTTATGACCTAATCCTCTCATTTCGAGAGGAGACCCTAAACTTCGTTTGATTCTGTGACTCTGACGCACGGCTGTCCAGTTGTGTAGCTCAACACATCCTGTGTTGAGAAATGACTGGTTTCAGAATGTGTGGTAAAGAAAATAAACTATTGTATTTGTTGAAGTAAGCATACTTAATTTTATTATTAGACCTATAAAATGTTAAGATTTCCTACACTAAGGAACAATGTTATGTTGTTTTGATATATTGTGATGTCATTCTCCGTACCAATCCTACAAATTTTTTTATAATTGTGAAAGTGTTATTGTTTGTTGATTTGTCCTTCAATTACGCTGCAAAAGAGCTACGGATTGATGTAATTTTTGCATGTGTACAGTTGAGGAGCTGGAGAGTGACAAAGGCTAAACTTTTTATCCTGGAAAATCATAGTTCTGTGGGATTTGAAAAACTAAATCCTCACGGATGAAGTTGCTGGCATCAGCTAGTTACTAATGATTAAATAGCTTATGGGATATGTTTTTTTCTTTTTTTCCAGTATAATCTACGCAACTAGTGCCTACTTACACTATTATACCAGAAGAATGGGTATACATTTGCATCTCTCTATTCAGCTCTTAGGCTGGAATAGCCCTTAGGCCCTTAGGCTGGAAAAAGCAGCACAGTCACCAGGTCTTCTGCATTTTCACCGCTTGTTATACCACTCAGGGGTACAGCACATTCCTACCTATACCTACTTTATAATCATTTTAGTGCAAGTATCCAGCGTTATAATGGGATGGAATGTAATTTTTACTTTGAGAATTCATGTCAGAGAATCTAATGTAATTTGTTATGGTTGCTTAATAAATAAAATAAATTGTTTATATTCTGTAATTGACCCATTCTTGTTTTATATTTATACTAATTACTACATGAATAAATAAATAAATTTATTTACAAACCATTTATATTCATTTATATGTACATTCAAGTTATTTTTATGTATACCTACATACAAAGTCTACTTAATTATATTATACAGGTAAATTGATGCTGAACAAAGGCATTTATTTTGAAATGGCAGTCTATCTATAATAAATAAACTGTCTTAAACATTTAAGTTTAAATTTTTGTGTCTGTTGGTCATGGTTAAAAAAGGTCAAAAGGCTGAACCGACTTTGATAATGCTGTTTTGACAGATGCACTGCAAGTAAAGTATGGATGCTATACAGTTTAATTGCTAATGCAGACCATCTGACCAGACTATCTATAAGTTTTATATGAAAGTTTCTACTAGGCTACTTTTCATACAAGAAAGGTTCCTAAAAACAATATATAAATCCACATTAATGAAGTCAAGACCCTATATCTACTTAGTGAATAGAACATATGATTTAATTATATTTATTATCATTGACATTAGTCAATCATGTTAGTATATAAGTACTAACATATTTATTACAGAGAATCCTGCTAATAATGTAAATGCGAAATTATGGATGGATGTTTGTTACTCAATCACGCCGCAACGGCTGAACCGATTTGGCTGAAATTTAGCACAGAAATAGATTAGTCTGGATAACACATAGGCTACTTTTTATCCCGGAAAATAAGAGTTCCCGGCGGGATTAAAAATGCGAACGAAGTCGCGGGCTCCAGCTAGTGTTTCAAATATATTATTTCTTTTTAATAGATAAATAAGCTAAGTAGGTATGCTATAAATTATACATTTTAGGACAGAATTGGGCAGTTAAAAGGAAAATTGAAATAATAAAGATTATATTTATTTTTACATTTGGTTTGGTAATTATTGTCTTATACATATATAACCTACCTATCTTTTTATGAAAATCTTGATAATATTTAAGTATGATTCGAGCTCCACCTAGCACCTGCATACTTGGTATTAGTTGACAGCTTATATTGGTCTATAGTGATCCTGTAATAAGTAACATGGTGCAACCTGCATTTTTCTTCTTTATCAACCGACAGACGTCCACAGCTGGACAAAGGTCTCTTGCATGGACTTCCACGGGTTTCGATCTTGCGCCACCTGAATCCAGCGGCTCCCTGCGACTCGATTGATATCGTCGGTTCACCTAGTGGGGGGTCCGCCAACACTGCGCTCCCCGGTGCGGGGTCGCCACTCCAGCTCCTAGGGACCCCATCGACCATCAGCTCTTCGAACTATGTGCTCCGCCCATTTCCACTTTAGATTCGTTTCGCTGAGCTATGTCGGCGACTTTGGCTCTTTTACGGATCTCCTCATTTTTGATTCGATCTCCCAGGGATACTCCGAGCATAGCTCTCTCCATCGCCCGCTGAATAACCCTGAGGCTTCTTGTGAGGCCCATAGTTAGGGACCATGTATCTTCAGGCACTGAGGAATTATTAATTATATTATTGCAACCTGTAATAAGTAAGTAACAATTTATTAATCTGTAGAACTATCCTGACAATCCTGAATGAACTGGCTGAGCGATTTATATAATTACTCAACGGAACTGGCTACGGCTTAGGTACTTATCTTCGTCACCACTCACCAGTGATACTTTTTGTGAACTTTATTAGGTTGTGAGAGTTAGAGATAGTGCTAGATTCTCTTGACGATTCTAAATCACTTTGTAAAGTTTATTTAAATAAAAAACTATGTTATTCCATTGAATAAGCACTTTTCGGGATCCGTTGGGAGTTTTTGCACAAAATGCTTCATCTGAGATTCTTTTCGTCTTCGTGACACTCTGGCCAGAGAGGTGGTGGTCATCAACGAAGTGACGTCTTTAGCGGCAGATGTGAATCGCCTCACGAGCTTTCGCCACTTCTCCCTGCTGGCCGACAGCCTCGTACACTTGTGCAATTGACCGCCCATCGTAGACTTTATTTGATGGGTCCATCGCATAGGTGATTTTCTTCGTCTTCTGATGCCCTACAGTCTACACTTTGTCCGAGAAGCACAACACCAACACTATTAACGCCTCTAAACTTTTCTCCTCCTCTTCCCGGCGGTTAGCTTTCACAGCCTCTGTGATCATTATTCACGTATTCGTGGGTCCTAGAACTCTTCAAATTAATTATTTTTCAACATATCGTTCGTATATCACCAAGCTCTCACGGAATATTTTCGGTGAATTGCAATTCGAGTATCGTCTCGTGTCACAACTCGAAAATGACGTCATTTTCGGGTTGTGAGATGTCAAACATGTAACTCATACTGCCAAATAGCAATACTTTCCGTATCTTTGTTCGAAGACGTGTTTAATTCTCGATGGTGACGTCACACGTCTGTAACGTGTAAGCTCATACTCGGAAATACTCGATCACTTTTAGGTCCGCCGCTCGCCGCTTGGGGCGCTGGCTGTAGATGTATGAAGAAGCTCGATGTCGAAGATTCGATGAAGTATACTATCAAAACTTAAACTAACCACACAGTTCATTTACGAGTGTATTACGCTTTATCGAGCTTTATCGGAAAATTAGCTTGATTTTCATCAGTGGAAAATCTGTATTACCATTTGGGTATTAAAAGATAAGCAGGAAGGAATATGATTTTAGCACTCTATATTTGTACTCGTACTACGTATGTTTCATCACAACGTCTACACTGCTGAGCCGATTTTGATGAAGGGGGTGTTAGTCGATTCGTTATTATAGTTCAGTTGACAAGACTACATTAATTTATCCAAAAAAAATATCAAATTTTTCCGTAGGCTTTTTTTTTATTCGATGACAAGATAGCCCTTGACTGCGATCTCACCTGATGATAAGTGACGATGCAGTCTAAGATGGTAGCGGGCTAACTTGGAAGGGGTATAGCAGTGTAAATTCAACCCATACCCCTAATCGGTTTCTACACGCCATCGTGCCGGAACGCTAAATCGCTTGGCGGCACGTCTTTGATTGTAGGGTGGTAACTAGCCACGGGCAAAGCCTCCAACCAGACCAGACCAGAGACAATTCAGAAATTATAGATTTCCAAATTGCCCCCGACGGGCATCGAACCCGAGACCTCCCAGTTATAAGACCCCAGCGTTCACCACTGCGCCAAGGAGGTCGTCAAGGAGAGGCTGGTTACAATTTTAAACTATTTTTTTATTTAGGAAACAGGCACTCACGTAATAATCAACGTGCTCGTCTTCCGGTATGTGGTGATACAAGTCGTAGCTAACCTTCGGCTGGAAGAAAGTCGCTGATGGTTGATGGTCCAAGGGTCGAAGGTATGTGAACACTCTTCCATATACACACACTATTAACACTGATGCTATAAACACGTGCTGAAAAATCAGAGAAGTAAGGGGATAAAAGAAATTAATTTTTTTATTAAACAACCTACTTGCTATGTACTTAACATACGATGGAGAACTTCTGTCATTAATAAAGTTCACTTATCAAATTCAAATTCAAAATTAATTTATTTCATGTAGGCTAACTTGTAGCTCTTATGACACGTCATAAATCTACCACCGGTTCAGAATGCAGATTCTGCTGAGAAGAGCCGGTAAGAAACTCAGCAGTTGCTCTTTTCAAAATTTTTTTTTACAAAGCTGTGCTATGTATACAGTGCTTCCACAATAAAGCCTCAAAAATGCAAAAATGCATACGTAGGTACACCAATCCAACGCATGTCAAGATGGGCAGCCCAAGCAGACCCATTCCCGTTGGTGGCACCCGTTCACGAGCATGACGCATGATCCAGCCATTGCTTCGCTCAACCATATTTGAGGGAACGTAACAACCCGCACCACACGACACCACCACAGAAATGTTTAAAGCGAGCATGACATACTTAGCTATCCATGTTAAGGCATCGAATTGAATACTAATATTAAACTATTCATTTTAAGACATGACTGATATATTAAGATGAAGGACTAAGGACTGAACTGTTGATTTACCGGATGTGTGATAGTTAACCGCCTATTAAAAGACCGAAGTTCCCAAGAGAGGTCGAAATAAAAAGAAATCAATTTAGTAATTACAAATAATCCTATTAATATTATAAATGCGAAAGTTTTTATGTATGAATGGATAAGGAATGTATAGATGGATGTTTGTTACCCAGTAACTTCGCAACGAATGAATGCATTTGGCTGAAATTTGGCACAAAAATAGATTATACTCTGCAATAACACAAATACTACTTTTTATCCCGGAAAATAAGATAGTCCCCGCGGGAATTAAAAAACCTCAATCCACGAAACAGCAACGGAGCAACTAATCAACGTGATTTAATGCATGGGTACATCTAGTTGTGGATCTGGGGATTAACATAGGCTACATTTTACTCAAAAAAAAAAAAAAGAGTTCCATGGGGATTTTTAAACAAACCTAATAAAACGCAGACGAAGTCGTGGGCAAAATTAATACCTACCCTATAAGGCTGCAGCACACCTTACAGCGCCTAAGAGACGAGACCTCGTCTAAATTTCAATGCACATAGCTAGGAACTCAATAAATATAAGCATAACTTGTAAAAAATCAACTGATATTGTCCATAAGCCCACAAAAGTATGATGTAATTGCTCGCACTATGGGATAACACCTCCATTATTATCGCATTTAACGGAGTATCCGATAACAATAGCCGAAGGTACAAATAGATTTGCGAAGACACAAAGACACTTTGTCTCCTTTTTGTGCAATTTCCCACACACTTTCAATACTCCACGTAATGCTTGGTTACGTATATATTTTTTCAGCGTTTTCTCATAACTATTATATTTTTTTATTTCAGCATGTTCTCATAACTATTATACTTAATATTTTCCTCTTCAAACTATTCTATTTGTAGATTAACCACCTTTGTAACATTTATATTACGTAAACCTCTTTTTATCTAACTGTACAAAGAAGTACAGATCTATACACGGTGTTATTTTATTCCCCGTAAACCCTGAAGGAGGTGAATGTGCTCATGAAACTGAACAACTTTCCCCAAGGAACATAGCTCGAAATATGAAAAAAAAAAATTGGACCCTCCATACAAAATTGACGATTAGCTGATTGATTTACTATGGGAGGTCCAAATTTTTTTTTCATATTTCGACCTATGTTCATGAGCACATTCACCTCCTTCAGGGTTTACGGGGAATAAAATAACACCGTGTATATACCTATGTGGGATTTACATACTTAGTTCATTTTAGTTAATTAATTTCAATGTTTTATACTAATTGCGTTTGCATACTCGAGATTTTTAATCATTAAAAACAATTTACCAATCAAATATGCCTAATCACTACAGTAGCAAGAACCTTACCTTACTTAAAAATAAAAATTGTAATAAAAATAACGTTATTTAAAAACAAAAATTATAAAAAAAACGCGAAAGTTATTAGTTAGTACCTAGGTCATCACAACTTTGCTAAGTAGGTACATGTTTTACTTTTAAATTGACTTTGTGATTTTTTTTTAAATTAATCAGCCTATTTTGTAAAAAATAAACTAATTTACTATTTTTCTTATCGTATTAACAATTATTATCATTAATATTAATTCTATTCAAAATATCTACCTATCTATCTTCTTTTTTATTTACTGTGCTATCGCCATCGAAAGCTATGTGTTAGAGTTCGATGCATGGATTATTATCTGTATCATTAGTATTTAAAATAAAATATAAATGAAGTTGTTAATTTTTAAGTAATTTAAAAAAAATAGGTTTTCTAGTGGCAGCTTAAATTTTTTATTAAAAATAAAACAAAACAGACTTCTCGCCGTAATAATTAATCAAATTCTGCTAATATCCTAAATCCAATACAATGTTTATTTTTGCTTTTTATCATTATTATATTTATTATTGTCATTTAGATATATATTATTGTTTATGGCAACGCTCACCTTGATGGCCATTTTTTCTTGTATTTTACACAATTAATTCACTAAACTATGTTACAGTTGTTAAATAAGCAAGTAATTCGAAAGAAGGTGAGTAACCGTATGTGTTAAGTGAAACTTTACTTGAGCATATATATGTCTGTAGAAAGGGTGGGTGGGTAAGCGTAAGAAAAAATTGTAGATCATGGATCTATTGTTTATTTTACCAAAGTAATGACCCGAATCGATGACGTCTTTAGAGCATTTATTAAATTCTCTAACTATGACGTTGGTACATTGAATGAACTTTGGTCTATGTATGTAGACCATAGGTTCTCAACCTTATTTTTCCCACCGCCTACTTTAAGAATATTTTTTTCTAGAGCCCTATTTTGTCATCGAATAAAAAAAAATAAAAAAAGCCCCCCCAGTAATTTTTTTACTTAACATCTGTCGCTAATCTTAAACATATTTTTTGCTATTTGTCTTCATTTGTATTTATATACAGGACTTTTCACGTGAAATATGAAAATTTGAAATTTTTTATTTCAAATCAAACATTCAAAATTTTTCATATCATCCAATTCGATGTAATGGAATCTTTCAGTTCATTTTCAACCACTTCCCGAACTACCGAAATATCAGAATATTATTATTATTATTTTCTCCGGCGACAAGTTGGATCATCTAGTGGTTTATACAGCAGTTTGAGAGGGAAGTGGATTGACTCTTGAAGAGACATTTTCAAACAAGAATGTTTTGGCCGTTGGCTTTGGCAATAGAGCAGTAACGAGCTACTTCTAATGCCTTCATACTACTAATTTAGACATCAGGTAGGTTTAAATTCCTGTATGAACCCAGCTAGGAATTCAGCAATGTTGTTTTAGAAGTGTGACGTAACGACATCACACTTCTAAAACGACATTGCTCACTACGTTATCTGCGGGGACGTCCAATCTACAATTTATGAAATAAGTCTACTGTCTCTAAGTTTTTTTTTATTTTTGAGTTCCTACTATCTAAACGGACACACAAATAGAACAAACTACCGCAGTACGATCAAAGGGTCTTACGCTCCGATTATGTCACGATTCACTTATAAATGCCTAACATCACAAACAATGTGGGTTGAACCTTTCAACAGAATCCTAATGCAAAAACAATATAATCTATAACAGTGCCTATCAACGAGCTATCAACGTATTACATACTAAGTTTATATCGCGCACTCTCCTTATCGTTGTATAAGTGAAAGAGAAAGAGTAAATAGAGCGTTCCATTTATCGTCGATTCTATTGAATAATCGAATTATAGATGCAACGTTGGGCAAAAACGTATATAGACATTTACTTGCTTCCGAAGTCACAAGTGGCAGGTATATCGTGAGAACTGAAAAATACTTCTATTGTACAGATAGAAAACGATAATACAACGCGATTTTTCATTATTTTAATATAAATAAAATATCATATATTACGTAACGATATGTAAAAAAATTGTTCTATTTATGAAAATGTAGGTATGCGTTACACTATTTTTTTTTTCTTTTTTCTTTGCTATGGTGATGAACACAAACATATAGTGGTGATGAACTAAGGAATATAAAAAATACATACTTACATTCCTCTGCATCCCTTTTGGGATGTTTTTATAAGTATTAAATTTTATATAAATAAAATATATTTTAAACAATTCGCGATTCATTGTGGAAAGTGGGTTGCGATATTGCGTAAACAGCTTCACGTATTAGTGACATATTGTTAGAGGATCAACCATAGGTGAAGAAACTGACATTATTTGTGATGGCAGTTCGAAAAATTACATATTTCACAAAGAATTAGAAAACAAAACTATTAAATATTGTGAGCCAAGCAAGGAATATATTACTCTCTGAGCCAAGAGAATTGAAAAAATATTTTGTTAGATGGTGATGATATGAAGAATACCCCATTGAGTTTGTTACAGGCCCTTCTCAGATTACGGCGCGTTTGGAACCCTCGTAGGTTAATTTTAAATCCGTGAAATTCTAAGCCGCGCTCAATTTTTTCTAATCACATCACACTATCACACTATCACACTAATCACATCACATCACACTAATATTATAAAGGCGAAAGTTTGTATGTGTGTGTGTATGTTTGTTACTCCTTCACGCCACAACGAATGAACCGATTTGGCTGAAATTTGAAATGGAGATAACTCATACCCAGGATTAAAACATAGGCTACATTTTATCCCGGAAAATTACAGAGTTCCCATGGGAATTGAAAAACCTTGATGCACACGAAGTCGCGGGCATCGTCTAGTTAATTATAAAAAACTCAAATCTCAAGGATGCGCCGGCGATGCAAAACCCCTACATGGACTTCTTAAGAGTAGTAGACCTACTATTATATTTAGATATATTATTATAGTTGTTAGTGTAATATTGCATGAGCAAAACAAATATTACCTATCTAATACATAGTTCTAAAAAATTGTCAGGTGTTTTAAGAATAAAAATTCGCTTGTCTATATTTAAATTTAATTCACAATAATTATTATCAAATACAAAATCTAAAACCAAAAACCTGATTAAAAGTAACTATCAAAATCGTTCACAATAGTCAGATGGTTTATATTGATAAGGCACATTCCGAGTTTTCCTTTTATTTTTATCCAAATACACTTTTACTTTTTCTTCGTTACAGTTTTCTGTGGGTTTTAGATCGTTCTCTAAGAATATCTCATAATCATCATTGGTTTTATGAGAGGCTTTATAACGATTTATTTTATTTGAATTGTTATTTAGAACAAGCGGATCGTATGTCTTATTTTTATTGAATTCCTTATCAAATAATGCATTAACTGTATTCATCCCTTCCAGAGGTTGCAACACATTAGGCGTTGACATCATATTCTCGAGTTTCGGTAAATTAAGTTGTGCTATATTATCAGAATTCGTATCGAAAACTTTAACACTTTTGAGTTCAACGCTACAAAAAAGAAATTAAAATCATAGCTTATAACGTCAGATATCTAACAGACAGTACCCATCTCCATTTCTGTAGCACTGCAACTACACTGTTCTTGCAATTCACAAGGGTGCGTGAGCTTTACTTGTGGTTACGTCGTGTACATGCACATTGCATAAGTGTGCGTACTGCGTATCTGTCAGGAGCCTAGGTGGGAGCAGTCAAGCGGAAGCGAGCTCTCGCTCCCACGTATATAGATACGACACACACAACCATGAGCCACGTGCCCTCGTGAAATGAAAGAACTATACAAATAAAGGAATCGTCATCAGGTGAGGAAACCTGTACGCCTGTGAGTTCTCCATAATGTTCTCAAAGGTATGCTAAGTCTGCCAATTTGCATTGGGCTAACGTGGTGGAACATGTCCACTAACCTTTCTGTGAGAGGAGACCTGTGCTCAGTATTGAGCCATTAATGGGTTGCTTATGAATACAAATAAAATCGTAAAAGCCATTCTTATCTGCCTTTAAACGAGTTGGCATAAAAGTTTAGCATTGGAGACGCTTATTCCATCTACGTATTATGAAGTAAATTACTTTGAAAATCTTTAAACAGTGTATCTACTCTGAGCAACTCAGTTAAAATATTTTACCCATAACTGGAATCATCCGCAAAATATTTCACGTGTATGGGGTTTCCATCTTTATCTTTATACGTGTATTTTCCTATAACCGTGCCGTTTGGGTATCGCTTTTCATTATTGTACTCAATGTTATTATCAAAGTCACCTCTTTTAAAAGGATAACCTAAAAAAAATTTTAGCATTTAAGAAATAGTACTTGTTCGTCATGGACTACATGCAACACCTACCTACTTGTACTAAGTATAGTTTATCAAGCTCGTTTCAGTAGTTTAGCAGTAAAAAGAAGTAAAATAAAGGAAAAAGGAAAAAAAAAAAAAACAGAAAAATGATAGGAAAAGACACGAGTCATAATATGCTTTCGATCAAAACTATTATGTCTCGATATGCATTGTTGTTACTTTCACACTCATATAGATTCAGGATCGCTGAGCGGCGCAAGGACTACCAATCCTTAATCTCTGTTCGCTATTTTCTCGTCCATCGATGGTTCACACTATGCCGTTTGATGATCTCTAAATGAATAAACTATTTCAATCTAACATACATACACTCAACGCTTGTAAAAAACAGCAATACGCAAATAGTTAAATATTCACAGTTTATCATTATCATCTTGTTATAAAAAAGTTTCAAGTAAATAAAATATCAGCAAAGAGAAGGCAAAGAGCGAACCACATTATTTATATCACGGAGTGGTTACATTCTCTTTGATTTATATTGTTATCAATTATGACATTAATAAAATTTATTGTTGACAAATAAAACTTTCATCGGGAAAAAGGTTTTACGTCTTTTATAAAGTACTAACTGATACCCGCGACTTCGTACGAGTGGATTAAGGGTTTTTTGGAGTCCCGCGGGAACTCTCTTATTTTCCGGGATAAAACGTAGCCTATGTGCTATTCCAGTATATAATCTAACTCTATGCCAAACAGCCAAATCGGTTTAATCGTTGCAGAGTTGCATTAATAGTAGAATAGGATTACAAAAAAAAACACAACTTCCAAAGTTTTATTTTTGAGATTCATTTCCATAACATTTCCATTTGAAGTCTTCGCTTTAAAAAATAAAACCTTTTCTTCAATTACTACCTATCTATAATCTAATTAATAAGGCGGCTCTAACAGTTCAGAAGGCTTTTTAATTATCTTCTCCACTTTTTTCTTATTTGGCTTCCTCGGTCGGGTCCACGATATTGATTTTTCAGTCGAAGAATCTTCTTTGCCGGATTGCTCTACATAATTTTGTCTTCGAGGTGCTTCGTTCATTATTCTGTAACAGTAACAGAAAACGTATAAACGTACGTAAACGTAATTTTTGGTTATATAACCAAAAAAAATATTAGGTATTGGATATATCAAAATCCAGATTTTAAAAATTTTATCTTCGATCTCCACTCTTAAGATTGATTTTAAATAGCAAATTGTGTCAAGAAATTTTTCGAAGATGTAAAGCCACAGGCGCAGAATAACAGACATTCGCTAGATAAAATTGCTTAACTAACTCTTAAATACAATTTGATTTAATTAGTAATGATATTTATTAAATTCTATTTAAGCTTCAAGCAGTTTAAGTAAGACTTCGGCTTGTTTTTGAAGGAGGTCCAGTTAGCAAATGCCAGTCATGTATAGGTAACTTTTAGGAATTACCTAGCTACCTAATGGTTCGTTTTAAGTAATTTAATATCACTTGCTACATCGTTGAAGTTAAAGTTAATTTTAAGTTGCGAACTAAAAACTGGAAGCTTTCCGCTTATTTGGAGGAGAGAACCGTATAATTATTTTTTAACTTTCAAAACATAATCTTACGGTTAACCGTACCTGTATCCATTTTCATCGGCTACATAGTCTACACGCCGCGACTTGCCTCGCGGATCGATGTAGCCGTAGCTTCCAATCACTGTTCCATTAGGGTACTTCTCCTCAGTACGATACTGAGTGTTCCCCGTATCTGGATCCAGTACGTTATAGCCAAAGGAATATGTGCCTGGATGACCTGTTTCAAAATTCATAATAATTATATTAAGATTAACTAGTCGTAACTTTTGCCTACAACTTGTTTCCTAGACACATGCTACCTTTTTTCCTAGGAAAACCCCCTGTTTTCCTAGGAAAAAAGGTAGCCTGTGTCTTCCGCAACAATGAAAAAAACACCTATGAAAAAAACACGCTGATCCCTTGTACCATTCCTGCGTGATTGAAGGACAAACCAACAAACAAACACATTTTCGCATTTATAGCTTAGTTAATTAAGAAAGATAGAGTTGTTATTATCCTACTAAAAAAAGATAATCCTACCGTCAATATTTGTGAAGTAATAGCTAGGCATTTGTGCAGCTAAACTGAGCCTCTTTTGTCTAGGTGCTGGATTGACTTCGTTATTCCGTAACACAGCTACTATGACTAGAACCTGAAATAATAAGTAATAAAAAAATCAATAATATTTGTAGTCGACTACCTCAGTCGATTCTAACTAGAAACTATCACTGAGCAAAAGCTCTCATTTAACTTTGCCTATTCTGTAAAAGATGCATAAAATCGTTATGATTGGCTGAATTTATGGCGATCTTTCTGCAACAATGCATTTTAGCCAATAGTAATTGCATATCGTCTAATGCACAGGTGTAATGACTAATCAGATGTGATTGCAATCGCCATACTCAAACAATCTTTTTTTGAGAATCGCACACCTCAAAAGGAACCTTTTATATCTTTGCTATGGTGATAAGGATCTCTTGGTAAGGATTGTTAAGGATAATGACAAATTTTTGTATTTTACACAATCTCTAAAGTAAACTAATTTGGCAGGTGTAAATCACTTTTACGTAAGAAGCATTATTAAAGGGACATGACGAGATTAACACCTGTCAATAAGGTTTAGTTCAAGGATTGTATAGATCAGAATTACGTATCCATATGGTTTTAAAAATTTTCAAACGGCTTTCATAAATTAAAAGATAGAGTTCTAGCTGGTAATGTTAGTGTATATCTAGATCAAATTAAGTTGAGGACCGTTTTGCAATATTAGCGTTGTTATGAGTAATGCCGGACATTTATCTAGCGTCCGTTTGATCTCATGTGATTTATATTTACGGTACAATATTTATTGCCATCAATTTGTATTCATAATCCTATGGTGATCACAGCTCCGATAGAGTTTAGCTAATGAACTGTACATAACAACATTTTTTATGTATCTAACTACATCTTGTTTTAGTATCAAAAAACTCATATGCAATTTAAAAAACAAAATAACTATGCCATTAATTCATATGGGTTTCTTTCTGACTATTCTTCCATGTAACGTTTTCTTTCATCTAAATATTTGAATAATTAAAACTGAAGACAGGATTAGCCCCGATTGCGATTTTCTAAAAATTATTATTTTTACATTGTCGCTACCGCAATCACCCCCGATTTGCTGCCACTCTTTCGCTATTGGTTAGAAATACTTAGATGCAGCGAGAACGCCGTCTTAACTAATCACAGGTAATTGCGAACGTCACAATGTAGCAATCATTTTTAGACAATCCCACAGTCGAATTTTTATCGCTAGAAATTGATGATACTTTACTGAAAATATTTTTTTATAACGCAAGGAGTACCGACTTAATTTAAGAATTAAAGAAAAGAATCCAAAAAACTCAAAAACTATATGTGTTCTGTGATCGAACTATCGAAGTCTAAATTAGTATAAAATGATTATTTTTTTTACCTGTAATGTAAAAGAAAAATCCATTTCGGCTTCGCACAATCAAAAGGCACTCAAAGGTTTACTCATAGAGGAAGTGTATGTGTAAACTCACAAAAGGACGTCGTGGACATGCGTGAACTTTCGTCGGACGTCTCCTTTTAGTGGTTTTAAGCCGGCAAAAACACACCACTGCTGATTTTGTGGGTGAAGGCGATCCGACCATATCCGTTCAAAATAGGGTTACCATGCATCCATATTACGGCTTCATAACATAAAAGAGAAATACACTTAGATTGAGAACATCACGTAAAATTACCTACAATAATATCGACACAGCCCCACTACCAAATATGACGGTATCTGGGTACCTCGGCTACCTTTGTAATTTAATTAATGCTAGCAACCTCGTCCATGAGAGTTTCATAATCCCACTGGAGTTTTTCCGGCAAAAAAAGCCGGTAGCCTGTCATTTTAAACTATATTCATGCAAAAAATTATGTCGATCCGTACCTACAACAAACGTTCAATTATTATACCAACTTGGTCATTCAGCTTATGTGGCACTAAGATGGGACTAGATCGATTCAAAATTCGTGGTTTATCAAGAAATTCGATACTTATATTTTTAAAGCTACTTTTTTACAGATAAGCGTTGTTATCTAGGATTTAAAGGCATTGTTGAAGGGGCCACCTGCATCTATACTATACATATATGAGTCTCACCCAAGTTTTACCATACTGTGTCACATATCTTATATTACTAATTATTGAGATGCTTTTCAAGTTGCTTGCCTTCAACCACATAGAATGCCAAATGTAGGATCGTGTTTTCTATTTTGCAAAAGGAATATTTTGGTCTACTTTGTATTTATGGTGACCCTTGTCTTTACTGATGTCATACCATTAGGCACAAGATAAGGAACATTTTACGAGGTGATAAGCTCTTTTGGTCTGTTAACGGTAGCTTTGTTGTAAACAAGACTTCTCAATTAGGATTTGCAAATTATAAGATTTATGGAATCACTAACGAAGATTTGTGGTTGCATTCTTTTAATTTTAAAAACTTTTAGTTTTCTTAATTAAATGCGGCCCGTTAGATTGTCGAATAAAGAAAGCTCCTATTTTGTTTTATTTTATTAATGAGTTGGGCAGACAGTTTGCGTTGGTGTTGTAGAGTTAGTAAATATTTTATTTTAGTTTTAGCATTATTGTACATATACTGTGATTTTAGTTTAAACTGTCCATATAAGTAGGTGTTAACATTTTAGTTTCAATAAAAAAATTGAGTCAAACAATAAAAATTTAATATTTTTTATGCCACTTGCCAAAATGTCACTGTTGTCCCTTTTAAGTAGCGCCAACGTTGCCTATCGTTGGTTTTTCTAATCCCACTGCCACTTTAAGGCTGTCACCGCTCCATATAGCGGCTCCATCTAATAATCTAATATGTTTTTATTAGCTTCATATATTGACCCCATTATTGAGAAAGCACTAAATAATTTTTGAATTCGCTCTCTTAGAATTTTAGAATTACTTTCTCCTATTTTTCACTCCTATCACGTATTCTATTACACTAAAATAGAAAAAGGTTTCTCTAAAAGGTTTAATAATAAATAACATTATCTTGTCATATAAGGCGCCTCTGATAGCCGACGCGACGGTAACTTCATAACACCTACACCTTCCTATACACATTTTAGGTAAACGTTGACAGATCCTATTTTCTATAACAAAGGCTTGTGTATAATATTTTAAAGTTATGATTATTTAAAAGAACTTAATAGAATGCTCAAGTATTTATATTTACTAGATATTTTTTATCTTTCACTTTTATCACACCGGTTACACTGGACAATGCTCTGGTAAGCTACTGTAGAAAAGTTTTACTATGGCATTATGACGTAGGAAAATATTAGAACCTGCATTGCTTGTGCCTTGATTTTTTTATACTTTATTGAGAACTAGCTGATTCCCGTGACTTCGTCCACGTGGATTTAGTTTTTTGATTCCCATGGGAAATCTTTGATTTTCCGGGATAAAAAGTAGCTTATGTCACTCTCCAGATCCTCAACTATATATCCATACAAAAAATCACGTCGATTCGTAGCTCTTTTGCAGCGTGATTGAAGAACAAACCAACAAAAGCACAAACAAACACACTTTTGCATTTATAATATTAGTAAATAAGGATTAGTAAAGATTGCTCGGTTGGTGGTTACCCTAGATAAATCTGATGAAAAAATTATTCATGTGGTAAAACATAAGGCTAAAATATAATGTAGGTTTATTTTTGGAAGCGAAGATCTTTCGTTTTCACTCTCTTGTAGATGAGACGGGGATCCTCTCGAAGTACAGATAAAAACAAAATATGTATAGCAGCTATTATAATAATTGGGAGAGTTATTATAAGCGACATGACTTATACCTACAGCAAAATGACGTCGGTAAATCTGGGAAAGCAATGACTTAAAAAGACTCATGTGGGAAGCACAGAAAGTCAAGGGCTATTGTGAAATATCTGCGAATATTTCAAAGGAATAAAATATGAGTCAAACCAGTTATACCCTAACGTTGTACGTAACTTAAGTAAATACCAACAAGATGAGTATACCATCATCACCAATCACTACTGGCCACGTGATCTCCTCTCAAAATGGAAAGAGTTCAGGCCGCAGCCTATCACGCTGCCAAGTGAAGATTGGCAGACTTCACATCCTTTTCAGAACATTACGAAGAACTCTCAGACGGGTAGATTTCTTCACGATAATTTCCTTCACTGTTGAAGCATGTGACATTTAATTTCTAAAACACCGTTGCACTTTTATCGTACCCATTCTTAACACAAGCTTTCCGCGGAGGGGAGAATATTAATCAAGTTCGACTTGGCTCTTTTATTAAAAAAACGAATTTGCATGCTCGGAATTAAACGCGCGACCCGTACAGGAGACAGCAGTAATAACCACTAGGCTTTATATGTATATCTCTCCTAATTAACTGCACAATAGGTAGATTGCATTCAATAGGTAGCGAGACATCGTGATTGCGAGTGCCGTGTCTGTCACGGCAATTGTAATATTTTGTGAG
Source organism: Hipparchia semele (assembly GCA_933228805.2). NCBI lineage: Eukaryota > Metazoa > Arthropoda > Insecta > Lepidoptera > Nymphalidae > Hipparchia > Hipparchia semele. The sequence goes on from OW121714.1 coordinate 10,722,570, forward strand.
TACCGATGGGGCTGACATGAAGGTCACCTTCAAAAGTCCCTTATTAAAAATGAGAATAAAAAAAATCGTGTGCTGATTACAATATTACATGGGTTTAATGTTAAAAAAAAAGACGTGTGGCACTCGGGGACTGCCGCGGTAAAGCTAGTAAAAGGCTCACCGCTAGATGGCGTTGATAAAAAATGCGCCATCTAGCGGCTCACCGTAGAGGAATCCCTTGTCAGGTTATTTTCGTTACGGAATTTCTAGATTCGGTCTCCACGCTGGCCCGCGATAGAAGCTATGCAATAGCTTAAAAATTTATAAAATATGTGTTCCAATAATTTATATTCCATCAGCCTGCAGCATTCCACAGCTGGGCTAAGGGCCTTTTCAATGGCGCTCCCGGCTCCACCAAACGAGGTATTTTACCTTTCTCTACCAACCGTTATCAACCACCTCTTGAAGTCATCATTCCAGTGGACTGGAGTTCATCCTACACAGACATGGAGACATACCTATGTCTTACTTTCATCGTCCTACACGGCGCTTACCTATGTCTTACTTTCAGAGAACCAAATAAAAATATCAATGATTAAATTCCTTTTGCCTTTTGTATTTCACAATAAATATGGAGATGTAATCAAATGATCTGCCAGTTATGGTCATAAGCCATAAAACGATGCTATTTTATGATGTGAAGTCTACCAACGTCAAAAAAACCATAAAATTTTTGGGCCATATTTATGTTTGAATAAACTTATGTGTTCAAATTTTAATACCGATAAATTTACAACCCCAAATATGGAATTTAAGTAAAAAGTATGTTTTTGTAATTTTAGTTATTTTTGGTGAGTTATTATTTTTTTATAAATAAATCTTTTATAAAAAGAACAACTAAAAAGACATGGTACATCTGTTTGTCCGTCCAAAAATGTTCCTTTTATCGGAACGATGATTTTCATATAAATCTAATCCAAAAATGTTGGAAAGATTGCTATCAACTTCAAAAGATTTATAGCGGTAAAAGATATCAATTATTCTCAGTCAGATTTTGGATTTGCAATTTTCTTTTGTTACTAAAAATATAGCTTATAAAATAAGGATTTTAATGACGTAATATACCAATGACAAACAACATAAAAATAAAAAGTTTATCATATATTTATAACTAGTAATTAAGTATATTAATTATTTACGATTGAAAAAAGTTTAAGTATTTATTTTAATATAATATAACTCACGAGTTCTTCTCGGAATCGAATTAATATAATTTTGGTTCATAACAATAACTTGAAATATCAGTATTTCAAAATAATTCTTTTAATTGTTTGTTGACTTCCAACTTACTAAAACTAAATAAATATTATATTAAAAAATAATTGTACTTCAGATGCTAAATTATTTAAGAATACATTTTTCATCAATTAATTAATATGATTATATAGGTAATACATATTAAAATCCATTTAACACAAAATAGTTTTGGGTTTCAATCCAAAAATTCAACAAAAATGCGCTGTAAACTATACATACCTACCTGTTTTTCGATATGAGTATCGAAAAACAAATTGAAGGCTTAGAAAGTCAACAGTAAATAATTATGAACTGTTATCATTTGTACTCTTCAAGCTTTATTCTTCTTAGGTCTAGCTATACATACAATACAACTAAAGTTGTTACGAGTATTCTGCCGTGGTAGGAATGCTTTGTTAGTTTTAGTGGTGGCCGTATGACGATACCAGAAGAGTGGGCGCTGGCGCATAATGTGCCACTGGAGCAGCCACCTAAAAGAAAGAAAGAAAGAAACGTTTATTTTAAGCATTGTGCCACACATCACCATAGGTATACCTAGATTAGGTTGTCCCGGTGCCTCCACCACTTGAGCATTTTAAAGACAAAAGGCGTCGAGCAGAAGAAGCGCCGGAACAAGATACAAAATAGCTTTTAACTCGGATAACATGGTTGATAACAACTCTACAAGCTATGTTTTTTTTAATAATTTCCATAACATTATAAACTTCATTGTTATATAACGTTTGTGACATAAACAGTGTGACAAGAATTATTGAACAATATTTTTACATAAAATAATTAAAATATTGTTGAATATTTTGTAATAAATAATGTTAAGTATATAACATGTTAGAAAATTATTTATCACAGGGGCCGCAGTGTAAATAACTTAACGTTGTAATGTAACGTCTAAAAAAATATTATGGCAGAGTATAACTTAAGTTTGAATACACTTATGTATTTCGTTAAATTGGCATTCATAGTAATGTATGAGTTTAAGTTTACCACGATATTTATTTTAGTTTTGTCGATATTTTGACCTATTTTTATGAAACCTTTCGATTTTCATTACCAAATAACGATTATTACAAACTCATCCGCAGAAAGCGTTACGTTTTTACTAGGAAAGCGGTCAGTATCTAGGCACAAGGTTGGAATTACTCGAGTATTAAACATTGTAATTATTCGACAGTAATTAGTTGATTGCTGATTGCGCAATACAAATAAAATAAAATTATCTTGTAATAAGTTCGAATTTCGACTTGACTGACTTAAAAGGAAAAAAATACTATAACGTCACCATAAAGTTTTAGCTAATCTATGTAATTACTATACATTTATATTATGTCTCATGGAATTTTTAACCAACGAAAAAAAGAGGTTCTCAATTCGTCGCGTATATTTTTTTTTACATGCAAGGTACCTCGCAACCAAGCCATGCTTAAAAATACAGCTTGTAGTTTACGCTTTTAAAAAAGTTTGTTACCGACTCAACATTAGATTAGTTTAGGAGCAAGACTAAATAGATTTATAATTTATTTTTCCCTTTTTAGTTACCTCTATCGTCGGTTCAATTTTTTTTAAATAATTATGTTAGATTAGATGTCCGCTCCCAAGTTAGTCCAAGTCCAAGTTAGTTTGCTCCCATCTTAGACTGCACCGTCACTTGCCATCAGGTGGCCTCGTAGTCAATGCCTATCTTATCTAAATCTATATGTATATCTGTCTAAGTTTATTGAACCAGACATAAAACGACTGGGCGTAAGAAGGCAATAAAATTACATACATGCAAAAAGACTGTTCTAAATTTCCCCGTGCCTTATAGAGAAAATTTTTAATAGTTCGCCAAGTTTACCGGGTTATTAACGGGCTAAATATTTCGTTTCCTTATGCGACAAGCGCCGTTAGCTTTGCGCAAGGACCGGCAACCGAGTCGAAACACTGTGCAATATTGGGTTTAACTAGTTACATAGTGAAAAACGCTTTCCTAATTAGTATTATCTAAGTTATTGTAAAACTGCCCTACATAAAATTTATTCCAAATCCTTTTGTTTTGCACATTCTTTAAGAGTTTTACAGAAATTCCCACGAATAATCAAAAAGTTTTAAGACGTTTTGATTGGCATTATGTGCATTACAACAACATTAAATACTAAAAACCACCACTTAAATAATTTAATACAGTGCTAGTTTCACTCTTTATAAAAATTATATTTGTGTTCTAAATTCTGAATTACAGATCCTATTTGTTTGATATAATACAAAACTTGATAACTTTTTCTAACTTTGTTTCGTGACGTAGGTATTTTAGCAAGAAAAGGTTAGAATTATTTTGCTATAATCAGCCAACAGAAAAAATCTGTATGGTCAAACATGCAGTTACAAGCTAAGCACCGTTTACCTCCCCAACCAAGCAAGAAAGCCAAGTTCCCAAGCAAGCAATGCCACCACCAGGTAGGTATTTTAACTATATTTTAACTACGCCAATTAAATCTATATCACATAAACATAATCGCTAAAATAACCCCACGATGAAAAAAATAACGAAAGGCTTCATGAGCCACACGCAACTAATTTGTTCGTAAAATTCATAGTAAACTGTTATCTTACCGGATGTACCGCGTGTCCAGTCCTATGGACTATGGCATTGAACCCGGTGTGGTCATCTGCCGAATAGTGCACTGTCCTTGTCGTACCATCGGGCTCCACTAGTGAATAACTACCTGAAAATTGTTATTATTTCGTCAAGCCTACAGGTTGGTTGCGTCGTCGCAGTGAGAACACTAGTATAGTATCACTAGTATAGTAACACTAGAACACTAGTAATAGTTCTTGTGTAACTTTTTAAGACGAAAAATTCTCTCTTTGCATCATATTAAGTACTAAAATTTCTTTATACATTGGTCATGTAAGAAAATAAGAGTAAAGTTTGTGTTAGGTGTGGGTACGATAAATAGGTAGGTACGTAATAGTGCGAGGTGTGGGAAATGAGCGGACATTTTCAGTTTTCAGTCCACGCCTAAAAAAATTGTCATACTAAGGCTGATATCTATAGACCGCACTCTCACTTAGCTCAGGCTCAAGAACGAGACAGATTTACGTCAGAGCATATTTATGTCTCGTTTTAAGCTCTATCTTGAGTCTGAGTTGAGTCAGAATACGCTCTATAGATCTCAGCATAAGATACGTTGCATCCTAGAGAAGGACTTAGGCTCTTTTTTTGAATCCACGCGGAGGATATATAAACATATACATATATGACAGAGTACATAATGACTATAGGTACAGAAGATTCATTCCACAAAATCATTTAAATAAATAGCGACTCTTGCTACCACACAGTAAAGTGCAATTCAGGCCACACAGCGCTAAATTACCTTAGTTATACATTTAGAAGTTGCCTCTCTTTCTACTGCGTAACTCTTGTCCCCTCGCACTTCGTTAGCCCATTGAGTTGCCCCGTCAGGACGGGTACTTGAAACTTTATACCTAGAATGCGGAGTGCGCTTGGCCTGGTGATACTAAATTATGGTAGGTATGTATAATATGGTAACTATAATGTCGTTACTACTAACCTTTAACCACATCACCGTCTCTTTCCTCTTGCTGCGATTTGACGTCACCCGTGTGGGGGTCCTTGACTCCGTAGTTAAAAGCGTACTTTGGATATGACTGTACGGACAAAAATATTTTTTTCTTAATTATTCTTATCGTCAAGTACGCTATCGCGAAACGTCTTAAATAAAAATCTTTATTTTTCCATGACTTTTCATGGAATGTTTTACAACGTCTTGAATCCATAATGTAGGTACTTGTTATTAATAAGCTGTCGGTCGTCAAAAACACCCATGAAAAGCATATATGCTGCAGTTTATATCAACTGCAACTGCACCATAACTGCAATATTGTGGGCAAGTTGCAATATTGCGGGCAAGTCCGTCTATAAAGATATTGACTGATCTAACACGGGAACATCAGTTTTCAGCACCAACGTAACTTATAATATTTTTGGTTTAGTCGTCAATTAAACTAAGTTTCTCGATGTGAGAAGACCTAGACCACTGAAATGTTACACAGGTACAAATTCGATCGCTTGCAACGGCGCAGTGTTGAAATCGGATTTTATTTTCGTCTCCCCGTGTGAGGATAGGCTTAATACCACTAGTAACTACTATTACTAACCACTGGTTCAGCGTATACTTTTAGTGAGAATTAGCTTAATATCCCTGTTAACTACTATTACTAACCACTGGTTCAGCGTGTACTACTGGTGCGTGAACAACAGGTGCATGTACTATCGGCGCGGGTGCATACACTCCATACCCCACTGACACTGGTGCAGCTATTGCCACGCTGATACAAGACAGTAGCGCTAAGATCTGCAATATAAACACCATTATCTGCTATATACGCTTGTATTCTATAGGCCCGGACGCGTACACGCCATATCTCACTGGCGAGTGGCATAACTATTGCTACGCTGTTGATACAAGACAGAAAAGCTAAAATCTGCAAAATAAAAACCATCATCTGCTAATACTTGTGTGTATGTTGATGCGTACAGTCGTACACTCCATAATATCCTACTGACACTAACGCATCTATCCGGGCTGATAAGTTAAAATATGTACTTACAATAAAAACCAACATCTGCATATTTGCGTACTCAATCCTAAAGTCGATTTAGCGTTAACTTGCTTTATACGGAGTGCTCGCATTCAATCGATGCCAGCCACCTTCCGAATATATTCTTTCAAAATATCTTAGAGGTATTAGTAGCGTATTCAATGAAATATCTATAGCAAGTAAACGGTTCAGCCGTAAGTAAATAAAATTAATCTAAACTATCAATATATTTCGAGTTAATTAAATATATTTCGACTTATTTTTATTTTATACTTTAAAATATTAAATTAAGACAATACAGAAAGATAGTAATGCCTGGTGCAAAGAACAGAATCAATTTCAACATTTGGCGTTGAGAAAGCTTGCTTCTTGAGAAGTTTTTATCCTCGAATATCCTTATAAATATTAAAATAATCTGTTTAAAGTTTGTTTTATTTCTTTATAACAACTGTTTCAATTTAATTTAAATTACCATACCTATTACATTTATGTATGCAAATGTACGCACATGAATATAAATAAAATAAATAACCGATATTTATTATTGTATTCAATTTTAGCACCAAATTTCTATTAATAACTTCATTAAGTTGAAAACTTAACTCACCCACATATTGCCTGTTTTATCTCAACAAACACTATCTACACATAACAGATACGCAATAGTCCTGATTGCCTGCACTAATGTCCTATGCTTATAACTGGAGACCCCTCCAACTCCACTGCAATGCGACTTGCACCTGTCTATTCATTCCCGCGCTCAACAACTATGAAGAATGTTTCTTATTTGATATGGGAATTTATATGACACTCGAAAGCAGTAAAAAATAATACATCGCCGATTTGCTGCAGCCTTGCAACAATGTATTAAATCTCAAAAAGTAGTGATTTTAACTAGTAACGATAAGGCCGGCTTTGTACTCCGTTTTGTTTACTTGTTTTTTGTCTGTATGCAATCTCTATCCTTACTAACATTATAAATGCAAAAGTGTGTTAGTTTGTTGGTTTGTCCTTCAATTGCGCCACAACAAAGCCACGGATTGAAGTAATTTTTTGCATGGATATAGATAAGGACCGGGAAAGTGGCATAGGCTACTTTTTATCCGGAAAAGAGTTTCCGCAGGATTTTCAAAAACTAAATCCTCGCGAGCGAAGCCGCGGGCATCAACTAGTAAAGAATATAGGTGTCATTCAATTCATTCATTAATTCGTTTCAATCATTGCACCCGCTTCATTTGTTTCATTCATTTCATTAATTTACCCTATCAGAGATGGAATTTCAGAAAATTTCTCCTTACGAGCGATAAGTTGCCAACAGCAGAGGCAAGGAACGGAGGAAGTATCGCTGGATCATGCGTCATGCTCGTGAACGGGTGCCACCAACGGGAATGGGTCTGCTTTTGCCTGCCTGTCTTAACATGTATTGGATTGTTTTGCATTTTTGAAACTTCATTGCGGAAACACTGTATACATAGCTAGTTTTGTAACGTATTGTAAAAAAAAATTCTTTTTTTTGAAAAGAGCAACTGCTGAGTTTCTTACCGGCTCTTCTCAGCAGAATCTGCATTCCGAACCGGTGGTAAATTTATGACGTGTCATAAGAGGTACAAGTTAGCCTACATGAAATAAATAAATTTTGAATTTTTTTGAAAAGGCGAGAGAAGGTCACTCAAGAAATATTTCACTCCAAATCGCTAGATCCACCGTTTTAGCTGTGGTTTTAAGCTGTGTGTTGTCATAGATTAGATAAATTCATTATATTAAATAAATAATCATTCTTTATTTATATTTTCAGCCTGAAATAGGTATACGTATTTCTTAGTATAAAATCAAATTGTATCGGTTAAATAAATGATATATAGCTATAAACGTTCAATGAGCGATAAAACAAAATTCCTGCGTGTTGAAATTAGTTCAGCGGCGGTGCATTCAAGTGTGGTGTAACCTAAATTTGGAGCCATTTCAAAGAATTGAGAAGGTTGAGCTTTTCTTATAAGTTTCAAATAATACTTACCTACATTCCTAACTGACGTTAAAATGTTATCACTTTAGATATAAACAGAGCTTTAAAACGCGGTTTCAAACTATGTCACTAAAGGCTGCGGACTTTAAAAAACTCAAAAGTTTATCTCTTATCATTCATAATTTCAGGCTAAAACTTTTATTAAACTTTCATTCTTGAATTTCATAATTCCCTACACTTCTACAAGTCAGTGTAGCATTATAAAATGCTAAAGAGACCGACGTTAAGTTGTAACATAAATAAGAAAGAAGATCTACAAATCTGATATGAATTGTGATGATTTTTTTTTTTTTGAGAAATAAGAAAATGTCAAAGATTATTTGATTTGCTTGATAGCAAAGATCGTTACCTGGAATTAATAGGCGATCAACTAGTGACAGACGGAAAAAGAAGATTTATTTTAATATTTCGTTAAAACTAATAAATAACCTTAAGCAGGGAGACTAAAACAGTCCTAGCAATCCTCGATAAATGGAACACCTGGCTACCTTACTCATATAAGCCTCGTATTTTACAAAATGCATTCCCATTCAAAATAAACCCTCAATAAATACTAATGCATATTTACCGAATGATTTATTGATATAAATCAGCTTTAACAAATGTCTAGACTCAAATCCCATTCTGCTTCTATTAATAAACAATAACGGTTAAATCTAAGATCTATCTACGAGTGATACGGGCCAAATCCGTAGGTTAGGTATGCCAAGTTGCAAATTCGTAAGTTTGCCGTAGAGTAGATGTGACGAGCAGCGGTTACGCACTGCATCCTATCCAAACCCGTGAAAATACGGATATGAAAAACTCTACCCGGATATATAATTCGGATATTGCTTACGCACTAATCCGATCTCGAATCCAAATTCAAGCTATTCAGGGGACATCTTTGGCATATCTACGTCATTTTGCCCCGCCCCGCTGTCGAACTGAACGGATATGTCCGATTTGAATCCGAGGTAATGTGAAAGCGTTCTTACGGATAACGGAAGTCACATCTAGTGCGTAAACTACCATACAAATAGTTCTATGGCTACTTTGGAACGTATTTTCATGGATTCGGATCGGATAAAGTGCATAATCGCTCTTGAACCTTCGACACTCTGTGCAAAATCAAGTTTTTCCAAACTTTTATGCCCTATCCAGCAAACTTTGCATTTTTGTTTTGCTATTATAACGGTCGTTATTAGGTAAATTAATCATCGAATTTGTTTTGGGTGGTTTGTATTAGGATGAAATATATTAAAAATAAAAGTTAACTTTTTATTATAGTTAAATTACTTTGAATAGATTGAATTTCATAATAATCAATCATTGTTCGCTTCTTCAAATTGATTATTTTGAATAACTTTTCAGAAATTGGGTAATAATTAATATTAATGTGTTTTGAGCTGTCTCATTTTAATATAGAGTAGTAAATTATAATTTAAAATGTATAAGTGTTAGAGGTAAATTACCTTGATAATGGCAAATGCGGTGAATTGACATTGCTACTTGCACAAAAGTAATTCATACAAATTTTATTTTTCTTTTGGCATTAGATTCTGGTTTACCTTTAAACACTTTTATGAACAAGAGCTTAAAAAGCAGTTTTAGTTCGCTTACAGCCTTGATCAACATAAGGATTACAATTTCTAATGTTTAAACAATTTAAACGTATTCAGAAAGGACTATTAATTAACTTCAATCTATCCACTTCAAGTATGATTACACCAATGGATACGAAGGGCAGTATGTAACAAATTACATAACTATAAGCTATTTAGAGCTTTAGGGCACCTTTTCTATGTTATATAATAATTCGTAACATATTTCAAAATCATTTTAGAACAAAATGGTGCATTGAAGTAACTTGAGACGGACATTATAATTATAGGGTACAGGCAATGGTTACACTAATTACGAACCTGGAAATATTGTGTAACTATGTTTAGGTGAGCTGCCTGTAAGATGTAGACAGGAAAGAAGTAAAAGGAAGACTTTTAAATTAAAAGAAAGAGACTTTAGGAAAAACGTTTTTTTGTCTGGTCAGAGACTTTGGCCGGGTACTTACCACCCTACCGTCAAAGACGTGCCGCCAAGCGATTTAGCGTTCCGGCACGATGGCCAGTGGCGTGCACACAGGGTAGGCATAATGCGGAAAAATGATATAAAATGGAGAAAATCGCCCGTACGAGTTATAAAAACTTAAGGGTAGGCTTTTTATAATTTGTACAATGCCTACCCTTAAGTTTTTTTTAATTCGCACCGAAGATTTTTTCCATTTTGTATCATCTGCCTACCCTGTAATACATCCAGTGCACGCCACTGACGATGGCGTGTAGAAACCGATTAGAAATATGGGTTGAATTAACACTGCTATACCCCTTCTAAGTTATCCCGCTACCACCTTACACTGCATCGTCACTTACCATCAGGTGAGATCGCAGTCAAGGGCTATCTTGTCATCGAATAAAAAAAAAGTATTCATCATATAACGTTTTTCATTTATTTTGAAAATCATCGTGATTTTGTAATCCTGATAATGTAAGTATTTGTATAAATAAATATAATTTAATTAATTGTACTAGCCCTAGTAGTAAAATAGGACGTAAAATGAATTGTGGAGTATAAGGTACTGTACAATATCAATATATGTATCAGTCATATGTATCAGTATCAGCCGGTACCTACCTACATACATATCTAATAAGTGATAACTGATAATACAACTTTCTCTATTTACGTACTCGTATATATCTCAGTTTTGCTCTACTTGTAAACTAACTAACAGGTGTTCTGAAACTGCCCAGTAGAGTAGCGCCATGACGCAGATTTATTATAAGAACTTAAACTTTATTTAATTTGATATACGGCGAAAAACAAAATAAAGCTGCAGCGTGTATTTTATTTTTTTATATCAATTTGAACCGAATGTTATTTGCGCCTCATCGCCACCCGTATGTGTGCTGACCCTAAACTCTAGGATTCATACTTGAAAAGAAGAGTCTACTATTCGAAAGAAGAGATTGTTTTCGTATAGTAAACTGTTGTTGAAAAAAAAATCTACTTTTTTTTACAAAATACAGCTCTGCGTACCAATATTTTTTATACAATTTCATTCATTCATGCATCGCAACTCATCACAGGTTCGTAACTAAGCAAATATCTCTTCTCACTTCTCAGAATAAGAAGGGTTTAGACCATACTCCAATATACTCAACAATAGCAGATAGGTAGACTTCCCACACCTTTGAGAACTTTATTGTGAACTCGCTGTTGGCGTACCTAATAAATAAATAAATAAATAAATAAATAAATTAGAGGAGAAACTCAAGAACTGAGGAGAACTCTCAGGCATGTAGGTTCCCTCGCAATGTTCTCTATCAAGTGATAGGTATCTAATAACTTAAAACGCTCAAACTCGGAAAAGTTAAAGGAGCAACATTGGAATCCCGGACCCTTCTGAAAGGAGGCCGATGTCTTAATCACTATACTATCACGGGTTTAAAAAGTCACACCTAACAATAAAATTATAATTTTTAAATATAATTATGATGTTCGACTACAGAACCCTAAAACATGATAAGTAGTCCACATAGAACTATTACAAAACATAAACTGTGTTACATACTAATGAAAAACGACAGCTATTTTCTAATCGCATATATATAAATATGAACGGCATTTTATTGGTTTTGTGGAATCTAAGAGGCAATGCTTCTATAAAGGCAATTGGATTAAATTTTAAGTTATATAAAGTAATTGGATCTCATACTTTTGTTTTTTGTTTGTTACAAGTTATGAGAGGAGACAATTCAGAGAATTGGTAGTAGGTAAGTTATTAAGTTATTTATAATACCCTGGCGGCTGTCTATAATATAATTATTCAGACATTGCATTTTTTATTTTTCATATAATTTTTAAGTTAGTTATTAAACTTCTTTATTTTAAAAATCACATTTTAAATTAAAACTTCGAATTTTAAATTAAAACTTCTTCTTTTTTCGATGGATAGTTATATAAAACAAGTTTATTCAATAAGTGGTCACTAGGTGAAGAACAGAAGTGCAAAGTTCAAAACAACTTTTATACATTAGAATTCATACGAGAAAAGGCGGTATTATAGATGTGTAAAGCCTGTTTATTACATACAATTATGTATGTAACACACGTGCCAAATAGCATGTTTGGGCTTATATCCACTATCCAGACTTAATATAAATGCACTATACAATATACAAAATATTTTATAACTGTCTCGAGAAACATTCAAAATTATGATGAAGGTGAACACATAGGCAAAGGAGTATTCATAGATAAAAAATTTAGGAAGGCTCTATAGACCACACTCTCACTCTGCTCAGACTCAAGACAAAAATAGAACGAGACAGATTTATGTCAGAGCGTATTTGTGTATCGTTTTAACTCTTATCTTGAGTCCGAGCTAAGTCAGAGCACGCTCAATAAATCTCAGTACATATAAGATACGCTACGGCGACAAGCGACTAAGTTGCCTAAACGACTTTTACAACCTAGGGCAGTCACGGCCGCTCACCTCAAACTCTCCATATATTAGGAAAACAGTAGCATATAACTTGAAAACCTCATGTTTAATGCAGTATAAACCTCCTACAATCCATTGCTAAGAAAATTCAGACCAGGACCAAAAATAACGCTATTCGATAGAGTTAATTTTACGCATTCTTACGTTGCGTTGTGGTAATAGCGAATATACTCTTAAAAACTCACTCTTATATCAGTAAAGTTATCGTGTAAACATCCTAGCATGAAGTATACTCGTGTGCTGAGAAACGTTTAACAAACACTTTTCTTGAAGCAGCCCGGTCCGGAGCGCCCGTTGCCTCGATCGCTCGACATGAAAAGTGCGTTATTTATTTATTTTTATCGTCAACCTGACCCGGTGTTCGACGTAGTACCAATATAGACACCGGTTAGATCACACTGCAGGCCCTTAAACTGATTGATGCGGGAACCGATCGATGAGCATCGAACCCCCTACCCTCCCACATGGATTTCGGTTGCCTCGACAAGGACTCGGGCGAAGTGGAGTGCTACTTCGAAATACGTAAATAAATTTTCAGTAAACGAAACTAGATTCGTTATATTACACATTTTAGAACATACGCATTGTAATTGATATTTTTAGTTGGATTCGTGTTGTTTTTGGGTCGCGTAAACATGCGGCTCTTCTGACAGTAAGTTAGTCGGGGTGTCAGCGCGGACAGTGAATGTTAGCTGAATTAAACGCGTTATGAGCGTTACCCATTGTTATCGCTGCAATTTGTATTAGTTTAGTTCACGATGCAAACAGAATTGAGACCGGTTAGCACGCGACGCGATAATGTGCCCAGTCGTAAGTAATTGTGACAAAATATCGAGTGATTGTACATACAAAAATATCGTTAGTGTATCAATAAATAATTAATTTGAGAAATTCAATATTTTAGATTGTGATACGGGTACGACTTGCGCTATCACGATACAAATGCGTAAGTACATTGACTGTAAGAGCTCTTTGGTACTTGTTGAGTTCGATAAATGACAGGTAATCTAATGCCCTATTTCACCTGTGATACAATTCCCTAAATATTTATTTACTTTGTATTACGTAGTTAAAACCAATTCGTTTATAAGTGATACCAAATTGAGAATAGTAAGGTGATCATTTAAAGTGAAAATGGGCACGTGTGAGCTTTCTAAAGATCTAACCCCTAAAATTTTTCTAGAACTAAAAAAGAAAGGTATAATTTATCATCAAAGCACGTGACAAATATGAACGGTAAAGACGTGGATTGAAAAGCGAACCTATTACCTACCTTGTCTATTGCTCTATTATCTCAACCACTGCTAATACAAGCTTACGCTTATTTGGATTGGTAAAGGGAATAAGAAATATTGTATCATAATCAACATGGATAAATATTTAAAAAAAGGCAAAAAAGTTCCATTCCCTTTTGAAAAACAAATGTCTAAAAACAATCTTGAGTTAACAGATTGGCACCTAAACATTTCCAAAACTTTCTATTTACAGCAAATCCAGAAGCTACCGGATGTGTCGAGAAATTAGCAACATTCTTTTCCTTTCTTCTAGTTATTGTCACTTTCCCGTTTTCGCTGTTTGAATGTTTTAAGGTAAATAATAATTATTTATTTATTTTAATAATTTATAACAGTGCATTTTTGTGTCGTCAGCAGCATAGAACGCACCACAAGATTATGCGAGAAGAGGTCACACCAGCTTCAACTTTTGCTTTTCATCAACATTTCACCGATGCCTACAATTCTTCTGCGACAAATGCATTTTCAGTTTTTTAAATGCGTTGCAAAGCTCCCTTTAGGCTCTTATATCAACTGGTATAATTATGATCAGTGGGTAACCTTTATAGTTACGCCCTTGAAATACACCTATTTTAAGGGGCTATTTCCAATGTAAACGAATAAAACATCTAATTAACTACCTTATTACGGCAGAATTTATAAGGTGCTAATAGATTTATATGCAAAGCTCATCGCAAAATAAACCTTTGCAAACGAAGCGAAAATAACACAAGAAACACCGGTGCGAGTTGTTAATGGCCCAACATTTTATCTATTGACAGATTGACAGGTATTAAATTACAATGATCTAACAATTTAAAGATCTTTTTATTTTACGCTTCACACTTTTATCGGGCTTTTAAATCGGCTCTCGCTGGCTGCCAACTTTTAAAAAGAATGTAATTGATCTCTAGATCAACAATCAAGAAATAATAATGTTCTTTCTAAATGTGAGTAACATTTTGGAGATTTTGGAAGATTTTTAATTTAACTTAGTATGCGACATGTGGACCAAGCAAAAGAACAAATTACTTTGATCAATGGAAATTGCTGTTGTTTCTTATTAAACATTTTAATATTGTATTATATTATCAATACACACCGATAGCTTTTTTTTTATGGATACAAAATAAAGCAAAATGTAGAATCAGTCAAATCCATGGGAACAATAAAAGTTAAAAACCATCATGCGGCACACCCAATAACACATTATAGTTCTTGCTATTCACGAGGGCGCATGAGCTTTAATTATATGTCGTGTATAATATGCACATTGCGTAAGTGTGAGTGCCTGTCACACAGATACGACACACACACACAACCATGAGCCACGCGCACTCGTGAATTGCAAGAATTATACCAGTTTCTCTCTAAATATATAGAGAAAATAATCGCCTTCAGAATGCGTTTCCGCCATGTCTAACATTTTTTCCCCTCCTTTTCCCAGGTAGTACAGGAGTTCGAACGCGCCGTGATATTTCGTCTAGGGCGATTAAGGAGTGGTGGCGTCAGGGGCCCGGGGCTTTTCTTCGTGTTGCCGTGTGTTGACTCATACAGGAAAGTGGACTTACGGACAGTGTCATTTGATGTACCACCTCAAGAGGTACATTATATTATGTCATGACTCATTGTACTTTATTATCTTCTAGGTATATAATAAAATGAACTTAAAAATTATTTTAACTAAACTGACTACAAACGCCACTACAAAATACCTACATCAATTGTGCCTATAAAATTTGAAGAGTTCCCTCGATTTCTCAAAGATCCCATCATCAGATCCTGACCTGTTGACTATGGAATCACCTGGGAAATATACTCTTTCAAACAAAAAAAGAATTTTCCAAATCGGTACAGGCGTCTTCGAGTAATCGGGGAACATGCAAAAAAATAACAAAAAAGAATCCGACGAATTGAGAACCTGGAGTCGGTTAAAAAAACCAATTGCCGAATGTATGTAAGCACATCACTTCAAAACAGCTGTACCTATTTGGCTAATTCTTTTTTTGTCATGTTTGTAATTGTCAGGATAATGTTTATATGAAAGTTTTTGGAAAATCTACCGGAAGTGTCGGAAAGAATGGTACTTTTGTATGATTCCTTTATTAGTCAACTAGCTGTTGTTAGTTTTTAATAATCCCGTGGGAATGGTTTGATCTTCCGGATTAATAGCCTTCGGTTCGGTTCTCGTCGGGTGACCGCCCTCGACCACCGACTTACCGCATCGCATTGTTCGCCCGAGCTATTTTTTCTTTTTGCTCGGCTTCTAAGAGTCATACCAAGATATTGAATAGCCTTCCTCAAGAATTGGGCTATCAGATACAAAAATAATTTTTCAAATCCGACTGATAGTTCCAGAGATTCGCGCGTTCAAACAAACAAACTCTTGCACTTTATTATATTAAAGTATAGATTGCACCCGTGCGAAGCTGAGCGGATCGATTAAACTGTAGTTAAGTACCTACTTGTAATGTATTCCATAGTCTAAAAATACAGCAACATAAATACTGACGTCCATGGTATCCATAAGTTTTGCAAAATTTTGTGCACATGTAAAAATTTCAGTGAGGCAATAATTTTGCATTTATCGTTATTATTCTCCATTCACCATTCTGATTTACCTATCAATTTACGTAACAGGAACGTATCAGGAAAACTTTAAACCTATATGCACTAGGGTGGAGTGAAAAAAAAATTTTTCGAATTTTTTTAGTCCTGTATTATCAATTGTTGACTCATGGCCGAAGATGTATAAATCCTAAATTTCAGACTTCTACGTCAATATCTTCAGGTGGCGCACTTCACTTGAAGTTTCGAAAATTAAATAAAAAAAGGGTTGCAAACATGAGGTAATAAAATATATTATAAACCTGTTTTTTTCATATTCTAATAATAAATATATTAAAGCAGGAAACATTAATGTAATAAAAGTATCATAATAAAGTTTTAAGTGTCACTATCAGGATTTTCTGGATTTTCTTTTTGATGAAAATATTGAGATTTTGTCTCAAAAATTGGTAAGTCTTGCCTACCTTTTATTTTGGCTCTTATGTAACCATCTCTTGCTTTTGACCCACAGACAGATGATGCAGCCTCTGTTACAAGCTTAACACATCGTTCCACTGCCTGAGTGTGGCAAGGAAACTTCTGAAAATACAGCAAATTTTCTCCTGACGAAATCATGTTTGTTATTTCTGTATCACTGTATTTCATCGTCATTGGGGGTTCAGTAATTTTTTCTTTTGACCAATCTATTAAATCAAAATAATGCGATGCTCCGATTTGAAGTTGAGGAATCTTAAACTCCCGTACTTTTTTTCCTTTGGCCTGTTTCCTTGCTTTTATTATTCTTTGAAGCGCTTGTTCCCTTACGTGTAAATCACTGTCTTGTAACATAGCCAGTAACAAATTTTCTGGGTGTATAAAAAATGAATTTCGTTGAATAGTTTTTAAGACGATATTCTTCAAGTCATCTCGTAAGTACAACGACCTTCTAACCATGTTAAAAACATGAATCGGACCATACTTACAGGAAGGCTTAGTCTTGATATCAAACCAGGTTGGTGCGTACACTTTCATAATGAAAATGACCAGTTCCTTGAGGTTAACTGATGGTTTCTCTGTTCCTACATATAAACGAAGAATTCTATTTGCAAAAGTCAACCATCGCGAGTGTGCTAGCTTTCCTGGATCTTTGAACGAATAACTTCAAAGAATCTTTGTAAAACTCTTGCTTTTTCGTTTGACTGCGTAATTTCTTTATGTTTTTGTACTTATTATAATATGATATCAACCTGGCAAGAACTTGTTGATGACTGATGGTAGGAATCGATGATTTATTCCATAATTTCTCGATGTCAGTAGAAACTAATTCGCATATCTCCTGTATTGAAGGGTCTTTTCCATTATTCAACACAATCAAATCATTTCTTATCCATAAATAATATCTAATAACATCACAATAGGTCGGCAACATATTATCACTTAGTTTATTTGGTTCACCAAATATAGGGCAACGCAAATCTCTCCGAGTTTTACGCATACTAATAGTTTTAGTTTGCCACAAAAACACTTATTATCGGGTTGATTTTATGAAATTAGCTCAAAGTTTATGCCTTAATGCAACTTTAGATTGAATTTACGGTAAGTAATAATTTTAAAGGCAAGACAGGACTTTATAGAAAGCGATAATAACATTATATGGTCAAAACTGTATTAATATCACTTCTGTATTGAGGAGGAAAGTAAATAGTATAAATTGATATTTTTTTTAAATCTACCCTACGTGCGCCACCTGAAGATAAAGTCTCAGGTCCTTGATTTTTTACATGGATGATATGCTAATATAGGATCAACAATTGACGACACAGGAGAAAGGAAATTCGAAAAAAAATTTTTTTTTGCCGTTTTCGCTCCACCCTAATATGCACTCCTCTAAATACTACCAGTACTGAAATTAAATAAAGGTGAGTGCTTACTTTGATAAGACTCTCATCCTATATTTTTCATTATTACTTATATCATCATTATTACTTACTATGGATTCCAAAAAAGGAGGAGGTTCTCAATTCGTCGATTTTTTTTATGTATGTACCCCGATTACTCGAAGACGCCTGGACCGATTTGGAAAATTCTTTTTTTTCTATGAATGGATATACTTGGTGGTCTCATTGCCGTCAGGATCTGACAATGGGATCCTGGAGAAATCGAGGTAACTCTTCAAATTTTATAGTCCCGAGTTAATATTTTATAGTGGCGTTTGAAGTCGGTTTTGTAAAAAGAATTTTTACGTTTATATTATTTTCCCATTTCTATATTTCTCTCAAACCGGGATTTACTAGTAGTATCGTTCTTTCAATTCACGAGGGAGCGTGAGCTTTACTTGTGGTTACGTCGTGTACATGCACATTGCGTAAGTGTGTGTGCCTGTCAGGAGCCTAGGTGGGAGCGGTCAGGTGCGAGCAATCTCTCGCTCACACTTATACAGATACGACACACACACAACCATGAGCCACGCGCCCTCGTGGAGTGCAAGAACCACAAACATATAAGAGTAAGCAGACCTAACATAATTTTCACAACTACATCTAAACGAATAAATAATATCTTCGCTTGCTTCTCTCCAACAAAAAATATATGATTCTATCTCTTTTACTTCTGTTGTTGCAACACTTACGCACTCATAGACATAATTGAGCTTGAGGCAATTCGTAAGCTACAAATAAGAGCAGTATGGTGCAATATGTCAATTTGTCAAAAACAACAACATAACCTGCGAGTTGTTTATTCTTTTAAATTTGCTTTAAAATCGAGTCTAAAGAATCAAAAATTCTGAAATAAAATGGTGAAGTGTTGTGCACCTCTGTGTGGCAATTCTCCGTATAGGAAAACACCTGCAATTACTTTTCATCGGTAAGTTTTGATGTGCTATAGACTCGTAATTTGGTTATATGCTTACTGTGTGATTATTAATAATCGTTCGGCATGTTAGAAGCAGTCCCTAATTATTATATACGCAAAACTCGTAGACAGTTATAGTAATTTTGGTTCTAGTATATTCCTGTTGCAATATTTATCAATTAATTAATATCAGGATCTTGTTTGTCGTTTCATATACTTGTACAATTTGACAGGGCCGTATTCAGGCGCAAGTTTTGTTTAGTGGGTATATTTTGATTAAATAATTAGTCTGTTTTTGCCTGCCTGTTTTAAGATGTATTGGATTGTATTAATTTTTATTTGTATTGTATTGGACTTAGGAAAATTAATCGTGGAAGCAATACATAGCATAGTTTCATTAAATATTGTAAAATTTTTACTTTTTTTTGAAAAGAGCGACCGCCGAGTTTCTTGCTGGCTCTTCTCGGCGGGAAAGGCATTCCGAACCAGTGGTAGATTCATTGACGATTCAAAAGTGCTTGTGAAAGTTTATTTGAAATAAAATATTTCTATTTCTATTTCTATAAAAGTAAGGATAAATTATAAAATTAAATCATTTTTCAGCTTTCCAAAGGATGAAAATATAAAAAATGCCTGGTTGATGCAGACGAATAAAAAAAATTGGCAGCACAAAACATCGAGTGTGCTATGTTCTGAACATTTTGAAGCACATTTAGTGGATTGCAGTGGTTTTCGTACCGTCCTTACTTCTAATGCAATCCCAATGATTTTTGATTCATCATTACAAGTAAGTTTCTAGTTGTTCTTATATTTAGGTACCAACCCAAAACATCTTGCCATTTAAACGTAAATATTGACAGCTATACCCATACATATATAGCTGTGTACCTATTTGTATTACCTATTAAATTGTTAATACTAGACAACTGATAATTTATTACTCTTGTTTTCAGCATATGTCTACATCATCAGTAAAAGGTCCAGTAGAAAGAAAAGCTGCTGGAGATCAAGTTTTGATGGGCTTGCAAAATTTACAGCCTAGTAATACTATTAATAAAGAGTATAGAGTAATACTATTCCTTATTACGTTATTGAAAAGACTGAGACATATGGTTTATTTTGTTATTTTTATAAGTTTAAAATGTGTAATACTATTCTAATAAGGTTATTGAAATGAGTGATACAGGCTGAATAGAATGTAAGAGTTAATTAAACTACTGTTGATGTTATCGTATTATCAATGTTTGTATTTCTAAAAGATATTATTAGAGAAAAAGTTGCTTTTTGATTTTGTTTTATTTATCTAATAGATATATCTTTTGGGTAGATTTTGTAAATCATGTTTTGTTTTGATTTTATTAAATATTATTTTGTAACATTATTACTTGTTTGATTACAAAACCGCGAAACTTAGCACATTAGAATCCATTTTCATAATTAAGAATTAATTTATAGAATTAAGTTTACAGAATGTAAAATAAGAGTTTAACCTACAATTTGATGGCAACTTTCCGTAGTTTCCATATTATTTCAAATTACAGATATTAAATACTCTCCAGTCCCTTCAACCTCGCTGAACCTCGCTTTTCGAAGTCCGGCTCTGTTTACTGTCAATGTGTGCGTGAGATTTGTATGTAGGCGTAATTGGAACGCCAATTTTTTCTTATGTTAGGTCTGCTTACTCTTATATGTTTGTGGCAAGAACTATACGTACCGGTATTGAGCCAAATGGGATGGAAACCCTACTATGCATCCGCAAATTATAAACTTGAAGAGAACACATGGCCGCAAACAAAGGCGATACTGAATTGGCATTGGTATTGAAAACAGTTAACCCAAATGCCGGCCATTCAGCCGGTCCGCTGATTGATGTGCGTATAAACTATCAATCAAAGTTTTACGACGTAATAACAATCGCTTCTTGTTAACCAGTTGTTACTGTTCTGGATTAAACTGTGTCTATTAATACAATAATTTATTAGCACGGCTTCTTAGCTCAGGAAAATAGAAAATACGCTCCCATCCGGAAGAAAGCATAAAACTTGGCATGCATGTAGCTTTGGCATACATGACTCAATGTAGAAATAGAAACATGTCGAGAAATCATTTTTTCCCCCCTCCTCCCCTATTTTGTATCCCAAGTCGTGTTTTTTAAAGTTTTCACGAAAACGGTTAATAGCTACGAAAAACTGTCAAAGGCCGAAATGTTCTTCATTAAATTATTTACAAAACATTCCTTGGAAGTATGTTTTAAATTAGTGTGCCTATAACAAAAAAGCCATTCCAACATTAGTCTTCATGAGACTAATAGTGACTCTATTTAAAATAAGTATGTACTTACTTATGGTGTTCATTTTGAGCTTTAAAGTCCTATAATTTTATCGATCAAAGTTAACAAAGTTATGAAAATAACCAATAATAAAATTAATTAAAGGTAATTCCGCCGCAATGCACTTTACCTGTTTTACAAGATTAATCTAGTTCATTTTATGTTTTTACACCCGTTAAACATCATAATTTGTGTATGATCAATGTTTATTTAGACGTCGAGATCTGTTAAAATACAAACCGCAGACGACCTCATTTGTTAGCCAGATTTATACATAGTAAATCGACTTTTCGTAGTAAAAGACCAGCAAGGTTAGCATTACCATGATTCACGTATATTTCTTTACTGATACGTGATACTTCATCCGCGTGAATTTAATTATTAAAAATTCCTCGGAAACTCGTTGATTTTTTGGTATAAAAATGCCTATGTCACTCTCCAACACCTCAACTAAGTGGCTGGATACGGATGGATGCAAAAAATCTCGTCGAACCGTAGCTCTGTTGCGGCGTAATTGAAGGACAAACCAACGAACAAACATCAATGTCATCCACACATTTATGTGTATCCACTGAATACTAGTGACGTGTTAAACGACGTGTGGAAGGAGCTGAAAAATTTCATAAGAAGATTACAAACTTACTAAATATTTTGTAAATTAATTTTCTCTTCAGGTGCTTACAAGAGATTCCGTTACTGTAGCGGTAGACGCTGTCGTATATTATAGGATAAAGGAACCTTTGAACGCCGTCATCAGGGTAGCAGATTACAGGTAAATACACCTACAGTACACACAGTATTTATAAATGCATTTAATTGCAATTTACAGAACGAAATATCTGAGTAGGTACGACATATCGAATATAGGAAAAATGAGCCGTGGACCGCTGCAATTTTCTTTCTAACTATGTATAAGAAAGAAGATTGTTTTTTTAATGTAGATTAACTGAACATCTTTGCTGTTTATTCCCCATAGTATTTTTATATTAATTTTAATTAAACTCACATATAGGGGCGTGTTATAGGGGTGTGTTTCTTATAGTGGTGTTTTTTTCTGCAGTGCATCTACCCGGCTCCTCGCAGCCACAACTCTACGTAACGTGCTTGGAATGAGAGACCTGGCTCAGCTGCTCTCCGACCGCGAAGCCATCAGTCACATGATGCAAACAAACCTGGACGTAGCCACGGACCCTTGGGGAGTTGAGGTGGAGAGAGTTGAGATGTAAGAGATCTTGAGATGCATTTGTATAAGCAAAAACCAAAAGCGAAGTATTATAAAACGTTAAATCAATTTTTTTTTGTGAATGTATCACGCATTAGGGCTGGCACAGCTGTGGGCGGAACGACAGAGGATTTTGTATCAATTAATATTTTATATTTATCCAATCGAAATAAAGTATTTCAAAGCTCGAAGACCGATCTTAGAGCATCGCAATTCTCTCTGGTGTATTCTTCAGCCTCCTCTCTATAGCAAAGAGCAAGCAGGAAGGATACCGCAGTGGAAGGTGAGGCGTCGATATACACTAGCCATTAGGTATTCCATATTAAAATAATTATGCAAAAATTGTGTATGAAATAATAATTCTAAATTAATTATTTCGTACTTTTTTTGATCTATTCTGTGTTATTTTTTCTTTATTATATTGCTTATAGATGCGTTTGCTATAAATGATGTATTTTTCTAGTAAAGACGTCAGATTACCGGTCCAGCTGCAAAGAGCGATGGCAGCAGAAGCCGAGGCGGATCGGGAGGCGCGAGCGAAGATCATCGCCGCCGAAGGTGAAATAAAGGCCTCAAAGGCTTTAAGAGAAGCTTCACTTGTCATGATTGACAACCCTACTGCTCTGCAGGTAAGATCTTTTCTTGAAAATATATTTCTAAGTCACTCTTCTTCTTCGTGATGTTCCCGTTCCTAGGATCAATTAAATCAAAAAGCCATAGATTAGGCGAGGTTCAGCGTCTTTTATATAACTACTCAAACTCAGCTTACAGTGTGAAGTTGTTATAGCAATGTTATAGTGACAATAAAATCACTTTGACTTTGAGTATTTGTCAAAAAGATGCCTCTTCATAGTTCATACCGATCCGTAGGTCTGCATTGCGCCCTTCCTATTATTCTAAACCGACTTTGAGTAGGCTTCTTATCTTTCTAATATCTTACTTCTTTCTATCTTAGTTATATCCTTTCTGATATTAGTAATAATATAAAATCGAAGGTGTGTTTCTTTGTTGGTTTGTTGGTTCGTCCTTCAATGTTGCTGCAACAGAGCTATGGATCGAAATGATTTTTATATGGGTACGGTTAAGGATCTGGAGAGTGAAATAGGCTAGGTACTTTTTAACCCGGAAAATTAAACAGTACCCGCGGGATTTTTAAATTCCACGCGGACGAAGTACCGGGCATCAATGGACTTCCACAAAGTAAATTGTCCGTTTCCATTCAATATCTTTGATATTTTGTTACAGTTACGCTACCTGCAATCACTGAACACGATATCGGCAGAAAAGAACTCTACAATAATCTTTCCGTTCCCCATGGACTTCCTTAGAACTTTCCTGAGTGGTGGTGGAGCGGGCCCCAGCATACCGCCCCCACCACTCCCAATCTAAATAAATTATTTCAATTCCAGCTGACTGTTTTATTTTTACCCAAGAATGGTTATAAAGTTATTCAGTTTATAATTATATTATGTTTCCAAATGAATCAGCGAGTCGCGAAGCTAAAATGGAAATAGGACGATAACAGACGAATAACACGGAGCCGCTGGATGTAGGCGGCGAAAGACCGAGGCCAGCAGAAGTCGATGCAAGAAACCTTTTATCCAGCAGTAGATGTCTATCGGTTCATAAAGAAGACACAGGTATCCTTAGTAAAACAGCGATGACAACGCTTTTACCTCGATCCGACCTCTGCAATGCTAGCTAGCGCCGTTTAATTTTAGACGGAGTCGTAAGTCGGTCGTAACTAACCATCATTTCGAGATAGCAATCAATTACGATTAAGTGCTAATTCGCTATCGAAAAAGAAACATCTTTGATGTTCATGTTTTAAAATAAGTATGAACCCATTCCGAAATTTTCCGCGCTTAAGAGTTAGGGTGACAATATGATACGCGACGTTGCATCCGTCTGCATAAGGTCTGCATGTAGGAAAACCTTGGTCTGCATTGATTAGATCTTAACTAAGTAGTGTTTATAATATTATACTCTTGGTTCTTAACTAGGACTGCTTCGAGTATTAACTGGAATGCTTTAAGTATACACGGTGTTATTTTATTCCCCGTAAACCCTGAAGGAGGTGAATGTGCTCATGAAACTGAAAAACTTTCCCCAAGGAACATAGGTCGAAATATGAAAAAAAATTTTGGACCTCCCATAGTAAATCAATCAGCTAATCGTCAATTTTGTATGGAGGGTCCAATTTTTTTTTCATATTTCGAGCTATATCCTTGGGGAAAGTTGTTCAGTTTCATGAGCACATTCACCTCCTTCAGGGTTTACGGGGAATAAAATAACACCGTGTATAACCCACGTATAACCAAAGCAAAGTTGCTGGACTGGGACCTTCTGGGACGTATAATTCATTCATGAAAAACTTTTTGATCAAAAATATCATCTTTAAAAATCTGTCAACCTGAAAGAAAAGTCGCATGTAAAAATCAAACACAGTGCTCAGTGATAAAATCTTTTTGTTTACTATAACTACCTGTATGTTAAGTAAAATACTATTATTTTACCCCTCCTTTTAGAAATTAATTTTATTTGTGATTTTCTTTCACCAGGTATATTTTTATGACTTACAAAAGGGCCTACACTAAAATGGATCGCAGTACACACGTAGATTTAACTAGTACGTATTTACTAATTAATTTATTACCTACCTACTTATTTCCATTTATACAAATCTTATTTTCATCCTTTTTATGATTTTCTATGATTATACTAGAAATACACCGAGAGACACTAAAAGAAAAACTATTCAGATTCCTTGCAATTTTCATGATAATCTTATTTCCAATGACTTTATTGATTTGCTTCAAGGTTAGTATGTAACTAATTAATATTTTATGAACACTCCTAATGTATAAAATTAATCATTGTCATTTTAGCTTCGCCATAAAGAAGTAACCTACCTACTACTAATCTTTAGAGTTTTCCATTATTTTTCTTAAAAATAGAAGCTATGAAAAAAAACTTCCGGTGTTCAACCAACTTGCCTAACCAGCGAAATCTTCCGCCGCGATGCAATGCTGAATAATTCGTCATGTAATCTTTTTGCACTAGCTATTGCTTTAATTTAGAGATGCATTGTCCAGCAGGTTGTGAAACAGTACAAAAGAGCAGTAATTTTACGTTTTGGACGAGTGAGAAGTGATTCCCCAGCCGGACCTGGTATCATTTGGGTAGTGCCTTGTACGGACATTGTGACATTTATCGATCTCAGGACTCATTCCTTCAATTTAGAACCACAGGAGGTATTAGCTTAAGTATCTGGTTTATTACTTTTTATTTATCTACTAATGCATTACGAAAACTTATATTTATACAACGTGTATTGAAACTCCGAAATAATACTGAAGGAGGTGAATGTGCTCATGAAACTGAACAACTTCCCTCAAGGAACATAGGTCGAAATGTGAAAACAAAATTTTGGACCTCCCATACAAAATTGACGATCAGCTGATTGATTTACTATGGGAGGTAAAAATTTTTTTTTTTAATATTTCGACCTAGGTTCCTTGCGAAAAGTTGTTCAGTTTCATGAGCACATTCACCTCCTTCAGTATTATTTCGGAGTTTCAATTCACGTTGTATATTAATATACCTAGTTAAATTGTAAGGATAGTCAGTTTACATTTAATTTTGGTAAGTCTTTATTACATTATTGGAACTTCTTATTAGACACCGTCCGTTTATTGACTGAAACTGTTCGGTGAGACGAAAGTTTAACCGTTCTCCGCAGATACTAGTTTATTTATTACAAATACTAGGTTTATCCGAGTTTGTAAAGCTCTTAAGTTCAGTAGAATAATAAACGTCATTTTTCAGATTCTCACGAAAGACTCTGTGACTGTTACTGTGGATGCTGTGGTTTACTCACATGTTATGAAGCCTTTAAACTGTATGCTTAATGTCCAATCATATAAGTACATATTATACATTTAAATAATTAAAATATCATATTGTTCCACTATCTCTGCTTTATATTTTGGTCACTATTACAGACACGCGACAGAGTTATTAGCTATTGCTATTTTAAGAAATATTCTGGGTCAATACACACTAACTGATCTGTTGACAAACCGTGAATCAATCAGTCATGCGATTCGCAATGAAATTGATAAAGGAACCGCCGAGTGGGGCGTTGAAGTGGAACGCGTGGAAATGTAACGATTGCTCTTAGAAATTTTACTTGACCTTGATTTAACATTATTAATAAGTAGTAAGTAGAGGGGCCATTAAATTCATAATTTTTTTATTTCATAACAAGATAGACCTTGACTGCGATCGCACCTGATGGTAAGTGACGATGCAGTCTAAGATAGTAGCGGACTAACTTGGACGGAGTATGAAGCAGTAGTATTAAAGCCGGCACGTCTTTGACGGTAGGGTGGTAGAGACAATGTAGAAATTATAAATTCCCAAATTGCCCCGTCGGGAATCGAACCCGAGTCCTCCCAGTTATAAGACCACAGTGCTCACCACTGCGACAGTAAGACGTTGTTCAATAAGACGATATATTTATACAATTATATCAAAATGTATAAATAAAAAA
Source organism: Hipparchia semele (assembly GCA_933228805.2). Lineage (NCBI taxonomy): Eukaryota > Metazoa > Arthropoda > Insecta > Lepidoptera > Nymphalidae > Hipparchia > Hipparchia semele. The sequence goes on from OW121714.1 coordinate 10,749,817, forward strand.
TGGTTCATCTATATCCTTTTTACACAACTTTTACGTGTAATCGCGACAACAACAAAAAATATTGTACCTACTTATATCTGTTTATTTACAAACAGAAAGGATGTGATTTTGCCTTATGAATTACAAAAAGCAATGGCCGCTGAGGCTGAAGGAACACGAATTGCCAAAGCGAAGATCATAGAAGCCCAGGGTGAAATAAAAGCTGCGGAAAATTTGAGAGATGCCTCAAAAATCATGGTTGAAAACCCGCAAACTATACTTGTATTTAATTTTTTATCTTAATTAAATTGTACATGTGACAATCATTAAGTGTCTGCAGGCATTATTTTTTACTATAGCAGTGGTAACATCAATTAATGTTCAGAATGTTTCTGAAACTATAGACTCTTGCCTACTAAAATGATGAAAAAAATAATCGCCAGCCAACACATTTTGATTCACTTTTGTGATCTTTATTTTTTTTAGCTAAAATTTTATTCTTGTTTCATGTACTTAATCAATTTTTCAGCTGAGATATTTGCAAACTTTAAACTTTATTGCATCGCAAAATCGAACATCAATTTTCTTTCCATTTCCAATATCGATTCCGAACATCAATGATACTTCAAGATAAAAACTTTTTGATCAAACAATAAAAGAAAATCTGAGAGTTCATATTATTTAATACCTGTACAGTGTGTAACGAGAGAGGCCATTGACATAACACATCAATAAAATCAATTTATATTTATATTTTTTCATAACAATTCTAATAAAATGCAACATAGAAATAGGTCCCAAAATAATGTTAGTAAAGAACACCCGCTGACTAACAACACCGCACTAGACTTGGAAAAAGGTGTTGCACATAATAACTCTCATATATCTTTGACTCAAAATCGACGTTGTTCAACGGCAGTTCAGAGAATGCAAAGTAATAAAGGTATGCATTGATTTAATATAATTTAAGTACCTAATCAAATACTTAATAAAAAAATATTTAATTTTGTACTTTAATTATATTACAGTTCTTTCAATTCACGACGGCGCGTGGCTCATGGTTGTGTGTCGTATAAGTGTGAGCGAGAGCTTGCACGCGCCTGACCGCTCCCACCTAGGCTCCTGACAGGCACGCACACTTACGCAATGTGCATGTACACGACGTAACCACAAGTAGAGCTCTCGTGCCCTCGTGAATTGCAAGAACTATACCTGTAATTACTCTACTTTTCTATTTACAGAAGACAACCTTGTTGAAAAACTTGCGGTGCTGTTGTCAATTGTTATTTGTATTATAACATTCCCTTTATCACTATTATACATTCTCGTGGTTTGTGCTTATCGGCTTATTTAAGTAGTTCGTAACAATATTTTATATAGAATAGAATAGAATAGAATAGAAATATTTTTTATTCAAATAAACTTTTACAAGCACTTTTGAATCGTCAATGAATCTACCTAATAATCTATAGGTATCTTTCTAAATTTTTTAATTGAGTTTTGATTAAAATTTTTCTAGGTTGTTCGGCAATTCGAAAGAGCTATAATTTTGCGTAATGGAAAAGTGTATAGAAATCGCGCATTTGGTCCTGGACTCATGTTTTATTTACCCTGCGTAGATTCTATTAAATTTGTTGATTTGAGAACATACTGTTATGCTGTTCCGCCGCAAGAGGTAAGTATGAAGTATCGTACTTTACTATATAACTGTATCTTATTTAATGTTATATTGGTGTTCATGAATATTTTTTATTTGCAGGCGTTGACTAAAGATTCTTTGACAGTTTCCGTGGATGCCGTTGTATTTTATAAAATATTCGATCCAATACTTGCTATTATAAGTGTCACCGATTATAAGTAAGCGAATTTAATCTATGAATTAAATGTTCCGCAACTTTCGAAGGTCCAATCCTTAGTTGCTGCCATTATGTAAACTGGAAAATAACTATGAGTGCTTCCTAAAGTAGTCGATAACTCATAACGCTATCAATGGTGTTGATAGTAAATCTTAGAACTAGTGGATGCCCGCGACTTCAATTCAATCAAGAGTTCCTAAATCATTACATTTAGGTGGGTAGAATTCTGCAGCATCAGGATTGAGGAGATAGGAATTTAACGATGTAGTCTTTACTTGTCACCTACAATAACTATAGGGGGCAGTACCCGTTCAGCATCAGGAGTGAAGAGTTCGAACCCAGAGTTTTTATGGGACCATCTCGAAAAGTTTTTGTATCGATTAAAAAATCGGCCCAGCCGTTCCCGAGATTAATCGAAACAAACAAACTGACAGACAGATATTTTTTTTTTAATTATAAGTAGGTACCGTATTAACTTTCATATGCAATACAATACGTTACTTGTTCATCCACAACGTTTCACTTATCACTCAGACTATCAACACACTACTTGGCTGCAACAACACTGCGTAATGCACTCGGTACTAGAAACCTCACAGAAGTCTTAGCAAATCGGCCTGCCGTCAGCCATCAAGTGTTTGAGTTCATGAAAAATATAACTCGAGATTGGGGAATTGAAATCGTCAAAGTGGAAATGTATGTAATTCATTTTTTCTTATCGGTTAAGTTTTGAGTGTATCTTATGCTCTATAAATATAGAGCGTGCTCTTACTTAATTCAGACTTAAGATAGAGTTAAAACAAGTCACAAATATTATGCTCTGTCATAAATCAGAATCTTGTGTTGAGTCTGAACAGAGTGAGATTGCGGTCTATAGATTTCAGCCTTATTGTTTCCAACCTAAACAGTCTAGGAAATAACAAACGAAACCAAAAAGCCTTTTCTAATAATTAAAAATTAATTCTAATTAACATCCTATTACATAATAAACATAAACATTACAGCAAAGACATTAGTCTTCCGCTGCAATTACAAAAGGCAATGGCAGCTGAAGCCGAATCAACCAGATTGGCAAACGCGAAAATAATCGTTGCAAAAGCAGAAATCGAGTCAACGAAAAGCCTTCAACTGGCTACCAATATTTTAATGGATAATCCAATGTGCATGCAGGTTTGACTAAACTTCGAATTCCTCTCGCTTTCTGCTACACGAATAGGAAGAGCCATTATATCAAAAATAATTTACTAAACACTTAATTCCTTCCGTTTATACTGCAACTAAATTAACTAGCAATTAATTTAAATATTTACGTACCGCCTTTGAGAGAAACTCGATGTAACTGCATAATGAGTCGATTACATTGTAGCTGCAATACTATTTCTGCGTAAAATAAGAATTTCAAACGAAATCTCGAACTCTAACCTTGTGAACTAGGTACACTTTTTTGGAATGGTCAGGTCAAGTTCGAATTGGAACATTCAGTGTTTCAATTCTGATATCATTTCCTTTTAAATCGCTCAGTTATGTAAAAGTCTATAGTTTATATTTATAAGAATAGCCAATGATTATAAAATTTTGTAATCAGATTGTACCAACCTTTCCAAAAAAAATATTATTTCTTTCAGCTTAGATATTTACAATCTCTGCATACAATCGCCGATGAAAAGACACATACTATTGTATTCCCTTTCTCTCCGGATCTTTTGAAAAACCTTTTTAGTAAGTGATTTGGTTCTTAAAAAGGCATATTAGTTTTTGGAAATATATTTTTTTTAACTTTTAACATGTTTTTATTTATTTAGCAAACATTAACAACAAACATAATAAATATTTAACAACACTTATTCTAGATTCTATCGTATACTTTGGCCTGAATTTCTCTTTTTTCTTTCGTTGTTACCACCGAAGTAGTAACCAGGGTGTAACTATTTCTCCGTTCCTCTGATGACAGCGTTGGAGAAATTCAAGCTTTAGTCTTTTCTTCGAAGTTAATTGGGACTAGTATTCTCCAGAGTCTTCTTGTTGTTGGTTCACTTGGGTATAGCGTACCGGTGCGTTGGGCTGGCCTCCTGGCTTTTTATGCACTGTAGCCTGAAAGAACCAGTATATTGTTATGTATCTAATTGTTGTCAATAAACTTAGTGTAACCAAGATTAATAATAATTGTAATACCATTTAGTATTAAGTATGCAAACGATATTTAATAACGTCATTTATCTAAACTTTTACTTTTTTGTACTTTTACACCAAATCTTACTCTGGTTGATATTTGGTGCACCGTCTTTCACAAGCGATTGGAAAGTGCAATGCGATTAATGAATAGACACTTAGTTCTTTTTTATTGTTTTATATCCAACTCTTTTGTCTAATCTTACGTACCTACCTTGGCAATTTTTTTCATTATTATCTTTGAACTAAAGAGATTCAAATAGAATATAGGTTTTTTAAATGCAAGTTAGCTTGAATTTAAGAAATTAATTACACTTCGTATTGCTTACTTACCTACAGCAATTAGTACTAAACATTTTTGGCAGTGATTGCCAAGTTCATTGATACCGTTTTATTTAGTAGTTTTAGTTGCAATTACATAACATCGCAATAACTTTTAAACAAATTTATTTCGATTTCACAAAGATTTCTGAGGGTTGTTACCCATTCTTTTAAGCCATAAGAAAGAGGAAAATTATTGTGAGGAAACCTGTTGGCAAGTTTTCTGTAGGTAATGTGCAAAAAGGTTTGTGAAATCTGCTAACCTTTCTTGGTCAGTCAGTTCTCACTTCTCAGTCTAGAGGAGATCGGAGACCCGGTGGAGGGTTACAGGGTTAGATGGCACGTGATCCTTCAACTTATTCACGTAACAAGAGTAATTTTCTTGGGATATTAATGCGATACGCTTTACAAAGATAATGTACCTGGAAACCATTTTTGTCATCGGCTGTATATCTCACTAGACGAATGGAACCGTCGGGTTCGACCAGAGAATATTCGCCGCGGACCACGTCTCCTTCGCGGGTCTCCTTGTGGTCCTGTTGGTTTCCACTGTGGGGGTCTTGTACACCATACGCGTAGTGGTAGTCTGGCTTGGCCTGGAACATGAGGAACATTACTTATATATCCTCTGGAACATGAGGAACCTTACTTATAATATCCTTTGGAACATGAGGAACGTTACTTATATATCCTCTGGAACATGAGGAACCTTACTTATGTATCCTCTGGAACGTGAGGAACCTTACTTATATATCCTACTTATAAATGCAAAGGTTTGGTTATATGGATGGATGGATGGATGGATGGATGGATGGATGGATGGGTGGGTGGATGTTTGTTACTCAATCACAACACATCGACTGCACCGATTTGGCTGAAATTTGGCACAGAGACAAATTATAGTGTGGAATAACACAAAGGCTACTTACTTTTTATCCCGAAAAATAAGGGAGCTCCCGCGGCTATTAAATACTAAACTAGAAATATTGTAAAATAGTCTTACTTTATAATCAACCGTCTTCAAGCGTTCGTATCTTGCCGTTTCTGGATCGACTTGCCCCCGTTGGTGATTGTATCCGTAGTCGGCATGTTGCTGAGCGCCTGGAGCCGCAGCTACCTGAACTTCGACGATTTTCCCACTGACTGGTCCGCTGAAACGGTTGTAAGAATACCCGCCCGGGGCTTGAACTGAGAAAGCGGGCGATGTCAGGGCCAGTAGCGCGAAAGTCTGAAAAGAATAGGTTCAATACATTAACAGAAGACCGTGAACTAAATAACAAACATTCGGTTAAAATTTTGTAATCGTAAACATGCTCATAAAAAGTAGAGCTACATTGTACTTCTTATTGAATAATAATTAGTATTGAATAACTTGGGATTTTCGACATCAAGTAAATCTATTCGGCCCTTAGGCCTTTTTACTTAAATAACAAAGCTTTAATTTTAACTAGCATTACCCCACAGCTGCGTCCACGTAGACTTAGGATTTTAAAAATACAGCGGAAACTTTTTTCCGGGACAAAAAATATAGTACATCCTATATCAATTTCTAGACACAACCATACAACAAATCTGTTGATTTGTGTTATCTGTTGCTGCGTGATTAAAGGACAAAGAAAGAAATACACCCTCTTTCGCATTTATAACATAGTAAGATGATGAATGGAATTGGCTTAATTTTCAAAAACTTTGCTAAGTAGGTACTTAGTGTACGGGCTTTCTTTGTGTCACAGTATAGCTTTGCAAATTTTTTCCAGTAGAACTTAGCTATGCAAACGCACATCACTCACTGTCTCTCACTGTAGATACATCACTTCATCGCACATGACATATTTAACTGGTAGAAATGTCGGTGAAAAGTCTTTTAAAATTATATTTTCTTACACACCGGGGGAAATCAGATAAACTTATACCATACTTAAAGTAGTATTTGGATTTTATTAACTGACTGCTGAGGATAAGTAAGAATAATTCGAGTAGGTACTAGGTACATCCTAAATCAAGATTGCACTGAAAAACAGTTTAAAGAATCACACTGCAAAAATACTGAACTGAAGCAAGAAAAGGTATACTTACCTACCTCCATTTTTGCTAAGTAGTTAAAATTCCCAAATATTTAAGTATAAAATTACAATTCATGGAAATGATATTGAATAAGTAGGTACGATAGCAAAAGCGAAACTATTGCTGATAAAAAAAAATATGAAATAAATTTGGCAATTTCCAATTCAAGAGATTGATATAATTTATCAACGGTCAAATTGCCGAATTCATTCAAGTACGAAGCTAAATAATTTTTAAGTAATACCTTAAGTACGAAAGCCATTTTGCTAGGAGGTCGGAACAGTTATGATCTGCACTGTATCGCGGGACTGATGGTTGCGCTGAAAATATTGTGGTTTTATACCGCTGCCTTATTTATGAAAGTACAAGTAATCACGAACTTATTTACGCGGATTGCAGCAAACTCAGAAATATGAATCAACAATATTTAGTATCGAACCGGTGATGTACCTAGCAATGATAGCATAGTGGTTAGGACTTCGGTCTCCTGTTCGGGGGTCGCGGGTTCGATCCTGGACATCACTGACTTTTCGGAGTTACGTGAGATTAAGCGATTAAAAAATCGCATGCTTCAACTGTGAAGAAAACGTTGTAAGGAAACCTGCATGCCTGAATGTTCTCCATAACATATCAAAAGTGTGTTAGCACTGGGCAAGCCGTGAGCATCGCGGACTAGATATGGCCTGAAACCTTTCAAAGGAGACCTGCGCTAGGTATTGAGCCGATGATGGGATACTAATGATGATTATGATGGTGATATACTTAAAAATAAGTAAAGTAATAATAATTAAACTTTTCCCTTACTAATGACAAAATTAAGTAGGTAGGTACACATTGCCTTTGTCTACTTAAGTTGACTGTAGATATGAGTGTAGGTAATGAGTATGGTACCTACTTGTGCAATAAAAATTCTTTTCAAAAAACCGACTTCAAACGCCACTACAAAGTATAAAAATAATTTTATTTTGTGCACGTTTGTTGAAGTTGGGTGGCTTAAATAGAAACGATGAAACCGATACGCGATGCTCACCCGATTTCAATAAGCATGTCTCTTATATGTCACCCTAATAAGTGTCGCGCATCGATTTTATCGTTTCTAGTTAAGCCCGCCCGACTTCAACAAACGTGCACAAAGTAAAATTATTTTTATACTTTGTAGTGGCGGGCGTTTGAAGTCGGTTTTTTGAAAAGAATTTTTATTTTAAGCTTTTTAGTGTAGCTTGTTCCTGCTCTCTTTCTCCCCTCCCTCCAACGCTACGGTATTAATGTGGTCTATACTTGGTACCTACAGTACTTATTAACAATATCAATTCGAAAGCGACAGTTCGTAATTCCTCCAACCCTGCATCATCAGGGTTGAGGAACTAGAACCTAAAACTCCATGCTGTCGTCTATGTTTATTACATACAATAACAATTCATGATCAGCAGTTTCTAAATCCCTACAATTTTGGTGGGCAGTACCCTACAGCATCAGGATTGAGGAGTAGGACCTGGAGCTCTAAGATCTAGTATATGCTTAGGCCAAGCATACCAATTCGTAAATGACATTTCCTAAAACCCCATAATTTAGCAGGAAAGTACCTCTGCAGCATCAGGCTTGAAGAGTTGAAGGTAAAAATTTTTATGGGACCATTTCGCGAGCTTCCTCTGTCGATTAGAAAAAAAAATCGCGTGAATCGGTCCAGAAACCCCGGAGTAATCGATGGACATACATAGAAAAAAAAAGATACCGGCCGAATTGATAACCTCCTAAAAAAAATAGTTTTTGTTTTGAGTAAGGCGTAGAATACACATGCTATATAGTAGCACAAAAGCATGCTAATTTCGAGCATACGTATGTATGTATGTATTTCTGTATGTATGTACGTATACGTACATATGAATGTATGTATGTGGCGTTTTGGAGACCATATGCGTGGACTGATTTTGATGATTCTTACGTCAATCGATTTGTGTTAATCTTGGGAGTAGGTAATCAAAATTCAGTAGGTATAGTAATATAGTTCAGTCAAAAGAAGGTTTAACTCCTGGAAAATTGCGAAAGTTTTGAAACTGCACATTAAATTATGAGTACCTAGGGATGAATATACCAAAAGTCCTAATGCGTACGAGGCGAGCTCTAGCGGCAATTAGCGGAAACAGGACCATTTTTTTTTTGGTTTTTTGTTAATATCTCGAGAACCTTTGGTCAAAGGTAAAAGTTTACTACTACATAATTGAAGCTTATTAAATTTGCAACAATAATCACACTAATATTATAAAGGCGAAAGTTTGTATGTGTATGTGTGTGTGTGTGTGTGTATGTTTGTTACTCCTTCACGCCACAACGAATGAACCGATTTGGCTGAAATTTGGAATGGAGATAGCTCATACCCAGGATTAGAACATATGCTACATTTTATCCCGGAAAATTACAGAGTTCCCATGGGAATTGAAAAACCTTGGTCCACGCGGACGAAGTCGCGGGCATCGTCTAGTGATTTTATACAGTTTCACTAAAAGATAGCTTTTTCGAAAAATCACGCTAGCGGCGCCCGGTACAATATGGCATTTGTAATAATATTTGACAATTTTTTGGGTACCAAGAGTGATTGAGAAAATAAAGTTCACAGTTATGTACAAAAAAAGACATATTGTTTATTAAACAACTAGCTTTTGTCCGCAGTTTCGCTCACGTTAAGTTAAATTTTTCAAACCCCTATTTTACCCGTTGTACCCCCTTAGTATTGCAAATTTCAACCCTTTCAACCTGATCGGTCCTTTTTTTTAATAGCATGTTTATTCCAGGCCTTACGCTTTTACCGGTATCTGATGGTTTTATAAGTAGGTACATACCTATGTAGTATAGATATGTACCTACTTACTCTATTACTCTTTGTCATTTTTGTGTCTTTGTCAAATGTCAATGTCAATTTGTGATGGTTTATCAATGTAGCCAACATAATACTTTCCATTTTGGTACAAAATTTAGATTTTTTTTAATTCAGTGCTTAATTCATTTTAGAGCCAAGTGAATTATCTAACACGGTTTTATGAATGTTTCTTTTATTTTAGGTACCCAAGAAATAATTATATTTACCGTTAAATAATTATCTTCCAATTATAAAACATTACAGACAGCTGGGGCCCAAGTCTGCTATTGCAATTGTAGTTCAATTGTCTGTCAATGACATAACAATTGTTATTTTTTTCATTGATAGACAATTGAACCCCTGGGCCCCAAGTCAAATTGCTAAAAGTAGCAATTGGGATGTCATTGATAGACAATTGATCTACAATTGCAATAGCAGACTTGGGCCCCTGGTATATTAATAAGAATACAGCAAGGCGATCGGCTAAAAATTTATCAATCCTTAAAGGACAGCATCAATGTCAAAATATGGCTTTTGGCCAATCCCATTGGCTAAAAACCATATTTTGACATTGATGCTGTTCTTTAAGGATTGATATATTTTTAGCCGATCGCCCTGCTGGATAGGATGCTATTTCAATGGAAAGTAATGAAGGTAGGTATCCGAATTTTGCTTTAAAAAGGGAAAGAAATCCTATAAGTATTAGCTATTTCGACTCCAAATAAATCATCATCAATTATTACTCTCTTTTATTTCAAGATACAATATGTTCACGAACAATATTTTTCAATGGTTTAAGCAATTTTTTGAACATAACTAGCACCATCTCATCCATTTCCGAAGCTGCTTTAGTACATTTTTTAGGAAAATAGTTGGCCACACTATTGTAATTCATGACATTTTCAAAATCCAAAGCAATCCAACAAAGAGAATGTAATCACTCCGCAATCCAAATCCAAAGATTGTCAACAATCAACAGTAGGTTGGTTTATTTTAATTTACCTACCTACTATAAACCAATAAAATAATCTAAAGGCTAAACCTACTATTATAGGTAGGTATTATTGACTTATTTTCTGTTCAGATATGTAATGTTATTATCTCAATGTGTTTCCTGTATACTATGTTGATTGTTGACCAAACGTTTAACGCTATTGTTGTCAAGCTTTGATTTAGTGGTAGATATCAAGGATATTTATTATTTAATCCTGTGTTGTTATCAACTGATGAAAGTTTATCGAAAGTACTTTGTGATAAAAACATTAAACTTGCTAAGTCAAACAGTGTTTACAGCACTTGCACTTTCCTGCATCAAGCAACCGGTTCATGTTATTTAAAAGTTACAATAATTCCAGATGAATGATGAGTTCTCACAAAAGGGAAAGAATATCTCCGCGAAACGCCCAATCAGCAACCAGTCCGAAACATGGCGAAGATATAGCAGTGCCAAGTAAACGTGTTAAATCTAATAACTTTAATGACGACATACCGACTTTGAAACGCAAAAACTTTGTCAAAGCTTGTGAGCTAGTCTCACAGAAAGCTTATTTCAATTACGCTGAACGCTTTCAGCTGATTTATACGCCAGTTTGCCTGGATAGACGTTCTTGTAGGCATACTTCCACTAAAACTGTAAGTACTTATCTATTTACTTAAACTTTGTTTACTTATTTATCTTCTGTTTGGTTGAGTGTGGGGAACAGGACTGTAGACAAATATTCCTCTGTACTTTTAGTTTTTATAGTATTGGAACATGAAAAGGTATTAAATTCCTACATTTATTTAATCTACAGACTAAGACATAACTGTAAACTTATAAAACTACAAACTTTAATAAAGTTTGTAGTACCTGCTTAAGGTTTCCTTCTCTGTTCTGTTTCTGTTTGCAATATAAAATTATAAATAAATAAACATAAATTATACTTAAAATAAATAAAATAAAATAAAAATAGCCTTTATTTCAGTCTACCAGTTTACATTTTCGTTTATTTGCCTTAACCTAGAAAATCCCTAAGGACTGAGTGCCTCTCGGCAAAGGCCTCCTCCAGCTCTCTCCAGTGGTTACGATCCTGTGCTACCCTTCTCCAGAATGGACCAGCTGTAAGCTTCAGCTCGTCCTCCCAACGTCTAAGCTGTCTGCCCTTTTTTCTTTTTCCATCCCGTGGGTACCACTGTGTTATGAGCGTACTCCACTTATCTTGGGCATCTCGAAGCATGTGACCTGTCCACCTCCACTTCAGCTGATCCATTCTAGCCAGGATGTCTGTAACCCCAGTTCTTTTCCTTATGTCCGATGTTATGTGTTGTTTATTTATTTATGTCCGAACTCCTAATTCTGTCCCTTCTCTTTACTCCCACCATGCTCCGTTCCATTGCTCTCTGACATCTTTCGAAACTGTCCCTATGTGCCTTATTTAGTGCCCAAGTTTCGCAAGCATATGTTATGGTCGGGAGAATGCAGGTATTGAATACTTTTTTCTTCAAGTTTAAGCTCAGATCCTTACTTTTAAAAATTTCCTTTAATCCCCAGTACTTTTTCCAGCCTAAGGTTATTCTTTTGTTTACTTCCTTGGTTGTCTGATCTTCCGGAGAGATTATTTGTCCCAGATACGTATATTCTGGTACATATTCTAATACCTTTCCTTTTACTGTAATTTGTGTACCTACGCTGTTTACTTAAAATACTTAAAATACCTATTATAAAATTATTTAGTCTTTATTAAGTACTTAACTTTTTAAAACTGCTACTCACACCTCTTAAGGTACTGTTAATGCAATGGAATAAAGAAACAATCATTGAAATATTCTTCTTAATTCACTTTTAATAAAATTGCCTAATTTAGTAGCAAATAGAAATATCATTAATCAAGTTAAGAGATTTTTTTAAATTCCAGGTGACCATAAAGGAGATGCCTCTGAAAGTAACAAAGTTGATTCACTTTGAAATGGAAGCCAACAATTGGTTTGGTGCACTAGAAGTGTGTATAATGTCTATAACATATGACCAGTATCTATCTGATGTTGTGCTCAAAGATGTTGTGGAGATAATGCTGGTACATATTATAATTAATTTTTTTTTAATAACTACTTAACTTTTTCGGCTGGCGACAGGGACGTGTGGAAGTTATTGGAGGAGGCCTTTGTCAGCAAAGGGCAAACAGACATGCTATCGAAGCTTCTTTGAGAAATCTTCTTCTTAATCAACTGATAGATGTCCACTGTTGTCTTGTATGGACCTCCACGGGGCCTCAGTTTTACATCGCCTGAATCCAGCGGCTCCCTGTTTGATGTTGCCGGTCCACCTAGTGGGGGGGTCTGCCAACACTGCACTTCGCTGTGCTGGGTCACCACTCCAGCACTTTGGGACCCCATTGACCATCAGCTCTTCGAACTATGTGCCCTGCCCATTTCCACTTCGGTTTCGCAACTCACGTTTGGTTCTCCTACGGATCTCCTCATTTCTGATCATTAACATTAATAATTGTATATTTCCAGAATGCACATGAAGATCTTTCATCAGGCTACACAATTTCACATGTAATAGACAAATGTAAGCTAGTTTTGTCATTGCATTTTAGTACACACTGCCCATGCTTACATACAAATATACGAGATGTCTACACCAGGTTTTTAACATCTGCAATGGATACAAAAGAAAAAACACCCAGTAACAGGTATTCATGATGTAGCATATTTTTTTTTTTTTTTTTCAGTTTATTCGTATAGAGGATGGCCTTTAATTTGATGCATTCCTTGAAAGAGTTTGCTTTAGAGATCATTCTAAATCTATTGAGCAACAGTCAATCAAGTGTTGTGAAAGACTAAAGAAATATGATACAGATAAGCAAAATTTTTATGAATGGCTGTTTTCAATGTAAATAATATAATAACCTTATAACAGTTCAATATTTTTGATGATAAAGTATAAAATAAGACATTGCATTTTTATCTGTTATTTATGTACATACTGTTATTTTGTTGTGAACATTAATTATCCTACTATCCTATCCTATGATCCTAATATTATATAATCCTATTATAATATTATAAATGCGAAAGTTTTGATGGACGTATGGATGTTTGTTCCTCAATCATACTGCAACGACTGAACTGATTTGGCTGAAATTTGGCACAGAGATAGATTATAGACTGGAATAGCACAAAAGCTAGCTAGCAAGAGTTCCCGCAGAAATCCAAAAAAGCCTCAATCCACGCGAACGAAGTCGCGGACATCAACTAGTAATTTATAATACTTACACTTTTTTTTACAGAAAAAACTTTGGCAGTGAATCAGGAATTGTTAATTTCTGTCTCACTAGATTAGAGCATGAATTGGAGCCAGAAAGCATGGACGGTGCATTATTAGACAAAACAGAAAGCACGCCTGGAGAGCTCAGAAATACCATCAAAGGATTGTTCTATCAGAAAGAACGGTTTAATATTTTCGAGATGCTGGACCGTACTGAGAGGATAAACAGACTAATGGCAGTACTCCACAGTATCATAGAGTTGTTGCAATTTGACCTTGCTATTTGGCATTGCATCAGGTAAGATAAATCTAAATATATAAAAGAAACAAGATAAATCTAAATATATAAAAGAAACCGATCTATCATCACACAGCTCAAATCACTAAAGGATTGGGCTGAAGTTTGGCATACCAATCGCGATTATAACGAAGTCATCTGCTAAGAAAGGATTTTTTGAAAATTCACCCCTAGAAAATAAAACTGGGTTTTGAAAAATCAACGTAATGTGACTGAAACTGCAGGCAAAAGCTAGTCATTCTTTTATAAATAATTGTACCTTAAACATTCTATACAATCTTGTTTTCTTTAATATATTATTTATTTGTCTCGATGCACAAGATGTGTGTGTTAAGTGTGTTTTAATTGCTGAATTGATCTTTTTTTTTTATTCTCATTATTTAATATGGGACTTTTAAAGGTGACCTTTATGTCAGCCCCATTGGTACACACAAAACATTACAATTAACTATATACAAAATCAACTACCTATATAACTATACCAATTTGAGATGAAATGATCTTGAACTAACTACTAACGTAGTTAGTTTCTAGAAAGGGAGAAAAAGAGTCAACTCTTTCTGAGCAGACTGCTTCAAAGCAGTCTGCTCAGAAAGTTGTAAATAAAAGCTAGTTATTTAGGTAGGTAATTATGAAAATTTTTATATTTCAGTAATTCTGAAAATTTTGACATAAAAAAGCAATTAAGAGGGAAAAAAATTCTTATGTCTGTTTTACAGCCGTTTAATATATATTGCAAAATAATAAAACTATTCTCGTACTTTGTGCACTTGGAGTATCCTGAAGAACATATAAAAACTATGACTGTAAGTTCTTTAACAAAATAATTTACTTCTATAACCTACCTACACTAAAAAACACAACTTGTTTATGTTGCAAGTGCTCAGAGTAGAAAAATAGGTACAATTTATGTTTTGTGCACTTTTTAGTTTCAACCTGTTTTGTATGCCTCTTTAATAAATAAATAAATAATCCTATTGAATTAAAAAAAAAAATAGAGAGAGGAAGAGAGTGAGACAACATTTCTAATACATTTGTTTATAAAAACAGCCAGTTTACTGCCTCGTTGGTCTAGTGGTTAGCATGATCAACTGTGGATGACAAGGTCCCAGGTTCGATTCTCGGGTCGGGGCAATAAATTTATTCGCTCTTTCTGACAAGAAATTCTCAGTACTAGCCTGGAGTTCGGAAATTGGGGTGTGTCACCGCCATCCCTCAGAGCTTGTAAAGCTATCGATCGGTGTAGAACATGAGATTCAGGGAATAGAGAGTGCAACTGTGTTTGTGCACATACCTTTGCACTATATCTCCCGAGCAAATGGCTAATCTAAAAAAATCGGACCTGATTCGGTCAGAATGTTATTATTAAAAACCCTCTATATAATGATAGAGGGTTTTTAATAATAACATTTAGTAAATAGAATATGGCTTTAGTATTCAATCACACCAATATTATAAAGGCGAAAGTTTGTATGTGTGTGTGTATATATATGTGTCTCTACGCTACAGCGAATGACCTGATTTGGCTGAAATTTGAAATGGAGGTAGCTTATACCCGGGATTAACACATAGGCTACATTTTATCCTGGAAAATTAAAGAGTTCCCGCGGGAATTAAACCTTAATCCACGCGGACGTAATCGCGGGCATTGTCTAGTCTACTATAAGATGGTAGCAGGTTATCTTGGAAGGGAGTTATGAAAGTATTTTAATTAAATGGTAGATTCATTGACGATTCAAAAGTGCTTGTAAAAGTTTATTTGAATAAAAAATATTTCTATTTCTATTTCTATTTCAAATTTATATCCCGTTCACTTGTTTATTTTTATTAATTTGCAGCTTTGGCTTAATGCCATGTTCGAAACTTTTTATATGGATGAAAATAACTCAAATTTAAACTATCCAAGCCCTGCAAGCAAGTGCAAAGGCATTACAAATGAATTATATGATATTATCAAAGGTAAGTAAATATGTTCATTAGGATCTAGTTAATCATAATCATAACTAATGTTATTATAAACGAAATATCGTCTGTTTGTTTTTCCTTCAATCACTACCAACATAGTAACAGATTGACTTGAATTTTTACATGGGTAGAATACCTAGAAATTACTTTTAAAAATCTAACTATGATTTTGAACTGAAAATCATCAATTTGGTGTTGTCTGCTAAAAAAGTACAACTAGGATCCACATAATGATTGATTTCCATTTTCCACCGATGCCAATGTTAATACATTGTAATAAATTGTTTTATTGTATGGTGCGGTGTTTTAAATTAACTCAAGAATCAGCTGTCATTAAGTGGCCAGACCAGTGTACAAGTGTCATAGAAGTAAGGGGGGAACTCTTTGATATTGTGGGATAAAAAGTAAGTCCATCTCTAGTAGTCAAGCTATCTCTGTCACAAAAAACGTAACAGACAGATGGACTTTATATTACTTATGTTTTATTTATTAAGGAAACATACAGTATTGTTAAAGATGAAAGGTAATACAGATATAATATAATACTTAAACCTTAAATTGTCTCCAATGAAATTTTAGCACTAATCGGACAACGGAACAATCGGGTATAGCAGCATACGAAAACAAGAAAGAATCAAAAAAATCAAAATCAAAATTTATTTATTTCATGTAGGCCAACTTGTAGCTCTTATGACACGTCATAAATCTACCACCGGTTCGGAATGCAGATTCTGCTGAGAAGAGCCGGCAAGAAACTCAGCAGTTGCTCTTTTCAAAAAAAAAATTTTTTTTACAATTGTTAACAAAACTAGGTTATGCACACAATGTTTCCACAAAGAAGTTTCAAAAATGCACACCTACCACAACCTAACATATGTTAACATGAGTAAACACAAAGCAGACCCATTCCCGTTGGTGGCACCCGTTCACGAGCACGACGCATGATCCAGCCATTGCTTCGCTCAACCATATTTGAGGGAATGTAACAAGATATGAAAAGAACGAAGAAGAACGTAGAAAGATAGGTTATAACATTTAAACAAGAACATACTTAAAACTGACTAATGTATACTTTCTTTTAGAATATTAGTATGGCTTAACATAAACCATCCATGTAGAAGTAATTTATTATTATTAAAAACTTTACTTACTTTTTAATTTTTTTTTTTTTTTCAGAACTACCCCCAAAGTCAATTGTAAATATTCTAGAAAGGATAAAACCAGCGCATCTAAGGTACTCCATAAGTTGTCACTATTTTAAGACTTTGTTATCAATATCATCTGAAGAACAGGAAACATTTACGTTTACAATCGACTTCTTAAAAGCCCGCAAATGGAATGACTTTCCAAGCAGTGAAAAGAATTTGATAATGCTAAAAAAATTAAATGTAAAAAGAGTGAAACCTAATAAGCTTTTAAAAAATCTATCAATTATTTGCAATGATGCATCTATAAATTCAAGTGATAATAACAATGTAATATATCCCAAATTCTATCCTATTACTGATGAAAGCGAGAAAGACATATGCTATGTAACTTCTACATTGTATATTACATTACAATCTTATTTGGAAGCATATGGAATACAAAGTGTTCAAGACACGCTGCAAAAATTAAATGAAAATTTAATGAAAACTGATAAATCAGAAGACACTAGTATTATAAATAACTATCCACTCCATCAATCATACGGAGTAACAGAACCATTTATAAAAAAATACAGACATATTTTTGAGATGTTAAAAAAATTGATACTAACAATAAAGCAGTTGGAGTCTGGAAGTAATCCACCAGAGATACTTAACATTTTTAAAGACCTATTAAATTGAGTGCTTACATTAGTTAAGTTTTGAGAATTGTCTTGCCTGGTGGGAAGCTGTGGCTATGGATAGCCATGTGACTGTCGGACATGTTGCCAAGCGATTTATCACTCCCGCACGATGACGCATATAAACCGATTAGGGATGTGGCTTTTAAAACTGCTATACCTCCTTCCAAGTTAGCCCGCTACCAATCCTAGGCACCGTCATCATTTACTATCAAGTGAAATTGCAATCAAGGGCTATCATGTCATGATTAAAAAGGAAATTGTACAAAATAATATTATTATTAAGTTTACCTAAGTTTATATCTATGCACCAAAGAAAAATAAAGTTTTTATACTTAATTTTAATTAATTGTGTTTCCTTTTTTAAACTTACATTACTTTTTATCAAACAATACTTAAGTTGACATTAGTTACATGAAAAATCTTTGTGAATGTTATTCCTATTATGTGAACACTAGATGATGCCCGCGACTTCGTTCGCGTAGATAAGGTTTAATTCCCGCGGGGATAAAACGTAGCCTATGTTTAAATCCAGGGTATGAACTATCTCTATTCCAAATTTCAGCCAAATGCGTCCAGTAGTTTTTGCATGAAAGAGTAACAAACATACACATGCGATGCCCGCGACTTCGCGTGTCTCTGTAATTTTCCGGGATAAAATGTAGCCTGTGTTTTAATCCTGGATATGAGCTATCTCCATTCCAAATTTCAGCCAAATCGGTTCATTCGTTGTGGCATGAAGGAGTAACAAGCATACACACACACACACATACAAACTTTCGGCTTTATAATATTATAATGTGATCAGTGTGATTGTGATTAAAATTGAAGTTCAGGGTGTTACAAAAAATGTAGTGCTTAACTTTCCAGATATAAGATGTTTACAGTGTCTGGATTCAGTGTCCATTGAGAAGCTATTTTTATTCGTAGAATAGGCTAGCTAATCTACTATAACTGTGTAGTATTACCGTGACACTGACAAAGTGCATTGCTCTATATCAGCACTAAGAAGTTTTACAGAAACTGTCATCTCTCCCTCCCCACCTACACTCTAACACCACACACAAAGTGACCTCAAAAAGTCAATTGGAGTTAGAGTATTAAATAAAAAACAATGTTTCACTTTCTTCCTTTATTTTGTGGGTACACACACTACATGAAAATTTGTTATTCAGTATATTCTAAACCATTTGCAATCTGTAACTTGGATAGAGACTATATTCAGACTTGTATGTAATTTTAATTTCTACAATTACAGTAACTATTTAATATTTGGGTAAGAAATGACCTCTTGCTTTCTTTGACCTTTTAGCTTTCTCTATGTCAACTTCGGGATACTCAGCCTGTAACTTTTCCATATCCATATCAGGAAAACGTTTCAAAAGCTGTTGAACATGATTGAAATTTCTATTCTTTTCTTTTCTTTTGATATTGTATAACTTTTCTTGGTACAATCTATAGAATTTTTTGACTGCAAGACTGTTAATATAACCATGTTCCAAGTACGATTTTACCCATCGTGA
The DNA here is from genome assembly GCA_933228805.2 of Hipparchia semele. NCBI lineage: Eukaryota > Metazoa > Arthropoda > Insecta > Lepidoptera > Nymphalidae > Hipparchia > Hipparchia semele. Next base: position 10,768,923 of record OW121714.1, read on the forward strand.
ATTCATAAATTTTGGTATAAAGTATTCTTGCTTTTGGTACTTTTCTGATAAGCCAAAAAGGTTCACAACATCTTCAACAGGACGTTCCCCTGTTTCACCAGTTTCCAACTTATAATATGCAGTATTCCGTTCTCTTATGACAGTCTCTATATTGTTCATTGATTCTTCAACTTTATCGATCCTCTCGGGGTTTGGAAAGAGACGCACTTGTTCATTACATTCGTGTTCCATAGTAAAAAGCATATTTCTTTCTTTCAGTAAAACATACCATAGTTTGTGTAAATCTGTATTCGATTTTATTCTTAATTCATCTAAGCGCCAAGATCTACCAACTCGAATATTAGTTTCGTTCCAATTCTTTTTATTATCGAAGAAATCCATTAAATTATTCTGTTTACTAGTAGTGTGAAAATATTTACTATCATGTCTTATTGTCCTGCTGAACTTAATAGAACTGTTTGAGCGATTACTAAGTGCCACAGCAGTGCGCGTGATATTTTTAATAACGAAATTCATTTTTTGTTTAACTTATTTCACACCAAGAGAATATAAATTATAAATCTCTTCTTTTGCATCTCAGACCTAACCTCACTTTTTAGAGAAAGATAAAAATTAAAAAAAAACTTAGTCAACAATGTCATTGTCAATGAAATGATCAATGATGTGAACCACAGACCAGTAAATGTAAACCTCGGCAGCATCATTCTGTAAAAATCACACGTCGCTTATACACAATAAATACTACGTAATATGTGTAGTTAAGTAGGGTGGCAGACCCAATTATGGGCACTTTAAGAGTTTATCTTATTTCAAATATGTTTTTTAAGTATAAATTTAACCAAATTCTATAAATCACTGTGTTCATAAGGTTACTTGTTTAATAAAATATATAATTAAAGAAGATATTGAAATTTTTTTGTTTAAATCAACTAGAATTTTAAATAAGATTGAAAAATGACCCAGTCCCCAATTATTCGCACATTTGTTACCAGTTATGGGCACAAAATTATCCAATTATCAACACTCAGATTTTAATAGAGTTTAAGGGAAATATAACGCTAGGCTACCTACGGAAGTCTTTTAGAATATAGATTTTATTACGAAATAATATACGGAAATTCTTATAGTAACTGTAGGTGACTTAATTTTTTATATTTATTATATTTAAAACAAACACCCTTACATATTTAATAAGAAAACGTAAACATAGTTTTTATCAAACGACAGACGTCCACAGCTGGACAAAGGTCTCTTATATGGACTTCCACAGGCCTCGGTCTTACGCTACCTGAATCCAGCGGCTCTCTGCGACTAGTTTGATGTCGTCGGTCCACCTAGCTTCCCGCTACGGGATCGCTACTCCAACACCATGGGATCAGCTCTTCGAACTATATGCCCGCCCATTTCCACTTCAGTTTCGCTTAGCTATGTCCGTGACTTTGATTCTCTTACAGATATCCTCATTTCTGATATGATCTCGCAGGGATACTCCGAGCATAGCTCTCTCCATCGTCCGCTGAATGATTTTTGTTTCGTGATAAATAACTGCCCATAGAACTTCTCAACCTCTCTCTATACCTCAGGTGGAGAAGAAACGTGACAGCCTTCGTCAGTTTTCAGCCGCGTCAGCTGGCTCTGTCCGATAGATAGATCTCTCACGGACACTTTGGAATAGAACTTCTGTTCCACTAGATGGTATCTTTAATACACTTGGTATTCAAGGCCCGCAGGTCGCGAGTTCTTTTCTTAGAGAGATCTCTAAGAAACTTACTGCCTACCTACTGCCTACTAGTAGGCATCCGCGTCTGCTGACGACTGAAGTCTCATCTCTTGTCTGTCTTCCATCAGTTTGAGAGTAAGGTCAGAGAACTTCTTGGTCCTTTTCGTGTGACGGGTCTTAAAGAATTTAGACTCCAGAGTATGGACAGTTTACACACACTTGTTAAGATCGTCTACAGACTCCCAGTCTGCTAGGGAATCGAATCGCTTCGGAGTGTTAATAAACAGGAAAATCTCCTTTTGTAACCAGATACTGACACCCCTTGTTTTGCAATGAAATAACGGGAAAGTTTCATTTACTTTTTGAATTAGTAACTAATAATACTTAAAAAATCAATTGAAAACAATTATATTATTAAAACTCAAATAAAACCACAGTTAAATCCACAAACATATAAGAGTAAGCAGACCTAACATAATTTTCACAACTACATCTAAACGAATAAATAATATCTTCGCTTGCTTCTCTCCAACAAAAAATATATGATTCTATCTCTTTTACTTCTGTTGTTGCAACACTTACGCACTCATAGACATAATTGAGCTTGAGGCAATTCGTAAGCTACAAATAAGAGCAGTATGGTGCAATATGTCAATTTGTCAAAAACAACAACATAACCTGCGAGTTGTTTATTCTTTTAAATTTGCTTTAAAATCGAGTCTAAAGAATCAAAAATTCTGAAATAAAATGGTGAAGTGTTGTGCACCTCTGTGTGGCAATTCTCCGTATAGGAAAACACCTGCAATTACTTTTCATCGGTAAGTTTTGATGTGCTATAGACTCGTAATTTGGTTATATGCTTACTGTGTGATTATTAATAATCGTTCGGCATTTTAGAAGCAGTCCCTAATTATTATATACGCAAAACTCGTAGACAGTTATAGTAATTTTGGTTCTAGTATATTCCTGTTGCAATATTTATCAATTAATTAATATCAGGATCTTGTTTGTCGTTTCATATACTTGTACAATTTGACAGGGCCGTATTCAGGCGCAAGTTTTGTTTAGTGGGTATATTTTGATTAAATAATTAGTCTGTTTTTGCCTGCCTGTTTTAAGATGTATTGGATTGTATTAATTTTTATTTGTATTGTATTGGACTTAGGAAAATTAATCGTGGAAGCAATACATAGCATAGTTTAATTAAATATTGTAAAATTTTTACTTTTTTTTGAAAAGAGCGACCGCCGAGTTTCTTGCTGGCTCTTCTCGGCGGGAAAGGCATTCCGAACCAGTGGTAGATTCATTGACGATTCAAAAGTGTTTGTGAAAGTTTATTTGAAATAAAATATTTCTATTTCTATTTCTATAAAAGTAAGGATAAATTATAAAATTAAATCATTTTTCAGCTTTCCAAAGGATGAAAATATAAAAAATGCCTGGTTGATGCAGACGAATAAAAAAAATTGGCAGCACAAAACATCGAGTGTGCTATGTTCTGAACATTTTGAAGCACATTTAGTGGATTGCAGTGGTTTTCGTACCGTCCTTACTTCTAATGCAATCCCAATGATTTTTGATTCATCATTACAAGTAAGTTTCTAGTTGTTCTTATATTTAGGTACCAACCCAAAACATCTTGCCATTTAAACGTAAATATTGACAGCTATACCCATACATATATAGCTGTGTACCTATTTGTATTACCTATTAAATTGTTAATACTAGACAACTGATAATTTATTACTCTTGTTTTCAGCATATGTCTACATCATCAGTAAAAGGTCCAGTAGAAAGAAAAGCTGCTGGAGATCAAGTTTTGATGGACTTGCAAAATTTACAGCCTAGTAATACTATTAATAAAGAGTATAGAGTAATACTATTCCTTATTACGTTATTGAAAAGACTGAGACATATGGTTTATTTTGTTATTTTTATAAGTTTAAAATGTGTAATACTATTCTAATAAGGTTATTGAAATGAGTGATACAGGCTGAATAGAATGTAAGAGTTAATTAAACTACTGTTGATGTTATCGTATTGTCAATGTTTGTATTTCTAAAAGATATTAGAGAAAAAGTTGCTTTTTGATTTTGTTTTATTTATCTAATAGATATATCTTTTGGGTAGATTTTGTAAATCATGTTTTGTTTTGATTTTATTAAATATTATTTTGTAACATTATTACTTGTTTGATTACAAAACCGCGAAACTTAGCACATTAGAATCCATTTTCATAATTAAGAATTAATTTATAGAATTAAGTTTACAGAATGTAAAATAAGGGTTTAACCTACAATTTGATGGCAACTTTCCGTAGTTTCCATATTATTTCAAATTACAGATATTAAATACTCTCCAGTCCCTTCAACCTCGCTGAACCTCGCTTTTCGAAGTCCGGCTCTGTTTACTGTCAATGTGTGCGTGAGATTTGTATGTAGGCGTAATTGGAACGCCAATTTTTTCTTATGTTAGGTCTGCTTACTCTTATATGTTTGTGGTTAAATCATTATTAAGTAAGTACTGACCCTTAACGTCGATGAGTCAAAATGGCCGAAAAACTTCGGGAACTCCAGAACGATATTTTTCAACTACGATACTGACGTCATTTTAAAACTTTCCAGATTAGAAAGGTTTCGATTGTGAAAAATATGAATTCTCGTATATATATATTCTTTAATCTGAAAATTTAAAAACCACAATCAGAAACTTATATTTTAATCTTTTTTGCCAAAGTGCGAATAAACTGGTGCAGTGCTAGCTATTGGGTTGGTCACCCTATGTACATGTGTATCCTTAAGGGGGTCCATCAAATATGTTTGTCAAACAAACGGAAACGGAGGTGTTTGATTGGGTGCGCTGTTTGATCAAGGTCATCATGCGGACCGTATATGGGCCCCATAAGAATCGTGATCGCTCAGTTGAATCTATACTAATATATAAAGCTAAAGAGTTTGTTTGTTTGAACGCGCTAATCTCAGGAACTACTGGTTCGAATTGAAAAATTCTTTTTGTGTTGGATAGCCCATTTATCGAGGAAGGCTTTAGGCTATATAACATCACGCTGCGACCAATAGGAGCGAAGCATCAGTGAAGAATGTTGCAAAAACGGGAAAAATTATCCATATTTAAAATATATTCTTTGAAAAACTTCTTAATCGCGATCATAATAACAGAAATAGGCGCGGACGAAGTCGCGCGCAACAGCTAGTAGTTGATAAAACCGGCAGTAGCGATTCCTCAGCACCTTCAAAACTCTTAAGCTGGCTTTTCACTACGGGATATCTATAATATATTATTAGGTATATCCTGACATAGGTACCTATAAATTAGAATAGCTCACCTTGCTTTGAAATGGAACCCTTCACTGCAATATATTATATTATTACGATCCTAAACTATAAACATTTTTTCGCCGAGCGATATTTTTGTGGACATAGGTAATTATATTATGCACAGAGCAGTCCAAAGCAGTCTCCCGTTCCAGATATTATTCGATAATCGATATTTACTTTAAACCGGCGATCATCCGATTAGTCGATCTCAGCCACATCGATATGCCTAGTCAGGAATTCAGTTGTGCTTAGGTAGTCACTAGTATTTGTTCTTTTTTTTAGTCTGTGGATGGTAGGATCCTGCCTGTTATTTATTCCTAGTCTATGGCTAGTGTCAAGTCAAGTCAAGTGTGGAAAGTAAACCAAGTAAACTAAAATTAATAGATCGTGTTCGTGATTGTTTTTGTGATAATTTGGTTTGTCTTAATGCGTTAAATGTGAACAATAAGTGATTACTTATTGAGAGTAAAAGTCTCTTTGTTGCAAGTACAGTGTTGTAAAGTGTTGTGCTATATTAAGATTATTAACAGAAAAACTGGGGAATTTGGACAGCATTCTTGGAATCTCGTAAAGAGTCATAGAAGGTAACCCAACAAATCTACTTTATACATCATAAGTTATTTAAATATTAAAAGTGCAATGAAAGTCTATATTCATTAAATCAAGTTCATATTCATTATTTATTTTTTGTTCAAAAGTTTAGATAACTATTAGGTAAACAAGAAGTTGAGATTTATAAAGAAGAAGAAGTTGTTTTCAGACAGGTATAAAAGAAAATTGAGAACAGGGTAACATTATATTAGGACCTGTCAGCTTAGAGTTTGTGTACAACAGAATTAGTACCATTTTTTGTAAAAGACAAATACACAATAGACAAAATAAACATCGCTTTACTGTATCAAATAATGTTGTCTGTTTGTTAGAGCTATTACCTCAGAAAGTAATGCAATTTCACATTTGTATCCATACTAGACATTACAGTACTATGTCACAAAGCCGGCTACTTTGTAGATAAGTTGTTCCAGCTTTTAAATTGCTTAATAATACTTAAAATGAATGAATTGCTTGTATGTATGTATGTACGGAGTACTCTTAGTTACGGGTAAAGACTTGACTACAGTCAAGAATATAATGAGCGTTGGTATAAAGACTACAATTAAATGGTGTAGAGATAAAGATCTTGGTCTCAACCCGCAAATACAAGACTAGTACTTTTTACCAAAAGAAGAAAAATAGCACACCTTGCACCGATTGCAATTGGTGGTGCAGAGATAGAACTGGCTAAGGAAATCAAATATCAAGTATGCTAGATAATACTCTTAGATTTAGCAGGCATATAGAGGAACAATGTAAGAAGGCAAAAATAGCCCTCATACAAGGCAGGAAAGCAGTGGGAAGAACCTGGGGTATGAAGGTGTATGTAATAAAATGGATATAAGGCCATCATACTGGCAAGAATTCTATATGGAGCGATTGTATGGTGGCATAAAGCAGCAACATCAACAATAGCAAAGAACTGACTAAAGTACAAAGGATGGCCACATTGATGGTCTCGGGTGCCGTACGGACAACACATACATACATACATACATGAATTGCTTAATAATACAGTAAATATTAATAACTGTCAAGTTTGTGTTGCTCCTAAATTCCTGGGAGCCAAAATTATGCTCTTAGAATACAGGTACCGGTTTAGATATATAAGGTTGATTTCATCATGAAACAAAGGTAGAGTAGATGAAGCTGAATGGCAAAGCAACAGTGTGAGCCTTCTGTCACAGCCCATTAAAAAAATAATTCCTCCGATTACCTCACTGAAACTTACGAACATCCCAAATGTAACACATATCTGATTGCAGTATAAGAAATGCAAAGGAGGAGGAAGGATAAGAAATGCCTAGGAGTTTCATATACTGACATACTACATTAATTTGGGTAGAACAAAGACATTATTAATAAATTAATATTCATTTCCAATAATTTATATGTCATACCGCAATACATAACTAGCTTTTGCCTGTGACTTCATCTGTGTGGAGTTAAGTTTTTAAATTCATTACTATATGAATAGTGGTTGGCATAGGTAATTTAGACATTATCGAAATATGGATATGCCATTTTATGGATTTATATATTTTTTGTTACATCAAAGATTCCATCCAAAACTTTTTTAATGTAATGTATGAGAAAATGAAATTTTTCATAACTTTTTCGATATTTTAATGGTTATTCTGCTATTCGGGACGGAGGCAAATACAACAAATCAAAAACCAGAAAATCGATCTAGCCGTTTTAGAGTTATAAGTGTTCGAACAAAACCAACTTTGTTTTTGACATGAACCTGTAGTATTTGTATACTACAGGTTCACGTACCATACCATACGTTTATTATTAAGCGAGGTCGTCGGCAAAGTCAATCGCGAGTAAACGTGAATAAGCATCTACCTGCTAAGGCTCAAGGCATATTGCAGACCGAAGTGACCCGCGACGTTGAAACATTTCGGAAAAGTTGCGTCGCTTAACTCTGTCGCAATTTTTACTACCTACTTTTTTTTAAATGTGTGTCCTCTATTCATCCTCCGATATGATGATCGGAGACCTTTTATAGCTGGCATGGTTTGCTGCTTTTTTTATTATTTGCTTTGCTCTGTTGGAGAATAAGCAGCTTTGTTTTTTTTTAGCATGTCATTCATTATTATAAATTGTTTAAAAACTAGATATTTTATAATTATGTAAGTATAATATTACATTATCTTATATAACTATACATACTATCTTACATCTATTGATTCTTAATTATACCTACATTTTTGCTTATCTTATTTTAGTTTTCTTCTCAATACTCTTGTAGGTTCTTACTACCTATTTCAAATGCTCAGATTTACGATTCGATGCATATTATGTTTATCAGTTGACTTGTTAAGTTTATGTTACAGTTTAATATTAGCAGGACATTTAATCAAAATCCAAACTAGGTACGTTAATTATTATTATTTAAGTTTCCTGTTAAACCTAACACCTCTCGGGGCTTTCAAAAGAAGTGACGCTTTACGACAGTTTACGAAACGACTTTTTTGACGATGAAAAAGATTTTCATCTATCATTGCATATTCCACCAATATACTATCTAGATAGGTACATAATACATATTATGTAACAAGTCCCTGAAGGATTGTTGGAAATGTAAACTCCATAGATGTTAACCGAAAACCATTTAAGCATATTCAGTAAATCTTGAGTGGCATATTCAAAGGCTCCAAGGATCAAAGCTTATTGGAGCAAATAAAATATAAGAGATGTTATAGGTACTTACCTATTTCTTTTGTATTTATTAAGGATAAGGCTTTACCTTCCCATTTCAGGATTCTGTACCAAAATGTAAAAAAAGGAACCCCAAGGCGCGCCTCGTCCGTGCTTGTTCAATTTTATTGAAAATCAAAGAATTTAAAACATATTTTTAATTTCAATTCAAAAGGAGTGGAAGTTGAGAGTTTAAATTTTGAAGTGGTTCCTAATACTACATAATATATAGTAATAAATAATAATCTTTAGACCTTAAACACCCCCTTTCTCCTTCTCCAAACACAAGGTTTTGAGAGGGGAAATAGGAATATTAATCAAGTTCGGCATGGCTAATAAGAAGGAATCTTGTTTTGCATTCTCAAATAAAAGGGATTTACAATAACGGATATTTTTTCTAAAATAACTAGGAGTTAATATAAGATATACAGAACCTTTGGCGCGGGAGTCTCGCATTCGACAGGTTTTAATAATTATCTTCTACATTTGAATTTTATGTTCTATGACCCGGAAAACATGCGCTCCAATTAATTTCTTTTAAGGATCCCCGTGAGCTCCAGTTTCCAATATACAAACGATGTTTTGTTTTTTAGAAACATAGGTTAACTTTTAAGAATTTAGAAAATCGGAACATAATTATATCATATTGGTATCGAACTTTACAAAAATAATTAGGTGAAACCGTGGAAGTAGTACTAAAGTGAAACTTATCGAGACTTGAAATTGACAGACGAAGTACCTAAAATATACAATGTAATGTATTTTATAAAACACTCACAATCCTTTTAAGTAGTTACGACTACTTGCTGATATCTATACTAATATTATAAAGCTGAAGAGTTTGTTTGTTTGAACGCGCTAATCTCAGGAACTACTGGTTCGAATTGAAAAATTCTTTTTGTGTTGGATAGTCCATTTATCGAGGAAGGCTTTAGGCTAAATAACATCACGCTGCGACCAATAGGAGCGAAGCATCAGTGAAAAATGTTGCAAAAACGGGGAAAATTATCCATATTTGAGGGCTTCCGTTGCATGCGATTTGGTGTATAGTGTTAGCTGATACCCCGGGTCAACATATAGGATACATTTTATCCTAATAAACAAAAGGTTTATCCGGGATAGGGGGATGAAAGTTTTTATTGATATAGAGGACATAAATTCTCGCGTAGCAAATCATTCGAAACTTTTTCGACGCGGACGAAGTCACGATAATCAGCTTATATAATAAAGCTACCGCCTATGGTGCTTTTCAATTCCTATTTGGACAGCTACTCTGCCATATAAGTATGTAGATAAGTATGTCGCTTACGCACCTCAACACCGAGCAACTCGCCTGAATTTTTATTATAAAAACGTATTACGCCGTTAACTCTATTTTTTTATTGTCCTAGATCTAAAACTTAGCCCGATATCGTTTTTCTTCATTATTATCTATACTGAAAACAAAATAATCGTATAGTATCGAAATAAAATTTGTTTTGACTTTCACACACGGATATACACAGACAGACACGGTTGTCTATCACTCGGTAGTGAGTCCGAAAAATTTTTTTTATTCCATACATTTCTTGCCAGAAAAAAACACTGATTTACGTTGACAATATATCTCACATCTCTTGAGTATGAGGACAGAAAAGCACTTTTTCACGCACGGTCAGATTATATTCAAAAGAGCGCTCTTATGGTAGCTTTAAGCATTTCTTTGCCATGTTTTTGACACAACCCAATTGCGCTATGTTTGCTAAACCCTCGATGATAAGTGGTGGCGCGTGCTCGGCGTCATTGTTTTAATTGTTCATGGAGCGCTGGCTTTATTCCGGGGAGGTCACACGTTATCTAAAACAGCTGTCGGGCGCACACGGCCTACAATGGACTCGTTTGTATCCGCGCCGTGTAATATTGTTTGTAATTTAAATCGGCCATGTTGGCAAGAGTGCCGCCGGCTTTATATTAAGCTGGGTACAGATTATTTGCAACACAACATGTTGCAACGCCAAGGCTATGTGGACGGTCCGCGCACACGCCATGAAACCGCTCGATTTTGAAGTGTCTTAACGTGAATTTCATCGGTGTTTCAATTTTATTAATACACCACTGTAATCTTAATATATATAATAACAAAATACTATTTTCCTCGTCCCAGTCATCATGTCCGCCCATTTTCAATCACAATATATAAATATCGCAGAAGTAAATCACACTGCGCGTCCTCAAAGCGTGAAATCAAGAGAACCGATATAATAAAATAAAATCGGTGGGAACCATTGGAACCAACGAGCGCGCTACAAACGCACGTAGCGTGCGCGCAGTGGTTTTTAGTATATTCGCGAACACATTAAAATGTATCGAAGATCGAAAATGTTGCATTGCGTGTTGCATTGTACGTTGTGTTGCAAATAATCTGTAAGTACCCGGCTTTATACTAGCGTTCGAGGTGTATTGTGGCGTTGATTAGATCAGGGATGCTTTGTTTTGCAGAGAATGGGTGAGTATATATTCACAGCCACAGGCTGTCGTCGCTATGCGATCTTGTGCTAGAGATTGTGACCGCACACTATCTGTTGCAGTTGTTCGTAGACAGTAATGTCAAACAGCTGCAGTTAAATCAACATGCGGGAAGAAGTGGCCTAACTTTATTTTGTATTTTAGTTAGGAAACATAAACACTTAAAAAGCTGTACGAAAATAGTTATTGCATCTTTTAGTTTACTTGCTTTAGCAATTATTGCTCCGTAGTCAGTTAAACCCCGTGATACCTAGTCAATTTTATTCCGAAGTCATCGTACAAAATACCTTCTCATGTTCTTAAGTCGGAAGTTTAGAAACAACGGAATATAAACTTCTAACATTTGCCCGCGAGTTAGGTTTTCCAAAAACCCCGCGGGAACCCTTTGTTTTTTCCGGGAAAGTAGCCTATGTCACTCTCCAGATCCTTAACTATACCCGTGCATCTTCGATCCGTAGCTCTATTGCAGAGCAAAAAATGGTTTCTTGGTTTGTCCTTCAATCACAACGCCGCACTTCAAACAGAATTTCGCATTTATGATATGAGTTTAGCTTATCCTTGTCCATTCGTCATTTAAGATTATCCCATTGTTAATAATTTGTAAATACTAATTAGTTAATAGTCGGAATATTTTTAATTTCGTTACTAGAGAAAATATAAGAGGTCCTAACATATTGTCGTATATACAGTAGGTATATCTATTAAAGAGTAAGCTCAAGGAAAACGCAAACAGTTCCTATATTTGGAACTGCGGGTATTTGCAAAATAACGCTGACAATACCCTAATGGCGTCCGTTTGTGATGACTGTCCCCTCCCAGCCAATAGGGTCTATTATCACGGCCGAGCTGCTGTGCGCTGAATTGGCTAAATGTTTTGTGCCTCTGAAAAGATTCGAGATGACGGGAAAATTGTTAAGAAAATTAATCACTTCCACTTGAATAACTTGGGTCTGTTATTTCGAAATGCGTTTTTTGTTATTATAACGTACTTGGGGATTTTCCTTTGTTGGGGATGATTTTTTTCTGTGGTTTATGTCAGCTATAAAAAAAACTAAATACTTACCTACTTACCTACTAAGAAAACCAAATAATTTTACTTACAATCTATTTTTATCGAAACTATTTAAACGAAAATTCGTCAGTGGAGATACTACTGGGTACTAAATAATTTAGAAAACCCCGAGAGCTTTTATTGATTTTTTTTTTCAGCCATTCCGAAGATTAGCAGGAACAAACAGACCGACGTACAAAAAATAATAATTTTTGAGTTTAATAAGATGTAGTTATTTGAAAATCACGGACAGACGATAATTTTATTTATTTTTCATCCAAGTCAATTTTCTTCGTTTCTTTGGTGAATGGCTTTTTCAGGTGCCACACGTCAACTTTAATTACCTAATAAAGTTGACGTTTACTTTCTTAATATCTTAATTAGGATAAAGTGTTTTTATATGAAAAGTTTTGTTTTTTTGTCGTGTATAACTAACCGAAAGAGAGTACTTTTTTCACGAACTTAAACGCATGATTTATTATACGCGTTGAAGGTATAAGCGATATAGGCTATGTCCACATGTCGCGAAGAGTGTCGATCAATCACTAACGGGGTTGGACGCGCGACAACCCATTAGGCGGGCGGTGCCTCGTTGGATTCAGTTACGTGCGCCCATAAGTAGAAATACCTACCTAAGTAGTACCTAGGCCGGCAAAGAATTCCATAGAAGTAGTATCGCAAACAAGCAGTGCGCGGTAAAACGGCCTCAACTATTTTCAATGTGTGCGTGACGCCGTGAGCGGGGCGTGTACGACACAACCTCAAACTCTCAAATGTGTGCGCCTAGGGATACCAGGAATATAAAAAGTATTTGCACAATTTTTATAAATAAATCAATCCGAAATAAGGTGTACGATACAATTGTTTTTATTAATATATTTAATCTATGTCTGTGTAAATTGTTTCTTTAATGTAAATCGATAGTTTTCAAGGAAAACAGTTTAATTAGTAATTATTTGATTATAGAATATTCATTATCTATCTCATTATCTAAATATCGGCTGGACCTATTCTGATGAAATTTTTTGTATGTTAGTGTGGATTCCAAAATAAGTTTTTATCTACAATTGGACCCAGTAGGTGGTGCTGCAGTCAGGTTCTAGATTTTCTTTTTAGTACGGATTGTCAATTTTTTTTTGTGTTTTTTGTCCCTGGTAGGTTTAGATTCATAATAATTGGATCTGCGCAGGTGGCACTGTAATCGGTTTTTAGGTTCTGAGCAGAACAATGTCCGCATAGCCCTCTTATTAAATATTATTATTAACTAGATGATGCCCGCGACTTCGTCCGCGTGGATTAAGGTGTTTGATTCCCGCGGGATTCCTTTAATTTTGTGTTAATTCCGGAAATAATCTATCTCCACTCCAAATTTCAGCCATATCCATCTAGCAGTTTTTGCTTTTGTTTTTTCCATATAGTGAACTCTTAACTTATTAAAATAAAACTCAAAATATTGTTTACACACAATTTATTTTAGGAAACAAATTAATCTTAGGAAACTTTTATTTTTATTATATTTTAATTTTTATTTATATAATTTATATTAATAATCATAATTATTTAGATTAATTATTATTTAAAAATATTTTATAGGTCAAAATTTAGTAAGTAAATTAATAATGTAATATTAACTATATTCCGGGACATTCCTATATTTGTGGCAAATTACCACACTACTGGCAACAAATTGATTTTATTAATTATGATTAATGTTCAAGCATCATGTATCATACAACAAAATATTTTTGCACAATAATGTGAAAAATACCACAATACTCAGCTGGTATCACCGGCCACTTTTACGTACCTAAAAAACATCGAAATAAAAAATCGTGTTTTCTTAAAAAATTTTACGCAAATGTAAAAACTTACTGATGATATGAGATCTTCGACTTCCTATTTTGCTTTTCCGTATGATTATGACATAATTTGACCGCATAAATCGACATATTTATTTATTTTGCGGGAGCGGTTTATTGTGTAGTGACTCAAGTGACACTGAAGTAGGTGAGAGAGATTTAGGCGATATATGTCGAAAACTTTTGAGGACGTTTTCGTGCGTTACATACTCAATCTTGTCATGTATATAATCAAAGCCTAGGCCATTATTTTAGAGCGACGCTATAAAATAGCTTCTGTCAGTATGGAGTTAGGTTTTTAAAATAACAGAGGAATCCTTAAATTTTGTGAGGTAAAAAAACATGAAAATTAGCACTTAGAATTCAAGAAAAGTTAGTTACCAATATTTTTACGTACCTTTAGCAATTAGCACCTGATATCTGTAAACTGGCCGGGTGCCCAGGCTAGCAGGTATAACTTCAAAGTGATACTAATACTACTCTATCGAACACATTTGGTTACTTACTTATTAAGGTCTGGCAGTCCTGGTATCTTGCTCTATTATATCCATGTAAAAATCTGTATTCGAAAAAATCAGTTGCCTCGTGATTTGTTTTAAATAACAATCGATTGGAAACTCTTCGACTTCCCGGGTTAAAAAGTACCAAACTAGTTTTGTTTTAGTGATACAAACTGAATCAGTGTCCAATGCCCATCAAGATCGGTTTAGTGGTTAGCTGTAATTCTCTACTGGCCTGTGAAATATTGATTTCATGAATTCGCTTAGCTCGTATAACTATACGAGCTCGTATAATATGTAACTAACTAGTTATATATACATAATATATAATATACATGCTAAGATTAGTTCGCGGCGTGTTTTGCAACTGTTAGGATGTATAAATCTATGTATACTTTAATATAATAAAGCTGAAGAGTTTGTTTGTTTGAACGCCCTAATCTCAGGAACTACTGGTTCGAATTGAAAAATTCTTTTTGTGTTGGATAGTACATTTATCGAGGAAGGCTTTAGGCTATAGGTATAACATCACGCTGCGACCAATAGCAGCGAAGCATCAGTGAAAAATGTTGCAAAAACGGGGAAAATTATCCATATTTAAAATATATTCTTTTAAAAACTTCTTAATCGCGATCATAATAACAGAAATTGACGCGGATGAAGTCGCGGGCAACAGCTAGTCAAGGATATATTGCTTTCTCACCACCTCAGATGACTGGATAGTGACAGTCCATTAGGCGTCTCGTCGGGCACAGGTGTCCAATCGACTAAAGATCCTCTTGCAATTCAATTGCATGATCAATCAAATTTGGTCTCGAGTCCCATACGTCTCTGTCATGAAAACGTTAGATTTTTCAACTCTTTATCCAGAAAATAGAAATAATGCGTCAAGACATAAATCAGATATTCGTCGCCCTCTTCAATCAATAGACATTCTTTGCTACGCTTTTAGTGATTACCTCGCCTAAAGTGCTTGAGGCGAGATGCTGAATGTTGTTGTTGTTGATGTTGAATGTTGTTGAAGATATGTAACTTGGAGGTCAAACGGAGTGACAGTCCATTAGGACCAAACTCCTTAAATAATGATACAGGTTTACCTAGTAGATACGACTGCTTGGCTTCTTTTTTGGTCGCTTTAGCTATAGGTTACAAGTTACTTTTTATATAGGTATATAATAATATGTTTATTTCCCTCCTC
Organism: Hipparchia semele; assembly: GCA_933228805.2. Classification (NCBI taxonomy): domain Eukaryota; kingdom Metazoa; phylum Arthropoda; class Insecta; order Lepidoptera; family Nymphalidae; genus Hipparchia; species Hipparchia semele. The sequence continues at coordinate 10,784,391 of OW121714.1, forward strand.
AATTTATATATCAATTTATATATATACTATTATTGTAAATATATCATACTTTTGCGCCGCTTATATCCAACAGTTCTTTTCGTCACCTACTTTTTTTTTAATTCTTATATCGTCGTCTTTTTGAGATTCAAAATCAAACCTATTTGTTTTGGTTGGCAACCACTTCAGCCATTTCATTTGCAATTTGGACGCCACGGCCGCGCTGTTGCGCCGGACGACTTTTGGTGTGTAGACTTTTTTCGCATTATTAGCGTAATTTCTGTACCGGCTGTTTTCTTTTATTTATGACCGGAACGTGTAATTGTCGTAGGTAAACGAGTACATAACTTGCTGTATCAATGAGTGACTGTCTTTACTCTATAAGGAAGTCTTTTTGTGGAAAAGTATTGATAATAAAGAAAATAAAGCGGAGGGGTAAGTACTAAGTACATAGTCGTACTCTTGTTTCATGGAAAAGTATTGATAATAAAGCATAGCGGAGGGGTACATAGTCGTACATATGAAAATCAATCTTTATCTATTCGGTATAAATTTTAACTCAGTACCTCAAGTCGTTTCTGAGGACACGGACAAACTGACGGACAACGGAGCTAGGTTCCATTTTTTCGGAAGCGAATTCCTCTACCTATGTAGTTGGTTCACAGTATTACGGTTGGATACCGTAAGATTATAAACTACCCAAAATATAGTATATTGCATAGCAGGTATTGTAAATAGTGTCCGTTCCACGTTATCTATATATATAAAATTCAAAGTCCTGACTGACTGACTGACTGAGATATCAACGCACAGCCAAAACTACTGAAGTTAGAAACTTGAAATTTTTACAGTTGGTTCCTTTTATGACGTAGGCGCACACTAAGAAAGGATTATTGGAAATTCCACCCCTAAGGGGTTTAAATAGGGGATGGAACTTTATATGAAACTCCGTCATTTTTCAAGCTGTTTCCATCAAAGTTGGTATTTGAGTTTTCAGTTAAAAATAAAGAAGTACGTGTGTCACAGTTTTTGGAAATTTCACCCCAAAATCTAATTCCACGCGGACGAAGTTGCGGGGGCAAAAGCTAGTTCGCTATAATTTTGCTAGTTCTACTATAAAATTAAGGGTTCTTACATCTATTTGGTGACATATCTATCACAACATGGTCATATGAAGCTTAATCTGTACGGTTATTTACTCATGTCATTAAACCACGGACGCAAACGGGCAAAGGCAGAACTTCCAGAAGTTTGTCTGCAGTTTATAGCATGGCAATTCTATATTAAACTTTTATTACACGTAGCGTGTACTGGACAGTAATGAACTCCAGGAAGAGGGCGTTGTACATAAAGTTATTGTTGAATAGGAAGACCTTTGTTCTAACATGCGAGGCGCCGGCCGCGGAGTCACTTTATTAGGGTTCCGGGGGGGTTCCGTTCGCAAAGGGTGCCAACGTGACACTATTACTAAGCCGCCAATGTCAGTCCGTCCGTCCGTATGTCAGGGCGCTGTATCTCATGAACCGTTATAGGTAGATACTTGAAATTTTCACAGAATGTGTATTTATATTGCCGCTATAACGACAAATTTAAAAAAATTAAGTTAAAAATACCAGAGACTCCATACAATAAACTTTTGTTTTGACTCGATCTTAATACTAATTAGCTGGTGGTAAATCTTATACAATTGTACGGAACTCTTCGTGTGCAGGTCCGACAATCACTTGGCCGGTTTTATTATTACACTCACGTCGCTACGGCTGTGATGGCATGCGGGCATAGCTTTTGTTTACCCTGGCTAGTGGGATGGCCATTAAAAGTATTACCTATGGATCGATGAAGTAAAAGTCTGGTAGCGAATATTGCTGGTAGCTGTTATCCCTGGGTAAAAGTAGCCTATGTCTCCGGGAGGAAAGCTAACTATGTGCTGTGACAAGATTCATCAAAATCATCATCAACAACACATCAACGGCTCACTACTGAGCGCAGATCTCTTCTCAGACAAAGGTCATAGTTTGGGTCGCTGGCCCAATGCAGATTAGTAAACTCCACACACCTTTGAAAATCATTATGGACTCTCAGACGTCTCTAAACGTTGTTTTCCTTCATCGTCGAAACATGAGATATTTAATGCTTAAACGCACATATTTAACTCCGAAAAGTCGAGAGGTTCGTGTTCGGGATCGAACCCGCGACTCTCCGAATACGAGACCGCAGTCCTAACCACTAGACCATCACTGCTCTCATGTAATACCTACGTATGTCAGTTATATAATATGAACTTTTGTAAAACTACCGCGTTCGTTCTTCGACTTCTTTCGATTTATGGCACGTAAACTTTTGTAAAAATGTTGTTTCTTAGAAATCGGTCCCTATAGGCAGAACTAAAGAATATTTAAGTTTCATAGGACAAGATTGATGTATTAAGTTTTTTTTCTTTTTAATCTTGCTCCTTTTCGTATTATATCTAGGGTTTTTAGGGTCCCGCATTACACTTAGTTGGAGGTGAACATAATTAAATTAGAACCCTCAATAGCTCAACGGTTAAAGGTTAAACTGAAAACCGAAAGGTCGCAGGTTCACACTCCATCCGTTGTACAATCGTCGTAACCATTCCAAGCACAAGCTTTCCGTTTATTTGGAGGGGATAATAGATATTAGTCAACTTCAGCTATGCTGATATTCTTTTTAAAATGCAAAAAAGAAAGAACATATTCAGTATGGGTTAACGTTCTTAAAAAAAATAAGAGATGTATACAGTCATAGTTACATGGGTTTTTATCAAACAAAAGACGAGTCGCCTCGCTGCAATCTTTCTTCAAAATAGCGACAGACGGTTGCAGTCTGAGATGAACACTGAGCTTGCATTATTAATACCTATTCACTCTTCTTTTGAAGAAATCCTGAGTTGAAAGTTTGAAAAATAAAATGGAATCCTGCTATATCTTGAGAGTTAATAAATGAGGACCAAATTATTTATTCACAACCATGCAATCATGCGAGCGGACTTAGCATAGTGGTAATCTGCCTTTTTTTCATAAGGAAAGGCGATCTCGGATTTTTCGAAGTTATACTTTGCGTTTTAAACAATTAAATTGATTAATAAACTTTTTTTTTTGTCCTTTAGGAAGAGTATAAAAATATGTTAGCACTTTTTTTTTAATTTCAGTTAACTTACATATAGATAATAAAAATATATCTTTCGCTTTTTAAATGTATTCTTTATACTTATTACGCCATATGTGTTAAATTATAGGAATTTTGTAGCTAAGAATACGAGTTATACTATGAAAGGATACATTTCTCCATCATACCTACAACCGCCAAAATTCAAGTGAAATTGGATGTTTTTTAAAAACCTGGAGCTTATTGCATTAATACAACATTACTTAGCAAATATTAATTTCACGGAGAAGCAACCTTACTTTTTTAATAAAATGTTATTTAAATGTTTGGGACTGGACATGAACAAAAAAGTTGATTCAAAATCAAATCAAAAAAAATCAAAATTTATTTATTTCATGTAGGCCTACTCGTAGCTCTTATGACACGTCATAAATCTACCACCGGTTCGGAATGCAGATTCTGCAGAGAAGAGCCGGCAAGAAACTCAGCAGTTGCTCTTTTCAAAAATAAAATTTTTATACAATAGGTAACAAAACTATGCTATGCATACAGTGTTTCCGCAATTAAATTTCAAAAATGCATACGTAGGTACATACAATTCAATACATGTTAAGACGGCCAGACAAAGCAGACCCACTCCCGTTGGTGGCACCCGTTCACGAGCATGACGCATGATCCAGCCGTTGATTGAGTTAAATATATATCACTTGCTTTAATAGTTAGGAAAAAAATGGTGAGGAAATGCCTTCTCAGGCAATTCTCCTGTTCTCAAAGATGTGTGAAGTCTGCCAAATCACCCTCGGCTATCCTGGTAAGGCCTATGCCCTTCTCATTCGAAGCAGACCAGACCTGTGCCTTGTATTGGGCCTGCTAGGGTTGAGATGAATGGATAATGCAATCATTCATGTTGCAGAATTTTTGTAACAGCTATTATATACTTGGAACCATAATATGGATATGGATTAATGAGCCATATAGGATGTATATAACCTTTTTATTTTCACTTTTAATGGACTTGTATAAATTGGCAACGGAAAATTCTGGCGCGAATTCATGCACAATGATCATGAACGTAATAACGTATGAATAGTGTGTGAATTGTGTACTACAATATGTACAAGTCGTCAAGAGTTTGTAATATTAATGCGAATGTGGGGGCTGGGGTCGATCTCAAAATTTAGATTCTGTAATAGCGTCTACCTATAAATGGCCACTCCTGTGTGATCTATATATATATCATATCAGCTATTCTATCTGTATAGTTGTATACACGCCATAATTTGAAAAGGTAGATTACACACAACATACATTAAATAAAGTGTAGGTGTGCATGCTAGTAACTACAACAGTTGCTCGTAAGAAGTCTATAATCTTCAATCTGCGGTTTGTATAAAAACCTATTTTACGAAAAAAAAAAGCCGATTTGGGTCTACGCCAAAGCTTTAGTGTACAGTTAATTCGTTCTGCTTTCGTACGGAAACTTGCATCTGATATAAATTATGGTTATTGCCGTTTACGGACGAAGCTAGAATGCAGATTTTTTACATAAATTATTTCTTTATATTAAGTTTGAGTCTCATCGTAAGAAAACTGGATATGGTTGCCAATGGCTATTATATTGGCTTGATAAGAAAATTCAAAATCACTCAGCGTGTAATGTAGAGATTATTTGTGTAAATCGTGATCAAATCAAATGTGAGGAGATCTTAAGAAAACCGAGAGAAATCGACATAGTTTATTGAATTGCGTAGCACGTAGCTTGGAGAGAGCGGATCTTTTCCGTTGGCTGTAAGACCAAACGGGAATACGAGCGTCGAGGTTTGGCCTCCTCGCTCTGGTGGGGCGCTGGATTTTTTACTCCGGCTAAGGATCCAACGAGGTGTAGCGAGTGATTCAGCGCCGCGCGTCTGGTTTGGTCTCACTCCAGACTTAGATATCTCGGAGGACCAATAAGCATTGGAGTTCCCACGTGACCCAATACGCGGTGGTGCCGTTATCGCTTTCGCGAGCTCTGTGAATCCGTTTCTTCAGCCAACTCCAAACGCAGACATCACTGCTTTAGAAGTAGGTTAAATATACCAACTCGTTAGCAATTTTAGTTCATAATTAATTTATTTAATAAATTCCCAGTCGCGAGGTACCGCCTGTCGCCGCTTGGATTCCTCTTTACAAATTTATATCTTAAAACGTGTTCAGAATTTATACGTGCTTATTTATTTTCTTGACGATGTCTTAACTCTTAATTTTAAGGAATATTTTGTTGACTTTAAGGATTATTAAGACGTTGACTTTATTAAAATCGCCGTTTTTCTATGAGTTACCTACCTGATAAGAGTACGTTCTCAATTTTGGTGGTTGGATGAATTTATGACATTCTTAAAACAACAATGTATTTTAGCCAGTAGTGAGAGTTGGCCAATCAGAGGTGATTACGAATGTCACACTGTAGGAATTTTTAGATAATCGCGCAGCTAATGAACTTATCAAATAGATGTTTCACATCAAAAGTAAGTAAAATTTAAAAAAAGTAAACCAGAGGCCTTTGGTGGAAGTCCGCCCGTAAAAGCAAAGTGCGGTTTCTTCATGGAAAGTGCTCACATTGTCTTTCTCATTCAAAAGAAGTTCGTAGTACTTAGTTGGTGAGGAGTTATATTTTCACGCACTCAGTTTGACGACCGATAACATCTATCTATACTTATAATAAAACTGTAACGGGACGAATTCTGTACATTAAATATATTTTTAGAATTTTAATCGGAGGATTATAATCGATACTGAGCCCAAAACAATTTTTTATTTTAATTTTTTGTCTGTCTGTCAGTGCGCGCATCACGCGAAAACTACTGAACGGATTTGCATGAAATTTGGTATAGTGGTAGCTGATACTCCGGGTCAATATATAGGATACTTTTTATCCTGATAAGCAATAAGGTTTATCCGGGATCAGGGAGGAAAGTTTTTGTTGATTTTGCTCCATAACTTCGTCAAATCTAAACCTAGTTTGATAATTCTTTTTTTTATTATAAATTGTGTACTATTAAAAATATTTTGGTGACGATTACAAAATATTATCGAAGATAGAGGACATAACTTCTCGCGGATGGTAGCAAGTCCCTCTAAACTTTTTCCATGCGGACGAAGTCGCGGAAATCAGCTAGTCTAATATATTATTGATGGGTGGCTGACTGGAACTGTTATTAGGTATTCTATGGAATAATTCTCTTGCATGTGGCGCCAGTGACTTATCTAGTAATACGTAAAGCATAAATACTTGATTAAAAAGGAAATGTTTGTGGTAAACTCACATCGCGTGGAAATATTTATCGAAATACTATCTATAGAAAACGAAATCGACGCGAGCGAGAAACTTGTGCGATAAAAATTCCACAACGACTGAACTATCGTAATATATTCCAGACGTCATCAGTCTTGTACATGGTCTTGTACGTACTGTAGCTACCTACGTCACAAACTGTTTATAGTTTACAAACTAAACATGTTCTGATTTAAGAATTTCGTACTAAAACGTTGTACACACCAAAAAGTCAGAGATGCGTGCCTGCACTATCGGACCTTAAACTAGAAACATCAATCCCCATGTTTTTATAACTCGTTAACTTTTTCACTTTAGGGCCTTTTAGTCGTAGAACGGCATCGAGAATTTCTGTGCTACAAATACTCGAAGGTTTTCTGAAAATGTTTTCCTTCAGCATAAGAGTCCTATGAAAATAACACTTCATTTCCTTATCGGTGTTAACACAAGCACATGGCAGCTTATATTTCGGGTGAAAATATGGCGTCATAATATTAAACATAATATATCATGAAGCTGATAGGAAATATTGTGCCATCGATCCTCGTACCTACTTCGTCTGGGAGAGATTTCCCCGTTTCTGCCGTAGCATGAAGCCATTCACCTTTCAGATGTAGGCCATTAGCAGACCGATAGGCCGATATTGTAGAACGTCTCGACGTTCAATGTCGGAGATAAGCTATTAAGGCGTGTTTACATTAAGCTCGCAGTGAGTGGCGTACTTGCTGCCGGCCATCCTGCGCCGCAAATCACATAGCATACATTCTCACAATCGCAAACCGGTTGTGACTTGGTGAGTGGCTGAGTGTAACAAAGCACTGCATTAACTAAGACACTGAGCTCTATGGATCTAATGTAACTTTTCAAACTTTAACAATGCGTAAATCTGAATTATTATGGATGAGACTATGCCAATTAATAATAATAATAATATGTATTGAATCAATGGTCACACAAACATAATTACAAAACAATTTTTTTTCCTAAAGTTGTAATAACAATTTACAATAACGTTAGAGAAAACGTTATTTTTTTACATCTCCATAAACTGCGTACCTACTGGGGGGCCTACGATCTATATCTCAAAAAAATATTGAAATAATACTGCTTTAAACGTTGGCGGTAAGGCCCGCTGTGCTGGTAGTACAAATATACTCTTTTATAAGAGGCTAATTGATGGCTCACAGTCAGCGTCATGTAAACATGCCCTTACATTAAATATGCTTTCTCCGCAATTTCTCCGTGTGGAGAGTAATTCGCGTTTATTCTTGAAATCCTGCCATTATTTTAAATCCTTAAACGAGATCGTAGGTACGCGACCAACACCTGTAAAGGACGTACCTATATGTTTCGCTCTATTTTTTTTTTTCCAACTATTACGTATGTTCCACAGTAGCGCCTAAACTACTTAGTCGATTTTGATGAATGAGGTGTCAATCGATTCGTAATTATGTTCCGGGACACATATAGGCTACATTTTATATGAATCACGGATGTTACATCCAATTTTCCGTATAGTCGGGTTACAGTTTTCAAACTTTTTTTTAGTCAACTACTATAAAGCTCATAATTTAGTCTGGATTGTATGAGAGGTAGGAATTAAGGAAGGGCCTTATACCTATTTACCCACAATAGGGCTAGCCTGCTCGCCACGAGAAAATTTTGGTCTACCCACTTACTCGTGAATTTATATGAGATTTCACGGATAAATAAGTAGACAAAATTTTCTCATGGCACGCATGTTAGCCCTACACGTTTCACAGTAAATTAATCAAATTCGGGGATGGGGTTACGTGTATATCCCGTGCGATGTAATGCATTGTCTAAGAGACTACTGATATTGTACAGGCACGAGAATTTACTCTATAAATGGAGAGACTGCAATTTTCTGATTTTATTTTGTACCTACTTATTGTACTCGCAGCCAGTTCCCGGCTTCATTATGTAGCCGTATTCGTGACGTACTCGAGGGAATTAAGAGATGCATTTACATTTTACGCTCAGTTAATTTCTCTATGATGTAATATTGACAGTACTTACTAGAGTCATCTTTTTCTGGTGAAAGGCTTTGGCTGTGGCTAGTTACCATTGCATTTAAGACCAACTAACTACCAGGCTGTCGACCATATGTCTCGAGCGCACCTTGGAGTATTTCGGACACATTGCCCGCATTGGTCACGGGCAAGGTAGAAGGAAAAAGGCCAACAGGACATAGCCCTATGCGTTGGTCCGATCAGATCAGCACTGCACTCGGAACATCTTTCCACGCCGCTCTACATAATGCGGAAAATAGGGCAAAGCGGAAAAACATCGTATGGGAGAAGGTGATCCGTGCCAAGGATCGCGACCCTCAGTAACGAGGATGACAATGCGAGGAGCTACCACCCTACCGTCAAAAACGTGCCGCCAAGCGATTTAGCGTTCCGGCACGATGGCGTTTAGAAAACGATTAGAGATATAAGTTTAATTAAAATATACGCGACGAATCTCCTCCCTTTTTTTGCCGGTTGAAAACTGCCATACCTACCCCTTCCAAGTTAGCCCACTATCTTAGACTGCATTGTAACGTACCATCAGATGATCGCAAGCAAGGATTATCTTGTGATGACTTAAAAAAAGATACGGAGATTATAATTATAGTAATCCTTATAGACGTTACTGTCTTTTATTTGAAAGGTGTAGTTGAACTCAAGAAGTTATCTAAGCTAAATTAGGTAACGCTTTCGTCAATTTCGGTTTTACTAACCTTTAGGCGCCCCCTTGTTGCGACCCCGCACCGGGAAGCGCAGTGTTGGCAGACCCCCCACTAAGTGGACCGACGACATCAAACGAGTCGCAGGGGGCCGCTGGATTCAGGCGGCGCAAGACCGAGGCCTGTGGAGTTCCATGCAAGAGACCTACGTCCAGCGGTGGACATCTATAAGTTGATAGAGAAGAAGAAGAAGAAGAGAACCTTTAGGGAACACCTAAAGGTGGAAATAACATCGGGTAGGGGTATTTAGGGGCTACCTACGTAAAGAGAGAGACTCCTACTTAGTGCTTGGTGAAAACGGGCATGAATCATTACTCGGAATCCAAACCAGCCAAGACATAATTAAAATAAACATTTGGTACATGATCCCGGATTGTGGTGGGTAAGTAGAGACATTACAGCCCTTTGCGGAAGTTTTTATTTGCGTTTGCTCATTAAACAAACGTTTATGGCAATTCCGAGTACCTACGACTTCATACAAGAAGTTCTTAAAGTTGACACGCATTAAAAACTTTATTCCACGCTTACAGATTAGGGTGAAATAGCGTTTCGAGAATTAAATTGTTATCTTTGTAAACCTTTGCTGAGTAAATTGCGCTCGAGGCAAACGCGGTATGTTCTGCGTGTTAAACACGTGAGTTTAATACAGAGATAACAAAAAGTTCCTGTGTTTTCTACGGAAGTTTTGACATCCAAAGCTAAAACTTCTGTTGCATATCTCTCTTCACTTGTTTTAACATTGTTTCAAATGATACTCTTACTATATAATATACCTTACGCTGCGACTTTGTCTGCGTGGAATTAGGTTTTTTGAAAAGCCCGCGGTAACCCCTTGTTTTTTCGAGATAAAAGTAACCTTTGTCACTCTGTAGGTCCGCAACCCCATTCCCATTAATGAATCGAATGTCAAAACCGAGTTTCATATACATACTTAACTTAAAAAATGAAGGACTCATACAAACCTTCATCCCCTATTTTACCACACTGAGGGGTAGGAATTCCAAAAACTGTGACATATTCTCTTTAATTTTAATCAAGAGCCAAAATACCAAACATGGATATTACTTGAAAAATGACGGACTTTCATACACACATTCGAACGAGCCCAAACAAAAGCTTGTCTGAGAGGAGACCTACGCTACAATAGTGAGCCATTGATGTGTTGCTGATAGTCCACGTTAGCCTAATGCAAATTGCCCACCCACCTTTCACATATAAAAAACGCGCGCGCAGATTTCCTCGCGATATTTTTCGCCATTGCCGAAGCATGTGTTCACTTGCTTAAACGCACATAACTCCAAAAATTCAGAGGTCTTCTCTGGATAGAAACCGTGCGCCCCTAAGCTATCAATGCTCTATCCAGATTATCTGGCATCAATTTACCAATTTACGTTGCCAGGGCAGCGTAGACTTTCACTCTAGGCCGAGACCGCAACATAATTTACAAGATACAGCAATTAGAAGTTCGATTAGTATTGACATGCTGTTCGTATAATTAACTAGCAGACATTGTCGCAGCTTGATTACATTAGCAGCCTCACTGATTTCCAAGTCACGAATTCAAGTACGTATAGTAATAGGTACTGTAGGTACCTAATGATAGGTACATATTTGAAGCCTCAATAGCCCAACGATTAAAGGTATGGATTGAAAAGCGAAAGGTCGACAGTTTGATCCCCATCCATTGCAATATTGTCGAATCACTTCTAATACAAGCTTTCCGCGTGTTTGGAGGGAGAAGAGAATTTTGTAAAAAAAAAAATATTATTTTAATTAGTATAGCGTAAAGAGCTTATCTCCTTCAGAAGTTAGATGTCGATCTTCTTATAGGTCTAAAGCCAGCCCAACTTTACGAAATACAAATTCTGTTGACTTTAAAATAAACCATTTTGCACGAATGTTCAATATTAATATTGAAGCTCACACATACTATCAAAATCAAATATGCTATTTTGTTTATTTATTCGATAACAAAATAGTCCTTGGTTGCAATCACACCTTAGTGACGATGGTGGCGGGCTAACTTGAAACGGGATGTGGCAAATGAACCCGTATCCCTAATTGGTTTCTACACGTCATCGTGCGTGTACTTAACGTAGACTAGCCACAACCAAATTCTCCCACCAGACAAATTTTTTACTAGATATCTTCCGTGTTTTTTGCCTATAAACTCTGATGTGCGTTTCTTATTCTGGTAATCTTTCTTTTCAGGTACGCCCTTTCAGTAGACGAAAATATTGTATATTACACGTTAGTTAAGAGAAGAAATACGCAGATACGTAAGTAGTTATAACTTATAGTGCTTTTTTAATCAATCCTATACATTTATTGAAACATGTGTCTGTTCGTCCTTTATTCGGCGATTGAGCTAATACTTAACGTAGATAGTTTGTTCCCCGGAGAAGGTTCATTGATAAATTGTAATCCTGGAAAAGAGTTCCACCGGGAACGAAGGGGCTGGCATCCCATTTTGGCACATACGAGTAGATATTTATTCAATGCATAAGCCACACACCTACTGCTTTTTGAAATACGGATGAAGTGTTAATAATAATTTTTATTTATTAGAGACTGTCAACAACCCTGTAGGTTTGATATCTGGATGGATCACCCAAACAGCTTCAATAATTAGGTTTCCTTCAATGATGGCTTTCTATAAATTTGATCTTCTCTCTTTCAGTTTCTCACTTTACATAAGCCAGTTTTAAAATACATAAATGGCTAATGTCAATAACGTGGTAAGGACGTGGCCCATGTATCTTTAAACCTTGTATGTATTAAAGCCCTGGTGCAGACACGGAGACACCGTCCCCTCTAACAACTTTCTGTTTCAACAAATGCGATTTAATTATTACGTGATTATTACTTCCGATCCTGTTACGTTACGTAGTTGTTTTTTGTATAAAGCATAAAATTTAATATCTCTACAATACGAGTAAAAGGTAGTCGCTTCACAGAAGAGCACGCCAAACACTACAACACCAATAAAACCACAAAAACACAGCCGGCAATGGCCAAACTTATTAACTTCCGAACGTGGAGTTAGTCTATACGACCTAGCGGCGGCATTTCGTTATTAAACTTTTGTAATGTATAGCGTGAAGAGTGGATGGAATAAAGTACGATACAGGGCGCTTTGTGCATAGGTACATCTATTGTTCAGGACGTGCGCGTCGGTAACTCGGAAGGAAGACCTTTGTTCTTGCAGGGCAAGCACGACATCGCTTTATCTTATTTATCATGGCGAGGCACCTGCGAAGAGTCGAGGCACATTTTGTCAGTTTATAGGGAGGTTGCTCTGCATAACTGACAAGAACTGAATTAGGAATTTTAACAATAGGGGTTGAATGATGATCGATAGGAATTGATCCGATGAAACATTTAGTTCAATGTTAACTTTTCACGAGTGGTTACCTAAATTCCTAATACGATGAAAAATAAGACATATCAATTGCAAGTGTAGGAATTTTTACCTCCTCAACTTCCCTCAGTCAGGGCCTCATGTTGCGTTCGAGTCTCATTTCGGGGCAAAGAAAAATATAATCAGGTTTTCCGTTAAGAAATTTTCTGTAGCAGACCGGATGTGAGAGCGGTGCTAGTACGGCCAACTTCTCAACTCCGGTCCTCCGTACCTCGGAAAGCTCGTAAAGTCGTACCTATGACAGTGGAGAATAGGGGCTTCCGTAGGGCATACCCCATAACCCATGTACATATCTCCATCAAAGTGGAAAAAATTAGTGTGCTTATGATATACTTTCGATTCAGATTCAGAGTCAGATACAGTTGCGTTATGGTAATACCGATGCAAGGCTTAAAAAATGACTTTAACAAAAAATTTAACCAACGATAAAAACAACTGAAAAGGGAAAAATAGCATAATTCTTTTTAGTCTTAATAGCACCTAAACTAATGTAAGTAACTAAGTTTGAATCGGCGACCAACTTTTTTTAAAATGATGTCAGCGAGATTACTTTAAAAAAACAAACTTTAAGCAAACATTCGCACACAATTGTACAATAGAATATCTCCTGCGTAGATGGCTAGTCTCTACATCTGTTAAGTTTGGTCTTCGTGGCTAAAATTCAGTCGGGAGTACATTATTACACTTAGGTGCATGTGAGTATAACTACTAAACTTCACTAACTTCACTAAACTAGTCTAACTCAGATAATATACATGCTACCATACAAATCTTATATTATGTACTTGAAACAGTAGACATTGTAATGTTACACAATTTGTTTAACATTCTAGTTATGCACGAGGCTTAACTTGTCTAATTGATGGACAGCTAATGTCTTACAATTAAGGTTCAGCCTTTACAGTAAATTAATCATACAGCATTAATGTAGAGCTAGGCTTCGGTACATTTGTATTGTCTATCTCGCTTTGAGGTAATATATTACTTACATTACTTTATACGTCTACGTAAGCTTAGGTAGTTTCGCTATTTTTCACTTCTGTTTGCTGGTTCTATCGCAAACATTTAATTATGCATCTGAAAACTTCTAACTTTCATTTGAGTAATATATAAAGTATATATAGTATAGTTAAAAAATAAGTATTAACCAGTTATATTCCGGCCGCTGCAGTGTGCCGCCGCAAATTATTGTTTCTCTTTTAATTGTTGTAAATGGACACTTAACAAGATATAGAATTATTTATTAATCATAGGATGCGTGGTCTAAGTTGGTTGTGAACCAGTTATTTTTTTTGGCTAAAATAGCTTAAAGCACTGTCGATAAAAGTCTGACCGATGAGAAATTAATCTACCGCCTGTTGGCGACAAATATTATCGTTTGACCGCTGCTCCGGAGGCTCTCAATAATCTCAGCACGTTATGCTCTCGCTTGGATAGTTTATTGGAAAATTGGATACCGCGGTACGGATAAGGCTTTCCAATATGGAGCAAATGCACCACAATTTTTCATTTTTGCATAATATGTTGAATGTATTATGTAAGATACGGATTAGTTTAGAGTTCGTATTGAAACTAAATTATTATAACCCTTAACTGGATTTTAAATAAGTTGATGCATCTGTTCAGGCATTCAAAAGTTACCCTTATTAATATTATTATTGCTAAAGTGTGTTTGTTTGTTGGTTTGCCCTTTAATCACGCAGCAACGGAAAAACGGATCGACGTGATTTTTTACGTGGAATATAGTTGAGGATCTGGAGAGTGACATAAGCTACTATTTATTCCGGAAAAACACTTGGACCTTAAATACATAATTTCTTTCCATATTATAAGGTACGTATACTCTAGTTACTTTTCATAGTCCTTGGATAGCTTAGCCTAAATACCCTAAAAAGTGTCTTATGTATTTTAGGCGTCCGTCGATTGAGAAGACAACGTTACATAAGAACATGCAGATTTCAGCTTGATTTAGAAGTAGTATATACCAGGCCAAAGATCAAATCAGCAGTTAACTAGCTAACAACATTAGGCACTTAGACTGAACCTGTACCTGCCAGTAACCAAATCTAGATAGGTACAACGTTTTGTCTATCACAGGCGCTGCCCTCTTTTCAGACCCTCGCTTAGTTTTAATTAAGCTGCCTTTGAATGTTCACTCCCGATTACGGGTGAGCACAGGATAACTGTAATATTTTCGTAGGCGAAATGGAACTGCGACAGACGCCCGGTTATGAGATCGTCGGCGACGCGTAATTAAAGAAAATACAAACGTTAATTATAACCGAGGGTAGGTGCACTTAAACCAGAACCAGATATTAAGTTCCATTCAACCTTTGTATTTTCATAAGAAAAATCTTTAAATGACCTAATGATTTAAAATGTTATATAAATGTATTAGAATGCCTATTTTGTAGCCGTATTTAAAACTTGGATATTTTATTTTCTTAACTTTGATTTTCTCAACATTTTCTTAGCGGCAGGCCTACGAGCCACAAAATATTCAATTTGCGAGTAACTTTTCCGTACAGCTACTTTATCCGCGTAATTTCAAGTTAATACTTGAACGAAAGTGGACGAGAAATCTTTAATATTTTCGTATCAGAACTTCTTCATAAAAGGAATACACATGTTCGAAGTGTTGTTAGGTTAGTTGTAACTTTACAAAGTTTAGGAGAACAGCGTCTATTGAAGCTTCCTTTAATCTTTACAGCTTCGTGGATTTTTTGTAGCCTTTATGTGGATAGTAGTAGTATAAAAAGAGAAGGAAGAGTGCAGTATACGGATGAAAAAAATTAGAACAAACTTTACCTACTAAAGATTGGTCTTTTCTGTCTTCCTGTAAAAAAGCAGTCCCGTCGTAACCACGGTCCATACAACTGAGTCGAAATATCGACAATTACTAAACTCTAACTTCCTAAAACTAAAACAATTACCGTGGTACGTACTCGTCCATTCATTTATTCATTCATTTATTTATTCATTTATTTATTGCATTCCAATGATTCTTAAAACTAGAGACCACCCTTTACATTGGAACCCCGTTGGGGCACAGCAAAATATTGGCTTAGTAGAGAGACGGACGCCAAGTTACTCATTAAGGAAGTCATTTATTTTATAGTACGCTTTATCGATAAGAATTTTTTTTAGGGAATTGATAAATGCCGTATCATTCTTAGTCCGTGTGATACTTTTATCACAATTATGTCATCAAACCACGAATTAAGTCTAAAATCTTTCGTTGATACCTTTCATAAGACGCTGCTATAGCAAATGATTTTCATTCTAGGCACCTCAATTTTATTTATTTTCATAGAGATAATACTAAAATACATATACCATAAATAATATAATGGTAAAGTTTATGTTGAATATAAGCTACCCATACATAAATATATGTATGAGTAGATTAATTTCGTAGCGTGTTTTGTAAAATATGCTCGTACGAAAGAGGTACGAATGGTAGATTTGCTGCTGAGAATTCACTTGCATTTGGCTTTATATTTCGCAAAGCTATGTTCAAGTTATTCTAGCATGTTAATAAGTAGAAATTCGACTCTATATTATGAGCTTCCACCGGACATTTGCATTTCGTTAATGCTCGGAAATGGACATTCGCATTAGGATTTCAGATTTAGTTCGTAAGGATAGTGCACATATATACGGTGCAATTACGGAAAGTATGCAGCGTATAATTTATTAAGTAACGTAAAACCCGCGCCTACCTGAAGGTATATAGCGGTCCAAGAAGAACGCTCTGTGCGTAAGTCTAAAAAGTCGCACATCCAGTTGAAAATCTAATCGTCATAATGTTACTTGGTAAAAATTGTTATGAACCTTCAGCATATAGGTAGTTAGGTATAAGCGACTGTCGACATTTTCTCACCCTGGATACTCGAGACACTGGCTGTGGTCCAAAGCTCTATATTATATCATAATGCACTCGCCTGTCCTTTTCCTTCGCAATATAATAGCCACAAGCCTTTCCACTCTACAATTGTTTCATTTATTGTAGTCGGCGTTACCGCGAAATTTGATACGACTGTCGTGCACCGCATCCCCGTGACGTGTACTAGCTAAATAATGAAGGTTATTCCAGAAATTTCCAGCAGTTTCGCTCAATTTATTGTGAAAATCGCGACGGAAACCGGAACACCGCGCGTCGCCGAGTGGGGAAGGAATTTAATTCGGGTGTAACTCCAACTGTAGACTGACAGGTAGTGACATGGCGCGATATCAACCAGACTTTTTTATTTAAATTTCTTGCTACCTTTTGATTTTTATGGTATTACATAAATTACGACAATAACATGGCGTACAATGTGATTTTAGACGTAGGTACTCTTCTATCTATACACTCACTTTGTATAATCGGTGTTTTTTTATATACTCGTATTTATGAATTAATGATAGTAGAGCAAGTAACGAGTAAGCAGTAAATCTTCAAATAAATTAAATGGAGCTCTGAGGAACAACTGAAACCATCAGCTTTGTCTGAGCGAAGATAATGGATGAACAGAAACACAAACAGGAATCGCAAAATTTCATCACCAACAGAACATAATATTTAAAAATAAAATACGGCAAGAATTTAGTTAGAACAGACATTTTACATTTATTCAAGGTCTGAAAGAAGTTAGCGAAGTTAAAATTAAGTCGTCGAAACAGTCAATGCTTATGAGCCATAATTTATATGAACGAGAGAAATTGGGCAGCACACATCTCGGCGATACTGGATCGTATTATTGGAGGAATGGAATCACGTTCCATTTCACGACGGATATAGGACCCCGTTACGGGACCATTCGCCTTCGTCGTGATGGTTCGTCGACGAATACGATTTCCGCCTTGCACGCCTCTGCGTTTGTATCATGTTCTCACTCTGAGTTAGAGTTGTTTTGTTAAGAACTTTAGTTCCCTTGACAAGGATAAAAAAGGAAAAATAATTTGATCATAATATTAGTAGTATTAGTACTTGAAAGAAGTCAAAGATTTCCTTTTTATGTTTCAACAGGTTGAAACTGGGACAAATAATGTGTTCACAAAATATTGTGTTCACGTCTACAAGATATTCGCAAAATTAAATTTTTCTTCTAACTGCGTGCTTTTGAGAGTAATGAAATGTGTTTGTAATTAAAAACTTTAAAAAGGTATCTTAATAATAATGTTTTATTTTCAGGTAACAGGACCCATAGTTTTACATACATATTATACATATTATGTAGGCTTAAGGCATATTCATACTATCTTTTTGAATTCGAAATTGTGGGTGAGATATTATTTATCATGGAAGTTTTTCAGGACTGGCTTATGCCTATCATTATTGATTGAAGAAATTGTAAGGCTAAAATCGACGAAGCGTAAGAAGTAAATACACACACACACACTCACACACACACGTACTGTATACAACAGATTCATAGAACGCTGAGCAAACATAGTCCTTGACGCGCTAATGCGTAAAGCCTCCCCGAATACAACAAAAGGTCGAATCCTCAATCCTTATGTTAGTTTACATAAGGATTATTCAAACTGTCCCCAAGTGTAGCTTTATTTCGGTTCGTGCTTCGAGTTTAACAGCTAGGTATTGTTTAAAGCGCATTCAGATATTTTTGTATATCGTTATGATTTCAAAGACATGTTCTCTGCAGTGACAAATTTTAACCAATATCAATAGAAGATCGGGTCACTGTGCGTATCATTTAAAAAAAATCCCATATCGGGATATTTCAGTTTATTGATGACACGAATCAAAAAGGCATACAGAAACACTTGAAATCAGGTGAAATAATATATCGAAGGGATATTGTTAGAAAGAAGCTAACCGGTGGTCCAAAAAACTGCCATTTTGAGTATCTAAAACTTCCTTTTAAGTCGGATTAAATCCTACCAGTTGTATTAATAAAAATTCCACGAATAATTGAGTAGTCCGGCGTGCCCAACAATGAACTGATTTACTGTTTTGTAATTCAGACTGCATCCAAGCGCTGACCCGTTTCCGACGTGCGGGATTTTATCCGACGAATGCTGGAACGAAATTGGGAGACCAACAATTACGAGGAGGTATCCTTGCTTATTTGTTTATGCCTTTTGTTTTATTTCTCAACAGAACCTGATTTTCTTTTATCGTTCATCTGATGCCATCGCTGACCTACTACTGCGCGCAGGAACTGACAGCTATCGACTCTATCGAGGGCCTAAAACAGCGTAAAGTTTCGTAAAGTTTAGGCCATAGCCGATCACGCTGCTGGTCAAGTTCGGAATGGCATAATGGCAAGTCATAATGGCATTCAACATTTTTGAAAATATTATGAAAAACTCAAGCATGCAGGTTTTCTCACTATGTTTTGGTGATACTCACGCTTTATACAAAATATTTTGGATACTGGATGTGTCCGTAGTACATATCCATATCCATATGGATGAATACTACGCGTTGAAGAAGTATTCAAATTAGCACTGAGGCGGAAGATCTTTGGGACGTTATTTGGTACGTGGGTCGTTCTACTTTTCTACCGACAATGAAACGACGTTTTTCTGTTTTTTTGGTTTTTGAACTATCTATAATTGTGTTTTATGTGTGGGATTTAAAAAAAACTGCATCTGTGTTTTCATTAGTACTAATTAAAGTTTCCTTCCTAGCTAATATTGATTCTTTTTTAATGTTGGTTTTTGAAAAAATCATGTGACAGAGTGGCCTTTTTCTGTGGAGACAACATTTCAGTTTACCACTCTGTCACGGCATTATACGGAAAACGAACGTATAAAATATGCTGGTTAGAGAACATGAAAAATGACATAATATTAATAGATAAGAAAAATATGGACGTTTATTCGAACCGAATAAAAAACCGTTTATATTAATACTCCAACGAGATGCCATAATAAGAAGAAAGACAGACTATTGTCGGTAGAAAAGTAGAACGACCCACGTATATTTTTTTTAAAGAATATTAGCCATGCTTTACTTGGCTCCCTTCCCCTCCAAGTAAACGTAAAGCTAATAAGGAGTATATACGATATTAGTGCAACCGTCGACGTTTCAGTTTTATAAACATACTAGAAGCCCGCGCCGACTTCGTCCGGGTTGAAAATTAAATATTTGTTCTTGTGAGCTTCTTATAGGAGACGATTGTCAATAAGATCACCACAGGAACCACACGAATATCCCGCCACCGTGCCCCGCCGCGTCAGCCGGCACCATTTTATTATTTTTTCGCGGAAATATTAATTTCCGATAACTCCTAAGATATTTATTTAAATTGTATAGTGCAAAGAGCAAATATGTTCTAAATTAAATACTTACGATAATAAACATATTTATTTAGATATAGATTGACATCACATCGGTTAAAGAAGCTTCGAAAATAATTCATTATTTTTAATCAAAATTTGAAAGATAGAAATAGTTACTGTAAGTTATCCTTAGAATATAGACATATGCTATCGCGGACTTTTTTTTAGAACTCTTTAAGAGGAACAATTCACCCATACATCATTTTCATCCAATAACAGTATATGACCCAGCGCACGCCTTGAAAACGTTTAAGAGTCAAAAAAATAATTTCCGACTTCTTTAACAAATTTGCACATATCTTGCCATAATACATTTATTAACATAATTATAGCCTATAACCATCTGGAATAATGTGCCTTTGAAATAGTAAAAGAATTATTGTAATAGGTGCGGTGGTTCCAAAGTTTGCTCCGGACATACATACAAACTCACAAAATTCGCGCTCTCTCTTTATTATAATAGTATAGATATCAATAAATTATTTATAAGAATAGGAGATTTTAATAAATAAATGTACATATTAATTATGACATTTTACCATTGATATCATTGTGCCATTATATTTGTTTTAATAAATAAATAATATTTAATATAAATACAGCAAGCAGCAGACTTTTTGACTGCAATTTTGCACACCATGCAAATCGTAAAGTGTAAGAGACTTTAATTATGTACTATACCACCTTTTCACTGTACTCACATTTGGCAAAATAAACTCATTTCATTGCTACAGCACACTAAATTGCTGGAAACACACTACGTTTTAATCTAGAGCTGCCTAATAGTATTCATGGAAAACTCTGTAATTCAGTCGTTTCAAGCACTGAACTGATTTTCTATATTGTAATTCAGGCTGCATCCGAAGGCCGACCCGTGACCGATGTGCGTGATCTTATCCAAGCGGGAAGCTGGAGTAAAACCGTGAGACCGGCAGTTATAAATACCTTTTACTTAGATATATCTTTTGTTTTTTCTTATCTAAACAAAAATTTGGGTTAGTCTCCTAACCCAATCTTCCTAGATATCTTTTGCGAATAAAAAGAGTTTTTTTAATTATTTTATGAAAATGTTTTTTTTTTGTTTTTCCAATATAGGGTGCAATAAAATTATATTTTACCGTGTTAAGCACCAACATGCACTTAGATATTTACAGTAACAAAAGATAGAGTCAAAAAATTAATAGTGAAATACTGAATTGTAAATTAGGTACTTGCTAACTAGCAAAGTCCACCGCCAGGCAGATATTATGCTGTTTGAATATGTCATTCTTCAGAGAGATAATGTTACGCTTACAGCGATTGAAATCCCAGACCATATGAAACGTATACTATAACAAGTTACGTCCAGAGGCCCGTACTCAAAGGGATTTGTCGTTGTGTTAGGACAGTGGCGAGTTTATACACGTCGTCTATTTACTCCAAGGATGATATAGTCGCAAGGCAGCTGGATCAACCGGCCGTTTATCTCACAAAACTGCCTGGCTTTGGGGGGATGTTAAATCATTTCTCATATTTAGCGATCGGGTCTCGTACTGCATCGTTAAGCGACACAGAATAACTTATCTCTGTTAATCTAAACAAAACCCAGGATACACTAATTCTTATGTTTTACTGGCATACTGTCGATCCAACCCACCTTTGAACGGGTATCATATACCTACTAAAGATCCGAGTGCATTAGACACGTCATATACCTAATGTTCGATGCATTTTCTACTTTCGATGAGTATATTATGCATTTATTATACTTATTAACCTCACTGACGAAACTCTCCCAACTATAGCAAAAGGCGTGTCAAAATTCATTGCGTAATTTAGCGCACACACAAAGCGTACAATAATATAATTACATTATATTTTTTTCTTTTTATTATAATTATTACTGTAACAAAAATAAATCGGCCAATAGGTAAGCAAAAATATAAAAGGCCGCCGGGAGCTTGAATATGATATTTTATTCGGAGAAAGTTTCAGAATTCTTCAGAAAAAGATAAAACTTATAATAAGAACGGCGTATCCGGAAGAAAACGCCACTCGTGTAAGGGTTCTTATCGAAAGCAATTGAAAATTTTACTTA
Organism: Hipparchia semele; assembly: GCA_933228805.2. NCBI lineage: Eukaryota > Metazoa > Arthropoda > Insecta > Lepidoptera > Nymphalidae > Hipparchia > Hipparchia semele. The sequence continues at coordinate 10,806,352 of OW121714.1, forward strand.
ATGTAAAATAATCATTTTTGCGCAGCAGAATACCTACGCATGATTCTTAAAAAAATACACATTATCTGTACTTTTGCAAGATTTCTAGTAAAATAAATCTACCAACAATTGGACCGAGTTCAAGAAACTATTTTTAAAATGAATAACCTAACTGTCAACAGGTTTTCATAAAATGCTAGAGTATGTATTCGATTCTAAGAAGTGCTTATTGTAAGAGTTGGACGTTGGTATACTGTATCCAGTGTCTTGTGAAGGTTTGAACGTACCCTACCTACTAACGAGTTATAAATAAATGGCACTATATGTTGGTTCACATTATAGTAAAGTAGACCTATATAGTTTATTAGAAGAGACATTTGAAGATGAAGAATTTAGACTTTGCCATCCAGACTCCAGTCATAGCCATAGCTAGAACATTACCTAATGATTGCATTAGAAGAATGTTAACCGTGTATTATGTTAGTAAACTAGTCATATAAATGTTCGATGTAAACATACTCAATAACCTACTTGCTCCATTATTATTATCTACAAATAATCAGCGAGTATACGATAGTATAGAGTTCGTGACTCGGCATCCATTAAAGGCGCTGATGTGTAATCTGACTGCGGTATTACCTACCGATAGTTAATTATGCGAACACCATGGTAATACCCGTCGTGTTTGTAATTTCCGCGTCTTAGTTAATTCTATTTAGGTATTTATTAGCATTTTATACAACACAACAAGGAGCCGCTGGGTACAGTGGTGCAAGACCGAGAACTTTGGTAGTCCATGTAAGAGACCTTTGTTCAGCAGTGGACGTCGATAAAAAAGTGTATAAGATTTGTGCACTAATAAATACACAACTCTACTTCCTTACTTACCAATATTCTAAATATGAAAGTGCTTGTTGGTTCATCCTTAATCACGCAGAAATGGAGCAACGGATCGACGTGATTTTTGGATGGTTGAGGACTTGGGGAGTGACATAGGTTACCTAGGTTGTTTTCGGGAGTTTTTTTTTTTTTTTGTTAGAGTCCGCGGGATTTTGAAAAATCTAACTCTATGCCGACAAAATCGTGGACATAAAGGTTTAAAATACTTACAGGTAAGGTAGAAGGGGAAGAAAATATGTGCTAATTCAATTTTATAGTAACAACATAATAGGTACTTACTGAAGGTAACTTAAAATTAATTTGATGAATTAATTAAATCTGGATTTCCTTGCTTAATCAGCAAATATAAACAAGAACTTGCTCAAAAGGCGGGTAATCGTGACGACTGGCCAAATATTTATTTAATAATGTTTCAGAAGCGTGCGGGGTCGCTTTAGAAAATTCGGAGTAACTTTGGCTATAGATGGCTTCGATCACAGAAATAGATGGTCACAACTGCATGTTATCCTTGTCATTAAGTTGATAGGGCTCTTCTTCTCCTTGACGTCCACTGCTGGACAAAGGTCTCTTCCAAAGGCCTTGGTCTCGGTCTTGCACCGCCTGTATCAAGCGGCTCCTTAAGACTCGTCCGATGTCAGTGGGGTCAAGTTTACCAACACTATGCCTTAAGGTGTTGAGTCGCCACTTCAGCACCCACCCAGTTGGGATCCCAACGACCATCGGTTCTTAAAATATAATGTGCCCAGTCTGTAGTGAACCAAGATAGTCCACTTGAATGTACTACGGCCCTAAATCCGCCGGTCGGTGATAAATACTGCACTTAGATAATACAGATCCAATAGCTTTTTTTAGTAGGTATGCCTATTTAAAGCGATGGAAAATTATGCGTAAAAAGTTTATCCATGGGTCAATAAATGAAATCAAGTATTCAAAGCTACGTAAACAGACTATACTTCATACTATTATTATTTAGAGCCGAGGTAATTTATTGGAAATCTATTGAGAGAATACCAATACTGGAACAAATTAAATGAGAATAGAATATCGGGGAACAATAAGATACTTACATTCTCTCGAATTCCTGGTAGACTGCTTACAAAAAATTATTAAGATTTTCAATAGCCCAACGGTTAAAGGTGTGGACTGTAAACTGGAAGGTCGATAGTTCAATTCCCACACCTTGCATAATGCTGTACCCGTTCCTATCACAAGCTTTCTACTAACTTGGAGGGAAGGGGCGAATATTAGACAATTTCATTATTAGACAAAAGTTAAATGAGTATAGAATAACTGTAAACAATAAGACACATTCTCTCGAATACACCAGGAAAATTAATCCAATCGGGTGTAGGTTCAATCAGTAAATAAAATCAGCGCAATAGGAAGCGCAAAGATTTTTCTGCTAGAAGCCAAAAAAAGTTCAGTAAAAATTCGCAAGCTTTGAAAAAGCCGACCCTAACTATACCGATTCACAATATTTTTTGCAGCTTCTTTCGGAAAAAGAGAGGCTTTCTATCACGCTTTGTGACTTGCCAACTGCAGTCATCGAACTCCATGTGCCTAGTGCCTACAACAGCCTTTTGACAACATACCCGTGAGATAGCAAAACTCAGCTCTATGGGAAACTTATGTAACTTTTACGAAGCGAAGATTCAGGTATCGCATATCTCGATGAAATTTTAGCATGGTGTACATAAAACGAATCGTGTTCGATTTCGCGACGGATATAGGTCCCCTTTACAGGTCTATTCGTGTCATGATGGTATGTAGATGGAAGTTGGAACCAATTTCCGGTATCAACCTTTCGACAGCCCATACCAGGTTCTCATACAACCTTTCATACAACTTAAAAATCCGTTTGATGTATGGATATCACACGATGGAATCGGATATAATGTCTGTTACAAGTGTCTATTCTTCTGCATAGGTTCATCTTTTGCTTTTACTTTCTAAAAACCTCACGCTTCCAAACCTTATAACTCTCTATAGTCTAATCAATATGGAGTCAAAGATTTTCCCATTTATTCCACCTTTCCACATTTATGCATGCATAGTTTGTTTTCAATTAAAGTCAGATTTATTTTTACGTAAATTATTCAAACTGTTTGATTCATTACACAACGTTGCTACAACCTATTGTTTAATTTACTGTGTTTATGTCAACTGACTTATTGAACAGACTCTACAACCCATCACAGTGCATGGCTCCTAAATTAGGACCCCGTGTACAATAGGAAGCTAGAATTTCCCCCGAATAATATGGGTGTTAACAGCGGTTTTAGCGAAGCGAGGTTCTCATTGTAAGCTACTCAGAAGTACCTACTGAAAGCCTGCCACGCCACCTATTTCCAAATCTATTATGCGTTGTATGTACGTTTACGACGGAAAAGACTTTTATTTTTTATTTATTCTTATTTTGTGTGTACATATAAAGAATAAATAAAAAAAAACAAAATTTTAGAAGAAGTGAACATAGGTGAAGCTTATAGAGTGGTATATAGTTCAAAAATGTACATCCCTACATATACACGAAGATACATAAACACATAAATAATATAAAATAAGACAATACATACCTACATAAATATAAATATAACTAAGCAATAAAAAATAAAGACAGTGCTGCTTCACTCTAAATTTGAATGTGTGTACCTATTGACCGACTGTCTCTAATATGTTCAGGATGTGAGTTTCTTGAGAGAGTGAGTAAGAGATCATGTCAAATTGTAACCTGAAAGCCCTTAAAATCGAGTACAAAATGAAAGTGAAACGGTCCCATTTCACCGTGGATTGGAACATATCACAGGTTTACTCACCTGCGTCAAAATGGTTTGTCGTCGAAAACAATATCCGCCTCGCACGCTTCAGGCAGCCTGTCATGTTATTGCCCAAACCGAAACCAATTTTGGTTTAGCACACGAATGCAATCGCATATCAGTTCACTGTCTGATATATTGGCTTTTGACAGCCCTATTCGTTTAGGTACATAATAAACCTTTTTCCGCTTTGTGGTATACTCTGTGACATAAAGGTCGGCCGTAAACTTCCGGCATCAGATATACGGCAACGGAGAGGGTTACCAACTAATAACAAAAAAAAGAATACAACTGCAACTGCGTGGTTAAAGTTTTTAATTCCCGCGGAAACTCTTTAATTTTCTGAAGTAAAGGTAGCCTATGTGTTAATATTGGGTATAAGCCAATTTGGATTGCCTTTAAACCAAATCGGTTTAGTTGTGGCGTGAAGGAGTACCTAACAAACAGCCAAACTTTCCATTTACAATCGGTAATATTATTATTAAGATCATGCGACTGTGACTAGCTTTAACCCGCGGCTTCGCTCACGTTAGGTTCGATTTTTTAACCCTCTTGGGGTTGAAATTTTCCAAAATCCTTTCTTAGCGGATGTCTACATCCTAACAGCTACCTGTATACCAAATTTAGCTCTATCGGTCCAGTGGTTAGAGCTGTGCGTTGATAGATCAGTCAGTCAGTCAGTCAGTCAGTCACTTTTGCCTTTTATATATTTAGAAGACCATCCCGAAGTATTTGAAATGTGATTATGAAACTTATAATTGAGATAACATTTTTTTTTTTTGTATTAATTCATTCATGTTTTATATTGTCATCGTCATTATCATCAAAATATTTAAAAAAACAAAAATCATATTTTACTATCATTTCAAGCTAAAAGTAATGTCTAACACTTTTTGTATTTTTTGCCTTTTCGTTTTCGTTTCTTTGTTTCTATCCTCTTCTTTTGTAAGATCAAGTTGTCAAGTATTTTAGCGGAAATATTATCCAAGAGGCTCAAATCTTGCTCAAATAGACAATTCGACAAATCCACACTGCGTAGACACAAAGTACCCAACGTCAAACGTATACCAGGTTTGACGCTTATGCCCTTCCAATTCGATATGGGATTTGTTTCCATGCCGATTTTTCAACTTTTTTCATTTGTTGTTTGTCTCTTCTTTTTACACGGCTACGAGATCGATACTTTAGTATGAGATTAGATTATTACTAGATGATGCCAGCGCGAGCCTAAATAGAAAAGATGAAACCGATGCGCGACGCTAGCCCGACTTCAACATTATACTACTAAGTAAGAACTCGTATTTATTTATTTATCTTTATATGTATAATACCTACCTGAAAATTTATTATTATTTTAAACCAAATGAAGTCAGCAGTAAAAGATAACACTGCAATAAATATTGCAGTCGCGGCTACAAAAGAAATGCTGTAAAAAATCGCCGATAAAGCGCATTGCAGTTTTGTACTATATTTTTTGGAGAGTAGGAAATAAAGAAAAATGTTCTTTGAATTCTCGGACTGCGTAAGATTTGTCATTCTGCTTGGACGCTGGTAATCTTACAGATGTATGTACCTACTTTATCCTAACTTGGTTCCAGTAAAGAGACAGCGGGATCAACTGACCGTTTGTTCCACAGAATCAGAGATTTGAGACTTCTTTCATATTATCTAAGTATACCTACATACATTTACCTATGAGTATACAAATACATTTTGAAGTATCTGTCTGTGGTTTTGAAATTACTGCCCCTTATTCAGTTTGTGTGATTTATATTTGATCTATATCATAACCGATGACACGATTTTAAAATTTTGGTCTGTCTGTTTATCCATACCTACGGGCTTAATCAGGATTATTGAAGGAATGACATAGACATTTTAACCGACATTCAATAAGAGGAACGGTGTGTTTTTGTTTTTACTATTCGAGGGACTGTGAGTTTTGAAAATCTTTGATTGCAATTTTCTTAACGCTTTATAGTGTATCTAATTAGTCAAATATTTAATTATTTAACTAGATAATACATTTTACCAAGATTCAGTTTTAATTTAAAAAAAAGACATTCGGATCCAAATTGTATAACTCCCGAGTCAGAGGTAAAATACAAAAATCTCTGTATATTTCAGCACAGTCCAAACATACCGTTCCGGTCTTAATTAAAATGTCTCTGGAATCGGCCAATTTCAAGCGAGCAATGTCAAATATCAAACCTGTATCACAGTATTATGATTTCATGATATAGAGTCATGGCTAGAGCTTGTGTTGAAGAAATTAATAAAAATTTAACTTACGTAAATTAACACGTACAACTTTGTAGACAAAATGGTTAACGATTTTTAAAAGATATTTTAATTAGCTTCAAACGAAAGTTCTTTTGACTTCTATGAAATCTAATACAATAGGTAATTTAAAATTTCGATTTAAAACATGTGATATAATTTTTCATTAAACGGGATTCATTTTCTTCCTGCTCACGAGAACGACTTCAATAAGATAGAATCATTAAAACCGATAGAGATATTACGTATATAATATACACATTACACACACAAAAAGATACAATCTAATTGAGAACCTCTTTTTTTTGAAGCCGGTTGAATCTAAATTCTAAACATGTATATAAAAGGAAATAAAAATGTACAAAAAATAAATATGTAAAAAAAACGCACAACTCAAACCATTGGGCGGATCAGACTTAAAGGCATACAGATAGTTATTATGACGTCGGCATCCGCATTTTTGAAACTTCGGGTAAAATAGGGGTTTGAAAAATCGAACCTAACGTGAGCGAAGCCGCGGGCAAAAAGCTATTGATTAATAATCACGATAAATGTTTACTAGGCCACTGAAATATGAGCTAATACAACAAGTAATTAAGTGAGGTCACATTAGTCTCCTTCGAGTTCAAGGTTCTCTTCTAATGTGCTCACATAAGGTTTTATTAACTACGCAATGCTTTTTGATTAACTACAATTAATATAAGTAACCAGCTGATGATTAAGCTTTATAAATAGAATCCACCTGTGAAACTTCACTTATTCTTATCTTGAACTAGCGGACGCCCGCGACTTCGTCCGCGTTCCTAAATCACCACAGTTTAGGTCGGCAGAACCCCTTCAGCATCAGAATTGAGGAGTTGGGTCCTGGAATTTAACGATGTAGTCTTTATTTGGTCCCTACAATAACTATTCATAATCAACAGTTCCTATATCCCCACAGTTTAGAGGAGCAGTATCCCTGCAGCATCAGGATTGAGGAGTTGGAAACCTAAGTTTTCATGGGACCATCTCGCAAAGTTTTTATGTCGATTATAAAAAGATTCACGCAAATCGGTTAAGAAATCACGGAGATATCGATATACAGAGGTAGAAAGACACAACTCCTTCTCCTCCTTTTTCGAAAGTCGGTTAAAAAAGTAGCCTATATGTTGCCCGATAATATCAGCTATCCAGCTATAAAAGAGCAGCTGCTGAATTTCTTGCCGGCTCTTTTCAGTACAATCTGCTTTCTGTATCTACTGGTGGTAGAGTCTTGACTTGGCATAAGAGCCACAAGTTGGTCTACATGAAATAAATAATAATTTTGAATGTAAACACTCGCTGTAACTATAGCGCGTGTACTGGACGGAGCTATGGCGTCCTTAGTATCTCGACTCGGTCGCGCGAGTCGGAGTTCTGGCGATCTGTAGGGCTAACATGTGCGCCACGAGAAAATTATGTCTACACGTTTACTCGCAATCTCTACGTGAATCTCTATAGAGATTCAGGAGTAAACGAGTGGACAAAATTATATCGTGGCGCGCATGTTAGCCCTACTGGACGCGATTCACGCCCGAGCAGCAAAACGCGTCGCATATGGACGGAATGTATGAACCTCTAATATCTCACAACCGTGTGAATGGCTATGGTTCAGTAACACAAGGAGAGTTTCTTAAATGCGAGCGACGGCACTCATGTTTGAGCATTGCTTAACTGATATGAGTTTTTGTCATAATAATAATGTAATGTATAATCGCGGGCGAAAATTTTATGGGAAGTTTTCGCATAGGATAATCGCAAATTATTTCTCGCCGCTCGCATTCGAGAAACTGTGAAACTGACGTATTAAGTCGACTCATCTGGACCTGAGTTGCGGGCAAAAGCTAGTAAAATAAAAATATGATAAAAATATATTTGCGAGATACTAACAAGGTTATGTGTCTCTGCGTGAGAGCGGTCGGGATTACGTAAACAGCACAATTCGTTTGCGAATGTGACATCCGAATAGGCAGCTCAATTTCAACCCCGTAATTAAGGAGTCACCTGCGTGAACAACTCACTCCGCGTAATTGAAGCTTTCGACTTGGGTCGAGTTATGTCAATCCGCAAAGACAGAAGGTTTGCGAGTCAAATTTTATGCAAATTATATAGGGACCTCTATTACTGTCAACTTGGTAAGCTACGGTTTAATTGGATCCACAAATGAAGTGAGCGTTTGTAGGAGATTTCGTGAATATAGGCAGTTGTCACGGCATTGCTTATAACAGCGTCTAATAATGTTTGTGATTTTGCACGCAGACGCAACCTTGTAACATAATGACTATGGTCTGAACTTATTTGAGCGGGTCTGAAAGCATTTTACGGTCACTTTCGTGCATATCTACCTGAGTAATTTAATAACGTTATTCTGATTTAGTACAGTGGAGAATTCGCATTGCTATTATATATTGCATTGTCATAAAGTTGAAATTAAAATAAGATTAAATAAGCCTATAGTTATTGCTGGAGGGTAGCTGTGTTACCCCTCTTAGCATGGCTCGGTAAAGACGTCGGCCCTGTGCCTATTCTCTCCGCTCATTTTGTATCTATTTCCGTCCTGTCAAGACCATGAGAGTGAAGGAATAGAGAGTCACCTGTCGCTCATTTAGTACAACAATGTTTTATCCCGAAAGAGTGATAGTGATGTTAACTAGTAATGTAGAAAATATCGATCTATGAAAACGGCGTTAGTTCAAAAAAGCCTCACTGAAAATTACAATAAAGTAAAAAATTAATATTTTGAAAATGTAGAAACCTTTTTTAAATCGAGATTTCTGAGATAAAACAGCAAACGAGCGTATGTTGTTTTACACTTGTCCCTCCCGCGTTACTGGCTATTCAAAGTGGTTGCCGTGGGCGGTTTCGGTCGGAAGATCATTAATGTTCATATTATCGCATGCTGACGTTGCTCACATAAATTTATATGTGCTTGACAATACAATGTGACGATGATGGTCTCCGGCTACATGTCGGATTACGTAAACAGCACATGATAATCCGTTTGCGAATGTGATAGCCGAACGGGCAGCTCAATTCAGCTCGTTAATCAAGGAGTCACCTGCGGTAACAGCTCTCTCCACGTAATTAAACCTTCAACTTGGGTCGACTTGTGCCGCGGGGCGGTGTCATATTTCACGCGTATCGCAATTTAACTTCTATTGCTGTTGACGTGCCTCCTACCTACAATTGCTTTGATCTTTGTGAAACGTCATTCGTCACCCTAAAATAAAATAGTTTGAAATGAACTTGCAATCCTTAATCTCATAATTTTAACTGCCTCGTTAGCTTGCTGGGCTGGCCCCTGAGGTCCCTGGTTCGATTCCCAAATTGGGTCAAAAATTTATTGGGTTTTTCTACGAAAAAATTCTCCGTACTAGTCCAGAATTAGGAAGTCGGCGTTGTGTCACCCCCGTGTCACACACTTATGCACCATAATATGCACGGCGTAGATGATTAATCTCTGTTTAGATAGGCTGCCTTGGCTGGATTCGGTCGGGAGGATATTATTATTATTGATCAACATCATGAAACTTCTCCACTGGCTCTGATCTTGTTTTCCATTAGAAGAATTCAGGAGTAACTTTATGGAAGCGTATAAATCCGATAAAAGGTGTGCCACTTAGAAACTGTCGTCTAGAGTCTGTGCAATGTGGCTAATCTAATTCTCTTGTACACAATCTGTAAACTAAACGAAATTGACAGGTCTAAATCTACTGGTATCCTTTCCAACAGAGAGCATGTTGAAAGAAATATCACGAAAAGACCTCTCAATTTAATTTGGCTTAGAGATTTTGTACAACAAAATTAACCACAATAACAGCTCGAACCATAGTCTAATCACAAAAAAAAAATATTTTAAAACAACGTACCTACTTATATTTCCGGTGGGGATACCCATGTATTTCTTGGATAAGTCTAAGATTAATCAGCTATAAGCCGTGTGAGTTGAAGCTATAGTTGAATACCAAATGTTTGCCGCGGCCAACTAGCGCCGGCGCCCTAACCTACTTGGAGTGAAGCCAACATCTACTGTTTGTTTATAACATTAATTCGGTATAATGTCACTGAATCTCACCCAGCTTCAGCATAGGGTATTTTTATTTAACCAAATGTTCGTTTAAAATACTTTCAACTATTTTTGCTTACGCTTCGCTTTTATCTAGATCTGTAGCAGACTCCCGCCGCGAAATAAATATTGTAAAACCACTGAAACTCTAGAATAAGTTATCCGTAACGTATGAGAAACTGTCTGTTGTAAGGCAGATATTTTTGTCTATTAGTCTCTTTCTCACGTGACATCCCGGATGAATATGGGTCCTTAGCACACCTCTTCTTATCAACCAATAGACGTCCACTGCTGAATAAAGGCCTTCTGCATCGACTATTACATGTCTCGGTCTTACGCCACCTGTATGCCTGAACTCAAAACTCCGACGCGAATCAAATATAGAAAACAGATGCAGCTAATAGCTGCTTAAACTGATGGAAAAATAAATACATAATCAAAAGTTTCGACGCAGATGGGCAGTTGAACCGTGATGGTGTAGTGTAAGCTGAACACACTCAGGGCTTGATTCCAGAGAGACAGGGCGCGGTTCGATCCTCGCCAGCTATTATTTTTGATATGTATAACCCCTCACATTGTCTTTCCACCTGGCTTCCGTGACGTCATATCTGCGCTTTAGTACAGTGTGAATACAATGCTGATAGAATGGGGGCGAACGCAGCAAGGTAAAGGGGAAGCGGGAAGGGCAACGCATTCTATTATGGCGCATATAACCCACCAGTCAATACTATTGCATAGAAACTGAAAGCTCTCTGTGCAATAGAACAAGAATGGTTTTTACTATCATTGATCACATATGCCGTGATCTAAAATAATTCCACTTATGGAAACACGTCGGACGCAATTTATTTGTAATTTAGATTTTATCTAGCGGTCGCTGCTGTATGTCTCAACTGCATGTAAATGTACTGCATTTATTTATTTACAATTTACCACGTAATTGACTTATTTTGCTTTTCTTCATGGAAATTTTATTGACGAACGTTTGAATTTTAAAAAGACAGCAATATTTCGAAGAGTACAGAGCTGAAGCTTGGATATAAGCGATGTACAAGAAGCTAGACGCGTCTGAGAGGTGGGTAATATGAATCATATGGAGCGATTATGTACGCAATACAACTGTATACAACTGTATTAGAGAAAATGGGAAAGTCAAAATCACGGAGTTACTCAAAAGTGTGCAGGAGAAAAGGCGTGAATATGTAGGACACATAATAATGCGTAATTCCAAATATGACAAAGGTCTGAATGAAGATGAATATTCTGGCTTAAAACCTTCGCCAGTCGTTTAACATTAGCTAAAGGTTACTCTTCAACTAGTCCCAATTGTTACCAACCTCCGCTAAGAGATGGCACTAGATTTAGAAGAATTATTTTCCATCCATTCATCTAGCACTAGAAGAAGAAGTATCCATTTATGTTCAGTTTCGGCTATATTTAAGCTTACACAAAAAAGTTTATGTTTACATAGAGCTAAGAAACATCTGGTTTTGATGAACTGAATAGTTCGCATTCGGGTTGGTGGCACTTGAAATCGTGCCAGCTTATTTTAAGTAGCGCCGCCTGTTCAAGATTTGCACCTAATGCTCTCTCCGGCTCATAAATATATTTCATAGTTTGCATTCAAATCAACAGAGAGCTAAAGAGGTGACGTAGCTGTTGTTAGATATTCACCGTTGTCATGAGGTATGAGTTTTCCAAAAATTATAACACTTCTAATATATAAATGCGAAAGTGTGTTCGTTTGTTGGTTTGTTCGTCAATCACGCCGCAACAGAACGGTGACGGTTCCTGATTATTTTTTGCAAGGGTTCTGCTGTTAAGACCTTTAAAATGACGTAAGTTGTTTTTGATCCCGGAAAAACAAAAGATTTCACGCGAACGAACTCACGAGACAAAGCTAGTACAAAAACGAGTTTTATTTCTGGAAAAGCTCTACTAGAACTTCTCTGTTCCTCGAAGTTTACCGGAAATTACATGTTCTTTGTAAGAATGCATTGTCATGGACTATTGATGCCTTTTATTACCATTGTGTTGTACATTTACATCATCGTTTTGAACAACAGATTGTAATATTAGTTCAAAGGTGGAGATAATAATCATTATGATGTGACTGTCGGGTAAAAATACTTTTTTTTAAATGGAAAATCCCACTTAAATGTTCATTTATTTTCGATTTCACTTTCGCGATGTACGCTTTTTCGTCCGCGTCGTTGCGCCGCTGTGCATGGATGAATATAATGTTTATTAACGCGAACGTTTTTTTGCTATACACCCGTAGGTGTATCATTTGCAACTGAATTGTTTAAAAATATATTAACGTAGGACAATATTCACGTACGGAATTGCGTATGATTATTCCGTGTTGTTGTCACACATGCGATACCTACACATGTGGAAGGTAGTATATTTTTTATCGCGTCGGTGGAAAGTTCTAATAACTTTTCCATATTTGTATCGATGCAACTGGAAATCATAGCGTAGGATGTGAATATTATTTTATTTGTTTCGTTCTACATAATATGTGATGTATATCTATTTCCATGATGGACCGGCGATACTTGGCTTGACGATGATCCGGCGTTTGTTTGGCCGATTCATGAGAAGTAAACTAAAAAATAAAAAAAACACTGAATTCTACGAAATAAATGTCTACGTTTTAATTCTAAGAAATAAATGTCTACGTTTTCGTAGACATTTATTTCTTAGAATGCAGTGCATTGGTCTCATTTAATAATCTTGATAAATCAACTCGTTGAAAAGAAGTAGAACTTTGCTATATGAAAGATGTTAAAAATACACTAATGGTCTTGCATCAAAGACTACCCAGTGTACCTACAACATTGAATAGTGCATTTATAGACCCCACATCTTTTATCCTCGGTTGCGTCATAAAAGCTTACCGCCAATGACTTCCTCGTTGCAAGAATAACTATGACAATGAGCAAAAGTGGGTTATATCTAGTTTGTTCCCAATACCGGCAGTAGCAACGGCGCCTCGTCGCTTATCACGCAGGATATAATAAAGATCACTTCGCATTTAAACCTGTTTTTTTTTTTTGATCCAACATAATTAAGCAATCCAAGTATAGTGTATGTATTTTTTAATTAAGAAAAGGAAGAGGCCCATATCATAACATTGGTATATAAAATTTGTACACTTTGTGTGAATGTATGTGAAAATAATAAGGTCGTCTAAGACTTAGTTTAGTCTAGGCTTTCGATCTCAAGCGAGTCGTCAGGAACAGTTAGATGCGAGCGGCACAAAACCATGCCCCTTACATTCAAAGTTATTTATTTATTTTATTAACATAAGGTGTACAAATAATACTTAAAGCTAGCATCAAGAAAACCACCTGGGTTTGTAAAAAATGCTAACAAGACTTAAATCTAGGTAGGTAAACGTGCGTTAGCTATCTAAGAGTATCAGTCGAAAAGACGCAGTATCGATAGAAAAGACGACAAAAGTAATTTATAATGCGTTTTCACTGACGCAGAGAAATAAACAATAAAACTGAAAAGGTTTTTCCTGCATTGGACATGATTTCAAATAATCTGATTGGGTAATTACTATTTTCCTGCTCTCGTCTCTACATCACGTACCAACACACACAATTAGCAGAGTAATGCGTAGATTATAATTATACGAAAGTAATCACTTTCAGGCGTGAAGATTAAAGAATAAAAGCTGAAGGAACTAACTTCAACTTGGGTTGAAGTTAGTTCTTTCTAGTTCTTTTACTTCAGTTACGATGGTAAATGAAGTAAATTTTAAGGTACCCAAGTTGAAATTATTTCCTCCACTTGCACTACGACCACACCTGATGAAGTGTGATCGCAGTCAAGTGCTAGTCTATACTTAAAAAAAAAAATACACAAAGTACTTTCTATATATTTTTAATTTCTAATTGAAAACCTTACTGTCGATTGCTTTCTCATACGGAAGTATGGCTATGACGTTAATCGGTAGGGGTTTGTTTCCAATATCAGCATTAACGATGCGGAGTCGCCGTTTGCTTTTGTCGGAAATAAAGTTTGATTTAGTATAGATGCAATAACACGTTTGTAGCAAGAATAACGAATCCAATTATAGATTCTCTCCGTGCTGTAGCTACTTGTATCTGCTGCGAGTTACCAAGCTCGTTTGATGCTCAATAACGAGGTACATTTAGGAGAAAAAAGTATTTATCATGTTTCTTATCATATTTAACCAGTGCGCTTATGGTTGGGTGATTTTCTTTCTAATTTTGTTATCATCCATCATCATCTCAGCAACCTTTGTTGTAAGTGTTGAGAGCGTCGTTTGTTTCTCTGGTGACTACCCGATTTTGTAAGTGAATGTACGATCATTCTTTTAACGTTAGCACCTACCCCTACGATGAAGCTATATGGCAGCTGATGGTCTGCCCTTTAATATAATAATTGCGTCTAATATATTGTAATCATGTGGTAATCACCATCGTTAGAGAAACTAGAAACTAGCAAACTAGAAATAGAGTTTCAATGACTGTGCTTTTGAACTCCTTCCTGTCATAAATGCTTAGGAATTATTGCTTCTTCACTGAAATAATATAGATGAGCAGAAGTAGGTTACAGTTCGTTCTTAACACGGTATTATAACAAAGCCCACTCGCCGTCGGCTCCCGCCGGAACTAAAGTTTGATTTAGTTTAGACACGACAATCCGCTTGTAGTACGAACAATAACCAATCCTATTATAGATTCCCATCGTACTGTATCTGCCAATGCTAAGCATAGGTTAAGCTGTCCTATACTTGATGTCGAGTTAGATCTAATTCGTAGACTTACAGTATCTTTCCATGAAAGTTTTTTACTGAAACTAGTAAGTATTGCTATTTGCGTGTTTTAGTGTATATAAGTACTATTTTTTTTAAATCTAGAGCACTAATAGCCTAGTGGTTTAGGACTGCTGTCTCCTATTCGGGGGGTCGCAGGTTCGATCTCGGTCACGCATCTCTGAATTTTCGATGCTATTTGCGTTTAAGAAATTAAATAATTATCACATGCTTCAACGGTGAAACAAAATATCGTGAGGAAATTGGCTCTCCAGAGAGTTCTCCATAATAGTGTATGAAGTCTACCAATTTGCATTAGACCAGCGTGGTGGATTGTTGTCTAAACCCTTCTCTGAAAGGTGACCTGCGCTCAGTAGTGAGCCGTTTATGGGTTGCTGATGAAGTACTAATCACAGTATTTTATGAATTTATTAATAAAACCCACATTTAAGTTTAAATATAATTATCTAACCTTAAGTTGAAGACAAAAGGCAAATATTACTGAAGCAATCAGACTTCAGAGGCAGTTTCAACTCATTTAATACGAAATGTTACAAAAGACGATAGCGGACATCTGCACGAACATTTAACTCTTTTCTATTCATGTCGCCTGGAGCTAAGTGATAAAATCTGACAAAATATCCCCATTTTCCCCTTTTAATACATCTGCTAGCAAGTCTTAAAGTACAGCGGCCCTGCCTCGAGCCAGTCGTCAGCTGTTCGCTTCCACGGTCCGTGCACATTTATGAAAAAACTTTTGTCTACATACTTCGCATTGTCTTGTCGACTGTCGAATTTATTCTGCCTTTAACTTCGTCTTACCATTCCGTGAATACTCCGAGAATGTCGACATGGAACAATTTTAGTCTCCATTTCATCTCAGTCTCAACTTTTTATATTATTAACAGAAGCAGTGAAATTTAAAACTTCAAACTTGCTAGACTGTTATTTAGCTAAAAACTTTGTAAAGGAATAATTTTAATATTAATTAACACCGGAAATTCGACAAAAAAAAAATCTACTAAGGCTCATAGTTAAAAGCAAGGGAAGACTTTTTTTTTTTTCAAGGGAAGACTAAAGGAAACTAAAAAAAGAACAGAACCATAAGGATTGACAGTTGACACAAAGTAACTAAGATATATGAAAATTAGCATTTAATGTTGTATTCATTAAAAGTTGTTCACGTATTTCCCAAGCACGCGAAGAGTTCGTATCAATGCTAAGTGACTGTTCTGTACTGTAGAAATTCAAAATCTTTACATTGAAATAAGTAAATTACGAAGGCTCTTAAACGCTCTTAAATGTTTCAGACAATATGGTAATATTCAGATAATATTCCGGCATACCTATTGTATTCACGTCTCTCAGCATTTTTCAAGTGTCATCTCTATCATCCATCTTCAATAATGGACTATAATATAATTAATATAGTCTCTGAATATACGTCTTTATTTCAAAGCTTTCTTCAATTATTCTGATATTTTATATAGTACTAGCTTTTGCCCGGGCAATCGCTCACGTTAAGTTTGATTTTTCAAACCCCTATTTTACCCCTCTAGGGATTGAATTTTCAAAAATCGTTTCATAGCGGATACCTACGTCATAATAGCTATCTGTATGCCCAGCCCGATCCGTCCAGCGGTTTGACCTATGCGTTGATAGATCAATTAGTCAGTCACCTTTTATATTATTTACACTCAGGTAATAATATTCAGTATTTTCCAATATTTATTTTTATAAATGCTCGCCATAATTCAAAATACTGCATATTTTGCCAATTTTGTATAGGTGCAGAGTTATGTAGGTGACACACGTGCCGTATGCATTATTGCACGCTCCAGTGGACTGTAGATTGAAAATAAAGCTTTAAAAAAACTTGTTGACTGCAGATTGCCAATGCCATAGCTCTGTGTTCATATGAATCTTCTCTAACATCCAGTTTGTATATTCAATCTATCTGCTGATTTACGCCTCAGTGGTGTTATTTATAAAAACCTATATTTTTTGACAAAAACAATTTTGCTACATATATATCTACAAATTACAAATAGACTAGACCTAAGAACTGGACGAAAAAAGTAATAAATGGTTGGAAAACATATGATTGCCTAATTTCTAAACTTTTTCTAAATTTTTATTATCAACTAGCTTTTGCCCCCGCGACTTCGTCCGCGTGGAATTAGATTTTGGGGTGGAATTTTGAAACACGTACTTTCATATAAACTTCCATCCCCTATTTAAACCCCTTAGGGGTGGAATTTCCAATAATCCTTTCTTAGTGTGCGCCTACGTCATAAAAGGAACCAACTGTAAAAATTTCAAGTTTCTAACTTCAGTAGTTTAGGCTGTGCGTTGATATCTCAGTCAGTCAGTCAGTCAGTCAAGACTTTGAATTTTATATATATAGATTAGTTAAGATTATGTCCTTGCGAAATTAGTTTTTTTTTAATTCCCGTGAAAATTATTTTATTTCGGTGTACAAATTAAAATAAAATGCCTGACCGCATCACATAAGTAGTGGTGGTAGATTATTATTTCCACGCAAACAACATGAAAATCAAGTTTATATTGTGTACCAGGAATTTTGCACGCGAGTGTAACAACTGTTATAAAAGTTAATAAGTAACTGCTCGGCTGTTTGCGTTCCTTCGCAACCGAATGCCTCGCTGTACTTTTATGAAAAAAGTTTCTCTGGCTGCAGTCCGCCACGGCTTCGGACTATGATATAAAGGTAAGCCGGAAAATATTAACGGAAAATATATTGAACAAATATCGATACTGAAGAATGTCGAATATGGAGATCACACAACCGCTTTACCCGCATGCAATGCCTTTTCAAAACTGAAAATATCATTGAGTAAGATTAAGGTTTTTAATTCCCGGGGAACTCTTAATTTTTTCGGGTTAAAAGTAACCTATGTGTTATTCCGGACTTTAACCTATCTCTGTGCCAAATTACAGCCAAATCGGTTTAGTCGTTGTGGCTTGTACCAAATCAGTTCATTCGTTGTTGGCTTAACGAGTAACAAACATTCATCCAGCCTCACAAACTTTTGCATTAATAATATCAATAGGTACATAACGTATTAGATATGAATAATACGATTTCTAGAGTTTCTACAAAGAACGGCAGCCAAGTAGTTATACTTTCGGTCTTCTATTCGGGCAGTCCCCATCCCAGGACTTTTCGGAGTTATATATATATATTTTTTTTTAATTTTTTTTTTTAAATATATAGACTAGCGCTTGACTGCGATCTCACCTGATGGTAAGTGAAGATTCGTTTTGAGCAAAAAATATCACTTGCTTTAAGAGTGAATTTAGAATAGAATGTAAATAGAATTGTTTATGGTCACAAGTAGTTTTATCTCTATACTCCTCTCTGGTGTTGTCATGACCGCCCTTACTTCAAAAAATTCTTACAAAGGTAACAACATCCATAGCTCCTGTATTGTTATACACGTGTTTGTGACGTTTGTGTACACACAATATGCGATCTGGCTTCATCAAGTCCTAAGATCAAGTCGCTTAAACCGCTTACTATGTAGTTTCGTGCTGGCTTACGGATGCGACCGGAGTCCGGATGGTCTAGACTTATCTATTTGCACAGGGCGGTTCGCAATCCGGTTCCTGAAGGCGTGTTTAAATCTGTTTTTGTATCAGATGGCTTATTCCAGAATTCCTCCATAAGTCTGTACGCTGTTATTTTGATACACCGACCTTGATGTTTGTAAATCTTCATTTCTTACAAGTGACCGTTTACATAAATTTTGTTCTATTACGATGTTTTCGTGTGTATGTTAAATATTAGTTCATTTTAAAACATTAGCGTGTATGAATATTAATCTTTTAGAAAAGTTCTAATTTTAATAGTGAACCAACCAATCAGAGGTGATTGAAATCAATAATTTTTAGACTTACTGCAGAAGTAGAAAATACGTTAATACCATAGCTTCAGGTATACCTACTGTTAACATTAGCATGTCGATGACACGCATCCATAAGATTTTCCTTTACCAGCAGAAGTTGTTCAACGCCCAAAAATATATTATACTAGCTTTAACCCGCGCCTTCGCTCACGTTAGGTTCGATTTTTTAACCCCCTATTTACTTACTATTTAACGCTCTTGGTGTTGAAATTTTCCAAAATCCTTTCTTAGCGGATGTCTACGTCCTTACAGCTACCTGTATACCAATTTCAGCTCGATCGGTCCAGTGGTTAGAGCTGTGCGTTGATAGATCAGTCAGTCAGTCAGTCAGTCAGTCAGTCAGTCAGTCAGTCACCTTTGGCTTTTATATATTTAGATTATCACTTCAAAATATACTTAGTATTCAGATCTAGAGATTAGTAGATTAGTAGATCAGATCGTCAACTCGTCAAATAATTATTATTTTTTACTAAAGATTTATAAAAAACCTAATTAGTAAACTATTCAGGCAAAATATTTGGATCTTCCGATTTTAGTCTTCCGGTGTTTGATGCAACATACGTGGTAGGTATATAGGCAAAATGGTAACCTGATAATTTCTTTACCTACGAGTACATAGAAATTATGATGTTTTCTGATACAAACAAGCCAATGGAATGGATTTCAGCCTTGTAGCTTTTATCGTGATTAGTGATTACAGTGTTCCCCAGGTTCACGTTCGTTAAACACGAAACTATTAATGCAGGTTATACTTCTACAGTTTAAAGTATTTGTTCATGGTACGAATTTAAATATGATATCACGATATCTTTAGAATTGTGTGATTTATTTATATTGAATCGAGTTTGAAATCTTTATTTTGTTTTTCGTGAGTATTTTTCATTATACGATTATAAGGGCATGATGATTTAAATGGGTTATTGAAATACACTTAATTTTACATCAATTAAAAATCTGAAAAATAAAATGAATTTCAAAAAAATTTTCTTTCTCATTTTTCTTCTTTTTTCTTGATGTACGTATATGTATTAGACCTGAAGCGCACAATACTGCCAAAAGAATTAAGACATAGCGTTGTTGGAGACGTGGCATTCATTTCCGAACAATGCATGCGAGATGATAAAATATCTTATTCAATACTTGATTTATGTAGAGTCCCGTAGGTAACGATTTGAATAGAATCGCTTCCGAACCTGAAAGCTTTTCGAAACAGAGTAGCTTCACCTCAATGAAAGGTGCTAAAAGCCTGTTGTTATATGAGTGACGTAGCACAAACCTTTCTTTAACGCTAGCTTCTTAGTGTGTACTCTATACAAGTTGATGTCCAAGACTTCTGCTGCGTGGATCTGGGTTTTAAACAAACATTTGTCCCTACATATTTTTATCATAGTGTTTACCTATACTTGAAAGAAATTCTCCGAACCCAAGTCTGAGGCCGAATTCTATGGACCGCACTCTCACTCTACTTAGATTCAAGACAGAATTAAAACGAGACAGATTTAGGTCAAAGCGTATCAAAGCATATTTCTGTCTCGTTTTAACTCTATCTTAAGTCCGAGCTACGTCAGAGCACGCTCTATGGATATCATGAGTGTCGCGCCATGAGTGTGTCCACCCCTACACCACGGCTCTAGATCCTGCAATGATGTCACTATAAGTTGCTATCACTGGGAATTATTCACTTGCCACGATTGGAATTTCAAAAAATCGCTCCTTAGTGCACCTCTAAGTTATTCGAGCAATTTTGCTGCCTTCAAGTTTCTAGGTTTTTTTTGTGTGGATGTGGATAGCAATGTAGAGGCCGCAAATTTAGTAGCGCGCATGCTCTCGAACAATTCGAGAGATATGGCAAAATGCTGCGCTCCATTATGATTAGGAGACAAAAGAAAGAAAAGGAAGAAAAGAGGAAGGAAGACAGAAGAATAAAACATAGAGCGGTCGGCATGAAGAAATGCAACGCGGTTCCATGCCGATCTGGGAGACACGGGGAGGTTGTTTTAGTCCGTGCAAGTCGGACACGCCCTGCCAACAGGCAGAAATCCGAAGGGATTTTTCCTCCCTCGAAAAAAAAAAAGTCTTTAGGTAAAATCCGGTCCAGGCAGTGCGTTTTCTGCCATGGTACTTTTTTATGGGTAACATTTCATTCTTTTTATGGGAATCTGTTGTAGTATAATGGTATTCTCGTTACGCTAATAAAAACTGCTTGATACAGGCTCTTTTCAGATGAGCATTCAAAAATATTCTAACAATCTAATATTAAGCACTAGTAAGTTCCTATATCGTGAGTCGTGACTCACACTCATTGTCTGGTAGGAGGCTTTGGCCGCGGCTAGCTACCACCCTACCGTCAAAGACGTGCCACCAACCGATTTAGCGTTCTGGCACGATGGCATGTAGAAACCGATTAGGGGTATGAGTACACTGCCTTACCCCTTCCAAGTTAGCCCGCTACCATCTTAGACTGCATCGTCACTTACCAACAGGTGAGATTGCAATCTTGTCATCGAATAAAAAAAGCATCTGTTCTATAGTTATCTGGACGAGATCTAAAACGATAAGATTCTCAAATGAGATCGGTGTTAGAAGACAGTGAAAGTGTAGTAATTGCATCTAGCGGTGCAATGCAATGACTGTGTAAATGTAAGTATTTTAACGAAAGATTTGCTCGAATGCGATAGAAAAGGATAGTAATGAGTATTGCGTGTAATATGCCTCCGCCGCGCCGTGAGCGATTGCGTGATTTCGTTTGCAATAATAAACGATTCGCTCGCTTGGATGATAGCGAAAATGTAACGAAAATGTAAACATGTACGGAATAGCTTCACGAATTTATTGTTTTCTTTTTTTTGTATTTTTTTTATCAGCTGAGCTTGACTTATATTCTCCTCTCCCCTCCATATAAGCGAAAAGCTTGTGTTAGGAGCGGGTAAGACAATAGTGCAACGGGTGGGGCTCGAACCTGCGACCTTTCAGTTTTCAGTCCGCACCTTTAACCGTTAGGTTATGGAGTCTATATTGTATTTTTTTTAATGGCGCAAAGAAACCTATCGATGGCATGGTGATTATCATCTAGATCAAAAAAAATTATACGAGAGGGTACTCGTATGAATTATTTTTATGAAAAATATCAGCCAAGCTGAACTTGACTGATGTTCTCCTCTCCCCTCCAAATAAGTGAAAATTTGTGCTAGGAGTGGGTACGACAATAATGCGACGGATGGAGGTCGAACCTGCAACCTTTAAGTTTTCAGTCCGCACCTGTAACCGTTGGGCTATTGAGGCTTAATGATTGCCATAAGCTTAGGATATTATAGGATCTGGGATTTTACAAGAATCATCATATCAAACAAGAGCATCAAAATTATTATTGACTAGTTTTTGTCCGCGGCTTCGCTCACGTTGTTAGATTATTTCAACCTCGATTTTACACCCTTAGGGGGTAGAATTTTTAAAAATCCTTTCTTCGCGGATGTCTATATGTATGCCAAGTAGCCCGATCCGTCCAATGATTTGAGCTATGCGTTGATAGATAATGATCAATCACCTTTTCCTTTTATATATTTAGATTTAATTATGTTTAAAGGAAAAAAAAAATAAAACCTTTAATATTACAATGTATGAAATATATCCCTACGGAGTGTTCAATTGATATATTGCCAATGATAGGTAGGTTAAAATGTTATTATATATTTTAATTTAAAGCTAAATATAATATTATTTGTAACCTATAAATAAATGATACTGATAGTAAGTAATTCCTGTTTAGAAAAGGCAAACACGAGTAAAATGTATTATGTCAAAACATTTCTAGAATAACATTGTATTCTACTACTCGTATATTATATTCGTAGTTGTAATAATAAATTACCCCTACTGTATTATAGTATTGCAAAATGTACTAACTTTGGTATTGAAAGATAAATAATACCCTATTAACAGTTAGCAAACATTTTCAGAACTAATGTCGAATGTTTAATCAAACATACTTCAGTATATTACGGAACGTCTCAAAGATTATTTAAATTAGATTTGCTCTGTGAATATATTAGATGTTATAGTACATATTATTTGAATATAGCAAGTGTTCTCATAATTCAATAAATCATTTCTTCATATTATTTCAAAAATAGTCACAATACACACGATTTGTCAAGGAAATGTGAGAGTTCTAACCAATATTAGTGCGTATTATTTGCATCAAGCAAATGTTTTTTATACGTTAGTAGTTTCTTCAAATTCAATAAACCATTTATTTCTCTTTTCATATCCTCCCTGAAGGCATCTTCAAAAAAAGACACGCGATACACACGATTTGTCAAGTAAATGTGAGTGTTCCTTACCATCAATAAAATGGAACGAATCCCCAGCAAAACAAAGGAGTCGGCATCAATATTTATTGGCGTGCTTAACTGCTTAGCATTAATCGGGATCGTGCGCTGTATGGAAACACCGAACGTCGTTCGTGAATGAATGGACTGTCGCAACCGCGACAAGCCTAATTTTTCCTGGACAAATAATAATAATTTTTCGGCGTACGTAGAGTTCGTAGCGCCTGAAATCTTACGCCTACGAGCCTAGCCGCCGTTATCGTCGCGCTGCCGGTTTCGGGTCGGTTACGGTTGCACGGTTCGCTGTTTTCAGTATGCCCCTAGACGCACGCCAGGTCTGACGTGCCGCGGCCCGCGCTTTCGCCGACATCGCGCACGGAATGTGTGACAATAAGTGTTGCTTCCTCTTTGATATTTAAAATATTTTAAATAATAATTGAGAGACTGTTGTATCTATATTAAAAATATAGTAAAAAGGATATTTAGTGCAATTTAGTTCGCCTGCGAATATAAAAGCTACATCATACTCATATCGGGTAAGATTTGACAGTCTTGTAGCAACATAATAGTATTATTTCGTATAGAAGAAACAATTAAACGTCCGTCTGGTGTTGAGCGACACAACACAACACAGTAAATATTGTCTGTAATTAAACATTGACCAATATTTGGTAGCCGTATTCTGTGAAAATGAAGACTGAAAACGCTAATGTGGGCGCTTGGATTGTTATGCTAAGAGGAAGTTGGGCTTGGCGTGCCCATAAATATTATATTTATAAACTAGCGGATTTTATTATTTAGAGCTAGATCTATTCCCGTAAAGAACGGTTCGGCTAATAATGGATTAATTACTCTCTATATTGTTAACACAAACAAACAGACAATTTGTGGTATCGTTCAAATATTCATAATTATGGGCTTAGAAAGCAATATTTTCGAAATTACAGACAGACACATTAATTTTATTTATTCGAAAATATTCTAAACTAATTCTTTACTTTACTGGGGATTATTATTTAATATTGAAGTAGTATAATATATACACTATAAATATTGAAGTAGTATACATAATAGTAATGTAGTGAATCGTTATTATCTCAGCCTGACTCAATTTAAAATGCGTCACGTTATAAAAACAGTTTACTTTCGGCTTCGCTCGTTTGTTTTCACTTTTCTTTTATTGAGAGAAAACCGAAGAACTTCTTTTCATGCATTTATTTTTATAGATATAATTAAAGAGGTATTAGATATAATTGGCAATTTTAAAAATATCTCTTTTTGTATTTACCCTACTAGGACAAAGCCAAACGGAAGGTTATAAATTTTGTTTTTTGTTTATATTTTTATATTTTTCAATTAATAAATTAATAATTTTTAAAAAAAAACGTAAGGGTTATAATTTTAGCAGTTGTATGTATGTAAGCAAGAATGTTCCATCGTAGCGCCAAAACTGCTTTCCTCAATGAGCCTACTTTCATGAATGAGATGTCAATCGATTCTTTATTATGGTCCGATGGATCAATACTACATTTTATATGAACAAAATCAATGTAACGGATGTTACAACCTTTCCGAAGCTATAATAAATAGCTTAATTTTACGCTTCCCGAAAGATGACTTATAAAAGATAAAGAACACATTCACAATGCGATAACAATATTACATTTCTCACAAAAGTTGAAATTCTAAGCAATTTTGTCAATTTAATTGTAGACATTTAGCCAGATATCACGGTAATAAATTTCCCATTGAATATAATAACAGGATCCTTTACCCATTAAAGACGTAAACGTAAAAGTAAATCGCAAAACATTAATTTAACGTATCTTTGTGTAATGCTTTCAGTTTTTGTTTTGTTCGGAATTTGGACTCTCTTCTGAAGAGATAAGGACTTATTTTCCCTAGTTAGGTGCTTAGTAATAAAATAATGAGATAAATAAAATATGTAATAGTAGGTACGTAAGATGTTGCTTTGTTTGTTATACGTATCTACAAATAAAAATAAATAAAATTGAAGTTTTCGTCTGTGATTGCGATATAATTGCCACCTTATTAACCTTCAAAAAATATGATTATTTGAACGATAGTAAAACCCAAACCAACGTTTTTATTAATTTTTTTATTTTTTCAATCTTCCGTCTATTCGTATGCGCTAATCTTCAGAACGGTTGAGCAGATTTTTACGGGACTTTCTCAGGCAGGTAGGAAATTATTTATTCAAGGTGTGAACAAAGCTACTTTAAACTATTTTCAAGTAATGATCAGGGATGTCGTTATATCCAGTTCTATTAAACCGATTTATCCAGTAACTCCAGGCTGATTTGCAATTTGTTTTTTTTTTAAATCAATAGAACCCTAAATCCTTAATCTCTGAGGGAACTTATATTTAAACGTCTACTATACTAGCATAAAATATAAACAATAGCTTGTTCCTAATACATCTATCTACTTTTACTGCCGAATACGCAACAAAAAAGGGACGCAGTTTTCAGCTTACTAGCAACATAAATCTTGACACGGGCCAAGATAAAGTAAAGACATTGAAGGGCTGCTTGTAAACATGTAAGTATAAGGAATCACCTACATATATGCAACTTTTGAAGGCCTTTCGTCTCTCGCGCTACAAAGCCATCTCCGGGTCGATAATATTATCAGTTTTTTTTTTTAATTCTATGACGAGATAGGCCTCGACTGCGATCTCACCTGATGGTAAGTGCCGATACAGTCTAAGATGGAAGCGGACTAACTTGGAAGGCTGTGTACATTCAACCCATATCCCTAAATTGTTTCTACACACCATCTTACCGGAACGCTAATTCGCTTGGTGGCACGATTTTCACGGTAGGGTCGTAACTAGCCACAGCCAATGCCTTCCACGAGACTAGACCAGACCAGACCAGACCAGAAACAATTCAGAAATTATAAATTCCCAAATTGCCCCCGCCGGGAATCGAGTTTCTGAATTTAAGACCTATAGCAGATAATAAAAATACTAAAGCCGATCAATATAGCAAACAGGAAAATGAATTAACGGAGACGACTCAAAAACGCAAAAGTCTACGCAAAAATCTGAGTAAGTATGACTTCGACTGAGTTATATTAAGCGTGAGCTCTCACTTGGCTTGGATTTGAGTCAGAGGTAAATGAGACACAAATATGTCTTAACATTAATCTGTCGCGCTTTAACTCTCTCTTGAGTCTAGAGTGAGAGTTACGCTCTATGTCAAACTCATTGTAGTCAACGATGTGTGACGCCTCGATCCTTTTTTTTAGCGAGAGATGGACAGGTGTGGTTTGGGTCAGACGAGCGGCGTAAAATTGGACACCGGCCATCGCTTCTTACAATCTGAATTGGTCTTTGATGTATAAAAATCGACCTAAAAGATCGGTCGTCTGCGGCCGTTAAGCTATAGTCAATCTTTTCCAAATTGGTTTTCTGGTACAGAAAAATTGGCCGTGGCTAGTTACCTTATCGGAAAGTAACATCTGTTAATGTTTTGTTACTACTAGGCGCAAATTGCTTGACACATTTACTATTAGTAGTTTGCCCTTTTGGTCATGTTTTACACGATGTAAAAAATACTAGTTCTCCGAATCTGGGTTAAAGTAATAAACGGGTCATGTTTAGATTTAAAGATAATTCACTCCATTTTCGATGTTTATATCTTTGCCGATGTAATTGTTTAATGTATTTATTATTGTCTAGTTCAAGATAAGCAGGGTTATCGCGACGGATATAGCTTTACGGATTTGAAAACATTGGAAAGGAGGTGGGTTGATAAGGCAACAAAATCCGCCCCTCATACACTCGAAAAAAAAGTTCCAGATTTCGACAAATTGTAAATGTATTTATATACTTGAAGATATAAACTTTATTTTAATATAAAGTTTAGGTGATAAAAAAAATAGTAAGTTACAGAAAATATTACCCAAAAAGAGAGTGTTTCTTTTACTTTTCTTACATTTTCATACATTTTAGTCGTTTTTTAAGCTTTGATTTAATATTTTAGAATGAGGCGCTCCATGAACCATGGTAAACGTAACTGATAATGATGCTCCTTTTTATAAGCTTTTATATGAGTATTAATTTATTTTGGTTCATGGAGCGCCTCATTCTAAAATATTAAATCAAAGCTTAAAAAACGACTAAAATGTATGAAAATGTAAGAAAAGTAAAAGAAACACTCTCTTTTTGGGTAATATTTTCTGTAACTTACTATTTTTTTTATCACCTAAACTTTATATTAGAATAAAGTTTATATCTTCAAGTATATAAATACATTTACAATTTGTCGGAATCTGGAACTTTTTTTTTCGAGTGTATGAGGGGCGGATTTTGGGCCTTATCAACCCACCTCCTTTTTATACCTAATAGTTTCAGTATTTTTCAAGTTCACATCGATATTATCGTAAGTATCTACCACATACTACGTTTATTGATGACACTGACCTAAAGTATCCCGTCTCCTTTTATTTACAAGTAAGTTGACTTACGAGTAAACGAAGCCTCAATAGCCCAACGGTTAAAAGTGCGGATCAAAAAATCGCAGGTTCGAGTCTCACCCGTTGCACTATTGTCATACCCACTCCTAGCGCAAGCTTTCCGCTTATTTGGGAGTGAAAGGAGAATATAAGTCAAGTTTAGCTTGACTAATATTCTTTAAAAAAAGTTCTTAACATGGTTTAAGTCTTGTTTAAATTGGCAAGACGATTTTGAGTTATTTCATTGGAGACCACCGATAAGCAGGATATGTGAAACGCATGGACGGCACAGGAGCCATAAAAATTAGCCACACGGCATATTAAACGGTCGTATAGAGCCCGAGGAAGACCTAGACGCTTAATGGAATAGAAAGGAGCATGAGGGTGTTAGGGATTCGGAGCTGAAAAGAAGCTGCTCTAACTTTGCTATTGGGCTTGACCAAGCCAAAACCCAACCAGGCCTTTGTCTAAAGAGCTTTGGTTGTGACCTTTGTAACGAGGTTAAGGTTAAAATATAGTAACAAAGATTGGGTAAAAGTCTGATAATAATTCTTATAGCAGTTGTAAAAGTGTACCATCATCATGCGCCTATTTCGATAATATTTTCTACTTATCGTCTATCTGCAATGCTGCTCTAAATAACATCACTGTGTCAATCACATCAAATAAGGAAAAAGTAGTTTTATTCAACATTCCATAAAAGCCAGATGCCAGAGCTTTACTAAAGTAATATTTTCTTCGACGTATTCCGAAAATCGTGTTTATAACGTCCGGGCACAAAAAATATCCCATTATCGTCTTTCATTTTATATATCACTACCTAATAATAATAATCACTCTTCTGAGACCTAACCTCTACAACCTCTGGGTTATATTCTACCGACTGATCTTGACGAAATTTGCACAGATACAATTTGCATCTTTGAAGTTGACTTAGGATCATTTTTATCCCGAAAATCACACTACAAGGCTCAGGTCTCCTTTTGAATAACAAGTATAAACGTAAAAATACTTTTTACAAAACCGACTTAAACACCACTACAAAGTATATAAAATTTGCAGAGTTCTCCAGGATCCCATCAGATCCCATCATCATCAGATCCTAACCTAATGATAATGGGACCACCTGGGAAGTATAACCTTTCAAACAAAAAAGAATTTTCCAAATCCGTCCAGGCGTCTTCGAGTAATCGACGAATTGAGAACCTCCTCCTTTTTTGGAAGTCGGTTACAAATCCTCTAGTAGGTATCAGCTGATAGCAAATAATCGTCAGAAATATCAGAATCTCGTGAGATGGGTAGTTTTATTTTCTGAAAAAAAAAAAAAAATGTACCTCGAAATGCTGGGAACGAGTCGTTTATATGTATTGCAACGTATTCAAACAAATTTGACAAAAAAGGCCTCAAGTTGGGAAGTCAAGCGACTTGCTCTCGGCATTTAAGATGAGAAATGGGCAGCATTGCGGTTGCGACAGCGGCGGTAAGACCGCGGCCGCATTATGCTTATGCACTGAAACACTGAATATTCATTGTAGCAACGCGCAGTATAAGCTGGAGCTCTTTAATCAACCCCGCTTTTGACGCCGTACAATCTCCGCCGCTAATGGCAACTACGACAGCCTTTACGACAGCTGCAATACCGTTTCAAAACAATTATTGCAAACTAGTTTTGTTCTTAACTACACTCGGATGATTTAGATTACGTTCGCTGTTCGCCAGATATCAAGGAGACATTATGTGCCGCTGGCAATACTAAAATAGCTTTCCAATAAAGCAATTTGTAATCAAGTGATAAAGTGGTTGTATTAAATTATATCTCCTCTCATAAATTATTTATTGTTTCAATAGGCGGAAACGAAAACTAGTAAGTTTTCCAACATGGCGCAATGTTTGCACCATAACCGAAGTGTTATCGTTTGCACACGGCACACTGACTTTTAATAATAATTAGAAAAGAATAGAGGTGCGATACGAAAAGAAAACATATCTTTTGATTTTAAAATGTTACATTGTGATGCGGAGGGAGGCAGTTTCATAAGATATATTAGTGTTCTTCTATATCAACCGATAGACGTCCAGTGCTGGACATAGGTCTCTCGTATGGACTTCCACACGTCTCGTATTGTTCCACCTGTATTCAGCTGCTTCCTTCAACTCAGTCTAATGTCGTCGGTCCACCAAGTAGAGGGATTACCAACATTACGCTTTTCAGTGGCGAATATTAGGTTGGAATGCTTAAGGGGAGGGTAAGGTTAATTCGGTAAAAAAAAGGCATGTTTTCAAGATTTTTTTTTTGGCAATACAGATGGTGTTAGTTTATTCAGTCGATCCATAAATGATAATGTAACATTAGAACAAAATTCTCCTAAATTTTCATTGCAAAATATCAAAAATTGAGCGAGTGACAGTGAATTTCCGGAGGCGCCTCGAGAAAAAGTTGTTTTGCGGTGTCCATCATAACTCGCAACCAAATCATCTGAAACAAAAAAATCAAAATGCATTCGTTAAAGGAGATGTTTGTTGAGGTATTCACGAGAGGATTTTTTTTTTCTTCGATTTTTCGATTTTTCGTAGCACTTGGAAGCCAAAAACCAGATTTTCGCTAAAAAAAACGGCTAATTAGCTGTTGTAAAAAAATTGATAATTATTGCAAAAAAAAAAGCTCTCGACAATACCTGGAGAATTATGTGAAGAAACACTGTGCAAAATTTCAAAACGATTGGTCCAGTAGCTTTTTAGTTATGGTGGACACGGACTTCAAAAATGACAAGTCTCAGAAAAACGCTTTAAAGTTCGCGTACTGAAGTATTCAAGATAAAATTCGACAATTTTTTTATACTCACACAGAGTCGTCGATGCCAGGTCCGTCACTTGTTACTGCTCAGCACAGCATACAGCGTTTAACTGATGCATAGATCATGCCTCGAATATACTCGACTTTACCTGAACAGACCCATTTGGGGCGGGTGGGGCTGTAAAACCTCAGGCTGGCAACGGACGCTGAAATACTCATAACTTCGTCAATTTTGCCCCGATCGACTTGAAATTTTAACACAATCTTCTTGAGATATTATGCATTCAATTAGAAAAATAAAAAAAAAATCGAAAAAAAAAAATTTTAATACCTTACCCCCCCCTTAAAATAAAATGTAAACAAACTCTTCGATGTGTTCCCATAACGAAATTGCGCGATTCACTGTCGATATAAAATTACAAAACATTTCATAGTTAGATAACGATGCTTCCACTGCAATAGCTCTTGTAGTATTTCAAGACTCAAATTACTCGAAAAAATTGCTTTGGGGAGCCCTGTGGTGAGTTTATTGAAAAAAGGTCGACTTGATTGATATCGAACTTTACACGTTGAAAATGTAGCAATTTCGGTTTTTCCATTTCGAGCAAAAAAAAAGATTGACTCCATTTGTTCCTGTCCGTTGCGCAATAAACTCGCAGGGGGATGTTTTCAACTAAGGATTTATCTTTTGGGGAGTCAGTAATCACCCTAATTCCGCCTAACGAAATTAGGATTTCGGGTACTTAAAACGGTAAATTATTGTTGAAAATGAAGTGATGGAAAGTGTTTTTAAGAGTTCGCTCTTGCTTACTGTTTATTTATTTATTAGCTGAGCCGCCCCGGCTTACCCGATCAGAAGGAGAGTAGGTA
Source organism: Hipparchia semele (assembly GCA_933228805.2). Lineage (NCBI taxonomy): Eukaryota > Metazoa > Arthropoda > Insecta > Lepidoptera > Nymphalidae > Hipparchia > Hipparchia semele. The sequence goes on from OW121714.1 coordinate 10,837,609, forward strand.
ATGTTTTAAAAACTGTACAAGAAACTTTTGTATGTTTTCTGTTTTCATTCATTCTTGTATTGGTCCACTGCTGGCCTTTCGCTTTTTCGAGGGGGCACCACCCGCCTTTGTCATTCACCCGCTTGCCGCCACCAAGGGTCAAAATATACAGCCTGTAAATGTGACATTCATTTGTTAATTTTATCCTCATGAAATTTGTGTCCCTCGCGCATTGTGGTTCAAATAAAACGTCGCACGCACAACTGGAACCGTCACAAGAGAGCTCACCGTGATAGATGATATTCGAGAACAATTAATCTTGGCCCAAAATATGCGGACGATTTGCAAGCTTGGTCGAGCCTAATGGTCGGGGGGATTATCGCGGGACCGTATTCCGCCGTCATTAGCAAAAATACGCGGCAACCTGATACGCAAATTGAAACCGTCTAAGGTGTTGGCACGGTCCGCCTTAATTAAGGGTGACGGGGCATTTTTGTCAATATAGCTCTCACGGTCACTGTTTAGAAATTTCGGTCATTTATCTTATATGAGTATAAAAACATTTTTTTCGACAAACAGGAACTTGAAAAGTAGAGCCAACTCAAACTTTCCTGAGCATAAAAATCTAAAAGTTGTTCATTAAAATTATGCATAAAAAATATCTGACTCAGCGAAAAGTTCCTTTGCGAGTTGCTTCAGATGTTTTTTAGATTTTTTGGCGATGCTCTTATATCCATCCGACGTTTTAAGTTAAACAACTTTATTTAAAGGAATATAAGCCATGTTAAACATAATTAATGTTCGCTTCCCCTTTAAATAAGCATAAAACTTATGGTAGGAGTGGGTACGCCACTTGTGTAACCCCTAAGGTTAAAATTGTCAACCTTTCGGTATTTCAGCCCGCACCCTTTAAAATAAGAAAAAATTAAAAATTAAAAAATATATACAATAAATACTTTTTAATTTTCTCTTATTTCAGCTATACATATATAGAAGCAACAGATATAATCGATGGTTTATATATTCCTTTTGAAATTCAACACTAGCTGAGAATCTTTTTGTTCTTATATGTAAATATCTTCTTACATGATTGATGTAGGACGAATCTGATACGATAAAGTAATGCAAATGCGAAGTCGTTCTACGAAGCAATAACTTGACAGTATAAGCTCATATATCATACCGAGGGGTTTCATAAAGGAGACGGCGGTTCTTGGACACAAGGCGTTATACAACGCGCCCTGTCCTTGGATAATGTCTTGCATAAATTTACTGTAATCGGGTTAACTCAACAGTGCTAACATAATTTGAGGTAACCGAGCGTTCTGATGCTTTTATAAATACCAAGAAATTCCTACTTTGAAAACGGGAATTCCCCTGTTGAGTTAGTGCTACCAAAAAAGAATTCCAGCACAAAGACCACCTTAATAAGCGTGTTAAGATATTTTTAAAGAGTTTTGTTCTCATGTAAAGAGACATTTTTGCTTTGCTATGAACGTGAGGATTATAACAATGTAGGTGTTTGTAAAATGTTTTTAGGTTTTACTAAAAAAATATAGAAAAGTACTTGATAAAAAAAATACTTGAGCGCATCCCTACTAATAAAAAAAGTATGTTTGCCTGTTGGTTTGCACTACAGTCACGGAGCGGAATTACGGACGCCATGATTGATTTTTGGCATGGGTATAGGTGAGTAATATCGGAAAAATGTCCGCATGTCTATGTCTTTTTAATAAACCTATTTCCACGCGAACACAGTCGCGGATATTATAGAAGATATTACGTAATATTTGTTTTTCTACCTTTCAGTAATAACAGGAAATAAGATAAATAAAAGCTACCCACGAGACTTACGTTATATTTCCACGTAGCAAACTATTATGTTATGTAGAGTCAAACACAGACCTGATGATTTAACACCAAACATTGCAGCGAGTTTAACGGCACAAACGTTCCGTTAATTGGATGATACCTGTTTGATGCAACTTCTAATGAATGAGAATTGGCCGATGTTGCAACATGGAAGTTAAATCTCGAACCCAATCCTAAAGTTTAACTAACCATTTTTGAAAATCGTATTTTGGCCTGGCTTTCGCAATCGCTAGTTACGACTTACGATCCTACCGTCAAAGTTATGTAGGAACTGATAAGGGATATACGTTCAATTTAAACTACATGTACCTTCAAACTTAGTCTGCTTCCATCTTAGGCTAAAATCTATACACCGCACTCTAGCTCAGCTCAGAATCAAGAGAGAGATAAAACGAGACAGATTTATGTCAAAACATAGTATTGTATTTGTGTCCTGTTTTAATCTTAAGTCTGAGCTAAGTCAGAGCACGCTCTATAGATCTCAGCATTAGACTTCATCATCACGTATCATCAGGTGAGAACGTAGTCAAGAGATATCTTGTAGAAGAATAAAAAAATTTGTTACTATTGCAGATACTAACGCTTTGATATAATTAATCGTGCACTTGACTCCGGCATAATTAAATGGTTTGTTGTGATGATGAGTCATGACGGACTTTGTTCTTGTTAGACTATTAAATAGCTAGGAACGATAAGACCTGAAACTACTGTAATAACTTTCGCGGGTAATGCAGGGAAACTTGGTTGGGACTTGAATAACATTATGTTGTCGCTAAGAGGTCAAGAGTTTCTATAATCTGCTAAAGTCACGTTTGTTGTTCGTTATATAAACGCAAAGGTGACTTCGATCGCTCGAATTCTACGCGAAAATGCAAATTGGGCAAAATCTCAGTTCGTGCTTGATTGTTATTCGCACTCCGAACTAGTATTTATCAAATGGAACAACCAGGTTGAAGATTCGACTGGAGTGGGCCTGGAATAATCTTCTAAAAACAGGATAAAAGGAAAAACATTACGTTCCATTTTACTACCACTAATAAATAATTTACTGAAAGCTTTTTCTTTCGTGGACACACATTATTTCGATATTGGAAAGCATTTTTAAAACGCTGAAAATTTTCCAAGTATTAATTACAAACGAATAAAACGAACAACATTATTACAACGCCATAAATAAATAAAAAATGGAATAAGAAGAATTCACATTTTCGACTAACGAATACGATATATTTGAAAATTTTAAGCTTTATTATATTCGAGTATTCGCCAATGTGCCAATTAAGATCATTAATCCTTATTAATATTTCTTATCTTACTAATACAGAAATGTGTTTGTTTGTTGATTTTTCCTTCAATCGTGAACGAAAGACGTGTTTTTTTGCTTGGGTAAGTTGAGGACCTAGAAAGTGGCATAGGCTACTTTTAAAACAGAAAATTCCACGCGGACGAAGTCGCGGGCAAAACCTTTAAGTATTAATATGATTCTCTCAGCATGGGCTAGAAACTAGACCTTCAAAGCTTGCTTTACAATCCAGATATCCTGATCTAAATTGGAAGATGTGTACGACCGCCGAATCTAATGCTTCAGTACATCCGCCGGTGTGATGCACTCAACGATAATAATCGCTAGTGGATGCAGGACCATTGTAAGGAATGGAAGCCAAAGTAAGTACTTAATTGTGCAATGCATACTGTGCTCTGGACTGAATAACTAGGTTAAGAGGGTGAGATAAAGGAGATATAACTTCGCAATGCCTGAAGCATTTAGTGATTCTGTTTATTCTTTCTATAAAATGTATAATTATGATTAACTAACTCTACAGCAACGATGCAACTCTACATTTTCCCAAAATATCATGAGAGTTGACAGATGATGTACAGAAGCGATTAATCTTTCTTAACCAAATATGCCGGCAAAATTGTTTTCTTAATGACGAAGATTGTAACGATTTTTATTTCTTATGTTGAAGTGTTTCCTTTATTTCAAATATTAATAGTGTATCACTTGAGGCACTAAATAGTTAATTAATGATGTTATTTTTCCTGCCTAATAGCCTAATCGTGGCTTTAGCTTTCTTTTCTAGTGGTCCGGGGTTCGATCCCAGGTTTGCATCTTTGAATTTCTGAGTTATGTGCGAGTCTTTTATTTTGACAGATTTTCAGTACAAGAACTGTCAGACGGCTCAATTGATTCCTCGGTTAACCGTCACTCGACGTTAGTGAAATCGGCACTTAAGTAATTAAGTAAATATGACTTGTAATAACAATGAAGGGAAAAATCTTAACTTATTATTATTGTTATATTTTATTAAAGCATTTTCCTAAAAAAAAAAAAGGTTACTGCTAGTCTCCAAATGTCAGGTATTACGAGAAGGGTACTTAATTTAGACGCCTTACGTGAGGTGTTGGGTAAAAAACATCCACTTGCAATACGTGATCCCGGTACCAATGTTCCCGCTACACCGTGCCAAATAAGTACCTAATCTTATACTTCTCGTAACTGATAAAACGGTGAAGCCATTCTAAAGATACACCTACGTTTGAGCTTAATCTGGTTTACACTACAAAAATATTTATAAAAATTTCCGGGCTTTCGTAATAAAATTTATTGCTTATGTGTTATGACACTTCGCGCAAACATTACAGTGTGTCGATTCTCTAAAGATGATTGCATCAGTGTAGCGATCGCAATGATCTTTGATTGGCTGGTACCCTCCCGTTATTGGTTAAAATGCATTGATGCAGCAAGAATACCATTAATTCAACCAATCAGAGGCCATTGCGAACGTTACACTGATGCAATCATTTTTACGGAATCGACATGCTGGTTACTTTAACATAGTTTCGCAGATAATAAATCGTAGCATCATCTATAATTGTTGTCATCTAAATACAATCTATTTTTTCTTAGCTGTCATAAATGGTAAATAAATATTGTCTCGCAGAAATGTTTAAGCGACGCGCTAAGCATACCGCTTAGAGCGTTCTTACCGCGCAATGACAATGAAACCGTGCTACAAGTAAAAAAAAATTAAGAACGCGGTAAGCGCCCGGCTCTGTTCGTCGGTTACAAATTTTTCCGAAACCTTTTTTTCTTGATGGTAAATGACGATGCAGTCTAAGATGGTAGTAGGCTAACTTGGAAGAGGTATGGCAGTCTAAATTCAACCCATACCCCTAATTTGTTTCAACAAACCATCGTGCTGGAACGCTAAATCGCTTGGTGGCACGTCTTTGACAGTAGGGTGGTAACTAGCCACGGCCCAAACCTCCCAGCAGATCAGACCAGAGACAATTTAGAAATTATAAATTCCCAAACTGTCCCGCCGGGAATCGAAACCGAAACTTCTTCTCAGTTATAAGAACACCACAGCGCTCACCAATGCGTCAGGGAGGTCGTCATATTACTGCGATTTGTTTACCTTTTAGGACAGCTCAGGAAAAATAGATATAAAGGCCTCCACGTATTGAGATGCTTTCTTTACCTAAAGACCAAGTAGATTATTATGAAGGCATTTTGAAGGTATATGGATATTGAATATATATGCAAGTGGCGTTTTATGGGAGCTTCGTGTTAACGGTGGCCGCATTATCCGGACTTCCGAACCTTCCGTCGATGATGAGGTGCGGTGAACGGGCAAAGTTATAATAGAGCGACTACCCGCACCGGAGTATTGTCTTAGATATGAAATTACTTTACACTGTAATATCCGATGGTAATAGTAAAATACTAGAAGGTATATAACTTTGTAAAATATGTTTTGTTAGCGATATATTGAGATAGTAAAGATTAATGTAGGTATTGAAGGTGGTTTTATAAAAATGAGTAGTAGGTAGTTTGACTTTGTTGACGACGTAGGCGCCGGTCTGGTGCCGCGCCGTTAGTATAAATACAGCGCTTTGGACGTTATTGATTCAGTCTCTTCCAGAGACTCATACGGCTATTGGATGCTCCCGCGTCTAGGTCGTTGTATTTGATTGACGGGTGGTGATAGCAATCACGCCCTAATCGAATATATATTACCCGTAGGTTTAGATGAGTGTGTTTGATTAAATACCTACTTAGATATGTTTGATAGTTACCCTCACGTTCAGATGGTGGTTTGTCTGACGTGTTGTGGTTAAATAGGTTAGATGTGAGGACAGGGGCCGTTATAAGGGGCGGTTGGAGACGGCTTTAGGTAGGGTTTTAGCGTTTTTTTTTATGTGTTGATAGTTTATAATTAACCAGGTATAATAATATAATTATACCCACACAAAATATCACGCTGACCCGCAGCTTTGTTGTGCCATGATTGAATGACAAACCGACAAACCAACAATGATATGATAACCAACATTACACACACATACACACACACACACACATACAAATTTTTTGCCTTTATAATATTATAGTGTGATTGCTTTTACTAAGAATTATGAATGAAATCCCAGACTTGATTATTATCCTTACTAATCCTTACTAATATTATAAATGCGAAAGAGTGTTTGTTTGTTGGTTTGTCCTTCAATCACGCAGCAACGGAGCAACGGATCGACATGGTTTTTTGCATAGGTATACTTTAGGACCTGTAGAGTATCATAGGCATTTTATCCCGGACAATCAAAAAGTTCCCGCGCGATTTTAAAAACTAAATCCGCGCAGACGAAGTCGCGGGCATCAGCTAGCCATAAAACATTTTGAATAATGATCTTTTGTAGTTATATCATCAATTTCATAATAGAATATTTCGTTCAATTTTGCATTAACATTTTCGTGAGCTCAATGTTCTAAGCAATGTCACCGGCAGATGCGCCTATTGTATAAAGAGTCTTCCACTTCCTTGAGAGGCCTTTTCAAGACTCTTATCGCCACACCCGGCTCCACAACCGACACCAGCAGAATACTTTTTTCAGTTTAATTAAGAACTTTAATTGCATCTCTCTACAAACTGTCGTGTCGTGTAATAATTCTTAGGATTTAATCTTGTCTACCTTTCTTTCTTTGCGAAAGGTAATTTTCATTTATCAAACTTTTTAAGCTACTATAATTTAAATTGCCTTTTATGAGGCGGTATCTTTTTGAAGTGTTTTTATTTATATTTCTTTAAGTATTTACTGAGGTTATTTTAACAAATACATATGTATACGAAATGACATTTAGGTACTCTAACCTTGTCTTTTCTTTAAATGGGCATGCTACATGCTTACTCTCTTCACTATCACATTGTGCGTGAGGGAATGCTTTTTCCATTAACATTTACGTGTTGGAACATAGTTATGACTGAAATCTATAGACCGCTCTCTCACTCAGCTCCGACTCAAGACAGAGATAAAACGAGACAGATTTATGTCACAGCATATTTGTGTCTCTATCTTGAATCTGAGCTGAGTCAGAGAACCCTCTATAGCAGCTGTTCTCAACATTAGAGTGAGATGCACGTAACATTTGGTGCAACGTTGTATTTTGCAATTTTTTAAAACAAAATAAAGATTTTATGCGCACTAAATATTTTCCAAGAGTCACAATTTCAATGCAAATACAATTTTACTATTTGTCTACGGTAGGTAAGGCATATGCATCCAAAAAATATTCTAAACTAACTTAGCTAGCTGACTTTGTCTACGTGGATTTAGATTTTTTTTAATCTCGTGGAAATCCTTTGTTTTCCCAGGACAAATGTTCGTTTGTCACTCTCTAAGTCTTTATATTGAATCTCTAGGTCTTAATTAAGTACGTTATAAGTAAGTTGATAAGATTGCTTCAATGTTGTGTGATCGGAGGACAAACCAACAAATAGACTGACTGAAATATTACCTACTAAGTATGATTTGCAGGCTATGTATGTAGTCAGTGTTTGAAATTAACCTTTAGTATTTAGGCGTACTCCGTTCACAAAGGGGTCATCTGATAGTTAATATTCAAGGGGTCATACGATTACGGATTCCGAACGCGTCCCACTTCCACCGCATCGGAACGAGCTCTCCAAACCATCCGTTTATTTCCCAAATTGTATACTGTAGAAATATGAAGTGATGATACCCTTGTGCTTTCCTTTCGCCCTCTTTTTCGGAATGTCCGAAGTTCAAATCTAACCTTTCAGAGTTAAGTATGTGCGTTTTAAGCAATTGGCACCTGGTTTAACGGTGAAAGAATATTTCGTGAGGAAACCTGCTGAAGATTACCTGTAGTAATGTTCTCAAAGGTGTACGAAGTCTGTCAATCTGCACTAGACTAGCGTGATGGTCTATGGTCTAAACCACTCGTTGTGATAAGAAGTCCGTGCCGACTAGTGCTAAGTAGCGCAATAGCATATCATATCCAGGATTAGCACATAGCCTACACTTTATCTCGGAAAATTAAAGGATTCCCGCGGGAATCAAAAATCCATAATTCGTGCGACTTCGTAAGCGCAGATTTATGAATTAGGCGAATTCAAAACGGCTACGACACGAATTTCGTGTCAAAACCGTGTTCTTTCCAATCGATATGTTTAGATTCGTTCAATACAGTCAACAAGTTTACAACATTCTTTGTGCGATTTTATATTTTACTAAATAAATTGGCATAGTAATAAATAAATACTTAAACATTTTAACAGTGTTCATGTCTTCGTGCAAAATTTCGAGGTTCAATTTCACGGCTGAATAGCTTCGTTTCAGCACTGCGAGATGCATTTCAATGTGAGTCTTTATTCGAGTAACGGGTGGGTCGGATTTACAGGCCCCATTGAAGTCACGATTGGATAAGAGAATCTCGGGAAATGAATATAATTTAAATATTATAATATTATGCATCTTCTTCTTCTTCTTCTTTGTCAACCGTCTGCCAACACTGCGCTTCCTGGTTCGGGGTCGCCACTCCAGCAACTTGGCACCCCATCGGCCATCAGCTCTTCGAACTATGCACATTGTGCTGTAACTGCACACGCGTCGTTGTCTTCAAAATAATTGTTATTTTCCGAATAAAATAGCTTTCAAAAAAATGTTCTTTTGAAACCTTTAAAATACCCGTTTGTCATGATCTTGACTAGCAAAAACTATTCTAACATAGCGTTATCATTGTTGCAGTTGAAACCGATGAGATCTGCAGAGGTTGACCGGCGCTGTGGGCGGATGTCGTGAGCTGTACCCGGGGAGCGCTCGCCGCCGCCGTGATGAGCACAACCCGCCAAGATGCGTCGGCGGCCATTTTGAATCGGCAACGGACACGTTTGACGGCGCGAGATGGCCGTCGGCGGAGCGCCCGCGTTCAGCCTCTCAGCGTTTCCACGCGTGTCCACCCCAGTGCGTCACTATGAAATGTGGAAGCACGGCAAGTGGCGACAAAAATCACCACCGAGGACAAACGCGGCCATTAGAGTTCCCAGATAGAGATTGTACAGTGAACCGTTTAGTTTAGAGGCCTAAGTGTTACTGTGTTGTGTAAATATAGTGTTGTGTAAATGTTAGCGATGGCTGAGGGTCGCGGGCTGCGCACGCCGCTGCTGGAGTGCGGCGAGTTTGCGCACGCGCCGCACAAGTCGGCGACGCCGCGCTGCTGCCTGTGGCTGGCCAGCCACGTCAACGTGCGCAAGTGCGTCGCCGGCGTGATGCTGCTGTCCGTCCTCACGATATTCTTCTATACGTATTATGTGACGATGCCACTCACGAGGTTAGTTCATATACTTCATAATTGCATCAATGTACTTACTGGTATATTTTATGTCTTCTTCTTTATCAACCCAAAACGTCCACTGCTGAACAAAGGTCTCTTGCATGAACTTCTGATACTTCTGAAGGATGTTCTCTACATATTTTACGAATTTCTGACATTTTTGCACGGAAGCAGTTGATTTTACATTCAGCTGTACGCCAGATGGTCTCAAACTTTATTATTACATTGATATAGTTAAGTATTAATATAGCTGAAATGATCGGCTGGAATGACTTTGCGTTTTGAAGCGCGACTTTTGTGTTTCTAGCGGGCTTTTCACAGCAGCATTTCTTTACGAACTGATGCTAGTCTTTTAAATCCTATTAATATTATAAATGCGAAAGTTTGGATGTATGGATGGATGGACGGATGGATGAATGAACGGATGGATAGAGATGCTATCTATGCCCAGTACACCGGACTCCTCTCAAATGAGATGATTTCGATTTAGGCCACACTTGGTCTTTCACGCTGGCCAAGTGCGGTTTGGGAGACTTCACACAGCCTTTGAGAACATTATGAAAAATTGACAGGCATGCAAGTGACACACAGTCGTAGTTTAATGGTGAACTCCATAGATTACGCGCTCCCGAATGTAATGTAACTGGGTTGTTATGTGGAATCAGCGCCCACAAATATCGACAACGCATTAATTTATTATTCTGCACACCGCTTTGTCGCGGACTATTTCTGCAAACTGTTCAGTGCTGCGACTACGCTAGGGCTTTACTACCAACATAAAAAGCAAGCGTGTGTGTTACATTCTTCATCGGCACATGTGTCGTTTTGAATAATTCATGCATTCGTTATTAAATTAAAAATTAAAACGTCGTGGAACATGCTCGAACATAATTAATTACTGTAGCCGAAATATCGCGCCATTGGCTACTTCCCCGCTTGCCGACACGACACCGATAACGACATCGTCACTGACAGCAACAGCCCGACGACACCAGTGACTCGTTTTCCCATTAGCCGGCATCCACACCGATGCAGCGACGGCTTTATAGGCAGTAGACACGCGCACTGATACAATAATTCACGTTCTTACACAATACATGAGCTAGTTGCCGGCCGATGCGAAGTCGGCGACGACATCAGCGACATTCGTTGTAGTGTCGAGGTCGGTGTCGGTGTCGTACCGGCTAGTGGGGAAGCGGCCATTCGCACAAAATCCAATTTACTTGCTAACTATCGCTAGCAAACATGGTGCTGTTGGGAAAATTAATAATATGAAATTATCGCGCGCGGTCACTTCACTCTGTATTGGGATTAGTGAGCTATTGTTTCTATGTAATTTTCGTTTAAACCACATTACATGCGTTCGGCGTTTTGATATCGAGTACATTAGTCAGCACACATTTCACTGGGCATTACGGCAGTCATAACTAATCTTGCTATTTCAAATTTGTGTTTCATTATGTAGTAATGCGGGCTCACCACAATCAATGCAAATTTGTTCGGTAGTTAAACGGTATAACAAATTATATAGAACTTTAGTTACTGTACTGTAATGTTATTATTATTTGTATTATTGATGACCTAGTTAGTTGTAATAGTTAGAGCGATATTAGCAAAGCGGCTGGAATACCAATTGTGTAATCTGTTATTGTGAGAAGAGAAAAATCTTTGTTCTAAATTCTCGGATCTATAGCGGTGCTCTGCGTTTATTTTTCTAACTTTCATTAGAAACGACCTACACAGGAATACAGACGAGAACAGTTTATTAATGAAAGGATATTTATAAACTGTTTTCTTTTTTTTTTCAACCATTCCAGCAGTTTCATTTAATTCGTTTTGAACTTCATCACACTTTTAGTGCCAATTTCTTCATCGCAGGAATAAATCGGAGGTTGTGACCGCTTTTGTATTGAAAATCTTCGAAAACAACGTTATTCCTCGGTTAAATGTTACTCGGCGATAATGAAATTCGCAACACTTGCTGTTTTCTTGTTAACCCACAAGAGGGGATCGGTTAACTTTATGGTTTAAGTTGTATCGCCACGAATTTTGCCAGTTTCAAAACCAGGCGAACTTACTAGCAACTCGATACTCTCCAAATTAACCCAGAGAAGATAAACTTGAATGTTTGCAAACTATATAATCACGGCAACATTTGCATCGAGGTTAACTAAATAACGCGCATACGATACGAGTAGCATGAGAAATAATAGCCTAACCTAGGTTTGCGGTTCCTATTCGTGAGGTCGCGGATAAGATTCTGGGCACGCACCTCTGGCAATTCGAAGTTTGTGCGTTTAAGCAATTAAATATCACATGCTTCAACGGTGAGGGAAATTAATCGTGATGAAACCTACACGCCTGAGTTCTCTATAATGTTCTCAAAGGAATATGAAGTCTGCTAATTTGCACTGATGTGATGCCAGCGTGACAGAAGATGGTACGCTTCTCTGAGAGTAGACCTGCGCTCTGTAGTGAACCATTGATAGGTTGCTGCTGTTGATGATAACTAAATAATATATTTCTACTTGCTGATGTCAAAACATAAGCGGAAAACGAATGGAAATAACATGCTCAAAGCTTGTTTCCTCTGCGCGATACGGTTGGATTATTGTCGACGAAATTTCAAAACATATCCCTCTAGTTTTGTATGAGTTACTAAATAGGGCCGCTTTGACAGTTGTGGACTTCCCTCGGATCCATTGTTGGATCGCGTGACAGCCGGTAAAGCCTTTCAATCTTGTTATATTTAAATATATAACATTTGCTTTCAGTTGTGGAAAATGGGCTGGTTTCCTTTGTGCTTTTATACAATGGATGATGTCTTTTTAACCTTCGTTGTTTTCATATTGTTACACGATCATTATACGTTAAACAATACAACGAATCACGATCAAACTATGATCGCTGAGAAAAATTCTAATTTATTGGTATACTGTTTTTGTCAGTGTATTTAATAAAATTAACCGATCATCTTACTCATGGTAGGTGCCCAAGTTTTGAGTTATACCTTAGTACCGACTTTCTTTCCTGTTTTGTATACATAATAACATTAAACAGTTTTGTTGGTCACACATGAAGGGAAATTAATTATAATCGGCACTTTTTTCAAGTATCGAAAAAGATTTATTGCGCATAAAATTAGCCGTTAACGCCGGAAATTGCTTTGCAAAAGAATTAAAAGCGTTTAACTTTGTGCCGAGCGTCCTTGTCGCCCTTTGTTTGGCAGCTTTTCACTTCTAAATTAGAACGAGGAGGCGAATATTTCAGAGTAATTTATAACGTGATTTTATGTAATTAGGGCGGATGTCGTGTAGCCAGGGCGGTAATATTTTATTTTATCGGCTAAAATTTACACCGCTACGATGAGCGGTAAGGGCGGCAAGTTTCCCCCGATCCCGTGAATTTATAGCGAAACTTGTGTTCCGCCTAATTAATGGAAGCTGCTTTGCTAACTTCGGTTCTTATAAATCTGATGATTTTAAAGGCTTTTTGTTTTAACGCCGTTCATTGGTAAATTTTACGGAGATTTTCATTTTTAATTGAGTGTTAAACGCGCACATTAAAACTTCGATTGCCGTTTCACAGCACTTTTGACATTGTTCTAATTTAGAGAAACTGCAAAGGAGATGCTTTTTATGTGTCCCATTTTCAATTTACATATTGAAATACAATACTCTTCTAAGGTAAAAATGAAAGACTCCAATATGGATAGAGCCAATTCTGAATAATGAATTGGGTTTATGCATCGTCGTTGCTTTCACCGGAAAGCAAATAAAGAGCGCCTTTGCCTCAGTTATTCTTTTCAGCTCTTCGTTAAAGTTTTACTCTGGAGGATGGGGCGGAGCTTTCATTAAAGCGAAGAGGCAACTACGGCAACAGAACGGCTTCAGAGCGCGATAACCATATCTTTTTGAATTTATGAGACCGTTCCGGAAATTGACAATAATTTCAATGATGTCTGCGAGCGCTCAAAGTTTATTTCATTCGTTGAAAAAGTTGTATGGCGTTTAAATTACTGTTTTTATCCATGACTGCTTTTTAAGTCATTATTAAAAAATTGAGATCTTTATCATGCTTGTCGATTAACATTAATCTTTATTGTTTTGGCCTAAGCGTAAATTATTTTTTTGACCTGAATGTAACCCATATCATACCCTTTTAAATAGATATGACTTTTCCAATGGGAAATACGAGTAGAGTAATACAAGAAAGATCTATAACTCATAAAGTCGACTCATCAGTCAGATATCGTGCGATCAGTCTTTCGACTACCTATAGCTTGATATATAAAAATCTGTCAAAAAAAGGTAACAATGGGTAACTTTTGGATCTAGCAAATACTTATACTTGTTTTCGCTTCATATCGGAAACTTAGTGGTTACATGTATTTGGAATATACTGAGTAATTTTAATACGGCTTATATGGGAACCCTATTCGACATCCGTGTCTGCGTATACAAGTCTTTTATTTATTCTCACGCGTTTGAGTTAAACCGTAATGGCTCTTTGATGTGGCTTTAAATGAGAACGTAGGCCCAACTTTGGCAGCTTGTGATTGATTTCATCAAAATTCTACTAAGCAGATTAGATACTAAGTAATAAATCTACGAAGTTTTAATTACCTGAGCTGAATTTAATATCCGTTAGAAGCTTAAAAGTTTAAATCTTTTTAACAAAAAAAAAGCGTTTGATGGAGGTATAATCTCCTCCGAAATGGGAGGGTATCGACGGAATTATTAATTAACAATTAGGGTAAAACGTAATCGTAATGAAGATAAGACCATTAAGGCCTTTTCACCCAGAAAGCTCTAGTAGATATTATAAAAAATAAATCGTCCCCAACAAGTGGAACATCTAGGTCCATCGCTTGACAAACCATCATCTTACTGTTCAACATCAGACCTTGATGACAACGTATACTGGCAGATATTATAAACCTTCCTAAATTTCTTTCCAATAAAAAAAGATTTTGAAATCTTTTCTTTGATGGAGTTATGTACCTAATCCACATTGCCAAAAAAAATTAAAAAAAAAACGCCTTAAATTGAAAATCTCCTCCTTTTTTTGAAGTTGGTTAATGATATTGTTATAATGCGTTTTTCGTTGTACCTACAGTTTAGTATGGCGCGACCGGGTACCGCGGCCGCTGTCGCAGTGCTCTCTGCTGGCGTCGCAGCAGCAGTCTGCGCGCGACCACCGCTCCGACGCGCGACTACGCATCGACGCCAAGGTGCTGGTCATCGCAGAGTCGCTGTACTCGCGACTAGGACGCGACATCGCCGAGCTTCTTGTCGCCAACCGTATACGGTAAGATTTCTTCTCCTCTTCTTAAAGAAGCCCAAAAATTTTTACTGAAAGGAGGAACTCCTTTCAGTAACTTTTGGACTGAGTTCTTAGGCACCGAATAGTATTACAAGAGTAAAATAAAAATTTAAAACATTCCTGACATGTTACAATATCCGAATCAGTAATCGTTAAAATAAAAATATGATAAAAGGGATAAAAGTAGCCTATATCATTCTCCAAGTCAAGTGGGTATAGTTGATATAGCCATGCAAAAAATAACGTCGATCCGTTGCTCCATTGCTGCATGACTGAAGGACAAAACAAAAAACCAATAAATAAACACACTTTCCCATATATATTATAATATTGTTGAGTACCTAATGTGGAGAAAATAAATAAACATCATACTTATCAGTAAGGATATTAAGGATGACTCTGTTCGGTTATTCATTTGCATGGTACAAGCGGTAGGAGGAGACAGTTATTCCGTTTGCATTTGCAGGCATGCTAACAACTTCTCGTAATCAAACGCGCAGCGCTTTATGAATTATGTATACTAGTAGGGCGCGTGGGTGCGCGGCTCGCTAAAGCGAACCGCGGTTTTTCTGCCCACCAAGTAGATCATTGGGACTTGATTATCTTTTTAGAAATTTGTGTGGCCGCCATCTTGAATCCGGCATTTTGGATTTTTTTTCAGCTCCCTGCCAATTGGATGAGGTTTAGAGAAACTTTTGTTTGAACACTCCCCACCTATCTTCGATACCCTGGCCGTGCTCCTCACCCGTCTCCGAAATCCTCAATCATCAGCTCCCACCATATTTTCCTAAGAATAAATTTTTGTCTTCTGTACGAAACCATCAGGAATTTGGAAAAGAAACCGTATAAAAGTCTTGCATATATTTTTTATAGAAAAAAATATTCCGCCATCTTGAATTTTTTTTCTATTCATCTAGTAGACTTTCGAGTCTTGATAATTTTTTTTTTCAAAGGAACCACTCTTCCATCTTTTATAGTCTCCTAGATAGACACCGACGAAATTTGTATGGCCGCCATCTTGAATCCGCCATTTTGGTATTTTTTTTCAGCTCACTGCCAGTTGGATGAAGTTTCGAGTGACTTTTGTTCGAACACTCCCTACCTATCTTCGATACCCTGGCCGTGCTCCTCACCAGTCTCCGAAATCCTCAACCATCAGCTCTCTCCATATTTTTTCTCCAAACGAATTTTTATCCTCTATACGAAACCATCAGAAATTTTGAAAAAGAGCCGCATATAGTCTTGCATATATTTTGTATGGAAAAAAATAAATTCCGCCATTTTGAATTTTTTTTCTGTTCGTCAAGTGGACCTTCAACTCCTGATCATCTTTTGTCCAGAAACCACTCTTCCATCTCTTATACTCTCCGAGATAGACACAAACAAAATTTGTATGGCCGCCATCTTGAATCCGCCATTTTGGAGTTTTTTTTCGGCTTTTTGCCAATTGGATGAGGTTTCGAGTGACATTTGGTTGAACACCCCCCAACTATCTGCGATACCCTGGCCGGTGCTCTTCACCCGTCTCCGAAATCCTCAATCATCAGCTCTCTCCATATTTTTCCTCCGAATGAATTTTTGTCCTCTATACGAAACCATGGGTGAAAAAAAATTTTTCCATACAAAATTTTTCAGGAGAGGTGATCAATGAGTCAGTGAGTGAATCAGCACGAGTAGCTATATATATAGTAACTAGTAGGGCGCGTGGGTGCGCGGCTCGCTAAAGCGAACCGCGGTTTTTCTGTTCACCAATTAGATCTTTGGGTCTTGATCATCTTTTTCCAAGAAACTACTCTTCCATCTTTTATACTCTCCGAGATAGACATCGACGAAATTTGTATGAGCGCCATCTTGAATCCGCCATTTTGAATTTTTTTTCAGCTCCCTGCCAATTGGATGAGGTTTTGAGTAACTTTTGTTTAAACACTCCCTACCTATCTTCGATATCCTGGCCGTCCTCCTTACTCGTCTCCGAAATCCTCAACCATCAGCTCTCTCCATATTTTTCCTCCAAATGAATTTATGTCCTCGATACAAAACCATTTGAAAAAGAACCGTATAAAGTCTTGCACATATTTTGTACGAAAAAAAAAAATCCGCCATCTTGAATTTTTTTTCTTTTCATCAAATAGACCTTCGGGTTCTGATCATCTTCTTCGAAGAAAGCACTCTTCCATCTTTTATACTATCTGAGATAGACACCAAAGAAATTTGTATGGCCGCCATCTTGAATCCGCCATTTTGGAGATTTTTTTCAGCTCCCTGCCAATTGGGTGAAGTTTCGAGTGACATTTGTTTGAACACTCCCCACCTATCTTCGATATCCTGGCCGTGCTCCTCACCCGTCTCCGAAATTCTCAACCATCAGCTCTCTCCATATTTTTCCTCCGAATGAATTTTTGTCCTCTCTACGAAACCATCAGAAATTTTGAAAAGGAACCAATTAATGTTTTGCATATATTTTGTATGGAAAAAAAAAATCCGCCATTTTGAATTTTTTTTCTGTTCATCAAGTAGACCTTCGAGTCCTGATCATCCTTTTCCAAGAAACCACTCTTCCATCCTTTATAGTTTCCGAGATAGACACCGACGAAATTTGTATGGCCGCCATCTTGAATCCGCCATTTTGGAGTTTTTTTTCGGCTCTCTGCCAATTGGATGAGGTTTCGAGTGACATTTGGTCGAACACCCCCCACCTATCTTCGATATCCTGGCCGGTGCTCCTCACCCGTCTCCGAAATCCTCAATCATCAGCTCTCTCCATATTTTTGTTCCGAATGAATTTTTGTCCTCTATACGAAACGGTAGGTGAAAAAAAATTTTTCCATACAAAATTTTACAGGAGAGGTGATCAATGAGTCAGTCAGTGAATCAGTGAATCAGCACGAGTAGCTATATATATAGTAACTAGTAGGGCGCGTGGGTGCGCGGCTCGCTAAAGCGAACCGCGGTTTTCCTGTTCACCAATTAGATCTTTGGGTCTTGATCATCTTTTTAGAAATTTGTATTGCCGCCATCTTGAATCCACCATTTTGGAGTTTTTTCAGCTCACTGCCAATTGGATGAGGTTTCGAGTGATTTTTGTTTGAGGATCCCTCACCTATCTTCGATACCCTGGTGGTGCTCCTCACCCATCTCCGAAATCCTCAATCATCAGCTCTCTCCATATTTTTCATCCGAACCATCACACATTTTGAAAAGGAACCATAGGAAAGTTTTGCATAGTTCCCAATTCGCCATATATTTTGTAAGGGAAAATAAATTCCGCCATCTTGAATTTTTTTCTAATCATCACGTAGACCATCCGGTCCTGATCATCTTTTTCCAGAAAACCACTCTTCCATCTTTCATAGTCTCCGAGATAGACACTGACGAAATTTGTATGGCCGCCATCTTGAATGCACCATTTTGAATTTTTTTTCAGCTCCCTGTCATCTGGATGAGGTTTCGAGTGACTTTTGTTTGAACACTCCCCATCTATCTTCGATACCCTGGCCGTGCTCCTCACCCGTCTCCGAAATCCTCAACCCTCAGCTCTCTCCATATTTTTCCTCCAAATAAATTTTTGTCCTCTATACGAAACCATCAGTAATTTCGAAAAGGAACCGTATAAAGTCTTGCATACATTTTGTATGAAAAAAAAAATCCGCCATCTTGAATTTTTTTCTATTCACCACGTAAACCATCGGGTCCTGATCATCTTTTTCCAAGAAACCACTCTTCCATCTGTCATAGTCTCCGAGATAGACACCGACGAAATTTGTATGGCCGCCATCTTGAATCCGCCATTTTGGAGTTTTTTTTCGGCTCTGTGCCAATTGGATGAGGTTTTGAGTGACATTTGGTTGAACACTCCCCACCTATCTTCGATACCCTGGCCGTGGCCCTCACCCGTCTCCGAAATCCTTAACCATCAGCTCTCTCCATATTTTTTCTTCGAATGAATTTTTGTGCTCTATATGAAACTATCAAAAATTTTGAAAAGGAACCGTATCAAAGTTTTTCATTTATTTTGTATGGAGAAAAATAAATTCCGCCATCTTGAATTTTTTTTCTATTTATCAAGTAGACCTTCGGGTCCTGATCATCTTTTTCCAAGAAACCACTTTTCCATCTTTCATAGTCTTCTCTGAGATATACATCGCCGAAATTTGTATGACCGCCACCTTGAATCCGCCATTTTGGTATTTTTTTCCAGCTCATTGCCAATTGGATGAGGTTTCGAGTGATTTTTGTTTGGGCACCCTCAACCTATCTTCAATACCCTGACCGTGCTCCTCACCCGTCTCCGAAATCCTCAATCATCAGCTCCCTCCATATTTTTCGTCCAAATGAATTTTTGTCCTCTATACGATACCATCAACGGAAAGGAACGTATCAAAGTCTTGCATACATTTTATATGAAAAAAAAAATTCGCCATCTTGAATTTTTTTCTATTCATCAAGTAGACCTTCGGGCCCTGATCATGTTTTTCCAAGAAACCACTCTTCCATCTCTTATAGTCTCCGAGATAGACACCAACGAAATTTGTATGGCCGCCATCTTAAATCCGCCATTTTGAATTTTTTCAGCCCCCTGCCAATTGGATGAGGTTTCGAGTGATTTTTGTTTGGGCACCCTCAACCTATCTTCAATACCTTGACCTTGCTCCTCACCCGTCTCCGAAATCCTCAATCATCAGCTCTCTCCATATTTTTCCTTCAAATGAATTTATGTCCTTTATACGAAACCGTCAGAAATTTTGAAAAGGAACCCTACCAAAGTCTTGCATACATTTTATATGAAAAAAAATCAAATCCGCCATCTTGAATTTTTTTCTATTCATCACGTAGACCATCGGGTCCTGATCATCTTTTTCCAAGAAACCACTCTTACATCTCTAATACTCTCCGAGATAGACACAAACAAAGTTTGTATGGCCGCCATCTTGAATCCGCCATTTTGGTGTTTTTTTCGGCTCTCTGCCAATTGGATGAAGTTTCGAGTGACATTTGGTTGAACACCCCCCACCTATCTTCGATATCCTGGCCGTGCTCCTCACCCGTCTCCGAAATCCTCAACCATCAGCTCTCTCCATATTTTTCCCCCGTATAAATTTTTGTCCCTTATACGAAACCATCAGAAATTTTGAAAAGGAGCCGCATAAAGTCTTGCATATATTTTGTATGGAAAAAAATAAATTCCGCCATCTTGAATTTTTTTTCTGTTCATCAAGTGGAACTTCGGCTCCTGATCATCTTTTGCCAAAAAATCACTCTTCCATCTCTTATAGTCTCCGAGATAGACACCGACGAAATTTGTATGGCCGCCATCTTGAATCCGCCATTTTGGAGTTTTTTTTCGGCTCTCTGCCAATTGGATGAGGTTTCGAGTGACATTTGGTCGAACACCCCCCACCTATCTTCGATACCCTGGCCGGTGCTCCTCACCCGTCTCCGAAATCCTCAATCATCAGCTCTCTCCGTATTTTTGTTCCGAATGAATTTTTGTCCTCTATACGAAACGGTGGGTGAAAAAAAATTTTTCCATACAAAATTTTACAGGAGAGGTGATCAATGAGTCAGTCAGTCAGTCAGTCAGTGAATCAGCACGAGCAGCTATATATATATTAACTAGTAGGGCGCGTGGGTGCGCGGCTCGCTAAAGCGAACCGCGGTTTTTCTGTTCACCAAGTTGATCTTTGGGTCTTAATATCTTTTTCCAAAAACCACTATTCCATCTGGTATACTTTCTAAGATAGACACCGAGGAAATTTGTATGGCCGCCATCGTGAATGCGCCATTTTAGAGGTTTTTTTAGCTCTCTGCCAACTGAATAAGGTTTCGAGTGATTTTTGTTCGAGCACCTCCCACCTATCTTCAACACCGTGACCGTGCTCCTCACCCGTCTTCGAAATCCTCAATCATCAGCTGTCTCCATATTTTTCCTCCAAATGAATTTTTGAACTCTATACGAAACCATCAGAAATTTTGAAAAGGAACCCTCTCAGTCTTGCACATATTTTGTACGAAAAAAAAAATCCGCCATCTTGAATTTTTTTCTATTCATCACGTAGACCATCGGGTTTTAATCATCTTTTTCCAAGAAACCACTCTTCCATCTTTTATAGTCTCCGAGATAGACATCGTCGAAATTTGTATGGTCACCATCTTGAATCCGCCATTTTGGAGTTTTTTTTCGTCTCTTTGCCAATTGGATGAGGTTTCGAGTGACTTTTGTTTGAACACTCTTCATCTATCTTCGAAACCCTGGCCGTGCTCCTCACCCGTCTTCGAAATCCTCAACCATCAGCTCTCTCCATATTTTTCCTCCAAATAAATTTTTGTCCCCTCTACGAAACCATCAGAAATTTTGGAACGGGACCGTATAAAGTCTTGCATATATTTTGTATGGAAAAAAATAAATTCCGCCATCTTGAATTTTTTTTCTGTTCATCAAGTGGACCTTCGGCTCTTGATCATCTTTTGCCAAGAAATCACTCTTCCATCTCTTATACTCTCCGAGATAGACACAAACAAAATTTGTATGGCCGCCATCTTGAATCCGCCATTTTGGAGTTTTTTTTCGGCTCTTTGCCAATTGGATGAGGTTTCGAGTGACATTTGGTCGAACACCCCCCACCTATCTTCGATACCCTGGCCGGTGCTCCTCACCCGTCTCCGAAATCCTCAATCATCAGCTCTCTCCATATTTTTGTTCCGAATGAATTTTTGTCCTCTATACGAAACTGCGAGTGAAAAAAAATTTTTCCATACAAAATTTTACAGGAGAGGTGATCAATGAGTCAGTGAGTCAGTCAGTCAATCAGTGAATCAGCACGAGTAGCTATATATATAGTAACTAGTAGGGCGCGTGGGTGCGCGGCCCGCTGCAGCGGACCGCGGTTTTTCTGCTCTTAGACTTTCATAGCCTGATCATTTTCTACCACAAAACCACTCTTCCATCTTTTATAGTTTCCGAGATAGACACCGACGAAAGGGGTTTGGGTAAAAGTGGCATGATTTTTTTTTCTTGCGGCCACTTTTGAAAATTATTTTATTAGAAAGTACACAATAATACATACATTTTATTCTATTACAGTTTCTTTCTAAAACGTATCGGAGCTGAGATATTTTAACATGAAAAATACATAAAATCATGTTGCCACTTAGGTACTTTGTGTCTATTTTATTTATTATATTTGATGGTTCCCTGTTATTTTTCTTTTAGTCATAAACAACAACAAAGGAGCCTCTAATGAGCCCAAAAACTGAGCGTGATCGCCTCGACCAATCATAGCACAGGATTTGTTTACCTGAGCCGCGCATCAACTCCGGCGCACCGCGCGCCTTCTGTTTCTATTGTTTTTAATCACATACCTCGCTTCCGCCTATAACACGCGAGAGCAGTTAGTCATAGTATTTCTCGACATGGAGAAGGCGTTCGACCGCGTCTGGTACGCCGGTCCACGACGCCACGAGGATGAACCCAGCATGTATTTTAATCACACGACTTAGCTTGCCTTACTGGACTTTGGTCGCAGGCGGTACGGTGGCGTATAGCGCTGTCAGTGTTAGGATTAGTCATTTACAGTATTGGTTTGGATTCTGCATTTAGTGTCGTTGCCTATGTATGGCTTATGTAGTGAGAAAGGAGATTTGTTAGGGTCTTCTTTCGTGGTTGGCGACGGACGGCTATAAGGGGAGGTGGACACCGTGGTTAGGCTAGGCTAGTTAGCCTGGTTGTCTAGTTTAGGCATAGAAATGTTGGCTTCCACGTTAGCTCAGTGACAATTACTATGTACTCTCACTCCTACAAAGTAATCACTGGGACTAATGGTTTGTTTGGTCGTTAGTCTGTCGTTTCTCTCATCATATAGTATCTATAAGTATAAAAAAGTGATTTTAAATATTTTTGTTTCTTTTTTAATATTCTATCCATAACGCTATAAATGGCTACCGGCAGAATAATAGGCAGATATCTAAGACAAAAACTCGCGACCTTCGGAACTTTAATACCGAGTGCATTTAAAATACCATCGAGCGGAACCGAGGCTCCAAAGTGTTCGCGAGAGATCTGTCGATCGGACAGAGCCAGCTGACGCGACTGCAAAACTGACGACGGTCGTCTCGTTTCTTCTCAAGCTGAGGTCTTGGTAGAGCTCGAGAAGTTCTATGGACAGTTATATACCAGAACACAGAATCCTGTTGAAGATTTGGCCAAAGACCCCAGAGCCATACTGATCCGACACTATACCGAAGATATTCCGGACGTCAGGCTATACGAGATTAGTATGGCTCTCAAACAACTCAAGAATAACAAGGCGCCAGGTGATGACGGAATCACAGCGGAACTCCTGAAAGCGGGTGGAAAACCGTTTCTAAAGGCCTTTCAGAGTTTGTTCAATTCCGTCATTCACGAGGGTACAACGCCGAAAGCATGGCAAAGGAGCGTGGTGGTTTTGTTCTTCAAAAAAGGTGATAACACTTTGTTGAAGAATTATAGACCCATCTCGCTGCTGAGCCATGTTTATAAGTTGTTCTCGAGAGTCAATACGAATCGTCTTGCCCGTAGGTTCGACGACTTCCAGCCTCCCGAACAAGCCGGATTTCGAAGAGGCTTTAGCACCATAGACCAAATCATACGCTGCGGCAGGTTAAACAGAAGATAGAAGGATATAACAGGCCACTTTGTTTAGCATTTGTGGACTGTAAGAAAGCCTTCGATTCGGTGGAAACTTGGGCTGTATTGAGGTCGCTGCAGAGATGCTGCATCAACTATTGGTACATTGAAGAGTTGAAGTGCTTGTACGAAAACGCCACTATGTCTGTACTTATACAGGACCAGACTACAAGGCCAATACATTGCAGCGTGGAGTGCGACAGGGAGATGTAATCTCCCCGAACCTCTTTTCTGCTGCGTTGGAGGACGTCTTTAAGCTACGGGATTGGAATGGACTTGGCATCAACATAAACGACGAGTACATCACTCACCTTCGATTTGCCGATGACATAGTCATTATGGCAGAGACTCTCGGAGACCTTAATACAATGCTCAATGACCTCAGCAGAGTCTCTCAACAGGTGGGCCTGAAAATGAACATGAGCAAGATGAAAATGATGTCTAATGCTCATGTTCCGCTCCACCCAGTAATTGTTGAGAGCTCTGCACTCGAAATTGTAGACCTGGGACACACAGTCCAGCTAGGTAGATCCAATTTCGAGAAAGGGGTCACCCGCCGAATCCAACTCAGCTGGGCAGCGTTCGGGAAACTTCGAGATGTCTTCTCGTCCAAAATTCCTCAGTGCCTGAAGACTTAAGTCTTCGAACAGTGCGTGCTGCCAGTGATGGCTTATGGATCCGAAACATGGTCGCTGGCTATGGGCCTCATAAGAAGGCTCAGGATCACTCAGCGGGCGATGGAGAAAACTATGCTCGGAGTAACCCTGTGAGATCAAATCAGAAATGAGGAGATCCATAGGAGAACCAAAGTCACCGACATAGCTGTGCGAATTGCGAAACTGAAGTGAAAATGGGTGGGGCACCCACCCATTATATATATATAGGCAATAGTTCGAAGAGCTGATGGTCGATGGGATCCGAAGGTGCTGGAGTGGCGACCCCGCACAGGGAAGTGCAGTGTTAGCAGAACCCCCATTAGGTGGACCGACGACATCAAACGAGTCGCAGGGAGCCGCTGGATTCAGGCGGCGCAAGACCGAGGCTTGTGGAGGTCCATGCAAGAGACCTACGTCCAGCAGTGGACATCGATAAGTTGATAAAGACGAAGAAAAAGAACGCTATAAATAGTTTTAACAATAAAATATATGATAGTTTATACTTTAAATTGATGACAAAACTTTCATAATTCTACAACTTCAACATCAGATATCTCAGCTCCGATATCACTTACGGCAAAATTCTTTTTTGATCTGTTATTACTAGTTAATACCCAATATGTTAACAACAATTAAATTAGTGGCCGCTAAGAAAAAAAATCATGCCACTGGTCCATACAAAGTTACCCAATCCCCTTTGTATGGCCGCCATCTTGAATCCGCCATTTTGGGTTTTTTTTCGGCTTTCTGCCAATTGGATGAGGTTTCGAGTGACATTTGGTTGAACACACCCCACCTATCTTCGATATCCTGGCCGGTGCTCCTCACCCGTCTCCGAAATCCTCGATCATCAGCTCCCTCTATATTTTTCATCCAAATGAATTTTTGTCCTCTATACGAAACCATCAGCGGAAAGGAACGTATCAAAGTCTTGCATACATTTTATATGAAAAAAAAAATCCGCCATCTTGAATTTTTTTCTATTCACCACGTAAACCATCGGGTCCTGATCATCTTTTTCCAAGAAACCACTCTTCCATCTGTCATAGTCTCCGAGATAGACACCGACGAAATTTGTATGGCCGCCATCTTGAATCCACCATTTTGAATTTTTTTTTGGCTCCCTGCCAATTGGATGAGGTTTCGAGTGACTTTTGTTTGAACACTCCCCACTTATCTTCGATACCCTGGCCGTGCTCCTCACCCGTCTCCGAAATCCTCAACCATCAGCTCTCTCCATATTTTTCCTCCAAATGAATTTTTGTCCTCTCTACGAAACCATCAGAAATTTTGAAAAGGAACCGTATTAAAGTCTTGCATATATTTTGTATGGAAAAAAATAAATTCCGCCATCTTGAATTTTTTTTCTGTTCACCAAGTGGACCTTCGGCTCCTGATCATCTTTTGCCAAGAAACCACTCTTCCATCTCTTATACTCTCCGAGATAGACACAAACAAAATTTGTATGGCCGCCATCTTGAATTCGCCATTTTGGAGTTTTTTTTCGGCTCTTTGCCAATTGGATGAGGTTTCGAGTGACATTTGGTCCAACACCCCCCACCTATCTTCGATACCCTGGCCGGTGCTCCTCACCCGTCTCCGAAATCCTCACTCATCAGCTCTCTCCATATTTTTGTTCCGAATGAATTTTTGTCCTCTATACGAAACCGTGAGTGAAAAAAAATTTTTCCATACAAAATTTTACAGGAGAGGTGATCAATGAGTCAGTGAGTCAGTCAGTCAATCAGTGAATCAGCACGAGTAGCTATATATATAGTAATAAAAACACCCATTGTGAATGCAGCAGGATATTGGCTCGCGCATCTAAACCCAGATGCGGCTCTATATAGGTTATTTGCGACGCTACGCAGACGCATTACTGATAAATGCCTTCAATGACAGCGCCCGATCCGTTCTATCGATACGATCGCAGAACGGATTGTGAAATCGGATCGCAAGTGTCTTTACACTGAATGCGTTCCGTTCTGCGATACGTTAAACCATTCATTCTGCTTCGAAATCGCCTGCACATAACGCCGATCACGCGATCATGCCACCGGAGACAGAATGCATAATCGGCCTGCGATCACTTGAACGGCATATAAGGGTGGCCATTGGTTAAGGAGAACGCAAGCGTTCAGATCGTATCGCCAGAACGGATCGGGCGCTGTCGGTAAAGGACTTTAGTCAGAAGTTGCTTGGGCGATCTTAGTATTCTCCGCTTGTTGCCTTATTTGGTTTTACACGATGTTTACCACGAATGTCTACTCTTGTAGAATTTTAAGGAGTTTATCCCGATATCCATGTAGTAGCAAGGGTTTGATTTGTGAAGTGCCAATCGCATTTAGGTCCTAACTTGTTTGCTTATGTTTATTCTACGGGTAAAATCACAAGCCATGTTTACGTATTTCCTATTGTCAAGTCTACTTACCTAACAATAGCAAATGAGTAAGAGTACCCGCAAACTTATAATTTCAATTTAGAACACTAACTACTACTAACTAAAGATACATAATTATTATAGTCACTAAGCATATATAGTATACTCTGCGATTTAGTTGTCCAACTTGAAATAATAGTCTGCGGCTTGTCTGCGGACACTAAAGGGCGTCTATGTAACTAACTGCATCGCTATCCTAAAAAACGAGAGCTTAAATCTTCCGCTAAACCTTATGCAATTATAAATGACTAGCTTTTGCCCGCGGCGTCGTTTACGTTGAGTTCGATTTTTCAAACCCCTATTTTATCCCTTTAGGGGTTGAATTTTCAAAAATCCTTTCTTAGCGGATGCCCACGATGCCCACGTCGTAATAGCTATCTGTATGCCTTTCAGCCCGATCCGCCAAGTGGTTGAGCTGTGCGTTGATAGATCAGTCAGTCAATCACCTTTTCCTTTTCTATATTTAGATTATTTATTATTTTGATTCGACTCTGTCTGCGCCAAGATATTCGAAGAAGTCCTTAGACGGTTAGATCGAGATATGCACTTTCAATATCATTGGCCAATCCCGTCTTGATGGCTGCAAGGTGATCTTTTCCCCTTTTAGCCTTTAAAACTACATGCAGAATGTTCAAAACCATTAGTAACATCGCAAAGCTAAGTTATTCTTATGACAGTTGGTTTAATACTCAAAGTTATGACAATATGAATCTGGCAGACATCGTCTCGCTTGCATCCACTAAAAGCGGATGCCTTTTTAAAACCCAATCATTTCTTGCTGATTATATTATTACACTAGATGATGCCAGCGACCCGTGGATTCGTCCGCGTGGATTAAGATTTATGTATGGGAGATACTGTGTGTGTATTGACGTTTGATGTACTTAGTTGCTATACTTTGTCTGATTGTGACGCGCTTAGACCTATCTACTTATTCGAATTTTGAGCAGCCTCACTGTCTAATGCTGAAATCTATAGACCGTGCTCAGACTTAGCTCGGATTCAAGATAAGAGTTAAGAAGAGACGCAAATATGTCACGACAATAATCTGTCTCTTTGTCTTGAGTCTGAACATAGTGAAAGTGCGGTCTATAGATTTGAGAATCAGTCTGCCTCAATAGAGGCTGCTCGAATGAGCACGAAGCCTTAGACGAAGACAACCGGAAGTCAAACAGGATGGATATGTTTGCAGACCTCCTTTCGGACCAAGTTACTCAACTAGTCTGCAAACATCGCTACACTAATAGCAAGCCATCAACAGACCGGTCCAACGAAACAAAGATTTAAAAACTCCAATTAAATGTTTTAGCTTTAGGCTACAAAGTAAAATACGAATGTTAGAAAAGGATTGTTTATCTTGTGTTCTACCTGAAATGTTTTCAACTCGAACAGAGTAGCTACAACAAAAAATAAGTTAGGTAAGTATAGGGGTTTTTGTGTAACTGGAATTTAAAAAAATGATTAAAATAAAAACACTGTCTCGACGTTTTAGAATATGGGAGCTACGATTTCATAGATTAATTTAGAGATCGTTGTGCCATTTGCAATATTATTAGTTCCGTAGACACTCGTATGTCAAATGTGGCGGTTTAAATTGATACATTATTAAAGCTGTCATTTGTCAGCCAATCCAGTGTTAATCATAGATTAATAATAATTAATTTCTATGTCCTCCCGACCCATGATTATCACTAGAAACACAGCTAGAAACTCCACTAAATCAGTAGTACCTAGTAGTCCACTAAATCAGTCGCTTGAACCCACTATAAAAATCGGTCGCACTCCAAATTGAGTGAACAGACGTGGAGGCTGTGCTTGTTTATGAAATGTTTGACGGGTTAGGAATTACTTTTCTTGTGAACTTTTTTGCTGCGGGCCAAGTTTATGTCGACACAACTCCGTTGAAAGTTTTTCTCGGTGGAACGTTTAGTTTTTCTTTGTTATTGGATCGAACCATTAAGTTGACAACCCAGCCCGTAGCTTACCAACAATTTTCACTTTTATGGACCGACCTATTTCACCATCGCCAAGTGTATTTTAACTGAAGAATTTTGTCATTTTGTCAAATTACCAGTACAAAAAAAGGTTTACTTGGAGATAGTGAAATGTAGAGGTGTTCATTTGGTTTGTTCTTCAATCACACTGCAACAGAGCTATGGATCGACGTGATTTTTTGCACGGATATAATTGAGGACCTAGAGATTGATATAAGCTACGTTTTATCCCGGAAATTCAGAGAGTTCCCGTCGCGAGCATCAACTAGTAGATACATAATTGTTAAGTTATAACATAACCATTCTGTATTCGGGAAAGGATTCCAACTTGAAATCTCATATTTCTAAAAATTCTTTATGCAACCACGATGGAGGTTTCTTAATGGAGTTTTAATAAATAATAATTATATCCTTCTTACTCTCTCCATTTGAATACTTTCATTAAGCGGATAAGAATATGTCCAGAAGTCAAGAAAAAATATCAAGCTGTTTAAGAATATTAAACCATAATTTTCCTCAAAGCAACGTCATTGCCTAAGAAATAATATGTAGATTTTTCTTTTTGCATCAAAATCACATCGACAAAAGGTCACTGGGCTGGCTTTATCCGTTATATACCGCCAGTAAATTGAAATAGTGGCGTAGTAAATTGACAATTTCCATGTCATATTCCGAGTTCGTCCTCCAAAAGATTAATAAAACGGGAGGCCGGCCTCAGTTCGTGGCGGTAATTTTACGAATTAACGTGGAGGGTCAGACTGTCCCCCGGCGGCGCACACTCAATTGCATTAATGATCAACCTCCTATTAGGGGGTTTCCAGTTTACTATTACTTAAAAAAAACATTATGGGGTTTTAACACGAAGTGAAACATGAAGTGTTTAGGTAACACATTTTTTAGGGTATCCGTACCCAAAGGGTACTAACGGGGCCCTCGGTGGTAGTCTAAACTTGATTGCATCAGTGTAAAAATCGTAATGACCGCTGATTGGCTGGTTCTCTCTCGCTATTGGTTAAAATGCATTGATGCAGCAAGAAATCCATAAATTCAGCCAATTAGAGGGCTTTGCGATCAACGCAATTTTAGAGAATACCGCTCTCTATTACTGCTGCTACCGCTATCCGTCCGTCTGTCTGTCAGCGGGCTGTATCTCATGAACCGTAATAGGTACTTACTTGAAATTTTCACAGAATGAGTATATCTATTACCGCTATAACAACAAATAATAAAAATAAACGGATGTCCCCATACAAGAAACGTGATTTTTTCGGCGTTTTTTACTCGACCTTAACAATCCCTGTTACGATGGTACGGAACCTTTCGTGTGTAAGTCGAAATGGCACTTGACCGGTTTTTAAATATTCAAAAAGCTGTCTCAACTCGTTTGCTGGAAGTAAAGAGTCAGACTGAAAAGTAAATGAAATGGAAAACAAAAGTGATGCAGAAGCGATGCTGAATCGATAGTATGCGTTTGTATGACCACTTAATCGCCTCTGTCGCGCGTTGCAAATGTAACGAACCGCCAAAAGTAGTGATGTAGACGCGTGTAAACGCGCTACTGAATCGTTGCAAAAAGTCACCGTGAGCGATCTCCCTAACACTTTATCACTTAAATTTTAAATAGATTAATGGGACGGGAATCGCAGTTAGTGGATGTAATTTTGCCAATTAACGTGAAGGGTTAGACTCAACCCCGCCGGCGCACGCCCAATTACCCTTTAATAATTAACCTCCTTTTAGTTACCAGTTGACGTGTTGTTCCTATTTTAAAACGGGAATGGAAAAGGTTTACTACTTTTAACGTAATTTTGCGAAGTTTGATTCCAGTTCATTAAAAGCGTTCTAGCTGAAAAATTTGCATCTCTTTATCAATCGTCAAAAGTGCGCTTACTATGGGAGCTTAGGGAGCTTGTTTGAAATAGTAAAGTGTGACGTCATAAACATTTGACTAACTATAATATATATATTTTTGATAAGTTAGGGTCAAATCACACCGAGACGCGACGAGGCGCGCAGATGCTTGAAGAAGCACGAAACGAGGTTATCAATTCGGCCGGTATTTTTTTTTTCTATGTATGTTCACCGATTACTCCGGGATTTCTGGACACAGAGATAGTGTGGAAAAAGTTCTCCCGGAAAATTAGAGAGTTCCCGCGGAAACAGAAAATATCAATCCACGCGAACGAAGTCGCGGGCATCAGCTAGTACTTAAATGGATAAAAGTAACACACGTAAGTCATCTGACTAATTGATCAGACTATAAAGGCATCGGCACTACAGTTAAATTATATTTAACGTGAAGCAAATTTTGATAGTACGAGTAGTAATTCAATTAGAATCAATCACTTACTTAATTTTGCAATTATGAACTGGCAATTTGCATGCTAAAAATAAATTGGTATAGCAAAATTATATACATGCCACCACGCTGGCCCAGTACAAATTGGCAGGCTTCATACGCTTTTGGAACATTATGGAGAACACATTCAGTTCTTCAACAAATTCGTATAGCTTTATATTGATTTATAGTATTGGTAAAAAATTCAAACTCTGCGGTCTACCATCAATATCGACAAATAGGGTGGCCTATGCTGCCTATCGATTTGTCTTAGTCACGTAACACGTAAATATGGAAGGTGACTGGGAAGGTTTCAAAGGTCTCCTGTTCGATATCAAATGGCTTTATCCAAAGGGTTTATTCTTTATTACTTTTGGAAAGAAAACCTACCTATCACTGGTTTAATGGATTGGAATTATGTGAACATGCCTGAACAGGGCATTAGTTTGTTTTACAAATTAACCCAAATTACTAAGAAGGCTCAGCAGGTGATGGAAAGAGATATGCTGAAGAGAACCAGAGTTACCGAAGCGGCCACCCAGCGCCGGGGAACGTAGCTTTGGAAAGTCTCTCCATATACGAGTCGCTGTCTGTCGCTGGATACAAGCAGCACATAGTACTGTCCTGTGGCTTTGTTTTGTCTTTTGATGCCTATATTCGTCTATGGATGACTTACGGTTGAGACGACGACCAAAGTTAACAGCAACAAACAGCAACATTGGGGAATGCTATGAGTCTTATAAAATTAGCCTAATTCCTCACTTAATTGCTGGCATGTAAATTCCTAACTTTCGAGTTATTTAGACAGATGCCTGTTAGTTGTTTATTATCAAATTTATTGAACCTGTTTGAACAGATGTACGCGTGTATGGTGGAATTATGATAAGGTATATATGAATAAATAATTTCGTGTTATTAATATGCTAATTAAATTACCAGCTTATTCATCAACACAGCAATGAAGTAATTTGAGGTTAACGAACCTATGGTTATACATATCAGGTGTAAACATTCCTTAGTTATTAATTTGGTAGCAGCCGTGTCGATTCCACACACTTGATGCGACCTAATTAATACATTAAGCATGTTTCGTACAAGATATGTTTCGTAAAGGCAACATAATAATATATTTTATTAAACAGTGCGTAATTGCGTATGCTTCTCGGAAGTCTGCCTAATCGCACACTTTAGACTAAATTCTCGAGACAGTAAAAATTGGTCAATGCATCGCTCGAGCGTCAGTCCTGATGATTTTCCAGCGAGAGAACTTCGTCTACGGCCTCGATGGCTACATTACCTCGTTGTGGCCACATCACCTGGGTTTGCATCGAAGTCGCGATGTGGTTTTCATTCGAAGTCTATCTCTTCTTCTTTAACAACCGAAATCTTTTTTTCTCTTAAAAAAAGAAATTTCTTCCATCTTCCCTTGAAAGTGAGTAAGGTGAAAATACTACGTCAAATCACACGATATGCCTTTTAAGCGTACTGTCCAATGATGTCGTGATTCGAATTTTCAGTAGTAACATAATTCTTTATGCGATTGCGTATGCGATTCCGAATTCCGAAGCGTACATATCAATGTGAGATAAGCTTACAATATCGTACAACTTGCGTTCAGTAATTCGAAGTTAAATTATTATGATAGCATTTAAGTTCTCGCTCCGACTCGAGGAAGTCGTTGTGGTGACAGTTAGTAGTTTCATTAGAAACGGTATCGCGCTTCGCCCTTGTCTCAAGGTCTCATCCCACGCAGTAATACAGACTGAGAGACGACTGTATGTAAGATTACAGTAATCCAAGCTGAGAGATGATTGTGAGATTCATTTCAGTGGCATTGTAGAACAAGAATTTCAAGCTGTAAGATTTTTTATCCGTCTACGACAAACCTAAAATGAGTGGTTATGATTTTATTATCCAAAAAGCAAATGTCTGTGTCAATTACATAAAAACGCATACGAGTCAAACAAAAAAACATTTACTGTACCTAGTATACTTACAGTCTTCTTACAGTAGAAAATTAAAAATATATAAATTAAAATAAAATAAGTAAACCGTTTACTAACATGTAGTTAATAATGTTGTTCACATGTTCAAATCGTGGGTCATTTCTAGTATCGTCACGGGTCACTAATTTTTTTTATTTTAAAGAATATCAGTCAAGCTAAAGTTGACTAATATCCTCCTATCCCCTCCAAATACCTAAGCAGAAAGTTTGTGCAGGAGTGAGTACGACAATAGCGTGACGAGGGGGGTTCAAACCTTTCAGTTTTCAGTTTTCACCTTTAACCGTTGTCCTATTGAGGCTTCAAATTCAAAAACACTGTTCTAGTCCCTAATATTTATTAATTCGATTTACAAAAGTAAATCTCTAGAAGCCAGTTGGATCTCGTTTTCGTAAAGATCACTTAATTATCTACTGAAAAGGAAATTTCCTCTACTCTAATACCGTCAAAACTTTGGCCTTATCTAATAAAAGGTAGCAGTAATGCTTGATTTGTTTCAAGACTGATCTGGAAATGGAAAATTTTACGTCTCCTCACATTTACATAATAGTCTACTGGTTTTACGATTGTTTTGGAGTTGGGGACGGTATTGCCTACCTATCTATGCGTTCCCGTTAAACATTTTTATCGCTTTTTATTACTGTCGCTAAACGTTGTATACGTTTGAATAAAGGTACCGTCTGAAAGGTACTGAGGTGGTATTAAATAGAGCAATATTAGGTAGGCACTGTCCACATGTCTCTATGAAATGGTTTACACGACACACAACAATGGTAACATCATATTTTTTTTATTTGGAACATTAAACTAGTTCACAATTTTATATATGCTATCTTAACAAATTACACAAAATACATCCTATAATTGCAACCTTCTGGAAAGGACCACAGCATACAATTCATATGCAAGAGTAACAAGAAAAAGCTTAAAAAAATTTAATTCGAATACGGGATATAACATCCATCATATTGATTTTATTCGTATAAAATTTAATCTAAGTCGATTGACGCCTCATTCTTTAAAATCGTCTCAGTAGTTTTGACGCTACGGTGGTATATACGTAAATAAACACATACATACATCGGGTAAATAAAGATCGAGAAGATTGTAGGTAGACACTATTCATTCGCCTCTATGAAGTGGATTACACAACTGACGTCACACGACAGAGTAAAAATACTTTCTTCAAGTATCATCAAGTAGATAGCTCGAATGCCTATTCAAACCAAACAAACCACATAAGATACTAAATATAAAGTTAGTAACTTGCAAATAATTAGGTTAGTCGGTGCGGTCGTTAGTTCGCCAAGTCGCGCCATTCCACCACCGCCATTAGAAACGGTCTCGACCGCGGCCGTTCTTATTTGACGTTATCTTACTCCCAGTTTCCATTTTATAACACTACCCGCCTACATATTGAGCATAAACAGCTCTACTTCGCATTTAATATTATTATTTGCATTTTCACTGGCCGATTATCCTTTGGTAGCAAATATGGCGTCTCTTGGACGTATATACACTGTACGGCTTGTGATAAGTTTTAACGTCTCATTCAGCTGATCTGAGATAACCTATAACTGATATCTATATGAACAAAATTTTGCCTCTGAGGTTTGAATCCCAGGCACGTTCCTCTCATTTTTCGGAGTTGTGTGCGCTTTAAACAATTAAATAAATAGTTATAACTTGCTCTAACTCTGAAAGATCGCAGACGGTTATCTTTCTCCAAAATGTTCTCTCAAGGTGTGTCAACTTGTTTGACTTTCTTTTGTATGGAAGTTGTTGGTGTAAATAAATAAAAAAGCCAGTCTGCACTTGGTCAGCACGTTGGTCTATGGCCTAAACCCTTCTTATATTTAGAAGTGCAGCGTCCCCAGTAGTAATGCTGGGGACGGGCTGAGGTGATGATGAACAATAATGTCCTACCGACCGAATTCGGCGCCTAATCTCCACGAAGATTAGGGATCTGTGCGGAAGGTATTAAAGTGTACAAAAAACAGGTGCACTCTCACTATCTGCATAGTCCAATGGGACGGAAATCCTATACAACCGGAGAGAGATCAGTAGAGCTAACATACGCGCCACGAGAAAATGTTGTCTACACATTTACTCGTAATCTCTATGTGAATCTCTGTCTGCAGAGATTCACGAGTAAAAGTGTAGACAAAATTTTCTCGTGGCGCGTATGTTAGCTCTACATAACAGGCGCAGGACCGACGAATTTACATGGTGTCCGAGGCATTTCCTTTAACCGGTTTCTTCTTCTTTTTTTTTTTTGGCTCGAGCCGGGAATTGAATCCGGGACCTTATCATCCGCAGTTGAACTTACAAACCTAACCAACGAGACAGTTAATTATGATGACTAAAATAGCTGTGACACAGACGGATTGAACGAAACTCTAAGGGCCCCTTGTTTTACTACTACACCCTAAATACATGATACCTGCGTTTTCATTGTGCGATTGTGACACGAGCGCCCTCTTCCATGCCGACTTCTATTATCCCTGTGATCGTGGGGTCCTAATCGCACTCCCCGCCCCTGCTATTCAACTCGTTCCCTTATCACGAATTAGCCCTCGTTGCTTTCGGTTCACGCTTAAATTGGACCGTTTCGCGTACCTACTCTAATTTAAAGCGAACACCATTTTGTGTAACAACAGCACGCTAATTAGTGTAATTAAAACATGTTAGCTTAAGCAATCGTCTAGAGCAGTCGCTGGAGGTTAGAATAACTGCCTGTTGCGTCAGAGGTCGCGGCGTCAATGGTAAATGATTTATGTAATTGCTTCGTTTGGTGTCACTTACATTCTTTTACATTAAATAATAATGGATAGACTAGCTTATCCCGCGACTATTTGTCCGCGTGAAGTTAGGTTTTTAAAAATCCCGTGGGAACCCATTTGGTTTTCTGGGATAAAAGTAGTCGATGTCGCTTTTTGGATCCTCAACTATACTCACGCAAAAATAACTACGATCTATTGCTCCGTTGCTGCGTGCACCGTTCAGTAGCGCAACGGTTTAATAATTACCTAAGTAAATATTCTTCAGCACAGGATGTCACCTAAATCTAGATAACATTCGTAGTGTTTAAGTATCTCTCAAAAGTAAGTGAAAGCCAATTCTTTAAACCAATTTGTTTTTTGGTTGAACTTAGGTGTTCGTTAAAGTTAGGTATGTATGTATTGTCGGTGACTAATGTGCAATGAGATTTGGTTTTAATGTTCACCAGGCCTACATATACCAATCAATTATAAGATTCTTATCAAAATATTGATTGAAATTACTTCAAATTAGAAAACCAGAGAAAAAGAACTAGTTACGGATCGCAATTTCATCGCATATGTATTTTCAATTATAAAATTTTCAATCAAATAAATTCGCAATCAAGATTTCGAACTCACATCAAATATTCGATATTGCAATTTATGCGGCATACTCCTATATTCGTAGAAGATTACCTACTCAAGAATGTTACGCTCTCAACTTTCTGCATAGCAAATATAGATGCACGGTTCAGTAGCGTTGCCACTGCACGGTCGCAAAGTAGCAACGAGTGCGCCCAATAGGTACGTATACATTAGAGGAAAGGCGAACCGGCAAGAGTAGGCAAGTGCTATTTGCAAGTTGCCGTCCGCCTGTGCCTCAATTCGTGTACACTCGGACTGCCAAATTGAAACGAACCGCAATTCAAGCAAAATGAACGGTTGCTTTTCGATATTTCGCTTCATTTCTCTACCTGTTGGGTCACAAGGGTTGTCGATGCGCTAAGAAAAATTCGGGGTCACAGAGAACAATTTTAGGAAGCATTTCAAACTCAAACTTATTTATTTTATGTAACTTGTGGCTCCTATGACAAGTCGAGAATCTACCACCGGTCCGGAATGCTGATTCTGCTGAGAAAAGCCGGCAAGAAACTCAGCAGTTGCTCTGCAATTCTTGCAAAGCAGAATGGTTCCACTTTTGAGACACTTAAAAGTGATTTTTTAATATACGACTTCGACACCAACTGCCATAATTTGATGAGATGGTATTTTTCTATGTACCGCCGTAGTATGACAATTCGGGATCTTATATAATTGTAATTAGTTGAATTTATGGTATTTTTGCTGCAACTGTGATTAAAAAGTAACAGTTTCT
The DNA here is from genome assembly GCA_933228805.2 of Hipparchia semele. Lineage (NCBI taxonomy): Eukaryota > Metazoa > Arthropoda > Insecta > Lepidoptera > Nymphalidae > Hipparchia > Hipparchia semele. Next base: position 10,874,654 of record OW121714.1, read on the forward strand.
GCCAATGCGATGTGATTGTCATCGTCGCAGTGCAGCAATCAACTTTCAACAGTGCGTCCAACTATAATTCTGCGTCTGCTATAATTTCATCATCATTATTAACCATGCTCGCAACCACTGCTTGATGCTAGACAACACGCTGTTTTACACATTCCCATACACCAAATTCCGACCTCACCTTTTTTACGCCGTCCGTTTGTTTAGCTATCCTTCTGTATGTACATTGTACATAATTTAAAAAGAGCCAAATACCTGGTACGGTGGCAACCCTAGATATTGTATATGTATACTTTCAACGGTCGAAAACCTCCAAAGGCTTGTCAGCTATTATCAGTATTGGTTAAATTGCCTGCCTCTATTGAACTAAAATTGAAAACCTTGAAACCTGCCGTGGTTCGAACAGAACATTTTAACATTTAAGAAATATTGACTCATTCCTTAGCTAGGAGAGTTATTTATATACCTATCATGTAAATTGTACTATACCTTGACGAGGGTCGAGAAGGAAGCGTCGCTTTGTATCGAAATATACCTTGATAATTGAAAACTCTCGCATCAGTATTTCAACATAATTCAAAAGATTTGGTTGGCAATTAAGAAATCGAGAAACAACATGCTAGAGCACTGGCTGTAAATACATAAATAACTTACTAACAATAAACGATAGTACTTTTCAAATCATAACGAATTGTTCTTACCATTTGTAGACTCTATTGGAGATTATCTTTATTGCATTTTTTCTGATTCAATAAACATTATTTAAGTGTTAAAAAAGTGTTTATTTCATACAAATCTAGACGAGTTTCTTATATCTACAAAAATTGACAAAAGTCATCCGTAAAGCTTGTTTACATTTTTTGCAGTAGTTACCTAATGTAAATGACAGTCTCTAATTTTAGCCGATAAGATCACGAGTCACGCGTCAGACCAAACCGTTATATTGGATAACAATATAAGGAAAGTTCTTTTTTTATTTAGATATGTAATATAAAAATAACACAAAACACGGAGCGTAACATTGAGCGCATTCTTAGTTATAATGAATATTTTATTAAAACGATTTTGTTTATTGAGCTCCAACTAGAATTCTTGACAGCAAGTATTTTCCAATCAAAGAAAAAATCTTTTCACCCGAGCAAGAAATTTAAATAAAATAAAATTCCAAAGAAAAACGTCTGACAAGTAATTGAATATTATTTGAGTTATTACTAATTGCAGAAACGGAATAACAAAGAGAAATGTCTTCCTCAGTTCAATCGTCTATCGGTTGCAGTACAAAGAGAAAACGAAAACGGGAAAATTGAAAAAAGCAGAGTGCTGAGAACAATAAGAATTTATTAATTGTTACAATTTTGTACATACAATGACTCTTATATTTCTTTTCTGTGATAGAAATTAAGGGGAGTTTATACCGATTGCGCCATTTTAATGATGTTTAATTCTTCTATACAAGTAAATTACATTTAAGTGTAACATTGAAGTGATTTTGATATAAAAAAATGCACAAGCGAATCTTGCCGGGTGTAACTACATATTTTTACGACAATGTGAAAGACAAACAGTCAAAACGTATTAGATTTTAGAGCGTTTTTTTGTTTATAAATATACCTATTAGTTCTTTCATGCGATCAGCTTCAACAGCTATAAGCAAATTAAAGATTAAATATGAATGGTTTTTTACTTCATTTGTATTCCCGTTAGGTATAGAAATTAAACCTTTCAGCGGTGTACTGTATTTTCGTAGCACTTAATGAGTTTATTTTTCACAGGTACAAAGTGGAAGTCGCAGGTAAAAGCTTACCAGTGCTCACCACCTTGGACAAGGGGCGATACGGCGTGATCGTGTTCGAATCGCTGTCTAAATACGCCAACATGGACAAGTGGAATCGAGAACTACTCGACAAGTATTGTCGAGAATATTCAGTAGGGGTCGTCGGCTTCGCAACGCCAGGTGAAGAGAGCCTTGTTGGTGCTCAACTGAAAGGCTTCCCACTCTTCATGCATACCAATCTGCGGCTTAAGGTAAATTGAAATTTATTGTGGCATATTGTCGCCCACAATATCTGGCTTCTTCTCCACACTGAAATTACCTTTAATATAATATCGCTGTAGCTATAAATCTTCTCGTTTTATCGCTGTATTATGAGTAATAGTCGTCTGCGAATTGTGAATTAGGATCTATTTTATATTCATGGCTTCTTAATGTTATCTGGTTAGTAGGTACATATAATATTATGGCACAAGTTAAATTTGCTTGTCTTATGAAAATGTATAACTTCAACAAAGGCAATCATAATTAAAAGTAGGTATATTTATAAGTGTTTTCGTTTATCTACTTTGCCAGTACTTTGATATACTTAATTAGTTTTAGTAAACCAGAACCTAAGCATAATGGGGGCAAGACTTTTTTACCCAATTATGCAAAGCCAAAAGGAAGGATTATGATTTTTGAAGTTTATACTTCCACCGTAGCGCCTGTAAAGTAATAAGCCGATTTTGATGAATGTCCTCATATCAATCGATTCGTTATTATGGTCCGGGTGATATAGATACATTTTATACGAACAAAATCAATATAATGGATGTTACATCCAATTTCCTAGACGAGTTGCAAGTTTTTAAACTATTATATATCTTGCAGAGACCAGAACCAGCAGAAAAAAAATAGGGCGCAAACCTTTTTCTAAAAAAACGAAACGAAAACGCTATGTAAATTGAAAAAAAAAAAAAAAAATTACAGCGGTTACGACATTAAAAATGAGGCCGAGCTAAATGTTACGTTTTCCGTTTAGGACGCAGCGTTGAACCCTGCTTCGCCGGTGCTGCGGTTGGCCCGAGCTGGCGAGACGGCCTGGGGCTCGCTGCCGGGCGAGCACTGGACTGTCTTCAGGGCTAACTCATCCACGTACGAGCCGATCGCGTGGGCGTTACGACAGACCGACTATGGAGTCAATGGTTACTATCAATCTATACTTAATATTATAAAGCTGAAGAGTTTGTTTGTTTAAACGCGCTAATCTCAGGAACTACTGGTTCGAATTGAAAAATTATTTTTGTGTTGGATAGTCCATTTATCGAGGAAGGTTTTAGGCTATATAACATCACGCTGCGACCAATAGCAGCAAAGCATCAGTGAAAAATGTTGCAAAAACGGGGAAAATTATCAGTTTTTAAAATATATTCTTTTAAAAACTTCTTAATGGCGATCATAATAACAGAAATTGACGCGGACGAAGTCGCGGGCAACAGCTAGTATATAATAATAGGGAAGTGGGTTCCCTACTAATATCATAAATGCAAGTGTTTCTTTGCTGGTTTGCCTTCATTCACGCATCAACGGAGCAATGAATCGACGAGCCACTGATTGTAATAGAACTTTTTCAATAATACATTTTACATTATATGTAAAACTAGACGATGCCCGCGACTTCGTCCGCGTGGATGAAGATTTTGCACTTCCTATGGGAACTCTGTAATTTTCCGGGATAAAATATAGCCTTTGTTTTAATCCTGGGTATGAGCTATCTCCATTCCAAATTTCAGCCAAATCGGTTCATTCGTTGTGGCATGCAGGAGTAACAAACAACAACACACACACACCCACACACACACACACACACACACACACACCACACACACACACACACACACATACAAACTTTCGCTCTTATAATATTAGTGTGATATATTATTTGCAAACTAGGCACGAGTCAGGAGTAAATCAAAGTATAACATTATATTAATGGATGAATACTAACCGAAAAACCTATAAATCCTTGAATGCATGAAAATATAATGTTAGAGTATCCTCACGCAAACAATAATACTATATAACCTACATGAATATCGTTCGAGTGTGATATATGGGCATTATAATATACCTGGTTGCGAGCATCTTTAAACTGATTTACTGTACATATTTTGTCCTCGAATCACGTAACAAAAACGTTTTCTTCCTCCACAAAGCATGCGTGAAATACGTTATCATAGCCGAAAATAAAAATGTACGACACGGAACGGTTAACGTGCGATACAACAGTCGTATGATATCGAATTCGATGACATCACTGGAATTCCGGCGCGCGTGTTACACGATATGAATACGAAACCTTGGCGCCATTAGGCCTGCGCTAATGACCCGCGAAACCTATGCCTATGAAAGTTAAATGCCCTCCCATAAATCCACCTTTCTCTCCCACTCTCTACATCGTCAACCTCATTACTGAGGGCCGTGATCCTTGGCACGGATCACCTCTGTAGGCACGATGTTTTTCCATTTAGATCTATACTTTGCATTTGTAGACCATTGTGTAGAACTCTACAAAGTCTAGGTAGGCTAGTTATGGATCGATATGATATGAATTAATGAAAAACATCGTACTAACTAAATTTTTGCGATTTTGAATGACAATTATAAAGTGAGCTAGAATGTTTTTCCTTGCAGGTGTTGATTTATTCATATTACATCGATCCATACTAATACTATACTATAATAGGGAACATGCGTGTGTTAATTGAGTAGAGTTTTTACTGTAATTTTTATCGGCACGAAATCGTCCATTTTTTATTTAAATACTTTATAATTACTTAATTTAATGAACTAAAGCCCAAATTATGCGAGGGGCATTCCAAATCACAAAACGCAGACCATTACCTCGAATGACATACCTACGACTTAAAAAACAGTAGGTATTAGAAATATAAAAAAATACATGCCTATGTGTATATTCACAAAGTATTTGTGTCTATAACATTTTCCCCATGCTAAACTGATGGAGAATGGAGACGGTCATATTAATTTATTTATTTAGTGTTAAAATTGTACGAGTACGTACCACGGTAATTGTTCCAGTTGGAATTGTCGATATTTCGATCCAGTTTCATGAACCGTGGTCACAACATGCTAGATAGATTCTACCCATGACAGCTTCGTATAATTTTATCACAATTATGTCATTTAACTTTATATCTTTAGGATACCGCTAAAATTATTGAAAAGGAGGTAGGTTGATAAGGCCCAAAATCCGCCCCTCATACACTCGGAAAAAAAAAGTTCCAGATTCCGACAAATTGTAAATGTATTTATATACTTGAAGATATAAACTTTATTTTAATATAAAGTTTAGGTGATAAAAAAAATAGTAAGTTACAGAAAATATTACCCAAAAAGAGAGTGTTTCTTTTACTTTTCATACATTTTAATACATTTTAGTCGTTTTTTAAGCTTTGATTTAATATTTTAGAATGAAGCGCTCCATGAACCAAAATAAATTAATACTCATATGAAAGCTTATAAAAAGGAGCATCATTATCAGTTACGTTTACCATGGTTCATGGAGCGCTTCATTCTAAAATATTAAATCAAAGCTTAAAAAACGACTAAAATGTATGAAAATGTATGAAAAGTAAAAGAAACACTCTCTTTTTGGGTAATATTTTCTGTAACTTACTATTTTTTTTATCACCTAAACTTTATATTAAAATAAAGTTTATATCCTCAAGTATATAAATACATTTACAATTTGTCGAAATCTGGAACTTTTTTTTTCGAGTGTATGAGGGGCGGATTTTGTTGCCTTATCAACCCACCTCCTTTAATCTGTCCTGAAATGTCAAAATCACGATCACTTTTGACCAAAAGTTTCCTTTCATTTTAGTTGTGAATTTCTTGAATTAGAAATTAATTAAAATTGATGTTGAGTTGCTTGTACGCAATGTTTCAGAATAAAGCCATCAAGCAATCTCATTAATGGGTCCGTTTTATATTTTGACGACCGGATTCGCGCCATAAAGTGAGCTAAGGTCGATTGTTTTGTTTGTTTTGTTTAAGCGCTCTTGGGTCTTTTTGATTAGTTTGTTCTGCACTAGTAGTTGTTTACGACTTCGTTAGTGTACAAACTTTAAAGTACATAAAACTAAGACCTATAACTCTTTTAAAATGATGACAGATTTTTGGCCAAATGATTTGATCCCAAATTGATTTGTCGCATTCCAATCTTGAATGTAAGTTTTATTTTTTAGCACGTACTTATATATCAATTTAATGAAAAAGTCCCAGTGGTTTTATGTCTTATTCATCGCTAATCAATTTCTCTAATAAAAGCTACATTGGCTCAAGCCTTTTGTTAACGGGTCAAATGAATTTGCCTCGGCTCGTCTATTAGGGGGACCTTTGACCAGACTCGGAATTAAATAAATATTCATGACGACGGCACGAAACTGAGCTTTATTTCAATGAAGAGACATATCGAAATCGCATAGACGAATTCCTATAAAAATTCATTTCCGAATAAGAGTAAAGTAGCTCCGATAGTGATTCACGTATTTGGTACAGTGGCAGAGTTTACGATCATCCGTGCTTGACTATAAAGAACAATTACGGCCTTATTGTGTGAAATATTGTCGTCGAGGCCTTTGCCCCGATGTGGGAAAGTCAATTATTTAAATTGATAGCCAGCCCAATAAAAACAGATCTCTCCTTGGGGGGAGTCGAGTCTCGATGTCGATAAATATGTGCAAATGACTCTCTCAGTCTCCTTCCTTTACATTATCTTGTCCATAAGTCTTTTCAAGTATCTTTATTGGCCTATGAGAATCGATGTTTCAAATCTTCAGATCATGATTCATTAGTCATGTTTTCTGTGCGAAAACTTGCCAAGTCCATTAACACAGAAGCCCTACCCGACAACTGTGTGATGTAACTACCAATATGGGAACAACATCTCTATTGTACGCTTTATATTTGTTTTTGCAACTGTGCCTACTGTACTTGTACTGTTCTTGTGCAGGTTTCATTCGATACTTTCATGCTATTCTACTCTCCGCCAGTTTTTTAAAGACTCCCTCCAACGTAAGAAGTAGCACATAAAATAAAAGATATTATAATTTACTACATACTATTTTTATTGGACATTTTATAGTAGCTTCGTCTTTTTCGACATTTTCATTGCATATTCTTTCATTTGCAATGAAACTAGTTGGGCTGAAATTATTGCACCATTTAAAACTCGCAATCACTTGAAGCAAGATTAATGATGCGGACTGAAAACTGAAAGGTCGACGGTTCGATCCCCGCCTGTTGCTGTATTGGCCGTCCCAATTAATACCTACTGAATATATTGAACTTCTAAAGGGTCGTATTTCACTTTAAGGCTATTATCGCTACAAACTTGTACACCGTTCCTTGTTAAATGTTTCTTCCTAGAATTAGTCAATTTCGTAATATTATATACTCGTGTGTCGGTGTGTATTTTGTGTTGTCGGTTCCGTGAACCGCAAACAAGCTCTGCCAGCAAAAACGTTTTAAGTAACTCGTTTTTTAAGACTTCCTAACAAGTCCGCTGATTTTGTAGAAAATAATTACGCTTGTGTATGCCTTACCAAATTTTGTGTGGTCAGATGGTGGTCAGTGTAGCAATATTTAAATGAATTTATAATAAACGATATTATCCTTTTTATCCTTATAGGTTATATTATGTAGTTAGCATAAAATTTTAAGCTTGAAATTTTGGAGGAGGGGATAAACATCAGCCCATTGAACCATTTTTTTTTTCCAAATAAGCATAACATATAGTATAGTATAATCTGTAGGACAGATTTAGACAGCTGAAATTTAGCTTACAGATAGATATATTATGTACACATCAAGAAAGGGTTTTAGAAAATTCAACCCCTAAGGGGGTTGAAAAAATAATTTAATGGGGGCTAAGCCGCGGGCAAAAGCTAGTACTTTATAAAGGTTTGTATTTGAGTAGTTTTCAATTAATATTCCTAAAATAGTAGAAAATTATTAAACATGTTAGAAAATAAATGAACATATTTCTGTACAGAGGAGCGACTGCCGTTGGCGACCGTAGTACAAGACCATGGTCGTTTGGACGGCGTCCAACGAGTGTTGTTCGGGTCGGGCCTACAGTTCTGGCTGCACCGACTGCTGTTCCTGGACGCACTAAGCTACCTCAGCCACGGCCAGTTGAGCCTGAGCCTCGACCGATGGATACTCGTCGATATTGATGACATCTTTGTTGGCGAACGAGGTAAGCCACACTTTTCGCAGTTTATGGCCACTCTGGGCTACATTTTTTTATATCGACTAACACTTTTTGAACGTGACTAGTATTCCCCTTTCCCCTCCAAATAAGTGTAAAGCTTGTGTTATGATTTGGTACGACAATGGTGGTATGAGTAGGTATAATGGGTGAGAATTGAACCGCCGACCACTCAGTTTTCAGTACGCGCCTCAATTAAAGCCTCAATAGCCCAACGTTTAAAGGTGTTACTGAAAACAGAGGTCGCAGGTTTGAACCCCACCCGTTGCAGTATTGTCGTTGACCACTATGATTTAGTGTATGTATAAAAAGAGGTGGATATGTTACAAGCGTGCAGTAAATGAAGCGCGTAATGGCAGATATTTGTCGTAATCTGTCTTATCATTTGACAATGAAGTACTTTATTATACCCTTCGTCGTTCGGCACAATTTGTTCGCTTGTTTTGTGAGTATATAACTCATCCCTAGTAGAAATTATTGCCTTGCCTTGTTTGGAAGGGGAAGAAAAAAAAGGTTGGGTTATAAAGGCTTAAATGCCTAAGATGAAGTACGTGCCTACGAGATGCCTTTTTATGTCATTAGTTAGCCACTCCCCATCTTGCTCATTTACGTGAGGCTTAAATGCGATCTTACCTGTAAATGAAAATACAGGCTAAGATGGAGCGCGCACCTACAAGATGCCTTTTAATGTCACTAGTCGGCCGCTCCCCACCTTGCTGATTTACGGCTCAGATCGCTGATAACGACATTGTGATCTATAGAGTGTGCTTTGACTTTGGTCCGACTTGGGAAAGACTTAAAATGAGCATCAGCAATCCATCAATGGCTCACTACTGAGCATAGGTCTCCTCTCACAGAAGTGTTATAGGCCAAAATCCAACATGCTGGTCGAAAGCAAATTGGCTTTTTTGAGAACATTATATGAAGAACTCTCAGGTGTGCGTTTAGTCTCATTTCCTCACGATATTTCCCTTCATCGTCGAAACGTTTAATCCTCCTAATATTATAAATGTGAAAGTGTAGATTTTTGGATGTTTGTATGTATGTATTTTTGTTACTCAATCATGTCGCAAGGCCTGAACAGATTCTGCTGAAATTTGGCACAGAAATAGATCATCTCAATCCACGCGAACGAGTCGCGGGCATCAACTAGTTGCTTAATAAAATATTATGTCTCATTTTAATCCTGTGTAGTCAGAGAGATTTGTCTAAGAAATGTGAGCTATGAGATTTCGCAATTGCGGCTGATAGACGGCCGGCATGACTGAGCCTATGGGTACGCCCTTAAGATTTACAACTTAGCCTTAAAGTAAGGGTCTATAAGCCGAAGATTTATGAGATGAAACTAATCGAATACGTTTCGAACCGTCAATAGTGCCTACATTATCCCAAACAACTATTATAGTACTATCACTTTAAAACCTATCGAAATGCCCGGCTGCCTCGTTACCAAATATTTGGTCCAATTTAGGTTAAACGCGCAAAAGGCCTTCAATTAATTAATATATTAATTAATTAATTAATTGTATATTTTAACACATACGTATATAGCGCGGCGGTTAATGCAAATTTAAAATATGGAACGCCACATTGTCTACGCGCCGCGAAATTTGCAATTTTCGATACATCACCAAACCTTTTATAAAAGTGACCACTTCCCGCAATTGCAATTCAATGTGTGAAAGCTAACAATACAAATTAATTTAATTTGATAAAAGCTTATTATTAAATCGTTAACACCGCGTTCATTTTGATATAATCAATGCTAATAATAATACCAGATCTATTCATTCTACTACCTAGCTAACTACGGGTACAAAGGTTATCAAAATTTAGTTATTACCACACAATTTTTACTGTAACCTAACTAAAAATCTTTACTAATATTAAAAATGCCTAAGTGTTTTTCTTTGTTGGTTTGTCATTAAATCACGTGGCAAAGAAGCAAAGGATCGATGTGATTTTTTGCATGGGTATGTTTTAGGACTTGAGTAACATAGATTAGGTACTTTTATCCCGAAAAAACAGAGGGTTCTCGAGGGATTTCAAAAACCTCGTTCCACGCGGATGAATTCGAGAGCAAAAGCTAACCAAATATATAAAAGGAAAAAGTGACTGACTTACTGATTGACTGACTAATTGATCTATCAACGCACAGCTTAAACCACTGGATGAATTGCGCTGTAATTTGGCATACAGAGAGTTATCATCGTAGGCATCCGCTAAGAAAGGATTTTTGAAAATTCAACCCCTGGAGGAGTAAAAAATGGGTTTGAAAAATCAAATTTAACGTGAGCAAAACCGCGGGCAAAAGCTAATTATATTTTTCAAGTCAAACTCATAATATTAATATGTGTAGTATAAAACAAAGTCGCTATATCCCCGCGTTGTGCGCTTTCGTCCTGCGGATTTCGATTCGATTTTCGATATAATTATGAAAATTCCTTCCGGAATTTTCATAATGTTTTCATTGTCAGTCCATTGCCGGCTCACTACTGATTTTTAAAATTCCAACACTAAAGGGAATAAGAGGGATCATAAGGTTTGTATGGAGAAACGGTAATTATTTGAACCTAAATCTTAGGCATCAGATGGTACGAGTAATTTAATTAAATAAAGCAAATCAGTTTATTATGATTCCAAAAGGTTATCGTCACTCATGCAGCAGTTAAAATGATAAATATTATGACGATCGCTTTGACATAAAAATTGTTTAAATAACTAGTATTATGATAACACTAATTGTATTGAGAAATTAAATTGGTGGAAGTCTTGGGCCGTTGCTAGTTACCACCCTACCAAAGACGTGCCGCCAAGTCATTTAGCGTTCCAGTACGATGACATGTAGAAACCGATTAGAGATATGGGTTTCATTTGCACTTCCATAGCCCTTACAGATTAGCCCGCCTCCATAAACTCATTTAAGCGCGCGGCGCTACCTATTAACAAGTAGTGGAAAATGTTCACTTTCGTACACTTTTAACATTATTGTTATTTATTTTATGATTAACTGACTGAATTATTTAATTTTTGCACAAATATGTAAAAAATATATCGCAGTTAGTTACGAAACTAACTAACTGTTATGTCAAAAGGTTAAAGAGTTATAGCAATTTTTCCAGTAGATGATATTTGTACGAATGCACCCCACATGTAGGGTACCTTCCTACAGTAAGTGGGGAGCTTTCGTACACCATGTAGGTAGATTTTATGCACACAAATTTTAAGCACGTATTTTTGCGCAGTTTCTTTTTCTGTTATACTCACTGACCGTAGATGCCCCGCGTAGAAAGGGTGACCAACTGACCACTTTCCCCTACTTGTAAATATGCAGTGTTAATTTGTGTGACAGTGACGCGCAGCCGTCGTCTATCACGCACACACAGTTACTGTCTCTATACAAGCTTTATGACGAACGACGGACGGACGGACAAGTGCAAATTCACTCAAGTAGACTCAAAGACCGCGCTTCGCTCGGTCAAAAAACTTTTCACCAAAAACATAAATAGTAATACATCCACGTAGCAACGGCAAACAAACTCACAATGTGCCTATGAAAAGCCATGCGAAGATTTTGTGACCGCTTTTTTCCTTAATAAATTACTCGAGGGTATACCTACATAGTTTCAGGCTTTTATTTTCAATAATACAGTGGAGTGTGTGAAATGGTATACCGCACGGATCGAGTTCACCTCATTTAGACAGCAGAACGTGCCTGGTTCAGATTTATCTGGTTCAGATTTTTTTTAGATATTAATATGTTATCAAAAAGGTTCTCGATCTTATATTTTTTGTCCTTTCCGTTAATATCGAGCCTAGTGATTAACAACTCCCTCCTCCTCTTTTTGGGGGATCTAGGGTAGGCTTTCAGGCACGCATCTCCGACTTTTCGGAGCTATGTAAGCTTTAAGCAATTAAATATATCACTTTTTTATTAAGAAAAATATTATGAGGAAACCGCTATGTCTGCGAGTTATTAATGTTCTCAAAAGTGTATGAAGTCTGCCAATCCTTACTTGGTGGTGAACCTCCCCCTCCCCCCCTCCCCCTCAACCCTTATCATTTTGAAACCTACTCTGTATGATCTAGCAAAATCGTCTTATCCTGAAAAAATAACTTAACTAGTAATGTAGACAAAATCGCCATTTCATGCTCTATGAATACTACACTTTTAAAAATTAAACTCAAAGAAGACTAGAAGACTACTATAAACTTTTCAAAAAGTAAGATTCTGAAAATTTTTACGTTTTTGGACAAGTTTTTCAAAAAATGTGTCTAAAAGGCGGGGCTTGTGAGATAAAACAGTGTTGTAGCAAACGAGCCAAATCTATTTACCTACTTTCAATTTACATACATTCTGGCAGTTACACTTCCATTAGAACGTTTTTATAGCAACACAACACAGCCATGCGTGTAAAAAGTTATTTGTTCAGGATCGAGTTCAACCCTTTAGAGGAACGTGACTGGTAGAGTTTTATCCCATAAAATCAGGTGGGTCGTTCATCTAAAATATTTGTTCTCTCCGTTAATGGCCGGACCATTTTGATATACGAGTATGTAGGTACATTTCTCCGTATAATCCCTAAAAAACGTGCGCGCTCAGAATAATTACTAATGTGCCTACGTATTTCAATCCATTCGCTGAGATAGCCCCATATAGTCTATTGAGCTTCAGTATAATTTTTCAAGCTCATTTTTCCTTAGTGGATAAATAACGCATTCGGTTTTCGAGTTATTTATAAGCATACCGTAAGACCCCGCGTATTATGGATTACCATTTTCATCGGTTTTTTTTTTAAGAATATCAGCCAAGCTGAACTTTGATTGATTTTCTCCTCTCCCCTCCAAATAAGTGAAAACTTGTGTTAGAAGTGGGTGCGACAATAGTGCAACGGGTGGGGATCGAACCTGCGACCTTTCAGTTTTCGCTCCGCACATTTAACCGTTGGGCTATTGAGGCTTTTAAATTGTTGGATATAAGAACTCGTGCGAAATGCGGGAGATTTCTTAAACGCATTCCATTTTGCTGATTTCGCGAATTTCATTGGCTATTACCGCCGCCTACAGCTGTTTATTTCACCCGCCCAGCATGCTGTTTATCAACTGGCTTTTCCACCTTATTTCAGTCGTCGCTATCCCGCTTATCCCACTTGCAGGGAGTTTCTGCATTCTTTTGCTATACCCCTAAGTAGATAAATAAAAAAGAGCTCTAACTTTCAGTCGTAGGATTGTTTTTGCATCTAATAATAGTTTTTCCAATAGTTGAAGATAGAATAAATTATACCAAGACGTTAAAAGTCTATTTTTATAGGATCGATTTGAACGCTTATAGAAACGTGATATAACATTCAGTTTTATTCCATATTATCAGGTGGGCGAGTGATCTAATTCCTTTTGCGCTCCTCGTTAATGGGGGAACCTTTTGGAAAACTCATTTCTCGTTATCGTTTTCGCCACTTGTACAATAAGTAGATATCTGTCTCTACCTACTCGTTGTAAAAGCGGGGGAAACAATTTTTTCTAACAATCCTTTACTAACGCAATCATTTTTAAATATTAAAGAAATTTTTTTTTTTTTCTCCATATCCTAACTAATATTATAAATGCGAAGTTGTTTTTCTTTGTTGGTTTATCCTTCAATCACACAGCAATAGAACAACCGATTTATTATTATTTTATTTTTTGGGTACATAATTATTGCCCTTTTACATCAGAGGGTTCCCGCGCGATTTTTAAAAACCAAAACGGAGACGAAGTTGCGAGCAAAAGCTAATAATAAATATAATCATCTGTTTTTCTAATAATTGTTTTCTCTGTGAATTTGACAACGTCTCAACGCCCTTCATCCAAGTAATATAAGAGTCAACTTCAAGTTTGCTAATATTCTTTAAAAAAAAAGCAACTACGATTTTTTAACATAAACGTACATCAGATCTAGGTACTAGAAAAGCAGTTAATATGGACATATAAAATGACAAGCAAAAACATTAAAAACATTGAATATGTTTTTAATGTCTAACGCATGTTTTCGCTTTCGCTTTGATCATTCGCACGGTCGTAAGTTAATTAAAATTTTGTTTAAATTAACTTGTATGGAAAAATTCTGTAAAGCGATTTTATTATTCCCGTTCATTTATACCGCGCCAATTTTTTATACAACTCGATTGCTTTTACCTATATAGAGTTCAATTTGTATTAATCTGTACGTACTCTGTAGTGACGTGCCCGTAATTCAACCGTAACGGCGGAGTGCGCACGGAACATGACACTCGTTGGATGAACCACAAGTCATTGATGTAATGCAATCCCAATTGATCTCGTATTTTCGAATTGATAATACTTTTTAAGGATAACCGGGAACCTATCTAACCTGCATTCCGAACCGGTGGTAGATTTGATTTGTGACGTATCATAAGTGCTACAGGGTAGCCTACATGAAATAAGTAAATTTAGAATTTTTTTTTGAATTTTTTGACCTACGGGTAACCAACGGGATCCTATTAGGCTATTACTAAACCTACACTGTCCGTCTGTCCGTCTTTCCGTCCGCCTATCTGTCTATCTGCCAACGGGCATGTATCTCATGATCCAAATAGGTAGACAGTTGAAATTTTCACAGATTATGTATTGCTGTTGCCTACTAGAGACGTGTTTTTGTTTGGCTTTTTTTGTTCGATCTTAATAATCGCTGTTCCGTTGGTACGGAACGAAGGGTTCCGTACCAACGTAACAGCCGGCCAAGTGCGAGTCCGACTCGCACTTGGCCGGTTTATTATTTATTATTATATATCGACGGGTGAAAGGCTAATCGATCTAAGCGACATTTTGTAAAACTTGCAGGAAAACTGATCAAAGTTTTTTTTCCTGTCTTCCTGCAAGTTTTACAAAATGTTATTAGATCAATTAGCCTTTCACCCGTCGGTATGGTAACATCGATGAGGTTTATGTTTATATTTGTTTTAATTTTAGAAGTAATAATGTTCATTATTAAAGTTAATTCATTTGTTTAACTTTATATACATCATTAGCTTTCGTTTGCGTTACGTTTTTAAAAATCCCGCGGGATCTCTGTTTTTCCGGGATATTAGGCAGCCAAGTTCTCAACTGTATCCGTGCAAAATATCAGGTCGATTCGTTGTACCGTTGCTGCGTGATTGACGGAAAAACCAACAAACAAACACTCTTTCGCATGGATAATATTAGTAAGAGTTTTATTATTAAGCACCTCGGTTTTGTAAAAAATAAAATTAAAAAAAAAAGTTTTTAACTTTCTATACTCATATAACAATACACTCCACCGTACCTACTTCATCTAGAAATGCCAGACACGCTCCCCTTCACTTATCAACCCCTTCTATTTATCTATTCTACGGAAGCTAACGGCGCGCACTCGATGTCTGGAACTCCGGATCTTGATCTAGGAAGTACTTAGGTTTATAAGCGAGCGGAGCCGCAAGAAATGTCGATAATTTATGTTTTTTGTATTCAAAATAAAGCTTCAAGCTCGGTATTCGTAAATGAAATTAATAAATCGCCGCTGCTATTTATTGAAGTAAATTCCGGAATGCAAAATGCCAGGGAATTTTTTAATACAATTTTAGAATATTTTGTCTCGTTTTCGTGAAGAAATTTCTATTAAATAAATCTTCCTCATATATTAATATTAATTTATTGTTATTAATCTGTTTTGTTACTTTACTCATTTTGAACTTTTTGATTTATTACATATACATACATACATACCTAGGTATGTAAGTATATTTAGCTAGTGTCGCGCATCGATTTCATCGTATTTAGGCCCGCCCGACTTCAACAAACGTGTACAAACTAAACTACTCGTAAACTTTTAAGTGACGTTTGAAGTCGGTTTTTTGAACATATTTTTTTTTATATTTTAAATTTTTTATTTGTTTTCTGTCTAAAGTAGGTAAGTAAGTAAAGAGCAAGAGCCAATCTTAGAGTCCTGATTTGATATTTGATAAATTTATTTGATGGCCGCTGGGGTCGTAAGGTCCTCGAGTAGAGACCACGTCTCGGCAAACGAAGTGTAGGACGCCCCCCGGCTAGATGGAGCGATGACATCCGGAAAGTGGCAGGCATTGATTGGATGCGAAAGGCCGAAGAGAGACAACGTTGGCGCTACTTGAAAGAGGCCTATGTCCAACAGTGTATTGGGCTGATGATGACGAAATTTATTTGATACTTGTGTCAGGTACGCGTCTTCACGAAGAGGATGTTTCGGCGCTGATGGCATCACAAGCGGCTTTACAGCGACTAGTGCCAGGGTTTCGCTTCAATCTCGGCTTCAGTGCAAAATACTACCATCACGGCACATCCTTAGAGAATAGGGGCGACGATGCACTTTTGAAGAATCGGGAACATTTTAACTGGTACGTATATTAACAAACAATAATAGGATTACAAACATAATTCCATGGAAGGTAATTATATATTACATTTTCGGATTTAAATCTACTCTTTACTGTTAAACTATTACATTGATCACGAGCCCTTTTAATCTGTTGAGGAATTCAGTACTTCATGTCTGATGATTTTCATCAAATTCTCACCAATAATAAATCCATTCTATCCATTCTAATATCATAAATGAGAAAGTGTGTTTGTTAGTTGGTTTATCCATGAATCACGTTGCAACAAAGCGGATCGACGTGATTTTTAGCATGTCTTTTTTTTTCATTTCGTTTCATTGCATCGATTAGTAATTTAATAAATCTTTATTTCAAGGAACTAAAAGTCATTTACACCACTCAATTCCAATATTAATTCATCAGATCAATTCACAGATCTGATAAAGATGGTCCTTACCAAAGACTAATTAACTGCCCTTCCGTCAAACGGAACACCGTTTCGAAAAGAAAACATGTTATCTAAATAGGTTTATTTAATTGACCTAGTATGTTCACGATCTCGCAATCACTGTCTGTTTAATATTAAACCCTGACCTCTGTAATCAGTGAAAGATAAACCAACAAATATGACAATTATAAGAAATAACGTAATTTCCACATGAGTAGGTAGATAATATCTTCTTCTTCCTTCTAGCGTTTGTCCCGGCTTACGCCAGGATTCGCTAGTAGGTAGATAATATATCGCTCATTTGCGATAAGGGTGACATAATTCAAAATTCACCAATTTTAGTGTTGAAAATTTATAATTTTTGCTATAAATACAACATTACGCTAAGCACAAAAAAATAAGAGCGAGAGAGATTGTGACTTAATGCTCTGTCGCTTTGTTGGCCGCTTTGTTGTTTTCGAGAGAATTCTCTCATCGTCGATTTTGAATTATGTCACCCTTGTTGCAAATGAGCGATATGTGAGCTTATTAACCAAAACAAACGACTTATGCAATAGACCCTCAAAAGTGCCGTGATTAAATTGATGTGGATATTTGATCGCTCAGGTTTTGCCACATGTGGAACCACCAGCAGCCGCATCTGTACAGCAACGTGTCCCAGCTCGAAGCGGAAATGATGTTGAACAAACAGTTCGCGCTTGAACACGGCATTCCCACCAACTCGTGCTATTCGGTGTCGCCGCACCACTCCGGCGTGTACCCCGTACACGAGCCGCTTTACGAGGCCTGGAGGAAAGTCTGGGATGTCAAAGTTACAAGCACGGAAGAATATCCCCATTTGAGACCAGCCAGGTAAGTTTACTCTCCTATTTGTAGCGGCATATGTTCTTTTTTGTGTTTTTTTATTATGAGATAGACTTGCGCTTGACGACATTCAATGATGGAAAGCATTGATGAGGTTTGGAGCGCGCTTTCGTAGAAAATGCCTGACAAGACAAGAGTGAATGTCTTGAAGGTACTCAGACTATACGTGGCCGGAAACACAGAAGCTGGAAGTGCGTTCCATACTTTAGCCGTTCGTTTCAGAAACGTTGAATTGAAGCGTTTCGTACGAGTAGACCGATAGACGTCCACTGCTGGACAAATGTCTCTTGCATGGACTGCCATAGGCCTTGATTCTGCGCCGCCTGAATCCAGCGGCTCCATGCGACTTGTATTCATTCATTTGTTCGATGTCGTTGGTTCACCTGGCAGCATAATATTAAATAGTATTGGGCTTATCTCCGCATCACTGCGTGAATTCCGTATATAAACCGCTTATGAAGCCTGTAGGAAAGTTTGGAATGTCAAAGTTATCCCTACACACTGAGTAAAATCCCGAATAGCGGCCAACGAGGTAAGTTTGGTCTCGTACTTTCTGGCTTAATCTATACAGCAGAGTTCCAAATCGGAGAGCAACTGGCTTCCAACAACCAGTTCCACGTTATAAACGGCATTTCAACCAATTTATGCTATTCAATATCTCTATATTCAAACTTATCTATGAGACCAGTAGGACTAGCATGCGCGCCACGAGAAAATTACGTCTACCCATTTACTCGTGAATTTGTATGAGATTTCACGAGTAAAAATGGGTAGACGAAATTTTCTCGTGGCACGCATGTTAGCCCTACTGGATAAAGCCTGGAATGTCAACGAGCACTGAATATTATCCTTATTTACGGCCAGCGAGATAAGTTTGGTTCTTTCTTTTTTAGTCATTCTCATCATACTTTTCGGTAATGCCGAACCGCTCGCCATCATGAACCGCTTTATGAAGCTTGGAGGAAAATTTAGAATGTCAATATTACCATCCCCATTTGGAGGCAATGAGGAAAGTTTGGTTTTCTATTTTGTAACTCAATCCATACAGCATTCCAACTCGAAGCGTGAACAACGCTGAACAAACAGTTCAGCTTGAACACGCTATTCTCATTATTGCGTGCTATTCGGTATCCCGCATGATTCGGGCGTATTTATGACTACTCGTTTTCGCCCGCGACTTTGTCTGCATAGAGTTAGATTTTTAAAAATAAAGCGGGAATCCTTTGGTTTTCCCAGATACAAGTTAGCCTATATCACTTTCCAAGTCCTCAACTATACTCACACTCTCAAGCTGGATACAAGCAGCTCAAGACCCGAGACCTTTAAAAGTCCATGCAAGAGACCTTTATCCAGAAGTGGACGTGGGCGATAAAGAAGAACTATACTTATTCAAAAAATTACGTCGATCCATAACTGCCTGATTGAAAGACAAACAAACACCTTTCTCATTTAAGTATAACATTGGCAAGGATTGTACGTCATTTATCGAAAATTTCTAACAATAATGTTCTAACCTTACAAATACATGTGTGGAATATCGAAACGGATTCCAATTTTTCGTGAAAAAACTTAAATGTTATCACGAACATTTATTATGTCTGGAATGTGTAGCCTTGGGAAATCCAAAGTATTAGACAGACCTCATAAACATCGGTTTCGCGGTCAGCAATATAATATTTGAGTTGGCTAGACGTTGCTCGAAATTGCCTTTGCGATATATTTATATAAGAAAAAGCTAAAACTCGATCGCGTTTTTACGAGGAAAATGTCGAGACAATCTTATTTTAGGTTTCACTGAGGTAGATAGGTACAGTGGAATGCCTATGTAGGTACCTACCTAACTATGTATGCTGTATGTGTGCGTAAATTCTTTTTTTGGTACTCGTATTGTACGAAAGGGACAGATAGAATAAACGTTTACTACTGTTATAATAGCCTAAAATTCTGTATGTGTAAATCAGATACTGAAACGGCTACCACACGCACTTACATGTAACTCGTATATTTTTTGTGAGATTAAGGGAGTATTGCGTTTTACCTCACGAGTACTAATGAAGTAAGTTGGTACACTTCATTCGAGGGAACGACGCCTATTTTGTCATTTTAAAATTTCGAGACCTCACTCAGTTTCATCTTGCTACTTACTTTCAATACCAATTTTTCGTAGAGTTGCTCAGTCACTTGCGACACAATTAGTATGTTTAACAATTAACACGTGAGGTTGTGAACGAGTGAGGAACTTCACTGTGGAAATTCGAGTACTTCATTCAATTTGTGGTCACGAGGACTTAAAATATGGCAGCTCACGAGTATGTTCACTCATTCATTAACGTTCGTCATTACTAATTTGACCATTGCGGTGCACTGTTTCTGTGCGTGTGGAGATCATTAGAATACAATGAGCGCAGCACTTTGAATTCTGCCAAAATAAAAAGTAAGGCCTTTGATTAATTATCAGTAGCGAATAGGCACCACATTATTGGGCATTGTTGCTGGCACTGTGTTGCGGTTTCCAAACTGCTGTAGACCGCAGCGAAGCGTTGCGGCGACGTCTCACTGTGCATTGTACACGCATTTCCGTCCTGATATTGCATGTGCTCCACCAGATCGCCTGGATCGCCAAAACCTGTTTGATTTATTATTTGTACCAGTGATTGATCGAACAAGAGGGTTGCTCCCTTTTACATACACTTTTTTATTTTATTACCCCCCGTGATCATGCAAATAGAAATAGTACTTATTAATTTATTATATACTAGATGCCCGCGCCGACTTCGTCCGGGTTGAAAATTTAAATACATATTTGTTTTTACGGGACTGATCGCACAGAGCTTCTTATAGGAGACGATTGTAAATAAAATCACCGCAGGAACCAGAGGAATCTCCCGCGCTGAAACCCGCCGCCGTGCACCGCCCCCGCGCCGGCCGACACATATTAGTTTAATTTTCCGATAACTCCTATGATATTTATTGAAATTGTATAGTGTAAAGGGCAAATATGTTCTAAACTAAATACTTACGATAATAAACATATTTATTTAGATATAGATTGACATCGCATCGGTTAAAGAACCTTCCAAAGTAATTCATTATTTTTAATCAAAATTTGAAAGATAGAAATGGTCACTGTAAGTTATTCTTAGAAGATAGACATATGCTATTGCGGACTTTTTTTTAGAACTTTTTAAGAGGAACAATTCACCCATACATCATTTTCATCCAATAGCAGTATATGACCCAGCGCACGCCTTGAAAACGTTTAAGATTCAAAAAATTTTCCGACTTCCTTAACAAATTTGCACATAATATCTAGCCATAATACTTTATGTGCATTATATATAGCCTATAACCATCTGGAATAATGTACCTTTGAATTGGTAAAAGAATTTTTGAAATAGGTGCGGTGATTCCAAAGTTTGCTCCGGACATACATACAAACTCACAAAATTCGCGCTCCCTCTTTATTATAATAGTATAGATTATTAACATACTGATTTTTTGTATGATATTTTAAAAAGAGCAACTGCCGCTTTTCTTGCTGGTTCTTCTCGGTTGGAACGGCATTCCGAACCAGTGGCAGATTCACTTGACGATTCGAAAGCTCTTTGTAAAAGTTTATTTGAATAAAAAATTATTCTATTTTATGTATTAATATTTTTGGTGAAATGGTTGATCCGTTTACGAGTATTGGTCGTACGGTCCTTAAATCTATGTACGTACGGTCTTTAAATCTATGTTCCAAGACATGTAGGTAAATAAACTCACTGTTTTTTGGGCTGTATAAATTGAGTAGAAAAACTAGTTTTTCTAGTTTTTTTTTTCTAGTTTAGTTTATTAGCTTGCCTCATTATAGAAAGCATCTATCTAGGTAAATAAACTCACTGTTTTTTGAGTTTTTTTTTCTAGACAACTAGTTTATTAGCTTGCCTCGTTATGAAAAGCATCTATTTACGCTCCCATATATGTATATTATAAATTTTTCCGTCCGAGTCCTACCGCAAAGAAGAAACCTGAATTGTCAAATATTTAGTGGTCTCGGTTTTGGTCCTTTCATGTCAACGCATTTTTGTTGAAAAAGAGAATTTTAGTCGGGACGCCGAGTTCTATGTTTGTTTACTTTGCTATTTAAATGAATGAAAATGCAGGCTGAATTTATAAATCGTACAGGAACAAGTTTTAACCGGACAAGCTTTGTCCGAATTAAAATTTTTCATTTTTAATCCTTTTTTATTTTTTTTTTCGAATTAATTGCTCTACTTCTAATTCTGTTGGGCAAAAAGTTATATATGTCCAAGCCTTGGTACTAATGAGAATTCGAGATATGTGCAAGTGATAAAATGACCTAATTCACTAGCTGTTGCCTGTAACATCGTTTTACGTTTACGTGGACTTTTTTGTGCCAAACGTCCTTACGAATATTATACATGCGAAAGTGTGTTTGTTTGTTAGTTTATTGTAAACTAGGTGCTGCTCGAGACTTCGTTTGCTTGGATTAAGGTTTTTGAATCCCTGCGGGAACTCTCTTATTTTCCGAGATAAAAGGTAGCGTATGTGTTATTCCAGACTATAAATAATCTATCTCTGTGGCAATTTCAGCCAAATCGGTAATTGGTAACCAACGGAACCCTATTACTAAGCCTTCGCTGTCCGTCCGTCCGTCCGCCCGTCCGTCCGTCCGTCCATCCGTCCTTCTGTCAGCGGCCTGTATCTCATGATCCGTAATAGTTAGAAAGTTAAAATTTTCAGAGAACGTGTATTTCTGTTGCTACAACAACAAATAATCACACTAATATTATAAAGGCGAAAGTTTGTATGTCTGTGTGTGTCTGTGTGTATGATTTTAACTCCTTCACGCCACAAAGAATGAACCGATTTGGTTGAAATTTGGAATGGAGATAACTTAAACCCAGGATTAAAACATAGATTTTATCCCGGGAAATTAAGGAGTTTCCGCGGGAATCGATCATCATCATCATCTAGTAAAAAAATAAATAAAGGGAACTCCCCTACTAGAAACGTGTTTTTTTTCGGCGTTTCTTGGTACGGAACCTTTCGTATACGAGTCCAATTCGCATTTGACCGGTTATTAAACTTTTTTCCTATATCAGGTTACGGCGTGGCTTTCGTCATCGCGGGGTGA
This sequence comes from Hipparchia semele, assembly GCA_933228805.2. Taxonomy (NCBI): domain Eukaryota; kingdom Metazoa; phylum Arthropoda; class Insecta; order Lepidoptera; family Nymphalidae; genus Hipparchia; species Hipparchia semele. Next base: position 10,897,523 of record OW121714.1, read on the forward strand.
TGGTGCTGCCGCGTCAGACATGCGGGCTGTTTACGCACACGCTGCTTTTGGAGCGGTATCCGGGCGGGCGGCAACGTCTCGACCGATCCATCCAGGGCGGGGAGCTGTTCCAGACACTTATTAACAACCCGGTTAGTAAATCTACCTCAAACAGCCTAGCTATACTAAAAGAGAAAGTAATATTTTGCTGTAATCCACGAAACCAGAAATCTGTATGGCAACACGCGCCGCCCGCGCCTTACCCCTATTGTCCTTATGTTTCTTCTATTCTAGAGAAACGATTGTCTAGAATTATAGAAAAAACACAGGAACAGCACAATACCAACACGCAGCGCCACACAAACGCCACAAAAACTTTTTTCTTTTGACTTATATCCCCTCCAAATAAGCGAAAAGCTTGTGAAGCTGACGTGTGGTTCGGCCGTGGTGTAACGGTTAACCCACTCGGGCGCGGTTCCCAGAGAGATGTGGGTTCGAATCCCGCCGGCCTCGGAATTTTTGATATGTATTTATAAAACTATTAGGTTATTTCTTTTAAGTGTAGGTTAACACTTCAATAAAAAAAAGCGAAAAGCTTGTTCTAGCCTCTAGGAGTGGGTACGACAATAGTGTAACGGGTGGGATTCGAACCTGCGACCATTCATTTTTCAGTCCGCATCTTTAACCGTTGGGCTATTGAGGCTAAATCTTTGAGGAAAAATCTTTCAAAACACACTCGACGTACGTTTCGCTGTGACACCGAAGCGTGATCAGTAGCCTAAGCACGAACTTTTTAACTCTCGAATAGTAAAGCTGAAGTTAACGCCAGCAAGAAATTTTATATGAAAATGACAGAAGTGCTCCAGCACTGGTAGCATGGGCAGGAGATAAAAGTTTTATCCCCTGATTTTTTATCCACTGACAGGGGATAAAATTATCTTTTTCCTATGCTAAAGCATGGCAACAGAGGAGAAGGCGATGTATATTTCTATAAGTATATCCACTGAGTGTTATTTCCGCCGCTGTGCCCATTGCTCGACGGGCGGATAAAGCTAAGCGAGGAGATAAACGTTTTATCCTTTTCCCGGGGATAAAATTTCTCCCGCCCATGCTACCAAGGCTGGTTTCTTGGTTTTATAGAACCTAAAAATAAACAGCTAGCGCAAAAAAGAGTTGAAGAGCTATTCTAAAATCGAATCTAAGTGAACTTGGTGTTTCGATTGGCATGTGCAGATTATAGAATTTTAGGTTTTTATAGGGGTAAAGGTTAAAAAATCTAAATGTGTCTCTTTAAATTAGCGGCAACCCATTCCTTCGTTAGTAACACATATTTCGTATGGCTATAGCAGAGACAGTAAATCCTGCGGTCAAATTGGCACTCGAAATTGTGGTTAGCGAATTTGTGCTTGCGCTGCGCTGTGGAGTGTACACTGTACAGTACAGCCACTTGAACTATGTTTCTAATTTCTGCGAGCATTCTATAAAGTGTTGTTACACATCTGTTACTGTGTACGAAGCTCGAACGAACTGCCTCGTTGATTTAGCGAGGTCTCGGGTTCGATTGTCGGGTCGGCAAAACATGTAATGGGTTTTTCTGTCAAGAATTTCTCAATACTAGCCCGGAGTTGGCCTCGAAGAGCCCGTAAAGCCGTCGGTTCTGCGCCTGATCTATCTCCGATCATGTCGGATTTCCGTCCCATCAAACTATGAGAGTGAGGGAATAAAGGGTGTACCTGTGTTTGCACACACACTTGTGCACTATAATATCTCCTGCGCAGATGACTAATCTCTGTGGAGATTTGCCGCCGTGGCCGGATTCGGTCGGGAGGGCGTTATTACGGTGTACGAAAATGACAAATGGTTGAATCCTTGACAAATGACTAAGGTACGAGCTACAAATGCTCTTAAAGGAACGTCTACCATGTTTCCTGGATGTTCAATTACGTAAACGATCTCTCCCTAATTGGCTCTGGGTATTTTAGGAGGCTTTGACAAAGCTTAAAAGAGCTTCAATAGCGAAATGGTTAAAGGTGCGGACTGAAAACTGAATGGTCGGTGATTCAATCCCCCACCCGTTTCATTATAATTGTCGTACCCACTCCTAGCACAAGCTTTACGCTTATTTTGAAGGGACGAAGGGAATATTTAGTATACAAAAATTCAAATGCCACTGAAAAGTATAAAAATAATTCTCGATAAAAAAGATGAGACCGATGCGCGACGCGAGGGTGAAACCCTATTACTAAGCCTCTTCTGTCTGTCAGCAGACTGTATTTCATGAACCGTAATAGATACTGAAATGAGTAGGTATTTCTATTGTCGCTATAAAACAAATAATAATAAAAAAGTTAAAAATTTAAAAGGGTCTCCATTCAATAACATTTTGTTTTTGCCCGATCTGCCACCTTATTTTTTTTAAATATATAGACTGCGATCTTACCTGATGGTAAGTGAAGATGCAGCCTAATTACAAACATATCGTCTCTTTCTAGATCGCTCACGCTAAAGCAGGGGCTCCCAAAGTTTTTTTTCGCACGCCCTATCCTTTCAAATGGGAAGCGTTATAAAAAACTGGGAATCCCTGCTTTAGCGTAAGCGATCGTAGAAAAAGATGACTTGTTTGTAATATGGCTAGGGCGGCTGGTGTGAAATCTTGTACGATGGTACGGAACCCTTCGTGTGCGGATCCACCTCGCACTTGGCCGGTTTTATCAAACTTTTATTTCAACATTTCTTAATCTAGATCAACGTGTTCATGACGCACATGTCGAACTACGGCAACGACCGCCTGGCGCTCTACACTTTCGAATCCGTCGTGAAGTTCCTGCGATGCTGGACCAACGTGCGCCTCGCGTCCGCGCCGCCGCTCGCGCTTGCCGAGAAGTACTTCCAGCTGCGACCCGACGAACTGAACCCGCTTTGGGGGGTGAGTATAATTATTCAAATTCAAAAATTAATTATTTATTTCATGTAAGCCAGCCTGTAGCTCTTATGACACGTCTTAAATCTACCACCAGTTCGGAATGCAGATTCTACTGAGGAGAGCCGGCAAGAAACTCAGCAGTTGCTCTTTCCAAAAAAAAATTTTTTACAATAGGTAACAAAAGTATGCTATGTATACAGTGCTTCCACAATGAAGCTTCAAAAATGCATGCGTAGGTACATACAATCCAACACATGTTAAGACGGGCAGACAAAGCAGACCCATTCCCGTTGGTGGCACCCGTTCATAAGCATTATGTATATCTATACAGGGTGTAAGGTTTAGAACATTGGATTGGTGCATCACACACAACAAACCATGACTGGTTTACGTGTGGAAACCAGCCCAGCAAAAAGGAGAAGAAAGACAAGGTGTAAGAGACACCGTAACGAAAATTGAAACCAGGTATTCAGTACATGATTCTGGGTCGCTCAGCGTTGGAACTTCATCGGTCACTTCGTGATTCTGACAATGTTTTTTTTTTTTTTTTTTCAAAGTATAATCTATCCCTGGGCCAAACAGCCAAATCGATTCAGTCTTTGCGGTGTGATTGAGTAACAAACATCCATACATCCAAGCTTTAGCATTTATAATATTAAAATAGGATTCCTGGTAAAGGCGATATAATAAAATATTACTAAGAATTTACATAAATGTAACGCTTGTATAACAACATAAGCTTACTTAATTCCAATAAAAACTAGTTCAATATTTGTCGGTATTTTATAGATTTCAGAATATCCGATTGAGTTATACAGAACTGTAGTACAAAGCGTGTCCACGCACTAGAAGCGGACAACAATGGGAAACGCTTGTCCATTGTTGAACCTCGGAGCTCGAGAGATTTGTGAATGAATATTCAGGGGCATCTAGCAGCGGGGAGTTTCGATAAGTCTTTATATTGACACTGAATGCCGTGTTTTGTTTTCGACACAATAAAACGTTCCGTGTAAAGCCTGCCCGGATCATTTTCACAGGAAATGTTAGAAATAAAATTGAGTACCTATGGAAAATATCAAACCGATTTTTTCTGTCTATTGCATATGATCTCTTTCTTATCCATAGAATTCCTCCAAAAGCATTTCTCTGATAGTGTAGAGAAATGTCATTTACTATTTCATAGTAAACCTTCAATGGATAAAAAATATATAATATGTCAGTGGCTTTCTCCTAAACTCTTCTCATTCGAGAAGAGAGTCGTGCACAGTATTGGGCCGGCAAGATGTTGAGATGAAATCTTTAACCATAATGAATAAATACGTCATAGAAAATAATTAATGGATCATAGAAAAATGAGCTTTTTTTCCTTGTTGTGCGATGTTTTATCCTATCCCTGTAGGAGGAAACTGTATATATTTTTTGGCTCAATGGATAAATAATATTTCAGTATACTCACTGGAGCATATACTCGTATTAATCCACACGCTGATACAATTTGCGGGATTGATTCCCATGCTGGCGTATGTCATACTCGTATTTGGTATATGTACGTAACTCCCGCAAAATATAAGGCCCACTCGATTCTATATGAATGAATATGGAACGAATAATCCACTCGGATATATTATTTTTATAGACGCGTGAATATATTTTACAAAACAAAAATTTACGGGTACAAAGTTTGTTACTTTTTAAAGCTTTCAGACATAACTATAATCTATCAGTAGATTCGCTAGCTGCCCGCGACTTGTTATTCCATATCCTACTCGTATATCGTCGGTCTAATTCATTAAAGGAACATTTCCAAAATCCTTTTCAAAAAAAAAATCAAATCAAGATTACTAAAAATTACAAATGACACCTAAATCTTAGTAACACAAAATGAAACTGTTGTAAATGTGCATAAGACTAAATAAAAAAATAATGAGCTTCTAAAATTTCCATATTTGACCGTCATTTACGTATTCGAAACAGTATATTTAGAAATGTTCCATTACATTCTCGGACGGACGATATTGCAGCTCAATGAACAAGTGAACATTTTATTTTTGTTTAAACAGAATCCATGCGACGACATCCGCCATAGAAAAATTTGGTCCAAGAGCAAATGGTGCGACACATACGACACGTTACCGAAGATCCTCGTGATCGGGCCGCAGAAGACCGGCAGCACCGCGCTCTACACCTTCCTGGCCATGCATCCTAACCTGGTGCCCAACCTGCCGAGCCCGACGACCTACGAAGAACTGCAGTTCTTCAACAATAACAACTATTTGAAAGGCTTGGACTGGTAAGTTTTAAAACAAAATTATGCGGCTACTGAATGACTTTTGAAAATTTTACACGCACGCACGGACACCTGACCGCACAAAACGCGCAAACAAACGCACACGCGAAATATATAGACGCACTCGCTTGTCTTTTAGCATTATTTGTGTCTACGAGCTGGTGGACCTATTTTCCGACATACAGTTTTAACTACATAATTCGGAAAACAGGTTCACAATGTTGGCAACTCATATAACTATAATAATAATAAATAATAATCAATCAGTTAACCTACATTTTAATATTAATGAGGTTAATCGTGTCATGTTACTGTTGCAGTTGAACAAACAAACTTTTTTTATCTTTATCTTTTTTAATGGACACTGCGACTGAGAGTTATACAGCTTGCCCTGACTTAGCTCGGACTTCAGACAAAGTTAAAATGGGATACAAAAATCATCCATCTCAAGTACTGGGCACAGGTTTCCTGTCGAATGTGAACGGTTTAGTCCATAGTCCATCCTGAAAATTTTCTCACAATGCTTTCCTTCAAGCGTGTGATATTTTACTGCTGAAAACGCTCATAACTCCAAAAACGGATATGGGATCGAATACCGGACCCCCCGAAAAGAAAAACCCGAAAATGTCCGGACATAAATCTCCTTATCTCGTTTTAACTCGGTCTTGAATCGTAGCATAGTGAGTGCGATCTATAGATTTCATCCTGAGTGAAACTTTTTCCCGTAAAACTGAAGCAGTTTCCCGGGAAAATATAACAAACATAAAAACGCAGACGCCCTGACTGTTTTTTTACTATCTGTCATACTATTGGATGGTTTTTATAACTCTATTCGTCGTCGACATACGTCTTTTTTATTGATTTCCATACGCTCTCGGTGTCATGTCAGATTCTATCTATCTATATGGCGGGGGTTTGCTTGGAAGTGCGAGGTTGCCCATTTTAGCCTGGGACCCCCACCAATAAAAAGTTCTTCGAACCAGTCCAGGTTATCTGATCATGTGCCCTGCACATTGCTTCTGATGGATCTATGGATACACAAAACTTTACAGCACCAAAACAAAAGCACAAAGGGTCAATGAAAATAAAGTACAATATAATTACAGACCTCTGTCAAGAAAGAGAGTAGCCCTCGAAACACTAGTTTCCTTGACACCTCAATAAACTTTGTGCTCGTTCGAGTCTCCGCCATTTCTCAACACATAATAAAAATAAATAACCTGATTTATGTTACGTGCAGGTTGACTATGAGGGTCGTGAATAAAATATGAAATTCTGAAGCACTCTCACGGCGCAGACCTTGAACCTTGTTAGAGTACAAGCTTCTACTTTGACACGTATGGACGATATTATTTGTTGCAATATAATGTAATATAAGTGCTCACACTTATAGCTTTTTGTCTCCTACGTTTTATTATTCTTCGTCATGGCAAACTCAAAAGAAAGTGTTATGATCTTAGCAGTATGTGTCTGTACGTAACTATTTACGTATGTTCCACATTAGCGCATAAACTACTGAATCGATTATGATAAATGAGGCTATTCTAAAACTTTTCCATACAGAAAACAACCTAGTAAAATTAAAAATATTTATACTAAAATACATTTCATCATAACATTTGTACATTGTTGGCGTTAATGTGTTTTCTGGCGCGTTCAGAGCGGAATAGTCAAACAAACAGCTAAACAATGTACCTAGTAGTATAAATAAATACTGCGGATTGAATTTGGCTCCAACATTTACATTACAATAGTTTCGCTCTTTTACAACTGCCATTCAATTTCGATTACTTCGGAGCCAGAAATTCTAGAACCTGCAAATGAACTTGCACCAAACTTGTTCGAGTTTGAAAGTTTGGTGGGAGTTGGATTTAATCAGTTTTATTTCGTTAGAAAGGGCTACATAATATAATAATATGTATAATCAGAATTATTTTTAAACAATATAACATCACTTGCTTTATCCGTGAAGGAAAGTATTCGATGAGAGACTAGCGAGCGATGGTCGAAGTTTTTGTATTTGGTATTGGATTTAGTGGTTACACGAATCGGGCTAACATGCGTTATCCTCTTATTTTTTGTTGTGATCACATCCCAATTCTCACTTGGTCAGCATCGTTTTCGGTTATACGCGATGTTGTTGTCTACATTAGCAGTCAACTTGTTTACATTACACAAGATTCGTGTTCGCCCGAACACATCGCAATTCAAGGAACCGTTTTTTTTTGGCTGATATTTGGAATTTGGCTGAAATTTGGAATGGAGATAGCTCATTTCCATGATTAAAACATAGGCTACATTTTATCCCGGAAAATTTAAGAGTCCCTACGGGAATTTAAAAAACCGTAATTCACGCGTACGAAGACGCGGGCATCATCTAGTTTCTAAATGACGACAATATCGAATGAAAACACTCAGCTAAAATATGGCGGAAATCATTTAGTGTCAGGCGACATATTATATTAATATGGAATAGACACGTTACATTCACCTATACGTACGCGCTTTGTAACTTTATCGCCGCTAACGTGTAATAACTTTTTGACAAAAGATGTCATATATATCATTTCGCACGTTTCCTTTCGTGAGTTAACTTCTCGTGAAAGACATGACAAGGTTCAATTTGTTTCAGTCGAACTGCTGTATGAACACGGTATCTTGCCTGCTATTTATTGTAAAAGTTGTTATCGCTTTCACGGCCTTTCTTATTGTGTTTTAGTAGTCTCTTATTAGCACTTATCTCAGCGTTAAAAAAAGATTTTTGTTACCTTCTTACGGCCCAACCGTTTAATCTATCTCGTCGGTATTGCTAGTAGTAACACAGGATTGCTAAAGTTTAACTGTAACGTATTTTGCAAAACTTAAACTGAGACACAAATTTAAAAAGAGCATTTTAAATACAGCTAATATGGTAGGGATTTTAAACTCCCTAAACGCTATTCGTGTGGTGCCAACTCGGCAAGGACAAAGTAAGCGGTTGTATTTTCTGCACGCAACCACATGAGTAAATAACCGACCAGAGACAAAGCTTCATACGGCTAAATATCCATGGCGTGTATTTTCTCTTCGCACTGGAACTATATACTAGTGCCTTACACCGACTTGACCAGTGGAAAAGTTTACAAGGTCTGTGCGACGCGCATTTTTATAAAGCAATATTTGAGATGATATTCCAAAGTTTTCTATCATATCGCACACCCATATCAAAAGTTAAAACTCTCTCTCTTCTCTGTTACCTAGACGAAAAAAGTCGGTCTGAATCTTGGTAAAGATATTATGATTGTCAATTTGATTTTAGGACATATTTTACAACATATTTATGACCTAAAATAAAATTGACTTTAATAACTTTACTGACAAAAGACTCGGAAAGACGTTATACGTTTTTACCACTAAAATAATATTTTTAATTTTCTCCGAAGAATGTTTCATGAAGCTTTTAATATTATTCGTACCTAACTTTGTATTTCTTCAAAAACAGATATATAAATTTGGCATGAAATATTTGGCATCATTTAACTTATTCTCCGGTACCAATTCTACCAAAATAGGTACAAATTATGCATAATGCTTAGCAGCGTTGCCTCTGTTCGATTAGTTGGTCATGTGACGAAACTTTGCGATGGGAGTACCAAGTAATACTACGTTTATAGGCGTACCGAGTCAGATGTCCCCAATCGATCCACGCGGTGACAACACTTAGTGCTTGTAAATAAAACGACGATCATAAAACCGTTTTATCGTTACCGCTGAAATACTTTTCAAACCGAGACGAATGTTTGATGAAGCCTCTAAATGTTCGTACCGCTTTTGTTCTTAAGCAGTTTTGTTTTAAAATACTCCGTCTGCAGTAATAGACTTTTATGCCCTTTATTTAACGACTTTACTTTGAAAATGAAAGAAAATATGAATGTCGCTTTTTGTACGAGCTGCAATGAAAATATAAACGGAACTCATTACCCGCTTTTTAAATTAAAACTCGTTTCAGTTCGTACCATTGGTTATTATTATACGAGTACATTCAAGAGCAGTTTAAACTCCATTCACGGTATCTGAAAGGATTCAGAATCGATTACAGCTTTTTAATATGGAATATGAGGCATTGGCTGTTTTCAAATAGTAATTCGTAGAATTGTAATAGACGTGACGAGAATATCCGTGACGAGATAGTCCTTTACTGCTGTCGCACCTGATGATACGTGCCCATTCAGCCTAAGATGGTAACTTTCCTGGAAGGGAAGTTTTAATTAAACCCACACCCCTTGCCGAATGCTAAATCGCTTGGTGGCACGTCTTTGATGGAAGATTGGTAACTAGGCATAGGCAAAGTCTCTCACCAGACCAGTGACATTTCAGAAATTACAATTTCGAAATTTTCCCCGCCGGGAATCGAGCCCGGGACCTTTAAGGACCAGCGGTCACCACTGCGCGAGGAGTTAGTTAATATTTTAATATGACCATGTATTCTTCCGTCAGGTACTTGAGCTTCTTCCCGCCCAAGCAATCCAACAGCACACAATTGACGTTTGAAAAGTCGGCGACGTATTTCGACGGTGATTTAGTCCCACGGCGCGCGCACGCGCTGCTACCGAATGCGAAGATCATCGCCATCCTCATATCACCCTCCAAAAGGTAAAAAAATCAAACACTCACCCTTTTTTTCACCCCATCTTCTCTTTTTGTCATCCGATAGACGTCCACTGCAGGACAAAGGTCTCTTGCATGGACTTTACTGATACCACTGATAACATTTCATAAAGTCTGAAAGAGAAGAGAAGAGAAGATTCTGGATTGAGCTCAACTGGCTAGAGTGATCCGGCGGGGAGCGGCAAAAGTGGAATCACGAAAAACGGGCGGTTATCGTCTACTTGCGGAAAAAGTTTCCAGAATGAAAAGAGAAGAGAGTGGTCTGCCAACACTGGGCTTTCCGGTGCGGGTTGCCACTACTACAACTTGGGACACCATCAACCATCTTTGTTCTTTCTTACATCTTACATCTACTTATGATAAAAATAGACAAGACCGTAATAAACCTAAAGCATTAATTTTTAAGACAACACTAATTACTGCGAAATCTCGAAACACCACATTCTACAAAATGCACAAGGCTTTATTACGCAAAATGTAAGTTTACAAAGAGAAATGCAGCTTTCATAAAGCTGAAATCAAAAGACGGGGTTTAAATACTTAATTCTTGTTTTCCTCGGGTAATTCTGGTTCAAGTAAATAGCAACATAAATATCGGAGCCAACCGCGCTACTATGAAAAAATCTCATTTGAGGAAACTGGTAGGAAATTAGTAGCGTGCCGTAGCAAGGTTAATTTCGGTCTTACTGTATCACTCCCTAAACAGCCAATGAAACGCTGCCCCCAACCTTCGCTGCATATTTCTCTCGAGACCATTTTCTTGGTTTGTTGAAATGAAAACTTGACTGAGTGCCCGTTGTAGAGTCTACGTTATTTTTACAAATGATATTAAAAAAAAATGCATATTTAACTATGTATCTAATGCAATATACATCGTTAAAGTCAAGCGCAGCCTGTCTCGCTATAAAAAAAACTATATCTAGACTGGGGTTGACGACAATCAACGATGGAAAGCACTGATGAGTTCTAGATTGGAGCGCACTTGCCTAGAAAATGCCTAGTCATTTTTGCCTTGCCTCGCAGACTCCGGAAGAGCGGTACCCACACCTTAGGGGTTCGTTTCACCAACGTCGAACTAAAACGTTTCGTATGTATTTGATCCCACATTGTATTTACACTCTTGTATTTGAACCCACAGAACACGATCTTGTGGCGCTTGTATCCAATGGCTGCCAGTGAATTGTTTGTCCATCCACCTTTTGGGCCTGTAGACTGTATGAGACTGTCAAACTATTATGGTTTTCGTCGTTAGCCGTCACGTCTTGATAGACGATTCACGCATTGTCAAGGCGACACTTTTTTCTATCACTATGATAGGCGAGTGACATTTACGATCACAAATGGGGCAGCTGGCCCAGTCGCCATGGTCGACACAAACAAAAGAGCCGTTTGGATGTCACTTTACTGTCCCGGTTTTATTAAAAAAAATTGAGAACCTGCTTTTTTTTCGTTGGTTAATTAAATATTGACTGTGTCAAGAACCTTCTATTCGATGAGAATTTTCCTCCGAGTATTTGCTCGAATCAAATTTAATTTAATTTTGACATTTAAACGTACCTCTCGATAGTTTCTGCAAGTTATAGGCGATCCATTCCATTAATACTGTTGGTAGCATATTGGAATAACATTTCCTATTCAGTTACGAAATAAGTTTAGTATTTCTGAGGCTTATACGATACTCAGTAGGTACAAAGGAATAGTGCAAGACATTGATATGTACATTGCAAGATATTGATACGTACCTTCTATTATTTAAACCAGTCCGAAAAGTACCATACTGATAAAATTGTTACATTGTTGTTAGTTTGTTGGTTTGTCCCTTAATCACACAAAACGGAGCAAAATACGGATTGTCGTAATTTTGCTTGGGTAAAGTTGAGGAATTGAATTGGCAGACGAAAACAAAGTTTTCGCGGACCTCCACCTAACTCCACGCGGATGAAGTCGCGGGAAAAGCTAGTAATCTAGTAAAAACTTTTTAAAAAAAGCTAGTAACTTAGTGAAAACTTTAAAAATATAATGTTCATGCAACAAAATAACTTCTATATCTATGCTTGACAATATAAACAATTATTTTATAGGCAGCAAAATAACAAAATGTTCACAATTTTACAAACAAGCCTTTCCATGGCACATCTACTCGTATAACAAAACTAATACAAACAAAAACATATTTACGTGGTTGCTTTTAATTAAATTAATGTATTGCATCGCACGACATCACAACGAAATATCGACACATTTGCCATTCGATACTTTCATAACTAGGTTTAGTCACCGCCAAACATATCCTACTAATCTATCACACAATTACAGCTATCAGATTTTTGCTTGGCAAACATCCTTACTAATATTATAAATGCAAAAATGCGTTTATTTGTTGGTCTGTCCTTTAATCACTCAAAAACTACACGGTTTTCGGGTATGTTTTATTTCATCTATCGCGGGGATTTTTTTCTGGTGTTCTGCGCACAGTTAACGCATTTCTGCGAGCAAAATCTTGTTAACTATTTAAGACAAAAAATAGACTTATAACTCACTCCTCAGGATTGTACGGAGTGCAATTTTCGTACACTCCTTTAAAACGCCAGTGGGATATAGTATTTATTCAACGCATTGTTGTAGAGCTTACTCGTGGTACCAGCACATCCGCTCGCACGGGGACCCGGTCGCCAACAATTACACGTTTCACACCGTCATCACGGCAAACGACTCCGCACCAAAAACTCTTCGAGACTTGAGGTATTTATTCAAAATCATAGTCAGGTATCTACTTTTTTGCTGTCTTTTAACGTACTATTTCCAAAAAATATGAACAATTTCAATAAACCTTTTATTTATTTGAAAAGGTAACGTCTTTTGAAAATCTTCGGGGATTCAACGAAGAGAGAATTAAATATACTTTTGACAGTGTTGTTCTTTCACAAACTTACAGTTAAATGACATAGATAACAACGTGTTATTTACTTTGGTATTGACGGGCAATTGTACCATGGTTGTAGACTTGTAGTATAAAGTTAACGCATTTGGAGCTCGATTCTCAAGAGATGTGGCTTCGGACATGTATTTAAACATGTATTTGATTAGGAACCGTTGCTTGAACCCGGGCAAGTACAGCCACTACCTGGAGCGCTGGCTGGGCGAGTACAGCGCTCACCAGCTGCACGTGTTGGACGGTTCGCTGCTGCGCGCCGAGCCGGCCGCCGCGATGAACGCGCTGCAGAAGTTCCTGAAGATACCGCACCTTGACTACCAGAAGCTCCTCAAGTAAGTGCAGCAGTGAGGCTGACCTAGCCGAATACAATAATAATGTCCTCCCCACCGAATCCTTCGGCGAACCGAAAATGTTCGAAAAACTGATGCTCGTTAGGGTCCCGAAGTGCTGGAGTGGCATCTCTGTATTAGGAAGCGCAATGTTGGTAGTCCCAACATTAGGTGTACCGAGGTCTTCAAACAAGTTGCAGGGAGCCGCTGGATGCAGGTAGCTCAAGACCCAGGCCCGTGAAAATCCTCGCAAGAGACCTTTGTGCAGCAGTGGGACGTCTTGATTAAGAAGAAGAACCGAATCCGGTCACGGTAATCTCCATAGAGATTAGCCATCTGCACGGGGGATAGTATAGCGCACACAGGTGTACTCTCTATTCCCTCACCCCCATAGTCCGATGGGATGGAAATTCGACAAGGCCCTAGAGAGATCAAACGCCGGACCGACGGCTTCACGTGCTCTCTGAGGCACGGGCGGACAAGTACAACGGCCGATAATTCAGTTTCATCAGCCTAAGTACTTCTGTTAGTAAAGATCTGTGTTTAAACTGTACACCAGTCCATTATCCTCGAGGATATAAATCTATTTACTCATGATGTCAGTCATCGAAGGCATAAGTAACCGGGATTGGATTTAGTGGTAATAGTTGAAAAAGCGCGTTATAAGTTTGCTAAAGCATACGTTCGGTTTACAAATGGCCGTTTTTGTTACAGATATGACCCAAAAAAAGGTTTCTTCTGCCAAGCGGTGAGCAATGAGAAAACCAAATGCCTCGGCAAGTCCAAAGGACGGATATACCCGCCCATGGAGGAGCGATCGGCTAAGTTCTTAAGGCGTTACTACACGCCGCACAACACCGCCCTATCCAAGTTACTGGTGAGGCTAGGCCGGCCCGTGCCGCAGTGGCTTAAAGATGAACTCTCGAACGGATAGCATTACTCACAACCTAAGAGGTTGGAACTAAATAGAAAAGTGCATGGACTTATCAGAGTCTGTGTGGTGGCGATACCCTGACCGTTAGGCTGAGGCTACATTAGACCGCGATGCGGACGCGGCTCAGAAAGCCACATCCAACAAGTATAGTATGGATAAAATCAACGAAAATGCTGTAGAAATTACACATTAATTATTCACAGCCATATCAAAACGATTTAGGTTGCACTGCAATCAATGATTTAGGTGGCTAAACTGTAATCAACAATTTAGGCAGCTACGCTAAGCAGGGATTAAGGCGGCTACACTGTTAACAGCTATTTAAGTGACCAAACTGTATGCAGCGGTTTAGGTAGCTACAGTGTAATCAAAGATTCAGGCTATACTGTAACCTACTAATAACATACAAAGTTCTGTCATAACGTGATGTTCCTAAAGATCGCGGCGTTAGTTCCGACTTTGGCCACGTGCCAAAAGATATTTGTCGCACTGTATGTGTCGCCAACCACTTCGCGGTCCGATGTGTCCTCAGCCTTAGTCCGGATCGCTACAACAGTCCAAGTTAAAAACTGTGGACTTAGCAATACTTAAAATGTTGTTTTTAATGTGTTTTCAATGTGAGAGTATCATTGTTGAGAGATATATCTGTCTATCGAATCTTGTAAAATAAAAATTTCAGAGTTTTAATTGTAAATTTTAAAAAACATTTCGTTCTTGCAAATCGAGAATGGAGTGTTTTCGAGTTTAAATCGACATTTTATTTTAATTTTATAGTTTTTAAGACTATAACAATGTTCATAATAATATTATGGATTTTAATGTTACGAGTACATATTGATTTTGCTTGCCCGATTTTTGTAATACTTAGCCAATACGCTTCCGATGCGCTGTTACGGTCTCATGTTACATTTATACATAAAGTTTTAGTGTCTAAATCGCACACAAACAACAAAGGCTCAAGGCGCAATGCGGCGGAGCGTAGGCGGAGACGCGTCTTATTTAAAAATGGAGTGAACTTTATATCATTGTAATAGAATTATACTAGTACGTACCACGGTGATTGTTTTAGTTGGAATTGTCCATGCAGCTGGATCGAAATATCGACAATTCTAACTAAAACAATCACCGTGGTAAGTACTCGTACTCATATAATTCTATTACAATTATGTCTAAACCACGAATCAAGTCTAAAATCTTTTGAAGATAGGGGAGATATTAACTCCCCGTTACAATGTGTAAACAATATGTATGCTGTGTTAACCCAGATTAAAAATAAGCGCGAATGCATATGACACTAAGGGCCTGTTTAACAATCGCCGAATAGTGTTTAACCGACGAATAAAGTTGATGTCAAAATTTGTTTAAATGATAAATGAGATGGTAAAATAGATAATACGTATATTATAGATACAGAGCTCAGTTTCCTTTGCAACATTTTGCGAAAGACGCATTTTTGTCATTGTCGTCAACGCTTCGACTTTTCCGCAATGTGCTTTGAACCATAGTCAAAGTTTTTAAAGCAGAGTATACGAAAGATACGTAGACTATAATTATGTTTAGGTGCTATTTGTTATGACGTTAAGTACCGATCCGTATAGGACAATACAATGTTTTAGTTACTAAAACTAACTATCACGTTCCGTGCTACGTGAGTGATCGGTCGTGTAAACTACGTTACTATAATGCTGATCGCACACTTATGAAAAGCACTAAAAAATCAGTGCACGCCGAATACACATGCCAAATAATTGCGGCTCATGCTTATAACTTTAACATTTTATACGGTCTAATAGATAAATGAAAAAGTGTGTTTGTTTATTAGTTTGTTCTCCAATGGTTTTTGCTACCTTTTACCAGCCAAAAAGTACCATACTGATAAAAGCTTTTCATTGTTGTCAGTTTGTTGGTTTGTCCCTTAATCACACAATAAGGGAGCAACGAAGGGATTATCGAAAACAAAGTTTTCGTGAATCTAAAATTACCTAACTCTACGCGGACGAAGTCACGGCCTTTAAAAGCTAGTAACCGATATTAATATTTCTTTCTGTAGAACTTTTCCACGAAAAATATTCAGACACAATGACGTCACAGCCATAACTTACCTATTATTGCTATCGCTTTATGGTTACAACAAATCGCTCACTTAGAACGGAACGTTACATTTAAGTTATCTGAAAGTTAAGCGTCGTAAGTAAGTAGATTTGCCAAACTTTCCTAACGTCCTGATTCCATGGAGAATTGTGCTGAAATGATTCTTAGTACACGCCACAAGTACTAACCGCTTTCATATTTTATTTATCATGCAAAGGCTTTTCCTTTCTTGAAAATTAAAACATATGAACAAGTTTTTGTTCACTTTTATAGGGTTACCCGAAGAGTAACCAACGGGACCCTATACAAAGCCTCCGCTGTCCGTCCGTCCGTCCGTCCGTCTTTCAGCGAGCTGTATCTCATGATCCGTAATAGGTAGACGGTTGAAATTTTCAGAGAATATCTATTTTGTTGCGACAATAACAACAAAAAATAAAAATAAATTGAAAATTTAAGGCGGCTCCTCTACTAAACGTGTTTGTGGTTTTTTTCGGCGTTTTTTGGTATGGAACCCTTCGTATGCAAGTCCGACTCGCATTTGACCGGTTATTTTTAAGGCAAGATAGTCCTTGAGTGCAATCTTGGCTAGTGGTAACTGACGATGCAGTCTATCGCCCGGTTCCTACCTAGCAACTTGTAACTTGTCAAAAAATCCATACAATTTTTGACAAATAACAAGGTTGCTAGATAACTTAACGACAGATTGCAGATAAGTATCAAAGGTCACATTTCGTTCTAACCTGTGGTTTTTTGTAGTTTTGAATATTCCACGGATAATTTCGACTTTAGGTCATTAAATAATTTTGATAAAGTATTTAAATAAAAAATGGATTTTTAGATATTATTTATTTCGTGTCGTTAAAGATTACAGAAAAATATTTGAACCCAGTTTTAACAACACGTATATTCCCTATGATACCTAATATTGTTGTAGTTGGCAAGCCTACTTTCCAAGGTGCAGTACGAGATGACGTAATTTATTAAACAACGCTTTATATGGTTCGTCTCATTTCACGCACGTCGGAAACGCTTAATTTAGTATTTTCACATATACGTACCTGATACAATTTGTACATTTATAGTTAATTTTATATCTACTTTTTGTGACTAGATTTTTGTGAATTTTAACGCTATAGTCCCTTTGTGCCATCGCCAATACATTTACACTTACGTACACACAAATTAATATGCCATGAAAAATACAGTACTCGGCAGTAAAAATTACACTTCGGCTTCGTAGAACGTTGTCTCTTTCACATGTTATGTTCTATGTTATTATGTTCTTCTGCCAAGTGTAAAATCTTATGTTTCTGGGAAAAAATTGATTAAGTATGACTGTATATAATGTCTATATGTATGAATGACAGAGAAAAAACTAGCTAATTCCTTCGATGTATAACATTCACTTTCGGGTACTGTATGTTAAGTTACTTACTTTTCTTGCTTCTTACTTGCTGACGAAATAGAATACGTTAATCTCCCAATTGCGTTTTATTTTTTCTGACTACTGAAATAGTCTATGCATTTTAATTCGGTAGGAGAGCTTCTTACCTTTTGGCCTTACCTTATATTTGTTGTTAGGATAAGTTTTATTGTTAAATATTGTTTTAAAAACATCTGGTTTTAATTTATAATTTTTTAAAATTCATAAAAAACATCATGAAAGTTAGCGTAAGTACAATAAAATTCATGTAAACAGGCAGCTCTAGATAATACTTATTAGTATTACCTTTTAAATTATTTTGTTAATTTAATTTATATTATGTTGTATTTTTAAATTAATAACAATTTACAAATCAATTGATAAACTGTAAATCGTTTTTTTATTACGAACAATAAAAACTAGCCTCGAAGAAAGTAAGTTAATTTATTATTTTATAATTCAATTTAAGCCCACGCAATGCATTTCTTTGTCCATAAAGTTACCTTTTACCGTAGAAAGTGTGTAGAAATAGAGATCCGAGTTTTAAATGCATTCTACACGTATCATATTGATAACGCTAGTAAATAGGCACGTGATTTAAGTGCTTTCTGGATTGGGACTCGTTTTTATATTACGGAGTGTAATTGCGACAAGTAATGACCTTACAATGTATTAGAGTTCATACAGACTGTCTGCATGAACTGCAAGATAACTGCAAAATTGCAGTTTGGGTTGGTGTGAATCTGATATAACTGCATCATGACAGCAGACCCACTGTGTAGTCGGTATGTACGTTGCTTTAAATAAACTTCATAATCGAAAGTTCCCGGTATTTTGTCGCTTGATATCACGATACGGCAGATAAGGGACAAAATGACATACTTTTAAACGATTGACAGCAGCAAGTGCCACCGCGGATGTACAGCACCAAGATTTAGGAAAATATCTTTATTGTAAAATCACAAATTCCAAGATATACTATTTTGTCGCCGAAATAGAAACGTTAATGGGATAAGATAACGATGTCTCGGGGTCTTATGGTAGTGCAGTTTGACGCTGTATAGCAACCATGCCCAGAGTGCAATTTTGCAGCTGACTTGCAGTCCGAGTGCAAACCGTCTGTGTAGACCTTCAAACGTAAATTATTTGGAATATATTTTGATATGCATGAATTTATTCGCGAGGGATATGGTCTGAAATTTGTTATAACAGAACTATATGTAAAAGAGCCTAGTAGACATTGGTCCAACGCGCTTGGCGAATGCACTCGACGAGATAAAAATTTACGAACCTGTACATTGTACAAGGCCACATGATGTAAGATTTCCTGCATGCGACATGCAATTAGAGCTGGCCAGCTCACCGATTTCGAGAACCTGCAGATTTTATAGAAACAGAAACAAAATTTACAATTTTTGACCGATATTCGTCGAACGTATTAGACCAGTGTGTACTGAAGCCATAATAGATGTTGGTACTTAAACTTGTCGACTTGTAAAAAGTTTTATTTCCGACGAAAAATAGACTATAAATTTATTATAAAATTATAAAGTGAATAATTGAATAAACTGTAAATTAATAATGTTTTTTATAAGTATGTATTATATATTATAAATATTATATTTTTCCGTTTTTTAAACAAAGCTTTATAGAGTTAGAGTTTTATGTCTACACTTCCGACGTTTTTGATGGATTGTGAAGTGGTGTGTTACGTAGAAAATGGCCTTAAAATTTTCTATAGAAATTCTGTTTCATCTTTCTAGTTCAAGTATAAATGTTTGTAAAAAGCCGTATTTTAAAATTGGGGATTTTTTCACATACATTTTGATTAAATTTTATTTATGTTATTATATAATTATTATTCATTTATTATATTATAATAATTAGGCTTAATATTGTAGCCTGAAATTCATCTACGTGTTTTACGTACCTACCTAATTCATTTAAAGAAATTAATAATTTTTCAAATGACTGCTATGGAAATGTGTTCTTTATGAGAAATTAATACATCACTTATTTTATTAAATGATTTAAAAAGTAAATATTTACCGTGTTTTAATTAAATATAACCTACGCCTACGACCGACTATACTCGGACTTATAATTCGATTCCACATTTGACATTAGCTACTGTCATTTTGTAAAATAATGATACCACATATAATAGTGTAGTGATGAACACAAAAATCGATAAACAATCGCGATTTATGTTTATGTAATCATAATATTGGTGTGCCAATTAAAGACTAAATTATTGATTTTTATTTAAATAAATACATAATTATTCATAATAATTATTTATTAAACTAGCGGCACGCTATGATGGCCGGTTTGACACATTACAATAGTGATGTGGAATGTCAATTTATTCTCGAACAAAAAACAATTAAGTTTTGTTTTTGTACCTGATTAAATAGGTAAAATGTATATGTTTATTTAATTTATTTGAACGAACTGAATATTTGAACGAAAATGAATATACATACTTTATATGCACACAAGAAACATATGAATACAAAAGATACCAAAAAAGGTGCCACAAAAGGCCATAATTAATCAGATTCGTCCATACTACTATTTTCACTGTCGTCACTGCTATCATCACATACATTAATAATTATATGTTCGTTTTCTATAATATTATCTATTTTCACATCTCTTTCATAATCTTCCCTTATTAATTTAACAGTTCTATTCACAACCTTTTCCCAGTCTCCTTTAGTCACATGTTCACAAGCTTCTTCTAATAATTTTAGCATTTTTTTTGTGGTAAATGGGGGTTCTGTATTGTGTCTTGCAGCATATCCCTTAATTTGAGCCCACACCAACTCAATCGCATTATACTCACAATGGTAAGGCGGTAACCGTATAACTCTGTGCCCATGTTCTAATGCTATTTCGTCAATGACGTATCGGATCTTGGTTGGTTTGTTTTCTTTTAAAAGACGTACTAATTCCGCTTTTAACATATTCATGTTTGCATCTACGCCATTTTTACGAAGCCATGCGACGATATCAGCTTTCTTTTGGGATTGGGCAGGTGGCTTGTCAATTTGCATCGAGTGGTATGGGGCGTTGTCCATAATTATAATAGATGGTTCAGGGAGGCTACACAACATTGAGGTAAACCATTCAGTAAACTTTTCTCCATTCATGTCTTCATGATAGTCTCCAGTGGTTTTTGACGCAAAAGCCATGAGAGAACCTTCGACAAACCCGTTGATGGTTCCGGCGTGACAAATTATAAGTCGCGATCCTTTTCCTACAGGAACTTTGGAAGTAGATGCTGCTGTGTCATCGTTCCAAGAACGGCCTACAGTATGGTTAGCATTAAGCCATGTTTCATCCAAGAACACAACATTTTGCCAATTTTTGATTTCTTTCACTTGCCGTAAAAAAGTATACCTTGCCATCGCTATATCAAATCTTTCCATCAATATTTTGCGTTTGTTACATTTTTTGTATCGAAATCCAATGGTCTTCAAAATCTTCGTTAAAGAACTTTCCCCACCGAAGAATAATCCAGCTTCCTTCAGTGAATGCACCAACTTTTTTCTTGTTGGATACTCCTTCTGTAAATAGTAGCCGTAAACATGTCTTCGGATAGCATCGGCATCAAAGCTATCGATGCCTACGACTGGTTTTGCTCGTTTTCTCTTTTTTGGTGTGTGAAGTTTATTTTCTTCTGTGCCAGTCTCGCCATATTTTTTTTTAGTTATCCGTCTAACAGTTCGTTGTCCAATATTAATCGCATCAGCTACGCGTTCAACCACTGACGTTATAGGTAAAATTGGCCCTCCATTTTGAGCTTCACGATCGAAATAGTTACGAAGGCGTATTACGAACTCACGTGTCTGACTATTTAGAACAGTTCTCTGCGTACGTTCGGTCATATCGACGAAATCCACAACAAAGGGCTTGAACAGAGTCCAAATTAACGAGCAAGGGTCAACAGTAATGCAGTATCAATATTTGAAATCCAAAGCCAGGTCAAAACTATATCACAATCGCATTGCACTGACAGTTTATACTTTTCGAAGCAACGTCAATTCGAAACTGCTTTGTTTTGCATTGAGCATTGACGCGAGTTTGCCGGAGGTAGTAGTTGTGCTAGCCAGCGATCCTATGTGACGATCGTATTAGATTCCATTTTTAAAAATTTATTGATATTTTTTTGCGATTTCAGAGGTTTGTCCACATAGTGAAAATTGTTCATATTCACAAGTACATTCACCCCTTAAATGGTGCAAACTGATTTTTCTACACTTGTATACATTTAAGAAATCAATTTAATAAATAAATTTTGAGTCCTAAACCTAAAACTACATTCGATAAAATTTATGAATCTCTGCACATCACTATCGTCAATAAAGTAATACAATTATTTCCTTCAAAGTCGTTATCAATTAATACGGAACTTCATGAGAAACTACATTCGATAAAATTTATGAATCTCTGCACATCACTATCGTCAATAAAGTAATACAATTATTTCCTTCAAAGTCGTTATCAATTAATACGGAACTTCATGAGCGGATAAACGTCAAACCGGCCATCATAGCGTGCCGCTAGTGTAATTAGTAACCGCTGCTTTATTTTATAAAAAGTTAATATTTTTGTTTTTTATATTAAAAACAAAACTTATAATAAAAGAGCCTATATATCCCATGTTGTCAAAGAAGAGAAAAAAATGAGTAGGCTAGATATGTTAATTGACAATATCACAGACACATTTATAATAAATGTTACAGAAAGTGACAGCGATAGCGATGACGGCGACGATTTATAAAATAAAATATTACCATAATACATCTATTTGTTTTATTTCTCATGTTCCTTCATTTTCACATTTATTTATTTATTTCACACACAATTATTAAAGAAAACTCTCATATCCTTAATAAAATTAATCGTCATAACTAAATTATCCGATCAGAAATATTTAATTTCCTGATATAGTACTTAGTTTCTATTATTCCATTTCTCATGGTATTTTTCGTATTTAACGATTATCTTATGTTTTTCAATGTAGATACGTTTTGTTTGTAAAAAAATCAGCAAGAAATATAAAAATCATTGTTCTGCGTTTAATTTTATTTTATTAAAATGATTTATAAACAAATTAGAACATAATGATTCAAACATAAATTATTAAAAAATCTCAGACTTAAAATTTCAATGATTTAATCATAATCATAGAGCGTGCGAGCTCACCACCACTCATCACCACCAATCACCACCCAGTCATCACCACCCATCACCACTCATCACCACCCCCTCATCACCACCCATCACCACTCATCACCACCCACTCATCACCACCCACTCATCACCACCCACTCATCACCACCCACTCATCACCACTCATCACCACCTATCACCACTCACTCACCACCCATTCATCACCACTCATCACCACCCGTCACCACCCATCATCACCACCCACTCATCACCACCCATCGCCACTCACCACCACTCATCACCGCCCATCACTACCCATCATCACCCATCACCACACATCATCACCCACTCACCACCTACTCATCACCACCCATCACCACCCATCACCACCCACTCACCACCACTCATCACCACTCACCACCACTCACCTACTCACTAGTTATTCATAATATACCTATTATACATTTTATTACATTGTATGACAAAGTATTCATCCACCCGCATCAGCACCAGCAGCAAGCGGCGCGGGCGGGCCAATTCTTTATTAATCTGATTAATGATCACCAAGCAATAAATATTCATTCAAAAACACGTCAAAAACATAATTACAAAAAAATCTAACTATAATTTTGTATGAAAGAATAAAATACCAAAAATACCAAAAATACGGTAATCTATTGAATTATACCGGAAAAATTCATAGCCATTTGGTATTATACGGTATTTTTACATCTATAGTTCTACTGTATTCTGTTCTACAGTGTTTCTACTGTATTTGTGTCTCGGTCATGTCTTAAAATGAGTATTTTAATCTTGATACTCAATTCGATGTCTTAACTCTTAGCATGGGTGGCCTAAGTATGTCATGCTCACTTAAACATTTCTGTGGTGGTGTCGTGTGGTGCGGGTTGTTACGTTCCCTCAAATATGGTTGAGCGAAGCAATGGCTGGATCATGCGTCGTGCTCGTGAACGGGTGCCGCCAACGGGAATGGGTCTGCTTTGACTTCCCATGCTGACATGTGTTAGATTATATTTATTGTATTTTTGATGCTTCACTGTGGAAGCACTGTATACTTAGCTTAGTTTTATTACTTATTGTAAAATTAGTTTATTTTATTTTTTGAAAAGAGCAACTGCTGAGTTTCTTGCCGGTTCTTCTCAGCAGAATCTGCATTCCGAACCGGTGGTAGATTTTTGACTTATCATAAGTGCTACAGGGTAGCCTACATGAAATAAATAAATTTTGAATTTTGAATTATTAAAGTAGTAGTTGTTTAGATATACTACTATAAACGAGAGAAATCGATCCGGAAATATTCCATTTCCGTATCGAATAATTTCGCAACGTCACTATTTAGTACTTGTCATTACGTTGCAACACTGAAATTGTCAAATCTGGAATCGAATTAAAAGTCCGACTATAGTCCCGATTTCACCAACGTCAATTGACGTTTCACCGACGAATAAATTGGACGTTTACATAGTTTTTGTATTGAAAATCTGCCACAATATCTTTACGCTCGGAGCTCTCTTAGGCTGAAATCTTCAGACCGCACTCTCACTCAGCTCAGACTCAAGACAGTTAAAACGAGACAGATGTACGTCAGAGCATATTTTGTTTCTCGTTTTAACTTCACCACCTGAAAAGGGAGACCAAATCTTTAGTACTAGGCTATCACTTCTGCATTATGAACTAAGTATCTTTAGTAGGTAATATTAGTAGGTACATGTTACCTTCTACTTATTCACTTAGAGACGATTTACTATATCTATTAATCTACAACGAGATCTATAACGAGAGAATTCTTATATTATGTACTAGCTGACCCCCGCGACTTCGTCCGCGTATAGACTTAGATTGAAGAGCTAGGACCTAAAGCTCCATGATGTAGTTTATATGTACTTGATACTTATATTATCAATTCGCAAGCGACAGTTCTTAAATCCTCATAGTTTAGTAGGGCAATACCCCGAAGCATTAGGATTGAAGAGTAGAAACTGGAGCTCTATGATCTAGTATATGCTTAGGCCAAGCATACCAATTCATAGTCGACAGTTCCTAAATCCCTACAATTTAGGTGGGCAGTACCCTACAGCATCAGGATTGAGGAGGATGACCTGGAGCTCTATGATCTAGTAGCAAGCACCGTTACAGTTTTATTATAAGTATAGATAGGATTACCACCCACGTAACGTTAAATACTGATAAGTAACTATGTAAAATATAAATTAATTCCATCGGGATTATTGGGAACATTCCCAACGAGATATTTGCATTCAAGGAATGTAATTGAATTGGGTCTATAAAGTTTAATGGGAACGGCGAAAAAGCTAGAGAGCTCAAACAAAAACGTCTCAAACGCGGCTCCTACAAGTTGTAACATAATATATCCACCAACCTATCTGTTCAGTTGACGGCGTCGCTAATGGAGAAATTAATATTGCCACTTAAGAAATTAAGAGAGGAAATCGATACCGATACTGCACTATCATAATATTGTATCGCACTCGCATTAGAAAGAACTGACAGCAGTAGAATAGGTAGGTACTTGGACAGCGGTATGATATTTTAAAATTGGGGCCTTAGTTCCAATTTTGTCTCCCAAACTTATTATCTGAGCAGATAATAAGTTTATGGCACTGTAACTGAAACCATCGTCGAGAGATCGTCAAACTCGAGTATCAAATAATTTGGTTTAGAGTGTCATACCTAATCTAAACCCAACGACTCGATACGAGAACTTTTCCTTGCATCACTGCTCTCTAGAGCAATAGAGTTGTGTCAAAATATATTTAATTAAACTATGCCCAAGGTAAGTTTACTCATAGTATAAAACCTTTAACCGACACACATGAAGTTTCGGAAGGATAAGTATAGTTTTAAAATACATGCAACAGTGTAGAGGCATGTCCAACAAACAACATCAAAGTTAGTGTCGCTTTGGTGTAATATTTCACGAAACTTTAGGAGCTCACGTCTCAAGTTTCAGCGACTTCCCAAGCTTATTAATACTCGTATTTGTATTACGAAACTTCAGTTTTGCTTCAAAGCGGTTATCAGAGTAGAATTTGTAATAGGTAAGTGGATATGTTATTACTTACATATTTAGTTAACATTATCTATGAATATCCTACATAATTACTCAAACCTGAGTGTGCACTATTAAACATTTATAATAAGTGAACGCGAGGATTAGACTTTGGATGCACCAATTATAAGTACCCTTCTGTGCTTATATTTTAGTAATAATAATGTAGGCGACTAGATATGTAACATTAGCACCATTATGACTAGTACCTAAGTCAAATCAAAAAGATATAGATTTTCTAATATGGAAGAGGTTTTTAATAATATTGTGTTATCTTACTTATCCGTTTTACCAGCTTAATAATAGGTAACGTTATGCAAATATTTTCTCACGTTTTACTACCGGTAGGCGCCCGTATCCCAAACTCCGGTCGACTGCGCCAATTAATTAAGGGACTATCACATTTGTCAATCGACAAAGTCCACATGCCTACATAAGGGTAGATACGAGTGGGATCTATAATATTAAAATGTGATCAAACGAACTTCTCAAGTGAATATCGATCGATATCATAAGAGTCGTTTCATTCGAAGAAATTTTAATCAAAATTATTCTAGTTAGGTACTTATCTTAAAGACAAAACTCAAAACATCATTATATTCATTATCACGTCGAAAATTTTGAAAGAAACTATTTATTTTGACTTTTTAATCGCAAATATAGACATTCTGGTTGATGATCGGATGGATAAACAGTCAAGTCAAAGTGAAAAATTCTACAAAACTCTTCCTTCAAAGGCCAAGTTCGCTCTTTTGTGAAGAAATAGCTCACAGAGCGTTATGGCATCTTCAGAATGTCCACGCAATAATTTTATGGCATTTTTGAAAAACGCCACAACGCGTTGGGGCAAACTGAAAACGACCACAACACGAAATTCGTGCAGTGAATTACATGATTTTAAGCCACAACGCATTGTGGTTACCTATTTAAAAACCATACCTAAAGCTTTTTGAATGCTACAAGCTTCTTTGTTGGATAATTGATATAGAAGACCACAATTATGTAAAATCATAAACATAGTACATAGGTATTATCTACTTCTAAAACTTAATAAACATGTCAAAGCTTCAAGTTTCTTAAAAATAAATTTGGTTATTTCACTTTTGTTTTAGTCTACCTATCTGCTTAAACTATACCAAAATATATAAAATGTACCTACTGTAGTCATAACTAAATAATCCTAATGTGGATGTTACGTGGATTTCGCTTGAAATACTTAATAATTAATTAAATAAATCAATGGGTTTTAAACTATTTCAATGAAAAATTTTGCATTAAATACTTTTAATAGTTAATTTCCTGTTTCGTCCATTAAACTAAAAGGGAAAGAGTTTCTCCTTTGATTACTTTCCACTTTGTTGCTCAGCCGGTCGGTTTGTTTGTTGACTTCACTATCACATGAAAATGAGTTTTAAACTGCTTTCTGAGATTATTAAACTGTCTTTCTGTACTATTTACTAGGTACTCCTAGTGGACAAGTAATTTTGGTTTCGTTGTTTTGTTGAGCTTATCATTATGCGAAACATTTTTACATTTTTGCCTTTAATTAAACCTACCGAACGCCATTAGCCTAGGCGTTTAGACTTCAGCTTCTTTATCGGAGAGCCCGGGTTTGATCCTAGGACTGATCTCTATTTGGAGTGGTTTTTGTACAATTTTTCAATTGTTTTAAAGGTAAAGGAAAACACCGTGCTTCTAAATGTGGTGGGATGTCTGCCATTCCATACTTGGTTGTCATTCTCAGAAAAGATCAGCGGGTGGGGACTGTACCGTCGACCTTTCAGTTTACAGTCGGCACTTTTAACTATTGGACTAAGGCTTTAATTAACTATCTCTCAATTGATTTTACTCCTAAAATACGGTTTGTTACGTCCAATTTGCTAGGCACTCGAGTGCCTTGGACGTAGGGTAGATCGTATACTTCGGTTACGGTCAACTATACCAATGAATTGTCTCAGCTACTTTGTTGTTACAGTTTCTTAAGCATTTACGTCCCCACTTGGTCACATTGTGAGTCGGGGCGGCAAGTTGAAGAGCCGACTCGTAATTGGAGAGTCAAAGTCTAGCAGTAAATTGAAGTTCGCAGTTTATTGATGGCCGTTTAGAGAGACCACTTAACGGAACAGCGCGATGTACTCGCTTTGTTGGAACGGGAATCAAAATGTTCCACTGGTTAGGTTAGGACAGACAGTATTCATTTATTTCAAATATTTAGTTAATCATTTATTCACTTTACTAGTTTTTGCTCACGACTTCCTCCGCGTGTAGTTATCTTTCCAAAGTCCCTCGGAATCCCTTTGTTTTTCTATGATAAATAATATAATCTATGTTACTTATGCAAACCCGTTGTTTCCTTGCTATACGATTGAAGGAAAAGCAATAGCCAATAAAAAAATACACTTTTTCATTATAAGGAAGGATTGTACAACGTAGTACATAAGGCGAACTTAATGCTAAAGCATTTTTTCCGAGTCTACATACCTTGACGTGCCACATCACGTGTTAAATAACAAATCTACATTATCATTGGGGTCCCAAGGTGCTTGAGGAGCGACCTCGCACCGGCAAGCGCAGTGTCGGAAGACCCCCTACCACTATTTCGCGGTGTAAAAGCCAGATGAACGTATCTACAAAAAATTCAAAAATTCTATATTTTTAAATTCTTATCACAAATTCCAATAAATATATTATCCATTGCTCATAAATTATAATTGTTTCTTTTAAATAACTGGTAAAGATTAAAGAGGCAAATCATCCTATTTTTTGCTCTCCTGTAAAATTGAGAAAATGTAGATACGTTCATCTGACTCTTACACCGCGATTTTCACTCACTCATACTGAGATATTAAACTCTAACTTTGCCAATAACTGCACATTACACAATAATAATATAACACAAACTGAACAATAAATTAAAAACAATTCATGGAAGTGTTTCGTTGCCAATTTCCAATTTCCTTTATTACGTAGAAGCGTAGGCGAATCAATCGCCGAAGCCGTGTTAAGGGTTAAGTGGGTCTGCACTTAAAAAGACATCAAGGGTTCAGAAATGCTAGGTATTATAACTCTCCGATGACCCTCAGGAATTGAGGCCATCGCAGTCAGCCGTCCCGCTAAGGGTTGCGTCCGATCCGAATGACCTCAAATTACCGATAACATATTTGGATCATATTATGTGCGTGATCCTAATAGGCATTGTTAGGAGATCCAAAGTTACCGACATAACACAGCGAGTCCTGGAAGTGGAAAAAGCTGTAGCTGTAGTGAAAGTCATAGTTCGAAGAATTGTTTTTCTTTTATTTGGTTTACCGACAGCTTATATCTATATTTTTAATATATAAAGCTGAAGAGTTTGTTTGTTTGAACGCGCTAATCTCAGGAACTACTGGTTCGAATTGAAAAATTCTTTTTGTGTTGGATAGTCCATTTATCGAGGAAGGCTTTATAACATCACTCTGCGACCAATAGGAGCGAAGCATCAGTGAAAAATGTTGCAAAAACGGGGAAAATTATCCATATTTAAAATATATTCTTTTAAAAACTTCTTAATCGCGATCATAATAACAGAAATTGACGCGGACGAAGTCGCGCGCAACAGCTAGTATTTATATAAAACACTAAAACCTAAATTAAATAAGTGATTTCAAACTAATTACAGGTAAACACTGCGTGCATAATGATAGGTTACCTAACTATTTTTCAATTTATGCAAAAAGGAACTGATGGTCGTGGGCTCACAAGGTACTGGAGCGCTCTACTAGATAGAGCGACGACATCACATGAGTCGCCTGTGGAAGTTCTTGCCAAAGATCTTTGTCTAGCAGTGGACCTCTGTCGGTTGGTGAAGAGGAAGAACCATTAGGTACTGTGATTAAAATAGTCTGCTATCTATCCTAATGTGTTGACCACTTTTCAGTTTATGCCATATTATACATATACCTATTTATACCTACCCTAAAGCAAAGTGCTACCTTTCTTTACGTATTGATATAGGGTCATTGTATACCTATAGCAGATACAAGAAAGATTTTCTTTAACATTATGTGTATGCAATTTCGCCATTCTCTTATGCGAAAATGCCCTCGTAAATTTGCTGGAAAACACCTCAAGCCACAAAGTAAATACGACCTGTCGGCGGAAAATGTGTGTAGCGACGAGGAGCGTCTTATAGGTTTTAAACTTTCAAGCTTATTTTCTTAACGAATATGGTTGGTTGAGTTGAGGTGGCTCTGAAAATTTGTAAGTGCGTGCAACGTCGCCTACTTATTTTGCTTAAGCACCATCAAAAAAAGTTTTTTTTTTAAATAAAAGAATATTAGCCAAGCTGAAGTTGAGTAATATCCCCCTATCCCCTCCAAATAAGCGGAAAGCTTGTGCTAGGAGTAGGTACGACAATAGTGCAACTGGTGGAGTTTGAACCTGCGACCTTTCAGTTTTCAGTTCGCACCTTTAACCATTGTACTATTGAGGCTTTTTTTTAGGACTATAGTTCAAGATTTAGATTTTTCAAATTTTTTAGCTGTTCTTTCGGGTTTCCTCTATTTTATTTTTATTTTTAAACAGTCCCTGTATAACAGCAAACAGAACAAAAAAGATATTTGAATCAGTCAAGCCGTTTTTTGAGTTTTAGCCAGAAATTGAACAGCAATTGATTTTTCTATATATAGGTAGATAAATAGATAGATAGGTACTAGGTTTCATATAAGTTATGTTATGTTACGGCACGTTTCGAGACAACACAGTTCGAAAAAGAAATTATATAAATCCTCAATTATCCTTAGAACAAAACGATTTCCTTCTTAAAACGTTTTATTCCTTTTCACTTCTAAACTTTCCTAATGGCCGCCTTCGGGACATTTTAAATGTAATTACCGAATAAAAAGAAATCAGCCGGCAAATGGGGCTGAAATTAAAAGACGACACTCCTACTAATGCTTATTACTTTATCAAACCCTGGGACTTTTCGCTCTTTAATTAACAGATAAGTTAGTTTCATTTTTGCTCGCTATCCTATTTACATATTCCGTATAAAAAATGTTAACAATAAAACATTTTAAATTAAAGTAAGATAAAAACACGCTCCTGTTTTTGTATAAGGATTTAGAGTTGGATGACTGAAATTTTGCGAAGAGTTTCCAATTATAAGGTAGACAGAAAAGGAATAAGGCCAGATTTTTGGAAATTCGAAGGAGTTAAATTTCGCTTTAAGTTTGCACAATTTCTGTTAATATAATATCTGTTAATATAACAATAGTTACAGAATTAATTAATTATAATAACTAACTAGCGGACGCCCGCGACTTCGTCCGCCTCTTCAATTCACAATCGACAGAGCTATATTTCTAAATCTCTACAGTTTAGGTGGGCGGAACCCCTGCAGCATCAGGACTGAAGAGTTGGAACCCTAAATTTTTATGGAAACATCTCGCAAAGTTTTTGTATCGATTAAAAAAAGATTCACGCAAATCGGTTTAGAAATCACGGAGATATCGATATACTTAGTTAGAAAAACACAACTCCTCCTTTTTCGAAAGTCGATTAAAAAAGCCTATGTTACTCCCGATAACATTAGCTATCTACCAGTGAACGTCCCGTCAAAATCGGCCTAGGCGTTCCGGAGACAAGCGGCAACAAACAAACAGACAGACACAAAAATATTAAAAATTGCTTTTTTGTTATAAGTACCATATTTACTTACATATGCATTTAGTAAAAAACTGTTATTACTTTGATATTATTATTTTGATATTACAAACAGATGCTTCAATTTTATTTATATGTACAGAATAGATGTATAGATAAATGTTTTCATGATGTTTCACAATTTCGAGTTTCAGAATAGGATAGAACCAAATTACCGCAATTTCTAATACCAAGTGGACCTGCGGCCCAACACAAGTTTAAACATTGATTGATTGATTCGAGCAAACATTGATAAAAAACCAGTAAAATTTCTCAATTTATATTCACTAACATCCAAATTGGATGTGTGAATCCGCACGACGATGAGTTCAGGCACAATGAAGACATAGAAATAAAAAATATTACTACCTACATTGACCCTTGCGAAATATCTTTGCAGAAACGAAGAATCGTTCCCCTTAATAAAGACGACTTACCTACCAACTTTAGAGATCTTTTTGCGTACTTTCTTTTTACGGTCTAATTAAATAAAATGTCGCAGAGGTCATGATTGCTGCGGGAGATAAAGGGTTTGAATTTAAATGCTTATTAGGAATAAAAATTGATTGTTTCTTTTACGTTTGACTGCGATCGTAATCTTGTAAACTATTCTGGTTAATTGATTCAAGAATGTAATGCAAAACTTAGCTGCTACGACGTAGCTGTCTGCTACGGTAAAAGTCCTTATAATCTTTATCTATTTATACAGGTATAGCGTTGTACGGGTTGGCTTGCCTATATTCTATAGACACATTTTTATGTGACTATAGAATATAGGCAAAGACTTGCCGCCAAGCGATTTAGCGTTCCGGTACGATGGCGTGTAGAAGCCGATTAGATTGAATCTACACTACCATACCCCTTCCAAGTTAGCCCGTTACCGTCTTAGACTGCATCGTCACTTACCATCAGATGACCCCAAGTCCTCAACTATACCCATGCCAAAATCGCGTCGATCCGTTACTCTGTTGCATCTGCGTGATTGAAGGACAAACCAACAAACACACTTTCGCATATAATATCATAAGACATCTGCCTACTGATAAGGGAGCATTTTTTATTTAAACGAAATGAGGTTGACTGGCTTTCAAGAAATTGAAATCAAATAACTCACGCAAATGCTTTCGAGAGAAAAGCTAAACGAGGTAGCAATACCTACGTGTCTGGCGTTGTACTTGCTATAAATAACGGCGCGGTTTTATTTCCACTGTTGTCTTAGCGGCAAGGAAAATAGAAATTCCTTTTGTATCTCTTTGATACGCCCGGTGGTGTTTCTAAAATGAGATCTCTTCTCGCTACATAGTTAGGTTTCCGAAAAAGTGCCCGGTAAAACTTAGAAGTATCTATTTATAGAATGAGTTAAAAGGTTTTTCAATTCAGTCAAAAATTAATGGTAATAAATTAGTGGGGTTAAAAAATCTTTTCGAAGACCACCTTAGTTTTTTTCAAAGTGATTTCACCAATATCGAGTTTAACGAGAAATTAATTGGGCGGTCTGACAGTTTTTGTATTGAAAATCTAGCCAAAATATTAAAACGCTCGGATAAAATTCTCGGATCATGAAATAGAATATCATAACCATTTTAATTGTTCACTTTATTTATCCTTATAATATTTTACCGAGGCACGGTCAAACGTGTAAATCGAGGCCGTGAAATTAGGGGCTCATCCCAGATTACACACGACATTAAGTTTTTATTGTTTCGCTCACTGCGGCCCTCTTATTCATGCTCTTAAAATCGATATTTTACAATGTTCAAAATGTAAGGTCAGACATGGCGCTAGTGAAGGAACAATCTCCGCCACCACAAGTGCATCCACGTCCAGACGGTGTTAATCGAGGGCCTCTATCAAAATCAAAGGGCAATTTGCGCGCTTCCCATTCAATGAAGTTGAAGATTTGAACGTTGGGCGGGCAGAATGTATCTGCAAAACCGGTCCAACGCACCGAGGCCGAGGCGTGGTGGGGATTTTCTTCTTGAACGTCGTACGGGGTCTACGACCAACGCAGCGATCAGCGTACAAGCTAGCACGGTGTGAGTCACCCTTAACCACGATGATAGAAAGAGGATGGCAGCAGCCCTTATTAGGGCAGGCGTACGTCCAGCAGTGGATGTCCACTGGTTGGTGTGATGATAGCAACTGTCAGTATCAAAGGCTTGAGTTCTTTTTGAAAAACTTTCAAAAAGCTCGATTCTACCAGGTATCCAAGAGCTAGCAGCTCCCTTGGTCAAAGAATTAGTTTTAAAATCCAATCAAAATGCTGCCAGTATTTTGGGTTACTGTGCCACGCTGCAATGACATTTTTGTATAAGGTTAAGATTTAATTTAGTTTTTACTTATACAAGTAATTTTATATTAATTATTACAAAACTATAACTTATTATACAATATGTACTCGTAGCAACTTTAATTAGTACTAACAATATGTAAGCATTACTATTTTCCTGGAACCATTTTGAACTTTTCTTTTGATTACTTTACCTATTAAGCCCAGTACACAAACTTCTAGTACGAGTAAAATATTGTGCAAACTACTTAAAGTCTCAAGTGCGAGTCGCGAGCCGGGTGCATCTGCTTTAAGTAATTAACAGAGCTCGTCGTGATGGCTTGTGACGTGGAAAGCCTGCCTAAGAGATTGGAATGTACTTGAGATGGATTGGCTTAGCATTATAGCCACTAAACATAAAAAGAACAGGCAGTATAATGTTTAAAAAGCTCTAGGTAGTTGGCGGTATACCATGATCCTACCAGTTAGTTTACTAAGAGGTGATGAAAGAGGCACTTAGTAAAGTGTGCCTAGCTATGTAGGTACATACATCATGTCCTAATATGATATGATAGGAGGGCTGTGAAACTGCTCCGGCAGCTGTAAACTAATTAAAAACGCTCTTCGTGCCTTATAATTGCATTTGACACGTCAGCTTGCCTCTCAAGCCTCATAAAGGCCACGTTAAGAAATAGTGTTCTATAGAATTTGCCTTAAGGCTCTATTTACACCATCAACAGTTGTGAGTTAACGAGCTAAGTAACTGATTAAGCGAACTTAACTGAGTAAGTTTGCGCAGCGGCTGCAGGCATCCAAACATAATCTACTTATCGGAAAATCGACGAGTTTCAATGGCTTTTTCTTCTATATTCTTCCTCTTTTCCGATGGTTAACTATATACTTAGTACCGACAAGTGGTAGTAAGCGACAGTTTATATCAATCGATTGTTCAAGTTGTGCATAATTGACCATCCGAAATTAGATGGGGAAGGGAAATCGGAAGTTAGATGGAGACCGAATTCGTTAAAACAGAAAAGTCGAAATCGTGCCCTACAATTTCGACTTTTCTGTCTGGTTCGGTTGGTGAAGTAGGCACTAATAGTATTGTGAATGGCAATCTGTAAAAACATCTTTATTAGGCGGTTACAATTTTCTTAGCGTTGATGAAAAAGACGTAGCATTGATGAAAAAGACGTAGCGTTGATGAAAAAGACGTAGTGTCTTTTTCATCAACGCCGCCTAATAAAGATGTTTTTACAGATTGCGATTGCATTACAAAGTAGGTATGCCTAATTTCAGCCCGGCCCGTCCAGTGGTTTGAGCTGTACGGTTGATTGACTGAGTAACTGATCAGTTAGTCAGTCAATCAGCCACCTTTTGCTGTTATATATTTAAAGAAGATTATAATATCAGTTTATCGGTGTAGAGTTGTATGACTTGGAATAAAATATAGTAAATGTATTTCTGCCCTTAGTCTAAATCCAGTATAGGAATTTGGGATTGACTTTAGCTATTGGTTACGGGATATTTCTACAGTAAAATTGGTTTGCAATCCTTTTAAAACAGACTCTTGAGTCTTCCAAACGGCAAGAATCTATATGAGACGCTCCCCATCGATTAGAATTCCAATATCTTGACTCAAAGAGCTCCTCTTGAACCAAGGTAAGGTATTTACATTTGCAGGCCAATACCGTTGCTTCACGTTAAACTTGTGGTTTTTACTTTCCAGCAGTACAATTTAATTTTATACGGTTTTAGAAAAGAAAAAGCGTACACGGGTTTCTTGAAAAAGTCTCATATATATAGAGAAGCTTTACTTTGTGAAAAGTTGTGTAGTACCTACATAATTTTTCAGATTTTTGTATAGTATTCTTGTGGCTTCTTATAGTAGTATAGTAGAGAACCTGGAGAGTGACATAGGCTACTTTTTATCCCCAAAAAAAAATAGGTTCTAGTGGGAATCCACGCGGACCCGCTGGACACGTCGCTAGCAGAAGCTAGTGCCTATCCTTTGGGTAATTTCATAATGGAAGTTTCGTGCAAAGTGGAGGAAGCTCAGCAGGAAAGCGGACCCTGGCGTAAGCCGGGTCAAACGCTATGAGGAAGAAGATAATGGAGATAAGTATCTTTATTCAACAAAAAGGGACAAAAACCCTTTCAGTTACTTCCGATTTGAGTTCTACAAATAGGTTAGAGTTTACCTGTAAATCTGCTTTGTTTTACCTTTGTGTTACTCTCCCCACAACAAATAATTTCGGATGGGTAATCATTTATAACTTTAGCTACCTGCATACGTAACAAGGTCCTGCGGTCCTGCTTGAAAAGGGAATCGTCGATCAACTTTACCAATCATCCGCTTGCATGAAACAAATTTAATTTGAACATTTCCCTAGATTCCAACCTTTTACTCCTCAAAAGTTGCTAATCATCAAGTAAGTACATTTGAAGTAGATATCTAAGTTAAAGTTATTTAAGTAGGTAATAGCTGATGCCCGCGACTTCGTTCGCGTGGATTGAGGTTTTTTATATCCCGCGGGAACTCTTATATTTTTCTGGACAAAAAGTAGCCTGTGTTCCAGAATATAATCTATCTCTGTGCCAAATTTCAGGAAATGGACGGTAGATGGAAATCTATTTGGTCGTAATGCTAGTTCAAATAAATAAACAAACAGGTGGCAACACCACCGCCTATTATTATTAGCGCGTACTCAGATTCACTCACGGTAAGTATGATTTGAGTGAGCTTCGTATATACAAGTACACAGGTACAAGAGAGTTTGAAAATGGAACAGTTGAAGTGTCGACCGCGTTAGCACACGAGGATGTGTTGTCGTGACGGGCAAAGCTCTCGATCAATCCGCGTCGAGTGAACAGTCGGCCGACACGACACAACCCCTTCAGCGATCACGTGGTGTGCGGTCAATGCACTGCAAAATAACAAACAATTTATTCGTATTTTTTTTATGGTTAACAGTGCGCAGAATGCCAGACAATCCCCGCGATAGATGAAATAAAACATACCCAAAACCTCGTGTGAAACGCGGCAGATGCTAGCGTGTAGGAGTGTAGTAAGCGTCAAATACATCATGTATAGAATAACTCGTAAGATATTCATTTTTTTTAATGGTTGTATCGTCTGTTAGTTGTTTTATGTATAGGAATTTTATATAAAAATTTTCTGCCGACGGAATTGAACCCACATCTCTCGGGAATCGCGCCTCGAGTCCAGCCCGTTAGTGCTAAAATAGTAATGTGTCTACTTTCAATCAGTTTAATCAATTGTTAGTGATATCTTATAGGTATCAAATCAGAAAACCAGTGTTCCTTAGTATAAATCTATAAAGAAAAAAAATGAATGTCTTGTAATATTAAATTACTACTCAAAATTAAACCTAAAATAAATATAAAACCTCATCGATTCTAAATGTCTATATTTATATAGGACTTCGTCCGCGTAGAATTAGTTTTTAAATCCCGCGGGAATTCTTTGATTTTGCGGAATAAATAGTAGCCTGTGTCACTCTCCGATCGATCCGTTATTCCGTTGCGGCGTGATTGAAGTACAAACCAACACACTTTCGCTTTTATAGTATTAGTTAAGATTTAGGAGTGTATCTATATATATAAAATTCAAAGTCCTGACTGACTGATTGACTGACTATGAGATATCAACGCACAGCCTAAACTACTGAAGTTAGAAACTCGAAATTTTTACAGTTAGTTCCTTTTATGACATAGGCGCACACTAAGAAAGGATTATTGGAAATTCCACCCCTAAGGGGTTTAAATAGGGGATGGAAGTTTGTATGAAACTCCGTCATTTTTCAAGCTGTTTCCATCAAAGTTGGTATTTGAGCTTTCAGTTAAAAATAAAAAAGTACGTGTGTCACAGTTTTTGAAAATTCCACCCCAAAATCTAATTCCACGCGGACGAAGTCGCGGGGGCAAAAGCTAGTTTATTAATATGGCTTATTACGTATCTCGCGACAGGCTTGCAACAGGCGTAAATCTCGCGATCGTTACTGTCAAATATCACTCCAATAGAGGGCCGATTGCTATCTGCTTCGTAGCCGCTGTAACGTAATATCGAAGTGATCTTTGACAGCAACGATCGCGAGATTTACCTACGCCTGTCGCAACCCTGTCGCGAGATACGTAATAAGCCCGCTGTTGATAATGCAATCAAAATATTTTTAAGACACATCAACGTACACATTTCAATATGAGAATATGAAGCAGTAAGAGATAATACTCCGGTAAGGCCCGACTCTGGACACCTGCCAAAGCCTCGAACTAACAATGCAGAGTTGCCAACTGTAAAGAAAAACCTATGCCTGTGGGTAACAACAGCTAGATTTTCGAAATACAAACTTATTTATGAAATACTAAGTAGATGATGCCTGCCACTTCGTCTGCGTGAATTAAGGATTTTTGATCCCGCGGGAACTCTTTAATTTTCTGGGATAAAAAGTCTATGTGTTATTTCAGATTATAATCTATCTCTGTGCCAAATTTCAGCTAAATCGGTTCAGTCGTTGCAGCATGATTGAGTAACGTAAGTGAAGTATAATAGAATAATAGGATTAAACTAGGTACTAACTAGATGACACTTACGTAAGGATTAAGGAACCCATCGCATTATACCATAAAAAAAACTCATACTATTTAAGTTTAAACCATAGGTTTAAATACAAACAAAACATAAGAAGGAATACGATCCAGAGAGAGAGAGAGAGAGAGATAACACTTGACAGTGCATATCAATAGCGATGGTTAGGCATCGTTCTTCGACCATTTAGCCAGGACTTGGCAAGCGCACGCATTCCCCTCTGCCGAAGTACATGTACAAACGTACAGTTCAGCTTGTAAGTGTGACAGCTTTTGAGTTAGTGTGCGTTCATAGAGACATTAAGTATTTACAAGAGTGTGCGGAAGTGAGTAAATGTGTGCTGTACCTACGTGATTACCTCACCTTCCGCAGAAAGTGGCAGAATATATTCAGTACTTACTAAATCTGCGTAAAGGC
The DNA here is from genome assembly GCA_933228805.2 of Hipparchia semele. Lineage (NCBI taxonomy): Eukaryota > Metazoa > Arthropoda > Insecta > Lepidoptera > Nymphalidae > Hipparchia > Hipparchia semele. The sequence continues at coordinate 10,936,320 of OW121714.1, forward strand.
AAGTCCTTTCTGAATCGTTCGTTTAACCCAAAATTTAATATCCTAACTAGACCAATGAAGCTATCTTTAATACCGGAACAGCTTTTTTCTTAGCGTTAAATATCAGAAAGATAAATAATAAAATTATATTACATAGCTTACATAGCATACATGGTTTAGTTTCTTCCCTGCCTAAGGAATCACAGTTATGTAGGGCACTAAGTTATGAGGCATGATATCTGTGAAATGCACGACCCTGGAGTAGTGCCAAGGTGCCCCGGGGCAAAAATGTGCGGCTGCCAAGAGCCAGGTAATTGATGAGTTTAGTAATTTGCAACTGTTGATAAAGCGTATACATGTTGACCACCTCTCTTGCACAGCGATGAGCAATATGCTCTTATAAGTGAGAGGTCCCGAATTCGTTTTTAAATTAATATCGGTCTTCTGGTTCAGCCGTGGCTAGTTACAACTAAGCGAATCAGCAGCTTTCCATCGAGTAGAAACGATTTTCTTTTTAAAATATTAGCCAAGCTGAACTTGACTTATCCTATCCCCTCCAAATAAGCGAAAAGTTTGTGGAGTGGGTACGACAATAGCTCAACTCGCCGCTAATGTGCGATCAACTTTATTCCAACGACACTGCTGCTGAAAATGTAATCTGATTAATTAATGATGCTCCGTGAATTTTTAATTATTATCATTTCATTTAGAGCACAAAATAAATTATTCCAATATGGGGGCTTGATTTCAATGTATTGCAAAGATATTAAACTACGCAAGTATCATTACTAGGTACTTTATAATGAAGGTCTTTGGCGTGCCGGAAATTAAACTTGTGCCAGAGTTTAGAACGCGAAGACTTAGGCTGTTTATAGACCGCACTCTCACTAAGCTTAGACTCAGAGTTAAAACGAAACAGATTTAAGCCAGAGCATATTTCTGTCTCGTTTTAATCTCTATCTTGAGTCTGAGCTGAATCAGAGCATATAGATCTTTTTTTTTTTTTATTCGATGACAAGATAGCGATCTCACCTGATGGTAAGTGACGATTCAGTCTAAGATGGTAGCGGGCTAACTTGGAAGGGGTATAGCAGTGTAAATTCAACCCATAGCTCTTATCGGTTTCTACACGCCATCGTGCCAGAACGCTAAATCGCTTGGCGGCACGTCTTTGACCGTGAGCTCAACATGAGCTCACGGTTCATTCGAGGTAGGTACCTACAAAACTTTAGGATATGAGTTCTTAGTTTAATTTGGTTTAGTTTGTTACAGTCGATAATCAAGGTTACGATTGAATGAATATCGATGATTGCAAATCTCATTGGTCGTGCACCGCCGGCGACCGGCGCTCATCAAAATCGCGTTACTGCTCCGCGCCGCGGAATCAAACTCGTTAGAGAGCACGCTACAACGCGCTAACCTATCAGTTTGTCGTTCCATTCGCTATTTTCGCTTATCTTGAGAGTGTACTAGTACATGGATTAACTTCAATTTAATGGTTAGATGCTTTCGATGAGAGTTCTCAAATAAATAGTGTTAATTCACTCGACTAATGGAGGTTTGTGAATTTAGTACTATAATTTGTATAATATAAGTGTTGATTCATGGTTCTCTCAAAACTACAAAACCATTTATGAAACTTTTTAAACGGCTTCAAAAAAAGGAGGAGGTTTTCACCCCGATTACTTTAAGACGCCTGGACCGATTTGGAAAATAATTCTTCTTTTATTTGAAAGGATTTACTTCCCAGGTACCACGATCTAGATATATAGAGGATAGAGAGTCTTCCAACGCTATGCCTCGTCATGCGTGGTCGCCATTCCAGCACCTTAGGACCTTCAACGTCCAGCTCTTCGAGCTAAACTATAATATAAAAATATTTATGAAATATGAAAAAAACGCTTGAGTTATAAATGCTTATATTATAAAAATGAACAAAAATTAAACAACCATTTCATAATCCCTCCAACAATTTGAGAACACCTTGCGGTGAAGACAATCGCAGCCGACTGTCCAATAACATTCAACTTAGCGTCGCTTTGTCACGAAATTCAGCTCAACTTTGTAGCCGTCTGCTTCGGTGACTTTGAGAGCTACTTATTATTTGTGTTTCCCGAAAACTTATGCTCAGTAGCTTTATTTAAAATTATTATGAAGTAATCACAAATGGCCACGACTTTTGTTGTACAAAGTATTTGTCTTTTCAAATGTAGGTATTGACATCTGCCTTCCTACATTGGATCTTATTATATCGATGTAAAAACTAGACTTTAAGCGCACGCGTGCGGTCATTTTTTTTTTATTTTTTTTTAAAAGAATATCAGCCAAGCTGAACTTGACTGATGTTCTTCTCTCCCCTCCAAATAAGTGAAAACTTGTGTTAGGAGTGGGTACGACAATAGTGCAACGGGTGGGATTCGAACCTGCGACCTTTCAGTTTTCAGTCCGCACCTTTTTTATTATACCACACAGTTGACCAAACCTATTTTATTTTACCACACAGTTGACCAAATAGACCCTACTACTAATGTATAAACAGCCTGAGAACTACATTGTGGGTGCTTTGAATTGGCTCGAGTCTGAACAGAATGAAAGTCTATATGGTTTCAGCCATAGTGTATTCGCGTCTTTAGCAAGGAGTATGGTTTGCTTGTGAACATGAGCTGTTGAAAAAATCTGTTCCATTCGGCGAGCACACAACTTAAATTTATGAACACTTAAGTTGTGATGTACCTCCTTTTATGTGCCTACACAGGAAGTTTACGGCACGACGGCGGAACAGTTTACGGGGGACCCATGTTTATAAAAGTCCCTGCTTTTTTAGAAGCACCAACGATACCGGACCCTTTTCCGTAATAAAGTTTGGGGTTTACACTGTTTGTATATGAAACTAGATGCTCGCAATTTTTGCAAAGTAATGGAACATTGTAAAATATCTATTTCAAGCTAGTTTCCGCAGTTCGCGGCCCATCGGAACCTTGAGTAAAAGGCCTACAACATAAGACCGATTGATTAGTCTACTCTGTTCGATAAAAGATAGTACAGGTCAGTTACTGCTTTTAACGCTGATTTCTCGTCAGGTTTTTTTTTAAATATGTAGAAGATGCAACCTAAGATAGGTTAGCAAGTAGATACTTGCCTAGAAAATCTATTCTCTCTTCATTTAGAGGTATGCAAGTTGTAGTTTGTTGGAAACACGGAAGCTTAAAGAGCATTTCTTTTAGTGGCATTCAGGAACGAGGAAGCAAAGCGCTTATTTGCGACTGTAGGATGTCAACCACGTGGCCGTAGCAGACGCCAGACCCATCCGATACCTTGTGTTTTGATGCAATAGTGATTGGTGAAATTTAAACGTTAGGTTAAAATCTATAATATAAGACAAAATGAAATGAGGCACATAAATGCCCTGAAATGTCTCGTTTTTACTAACACACTCTGTTCTCACACACACACAAAAACTCATCACCAGCCTTAGTGATTCTTCGGCCGTGTGTGTGTAATTCTTTTGTAAAAAACATCAGATTTGTTTCGTTTTTAAAATATTAGCTCCGTACTTTGGACACTTCTACAATATTAACTTTAAATGTCGCTGAAAATGGCTAGGCGTCGCTTCGTAACAAACAAGTAGGTACTTCTGTGTAAGCTGTGCAAAACTAGTTTCCCGGTCCTGTCCGTTCCGTCCAATAAATGTTGGCAACTGCGAGTTATACTCCTAGGTGCGCCCTTCTATGCTAAACTATACCTACTCACAACTTTTTGGCTAGGCTGAACTTTATAACTTACTAGCTTTTTCCCGCAACTTCGTCTACGTGCTATTACCTTTTTTGTTTTTCTGGGATAAAAAGTAGCCTATGTCACACTCCAGGTCCTCAAAAGTTATTCTGTTTAATATTATTTGAGAACTTATCTAGGTAGGTATTAATTTGTGCCTTAATAAAATTTGAGCTAAGGGATGTTATATAAGTTAACATTACCTGGATTACGATCTATCTGGAGACTCTTGAAACAAATATAATAGATAGTTAGATAATTAATCAATCTATCTATCAGATAGATAAAAAATTTATGGCACACAAGAAAGAAATAAAATTGAATACATCTTAAAACTACGCAATCAAAGGCGGCCCTATTGCTTACAGACAGTGGCGTAACTATAGGGTGGCAAGACGGCAAAATGCCACGGGCCCCAGCCTGAAGGGGCCCCCGGTCAGCGAGGGCCGGAAGCACAGGATGATCCTAACATTTATAGCCATCGCTCGATCGCTCGGCACTAGCTGTAGTCACAGGAATCGCTTCTTTATATTGGGGGAGGGAGGGCCCCTTACGACGAATTTGCCACGGGCCTCGAACGGTATAGTTACGCCACTGCTTACAGAGCAATCTTTACCAGGCAACCATTGGTGATAGGAGTGAAATTAGGTGTGAGGGTAGTATGGTGATGTATAATAGATATATGTATATATCATAATTATTGCGTAGTCCGACATCATCGCCAAATTGCGCGCATAATCGACGATAATAGGTTCCCAATAGATCGCCCGGTCCGTCTAGTGTGTCATGTCGATTGTCGATTGAGCTCGACTGATTAATTAAACGGCCCTTTAATTTGTCGGCAAATTAATTGAGTCAGTCGACCGGCGCTGCGGCGCGCTGCGGCCCAGTAGCGGGAAATATTTGCTTGACCGGACCAACTTTTTGTAAGCCTCAATAGCCCAACGGTTAAAGGTACGGGCTGAAAACTGTAAGGTCGCAGGTTCGAATCCCACCCGTTGCACTATTGTCGTACACACTCCTAACTTCAGGTTGGCTAATATTCTTTTTTAAAAAAAAAACTTTGATACGCCGAAATGGTGGCCCAGAAACTTTTTTTTATTCGATGACAAGATAGCCCTTGACTGCGATCTCTTCTCATGGTAAGTGACGATGCAGTCTAAGATGGTATAGTAGACTAACTTGGAAGGGGTATGGCAGTGTACATTCAACCCATACCCCTAATCGGTTTCTACACGCCATCTTGCCGGAACGTTAAATCGCTTGGCGACACGTCTAGTAAAGTACCTTCTTTTCAAAAATTTGACTCTCATAGAGTATTTAAAAAACTTAACTCCACCTGGATAAAGTTGCGGATAATATAAAAAGGCTAGCAAGTATACAATAAATCAACTTAGATTTAACTAAGAACTTAATTAAACTAACATTTTGTGCTTTTTGGAATAATTTACTGTGAGATTACAAGCTTCTTGCTCGTTTGCATGCAAGTACCGTAAATTATACACAGAAATAGGTTAGTTCATAGTTTATCTACAAGTATAAACACGGAAGTAGGCTTTCGCCGCATTAAGTTGTGAAGTAAATAATAATTTATGCTGCTAGAACCTGTAATTTATCAGTCACTCTTTTAAGAAAATAGCCTTAGATATATAGAATAGATTTGAAAATTATGTACAAAGGCTCAGGAGTAGCGTTGCCAGACGTCCCGTATTTCCCGGGACGTCCCGTATTTTAGGCATAGTTTAAAATGTCCCGGCGGGACTGACTCTGTCCCGAATTTGAACCGTACTTCGTTTTTAATTATAGAATCGATCCAACTATTCACACAAGTAATGTTTTTAATTACGATTTTAATTGTATTGATTTTTACAGATATAAAACGAATAAAAATGTGTTAAAACTAGCTCGATCCTCGGAAAAATATAAAAAAAAGACACTAAATAATATTTTTTATATGTCCCGGGTAAAAAACTGAAATCCCGTATTTTTTGCCCATTTAACCATTTGTCCCTTATAGGATGAAAAAAAATCTGGCAACCCTACTCAGGAGTAAAGAACACCGATCATAGAAGTTCATTACCTATTTTAAGATCTGTATCTGTACCCATGTTCCTGCAAATAAAATATTATTTATTTATTTAAGTTATTTATTTACCTACTCCCATAGCTCTATCATATTATAATTTAAGGGTTCCGTTGGAAAACAACAAAGAACCCTTCCAGTTTAACCAAGTCTGCTTGTCCGCGGTTTAACTCAGAAACTTTCATGATGGGCAGTTCTACGGAACCCTATACTGCTCGTGACTGGGCCCATGCACTGGGCCCTTTAATGTAATCATGGTTCCCCAATGATTTATGAACTAACTTAAAACTACGCAATAATATAACACGTCTATGCTTATACTTACACCCCTTTCTACTAAGAAATTGCCGCCCAGTTTTGTACTACTTATTACAATTATCACAACGTAGGTACCTACTGCTATATCTACTTATTTTTTTTAAATATATAGACTATAGACTAGCGCTTTCTCGCAATCTCACCTAATAGGAAGTGAAGATGCAGCCTAAAATGGAGCACGCTTGCCTAGAAGATGCCTATTCACTCTTGAATGAATTAATTAATTAATGAATATACTTTTATTGTACAACACACATAATATTAAAATAGACACAATGAGCTTAATAAATAGTATACAATTTGGCGGCCTTATCGCTACATAGCGATCTCTTCCAGGCAACCAATGGTGTTAAAGGACATAGCTACAAATACTACACTCTTGATTTATTTAGTACCTTTTTTCAATAGTATTATGTATCAAAAATTGTATATTTATTAGGTAAATGCAAGAGTCCGTGCAATACGCTAACCGCACTCAGCCATGCCCAGAACTAGCTCGGTAGGATACGCGTTTGGTTGGAAAGTTGTGAATTGTGGACATTATTTAGCGAAAAGTGAACTACCTACGAACGAGTTTCTGCTGCTGCTGCTCTCGTCAGTGTTTTGAAATTTTAGTTTCAATTTTACACATTAAGTTAGTTGCTTGATTTTAAGTAGGAATGATGCAAATGTTTTACAGTAGCAAACGTTTTTTTATTTTTTATTAAAACTATATTATATACTTTCTATAAAACTGATTGAAAAAGTAGATACTTATCACTAAGACTAATTTTGTGGCTGACGTATGGTTCAATTTGGCCGTAGTGTAACGGTTAACACACTCGGGCGCGATTCCCAGAGAGATGTGGGTTCGAATCCCGCCGGCCTCGGAATTTTTGATAAATCTAGTAGTCTATTAGAAGCAAACGTTACTGTGCTGAAATAAATAATCGTTAGCGACTAATCAAATAGGTAAGCATAAAACTAATTTTTGTTAGGGTCGATTTCACCAACATAAAATAAGTCTTATGCGATTGTGTGATTTTTTAAATACAAAACCTGTCAAAATATCACACTCGAATTAGACTTACTGTTCGTTAATCTAATCGGCCCTTGTTGGAGTTAAGTTTTTCAAGAGTCCTCTAAATAGTAACTCTCTCATACATAGTACCTACCTACATACTACACAAAATATACTCAATATGCAAAAGTCTTGTCGATCCATAGCTCCATTGTCGAATGATTTAAGAACATACCAACAAAAAAATACACTTTAGCATATTAGTAACGATCGTAGGTATATTAAAGCAAAACTTACATTACCAGTTTCCAATCTAGCAAGCGTTAGTCATGCTGCTGTGGATTTTATATGGACATAAAAAGAAAATATAAAATCTAAAAAGCAGAAAAGGTGCAATATAAATCGTAGTTTTAAAGAGAATAACAGAAAGCAAGTAGCTATTCAGTACGCCTATTTGTTACTGTTACCTATGTGTAATGTTGACTTTATTGCAAACTTGCCTAATGTATAGCTTGGTGCAGTGTGGTGGGATATTAACTTCTATAATTCTTTGTGCAATAAGAGAAAGAATGCTTTCAGACGGGAAAAACCCGGTAAAGCTTTAGCTACCTAAAAATTGTACTGCAAAAGAAATATTACAATTGCAACACTAATATTTGTCTTGAACATATATAATATCACTAAATGTACGGAAAAACTTTAACATCATAGGCACAATATTAATAATTCTTATAATATTTTAAACCTTACAGAAAAACTTCCTGATAATATTGTGTAATTCGGAAAAAGCAAATCAAAAGATTGACTCCGGGCTAGCACTTCTATGCACCAGCTATAAATAATAGGTATTTTTTTTTTTAATTTTTTATTGTATCGATTTGTATCTATACTAATAAAAATGCATCGTGTGATGCACGCTGCCCGCGACTTCGTCTTTGCTGGTATTTTGTGCGATAGGTACTTCATAAGTCACATTTCAGAAGCAATATTCAGCTAAAATACTGTAAAACGCATACGCAAACAATATCGTTAATTAGTAACTGCGTAGGCATACCCATAGTTCATTAGCGCCATGCATAGTAAATTGTTTAAACTAGGTAATACGATTTATATTGTATAAAGCTCTGATTAATGTTTTATCAGATTACATTTCCAAACTTTGCTATTTACGAGTAGCATTATTTATAGCTAGGTATATTATAGAACAGTAAAGCTGCCTCACTCAGTCACTAATCGTCACTTAAAGATATCCTTATAGATATTTGTATAGATTTTTAAAAATCCACTCTCAAAGTGTGTTAACGCTTCGTTAGTACACGTAAATACTAGCTCATTAAGAAATTTACTGCTGCACTCAGACTAGCTAATTGTAACTAAAAGACTTCCTTAGATTTTAAAAGTCTTAGAGTCAGTTAACACTTCGTTAATACAAATAGATTACAAGCTCATATTTTACTGCCGCACTCAGAATTGTTAATCGTTACTTATCTTTGAGATATAGATCTCCTTAGAACCTTTATAACACTTTCAACACTACCTAATCCTACTTCTTGCTAATATTATAAATGCGAAAGTTTGGATGGATGGATGTTTGTCCCTGAATCACGCCGCAATGACTGAACCGATTTGGCTGTTTGGCATAGAAATAGATTATAGTCTTGATAACACATAGGCTAATTTTTATCCCGGGAAATTCTCAATCCACACAAACGAAGTCGCGTGCATGAGCTAGTAGAAAATATTATTATAAACTGTTTATAAATTAAAAATAGGTATTACTAAGCACAAAAAAGATGTAGTAGATCCACTAGGATCAATACTAATTTGTGTACTTATTATATTTTTATTAATAAAATTACAGTTATTGGGTATTCTATTCCTGAAAAGGTTAACTTTAAGACTAACATGTTTTATAAATGGCCGATTCAATTGTAGATTGAACAGCCATTTTAATATAAAAGCAAATTTTATCCATACGTTCCGTATGATATTTCCGAACCGTCTGCATGCACCCAGCTAAGACCCAGCTTTACTTAAAGGCACAAAGGGCATCAAAGACAAAGTATGCAAATCCTCTACACAAACAACGTCCAGATGAAACTATGATATCTCTTGGAAAACAGGCAAACCATTTGTTTGCATGCACGGGGAACAGTCTACAATTGAATAGGTCTAATATATGTAAAACATTTATCGATGGAAACACAAAGGTAAGTAAATATGCGGATAGAATTTATGCATTCTACCATTACGTTCAATATTTTTATACATCAGAGACCGGTACGTACTCGTAAGTTGCTTCGTAACTAGAAAGATTCGTTCACTTTTAATGTACCTACCTACTTCCAGAAAATTTTAGAAAAATTAAACCGTCTACAATATTATATCGAAATAGAGATTAATAGATAGACTTTTGAAGGTGACCTTCATGTCAGCCCCATCGGTACACACAAAATATTACAATTATAATAATACAATTAATATACTTATACAAAATGAACTACCTATATAACTATATCAATTTGAGAGAATCACATACATTTTCTTATACATACTTTAACCTGCTAACAGATGGCGCTACGAGTATATTCTATCGCGCTAATATTCACTTCTACGAGCTCCATATACATCCCACTTGATACGATTAAGATTCGACTGACTGATTGATCACCGAAAATTCAAAAGCTGAATTAAATTTTTGCCTAATAATTACGGCTTTAATGTTGTAATTATTAATATATAATATAATATAATATAAATATAATATTAATTAAAATTAAAATTATAATTATTAATTTATTAATATTAATTAGTTTATTATTAATTAAATTAAATAAAATTAATTTTTAAAACATAATTTAAATAAAATTAATAATAATATTATTAATGGCAATTTATATTATATATATTTTCCATAATATGCCTCAATAAAATTCTTATAAAGTTATTAAGATTGTCTGGAGGAGATCGCTTAAAGCGATAAGACCGCCTTGCGTACTTTTTATACTTATAGGTAGATTTATCAGTTTTAATTTTATTTTTATTCGATGACAGGATAGTCCTTTAGTGCAATCTCACCAGATGGTAAGTGACGATGCCGTCTAAGATGGTAGCGGGCTAACTTGCAAGGGATATTTCATTGTAAACATCAATAATTCTTGAATGTAGCAATAAAGAATTTTCTATACATTTGTATATTGTATGTAAATTAGTGTTAAACTTAGTCGTAAAGTAGAGTAAAAAGTAAAAATCGTTGGCAAAAAGTCTTTGTACTATAAACCAAACCTAGCCCAAACAAAAGTGATGACAACAATACGCTGAGCCAGGGATCAACCACTCCCGCCGCATCCATTGTTGCAACAACATGTTGAATAGTTTGTAAGAATTCAAGAGTTTGTATAGAGCCGGGTGCGGGTATTCCGTACATTTTAGTGTTCGTGAGCAATATGGCGGCACGAGTAGCAAAGATACGAGGTAGCAAAGTGAAAATTCGAGAAGAGTACGTCGAAATCTATTAAATCACCAATTTTCAAAACTCCCGGAAAACTTTCCAGGTAGAACTACGACTATCAATGACACTTTCAAGATTAAAATAAATCGGTTGATGTCCACCAAAATCGGCTCACGCGTTTGTTCTCCATACAAACTCTGATATACCACCGCCACATACACAGACTGATTTGTCGCAGTCGGTTAAAAACAAAAAGACTATGACATATATTTCCAGTTTTAATATTTCGGAATCCATCAGGGGCAGAATAAATGACATGTGAACGATGTACGAGTAACGACAGAGTTGTATGGCCGAATATATCTTTCCCCATACGTGGTGTATGGAAAAACCGTTCTATCCATAAATCACTGACGCGCCCATCGCCCGAACAAATCGAAAAATATGCTCAATAGAGAGATATCGACATATCGCCACCCCAACCGAATAAAGGCGTAAGATCATTTACGCGAATTTTTTTTTATTTCATTATCTGATGATGGAAATCGTGTTACATAGGCTAATTTTTTTTTAGAATTTTATCTCTGAAAATGACAAAAATATGAAGGAAGGCGGCTTTATTCTATCGAAATTTACTGCACATTTTCTAGAAGAAGAAAAGTGTTATAAAATCTTACCTAAATTTACCGGATCTGTTGTCCGGAGTGAATAACGTTTACGTCTTTTTTCGTCTACAAATTTATTTCGAATGATAACTAAAAACCCCCAGTACACCAAAATTTCAAACTGATTGGAGCAACGGAATTTAACTCGCATTCGTATTCTCAGCAAGTCCTTTCATTTGATACCCATATTGTAGGAAAACATTAAAAATAACTAGTCCGCCATCTTGGATGTTCCACCATATTGGATTTAGAATGACGTCACACAACTAACCATGCATTGTCATCCAAACTAAACGTGTATACAAAATTTCAGCTCAATCGGTTAAGATATCTGCTTCAAAATTGAGTTGCAAGATTCCACCCGAACAAACATAGCTGCATGCATACATTGCAAGTTAAATAAAAGCTTTTAAAAGAAATCCTGTTCCTAAAGGAGTTTTATTAGTAGTTGATACTTTATTACATTATTATCTTTTGATTTTTTATTTTTTAATGAACATTTGAGAAGATTTTACTATTTTTTGTTTTTTTTTTGCCAGAAGTAGAAACTGCATAAAACTGCATTTTAAACTATTAACACAATAACTAATGTCATATTTATGTTATTGTTAATTGTATTAGAACTTAAGTTCCTAATAAAATACCAACATCATCAAACGCGTATGTTTGGTTTTAAGCGCAAAGTATAAAATAGATTTAATAATTAAATTAACTAAAAAGAACCGGTATAGTGGCATTTTCTATTCAGCTTTGTCATTAAGAATTATCATAAATCAGTCATATTTGTTTTAATTAAGATATAAATGATTATATTTCCGATTTTTGATCTCCAAAGAAATTCTAAGTAATTGGCTCAATTATTTGTGAATAATATCGATGGTGGTAAGAATGTACTTACCATTTTGAGACTGCCATATTAATTAAGGACTAATGAAGTTTTACATAATTTTTTTGTATTATTTCCTTGTTAATTTAAAAAAATATTAAAGTTTTTGTTATTTTTAACGACTTTTTTTTAATTTAAAATTATTTTTTACGTTTAGTGTTAACATTTATTACGAATCTATATTTTTCGCGTTGACTAACGAATATAGAAGTGAATCTATAATACGATTCGAGCATCATTCAAAAAGTACAAGAATAACGGCTTTACAAATAATTGCGCGCCAGATTACGATACAAAATTTGACTCAATAAGTTATGCACAAAAATGATGCGTTTCGCTCACTAGAGCATTTGTAGGCGAATAAAGGCGTACTGTTTTTTACAAAAAATAAATGCCGAAGTTCATAGACGAATAAAAATTTAAGATGATTTTTCTTGAATATCTCTTTTGCAAATAAGGCTAAAAATTTAGCAAATAGAGTAAAAGAAGCGTTATTTTTTTACTCGCTTTTCTATATATATAACTTTAATCAGGTGTAAATAGCAAAGAAGGTAGATCATTTCTACGGTTTTTTGGCTCTCCTGTAAAATTGACTTTTTTCGATTACGCCTTTATTCGGTTGGGGTGGCGATATTAGAATACTGGCGGCAATTTGCTCCTCCTTTTTTATCTCATTTATGTGTGGGCGAAACTGATTTTTAACCGACTTCAAAACTAAGAGGTTCTCAAATCGCTTTAGATAAGACTGTCTGTATGTACATTGTACATGTGTAGGTACATACATGTGTGAATATGTGAATATTTTATATTTTTAAGATTTCTACTATAATATTATATCCTTATCTTATCATCATCCTTACTATAATATTATAATGCGAAAGTGTTTGTTGGTTTGTCCTTCCATCACGCTGCAACAGAGCTACGGATCAACGTGATTTTTTGCATGGATATAGTTTGGGACCTGGAGATAGGCTACTTTTTACCCCGGAAAATTAAAAAGTTCCCGCGGGATTTCAAAAACTAAATCCACGGTGATGAAGTCGCGGGCATCAGCTAGTAATTTAAGATTTTAAAATTTTACTATCAGTTCTTTGCAAGCATGTTAACTATTACTACTAGGTACTAAAAAGGCTATTTAATCTTTATTAACTGATATACAAATTATGTATGTATATTATATTATAAGTAGGTACATTCCGAGTATTCGTAACCTAATCGTACTATAAGGTATCGTATTATTAGATATATTTGATGAAACTCAATGAGATTAGGTAGACTTCATTGAAATGTTTTATCATTAAAATTAATTAATTTAAATCCCCATTCTCTCTCATTCATTCTCAAGTACCCATTTGACGAAAATATTATATTGGGGAGTAGCTCGGTGAAATTACACAGAATTTACAATTAATACTTACTTCATAATAATAATATGTATTTTTGACGACCTCCCTGGCGCAGTGGTGAGCGCTGTGGTCTTATAACTGGGAGGTTTCGGGTTCGATTCCCGACGGGGGCAATTTAGTAATTTATTATTTCTAAATTGTCTCTGGTCTGGTCTGGTGGGAGGCTTTGGCCGTGGCTAGTTACCACCCTACCGTCAAAAACGTGCCGCCAAGCGATTTAGCGTTCCGGCACGATGGCGTGTAGAAACCGATTAGGGGTATGGGTTGAATTTACACCGCTATACCCCTTCCAAGTTAGCCCGCTACCATCTTAGACTGCATCGTCACTTACCATCAGGTGAGATCGCAGTCAAGGGCTATCTTGTCATAGAATAAAAAAAAAAAAAAAAAAAAATGTATCATAATAATATTCGTATCATAAAGTATGTCTGTCTGTTAAAAACTCTGCCTATTATTTTTTCACGTCTTTACTGCCTAACTGATTTTGACATGCATAGAGTTTGGAGATAGCTTGCATCAAGGAGTTACAATAGGATTTTTAATAACCTTTGACGACCTCCCTGGCGCAGTGGTCAGCGATGTAGTCTTATAACTGGGAGGTCTCGGGTTCGATTCCCGGTGGGGGCAATTTGGGAATTTATAATTTCTATATGGTCTCTGGCTTGGTCTGGTTGGTGGCTTGGACCGTCGCTAGTTCCCAATCCCACCCTATCGTCAAAGACGTGCCGCCAAAAGAAGCAAAACGACAAGGACTAGGGCAAAATAAGAACCAACAACAAAATATTATGTGACTACAAAAAACTATGTGAATCATCGAGTTTCTCATTATTGAAATGGAAAAAGATAAGTCGACGTAATAAAACGTAGCGAGTACAAAATCAGGTCAAACACAGCTTTCAATCTGTCTGTAACTGCTTCGTAAGACTTTTGCACGTACGAATGTTATGAACATTACACTGAGCTTGTTCACGATGTTGTTTATATTAATTAATTTACGCCATACTACTTTTAATACTTATTAATACTGTTGCACTCCATACATGGCAATACACTGTTTCGCAAAACATTCTGTAACACCATATCACGTGTATTTTGGCAATAAATAAATTCTGATTCTAATTCTAAAATCTTCGTACTGTATAATATATCATTTTAATTTTTACACAATGTGTGACAATTTTTGTATTGAAAATCTGCCAAAATTTTAAGACTTATTTTTAACTGACTTCCAATGTAGGAGGTTATCAATTCGTCGGAATCTTCATTTTTATTTTTTATGTAGGTACCTATGTTCCCCGATTACTCGAAGACGCCTGAACCGATATGGAAAATTCTTTTTTGTTTTAAAGGGTAGGTGGTCTCATGGTCATGATTTTTTTCCAAATCGGTCCAGGCATCTTCAAGTAATCGGGGAACATACATAAAAAATTAAAAAAAAAAGATTCCGTTGAATTGAATTTTTTGAAGTCGATTAAAAACCTAAATAGCTGTCTTTTAGATATTTCTTATTGTAAATTTTTACTTCACTATATTGAACGGACTATGTTAGTACCTACTTAATAGTAGGTCGATATGCATGGGCACTATCCTATTTATATTAAAAATGCGAAAGTTTCAAAGTATGGATGGATGCATGTTTGTTACTCAATCACGCCGCAACGACTGAACCGATTTGGCTGTTTGGCACAAAGATAGATTATAGTCTGGAATAACACATTAACATTTTTATCCCGGAAAATACTAGAGTTCCCGCGGGAATTAAAAACCTAAATCCACGCGGGCATCAACTAATAAGCAATAAACAGGGTTTAATACTCGTAATGTAGGTAAAGGGTAGGTAAGTTATTATTATTTTCATAAAAGTTGGATTGTTTGCACACATTGTGCTTTAGAATTAGTTGCCGCCATTGTGGCGATAACAAAGAGCATTCATTAAATCTTTCACAAGAGTTCGTTGGCTCGACGCGATGCAGATCACGTATTGAACTTTCAATATACAATCGCGCCGCAAAACTTAGCCAAAGTGCCGTCGGGACTCCGGGACCTTTCAAACTCTACTAGAACTTATGCCACTCTGTACTCTCATAAGCTTTTATTCTAACGCACAATGGCAACACTAACCACACCTGCATTGCTATTCTCTGAGCACACACTTTTTCTCTTTACTCTTCACTTTCTAGTCTTCTTTATTATTATGGAATACTAGCACTCGCAAATAGCGTAATAGTAACCGTAAGGACAATGGAATCTTTTAAATCTAAAATAAGTTGATAAAATTATCTAATAGAAGTTTAAGAGAGCTCTGTTACCGAAACCGAATAAAGATTCAAAGTGAACATGCAGGTACGCCATTTTGGCGAATTTCAAGCACGTACAAAAAACGGGGCTATCGTGCAATCGTGGTGTAAACAATGTATCTCAATAAAACTGCCGTATCTGCAAATAGCCTAAGGACAGGCATCCTTTTTTAATCAATGATTAACACTTCAACTCACTGACCTCTATTTTTAATCTATGATTAACACTGGACTTGCTGACCCTTATAAATGACAGCATAAATGGATCAATTGAAGCGCCACTTTTTTCTCTGGAACTAATAATATTGCAAATGGCGCACCGACCTATATAATTAATCCATGAATTCATATGAAATCATAGATTAAATACCTACAGAGGTTGGTTATGGGAATCACAGATTAATTATAGAGGTTAATGCACCATTTGCAATATTATTAGTTCCAGAGACACTCATATCTGCTTAGATTTACAACGCAAAGCATTTACAAAGACGGTGTCAATCAAATCCAAAATGTCTTCAATCAAGACTACTTAGGTCAGAAAAAGAAGTCACATCAGCAACCCCAGTGTTGATAATAGATTAAAGATAGAGGTCAGTGCTTCATCTGGACTGACTTTGTTGGTCGCTCAACTGTGTCGCTTTGACCGTTTAACGCGCAAGCCCGCTTTTATTTTTAGTTTATAAAGTACTACATGCCGGTTTTTCAAACAGAAAATCTACTACTATCCATGCACAGAAATGTGTTACGTTTTATGAATCACTCTGTTAACTGATCTTGACGATATTTGATACTGGGATAACTTGAATCGTGGAGATGCTCGTCGCTTAATTATGTTAATTTTTGCTTTTCTATCTGCTATCTGTAGCCCAAATTTCAGCCCGATCCAGTGGTTTGCGCTGTAATAGATCAGTCAGTCAATTAGTCAGTCAGTAATTCAGTCAGTCAGTCACTCAGTCAGACAGACAAACAGTCACCTTTTACTTTTATACGCCATACCGCGCTTAAACATGTTATAGATAGTAAGTCAACTCATCTTGGCGCAAGGCGTTATGTGTGCGTTAAGTGTGTTCAGTCAGTAACTGTGTGTGCGTGACAGAAGGACGAATAGGCAGCCACCGCGTCATTGCCACACAAATTAAAACTGCATGTTTACAAGCACACGCACACAACGCCGCGCGCCAAGATAAGTTGAACTATCTATAAAATAGTTCATACTACGAGTATATCAAAATTGAACACCAATAAAATGAAACAGCCCGCGGCCCGGCTTTGTCCTGTGAGCAGCGCTTAGCTCGCGCGGCCTGGCTGCAGTCGCCCAGCTGCACTGCTTTTGCTCGTCCACCGTGAACGGTCGCGCTTTTATTTTCCCCGCCCTGAGGCTAACACGGTTTTAAGGGTTTACATTTTAAAAACAATTCCAATAGGTTCTTACCACACTGGTGCGCTTCCAACTTGCGTTAGATGCTTGCCCACTACGCAGACATACTCGTATGTCAGTGAGTCACTGACCTCTATACTTAATCCATGATTCACACTGGAATTGTTGCTTTGATTTTTTTTGGACCTACTTAATTAACGCCATTTTGGAATTGATTGAAATCATTTTGGTGCTGTAAGCACTAAATAGTTACGAGTGTCTCTGGAATTAATAGGTAATATTGTAAATGGCGCACCTCTGTAATTAAATTATTAATCTATGATTTCATTGTTGTTGTTGTTGTTGTATGATTTTATAGATTAATCTTCTTAATAAAAGTCGGTGCGCCATTTGCAATATTATAAGTAATTCCAGAGGCACTCGTATGTCTAATGTGGCGCTTCAAATTGATCCATAATTAAGCTGTCACTTGTGTAGGGTCAGCAAATAGCTCTCTCCATCGCCCGCTGAGTGATCCTGAGCCTTCTTATGAGGCCCATAGTTAGCGACCATGTGCTATTACATGTATTCAAAAGACGCACACCTCGACTACGCAAGTTGAAACACAAATTAAAACGAAACCAGTGTAGTTAGTAGATACCAAATCGTCGAGAATCGGGAGGTGTTGGGTTCCGTTGGGTTAGTTCCCGGCGGGGATCATTTCAGAAATATATTTCTGGTCTGGTCTGGTGGGAGACTTTGGTCGTGTCTAGTTACCACTCTAACCCGCCAAGCGATTTAGCGTTCCGTGATGGCAAAGGCAGCCTCGTACCATGCGGTCTGACTTATGTCGTAATTACGATAAGTTTAAATTAACTTCGAGTTACTATTAGGTCCGTGACACACTAGTATTGCGAATGCGATGCAACAGCGATTCCGTTAAAACAAGCTACCTAAATATATGGTGGTGGCCGTATCAGCTATTTGACGTATTAGAATTTGTCTAAGGGCCATTGTGGATTAACGTTTAATTGAGAAATATTATAGTTCTGACAGTTTTTCTATTGCCAAAACGTTAAAATTACTCGTTTAAACGTGGTTGACGATAGTGAAAGTGGGAATAAATCTTTCGTTATCTTCAACTAGATGATACCCGTCGCTTCGCTCGCGTGGATTGAGGTTTTTTATTCCTGCGGGAACTCTCTTAGTTCCCGGGATAAAAAGCCTAATGGCCCTATTCCAGAAAGCCTAAATGTCCTATTCCAGACTATAATCTATCTCTGTGCCAAATCGGTTCAATCGTTGCGACGTGATTGAGTAACAAACATACAAACTTTCGCATTTATAATATTAACTAGCTGTTGCCCGCGACTTCGTTTGCGTAGAATTGCTGATTTACCGTTAGATTGAGAAGGTTTCCCGTGCGGCCTATGACGTCCTTCTCCAGAAAGTAAGCTACAGGCAAATGCCCCTTAAGATCAGTTCATTAGTTTATAGGTAAGTTAGATGGCCACAAACAGATAGAAAGCAAACTGGCGTTTATAATTATTATATGAATATATTGCGGATAAGCGAAGTTTCAAAGAATCCCGTTATCACGCATGGAGTTTCCAAATGAAAAATATTTTATAGAAGTACATTTTCCCACAAAAACCTTCTACAACCAACTAATACGCAATCTCAACTCTCCGAAACTATGCAATGGGACCAGGCTTCAAGTGAAGGTTTATGGGTTGTTGTGGCATAATAAAACTGTTTGACCCGTAACTTGAAGAATATATAAATTGCGATTCTCAATTTCATTCTTTTAACTACATACACATTGATACAACCTAACCTAATCCAGCTATTTTTGTAAAACTTCTTTATAGACTACATTTTTAGTTTTATTATCAGGCTGCAGAATATACAAACTATCAGATGAACTTACTCTTGAGCAGGCCACGTATAATTGTCCGTGGGAGAAGCAATCATTTCTTAGATCTATGCCAGCTACTTTTAATGTTTGCCCTTGAGCTTTATTGATGGTCATTGCAAAACATAATTTCACTGGAAACTGGAGACGTTTAAATGGAATTTGGTAATCCGACGGTATAAAAGGAATTCTTGGTATGAAAACAACTTCTCCTTGATGCACGCCAGTGAAAATGCTTGCCTCAATTACATGTTTATGTAGCACCTTTACTTGCAACCTGGTCCCATTGCATAGTTTAGGAGGGTTGAGATTGCGTAGTAAAATTATCGGCGCACCAATTTTCAGCTGTAAAGCGTGAGGTGGTATTCCAGGGGGGTCGAGGGAGTGAAGAAACTCTACCCGTTTTTTTAAGAGGTTCTTTAGTGGTTGGGTCATGGTGAGGTATGTTAATTTGATAACCATCTTCTCCACGGCAGAATATCAAGGGGTATTGAAGTGCGTCATAAGCACGGTGTATCTCACTAATACGCACCAATTTGTGGTCCCTACTGTGGATAACAATATCTCTTTTTTCAAACTCCTGGCCAACTATGACGACAGCAACTTCCCTAGACGTGGGGGCATTAAAACGACCAGTGTGCTCTCCAACAAGTTTTTTATTAGCACTAATCACGACTTCAAATTCTTTTTGCCCCACAGGTATGGTATCATTGTTTTCAATTCGGCCGGTATCTTTTTTTTTTAACCGACTTCCAAAAAGGAGGAGGTTATTATTCAGCCAAATCTAATAAATTAGTAGATTGATACAATATTTACTTGACTTACTTCATTTATCTATTTTCATTTAAAAATTAAAAACATAGAACTTTCATACAAACTTCCAATCCATTATTTTACCCATTTAGGGGTAGATTTGCATAAAATTCTTTCTAACCTGATAACTACGGCCTAAAAGAAACCTATTTTCTAAATTTCAAGCTTGTAGACTTAATATTAAAAAAATTCAGCATAAACAATCATCCCCTATTTTACCCCCCTTAAAAGGTAATATTCAAAAAAAATTTGATGTACATGTTTTTTATTTATTATTATTAACCTAAATGCGAATTTTTTTGACTCCTACTCTAAAAACATAGGACTTTCATACAAACTTCCAACCCCTATTTTACCCCCTTAGGGGTAGATTTGGATAAAATTCTTCCTAACCTGATACCTACGCCCTAAAAGAAACCTATTTTCTTTGTAGACTTAATTATAAAAAAATTCAGCAAAAACTATCATCCCCTATTTTACCCTCCTTAAAAGGTAATATTAGAAAAAAAATGATGTACATGTTTTATTATTATTATTAATCTGAAATCCGAATTTTTGTGTCTCTAACTCCAAAAACAAAGGACTTTCATACAAACTTCCAACCCCTATTTTACCCCCTTAGGGGTAGATTTGGATAAAGAAAAATTTAATCTGATACTTACGCCCTAAAAGAAACCTATTTTCTAAATTTCAAGCTTTTAGACTTAAAAATAAAAAAACAGCAAAATCTATCATCCCCTATTTTACCCCCCTTAAAAGGTAATATTCAAAAAAATTTGATGTACATGTTTTTTATTTATTATTATTAACCTAAATGCGAATTTTTTTGACTCTTACTCTAAAAACATAGGACTTTCATACAAACTTCCAACCCCTATTTTACCCCCCTTAAAAGGTAATATTCAAAAAAAATTTGATGTACATGTTTTTTATTTATTATTATTAATCTAAA
The DNA here is from genome assembly GCA_933228805.2 of Hipparchia semele. Taxonomy (NCBI): domain Eukaryota; kingdom Metazoa; phylum Arthropoda; class Insecta; order Lepidoptera; family Nymphalidae; genus Hipparchia; species Hipparchia semele. The sequence continues at coordinate 10,957,216 of OW121714.1, forward strand.
TGCGAATTTTTGTGCCTCTAACTCCAAAAACAAAAGACTTTCATACAAACTTCCAACCCCTATTTTACCCCCTCAGGGGTAGAATTTCAAAATATCCTTTCTTAGCTGACATCTCCTAACTATAAACTACCCACTTGCTAAATTATAGCTTCATACGTACAATAGTTTTCGAGATCTCATGTTTAATCAGTCAGTACGTCAGTCAGTGACCTTTCGCTTTTATATATTATATAGATAGGATTAATAGGATTACTAAGTCTAATGAAAATTTCAGCATTGAAAAATTGGCTATTTAAAATTTATCGCACAATTGACACATGATTTATCGCATCGCACCGCAACCAGTGCAGCACAGACTTTAAGTTTTAAAGCAATTATAATATTGTTTCAAACTTCAAAGTATAATAAATGGAAAAACGTATTACTACAGAATGTAGGTCGTACACAAGCCTCATAAAGATGAGAACAAATAAACTCTAAATTGATGTGTGCAAGCTGAATATTGCTCGTACATTGTACGCAACTTGTTCAATATGCAACACAATGCGCCGCTGTAGCGCTCTAACGAAGGGCAAATTGCGTTATTTCACTAACTTCCATACCACTGTAAGGGGTCTTATACACTATCCGGCCACCACCGCGACGGTCTCATGCTGAGATCTATAATTTCCGGTGCGGCTGATTTGATGAGACATTTGATTTGATTACAATTTTGATGAGCCCTTCACCGTCATCTACAGGAATTATATTACAAGGAGTAAGTGATCTTGGCTACTTTGTATAAATTAAGAAATTAAAAATTTCCCCAGATTTTATATAAAACCAAAATTTACGAGTACGTTCACGAAATCGCGGGCTATAGCTTGTCATCCAAAAAAATCCAAGGTACCCTAATGCTGAGATCTATAGAGCGTGCTCTGACTCAGCTCAGACTTAAGATAGAGTTAAAACGAGACACAAATATGCTCTGACATAAATCTGTCTCGTTTTCATTCTGTCTTGAGTCTGAACAGAGTGAGAGTGCGGTCTGTAGATTTCAGTCTAAGTGTAACTTTTTCAAGTTCAAGTGTGGCCCACTCAATTTATCGCGTTAAATATCGTTGGAAATAATCACGTTAATTTTGGCCACAGCATCTAAAAATTTAAACAATATTTAAAACAGCAAATAAATTGGTTGATTGATTGATAACCTTTTACTAAGTTGAATTCGTACTGTCAGGAATATTTGTATAATATTTCATATTAGAAATAGATCATAATAATTATTTATTATCTATTAAATTCTATTTAAAATTTGCATTACAACACTTGCTGATTGGAGCGCCAAAATATTGTTCCTATCGCATTATATTATTAGCCTACGCTAAATGTAGCAGTTATATCGAATTGAAGTGAAGCGAATGCTTATGGTTATACCATGGTTCACAAAGATTTTCGCAACTTTACCGAACCGTGCCTTGGCCGTGTGCCGTAGTCAAAACCGCGTAGTGTGCGAGGTCCTTAACAGACGCATCACGTAATAAGACCGAGAGGTTCTGAGTAAGTGCCGATGAAGCCTGAGATATTCATACACACGAGGAATATAATAAAATCCGTACTAATATTATAAATGCGAATGTGTGTTTGTTTGTTGCTTTGCCCTTCAATCCTGTTGGAGCTACGGATTGACGTGACGTTTTGCATGGGTATACTTGAGGACCTGGAGAGTGACATAGGTTAAAAACTAAATCGACGCGAACGAAGTCGCGGACATCAGCTAGTAAATAATAATAATGTCTCCTGACAGAACCCGGTCACGGCAGCCAACCTGCTCAGAGATTAGCCATCTGCGCGGGAGATATTATAGTGCACAAGTGTGTGCGCAAACATACGTGCACTCTCTATTCCCTCACTCTCATAGTGCGATGGGACGGAAATTCCGACACGGCCAGAGAGAGATCAGGCGCAGGACCGACGGTTTTACGTGCTCTTCGAGGCACGGGGGTGACTCACCGCCAACTTCCTAACTCCTAAGTTAGTTGACGCTTTTTGTCGATTTCGTTTTCACGAACCTTTAGGGGTAGGTACTGATGGTGAAAATGACATTAGGTATTCCTACTTAGGCAATGATTTAGGTATGGTTAGTGAAAACGGGCATTAGAGTTATTGATATTATCTATATAAAATTAAAGTTGCTAAAAATACGTGGAGCTCGTTCAGTTTTACAGCATCGTATATGCGAGTCGAGATTACGTGTGCCACTCGTGTTACACGCGGCAATAAAGAAAAACCACTTCTTGCACTTTGACTTTCCAACTATATATTATTCAGGTAGGATACCTACCTACCTACAACTTTTCCGTGTGCAGAATAATTTATTATTAGAAGAGCTTAGAAACAACAATAATGATGATGAAAACGAATTCTTATCACAGACCCTTTCACATTTATATTTTAGAGGTCTGTAGGGGTTAGTATCGGTCGCGTATCACACGAGGTTTCGGGTATGTTTTAGTTCCTCTATCGCGGGGATTTTTTTCTGGCATGCTGCGCACTGTTGACAAACACCTCAATAGCACTACGGTTAAAGGTGCGGACTGAAAACTGAAAGGTCGCAGGTTCGAGCCCCACCCTTTGCACTATTGTCGTACCCACTCCTAGCACAAGCTTTTTGCTTATTTATAGAGGAGAATATAAGTCAAGTTCGACTTGGCTAATATTCTTTTTAACTACTGGATACAGGCGGCGCAAAGAGGAGGTGTGTGGTGAACTAAGTTCATTTTGAACGCTTTTCTAGGTACTGTACTGTGCACAGCACAGGATTTAGTCATCCAAGATTTTATAGATGTGATTAATATAAATTAATGATCTTTCTAAAAAAGGTACACTTTTTAACCTCTCTATATTCACCTGAACTAAAATCCATGCTGTCATTCAAAGCGCGCTCGTTCAGTTTTCGTTAAACTCAGTGTCGCTTCTAGGCACGTTTTAAGCCGTTTTAGACAAATTGATTGCACAGACAGAGCGGTAGGTACTTTGAGGAATTTGTTGGCCGCTGTACGTACTCGGCTGCTAAAAAAAGTGGATTTTTCAAATGTTCGTAGGTCTCTATGTTACTGCTGGACAACAGCTTGACGGATTAAAAATTTCAATCTGGGATATGGTTCCATTTGGAAAAAAAACGGTTTAATACTTTTAATCGATAGCCGATAGATAGATAGTCTGTTTTTAATCGACTCCCAAAAAAGTAGGAGGTTCTCAATTCGTAGGAATCTTTTTTTTTTATTTCATTACGTACAGGTACGTAATGAAATAAAAAAAAAAGGATCTATCGGAAAAAAAAAATAGGTCTATTTTTTTTTTCCGATAGATAACCCTAGACTGCGATCTCACCTGATGGTAAGTGCCGATGCAGTCTAAGATGGTAGCGGGCTAACTTGGAAGAAGTATAGCAGTGTAAATTCAACCTGTATAAAATATACGATTTTTATCCGTCTCCAAAACTCCCGAAGCAATTGTAGAGAAAGCCTTAGTCTACCTATTCACTTAGTAGTTGCTTCGCAATTTTAATGAGCACTTTGCTCGCGAACTTTAAACGAGGCCGTTCAGGCTGCGATAAACTGACATATAATGTAAAATCAATTTTGCTATTGCCAACACTTGTGGAACTTTCGTGAATGTAAGTTTGATTAGTTATACGTTATAATAAAACATATTATAATATTACATATTAAAATTCTTTTTAAAAACCGACTTCAAACGCCACTACAAAGTGTTTTTTTTTTTTATTCTATGACAAGATAGCCCTTGACTGCGATCTCACCTGATGGTAAGTGACGATGCAGTCTAAGATGGTAGCGGGCTAACTAGGAAGGGGTATAGCAGTGTAAATTCAACCCATGCCCCTTATCGGTTTCTACACGCCATCGTGCCGGAACGCTAAATCGCTTGGCGCCACGTCTTTGACGGTAGGGTGGTAACTAGCCACGGCCAAAGCCTCCCACCAGACAAATACAAATATTAGTACTTTTAATTTATTTAAGTTATTTTATTAATTTTCGTAATATTACTTACTACTACTATTATTAGTGAATTTTTTAACCAAATTAAATTGCGATATTTGGATATCATGGTTTTTTAAAATGTGACTAGGTACAAAGTATAGTAAGCCTATCACACTAATATTATAAAGGCGAAAGTTTGTATATTGTATGTGTGTATGTTTGTTACGCTGAATCCCGGAAAATTAAAGAGTTCCCGTGGGAATCAAAAAACCTTCATCCACGTGGATTTAGTATCGAGTTCATCAAATATACCTATTGGTTTGATGGTTTATACTTCAATCGCCGGATCGGATTGGCGTGATTTATAGTTGAGAACCGGAGAGTGACATAGACTACTTTTCAACCCGGAAAATCCCACGTTCCCACGAGATTTTTAAAACTAAATCCACGCGGACGAAGTCGCGGGCATATAGTATGTTATAATTGGTTGAAGCCCCTTTGTGGCAATTACCAAATCGGGATTAATAAGCATTAATATGGAAAATGGGTACACGAGTGCTGCCGTTGCGATAATAATTGTTAATTAATATTTATTTATTTTAATGATTTATAGCTTAATTAACTGTCACGGTTAAAGTCAATAATGCCCATACTGTTTAAAGTGAATTTCAATTAATAATATTCCTTTCTCATTATCATTTTACAAAGACACCTGTGTTACTTTACAAACACTCTGGTTTTGATTTTTCGTGGAAGTTTCAATCGACAATAATATTAATTTAATTTTATTATAAATGCATACCGAATTGAAAAAAAAAAATCTTTGTCTGATGTCTGATAATGGCGGTTAAAGTGTCCTTTTGTTCTTTCGGTTCCTTGTTCTTATAGTCACATATATATACAATTCAAAGTCCTGACTGACTGACTGACTGACTGAGATATCAACGCACAGCCTAAACTACTGAAGTAAGAAACTTGAAATTTTTACAGTTGGTTCCTTTTATGACATAGGCGCACACTAAGGAAGGATTTTTGAAAATTCAACCCCTAAGGGGGTAAAATAGGGGTTTGAAAAATCGAACTTAACGTGAGCAAAGCCGCGAGCAAAAGCTAGTTAATATTATAAAGGCGAAAGTTTGCATGTGTGTATGTGTTTGTAACTCTCTCACGCAAAAACTATTGGATGGATTTGGCTGAAACTTAGAATGGAGATAGATTATACATGCAGGTTTTTTATCGCGGAAAATTAAAGAGTTCCCGCGGAACTCAAACAACCTTAAACCACGCGAATGAAGACGCGGGTATCATCGTCTATAGTCTAGTTATAATATATGGAAAAAAGCAAACATGCCATGGGTAGATATGGATTTTATAGTACAGAAATATTTTTCCTATTGTTATTATTCTCGGAGAAAACAGAAGAATACGTTTGTATGGACAAACGACTGCCTGTATAAGTACAAGTATATATCCATGAGCTCAGTAACAGAGTTGTTACGAAATTTTTAAAAACGAAAATCCACGCAGCCGAATTCGCGTACAAAACCGAGTTAACCATAAATTAAATTGTTATTCCTAGTAAAAGTTATATGAACCAATTAACTTTGGAAGATTCCACTTATATCACTTCCAGAGGCCCGCTCCACCTAATTAATAGCCTGAAACGGTGTCGCAAGGAAAATTAATTACGTGCGTAGGTTCCCTGATGAAACCTTGCCGAGATGTCGTATACGATTTTCAGATACATTTCCTTATTATAAGTCCATCATATTGGTTACTATAAATAGGAAAGTGTGTTTTTTTATTTGATGACAAGATAGTCCTTGACTGCGATCTCACCTGATGGTAAGTGACCATGTAGTATAAGATGGTAGCTAGGTAACTGGGAAGGGGTATGCCAGTGTACATTTAACCATACCCCTAATCTGTTTCTACACTCCATCGTGCCGGAACTATAAATACTTGGCGGCACGTCTTTTACGGTAGGTGGTTACCTACTAGCCACGGCCAAAGCCTCCCACCAGACCAGAGACAATTCAGAAATTATAAATTCCTAAATTGCCCCCGCCGGGAATCGAACCCGAGACCTCCGAGTTATAAAACCACCGAGTTAAAAACTTTTCTTTGTTTTTTAATTAATAAAAAGAATTTAAAAATTATTATTATTAAGAATTTAGAAATAATTATTATTAATAGTTTTAATTTTAGAAATAGTTATGTATTTGTATTAGTTATAGATAATTTAGAATTTAGTTTTATATTATATTAAGTTTGTTTTTACTAAAATAAATGCGAATCCTAGTTTAAAAAAAAAACATTTAAAAATTCTATACTTCCTATTTTATTTATTTAATAGGTAAAGTTTGACATAGAACATTGATAGCAGCTTTTTAAGCGAAAAGTGAATCTTTTATATACAGATTTTCAATTAATTACCTTTCCTCTAAAGTGATACACTTACCTACGTGGTAAAATAAACATAGATATTTGAATATCTTAATACGAAAGTTTGCTCGTAACTGTCTGAAAGTCATTACAACTTTATACTAAGCTCAAACGTATCTCAAGGAAAGTTTCTCAGCTACCTACTCGTAGCGGGAAAGTTCACAAAATGTAATAAGAGACAACATTTTACTTTTTCCGTATTTCTTATTACCAAAACCAACATGTAACCTATAAACACCTTTCACATATAATATATTTTGTAATAATATACATATATTTTGTTATAATATACATATATTTTGTTAATGTTTGTTCGTGAATGTTCCAATATTTTCATTAATATAATAAAAATTTTAACGCCCGATGCAAAGACGTGTGTGTGTGTGAAGATGGCCGCCACCACAAAATGGCGGATCACATATTTTTTCACAACTCCCTCAATATGGGTATCAAATGAAAGGGCTTGACTTGTAGAATACTATACACTGTGATTTTCAAATCCTAGATGGCCGCCACCACAAAAAAGCGAATTACATATTTTTTTAATTTCACATGTTTTAAATTTTCATTTTACACTTACTAATTACAAGTTTGACCGCTTTATCTGTCTGTATGCCTGTAAAGTTAAGTCCTTAAGGGTTAAGTCCTCGGTCCTTTATAGCGTACGGTTATGAAGAACTATGCACTTACAGCTATGGAGCATCAAACTGTTAAAAGCCGTCAATAAAGCTTATGTCATCAGGGAGTGCATTTTATTCTGCATCAGAGTGGAGCTCGTCAAAGCTGACATTAAGTAATTATGCACATTTCCAACATTCAACGGGCTTAAATGACTGGCTTTGATGAAATGATTTAAAGCAATGTATATTACAGTGGCATGCATTTTCTCGTTCGTGGTATCAAGCAGGGTTTACTTGGTACCTCACTGTTCACTTATCTTACTCTTTTCTTGCCTCTCTTTCTCTCTTTGCTTCTCTCTCCATCGCAATTTGCTCCTGCAAGGCTTTGTCTGTCGCTGAACAATTGACCTGAGTAAAAAGCCAGCAGGGGTACGGGTGTCGAGGCCTCCTAATCCGATTGAGGCGCTGGGAAAGTAATTTCCCGGTGACATGTTTTAGTGTCATAGTAAAAAAACAGCTAAAGCCCCCTATGCATCAAGGTACGGGAGCAATATGGCTAGATATTTCGTCCATGGGTTCTGCTCTGCGAACGAGTGACTATCCGCCGCGCATTGTACTAGTATCTGCCGCCCTAGTCATATTGCAAACGTGTTGACTCTTTCTACAATCGATAACGCTAAAGGAGGGGCTCCCAAAGTTTTTTTATCGCATGTCCTATCATTTCAGAAAGGAAGCGTGTCTCGCGTCGTCGTCAACAGTTATTGACAGCTGCGGCAGAAGTATTGTGAATATGTGCAACTCCAGTTCATTGGACTATTGAGGATGGAGACTGTTAATGCACCTTGTAGAGATAAACAGATAATATCCGTTTCTTATAACTTAATTAATACCTATCGATAAAATCATAATTTTCAGCGCGAAATTCGCTTCTGCTCGTTTTAATTCTATGATGGATCGCTTTTTGTTGCAAATTTATAGGGGGAACGTTATTAAATTGTGCTATAGCTTCTAGGTACAGTATGTTCTTGTTTAGACAATGAAATTATAGTCATCAATCTTTGTTTTAACTTACTTAACTACTTATTAAAAGATGAAACGAAATTTTATTTTCATAATTTACATTAGATCTTAGAGCGCACTAGATAGGTAGAGGAGCAATATTTTACATAAATCCCCAAAATTATTGATTATTGAAAGGAGTCACTATAATCAGCAAGAGAATTACAATGAAAAAGATAGACATATTGCACAATTAAAATAGCACGAATAAAAAGAGATAGTTATATGTTACAAGCTTAGACCATTACAAGTTTAACCGCTTTTTGTGTCTTTATGTCTTTTTTATATACAATTTTTAAGTACAAAAGCGGGTCTCAACTTCTTTCATTCATTTCATTCATTGACATGTCAGGAGCAAAAAAATAGTATTAGGATCTCTAAATCTGCCAAGTATATCATAACGTTCCAAGCTGCAACAAGGAATTTATCAAGATTTCGCATTCCATTTTGAATTCAGAATTAATAACGGCGCACTTGATATTTTAAATTGCGAGACATTTTCGAAAATTGGGCCCCGCTCGTAGGATTACCTATATTCCGTGTAAGTAACGATCTTCGAAGCGAGTGCAATTTGAGAAAAATATCGGAGAAATCGTCTCGGAACGACTTTAAAATGTTTCCAACTACCGTCACTCTATTGTTCAATGGGACACGCTCCGGAAACATTTCACTGGAAAGCTTTTCATCAACGGTATCGAGGTTTGAATGAAACACCGCGGCAGATAGATGATTACACCACGGCGTTTAAGCATTTAAACGGTATTTGAAGGAGTTCTGAGCGCGCCCCATACAAACGTAGTTTGACTCTTAAGCAAAGATAATATAGACGGTATTATGTTTCTGATTTGTCCGATAGTTTTCGATACGGCTGAATCGATGTTTAGGAGACTTTCACCGTCATCTACAAGAATTATATTATTATGAGGAGTAAGTGATCTTGGATACTTTTTATAAATTGAGAAATTAAAAAATCCCGAAGAGATTTTATTAAAAAACTAGCTTTACCCCGCGGCTTCGCTCACGTTAAGTTCGATTATTCCAACCCCTATTTTATCCCTTTAGGGGTTGAATTTTCAAAAATCCTTTCTTAGCGGACACCTACGTTATAATAACTATCTACATGCAAAATTTCATCCTGATCCATCCAGTGGATTCAGCTGTGCGTTAATAGATCAGTCAGTCAGTCAGTCAGTCAGTCAGTCAGTCAGTCACCTTTGTCTTTTATATATTTAGATATACGAGTACATTCACGAAGTCGCAGGCTATAGCTTGTTATTCAACAAAAATTCAAGGTACCCTAATGCTGGTATCTATAGAGCGTGCTCTGACTCAGCTCAGACTTAAGATAGAGGTTAAAACGAGACACAAATATGCTCTGACATAAATCTGTCTCATTTTAACTCTGTCTTGAGTCTGAGCTGAGTGAGAGTGCGGTTTATAGTTTTCATCCTAATAGTGGGTAACCTTTGCTTCTACCTATATAAAATCAAATGGAAAAGGCAAAAGTTTAATCGATTCAATCGGGGCCTGACTTTCGCTGAAGATTTGCATTCAATGAATGTAATTGAATCCAGGACTATAAAGTCTGTCGAGACTGTAGAGAAGCTTAAAAGCTATTGCTTAAATTTTGCTTAAATTATCTGAAAATGTATCTAAAATAGAAAATTCCTCCAAAAGAGTTTTCTGTTGTATTTTGGACTAATGAATAATAATAGGAATGGCTAGAGGCTTGTTTTATTATTCCCCGATAGAAAAGTTTTTTGTGTTAAAAGTGTTCCAAAAAAATTTAAGAAGTAACAGAGTTATTTAAGTTTTGTAAAAAATTTATTTGATCCTATTTCAATCGCGCTTTTTTCATCAATTGAATCTTCAACTGTATAATATTATGCTTTTTTAAAGTTTAAGATTTCTCTACGGCTTAGGCCTCTCTTAAAACTCACAATGACCATCCCAATGTCAATCCCGATCTTATTTCATATCATCCACAAGTAAAAAAAAAAGGAAAAATATCTCGCTCCATCTTTCTTTGGCTATATCTCTTTCTTTATAGGTATCTGTTTTGGAACCCACTAATTAACTTTTTATCCATCTTGTGCTTTCTAAAACGGTGAAAGTTTAGAGATTTAAACCTATCAAAAAGTTCCCACGGGATTATTAATTGTGAAACCACCTCGCAAGCTTCCTCTGTCGAAAAAAAAATCACGCGAATCGGTCCAGAAATCCCGGAGAAATCAGTGGACATACATAGAAAAAAAAGATACTGACCGAATGATAGCTTTCTTCTTTTTGGAAGTCAGTTGAAAACAAAATCTCCGCGGACGAAGTCTACAGCTAGTTTACTATAAATGTCTTTACTCTCTTTCTTGTTTCGTTTTCTTGTTATTAAGTCTTGCCCGTATTAATGTTTTACCCTTCATTGCTGCAAAATTTCCAACAAACAATATTCAAGTTAGTGTCGTTTGTTGGAATTTTGGGCACAACTCCCAAATCCTCTGAAGTTCGAGCTGCTCCTCACAAGCTTATTGCTATTTGTGTTGCGAAAACTCAAATTGTGGTTTCGAACAAACTTGTTATGAATTTATATTATACTTATTCAAAGAGTTTACACCGCGACATTCATTTCAAGATGATTTAACTATGTATAATCTAAATAAAAATTATTTTTAAAAAACCGACTGCAAACGCCACTACAAAGTACTTATATCAAACGTACCTATAAAATTAAAAAGTGTTCCCTCGATTTCTCCAGGATTCCATCATAAGATCCTGACCTGATGACCTGGTGTCTGGTGCCGCCAAGCGATTTAGCGTTCCAGCACGATGGCGTGTAGAAACTGATTAGGGGTATGGGTTAAATGGACCCTGCCGTACCCTTTTCAAGTTAACCCGCTACCGTCTTTGACTGCACCGTCACTGGAGAGATCGCAGTCAAGGACAAACTTGTCATCGAATAAAAATAAAAAAATTGACAGGTCTAAAAATAGCTCTCTTTTTCACAATTTTCCCTACGGGAGAAAAAGTTACGTAGAACTGTAAATAGTTGAGGGCCATGTTTTGTTCATCGCGACGTGTGAGGTACGCGGGTGAACTCTGATTTTTTGCTACCTTTATGAAATTCTGCCATTTCGAAATATTGTTCCACGGGAATATCTAACCGTAAATAGGAACAAAATAAAAGACACATACTTATTCATATTAAGGTTCCCTCATAATAGTAGCGAAGGTGTTCCCGTATAGATTTCAATACGTCATCAATAGAATAGAATAGATTTTTTTTTATTCAAATAAACTTTTAATATACAAAGTGCTATCGAACCCTTAAGTGAATCTACCACTGGTTCGGAATACCGTTCCAACCGAGAAGAACCAGCAAGAAACACGTCGGTTGCTCTTTTAAAAATAAAATAATATGTAATAACAATATTGTTGTATAATGTTGTGTACAATTTACGAGTTAATGTACCAATGTACTTCTATTTCGATGAGTATAGTATCATCATGTTTACGAATATACTACTTGTACAAAAATGAAACTTGGGTATTCAGGTGAAGTAACGAGACTCAGACCTGGCAGAAGTACCTGTTTAAATTTTGATGTATTAACATATTTTATTCAAGAACCCAAAGTAACGTTGCACGTAAATTAGCTCTATTCAGCGCTAGAAGCGTCCATCTTTTTAACTGTTACATATATACCTATACCTACTTAAAGGTCTAAAATCTAGAGTAATTCTAATTCTAAATATATAAAAGGAAAAGGTGACTGACTGACTGATCTATCAAGAAAGAAGAAATTGAACCTCTCTACATAGAATTTTAATTTGAAGCACGTACATAACTTTGATCCTAGTTGTCTGTTTTCCGAAGTGAAGCCAATAACGGACTTCGCGTTAGGGTTAAGCGCGTCCGCACTTAAAAAGACATCAAGGGTACAGAAACGGCATTATATCTTCCTGATGACCCTCAGGAATTACGCCCAGCCATGTTGGCCGCCCGGGTCAGCCCGCCTCGATCAGTGGCCTCGTGGAGATTTGAAAGTAATATCTCGGATATACTTGTGTCACTCATAATCTATACATCTTCTATACTTTATACAATATTTTTTTCTGGATTCTTTACAAATTGGTACATATATCTAGCCATAATACATTTATATGTGCCTATAATCATTCGGAATAATGTACCTTTGAAATGGTGAAAGAATTTTTCCTATGGGTGCAGAGGTTCCAAAGTTTATCCCCCACATACTCACAAACTCATAAAATTCGCGAGCTCTCTTTAAATAATAGTATAGACGTATAGACTATAATAACCAACACTCAAAGTACCTACAATACAAATAAATAAAATTGAAGTGTCGTTTGTAATGTCTAGCTTTTTAGCGTAGTAAAACTACAAGATACCTTTTCCAAATCCATCAGTCTTTCCGTCTGTTTGTCTGTCAGCATAAGTATCTCATAAATTATTTGCATTAAAGAGCTGTAATTTGGCAAAGTTAATATTAATTACGCTGAAAAAGTTGTACAATAAAATTTTTAAATAGCTATTATTTTGTGTACCTTCCCTACAAGGGGGATGATATTTTTTACTTGTCTATCATATTGTAGAATTTTTGTATTAATATCGATATCTCCAACATTTCTGCACTAGTAGCATGGGCGGGAGAAATTTTATCCCCGGGAAAAGGATAAAACGTTTATCCCCTCGCTTAGCTTTATCCACCCGTCGAGCATGGGCACAGCGGTGGAAATAACACTCAGTGGATATACTTATAGAAATATACATCGCCTTCTCCACTGTCGCCATGGCCATTTAGCATAGGGAAAAGATAATTTTATCCCCTGTCAGTGGATAAAATCGGGGGATAAAACTTTTATCTCCTGCCCATGCTACCAGTGCTGGACTGAGTTTTGCGTACTTAAATATGTTTTTAATCGATAGAAAATCTTAGTCAGACGGTCCTATGAAACTCTCACATTCCTTCATCTCATCCTGATGCTGCAGGGGCACTAAGCATTATAGTTCGATGGGGTAGGTACTTGCTAATATCAAAGTGTCTCTGGAACACTACTGAGTAATATTTGCCAAGTTGAAAACTTTCACGAGAAATGCCAATCCGCCGATCCGAAATGTATAATTCATCGATACTTCCTTATTCCTATTCTTCAGCGAGCGTTTTTAAAGTTTCTGACATTGTTGTGATTTATTGACTATTGCATTTTTAACAAATGTCGAAATATACACATCTGATGCTTCCGACTTCATATGCTTGGTTTTAAGATTTTAAAATCCTTTTTGGAATGGAATTTGAAATAGGTATCAATTTCAAGAAATAATAATATACCCTTTCAATTTCCAGTCCAGTACATCCACCTGCATCTCTTAGGCTATTCGACGTAAAAGGTATGATATGATTCTTATACAAGAAGGTATTTGTGCCTTTTGAGTTTGGGACTCTACACTATACTTTGCCAAGACTGACTGCTTTCGGTGCGGGGCTGCCACTGCAGCAGCTTAGGATAACAGTGTAACGACCTCTGATTGGCTGAATTTTTGGTGTTCTTACTGAATCAACGAATTTTAACCAATAGCGGGAGAGTGCCAGCCAATCAAAGGTCATTGCGATCATTACAGGTGTGTGCGGGTGGTCAAACAGTCAGCGACTTGCCTGAAATCGTCCGTCCATCTAGTGGGAAGTTTACCAAAGCTGCGCCTCTCGATACAGAGTCGCCATTCCCTGTACCTTGGGACCCCAACATCCATCGGTTTTTCAAGCCATGTGCCCCACAAATATAATTAGTTTTTCAGTAATTCATTCGCTTGCGGAGCGAAATGCATTATTACCTAAACGAAATCTAGGAAAACGCAGCATTGGAATTCCCCATCAGCTATAGTATTCTCTAAAATTGATAGCATCAGTGTAACGACCTCTGATTTACTGAATTTATGGTGTTCTTACTGCATTAACGAATTTTAACCAATAAAGGAGAGTGCCAGTCAATCAAAGGTCATTTTGATCATTATACTGATGCAATCAATTTTAGAGAATACTAAAGCTGTTCTTTAAACTATATGCCCCGCCCATTTCCACTTTATCTTCACGAATAACTTAGATATATGTAGATTACTTATCAATAACATTAAAAAGTCACCAGCTCTACCGTTATCACCAGAAACGGGTTAATATTTCATTCTACAATCCCAACGTTAGATATGTCGCGCAAGTATATAAGGGGAAGATTAATCCAGAATGCAATCACACGTAATGCATGGCACGTCATTTAATGTGACACCTTTTGAATGGAGACCGTCCGTGTTTCCGTTTCAACCGTGAGGGCCAAACAAACGGCAGCGGACGCGGGAGAACCGTTTCATTTCCTTTCGCACATATTCAAGAGGTGACGAACAATATCTCAGTAACAATGGCATCGTAATTTGGTCGGAACGGCGGCCGCGGGAGATGCGTCAAGTGACTTATTATTGTGGAAAACTGCTGCGGGCGGAAAATCGTTTTTTTCCCTCCTCCGCGCGCTCTAGTAACAATGGGATGTGTGGCTGGCAACCTTGGACAAAAAGCTTTAATTAATTGATACATCGGCATATCTATCCGTGAATTAACGGTCTATTTATGAAAAATACTATCGAAGATCTCAAAGTGGCACACCACATCTTTACTAATATTATAAAAAAATGTATGTTAATGTTGGTGGTTTTTATTACTTTATCTTTTAATCACGCAGCAAAGAAGCAAAGGATCGACGTAATATTTTGAATAAGTAGGGCAAAATAACTAGGTGCTAGTAATAAATATAACTAGGTATGTAATAACTATTTATCTCTTTTTTATCTTTAATACCTATAAAGAGTTCGTTAAATTATTTATGTCATGAAAAATTATTAAATTGTCCAAAGTAACTAAGTAAAAGAATGTCTAAATGAGTCTTTTATTAAGGTAACTGTCTCAAGTTACGTAACATTTAAATGTATGTTGTAAACAAATTAATGCTTGAATATATTTGGCGAACAAGCAGGAGTAGAAAGGTACGCAATTCTGGAGACGCGCCAAAACACATCCACCAAGCAAGTACTGTAGAACTTCAAGTTGTACTGAATGATGACGTCAGCTACACGCCTCCTCAGTTTCAGGCTGAAATATTTAATCTTAATTTTCTCGCAAGAAGGTAGGTAAATCTAGTTAGAATACTGCAAGACTTTATAGCAATTGAAGCAGCGATAGTATAGTGGTGTAGTGAAACTGCCTCATTGGTCTAGTGGTTAGCAAGTTCGACTGCAGATGACGAAGTCCCGGGTTCTTCTGTCAAGAAATTCTCAGTTCTAGCCCGGAGTTACGAAGTTGGCGGTGGGTCACCCCCATGCGTCAGAGAGCACGTAAAGCTGCCGGTCCTGCGCCTAATGTCTCGCCGGTCGTGTCGGATTTCCGTCCCATTGGACTATGGGAGTAAGGGAATAGAGAGTGCACCTAGTGGAGGGTCTACCAAAGCTGCGCCTCTCGAATCAAAACAGAAGGGTTTATATTCTCTTGTTTTCAATCTGTACTCAGAACGCCATAACATTTCATTTGCAGTCTTGCTGTAATATGACCTCAGTTTATATTCTCTTGGATCTCAGTGCAAAAACACGGAATATCAGTAATAGAACAACAGGTCAAGCCTGGCTTTTAGTAAATTGAAATGAAATACTCAAATTCTTCCAGGGAAATCCAAACCAGGAACCAATATCAGAATATCTCGCATTCTTCTATAAACCAGACCAAGCATTATTTCATAACAACGGCTTTATTTCGGCCGTTGTTTTTGAAGCAAATTGCGAAAAATTCGGTTTCATTTCCTGCACATTTTCAACCAACTTACGAATCTCCAGAATGTTATATTAATTTACTCCAAACAATGACGTTTTGTTGCTTTCAATTTAATTTGAAACTTGAAACTATTATCATGAATTTAAGACTTTGTTCTGAATACTTCACGTTATTTAACAAGTTTAAATTTATGATGAGGAGATCTCCAACACATTTTTTAGAATTTGGAAACATTTATGTCGACGATAATCTCTTGATAGAGTATGTAATCTCAAATCGGAGCGAATATGCTTTAAAAAAAGAAAAAAAATTACATTATCATGGCTCAGATGGTAGGTAGTCTCTAAAAATGATTACATCTGAATAACGATCACAATGAACTCTGATTCACTGAATTTATGGCTTTTTTGCTACATCAATGCATTTTAACCAATAGCGAAAGAGTACCAGCCAATCAGAGGTCACTGCGATCGTTACACTGACGCAATCAATCTTAGAGAACACTACTGATTTCTGATTGATTCAAAGGCTTGTTTTTGGACTTATTATGAACATTTCCAGCTAAACTCTAAGGAATAAGACACATGAACGTGGAATGTGAAATTTCCTACTAGTTTGTAGTCTCCATACCTCGCAAATATACATATTTAAAAGTAACAATTTAAAAGTAAAAATAATTTCGAAACAAAAAATATTTTAGATATGCGTGCCGCCAGACAAGGTAATGACTTTAATATGTTCCGGAGCACTAAAAATATAATTATATACTAAAAAATACCATAAAAATGACATCGTCAAAACTAGCCAGGCTTTTAAGGGACTAAAAGCAAAAACTGCAATTTCTTTTCAACAGTGATTCTTCAACATTGTCCTGTTCAAATGAGTATGTTTTTCGAGAACTAAAAAGGAATAGGAATTTTTTTCCAGGATATTGTACCTTCGTTAAAAGTAGGCAACGTGCAACGTGTAATTTCAATTTCGTACCAGTATCAAGAGTTGAGTTTGTTTTATCTATTGTCTTTGAAGTTAGTAATAGAAAATTTGATTTTATTTGCATGGGGATATTAATTATGTTGGTTGCTCGTGTTTCAACCATTAGTAGGTACTACGGTGAGAAACTATATTAATTTATGGGTCAGGGTGTTCAGATTTCGTTCTGGATACTTATTTAATCTTATATATTATTTATTTATGAACTTGATGATGATTTATTTCAAAGACCAACCGGAACCTTACCCTGCTTTTTGGTGTGTCAAATAAATTATTTTTGTAGAACCAATAGTTTTAAAAAATATGATTTATAATTTTGCCAAAAGTTTTTTGCTTATTTTCAAATGATAGGTCACCATAAATAGGACTTAGTAAATTGACTGATTATAATAATTGCAATAAAATACTCATAGTTTTATTTCAAAACCAACATTTACTGACCGTCTTTAGTAAAGCCTAGGTTGTATCAATTTCTGATGATAAAAGTCCGGAAAATCATCTCACTTTATAAAAATCCTTACCTTCGTCACTTAATATTACCGTGTGCTCTAAGTAACTAGTTAAGTTTATTTCAGAGCCTTTTGAATACTGATTGCTTTTAACACATTCATAAATGAATTACGAGCGCAATTTCTGAATTGAAATTTTAGCTTGCAATCTTCATATTAAGTGCCTTACATGGACTAATTGTATGAAAGGAAATATTATACGACTCCTTTGTATAATATTTCCTACGTAGTACGTAAATTAACTTGAGGTAAGTCTAATTTAATTGCACAATTTATAGCATATTTCCTACGAATATTAATATTATTCGTAGGAATATTTCTAAGTTAATACTTTATTATAAGTCTGACAGTTTCCCTTTACTAATTTTTCTTAGCTGGTCGCATATTACATAAAAATGATTAAAGTAATGCTAACGAGTAAAAAATAAATACAATTTTTTTGAAAAATTCTGATGAAATCACTTGCATATTATAGTGTACGCTACCTTGCGGATTATACGGCGGCAGTGTGCGATTAACTTTAAACTGATTTGTTTTTATAAAAGCAAAATTAACTGTCTTTAAAAGCTTTTATCACTAGCTTTCACCCGCGCTTCGCTCTCGTCATCTATTAAAAGTAATCCGAAGAGGTGATTCCTAAATTAAATAGGTGGATAATAAAAAAATACCAATTTGGATTTTTTAGATCAATTCAACCATATCACATCACATCACACTTCACACTATCACACTAATATTATAAAGCCGAAAGTTTGTATGTGTGTGTGTGTGTGTGTGTGTGTGTGTGTGTGTGTATGTTTGTTACTCCTTCACGCCACAACGAATGAACCGATTTGGCTGAAATTTGAAATGGAAATAGCTCATACCCAGGGTTAAAACATAGGCTACTTTTTATCCCGGAAAATTACAGAGTTCCCGCGGGAATCAAAAAACCTTTATCCACGCGTACGAAGTCGCGGGCATCGTCTAGTCAACCATAAAGGCAAACAAAAAAAAAATTAAAATTGTCAAGCTGTTTTTGAGTTTCAGCCAGACTAACTAAATTAATTTATATCTAGAAGATATAGATTATACAATTTTAGCGCTCGGTTAAACTCGTAAATAACAATCCCGTGCAATTAAGAGCTTATCCCGGACTAAGCGAAAAATTCAACGTTCCTCGTTTATCTTCTGTTCTTACATGTAAAATTAACGATTACACCATCATCACTTACGCCACTAAGTAAACCTTTGAGTGTGGTATGTGTGGCCTCAGGTTCGATGATTTGGCTATTACTGTATGATTGTTTAGCAGCTCTAACATCCGTAATCTCCAAATTCATATCCAAAAGAAGCTCAAGCCTCACAACAACAACAACATTTAAATCCCCAATCAATGAACCATTTACCTCTATTTTATATTTTCTTGATTATTTTTGTATTCATATCCGCCATCTTAAATTAGCCATGACGTCATATAGCTTATGCCACTTCGATAGCTAAGAGTCTAAGACATTTAGCAATAAAAGTTATTAAGTATCTTCTTCTTCTTGTTCTTTATCAACCCTATAGGCTATAGACATCCACCGCTGGACTAAAATCTCTTGCATTGACTTCCGCAGGCCTTAGTCTTGCGCCGCGTGTATCCAGTGGCTCCCTACGACTCATCTGTCGACTATAATGTGTAATATGTCGTATCAGGATTAGGATATTGTAGTTCTACCCGTCATCCCTTCACATATTGCATAAGAAAAAAGCACTTGCTTTTACATATATACGCTTTTGACTTTGGGAGGAGTATATCAGAAGCAGTTTATAAGTTCACGGTGTTTACACTCTATAGATATTGAACCTTTTCTCCCGTACTAATATTTCTCATTGATAAAAATGCGTAACAGCTCATAATAAGGGTAAAAGTTTTCAAATGAGCTCGAGGGAAAATGGTTTGTTATTATAGACTGGTTAATAGTAATTGAAATGTAATCAAAAACCGTATTTTAGATTAAGTCTGGTGGTAGCGGTGGTTACTCTCGACTTCTAAGACGAGCCAGAAATTGGCTTATATAAAAGAATATACATTATATATATTTAGGTTTTTGAATTTTGATTTATTATTATTTTACTCTTTATTTGCACCAAAACAACAACAAAGAAAAAATATAGTTAGCCGGTTAGTTATTTAGAACCTGGTAATGTTAGATTTCATGCTAGTTACATGATAATGATAATGCAGTAAGGACTGCGGGTAGTTATTTGTATTGAGATAGTTTGTGATTCCTTTTATTAGACGCTCGGCGAGGTGTGTCTTCACTCTTATGAGATAATTACAATGAATAATCACTCTAATCCTACTCGCCTACATATATATTAATAGTAGATTGTTACACAAGGGACGTAAGTAAGCTATTACAGAACAAGATCCAATTTGGCGCCAGTGCGAGCGCAGCTCGCATAGGGCGCTAATGGATCGCGTGCACCCGAGATATTTAGTCACACGAGCGAGCGCAGCGAGCGAGGGTGAATATAGTTCGAGGGTGTAATAACTACTTGCAACCGAGGTAAGCATTCTACTTTATATCATTCTTGCGAGGTAAATAAAACATTGGTAATGCAAAATCCCTTTACGAACAAACTTCACAAACTTTCAGATCAAATGAAATGCCGCCATTTCCATTTTTTTTTCGTAAATAGTTTTCCATTTTATTTTTTTACGGCTCTGATTTCCAAGGAGTTTTGCATAGTTTGAAATGTATGGAAATTAAATGCCGCCATGTTCAGTGTTTTTTTTTTTTCAGTAAAAAGTTTTCTTACCATTTTATAAGAAAAGAGATTGTTTACCAAGGAGTTTTGCATAGCTTGAACTGTAATGTGAAAAATTACAATTCAAGCATAGTGCGACGTAATGTTGCCTTGAATTGCAAACACCAACTTACAAGGAGACTTTCCACCATAGTAATCCCTAGTTACTGAGCAAGTATGATATAAAAGAGATTTATGTGTGTAGAATGCAAGCATGAAGAAAGAAGAACCTCTTACGCTAAATACATATACCGTCTCCTTTGAGTATGAGTAAAAAAACACAGCCCATTTAAATGAGAGCTGTAATGCAGCCTCCGGTACGTAATCATCGTTACACTGCGCCTATATTCACATTAATATGACAAGAGTCAATTTCCCGTGTGCAGTTCGGACTCGTCAAAGCCCTCATTAAGCAAATATTTCCCGATATTCGGTACAGTGCCCTCGCTCCAGGCGGTAATTTTCATCGACACAAGGATAGAGGCCTATAAAATAGTAGAGAATGTAAACAAAAAATAAGTGCAAAAGCATTTATATGGACAAATTCACTAGATTTAATATCCATTAGTTACAATGTAAAATGTACCATGTAAGAATAACATTTGTAAAAACAAAAAATAAATCGGTCAAAAACAAATAACGACTGTAAGTGTGTTGTATCTGTCTAATTTCAAAACGTTTTATGTGGCGTTTGGATCTACTCGCATATGACGTCATAAGCGCTCTCTTTGTCTAATAGGAAACTTTAAAGCCTTTTTAGAGCTCTATCTTTTGGAGACTAGTTATATTAAACAAAAAAATTGCCTTGTGTTATAATATTAAAAACACTAAGTAATACTAGTCCCTACTAATATTATAAATGCGAAAGTGTGTTTGTTGGTTTGTTGGTTTGTTGGTTTGTCCTTCAATCACGCAGCAACAGAGCAACGGCTTGCTGTGATTTTTTGCATAGGGGTAATTTACGGGCCGGAGAGTGACATAGGCTACTTTTTATCCCGAAAAATCAAAGAGTTCCCGCGGGAATTAAAAAACTAAATCCACGCGGACGAAGTCGCGGGCATCAGCTAGTAAATTATAAATGAAGTTCAACGATCCATTAAAAAAAACTTTTTATCTAAAGGACAAATTAATAGTGTACCTGCTGAACGGATCTTGGCAAAACTCGCCACAGAGATAGCTTTCATTTCGGAGAGATGGACATAGGATACTTTTTATCTCAGGATTGAAACGAGTTTTCTCACGGGATTTCAAAAAATTTTATAAGGAAATACGAAGTCGCGGGCATTAACTAGTTTAACATTTAATATTATGTACACCACTTATAGACTTCAACCTACACTTTTAAAAATAAGTACACATCTAACGATACCTCATTAGGAATATCAAGTCGGGAATATCAAAGATAAAATACCTTTGCAGCTGCCGTACCTATCTCAGCAAAGCGAAGCAATATCTCTTTTTACATAATTGTGCGATGCAGATGCACTGCACCTTCCAAGACATTTTTATCGCCCGAGAAGGAGTTAATAACCTTTTATGTAACATTTAAAGCAATTGAAATGTTGAGTGCTAACTATCTACGCTGTCGGCGGCTTAACTTTATGATGGATGAGGTTTTGTTGTGAATTTATACGAAAATTATATTAAATTGAAAATGTCCTTATGAAAATTAAAAAATTATAATATAACATCTAAAAACACGGCAAAAAATCAACTACGGACTTTTAACTTAGTTTGAGATAACTCTCAACCAAAATAACCAAACTCTACTATTTTGTGATATTTTTCAAAAAAAAAATGACGATCTTAAGGTAACCATAAGGGCCCTTATCGTACCTATATTACCCGCTGATATTACCCAAATTCGCAATAAAGAGATTCAAATTGAAATTGAAGAGTAGATACCATTCGTAGTGCTACACTAGGGCTACGCTGCTACGAAAGGCTGCTATATCATGCTGTTTTTTGCGGAAATAATTATTGCTTAGTCCTCATGTTTTGTGTGTGTGTGTTATAATTATGCGGTTCTATTCTGAAAATGAATAATAAAAAATAAAGCAGATTTTTTAAAGAATTATTATTAAAAATGTTATTTTCAAAATAATAAAATAATACGAATTTATCTTAAACAACACAAGGATAATTGAATAATGTTTAGCATCATCTATCATTGTCATTGTTAATAAAAAGTCACTCTAAGATTGATGTACGAAGATTGCTTGTTTCACGATGCGCCTTATAAAGGTTGGAAAACCATGGAAATCTAAGCTCTATATACCCAAGTTTTGTATCTATCATAAACTTAATTAATTTTATTCCGTTGTTTGTAGGTTCGATAGAACGAGTTGGACTAAAAAGTCACTGTATGGATTCCAAGATTGAAAAAAAAGAAAGGCGTCTCCAAAGAAAGAGGTAGCGAGATATTTTCTTTGATAGGATGTGGTCCAAATGAGATCCAACTTAGTAAATATCAGACCGATTTTAATTTCAATTCAGCAATGTCTAATCATTTAAGCCAATTCATAATTAAATTTTTAAGCCTCCCGTTGAAATCAACTATTTCAATACACAATTGAACATTCTTCCCAACTCAAATATCTTGAATTGAAATTTTTAATTGAATCACGTAATCCGAAAGAAGGTTTGCAACGTTTCCCAATTTAAAACTCCAACTAGGTAGGTATACCTACCTATCTAGCCATAGTAACGTTTACCACTGACCGTAATAAGTACGTGGCCATTAATCGTTATACGAATACTTTAGCATATAAGTTTTCCTTATTTAATTATAATATTATGTATGTTTACTTTTTTATAATGTACGATTCACATCTGATTCGCTTTGTTGCAGGTTCATAAACGATCTAAGTAATATGTTCTGGAGTGGATCGCATGAGACTGCAATCCTTACTTCACACTAATATTATAAAGCCGAAAGTTTGTATGTGTATGTGAGTGTGTGTGTGTGTATGTTTGTTACTCCTTCACGCCACAACGAATGAAACGATTTGGCTGAAATTTGAAATGGAGATAGCTCATACCCAGGATTAAAACATAGGCTACATTTTAACCCGGAAAATTACAGAGTTCCCATGGGAATTGAAAAACCTTGATCCACGCGGATGAAGTCGCGGGCATCGTCTAGTATATTATAAATGCGAATGTGTGTTTGTTTATTAGTTTGTTCTTCAATCACCCCGCAACAAAGCTACGGATCGATGAGATTTTTTGCATGGGTATAGTTGAAGACCGGGAAAGTGACAGGCTACTTTTTATCCCGAAAAATCAAAGAGACCCCGCGGGATTTTTAAAAACTAAATCCACGCGAGCGAAACCGCGGGTATCAACTAGTACAAAATATTGATATAATATACTGTATCAAATAAATCAAATAATAATTATCTGAGAATTACATTTATCTGGAAGCAACTAGAAATTTTAGATTCAGAAGGATAATACTATCGGCTAATCAAAACAAAACAACGACATTGGTCAGATTGCATCACTAGAGAATTTCTACATTGTCATAATTACGTTTCCCATCACATAATAAAGCAGTAAAATGTTGTGGATTTTGCAGCGCAAATGTTTGAGCTTTTTGTTGTTTGCCAGCACTTGGAAACAAGGGGCACAATTTAAAATTCAGATCGCGGTGGTATACTGTCTGCTGCACAAAATAAAGTTCCTATTTGAAACACTAGTAAGTCTTTGAGTTCCTGAACGATAAAACCTTGCAATGCGTACACTAGCTGTGGGATTGTCTCAAATTGATCACTCAAGCTTGCACCTTCTCGCTATTAGTTAAAACTTAAAAATCCTTTACACAGAACCGACTACAAACGCCACTACAATCAATCCTACAACCTATTAGTTCCATAGACACTCGTATGTCATATGTGGCGCTTCAAATTTATCCATAAATATGCTGTCATTTGCATAGGGATTGTAGTCATAGAGATCGGTATAAATAGTGGTTATAACTTCGGCCCCCTTTTAGAGGATCTGGGGTTAGAATTCTAAGGACCTAAATATTAGTTGCCTTAACTGTGAAGAATCGTGACGATTAAACAAAGAGGTATGCACATCGCATGCGTAGAATTACAGTAACCTAACTAAAAATTCATGTACCTAACTTCGGTTTAAATATATTTGAATTTAATATAATAGTACCAATCCATATATAAAAAATCAATATATAAAAATCTGCAAAAAACTACTTTTTCTAATAAAAAACGGCAAAGACACATTTAAATTTACTCAACAATTTATACCTTTTTGAACTATTTTTTGCTCATTGCCCACGGATTGCAATTTTTGAATTAGGTCACTTTAATTCTAAAGTTGCGACATATCGTCTGCGTAAAGTGCAGAAGTCCTTTGTGGGGTCGAGTATATACGCTTATATACGCTTTTTTACGATTCAAAAGTGCTTGTAAAAGTTTATTTGAATAAAAAATATTTCTATTTCTATTTCTATTTATAACTTGGCTACATTTTATTCTGGAAAATTATTGAGTTCCCGCGGTAATCCAAAACCCTTAATACACCCTACGAAGTTGCGGACATCATCTAATAAAGTCCAAAAATATAGTAAGTAATACCCTGATACATCATCTAGGAAAGTAATATAATAGGTAACCATACAGTAAAGTAATACCCTGATATATCACAACGCTAAGACCAGATAGATAGGTTAGGTAACTGAAGGTAACCTAAGCAAAAGTATCTGGTGTAGGTAAGCGTTTAAAGCGCAGAAACTACCGAATGCGTTGCTCTACAAACTTTACTATTTCAAACTGTGGCTTCATTCCGTGTAGCGGGCAACACTACCAATCTGAATTTTAAATTGTGTTGCCTCTTTAGAAGAGCGGATGAACAATAAAGCCTATGATTTTTTCGTTGTTCAATGTACTGTTTCATATTTCGACAAATAGGGTGGCAAAATTTCGACTTTATGGCCCTAGCACATAATTTATATACTAATATTATAAATTCATTTTCATCGCATTGTTCGCCCGCGCTATTTTTTCTTTTTGCTCGGTTTCTAAGAGTCTTACCGAGATATTGAATAGCCTATAACCTTCCTCAAAATTTGGGCTATCAGATACAAAAAGAATAATTCAAATCCGACTGATAGTTCCAGAGATTAGCGCGTTCAAACAAACAAACTCTTGCACTTTATTATATTAGTGAGTATAGATTTTTCCTTCGGTTTAGACTTATAAAAGCCTTTGTTAAAAAGTTTTCAGGATATCGATTCCTGGCACTGTACCTACTTCCCTGACAAAATATCGACACTCACTTCCTAACAGCGTATCTAGGAGAGCCTAGAATCTAGACGATCGAAGTGTTACGTTAGTTCCAAGCGTTCATTGAACGGAAAATCTACGTTCACGTATATATACGACCACTAGTATAGCATTGTGAACATTGTATCCAGTTAAAACAATTGTAGAATCTGAATTGTTGAGTTAGTTGAACTGTGAACAATATTGTAAATCGGTTTAAATACACAATAGCCTATAGTCTAGTTAAGCTCATATTAAAATTATTTGAATTGTATATATTGTTGTCTGTCTGTCCGTTTGTATGGGCTAGCCTTCGTAATAGCTGAACTAACTTAGACGGAATTCTTACAGGCAGTAAGTAAGGAGTGATCTAGTCTATATTTTATAACAGAAAAATATAGATTTCCTTCGCAATAAAATAAAAACCGCTTAGCTAAGTTTAATACGGAGAAGGGCATAGCCTGCCTACTTTTTATCCAGGAAAACAAACGGTTTCTGCGCGATTTTTAATAACCTAAATCTCACGCGAATGTTGTTGCGGGCAAGAGCTAGTATGTCTATAACTGGACGTGAATTCGCTTGTATCTGTACTAATTTTAAAGCCTTAGGAAACTGGACGAGTAAAGTGATTTATTTTCCGATTGTTGCTTTGTGGCACGCCTCGTTAGCTGCTAAAGCGACGCCTGCAGGCAGCGCTCGCAAGTTGCGACAATGGCTCGCACGCTCAACTGACGCTTAATCCCACCGAAAATAAAAGATAATTGCTTCTAGCAGAGATGCCACACGGCGCCCTAGCATCGTCTGATTACTCCGGCGCTGCGTCGTCTTGCCTGTAAAAGAGTGATGATATGTTGACAATATGACACTTTTAAAAAAATGGATCATTAGTTTACATCGTACAAAATAGACACACAAACAAACACACACACACTCACTAACACACGCACACATATACGGACACGTATCCACGCGAACACACGTTGTGAATATCCTAATTGTTTTTATTTTTACTTTCATTTCTGAAAAAAACTAGTCTAATTTAACAATCATACTGTATTATGAATTCTCTATATTTTTTTTTTAATTCAAATAATGTAATCATTTTTGGCTTTATTTAAGGACTATAATAATCTTGTAAAATTGTGTTGTAAACGCTGTTGATTACCAATAAATAAATAAATAGTGAAAATGGAACCATTCCCATCCCATACTCAATGACAGATTTACGCATTGTATAAAAGAAAATATATTAAAAAATAAACAGGGAGTGCGGCTCGGTAGTGACAATTTTATAAATAGGTTACTATAATGAAATTACAAATGCCTGCACGTAACTCGGAAATGACAGTGTCCGATATTGTATTCTTTGAGCATGAAATGTATCGCGAATAATGAACGCCGATACCTGCACACTTAGTATCTACTGCACAAGCATACAAGCCATGGTTGGTTATAGATTAAATAGCTGATCGCGTTAAAATGGTTTTTCAATTAAAATCAAGTTAAGATAGGTAACATACATGATTCCATTGTTGTAATTAATTAAAAAACTGAAAAGAAAAACTATCAAAAAAAGATCGATGAAGGACTCCAACGCTAAGTAAATCAGAATCATGTATTGAATCCCAAGTTTCAGTTTTCGTTAACATGCCCCTCATACCCTGTACATATCGAGGAAAAGGAGGATGAAGAAAAAGGGGGAGGTTCTCATCTCCTCCTTTTTCTTCATTTGTGAAAATTTTAATGAATATAGTATACATTCTATACCTACATAATTTCCCATATGCTTACATAATATTCCCTTTTATATTTGTATCTATCTATACAAATTAGGGAGTTGAGCAGATAAGGAAAGTTTCTCGGAGGCACAACTTTTAAAGCTAACAAGGCGTACGTCCTTTCAAGTAAAACTTGAAAAGTAATATCTTCTCAAATTCACAGAAGATCTAGTTATTGCGTTCGCGAGCGTAAATGCAAGGATATAAGTTTTTATTAAATTTTGATATTATTATAGGCGTAGATCGAACATTTTTGTTATCATGTAATGTGTTACTATTAACTATTCTGTTCTCTATTCTTCACAAATAGCATAAAAGTCGCAATCCACATAAAATGTCCAGCGAATATACAATTTCAACATCTAAACTTTTTAATAAATTTCAATGCTAATAATAAAATAGAATAAAATATTGAATATATGAATATTGTTTTTAATAAAGTAAATCAATAATTTATTATATTAACAAATAAAATAATATTTTATTAAAATAAACTTTTACAGAGTACTTTCGAATCTACACTAGGTACTACTACTTTTACAGAGTACTAATTTAATGTTACCTTCATTACTTAAAACAATTTTACTACGAGTACCTCAGGCTTATATATTACTTATAAGAAATAATCACCCTATACAGTAAATACAGCAGTGATAGTGTAGTGATTAAGATTTCGACCTCATTTTTGGTCCGCGAGTAGAGTCTCGAGCACATACTTCAATATTTTCTTAGTAATGTCTCTTTTTAGCCAATTAAAATATCACTTTGCGAAGGAAATCAACGAGAAGAAAGCTGGATACCTTAGAGTTCTCCATTCTCAAAAGATGTGTGAAGACTATTGATAAACCAGTGGCCAGTGGCAGTGTGGTGGGCTTTGACCAAAACCTCTATGTAAGAGGTTTATTTTTAACCTGTATGTTATTACGAGTATGTACCTCTTACATAAGTATTGGACCGGAGATAGGTCGCTGATGATAGAATAAGTAAGCCCACACGTGCGAATCCGGGGCGAACAGCTTGTCTTCGATAAATAAAGAAAAGAAACCAACTCTATATCCAATTACGAATAAAAGTTAGCATCTCCATTGAATTATTTCTTGTATCGGAAGTTGTTATGTTGTTATTGGATATTTGCAATTTTAACGACCGTCCTTCTGATATTTCTATAAAGTTAATGTTGCTAACTTGTAGCTCATAGTAGTTGCAGTAACTTTGCTGCTATGTCGTATTAATTATGTTACATACAGATAGCGTGCGAGGTGAGTGCCATGCCAAGGGTTCATACACACTAGCGGTCAGCCGCCCAGGCGGTTGGTTTTGAGCGATTTGCCGCCTGACGTGGTTGAAATAAGAGCTCACCGCCATCACGTCAAACAGTGGTTCAACCACTTCAGGGACACTGTCGAGATAGCATTGCACCTACTATCGATAATAACTATTTTTTTTTAGAATAGCAGGGGCTGTCACCTCTTCTTTTCCAAAAATATTTTCTAACTTAACTGTTCCCATAATTTCATTGTTCTTATTAGTTACTCCTTTACAGTTTCAAATAGCTCCTTGTTGAATTTCAATGATAAATTTTCCGTGTGTTCATATGGAAGCGGTGCTCACTGGTAAACTTACCTGCGGCTGACCTGAAGGCAGCGGTTTGTCGCGAACCGGACCACCTATTGAGTGTATTCGATATATTCTGTACTAGCTGGTTACAACCGCGAAGCGAGTGACTACCCTACGTCCAACCGCCGGTTGTGCTGGTTTAGTTCGAACAATATAAACAGTTGTTACGTATAAAAATAGAAAAGAGCCGCGCGGTTACCGCTACGTAGGCGGTTGACTGCTAGTGCGTAGGAGGTCTATGAGCTAATGGCGTGACTGTGACCTAGTGAGTAAATAAGATCGGGGTCCTTTTTGATGTACGCTTTTTTTGTCTTCACTGTCAACTTTGCAATTATAAAATCTGGAGTGGGGAGTACTCGTATTTTTAATGCTTAATTAATTATAATTTTCTCTTTAATTAACACTTTTCAATACATGAAATGTACTCCGCAAGGTTTTTCTCTGCAAGCTGTAAAATAACATTTCATGAGATACGAAGCAAACTTGACAATTAGATGTGCATAAAACGAGGCCTAAGGTTTTAAAGGCGACAGCATTAACGTTATTAATATTAAACGTTAAAATAACGGTAGTAATATTAACGATATTTAAGATGGTAATCTATGGTATCACTAATTCGTTCATCTCAACCCGTCATCGGCACTGATCTGGGTAAAGGTCTTTTCACGAATGAAAAGGGTTTAGGGTTCAATTACTTAAAGCGCATATATCTAACTTTGGAAAGTCAAAGATGCGTACCTGGGACGGAACCCCGGACTCCTCGAAAAGGAGGACGAAGTTTTAACCGTTAAACTCTCGCCGCTTTTTTAACTTTATTGTACCTACATAACGATAACGTTAAAAAACGTAGACATGCCTATTGCCTACGGCTTAATCGGTAATGAGAGCCAATTTTATTATCTATCTCATAATTGCAAAAAAATATTTAAAACATTTTAATATAATTATATTTTTAGTACCTACCGTAAAATGAAAGCATGCCTATTGCCTAAGGCTTCATGGGTTGGTAATGAGAGCCAATTACGAAACTTTCCGTTCTGCATAACTGTTTAATCGAGATCGACTTTACCTATAACTTATTGAACATTTATTTAATTGTATTATAAATAATTGTTTAGTGATAGATTCACTTGCCTAGAGAGAATGGGAGAGGATCGTGCTGTAAGGAGAGCATACTTGAGTCGCCCAATAGGAAAACGACCCGTTGGACGACCTAGATATCGCTGGGTGGACGAAGTGACAAAAGACCTGCAAGCCCTCAATACACCCGATTGGCGTGAAGCGGCCCAGGACAGGCATGAGTGGCAGCTTCTGGTGTCGGAGGCCAAGATCCTCTTTGGGTCACTGAGCCAGCGAAGTAAGTATATATGATTCACATAGTTTGAAGAACTGATGATCGTTGGGTTCGTAGAGCTGGAATATCAACCGATCGGAATGCTGGACCTACGACGACATCAGTTAGTGCCGTTAGATACAGGCGGAGCAAGAGCAAGACCTGCGATGTCCTTGGAAGAGAGCTTTGAGTTTAGAAGAAGGCTTAAAACTTGAAAATTTTTTATTTGAATAGAAACTGCAAGACATCGGGAGAGCTTCTATCCCTACGTCGTTGATATTCCATCTAAGCACACGAAGCGCTTTAAGTCTTCATTCCTGATTAGCAGGGCTAGGGTCTGGAACGCTCTTCCTAGATCTGTGTCTCCTAACACGTACAATTTGGGTATCTTTAAAATAATATTACATAGGCAACTTGTAGGCAAACGCGTTACACCTTAGACTACATTATTACTTTCCATCAGGTATGATAGTGGTCAAGCGTGTGCCTATCCTTACTCCTTAAAAATAAATAAATGCGAAAGTGTTTTGTTTGTTGGTTGGTCCTTCAATCACGCCACAACAAAGCAAAGGACAAACGAGATTTTTTGCATGGATATAGTTGAGGAACGGGAGAGTGACTTAGGCTGCTTTCTATGACGGAAAATCAAAGAGTTTCCGCGGGATTTTAAAAACTATATCCACGCGAGCGATGCCGCGGGCATCAAATAGTAATGTATAAAAAACCTTTTCCCGTTCAATTTGTTGCGAGTGCCCAGAATTCTTAGTGGCTTATAAGCTTAGCTTTTCGTTAAAGTAAAAAGATATAAATAGAGATAACATTATTGATGGAAATTCAAATGACATTCTCCGAAAAATCGAAAGCACCGAAGTGCTTGGTAAATGGAAAAAGTTCAAGTGTTTGGCACCGTCAGTACGAGGCCGGCGGGTGTGTTGTGACAGGAAAAGCCCTCCGTCAATATGTCCCGAAACTTTTGCCTGACTCAATCCACCCTATCTATTATTATTTATTAATATGTGTACAAAGATTGAAGCCTCAATGGCCCAACGGTTAAAGGTGCGGATTGAAAACGGAAAGTTCGCAAGTTCGATCCCACCCGTGGTACCCACTTCTAATACGCTTTCAGCTTATTTGGAGGGGAGAATAACAGTCAAGTTAGCTTGGCTATTAATTTATATATTGTAGGCCTGCATGCTTGAGCTCTCCACAATCTTCTCAAAGGTATGTGAAGTCGGCAAATCCGCAATTGGCCCGCGTGATAAAACCTCATACGACAGGAGTCCCTGTACCCAGTAGTGGGCGAGCGATGGGTTGAGATGATAAATGAAATATAGTGAAGCTTCCTATTCTGATTTACGTGAAGACAACCATTTGCATCAATAAAAAAGAGGAAATAATAAATAAAATTTTGGCCCGATCAGAAAGTGTAGTCGCTTAGTGGCGGTGAAAATAACCAGGTACTCGAATGCTGGAAGATCATGTATGATATTTAGAACCACAGATAACTAATACACTATACACTAAAATTTGCGCTCTACATAATAGGTACATAAGTTAGGCGTGGCAACACTCCCAATGTTATTTGTAACAATACGGTTTGAAATCTATCTCGCATATACGTACTCTTTTTATTTATCGACTCATATTTCACTGAAACCCTGTAATTGGGACAAAGTTTTTTAATAAAAAAGACCGGAGTGAACATCGCATGCCCATTTTGTACGAACATGTCTCGGAACATGTTATCTGTATGTTTCCTAGATTCTATTTTGTAGACAAAAGTTTTTGAGAATAAAGAATAAATTCGTAAGTTACAATGTAACATTAAATCAAAATATCTTTTAAAGCGCATAGGATATACTACGAACGCCATCTGTGAACCTGTAAAAGTATTAGAAAAATTAAAATCTGTTAGAATGAGGTTTTCTGAAATTTTGTTCATTATTATCATTGTTTTCTTCCGTATATCTTCTTTTTTTGATAAATATCAATAGTAAATTGATTTTAAAAAACTGCAACATAAATTATCATAATAATTACATTTAACAAAATACTTACCTTTAATCGTACAAGAAAACAATGATACTCTAGTTGAGTGATAACCCATACCTAAGTGAGTTATTTTTTAAACTACTTTATACCTGCTTATCTTAATTACATAATACATAGGTACATATCCCTGAACTGTGACCTAGTTTAGATGGATAACCTGTACTTACTGAATGCAAACCCGCATCGACAGTACGGATCGATTGAATCCGTTCTTGTAACTAAGTTTACAGCAAGAAGCGACTTTAGAAGAAACTTTAGTTTCAAAGCGTTGACAAATAAGAAGTTCTCAGTTCCGCCAAAGAGTATTTACAGATATTATTATGTAAGGATTCAGTAGACGAATTACACGCACCTACTAGCTATTTCTAAACCTCACTGAAGCAAGCGTAATTATTACATCAACAAAAGATCATTTTAAAAACTTTAAGACTAGCTAGAGGTTTTTTTCCTAAAAGAGGAAAAGAGTACGTTAAATAGATCGTCTGCCATTTAAAATAAAATTGCCCCAAATTAATAAGGTTAAAATTAATAAGGGATCATCGTTAAATTTCTCCAGCATTTAGTACCTATTTAGTACTATTTAATACCTTTGCTTAAATATTTGGTACTTAATTATTAACAGAGTTTAAGTTAATGTGTGATCAGTCATTCTGACGTCAAGATGGCTGACCATTTTTGAATTTCCCCATAAGGGCTCCGTATTCTGCTTGTGTTTATGCAAAATAATTTAGTACCTATTTGGTACCTACACATATAGGTGTTTTTTCCAGAATTTTTTGACAAAAATAAAGATTTTGTTAGTAAGAATTGTTTTTTATGTAAGGTAAATGTACCATATCGATTAGTTTTACCGAGAAATAAACGCACTCTGAAATGATAAGTTCGGAAAATTGGAGTGCTTTTAATTAATTATGTGCGTTTTAAGCAATTAAATAGCACTTTCTTTGACGGTCTAGGAAAACAAATTCAAATGTTATTTATTTCATGTAGGCCAACTTGTAGCTCTTATGACACGTCATAAATCTACCACCGGTTCGGAATGCAGATTCTGCTGAGAAGAGCCGGCAAGAAACTCAGCAGTTGCTCTTTTCAAAAAAAAAATTTACAATAGGTAACAAACCAAGCTATGTGCTGCAGTGCTTCCACAATGAAGCTTCAAAACATTGTGGTACCTTACATGACTTATGCTAAGATCTATAGAGCGTGCTCTGACTCAGCTCAGACTAAAGATAGAGGTTAAAACGAGACACAAATATGCTCTGACGTAAATCTGTCTCGTTTTAATTCTGTCTTCAGTCTGAGCTGAGTGGGAGTGTAGTGTATAGATTTCAGCCTTAGAGTTCTCCATAATATTTTTGAAGTTATATAAAGTCTGCGAATCCATATTTGGCCAGCGTGGTGGACTATGACCTAAATCCTTCTCATTCTGAGGAAGATGAGATCATCGTTCAGATGATGATGACGGTGAAACTCGTACATAAGAACTTATTTATGTATTTATTTATTTTACATAAAGGTTTACAAAAAGTACTTATAGCATCAAAAACCACCCGGGTCTGTAATAAATGCTAACAAAGAGTTAAATCTAGGTACGTTAACTACAGAACATTAATGCCAGTTTAACATGTTGTGTATATTGATAGTCATAAGTGAATTAAAAAGTAGGATTTCAGTTTTTTCTTAATATTACGACGATTAAAATGGTCCCGTACATCAGTGGGTAATCATTAACTAGGCGAGGAACTACGTAAGCGTTATTTATCCTTCCATCCACGTTGGTAACTATTAGTTTCCTATCTTTTATTTCAAACTATTTTAAGTAAGCTCACTTTTAGGTCAGGAGCCCTTATGAATTGCAACAATGAGATCATGTATTCATGCCGAGTTCATTTTTTCGCGTAAAAGTTAATAAATATCTCTTGTTAACTGCGAAAGTTCAGCGGTTATGCTTTATAAATGGTGTACCCTGAGGTGCTTTAGCAAAAGCAATACCATAACTTGGGGCAAAGAAATAGGTAGGCCGGACTAACGATAGGAGGTAAGTTATATTTTTACTGTGTACGTGACTTACTAGAAAACTTTTTTGAGCGAGTAAAACTCTCTAGTTTTGTGTGGCTTATTCCAAATATTTTTTTTAAAGACCAAAGAGTAAAAGTTTTACGGCCTTTTGAATTAGGGTGCATTCATAATAGTCGCACGATAGCAGTCAAATTCAATAGGTACTTTTATACTATATCATTTTCAACCGTAGCTAGTTACCACGACGACCTTCCTGGTGCAATGGTGAGCGCTGTGGTCTTATAACTGTGAGGTCTCGGGTTCGATTCCCAGCGGTGGTAATTTTCAGAATTTATAATTTCTGAATTGTCTCTGGTCTGGTGGGAGACTTTGTCCGTGGCTAGTTACCGTCAAAAACGTGCCGCCAAATAATTTAATTAGCATTCCGGCACGATGGCGTGTAGAAACAGCTTAGGAGTATGGGTTGAATGTAAGCTGCCATACCCTTTCAAGGTTAGCCCGCTACCATCTTAGACTGCATCGTCACTTACCATCAGGTGAGATCGCAGTCATCGAATAAAAAAAACCAAACTAACGCCAAAGAAGTGCCACAAAGAGATTTAGCGTTATTTAGCGTTACAGGGTTTACAGACTTCCAAGTTAGCCAGCTACCACTTTAGACTGTATCATCATAAATAAATAAAATAAAAATGTATGAATAAATACATAGTTACCAGATCACAGACACAAAATAAAGCTATTGTATAAAACAGTATCTACTTTAGAAAATGCAAATATTTTGTGCCTTGCAACATCGGTCCTCACTTAGTTTTAAACAGACGGCACCGTTATAAATTCAGATCGTGGGAGTGCAGTGTTTGCCATAGTAAATGTAGGTACTATTTAGTTTCAATTTGAATCAGTCAAGTCTGTTGGGCAACACATTCGTTAGTGTTTTCATCCATAAAACGCATGCACCTGGCTATATTTGCAAGTTGCAACGACGGTTATATCTGTATCTATCTAAATATATAAAAGGCAAAGGTGATTAACTGACTGACTGATCTATCAACACACAGCTCAAACCACTGGACGGATCGGGCTATTTGCATCGTAGGCATCCACTACGGGATTTTTAAAAATTCAGCCCCTAAAGGGGTAACATAAGGGTTTGAAAAATCGAACTTAACGTAAGCGAAGCTACGGGGAAAAGCTAGTTTAAATATATACTTACTTAAATTATTCTAATACAATTACCAATTTTGATTTTTTCGGTTTTTTCTGTGTGGTGCTTTTTGGGTTTTCTTATATTTTTTTGGTGTACCGTATTATGGTGAACAAAACAAAAAATATATAGACTAGACTATAGACTAGATGGATGATGAAGAATGAACTGCATTTGATTTTTATATATATACTTATAGATGTATGGATAGATGTCACGCTTATTCCCATAAATAACTTTCAAATAAAAAAATCGAATTTAACGTGAGCGAAGCCGCGAGCAAAAGCTAGTAATAGATAAGTGATTAAATCCACTTGGATTTAATCACTAATGTTACTTACTACTACTAATTACTTACAACTTTTAGTTCAGTAAATAAGATGATAAATCAAGGAGTAGGTACCTATAATATTTAATAACATTAATGGCTTCGCCACAACGTAGTTGAAATGAAATTTCTATTTCAAATACGAAACCAACGAGTATCTTATCTACCTAAATCTTTTTACCAGTGAAATATAAATACACATAAAAGCAATACAATTTCGTTCGTCTAAAGCTCTAAAAGAAATCTAAATTCTAAGCGACCCGTACTTACCTATGTTACTTGTTAGGACCAACGAAGTTTCTCTATGGTACCTGCCTAGGTTGGTCCTAACAAGTAACGCACGACTTAGGTAGTTAGATAGGTACCTACCTACTCGTATTTCTTTACCACCACCAGAATTAGTGGCTGACTTCACAAACCAAATTAAACAAAATATGTATGTAGTTAGATACTGAACTCATACAACCTATTTCATTGTATAAATTTTGGACGCTCCTTACTGCTTACAAGTTTTGTCTCTCTAAGGTTTCCTTACTCATGTACTATCGCAGTAGTCTAGAATATGACCTTGGTACGAAATTTAACGCTGCATGATGGCTCAATATAAATCTAGATGGATAATGAAAATAATTCAGCATCGTAAAAGATAAGTTATTCGAGACACGTTTTACTGTTAATGAAACTTTGAACTTGATTTTATGAAAAATACCAGTTGGTATCGTAAAAAAAACTAAATTCATTCAAGACGGGTTTTATATTAAAGCTTCTGTACACAGAAGGGTAGGTACCTACGTATTAAAAGAAGCGCCATAAAGTGGAAGGAATAATATGATTATGTTTCCATACGGTTAAAAAGTTTTAGATATTCTCCTTAATTCGGAATTATGCTGAAGCTCAGCGGAAAGCTCGGAAAATTGCTTATATGAGTTTGTTTTGACTCGACTTTTAGTTTTTCGTTACGGAATTTTTGGAGTGTGTCTCCACGCTCAAGGCCCGCGATAGAAGCTATGCAATAGCTAAAAAAAACAACAAGTGGAATATATGGTTAAAGGATCATTTCTTTCTGAAATCAAAATATACACGGTCACGGCTTTTTTCTAGGCACGAGGCCCAATAATGGGCTTACTTCTCAGAATAAGAAAAGTTTAAGCCGTAGACACAAGGTCAAGTTTAGGTTTAGATGACACGCCAGTCAAATGCGGATTGGTTCGAAAACTTGAGACACCTTTGAGAACATAATGAACATAAAGAAAAAGCGTGCAGGTTTTCTCACGATATTTTCCTTCACCGTTAAAGCAGAGGATTCAAAAGCAAATAAGTCTTGGTTTGAACAGCATTCCGATCCAGTGGTAGACTCACCTGACTTCGAATGCACCTTGTATAAGTTTATACGAATTAAAATTATTATATTCTATTCTAATAAATGACTAATACTTATCATTTACTGTTACCAAAATCTCCCGTAGTAAGGAATATACATTATGTAGATACATAATATATGTTAAGGAAGATAAGAATTTCGGAAGTTTCAACTGAAAAAAAAAAACATTGAATAAAGCAAGCAGCGTTTAATTAAAGCTTGTAAAAAGCAGTGTCGTAGCTGTTTTTCATAAGTTTTAATGAAAAACCAGGCCACAATAATAAACTTTCTTAATATTATACGTATATTCAATGTTATTCAAGGTGATAAAAAGTAAAGTTCATTATTTCTTTTGTAGTCACCATTCTTATGGATTCAATTTGCAGTAACTTCACATCGCACGAAGTTCCGTAGCATAAACATATATTTGGTATGGGATGATTACGGCACTCATAAAATCGGAGATAGGCAACTTTAAGTGTCTATTGTAAGAAGTGCTGGTATTTAAATATTTTTTTCCTCTGCAATGTTTGAATTTTTAAAAACTTATAACTAGATAATACTTTCACATCATGAAAATAAGTACAAGCTTTTGTACGGCTATGTATATAGAATTATTTTAACTAGTTGATGCCCGCGGCTTCGCTCGCGTGGATTTAGTTTTTAAAATCCCGTGGGAACTCTTTATTTTTCCGGGATAAAAGTAGCCTATGTCACCCTTCCGATTCTCAACTATACCCATGCAAAAAATCACATCGCTCCGTTGCTTTGTTGGGGCGTAATTGAAGGACAAACCAATAAACAAATACACTTTCGCATTTATAATATTAGTACATTAAGTAAAAAACATAAACTAAAAAACATAATTAAGCCACGCTTACAAAGTCTCGTCCATAACTAGTGTGAAATAAGTCTTATCCGAAAGGAGCGTAAAAATATTTTGTCAATTTTTATATTGAAAAGCTTCCAAAATATTAAAACACTCGGATAATACTTATTTATTTTACGTTGATAAAATCAGCCCTTACTGTCAATGTAACTAACAAAACTACTCGTTCATTTTAAATACCATTATAATTACGTTCTTATGTCGTAGTCTTAGGCTCTGATTCTTTAAACATCATTCTCGTAGGTTGGTACGATTACCCACTGCAAATCCTATAGCTGGCTACACGTAATCCAAGTCTCATCCAAGTAAGCCCCTGGCAAATACACAGCATAGTGCACGAATGTACAAAGTGACGTGATGCCATGATCTCTCGGCGAAAGCGCACAATTCATTTGTCTATCTGACAGGAGCTTTAATAGTTGAGTGTTGCTCTACCATCAATCTTTACGAGCAACATTCTACGAAGCGTTTATTGAATTTTTCATTTTACTTTGGCAATTATACGTCTTTTCCATTAATTCGTTCTTTTATCATTATCATTATTTTATTGTTGCTTAGTCTTCCTTAGGGCTATACTACCCTATTACCTACTACTATAAGTAATTAATGTAAGGTTTTCATTGTATGACATCTCAAAACAAAATTGAAATATGTAATCTGCTTTAAGCGTCGATAGTATAGGCCTCGGTGAATACAAAACATAAACAGCTTTAAATAATTACATTGTACTGTTATGATATCCAAGCTTTAGTGTACTACCTAACCTATTTCTTTTTGTTAACCGAGAAGCGCCACGACAAAACTCTGTAGACCTACATCTGCTGAAATGTAATCACTCATTACTAAGAGAAGACAATGGACAAAATGAAGCCAGCTGCATCGCTATGAAATAATAGTCTTGTTCACGCAACAATACCGGCCATAGAAAAATGTTTCCTTTTTATAGTTCTTGGAAATTTCTCGAACAGGACAATATAGACAGTGTACACACTGCTGCGGAGAAATTGCGGGGCTCGCGTTCAATTTGTTAAAAGCCAGCTTTGACCTTATTTCATACACTCGTCGCTGTGGTTTTATTATATTCTTTCATGGGAACGGGCATATTCTATTTTCTTTCATTTCAATATTTTAATATCTTTGTTTGTCTAAGAATACGCTTCTATTCGACCACTCTTTGTTATATATAGGTACCGAGTTTTACTTTAAGCCCAGTACAAATTAATTTGTAACACAATACGTAATGCAACATGCAATGTAACATTTTTCATTAAAGTTTAATTTGTTCGCAAACTCACACGCTTTGTGC
Organism: Hipparchia semele; assembly: GCA_933228805.2. NCBI lineage: Eukaryota > Metazoa > Arthropoda > Insecta > Lepidoptera > Nymphalidae > Hipparchia > Hipparchia semele. Next base: position 10,996,593 of record OW121714.1, read on the forward strand.
ATTCTTTTGTTTGATTGTCTTTTATTTCAACGAACGCTATAACGCACACAGTGTGATTTGGACGGCCACAGACGGACGCACGTCAAGCACGTATCTACTACCTGTAATTATATTGATGGTTGATTGTGATTGAAAATGGACGGAGACAGTGGCGTAACTATAACGTTTGAGGCCCGTGGCAAATTCATCGGATGGGGCCCTCCCTCCCTCCCGAAAAAATGATCGCTTGGCACTAGCCGTAGTCACAGTAATGGCTATAAATGTTGGAATCCTCTTGTGCTTTCAACCCTCTCTGACTGGGGGCCCCTTCCTGCTGGAGGCCCGTGGCATTTTGCCGTCTTGCCACCCTATAGTTACGCCACTGGACGGAGAAGACGACTGAGATAAGGAAAAAAGTCTTTTGTTAATTTCAATTTCAAGATAAACGTACCGTGCGCTCTAAAGACTGCCGGGAATAGGCGTTCGTAATTGAAACGCGCAGAATGCGCGAGGGCCATCTGCCCAAAATATGATACTTTCACATTACAAAAGCACATAATAAATAATCTATAACGGCATCTGTGATAACGGCCATTACAAACTCAAATTTCAGATTTCAGAGTGTTATCCTCCCCTGCTCATTACCTAAGACTATTTTTTATGTCTTCCTCTCTTTTTTCCTTCGACTATACTTCGACTATATTATGCTTTGTCGCTTTCTTTTTACTCTTTTTATTTTATGCAATGCATGTTCTTATAATGCTATTAATAATTCGCAGATACCATACATTCATGTTCGATTTGATTAAATAAGTTGATTAAAAACATTTCAAAGACTTCAAAGATCTTCTCTAAAATAGTTGTTACGGTAGTAAACATCGTCCAGATCTTATGCGAAAAACTGGAAAACAAATCGCCTCTCGTATTTTTCGTATTCTAATGCGGTATCTCTATATCGAGCGTAATATTCGTCGATTTGTTTGCGCATTGAATACGTCAGAGATTTATGAATAAAATGGCTTCGCATTCATAATGTATGGACAAAAATATTTCACTGAAATAAAATGCACTGCTTTGACTTACCTACTTCCTGTACTCGTGATCAAATGAAATAGAATTAGATGTGATACATACTTTGCTGCTGATGGTTAGTAAATTAAATATTACGACACGGTAAATCCACCCATTTAAGTACTAATCACTAAATTCCATGAAAGTCATGAAGTTGCCAAGGTACTAACTAGGTAGGTAGGTAACTTCATGACCAACCTTAAAAGTTTCATTGGAAATAGGGGGAACAAAAGTTGGGAAGAATATTTCCAGCAGTGGACGACAATTTATTGAGATTACTACGTGGGTGGTAAATTCTTATTTATGTAATGGGGAAACGAGAAATTACTGAGAATTCTAATCATAAACCTGTAGAATCTTATTTAATCTGTGTTTCCAGTGCTAGTGTTAATGTAGTCGTATAAACATGTAGAACAATTAGATAGGCGGGAACACTTGGAAACGTGTAAGATAGGTCGGGTCTGGAGTAGCGCCAAAGCTACTCCAGTGGGGTTTAGCTGCCAAGAGCGGTCCAAGTTTCTAACTGATCGTTAACCTCAAGGAATTATACTTACCTATGTGTAGTTTTTCAACATATTACAACAGATGGTCACATTGTATTACTGGCATATTCCTATCAACGAAATCCCTAGTAACAAAAGCAAAAAAGTGTTTGTTTTCCTTGTCCTTCAATCACGCTACAACAATGAACAAACCTTTGGATCGACTTGATTTTTGCATGGGCATAGTTGAGCACCTAGAGATTGACGTTGATTGGCTTTTTTATCTCGGAAAGTCAAAGAATTTCTGCAGATTTTTTAAAAACTATATCCACGCTAAACGAAGTTGCGGGCATCAGCTAGTATGTATTAAATTACCAAAAATATAATTACCATTATAAATCCATTAAGTATGCGATATTTTTGACTCATTTAGGGCCCATTTCACCAACGTAAAATAAGTCTTATCGAAGACTAAAGATATTTTGGCAGATTTTGGCAGAAAAACTGTCAGAACGCCCAATTTATTCCTCGGTTGGTGAAATCTTACTCTCACTCATAATTATATTTGCTCCGCTTGCCAGGGAGACCCTAAAACCCTAGGCTTTCTTCTTAATCGGTTCCTCATGACTGAGGGTACCCACTGTGCATTATGGCTCGCACGGCAGTGCGATGTTGAGCCTTTTGAAACTATGCAATCCGAACCTCTATTCTCACCGTTAGGAATAAAAAAGACGTGTGGCACTCGGGGACTGCCGCGGTAAAGCTATTGCATAGCATTTTTTATCAACGCCATCTAGCGGTGGAGGAGTCCAGGTTGTTTTCGTTACGGAATTTCTGGATTCGGTCTCCACGCTCAAGGCCCGCGATAGATGCTATGCAATAGCTTAAAAGTTAAATACAGGATTAATACATATCAACATACTCTAGGCATATTTTACCATCTTCGAGTAAACATTAACCAACCGTTCTGACAGTAATAAAAATAAAAATAATAAGTGTTTTTGTATTGGAAACCTGTCAAAATTCGTTGTTCTCAGCTCAACTCAGCGATTGCAAAATAGAGGCTTAGCCAGTAATCTGTGTGTTAGCTTCGATAAACTTGAATTTATTTTTGCCCGCGAAGTTTATACGATTCGAGACACGTACTTAACTCGCAACGAATGGCGCGTACTTCCTTACAAGTTTCCTCAGTTCGAATTCGAAGAAAGTTTTCAGTTATTTGTCAGCGCCGCTCTGCGTGACGTTGCCACAACTACCTATGTACCTATTGCGCCGATATTTTATCTACACAAAATAAAACTTCCCTTATCTTGGCCCGCATTTCTGACTTTTCAGAGTTACTTATTAACTCTTTAAGCTTTTAAAGTCACTTATCACTTGGTTTCTAATTGAAAAATTTCGTGAGTTAAGTAACCTGCATGTCACAGAGTTCTCCATAAGTTCTACAATGATGTGTAAAGGTCACATCATCGGTCCACTGCTGGGCATAGGTCTCCTCTCGAGAAGGGTTTAAATCGTCAGTCTACGTGGCTTAGTGAATAAAATTAATAAATAAATCTAATCAAGAATAAAATACACACGTAAAACTCACACACAAAAACCAAAAAGAACAAGAACACTTATAATTTTAAAAACTCAAAACGGGTATCCACGGCTCAAACCGTTCAAAAATAACAATTCGTAATTTTGAAGTAACTTTAAGTAAGTACCTATATTGAACCTTAATATGGAACTAAATTATATGTCTATTTGGTAAGAAAGGAGAAGGTTTCCCAAATTATTGCCACTGACTCCGTTATCCGTGTTTCAGATAATAATTATATTTGTTTCGGGGCTGGACATTTACGGGTCGCAGTTGCGACCTCATTCCGGCCTCCTATAAGGCAAGGGAATTCTATTATAAGTCGGGAGACTCGACCGGATTGAAATGACGCGGACTTTATCAGAAATACAACCTGCCTTGCAAAAACTCATTTATTTGGTACAAAATAGTAGGTAATAAAAATTAATAAGCGGTGTAGTAGTAGTAGTGTGTATAGAAGTTAAAATTTCGGCTTTTTGAGGGTACAGGGTTCAATTTCAGGCATTCTTTCGCATCTATGACTTTTCAGAGATATAAGTGTTTTCAGCAATTTAATATATTACTGTACCTGTTTTTTAACGGTTAACCTCGTGAAGAAACTGGTATACCGAATGTTCTCCATATTATTCTCAATGGTTCCAAATTCCAATTCGCACTTGGCCAACGTGGGCTATAATAATTAATCTTTAATTAGCACTGGACTGGCTTCTATGATTTCTTATTTAGACAGGTACAGTTAATTACAGTGCTAATTACTTATGTGCGTAATTTTTTGAATGTGTGACGTACATAAACCTTGTGTTGTGACCTTTCTTTTTTTTCTTTATTTGTAACTGTACATGAATAATGAAGTCATTATTAATTAACATTTGATTCTTTCTTCTTTTCCTTGGAATCTTCTCCAACGTATGAATAACCGATTAGGGGTATGGGTTGAATTTACACTGCTATACCCCTTCCAAGTTAGCCCGCTACCATCTTAGACTGCATCGTCATTTACCATCAGGTGAGATCGCAGTCAAGGACTATCTTGTCATCGAATAAAAAAAAATACTTGATTGATGCCATTTTAGCGCTGCAAGCCCATACTTGACCGATACGAGTGTCTCTGGAACTAATATGACAAATGAAGCACCGACCTCTGTACTTACGAAATCATCAATGAAATTATGAATGAGGTCGATACGCCATTTGCAATATAGGTTCATTATTATAGTTCCAGAGACACTCGTATGTCGAATGTGGCGCTTCAAATTGATCCATAATTAAAATGTCATTTTGTATAGGACCAGCAATGATGACGTCATTGTGTATAGGACGTGCCCCGCAGTGGGTCAACGTTTGAAATGATGATAATAGGTGTGGCTTACTAAGTTCAACATTTTTTTAGAGCAGGAGTCATTATGGCAGATGCAGTGTCGCCCAAAATACGAATTGTCACTCTGTCGCCTTTAATACTCGTATGTGCGAAAGGAAATTAAACGTTTGTCTTCGCCAGTTGCCGTCTCTGTTTGGCTTCTAATTTGTCTAACTACGGGTGGAACCAACAGCCAACAAGTCCACAATACTAGTATTGATTTCATCCGGATTTTATCGTGATAAATTACACAGGTTAGGAAAATTCAATCTCCTATAACATATACATAGAGATATATAGAGTTTTTTTTATTTGAAGAAATTATTAGGTTAGAAAATCCCTATAGAAATATAGAACGGAGGCAATGAGGGATACAATGCACAGAGGCAGAGGGATAGAAAGTCTCTGAAAGTGCAAATACCTACCTACCTACACGCTAATCTCTGGCTCGCCAGTGGCAAAAAGCTAGTTGAGTAAGCCATAAGAATTGCATAAAAAAAACGCAAACTCTTTCTTGTCTACCCGAAGATCACGTTGAGTTATAGTTACCTATGTTTTTCTGCACTATGCTTACAAAACTTACTTAGATTTAGAAAGTAAAGTAAAATATTATAGGTATATTTTGTCTATGTAGTATTTTCTATGTCTATCAGCACTTCAAATCTCATTACCAGAAAAGGCTACCATTTCCAATAATTGAATTGTTCGGAAGGCGCTTAGCGCCTGAACTACGACTGATAATAAATAATTATACTAAAAATATTTTTTGAGGGGTATTTAGGCCTATCTCTATCTGGAGTCCTTGAATAATTCGAAAGACTTAACTAACTAGCTGTCAAACTAAAGGAACCACATAGGATACGATGCACCATATTATTTGAAATATTGTAACCGCCTTTAAAAAACAGAATTTCCTCAAATGCTGGTTTGTAGATTGTAGAAACCGATTAATATGCATTGTACATGGCTTTCATATACTGCCATATCACCTTATAGTTTGCCCGGTACCCTCTAAGACTGCATCGTCACTTACCATCAGGTGAGATCGCGGTCAAGGGCTATCTTACCATAGAATAAAACGTAGGCCTTCTTCTTCTTTACCAAAGCGATAGACATCGACTGTTGAACAAAGATCTTTTGCATGGACTTCCAAAGGCCTAGGTCTTGCGCCGCCTGCGTCCAGCAGCTCAACGCGACTCGTTTGATGTGTCGTCGGTCCATTGCGCTTCCCGGTGCGAGGTCGCCACTCCAGCACCTTGAAGTTGGGAGTTGGGACCCCAACGACCATCAGCTCTTCGAACTATTTATATTAGTTCGAAAACCTAGGTAATACTAATTTAATAAAAGTTGTACCTAAAATAAAATGAAACGATATAGAGAAATCTCAACACGTTCACAGCAGCTGCGCGCCCTATGCATAGAAGAAAGTAATAAGAAAATCCAATTCCGAATAACTGTAAGGAATACCCAAGCTTTGTCTATATGGCTTTAGTTTTAAACAAGACTCTGAAACTAATTTTTGAAAACCATCTACTTAAGCTGTTAGCACATTTCAGACATGGAAAGATAGACACATATTTGTGTTAGAAATAGTTATCATCCCATAAAAATAACATTCCTTATTTAGTAGTAAGGAATACTATGTTTATGTATCACTAGACGATGCCCGCGACTTCGTCCGCGTGGATCAAGGCTTTTCAATTCCCATGGGAACTCCGTAATTTTCCGGGATAAAATGTAGCCTATGTTTTAATCATGGATATGAGCTATCTCCATTCCAAATTTCAGCCACATCGGTTCATTCGTTGTGGCGTGAAGGAGTAACAAACATACACACACACATACAAACTTTCGCCTTTATAATATTAGTGTGATGTGATGTGATGTGATGTGATTAGTGTGAAGTGTGATGTGATGTGATTAGTGTGATGTGAAGTGTGATAGTGTGACAATCTTTACTATAGGAATACTATGTCTATGGTGAGAAGAGTAGTTTCTCAAAATGAAGCCGTTTTTGAGATAGACCCTAGATGCAAACGGCCACTTTGATACCTTATTATATTCTTTTCATTATTTTAGAAATTAAAGCAATTTTATTACATAAAATTCATTCAGAAGTTAAGGGTCTGGTTATACAAATGCAAATTCACCCAAGTAGACTCAGAGACTTCACTTCGCTTGGTCGGCTTAGGTGAAAAAATATTAACTAAATTTTTTTTAAACGGAATTTTTTTAAACATACGCGACTATCCGAAGTAGATATTGAGTTAGTTCTTACCGTTCTTACTAAAAACTTCTTAGGAATTTGTTAGCTGCCAGGAAAAGTTTTCATTCAACTTATTTACTTCAGTACCTATAGGGCAATTCAATTATTATCACAAAACGACCTAAGTATAGCTATCTAATACATGTAGTGTCTATACGGTATGTATAAGTATGGGTCTTAATTACTCAGGTAATTAATCAAATCGAAGGCAGCAGTGCAAGCGCAACGCCTCGTCAAGTATCGGGAAATGTTTCCTTAATGAGAGCTTCGACGAAATACAGGAGCTTTCCTGTAGCATTTAGGGTGATTAAGCTTCATTAATTTCTGCTATTTCAAGAAATAATGTCGTCATACATGGCTGTTAGGTACAGTTTAAAGTTTAAATGTTTTGACTACTAGGTACTACTCAAGTAAATCGAACTGAACCAAGAACTAGTTCTTGCAATTCACGAGGGCGCGTGACTTTATTTGTGGTTACGTCGTGTACATGCACATTGCATAAGTGTGTGTGCCTGTCAGGAGCCTAGGTGGGAGCGGTCAAGCGTAAGCAAGCTCTCGCTCCCACTTATACAGATACGACACACACACAACCATAAGCCGCGTACCCTCATGAATTGAAAGAACTATACGTAGGTAATGAGCGAGCTGTTGTTGTTACAAGCGTATTCTTGGTTCTCTCAAATAATATCAATAGAGAAAATACAGTTGTTCCATAAGATTTACAGATCTATCAGTGACATGTCCCTGTTTTACATTCTTCAATGAATTCATAACATTACAAGCACAAGTAAGCTTCCTTTGCAAAAATGGCGAATTTACCACCGTTATAATTATTATATTCGTCAGTTTGCGGGATACATGATAATCGTAAAAACTACGCCATTTTTGCAACTTTTGAAGGAAGTTTTGAGAAAACAGAAAAACATTTATAATAGACCAATAGCCGCCCACTTTTACTCTACCATGCTATGCGTTGTCTGTTACAGCACGTTTTTTAGGTAAGGATAGATTATATAGGTAACTTTATTATGAACTTTGTCTGGTACTTACCTAAAATATAAAGTTGGGCATCCTAATAAAATTCCTGGTGAAATTCCAACAAGTTCGAGGTAAAGCAGTGCAAACATTGTTTGGTGGACATCCGTTTTCCGTTGATTTCGCCCCGAGGTATTTTAAAATTAATACCAGACGCTCCTCATAGCTTCGCGGCTCTTTCTTGCGGTCGGAGTAAATTACGTAAATCGCTTTTACGTATTTCAGTTATGCAAAGTCTCCGGACCTTTTAAAGTGCTTAAGCTGTTTTTGAAAGTACCCTTGCGAATTACTCATTAAAAGGTATTTCGTAACCTTTTAAAAACTAACCAATTGTTGTACATTTCCTTGTTAAAACGGATCTATCTAGTAGATATATAGGTATTAAACGTTCACTGCAAGTTGGCCGCACCGCACCTCAAGTCAGACCATAAGTAGCGACGTACCGCTCGCGATTGTCACTACCGAATTTTTTACAAATATCGTTTTACACGATGAGTAAAAAGGAGAAGTTTTTCATAGCGCTGAGTATTAATTACTTTAATTAATGACTTTCTTTGAAGCGGAGAAAAATAAGAAATTAAAAATCACGCCTTTCGATATTCAAGACATCATCATCATGAAAAGAATTGCCAGAGAAGAAAACTTCGGTCACAGTCGTAGTTACAGTAAAAAATATATTTTATTATTTTCTTGTCAACGGTACGGTAAGCCGTCACTTTTTAACGGTCAACGACGGCCAACTTGAAGTGAACGGTTAGTAGATATTTACCTACAGTTCGAAGTCATTAAATTATTTCGCTATTTTTTTTTCATTTTTGTAAAGAATATCATGTGTATCATGTGTCAATAATAACCGAATAGCATGTGTTAGGAGTGGATACGACAATTATTTATTAGTACGAATCGCCAGCTGGCAAGCTACCTAACGAGAGAAAGAAAGAGCTTGAGCGCCGTTAAATGTTTAGGTACAATAGCAGCATACCTTTTAAAAAACAAGTCCAATTTTTTTGAATTTTTCCGGCACGAAATCCGTCTAAAACAGCTCGCAGCCGGAGCCTCAATCGAAACTGCACGACTTTTTTAAAATCTCACGCGGAAAATAAAGCCAGGGATTACAGAACTGAAACATGGCGTCGCACTGTAACGACGAACGCTTATTGGACAATGTAAAGCCAGATTTGTCCCTCGTGCAACATCAACGAATTAAACGCGGTTGTGAAATATTAACTATGTACATATCATTATTGTTTTACAACTACATATTTATTTTTTATATAGATTTTTTTTATATTGGATGATTAGAACGCCCTTGACTGCGATCTCACTTCCTGGTAAGTATAACGTTTTAGATTGTAATTTGTAGCGCGATCTAACTTATAGGGGAAAGTGGGCGGCTTCATAAAGTTTATACATTTCGCTTTGTGGAATGCTGTGTATTATGTATAATATATCTCTTTCAATTTATGACACATTGATAGTTTAACTATTGATTACTGCAAAATTCACGTGCGCGAATCTGACGCTTGGAAAAAAGAGGAAAATATATGAATGTACCCTATTAATGTGGTACATTCAACCTGTGTTTTTTTTTGTTTTTGCGGCCTGAGAAACTTAGGATTGCAAATTATTCAAGGCACACTCAAATTACAGTCAGCAGACAGCGTATAATTTCAACCTTTAAAAGTTAATAAAAATGATTTAAGCTCGCATTAAAAGATATTTCCTTCGCCGCGAACGTTAAATTTATACTAGATATTATTCCGGGGAATGTCCTTTAAGGGTAAGAAACTCGAAATTACCTAAGTTCTCACTTCAGAAGTGGGTTTTTCTAGAGTGGGCTTATTATAGGTAGGTGCAGAAATAAAATATGCTCGAAGAGAGTCGTTTGCCTCCTAAGTTTTTCTCATACTTACATAGGTATTTCCGGCCAGTAAATGTTGATTAAATTAGCATTCTCTCACGATCACGTGATAGTGTATAGAGCATTCTTTACGTGGCCGAACTACTTACCTCCAACGAGACAGTGAATTGTTTAAATTACACTTATAAGTCCTAGTTAAATCAACTTTTTTTTATATGTCTAGAGCAACTAAAGACGCTACGCTCAACTCTAATTGAATTGCTTTAACTCGTCGTTAGTAGACGATACGTCTCGTCGAGATAAATCTTTGAACGCTATTTTTAATCAAGTAACTAGTCTTAAGAAAAGTAATTTGTTATTCACTAGGTAATTTATCTATTGGTAATCGCATAAACAAAACTCAAACAAACAAATAGATTTTGTAAATCTTTATAATTTTTACCTCCTGACTGGTCAAGTAAGAAGTTTAGACGAATTAAATAATAACGTAACTTGCTTGGAATAGGAAAAAAAAACATAAACTAAACTGTACTACTTCCAAAAATTACTAGTTAATAAAAACTTAACACTAATTTATGGGTTTTAACTAAAACAACAATAACAATTGGAATATTAACTTAATATCAAAAGCTGAAAATTAGCTTTTATACTTATTAGTCATTTATGACTGAAAATAAATTATATTAGGTATTAACAGTCAATAAAATTAAGAATAAAGTTTACGCTTTTAATTTAAGAAGAAGAATGATTCCAATTAACAAAACTGCATTAATATAGACATTTTTCAACAGTCTGTTTAACACGTTAACTGCCCAGACAACAGACACAATAGTTAAACAATAACTTTGTTCACATGTGATTCATGGGACAAGGAAAGGGTTAAGGCTGTTACACCACCTAATATAATATAGACCCGCTGTAGACGCCTACGAAAGGCCTACGACGTAGACAGTAGACGTTGACTATGGTATATAGGTAATTAATGTTATTTAAAGTAATATACAATTTATTCGAGCCAATAAAACTATCTTTATCTTTTTCATTAACAAACTTATACCATAAAAATAGTACAAGTATCTACTTACTTACTACCGCATCGATATAAGAGGATGCGAGGTCATATTTCGTAGCGAACTAATAAAATTAGATACCTACTTCTCTCTCTCTTGTCCTTACCCTTTCCCGTTATTTGGGGTCGAGTCTCTCTAGTTAAATACTATACGCTAAAAATATTCGTTAAAACAGGTTAAAACATAAATTCTCCCAAAGAACTAAGTAAAACTGAAAAAAAATAAAACAATTAAGTTTCTAGCGCGCTACTCTGTCTAATGCAGAACAAACCACTCTCAACCGCAAAAGCAAAACGTAGGTAGGTACCAAAATATACGACGCGACGCGAGGTTACAAATTTTCATGTGGTGTTTTCTACAAAAAGAACTGTCTCGTGCAGTTTTACATGAAAAAAGATAATTTTGAGAGAAGCGTGTGCTTCTTTAACGATAGGTATTTTTTTAATTAGGTAAGTACTTAATTGTTTTCCATTTTCTTTTTTGTTAAAATATTATATAAGTATGTGCAAAGAGCTCACGAGATGGTAAGTGGTCATAAAAATACGGCGGTAAAAACGGCTCTAGGTAGTTTTGATGCAGAAAAGTATAAAAAAACGTAAAAAAATACATAAATATAGTATATACATATTAAGCTATTATATTTTATTCTAGCTAGCCCAGCTGGAACCGCAGGAACTTCGAAATAAAAACACAGACTACATAATCACTATTTAAATATTATCTGATTTGCGAACGTAAACTAACGTCAAAAAAGACGTGTGGCACTCGGGGACTACCGCGGTAAAGCTATTAAATAGCATTTTTTATCAACGCCATCTAGCGGTGAGAGGAGTCCCGTGTCAGGTTATTTTCGTTACGGAATTTCTGGATTCGGTCTCCACGCTCAAGGCCCGCGATAGAAGCTGTGCAATAGCTTAAAAATTTATAAGATTTGTTTCGACCATGGAGCTCTCGACTACAGAACACTAATACTCCTCGACAGTTGACATAACGTTGCGGAACTTTACCTACATAGGTAGGGTGACCAACCCAATTGCTAGCACTGCACCAGTTTATTCGCACTTTAGCAAAAAAGATTAAAATATAAGTTTCTGATTGTAGTTTTTAAATTTTCAGATTTAAAATATTTAGGGGAATTCATATTTTTCACAATCGAAACCTTTCTAATCTGGAAAGTTTTAAAATGACGTCAGTATTGTAGTTGAAAGATATTGTTCTGGAGTTCCTGAAGTTTTCGGCCATTTTGACTGATCGACTTACCCGTCAGTACTAACTAGTAGTTAATCCCGTATGTGCTAATAATTGGAGACTGGGTCATTTTTCAATTTTATTTCAAATTCTTGTTGATTTAAGAAAAAAATCCTTAAAAAGTTTTTAATTATATAAATTATTAAACAAGTAACCTTATGAACACAATTATTTAAACAATTTGGTTAGATTTTAATTTAAAAAACATATTTGAAATTGGATAAACTCTTAAAGTGCTAATAATTGGGTCGGTCACCCTACTTGTTTTATGTTTTGTGGTGCCAACGCAATATGTTAACGATTTAAGGACTAAGCAGACGATTCCATTAGGTACATACTTTTTGATACTTCGCATGAGTGCAGTGTTTGCAGCGCGCAAGTGTACGTTTAGCTTTATAGAAATTTGTCTATGTTATTCAAAACCGGAAATGATACCTAAGTAAATGTTGCCACTATCAGCTTTTTGAGCACGCTTCGGTTTTGAAATGACAGTTCGCGGCGTCTCAACAGCTGTTTGACCAAAGTCAACCTCAAAGCGGAATTTTATCTTATTTAACCGATTGCACGTGTTTTCCTACTTGTTAAATACAGTCAAGAGATTAATTTAAAGATTTATTAAATTATGGACGAAGACGCAGGCGTAAAAGGTATGTAAATCTACTAATATTATGTGTAAGAAATTACAGAAAAGCATGCTTAGTTCAATCGTGATACGCATTATTAAATAATTCGTCCGATACAGCCGTGTTTCATGCTCTTCAACTTATATTTTATACAGTATATGATAATTATGTTAGTATTAATGGTAGTGACATGTGTCTTGTCTTGATATATATAAAATATAACTTGATATATATTAAATACAACCGAATTAAAAGTGCTCTCATTTCATTTTTTCTCATAAAATAATTTGTATTTCTTTCTCAGTGACTCAGTTTTATATGCCCGTAACTCAAAATCGATTTCACAACTTTAACTACCACACCCATAATGATATTTCTTCGTTTAAAACAGGAATTATGACAATACCATTGACTACCCACCCTAAATATTTTTTTGAAAAAAGTATAATTACTAAAAAGAATCGTACCTACTATATCGTAATGTACTGTATCGTAATACTGTGTCGTAATGTTACTTTACTATTTATGTTAAATATAAATAAGAATTCATAAACAATTCCAATGAAATAATCAGTATTATAATACATAAAGCTAACAAGTGAAAGTCAATCTTACAAATTGCAAGATCTTACTTTTCCAGCTTTCCAGCAATGTTAGGTTATCTGAGAAAGAAAAGATAAGAAAATAGCGAAAGTGGGCAATTAACTTCTTTGTATTACAAAAAAGCTGAAGTTATGAAAAGATTCTAGTGACTAGATGTCAGAATATTACACAATCATTTAGTTTCTAGGTTCACAAACCCTCTGTCTAACTGCTGAACCTAATTGATTAAGTTTTTAACTCAATGAATAATTATTAATTATGGTTCTTTTCCAAGATGCACTTTTTACTAGTTTGAAAAACAGGTGTATAATGTTATTGTAATAAACAATGCACACAATAATAAATTGGTATTTATCTTATAAATTATTGATGTTATTTATTAAGGTGTAATTTTGTTATTGTAGTTGAACCAATAAACTTGTTTTATCTTTATGGTAATCTAATAGCGCCAGTGACCCGATTAAGAAGGAGACTGTCTGTGGAGCAATCTGAAGAGAGCAAGTCACCTGCTGTCAATACTCCCACCAAGAAAAGGGGTGCAAGGAAGTCTGCAAAACCAGAACTTGGACTTATTGATGAAAACAGTAAATAATTCAAATGTTTCTTTTCCCATACAGCATCAATATTTACATTTTCATCAAAGCACATTACAATACTATGCATTTTAATCACTAGTAAGTCACTGAAGTCACTGAAGAGAAGCTGCAGAATGCTGTAATACTGTAACTACCTACAACACATACATAAATATAACACATATTTCATGTTACAAATGAAAGTATTTAGAATTAGTCATTTTCAAAATTGTATTAACTTATTTTGATTTGCACTATCTTTATTACTTCTAAGAACTCCTTCAATTAAACCCAACTTCATGCCCTGTAGGCACCTTCTAATCCATAGCCAATTAGTTTAGTGACTAGACCTATAGCCAACAGGCACTTTGAACAATAGTTTCCTTCCAGGAATGTTGTAAAGAAGATAGGACTATTTTTAGCCATTTAAAAGTACTTGATTTACAGCTCAATTTGGTCATACCAAATATTCTTAATACTTATAATTATACATATAATTTATAAATGGGGAAAGTATGTTTGTTTGTCAGTGTGTCTTTCAATCATCCTGCAACAGCAATATGATTTTTTGCATGGGTATAGTTGAGGGCCTGGAGAGAGTGACATAGGCTAGTTTTTTCTTTGAAAATCAAGGAGATCTCAAGTGATTTTAAAAAACTAAAGCAGATGAAGTCACAGGCATCAGCTTGTACATGATAATTATTTAAACAATACTCTTCTTCAGCTCCAGACAATACAACACGAAGGACAACCAAAAAGACAGCTACAAAAGATGTTGTAGTACCAGAAGACAAGCCAGTGACTCCGGCGAGACGTAGCACAAGAGTTAGATCTAACACCAGCATTTTAACGGAGACTGCCCTCGTTGTTGACTCACCCAGAGCCAGAAGAGCTACTCGTAGAGCATCACTCGCTGGTACGTTCCATAATGTAGTTAGCTTTTGAATCTTTTTTACCCAAGATAGAAAAGAGACATAGGTTGGTTTTTACTTTTACAAAAAATTACAAAATACAAAATATACTAAAGGGTGACAATTATAATTTGTTATATTATAAATATATTCATCAAATAATTTTGTAGAGTATTATTATACTATTTTACTTTATACAATAATATTTTTTCAATTATAATATTTGCAAGCAAAAATGGCAGAATATGTAAGAACTGACATATCTTTATGTTACAGGGTTAAAATGAAATTGATCTTTTGGAATCATTTCTTTCGTTCAGGAAAACACATTTCAAAATAATCTTGTGATTATACAAAATCTTTATTTTTTATTATATTTAAAAGGTTTACAGTTGTTTCCTTAGAGATTTAATTTTTGATTGATTTCTAAAAAATGTGTGAATCATAAAGTTAATCCCTAAAAAATCCCTTTACAGGAAGTGATAGTGATGCTCCTCTTACACCTATTACCAGACAAACTAGAAGGACTAGAAAGGACTCAGCATCTAGTGTTGAAAATGGTATGAAACTGACTATATATTTTGCCCCCTATATTTTTAGTACCATAACAAACTAAATAATGTTTCTTCTACCTACTTGCTACTCAGACCTTTTAAAAGTGAAGCGAAAATTGGCAGTTATCAATTTTTAATTATTAATTACAGAACCTCAACTTCCTCTTAAACAAGGAATACAAATAACAGAAGTTATCATAGAAGAACCTGAAGTAAACTTAATAAAATCGACACCTCAGTCTGAAACCATAAATGACCAGAATAATTCACCAAACAACATTCGCAAAAGTCCTCGCCTTTTAGATAAAAAGAAAAATACTCCTGTCAAAGTAACAGCTGAAGAATGCAGTAATGATGCACCAGTTACAGAAACCTCAACAAACACACCTATTAAATCTACACTTACCATTTCTTCAGATCCTAAAAGCCTATCTTCTCATACCACAGACACAATTGATTTAAAAAGTGAAATGGGTACTTCTGCTCCAAATCATGAAAGTGAGTCTTCACAAAATAGACTATCAATAGCCAGTGCTAAATTAATTAAGGAACTAAATACAGAAGTCAAAAACAAGCCAAATTTCAATAAAAGTTGGTCAGATACAGAAAACAAAAGAATGAATTCAAAAAGACACCGAACCAAATCAGCCTCAAATGATAGTCAATTTTATAGTGACACTGAAAGTGCTAAAAGTAAAATCAAACACAAAATTAAGTCCTTCAGTCCTTTAGTGCTTAGATACAAATGTGGGTCAGGAGATGGATCATCAAATAAAAGTTCAAACCAAGATGTATCAATTAAATCAAAAAGAAAAAAGAAAGATAGCATGAACTTTGTAGTTGAGAACATAGACGAAATAAACAACATTGAAAAAGGACCGCAAATTGAAGCTCTATCATTTGATCAACACAATACAGCAAATGATGACTCGAAAACAGGTAAACTTTTAGAAAAAACACCTTACGGGGACATAAAAACTATGATTTTTATTGAGGATACTGATTCTAATTCCGAGAAAATAGATTCTCAAACACGACATGAAACTGAAGATCAATGTGTGCCTGTCATAAATCACCTTGAAGTCAAGTCATTTGTATCCATTACAGATAGAAATGAACCAAATATCCTTGACAAATCTACAGAGCTATCTCAAAGAAAGGATAGTGAACCAATGGATATTGATGAAACAATACCCGAAAGTTTAATAATACAAAGCCCTGAACAGACAACTGGCAGGAAATCGACTAGTATCCACATTTCTAATTTATCCAGTGGAGATACAGAGATTAATAAATCTGAAAAGTCTTCCGTAACTCAAAGCTTAAATAAAAGTGGAATCGAAACTAAAACTACTTTAATATTGTCACAAATTAAGGACTCGTCAGCAGGAGATGAAGTGAAATCACCAGATGTTATAAAAAACAAACTCCTGTCTAAATCTGTGGATGATTTGAACATCACCCAAGAAAATGAAATGAAGAAAAATGTATCTCTCCAATATTCGACAAGTACCCCATTACAAGATAAAAATATTCAGAAGTTTAAAGGGATCCTTGTTAACACTCCTATAAGTGCCACTCAGAACAATGACAATAAAAGTACTATTAAAGAAGTACCTGATGTAAGTGAGGATAAATGTACTACTATATCAAAAACGGAAAATAATGAGTCGTCAGAAGTTGTCAATTTAAAGGAACCTATTTATGCTGAAAATAAAAGGAAAAATAAAAAATCATCTAATAATGAAATTGAAATTTCTAACACTGAGGTTAAAGAGTTAGAAGAAAAAATGAATGTTGATGATGAAAATCGTAGTACTGCAAAAGACATTGTAACAGTCAAACAGAAAAATGAAAGCAAGTTGGAAGATCAATCGTTCGACAAAAAATTCAATAAGTCACTGTCAAATGTTAAACAGTCCAAGAAAAACTTATCATGCTCAGAAGAATCAGAAGAAGAACTCGATTCATCTGATGACTCCGAAAATAAAAATAATTTCATTGAAGGTGAAGCAGTTGACGCTGGTGACGATTATGAATCTGGAGACAGTCAAGATGAAAGTGAGCGACGATATGAAGAAGAAAATGAAGTATTAGACAAAGGTGAAACATTAGAAACAGACGATGAATTTTCGGACGACTCAGACTACGAAAAAGATTCATTCATAGTCAGTTCAAATGAAGAAGATGAAGACTTATTAGACGGTACAGATGATGATCTATCTATGAGTGACAATGAACTTAAAATGACCGCTAAGTCCAAGAAAAAATACAATGAACGGAAAAATAAAGAACAAAAAAAGGCCTCTAGAGAGATGTATGAGTCGCGGCATAAATTGAATACTGTTAAAAAGAATGAAATCACTAAAGTAAAAAAGAACAAACGGCAACAGATAAGTTCTTCAGAATCCGAAGAAGATATAAAACCAAAGAAAAATAATAGACTAAGATTAGACTCTACTAAAGAGGCAAGCTTACTTGCAGACAAAAGTGAACACAAAATATCAATGAAGAAAAACAAACAGCTGGTTGATAGCAATAGCAGTAGCTGTGAAAGTATTGCAAATGAAATAGAAATGACTATCTGTAATGAAAGTTTAAAAGAAAGTGACCCATTATCTGCACAGATAAAAGCAGAGCCAAAGACCCCTCCAAGAAGCACTAATTCAACCATAGCTTTTATTGATTCTGAGGACGTTAACAATGACCAAATTGATAAAAATGAATCGACAAAGACTCAATCCGAGTTTCTTGATCCATTGCAGGCTACAATGGTGGCAGATGATGGTGAAAGTTCCCTGAGTAGTGATAACGAAAATATAATGCAGAATTATGACTCAGTATTGAAAGACTTAAATGAAACCAATAAAATAAAAGCTAAAGTGTGTGACATTTCGTTAAACCTTGACAGTAACAGAAAAAAGAAAGAGAAGACTACTATAGTCGATGAATTAAATTTAACTCAAGTAAAATCTGTTAGAAAACCTGAAAACAAAGAAAAAGCAGTAATATGTAGAGATGAAGATGAAGCATCCTCAGATTCTATTGATTTCCATTTATTGTTTTCTGAAAACAGTAATAACAGTGACACATCATCACTACGAAGCAAAATGAAGGCTGCTAATAGTAATTCAGAAGAAATTATACCACTAAAAAGAACTGATGCGAAAACCGATATTCGTGAAAGTAAAGGTAAGACTTTTTTTTATTTGATGACAAAATAGCCCTTGACTGCATTCTCACCTGATGGTAAATGACGATGCAATCTAAGATGGTAGCGGACTAACTTGGAAAGGGTATGGCAGTGTACATTCAACCCATACCCCTAGTCAGTTTCTACACGCCATCATGCCGGAATGCTAAGACTATTAAAAAGTTTTCTAAATAAATAGCGTACCTTACACTTTTTCACATAAAATGGTAAATTTTTCGATAGTTCATGAAAAACGTAAACCTCAACATAAGAGCAAATCTTTTCAATTTCGTTTCAGTACCATATTTCTATTTATTTTCTGGCTACAGCTGATATATTCATTCCACATGTATTCTCATAGGAAATTCCGTAGACACCTTGTGAGGTCCTAAATCAAAAGTAGCCCAGATCTTTTTTCATATGCACGAAAGTTTGGTCAAAATCAGCTAAGCTTAGGCAAGGTCAATATTTTTAAATAGGTGGTTTAAATTTTGTTGTATAAATCATTTCTAGAATGTCAGAGACTTCTTATATATAGAGTAAAAAAAGTTATAATATCTTACTTTTCTCTTGGCTTTGCAGATGAAGGTGCAAGCTTTTTCTTTGATACAGTAGGATCGCACGCAGATTCAATGAATAAATCAAATGATCTTGGTCTACAAAAGGATAAAAAGCAATCCACTGAAAACACTGGTAAGTAGTCTTTTCATAAGCTTGTTGGCTTTTTCCCAGTAAAATGTTTTGAACTAAAGCCTCAATAGCCCAACGCTTAATGGTGCGGACTGAAAACTGGAAGGTCGCAGGTTCAAACCCCACCCGTTGCACTATTGTCGTACCCACTCTTAGCACAAGCTTTTCGCTTATTTGGAGGGGAGAAGATAAAATATAAGTCACGTTCAGCTTGGCTAATATTCTTTAAAAAAAAAAACTAAGGTTACAGCTGCCACTGATGACCTATAGACCCGAAATCTGGTATCCACTTACTATGGATTTTATAAAACTGTTCAGGCTCATTGAATAGACATAGTGCAGAAAGAAATCAAAAATGTTGACGATTCATATACCTGTAGCACTATTCTGCCATCCACAAGCTATGATGCTGTTAACTACAAAAACCATATTTCCTAATATAAACCTGAATTTAAATGCTTTTGGGTTTATATTAGGAAATATGGTTTTTGTAGTTAACAGCAATATAGCTTGTGGATGGCAGTATTGTCGTCCCCGCTTTAGTTAGTTCAATAAGTTAAGAGTTTTAAGAATTAAGAGTTTTTCCATTTATTCCACCTTTCCACATTAATGTGTGAATAGTTTTTTTTAAATTAAATTCAGATTTACTCTTATGTAGATTACCTAACTTTGTTGTTTACACATTCACAATGATTTTTCAATTCACCCATGTCAACTGACTTATTGAACAGAGGACTCTGAAACTAACTTTAAGCTTATTTTGGAGGGGAAAGGGGGAGTGTATGTTTAATAGATTTATAAATACATATCAAAAATTCCGAGGCCGGCGGGATTCGAACCCACATCTCTCTGGGAATCGCGCCCTGAAACTATAAAACTGATCGCTATAAAACTGATTGGAAAAGTAGATACATATCACTAATTTCGTGGCTGACGTGTGGTTCGGCCGTGGTGTAACGGTTAACACACTCAGGGCGCGATTTCCAGTGAGATGTGGGTTCGAATCCCGCCGGCCTCGGAATTTTTGATATGTATTTATAAATCTATTAGGATATTTCCTTTAAGTGTAGGTTAACACTTCAATAAAAATAAAATAATGTATGTTTAGACTATTATCTATAGGGCATGCTTTGAGTTCGCTCAGAAATGAGCCAGAGTTAAAAGGAGACATGTCCTGGCATAAATCTGTCTCATTTTGATTGTGCTTGAGTTTCAATATGATTTTTTATTGTTACTTTTAGATTTTGGAATGGAGAAATCTGTGAATAAATCGATCAATAAAATACTTAACAAAGAAATATCTGACGATGAAGCACCTGTCGAGATCTTTTATCAAAAAGAAAAGAGCCCTAAACGAAAATCCATAGCACAGGATGATATTAAAATTCTGATGGATGAAACAGGTAAGCCACACTTTTTATAGAGGTTTTTTAAATGTAGTATCAGTAGTACTTAAATTATCCTTTAGGGCTTTCAATAATTAAGCAAATTCAACACTCATAGACTTATTTTAATAGATATTCAGTATATTAAAAGCCATTTTTGTATTGTTTATTATTATACCTCTACCATCAAACCTACCTGTAGCTTTCGCAAACCTAACGATATCCTTTATAGAAAGGACTCATGGACTTAGAAATTATTATAACTAGCTTTTGCCTGCAGCTTTGCTCGCGTTGAATTCAACTTTTCCAACCCCTATTTTATCCTTTCTTAGCAATTTTCTACATCCTGAAAGCTATCTGTATGCAAAATTTCAGCCTGATCCATCCACTAGTTTGAGCTATATTGATAGATCAGTCAGTCAGCTTTTCCATTTATATATTTTATTATAATATAATGGTGTTGTAGCTTTTATATCTTATATCGTTATAATATATATTTCAGACATAATGTGTGACACCAACAAAGCAGTACTTAAAACTCCCAATAGTGGTAAGAAAAAGAAGCGCCAATCTGAATCGCTTTCTGCAGATCAAAATGGTAGGTCATTATTTTTTTTTCTTATTCGATGACAAGATAGCCCTTGATTGCGATCTCACCGGATGATAAATGACGATGCAGTCTAAGATAGTAGCGGGCTAACTTGGAAGCAGTGTAAATTCAACCCATAACCCTAATCGGTTTCTACACGCCATCGTGCCGGAACGCTAAATCGCTTGGCGGCACGTCTTGACGGTAGGGTGGTAACTAGCCACGGCCAAAGCCTCCCACCAGACCAGACCAGAGACAATTCAGAAATTATAAATTCCTAAATTGCCCCCGCCGGGAATCGAACCCGAAACCACCCAGTTATAACACCACAGCGGTCACCACTGCGCCAGGGAGGTAGTCATTATTATTTTTTTCATTTTAGTGTAATCCTTTGAAGTGTGTTACCCTTTTCATCAAGCGGTGAACTGATCGTTAAAATAATAGCTTGTGGCCTGAAGATGTTAAATTTTTTTATGGAAAATTAGAATAAACATAAATTCCAAGCTGAAAAGAAAAATCAAATAAATTATCTCTGGTCTGATGAAAGGCTTTGGCCGTGGTTAGTTACCACTTACCACCCTACCGTCAAAAACGTGCCGCTAAACGATTTACCGTTCTGGTACGACGGCGTCCAACAGATAGAAACCAATCAGGGGTGTGGGTTTAGTTTCCACTGCCAGATACCTTCCAAGTTAGTCCGCTACCATCTTAGACTGCCACTTTACCATCAATTAAAATCGCAGTCAAACACTGTCTTGTCATCAAATAAAAAAAAACAATTGATGGAAAGAAAGTTTTAGATGAAATTGTAAAATGATCAATTTAAAAAATAATCTCTTATTTTTAATAGACGATCAAGAAATTCCAGTCGAATCCAACACCAGCGAGAAGAAGCAACGCAAGAAATCTGAATTTAACTTAGTAGATAATCTAACCGCAGGTAAACTTAGTGTTTAGTTCTTCATCTATATTTTGTTAAATTTGAAAAGAATAGTTAAAATTCAAAGTTATTTATTTCATGTAGGCCAATGGTTAGACACTATTCGGCAACAGAACAAAAAGACGCATACCAATATTTTTAAATTTTATGAGTCTAAGTCAATTTCGAAAAAAAAATTAGATACTTACGTCTTTTTTCCTTGTGACGGCAGTCATGTCGAGACTACCGAAATGTAAAAGAATAATTTTGTTATAAATGCGATTTCGCATTTGTGTTTGTGTTGTCCATTAATTAAACAAAGATCAATTGAATTGATTTTGTGGATGATATTGTAACAAAAAAATTCTTATTTTAATAGACAATCAAGAGGTTCCGATTGAATTGGATTCCAGTCAAAAGAAGAAACACAACAAATCAGCATCTAACTCTTTAACAGTAGATGATGTATCTCTATCTGCACCAGGTAAATTATATACTTAATACATTATAATATATTTGTTAAACTGCAATAGAGAGTATTAAATAAATATTAATTTATGGGAAATGTTCGCTGAACTCATCAAATACATGGATAAATTTTAAACATTTTTCATTAAACTTCTAAATACATGGATAAAGGAGGTGGGTTGATAAGGCCCAAAATCCGCCCCTCATACACTCGAAAAAAAAAGTTCCAGATTCCGACAAATTGTAAATGTATTTATATACTTGAAGATATAAACTTTATTTTAATATAAAGTTTAGGTGATAAAAAAAATAGTAAGTTACAGAAAATATTACCCAAAAAGAGAGTGTTTCTTTTACTTTTCTTACATTTTCATACATTTTAGTCGTTTTTTAAGCTTTGATTAAATATTTTAGAATGAGGCGCTCCATGAACCAAAATAAATTAATACTCATATAAAAGCTTATAAAAAGGAGCATCATTATCAGTTACGTTTACCATGGTTCATGGAGCGCCTCATTCTAAAATATTAAATCAAAGCTTAAAAAACGACTAAAATGTATGAAAATGTAAGAAAAGTAAAAGAAACACTCACTTTTTGGGTAATATTTTCTGTAACTTACTATTTTTTTTATCACCTAAACTTTATATTAAAATAAAGTTTATATCTTCAAGTATATAAATACATTTACAATTTGTCGAAATCTGGAACTTTTTTTTTCGAGTGTATGAGGGGCGGATTTTGTTGCCTTATCAACCCACCTCCTTTTAAAAATTTACTTTTTTTTTAAAGACAATCAAGAGGTTCCAATGGAGTCGAAAACCAGTCAAAAGAAGAAGCGCAACAAATCAGCATCTAACTCTTTTACAGTAGATGATGTATCTCTATCTGCACCAGGTAAATTATATACTTAATACATTATAATATATTTGTTAAACTGCAATAGAGAGTATTAAATAAATATTAATTTATAGGAAATGTTCGTTAAACTCATAAATACATGGATAAATTTTAAAAATTTACTTTTTTTTTAAAGACAATCAAGAGGTTCCAATGGAGTCGAAAACCAATCAAAAGAAGAAGCGCAACAAATCTGCATCTAACTCTTTTGCAGTAGATGATGTATCTCTATCTGTGCCAGGTAAATTATAATCTTAATACATCATAATATATTTATTAAACTGTAATAGAGAGTATTAAATAAATAATAATTTATAGGAAATGTTCATTAAACTTCTAAATACATGGATAAATTTTAAAAATTACCTTTTTTTTAAAGACAATCAAGAGGTTTCGATGGAGTCGAAAACCAGTCAAAAGAAGAAGCGCAACAAATCTGCATCTAACTCTTTTGCAGTAGATGATGTATCTCTATCTGTACCAGGTAAATTATATACTTAATACATTATATATTTGTTAAACTGCAATAGAGAGTATTAAATAAATATTAATTTATAGGAAATATTAGTTGAACATATCGCACCCCCAGATCAATAGTGAGACAACTCAAAAAAGGTCTCTGTTCCCTAAACGAAAAAAAAGTCTTTCTGAATCTTTTGTTAGCAAAGTTATGAAACTCAATTTTATTTTAGGTCATTAATGATGTCGTGACATGCGACCTAAAATAAAATTGAGTTTCATAACTTTGCTAACAAAAGATTCAGAAAGAGTTTTTTTTTTTTTGTTTAGGGAACAGAGACCTTTTTTGAGTTGTCTCACTTGATCGGGGGTGCGATATCAAATACATAAGTAGATAAATTTTAAAAATTACCTTTTTTTTAAAGACAATCAAGAGGTTTCAATGGAGTCGAAAACCAGTCAAAAGAAAAAACGCAACAAATCTGCGTCTAACTCTGTTCCAGAAGAAGATGTATTACCATCTATATCAGGTAAATATTTTATAATCATAATATGCACATATTTGGTAAACTAAAAAAAAATAAAGAATAAATATAGATTTATAGCAATAAATGGCTTCTCGCATTATTTTGAACATAAGCTAAAATTAATTAAAATTGTTTGTTAAATTAAGCCAATTTAAATTAATCCAATAGATCAATTTAAAAAACAAGTAATAATTTTTTATAGATAATCAAGAACTTCCAATTGAATCACAACCTAGTCAAAAGAAGAAGCTCAAGAAATCTGCAACTAACTCTGATGATATAACTCCATCCATTCAAGGTAAATACCTTATATTATTCCTAAACTAAACCGTAATATTGACGATTCAAAAGTACTTGTAAAAGTTTATTTGAAAAAAAAAAAAATCTATTTCTAGTAAGAACAAGTTTAAATTATTTTGCTATAATCCTCCAACAGAAAAAATCTGTATGGTCAAACATGCAGTTACAAGCTAAGCACCGCTTAACTCCCCAACCAAGCAAGAAAGCAAAGTAGGCATTACGCAGGCAGATGATATAAAATGGAGAAAATGGTAGGCTTTTTATAATTTGTACAATGCCTACCCTTAAGTTTTTTGTAATTCGTACTGAAGATTTTTTTCCATTTTGTATCATCTGCCTACCCTGTAGTACATTCTGTGCACGCCACTGAATTTATTTAGTGACCTAAGGGTGGAAACACGCCGGACATGCCTCACTGCGATACCTCGCGGTCGCGGTTTAGCTCGCTACCTCGATGCCACCTCCATGTAAAACAAATGTATGCAAACAGACGAGCGCGAACATGCCGAAGGATACCTCACTGCGATACATCGCGGTTCACATCGATGTTTCTCGGCATGTTCGCGCTCGTCTGTTTGCATACATTTGTTTTACATGGAGGTGGCATCGAGGTAGCGAGCTAAACCGCGACCGCGAGGTATCGCAGTGAGGCATTCTTGGCTTGTTCCCACCTTAACTGAGTTAGTTCCTGCATCCTATAATAACTGCCATGCTCAGCGAGCATCCCAGGAGATGTTGACTGCAAGGATTTCATCCTTTAGATTATGAATTAT
Organism: Hipparchia semele; assembly: GCA_933228805.2. Taxonomy (NCBI): domain Eukaryota; kingdom Metazoa; phylum Arthropoda; class Insecta; order Lepidoptera; family Nymphalidae; genus Hipparchia; species Hipparchia semele. The sequence continues at coordinate 11,022,012 of OW121714.1, forward strand.
CCCTCAGCGAAATCATTATTATTGTTGTTGTTTCAGTGGAAAATACTGAAAATGCTGAAACAAGTTCAAAGAAACGCAAGAGAAACCCATCTCTCAATACTACAAAAGAGGACATTCCACCTACAGGTAATTTTTAATGAACTTAATTGATTCAATATAAAATGCACGTCGATTGCACTTGAACTGCACGTGGACGGCACTTACTAAGAACTGCAATTTTGCAGTCAGCTTGTGTTAACACTTAACGTCTAGAGGAAAAATAATGCTTATCACTGTGAAGCAGTAATAGCCTAGTTGTTAGGATGTGGTCTGAGAGGAGACTTGCGCCACATAATACCTAATAGTACCTAAAGGTACAGAAGATTCACTCTGCAGAATTAGTTAAATAAAAAGTGAATCTTGTTACCACATAATAAAGTGCAATTCAGGTTGACACAGCGCTACTTACCTACCATCTTATTCTCGTAGACTTTTCTCTCTTTCTATCACGTAACTCTTATTCCTTCGCACTGCGGAGTGCGCCAAGCCTGCTGGCCTGCGCTCAGTAGTTAGTCACGGCTAACTACTGAGTCGCTGATGATGATTATGATATAGTTACTAAATAATATAACACAAATCCATAATTCAAATTATTTATGTTCCCTTCCAGATAACGTGGAGGCTTCCGCAGAACTAAAAGGGTCGCTTGTTGGTAGTAAAAAGAAGAAACGCAAGATTGCAAACGAGGAAGAAGTTAAAATCGGTAAAAATCATTACTTCTAAAAATAGATATTTTTAAGATTAGTAGTTGGGTTGGTAGGTTTTCACCAAGAAATTTTTCATATAATTATTCTTATAAATAATTATAAAATAGGTTTTGCCTACAACTTCGTTTTGTCGTTTCAATTAAAATAAAATCTACATTTTATTTTACTTGTGCGAAACTGGGGCACTACTAATATTATAAATGCTAAAGTGTCTTTGTTTGTTGGTTTATCCTTCAATTAGCAACAGAGCAACAGATTGACTTTTCTTATTTTATAAATGTTTAGTTGCAGAAGCAGTACCAATAGCTGAAAAACATGAAGAATCTTACAACAAGAAACAAGACAATAAGAATAAAGCAGAGAGTGAAGTACAAAACAATTCCAAAGAAACTGGTATGTTATCAATTCAAAGTTGCAAACTGAAGTTATGATAGGATAGCATCGATCGGTGATGTACTATAACTGGCAATTAACTATAATGTTAAACGAGAATTTGCTATTTACTTCATGGATTTGTGGATTTAACTTTCTCTCACGAAATATTTGTTTTCCCATTATAAAATGGATCCCATACATGGAGAATAATTATATGGGATCCATTTAACTTGCAGGATTTCTTTGTAAGGTTTTGCCTAAGTAATAAAACAAACAAGACACACATTTCGATTTTTATATTTTATCTTAAAGTAATTTTGTTTTGTTCTAGATAAAAGAAATAAAAAACGTAAGGAGCGAGAAGATGACAAAACATCAACTTCAAAGGTATTTGTTTTTATTGTTAAATATTTATAACTGTTGCTAAATAGTTATATATAAGATTTTTTTTTTATTAAATTGATAGTAAAACAATAACATTATTTTATATTTTTTAGGCGGTGAAAGAAATTGTCTTTGACAAAGTGCCTCGTCTGCCACCCACCCTGTTGGAGAAATTAGATGATGTACCACATATAGACAGGCCTTCTAAGAAGCCTAAACTGGCATCTACAACTCAATTCCTTGTTGATGACATCAAGAAGAGGAAGATTAAACCATCAGACTATCTAGAAGAGAGTGTTTATCTTAATGAAGAATCTGAACAAAGAAGAAACAGAAAGAAACATCTCCTCAAACCAAAAGTGCTTCCATTTGTGCCGACCGCTTCAACTTCTAGTAGTGGTTTCACGACTGACTTCAAAATTACTGTGCTACCAAGTGATATAACATTTGTAGCCCAAGCAAGCACAGTAAACAATTTCAGGGAAAGTCATTTATACGGTCACAAAATAAGAAGGCCGGGCACATTTGACGCATACAAAAGACAAAGGCACAGGAATTTAACAAAATTCTAATAATTCATGACATTTAGGGTCCTTACAGATGCGCCACAAACACCGCAGCGGCTGTAATATCGTCGGGCAGAAAATAACATGAAGACGTAGTTCATCAAACGCACCACAATTTGCAATCGCGTCCAACAGCTGTCGCTGAATACCGAAGAGATATCCAAAAACGCTACCAGTTACACTATATCGCTACTGTCGTACCATTCCAATTCAACACGTTGGTCCCAATACTATTCGCCCAACATGTGGATAAAATAAGCATTGCCACAGCATTGGGAGTTGACCATACTGTGTTATTTTTTTTATTTAATTGTCGCCAATATGCGCACATTGCGATGTTAGCATTTAGAGCCAGACTTAGACGTTTTCCAAATAAAACACAAAAATACAAAAATTCTATCATACATTCTACATAATTCAATCAGACACTTGTACGTTTAATTGGGCTGGTTCTCCAAAAATCCGTTGAATTTTCGTTGTCATATAATTTTGTTCTATAAGGACGACGCTATAGGCTGAGAAAAATCGTATTAACACAAGTTAGTCTGAACAAAGTCAAAGTATGTCGAGACAGAGATAAAGCAAGATACAAATATGTTCTGACATAAATCTGTCTCGTTTTAAACGTCTTTTTCGGCAGGCAGAATTTTGCTAAGCTCAGCTAACCTAGCAAAATTCTGCCTGCCGTTATAGTGAATTCTGGTTGAATAAACATATTCTAAAAGGACAAATGTTTCGCCTTGACGTACTAACTTATATGCTTAGTTGACTAGAACGTGAGACGTCTAAAGTCGCGAAAGTTTCATTAATAATTAATTAATATATTCCGACTGTTATAATAATTGACTTGTTAGGTTAAACTTTATTAGATGATTAGTTGATTACATATTAAGGTTTTTTTCATTTTTTGTTATCTCTTATTAAAATATGAAGCCTGCTTTTACTCCATATTTTGTCAAGGTACTTTGAACGTTTTAAACATAATTTTTCTATAAACCTATTTTCTTAATGTTTCACAGACAAGTATGTATACTAATTATTTAAACTAAAAAATTATAGCAGACTTGATTAATTTTAGATTGTAATATTTATTAAGGTTTGTTATAAACTTATACCTCGATTTAAACTTATTTGTCATTGTTAAACTTCATTATTTTAAGGTGTTTTTTTTTTTAAATTAAGATATGGTTTTGATCATTAAGAATGGGGTTTGCATGACTATTTTAAATTTGTATAAGTAAGTATAATAGTATCAATAATGTTTTTTGAATATACTTACCTAAAAGTTAAGGCACATACTCTACGTTCCTAGTATAATATGAACAATAAATAGGTACTATACAATATTGGGAAATTGAAAGTGATTTTAGAAAACGTTAAAAATATTTTATAACCTAAATTAAATTAATGCTCTAGGCTTTGTGAAGTTCAATAGCACAGTTAAATAGTATACCAATATAGATAGATATCAATGTTCATTAAAAGTAAATATTAATTTGTGATATTATGTAACATTGTATTTTATTATAAGTATTGGTATAATTATAGATTTTAAATTTTAAGTGTATTCGTCTCTGATTCTGCTATTAATATTGTCTATTTTAAGTTTCCCGCCTTAAAGTTGAGGTTACCCTAGAGGGCGCTGGTATTTTATGTAAAAAAGGTGTCGTCCATGTGCCATGTTTTCAATAATACAATAATAGCGCATGACATTTTACTTATTTCATTTCAATAAAAACATTCTTTCATAAAATATAATTATTTCTCAGAATCCACATTTAGGTATTCGTGTACATAAACCACGTATATACTTCCCGCCTTTCATGCCGGTGTAAACAAACCGCCATGTTGTTGAAAGTCGACGAGTCATGGTAACTAGTAAGTATAAAAGTAAGTATGTAATACAAGCCTGTTTATAAACAAATGAATATAAATTAATTTACTGGATTTAAAAAAATATATTTCTTTCTTTTTGAAAGGAATAAATTTCAGTTTTATTAAAAAAAGTAGGTTAACTTACATGACGTCAAACTATTAGAACCAATAGCATTGTCTGCAGTCTGTCACGTGGAGCGCTTCCACCAATAGAAATGCATATCATTCTTTGTGTACCTTTTCACATAATAGCAAAACAGTGTAGTCTATGGAGTGAGTGGTGTTATATTTGTCAATTTTATGACGCTAAATACGTAAATGTGTGAAATTCAGGATTATTCTATTGAGCATAAGGATATTTATTCGAATAAATATTCGGTAAGTCGAATTTCAGATATAGAAATATGGTTTTACGTGCATAAACATATAATAATGGACCATGAGAAAGTAACACGGCTATGTCCCGCTCTTTTTAATGTCATTCATTCATAATACGTCCCATGTTGGTACCTATAGGTAATTGTGCACCAGAAATAAATATAATAATGGATTCATTACGTAGGAATACCGTAAACAAGCAATATTTACGTTGTAAAAATGTCATTCTGTCAAAGTGGCGGGAAATTGTATAGTTTAGGTACTTTACAGTCGTGTTAAATCTTTTAGGTGTTTAATGGTTTTAAAATGTGATTTACACAAGCCTATTACATTTTGCTCCACTATATTTTCAGTATTTAGCTTTAAAAAACGTAAAAAGGAAATAATACTTGTTCCTCAACACATGGGACATAAATATTTGTAACGGACGAAACGACTATTCTTTTATCTCTTTTCCACACATTCATTCACGTGCTGTGTGACAAGGATAGAATGCGAAGTATTATTATTATTATTTATCGAGTTATTTTAGAATTATATGTTAATTATTATTAAACAGTTGTTAATCGTGATTTCTATTTCGAGTACTTAATTAAAAACATAAAGATGTATGAAAATATACAATCTTTATAAAAGTCAATGTATTGGAAAATGTTATAAATTGAAAAGTAGGTAGCTACGTAAGTACGTATAAAACGGCGCCAAATTGCCGTCAATGAGTTTATAGTACGTTTTGTAGTAACTTGCATTTAAAAGTTCTAGATACCAACTACACATGTATGTTTTAGATTTAAATTGCTAAAAAAATAAATTCTTCCGCTTTTCATTATGCCCTACTGACTTTTTCTTCATTAAATTACTTACCTACCTATTGGAAAAGAGTTTTTTTTTTTCTATTTACGCATGTAAAGTTTACAGAAGTACATAGCCTAATATTTTATTTACTTAAATTAAATTTCTACCTACGAGGTAGTTATGTAGTTCCCACGGCCGGTTCCAAGCGAGAATTTCAAAACCTTTAACAATGAGTGCACCTTGTCAATGTAGTTGTGTTATCGAACGAATATTTATGTGTGTGTAGGTCTGATCACAGTGTAGAGAATGTCCGATGAATTAACATTTTGCAGTTATGTTTCGAAATTATGTACCTAGGTAATTAAGGAATATCTTCTTTAAATACAGTTTTCTTCTTTTCAATATTATTCCGTGAAAAATATGATATTTCTCTTTTAAATTTTTTAGAAATTACTTTCTTTTTTCATGTTATAGATTCTACACTATTTTTGTATGAGAAACAACCTATTTTTATGCCTCGTCTGTATAAATGACGGATAAATTGAACACTACCAATTTTTTATAGTTTACTAGCAGTCGCCCATGACTTCGTCAGCGTAGTATTTTTGATTTCCTTTGAGATTATAATAAGATAAATTTTCCCGCTGCAAAAGGCCCATCGATAAAAATCCTACCACTAGTAAATATCGCAACTTCCATCCATGGAGATCCCAATTTACATTTTCTAAAATAACTTAAGAGAATTTTATTATTTAAATGTACTTACCAAAATGCCTGATTTCAAAAACATAGGATTTTCATACATGAAAGTCCAATGTTTTTGAAATCAGGCCCGTAGCCTATGTTACTCTAGGTAAGGTTATAGTTCTCTACTTTCAAAGTTATTAGTATTACACGAAATCAATGCTTCACTATAGCTTATTTGAGACAACTTAGAAGTAAGTTTGAATGATCAATGCCATTGTCATACTCATCAAACTTACACTGTGGCAAGTGCATTCAACGAAAAAGGGACTGGCGAAGGCGGCTGCAACCTGTCAATGTGTGCGTAGTCTATCTTTCAATGTGTACGGGTGGCCCGGCACACACACCTGTGGTTGATTCCATCAGCCGTTACACTCTCCCCTAATGTTAACGGTTGGTGTTCCGAGTAAGCGAAAACAAAAAGTTCCATCTATAAAAATAGTTTAATGATAAGCTTAATTAATCGTTTACAAGTGAGCCTAGTAAACACCAAAGTTGAAGTATTTTTTATTTCATGATTCTATAATGTGTACCTATATCGCAATCCATACGGCCACGCAAGTAAAGCTAGGTACCTACCTACCTAGATAGTAGATACCATTTGTCCGAATTTACGAGTAGGTACATCCGAGGTGTCCAAGACTTTTAAGTGCTCAACTTACTCCATGCGGGAACCGAGTTTATTATTTGCTTTTCTTCGCAATTTTTTAGTGAAGCGAAGAAGGGAAATGGCGAGCGAAGCGAGCCGCTTATTTCCATAGCGAAATGACGTTCGAGTAGGTGAAACTGAATGAAAGGACGACAGTACGAGTCTTTTGGTATAGCCCATTTTAAAAACTTGTTTTTATTTAAATCTAGGTCAAGGTCTCAAGGTTACGGTTATGCTTAATAAGTCAATACCGAAGATAATATAAACCATTCTGTTTTGTCAATACCGACTGAATGACTGACTAGTACTGACAGACAAAACTCAGATTTTCAAAGCAACCAATCGGTCGATTAACTGATCGATCGATTGATTGATGGACGCAGGAGATGACTACATGACCATCCATCCAAACCAAAAAAACTGAATTTGTTTAGGATTATTTTGAATTCAAGTCAATCCATTTCAATCCGATTATTCGGTTCAAAAGATTGATTTCACCATAATCCTGCGTAGGTGCCTACTACAAGAATAGAGTATTGTAAGGTGTAAAGACTACAACATGAATACCTACTTTATTAAATAAGGTTGACTCAGTAACGCTTATTATGGAGAGGATATTGACCCGAACCGGCAGGTGCCATCATTCTACAATTTGCTAACTAAAAAAAATTAGGTATTTATTTTAAGTAAATTTTGGGTAGGAAGCAAACTTAGAGCTTTCTACCATTGTCTTACTTATAAAAAACCGGTCAAGTGCGACTCCTACTCGCGCACTGATGGTTCCGTGCCTTCTGAAAATTACATTAGATGATAGATGACCAGCTTAGGGGCAAAATTGTAATATAATACTGGAGATGTTACGTCTCTAGAATTTTGTATGAAAATACGCTTTGAAAAGCAGTAACTTTTTAATGAGTTGAACTAGAAACTTGAATTTTTACAGAATTATGGCAGCATGGACATATTTGTATTCAGTATTTTCAACTTAGTAGGTACGTCAAGCCGTTTTTTGAGAAAAAGACACACAGACGGACCAACAACGAAGTGATCTGGTTTTTTCGTATCCCTAAAAACGACCTTCTGTATAAGTGTTTTTAAATTGAAACAATTGTCATCGAATAAAAAAATAAATTAAAATTCTCTGCAGTCAGGCTTTGTTGCTTCGAAGTCGATAGATACCTACACTAAATAAAAAAAACCTAATTTTAGTCACTAATCTATTATTAATTGCCGTAGGGACAAGGTTCCTTTTTCACAACGACCGCTAAAGCTCTGATAAAGTTTTCCTAAAAGTTTTTCCTTTGAGTGCAGACGCTAAAAAATTATATGAAAGTTCATGCGGAGGAATATTCCAGTTTCCCTCCCTTTTGAAGTGGAAAGTAGACGGTGGGAGAGACTACGCCGCACACCCAATCGATACGTAACCCCTCTATTCCTATCGCTGCGCGCGCATAAAGGAAACACGTCGGAACAATTTTCGCGCCAAGCACTGACCTGTATCTTTAATCTATGTTAACACTGGACAGGTTCCTGTGATTTCTTTTTTGGACCTGCTTGATTGACGCCATTTTGGATTTAATTTTTTTTAAATAGAATATTAGGCAAGCTGAACTTGACTAGCATTCTCCTCTCCCTCCAAATAAGCGAAAAGTTTGTGTTAGGAGTGGGTATGACAATAGTGCAAGGGGTGGGGCTCGAACCTGCGACCTTTCAGTTTTCAGTCCGCACCTTTAACCGTCTATTGAGGCTATAAATATTGCAAATGGCGCATTAACCTCTATAATTATTAATGTATGATTAATTATAGAAGTCGGTGCGCCATTTACAATATTATTAGTTCCAGAGACACTCGTATGTCAAATATGGCGCTTCAAATTGATCCATGATAAAGCTGTCATTTTGTAAAGAGAGAGCCTGTCCAGTGTTAGTCATAGATTAAAGATACAGATCAGTGGCGCCAAGCAAGTTTCCATGGATTTATTTTTAATCAAAAGTACGTAACCAAGAGTCAGTCTCACTCGGAATCGCTTTTAAATATCACGCTATGTGAATAATATAGATAAATTACTATTATGGTTCGATGAAAAATCTGCATGTATGAGAGTTCTCCATAATGTTCTCAAAAAAGGTGTGTGAACTCTGTCAATCCACACTTGGCTGGCGTGCTTGCCTATGGCCTAACCCTTCTCATTCCAAAGGAGATCTGTAATTCTGTACCCAGTTATAGGTCAGCGATGGGTTGAGATAAATGATGAATGAATTTTGGCTCAAATCAAAACTTCTTTAATTAACAGGCTTTTGGTCAACTCAAGGGTCAACTCATAATGGAGAAACTTTAGAATGTGATACCGAATTATTCATATCAATCACTTCATATTACACCAGCTTTAGCCCGCGGCTTCGCTTACGTTAGTCAGATTTTTTAAACTCCTATTTTATCCCCTTGGCAGTTGAATTTTCAAATTCTTTTCTTAGCGGATGCCTACGTAATAAACGATGGGTTGAGATAAATGATGAATGAATTTTGGCTCAAATCAAAACTTCTTTAATTAACGGGCTTTTGGTCAACTCAAGGGTCAACTCATAATGGAGAAACTTTAGAATGTGATACCAAATTATTCATATAAATCACTACATATTACTAGTCCAGTCAAAAAACCTCAAAAAATGACTCAACCTCTGGAAAATTGCGAAAGTTTTGAAACTTTGCACATCGAATTATGGGTACCTAGGGATGAATATACCAAAAGTCCTCATGCGTACGAGGCGAGCTCTAGCGGCAATTAGCGGAAACAGGACCCTTTTTTTGGTTTTTTGTTAATATCTCGAGAACCTTTGGTCAGAGGTAAAAGTTTACTACTACATAATTAAAGCTTATTAAATTTGCAACTATAATGATTATATCCATTTTTCTTGAATTCCTAATAATTACCGAGTTTTGGGCCACTAAAAGATAGTTTTTTCGAAAAATCACGTTAGGGGCGCCCGGTACAATATGGCATTTGTAATAATATTTGACAACCATGTTTCATCATTTTTTTTGGGTACCAAGGGTGAATGAGAAAATAAACTTCACAGTTATGTACAAAAAAAAACATATTGTTAATTAAACAACTAGCTTTTGCCCGCTGCTTCGCTCACGTTAAGTTAAATTTTTCAAACCCCTATTTTACCCGCTGTATCCCCTTAGGGGTCGAATTTTCAAAAATCCTTTCTTAGAGGATGCCTATGGCCTAATAGCTACCTGTATGCCAAATTTCAACCTGATCGGTCCAGTGATTTAGGCTGTGCGTTGATAGCATTTTTTATTGTTACTGTATTTCATCTAAATATTTAAAACGCAAAGGTAACAGACTTACTGACTGATCTATCAACGCACAGCTTAAACCACTGGACCGATCAGGTTGAAATTTGGCATACAGGTAGCTATTAGGCCGTAGGCATCCTCTAAGAAAGGATTTTTGAAAATTCGACCCCTAAGGGGATACAACGGGTAAAATAGGGGTTTGAAAAATTTAAGTTAACGTGAGCGAAGCAGAGGGCAAAAGCTAGTTGTTTATTTAATAATATGTCTTTTTTTGTACATAACTGTGAAGTTTATTTTCTCATTCACCCTTGGTACCAAAAAAAATGATAAAACATGGTTGTCAAATATTATTACAAATGCCATATTGTACCGGGCGCCCCTAACGTGATTTTTCGAAAAAACTATCTTTTAGTGGCCCAAAACTCGGTAATTATTAGGAATTCAAGAAAAATGGATATAATCATTATTGTTGCAAATTTAATAAGCTTTAATTATGTAGTAGTAAACTTTTACCTCTGACCAAAGGTTCTCGAGATATTAACAAAAAACCAAAAAAAGGGTCCTGTTTCCGCTAATTGCCGCTAGAGCTCGCCTCGTACGCATGAGGACTTTTGGTATATTCATCCCTAGGTGCCCATAATTCGATGTGCAAAGTTTCAAAACTTTCGCAATTTTCCAGAGGTTAAACCTTGTTTTGACTGGACTATACACCAGCTTTAGCCCGCGCTTCGCTTACGTTAGTCAGATTTTTTAAACTCCTATTTTATCCCCTTGGCAGTTGAATTTTCAAAATTCTTTTCTTAGCGGATGCCTACGTAATAAAAGATATCTCTATGCCTATCGGCCTGATAGGTCCAGTGATTTGATCTTGATAGATTATTCAATCAGTCACCTTTTCCTTTTATATATTTAGACTATAACGATTTAATTGAAATGTCCAAGCCGTGCATGTTTTTCATTCATCATCAATAAAATTTGACATAGGGTGATTTCGCCGGTTGGCGACCGATTAGCGGGATATTCAACTTTACGTCAATATTTAAGTATGTTGCACCCATAGCACATGCATTAAAGTTATATGACGGGGTCCTAGATATTGTCAAGTTATATTTAAAAGTAAAAAAATAAGAATTACAGTTGTGAAAACATTTTAAATTGAATAAATCTTAAAAACTATGTGAAATGCTAGTTGGCGACCACTTTTGCTAGTTGACGACTGCCCCCTTATCTAGTTGGCGACCTCTCGATTTGCTAGGGAAAACTAAATTTGATTAATTAAAAATAAAAAATATGAACGTGTTAATGTTTAAAAAATAATTATTATTCATGCTTTAATATTCATACATTATAATAAATTATTAAAACACATTTTTTCATGAGATCAAAGGTACACTTTAATATTCAAGCTTAAGCTTAAATGAATCTTAGCAAGTATAATACATTTTCCTACACAAGTACAAAATTAAAAATATCACTTTAAACAACAATTACAAAAGTTTAGAATCAAATCATCAGATCATCAGATCTCGGGATGTTATACATTTTACATTTCTTTCTAATACCGTGTCCTCCTTCTCTTATATTTTTAAAGCACATTCCAGATCTCTTTGGGAATAAGCCGGTGTTATTTTCTAATACGGTTTGTGGAGGACATCTGTAATGAAAATATTATATATTAAACACCTACATTATGCAAAAAACAGATAAGATTATAAGTAGTGATTGAAAAAGGTCGTAAACCCACATATTAATTTGCTCATTTTTAGTTGGCGACCACTTGATACCCATACATTTTAAGATGTTTTATAATAATAATTTGGTGGTCGTAAACTAAAAGATACACGGATAAAAATAAACAAATTAAATTGAAAGTGATTAAATTCCGAATTAGATTTGTAGTCTATAAAAAATAAAAATAAATGTTTTTCTTTCTAAATGTCTATTGGCGGCCAGGTGGTCGCCAACTGAAGTTATTGGCTAATTCCAATTTCAGTTAGCGACCATTCAATTTTTTTACCTGATTTTGTATATTACATGTAATAAATGTACAAATAACGTAAAACATATATATATCCACTTAATAGACCATTAAAAAATTGACTCAAATAAATACATCACGATCTACTTACCTCGAACGCATCACTTACTCACTATTTTTTTCGTTGTTTTGGGAACGTGTACGCGCCGAAAGTATGAGCGGCGGATTGAACTAAGATTTGTTTGCTTTCGGGTAAACGCAAAGCTGCCAACTATTGTAGGTAAAACTAATAGGTCTATCCCCCTCTTTACTTAAGTGAATTTCATTTGGAAAAGAAGAATAGAATTCTTATTATTTTCGTTTTAATGCCGTAGGTCCTGTTAGTGGTCGCGTAACTGACCCTGGTCGCGTAACCGGCGAAGTCACCCTACATATAGCACTAATTTTAATAGCAAAAGATGGCACTTTTGGCATCAAAGGAGTTGAAATTTTTATAAATTCAATCAATATTCATACTTTGACATCTTAAGTTGCGCAACATTATCTTGGCACTTGTTATTTAACATATACTGGTATTCACCATAATATGAGCACGAGCAGGTACTTATCTTTTTCCAAAATAATTCTAATGCTGATAGTCGTTGAAAAATAATTCGATTATTTCACTAGATGAAAGATTTTCCCTGCGCTGCGTTAGCACAACTAGTACTAAATATCGATCGAGATTTTGTAGGTGATCTATTTTTAAAAATTTATCTCTAGTAGGGAGATACTGGTCTCACATGCTTGTCTGTGGCGGAAATCGGAACACGTGTAGTACCTACATATTTAGGCGTATGCTATACGCTCAATACTTATTTATCGTGACCCAGATCGCGAAGTTTGGGTTGAAATCCTCCAGATACTAAGATAAATTATTGAATAATGATTGTTAACCTCTACAATTAATGCTATTCCTAACTTCTGCAAGTTAAGAATTTGCAACAACGATTGGAAACTAGTTAACAAGAGTGTTTGATGCAGTATCTAATCTATCTATCTCGGGTCAAATAGATGGGTAGTAGAAGAGTTTTCTCTATCTCTAGAGTCTAGAGTAGACTAAAGGTTTTACTCGTACACTCCAGGAACGATTCAGTCGTCTTCAATGGTCAAACCAGAACTTTGAAGTGGATTGCCAAATTTTATTATATTTTCTGGGACATTCCTGATTTCCGTAAGAGTACCAAGAACTTTTGCAAATCAAAAACTAACAGTTTGAAAGTTTAAGACTAAAAAAATCGGTATTTTTGAGATTTGAACATAGCAAACGAGAGTTGTGATTACGTCGGTTGGAGGTACCCAAGTTGGAAAATCCCGGAAATGACTAGTATGTTGTCAGTTAGCACTCTAACCTCACAAACATCCATATTTTTTTACCTTCAACGCTTTAGTTCAACGTTTTTGAAACGAACCGCTAAGATGTGGAACACTTCCAGCATCCTACCAGTGTTTCCTACCACCTGTATTTGAATACCTTCGAGGCAAGTGTAACTAGACATCTTCTAGGCAAGCTCGCTCCAACCCCCAACCTATACCTCATCAGTGCTTTTCATCATTGATTGCCATCAAGCTCAAGCATATTTTGAAATTTTAAATAATAAAACCGGCCAAGTATGAGTCGGACCCATGCGCGAAGGGTTCCGTGCCATCGTACAAGATTAGGGTCCTGTTGTCACCATTTGGATACGAAACCCTAAAACCTAGGTACAATTTTTCGCGGTAAATGCTCAGCCGGCATGGCAGGCGGCAGCGTAGAGCGTAGACTTGGTAATTTGTTCGGAGGCAGACTACGGCGAGTTCAAGGCGATCCCGCGCGGTCAGGTTCGAGGCCACGCGGCCCCTCGCGGCGCGGGCGCCTACTTGGCCCCCCGCAGTTTTTACACGACTTTTGCTGAAATCGATCCTAGAATAAATTGAGACCTAGGTAAATACCTTCCTATTTTTAGTTTGGTAAAAACAACAGACTGTGTAAATACACAGTAGGTATGTTGTTTTTAAATAAGTAAAACAAAGGCTTTTGAAAATTATGAGTGCGCTCGGCGCTTCTCCCTAAAGAGTAGCTTTTCTCCCTTATTGCCTGCGGCCACGGTAATATCCGCGTGGATTTAGGTTTTTTTTTGTTTGACTTTCCATAATTAATATAGTTATTAATAAGTATAGTTATAGTTATTAGTAAGTTAGTTAAAGTTAGTTAGTTGGCGTGCTAGTGCACGCCACCAGGTCCTGCGCAGTATAGCATAAAATGTATTTTTTTTACATTTTAAAATAACGTTACAATATTAGAAGGATTTTTAAGATAAAACGTCTAGATTTAAATGAATGGCAAAAAAGTCACTGGAAATTTTGTAATTTACACTTTGAAAAGTTGTAACTTTTCATTGAGTTAAACTAGAAACATTCAATTTTCACAGCATTAGGACTTAGGAGACCATTGGGCTTTGTGTATTCAGTATCAATTTAGTACCTCGAGCTGTTTCCGAGAAAAAGGGCATTGAAACACAGACAGATGGACAACAAAGTGATCTTATAAGGGTTCCGTTTTTTTTTTCGGAACCCTAAAAAGTAGACTGAATCCAGAGCTCCTGTGAACGGGCCGCTTCCATTTTTAACCGACTTCCGAAAAGGAGGAGGTTATCAATTCGGCCGGTATCTTTTTTTTTCACTAACCATCCACTTAATCTACTCGTACCTACCTGCTTTATTGAGTTCCACCAAGGAATTGAATCTCTGTTTATTTTAAACCGATTCGTAAAAGTGTGAATAAATATAGCAATAACGGATGTCCGCCATCCTCGAAAAATAGAAGACTGCGAAACATTTGATCACATTTGATACACTCTTTGAGTAGGTAGGTAGGTATATAACCATTGATACACTTGTGGATTTTAAACTTGGCTGAACTCTGTATGATCTGTTTTATTTTTCTGTTACTTAAACTTAATAACTCAAAATTGTAATTTATATTAATCAATGTTTGGGAATGCACTGGCTCCTAAGATGCGGGCTTTCCTAGTTTAGGGGTCAGGATTCCTATGATATTTGTATGAGAACACTGCTATACCCTTTAAAATTTAGCCCGTTACCATCTTAGGTTGCATCGTCACTTACGATCAGGTGAGATTGTAGTCAAGGTCTATCTTGTCATCGAATAAAAAAAATGTGTTTTTTAACCAAAAAAGGAGGAAGTTTTCAATTCGTCAGAATCTTTTTTTTTTAATTTTTGTGTAGGTATGTTCCCCGATTTCTCGAAGATGCCTGGACCGATTTGGAAAATTTATTTTTTTTGAAAAGTTATACCTACCTACTTCCCAGGTGAAGACCAAACGGCCGTGGTCAGGCGACAGGCTGAGAAATCCTAGCCGAATCTAGCAGCACCGCTTCCTGCATCTTGGCTTTGACATAACAAAAAGATGAACTGATTTATAGTAATAAACTATTGGCAATATACACAGGTCTACCTGTTGCACATAGCAAAAGTCCAAAAACTTGATCGTAGTTTCATAAATTCATTCAATGTTATGTTTTTAGTTTTAATATTAAATTACCTATGCACCCATAACAAGTCATACGACTTCTACTAATTAATGCATACAAAAAACATGTAAATTAATATAAAATATATGTACCTACATCATGAATTGATACAAATAAATCTCATTCATAAGTGCCGGCGAACAAGTTTAGCGAACGTAGACATCGGGCGATGTTGCCTTGACTGAGTTTTTGTTGTTTTTTTTTTACAAAACGATCAACAAAATGTTAATTTGTAGGTAGTAGGTATCTACCTCAAAGCGGTGATAGCCTAGTATTTCAGGCTGAAATCTATAAATCACTCTCACTCAGCTCAGACTCAAGACAGAGTTAAAACGAGACAGATTTATGACAGAGAATATTTGAGACTCGTTTTAACTCTATCTTAAGTCCGAAGTAAGTCAGGGCACGCTCTATAGATCTCACCATAAGACTCCGGGTCTCTTTATAAAGGCCCCAGCCCCCAGGGTTAAATCTCAGGTAGGCATGCTCTGGTCCTAAAAGTAAATATAATGAGGAAGCCTGCGTACCTATCTACCTGAGAGTTCTCCATAATGTTCTCAAAAGTGTGTCGCGTCTGCTAATCCGCGTTTGGCCTAGGTACGTGGTAGACTATGGCCTAAACCCTTCTCATTTCGAAAGGAGATCTGGGCCCACAGTTTTAGGTTGGTGATAGGTAGTGCTGAATGACGTATCTAGTATCTAAATATAAAGAACTTGAATTCCTGATTTATTCGATTTACCACTGGAGGAAGGGAGTAGAGACGTGAAACTTGAGCTTTACTTTTGTAGGGACTCCCTTGAAACCAAACCGCGCGACGTTTCCTTGTGTAGACCATAAAAGACGTAAAGCTCAGACCTAAGATAATATCCTGAACTCTCAAGTTCTCCATTTAACAGCTCTAAATAAAATTCGTCAAAAACTAGCATCGAATAAAGAGTGTACCTACCTTATACCAAAGGTCAAATAAAAAATAATACCATCTTGGCTTTACCATTTTCACAAATAAATAAATAAGTTTTTATGAATTATAAGCTTTATTAGCTCGGCTGCCCCATTTCAAAACCTAGTAAGTAACTGCTATTGACAAAATTTTACAGCAGACCAAAAAAACGTATTTGTGGTAGCCCTTCTGAACTCTTCAGTATCTGTTCATGAATTAAGTTTCGTGAATAAACAATTTTGAAAGCTTTTATTGGATATATTTATTACTTCACTAAGCCATCTACTAAAAAACATGTTTTTTTGGTCTCCTGTAAAATTTTGTCAATCACACTTATTAGGTTTTGAAATCGGGCAGCCGAAGTAGTAGTATAAAACAAAGTCGCTTTCTCTGTCCCTATGTACGCTTAAATCTTTAAAACTACGCAACGGATTTTGATGTGGTTTTTTTTAATAGATAGAGTGATTGAAGAGGAAGGTTTATATGTATAATAACATTCACTAACAGTGAATGACATAGGCTATATATTTTATACCCGTACGAAGCCGGAGTGGGCCGCTAGTTTAGAATAAAATAATATTATAAATGCGAAAGTGTGTTTGTTTATTGGTTTGTTCTTCAATCACGCCGCAACGAAGCAACGGATTGACGTGATTTTTGGCATGAGCATAGTTGAGGACTGGGAGAGTGACATAGGTATGGAGTGACGTACTTTTTATCCCGGAAAATCAGACTTCCCGGGGAGTTTTAAAAACTAATTCCACGCGAACGAAGCCACGGGCATCAACTAGTAAGTACATAAAATTATTTAGTTAAGACTTCACATTTCTAAATTCAATAGATTTTCAGTGCCCATCGCAAAACAGCGTTACTTAACCGCTTATCACAAGACTAAAAGAGAGTCGCGTTATAAAAATATCTCTAAATAGTTCCTATTTCATATCGCACGTAAGCGAGATGAACTCAAAGTAATAAAGAGGCGGGTTCATGGCCCTCTTGAGGCGCGAGCACTTGCGAGACGGATCTACTGACGTTTTCGGCCTGTGTAGTGTGTACCTACTTACTGTTGCTGCTTCACTGCATATTATAAAACAAGCTCCCTCATTTCCGCTAAGTTTGTCTGTTTGAGCGCTCTTTCTCAATAATTACTATAAGTGTTCATGTGCGGCGGTAATCACTTAACATCAAGTGACCCGCCTGCTTATTTGCCCGCCATTCATATTTAAAAACGTATTTTAATCTGGTTCGTATTTTAATGATGGCCGCGACTTCGTCCGCTTGGATTTAGTTTTTAAAATCCCGCGGGAACTCTGATTTTTCGGGATAAAAAGGACTATACCCATGCAAAAAATCACTTTGACTCGTTGCTCTGTTGCTGCGTGATTAAAAGACAAACCAACAAACACACTGTCGCAATTATAATATTCAAAGAAAATCTCTAGTCTGTAGTTAAGCTTAAAGGAAAATTTACTTTTCCCCTCCACCTGACCCTGTAAACCAAACGCTCAATGGACCCTTCATTTCTGGAGCTGTAGGGTTAGTATAAGATTTAATTCGATTGATCGTATTCGTATTCGATGACATTAGCGTCAAAGTAAAATGAACCATAAGTGCATTGAATTAGAGCTCAATTTCGTGCAAGCATCGTCATACGTTTACATATACGGATACGCTCCAAATTAAAATCGGTTGTACTGAATTTGTGACTTTAAATCAATACGGTAAAGGTTCATATTACTTTGACGCTAATGTCCTCGAATACGAATACGATCAATCGAATTAAATCTTCTACTAACTCCAATGTATCCAAAGTATTCCAAAGAGCTTGAGTACCTATTCGCAAGTGCACAGTCGACGAAAGCCTTTCTTTCATCTTCGGTTCTTTCAAAGGATGTTGAAAAGCAAAATGTAGTAAAAATTAAAATAGGTTCCACGAGTATCCCATTACTTCCAAACGCTGAATCAGTAGCAAAAATATCTAGTTAGGTATTAAATATACATTTCCACGACTTTCTTTATAATTAAAAGTGGATTTCAAAATAGTCATACTTTGGACAGATTATTAACAATAATTATGTACTTACCTACTTAAAATAAAATAAGTACAAGCAATACATACTAAAGTTTAATTCTTTAAAAATTCATAGTTAAATGCAAGCCAGCCTTCGGTTTCGTTGGCTGAAAGGGCGCGATATGGCGGCTGCGATGTCATTAGGGTCGATTCACCCTCTTTCGATCTTATATAGCTATCTCTCTCTGTCACCCCAATTTTATCCGTCTCTCACTGATGCTAAATATTTTTTATAAAATAAATACTATAACAAATAATTATTTCTGTTCGCGCCAAATATGAATATAATATTTCGAGCAGGTAGATGTAGTAGGTAGGTTATCATTCTTATCATTTAAAATTTCTACTATTACAGCGATTAGTGGAAGATAATTATTACAAAAAGGTAAACATTGCTTGTGATTGGCTTAAGATAGTGTACCTACTCACGTTTTCTCTTATCTGTCAGTGCACTCGATTCGCATTCAAAATATTTTGTATGTTTATCTTAGTAAACATGGATACAGACGCGGACGCCTTACGTTAAATATTTATATGCAAATCATTATTATCTACGATAATAATTTCATATTAAACTTTGCGAACTTTGCAGTTCGCATGTTTATTATGTTCCTAACGTAATATTAGACAGACAGTTAAGTACAAGAAAATCTTTATCTTATACTTATCTTTCTTAGTACATATTTTCTTAATTTTTTTTCTGGCCTTTTTAAAGACCACTGTAAGTCTCAATGAGCAAGTAAGTTAGGTACCTATATCTAATACGTAATTTATTTTCTCACTAGCGGACGCCCGCGACTTCGTCCGCTTCTTCAATTCACAATCGACAGTTCGTAAATCCCCACAGTTTAGGTAGGCATAACCCCTGCAGCATCAGGATTCAGGAGTTGGGTCTTGGAATTAAACGAGGTTGGCACGCGCGATGTATGTATCGTCGATATCTTGTAAATACGCTGCTATAGCGAATAATTTTGTTCTAGGCACTTTAATTTTATTTATTTGTATAGATTGATCATCTCTATCATCAGCCTCAAATATAGGTACCTACCTAGACTTTTACACTACCTGGTTGCCTAAGGTCACTACAGAGATCTTTTATAGGTACCTACCTATGTTGAAAGTGTTACCTTGTCCACCGTCTTTTTTTCTTGTTTCACACTATAGGTACGTTGTTTAGTACGAAATAAATTAATATGACTTTCTAACAAGTATCAAGTTTAAGGCAATTTGTAGTAGGTAACGACACCTGTAAAGTGTACAGAAATCGTCGAGCGATAAGATTTATCACATTATTGTGGTTCCCATACCCTTTCCATGAAACGTATTTTATGCTCCACTACCTCTATTCCTTGGCTAGTCATTCCCTTGACTTTTTTCTTCTATTTATTGTTCACTTCTTCGTAACGACACAAAAGATAACGACTGCGACTATATTGCATGCCGGTTCTAAAGATAGAAACACATTTTTATTTTATGCTTTAGGATGCATATTTATTTATAATTTCAGGTGTTGAGTGTTGACCAATATGGAATGTACCAACTGTACCTATATTTGCATCGGAAGAGCCCCGCAATTCCAGTTTTTATAATTAATAAATTAGTGTTTTACTAGTTAGAATCGAATGCATATAAATTTTCAGTACCTAATAATATTGTTGTACATAAAAAAAACTCGATTTCGGGATCGGCTAAGGTGTGCTGTAGATTCTGTATCTTTATTACATTAGAAGTTCTGTATCTTCAGAATATTATTTGATACGTATAAGGTAACTTCCTATCGTAAAAGGATGAAAGCTATCCTAATTCCTATGCAAGGATAGGTTACTAATGCACTATAATGAGAACATGCGGCTAACAGAACAGGTTTATTTATAGCAACAAACGGCAGTGTTCAAACTCCAACAAAAAATATTTTCGTCCCGAACTTGGAAGCCTTCCGACGTTACCACTTGGCGTCTAAGTTTTTTTTTGGTTCTCACTAGGTGAACGAGATATCTATTCGGGCTTCAAGTTACTAGTATTGTACTTAGTTACCTCTTCAATAACTAATGATTTGTTGGTGTAGGTCGAAAAAAAAAAAAAACCAACTGTAACCCAACTTAATAATTGAATGTAGGTACCTACCTAAGTGTAACAGCCGAACCATAATAAGGAATCAATTGGCACTTTATTATAATATAATCAAAATCTGCTCAGTAGTTTATGAGCTACGGTGGAACACACATAAATATACATGGACTGCTAAAATAATAACCCTTCCTTTTGGCTTTCGGTATCATAGTCCGGTTAAAAAGCCTTATTTTTTATGTCACGAGCTGAAGCCTGCCATTTCGTTCCCAAGACCTTTCGGGGATAAAAAGTACCATAATAATTATTATGCCTGACTCCGGGATGCATGTTTCATATCAATCAGATGAAAGATAAGCGAATGCATAATGGAAAGGTTCACGGGGGAGCTTTTCCGGGATTAAAATTATCCAGTCTGTTTCCTGGATGAAATCATATTTTAGCTCAATCGTTCATCAACGATTACTTATTGTTACTATTATAGAAATTGAATATGGTTACTATTATTGAAATCATAAGCAAAAAAGAAACAAATATTTTTTTATACCTATTGGTAGAATGAAGAAAGAAATCTGCCTACAGCATACCTACCTACTTATATTTTTTTATTACCTACCATATCATAAAATATTGTACTGAATTTTGCCTTTTACTAGTTGTCACCAGATACTACAGCATAGTGGTCAATGTTACTTTATAGTAAACCATTCATTTACATAATTAGCTCGTGCGAGTTTACTCTTTCCGTCCTTAAGAAGCGGAAGCGAGATAGCATCACAAACATAATCGTACTCTTTCACTGCCAGGGCATCGCATACCAAAAGACAGAAACAGGTTTCACTACCGAGTTGTGGAATTTGTTCCCGACTGCGTTTCGTCACGAAAAAATGCTCGCTATTTATGAAACAAAAAATGGCGCGAAAGTTCAACTAAAAAAATAAGTTGTATCTATCTCTTACAAATTATATTGATAGCATAGTTTTCGGGTCCTTTGACATTATGATTTTGAAAATAAGTTTACACACTTCACGTTAGTAGGCAAACTAGCTTTTGCCCGCGTCTTCGTCTGTGCGAATTGGATTTAGGCGTTTTGAAATCCCCGCCCTTTGTTTATCCGGGGTAGAAAGTAAACTATGTCACTCTCCTATAATCCACATGCAAAAAATCATGTCGATCCGTAGCGCTGTCGCGACGTCATTGAAGGATAAACCAACAAATAAACACACTCACATTTATAGTATTAAGGATTCTCATCCTTAATACTATAAATATGAAAGTATCTCTACTTAGGTAGACCTACCTTGTCCAAAAAAATTTTCGTGATTGGTTTAGCTTAACGTCTCTTTATTTCACATTTCATAAAATACTAGCTGTTGCCAGCGACTTGGTCCGCGTCAATTTCTGTTATTATGATCAGCGTGATGTTATATAGCCTAAAGCCTTCCTCGATAAAGGGACTATCCAACACAAAAAGAATTTTTTAATTCGAACCAGTAGTCCCTGAAATTAGCGCGTTCAAACAAACAAACTCTTCAGCTTTATAGTATTAGTATAGATTATTCTTAATAGTAAAGATACATAATTTTATTTGTTGACATTGTAGGTAAAGATACATAGTTTTATTTGTTAACAGTGTATATTTTCTTTCTTTTCTAGGCGTGCTTAGACATGGATTTGTACATCACCGACTCACTCCAAGATATGCTGGACATGGACATAAAGAATGAGATAGCGACGGATCTAAGCAGCATAACAGATTTTTCTGTTAGTACCAGTTCATTTGATTTAATTAATATAATTATTATACTCGACTCTATCTTCTTCATTAGCCGATAGACGTCCACTGGTGGACATAGACATAGGTGTCTATAAATTTCCACAAGTCTCGGTTTTGCGCCACCTGTAATCTGTATCACCGTCGGTCGTCAGTACACCCAGTAGAGGACATACGCTCCGCTTTCCGGTGCGAAGTTTCCACTCCACCGCACTTGCAGCAGCTTGGTTGAAACCCCCTACACTCAGTTCTTCGAAGTATTTATGTCCATTGTCTCAGCTTATGCTTTCTCTAGTGAACTTTGGGTCTCCGACGGATCTCCTGATTTGATCTCGCAGGGATACTCGAAGCATAGTTCTCTCCATCATCCGATGAACAATCCTAATTATCCACATTTCCATGAATCTAACATACTTAACACAAACTTCCTTTTACAGGACTCACTAGGATTAAATTTCTCAGAATTACCGCCGTTATTAGATATGGACACAGACAATTCAGTAACGTGGCTAAACAATTCTTCTTCAAGTTTTGTCCACAATCTTGATCTGTACGGGTCCGAAGCGAATGCTGTTATGGTGAATCCAAATTCGGTTATGCCATCAACGTTTGCGGAAACGCCGGTTAAAAGTATCGTTAAGGAAGAGGCGTCGAATCTGATGCTAACATCGGCTGCTAATAGCGATCCTAGTAACAGTACGTCGTTATCCAGTCCAAAGGAAGAGAAAAGTCACTTAACCTTCTCACCGAATGCCATAAAAGTTTCAAAGGTCCAGGAAACAGAGGAACCACCGCCGAAAAAACTAGATGAAGCCACACAAATGGTCATATACGTCAGAAAGCAAGACAAAGCCGTAGTAAAAGACTTGTTAAAAGATTTAGACACGAGTAAACTCAAAACGGCCACCTTGCCAACGGTCACACCCACCGTCCGTATCAAAAGTCAATCGGAGATATTGAAAGTAAACAATAAAAACTGTTCCATATTAAATAGTAGCCATAAAATAACAAATTCATTAGGAACTAAAACTATTATATCTGGTAATATACACATACTGGATGCCCAGCAATCTAGGACAATTTTAGCTAATGGTAATAAAAATGCGACAATACTGATCGACAACTCGTCTCTAAATAATGGTAGACAACTAATTAAAACGTCAGTCAGCAGCGCGTTCACAGTGGAGACTAGCCAAGCGAAATATGTAAATAATTCTAGTAAAACAACGACGGGGGAATTCCCTAAACCGGCGTATTCGTATTCATGTCTAATTGCGATGGCGCTGAAGAATTCAAGAACGGGAAGCCTCCCAGTTTCAGAGATTTACAATTTTATGTGGTAAGTATAGTAAAAGTACTAACAGATGGGAAGATTTTGTCCGTCGGACCAAATCCGGTAGCCAACATTTCCTTTCAAAGCAGAAGATCGGACCGATCTGTTTCACGAATTATCTCTGCATTTTCACAGCCAGACTGAAGCATTGAATGAAGAATTTTAAATATTAAATATGTACAACTGTGGCTTTACGGATCTGAGGCTTTTGCCACGGAATTTTGATGTTTTGGTAGATTTTATATTGACAATCTGTCAAAATATCAAAATGTTTACTTTGCGTTGGCGAAAGAGAAAAATGTTATCCGCAAGAATTTTATCCGTTGACAATCGACTGCACCATCTAATCTTATACGGAGTGGGCCAAATCCGATGTGTTTTCCGTTTATAGAAGACCATAATAATTGTCTGCCCCCTTCCAAATGTTGAAATAGGTACCAAAAAAAAGCAATGGGTGGAGATCGAACCATTGACAGTTTTCAGTCTACTTTGACCATTGGTCTATTGTGGTGTTAATAATGTCTGCTGACAGTTGTTGTGAGGACAGTTGTCGACACAAGCAGATTCTGTAAGACAGTCTAAATCCGCTATCCGATTGTACAAAATCCTGCCGTCTGTTAGCACTTTAATATCTTTAGGTGCTTTTGCTTCGTAATCGTGGAACTAATGAAGACATATTTTGTTTCAGTCAACACTTTCCATATTTCAAAACAGCACCAAACGGATGGAAAAACTCCGTTCGACACAACCTAAGTCTAAACAAATGTTTTGAGAAAATAGAGAAACCCTCAACGAATGGAAGTCAAAGAAAAGGTGATTAATTGATTTCTTGCATAACACTACACATTAATGGAGAAGTTTCATAAAGTTGATTTTGTATTATACTATCAAAGAATAATGTCTAAATTTATAAAAGGCAAACTGACTGACTGACTGATCTATAACGCATAGATTTAAATACTCGACGGATCGGGCTGAAATTCGGCATACAGATAGCTATTCTATGACGTAGGCATCCGCTAAGAAAGAATTTTCTAAAATAAAACCCCTTAGGGGGTAAAATAGAGGTTTGAAATTTCGAACTTACCGTGAGCTAAGCTGCGGACAAAAGCTCGTAAAAAATAAAATAAAGATCAAAATACATGCCTAAGTGAAAAATTGAAATCCATCAAGAAATCACGGAAATATAGATCTTTTTTTTTTCGCCTCAAGCGTCTATAATTTTTTATTTAAAAGATAATTTATTGTTTCTTCTACTGTTGTTTGATTTTTATTTAAATCCACGAAAAAAAAAACAAGGTGAACTTCTCTATTAAGATGCAATAGACAATGAGAATTAGTGACTCACGCATTACTGTTACAGGTTGTTTATGGGCAATGAACCCATCGAAAGTGGGAAAAATGGATGAGGAAGTTCAAAAATGGTCAAGGAAAGATCCACAAGCAATCAAAAAGGCGATGGTATATCCAGGTAAATAGAATAAAATTTTGGAATTACAATCCCTTTTTACCAGACTACTGAAAAGAAGGGTTATGATTTTAGCAATATGTATGTGACTATTTACGAAAGTTCCAGCTAATAAATTACTGAGCCGATTTTGATGAATGAGGTGTCAATCGATGTGCTATGTTGGTCCGGGTGATATAGGCTACATTTTATATGAACAAAGTCAATGTGACGGAAACTTATACTTGTTGGAAGTGTGCTTTTCTGGCAATGTCTGAATTTTTTTAGTATGTATCTGAGGAAAATGCCTTGACACACGTACAGACGTCTGTCAGTGCGTGTGCCAAAAAAAATGGAAGCCTTATAAGGCTCGCTTCGATGTTCGTCTGAATAACGAAGCGAGCCTTATAGGCTTATAGGCTTCAATTTTTTTTAAATACCTAAAAATTAAAAAATACATGCAATAAATAATTTATTTTGTAAACCTAGTAACCTACCACTGCAATATCTTAATCCTTCTTGAAAGATTCTCCTGGAAGATTCCTGGAAGAAATCTCTTCCGTAGAGATAAGCGGTCCTTGTGCAGTGTGTAGGTACGTGATTTTAATGTCTATGGTTAAGTCTTTGCAGAAACTTTAAGATACATAATTTAATCAATAAATTATAATATAATCAACAAACTTAAAATAATATAAAATTAAACTCTAAATTATAATAATATTATATCTATAACTATTTCTAAAATTAAATAGAAACTATAATATTTAATTGAAGTCTGAGCAATGTAACTATGTGTTTCAGAAAGTCTGGAGGCGTTGGAGCGGGGGGAGATGAAGTACAGCGGGTTCGGCAGCGACAACGAGGTTGATGACGACGTCGACCCCGACGCCGACGCTGAGCTCGACGCCGACTTCGAGATAGACCCTGAAGTGAAGGAGGAGGAGGAAACCGTCATTGAACAGGTTCAACTTTTTTTTTTTTTTCAAATTCAAATTCAAAATTTATTTATTTCATGTAGGCCACCTTGTAGCTCTCATGACACGTCATAAATCTACCACCGGTTCGGAATGCAGATTCTGCTGAGAAGAACCGGCAAGAAACTCAGCAGCAAAATGAAATAAAATAATTTTACAATAGGTAACCAAACTATGCTATGTATACAGTGCTTCCACAGTGAAGCTTCAAAAATGCAATACATATAATCCAACACATGTCAAGATGGGAAGACAAAGCAGACCCGTTCCCGTTGGTGGCACCTGTTCACGAACACGAATTTCAAAGAATATTACCCAAGCTGAAGTTGACTAGTATCCTCTCATCCCCTCCAAATAAGCGGAAAACTTGTGCTAGGAGTTGGTACGACAATAATGCAACGGGTGGGGTTCGAAGCTGCGACCTTTCAGTTTTCAGTCCGCACCTTAAACTTTAACCTTAAACTTTAGTTTTAAACTTTAGTTCACAAAATTATAAAACTTACATTTCTATTTCTTATTGCCCGAACTATCTTAGTTATATATATTTTTAGATAATTACTTACCAACAGTAAAATACCCTATTGTAAATAAATTTACAATAGGGCTAGTTACCATACCACCTTACAGTCAAAGACGTGCCGCCAAGCGATTTAGCGTTCCGGCACGATGGCGTGTAGAAACCGATTATGGGTATGGGTTGAATTTACACTGCTATACCCCTTCCAAGTTAGCCCGCTACCATCTTAGACTGCATCGTCACTTACCATCAGGTGAAATCGCAGTCAAGGGCTGTCTTGTCATCGAATAAAAAAAAAAAATTTTTGCAAATTATAGAAACAATGTTAAAAAATAAAATAAAAAAAATAAAATAAAAAAATACTCGTTTTGTTAACATTGAGCCGTGCGGATAATCTGTTGACATTGAACAAAATATGTGCATTCATATATTCCTCTGTGAGTGACCTCTCGAGAATGCAAATATGCACTGATACGACAACAAGCGCCCACTGCCCAATGTCAAGGAATTATTTTAATACCAAAACCAAATACTTACACGCTTTTTTTTTGTTTTATTGACCAGAGACTAGTGTAATTTTTCACATAGGTATGACTAACCTTGACTATCCTTTAGTAGGGTCATAGACTATCTTGTCAATTGTCATTGAATAAAAAAAAGCTAATACGTGATACCCCTTGTTCCAGGAGGTGTCAGACCAGGAATTGGAGGTGGAGGAGGTGGAGGGCACGGGCATGGTGGGCGGCACGTACCGGCTGCTGGCCACGGGGCCCTCCGGCGCGCTCACGTCCTACATAGCCGACATGGAGTCAGGGGAAGAGGCTAGTGACATCGAGGTAGTATTGCAATACTAACTTCCATTTGACCAGGTTCATAAGTAGCCAGTTTTTTTAAGCTATTGCATAGCTTCTATCGCGGGCCTTGAGCGTGGAGACCGAATCCAGAAATTCCGTAACGAAAATAACCTGACACGGGACTCCTCCCACCGCTAGATGGCGTTGATAAAAATGCTATGCAATAGCTTTACCGCGGCAGTCCCCGAGTGCCACACGTCTTTTTTTATATATAGACTAGCAACTGATGGTAAGTGAAGATGCACCTTAAGATGGTGCGTACTTTTTTTTTTTAAAGAATATTAGCCAAGCTGAACTTCCCTAATATTCTCCTATCCCCTCCAAATAAGTGGAAAGCTTGTGTTAGGAGTGGGTACGACAATAGTGCAATGGTTGGGATTCGAGCCTGCGACCTTACAGTTTTCAGTCCTCACCTTTAACCGTTGGGCTATTGAGGCTTGAATAGAAGATTCCTATTCACTTTTGATTTAAAGACACCCGAAAAATATACCTTGGAAAAACGGAAGCCGGAAGGGCAATCCAAATTTTTGACATTCGGACTATTTATTTAATTAAAAATAATGATACAAATTACCAATTTTATTATTTATTTCTAAAATAGCATACATAATATTATATTTATTGCCACAATAACATTAATCTCATTCTATAAATATTTTATTAGAAAGCGTAGATTACTGCATGTAGTTTGGATGTCTTAGTGCGTTCTTTCACCGTCAGGTATTTAAATAGGTAGTGTTTTGTATTCTAATTCAATTCGATTCAATTTATAATAATAATTACTAGTTGATGCCCGCAACTTCGTTCGCGTGGATTAAAGTTTTGTAATTCCCGCGGGAACTCTCTTATTTTCCGGGATAAAAAGTAGCCTATGTGTGATTCCACACAATAATCTATCGCTATGCCAAACTTCAGCCAAATCGGTTCAGTAGTTTTACGTGAAAGAGTAACAAATATCCATCCATCCATACTTACAAAGTTTCGCGTTTATAATATTAGTAGGATGGCGTTTAGTTGCAACATTTCTCAAATATATGTATATATAGGTATACCTATTATTAAATTAAGTGCAGAGAGATGAACACTTGAATTTTTTTTACATAATAAAGAATATTAGTCAAGCTGAACTTGATTCATATTCTTGTGAATCTATCCCCTCCAAATATGTGGAAAGCTTGTGTTAGGAGTGGATACGCCAATAGTGCAACGGGTGGGGCTCGAACCTGCGACCTTTCAGTTTTCAGTCCGCATCATTAGCCGTTGGGCTATTGAGGTTTTAAATTGAATATTGGCTTTTAATTTAATCTACAACTTTTATGGTGCAAATGTTAAATATTGTCGTTAAAATGCATTTGTTTTTAAATTGTTGTTATCAGATATTGGACCATTCGTACGAAGAGATCGACATTGATGTCACGAAGCCAGTTAAACTAGACCTCTCGCTTACAGAAAATTATACAAGTAAGTAACTTGAAATGGGGTAGTAAAAGTCTAACGGTGTTTGCCTGTTCCGTCAGTAAAATAATCAAAAAATATCCTTTCATTTTTCAAATAACTTTTTCTATATTTATACATATTATGTATTTTAATATTTTGTATTTATAGCCCTTGACTGCAATCTCATCTGATAGGTAAGTGCAGTCTAAGGCTAATATCTATAGACCGCACTCTCGCTCTGCTCAGACTCAAGACAGAGATAAAACGAGACAGATTTATGTCAAAGCATATTTGCGTATCTTTTTAACTCTATCTTTAGGCAGAGCATGCTCTATAAATCTCAGCATAGGTAAGTGGGTAGTTTTAATTTTATTTTTCTGGAATAAAAAAATTCCTCAAAATTCCTCTGGAACATCTTTTGGCTTGTTGATAAATCATAATTTTGTTTATCAAGCTAATATCATAATTTTATTTATCATGTTAACATAATCATAATTTTTTTTTTTTTCAGTTCATCCGGCGAAACGGGCAAAGACAAGCTTCATCTACCAACCAGTTACGACTCAAACTCATACAAACAGACGGAAAACCCCGCTCGTGAACAGAGTGGCTTTGGTTTAAAGACATATTTTAACTCCTCAGTGTTTAATGAGAATTAATGTGTTGTTGGTGAAACAGTGAAAGTGAATTAAAGTGAAATAAGTGCAAATAAGACCCCACCCATCAACGCAAGTAATTTATGTTCACGCTAGTATGTGCAAAGCGGCATTTTACTAAGTGTTACATTATAAGTAGGTACATAAATTGTGCTAATTCGGGTATACACGATGTACACTTTTACGGGTCTAATATTAGCTTTCCTTTTCTGCAGGGAACACTGAGAAAAGGATAGCAATAATTTTAGACCTTTCTATTGAGTTAAGAGATTATGTGCAAATGGAAATAGTTACATATTAGCACCATTGTTTATTATTTTTTACATGCACATTAGTATTAATAATAATGTTAACTATGTGGTACTAAAACTAAAAACTATTTTAAATAATTACTGTTATAATTACTTAATTATGTAATGTGAAACTTTCATGTTTGAGGAGTGAGGTGTAAAATCAGAACAATCTATAGTGCTATCCTTATCACAACCCGGCATAAAAGGATGGCATATTATTCAATTTAGTTTAGAGATTGACTAACTCAAATCCTATTATAGTATTCTGTACGCTGAGTATCAAATTGCGTGCCGTTGGGTTAGAGATTAGGTTACAGGTTAGGTTACCTAGGATTTCTGGCATAGACCATTTTATTTTAGAAATGGTAAACCTATCAAATTATCCAGACTCTGTTTTCATGAAGGATATCAAGTCTGTATCATTTTATTGGCATCTTGTCTGACCCCATAATCAAATACTCCTTACTCCACTTACAAATGTAATAGGTAATAATTATTGGTTATATAACACAACCATGTCTTTAAACAGGTGCCACTTATTAGAGTGGGTTCAGGCGGTTCAATTTTAGTTGAATGTCACTTGTTATTTTTGGTTTAAAACTATTTTGGTTCATGTCTGCAACTTTTCACAAAGCGGGTCAGATTACGACCATTTACCTTTGAAAAACGTCTGTTCCAGGGGGCGATTCAGACCTGTTCGATAACATACCGTGTCGATACGGTTAAATATCGATCTCGTATAAAAATTTTTTGTCGTGTGATTCAGAGCGTTTGGTATGAGGATACGATTCGGTATCGACTACGTTATCGACATCGACAAGATACATTCGATTATAAGAGCATTTACGAATTGAAAATGTATGTTATCGTACGGTAACAAACCGAATCGATCGATAAATAAGTTATCGGAAGGGTCTGAATTGGGGGGCAGGTGAGATTAATCGCATGTGATTTAGCAGGTAATCAACAAAATTCCAACTGTCTGACCCCCTGACGTTTAAAAAAAATTACACCCACTCACACTCATACAATTTGTTATATGTTACATATTTTATATAGCAATCAGGACTTAGCACTGTTTTTTACAACAGCACGGACATGAGTAATAAATAGTTGTAGTATAGTTTCCAGTGAGGGTTCCAATATTAAATTGTAATGCTAGATGATGAGTGATTAGTGAGCATTTTGTATTGATACAAAAGTGAATGAAATAAAATGTAACATTATGTGTGGTTTTTACTAACTGTTAAATTGAAAGTGATAGTCTGTACCAGATAAGTGTATTTACGTTTTGCGAAATGGAACACTCGTTACATATCGTACACACTGTATAATATTTTTTATTTTTAAATAATTAACGGAGAGAGTGTGAATTTTTTTAAATATAATTTGTCATTTCTTTTTTGTTTGGTGTCTCGAAGTTATTGTTAGACTTAGTAAGTGAAGAATCTTATTGGTAACCGTTCAGTACAAAACGTATTTTGCTTCTCTATTGATACCTACATTTTGTATGTTAGAATTCAATCTACTATACTACATTGTCATAGTAATACCCAATTTTAATCAGCCGTGCCTACAAAACATTTCTAATTCGAAAAATTTTTTGGAGCCATTAGCTTGAGAAACTCCTAAGGCTATTGCAAGTCCTCTAAAAATGTTTGTGGTATAATTAATAATAATAATAATAAGAGTCGAAATATATGCGGAAATAATAATATAAGAAATAATTCAGACGAGCCGCCTATCGCCACAAAGTATTTCTAAGAAAAATAGATGTAAGAAATTTTAAGGTTGCTGCAAGTTCTCCAATTTTTGTGGTATCATTGATATTAAATTTTCTATATGACGATGTGTATAGTGGATGGTCTTGGATGAAAACAAATATGGAAATTCATACAGGGGTTTTATCAATTGGGTAAGTAATTGACTGTTATCAAAATGGGGATAGGTATTCATTAATTAAAATCGAAAATATAACACGAATAATATTCACAAAAACAAATTAGTTGGTCAAAAAATAAATAAGTTTCAAGATACTGCAACTGAATATGTCTCTTTCTAAAACGAAATTTTCGAGGCTAGTTAAGATATTAAAAAGAGAAAAATGTTATAAATACATATTAAAAACCTTTACCAATATTAAATAAAAAAATATTAGTCAGATACCCAATTACTTGATATGAATTTCCACTAAGGTAAATGTTTTCATTCAAGACCCTACTGATTTAGATTGTGCTATCTACTGATCTAGGTTAGATACAAAGGTGTCGCTATATTAGCAAGAACCGTAGCGGGTATATTAATTAAATCCCACCGCTTTGTATATATTTACTTAATATTATGCATTTTATATGTTGACACTGGCAGAGTTTCGAATCTGTCATCATATTATTATATTCTTATATCTGAAATGAATTACATTAAGTAATTGAAAATCCCTTGAATTTATTCATGCATTTAAAAATAATGTGTGAATTCATTTGATGGATCTCATATGTGAAATTACATTAATAAAAAAATCCCTTGAATTTATTCATGCATTTAAAAATAATGTGTGAATTCGTTTGATGGATGGGTACACGTGTTTGTCATGAACTTTGATTAATAGTATAGTAGGTAGGTATATTATAATTATGTCATTAGTCACATTTGAGTAACATGGTCATATCTTATATGGCTAAAAGTGCTGAAGCTGAAATCTAAATATCCCTTCACTCTTCTCAAACTCAAGCTAGAGTTAAATCGGGTCATAATATATTTGTGTCTTGCTTTAACTCTAAGTCCAAGCCAAGTCAGTACACATTCTAGAAATCTCAAACGAAATGTAACTCTTGTATTTCACTTTAATAATGCATTAATCTGTCTCCGATGCGCTGCGCATACTTAGTTGCCTGTTGCGTCAATCGGCAACTCGCAACTAGCTCTTTTTACGATTTTCATATAATTTTGGGAAACAGCGCCGCCTGGGGGGCGATTCAGACCTGTTCGATAACATACCGTGTCGATACGGTTAGATATCGATCTCGTATAAAAAAAAATTGTCGTGTGATTCAGAGCGTTTGGTTTGGTTTGAGGATACGATTCGGTATCGACTACGTTATCGACATCGACAAGATACATTCGATTACAAGAGCATTTACGAATTGAAAATATATGTTATCGTACGGTAACAAACCGAATCGATCGATAAATAAGTTATCGGAAGGGTCTGAATCGGAGGGCTGGTATGGAAACTTGTAAAAAGTTGAGAGTTTCGGTAATCGAAGTTGCTCCGTAGAATAGAGACGTGAAATCATAACATTTCCCAAAATTTAGTATAGTTTTTGCAATTCACGAGGGAAAGCTTTCTCGCGCCTCACCGCTCCCACCTAGGCTCCTGACAGGCGCACACTTACACAACGTGCATGTACACGACGTAACCACAAAGCTCACAGTCCCTCGTGAATTGCAAGAACTAATATGCTTCCAATTCTGTTATTGTTAAGAGACTGTGTACAACAGAATTAGCTCCATTTAGGTAAATTCTGTTAATTTTTGAAATGAAAGCATAAATCGCAATGGTAATTGACGGATTATGAGGAGCTGAATTTTTCTTTTCTTTTTTTTTTTATTGAAAAGAAGGTAGGAGAAGGAGAAAAGGCTTTTTTTACAGCGCAATGAATTTTTTAATTTATAATAAAATACTTATTAATAAGTTTCTAGCGATCCTCTCACACACATCTTTCTCAAGTTATTTTATAGGTCCTAACTATAACTAAGGTCATAATTAAGTAGTCAAACCATCAGTAATTGGTGTTTGTTAATATAAAATGATTCTAAAAACTTTTTAATTGTGGTGTTACTAAGTATTATAATAAAGCAAATCAAAAATTTGTAAGTATATTATTAAAATATTATGTGCGATGAAGTTGATATCGATTTCTTAATTTGAGTTCATTTGCAAATGAATTAGGTTGTGATTTTTTTTCGATGTTACATATTGTAACAGTGGAAGTAAACTAAGTTTTTGTAAGGCCATGCCTATTAATGGTATTCGTATAATACCCAAAATATGGCTAAAATGTTTTCAGCCAAATAAAATTTTTAAGTGCATTTTTTTTATTATGTGACTGTAATCTGTCATGTGTGTAGAACTGTAGATATTCGACAAAGGCAAGTTTTCATTGATCCAATTCGCCCTATTCTGTTGCACAGAATATCTAAAATCTATATCTCTAAACTAAACCGAACTGGCAGATCTAAATATATCCCACATAATCTTTTCCCACAAGGTTTGTGTAGTATAAGTACTAAGTACTATTAAGAATGAATTCCCGACACTGAACTAAAACAAACTATACTTTGTGCTTAATAGTACATACATCGTTCTTTTAGTATTTCATTCCTTGTGGACCTATTTAGTCACTGACTGTCGTCGTGACCAAGCAATAAACAAGCCTACAAAGAGCAATTATGAAAGGGATAGCATAAGATTTAGATCTATCAGTTAAGTTTAAAAATTGTGCACAACGAAAATAGTCTCGATATCTGTCGACAACACCTTTGGCATTACACTTTTCTGGCAGTAAAGAGCAACATTGGCAGACGCCAACGTTGGATTTTAAGGTGTTGTCACATGTAAACTATATGGTCATCAATGAAAACCTACCTTACTAAGGCCTTAGACAATTTAGTATGTAAATGGTGCAATCATGCTGCACACAATCTTTAATTGAACTATATTGACATTTTTAATGGTGTCACTAGTTTTAGTTTAGTTAGATAATGGACAACAAAATTAGCACCACTGTCTGTATTTTTAATAGAAGCTATTTTAGTTTGTCTATCGTAACCTTTTTTGGAAAAATGTGGTTAAAAATGTAGGGCACCTCTTAGCATATTCAATCTTGATGAAAATTAATTGCATACTGCAATAATAATAAATTGCACTAACTAGTTTTACAACTACCTATATAATTTAGATTAGACAAAAACTGTGATATGAGGCCTGCTATTGGTCATAAGGCAAGGCGCGAAAAAGCAGTTTGAATCTTTTTACATTTATTGGCTTATAAAAAAATCTGGATCGCTTATATAATAAATATACTTACAAAATTACATAGTTTCAAAGTTTGACGCACTAAAGTTGTTTGGTAAAAGACTATTTTATTTAATCATATAATATGTATATTTATATAAAGTAATATGTACTTAATATGATTGTCGTCACACCAGTCCAAAGCTTACATTTTGTCTGTTTTTAACTCGAAACGTAAAATCTGAGCTAGGTAGGAGTGCGCAGTGAAGATCTCAGACTTATATACATAGTAGGTAGCTGAATGAATATAGGTATTATGTAATACAGCCGATAAATGTAAAATAGACCTGTGGGGACCCACAAAACAATTATAAAAAAACATAATTTTCCGAAAGAAAATATCTTTTTACCTAAATCCGCACTTATGACACGCTTATCCGGGTAAACTTATTTTGTTTGTCTTATTGTTTACTATCAATTCAAAAAAAAAATTTTCATCACGCATGTCTAGGCTTTCAATGAAACCACAAACATATAAGAGTAAGAATGAAACCGACTCCCAGTATATAAACTTATTTAAAAAAATTATGGGTTCCTACTTATTTTTTAAGATTAAATATGATTTATGAGGTTAAAAAGCTTAAGGGAACTTCTACAAATTGTAATTCATGGAGTGAACGTTGATTTGAATTTTGAGCAGTATCGTTTTGGTGTGAATAATAGTAAGTAAGTAATCAAATAGAAATAAAAAGTAAGGTATCTTTACTTATAGTTAAGCTTATAATGTAGTAAATGATAAACTGTCCAGTCAGACTTATCGTCGTTTGATAAAGTTTTCTTTTAATATAATATGAGTCTTCTGTAAGTTTGAAGTAGAATAGTGGCTCGATTATATTGGTCATGGTCAGAAATAATGCACTATTCCGTAGAGACCCACTTCGAAATCTATGTCGGACAGAATAGAATTATGTAGTTTGATAGTGTGCAATTTTGTAAATACATTGTCTTTATTAAATGACTATTAGTAACTTCGCTTCAATTTTACTAACGCTTTAATATGAAATTAAGTGCAAATAATTAATTGTCACTTATTAAAACAGCCAAATCGATTAACTGTTAAGTACCTATACATACCTACCTACATTACATTTTTTGAAATAATAAATAATAATACACCATGTAACATTTAATGGCCATGTTTACACAATAGCTGAATAGTGATAATTATTCTGTACCTATAATCAAGAATTGTATTTTTCCACTGCCAGTATTTCAACATTCTGAATAAGTGTTTAGTTAAGGGTAGAAGATAGTTTAGTTTAGTAGAGTTAAACTAAGCAAGCTAAGTTGAATGATTTTTTAATAATTTTTTGGTAATAAAAATGAATTAAACAAGCCCGTGATGTTTTTTTGTACCCAGTAGGTACCTATCCACAGTGTTTATTAAAACACTTGAGTTTTGAGGTTCTAACATCTTTTTTTTTTTTTTTAATTTTTTTTTTTTAATTCAAATAAACTTTTTCAAGCACTTAAGAATCGTCAATGAATCTACCACTGGTTCGGAATGCCTTTCCTGCCGAGAAGAGCCAGCAAGAAACTCGGCGGTTGCTCTTTTCAAAAAAATAAAAATACAATTGTTATTGAAACTATGCTATGTATTCAGTGCTTCCACGATGAATTTTCCTGAGTACAATACAGGTAAAAATAAATACAATACAAATAAATACAATCCAATACATGTTAACACAGGCAGGCAAAAGCAGACCCATTCCCGTTGGTGGCACCCGTTCACGAGCATGACGCATGATCCAGCCATTGCTTTGCTCAACCATATTTGAGCGTAGCGTAGCGCGCTTTGGCAGTAGCTACGACCCAAACCTTAATCCACGCGATCGAAGTCGCGGGTATAAGCCACTATTCATAAATGCTTGATTACCGTTTCACTCATCGATGTCAATAGTTTTGAAGCACACTCCCTAATGGGCGGCCATTTTATGCGACATAATTATGTAGACATGCACGCTAGGTACTTTCGTCGGTTCGTTGGACGATTAAGAAAGGGCATCTCCATTTATTATATCTGTGATGGAGATGCCCTTTCTTAATCTTCCAACAAACCGCCGAAAGTAGGGTGCATACGTATATATGTATGGCCTATACAAAATAAATGACAGCTTCTATAAACATTCGACAAAGTAGGTACTCTGTGGCATAAACAAGGAGTACCTACCTACTATATACCTACCTAATAATGACAGTCCAAGAGAATGTAATCACTCCGTTTGACAGTATGTCCTATGAGTAACTTTTTGTTTGACTTGTTTTGCGAATTACACTAAACTTGAATTCAATAATTTTGGTTTGCATTTCACAATTTATTTATTTTTTAAGTGAGACTTGTTTAACCCTGTGCTTACACCGTTGCAAAACCTATTTCATTCCATACATGCATCCTAAAATCTTCAGGAATATATTACCATGACCACCCGCGAGATATTAACGTTACAGTTTGGTCATTACTCCAACTATGTAGGAGCACATTTCTGGAATATACAGGAACTTGGTTTCGATTACACTGGTACCGTTAAAGCGGAATGCAATCATGATATTTTATATCGGGAGGGACAGACTTCCACTGGAGAGGTAACCTATACTCCTCGGTTGCTATTGACCGATTTGAAAGGCTCTTTGAATACATTATCATCTTCAGGCGGTTTAGAAGAACCCCAGGTGGAAGAGGATCTTCCGTGGAATGCAGTAGAAAAGATTGAAGAGCCAGCTGCCAGTAAGAATGAATTTCTAAAAGATATTGATAGTGAAAATGTATCAAATATAAATGATAAACAATATAACTTAGAACAAGACATAAAAACTTGGACAGACTACTTGTATCCTAGATTTCATACACGGACAGTGAATGTTATAAAAGAATATCAACATGGAGATGAAAATGTATGAGTTTTATGTATATCTTATTTATTACTAGCTATTGTCAGTTTTTGGGATTTCATAGCCGTCCATCTGTCTGACAGTAGGCTGTATCTCATGATCCATAATAGGTAGATTATTGAAATGTTCAGAAATTTATAATAAGAATAAATTAAAGGCAGGCTCCTCTACTAGAAATGTATTTTTTCGTTATTTTTTATATGGAATCCTTCATATGTGAGTCCAACTTATATTTAACTTAAACTTTAATTAGATTAATTTTTAGTTTTTAATTCTCCTCCCTTTTCTTTAACCTTCAAAACTTTTTTCTACAGAATTTTTTTTTAATAATGTTGAACTTTCCCTTGCCTTATATACCCCTCTTCCATCCAAATATTTAAACTTAGTTTTCTGTTTATATTGTTTCAGGAAAGCTTTGATTACAACTGTTCTGGCAGGTCAATATGGAAATCTGATTTTGGGGAAACATTTTCTGATAAAATCAGAAAATATGTGGAGGAATGTGACAGTATTCAGGGGTTTCACATAAACTTTGATTGCACCGATGGTTTCTCTGGTCTTGCACTAGGATGTATAGAACATTTGACTGATGAATATACCAAAAGTATACTGGCATACCCGATTATACCGTCTCATTTCTCAGATAACAATCCATCTACAGAAGATGAAAGAGAAAAATCCACTTTAAAAGACTCAATAAGATTAGTTAACATAGCACTTTCTATTGAAGAGTTATCACAAAATGTCACCTTATTTGTGCCTTTATGTACTAGTGATAAAGGCTGGAGAAAGCCAGGTAATCCCAGGGTATTCGACTACATCAACTATAAGCCAGAACAATATTATCACTCCTCTGCAATACTTGCATCTGCTATGGATACATTGAGCCAAAAATATAGGCATAAAAATAATTTACATACGATGTCTGATATATGTGCAGACATGACTGGATATGGAAGAAAAATGGCTGCTGCATCGCTTGGAATGCCATTTGCATTAAATGAATCTGAATATCTCATTGATTATTTAAATACTACCACAAAACCTCTGTACACATCAATAACACCCAGCTGTAAGATTGCTTCAGATAAAATCTTTCAGCTTATCACTGTCAGAGGAATTCCAGAATCTTATTTAAAGGCACCCATGAAAGAAGCTAAAGAACAAATGAATCTTGCTGCATACAGGTGCAGTAATGTAAAGGAAATGTTTGAGTTATATTTTCAAGCAAACAACTTCCTTTCTGCAACAAACGTTACAGTATGTGAGAAACCATTAGAACTGAAAACACCATTTCCAAATATTTTCTCTGATAATCTTAATAAATATGGATTTATTAAGAATGAAAATCAGCCACAAAAAGTAGAAAGCTGTGCAGTGCTAGCAGGATTTCACAATGGTAATTTTATGGCAGATATGATTGAAAAACTGCACAGAGATGTCAGCAGGATTAAATTTGCAAAACTGCATAAATTTCAAGAACAGGGACTCGAGGAAGCAGATTATAAAGAAAGCTTAAATAGGTTGGCAGAGTTTAAGGACAACTATGAAGATGATTTTGAGCTATGAAACTAGGCCAATAAGACCATAACAAACAAATAACACTGCTTATTCACATTGAATGAACCACACAAATGTGTTGTGTCACTCGTCACTGCCTGTACATATTTTAAGATAAGAATTGCACATGTCTAACTTCAGATTTTGTAATTTTTTTTCTGTGATATGTTTTAAGCTTATTGAATATGACACACAATTTTAACATCGCAAGGACACCTGCATGGAGTTTTCCTTGATGTCCACTTGTCCAGTGTGGTGGAATATGGTCTAAAGTTTTGGCCCTTGACCATTCTGAATCTGATTGAGATGAAATTAATGACTATACGTTTTATAATATTTCAGTGTGTCTATTACTAATAAAATAAATGACTAATCAAATTGAAGAAGTCCTTGTATTTAATAAAATAGAGTAAACTAGAATTATTATAGCTTTATTTTAAGATGATTTAGATAAAATAAATCATATTTCATTCACACAATTCCAATTGTACACATTTACAGCCTAAGAGTAAAACTGGCGATCACGTCGACCGCTCCAGTGCCCGTTCCTTCATCCTCGTAATAAATGCTGCACCTTTGTTCTTTCTGAAGTTTTCGTAGGGGTCATTCAAATTCACACCAACTCCTGCAACAGACAAAACCAAATGCAATTAATCGTTTTTAGTTTTTTTTTGCAATTTTTGGAAGATCGTTCCTTGTTTGTTTATTAACATATTGAAAAAAAGCAAAATAGGGGCATGAAAGATGCATGGTAGAATAGGGGCATGGTACGAAAATGATTTCTCTATTGTTAGTATACACGGAGAAAACAGAAGAATACGTACGACAAACGCTCGTGTTTCTTCTCTCTATATCGAATTTCTGATTGCTGAGGGTCCTGACTTTTCTACTATCCATATATAATAACTGTAGGAGTTTTCTTGGGATAACAATGTGGTAGATTTCCCAGATCCTGACCTTTTAACAACAGCATAATAGGAGAGTATGGTTTACTGCGTGTGTGTGTGTGTGCGTGCGCGTATGTGTGTGCCGACTGCGTGCGTGTGTAAGACCTCTCTTACACCCTCGTGTGTTTGAGTCTCCGTTCACCTTTGTACTGGTCCTGCTTGTCTCTGACGGCGCCGCCGCTGATGGGCTCGGCGATGCCCTGCCCCGCGGCGCCGAGCCCGCCCGCGCTCCAGCCCATCTTCTGCAGCAGCTGGTGCCCTTTGTTGCTGGAGTCTATCGTCTGCTGCGACGGCCCGGGGTAGACGCCACCTCTGTTGGAACAGTCGACCAACATTATTTAGGTACATAAAAGTACCATGTGGACGATAGAAAGAGCTATTCTGGGTATTTCTGTATCTTTACCAATACATATTATAAATCAAAGTGTTTGTTTGTTGTCCTTCAATCACGTTGCAATAAAGATATGAATAGACTTGATTGACTTGGACCTGGAGAGTGATATACAGCAAGTTTTTATCAAAAGAAAGAATCGCGCGGTATTTTTAAAAACAAAATCCACGTTGCCGTCAGATCGCGAGCATCAGCTAGTGATATTATGCAAGTGTTATTATCTGTGATAATTATAAATGTACTTAAATTGCCAGGATTCCTAACTTCCTTATTAGAAGAGCACAAAAAATTGAGTGAATTATTAGGAACTAGTTGTGCCCGCGACTTCGTTCGTGTGGAATAGTAACTTTTCGGGGCGCGGCTCTCAGCGCGCTTTATATAGCGCCGGACGCTCAGGCGCGAGGCGTGTAGTACGTACTCTCGTAAAAATGTTCGCCGTGATTCTTTAAATTGACATAACTTTTTTATTTATGAACCGATTGACATGAAATAAACACTAAATGTTAAGTGAAGCTTACTACAATATATTAGTGAAAACCGTATCTAAATCGAATAAGCCGTTTCTAATATTAGCGTGCACAAACACACAGACAAACAGACAAAAAAAAATTTAATTACAATTTCGGGTTTGGCATCGATATAATAACAACCCCTGCTACTTTTTTTTATATATTTTCATTGTACAGGCACCACTTTTCTACAATTTTATTATATGTATAGATTTAACTGAAGTTGCACTCACAGAAAACTGGGAGGAGTGGGCGATCTCGACCGCTCGACGCGTCTCGAGCGAGGCGGCGTGGCCTCACGTGCCGCGTGCCGCTCCGCGCGCTCCCGGGATCTACTTCGCGAACGAGACCTCGATCGTGAGCGAGATCTTCTGCGACCTGTACAAAAAATGTTAAAAATCTTGAGGAAAATGTCAAGCATCCAGGCTTGGCCTCTCCAAAAAATCGTATTATAAAGCAATGGAATAACAAGTACACCAAAAAAACAACTGGAAAATGTGAACAAGCTTACAACAAAAGCATACAAATTCTCATCTCACCATGTAAAACGGTCAAGGGGTTCTCAAATAATGTATAACAATGTTGCTTTGCCGCGCTCGACTCAAACACTTTGCATTATAAAAGCCTTTTGTACACATTTCCATTGGAACTTACAATTGGGAAAACCTCTCAATCTCTTCCCCTTACTAAAGAAGAGATTATAATTTTGTCGGTTCGTTTTTATGTTAATTATTTAATTTATCTCCCTAGCTAGAAACTAGTCTAACTAGTGAAAGGATTGGCCAAGGTATAATAACACATTAGTGAAAGGTAAATGTAACGTCAATACAAATCTAACATGGTGGACATGACATAC
Source organism: Hipparchia semele (assembly GCA_933228805.2). Lineage (NCBI taxonomy): Eukaryota > Metazoa > Arthropoda > Insecta > Lepidoptera > Nymphalidae > Hipparchia > Hipparchia semele. Next base: position 11,063,975 of record OW121714.1, read on the forward strand.
GCAAAAACTTGGGACAAATATATTTAGCTTGATCTTAAAAGTTTAATAAAGTAAATGAAATTTTTTGTTCTCTATAATCTACCAAACCAGAAAAAAATCTGTATTTTATTATAGAATTTTGTGTTGTATTCTTTGAGTAGTTATGCTATGGTAGGTTTATTTTTCAAGAGATGAGACCACTGAGAAAAGGGTGTATAAAATGAAAAGAAACTTAACTTTAGACTTACTCTCTCTATCTCTGTCTCTTCTCCACGTATTTTTTCTCCTCGGTGAAGGCGATCGCGATCTTGACTTTTTCGGTGAAGTCTTTTCTGGAGATTTACTTAATGACCTAGAGGAAAACATAAAAAAAAACTTTGATAGACAAATAAAATTCGTTGATAAAAAATTTGTTTAACTTTTATAAAAAATTGCTGTGTGACTTCGTCGAAGTAAAGGAACAATCTGTTCTTCTAACGAAAATATCTTCAAGTGAATTCAGACATGCTGCCTTAGGATTCATTAAAATTCTCCATTAGGGCAATAAAAGCCGACGTAGTTCATAATGCTAGTCTTGGGTATGGGGCCCATACAAAATTACCCATTATTATTTTAGTAAGAGGGGGCGTGTCTACTTGGGTAGGAATGAAATATCCATCAAGTTCGGGACGCCCTTGTATTTAGGTTTTCTACAGTTCGGTTTAATACTTCAAACACAAAGGATTACAAATACTAAAATTCAAGGAAGTACGGGGAAAGTGAATGTTTCAGCGAGCGAGCGCGGCGCGGCACGGTAAGTCCGTCGCGATAGCGGTTTCGCTAGGTACTGACTGGGCACTGCGAGGCGGACTATCCGTAGGCATACAGCGCGCGCGCCGGCCGCTCGGCGACATTCGCGGACCGGTTTCTTATCTGCCTTTCAACGGCTCGGCCAAGCAACATTTCCACCCGTAGGGACGTTTTGTTATTTTGTATGTAATGTAAATGTAATTATGTTGTAAATCAATATGTATGTTATGTTATTATTATAGCAGACAAATTCTAATGAAATTAAAGGTTTTAAGCTTTTAGATTTAATTTTAATTTTAAGTTTATATTTAAGGTTTTAGTTTTTAGTTTTAATTTTAAATTTAATAGTAAGGGTCCTACACCACCCCCCTCCAAAGACCGTCAAGGGCGATAATAATCAGGAAATTTAACTTGACGACCTGAACGAGTTCGGTGGTAATTAATTTTCCATTTTTCCTCAGGTTGAGTGTCCTCGCTTGGAGTGGAATCATAGTCATCGGTAAGTAAGTATGCTGGTTTGAGACGATCTATTGACACTGTTGTCTCCTTGCCATTAACCAACAACTTAAAAACTTTGTCGTTGCGAGACAAAACTTTATATGGACCTGTGTAGGCAGGTTTTAATGAGCCACGTGATACGTCTTCTCTAATGAAAACGTGATCAGTGGTTTTTAGGTCTTTAAATACAAAAAAATTATTCCTGCCATGGCGTGAGGCTGGAACCGGCTGTAATTTATTAGCGAATGACCGCAGACGGGCCGAAAACTCGGTTATGTCTGTCGTACCATCTTCAGAGGGGTGAAAAAATTCCCCTGGTAGTCTTAGGGGTTCGCCATATAATAGCTCGGCCGAAGAGGCTTGTAGATCTTCCTTAAATGCACTTCTTATTCCAAGAAGTACCCAAGGTAGCAATTCAGTCCACTTGTCGTTAGCGTGGCAGACTATAGACGCTTTGAGTTGCCTATGAAATCTTTCGACCAAGCCATTACAAGACGGGTGATAGGCTGTCGTTCTTTTGTGCTCAAATCCAGCTATCTTTGCCAGATAGCTGAACAGAGATGACTCAAATTGACGACCGCGATCCGTTACGACGGTCTCAGGTGTACCGAACCGTGATATCCACCCTGACAGCAATGCTTTAGCTATCGTCTCGGCTGTAATATCCATTACTGGGATGACTTCCGCCCATCTAGTGAAACGGTCTACGGCTGTCAAACAGTAACGGTACCCTTCTGAAGATGGTAACGGCCCCACGATGTCGATATGAATATTTTTAAATCGTGCGCGGGGTAAATCATATGTGCCTAAAGGCGCAGACACATGCCGGCTTATTTTTGCACGTTGGCAAGCCAGACATGACTGTGCCCACGACCTGCAATCTCTCCTAATGCCTGGCCAGACGAAGCGTTCTGCTATTAATTTGGCAGTTGCATTGATGCCTGGATGGCTAAGAGAGTGTAGGCTCTCGAAGACTTGCCTCCTCAGCTGCTTAGGTACAAATGGTCTAAATATAAATTCTGTTAGGTATTATGGTTGACATGGAAATGTTGGGTTCCATGTTTGTTACAATGTAACCTTACTGCGGGTAGTTATTTTTATTGAGATAGTTTGTTATTCATTTTATTAGACGCTCGGCGAGGTGTGTCGTCACTCTTATGAGATATGCTTAGAATAATGCTTAGTTATTATCGTATGATTCTTAGTTTAGTTAGTTTCTTACTTTTCACTTCTGATGACGGAATAAGTATATAAGAATGGTGAAAAGGTAGATTAAGTATGAAGTTAATAAAAAAAGTAAATGTATGTTACCTGTATCTCCTGCCAGGCGGGGTGGGTTGTTTCTGTAAGTCTTTAGGTATGGGGCTCGGTGACCTCGACTTCTGTCTCAAGCCTTGAGCGATAGCTTCTTCCTTGTTCTTGCGAGCTGCGTTTTTGGCTTTGTAGTATTCATATAAACCTAATTTCTCCCAACCCTCGCTGTTAAAGTTAAACAATTTATATTATGCAAGTGTGAATTGAAAATTTAAAACGCCCGCGACATGTGAATCTATCTACCTGACATCCTGCACTGGTAGCATGGGCAGGAGATAAAAGTTTTATCCCCCGATTTTATCCACTGACAGGGGATAAAATTATCTTTTCCCTATGCTAAAGCATGGCGACAGAGGAGAAGGCGATGTATATTTCTATAAATATATCCACTGAGTGTTATTTCCACCGTTGTGCCCATGCTCGACGGGTGGATAAAGCTAAGCGAGGGGATAAACGTTTTATCCTTTTCCCGGAGATAAAATTTCTCCCGCCCATGTTACCAGTGCTGTTACCCTTTTTCTGCTCCATCATCAGATCCTCCTTATGCCTCGATCATCATCTGCCTAATACCTACTCAATGAGACCATTCTAATAAGCCCAAACACACTATATCTGCTGTAAGTTTCTGAAGATTTGGATAACCCGCAGACTACTCGATTCCGCAGTATCAAGAAATAACTCGAAGTAACAGTACACCAAATTTCAAATCAATCGTAACATTGAAAGCTAGTAAAACCCAATCAAGTATGGAATGAGCTGCTGATCTTCAAACGAGCATATCTTCATTATAGCTGCGATCCATCTCGATTACGTTAGCTTTCAAACAGAAAAAAACCGAATCGAAATCAGACCATTCGTTAGGGAGCTATGAGATAACACACGGATACAGACGTCAAATTTATAGCAACCCTCTTTTTCCGTCCGGGGTTAAAAATACAACAATTGCAATAAAATTTAGTGAAGACTGAAAAACCGCTCACCATACGCATTTATGATAAAATCCATAGACAACTAATATAGTAGATATACGCAAAAACTCAACTTTAAGGTTGTCGACAAAAATAAATCAATAAATAAAATATTCGTACATATTTTTCACAGAATGCTCAATATTCAATTGGATAGGGATATAAAAAATCGATGCCTGAACAATTCCAATAAGTTAAGGGACAATCTTAAAAATTAATAATCTTGCAGAGCGACGTCCTACCAAATCCTATACTTACTTGTCTCTGGGTCTTTCGTGGTTAGGCGAGGCGTAGAAAGCGTCCACAGCTGCAAGTAGTCTTTCGTTAGGCGGCGCCGGTGGTGGTAAACGAATCTTCGCAGGGTCTAATGGTTTGTATTTATCATCTTCGAGCTAGAATCAAACTCGTATTTTTAAAGGAAATATAATTAAAATAAATTAAAAAAAAACTGCGCATTGACAAACATTTTTCAACATTTCACTCAACTACTGTACTTGCAATTCGGTGTTCCTGTTAACATGACTACAGATAATGGACACCAATTCGAAAGTGATTAACTACTATAAAATCAGTAAATCTTCATATTTATCTTAAAAAGGAAAGGCCCTACAACACAAACAAGACTTACCATAATGAGTGGCACCATTAACCCAGCCGGCAATTCGAAATAAGGTACTGAGGGCATTAAGTCTTCAATATTAATCTCGGGGAATGGAAGAAATCCAGGTGGGGGTTTGCTCAGATCTGGAAGACCATTTTGGAATGCTAGCATGGGAGGAGGTTCTTGAGGTTCAAAGCCGGGGGGAGGTTGTGAGAAGTTAACATTCGGGAGGTTTGATAGATCAGGCTCTTCTATGCTCTCTTGCGTCTTTTGACTTGTAATCTGATCGAATGTTTGGCTGTCGTAACTATTTTCGTTCCCGCTTACACTATTATTGGAAGGATAGTTGTCACCACTTTCACTCCCATACTGTTGGTGACCAGAATTAAAGTTCTGGTCGTACCCTGAATGTGAATGTTGTTGGTTATAGTTCTGTTCATTAAAATTGTTGTTTTGAAACTGTGACTGCACATTGTTCTGTTGTTGGCTTTCTTTGTTGTGTTCCTGATTGTTGAGTTCTAGAGCATGTTTCTGCATCTCCATTTGCTGTATTTGCTGCATTGTGTGCGCGACAAAGGCTTGATGCTGCGTTTGATAACTGAAAATTTAGTAAATATAAAAAAAACTGATTAGAAGTTTGTTTAGTGTATACCAGCTAAAAATTTTTAATACCTTAAATTGTGGTTTATAATAAAACACTTGCCCTAAGTGGAAAATACATACTTTTCAAATGTGGATTTCGTTTGCTGCGTCAAATGTGCAATGGCATTAGAGTGCTGGGCGATCAGGTTATTTTGATACTCTTGGTAGGAGCTTGTGGGACTCTTCATTTTTTTAATGACCGCCGCATCGAAGTAGTTCGACTTAGATTCCCAGAGACGAAGCAGCTTGTTCAGTTTAGCTTCCTGCTCTTCGGTAACGGCTGAAACAGCAAAATAATTAAGATGTTGTCGTACCAGCCAAGGTGAATCAAGCAAGTTACCTGTGTGAAGAACCACAGTTGATGATGTGTCTACATCTATTAAGTGTTGGATGAGAATGCACAATCAGACAATCAGACAAGAGACCTAAATTCTTTGAGGACATTATTATAAATATGTTACCTATACTGGCATTGCAAAACATTGGAACCACCACATTTTCCAAATTTTTCTTGAGATCTTCAGCGTTTTTGCGTGCACTGTAATTAGGAATAATCGTATCATAGACACCGAATTTCTTGAGTGAATGTAACGGTCATGAAATATATAACAAATTTCTGATTTTACAATTAAAAAGAGAAACAAAACATGGAAAAAACAAGGAATTTAAATTTAATATCCATTTAGGAATTTATAAGATTAACACTTAAGAGCGCCGTACACAGGTGTAACTTTCGTCTGCGCGAGTTTTGTCTCCTAAATCAATTCTAAAAATTTCCTTGCGACTCCGTTTAGATCACCTCATAATACGAGTAATTTAAAATAATTTTTGGCCTAATTGAAAGCATTGAATTTTTAAACAAATCGCATCGCAAAGTATGCATTTTTAAACAAAACCATAGACTTAAACCTCTAGTCTCAGTAGTTAAAATATAAAAGTCAACCAGACAGATTAGATATTTTGTATAGTATCTCGGCTGAATATATCAACCACTTTAGATAAATATTTTTATGTATACTTTTACTTGAATCGCTACTGAATCCACTTTAGTATCAGCAATTGGTTTAGTTTTAAAAAGAATGTAACCAAGGATAAAGAAGGCATCAGTTGTACAGTATCAAGCAAAACAACTGAAACTAGAGGGACATGATAAGGGAGACGAAACTGTTGCAGATTCAAAAGTAGCTTGTGTAACCAGTTTGTGTACAAAGTTTAAAAAAATCTCAATTGTGTAATCGACGATGCCACATAAAGACATTGCAAGAATACATTTGTTACAACAAATCAACACAAATAAGTAAAGGTAATTAAAAAGCTTTGTATGTGACAGAAAGTATTAACACATTGTGCCAGACACCCATGTTCATTTTGTTCTAGAGAAACCATGTAACCCCATAAGCTTAGACTACCAATAGTAATCTGTATACTAACCAATGGTGCAGTACGTCATTGATGAGGTAAATGATGTGGAGCTTTTGTGTGAATGGAGCACCTTGCTGAGTGACTTTTCGCAGGAGATGCTGTGATATCACTTTTCCCGCGTCATGCGACGTTGCATGTTGCAAGATCCAACCCTTTCCTGGAACAACCAAAACAATATTTAGTTCCTTAACAAACTTTTATTAATAAAATAATCCGAATTACCATTATTTCTACCACACTACTTTCGAAGATAAACTTGTTTATTTTAATCATAACAGGAGTCCATACAATGTTATCTTTGTGACCTTTATTATTATTTCCAAATTGAGTCTCTCTCTTCTATTACCTATAAGAAAACTTTCTTTTTTTCTGTTTTCCATTCCCTACTTAATTTTTTTGCCTAGTCTATCTATTTTTAAATGTTTTAATATTACTACCTAATGCATACAATCCAATAGATTGTTTTATTAAACAATTACTATTATAAGACTCATATGAGTTTTAAGTCAATTATCATGACATGCATTCATTAAAAATAGTTTTTTTAAGTGTATACCTGTTGAAATGCTATCTTTAGTACAAGTGTCAATAATCGGCTGCAATATGGTATCAAGTTCTGACAGACTAATGTTGTTCTCCTCCGCCATTATTTGTATGGTCTCCACTTGGGCCTTGCTTACAAGCTCATTGATTTTGGCTTGCTGCTGCTGTATTAACACCTAAAATATACCTACAGTTATTTATCGTGTATTATGAAAGAATTTAATGTAGTTCATAAAGTTAAAAGTCAGTGTAAACTCTCTATAGCAAAAAAACTCCTTACAATAAAACATTACTTGAGTTTATTGAATTAATATCTCATTTTGAGAATATTAGCAATATTGAAAGGTTAAAATATTCCACTCTAACATCGAATACATGAAGTACAGTTACAGAAGATTTACTTTAAAAAATCATTTAAATAAATAGCAACTTTTGCTACAAAATAAAGCACCAAATTACCTACAGTAGTCACTTAGAATTTGCTTTTCTTTCTATCGCGTAACTCTTATCCCTTGAGATTACGTTAGCCTAAGTGTAAGCGTAAGTGACCTAACAAATCGAGTCTATCTGGTACTTTACACCTAAAATAAGAGTGTGACCAGACACACACACAGGCCAGTATGACTCTCAATTGAGAATAGGTTTCACAATAGTGAATTGGTCGTGGAAATGCCCTTTCAGTTTTCAGTTGTGTATTTGGCTCGATTTAGTTTGATACTTTTACTTTGATTTGGTATATTAATAATCTCTCTATAATGAGTAAGGTTCTTTATTTTTGCTATAGAGAGTTCCCACTGTATGAACATAAAGTAATAAAAAAGTTTTGAAGCTTTATATATATTGCATTAAATTACAGATTATGGTATGAAAGTTAAAAATCAAGGCATTGTATAGCTATAAAGTGTAGATCAGAGTATGCTAGCAACCTCAATAGCCCAACAGTTAAAGGTGTGTGTTTCCATGTAGAGATAATTGTACTTTGTGTAGATATTATAAAAAAAGTAATGATTTAAATTCATTTGGACAAAAAATACTACAGTGGAAATTTCTATTCAAATATTTAGATTCAATTCTTTCTGTAGATAAATGTATTAAATATAATTTGATATTGAAATAATATGAGTGCAAATTCAACATTAATTAAATTATTTTGAAAGAAACAACTCACAACTAAAAGATTTAAAATTATTATCTTATTCAAACATGCATGTTAAAATAAGTTGATTTCTAATATAATATTGTAATATTCATGCGATTACTCATAATAAATCTACCTGGTTGTTTAGAAATTAAATACTGAAATATAAGGGAAGCCACAAAACAGTTTAGTTATAACAAATTAAACTGTACTTGTGTAAATCATTTCCATTATTAACATTGATAAGTGTGTTAAATGTTAAAAAATATATGGAAGGAAGTTATATTACTTATATATTAAAAATGTGATTCCCTGTGTATGTTTATTTAAATACTTAAAAGAATGTTATAGAGTACAAACAGAAGTAAAGGATCTGTTATGTCTTCCATACATGGCCATAACCATAGGTACAAAAATAAAAGGATGTTGAAAAAAATTTAAACAAAAATTAATTTACACATTTGTACCAACTGAAAACAGGATTTAACAATTAAAACGACTTACAATACAATTAAATCAGTGTTCAAATCATAATGGCTCGTTTACATATTCATATAACCAGTAAAACGTCTGCTAGACCTTTGTCTTGTGTATCATAGTGACAGACGAGCATGGATTAAATGTTAATGGCAAGATGTACAAATGTTTTAAATGCTATCTCACAGAATAGTAATAGATTGACAGGTGCCACACACCACTGTTGTTACACATAAATCTTGGACTTCAAGTTTAAGAAATCTATTAAGGGTATTCTAATAAAGAAGGCATATTATACATACAATTAAAAATTACATAAATGATAAAAAAGTGTGGACATAACTTTCTCCAGCAATACATGATTAACCCGTAAATTGTACACAACATATAATATTGTTATTACATATTATTTTATTTTCAAAAGATCAACCGCTAAGTTTCTTGCTGGTTCTTCTCGGTTGGAACGGTATTTCAAACCACTGACAGATTCATTTGATGATTTGAAATCGCTTTGTAAAAGTTTATTTGAATTAAAATTATTCTAAATCTAAAAAAATACTGTAGCATAAAAAGAGTGTCCCACACAAAATTACTTTTTCCCTACATAGATATTGAGAACTACAGGCAATAATCAAATTGCTTCATTTTAACATTATCATTAATTTACACATTAAGAGATCAGAGGAGGTATGAGATTTCGCAAAAAAATCTCTTTTAGTTAACTGTGGGTAGTTTGTATAAAAATTATTAACTTACAGTGTGTTGGGCGTTGAGATTATTCTCCGACTGAGTGATCTGTTCCCTGAGCAAGGCGATCTGCGCCGCGACGCTGTCGGGGTCCGGGCGCGCGGCGGGCGGCGCGGAGTTGGCCGCCAGCCACTGCTGCAGCGCGGGAGCCGCGGCCATCGACGCCGCCAGGCCCAGCTGCGCGGGCGTCGCGCTGGCCTGTTGGGGCATTACATATTGCCTGTTCGGTGCCGAATAAGCCCCGGCGGGCGCAGGGGCCGCCTGCCCACCGGCCGATTGCTTTAGAACTATAAACAGCGGAGGGTCACGTGAAACGGTTATAACAACGCAAGCAGCGATCGGGCGCGACCGCAGATTTATCTATTTCCACCATCATCATTATGCTTACTTGCTTGCTCGGTTGTCACTTTGCACTGATAGTAGTTGAAGTATTCTCCGCCGTAGAGAAAGCTGAACTTGGGATTGTTTTTTTGTTTGGTCTTGGTCATCTTTTCAAATTCCGGACCATTTCTTGCGACAAATTGTGCTAGTTTGTCTATTATATTTCTTAGGTCTTGATCTGGAAATAAAACGCCATAAGTATGCACACAACGCTAAACCATACTATTGTAAATACAAAGAAGTAAACTTGTACCCTGTGGCGGCTGCGGGAGCTCCATTTTGTTTGGGGTTTTGAGGTTAACACTTAACAGTAAGGGCTCTGTTAACGATGAGAATACTTGTACATTAGATGATCTATAATTATTGTTCCTTTTAGAACAAATCGCGTATTCATAACACGCATAAAGTGGGTTTTAAAGACACTGTTAAAATTCTTGTTTTACTATTACGCGACCACAGACTTAGCGCGATACCTACGCGACTTGTCGGCCATTTGTAAAGTTAATCCCAGGGACTAAAAATAGAGTGGTCAAAGTCAGTGGAAAATAGTGTTGTTTGTTAGCTTTTTATTTGGACTATTAACAAATATCTTCAATAAAATCTCTTTGGAGGAGTAGTGAAACCACAAACATATAAGAGGTGAAACCTGTGAGCGAAACCCGCCATTTATTTGATGTGACAATTATCTAAGAAGCTTATTTTTTACACAATTTTTTAAAAGGGCCACAAAAAATAAGCTTGTAGTAGGTATATTATATAGTACTACCTATCTCCTTGTTTGTTATTTGGGATTAGAGGTAACTCTATGGATTCTGACATTAATTTGACACTTTGACACATATTTTCTGTCATTTGTCAATTCAAAATATTTTGATTATTTTATTGTGGTGACTGGTGATGTGATTTATATTTTTGTTGTGGTTTGTGCGTTTATTGGAATTTGAAAAAGAAATTTCAATAAATAAATAAAACACCGGTAAATTTAAATTAGATTATATTACAATTATACCTACCCTATGTGAAATTTGTGTTATATACTTAAATAAAGATTTTTTCATACGTGATTTTCTAGAGATGGGCCGCCGCAAATCAAAAAGAAAGCCTCCGCCGAAACGAAAAGCAATAGAACCTCTTGACCAACAGTTTAACTGTCCATTTTGCAACCACGAAAAATCCTGTGAAGTTAAAATGTAAGAGACAACATAACATCGTTTCTAATTATTGTATATTTGGCAAATTTTACCAGATGTTTGATAATTTTGTGTCTCTTTTACAGGGATCGAGCCAGGAATACTGCTCGAATACAGTGTCGAGTATGCTTAGAAGACTTTCAAACCACTACAAATGTTTTATCTGAGCCCATAGATGTTTATAATGATTGGGTGGATGCATGTGAAACTGCTAATTAAGTAGTGTAAGGTTATTTTAAGTACTTATCAATTTTATATTTTAAAATGATATTTTGTGTATTGTTTGTCTCAATTTGACTATGTTTGTCTGATTTGTGTTTGTCTCAATTTGACTTTTAATACCCTAATTTCTGCAATAAAAACATAAAAACTTCCATTAATTATTTATTATCCAAATTAAGTCTTATTTAAGTTGATGCTTTAATCAGATTTTAATCTCTTTTTGAATGTGGAATATTTTAGCCGTATTTATTTAAATTACCTTTCTTGTATACAGCATGATTAAAAACTTTTATGGAAAATTTAAAGATTCAGATAAAAACATTAATTTATGGTAATCAAATAGTTCAAATAAGTTCAATATAGTATGTACAGATACATTATTTCAATGTTCAATAGATGTTAAGTATGACTAGGCACTCCGGAGCTCACACACTAAATATGTACATGCATGTACACTAAAGAGTAATGGACTGAGTAAAATAGAGTATCTGTATATACAATAAACAATATTGTATGTATAAAGGTACTTGGAATATAAAGATCTTCAGTCAAATTTTATATTATATTATAAAGAATGGGAAACACCTATTTTCCATAGAAATAAAAGAGGAAATGTGTTTGTCAAATGCTGTATTTTCAATATTAACCAACAATAAAATCACATCAGCAATGTCTTGATTTTGTTATACAAACAATATTATAACTGAACTAGGTATAACAATTAGATACATAAATAATGTTAATAATATACTATACTAATCAATTCCAGTTATGAACCTACAAAACAATAACTGATCATAGATACTTTGCTGATGTGGTTTTTAATTGAATTATGATATCATAAGGCGACCATCTTACATCAATAAAATTATACACAGGCTGGTATATTTAATAATTAATAAACATCACCTATAGACAAAAAATATTGTTACACTTCATATATATATGTATCTAACCTCAACATATTATTCTCAATAATTTCTATATTGCACAAAAATCATTATTGACATAATATACTACATAAAACAATGTCCATCCACATTCATTCATGAGATTGGTCACCTTACTTTTCACATCAGTTAAAACAATTTAATAGAAATTTGTAACACGCGAATACTAGTCTTTCTCTAAGCATATAACGATTATAATAATACAGATTTCTGTTAAAATATGTTATAGACAGTATAATAATAGAAACGTTAAGTTCTGTGATTCAATAGCTCTATGAATGCGAGAGTGGAATGTTCTAAGCGCACAATGCAAATGAACTAGCAACACTCAATATTAACTAACACTCGTACATAGATATTAATTTAGAATTATTATGATAATCACACAGTAATTGTTTTAATTGAATATAACTTGTTTAATTTATAGAAGCTATAATTTTTTATCAGTATTAATTCGTCGATTTTGCTTTTGGCATCACCTAATACCTAGGTCTCCGAATCATTCAGTGCAGTAATCTCATAAAAGTGACAAAGTCCTTGAACAGTACAACATCGAAAGCTTAAATTGTATAAGTAATTGTACTCTTTACTATTATTCTAGGTTTTTTAAAGATTGTTTTCTATCTCTTTTAACAACTTTCGCAAGATCCGTAACTTGTCTAAGATCCACAATAATACTACAATATTAAACGTTTAGAGCGACCACAGACATAATTCCAAGTTGACCGACTATAGAACAACTAAATTGCGTACTTTCACAATTTAGTTGACCAGCTGCTATATCTTGCGTGATCAGAAGGGAATTTCGATTCTGATACAATCAGTGTCTAATTATATAGTTTGATAAGAAGTGTGGGCTACCATACTATGCCTATAAGTATACTCTGCAATTTAGTTGCCCAACTTGAAATTGTAAGTCTGCAGGTACTCTTGATATTGACATTTTCTTCTTAACAAGCTAACTTCTACTAGTTTGTCATAATAATTAAATTTTCTTATATAACTAAATTAAACAGCATCAAGCTGTATCACATTTACATAACATAAATAAATAAACATAATAAATCGCTTTTGAAACTATGTATATATTATTACAATATAATACAAAAAATTGAGCTATTGCCTAGACATACAACCCTGGGATTTCTGTAACCATGTCACAGTGCATATTAGACACTATAGGTAAGAAAGTACTGCAATAGAAAATATAATATTTACAAATATTTAAAGGAGTTAGGATTTTCTACAAAAGAACAAGTAATTATGGAAGTACAATGACATGGTTACTAGAGCCGCATACCACTCTGCCCGTCGAGAACAAGCTGTGTAAAGGTTTATTAGGGCGTATAAATAGCTCAGAATAGGTAAAAATCCGCCTCAAGTGCGCGTTTATACTTCTATAAATCGAGTGGAATGTTATCACACACCCACACCTACCCAACTTAAAATAGACAAACGTACAACAACCATAATATTAAAATCAATGGTGATGCATTCAGGGGCGGATCTTGAATTTGTGGGGCCCTGGGCTAATACTGCTTAGGGGCCCTACCTAATTACTCAACTAATTGCCATTTTGACAAGAAACTGTTTTCTGTAGTGATGTAGGAATATGTAATGTAATATATGTTAAGTACAGGAGTTAAGTTCCGAACAATCATCTGTCAAATTCAAATTTTCGTTCGCAACATTTATGAATTAGAGTAGGTTTAGAAAATCTAAACATCAAACGTTTTCGTTCGAACGAAGTTGCGAAACGAAAACGAACCGTGGTAGGAAATACGAAATTTCGATCGATATTTCGTTTTTCGTTGAATTAGAGTAGACCCCCAGTTCGGTTGGGGGCCCTCTGTATTCGCGGGGCCCTGGGCTGCAGCCCAAAAAGCCTTTAAGTAGATCCGCCCCTGGATGCATTAATATACTGTATTCATTATAAAACAAGCTTTTATAAAAGCATAAAGGGTATAATTTAAAATTTTCCAATATCAACAAACGAGTCGTACTGCAGATCGTAATTATCGCAAACAGGGTCCGTAGGATCCTCCGTTACCACGGGCTTCCCACTCGGAGTGTCGTCGTCACAGACGGCCGTATTGTCAGAGCTGTCGCTATTGCTATCGATGTATTCATACAACCGATTGGTTCCTGCAATTACCCCGCTGATTTCAGGTGCCTCGCACATACTCTGTATAGTGGAGCTCTCGTCCACGTTGACCGCATCGAATGAGTGAGAAAGCACAGCGTCGTCGTATGTCATAATGGGCACTTCGATATGAGATGAGGAAGCCTCTTCGGTGAAACGACCCGAGTCCCCCAATTCCGAGATGTTCAAAGACAACGCGTCGTCCGAGATCGGAACGTTCTTAGTGTATACAGGTATATCGACAGGGTGTTTTGGGGAATAATTGTCGTCCGACAAGTCCGCTTCGGCGTTCAGAGTCACCGAATCGTCCCGTTCCTGCTGCAAATGTTCCAAGTCGTCCACACACTCGGTGGAGTCGTCGCTGTCAGACAGGACGAGCTCGATGCTGCGGTCCAGCAGGCCCGTGTCGGTGCAAGTGGACATTTCATCCTCGAACACGATCTCGACGCTCCTGATTCTCATGAGGGGTATTTTCGCGGGCGAGATCTCGTTGCCTTTGGGGGTTCGGCTGACCCTGTGGTGGGCGGAGTCCGTGCATTCGCTCACGTCGTCGTAGTCGATCTCGTAGCTCCGCAGGTCGGAAGCGCAGGGCGAGCTCTCGGTGGCTCGATTGGCTTGGGGTTTTAACGTATAGATATGTGCATTGGTATGATCGGGTGAGGGCGTGCGCGTGGTATGCATGTGTAGTCCCTAAGGTTGCAATAACTCTTATTGTATAGTGGTGCCGAGGTCGAGACCGCCCTCCTCCTGCATCTTGGTGAGGAACTTGAACACTCTCGACTCCTCGTCCATCTGCTTCACCATGTCGACTAGAGCCAGTAGCTTTTTGATACCGATGAAAATCCTGTAAGCGTTAAATTAGAGTTACGTTACTTTTTGTTTATTTTTGTTTTTAATCTCGAAGACACGGCCCGACATCAACTTGTACTCTGTAACATGGCCAAGGGGGTTTTAACTACTACGAATACTTAATGCCCAACATAGGCAATATTGTCGTCGGTATGAAATGCTAAAGCATGATATTATCTACTTTATTTATCTGAAATCAAAAGGCAGGATGCAAGACGATTTTGTTGCAAATAAAGACATGCGTCATGACATGAGGCGTCTACAGGAGTTCCGCTGTTAGTACTAGAGTACTTACTTCGCCTTTGACCTCGGCGGGTCGGTTTGCGGTTTGGCTAATTCTTGTTTGGTGGGCTCTCCACCCCAAAACCTCCGTTTTTTCCTCCGCCTACGAGAAGACTTCATTATAGACAGTTAAAGGCGGGTATGATGAAAAAAAAAAATGGTATACTACCTCATTACAAGTCGTCCCATATCTTGGTAAAGCCATTCACATGAAAAATAATGCTCAGGGTATCCATTAGGCTCGAATTGACACATTACATACCTGGGTTCTTAGCAATTTTATGATCTAGTCCACTGGCCAGTCTTGTAAAAATTTAAAAACGTATTCCTTGACTTACAAGGTCGTTTCATACATTGATCCCAAGCCAAGATACAAGCGGTATGGCTAACTGCAATAAGCCAAGATCAGAGGAAAACCTGTAGAGAAGTCTAGTTTTTAAAGTTACCTGCATGGGAAAGTGAAAAGTTGTTACAATTGCCACATATTTGACACTTGGCTTGTCGAGTGCCAAATCCCGCTTAGAGACAGCATCTAGACAGTTCTAGCATGTAAGGAAAGTATTCACGTGTCTTCTAGCATGTATTCAGGAGCTACATACTTGGTCCCTCGAAGCTCGTGTTGTATCTTGGCCAAGTCCCGCATGTAGAAGGCGTTGCTTTCTTCTAGAACGACCATCATGTGTTCCGGCTGAGGCAGATTCGATTGATGAATCACGGCTGTTCTTCACAGGCGTGTTTCATCTGACAGTAGTTGTATGTCTTCTAGCTTATGAGAAAGAAAGTAGTTACTACGTACTTGGCATCTCGAAGTTTGTGTTGTTACCTGGCGAAGTCCCGCTTGGAAAAAGCGTCGCTCCCTTCTAGAATGGCCATCACGTGACATAAATACGACCTGTGGAACCTGATACCTTTTGTATGTCTTCTAGCATGTAAAGAGGGAAAATATTCAAGTACTACATACTTGGCTCCTCGAAGGTCGTGTTGTATCTTGGCCAAGTCCCTCTTGGAGAAAACGTCACTCTCTTCTAGAACGGCCATCACGTGTTCCGGTTGGGACAGATTCGGCACATGAAGCACGCCTGTGAACGCTGATAGCATTTCCATGTCTTCTAACATCTGCCTGTGGGTCGAAAGATACAGAGAAATAAAATCCAGGACCTGCCTTCAATTTTTTTTTTTTTCGAAATTTTTTAACTTAATAAACTTTCTTAAACAATCGCATGGCTGTATCTACACTTCTACACTACTATTATAACGAGGAAAGATTTGTATTTTGTGTGTATGTTTGTAATGAATAAACTCAAAAACTTCTGTGCCGATTTCAAAAATTCTTTCACCATTGGAAAACTACATTCACCCTGAGTAACATAGGCTATATTTATTGCTAGAAAAGATTACGGATTCTTACTAAAACTTAACTAACGTAAGCCAAGGTGTAAAAAAAGAAACAACAAAAAAACTTCGCGATATTATATGTCCAACTATTATCGTTAAGTCACAATAAATTAAAGGTAAAAAATAAAAATATAAAAAAAATCTTATGAACACCCGTGCGAACCCGGGACAGGCCGCTAGTCTTTCATAAAGTTAGAAGCAAAATTTCCAGAATTTACCACTTGGTTTAAGAAGCACTGAAACGATACCGACAAAAAACCGAGCCGTTTCCCTTGTCAAAGGTGATTAAGATTATTTTCTACCTACCGTCGACTGCTGGTGCACAGGACGAGCAGTTTCCTTCCCTTCGGCGGCTGCTTCTTCAGCAACACGAGAAGCGCTTGCAGCGTCAAGTTGGAGTAGCGCGGTCCGATCGGTCCGTAGTCCAGCAGACGCTCGATGTTGTCCACCAGGATGCACGAAAGTGTTGAACGGTACGCGTCATCGAAATACTACAAATCCGACATTTTGGTCAGCGTGTTATTCTTTTCTAGACAATCTCTTAACTAAACTGAGAGCTTTAAACATAATTCCCAAAAAGCCGGCAACGCATTGGTGATGCCTCAGGTGCTAGAAACGTCATGTGCGGCGGTAATCACTCAGGTGAACCGCCTGCTCGTTTGCTCGCTAAAAATATTTAAAAAATGCTGTCTTTCTCTGTGAAGAACGTTTTGAAAGGCATGAGATTAAATTGATTTTTTTCAAGCTAATTAAGTTCTGGAGTTTAACAATGTCAGAAATGTTTACTTTCAAGTAAACAAACACGTCCAGTTAGTTATTTTTGTGAGCAGTATTGAAATTTTGATAATAGAAATGGAGAAGTAATAACTCTGGCTAACTTGTGATTGGATTAATCTGGATAACAATATTTACATAATTTTGTAATAAATACACAAAAAGTTAAGGCAGGCCAAAAATTTTATGTTAAAGTTAAGGGCGAAAGGTTAAGGCAAGGCTGGCCAGGCTGAAGATTTTCTTACTAGTAAGACAGCCTTACCTTTCTGATCTGCAAGCACTTGGCAGTCTCGGTGTAGCCGATCATGTCCTCGGGCGAGCACACCTTGACGAAGGGGAAGTCCGACAGTTTGGCGAGCTGCGCCGCCAGGGCGGTCTTGCCGCTGTTCGGCGGGCCCTCGAGCAGCACCGATACGAGACCTATGGACAAATTCAAATTCAAAATTTATTTATTTCATGTAGGCCAACTTGTAGCTCTAATGACACGTCATAAATCTACCACCGGTTCGGAATGCAGATTCTGCTGAGAAGAGCCGGCAAGAAACTCAGCAGTTGCTCTTTTCAGGAGTCCGACACTATCCGTCGTCTCGGATGTCCATGAGGAACGTCAGGTGGTTTTCTATACAATAAAATTAGCATATCATTGAAAATTGCAGATTTGAATGCTTATAAATGTAAATCTACTCTTAGAAAGTGGTTGCTGGAGCTGGATTATGAAAACACGGAAAAACTTCTTGCCGTTCTGAAATAGTACATGCACTCATCAAAATACTCACACATTTTTTCACATAAACACTCACACACCCACCCACTTGCATGCTCATATTCTCATAATCATTAAAATATAATCATCAATTTTAGTAATAAATAGTTAAATTGTTTTGTAACTTGTATTGTTAGCACTTAAGGATAATGTAAGGGGAGAGAACTGTTGCCTATATTACGAGTTCTGAACTTATCTTAGGCAGCTGTGTCTCAACCTAACAAAATATGGATCATTGTACCTAACTAATGACCTTATTTAATAAATTTCATTCATTCATTCATTCATAAGTCTACCACCGGTTCTGAATGCAGATTCTGCTGAAGAGCCGGCAAGAAACTCAGCAGTTGCCCTTTTTAGGACTCCGACACTATCCGTCGTCTCGGATGAGGATTTCCCCTCCTACAGAAAAAAAAAGTTGCCCTTTTCAAAAAAAAAAAAAAATGTTTACAATAGGTAACAAAACTATGCTATGTATACTGTGCTGCCACACACAATGCAAATGCATGTCAAGACGGGCAGACAAAGCAGACCCATTCCCGTTGGTGGCACCCGTTCACGAGCATGATGCAAGATTCAGCCGTTGCTTCGCAATATAGGACTCCCACCTAAAATAATACATCTCAACAAAATTAGTGGAAACTTAATTGGCTTTTGTAATAGCATACTGAATTAGTTTTGTTTGGCTTACTTCAGCTATTTGTTTTTCTTAAGGCCCAAGACACGGAGCTGCCCGCGAAATTCAAATTTAATTTGGTTTTTCGCCATTAATAAACGAATACGACAAAGTAGGCTTATGGTATTCAAATTGCGATAATGGCAGTATCATCTTCACAGGTTTATATACTAATCTTTACGTAAAAGTATCCAGTTTAAGAAATTAATCAAAATAATGACTAATTTGTGAGTAGCTCACGTCAAACTCATTATTTTGACTAATTTCTTAAACTGGCTAAGCTATTTCACTTACCACTAGCTTCGGTAGCCCTCGACTGTTGGATATAGAGCTGGCCATCTTCCAAGAGAGACGCGACTGGGCTGCCCCAGTTGATGATACCACGCGCGAGGAAATGTTCCAACGCTTCGGCCGCCGTGCCGAAAGCCTAAGAACAACAAAACATTCCATTTTATTTACCTCCATATCACCAAAGTTTGAAGCTATTAATACAATATAATAAAATTCCTTTTTAATGACGACTGCCTTGTTATTAGCAACAAACTGTCCGATAACAATGTATCAATTTTCGGCAAATATGTGACAATTCCAGCATGATCAGCTAGAACTAATATTTAACAGACTTCCAAAAAGAAGGTTATTCGGCTGGTATCTTTTTTTTTTGTAAACAGAAGTCGATAAAATACAAGTGACAGGAAACAATTTTCTCGACTCGTCTTCGTAGTCATCAACAGATAGACGTTCATAGTTGGACTAGATTTTATTTAGAGAATGTCACACGTAGCAGGTTTTCAACGCCAAAATCCATCGGCTTCCTTCGACTATTGGATGTGGTCAGCACGTTTTTTTTTTTTTTAATCTACTGGTTCTTACGCGGATCGTTTCATTTCAATTATTTTATTTGCTTGAATACATGTACAATACGTGTAAAATGGCTGTAATCTTATTGTAATGATCTCATTTTTAATTTGACCACTTAAAGAAGCAGACATATTGATGAAACCTTGACTTTTTTTTTATACATGGTATTCTCTGAGTGGTGTGTGGCCTTTAGAGTAAATTTGTATAGTTTTACCGGTTTGATATCGTTCTCCAAAGCGTGGAGAAAGTCTCCGCGCTCCACCATGAGTTTCTCCATCGCCTCCGGATCCACTTCCACCTTGCTCGAGGCCTTGATCAACCTGTTCATGGCGGTGGACTGCGCCGCTCGAACCAAACCTTCGAGTTCCGCGCCCGAGAAGTTCTTTGTTAATGTCGCTAGTTCCTGGAAGAAAAGATAACTCATAATCCAGGAATAATTCTAGCGGAATTCCACGGAGGAGAAACACGCACGGAAATATTTATTTATTTAATTTTTCATGTACATATAAGAATTTACAAACAAGACAACATATTTATATACTTTAAGCCTCAATAGCTCAACGGTTAAAGGTGCGGACCCAAAACTGAAAGGTCGCAGGTTCGAATCCCACCCGTTGCACTATTGTCGTACCCACTCCTAGCACAAGCTTTCCGCTTATTTGGAGGGGATAGGAGGATATTAGTCAACTTCAACTTGGCTAATATTCTTTATATAAAAAAAAAGCAACATATATTAGAAGTAGACATAGGTGAAGCTTAAAGAAAAGAAATTTCTTCCAGCTTCCCTTGAAAGTGAGTAAGGTGAAATAATAGAGTGGTCAAAAATATACATCACTACATATACTATAATACCTACAATATAATATAAATAAATAATAAACTACAAATATATTATGTAAATATTATGTAAATGTAAGAAAAACCGGCGGCTTCGTTCCCGCCATCTATTTAAAGTAATTCGAAGTGGGAATTCTTCTACAAAATTACCTTAAAATACTTTTGGGTTTCCCTATATTTTTTTTTCAACCACCCGTTTTAGAGCGAACAAAACAAAAAAAATCAAATTGGTCAAGTAGATAATTATATTTAAGCGAATTACTTATTTAATTTTTGTCATTTTAATTATTCTTTTAATTATCATTTAAAACAATACGGTTGGTCATTCTTCGCAGCTCCGAGTACGGAATAGCAGAATAGAAGACCGGCTATTTCGAGGAACAGAACAACTGTTTACTATTTTAAAACAGAACCATTTTAAGAAATGAAGTTTCACATATACCCAGAATTGAAGTTTCACATATAAACAGAAATGAAGTTTCACATATACCCAATATTTGAAACTTCATTTCTGTAGATTTTTTATTTTAAAAGTTACGATATGAAGTTGATAAAATGCAGATCCGTCGTTATTCTACGATCGTGAATATATTTACTTTGTTGTCCACATCCTCGGCGATCTTCTTGTATTCCTTCATACGTTTCGTGTGAATGTTCAGGATCTGCACTCGGCCCTTTTCGTCGGGCAGACCGATTTCCATCTGCACTTCTAATCGGCCGGGTCGCAGCAGCGCCTCGTCGATCATGTCGCGTCTGTTTGTCATACCGATCACTAGAATGTTGTTTAACTGATCCACACCTACAAACCAAAGATACATGAAGTATTGGAATATAAGAAATCAGTGAGGTTTTTTTATAGCAGACTAGCTTTTACCCGCGGCTTCGCTCCCGCTATCTATTAAATTAATCCGAAGTAGTATTTCTATACGACATTACTAATTTGGAATTTTTCGATTTTCCAGCAACGCCATGTGCTTCCCCGCACCGCACCTCAAGTCAGACCCGCTTAGTACAGATAGCAACGTACCGCTTGCAATGTTGTTTTTCCAAAGTTTTGTTATTGTTACATTTTAAATGTTTTTGTTAACTTTAAATTAGTTATTTATTTTTATTTGGTTACTATTGTTCGCGTATCGTCTTCTAGTATAAGTAAAAAATAAAAAGTTTTGCATAGCGTAGACTATTTATTACTTTAATGAATGACTTTTTTCAAGCGAAAAGATAAGAAATTAAAAATTACGCCTTTACACTTTCAAGATGTCATTGCCATGAAAAGCATTGCCGGAGAAGACAACTTCCGTCATAGGTTACAATAAAAAATACAATTATTATTTTTTTGTCAACGGTACGGTATGACGTCATTTTGTAGCGGTCGACGACGTTATAGCTTGTAAAAACGGTCGTTACCATCGATCTTCGACAGCAGCTGGTTAACGACAGTGTCGTGCACGCCGGTGTTGCCTCCCACCGAACCTCGGGCCTTGCAAATGGCGTCGATTTCATCAAAGATGATTATGTGGAGACCGCTGTTTGGTCCGCACTATAAACATAACCGAATACATATAATAAAACTAGCTGATGCCCGCGACTTCGTACGCGCGGATTTAGTTTTAAAATCCCGCATTTTTATTCGAAAGCCTAGATACAAAGTTTCATGGATATAACTTGAAAAATGACGGACTTTCATACAAACTTTAACCCCCTATTTAACCCTCTTAGGGTTGAAATTTTCCAAAATCCTTTCTTAACGGACGCCTACGTCCTAACAGCTACCTGTATGCCAAATGTCAGCTCGATCGGTCCAGTGGTTAGAGCTGTGCGTTGATAGATCAGTCAGTCAGTCAGTCAGTCATTCAGTCAGTCAGTCAGTCACCTTTGCCTTTTATATATTTAGACTAGTATTTGCCCGCGGCTTCGCTCACGTTAACTTCGATTTTTGAAATCTCTATTTTACTTCCTTAGGGGATGAATTTTCAAAAATGTTTTCTTAGCAGATGTCTACATAAATAGCTATCTGGATGCCAAATTTCAGCCCGATCCGGCCAGTAGTTTGAACTGGGGCCCAAGTCTGCTATTTCACATGTCATTGTCATTGAACCGCAATACAATTACAATTCAATTATCATTGGTCCAAAATTTCGTAGTCTACTAAATTCACAATGGTTGTTCGATTTCTTATAATTGGATTGTAATTCAATGTTACCTCGGTATTGCCATTAGCTTAAAAAGCGTTTGCTGAAATGAGTTTCAAAAAAAACTACATATTAAAAACGTTTATTTAAGCTAGATTCAAAGCTAGATGTGTCAGTGGCAAACCATCGGAAAACAATTGTGACGCCATTGAATTAGTAGACTACCAAAATTGCTAAAAGTAGCAATTGGGATGTCATTGATTGAGACAATTGAACTACAATTGCAATAGCAGACTTGGGCACCTGTACGTTGATAGATCAGTCATTCAATCAATCACCTTCTCATTTTATATACTTAGATAAATGTCCGCCCGACCAAATCCGGCAACGGCGGCCAATCTCCAGAGATTAGCCATCTGCGCGGGAGATATTATATGCACAAGTGTGTTAGCAAACACAGGTGCGCTCTCTATTCCCTCATTCTCATAGTCCGATGGGACGGAAAATCCGACACAACCGGAAAGAGATCAGGCGCAGGACTGACGGCTTTACGTGCTCTCCGAGGCACGGGAGTGACTCACCGCCAACTTCTAGTCCTGAGAAATTCTTGACAGAAAAACCCAATACATTTTTTTCACACTATAACGAAGACCAAATTAAAATGAATGTATTAGCAACACACCAACGAGACAAAAATTTTGCAAAATTTTGGAAGGCAAACTAAAGAAAAAAATTCTAAATACCCTCTTTTCTTCCTCCTCGGCGTCCGCAAACAGTCGTCTGATGTTGGCCTCGCTCTCGCCAACATATTTGTCCAATATTTGCGGCCCATTCACAATTTTGGGTTCCCTCGCATTCAACATGTTTCCAATCTGTCGAGCCATCAAAGTTTTACCGGTACCGGGCGGGCCGTACAACAGAATGCCCTTCACGTGTTTGCAGCCTAAAATAAATGCAAAATGATTGAGTTTCATTACAATAGACTAGATATCTTTAAGCATAATGCAATCAAGAGAAACTGAAATCGGTCCAGAATTGACGGAGTTATGGAGTAACCTGGTAAAAAAAATGAAACACATCGAATTGAAAACCTCCTCCTTTTTTTTTTTTTTAATTATTTAAAATAAGCTCGCGCTTGATGAGGCAAGACTGGATATCACTGATGTAGTGTAGGTTGGAGTGTGTTTGCCTAGAAGATGAATATTCACTCTTGCCTTGAAGTTACTAAAGTCAAGGTGGCAGGAAACACGGATTTTAGATGACCTCCCTGGCGCAGTAGTGAGCGCTGTGGTCGCATAACTGGGAGGTCTCGGGTTCGATTCCCGGCGGAAGCAATTTGGAAATTTATATCTGAATTGCCTCTGGTTTGGTCTGGTTGGCTTCGGCCGTAGCTAGTTACCACCCTACCGTCAAAGACGTGCCGCCAAGCGATTTAGCGTTCCGGCACGATGGCGTGTAGTAACAGATTAGGGGTAAGGGTTGAATTTACACTGCCATACCCCTTCCAAGTTAGTCCGCTACCATCTTAGACTGAATCGTCACTTACCATCAGGTGAGATCGCAGTCAAGAACTATCTTGTAATTTTTTTTTTATAAAAAGAATATTAGCCAAGCTGAATTTAACTTATATTCTCCTCTCCCCTCCAAATAAGCGAAAAGCTTGTGCTAGGAGTGGGTATGACAATAGTGCAACGAACCTGCGACCTTTCAGTTTTCAGTCCGCACCTTTAACCGTTGAGCTATTGAAAAAAAAAAAATGGTGGAAGTTGGTTAAAAAAACTCACCCAGCTGTTCCACAACTTCGGGAGGGAAGACCCTCGACGCGAAGGCTCTGCGGAAGATCGCGTTGAACTCGTTGTCCAGGCCGCCAATTCCCATCTTGCCGAAGTCCCAGTCCGGGTTGATGATGGACTGCCGAGGCTGCTTGCTACAAATACATTATTTCGTCGTGACCGTGGAACAGTGACGGATTTGCCAAGTCCAAAAATGATTCTTTGGCATATTTGGACATTTAATTAACAATAAAACTCGTCGTCCAGGCCGCCGATGCCCATCTTGCCGAAGTCCCAGTCCGGGTTGATAGACTGCCGAGGTTGCTTGCTACAAAGACATTATTTCGTCGTGGAACAGTGACGGATTTGCAAAGACCAAAAATGATTCTTTGCCATATTTGGACATTTGGTTAACAATTGTTACTTGTTTACTATTTTAACAATTTCCCTGTACAGACAACAGACACAATAGTTAAACAATGACCATGCTCACATGTGACTCATGGGACAGGGAAATGGTTAAAACAGAACCATTCTAATGGGTATATGTGATACTTCATTTCTGTAGATTTTTTATTTTAAAAGTTATGATAAAACTTCGGCAATTATGGCTGTAAATGTGAAAATGGCTGCACCGTAAAGTTGATAAAATACAGATTCTTCGTTGTTCTGTTTTTATTACCGCTGTTTTTAACGACCTACCTGGCGCAGTGTAAAACGCTTTGGTCCTATAACTGAGAGGTCTCGGGTTCGATTCCTGGCAGGGCAATTTGGAAATTTAAAATTTGCTTGTCTCTGGTCTAGTGTGGTGGGAGGCTTTGGCCCTAGCTAGTTAACACCCTAAGCCGCTAAGCGATTGCGTGTGAAACCGATTAGGGGTATGGGTTGAATACTACTCCTTCCATGTTAGCCCGCTACCATCTTAGACTGCATCGTCAGTCGTCACTTACCATCAGGTGAGATCGCAGTCAAGGACTAGCTTGTCATCGAATAAAAAAATACTAGCTGATGTCCGTAACTTCGTCTGCGTGGAATTAATTTGAAAATCCCATGGGAACTTTTTGATTTTCCAGGATTAGGATATAAGCCTCAATAGCCCAATGGTTAAGGTGCGGACTGAAAACTGAAAGGTCCAGGTTCGAGCCCCACCCGTTGCACTATTGTCGTACCCCTCCTAGCACAAGCTTTCCGCTTATTTGGAGAGGAGAGGAGAATATAAGTCATGTTCAGCTTGGCTAATATTCTTTTTTATAAAAAAATAAAAAATAAAAATTAACAGGCACCTACACAGCATGCATTTTATGTCGAAAAATTAAGAGTTCTCGCGGAAATCAAAAACATAATCCACGAAGAAGCTACGGGCACCATCTAGACAAAACATATACGTACCCTTTAGCTTTGCCGACGAGATTGAGCGAGGAGCTTTCGGCCTTATCAAACTGGATACAGGCGTCTGGCAACAGCCGCCCGAACCTGACTCGACGAGGCACTGCATTGGCCCCGGCCGCTAGGGCTTGCACATCCACGGCTATAGATAAAGTTATACAAGTATGTGAATCTATGGCCGGACTATGTACGATATACCCGACATCTAGACATATAAAAGGAAAAGGTAACTGACTGATCTATCAATGCACAGCTCAAAACACGGATGGATCAGGCTGAAATATCAATTTTTTTTTTTATATGAATAGCGGGCAAACGAGCTGGCGGGTCACCTGATGTAAAGTGATTACCGCCGCCCATGAACACTTGTAGTACCAGAGGCACTTCCGATGCGTTGCCGGCATTTCAGGAACTTATTGGTGCGCCCCTTGAATAACCCCATATTGTAATTAAGTGGGAACACTAAATATGCAGCATCAAGTAGTGTGCAGGATCAACTCCTCAGCAACTTACAGCACATAATATATTGTGTATAGGCTCATTAGAATGGTCTTAATGTGCAGGTGTCAGATAAAGGATGATCGAGTTTCAAGGAGAATCTAATGACCGGGTAGAAAAATGGGTAGTCCTTTCATTTCACGAGGGCCCGTGGTTCATGGTTGTGTGTGTGTCGTATCTGTATAAGTGTGAGCGAGAGCTTGCTCGCGCCTGACTGCTCCCACCTAGGCATCCCACCTAGGCTCCTGTCAGGCACGCACACTTACGCAATGTGCATTTACACGACGCAACCACAAGAAAAGCGCCCGTAACTTCGTGAGATAAACATACTAAACCACGTGACTTTTAAGACAGCACTCATAAGATAAGAAGACTAAGAGCCTTAATACTCACCTTCCAAGTTCTTAACAATCAAAGACAGCACCTTCTTGTCTTGGAATGAGAAAGCAAGCTGTTGACCGACTGTGAAGACTTGATTCGAAAACTGAATGAGAAAATCGCGCGCCATTTGTTCAGAATCATATGGCTCCAGGGATGTCCTGTAACATTCATTTATGTTCCAAGTACGCTAGTAAAGTGTCGCAGATGAGGGTATTTTTCAAAAAGTTCTCGCTTTGAAAAGTACCCTCATCAGAAAAACAAAAATTCTTATTCTTAAAAATTCTTGTTAAAGAAACTTAACAGTATTTTTATTAGATCTAAGAATAATTGTGATTGAATTAGGGTATTATGGGTCTGGCATAATGCCATTTTGATGTAACAGATTCAATAAAAAAAACCGGCCAAGTGCGAGTCATACTCGCGCACTGAGGGTTCCGTACCTTGTGAGGATTATATTAATTTAATTATTAACTAGATGACCAGCTTAGTTGTGAAATTTAGTAATATATATTAATGGAGATGTGATGTCACACGACATCTTATGTGTTATAAATGCTTATTTTATAATTTAAATAAACTTACGTTTTCTTGAGCATGAAATCTGCTTCCAGTGTGATACTGCACAGGCATTCAGCATTTTGCGGCTTGAAGGGCTTCACATCTATCGGCTATAAGAGATCAATGATATACAAAACTTTGGTACTAAACAGTGACTGACACACACACACACGCTATAGTATATTTTTGTTCGTTGTATAAAAATCCACACAGCATGGCAGTGGATTTTTAACAACAAAAATATACTATAATATCATAAGAATAAAATTGAAATTTCAATGATGGTCATCTTAGGTACAAAAATACGTAGATACGTATTGTAGATACAATGACCTTGACCATCGTTGAAATTTTAATTTTACTATCATACTTTTAAATCAAAAATCAAATCAAAATTCTTTATTTGCAAAGATTGAGTGTAGGTATATTGATGTTACATAATTCAAAATGTACTTCAATCTGCCGGGTATTGGCATGCAAACATAATATTTATTATAATCATTCTTAATTTAATTTTATTAACACAAATCTTATAGAGCTTTCCAAACCATAATTTATACAAATTCATCTATTAAGGTATATTTTTGTCCGTTGCATGAAAATCCCCCTGTGCCGTGCCGTCAGTGGGCACAGGCCCTTACAGTGCCATCAAGTTATCTGTTCAGGAGGGCAAAGTTTTAACTAAGGCCATTATTTTCATCAGATGAGATCGCAGTCAAGGGCTATCTTGTCATTGAATAAAAAAAAAAAGTCATTCTGTTGTCTGTTGTGTTTGTTGCCGCTGTCAGTTAAAGAACTATGAATTATGAAAACACAGTACAGATTTATTCTCTTAATTTTTCATAAGTGGCAATACTAAACTATCTACTAGCTGATCAGATAGATCTTAGTTGGTAGATCTTAAAAAACTGCTAAAGTAATACATATTGTCCTTTCTCATCTAAACATAATTTTTTCAATATCTAAACCAATTTGGCTGAAATTTGGTATTTGATAGATTATAGTCTGGGATAAAACATAAGCTACTTTTTATCCCCGAAAATAAGAGAGTTCTTGCGGAAATTAAAATAACCTTAATCCACGTGAACGAAGTCGCGGGCATCAACTAGTTGTAAATAAATCACAGACCTGGCCTATGGAAAGTATTGCCCATTTCCTTTGGGGTGCAGAAAAGCCCACAGTGCCCCTGTCCACTCCATTATAAAATCTGACACTGAAGATGAAGTGCTGAGATGGTCCTGTGGCCACTTCAATATGTCTGAAAATATTACATTAAAAAAACTACATATGACCAATTAAAACGATATTAATTCTGACTACAGTCCATTCCTTGGGATTGTCTTACATGCCAGATTTTTCCAGTATGTTCATAGCTTTTGCATTGGTTGGACATGCGTGCTAGTTAAAAAGTTTTTAAAATGTCTGATATGTTGAACTTAAGAGTGAAAAAATGCAATAAAGCTGTTTAACTAAACTAGTTGAACGGAGAACATGAGATAGAATACAATATTTTTTTATTGAAATAAACTTTTACAAAGTGCTTTCGAATTGTCAAGTGAATCTACCACTATGATGTTTATTCAAATTCAAAATTTATTTATTTCATGTCGGCTAACTTGTAGCTCTTATGACACCACCATCTACCACCGGTTCGGAATGCAGATTCTGCTGAGAAGAACCGGCAAGAAACTCAGCAGTTGCTCTTTTCAAAAAATAAAATATTTTACAATAAGAACCAAACTATGCTATGTATAAAGTGCTTCCACAGTGAAGCTTCAAAAATGCAATACATATTTATGTAGATGAGTCACTAGGGGCTCATACAGGTAGCCAAGACATAATTGTGGAACTCCCTACAAGAGACCTATAAGCCCTCCCTAAAAGAGCAGTGAATGGTGTTCAGTTTACAAAGGCAAAGTATTGTAGAATAGGTAAGTACTAACTTCACATCACTAGGAAAGTCGTCCGGGTTGATCAGAGCACAGTTGGTGATTGCCAATTCATCTGAAGGGCATTTTGCTGCCTTCATGCGCTGTAAGAAAATTAATTAACAAGTACATATATAAGAATGAAATTACTAATTGAAAAAGATATTAAAGAAGTGCTAAATATGCTGGGTATGAAAACCCCGTTGATGTTCCTCTAATTACTGCGACTTTTCCTAAACCTCTGATGGGATCTGCTTTTATATTGATAATTACTTATATACCTATTTTAAGATACTTAGTTATTTAAAAAAAATCAAAATTCAAATATACATACTTAAAAAAGAACTTACTTAAACTTCTTTAGAAATATTAATAATTAATTAAGTAATAATTATTACTATTATTATCGAATCTCTATGCAGGTATTTCATGAGTTTTAATAAATGTACCTACCTATTTTTTTTAATTAAATATAATACATAGTAAAGACAAATTCATGAATGTGATGCAATGAGCTTAAAATATAGCAAGCATTCATTTGAAAAAATAAAGCAAATTCCTGAAACTTATATACATGTTATCGAAGTGAATCGTTAATGAACGATTAAAAAAATAATTGCACTAATTAATGATAGGTATATATATAATGAAAATTTAATTAAACATAGTTTCTTTTTTTAGTGATAATTTTAATATTCTTACCATTGAAGACATTTCTGTAGATGGAACTTATTGTAATTCAAATGCACAGTAATGTTTTATTGTTTTGACAATAATGATTCACGATGATTGTCGTGACGTCAACGCGGATGGCGGACTCAATGGCCTGCCTTGGATTCTCTATCCCCCATCGAATCAGAAAATAAGTGAAAACGACACCTCTGTTCTGAAGCTCTGCAGTAAAATATTTTGGCTGAACTAAAATTAAAGTGACCTAACTCAAAAATTGCAACTTGTGGGAAATTAACAAAAAAGACTTTTGAAAAGTGTTGAGTTAATTTAAATGTATCTCTGCCATGTTTTATTAGAAAAAGATGATGTTTTGCAGATTATATATTGCATTTTTTATGTATGGATTGGTAATATTATATTAAATTGAAATGTATTTAAACAGACGTTACAGGAATTTTAAGTTAGGTCACTTTGATTCTAAAGCTCCTTTATAATACTTATATGCTATTGGCCGGCGCGCGCTGGATGGATCAATACCTACAGTCTGCAAAACTGTATTACCATGATAAAAAATTATCAGTGATATAAAATATCAGTGGTACTGAGTATTGGTATGAATACATAATCTGATAAAATCACTTCGTGTACTCAATGCTTGAAGCATTGAAGTGCGAATCGAGATGGCTCGATGGGTAAAATCACAAACATATAAGAGTAAGCAGACCTAACATAATTTTCACAACTACATCTAAACGAATAAATAATATCTTCGCTTGCTTCTCTCCAACAAAAAATATATGATTCTATCTCTTTTACTTCTGTTGTTGCAACACTTACGCACTCATAGACATAATTGAGCTTGAGGCAATTCGTAAGCTACAAATAAGAGCAGTATGGTGCAATATGTCAATTTGTCAAAAACAACAACATAACCTGCGAGTTGTTTATTCTTTTAAATTTGCTTTAAAATCGAGTCTAAAGAATCAAAAATTCTGAAATAAAATGGTGAAGTGTTGTGCACCTCTGTGTGGCAATTCTCCGTATAGGAAAACACCTGCAATTACTTTTCATCGGTAAGTTTTGATGTGCTATAGACTCGTAATTTGGTTATATGCTTACTGTGTGATTATTAATAATATAATCGTTCGGCATTTTAGAAGCAGTCCCTAATTATTATATACGCAAAACTCGTAGACAGTTATAGTAATTTTGGTTCTAGTATATTCCTGTTGCAATATTTATCAATTAATTAATATCAGGATCTTGTTTGTCGTTTCATATACTTGTACAATTTGACAGGGCCGTATTCAGGCGCAAGTTTTGTTTAGTGGGTATATTTTGATTAAATAATTAGTCTGTTTTTGCCTGCCTGTTTTAAGATGTATTGGATTGTATTAATTTTTATTTGTATTGTATTGGACTTAGGAAAATTAATCGTGGAAGCAATACATAGCATAGTTTCATTAAATATTGTAAAATTATTAATAGCGACCGCCGAGTTTCTTGCTGGCTCTTCTCGGCGGGAAAGGCATTCCGAACCAGTGGTAGATTCATTGACGATTCAAAAGTGCTTGTGAAAGTTTATTTGAAATAAAATATTTCTATTTCTATTTCTATAAAAGTAAGGATAAATTATAAAATTAAATCATTTTTCAGCTTTCCAAAGGATGAAAATATAAAAAATGCCTGGTTGATGCAGACGAATAAAAAAAATTGGCAGCACAAAACATCGAGTGTGCTATGTTCTGAACATTTTGAAGCACATTTAGTGGATTGCAGTGGTTTTCGTACCGTCCTTACTTCTAATGCAATCCCAATGATTTTTGATTCATCATTACAAGTAAGTTTCTAGTTGTTCTTATATTTAGGTACCAACCCAAAACATCTTGCCATTTAAACGTAAATATTGACAGCTATACCCATACATATATAGCTGTGTACCTATTTGTATTACCTATTAAATTGTTAATACTAGACAACTGATAATTTATTACTCTTGTTTTCAGCATATGTCTACATCATCAGTAAAAGGTCCAGTAGAAAGAAAAGCTGCTGGAGATCAAGTTTTGATGGACTTGCAAAATTTACAGCCTAGTAATACTATTAATAAAGAGTATAGAGTAATACTATTCCTTATTACGTTATTGAAAAGACTGAGACATATGGTTTATTTTGTTATTTTTATAAGTTTAAAATGTGTAATACTATTCTAATAAGGTTATTGAAATGAGTGATACAGGCTGAATAGAATGTAAGAGTTAATTAAACTACTATTGATGTTATCGTATTGTCAATGTTTGTATTTCTAAAAGATATTAGAGAAAAAGTTGCTTTTTGATTTTGTTTTATTTATCTAATAGATATATCTTTTGGGTAGATTTTGTAAATCATGTTTTGTTTTGATTTTATTAAATATTATTTTGTAACATTATTACTTGTTTGATTACAAAACCGCGAAACTTAGCACATTAGAATCCATTTTCATAATTAAGAATTAATTTATAGAATTAAGTTTACAGAATGTAAAATAAGGGTTTAACCTACAATTTGATGGCAACTTTCCGTAGTTTCCATATTATTTCAAATTACAGATATTAAATACTCTCCAGTCCCTTCAACCTCGCTGAACCTCGCTTTTCGAAGTCCGGCTCTGTTTACTGTCAATGTGTGCGTGAGATTTGTATGTAGGCGTAATTGGAACGCCAATTTTTTCTTATGTTAGGTCTGCTTACTCTTATATGTTTGTGGGTAAAATAATAAACTTTAAATTTTATATTTCTCTATACTGAAATGTTAATGGAATTTACGGTCGCTATTCTACAAAAATAAAATTTCGAGAAAGACTACATGAAACTTTGATACACATTTTGTGTATCAAAGTTTCATGTGGTTTCATGTAGTCTTTTTTAAATATATTTTTAGCGAGCAAACGAGCAGGTGGGTAACCTGATGTTTTTTTATCAATTGCAATGTAAGTATTAATTTAATTGAATTTAATTTATTCCGCAAAGATCCGTCCATTTTGAATAATGATCACGGAGTAACTAGTCTATATGTATTATCTATGGAGTAACTATTAAAATCGAAGTGATTATATACTCAGTGGTGATTATGATACTAATGATTGAGCATGTGTATCTTCGACATGCTAGAAAGGATACCATAAAGTACTCGGAACTAGTATTCGAGTATCAGTAAGTACGTAATCGGAACCAGTACTCGAATACCGATGTGTACCTTGTGGTACCCTGACTCGGTACATCTCTACAGTCTACAACTTTAGATGACTTTAGACATGGGCTTAAACGTTAAAGTGCGTTATACACATGCTTGTTACTCGCACAAAACCATGCCAGTAACAAGCAAAAATGAGCTGTTCGCATGTGTAGGTATCGAGGTTCTGCCAGTAACTCACGTGCCAGTACAAAGCATACGAGTAGATCGCAAGTCGTTTGATTTTTTCCCCTTGAGGGGAAGTGGGACGGGAGATTCGTATTGCCTGTTACAAGTACGTGAAACAGATCATAAGCGTAACGTGTTGCGAGTAAATCGTAACTCTCAACTATCTGCCAAGATCTTTTTAATTTTTGTGCTTGTTTTTGTTGTTTTTTTGTTTTTTGCCTGATATAATTGCGAGTTGTATTGTAACATTATTTCTTCATAAATATTCATTTTGTAAACTTCTAGAAACGTTGCGTACGTAGAACGTAGAAGTGTTTAGAAACGGAATATAATAAGTCGACCAACAAAATTTATTTTTTGGCATCAAAACCTAGCTTCTAATTTAATAACTCAGCAACGGGAAAATGATGAAGCTTCTAATATACTAACTCGGCTTCTTCACAATGGCCACAAAATATTCCAAAGAAAGCATCAAATAAAGAGCCACTATTTTTATTATTGTCCACTGCCACTGCACGATTTGGTGCGAGTGAGATGGACACGACTGGCCATTTGCACGATCTCGTTGGTGCGAGTGAGACGGATGCGACTGGCAATTTGCACGATCTCGTTGGTTATGGCTATTTGCACCAATCAGAGAGCGCCATTCAAAACATGCATTTGTTTTTTTTGTTGTTCTGTTGTTAGTGTGTTAATATTGCAATTATTTTTGTATAACTTTTTCTTTAAACTAAAGTTAGGTTAGGTTAGGGTTATACATGAATATTCAGGTGCCCGGCCGAAGGCCGGGCACTTAGGTTCTGTTGGGATCGTAAACCTACCTAAAACTAAAAAAAAAATTGAAAAAAAAATTTGGTTTTTTTTTTTCAAAAATGTTATAATGTTATGTGTAGGTATTTATCTTGAGTTAAATTTAAAAACAATCATTTTTTTAATTTCATTTTATCAAAAAAAAAAACGTTTTTTTATTTAGTTAGAAACATTTTTTTATTTCATTTTTCTCACAAAAAAAAATTAAAAATGTGGTTGAAGATTTGGTGTATTATTTGATGCTAATATTTAAGTATTTTAGGAGTTTACGGTTTGAAGCTAAGTTATAAATATAGATGCTAAAATTATATTTTTTAGAGGCTCACTAGTTGAAGCTGACTTAGTAATTTAGAAGCCAATAATGGTATTAAATAGAAGCTCGTTTAATTACATGCCTTTAGAAACTGGCATACAATTCACTAGCATGTATATCACGCGCTGACATTCTGCCAGTACCTCGCGTGCCAGCTTACCAACACTTATAGCATGCCATCCACTAGCATGTATATTACGCGCTTAACAGTGATTTAAAAGTGCCTAGGAATCTGTGGTGCGTGTCGTGCGTAAAACGGAGTGATTAACTTAAGGTTTGCACCGGAGCGGAATTTCCGTTCTCCGGAGATTCACCGGAAATCTTCGGTGAATTCGAATATAGATTTAGAATTTAGCATCAATAAAAATGTTTTTAACCGTTACAGTTCTAGTACAATGCAATGGAATTTTAAGTGCATTTGATATTGTGTGAACTACAAATGATATTAGATGTATTATAAAGATTTAAAATAAAACAACAAGGTTTAAAAAAAACCATCATTCAGATGTATTAAAAAAAAAAAGACGTGTGGCACTCGGGGACTGCCGCGGTAAAGCTATTGCATAGCATTTTTTATCAACGCCATCTAGCGGTGAGAGGAGTTCCGTGTCAGGTTATTTTCGTTACGGAATTTCTGGATTCGGTCTCCACGCTCAAGGCCCGCGATAGAAGCTATGCAATAGCTTAAAATTAAAAAACTTATCTTTAATCGTAATTGTATTTGAATAAATTTTATTAAATAATGAACAATGTTGATCAACAAACTTCTTTTTATTTAAATAAAATTACTTGAGTTGTGATTCAACAATAACCGGTGAAACACCGATTTTTCTCCGGTGTTTTCACCGGAGAATCACCGGTGCAAACCACTATTAGGTACATTCTCTTGGTCCACTTCTTTAGTAATCTGTGCATTGCGTGCGTCGCAGGGTTCCCAACTTAGGGCTTTTAGCCCCAAATTTAGGGCGGAATTTTGCTTATTGGGATTTTTTTAGGGCCCAAAAAAATTTAGGGCTATTTTTAGGGGCATAAATAAATTTTCAAGCGTCAAATAATTGACTGACCAAAACGAGTAAATAAAGCAAAACGCCTATGATATTTCGGAATAATATGCTTAAAATCATTTTAGCTAAAGCGTTTTGAAAATATTTCAATACATTAGCGTTGAACACGCTTTTTCGATATATAATTTAGTGAAAAACAAATTACGAAACCGATTTCCCTTTTCATTTTAAAACGTGATGGTGGATCTTGCGTTACTTTTACTCCATCTCCAAAAAATGTTACACTTATAATGTAAACATATTGTATGACTATAAGAATTCCGAATAACAGAGGCGTAACTATAGGGTGGCATTTCGGCAAAATGCCACGGGCCCCAGCCGGAAGGGGCCCCGGTCAGAGAGAGCCAGAAGCACAAGATGATCCTAACATTTATAGCCATTCCTGTGGCTACGGCTAGCCGTAGTCGGCACTAGTGCCGACCGATCATTTTCAAAATTAAAATTGATAAAAACTAAATTCTTTGGGACAAGAAAGGTTACGCACAGTAAATTGATTTCCCAAAAGGCTGAGTTGACTGGAGCCTAGGGCAGCAGATTTTAGGGGCGGTAGATTTGGGGTCAAAATTTTTATTTATGTCTTACAGAAATTAAAAAGATACATATTTGTATAGGTACCTAAATGTCATTAGGTCCATAAACACATATTGTAAAACTTTATAAAATATCTAATTAATTACCGAATATAGGTAACTCCAATAACAATAGCTAAATAGTTTTAAGGGCCGACTTTACCTACGATGCCGGGTGTGCGGCGCATACAAGCGCAGAGTCTCAAGCGCCAAAAGTACAGGACTATGTAGTAGATATGGCGTAGTGCAAAATAAAAAAACGTTGCTATTGTAGATGCCAAGTATGGACTACTAAGTGCCGTAATGTAATCATAAAAATTTTAGAGGTCGCTTCGCTCGCGAAAATATCGCTTTTACGTTGCTATTGTAGATGTCAATAATGAATTACTAAGTACCGTAATGCAATTATAAAACTTTTGCGCTCGCTTCGCTCGTGAAAATGTCACTTTTACTTTTCTATTGTAGGTGCCAAGTATGGACTACTAAGTGCCGTAATGCAATCATAAAAAATTTCACGCTCACTTCGCTCGCGAAAATGTCACTTTTCCGTTGCTATTGTAGATGCCAAGAATGGACTACTAAGTGCCGTAATGTAATCATAAAAATTTTAGAGGTCGCTTCGCTCGCGAAAATGTCGCTTTTACGTTGCTATTGTAGATGCCAATAATGAATTACTAAGTACCGTAATGCAATTATAAAACTTTTGCGCTCGCTTCGCTCGTGAAAATGTCACTTTTACTTTTCTATTGTAGGTGCCAAGTATGGACTACTAAGTGCCGTAATGCAATCATAAAAAATTTCACGCTCACTTCGCTCGCGAAAATGTCACTTTTACGTTGCTATTGTAGATGCCAAGAATGGACTACTAAGTGCCGTAATGTAATTATAAAAAATTTCGCGTTCGCTTCGCTCGCGAAAATGTCACTTTTACATTTCTATTGTAGGTGCCAAGTATGGACTACTAAGTGCCGTAATGCAATCATAAAAAATTTCGCGCTCGCTTCGCTCGCGAAAATATCACTTTTACATTTCTATTGTAGGTACCAAGTATGGACTACTAAGTGCCGTAATGCAATCATAAAAAATTTCCCGCTCACTTCGCTCGGGAAAATGTCGCTTTTACGTTGCAATTGTATGTACCTACTTCACGTAGTGATTTATTATAAAATAAAAAAATGTTATCTCATTGGTTGAGCTTCTTTATATTGGGGGAGGGAGGGCCCCATCCGATGAATTTGCCACGGGCCTCAAACGGTATAGTTACGCCTCTGCCGAATAATGTAATTAAAATTAAGTTATATTATTTTTATTTACCTCAATAAAACGGGAAACTCATTTAAACATTAGCCTTGAATGGTAACAAGATACAGGGATTTTTTTGGGGCTTTTGAATATTGCATTTAGGGTTATTTAGGGGTATTTCATGTTGATGTTAGGGCTAATTTTTTTTAGGAGTTGGCAACCCTGGTGCGTCGAATGCCACAGACCAGAAAAGATAGTCGAATGCCAAAAGAATATACCTATTTCCGTTTTAATGACTGTAAAAATTTTGGCACCATGATTTATAACGATTTTCGTCGCGGTCTTAATCAAAAACAATGTTATGACTTCAAACGTGGTCGAAGCAATCACACTGAAGAATAGCGCGATGGGCAACGTGGTTAATGATAGAAACTGCTAAAGGCATTGGTGTGAGTCAAGTGCAAAATGTCTTAAACATTTAGGAGTCAGGAAGCCTTGCACCTAATGGATACCTAATTTGACGTTTTATCAAAAAAGCCGACCTATGAATTGATGCCGCAAAATGCTTGAAAAGTATAACGATGGTGAGTCGGATGCTGTGCTTGACGTCGTCATGAAAGCTGAATGAATTGTTAACAGCCCGAAACCATAAGAGCAATCTGCCCAATGGATGTTTCGAAGATGTGTCGAAAAAAACTTTAGAAGAGTAGAAGTCAAGGAAAAAAGATGATTGCCTCCTTTGCACGGACGGGTCATTTCGCAAGCATTGTGTTAGAGCAGGGGTTCCCAACCTTTAAGCTTATGCTAGTGCTACTACTATGCTACTATTAGAACACAGTGTTTCCTTGCCAACAGTAGGATAAATAGCATAGTATTTAATCCAAAACTGTCAACTCCATGTGGCTGAAGTTATCGCGAGCAGACAAATCATTTTTCAAGTCCAAAGCTTGCAATATTTTGGGAAGTTCAATATCAATCAAAAATGGATTCTTATTAATTTATGAATTTGTTCATCAGAAAAATGTTCGGGAATACCTACAAAATTCATCAGCAAGACCATCTAAATGACATGAAATTATATGTGCAGACTTTCCAGTGTCTTGAATATCATCCAGCATTGAGTAGTACTTCACAAAAGCTGAGTAATTTTGAGCTTGCACTAGACGTTTCCACAGTTGCAGTTTTTTAACAAAACAAAAGAATGTACAGTTGAAATTGATATGCCCTCCTTTGCATCACTCTACACCCCCCAAGTGGGGCATGCCTCACTGGTTGGGAACCCATGGATTAGAGAGTAAAAGGACTGTTATTGCAGATTGTTATGTTAGTCATTGTTTATTAGTTGTCTTTGAAAATGTTCGACAGCAGCATGCAAGAAACAGTATTCTTCTCCATTATGCTCCACCTCACACCGCCAGGCAGACAATCGAATGTTTGACTACGGCAGGTGTATATCATCCACCTTATAGTTCTGACCTGCCATCTTGCTACTTTTATTTATTCCTCAAAATAAAAGATGAAGTCAGAGGAATTTGCTTTATGAACCCTGAAGATGCTGTGGCTGTGTTTGAACAAACTGTGGAAGACATCATTAAAGAAGAGTGAAAAAGGGAATATTAGTGATTTTTATCATTGCTGTGGTAATCATAACAAGCATAAAGGTAGTCTCATAGCTGATGGAAAACTGGTTCAATGCTGAAGTCCTATTGTTCCCATAGTATCATTGTGGTACCTCCTCCTGACACAAGCTTTTGGAGGGGTAGAGGGAATATTAGTAATTTTTATCATTGTTGTAGTAATCATAGCAAGCATAAAGGTGGTCTCATAGTTGATGGAAAATTTGTTCAATAATGAAGTCCTATTGTTCCCATAGTACTATTGTGGTACCTCTTCCTGACTCAAGCTTTTGGAGGGGAAAAGGGAATATTAGTCATTATTATCATTGCTGTAGTAATCATAGCAAGCATAAAGGTGGTCTCATAGCTGATGGAAAATTTGTTCAATAATGAAGTCCTATTGTTCCCATAGTACTATTGTGGTACCTCCTCCTGACACCAGCTTTTGGAGGGGAAAAGGGAATATTAGTAATTTTTATCATTGCTGTAGTTAATCATAGCAAGTATAAAGGTGGTCTCATAGCTGATGGAAAATTTGTTCAATAATGAAGTCCTATTGTTCCCATAGTACTATTGTGGTACCTCCTCCTGACACAAGCTTTTGGAGGGGAAAAGGGAATATTAGTCATTTTTATCATTGCTGTAGTTAATCATAGCAAGCATAAAGGTGGTCTCATAGCTGATGGAAAATTTGTTCAATAATGAAGTCCTATTGTCCCCATAGTACTATTGCTGTACCTCCTCCTGACACAAGCTTTTGGAGGGGAAAAGGGAATATTATTAATTTTTATCATTGCTTTAGTAATCAGAGCAAGCATAAAGATGGTCTCATAGCTGATGTAAAATTTGTTCAATAATGAAGTCCTATTATTCCCATAGTACTATTGTGGTACCTCCTCCTGACACAAGCTTTTGGAGGGGAAAAGGGAATATTAGTAATTTTTGTCATTGCTGTAGTAATCATAGCAAGCATAAAGGTGGTCTCATAGCTGATGTAAAATTTGTTCAATAATGAAGTCCTATTATTCCCATAGTACTATTGTGGTACCTCCTCCTGACACAAGCTTTTGGAGGGGAAAAGGGAATATTAGTAATTTTTGTCATTGCTGTAGTAATCATAGCAAGCATAAAGGTGGTCTCATAGCTGATGGAAAATTTGTTCAATAATGAAGTCCTATTGTTCCCATAGTACTATTGTGGTACCTCCTAATGACACAAGCTTTTGGAGGGGAAAAGGGAATATTAGTCATTTTTATCATTGCTGTAGTTAATCATAGCAAGCATAAAGGTGGTCTCATAGCTGATGGAAAATTTGTTCAATAATGAAGTCCTATTGTTCCCATAGTACTATTGTGGTACCTCCTCCTGACACAAGCTTTTGGAGGGGAAAAGGGAATATTAGTAATTTTTATCATTGCTTTAGTAATCAGAGCAAGTATAAAGGTGGTCTCATAGCTGATGTAAAATTTGTTCAATAATGAAGTCCTATTGTTCCCATAGTACTATTGTGGTACCTCCTCCTGACACAAGCTTTTGGAGGGGAAAAGGGAATATTAGTCATTTTTATCATTGCTGTAGTTAATCATAGCAAGCATAAAGGTGGTCTCATAGCTGATGGAAAATTTGTTCAATAATGAAGTCCTATTGTTCCCATAGTACTATTGTGGTACCTCCTCCTGACACAAGCTTTTGGAGGGGAAAAGGGAATATTAGTCATTTTTATCATTGCTGTAGTTAATCATAGCAAGCATAAAGGTGGTCTCATAGCTGATGGAAAATTTGTTCAATAATGAAGTCCTATTGTTCCCATAGTACTATTGTGGTACCTCCTCCTGACACAAGCTTTTGGAGGGGAAAAGGGAATATTAGTAATTTTTATCATTGCTGTAGTAATCATAGCAAGCATAAAGGTGGTCTCATAGCTGCGAACTGTTAAAATTTGACGCGGGTAGCATATTTATAATCAGCAAAAACAAAACTCAAATGGGTAACGTAAACTGGACTACACCATAAAAATATTATCGACATTTGTCCATAACTGGCATTTTGGACAAAAAATATCCAGTAATGAACAAATGTAATTTTAAGAAAAAACAGTAACCTAGCTGCATTGAATTATCACGAATTATTAGTAAATTTGCTTATCAGTCCATAAAATAACACGCAATTTAAATTGAGTTAATCAATAAACATATAAAGACAAAATTATGTACTTACTTCCTTAAGGATTCTTGTTATAAATTCAGATTTTCACTAACTTGAGTGAAAGTTTTTATTATTAAACACGTACAAGCTGAAATTATCTATTTAAATACGAAGTTGCATAAAATGAGCAAGTAATAGGTACATTAATTTATTTGTACTATTGAACACGATCTTTTTTGTATCGAAACTTTTTTAAGAACAAAGCAACTCAACCAATACAATAAAAAAACTATGACTCACTTGTGAATAATAGCAATGAAAAAGTCACAGTTTGATTATTATAGGTGTCATTATGTGCCTAATTGCGGTGAAATTAGAGCACAAGTGTGTTGAAAAATAATTATTTTTTTTACTTACCATAGCCCCAGTAAAAATTGTCATACGGTACTCATACACATTAACCATGAAAGTATGGAGGGTATCAAATGCAAACCATGAAGGTTAGCATATCGATGGCTCCTAAGTATAGTGAGTCATCTGCAAAAATCAAATTTTACAGGAGAGCGTGTCAAAGATAAAAAGTTTATAACTTTTTTATTATTCGTACTAGCATTATGATTTTTTTTTGTTTGTATTTTGATAACTATTAGGTTCATTAGGTATTTAAATAATTAACCTAATTTATTAAGGTTCTGATATATTGTAGTTGACTCAGTATACATCAAACGTAATGTAGCCTTTTTTGAGCTAACTACCACTTACACTAGTATACAATGGATGTAGCTAAAAGCGATATTTTTAGATAAAAAAGTAATATACTTAACCAAACATAAAAATAATGGATTTGATTATAATTTTATAGATTTTTAGAATAAAAAACTAAGATATAAAGGATAATAAGGTAGTTGACCCAATTTAGGGCAAACGTTATGACCAAAAGTGTGCGTAGTATACGGGTGTATGTGTAAATAAAATAAGCTATGTTTTCATAATGGTTTTAATAAGTAACAAAAATACAAATCATCAAATTTTAAATCTTCATAGGAGTCAGTTATAAGGTCAGAATCAACATAACGCAGTAATATTTTTAATTTTAAAACAAAACAAAGTTACTTAAAAACAAAAAGTATTCAGAATACGAAAACTAATCCTTTTCTTAACAAATTATTTAACAAAATCCTGAGTAAATCTTTCATAAAAACAAATTATAAAAAAATATTGCATACTTATATCTTTTCTTATTCAAAATAGTCATAATTTATAATACTAGAATTTTCATGCAGAAATTTTCTATTCCAGGAACTTTGGAAACTAGATTACTTAAATCACAATCACATTATTTAAATTAAAAAAAAACAAATTTCAAGTATCATAAATGTAAAAATAAAAAACATAAATGATCATTTTCATAGATAATTAACATAATAAAAGTCAATAATATACTTTGCTTTAACACGAAACTTTTCTAACTTAATGAGTAGACTTTTTTCATATTTTTTTATAATTAAATCCTTTTTATAACTAATCTTGAGTACCTCTCTTATAAAAACAAATTAAAAAATACAATGCTTATATATTTTCTTAATCAAAACAACCATATATTATTCACTTTTTTAACAAATCTTTAGAACTCTCATAAAAATAAGTAAAAAAAACAACGCTTTTATCTTTGATTAATTAAAACAGCCATTTATTATAATACTAACTACTAGTTAATGTATCCATGTAGATATTTTCTATACCAGATAAGTAATAGGAATTAGATTAATTTACAAACAGTCTTCAATCAATTCAGTCTTCTAAAAAAAATCCCTAAGAATTCTCTTAGAATAATGTTTTTATCGTAAATGTAAAAATAAAGAAATAAAGAACATAAATGAAATCACTTTTATGGAGCTATATGGAATTTTATTCCAGTACATGATGTTTCGGATCATTTACAGATTCAAAAACACCGAGTACTAAGGTGATCGAAGTCCAGATGTTGTGTAATCAATCCTTATTCCTACCCGTAACTATAGATGCTATAAAGCATCCAACACGTCAGGTTAATTATCGTTAATACGTGACATTATCTGCGAAAATTGGTTTCAATTATATTTTACATTCGCAAAAATATCAAAGGGAATAATAACAAAAACTTAATAAAAAGAAGTAAAATATTATACATTTTGTTTTAAATAAATTCAGTCAATGTCAGAATTATCGTCATTACGAGTAGCATCGCTTGTAATTAAAGTTTTATAAAATAAGTGATATTCCTTTGGCATCACTTCACTCTGACAGAGATCCATCAAATCTTTATGTTTATTTCTATCAATTGGTAGCGGCTGTTCATAAGCTGGGATTAGTTGTAAATCCAAGTTGTTTAATTTTTTGTTTCGTGTGTTCTTCGGTTTATTTTGGCAGTTGATCCAGTTATAGGAATCAGTTTCAAAATTGTACTTAAATAAAATTTTATAGGGCTCATTTTCTTCTATCATAACTTCACAGACTTTATTCCACGATACTTTGCTTCCATCGCCCGCTGTTATCCAATTATTGCAGTGCTTTAGATGTGTCTTGAAGTCTAGAATCATTTCTTGAGAAACCTCAGTGACATCGTAGGGCTTACCATCGGTTTTAGCCCATCGAAACGCAGCGTACCATTGGTCGGGTGTATAAATCAACTTGTTGTTAGTTTGTCTTTCAATTAAAGTATGCATGCTGTCTCCTTCGTTCTGGGTGTGACCAACCACCAGAAAACGATGTGTAATATTTATCTTAAATTTGTAACAGGCATACATGTACATTAAAAATACTATTCTATTACGATTCTGGCCTCCACAATTATCAGACCAGAAACGATAATCTTTAATACCTTTACATACCGTAGTCTCAATAAATTTGTAAACAAAGCTTGCTATTTCATTAGCACCTCTCTTACCTGTCTGTTGATGCCAAGCATAGCAGAAACCTTGTAAAGAAGCCAAATCAAAAATAGTGAAATTGTACAAAGATAATTTCCGTTTGTAATATAACGTACTGACATTTCCATGTGGCACATTTAAACATTTTTGTAGATCAAAACATGCACTTAAAACCTCTTTATTTCGTGATGCTAATTCCTTATCCTGTGCTTTTAATTTTCTCGCAAGATTCTTTTCTTTTAAATGCTTTTCTTGTTTTTCTTTTTCTTCTTCGGTGACTTGATTTTTATTTTCAAATATATGACATTCTTCGCATTTATCTTTCTTAGACTTGTGAAAACTAATATTGAAATTCTTGTTTACGATATCACGATACTGACGTACGGTTGAAACTTGAGCGGAGTAAATGGTTGGATCAAACCACTCTTTATAAAGGTTAAACATCTTTGGAAATGATAAGGATCCATCCAAATATTTACGATTTGAATCTTTGC
Organism: Hipparchia semele; assembly: GCA_933228805.2. Taxonomy (NCBI): domain Eukaryota; kingdom Metazoa; phylum Arthropoda; class Insecta; order Lepidoptera; family Nymphalidae; genus Hipparchia; species Hipparchia semele. The sequence goes on from OW121714.1 coordinate 11,108,307, forward strand.
GAGTGTAATGTGCTTCCACAGGTGAAAAAGCTTTAACGTGATCAATTACACTCCGAATCATATCAGGTGAAATAATTTTTGGATGGTTTAAATGTTTTCCTCGTTGGTCAGATTCTACAAATCCATTACCACCGTCTAATTTTTTCATAGCTGTAAATACAAAATTAAAACTTATAGAAAGCGTTCTTAGGAACATTAACTTGCAAACTGGTATTTTTGTTATAATTACTATATATATAGCTACTCGTGCTGATTCACTGATTGACTGACTGACTCACTGACTCATTGATCACCTCTCCTGTAAAATTTTGTATGGAAAAATTTTTTTTCACTCACGGTTTCGTATATAGGAGAAAAATTCATTCGGAACAAAAATATGGAGAGAGCTGATGATTGAGGATTTCGGAGACGGGTGAGGAGCACCGGCCAGGGTATTGAAGATAGGTGGGGGGTGTTCAACCAAATGTCACTCGAAACTTCATCCAATTGGCAGAGAGCCGAAAAAAAATTCCAAAATGGCGGATTCAAGATGGCGGCCATACAAATTTCGTCGGTGTCTATCTCGGAGACTATAAGAGATGGAAGAGTGGTTTCTTGGAAAAAGATGATCAGGACCCGAAGGTCTACTTGATGAATAGAAAAAAAATTCAATATGGCGGATTTTTTATTTTTTCATATAAAATATATGCAAGACTTTAATACGATTCTTTTTCAAAATTTCTGATGATTTCGTATAGAGAACAAAAATTCATTTGGAGAAAAAATATGGAGAGACCTGATGGTTGAGGATTTCGGAGACGGGTGAGGAGCACGGCCAGGATATCGAAGATAGGTGGGGGGTGTTCAACCAAATGTCACTCGAAACTTCATCCAATTGGCAGAGAGCCGAAAAAAAACTCCAAAATGGCAGATTCAAGATGGCGGCCATACAAATTTCGTCGGTGTCTATCTCGGAAACTATAAAAGATGGAAGAGTGGTTTCTTGGAAAAAGATGATCAGGACCCGAAGGTCTACTTGATGAATAGAAAAAAAATTCAATATGGCGGATTTTTTATTTTTTCATACAAAATATATGCAAGACTTCGATATGGTTCCTTTTCGAAATTTCTGATGGATTTGTATAGAGGACAAAAATTTATTTGGAGGAAAAATATGGAGAGAGCTGATGGTTGAGGATTTCGGAGACGGGTGAGGAGCACGGCCAGGGTTTCGAAGATAGGTGGGGAGTGTTCAAACAAAAGTCACTCGAAACGTCGTCTAATTAGCAGTGAGCTGAAAAAAAAACACCCAAAATGGCGGATTCAAGATGGCGGCCATACAAATTTCGTCGGTGTCTATCTCGGAGACTATAAAAGGTGGAAGAGTGATTTCTTGGAAAAAGATGATCAAGACCCGAAGATCTATTTGGTGAACAGAAAACATGGAAGAGTGGTTTCTTGGAAAAAGGTGATCAAGATACCAAGATCTACTTGGTGAACAGAAAACACGCGGTTCGCTTTAGCGAGCCGCGCACCCACGCGCCCTACTAGTATTATTATAATCTGGTTCCAATTTCGGTAAATTGTATTTAAAAGTATGAATCCGTTTCGAATTTTCAGAGGTAATACGCTTTTTTGGTAATTTATCAACATATTTAGTGATGAAATCCCACTGTCGCGAATGATCACCAATTCCCCAAAATAAATCAAAAATCTTCTTTCGAGTCTCTTCTGAAATTTTATCATAACATTTTTGACGGCAATTTTGAGAACAAGCCCAAGTAGCACACGAAGGCTGCTTAGCAGCTGAATAACGAATTCCCGTCACGCTTAAAGCTGTATAAAAAAGCTGCATAAGGGCTGTATACGGCCGTATACAGCTCTTATACCTCTTAAATGGGCACAAATTATACAGCCTTAAGTTGAGTAAAAGATTACAAGTTACTCTTTATTCAGCAAATATGTCACGTGACGTAAAAGTGAAGTAGCAAACCATAGATAATACAAATCTAGCAAATTAATATACTTCGTGGAGTGAATTGAATTTGATTGAATACGTATGGTTATATATTCAAAGTTAAGTGCATTGTTTTCATATTTATAAAAGAAAAATGATTGGGAATGTAATTTTACTGACATTATACATATATATTACCTAAGAAAATTTTAGTGCGCCACGAAAATATTCGGTTTTTAATTAGTTTCGTGATATAAATAAGCCGTGATGAAAACTTGAATTAACAATTTTTAGTGCTTTGAAAAGAATTATAAGATAAAAAGTTGTTATTATGATATCGGAAGTAAAAACTAATGCAATCCATTCCTAATTCATACACAAAACATCATAAAAGTTGAAAAATGAATCAGTATATTTATATAGGTTATGAGGTTATACAATAAAATGGTGGATTCATGTTAAACTGCGACGTGAATAGTTAAAACTCTGATATTCAGCAATAAGCTTCATAATAGTTCACACGTGCCCCCTTAATAAGTCAGTGTAATAAGAGTTCACAAATACCTTCTTATACAGCATTTGGCGTAATTTTATCCACTAAACAGCCCTTATTCAGCCTAAGCTGTTTAAATATCACTGACAGCTATTATGCAGCTGTAGGATCACCAGTGTACTCTTAAAAGAGTCTTAATACGCATAGAGTTTCAAATAGGTCTAAAAGTGAGTATTTATACAGCTATCTGTGCTACTTGGGAGGTGGTTTTAACTGCTTTTTAGGGTTTATTTTTCCTTTTCTACTAGTATACTCTAAACCTCTGTTAAGTTTATATTTTCTTTGGTTATCTTTCCATTCTTGCCTAAATATTTCCCTCAATCTGCCTTTATCTTTTCTAACATGTGAAAGTCGTTTTTGTCGTCTACTTGACTGACTCTGAGTACTAGATGCAGATTCCGTTTCTTCTGCATTAGAAAAAGGAGTCATAGGACTACTACTTATATGTGTCGGACTAGTTCTGCTGTAAAACGAAATAGCTGGCGAAGGCGTAGGTGTTACAATTTTAATATTTAGTCCAGTTGCCGAAATAGGCGTGGTATTTCTTGAATTTTCTATAACAGACGGTGATGAGACTCGTTCACTATTAGTGCACGTTGGCACTGATAGTGAATCCAATATGTCGTCAGGAAATATTGAAGCGTTGGATGGCAAATTTTCTAGAATTCTTTCGTTATCTTCAAAGTCAATATTATCAAGTATTGATAGTTGTTCTTTGGTGTAATCAGCACCACTAGGTAATGGTGACTCTGAAAATAAATGATTTTGATTAAAAAAGTAACAAGCTAATTATTAAAATAGAAAAAAACCCGGCTGCTTTAAAGAATATCAACTGAATAAATATATTTTCATAATCACTTTTTCAAATCCTTTAATTTCATACCGCACTCGATAGAATTTGAAGAAAAAAAATTTTCGAAACCCACATTATGGCGTCCAACATCCGCGATTCTGAATTTTTAAAATTTTTATGTTCTTGTTGACACTCGCGCTGGCATGGCAAATCTAACGACGTGCCACTTATCAAAATCGGCCCAAGCGTTTGGTTTCTAGAGTGCCTCAAAGGAACAAACTTACATACATAGACTGATAAACACATTATCACTCCTTTGCGTTGCGCAGTCGGGTAAAAACTAGTTTTAGGAAGAGCTCATATTTTATTCATTGTTTTTTTAAGTTTGCATGTATGTGTAATCGTATCTAGAGAACCTAAAATAAACCTAATTTCAGTCGACAATAACGTGAATACTGAGCCATGTCGTCATTTAGTGCATCGTATACTGATCTAACTTAAGTTGACTCAATACAACATGTACATGAACCCATATCAGACAAATAAAAATATTTTAATTATTATCTGGATTGCTATGTTGTTAATTTATCTAAATTAAAGCTTAAATAATAAAAAAAACTTACCGTTTCCATGATAAGTTCCTTCTGACTGCTTACATTCAAGATTTTTGTTTACATTTTCATCTGGTAAACATTTCATATCTAGTAAATTAAGCATACGTCTTGCTCTAGTATTTCGTAGTGACCTCTCCATGCTGAATACTGCTCTAATAAAGATATTAAACTTAAATGATCGTAAATTAATAACCGGAAAAATAAACACGTAAAACGTTCTCTCGCGCGGCGCGAGCGCTGTAAACTGGTGCGACTTGTACTTGTACCTTTCCGCCCGCACCACCCCGCTGGGCCCGCTCAACGTATACAGGAATCTTGTAGTCACCTACAAATCAATACAATACAATACGACGAATACAAATCGTAAACAGCTCAACTTGACTCAGTATACGTTAGATTATCTTTGTATCTATTTGAGTTTTTTGAAGTTTTGTGACCTAGGCAGGTAGATAAGGTCTTATAATGATCAAATTAATCAAAAACTCAAAATACCTAAAAGTGCTAGTTGACTCACTATATTTAGGAGCCATCGATATGATGCCCTCCCATAGTTTTTGTAGAATCTTTTATTTTTTTTAAACAATCTCTATACTATGTCAGTAAAGTGTTCCTATTTCGCTTCAATTCTTCCATAGTGCAGGGTATTTAAAAGTTGTGTTTAGGCGTTTCAGGCGTCATTGACGTTATTTCGTTTTTATGCCCTTTACGTTTTGGATCCCATATATCTGGCTCTCCTTGCATCAACTCTATAAACTCGAAAACGCTCTCGTTACTCCACTCCATTGTTAGTTTGTACTTTGTTTGGATGTTTACGCACGACAGCTCTCTACGGCGACCTATATACACTGTAGTCTTTGACGGCGACGCTCGCGCAACTGGGCTTCGCGCGGTGTGGCAGACACTCAACCATTTGGACTTTGATCCCTTTGATGTGCGCTAGAAAAACCGACACGGACCGGCAAAACGCACTTAAATGATCAAATATGTGAATAGTATAAAATGCCGGTGCCACACATGTGAACACTTATTTGATCACTTCTTGAAACTTATATTTATTTCTATGTACTCTATTATCGCAGTTGTTACGTCACAAATAAGTAATAAAATTCCATCTAAAATCGCTCCTGAAATTAAAATCCAACCGAGATGAAAATTCATCTCCTGATCTCCTCGCCTAGATGACAATCCAGTAGACTCTTCCCCTTCAACAGGCAATCTGCTATCGTATTGTAGCGACCCGGTAGATAAAAGGTGCGAATGGCTACATAAAGACTCGCCTCGAGCATTAGTATATATTAAAGAATATATAAATGATAATGACTTATTAAAAATTAACTAGTTTAGCCAAGTTTATATAATTTTGCAAATAAAATTATTATTATTATTTCTCCGGTGGGTTTCTAGGAGCACTACTGACCTCGTACCGCCCTGGCTTCGCAAATATGAAACTACCGTCTTGTTGTCGGACTGAATTATTATGGACTGACCTCGAATCACATCCCGGAACTCGCTTAGAGCTATATCAACAGTGAAAAGCTCTTTCTTGTTTATATTCCATTTTGTCTGTTCTTTCGTCCATACCCCTGAGAGGTGATAGTCGCTGAGCTGATCGCCTCAGCCTTTGTCAGAGGCACCTGTATTTACAAATATCTCCGGCTCCGGCACAAAAATCATCCACCAGACCCATCAACGTCGTCGAGAGCCTGTGAAGAAATCGCGACCCGATTCGATTTGGCTGATCTTGAAAAAAAGCTTTGGACCGGCTTTCTGAAGTTCTCTGGAATACAGACAGAAGGGTAACGAGAGATGCAAAACCTATTCTGCCTATAAGAGCCGTCCTCATCTACTTAGACCACAACCCTTCCTCAGAACCTTCTGTAATTGAATCAGTAGTCGACCTACCTTTGCGACCGGAAATCTTTTGCTATCATATGGTCTTGTGAAGTTATGGGCGCCGGAGACGTCCTTTTCTTCTTTGCTTGCGATCCTTCCGTGGCTAAGGAAGTACTTTTTGTTCTACGATTTGTTTGTTCTGACCGATGCCTCAAAATGTGGACAATTAACGTGAGCTGCGCATGTGATACAGCCAGTCTTCTGGCATGAAGTAAGTTAGGCTCGGTTGCGCTCCATGACATTTGATGGATTTGGAAGGTACCTTTGAACGACCAACATTTTTTGCATTATTTGCATTAGCTATGTATTGAATTTCAGGTATATTGGTGTCATCAATACGAAAAATTTCAATGCCTTTGCAATTTTTTGTCGATGTTTGATATATCTTTTCCTTTCGCAACAACATTGTCACGTGTCCTTTTAATACAGCCGCCAATCCGTCAGGTGCACCCTTGTGCACCTGACGGGATTGGTTGACGGTAAGGACCGTGCCCTGCTTCATTGAAATGCCACAAGATAGTCTCTGTATTTGAAAGGACATGGCCAGAATTGGTATGGTGCTGTGTCCTTGCAAAAAATATTCTGTTCATTGACATACAGCTCGTCATAATAAAGCTTACAAGTATATATGTGTTTACAATATCGTTAAAGTTTAGTGATCAGAGAACAAGCGAGAGACACTATGACAGGATACAAAAAAATATACTAAAATATTAATTGTGTATACTGTAATTGAGATTGTTGGGGTTGTATCTGTTGTAATCAATAAATGAAATAAATCGAACAGGCTTGTTTTAAATATTATATTTATATTATAATTGCATTTTTTAAACATAAAAATAAAATAACTTTATTCCGAGCTTGTCTAAATACTGCACTTGCATATCTTCTTCTTCCTCTGAGGAGGATAATGGCTCTGCAACACTGTGATTGGCAGTAAATGCTGGAAGTAAACCCAGAAACTCTACTCATTTTTGAATAAATTAGTTAACAATTCCTGGGTTTACTTCCGGTAACGAAACATAACCGGACTTGGCATTTGCTGCAAATGACAGTCGTGAGCTTAGAGCATAACCTGCACCGACCCTGAGAATTATGAAATGACCCACATTGTCAAATCGCGAGGACTCAACGGGAACTGGCTGTATCGCTTTTTGTGGTCGTTTTTTGATGTCGAGTGGGTCAATCACAGCACGTCTATTCTTTTTGAGTCCTTCATAGATTTTGTACCTAAAAGGCTTCAAGGGCATAGCCTTTTTTTATTTTAGTACAATCATTTCTGTAAGATAGCCATGCATTGTTGATGCATATATCAAGCAGCTGGGCTAATATGCCGATATACCAACGTCGTGTCTTGAAAGGAGTTCTGTATAGCGAGATGAGCATATCCGCCAAATCTACATCACCCAGTGACCACCTGACCAACGTTACGACTTTGTTGTCATTCCAACGCACAACTGCCAGGCGATTTTTTCACAAACTGCTTGGTCATAAGCTCCTCGAGGCTTTTTCTTTATTTCTTTTTTCGTACGTAAAACTGCATCTGCTCCTCTCAGTCTATTTTTTCTAATGGTGCCCAATCCAAAAATGCCGTAGTTTTCTCTCAGTATGTAGAAGAGTTCTGGGCATGAAAAAAAATTGTCGCAGAATACAAAAGCTGGTATTTTTTTTATACTTTTGCACAAAGCAATGACTACTTGAGCTCACAAAAGAATTATTTACGTAAACATGCTTACACCTACAGGGACAGTGACGGGCCCATGATTACACAGACCCATCACTATCACTGCAGTCCACGACCTGGCCCCCCCTAGGGAAGACGAAATCCATTTTCACGTTTTCCACCCCCTCGAGCAAGCTTTTATCGGGCCGGTGAGCGGCGGGGCACGTCACTCGTGGAGCCACTGTCTTATAACAGAATAGCCTGGGGTATTCTGGGTGCTCCCCAAGAGAATATAGTCACTCCGTTTTACTCCCTCGTCTTCCCACCCAGATACGTGGGGTGCCGCCTCTCATAGTACCTCGGCACGTTCCTTGATGTAAAGTATTCCCCGCAGAGAACACATTGACTGCATATCATGATGGTAGTCAGCAGATATACTTTTTGACCTATATTTTAGGCAACAATTGGGCACAAAACCATTTCCTCCACCAGCATTTACAATAATCCATCTTGCCCCCGCTGAAATACTTTTAGATGGACCTGCAATATCTTTACTTTGCCAACACTTATTTACAGAACATGAACCGTATATATAGCTTTCGTCTAAATAAATTACATCTAGTTTGTCAGGTTGATGAGATTCACGGTTCTTCTTCATACGCTCTAAATACCTGAATCTTTGTATCTTGATGTCATGACACAAACTCAAAGCCAATATTTTTCAGAATAAGCCTGTAAAAAAAGCATAAGATAAAAAATTTAGAAACTTTATAACTACAACATGTAAAATTAGTACATACATAATATATCAATGATTCTCTGCCCCCATTGAAATCAATTTCTTCCCTAAGAGTTTGTAATAGTTTCCTCAGGGTTGGAATTTCTTTCCTTACAGTATAAAATTCTTTTATTTTATTTCTGATCAGTTCTAAATCAAAACTGTCCAGATTTATTTTTTTCTTTCCTCCTTTCCTCCTTTTACCGGGTGTTGAGAACACACCGCCGTTTACTCTTCCTTCACCAATAATTCTTCGTATGGTAGAGGAAGAAACCCCTGTAAGTAATAGTTCAATAACATACTCGTAGAATAGGATAGAACACAAATCACAATACCTATAATACCTTATTTGATATCATTAAGGGCTTTGTTTTTTCTTTTAATTTACGGAACCCTAAATTACTTGAATAAACAAACTGAAATGATTGTATAGTAAAATAATACTATGATTAAAATAATAATTGTCTAGTTTGGTACTTAGAAAAATGTAATGTATGAGAATATATAAAGTAAGCAAGACTGACAAGTCAAGATACTACAAACGAAAAGTAACCTTATAAGGTTGATATCGCGTCCTTGTAATTTTGTGCTCATTTGTGTGCTTTATTATTTTCTCAATTCCGTCAGTATTTTCCTGTAGACAATGAGTTAAAATTATACAGCATGTTCGGTAAAACGTCACGATCCCGTTGAAGTGTGTTAATTCTTCTTCACCTTCAAAAGTGATTTTTCCGGGCAAAATACGATTAATGGTTCTGCACCGACTATACAAAATAATGTTGATAATACAAAATAATGTTGTTGTAATATCTAAAAAGCATTCTTTTAACTTTTCTTTGTGGATGATACAATGAAAAGGGTATACTACCAATACATTACAAAGTATAATAATACTTTTTTTTATCTTTTTTTGGTGCATCCTTTTTCAAAAATGATTTAGCATTTTCAGCGACTTCGCTTTGATAACAGAGCCAACTTTTGTTGCAATATTGTTTTGGTTTTATATATTTATTTCTTTGATTTGCTGTGTTTAGTAAAGTTTGTCTGCATTGTTGACAAGATTTACAGATTTTTTCAAGCATTTTGTCAAGACCAATCTACAAACACTTTCCCTGTCCCGCATCTTCTTGGGGTTGAATTTCGAGACACAAATCTTAATTAAAATGTATTTGTTCAGGAATATCAGAAGTTTAAGAATAGAGGTGTTGCAATTTTCTCTTAAAAAAAAATTGCAATTTTTTTTTTGCAATGTTGACAAGATATTGAAAAGTATGGTTTAGATTCTAGACCAAACTTTTTAAACAAAACATGCCAAATTGCTTCCACACCCTCTATGGTTCTGATCAGGTTTGTGATTGATGGTACAGTTGATTCAATTAATCGTATTGTTAGCGACAACGGATGTTGCACGCGCGGAAGTCGACGCCAGCGCCACTTTGGCAGCTGTCAGAGGTCGAGACGTCAGCGCCGCGTGCTCGAAAGGCGGGAAAGATGGCGGCGTTTGCCTCGGTGTGGGCAGTAGGCCGCGACTCACTTTTGGCTGAGTCTCCGGGAACGACACACGGGTTTTACTAAAGTTGTAATATGGGTTATTGGGTTTTGCTAAAGTTGTACTATGGGTTTTGTTAAAGTTGTGCTATCTAAGGAATAAATATGTAATCATTAGTATCTCGGCTTGTTTGAATCTAATAGTATTTTATTCCCTTGAACTCTTTTTTGTATAAATTTTACACTTTTCAAATTTTTTTTGCTTTCTTTCCATAAACCATGGTGGGGTGAATTAAATTTGACTGTTCCCTTAAAAATTTTACCGTCTGAGATATCTAAAGAACACACATTTAATTAGAGTCAAACAAATTATTAAGCAGAAGCGTAATATCTATCAGTTGTCGTCATTCCTCTGGCAGATCTCTTGGGGTCAGATAGTCAGTAACAACCGCAACACTGTGGCTAAAAATCATGTGCTCCTCAGTAATTTTATGTAAAACTTAAGTTCCCCATATGATTTATCAGCTCCATCAACCTTTTGATAGTACTCCCACTTAACAACTTTTTCTTTATTTTTTGTCGTATACACATTCCAGGGAGAACGCCTTGTGAACCGCGTCTAGCCCGGCCTGCGTGCAGTTGCAGCACGAGGGGGATTCTCCAACCTTCGGGCAATTTGCCTTCAGGTGGTCACCCCACAGTGGCTGCATCTCACCTGCATCAATTCATCACATACAAGACACAAGTTACTTGCATCTTCTGCATCGTCATTATCGTCATACCGGCATAACTCGTCTGTATTCACGTCTGACGTCGAAGTATAAATTGGAGTCCTGCAGAATTTTCTTCTTAACCTTCTCACGACTGACCTTCTGTGGCGTGCTCTTCTTTCCTACTCCTTTTCCTTTGTTTTTGATAGCTTTTGCCTTTGATTGGGGTAGGTGTTAAAACCGTTGCGTGCTGTTACTTTCTGAGGCACCTGAATGAAATTTTGAATACTTGGCTGATTCGTAGATGTTGATGGTATATCAAATTTTTTTTTTTTGTTCATTCTGAGCACCAAAGTGGTGCTCAGTACAATTACAATCTAGCCTAAGTTAATTGACTAATTAGTAATTTTAATTTAACCTAAACTTCTAAATTACTATCTTATATACTAAGAGATTGTCCAATGACGCATCTTAGTCTTTCTTTATAATAGTCTTTAGAGACACTTTGTTCATGAGTTCTTACAGGCAGCACTTTCACTACACTATCACTATAATAACTCAAATGGTTTTGTTCGTTTTAATCTCCTCACTAGCTCCGTTACGTCAAGCAGCTGGATTGCCTCAACGTTAACGTGGTGGTGAAGCCGTTGTTCGTGGGCTTCGGCAAATTTTGATATAATTTTATCGACAAATTCAATTTGGTATATCAAATGGAGACAACCATGCAGTCGCAACGATTTTATTTATTAGTTTATATATAGGAGCTATAAATGAAAATAGGATTAATTTGAAACTTATTGGACTTTAGTTTATATTGTCTGAAATAATAAACCTGATAATTAACTGAAATAATAAGATCACAAAACTTCAAGATATATCTACTGCTGATGTCTCGGTTTGAAAAGCAGATAGACCAAAAATCATTTAAACACGATTAAAACATTAAAAATTAAGCTTAAAAATGTGATTTTAAATTAATTTTAATTTAAGTTCCTGTAAAATAATTGTAGCTTGCGTAATTTTTACAATTTCGGTATCACCACTGATTTAAAATGTGAGCATTTTCTAAGGTTGCCATCTAAGATTGGGACCAGGTAGGTAAATGAGTGAACGACCCGACAGTTGGTGTTAGACTGATTTATTAGTATAGTGGTATTACAAGACAATATGTATGTACTTTATGTACTTATAGGCAAAACTCCTTCCTCCAACTTGAACACAGTCGACAACGTTTTAAAAAGTGTGACTGAAGCTACTTGAATACTCTTGCTTTATTTTTCTTTCCGCTTCTGCAAGTTTTTCTCTTAAATCTGTTTCGCTGTTGCTTTCCTTTGCGTACACCAGCTCTTTGTAAAAACCCCAAATAAAAAAGTCGATGGGGTTGAGATCTGGTGAACGCGCAGGCCATTCGATCGGCCCTGCACGCCCAATCCATCTTCCTGGAAAAGTGGCGTTTAGATGTTCTCTTACTTGTATCGCATAGTGACAGGGCGCGCCATCTTGCTGGAAAATCATTCCTTGTCGGATCTGGAGGTTTACATCAGCTAACAACTCATAAAGATTGTTTTGCAAAAAATTTAAATAAATGTCACCATTCAACCTGGCCGGTAATTCAAAGGGCGCAAATAATTCTCCATTTAAGACCCCAGACCAAAGGTTGACACTAAAACCTTTTTGAAAATTTGACGCCCTTGCCAAATGTGGGTTTTCGATGGCCCAGCTATGGTAGTTATGAATGTTAAACACTCCAGTCCTTTCGAATCGGAACTCGTCGGTCCACAGTATTTTATTTAAAAAATCAGGGTCTTCTTGAGATCTTTGAAGCATTGTTTCACAAAAAGCCACTCTTCTTGGGTAATCAGTTTCATGGAGCTGCTGGACGCGCTGGATGTGGTACGCATAGAACCTTTCTGCTAACAAAAAAAAAACACTGCTGTAGTGAAGGTCTTACTAAATCATTGTCTTTATTGATTTCTTCGATTGCTCGGGCCTTGTCCAATAATTCATCAAATGACTTTATTGACGATCTAGGTACTTTTTCTTTAATGGTAATCTTCCGCTGTCTGAATACCATGTCGAGTTGTTGCTCCTCTGTATGTTCTGGCTTTGGTAACTGAGCTAATAACATACGCTTCTGTGCTATGAACTTTTCAGTCGGTTCGTTATGTTCTTGTTTTATGTTGATCACTTCTTGATAAATCATATAGGCCGGCTTCTTTGGTGCAAAACCTTGGCGGAGTTTCTTCTTGAAGTCGTCCCATTTAGTGACACCTTCCTTGATGCCTTGCCACCATGTTGCTGCATCCTTCTTTAACATCAGCGGGAGGCCGGTTATTGCGTCCTCGTCCGATATTTTTTCGACTTCTTTAAAAACTGACACTGCAGCGAGAAAGGCTTCCACAGCATTGCTATCTCTTTCGCCTTCGTAGAAGGTTGTGCAAGTCGCGAAAGACCCTTTCTTGTTGCCTCCTCCAACTGCCGCTAGTAGGGTCTTGAATTGTTCTTCAGATAATGGCATCTTTCCGGTTTTCTTTTTTGGAGTCTTAACACGGAGAGTGGTAGTTCGTCCCGATCGTGTAACTACAAATTTCGGCTGCGGTACAGAGCTGGATTGTCTTCGTTCGCCCTCCAGAGTTGCGGATTTTTGCCGTTGGGCGCCACTTGTAGTGAAGGTGATGGGGTATTTCTTGTATTAAAACACCTTTGTCGCCGGGAGATAGGTTTATTTGTCGTGATTACAAGCAAGAGGTAATACGCCTAGGATACGACTAGGTGATCGCGCGTGGCATAATGCACACTAGTTGTAGGTAATCCGAATGTGCTGCGGTAAGTAGTTGAGGGTGTTCGGCTGTAAGCCAAAGCGCCGTCCAAGCTGACTCACCGAGTACAGGTGGATTTTGAATGTCCAAAAAATTTACATAGCAAAGACTTATACATTAGCCTACAACCAGCATTAGTGGTATTTAAAATACGCCATCTAGTGGCAACTTAAGTAGACTTCGTTCTTACACTGCTAAGTACCTATCACAAATTAACTGGTTACAGCGTTGCCTTTTATTTGTTATCCAAAAACAGGTAATTTCACTGTCGCGTTTTAGGGGCAACAAAAAGAATTAGTAAGGTAGAACGTATTTAATAATTTTGATTTACAATTAATTGGAATTTTCTATTAAAGTGCGTAATTGAAGTTACAAAAAAAATATCTAAATCTGAAATACGCGGAGAGCCGGGTCGTAGGTAGGTATGCACTATACAATCTTTAATTAGTAATTTAAGTAGTGCGAAAAAAATGCCACTGCCCTGGATGTTGTGCTCGCCGTCGCCGGGTAGTCTTCATCCTCTCCAGGTGTAGTCAGATAACCTCGCGCAGGTCGAGGTAGGTGCAGGGAGTAAGAAAGAAAGAACCCCGATATCGGGGTAATTACTTTTTATTTAATAATCACACACTGGTAATCACTCTTTGATTATTTCTCTTCTTTTGTTAAAATTAAAGTGTAAGTAAAATGTCTCAGAAATTAAAATCTTTATATGAGTCGTCTAGTTGCAAATCCCGCTAACCATCTTAGGCTATATCTTCACTTACCATCAGGTAAAATCACAGTCAAGTGCTTGTCTATGTAAATATTAAAAAAAAAAAAACGACTAAAAAAGGAAGAGTTGTGAAATCTCCGAGATTTCTGAACTGATTTGGGTACTTAAATCTTTTTTATTTTTTTAATCAAAGGAGAAACTTTGTCAGATGGTCTTATTAAAATTTTAGGTTCCAAGTCTTAAATCTTGACGACTACCGATTATGAATAAATTTTACAGGTAATCTATATTCAGGAAATTTTTTCAAAATCCTGGCCGTTACTCGTATATCGCTTTGCACAAATTTTTCTTCCAAAACTATAGTAGTATAAGTCAATGTAAATTTAAAGTCACAAAAACTTGACTTAAATGACTCGTCACCGGAGGCACAGAATTAAATCATACTATTAGGTTGACATCATCAAAGCCGTCTTCACAGAGGTCGCTTTGTACTTCTGCTATATTATCCTCGTCAAGATCTTGCTCATAAGACCTGTCTTCCACTGTTTTATAGAATGATAAAGTTTGGATGTCTCTCCATTGTTCTCCGTAATGTTCTTTTAGTAGATTTGAAACATCGGTGACCTTTCCTTTCTTTGGAATTACCTGGTTTGCTGGAATAATAACTGGAGCCAACATAGTGATGCTCTTATTTTTCTTTGTTATTGTTTTCTTTACGTTTATGTCAATTTTATAGGATAGTTCTCCTTGAAGCAATAAATTATTTATTTTGGAACGTGTCAAGAGAAACCTTTTACACTTTTGGAACTGTAGATGCCAGCTGGTGGTTGGCTTGATAATTGGTGCGTAGGCTGATTTCCAATCTCGTACTGCAATTCTATCTAAAGCAGTCAATGTACAATATTGACTTATTATTTCTTGATATTGTTTAGGTGATGAAATGACTTCTTGCTTCTTCAAATCTTTCTCTATTTGAGCAAATACACGGTCGGGTGGAATAAAAGAGTGACCTACTACAGGAAAAATTATTTCTACCCTTTTGATGTGTCTGGGTGCTTCTGTTGTCAACCACTTTCCAAGCATGGCTACCATGCCAGTATTTTTATTTTGCCCAGAACAGCCGTCTGCTACTATTCTGAACACTTTAATTTCTTCTTTTATATCCAAATTAGTTATAAAGTGATGAACTGCTGAAATAATTTCATTACTACCTTTGTTGTGTATGGTTTCATTCCAGGTATATGCAAATACGTTTTCTTTGGTTAATTTTGCTTTAGAGCTACCAACTACTATAGTGAAATTGTAGAAATTATATTGTCGGCCATAGTAGGCGGACTGATCTGGCACTTTAGGAAGCCCTAAATTTTTTTGACAGTCGAAGCTCATTGTTAGAAGATCATTTCTTTGCTCCTGCAAGATCTCGTAGAATGCTTTGTACCTCAAACGGTGAACTCTTTTTTCAATTATTAATTTATTTTTGATCTCAGGATTTGTTTCTTTTTTAATGTTCTCATCTAACAGCAAACAAGTCGAACAAACATCAGACCTGGGTGTGCCAAAACCAATATTATAGCAACAATAGCAACAATTAAATATATTTCTAAAAAAATGCTGTTTTACTTCTAAGAGAGACGTCTAACGTTACCTACCGCTTCATAAGGAACTATATTATAGTTCCTTATGAAGCGGTAGGTAACGTTCGAGACGAGACGAAAGGAAAGACGTCTCCAACCGTTGTAGGTAATCGAGTCCCGGTGCATTACATTTTACGTACGACCCTCGTTTATGTTTATGTATTATATGTTTATGTATTAAGATTTTATTTAATTTCATTTTATAATGTTATGTATAATTTATTTAGTTACTTATATAATTTGTAATATACAGGGCGTCCCACGGCTATGCCACATGGAGGGGAAGTACCTTAAATATTGTAGATGGAACATTTTACTGAAAGAAGACTTCATTTTAATTTAAAAAACAATTTAAACTGCATTCATAGATTTTTAAATAATTGCCTGGTTGAACCGGGACTCGAACCCGCTATACGAGAAAAAAAATTAACCTTTATCTTTATCATACCGATCGGAAGGCTTCATCATAAGGATTATTTTTTGTTAAATAACATAGCATGAGAAATAAAAGGAAGACCATGAATTTTAGCCTTTAATGTAAAATTTTGTTCTGAAAAATGAAAAGCTGACGTTGGCGTATCGCATCGACATACAACTGACATGACCTATTACTAATGAGTACCCACTTGAGAAGTACGCATCATTTCCCGATCCTTACTATCCTTACTAATCCTTACTTATATTACCTATAAATGCGAAAGTGTGTTTGTTTGTTGATTTATTGGTTTGTCCTTCAATCCCGCTGCAACAGTTTGCAGCGGGATTGAAGGACATATCGATACGCCAATGTCAGCTTTTCATTTTTCTGAACAAAATTTTACATCAAAGGCTAAAATTCATGGTCTTCCTTTTATTTTTCATGCTATGTTATTTAACAAAAAATAATCCTTATGATGAAGCCTTCCGATCGGTATGATAAAGATACAGGTTAATTTTTTTTCTCGTATAGCGGGTTCGAGTCCCGGTTCAACCAGGCAATTATTTAAAAATCTATGAATGCAGTTTAAATTGTTTTTTAAATTAAAATGAAGTCTTCTTTCAGTAAAATGTTCCATCTACAATATTTAAGGTACTTCCCCTCCATGTGGCATAGCCGTGGGACACCCTGTATATTAAACATACTTAGAATTTAAGAAAAATAGATAGTAAATATTAGCTTAGTCCGCTAGATGGCGCCAAGCGTTACATCACAACTACCAATTTTTACAAACTAGCAATTTTTAAAAAATTTTTACATTTTAAATCAGTGGTGATACCGAAATTGTAAAAATTACGCAAGCTACAATTACACTGCGCAACAAATTTCGAAAAAAATTGAGTACCCATTTCAATTTTTCCTGTTTATGTATTCATACACATTGCTTAATAAGAATGCATACTTAGTTTTTTTCTATCACGTCTTGTTTTTTAGGTACATGGTAATAAACAATTTACTAGTACTGAAATTAAAAATTAAATACATATACACATTTTATTATTAAATCATCAATAATTCGAGTAAAATTTATTCTTAATATATTTGCACACATTAAAATATAAAATAGACGATAAAAAGTATTATATTATACACAAAAAATAAAAAATATTTAACTTTTCGCTTTATGTTAGGAAGTATTTTCTTACGTTAAACGTCAGCAGTCATCTCCTAACATAGATGTATCCTAATGACCTTGAAACCATTCTTTAAGCCTCCTTTCATCCTGGGTAAGCCGATTCACTGGTTCAACACCCACAAATTTAAGATTTATGGAATAAAAAGAGAAATGGATATGGAAAAAATTAATTTTTAATGTCATCCAGCAACCAATCTTTTATATTTTTTTAACAAATAATTCACCAAGAGTTTCACGTTTTCAGCTTTGAGAGTACCTTAGCCACCTTCCTGTGCAACCTTCTATCACAGCTTTTAATTATTTCCATGTACATAAATCTTTGTCATTTGGTTTTTTAATCGTAAAGTTTGTTTTACGTTAATGGATGCATTTGTGCCCTTATTTTTAATATTGCGTAACTTAATTTCGAAGAAAATAAGTTACGCAATATTTAAATATAAAAAATCCTTCGCTTTTCATCCATTTCCTTCAAAAATTCTTTTTTCTTGAGACTTAAGAATGTGACGTAACCACACACGCTACCAATACTTGTTTTTTTTATTTCTGCGCTGGCGGTGACTACTTTTTCCAGTATTTATTTAAAAAATAATACGATTACACTCTTAACCAATTAATTACAAAGGTACCAATGTGAAATGAACTTATTTTGTCAACAACGGTAAAGTTAACTTGTATGGGAAAAATGAGGGTATGAAAAAATTTAACGGTGTGTACCTCAAAAACTAGACGTGATAGAAACAAAAGATATGCACTGTCTACATACTATGACTAATAGAAAACTAAAATAGCAATCAGTTTTTCGGGTAAACGATAAACGCATCCTCCCCCCCCCCCCCCCCCCCCGCCCTAGTTATCGCCAAAAGTGGAAATTTCCATATATATAAATCAAAGTTTTCCATTGGGCTTCTTGCAGTTGTTGACCCTGATTATAAATTTACTTAAGGTCAGGGGGAGTAAGAGAAACGGTGGGGTAAGAGAAACACTAAGCGATATCTAACAAACTATGCAGTTTATCGATATTTGCTCTCAGTCGATAAAACAGTATTGTCGAAGTGCTTTCAATTTTTTGACATAGATGTCGCTGCGATAATTCTACTAGGTAATATTTAAGAAAGAAATTTGACATTTTTCAAAACTCAAAACACGAGTTAGACGCGGTTATATTTATTGCTTGTTTTAAAGTGATTTTATAGAGTTTTTAAAAGTTTTTTGCGGTAAGTACCTTGAATAATGTATAGATTTAATGTTCCAATTGTATTTTCTGTCTAAAACGTTCAGCTAATTAATTTATGACACGGTAAAGATTCTAGTCATTAAAAGTCTCGAGTGGGAAAGTGAAACAGAGATGAGCGGGGTAAGAGAAACATATGTTTCACTTACCCCATGTCAGAGATTACCAACCTTTTTTAAATTGTATCTTATTAAAAAAAACTAATATTTGATTATAGGCCGTTTTGTGTCTGACACAACAGTCATTATGTTTGTTCAAGCGTCATTCAAAAACAACTGGACTAATTTACTTATTTTGATGAAACTTATCACACATATAGAATCATCTGTACATAATATTATATTCGTTGTATAGAATTAATTTATGTTTTTATTGACAGTAAGACGTAGTATATTTAATTTTATTCCCATAATTATTTCGATAAAATTTGAGGGAGCTGCTAGCTATAAAAGAGTTAATCTATTAAATATTTATAAGGAAAAGGTGACTGACTCTGGCTAACTGATCTATTAACGCACAGCTCCAACTACTGTACGGATCGAGTTGAAATTTTGCCTACAGATTGCTATTATGACGTAGGCGTCCACTAAGAAAGCATTTTTGAAAATTTGACCCTGTAGGTGTAAAATAGGGGTTTAAAAATCAAATTTGAGCGAAGCCGCGGGCAAAAGCTAGTTTGATATATTTGTGTTTTAATATCTTCCAGGTAATGTAAAATGCCCCGTCAGTACACACGGAAAACTGATCGAGCACCTTATACCGATGAAAAATTGCAAGAAGCTATACAGGCGGTCAAAAATGGAAGCATGACTGCGTATGTTGCTTCCAAGCAGTTCGCCATTCCTCGACCAACAATAGTAAATCGCTTATATGGACGCAGAGGAATAAAATCGAATACCTTGGGTAGGCGTACGATTTTGCCACCTATGATTGAAGAATCATTAGCTTATAATCTACACATAATGGAAAAGTATGGGTTCGGGTTGACAAGAAAAGAAATATTAGAAAATACTATGAACGAATTAAATTTACATGACAAACCTGGCCATATCTATAATTTAGATGAAACCAGTTTCAGTAAGGATCCCAGTAAATCAAAGGTTGTGGGTCTTAAGGGATTCACGTCAACACGTACAATTTCATCACCTGGAAAGGACAACACAACCGTTCTCTTAGGATGTAACGCACTAGGTGAAAAGCTGCCTCCGCTTATCATATACAAAGGTAAGAATGTCTGGGATGATTGGACATCTCAGGAAGCCTACCCAGGGACAGTATATGCGTCAACTGCAAACGGATGGATGGAATCTCACGTATTTGAAACTTTTTTTGATAAAGTTTTCTTACCAACCGTTGGACAAAAACGGCCGATTTTATTAATATATGATGGCCACAGTACTCATGTGGGTATTAATATAATAGAGAAAGCTCGTGCAGCTGAGATAACAATTATTAAGATTCCACCGCATACTAGTGATGTTCTTCAACCACTAGATCTGTCTGTCAATAAATCTTTTAAGGACAAATGGGATATTGCCTTGGTGAAATGGCAAAGACAAAATGTAGGGAAAGTTTTACCAAAAAAAGATTTTGTTAAGATGATAGGTCTAATATGGACTGCTATAGAACCTGCTGTATGTTCGGCAGGATTTCGAAAGGCTGGTATTTATCCGCTAAACAAAAATGCAGTACCACCGGAAAAATTTAATCAGATGCTAATGCAAGTATGGAATTCACAACAATCTGAGCCTGAAGAATCCAGCAAAAATGTTGGCTCAACGCTTTTTACAAACCAATATCAATTAGACGCAGCATCTTACGAATTGTGGCTTAATTTTTGTGATAATAATGATAATTTGAATCTTTTGTTTCAAGAGCAGGATGAACTTGGTGAACCTAATAATAACCAGCCAGTTCTCCTAAAAAAAATAGTATTGGATAGTATCAATAAAATGATTTCTGGTTCATATGGAGGCACATTACAGCAGAGTTGCAACGTTCTTCGCGAAGCAAACCATTTGTTGGAAAATAAACCTTCAACGAGCCATTCACTTAATGAACCATAAGGCCCAGCACACATGGTGAAACGCAACTGCAACGAAACCCTTTTGAAATTATAGGTTTGAAACCAGTTTCAAATGTTTTCCACACACGCCGCAACCTAAATATGATGAAATTAGTCACAATCATTCCGATTTTGAGACCAGACAGACGTCTCCAAAATGTCTAGTTCAAGTGATGAAGAAGTTGTGGTTCTGTATTTGTATCTTCGACAAAGAAGGAGGCGTAAAAGAAGAAGTATGTGGTTGCATCCCTACATTGAGAAGAATATCAACTGCCGTATGTTTGTGGCTGCTAAAGAATTTCAACAAACTGACAGAAAATTCATGGATTGTTATCGTATGAGCAAAAAGACATACCTTGAGCTTGTTGAAATAATGACACCTCAGCTGCAGAAACAGAATACTAACATGAGGGAATGTGTGAGTCCTCAAGAACGGCTATTAATAACACTTATGTAAGTAATTTAAAATATTTATTTATACCATTTATAAGAACACAAACATTTATTTTGAATGAAAATTAAATTGGTTTCCTTCTTGGTTTACAAGATTGTCTTCTGATGTAAAATTTGATGGTGTTTGTGTAGATACTCCGCTGAAGTCCAGAGGATTAGGTGTTGGTACTGGCTGCGCATATGAAGGACTAGCATACTCTGTATACTGCGATATCGGAGAATATATTGTTTGATAGGACGTTTCGTTATTTAATGTAATTGATTCACTCGTTGCTGCACTTTCAGGCGTAGGAGGAGTTGGATTCAATATGTCATCAATAAGGTTTAGTACACGTCTCTTGAATAATTTGAATTGTTGCAGATTCATTTCTCTTAATTCAGGTGCGAGACTATTTAAAAACGACATAACAGAGTCCGTGGACGTCTGAGATTCATTTATGCGAGTAGATTTCTGTTTTAAATAATTAATGAAATGCTTATCAGTTTCGTGCAATGAAGATTTCTTTCGCTTTGGGTTTGAAGAATGATGAGCGGAATCATCATGAGTACCAGGAGGGCTAGGCTCGTCTACATTACTGCGCTCAGTAGATTGCTCGAACTCGGTAGGCACATCGTTTGACACATCAGTTGTCGTATTCTCTCTTGAAGTAGTAGATGGCAAGTTCCCTGCCTCGTGCGGAATCACCGGTTTTACATATGGTATTAAAAATTGCATGTAATCGAGTAAATAGTATGGTTTCTTCTTTTTTATTCCAGAACCACTTGGCAAAGGTTTCAAGTGTCTCATAAAAACAACACGCATATTTCGCCATTTTTCTTTGCATACGGCACCTGTAACAAGATTTAAATAAAAAAAACATTAAAAAGCGTCTTTCAATGTTATCTTTAAATTTTAGATTTACTATATTTATATTCTTCAATATTTAAATGTTTTACTTGCCTATATACCTAGCTTTATTTGTTTTCAGGTATTTAGGAGGTACATCTACTACATATGTGGCATTGGGCTTATATTTCGCCAGAGGAGAATCCACAATTGCAAACATCGTGGCTGAGACTACTAAAAAAATATGGGAAACTTTAATGAATACATATATGGCGGTTCCAGACACAAATAAGTGGAAGCAAATTGCTGAACGATACTATACTTTGTGGAATATGCCTAATTGTTTAGGATCTCTTGACGGAAAACATTTTAAAATAAAAAAGTATCCTAATACAGGATCTGCAAATTTTAATTACAAAAATTACAATTCTGTAATTTTAATGGCATGTGCCGATGCTGATGGTTTGTTTACAATGATAGAAGTGGGATATGCAGGTAGAAATAGTGACGCAGGTATTTTCAGAGTTTCACATATGAAGCGTCTTATTGAGTCTGATGCACTTAATATTCCTGCACCAGCCCGTTTACCACTTGATGAAAATAATTACTCATTCCCATTTTACTTTGTTGGAGATGAAGCCTTTCCTTTGGAAAAATACCTAATGAGACCTTTTCCTGGAAGGAATGCCACCAACACCTCACGGGTCTTTAATTATAGACTATCCCGTGCAAGAAAAAGTGTTGAGTGTACTTTTGGCATGTTAACAGAAAAATTCATGTTATTCGAATCACCAATACGTTGCCGAAACCCTGAGGTGGTCAATAATATAATAAAAAGCGCTTGTGTCTTGCACAATTTTGTGAGATCCAAGGAAGGAATGTCATATCAGGCAACAAACATCAGCGGGGGAACAAGTCAACGACCTAATGGTATAATTCCACATGAGTTGATCCTAGGACCCAATCCTTCATCTTTAGCTTTAAGAAAATATTTGAATAATTACTTTTTGGCACCTCAGACAGCATTGCCTTGGCAATGGGCTTATTGTATTTAAGAATAATTAAATAAACAAAATAATCAGCTCACCTGTCATATTCATTATTTTTCCAATTTCAGCCCATGCTTTATCAGTATCATTCTTGCGAGAGTAGCTTGAAAATGTTGTATTGTACAAGCAAGGATGCTTCTCAACTTCCAATACGAATTGAATGTTTTTATTTTCGTCGTCAGCCATTTTGTCGAACAGAAAAGACGCCAAATTCGACACGAGTTTCCTGCACGCTGATTTCAAAGCAACTGATCTGCAACGCGTTTCAAAACGGTTTCAAACTAGTTGCGACGTGTGTTGTCTCTCAAAGGTATCTATGGCATAAACTCAAATGAAACTCAAAAGTAACTAGTAGTTGCAGTTTCGTTGCAGTTGCGTTTCACCATGTGTGCTGGGCCTTAGTGTCTAGTGTTCGAATTTCTCAGCATCATGATATATCACTTAAAAACAAATTCAACACTGCACCAAATTCGAGCTTACACAAAACTTGGGATACATATATTCCAAAAGTGGAAATTCTCGAAAACCGCGTAGTTGCATTTGAAGATCTTCTTCTTAAATCTGTAAAATGTGGAACTACTTCGAAAGCGAAAAAAAGGAAAATAGCTACGGGTGCCGAATTAATAACCAATGACGAAGTTTACGAAAGATGTAAAATTTTGGAAGCTGAAAAGGAAAAAAAAGTAAGGGAAAAACAACTTAAAGCAAAAGAAAAAGAAGAAAAAAGCAAAGCCAAAGAACTTTTAAAAAAATCTAAGCAAATTAAGAAGAAGGTTATTAATATTAAGAACGAAAAACAAAAAATATATATTAATCCATCGGACTTGTGTACAACAATCCAAGAAAAGACTGATACCATATATTCTAATGCTTTAAGACAAGAGAAGATTTCAAAAGGGAAAGGAGCAGGAAAAAGTACAAAAATTTCTAAGAGGGAAAACACTCTTCAAAATCCCCTTCCACCCAGTCCCAACATTTCTAAAGAATCAGAGCCAGGTACGTCGGGGATATGTACATTACAGAAAACTAAAAAACGAAATCAGATTGTAGTGTCTGATAGTTCTACTACAAGTATTTCTGATATAATGAGCGATCACACGGACTCAAGTATTTTTGACGTGGAGTCCGATAATCATGATGATGAAGAACGCGTTGAATCTGAAAGAAGCTACGAAAGATTGTCTATTACGAAAGAGTCTTCTCCACTCTGCTCTGACAATGTCTCAAATCTGCCTATATCAGAAGGTCAGCCAATTAATATATCAGGAACCTCAGTGGAGTTTCCTTTTCTTTCTTCAGACATCCCGTGCCTTAATTCGTCAGCTTCCAGAGACATTTCAGTTATTGAAAAATACGGTGGCAATAATGCATCTTGTTTATCTGAACAAGATGTTGCCCCTGTATCTAACATTGCACAGGTAACTTTAGCTTACTTGATAAATGACAAAGTTTTAGTGCGTTATTTTATAAAAAACAGATGGAAATATTACATAGGCGTAGTTACGGCGTGTAATGATAATGGAACCTATGAAATATCGTATTATACTACATTCCGCAACAAAGGGGAACTAAAATTCAAAATGCCGAAAAGAAAGGATTGGGATACGGTGCCGCAAGAATCTGTGGTGAAGATTATAGAAATAACCAAAGTTTCTGAAAACACTGAAGTATACACGCTAAGTTGCCAAGACGACATAATTTATTTTTGAAGATTTTTGTAAGAATGTGTTTTTTTGAGTGAAATCTAAAACATTTACCATTGCTGTCGATATAGATAGATCTGACCCGTTCCTACTTCCTTAAAGTCTTTGAGTAGCTCTTTACGTATGCTAATGTGGTTTAATCTTTATTTTACCTTCTCCAAAAGTTAATTTAAAAGAAAATGGACTTATTATTTTCGAATTTTCAAATGTTTATGAATGTTTTTGATATCCCTGGGAGGTTTCTGTTTCTTTAAGAATGATTTACGTTTACTTGGTGAATTTTTTAATATATGTATTCTATCTTTCTCAATTTTAAATTGGAAAGATAATTGTCGACATATATTTTTAGTGCCATTTACCAAATTAGTTTTATAATTTAGTTATTATTACTAGTGATGCAACGGAACTGGCATAACGGAAGCAGAAACGGAAACAGATGTCAAAAGTAAATCTTAACGGAAGCGGAAACGGAAACGGAAGCGGAAACGGAAGCGTTAACACTATGAAAAAAAAGCACAATTGTACATTTAAAACTTTTTTTATTAAATTTCTATGTTAGTAGTCAAAATTAAACAGCGGCAAGTTATATTTAATAAAGAGTAACTTGGCCGCTTTTTCGCCTTTCAGCCTATTTCGATGTTCTTCATATATTAAACCAGCTCCGCTAAATAATTGCTCGCTGGCTACACTGCTGGGGGTAGCTGATAAGTATTGGCGAACTATTGGCAAAATATTATTATATTTGTGCGCATTTCCATTCCACCACATAAGGGGATCCTCATGAAGAGGTAGCCTTTTTTCTTTCTTGTACTCCCGAAAGTGTGACTGTATCTTTAAAAGTAAATTGTCACCATCGTCAGCTGTAGAAGAGTCCTCCTCCTGGTCTTCATTTACACTTAACATCGATTCCAATATTTGCAATGATGCTGATGATTTGGAAGTAGAAGGCTGGACTTCAATGTCTTCAATTGCAATTTGAGTTCGGCTTCTTTTGGGGGAAGGTTCGCAGTCATCATCTTGGATGGAATTGGATTGTCTGGTTCTAATAGTGTTAATCGTCATATTAAGTAATTTAGATTCAACCTGCTCTGCAATGACGCTGGTGAAAAAATGCGATTTGTATCGCGGATCCAAATACGTCGCAATAGTGTATTTGTCGTCTTCGACCAGGTTTCCAAATCTTACACTTGAATTCAATTCATCGCGTAATTTTGTTATAAAATTTATGAATTGTTCTGAAGTATTAGGTTTCGTCTTTTCTTGTTGTAATGTGGTCTTAAGAACTTGAATTAATGGTATGACTGATGAAATACTGATTTGAGAACTACTTAGATTTCTTGTTATTTCTTCAAATGGCTGCATCAATTGCACAAATTTTTGAATATTCATCCAGTCTTCGGGGGATATCATCGCGATTGGATTTGCGCTTAGGTACAAGACAAGCGAATCTTTGAGTTTTGAAAACCTTGCCATCATGTAGAATGTGCTGTTCCATCTGAAATTAAATCAAATCAATTCAATTTTACTTGCTAGAAATATGATCAATAAATAGATGGTCACAGAAAATAAAATGTTAGATATTTCACCCAATGATGGCTTGCAAAAATTTATACAAAATTAAATGTCAAAATATTAGTTCTTTTCAAAATATAAATCCAAATTCAATTACCTAATCTTAAAAATATATTTATTTATAAGTACAATCAAAAAACTCCTATAACTCATAAAAACATTTGCTTATTAGTAATTTAATAGGTATTTATATTTACCTTGTAGGACAATCCTGAATGACAGAAAGAGGAGACTGATTAAGGCGTTCCTTTTGAATTTTTGTAAGCTCTGCCTGTGCGACCAAGGAATGATTGAAATGGGTGGCAATTTTTTTCAATTTAGCAATAAGTTGTAGGAGCCACTCTTGAGATTCAACACCTGCTCGTATGCACAGCTGAATTTGGTGTATTGCGCAACTGATATCCTCAAAGCCTGACAACTGCATTGCTCTAACCATGTTGGATCCACGATCACGAACCATGCAGTGAACTTTTTGGCGATCAATGCCCCATTCTTCAAGAATCGTTTGAAACTTTGTTGATATTATGGTGCCCGTATGACGTTCATCCATGACTTCACATTTCAAAATTATAGTCTTTTTGCGAAAATCTTTTGAGATCCCATGAGCAGTTAAACTAAGCATTGAAACAGCAGAATGAAGTTCCGACCATATGTCGCTTGTAAAAGATAACTTGTCAAATTCTTCAAGTAAATCTTTGGTTTTCTTTGCTAACTTATTGTACAAATTGTCGCACACATAGGAAGAAAAAAAATCACGGCCTCTTATCTTGTACTTTGGAAGAGCAGCTTGCATTACTCTACGAAATCCTGTACCTTCGACAAAATGAAAGGGTAAGTTTTGGAGGGCAATCATTTCAGCAATCGTACGATCCATTTCTTGAGATTTGTGATGCGATGAATCCCAATAATCCTTTACTTGTAGACTTTGTTGTAATGTTAATTGTCTTTTAGCGTTTTCGGTTGGAGTTAACGTAACCTACAATTACAACAACATAAATTGGTTACGATTACTTCACGAAATAAAACACGTATCCATACTAATATTCGACCACTAGGCCACGCACGACCTCACTTACTCAAAGTTGGTAAAGTAAGTAATAAATAAATATTAACTGACCATTTGTTTTTTCGTTTCCGATGAAAGTTTGACAGCATCATTTAACTTCTCAAACTCTGCAAACCGTTCGGCATGAATTGATTTTAGGTGACTCTTTAAAGCTGTAGTTGTGCGGCCTTTTCGCGAATACACTTTTTCACAAAGTTTGCATTTGGCACTCGAGTCGTCGATTTCATCAAAATAGTTCCAAATGGGACTTGTTTTTGGTTTCATAATTGCACTCTTATTGCACTAAATACAACTAGGTATCAAGCAAACAATAACAGAAGAAAAAACAACTGAAAATGTCACTACTCAAAGTCACGGGGCGCGGAGATGCGCATAGTGAACTAAAAACAATAATTAAATAAACGAACGAACTCGTTGTGACACGTTTGTTTACCGCGCGCCCCTCCCTCCCAAAATACGCGGAAGGGATTCGGTAATTATCGGCAGCACGCGCGCCTGGACGCTCGACGCTCGTGTCATTCGTCCACGCGCGGCCCCCGCAACCGCCCGCGCCGTGCCGCCGGCCGTCGCGTCTGCTGCACCGCTCGCTTTCTCCCCGCTTCCGTTCAGAGTTCTGTTATAAAATTTGCGGAACCAGAAGCAGAAACGGAAGTGAAAAAACATGCGGAACTTCTGCAGTTGCGGAAGCGGAAGCAGAGTTCTGTTGCAACACTAGTATTTACTGCCCTCGTCTTCGGCTAGCTGCTTTAGAGTGCGAAGCGCAAGAAAGGGGCTAGACGCTAGGCCAAAGCATACGCGTTTGAATTCAAATAATTGTAAAGGATCGGTTTTACAAAAGCGGTAAAAAATGCGTTGAAATTTCCAAAATTCTGGATGAACTTTAAGCTGCAGATACATCTGCTTGATGTCTGCACAAATTGCGATTTTAAATAAGCGAAAGTTGAGCAACAGCATAAATAAATCCGATTGTAAGTTTGGACCTTTATGAAGTAGCGAATTAAGACTCAAATTATTTTCTATGGCCGACGCATCTAAGACTAGTCGGAGCTTGGTTGTGACTTTATCGTTGCGTTGAACACCGTGATGCGGTATAACATATTGCAAGTCGCAATCGTTTTGTAGTACAGGAGCTAAGTAGTCCTTTTCTAAATATTCATCGATAATATTATTATACGCGTCACGCAACAAAGGCGAAATTTCTAACTTGCGTTCCAAAGAATTAAAGCGTTTTTTTGCGTTTTGCGAAGCGTTACCCAACGCGGTAGGGTCAAACTTGAAAGGCAAAGCGACAATGTACCTTCCGTGAGAATCGCGTTCAGTAGTAGTTTGATATATATTTTCACATTCTTGATCTTCTATACTAAGAAAAGTATTTTTAAGAGAAGGTATTTCTTCCAATTCAAAAAAATTGCGTAATGATTCGTCTAAGCGCTCATTAGTAATAGCGCATAGCGTTTGCGTTTGCGAAGAGCGAACGGGTTGAGCCAAAGGGGCATCACCCATTAAAATAAATCCAAGCGTAGTTTGTAATGCAATTGGCATGCCAGGTGGCGCAGATACGCGGCCTGACAAGATAATCTGCGTAAACATTTGCGCGCCTAAAATCATGTCAATTTTTGAGGGTAAATGGTAAGTGTCATCTGCGAGAGGTACACTCGCCAGGTAAGTGAGAAGCGATTTTTCTACAAGCGATGTAGGTAAGCGATCCGTTATCTTGTCTACGATCAGTGGTTCGATAGAATACGATTTATCACTCAACCTCGAAAATATGGTTATGCAACTTATGCCCTTTATTGTACTGGACTGACCGCCGAATCCGCTAACCGTCATGGAATGCGATAATTCATTTTTAGTTAAACCTAAACGCTTAACACAGTCACTTGTTATGTAATTATGTTGCGATGCGTTATCAATGAGACACTTGAGATAGTATTCTGTCCCTTTGGAGTCTAATGCTCGGACTGTGGCAGTAGAGAGTAATACGGTGGTATTAAAATGCGTTTGATTATCAAGCGAACAAAGTGAGACCGCGGGTTGACCGTGAGAGGGTTTTTCACTAGTGTCTGATGATGTCAAGCTATTTTCGCCCTTATTACAAGTAGCAGAGGGTTCTTTTACATCAAAGTGCAAAAGGCTGTGGTGAGAAGTAGACCCGCAAGAAAAACAGTTCTTTTCACTTCTGCATAAATTTTTTATATGGAAAAAGGATAAGCAAGATACACAAGCGGAATTTGCCTTCACTACATTGTAACGTTCTTGAGGCGTTAACTTTAAAAACTTAGGACAGCGATAAAACTGTTTGTGTGTATCAGTTTTACAAAGCGGACATAATGTCTTAGTAGAATCCACCGCAGTAACAAATGTCTTAGTGGTAACAGGCGGCTTTATATTTTTTGGCGATGGCAATTTGCGTTGCCGAGTATTATTTTCATTCTGCGTAAGAGAACTTGACGGAGTTCTTTCGTTGATCTTAGCCTGTTCCTTAACGAATTTAATAAAATTATCAAAAGAGGGTAATTTTTCTGAACGCATGTAGTTCTCGTATAAGCGTGCGGTCTCTTTATCTATCTTCTTCAAACATAAGTATAAATAAATAAAGTCGGATTTATTTTTTATGGCTAATTTTTCAAACGCGGCGATTGATGTAGCACAAACATCTAGAAAAGAATTTAAGTTTTGCGACAATTGTAATTGTTTAAAGTTAAAAACCTGATCTAAGTAGGTATAACCTAATGCGCGAACGTCCTGATACTTATCAGTAAGCGTTGTATATATAAGCGTATAGTTGTCACCTGTGGGTTCAATGCCCGCAATAGACGTCAAAGCTGACTCGGACAGCTGACCTAGCAAATAATGTAATTTTTCCGAATTACTAAGTTCTTTATTATTATGGATTGTGTTATTGTAACATTCGTAAAACATTGTCCACTGTTTCGAGTCACCATTGAACTTTGGCAAATTAATCGGAGGCAATTTGATTTTAGGTTTGGCCGGTGCGGTAGTTATCAAAGGTTTGACTGGACTTTTTGTAGGCGTCGAATATTCATTCAATTTATATTGAACGGCTGAAAATAAGTCTTCGAATGCACTTATTGATTGAAAATTCGGCTCATATTCCGGATTTTCTTGAAGGCGAGCGATGTTCAACTCTTTGACTAACTGTATAAATTCACTACGTAAAGTAGAAATATTAGCGGCCTTAGACAAAAATGATTTAAGAGATTCTGAAGTTTCAGTGTCTTGCGAAGCATTAAAAATCGACTGCATATTTGTGAAGTAGGTTCTTATCTGTGTTCAGAAGTGATTAACGAACGAAAAAATAAACTGTCAATTGTGACATTTGACAACACGTCACAATTACAAAAAAAAAAGATTTTTGTTCAGTTGTCAAATAACCACTAGATGCGCATCTATTAATTCAAATTAATAACTATAAAAACCTTACAAAAACCCTGTGCTTTAACCAACGACAAAAAACAAGGGGAAACCCAACAAATCCAACGGTGAGTTTATCATTTTCAAAACCATCAAGACATTTTCCAACATTTTTTGGTCTTCGAACCGCACCTGTTAACAATCTTTGTTGAACCCAAACTGCATACAGGCAAGAGAAAATACGAGCTAAGAACTAAGAATAGAGGTACCTAAGTCCTAACAATTATGTCCTAAGTAAATCTAGATTCCCTTATTTGTCCCATTTATTCGCATAGCATAAAAAGTGAGCAGTTCGTTAGACGTAATAGTACGCGGCATAAAGCCGGCCCGCCATTTTGACATTGTTTTCACTGAATTTTCTTGATTCGAAATTAACAATTTTCATCATATTTTCTTTATTTAAATGCCATAACTTAGTAAAATAAGCTATTGTGCATTCGATTATTATATTATTTTCATTGTATTTCTGTTGTTTGGCTCGTTGTAGGCGAGTTAATACAAACAATTAATTGCGATAATTTGAGATATTTCCCAATTCAATTTGATTAACTTACATTTAATTATATGATTATTTTATAATTTTGAGCGAGATACCTTGATTTTACACTTAATTATTACAGATCATTTGGTTTTTTTATATAATTCCTTGTTTAAATTGTCAATTTCCCTACATAAATACAAATGTCAAAATTACATGAATTAGTGAAGAAAAGAGGTTCATATAAGGGTCGGTTAACTAAATTTGAGAATTATGTAAGTAGTTTAAAGAATGTATCTGACTGCAGTCAAGTTGATAAGTTAGAATTGAAACTTCGCATGAATAAAGTAGAAACCATATACAATGAGTTCGATGAGGTTCAAACCAGCATTGAGTGCTTGTCATTGCCTGAGGAAGAACAACAAACCCAGAGTTTTCAGAGGTCTGAATTTGAAACCCAATATTTCTCGGTAATGGCCAGGGCTCAACAGCTTTGCGAAGCGTTCAAAAGAAAAGTAAAATCACTCAATTATGGTGATAATGCCTCGGTTTGTTCTGATTCTTCTACTAGTGACCAGGAGAGTGCTGTGAAAGTGAAGCCGACAAAGAGTGTTGTTAAGGGAGTAAAATTACCTACAATAAACATACCCAGATACAGTGGTGATTATGGGAACTGGCTCGAGTTCCGTGACACTTTTATATCACTTATCCATGATAACCCGAGCATTAGTAACATTCAGAAGTTTCACTACCTACGTGCATCACTAGAGGGCAGTGCTGCTCAGGTCATTTGCTCATTAGAATTTTCTGCGTCTAACTATTGTTTAGCTTGGAATGCATTATGCGAGCGGTATGACAACACACGACTATTAGTGCAAAACCACATCAAGGCTATTTTCGATCATGAATCTATTAAAAAGGAATCTGCTACTTCTTTACGGGTGCTCATCGATATGTATAATAAAAACTTACGCGCTTTACAAATACTCGGTGAACCAACGGGGACTTGGGATACTTTAATAATTTACATCATTTGTCAAAAATTGGACAGCCGCACTTTACGTGATTGGGAGGAACATAAGGCCACCCATAAACAAATCAATTTAGAAGTTTTTTCCAAATTCTTAAAAAATAAGGCTGACTTATTAGAAACTATTGAAAACAATAACAACAAGCCGGAAACTACATCTAGGTCTCATACTACTAGAAATGTCAAGAGTTTAACTTCAATTGCTAACCCTACACCTAAAATTTTTAAATGTCCGTTGGACCAAGGGGAGCATCCACTTTACAAATGTGATGCATTTATACACATGAATGTACCAGAACGCGAACAGTTTGTAAAAACGAACAAGCTATGCAGAAATTGTTTTAGGTTTGGGCACACCGAGCGTTTATGTAGGCTAGGCCCGTGCCGTCAGTGTACTCTTAAACATAATTCTCTGCTGCATCCTAATTCTGATACTTCTACTTCACCAGCAGCTGCAATAAGTCTCTCATCATCATGTTGCCAACCCGCTCAAGTGCTTTTAGCCACTGCAATCATTAAGATTCTAGATGCCAACAATGCATATCACGAAGTAAAGGCAGTTTTAGATTCAGGCAGTCAAGCATCCTTTATTTCTGAACATCTTCTAAACAAATTAAATTTGAATTTTGATAACATTAAATTTAAAGTTTCCGGAATCAACAATTTAATCTCTACAGTAAACAAACGTTGTCAAGCAACAATACAGTCCAGGCTCAATTCATACCAGATAAAGGTTTCTTTTCTAGTGTTACCAGAAATAACTTCATCTTTAAGGAAATCATTAAACACAAATTTATACAACATTCCCCCAGAAATAAAATTGGCAGATCCAGAATTCTACAATCCGTCTAGCATTGACTTACTGTTAGGCGCAGACATTTTCTGGGATTTGCTCTGCACAAACAAAATCTATTTAGGCAAAAATTCTCCAGTGCTTCAAGATACTAAGTTCGGCTATATAATATCCGGGCCCACTGGAACGACAAATATACAAACAATTTCATGCAATTTTTCTCAATTTGATTCAATACAAGAACAACTCGCTAAATTTTGGACTATCGAAGAACTAGGAAGTTCTGACAAAGATGCATCTTTGAACGACAATGATCTTTGTGAGAACCACTTCAAACAACACATGTCCCGAGATACAGACGGAAGATTTTCCGTAGGCATTCCAATGAAAGGCGATGAGTCTACTCTAGGAGACTCATTCCACCGCGCTAAATTAAGTTTTCTTTCATTAGAAAGAAGGTTACAAAAACAATCTACATTAAAGGCAATGTATATCGACTTTATGAACGAATACAAAGATTTAGGTCACATGTCGGCAAGTGACATCAACAATTTACGCATAAATTCATATTTCATGCCACATCATGGCGTTTTACGCGAACAAAGCAGTACAACGAAATTGCGAGTGGTATTCAATGCGAGCGCTCCCTCATCTAGCGGGGTGTCATCGAACGATTTACAAATGATTGGACCCACAATTCAGAGTGATTTATTCTCAATTTTACTTCGGTTTAGACAACATCGATACGTATTAGCAGGAGACATCGAGAAGATGTACCGCCAAGTGTTAATTAATTTAAATCAGCGTCATCTACAACAAATTGTCTGGCGAGACGACCCCTCGATGCCACTAAAAACTTATAATTTAAATACAGTTACATATGGAACGGCTTCTGCACCATTTCTGGCAGTCCGTTGTCTTAAACAGCTTGCTGACGAATGCGAAAACGCAGATATAGGTCGAATTATTCGTGAAGATTTCTACGTAGACGATCTTATCACAGGCCACGATACCGTTGAAGGCTTGTTACAGATCCGCAGGCTCATCACTCAAGTGCTCGCCTCCGGTTGCTTTAATTTGAGAAAGTTTAAGTCAAATGTTCTAACTTGCAGTGATGATACTTCTGCGATCAATAACAACGGTACCGTCGATTTCAGCGAGCATGAGCCGTCAAAAACACTTGGTTTAATTTGGTCTCCGTCCACAGATGAATTACTATTCAACATAAAAAACAATATCCCATCTAACGCCGATGTCACTAAAAGAGTTCTTCTTTCAACAATTGCGCAAATCTTTGATCCATTGGGACTATTGAGCATTTTTACTATAAATGGAAAAATTATTTTGCAACGCTTATGGCTTCACAAATTAGATTGGGATAATCCCATACCTGAAGAAATTTTAGATTCTTGGTCTAAATTCTTTAAAAGTCTCAATCAATTAAACGATTTAAAAATACCACGACAAGTTGTGTGTCACAACCCTCAGGACATTCAGTTTCATATTTTTTGCGACGCGTCTAAGGATGCATACGGCGCTTGCATTTATGTTCGCTCAGTGAGCACTACGGCTGCGGTCGAAGTGCATTTGTTATGTTCAAAAACTCGCGTGTCACCTATAAAGCCGACATCCATACCGCGTCTCGAACTTTGTGGTGCTTCAATGGCTGCAAAATTACTCGAAAAGGTGCTAGCAACAACTCGTTTAACTTATAGCAATTGTTTTCTATGGACGGACTCATCAGTCGTCCTTAGTTGGTTAAAAACTCAACCCAATAGATTGAAACAGTTTGTTCGTAACCGAGTTTCAGACATTGTAGAAAGAACTAAAAAATTTCCGTGGCGTCACGTGCCCACTTCCTCCAACCCAGCGGATCTTTTAAGCAGAGGAGTAGGCAGTAATCAGCCGAACAAATTAAAATTTTGGCTAAATGGACCTAATTTTTTACTTGATAGTGAGAACAACTGGCCGAACAAAACTTTTCAATACACAGAGTCAGACTTACCAGAAGTGGTTTCAGCAGTAGCATTATCCACTGAGCCAAGCGAACGACTTCCTTTTTCTCGTTTTTCCAATTTATTAAAACTCAAAAATACATGCGCCTACATTTTGCGCTTCATCAATAATTGTCGTAAATCTAAAGGCGATCGATTATTGTGTCCTCTTACTTTAAGTGAAAAACAACAAGCGTTTAACACTTTATTAAAATTATCACAACTCGAATGTTTTCCGGAATATCACAGGGTAGCATCGGGCAAATCACTACCGATAAAGAACAAATTACTGTCGTTAAGCCCTTTCGTTGATGACAGCGGTTTGATTAGAGTGGGTGGTCGAATAAAAAACGGAAATTTCTCGTTTGACAAAAAACATCCAATTTTGCTCACTTCTACACACCCACTCACTAAATTAATATTTCACAATGAACATTTACGTCTAATGCATGCGGGTCCACAACTTTTGCTTGCTTCCATTCGAGAGCAATTTTGGCCACTTGGAGGTCGAAATCTAGCAAAAGGTACAGTTCATAAGTGCCATCGTTGCTTTCGAATGAAGGCACATCCAACCACTCCTGTTATGGGTAATTTGCCTAGGCAGCGCCTACATCCAGGTTACCCATTCCAGACGTCTGGAATGGACTACGCCGGTCCTATAATCGCACTAAATAGAAAGGGACGGGGTTGTAGAACTATTAAAGTCTACATAGCAATCTTTGTCTGCTTCGCTACTAAAGGCTGTCACCTAGAATTAGTGACAGACCTCTCAAAGGATTCGTTTATGTCAGCGCTACGGCGTTTCATTGCGAGACGCTCTAAGCCAATGACATTATTCTCAGATAACGGAACTCAATTCGTAGGTGCTCGTAATGACCTTTATAAGTTCCTCAAATCTAATTCTGACTTAATTGTTAACTCTATGTCCGATGAAGGCATCGAATTCAAGTTTATACCAGCTTACGCGCCCCATATGGGCGGCTTATGGGAATCGGGCGTGCGCTCTTTTAAATCCCATTTAAATCGCGTCCTAGGAAACGCTCACTTAGATTTTGAAGACTTATATACCGTTCTTGTTCAAATAGAAGCAATACTAAACTCACGCCCTCTAACTCCCTTATCAAACGACCCACAAGACTTGACTCCACTGACTCCTGGACACTTTTTGGTTGGACGACCTCTAACGGCTCTACCAACGCCTGAATTACTTCACATCAAAGAAAATAGACTCACTAGATTTGAAAGATTGGAGCAAATGCGACAACACTTCTGGTCAAGATGGCACAAAGAGTACATCGCAGAATTGCAGCAACGCACCAAATGGCAAACCAGCAAGGGCCTCATTCTGCAAGAAGGAACACTCGCGCTAATCAAGGACGAAGCATTACCGCCAATGAAATGGAGCCTCGGCCGTGTCATCAAGGTCCATCCGGGAACCGATGGAGTCACTAGAGTTGCAGATTTACAAACATCAAAGGGAATAGTGCGTCGCGCATTCAACCGCATCTGTCCTCTTCCCGGGGAGGATGTTCAGAAGTGATTAACGAACGAAAAAATAAACTGTCAATTGTGACATTTGACAACACGTCACAATTACAAAAAAAAAAGATTTTTGTTCAGTTGTCAAATAACCACTAGATGCGCATCTATTAATTCAAATTAATAACTATAAAAACCTTACAAAAACCCTGTGCTTTAACCAACGACAAAAAACAAGGGGAAACCCAACAAATCCAACGGTGAGTTTATCATTTTCAAAACCATCAAGACATTTTCCAACATCTGTGCTTCAATAATGAGCACATCTGCACTAACTGAAGCTGACGATACCTGTCGTCTCGACATTTTAAATCAATAAACCACAAGAACTTTAAACTTTCGATAATAAATATGTACGAAAAAATAATGAGCGTAATAAACTATTGATTCATACAATTTATAAGCTAGCGTTAGCCACGCGTACCTATAGCTCGTTAGCACAAAAGACCAAGCAAAATGGCGGACGGAATCCGCGCGTTGAATGAGTGACTGATTTATAGATATAAACCAATAATGTACTTTGAGAAAACCTTTCCTGCGTTTTAAATTAAATACGAAGCGTTTTCGATTATAGCGATTATGCGTAGGTAACTAATTATTACCCTATGGTACACTTAAACACACTGCAATAAGTTGCCGAAATAAGCGTTGCGTAACTGAATTTAAATGTAATAAGTTACCTAAAGGAAAATTGCGTAATTACAGATGCGTAGAAAGAACTAATAGCATCGAAGGACCCTGCGTAAGTAATGGCGAAGCGAGGTGAACAGAAAAAAGTGACGCGGAGGTTCAAATTATCCGGCTCGAAGGACCAAAAACACTGTGTGCGCGAGAAGAGAATGCGTGGAAAAAGAGAAAGGAGGGAGCACTTACCGAAATCCAAACTGCACTTTTTCTTAAAAAAAAAAACAAAAATATGCGTAGGCGAGCGTTGCGCGGCGTGAATTCGAAGATCTAGCGAAATAGTCAATACAGATCTCACGGCGAAGGTCAGATTTCAACTGAACATGATGACCGATGTCCATTTGCGTGCGTGGACGCGGGCCGCGGGGGTGCTCCAGCGGGGTTGAGGAAAGGTATGCGGGGGGAGAGGATGCGTTAAAGAAGATAGGTGTTAGGTATTTTTGCACACAACAGCGTTTTGGCGCGAACAGGAACTGCGTCGCAATTTCTCGCCACGTGTTCATTTTCTTAACATTATCTTTATAATGGGGATCTTCCAAGTCGTACAAATACGGACAACGTCGTACGGCATCTATAAACTCCTCTGTTGGTTCGTTACACATTTTTTTTACACACTTTTGTGTGCACTCCGCTGACGAGCATCAACAAAATGGCCGCCGTTGCCCGCTGCCAGCGTGCCCGCAGCCAACACCGGTCCGTACGTGTTCCACTGACCCGCCGGACCAATACGCGTTGCTCGCACGGTCATATCGCATTCTATACAAAATATATTGAGACCGACAATGTTGTTCATACATGATACGGGCTGCGTTCGCTTTGACCTGACCGGAGACCGCAGAACGCATGCAGTGTGACAAATCCTTTAAAGAAAAAAGTTGCAGGGCTGGAAGAAATAATAAATACTCTTAATAGAAAATCTTTGATAAGTAACTGTTTCGTCTTCCAGATTGGTGTTAAAATAAAAGTACTTGTAATACTGGACAATATAAATTATATTAATTAATTATAACATTAGACTTAAGACAGACACGACAATGGAGGTTAGAGTAATAGACACAGAGTAGATGTATAGTGTTGCCAACATGACATGCCATTTTACATAGACTATATATACTCATAACAGTAATGAGGATCGTTTAGTTTTGGAAAAAATTAGTGTGGAGGAGAGAGAAATTTTTAAAAGAAGGCTTATCAAAACCAAAAAAGGAAAAATAGCCAGAACTAAATATTCAGCTGAGCTTAGATGTTTTGCCTTAACCCTAAATTTTTATTCGCCGAAAGCGTACAGGTATGTGCGACAGACTTTCGGAACGTGTTTGCCTGCACCTAGAACTTAGACAAAATGGTACAGTTCCATTGACGGAAAGCCAGGGTTTACAAAGGAAGCCTTCAATGCATTAAAATTCAGAGCTGAAAGTAACCCTGGCAAGAAAATTTATTGTAGTTTGATAATCGACGAAATGAAAATAAAAAATGTCTACGGAGTATGTAGCACGCAGTCAAAGGCATTACGGTTATGTTGATTTCGGATTTGACTTTATCTCTGATAACTCCGAGGAAGCAACTGATGCTTTAGTATTTTTATTAGTGAGAATAAATACTACGTGGAAATTACCAATTGGATATTTCTTAGTGAAGGGCGTAAAAGCTGATCTAAAAGCGCGACTTGTCACTCAAGCATTTCATTTAATTCATGAAACCGGGGTTGAAGTCAAAGCATTGACTTGTGATGGCACTAAATCGAATCTTGCTATGGCAGAAGAACTAGGGTGCTGCTTGGATATTAATAGTTTACAAACTACCATTCTAGACCCAAAAACAGGGCAACAATGCTATTTTTTTCTAGATCCTTGTCATATGCTTAAGTTAATACGAAACGCCTTTGAGTATTATAAGTTGTTTCAAATGTCAGGAAATAAGATTGAGTGGTCATATATAGAAAAATTGCATGAAATACAAGAAAAATAATTATTTTATATGGCCAATAAATTGAAAGCAAACCACATTTTTTTTAAAACAAAAATTATGAACGTCCGCCTTGCATCACAGCTTTTCAGCACTAGTGTGGCTGATGCTTTGAAATTTATAGACAGTGTTATGACTTTGCCTATATTTGAAAACGTTGGCCCTACAGCGATGTTTTTGAAATTAATCAATGATGTATTTTTTTTTTTATTCTCATTTTTAATAAGGGACTTTTAAAGGTGACCTTCATGTCAGCCCCATCGGTACTCACAAAATATTACAATTATAATAATACAATTAATATATACAAAATGAACTACCTATATAACTATATAACTTTGACAATTCTATTGTATTATATTTAATTTGCGTTCTTTGACCTTATTATACATTATAAAATATATTAAAAATGTTTTTCAAAATGTCGCTATCACCTATTAATTCACACACTAGAAGTTTAAATGATGTATTTGATATTCTAGATTCTAAAACATGGGGTACTGGATTTAAGCAGGCCCTTAATTTAAAAAAATTTGAAAACGCATTTCTAAAATTAGATGAAGCGAAATCAGTCCTTTTGAATTTAGAGACTGATGTGAAAAATAAACAAAATGTCACTAAAAGCGTTAATCTTTTGAAATCACCTCGTTACACAGGATTTCTTGGATTTATTATATGTATCGAAAATGCAAAACGCCTATTCGAAAATTTGGTTCTAGCTCCAAATGCACAACTAACATATTTGCCGT
This sequence comes from Hipparchia semele, assembly GCA_933228805.2. NCBI lineage: Eukaryota > Metazoa > Arthropoda > Insecta > Lepidoptera > Nymphalidae > Hipparchia > Hipparchia semele. The sequence continues at coordinate 11,148,145 of OW121714.1, forward strand.
TACACAAAATCAGTCAGGACCACATCGAAATTTTTTTTTCAGTCATGAGAAGCCACGGTGGTTGTTCCGATAATCCATCTGCTCGCCTATTTGAATCAATTTATAAAAAACTATTAATCCACACAGAGCTATACCGGAATGAAAGGGACACAAATTGTATTCCATTAGAAAAAATCTCAATACTCAACTGCACATCAGCAATTGAAAAAATTAATTATACCAGCCGACAAAAAGATACAGAAACTTTTTTAACGGATAATCCCGTAGAAGAAAGTGATATAATTTTAGATATAGAGACCCAAACATACTTGTCACCTTTTGGAGAAAAAGTTGTTGAATATATAGCGGGCTACGTTGTATTTTCTGCCATAAAAAAAATTAAATGCAGTACTTGCATAAAAGGTTTATGTGGTCAGCCCAATCAAGAAAGTTTAACCTACCAAAAAAGCAGGGGTGGCCTTTATGTCGACTTTGCAATGTAGAAATACGGAATCACTTAACTGCAGACAACAAAATCAAACAATCTTGTTCGACACAATAAATTACAAGTAAAGTGTTAAAATATTTTGTTGGCAAGCAATTGTTTCCAGTTATAGAAAGTCATTATTTTGATAATGATTTTATAGTTCACAATATAGAACTTGCAAAAATGGTCATAGAAAAATATTCCAATATTAGGATAAATTATTTGTCCAAGAAGACTGACCCAAAGGCCTGAATTCCTCTATCGCTGACGTCGGTCGCGTACCGTCAGTCGCGTAGCGCGCTGGCCATCAGCGCCAATGAAAACATCCGTAGTGCGATACCGACCGCTCCACGGTACAGGCGTCTCCAAGTGGATTTGGGATAATTATGAACCCGTTTATAAATTGTTTAGTTGCTGCAGCATACTTACGCAAGCGGAGACGGCGTCAATGTAGAAAAAGACATCACATTCACCCAATTGGTGCTGATAGGGTGACGAATGGTGAATTTTCTACATTATTTGAAAAGCTACGTCAGGACGAGGAAAAGTTCTTTAATTATTTTAGAATGAGAGTAAAAACTTTTGATGAACTGTTATCAAAGTTAGAAAATCACCTGAAACACTGCTCCATATATCGAGAAATTTTACCTCCAGTGGAAGTACACTGCTCCATATATCGAGAAATTATACCTCCAGTGGAACGACTTGCTGTTACATTGAGGTGAGTTACATTATATCAATCTATGTATTATTGGAATATAATAATAAGAAAGAAAACAACACATTTTTATATAACCTATTTATTATTTTTTGTAAAAAAGGTAGTTATTTCTTTTGTTGAAGGACACATTTTACTTTTCTTCGTTGGCTTTCTTAGTAATGCCATGGATGGTTTGGTATCCTTGAGAAATAATTTGGGATCCGGAGTTTAATCTATAAGAAGTAGTGGGACGTACTTCGTACATCACACATTCTTGTGAAACGGCATTTGATATATCAGGGAAAGTTTCATATTCCTGTACGTTGATCGGATCTTGACTGTGTAAAATCGATTCAGACTGTGGAGAAAAATACGAATCTGAAGAATTCGGTCTACTGGTTATTTCATATGGATTGTGTATATTACTAATTTCCATTGCTTTTTTGAGCATTTCTGTACGGAAAATCAATTTTAGATGCGTTGTAAACTTTTCTGTTATTGGCAGGAGAGGCATGAAAAAATTCATGTCATCATTTTTAAAAAGTTTGGCATTATCTTTGAACATCATTAGCATCTCTTTATCGAATTCATCAGTGTCGGTCTGTTTTCTTTTTCGCTGATTTTTATTAGAATGTTTATTACGAAAATTAGAGTCTGTAGAATTTTCTTGAGCAACACTTTTCTGTAATTCTGTATTTACTTCAAGTCCTGTGCTCCTTGGTATGTCCTGACTGGACGTACTTGGCACGTCTTGATAAGATATGCTTTGGGTATCCTGATTACTTGCGCTCGGTGTAGCCTGATTACTTCCGATGGAGTCCTCAACTTCAGCTTGGTGTTTTTTATCAAGAAATTTCATATCTTCAAAATATATATACACCTTTTTTTTACTTCCACCTGATCCTGAGGGAGTATTTTTTAAGACATTTTTGCAACGCATATAAACAAACAATATGACGTCTGGGGTTGTTCAAAACTACCCGTAGCAGAATTTACATTAACCCGGCTTTGCCCACTTATCTGATGACTCTTAACAGTAATTGGTGTTCTCAATACCTTTTGTTGTGACTGTAACTGTTTGAGCTCTGCTTCACTTACAGCTTTAAGCAAATCCATTTTAATTCGAATTTGATCCAGTTTTGGAAGTTTTTTAACCGTTTTACTTATGCTCAAAAAGAAGGTGTCTAAATCATCCATTTCCTGTCTTTTATTTCTCTTTTCTTGAGAGCTTTTCATCATTTCCATCATATCAGCCAAGTGATGGTCACTATCAGAACTGGCCTTTCTTTTGTATGACGCATTTGACATGGGAGTACTAGTGCGAGACGGGATGCTTTCAGGAGATGTTGGGCTTTCACTGTATGGACTCTCCGGTGGAGGAGAATCTTCATTAGACATAGTAAAATCAAGGTTTCCTGTAGTAGGACGGCCCTCCAAATATGGCTTCAAAAATGACATTTGTTCTTCAAACCGCCAAGGTGCAATTATTTTCCCAGCTTGGCCGCTTTTGTTTTTGCGCCGTTTCATAGCATTATTATAACAATTTCGCAACTTATTCCAATTTTCTTTACATTCCGCAACTGTAACAAAAAATATTAAATCCTAATTTAAAACTACTTAGTACAGATTCCTGGCTACGGGTAATTCATTTCGGAGTATCGGATTCAGTTACCGCCTAGGATTTTCTACTGTACGTGCAATTGTGAAGGAGGTTTGTGAAGCGATTTGGAAACATCTTGGTCCTATTGTGATGCCGCAACCAACAGCAGCAACATGGAGACAAATAGCACATGATTTCAATCGTTTTTGGAATTTTCCGAATTGCATTGGGGCTCTAGATGGCAAGCACGTTTACATGAAGTATCCAATTAATAGTGGCTCAGATTATTGGAATTACAAAGGTCAAAATTCTATTGTTCTTCTGGCTTTAGTTGATGCCTATTATAAATTTGTTGTGGTAGACGTGGGCGCCTATGGAAGAAATAGTGACGGAGGTATTTTTGAAAAATCAACACTAGGTAAACTATTAGATCAGAAGAAATTAAACATACCTGAAGATAAAATAAATAAAATAAAATAAAATAAAATATATTTATTTCAGGCCATTGGCCCATAGATGTTAGTAAAAAACACAATTCTTAAAAACTATGTTAGTTTAACCTACTTTAATTTATTATTTTAATTTAAATACCTGCCACCGCGTCGTACTGAGGCACTAGCCACATGCACATGTGTGTGTATCCAATGCCTCAGTATGGGGCAGTCAGGCTTATCAGCCACCACACTCAGCATGGCGTTGGTGCTCCCCCTCACCCTGCGCATGAGCGATGCTACTCGTTTTCGCATGACTGTATGGAAGTCGTCCGTGTGTGCGTACGCAAACATCGCAGATGCGCTACAATGCCGGGGGAGCCCCAACATCACCCTGAATGCGTTGTTATATTGGACTCGGAGAGCATTGTAAGTCTTCTGCGTATACTTGACCCACAGGCTGCACGTGTATAACGATTGACAGAACGCCTTAAAAAGCGTGATTTTAACGTTTAATGTACAACGTGCGAACCTGCGAGCCAACATATTACATCGGACCGCAATAGCTCTCCTTTCCCTCTCCATGTCTAGGTCGTCCTTCAAATCCTCGGTCACAATATGGCCCAGATATTTGAAATACGACACTCTTTTTAGGTCCACTCCTCCTAGTGTCACTGGCGGAACATGAGCTGGTTTTTGTGAGCTCGCCCGAAACACTAGAAGTTCACTTTTCTTTACATTATATATCAGGCCATGCCTCTTTGCATAAGACTCACAAACTGCCAGCAGCCTTCGAAGCGCACTAACTGACGGGCTCAACAGCACCATGTCATCTGCATAACTAATACTATTTATACAGTGTCCGTCAATCGAGCAGCCGACCCCTGTAGCGCTGAGCTCTACAATGAGCTGATTCATGTAGAGATTGAAGAGCGCTGGAGAGGTCAATCCGCCTTGACGCACACCGCACTTCAATCCATATTCATCAGAAAGTGCATTTTTCCATTTGACCTGGTTAGTCTGATGTCCATACCAATATTTGAAAATATTAATTAGTTCCTGTGCAACGCCAGCCTCCGCTAATTTAGACCATAGGATGTCGTATCTAACCAGGTCAAATGCCTTCGACAGGTCAAGGAAAGCCGCGTACACTGGGGTACTCCTACTTGTATAGTAACTGACGGTATGTTTGAGCGCCAGAATCGCACTTTCTGTAGATACACCCGGTCGAAACCCAAACTGTGCATCATGAAAGCAGAGTTGTTTACAGAGCTGTCGCTCCAACAAACCGTCCAGTACCTTTGCAATAATAGTAGCCAGTGAGATCGGTCGGTAGTTCTGTTTGTCCGTTATGTCCCCGGTTTTGTTTTTAATTATAGGTACGACGACCGTTCTCACTAACTCACCAGGCAGATAGGAGTGCCTGATACATATGGTGAAAAGCAAAGCCAAGAGCCGAGGGAGATGTGGCCCTGCATGTATAAGATGTTCTATACTTAGACCATCGTGTCCGGGTGACTTCCCTCTCTTCATACCCTTCAGTATTTCACCTGGTATAAACCTCTTATACCAGGATCAGAACCGTTACCGCATGTTATAGTAGGTGATGAAGCATTTCCGCTTAAACATTATTTACTAAGACCTTACAGCAAAAATGATTTACTTAATAATGAACCGAATAAAATTTTCAATTATCGTTTGTCCCGGGCAAGAAGAATTGTAGAAAAGGCATTTGGAATATTAAGAGCAAGATGGCGGGTATTTCAAGGGCCTATGCAGGTACAACCAGAAATGGTGGATAAAATAGTTTTAGCAACATGCTGCCTTCATAACTTTTTGGGCACATCTTTTGAGTTACAAGATAAAATATTTACAGAGCCAACAACTCAACAATCATTAATTTCATTAGATGGTCTTAGAAGAAACCACACACGATATGCTTACAGCATTAGAGAGAAATTCAAACAATATTTTATGACACGCGAGGGTTCGGTGCCGCAGCAATTATATATGGTGAGAAGAGGAACGCAAAGTACACAAAACGAAAATGATTAGTTCATAGATGTCTGTAGGTATAAACGATTCTAAAATTACACGCCCCTATGCAATATTCATCTTTCTATTTAGAAAGATGAATACTGTACATGCGTATATGTGTATACCTGTACTTTACAGTATGTTTCATGTATTCATATTTATATTTCATGTTTCATGTTTAAATAGAGTAAACATGAAATCGTATTTACGACGTCAGCGACAGAGGAATTAAGGCCAAAGAAATGCATCAGGCATGTATTTAAAAAACTAATACACTGTAAAAACCAATAGATATACTGAAATTACTATCTATGTGCTACTCGTGCTATATATTGACTGGCTGGCTGATTGACTGCCTCATTGATCACCTCCTGTAAAATTTTGTATGAAAAAATTTTTTCACTGATGGTTTCGTATAGAGCAGGGATCACCAATTAGTTTCGCTAGGGGTCCGTTTTAAGAAATGAAATGACCATCGCGGTCCGCACAACATTTTATAGAAAAAACTAGCTTTAACCCGCGGCTTCGCTCACGTTAGGCTCGATTTTTTAACCCCCTATTTAACCCTCTTGGGGTTGAAATTTTCCAAAATCCTTTCTTAGCGGATGTCTACGTGCTAACAGCTACCTGTATACCAAATTTCAGCTCGATCGGTCCAGTGGTTAGAGCTGTGCGTTGATAGATCAGTCAGTCAGTCAGTCAGTCAGTCAGTCACCTTTGCCTTTTATATATTTAGATATTTAATAAACAAATGTAATTACAGAAATAACAAAGGTAGTTTATTACACATCAATGAGAAAAATGACAATTTTTGTTGCGGACTATCTGTCTGAATTTAGGAGTAAAATTGGTGCAAGCTATTGACATTAAATGCTGGAGATGTTCGTCAGTAAGTCGAGATCGAAATTTATTCTTCATGAAGTTCAAGTTCTATACTATAGAGTACAAAAATTCATTCGGAGGAAAAATATGGAGAGCGTTGATGATTGAGAATTTCGAAAACGGGTGAGGAGCACGGCCAGGATATTGACATTGTATTATCTGCGATTGTCAACTTAACTCTTTGATACGGCTCTTAGTTCTCTCTTATTGCCGGAGCCTTCCGTCGAAACCACGTGAAATATTAAACGCTTTAATAAAATACATAGGTGCATAGGGTAACATTCCCGATAGTCAGCCGTACACCAGTAGTCAGCCTTTACAGACTTTATTTATTTACAAATAGTGTTGAAATTTGTGTACACCACTAAAATATCGTTTGAATGAATCCTTGTCTCTTGATTGGCTAATACGCACACAAACGAACCAATATTCTATCAAGTAGACGAGCTATGCTCTTCCATTTGCACCGCCGTCACGGATCTGATGGGACGCGCCATTGTTACTGTTTTTTTTCTTCAGGAACCCGTCCAAGTTTTCGGTAAGTTTTTGTGTTTATATGTTGTTAATTGCGGTGGATGATTATATTGTGTCACGATAAAATGTTTATTTTGCTATAAAATCAACTATTACATGCATTTTATTTGTTTAATATGTTGTAATTTAGGTGGCCGACTACTGGGTTTCGAATTTTGATTGTAGACCCAGTGCTCAGCCATATGTGGCTGACTACTAGTTTTCTTGAAAATATCTTAGATTTAGCTAAAATTAACGTAGCGAATTAATCTCAATTTGCTCATTACTTTGGACTTAACTCTTCTAACACGAAAAGTGTATTTTACCAGTAGTCAGCCGCGTACAAATGTAATATCATGTTAATGGCCGACCAATGGGTCTACGAATCCAGTAACCAGCCGTCAGTCCTGTTGCACTAAAAGCACCTTAAAGCCTTTTTAATAAGAGTTCAATTTATGCACAGTTATCATAGATTGAAAACTTGTTTTAGATTTCCATCATGTCCAAGAGACCAATCCACCAATATAAAGAAGAACAATTGACAGAGGCCATGGCGGCGATTAGAAACGGAATGAAAATTAGAGAAGCCAGTCGAGTTTTTAAGGTTCCGCGAGGGACGTTACAGGATCGACTACATTTAAGGGTTCCAGATTTGCCCCGTAAAATGGGACCGGATTCAGTGCTGACCAAAACTGAAGAAACTATATTGAAAGACTGGTGTATTGCATTAGCGAAATGTGGCTTCCCATTAAAACGTGACGATCTCCTGAATACCGTCCATAATATTATATCTGAAGATAAAAGACCAAACCCATTTATAAATAATAGACCAGGGAAGAAATGGTACCAATCATTCCTGAGACGAAATCCCGAGTTAAGTGAAAGAACTCCTGAAAATATATCTAAGGGTAGAGCCGCTGTAACTGAAGAAGGTATTCGGAAGTGGTTTGCTGAACTTATGAAGCATTTAGAAGACATAAATGCAAGTGATATTTTAGATAGGGTGCTGGCGAGCAAAATTTCTATATGATCAGCACACATGGCAGACGTTATTAATAGTGATAATTATACCCTAAGTAACATCAAGAACCTCGTCTGCCACCATGGTGGCGCTGCGTTGTTAATTTACAGCGTTTCAAAAATGTTGAAAAAAAAAGGTGGGTGATATTATATGCACATGTCTGCCTCTGGGGCTGATGATCATAGTCATCCTGTAAACACAAAAATTCGTACAGGCAGACATCCAGGGCTCTGACTTTTGTAGTTTTCAATTTTTAAATTTTTTTTTATGATTTAAAAAACTCTATATGAAGTGCACACTTGGCAGATTGAAATTGTTCGATTAATAACAATGAGGAGGACCACGGAAAAATAGTCTGCCAGCATGTTGTTTCTGCGTTCGCTATTTACAGCGTTTCATAAATGCAAAAAATAAAAAAGTGCTATATTATGCGCACATGTCTGCCTCTTGGATTGATGTTTGAATTTATCATGAAAACCAAGAAACTCGATGAGGCAGACGTTCAGGCCTCTGATATTTCAAAGGCAGACCATCTGAATTTTTTTTTTTTCAGCCCGACGCTCGCGCCAAGCTAGAAGTACAAAATTCAATTTTAAACACGCGTCAGAAATATTCGGCTTCTACCTGTTAACCACGTCTCCGCAGGTATGAAAGGAGATGAATTTGGTCCATACAAGCTTGGGCCCAACAATGAAGTTATACACCTAAAAATCAGTGAGCCAAATGTCTGCCAAATGTTTTTTCGTATCCACGGAGTCATAATGAATCGAATGGGCGCAATGAGAACCACAAGTGCAAATTACTTAGTAGAGCTTTTTTTTTAAACATTTTTACAACTCCGCCCCATAATAATGCAGAGCCCTGAATGTCTGCCTCTTCGATTTTCTTCGTTTCCAAGCTGTTTGTGACCATGAACCCCAGAGGCATACATGTGCAAATGATTTAATATCCCCTTTTTTTTAAGCAACTTCAATCGGCTGTAACGCGAAAACGCAGCGACGTAGGACCTTAATTGACTGGACCAAATCAATTCGTAATGACGTAAACTACAATCTACCTCGATGTGAAACTTGTGCAAATCATATACCTAAATGCTCGCCAGCACCCTATCTATTTTGACCGACCCTGACCGAATATTTAACGGTGATGAAACTAGTTTTTATATATGCCCCAAGACTGGAAAAGTCATTGCACCAAGGGGATATAAAAATGTCTACCAAATTGTAAAGGGCAAGGAAAAAGAAGCTATCACTGTCCTTATATTTATATCGGCTTCCGGGAAAATTTTACCTCCTTGTGTAGTTTTTCCGTACATAAGACCACCAAAAGATATTATTAACAGTATGCCTGATAGATGGTTATTGGGAAAATCAGAAACAGGTTGGATGAAATCAGAAATTTTTTACGACTATATTGTTAAAGGTCTGAACGAATGGGTGAAAGAAGAAAAAATAAAAAAACCTGTTCTCATTTTTGTTGATGGCCACAAGAGCCACTTAACAATGCGTCTCAGCGAATATTGTCACGAAAACGATATTATCCTTTATGCACTTCCACCAAATGCAACACATTTGATTCAGCCTGCTGATGTTAGTGTATTTAAACCTTTCAAGGTAGAATGGAAAAATACCGTGTATGAATGGGCAACTCGACCTGAAAATGTCAATAGTGTTTTGACCAAGGCAACATTTTGTCCATTACTTAAAAAGGTCTTAGAGAAAGAAAATTTGTCTAGAACAATCATCAACGGTTTTCGCAAATGTGGATTATACCCATGCAATCCAACCGCTTTGGACTACACAAAATGTGTGCAGAATAATCTTGAAAAACATCATAACGCTACCAGGAATCCGAAATCTCCAGGTAGCAAAATTAAGAACAGGCACTTGAATACCGCCATCAAGTGTATTAACCATCTAAGTAACGAGCTAGAAAATGTTGGAGTAGACACAACAACTGTTATCAATGTTTTGAGTGCGGCAATTAATATGAACGAACCTGAAAGTTTAAATTCAACAAAAAACACAACTATGGATTCGAAAATTGATAATATTTCTGCCTGTGGTAGTGATAAAAACCAATCTAAAATAGCATCAGGATCAAATGAAATTATTGACATAAGTTTGCCTATTATAGGTGATTACACATTGGAAAATAATTTAAATACCTTTACAGAAGAAGAGGTATTCTCGAACGAATTCGAAATCATAACAGACATTGCAGTGATTCACCAAAATGATGAAATTCAAGATCAAACACCAATATTTATTGCAAATAATCAAAACGGCAACTGCGTTAAAGAATGGCCCACTAATGAGACACCGAAATCAATTTCTGAAAAATATATCGAAAAGAAAGATATTAAACTAGGAATAAGTTATAATCATGGTATAATTGATAAAGAAAATGAAGATGTTGGACAAGAAATACATACTTACTGTTACATGGAAAATAAAAGAGACGCATTGCTCCCAGAAAATAGTAATTATAAAATGGATAATGTGAAAGGCATAAGGACCGACATTGCGGTGATTCACCAGAATGGTGAAATTCAAGATCAAATACCAATATTTGTTGCAAATGATCAAAATGGCAACTGCGTTAAAGAATGGCCCACTAATCAGACACCGAAATCAATTTCTAAAAAAAATATAGAAAAGAAAGACATTAAAGGAATAAGTTCTAATAATGGTATAGTTGATAAAGAAAATAAAGATATTGGACAAGAAATACACACTTACTGTGACATGGAAAATACAAGAGACGCATTGCTTCCAGAAAATAATAGTTATAATATAATGGATAATTTGAAAACCATAAGGACAGATTGTAACCTACATCAAATCAAAAATATTACTGAACAAGACGAGACAAAAAATATGAAATCTGTACTGCGTGACAGTACTCAAAAAAATATAAAAAGCAAAATAAAAATTTTGTCCGATGTGATTGTGAAAGCTGGAGATGTGTCGCCCATTTTAAATAAGTATTTAACCTTGCCTGCTGTAACTAGGTCAAAAAATAAGATAAAATCAATCAATAGAATAGGAGCTATTTCTTCTAACGAGTGGAGACAATTTGAAAGACAAAAAGAAGAGATAAAGGAACAGAAAAAGAACAAAATAATAAGTAAGAAACTTAAAAGACTTGAAATTAAGGCAAAGAAAGAAGAAGAGAAACAAAAAAAGAAGGAAGAAATACAAAAAAGGAAAGCGGAAATGCTGTTAAATTCTAACAAAAGTAAAAAGAAAAAGAACAGTAGGACATGCACTATAAACAGAATAAGATGTAATAATTGTGAAGAGGAAATGACTAGCGATACCGAAATCAACGACCTGAAAAATATTGGATGTGATAATTGCCCTGCATGGTACCATTTAAAATGCACTGAATTCGCTGGGGATATATATGAAAATATATATAAAAAGAAATTTCTATGCCAAATATGCAAAGATAATGAGGGGCTGACTTTAGGGTAAGCCATGGCTGACTTGTGGAGAAAAGAGGCTGAGCACTGGAAAAAAGTGCCATAATAGGATTATTGGTTTTTTTTTCTATAATTCTAACAAAAGTTCAATATTTTGTTAATTTTTTCAGTAAATTTAATAAATAGCTTTTCACAAAAGAGTGTTTGTTTTAATGCATAGTGTTTCATGTTTAAAATATTAATAAACTAAATTTAGTTCCTCACTAAAAGGCTGACTATTGGGTATTTTACCCTAACCTGTTTGAATGTATTTTATTATATATTTATTGTACGTATATATTTATTGTATGTATTTATTGTAGTAAGTAAAGCTCTCTATCAAATTAAAGAAAGCAATAGAAATTACAAATAAATTGTTAATCACTTCAGAAATAATCTCGGTTCTAAATAGTTTAGAAACATCGTTACTTACTTTGTCATTCCAGTTAGAAGATATAATTAGTGCCGTGCTTTTCTCTAATTTGAATATTATTCACCCTTTTGTCATAACACCTCATCAACTATATAGAGAACTTGTCAATAACTATAAGCTTTTGCCTAGAGATTTAGAATTAGCATTTAAGTTAGAATTAAGTTCAATTCATTTGATTTTTCATATTTCTAATTTAGTATGTTATTACTTAAACAATAGGATTATGTTTGTACTACAGGTTCCGCTTGTAACCCCCCAAGAATTTTATTTGTATCACAATATTCCATTACCCATTCCACATAACTCTGTAAAGCCAGACTCATTCAGCCTCATCATGCCGGACAATAAGTATATAGCGATTACTAAAGACAAAACATACTATAGTGGCCTCGAATCACTTTCTCCTTGCAAAGTGATTGAATCGACGAACTACATTTGCAACATCATGAACATATTCTCATCAAATTCGAATCCATCATGTGAAAGTGAACTCTTAACTAAAGTGATAACTGAAATACCGGTACAATGTAAAACGAAATTCCTATCTGGCATTATCGACATCTGGAAGCCCATCACCAATAATAGATGGATATTCATACAAACCATACCTGCAAAATTATCAATAGAATGTACCGATTTAGATTCAAGAGAAGTCAGCATTTCTGGAACGGGCATACTAGATATGCCCAAACAATGTACAGCCTACTGTAGAACTACAAGGTTATATTCTAATAATAATGTTTTAAACATAAATTCACCGTTACTTGTCACTTCAGATTTTAATATAATTGATGATTCGTGTTGTAACATTGTCAAATTTAAACTGACATTAGACAATACTATTGCAAACCCCATTAAATTACAAAACATTGATTTAGAAAACATTAACTTCAACCGCGATGTAACTAAAGAATTGGATAAAATAATTAATGAACTGCACATAATAAAATACGGAACCCATTACTCTATATTAGTTAATTTTATAATATTGTCTATTGTCTGCATCATAATTTTAAAACTTATTAAATCTAATCTCTGTAAGAAAATGAGTAACCATCATAAGATCTCATCACCATCTCCTGAGATTCCTTTGGAGATTATCCAACCAACAGTAGAAGTTGGAAATGCAGAGACAGGAAAAACTCCTCCAAGAACCAGAAGGAATATTTAAACCGTATTAAACATAAACTTCGAAATTATTTTTAAAGTTTATTATTAATGAGGGGAGGTGTTACACTCTGGCTCTGTAATTCTTCTTAATTAAGAACATTTTAATTCTTGAAGGACGTTATTGAGGGACAGGACAGCGACGTGGTACGTCAACAGTGTGCGCTTGGGCGTATCTGCTTATCTATTAAAGAGGAATTATATCAATATGTTCGAAACGCAACATCGGCAGCTGCAGCTTGGAGAAGTCTCACTGAGGTATTTGAAGACAGGGGCTTATATAGACTTGTTTTGCTGTTAAGGAAGTTGCATCGTGTTGAGTTTACTGCTTACAGTTCAATGAATGCATATATTGAAGAGGTCACCACACTGGTTCAGCAACTCCATGACATCGGGAGAACAATAGAAGATGCAGAGATTGTAGAAATTCTCCTTAGTGGATTACCATCACAATATGACACTCTTGTATCAGGACTATCAACGGCAGCGGTGACAAATCAAATAACAAGTGAACTTGTCAAAGCTCGTCTGCTTCAGGAGTATTCGAGGAAGACTTCATTGGAAGACACTGCTGCTTCCATAACGAATAGCTCCTTTATTTTGTGAATTCTGTAAGAAGACAAATCACAGAAAATCTCAGTGTTTCAAGTTAAAGCAAATGAAGAAAAATCCAAGACCAGCTGGCATAGAGACAACTAGGGTAAGGGGAGGTTATTTCGTGATAGATTTGATATTTTAATTAAATTCTCGAATTGTGCTTAAGAAATCTGTATAATAAGTAGTTACGTGTTCTGGGCATATATTTTACTATATATATTTTGAAACAATGTTTGATATGCACAGTTGGCTACTAAACATATATTAAATTACATTCTGGCATAGTATATGTAGGTAAATTCGTGAGTTATACAGGTAAAGTAGTGATAGTAGGAAGGCAATATCGTGATAGGAAAAAAATATGCTAGTTAAATGAAACGCTTATAAAATAACATCAAAATCTATTTTATTGATCAATTTCTGCACATATATCACATTGAACATATACCTCATCGTCATCAGGAGCAATGTTTAAGCATAATTACGATAAGGACGGAAACAATAAGAACATTATACCCATTTCTTACCATTTTTCATTTTGACATCAAAAGAGTATGCTATATTACAGACGAAACATACCCAATCATCATCATCAGCTCTATTTTCCTTATTCTTTCCTGTTTTTCTTTTCTTTTCTCCAGCAACCGATCTATCTAGTTGCGAAGATGGGCCCGCAATAGCATCATCGTTTGAAAACATGGGGTTTTCAAATAATGATGCAATTGCCGGTTCATTCACAGTTTCCTCTACCTCTGATAATACAACAGGTATTGTATCATAATTTAGACATCTCGATTTAGAATCCAATTGTCGCTTTACTGTGGTAGTTGTCACTTTTCGCTGCGTAGTTGGAGCAGGAATTTTCAATATGCTGTTGTCTTCGGATGGACAGAGTGCTCCATCAACACTCACTTCAGTGAGTCTTGATGGAGTTAATGCCTCTGGGCATAAGGCATCCCTATTCAGTGGGTATATGCCACATTTTCTAAAGGCATTTTTAATTGTATTCGAATAAAAAGCTTTAATAAAAGCAGGATTCAATATTTGATGAAAATTTGAACGATCAGGCTTCTGAGTAGGGCTCTTTTTCATAAAATCCTTAACGCTGTCACTCCAGTAACTCTTTAATGCTTTGTAAACGCCGACATCTAGCGGCTGCAGAATATGCGTTTTATGAGCAGGAAAAGTGAGAAGATATATTTGGTTCTCACGTGCAAGCTGAATCACCTCTGGCTTAATGTGCGAAGCGTGAGAGTCCATTAATAACACCACAGGACGAGCTTCTGGAATAGCATTTATAAAGAACTGGAACCATTCCAAAAATATCTCGCTATTAATCCAACCTTTTGGAGATAACCTCACCATTGCATTCGGCAAAGCATCCTGTTTTAAAGTGTCTGACCATCTTACTCCTTTAAATATTACCAGTGGAGGTAGCCATGTGCCATCTGCACATATGCAGCCCATCACCGTTGTAGTAGTTCCTTTTTCAGCATATGTTCTATTATATATGTAGCGTCTTCCAATTGCTGTGACCACTCTACCTTTATTGGTTACATAGGTTAATCCTGTTTCATCACAATTCCAAATTCGGTCTGTGCAGCCTTTGATACCCAGGTTGTCCAATAAGAATATATCTTGCTTCAGGCTTGTCAATACGTAAAATGTGGCGTATGTATAACGCTGCCCGTGACGAGGATTTGAGAGTTAAACAAAGCTTTTTCAGACATGTTTTTAATACTTAATATAATATAGGCTTTGGAAATCCTAGGACAGACGTATGTTCAACGTGCATTGAACTGTTAGAACGCATAAAAACTGAGAAGGACGCTTCCAAGAAAAATGTACTTATGGCCGAAAAAAGAATTCATTGCCTTAAATACAAAGCCTCTATGCAATATTGCAAGAAGAAAATGAAATTATTCAAACCATTACCTTCGATTGCCAAAAAAACCAGGCAATGCCCAAAGTTCCGGACCAATCAGCCTACTACAGTCGTCAAATCAACTTTTACCACTTCGCCATTGTTGTGGGAAATTCAAAGGCAAAACTGGACAAAAATAACATTCATTCCTACTATTGGGATGAAACTTCACACTGCAAAGGTAGTAATGAGATAATTAGCGCAGTTTACGATTTCTTGAAAAACTTTGAATTTGGAGATAAGACAAAAATTCTACGAATAGTATCCGACGGTTGCGCCGGACAAAACAAAAATACAGGCATGATAGCTATGCTAGGTAAATGGCTGTATACAGGAGCCCCAACAAATATCAAGAAAATAGAGCCAATCTTCCCTGTTGTAGGTCACTCCTTTATACCTCCAGACAGGTTGTTTGCCAGAATTGAGAAAACGTTGAAAACTAAAGAAGTCATAACCTCTCCATCCGAATATGCAAAGATCTAGCATCAATTTCCGTATTTGATTGTAAACAAAATTACGAGTCCATCATTAAACCCACTACGTCTTGGCAATTTCAGTTTATGAAAACAAAAAGGTTTTTTATTACAAGAACTAAAACAGAAAACATTTTAGTACAGGGTGAAGAGACGTATAGAAACGAAATACGCGAAAAAAAGACTATCACAAAAAAAAATATAAAAAAATCACTATGATATCTCCCCAAGTAATCCAGCCAAACCGTGTTTTCATAAAACAAGCCAAAATTCAAGACGTAGATAAACTTCTTAAAAAGCACTATGGAGATGAGTGGAGAAATTTGGAAGAGTTGATTTTTTTTAAAACTGTAATGGAGAGAATGAGTACCACTGAAACGGGAGACTTTCTGAGATTGTCAGAAGAGACTGATTTGTGTGAAGCTGGATTTACGGATAATATTTCTCGAGCCCATGCCGTAGTTATCATCTCAATAGCTATAGATTCTATCTTTTGATAATTTTCCACCTACGCACTTTTCTCCTTTAAATTTCAATGTTTTTTCAGGCGTTAGCTTAAAAAACAAACCTGTCTCGTCTGCGTTCCATATTTGGCTATCAGTGTAACCTTCAGTCAATTTTGGGAAAACTGTTTTTAGCCAGTTGTCACAGTCACTATGCGATACGCTTGCGGCCTCTCCACAAACTTTGCCTACTACAATATCGTGCCGTTGACGAAACCGGAATATCCAGCTTTCCGAACACTTAAAATCTATTTTTCCAAACAGTCTGGCAAAATGATTAGTCTTTTCTTGCAGCAGAGGACCGCTCACAGGTACGTTTTGGCTTCTTTGAGCTTTGAACCACACTAGAAGAGCTTTTTCAACATCTTGATGCGTCGGCTTGCGGTTTTTCTTAATTTTTAAGGATTTGGACTCAAAGCACTCTAATATTTTATCACGGTTTTTCCACATCGTAGATATCGCACACCGGGTGCAACAACGTCATAAGTAACAAATTACGTTTTTTTTTCAGGAGATCGATTTAAAAGTTGTTGTTTTAATAAAATGAAATGTAATTACAATACTATTATATATCGATGACCAAAATATTGTTTATATTCTATATTTTGAAATTAAGGTTGTTTCAGAAATAAAAATATTATATAAGTGGTACATTTTTAATGTTTTTAAAAACGATACCTACATTTATGACGTTATTGTGCAGAAAGTTAAATTGAAAGTAGAACGTTTCTGTGCAATAACGTCATAAAGTCCGAACTAAGCAAAAATCAAAACTCTAAATGTATTAAATAGCACTTACAATTAACCTTTTCAGTGTTTAAAAATAATCAACATTATTATTAAAATAAATTGCATATAAAATCTAAAAAAAATATGAAAAACTTCTTACATTTAAGTACCCATAATCAGACTTTTACGAGGAACTAACAGGCTAGAAATAAAATTTGTAGAAAAACAATCAAAGGTTTTTTTACCATAACAGGCTTATACTGGTACAGTTATGTAGCAGTTTATAATAATTCTAGCATCCTTATGTCTTTGTACTAAGTACCTAATTACTCTTACATTTAATAATCAGTTTTCATTAAAAACAATCTTAAAAATCAGAATTAACCAACTAAAGCTGATTATAAAAATATTCATAATAGCGAGGCACTATATTTTTTTGAACCAATTCTAATAGATCTTGTTTTTTTCTATCACTTATCGGTATATTAGACGTATAAGCAGGATTCAAAGATTCATTGTCGAAGGGCCTGCTTCAGCAAAATCAGAGATAGGTGATGCATCTACACTACATGTCAAAAGATGTGCTTCAGGGGCTGTTGAAGATCCAGGTTCATCGAGGGTAGCAATGCTTTTTCCTGGCCCAATTTGCAACCGTTTTTTCTTCCTAGTTGGTTCACCAGTCTTTCCAAAGCGTTGTTCTTTTAAAAAATCTGTCAAAGAGTCTCTGACTCTTCCCTCTACGCGATTTTGAGCTTCAGGTGAGTCGTCGGGTATTTTTCGCAATACACTGTCCGTATTAAACGGGAAGATTCCTGTAGCTTTGAAACTGCTTATCAAGTTTCTTTTTACAGCAGAGGTGATCGCCCCTTCGTCCGAGGCTGTTGCTGGCTGAACTTTGTCCATCTCCATAATGCTTTGTTTGAGAAGCCGCGGAAATGCTTCCTTAGGTACAGTTCCTGCTTTTAGATTGAACTTTTTCCATTCTTCGAGTATCTTTCGCCATGCAGTCTTCATTGGACGGAAGAACCCCACATCTAAGGGTTGGCATATGTGTGTGGAGTTAAGCACAAGACAAATGAAGCTTATATTGTGAGACTGACATTTTTCCAATACATCAGAATCGAGATGGGACGACAAATTGTCGCCGATTAGCACCTTTCGTCCGTCGAGCCTATCAGCATGTGGTAAGAAACTTGTAATGAACCAGTCTCTGAAGGTAGGTGCATCAATCCATCCACTTGTTGTTCTGTTAAATCTACTGCCACGACTGCAGCATGGTTTGTTACAACAGGGATAGCCAACAATTCCCCTTTCTTTCCATGTATCGTACAAATGCAAGCTCTTATAAATAACGTAAGGTGGCAATAGAGTTCCATCAACCGACCCACAAATCATGATCGTGGTGCAGCTTTTTGAATGGTTCATAATTTTTTCAGGATATTTAACACCTCGCCTGTAAATACATTTTTTTTTTGCCCGGATCATCAGACAAATTTGATTCGTCATAGTTAAATATGTTGGAAGGTGGTATGTCAACAACTTCTCTTTGGAGGTTGTCAAAATATGTGTTTATTGAGTTCCGATCTACTGCGGCTCGTGCTCTTTTAATGTTAGTGGCGAGTCTTTGACCAAACCCATTTTTGTGACGTTTTAGAACGCTGAGTGCCCAATCGATTCCAGGTATGTTGTTGGAGAACCTCGTTACATTTCTCCCTTGTTGGTCCAAATATGACTTTGCGAACATTCGAAGATCGAAAGTGGTAAGTGGAAAGCCCCAATCAGCACAAGTAGCCGCAGCTCTTAAAATTGCCACTTGTTCCGAGTGTGAAAACACTGGCTGTCCACCCGGAGTAGAACCATGCATGCCCTTATATTTATTGTATAAGGTGCCGAAGGGAATTTTATAGTTTATAGCTGCTGCATTTATACTCATTTCCCCATCTGTAATTTTTTCTAGGGCTTCCTCTAAAGTTTCTTGAATATAGTTTTTGTACTCACGGGCACCTGCAAGCTTCTTTTACTTTCGTACCATGTTGAACTTACCTACAAAAACAAACAGGGTCACTTTGATTATATCATTTTATACGCATTGTTGCATTTAAAAATATCTTGGGGTGTCATTGATAGCTATCAATGTCGCCTCGTACCATTCATCAAAGTAGCCCCGTCGAACAAACACCTACATAGAAGCCAAAATGACAGTCATCGGTAATAAAACAATATTTAATTGTATTCACAAAGAATCATATTAACACACAAATTAAGTAAAACTAAACAGGTTATAATACTCACTCTTGCACAAAAGAAGTTTTGTAGCACATGTATAGTTTGCAACTGAACTAAGAAATAATTTTTTTTTGTGGAGACACAATAGTTCTTGCGCTCACGCCTTGAGGAAAGATGGCCGATATACCAATGTGGCCAATACTAAAAAACAAAAAAGGGTTCGTTCAGAACCGTCCAAGATATTATTGAAAAACCTACCAAACAAAGCTATCATCAAAGACTTAAGCCCCTAGTTTTGAAAGTCGCCCCATTTTACGGTAACGAATTTAATTTCTTGTGGTGGAATATTTTTAAATTCAAATAGGAATTAGCCAACGCTTTCACCAACTGTAATTCGTGTGGCTCTTCGTCATTTGTAGATTGTACAGGGTAAGCCCGAAGGAAGCAAATGTTTCAATTGAGTAACAAAAAGTTGTTTTAATATTCTCAAAATCACGTTTTTGCTAGTGTTTCGGAATGTCTTATTGGCTATTTCCGATATAAATAGCTGTTCGCTATATCTTATTATCTCGAAAGCAAATGAAACGTATTTTAAGGCGCCCCTGTCCACGAAAACAGTAAAAGAGGAAAAGTTTGTCATATCCACAAAATAAGAGTGATCAAAACTATCCTTTGTAATGATCGATGCATCGCGGCAGATGAAATTTTATTTAACATTTTGTTTACAAAGTGACCAGCAATGTAATAAAGGATATTATTTTTGCAATCAGTCATATTGATCGATCGCATATAATTATATAAGATTTCTGCTTCATTTTCGTCTTGTGAATCATCATCCTCTTTATTTTTCTCAATACCATATATACCATAATAGTTGACATGCTTCTCGATATGTTTGGCATTGGTGGCCATTCACAGTTTTCAAATGCGCAAATTATTTTGGTCCACGTACTTTTACCAACAGCAGTCGCAAATAAAAACATTCATCATTTCTAGGATGAACAGTATACATGCGACCTATGCGGCATCAGTGGAAAACACCTGTGGCCAATCTGGAACTGGGGTTCCTTGTTTGCGACGTTGGAATTTCTTTGTTTATTGATTCCAAGTGTAATACTTGTGCATTTCAACGTACATCAGCGTCGCTGCGAATGGATCTGCTTCACACATTGCAAAGAAGCTAGTCAATGTTGTCGATGGTGGTCTCTCAGCTCGTTGTGCCGCATTAGCCTCAGTGAAGTAAACTCTTTGTCCATTTTCCAAATGCACTGCTAAATGTACAACAGTGGGATATCTTTCATGAATTTGAAATGACAATAATTGCCACAGTGCTTCATTAGTACTGACGTATCTGCCCATTTGGAAGTTGCTGATTTCGTCATTCGCATTTTCCGACGCAATACCAAACACAGCCCTGTCGCTGCCTTTTGTGACGTACTTACACAAATATTTGGTTGATTTGGCCGAATGACAACTCTCAACGTTTGCATGTGTTTCGAAAATTCGTGATAGCATTTATTAAAAATAATGACAATTAAAAGTAAAAGTTAACATTCGAAACATTAGTCCAATTACACTGCGTGACACGGTTTCGGTACCCGAAAAACTGATTGCTATTTTAGTTTTCTATTAGTCATAGTATGTAGACAGTGCATATCTTTTGTTTCTATCACGTCTAGTTTTTGAGGTACACACCGTTAAATTTTTTCATACCCTCATTTTTCCCATACAAGTTAACTTTATCGTTATTGACAAAATATGTTCATTTCACATTGGTACCTTTGTAATTAATTGGTTAAGAGTGTATTCCTATGATTTTTAAAATAAATACTGGAAAAAGTAGTCACCGCCAGCGCAGAAATTAAAAAAAACAAGTATTGGTAGCGTGTGTGGTTACGTCACATTCTTAAGTCTCAAGAAAAAGAATGTTTGAAGGAAATGGATGAAAAGCGAAGGATTTTTTATATTTAAATATTGCGTAACTTATTTTCTTCGAAATTAAGTTACGCAATATTAAAAATAAGGGCACAAATGCATCCATTAACGTAAAACAAACTACGATTAAAAAACCAAATGACAAAGATTTATGTACATGGAAATAATTAAAAGCTGTGATAGAAGGTTGCACAGGAAGGTTGTTAAGGTACTCTCAAAGCTGAAAACGTGAAACTCTTGGTGAATTATTTGTTAAAAAAATATAAAAAGATTGGTTGCTGGATGACATTAAAAATTCATTTTTTCCATATCCATTTCTCTTTTTATTCCATAAATCTTAAATTTGTGGGTGTTGAACCAGTGGATCGGCTTACCCAGGATGTAAGGAGGCTTAAAGAATGGTTTCAAGGTCATTAGGATACATTTATGTTAGGAGATGACTGCTGACGTTTAACGCAAGAAAATACTTCCTAACATAAAGCGAAAAGTTAAATATTTTTCATTTTTTGTGTATAATATAATACTTTTTATCGTCTATTTTATATTTTAATGTGTGCAAATATATTAAGAATAAATTTTACTCGAATTATTGATGATTTAATAACAAAATGTGTATATGTATTTAATTTTTAATTTCAGTACTAGTTAATTGTTTATTACCATGTACCTAAAAAACAAGACGTGATAGAGAAAAACTAAGTATGCATTCTTATTAAGCAATGTGTATGAATACATAAACAGGAAAAATTGAAATGGGTACTCAATTTTTTTCGAAATTTGTTGCGCAGTGTTATTATTGATAGAGAGAGTTACATTTTTGTTTGGTACATTTATTGTTGATGAGTTGATTTGAGTATTTCTCTGTTCTTGCGTCTGAGGAACTTGCGTTTCATTGTAGATAGTATACGTTGGCGATAGTGGTGGTGGTGGTGCATCGTGAGTTACGAACGAAGATAAGATGCCGGAAGTTGATGGTTGTGGCTCTGATGGTTTAAGTTTTATATTTAATAATCATAATATAATAATAATAATATAATAATATAGCCTTTTATTTACTGAAAAAGATATTTACAAAAACTATAGCTAATCCTATCCTTATCCTATTTTACACTTTTTTTTTTTTTTTTTATAAATTATATTATTATAACATTTTCCTTATTCTATAATAACGATAAGTTTTTTTTTTTTTTTTTTTTTAATTTATTTATTTTTCAGTACGCCCTTTGGACGAAGGCCTCCTCCAGTCTTTTCCACCTTTCTCTACTGTTTGCCAATCTTCGCCATGTTACTCCAATCATTTTTACAAAGTCGTCGCTCCACCTAATTCTTTGTCTTCCTCTTGACCGCTTTCCATCTCTGGGGTACCACTCTGTTATCCTTTTTGTCCACCTGTCCTGCTTTAGTCTACAGACGTGTCCGGCCCATTTCCATTTTAATCTTTTTATTTTCCTTTTCACGTCTATTACATTAGTTTCTTCCCTTATTTTTTTGTTTGATATTTTATCTATTCTTTTTATATGTAACATACTACGTTCCATCGCACGCTGACAAATTGCTATTTTTTCCTCTAGTTTTTGTGTGAGGGCCCAGGTTTGGCATCCGTATGTTAATATAGGTAGTATGCAGGAGTCAAATACTTTTTGTTTACATTTAATCGGCATTTCTCTAGACTTCATCACTTCTTTTAACATCCAATATCTATTCCATGCATTTGTAGTGCGACGTTCTATTTTCTTTTCCATCGAATTCTTCATTGAGACAACTTCTCCGAGATAAATGTATTCTTCAACATATTCTATTTCTATATTATTTGCTTTAATGCATTTCTGGATTCCGTTTGTCATTGCTTTTGTTTTCTGTATATTCATGTCCAGGCCAACCTTTTTGCTCTCGTATAATAATTTATTTAGCATCGTTTCTAGGGTGACAGAGTTCTCAGAAAGCAATACAAGATCATCCGCGAATCTCAAATTATTTAAGTATTTGCCATCTATTTTTATTCCTTGCTCTTCCCAATCCAATTTTCGAAACACGTTTTCTAATACGGCATTAAATATTTTTGGGGACAAAGGATCTCCCTGTTTTACACCTCTTGATAGTTTAAACCAATTCCCTTCGCTTTCTAGTTTAATTTTGGCTGTGCTATTTATATATACATTCCTAATTATACGGATATATTTTGTATTTATTCCTTGACTATATAGTGCCTTCCATATTGCATTGTGTTCTAAACTATCAAACGCTTTAGAGTAGTCTATAAATATGATGTATATAGTTTTGTTGTATTCATTATATTTTTCTATTATTTGATTTAAAGTGTGTATGTGATCAATTGTTGAAAATCTAGCACGAAACCCTGCTTGCTCTAGAGGTTGATTTTCGTCTAAGGTCATTTCCATTCTTTTGAGAATTATCTTAGAAAAAACTTTATATATATTTGAAGTTAAGCTTATAGGACGATAATTATTAATATCGCTAGGATCACCTTTTTTATGTAATAATTTTATTATTGATCGAGTCCATTGCGTGGGTACAATTTCACTTTCTAAGATTTCATTGAAGATAGTGCATAGGATGCTATTAATTGCAGGTTCGGCTGATTTAAGAAGCTCATTTGTGAAACCATCTTCACCTGGAGATTTGTTATTTTTCTGTGTAGACAAAGCGTTTGATACTTCTGCAGGCAAGATACGTGGTACAGGTTCTTCTTCTCTATTCATATCTATGTCTTCAATCGAACTGTGGCTTGATCTATATAAGTTCTCGTAGAATGTTGTTGCTATTGATATAATTTCCTCTCTGTTGCTGACTAATTTCTTCTCTTTATTTTGTATTTTGGGTATCCATTGCTTTTTTTTATCTAATTCTCTGTATGCTTTTTTAGTAGTCCCGGATAATTCTATACATTTTTGAATAAATTTTAATCTTCGTTCTCGTTTCATCTCTCTATAGTGTCTATTAATTTTCTTACTGATTTCAGCTATCTCTTTTCTGTTTTCCTGTCTATTCTTCAATAGAGTTCTCCGCTGTTCCATCAGAGCTATAATATTTTTTGGTACTTTTTCATCATTACGTGATTTGTAAGTAAAGGAATTTTGTACTGCTTTCAATTTTTCTACGAAATTATTATAATATTTCTGAACTTCTGTTGTTTCATTTGTTGTTTTGTGCATGTTAGCGTCATTTTTCCATTGTTGTAATTCTCTATTTATTAATAAACTTTCCTGTTTCCCAAATACTCTGGTGTTGTTTGCAAAATTCCGTCTAGTCTTTCTGCGACATTTGAGATTTATTTCGGCTCTTATCAATCTGTGATCAGAATAAAAGTTAAAGTTATTAAGTATTTTAAAGTTTTTTATATTATGTTTATTATTGCTCAAGAAGAAATCTAGTTCTTTTTTCGTTTCACCATCTGGTGATATCCAAGTCCATTTCTTATGTATCTTTTTATTATAAAATGTATTTATTATAGCCAGATTATTACTTCTTGCAAACTGAATCATTTTTTCTCCATTTTCATTGCATGTTCCATGACTGTATGGACCTATTATTGCATCTGTTTCTATCGTAGCTAGTCCAGTTTGAGCATTAAAATCGCCCATCACAAAGATATTTTTCGCTGTGTTATTATCAATCGTTTCTTGCAGTGTTGAGTAGAAATATTCCTTTTTCTGTTTGTCTGAGTCTTCTGTTGGTGCATATACTTGGATTATCGTTGTTGTACCCAAAGTCGGAAGATCTATTTTCATTGCAGCTATGCGCTCTGATATCCCTATAAACTCTTTGATGTTTTTTCGGAGATATTTTTTAACCAAAAACCCTGTACCGTATTGGCCTTTTGTTTCACCAATATGGAAGAATATATAATCATCACTTTCCTCTATCGTTTCTCCCATTCTGCGCAGTTCACATAAACCAAGTATATCCCACTTTACTTTTTGAAGTGCTTGTTCTAATTCCATTAATCTTTCATGACTTGCTAATGTTCTTACATTCATGCTCAAAATATGTAGTTTATCATCTTGTTTTGCTTTCTGTTTTTTTTCATTTTTAATTAAGGTTTTGTTGGTGGTTTTATCACACTTGCTTATGAACTTATTTTTGTAATCGTTTAAATTTTTGTTTTTGTTGACTGGTGGGTGTTGGTCTGGCTCTCCCACGGTGACCAACCGGATTGGGAGGCTATTGATGTTGTGGCTGTTTTGATCATCGTTAATCGTGTTATATTGCTTTGAGGCGGCAGCAAAACTATTTGTATACTGAAGGGGCCGTAGTAATTGTTAATCATCGGACTCCTCAGTGTTAACAATAGGAGTAGTGGACTGTTTTTGTTTTTCATCATCATGTTTTTGTAAATAATTATCCATGGAGCTTTGACTCTTGTTTGGGGTGTATATTTTATGTTTATTCTTCTTCGCCATTTGGGGGTTCGATGAAGGTTGATATTGTTGTACGTAAGGATTACTTAGTTGACTTGGAGGGGTTAACTCTAATTCTCTCTTTCTAGAGCCTGAGTTGTTTGTGCTTCCCGTATTTGGTTTGTTTGGTTCATGTATTATTAATCGATCTTGGCGTAGATATGCAATTTTTCCTTCATTTTTTGCTTGTTGTAATTGACCTTGAAGCTGTTTTCTTTTTTCCAAAACTTGTTGTGGGTAATCTTCTTTTAAGTAAATACTTTTGTTTTTAAGTTGTTGTTTGTTTTTAATTATAGAAAGTTTTTTGCCAAAGGTTGTAAAAGTTACTACTATAGGTCTTATTTTATTTTCGTCCTTTTTCCCAATCCTTTTTGTTATTTCTATTTCGCTTCTACTGCAATCCACCTTCATATCCGTTGTTACTATATGTATGATCTTGTTTTCCAATTCCTCATATGATTTTTCATTTTCTTCAACCCCGAAGAATAATACATTTCTTTTTCTGATCTGTTTTTCTAATGTCAATATTCTTTCGTTTTGTTCGCTATTGATTTGTGTAATTATTTCAATCTTCGAATGAATATTTTCGGATATCCGAGCTATATTTTCATTGATATTTTTTGTAATTCGCTCTTCGACTACTCTAAGAGAATCTTCCGAATCTTTTCTGATATCACACCGAAGTTCACGTAATAGTTGCTGTAAGTTACTCATATTGAACCACAATTTTTGTATCTACTAGAGTGCGATATTTTTTCGTCGATATATAAATATTTTTATAAATAGGTATATTCCTCAATAGACTTCTAAATTAAATTTGCCATGTTTAACAAGCTTTTAAAGTTTGCTAAAATTTGAAAAACGTTACTTGTAGCTGGGACTCGAACCTGGGTACCACTCGTAATTTCACACCTTAAACCACTGCGCTGTAGGTTCTGTACGGCGACCGGTGAATTTTGTCACCTTATTTGCCAAGTAAGGCCAAGTATTGTATCCAGGCTCAAAATGTGTTCATACTGTAAGGACGTCAGAGGCTATTTTCCCATATCTAATTAATTATAGTATTATGTTTTGCTATTTACGTCTTTTAATTTATAATATTTCCGAATGAGACAAGTAATGACATCTACCGGTATCGTGTTGTGTCACTTGGTTCAAATAATCATAACTGCATAATAAATGCGTATTCCTTTTTCAAAAAGATGTATAATGCTTTATATATAAACTCAATGGTGTAAACACAGATGTAGTTCAGTATAAATTTCGGTATTCCAAATTTAAATCACATTCTCCCCCTTTTTTGGTCAGAAATCGTCAGTATTTAATTATAAGCTGCTCTCAAACGTACTTCAGTAATATTTAAATTATTATCTGCTCGAGTTAATACTCGAGTTAATCAAAAACAACGCGTAATCGCGTTGTTTTTGATTTTGCAGTAACCAGTATGGGTAACCATTCACTCTCGTAAGAATATTTTATATCGTATATCTCACTATTTTTATTATTATTTCGTATAGCTTTTATTTCAGATAGTTTAATTGAGTTACCTTGAAGATCTTTGTTTACATTTAGTGAAATATCCTCAAACAACTTTTTTACATATATAGTAAAAATCGTCATAATTCAGCTCGTTAACTACAAAAGCATTTCCAGTTTTCTTTGGGTTTCGTATATGTTGAACATACTGGTAAGGAATATAGATGGGACCTGATTTTTTTGCTCATTAAGGGCCGGTTGCCTTAATGGTCGGCAAAGTTATATTACGGCTAAGTTACGTTAAAGCTAAATGTGACAGCCGAAACAAGTGCTAAGACATATACTAACTGATGTTGGGGCCCACATTTGCTTTTTTTTGGATAATTTTATAAAACAGAGAGAATCTACATCTAATATTAGTACAGCGTCACAGGAAACTAGTGCTTCATCCATACCATCACCTTCCCAACCAATACCCACTATGCCATTACTACAATTACATCAGGATAATGAGACATCACAAGACGAAAATAATATCTTGGAAGAAATTTCACCAACGCCCGCTACACCCACACCATCACCATCTACATCAATGTCGACATCTCGGACATCACACCGAACATCAGAACCCTCGCGAAGTCGGACTGTTGCTACTAAACCTGATGAAGACGTTGAGAAGATACTAAACTTTATGCAAAGCAAACGGATAAAACAATCTGATGCCGTGGACGACCTCTTTATGAGTTATGCCAAAACAATTAAAAAATTTTCTATACAAACTCAAACAATGTTGAAAGTAGAAATGGCAAAATTATTTGCTGATGCAGAACTGCGAGAGCACATGAATCAAAATCAATCACCAGTATATTCACTTATTAACATTGATTCTAATCTTACCACGTAAGATAGTTTGGACCAGCAGACCCAGCAATAGAATTCTTTTATTTATTTGCATAATGTGTGTGTAACAAAAGATGACAATTCCAAATAAAAGTTCAACACATTAGCCGTAGTGGCGTACAAATATTGTGGTAGGTAAGTATACAAAAAGCAAAATACATGCGGTTCTTAATAATTACGAGAAATCACCCACTATTACCACTTTTCAAGTTAGAGCACCATCTATATCACCTATGAATTTGACCGTTCCACAGCAAGCAAACTCTACTACACAGATCTTGAATTATGAAGAACTTGTAAATAATTTAGTTACAAATGATAATTAAGTGCCTATACAATGCCTACTAATTGTAATTTGCTTGCTAAAAAATGTGATTCCTACTTTTTTAATAAAAAAATAATAAAACATACCTCAAACATATTGCTAATCTTTCTCTACTACTTATCGGACGTCTCCAATTAGTATCTTTTTTTGTTATTTTTGATCTTAATATCTCATGTAACTCTTCAAAACAGTCTTTAAACATTCGGAAGTAAATATAAAATCTGTTTTCATGGCATTCAAGTTCCTTACAAAGTCTGTGGTACTCGCCATGTTCTTCTTTTTTTTTATTTTTATCGTGTACCCAAATTCTTCGCTTTCTTTTCATATAATTGTTCAGTTTCTTCTGAATATTGTTTGAAATTCTCAATATTAATTTTATGGCCACTTGACAGTGCTTCTAGAATGATTTTAAATCTAAATATTAGGTTAACATTTATGCCTGTTATAGATGCAGATAATTCATGGTCGGCAAAAAATCGCCTACTGGTATTTCCATCATTGGTATTACCAAAATTGGCTTTAGGGACGTCTACTATTAGACCCATTTCTGTCCTAAATTTTTTTTGTATCGTTTCCTTTCTTTGTTTAACAATATCTTTATCACTTTGGGTTCTAACTTGCCATTTTTTTATGGGCAATTTATATGCCAAATGTAAAATATGTTCAAAAAAACGTATTCGGGCATGAAGTAATGACAGGCCAAACTGCAAAGAATCCTTTTTGACTTCTCTTTTTTTGGATAAATTATTGAACTCTATAGATGTAGCACCGCAAATATAACACCTCATAGTCGATGTCGTATGTGTTGCAGCGTTACACACTTTGCCATCAATCATTGTAAATAGCATTGTATGTTTTGTTTTCGTGTCTTCAAATACTGTGGTCTCGAGGGTATCCACTTTCGAGTTTACATACTGTATCTCTTCGTTTGTAATATCAACAGACTCTTGTAGAAATCTTATTCTAATGGGTCTACAGTACCAAGGCGATGAAGGTGTGGGATTTTGCCAAACAACAAATTTATCTTTGCCATATACTAATTGCAATGGCACCATAAAGCTTTGAAAAATGTTCGCATCAGTATCGGTCTCATTGTCGAATTTCTGCTTATACTGTGTGTGGGATAAAGGGATTTCGACTCACGTATGAAGCTATATATATGCTGGTTCACAGGTTCGCTGATATTTGTTCCCACAATCAAAATAGTTTGATTTCACCGATGTTGCACCAAATCACTATGACACTGCCGCCGGCGGTGAATAAGAAGACTGTTTAACACTTGTTTTTCCCGATAATGGAGTCCAATAACTAATTGTTTTTAATTATTGTTGCGTGATGCGTATGCGATGAACGTTGAGTCTTAACCATAGAGAGAGAGGAATAGGGGTAGGAGTTGGACTGTGTAAAGACAAGTGACAGATGTCAAGTGTATATGGAGTTATGTTATGGAATGATTGTGTAAATTAATTACATAGATAAATAAATAGCGTAGTGCGTTTACACTGTGCTTGTTGGGATCCATCACAGCCCCACTTACAGATTAATTCCAACTGTTGTTTGTTTTCTGTACTTATTGTATTCACAACTTCCTTTAGATGCAATATCAATCTCGAAGTAGTGTGATTTAGCAAATCTAGTAAGTTTATTTCTGCACATGATGCTGTAATTCTATAGGATTCTTTTATTGGATAGCAATCCTTTTTAGATTTTTGAATAATAGTATAACAAGGATACAGCTTTTTTCTGCTTGATCTAATTATTTCATATTGTGTTCTAGTCAAACCCGCTTCTACGTACATTGATAATGTCTCTAAACTAGATAGCTGGGCGTGATGTGAGATATCCTCAGTGCTCTTTCTCATAGCAGTTCTATATTTCTGGGCTCGTGTTGGACTCTTTGTGAGATCTTTTATGACTCTTGATGCATCTATTTTCCCTGAAGCGCGTAATTTCATATGAGTAGCATAAGTGAGCTTTTCAACATTTTGTAACCGAAGTTCTTCTGTTTTGCGTCGTTTGCTTCTGTCACTTGACTCCGAGAATATTTTTTCAGGACGACCAAGGTTCATATTAACTGTAAAAAAAGGTAATATTAAGTTTTCATTTAACTCAAACAATTAATGGTATAATATTTTCAAATACACATAGTAAAATAAACTACATATATAGGTACACACCTGTAATTGGTAATTGCAACGAAGTCATTCCGTTTAGCCAATCGCTGTTATTTTTTTCAAATACGGCTTTCTTTTTGTGTGCTGCTCGCCATCTATCTTTAAATTGATGTCTTATTGAGGATAACTTATGTTTCCATAAAGCCCGCTGATTATCATCCTCACAATATTTTTTGATGGAAGTTTCTTCCATATCCTGTAATTTTTTGTCAAAATTTGGTTTTTGGGAACATTTTACTACACTGTAAATTTCTTTTCGAGATAAGAATTTGACACCCGACGATCCTGCAATAAAAAATAAAAATATTATTTATGAACAATTTATCTTAAAATTTTCCCTAACGTAGCAAAAAAAATGATAAAAAAGACATCTGCGATATTCCACGGCTGATTTTTTTTATAATATCTTCTTCATGATAACTATCTTCATGAATTATTCATAGCATAGAAAAGTTTAGAAGTTAAGTAGAACCCTTTGAGATTGTATTTAAAACAAATAAAATTGCATATTTTTCCATCTTTCTTGATTTGTGTATATTAAATAGAACTATTCGTGGTTTTTACTAAAAACTAATTCTAATACAAGTACATACCTGGTTCTGAAGAATCCATTGTAAAAAAATTACGCAAAACTTTAAAACACAGAACTATGACTATTAGCGTAAGAGAAAAATAGGAGCGCATCGACAAATCACACGTGTACTTAGTAAGAACGGTAACTTTCGACTGGTAACGTAAAGCGGACAGGGGCGCGGGGGCAAAAAAATGGTTGCCACGTGTTTTATTAGTTCCTTAGTATTATAAGGAACCGATTTGTTAATTGCTTTTTACGACTTCTTAAAATTGCTTTTTGGCCAGCTTTTGAATACGAATACCCGTTAGTGCGCTGTGCCTAATTTGACGTCTCCGCTTCGGTTCGCATTCTCCATGCTTTCGGTTCAGTTCGGTTCGCACTTATGTTTGACAATAGCTTTAGTGTCCAGTTGCCACATACACACTGCGCATTACTGGATTAATAGGTATGTCATCATTTGCTCATTTTTTCAATCTCAATTTCTAGGAGCTGAGCTTTTAAATTTAGTAAACGCATTTCTGCAGCATGTCTTTCTTCGTTGTGACGAAAGGCTTGTGCGTGCATTTCTTCTTTGTGTTTAATTAGTTGTTTAAACTCCTGCTCTTCCGTACTATTTGCTTCATCAATAATCTTTTGCTTTTTTTTTTGTTAAGCACAGCTTTTCTTCATTGAGTACCTTGAAGGACTTTCTTAAACCTTGTGGTGTAACGCTCGTGGTGATAGAGCTCCTATCACGTGGTCCTAAAACATACACATAGTAAATGTAAGACAAAACCTTTC
The DNA here is from genome assembly GCA_933228805.2 of Hipparchia semele. Classification (NCBI taxonomy): domain Eukaryota; kingdom Metazoa; phylum Arthropoda; class Insecta; order Lepidoptera; family Nymphalidae; genus Hipparchia; species Hipparchia semele. The sequence goes on from OW121714.1 coordinate 11,179,895, forward strand.
AGCCAAATGAATACGTCTTAAACCCAAAGGAGGTATACAAGTTTCCACTTCCATTGAATTTATAGGCGTAAAGCGCATAGCTCCACTTATTATACGCAGACCAATATTTTGTATAACATCCAGTTTTTTTAACAGTGTTGGATTGGTTTGCATATAAGCAAGAAAACTGTAGTCAAAATGACTTCGAACCATACTTTTATACAGCATTGTTAAAACTTTAGGATCTGAACCCCAAAATGTTCCTAGTAAACATCTAAGAATAACGTAAGATCACCGGTAATGGACAGTGAACCAGTAATGAACACTTTCTGATAAAATCATTGAAATAGCCAAATATATGTATTTTATTTCAACTAATAACACTTTTTATATGATGGCAACACCTTTCGCGTATTTTTAGTGTATTATGACATTAGCCGGCCGTTTTGTTTTGACATAGTAGCCTGTTGAATTTGTACTGCCGCGGAGAGACGAAAATATCTGTATTTTTTATAAGAATTGTAATGCAGGTGAGTCCAATAATAGTACATTACTAAAGTTATTATGTTAATTACATTAAAAATCGATTTATTTCCAGTTTTATTGAAAAATTTGTGATGCATTTATAACCTAACTTTTTATGAGACGTTAAAAACTTCTTTAATAAAAGAGATGTTCATAATTGGTTTCGCCAATATCTTTTGACCCTATGATGGACAATGCGTGAAAGTTCAGTTTAATTTATGTTTAGTTTGTAATTTCTATACATCAAAATTATTTATCATCGCAGAAATGGCACCAAAAAGAAATTATACCAAAGAGCAGATGTCCAAAGCTATTGAAGAGCTATTAACAGAGGTGAAAAAGTTGCAGTTGCTGCCTTGAAATATGGCGTGCCTAGAATAACTCTTCGGAATAAAATTACCGTAAAAAGTCCTAGGGACTGTAACTTCGGTCCTGCTACAGTTTTGTCGGACGTAGAAGAAAAAGTGCTGGTACAGTGGGTACTACATATGTCAGAAAGACATTTTCCAGTTACTAAAGATAACTTGTTAGATAGTGTACAAAAACTTATGGTTGAGAAGAAGTTTGATACTTGTCCGTTTACCAATAATAGGCCTGGAAAGAAGTGGTACGCTTCCTTCTTGAGACGTCATCCCGAACTTAAAGAACGGACAGCACAAAATTTAAGCAGGGCCAGAGAAAATGTTACGGAAGAAGAGCTCAGAAAAAGGTTTGATACCAACCTGAAATATTTTGACAGTAAAGGACTAGTTGAAGCGTTAACTGACCCTAATCGTGTCTTCAACACAGATGAAAGCGCCTTCTTCTTACAGCCAAAAATTGGTCGAGTTCTAGTCCGTAAAGGTGACAAAAACGTATACAATGCAGGTGGCGATGAAAAAGAAAACTTAACAGTCTTGATCACAGGTAATGCAGCAGGAATTTTGGCACCACCAATGGTCATTTATCCTTATGAAAGAATACCAACACATATTGCTAATAGTGTGAACAAAGAATGGGGTATTGGAAAATCTGATTCGGGCTGGATGTGTAGCAAAACATTTTATGAGTATGCAGCGAATGTCTTTAACCCCTGGCTTCAGAAAATGAATATTCCTAAACCAATCATCTTTTTCCTAGATGGTCACCGATCACATTTGACTCTTCACTTAGCAGAACTTTGCAAAAGCATTGGCATTGAAATCATTGCACTTCATCCAAATTCTGCCCACTTACTACAACCTATGGACGTAGCGGTATTCATACCTCTGAAAGTATTTTGGAAAAAGGAGGTTAGCAAGTGGAAAACAGATAATCCTGGTTGTAAATTTAAGAAAGAGCATTTTGCACCGGTTCTAGAAGCTGCATTAGAAAATGTCAATAAGGAAACCATAAAGAATGGGTTTCGTAAAAGCGGGATTCATCCATTTAGTGTAGAATATGTCGATATGACAAAACTTAGCTCATCTAACCGTACTTTCGTTAATACCGATCCAGAGATAGAAATTCACACAAAAGAAAAATTAAATTTGCTAAATGCATTAGAATCTGAAATACACAAGGTCTTTTCTGAAGAAAAAATCACCTTATTCAATCATCTATTTTATTCGAGCAGAACAGAATTTGAATCTGTTTTGCCAATTGAAGATAAATCACTATACGTCGTTTGGGCAAAAATTAAAGGTGAACTTGATTTACAAAATGATAGGATTCAAACACCAAACAAATCACCTTGTACACCAATAACAGAATTACAAGAACATGAGACAGATGTTTGCGAAAATCAAGGGGCACAGGAGATCGTAATGAGAAAAGAGCTGTTGAAGGAGGCTGTAGAGTTGAGAGAGCAAACTCACAATAATATTAGCATGAGAGAAGATATTGGGGAAGATGTTACTGAACAATAACATATTGTGCATGATAGAGTTAATGGAAACAATAAAAAATGATATTACTTCGAGAGAAGATATTGAGAAGAATATCAGAGAAATAAAAGAAAGTCAGAAAGATGAGTCTAACCTAAAGGCAGGAGGTATTAATAACTATATTCCTTCACCTTTTAAACGAGTACTATTTTGGCCTGAACCTGAAGTAAAAAAACGTAGAACAAGGGAACGTTTGCCTTCCGCAATACCTAGTGAGCTTTGGATAAATTATAGCAAAAAAAAAGAAGATGAGAAGAAGAAAAAAGAAGAAGATAAAGAAAAGCGAATGAAAGAAAGAAAGGATAAAAAGTTATTAAAAGAAAAGATTGCTCTAGTAAAGAAAGAAAACAAAAAAAATAATAAAACTGGAAAGATGAAAAAAGATATTAAAAAGCGATATGCATCGAGCACCTCATCAGATACTGACACTGATATGGAGATAGAATACCTAGAGAGTGAATACGATATAGAAGAAGAGTACTCTGACAGTGAATTTATTGCAATAGAGACGCAAGAAAAAGCAAATAAAGAGTCAGGCTCCAAGTCAGAAGAAAATTATTCCCCGGCATCCCAAGCTCTAGCAAAAAGAGAACCTAAAAGGGGAGAGTATGTTATAATAAAATACGAGGGTGAATACTTTCCTGGCCTGATAGAAAATATAGAGAAAGGTCAATTTGTAATCAGTACCATGGTATTATCTAAAAATAATACATTTAGGTGGCCTGAAACTGCCGATAAAATTTGGTAGGGTCAAGGCGGAAACAGTGGCTATAGCGGAAACAGTGGCGCATGCGGCATGGGTAAGAAAGTATCAGAGATAATTGTCTTTCTCGCTTACACTTCGCACAGTCTAAGGTAACGAACGCTTCGTCACTAGTCGGCTCGGCCCTACAGCCACGCTAGGTTATATGGTGAGGTGTTTTGTGATTGCACTAGTGAAAAACTGTGTTTTAAGGTAAGAAATACTTTTTATTTATTTCTTAGCCTGGAAATACACGTCAGGTTTTTTCATCCGATAGTCTGATCCGGTAGCCTGATCAGGCTACCGGAAGGCGTTGAAGCCATTACTTTGTATGAACAGTCAATACACGTCCGATCCGGTGGCCGGATCGGACGTCCGAGTCGGAAACGGGCGCGAGGCGTTTCCGATTTTACTGTCGGTCCGATTGTCTGAAGGCGCGGTCTACATACTTCTAGTATGAGACAAAATAGACATCCGGTTACTCCTTCCGATTTTGCCAGTCAGGGTTCCCAACTTAGGGCTTTTAGCCCTAGGGCGGAATTTTGCTTATTGGGATTTTTTAGGGCCCAAAAAATCTAGCGCTGACACTGTGTGGACGCAACGTTGTGGTTCGAATAATGGGCGAAAATTATGAAAAAAAATAAAAAAAAAATAATAAAAAAAAATAATTCATAATAATAAAATTATTATTATTATGATTTATTCATAATAATAAATTCATAATAATAAAATTTTTATTCTCTATCATTTATTTATATACACATTTATCCTATTGTTTTTAAAAATGCTTACAAATATACATTTTACAAATATAAATATAAAAAACATAATTAAAAACAATAAAACAAATGGGTCCCACTTGCTGCGGGATAGGGACCCAAGCAGCCAGTGGGCAGGGCTCCAGAGTGAGGAACCTCCTCACAATGCGTGCCGTCTCAAGGAGTACCGCCTTCTGTATCCTGCTCTTGATCCAAGTATTAAGCGAAAGTTTCTTAAGATGTTGATCGAAACTTTTCGCTATGAGACATAATAAAATTATTATTATTATGAATTATTTTGGATGTTTTAAATAGAAATGACTCTCAGTAAGTCTTGTCAAATTGATTGGATGACTCCAAAATAGCGACGTTTTTTCTTCTTTCTCTTTCCTCTCTTTAAAATTTCTGTGGTGGTGTCGTGTGATACGGGTTGTTACGTTCCCTCAAATATGGTTGAGCGAAGCAATGGCTGGATCCTGCGTCATGCTCGTGAACGGGTGCCACCAACGGGAATGGGTCTGCTTTTGCCTGCCTGTCTTAACATGCATTGGATTGTTTTGCATTTTTGAAACTTTATTGTGGAAACACTGTATACATAGCATAATTTTGTTACCTATTGTAAAAAAAAATTTTTTTGAAAAGAGCGACCGCCGAGTTTATTGTTGGCTCTTCTTTGCAGGAACGGCATTCCAAACCAGTGGTAGACTTCATTGACGATTCAAAAGTACTTGTAAAAGTTTATTTGAATAAAAAATATTTCTATTTCTATTAACTCGTCATCCATCTTCTTTTGTTCTGCTTTGCTCCAAACGCAAGCACTCGGGATGATAGCTCGGGAACGACTGAGTTCAGAAAAAGCCTGACGGAAAAATCGGATGTGTATCGAGTAAATACGATCCGGTTGCCTGATCAGACAATCGGAAACAAAATCGGACGTCTATTGCCAGGCTTAATCTTTCGTATTATCAATTTGTCGTTGTTTGTGGTAGAAATCAAGTTTAACTGACATTATTTTGGCATATAAAACTTTTCTTAATAAGCAATAACTTTGCACGTGTCGTTACTTGATTACAAAAAGGCGTCTAAGTACACAGTGGCTCACATCCATTGAGTACACACTGGATCATGTGCCACTGTGTACTGTATTGGTTTCTACCTAACTATTAATTGTTGTTTCCAATACCTACCTATAAAGTGTTTGTTTTTTACTTTTTTCTCTTTTAGAATGCCTCGCCCACCAAAACCTCGAAAAATAGGGAAGCATACGGAGGAAAAGATGAAAGAAGCTTTGACCAATATTAAAAACGGCATGAGTATCCGAAAAGCTGCTAAAGTGTCCGACATTGCCTTCACTACAGTACGAAGGTATTATCTTAAAACTAAAAGTTTAAATATCGATCTTCAAAAGACCCGTTTAACTCCAAATTACTCTGTTAATAAAATATTTTCAAAAGATCTGGAAACTTTACTGAAAGACTACTTCAAACATTGCGCATTATTATTTTATGGACTAACAGCGAAAGAATGTCGCAAAGTAGCATAGGAAACGGCAAAAATTAATAATTTGAAAATGCCGCGTTCGTGGCAAGAAAAACAAATGGCAGGAAAGGATTGGCTTCTAGGTTTTAGGAAGAGAAATCCAGAACTAAGTCTAAGAAAACCCGAAGCATGTAGTCTTGCTAGGGCTACAGCGTTTAATCGCACAAATGTTGACAGATTTTACAATAATTTAGAAAACTTATATCAAAGGAACTCAGCATTTGCAGACGGAACAAGAGTATATAATCTTGATGAGACTTCTACAACAACCGTGCAAATACCACAAAAAGTCATTGCTCCCAAAGGCCGTAAAAATATCGGTAAGGTTACAAGTGGAGAAAGGGGCACTTTGGTGACCACGTGTTGCGTAATAAGTGCCAGTGGAGTGGCATTACCACCCGTCCTAGTGTTTCCGAGAAAAAATTTCAAGGATTTTATGATAAAGAATACACCACCTGGCACTCTTGGACTTGCCACTCCTACAGGGTGGATGAATTGTCAAATATTTCCAGAAGTAATGCGACACTTTATCAAGCACAGTAACACCACTCCTGAAAATCCAAGCATATTAATATTTGACAATCATGAATCCCACCTATCGATTGAATCTTTAAATATAGCTAAGGCAAGCGGAGTTCATATATTAACACTCCATCCACATACTTCTGGAAGATTGCAGCCCCTTGACGTAGGAATTTATGGACCTTTTAAAACCTACTATAATGCTGAAATAGACTCTTGGATGCTTAGAAATCCAGGAAAGCCAGTTACAATTTACGATATTGGTGAGCTAATTGGCAATGCTTTTTTGAAAGTCATGACTCCAGTCAATATAACAAAATCATTTAAAGCATGTGGGATTTTCCCGTTCGATAGAAATTTATTTGATGACGAAGATTTCTTACCATCGTCAGTAACAGACCGTCCATGTCCTGACTGTGAACCACGTGAGGAGAGACCTGAAGTAATAACAACATTACCAGCTCAAGAATGTGTTGATTTGAATATTGCAGGGACTTCTGATTCAGTTCTCACCACCAAAAACCCCACTCAAACTGCTGCTAGCGTTGAATTGACTTCGCGGCCTTCAAATGACTCTGACATAACCTTTTGCGAGGAGGACGTATTTCAATTATTACAAAAAGAGACTATTGATTTTATGCGATTACCTTTAGAGCCACTTTCTAGAGATAATTCGCCAACACTTATTCAATGCTTAAACAATATTACTGATGAGCCACTAGAATCAGCCACAGATATACAGTTAGATAATTGTACTCATAATACGAATAACCAACCATCGACTCTTCATAATAATACTGTTTTTCCGGCCAACACATCAATGCCTCTAATAGAAATTCAATCCAATAATAACAATAACCCTCAAGCATTCGTAGAATCTTCCACTTGTGGAAATAAATCAGTTACAATTATATAACCCTTTCAGTTCAGAGATCCAATCAAGGCAGGACCTAGAAAATCCACACGAAAACCAAGGAAACTAGGAAGGAGTTTAATAGCAACTGATACTCCGGAAAAACACGAAATAGAAATGGACAAAAGTTTGAGTAAAAAGCGAAAAGAGGCGAAGAAAAGAAAAATTTCAAAGAAAGTTCTACAAAGTGATTCCGAAGAAGAAAATCAAGAAATTGTTGAAGTTCGATATCAAGAGTCTGATGAGGATGATGATTGGCCCGAAGATGAAATTGAAAATGATCCTATTCCTTTAACTGAAAACTTGTTGCAAAATCCTTTATCCCATATACCACAAGAAGGAGAATATATTATTGTTGAATTTGCTACAAAAAGAAAAAAAATTTACTACATTGGGAAAGTAATAGAAAATCGTAATGAAAACCTAGAATACTATGTCAGTTTTTTGCGTCAAAAATCCTTCAACAAATTTCGCATGCCAAACCAGCCAGATCTTTCGTATGTTAAAGAAAATGATATAAAACTTGTATTACCTAAGCCAGTAGTTACTGGAAGCACTTCCAGGCAGCAATCTTTTTATTCTTTTCCTGTTGATTTATCGTTGCTCAATATTCGTTAATTAATTTGTTTGAGTTTAAGATTGTTACATTCCGTTCAGTCTGCATTCCGAACCGGTGGTAAATTCATGACGTGTCATAAGTGCTACAAGTTAGCCTATATGAAATAAATAAATTTTGAATTTTGAATTTTTTTGAATTTTACAATGAGTCATTTTGTGTTGAATTCATTTTATGACAGAAATAGTAATATTATGTTTGCTACTAGTGTTGATTTAAATATTATTTTGAGACTGAAATAGTCATTTATGTTTGCTACTTGTGTTGAATATATTATTTTGAGACTGAAATAGTCATTTATGTTTGCTACTAGTGTTGATTATATTATTTTGAGGCTGAAATAGTCATTTATGTTTTCTACTAGTGTTGATTATATTATTTTGAGACTGAAATAGTCATTTATGTTTTCTACTAGTGTTGATTATATTATTTTGAGGCTGAAATAGTCATTTATGTTTGCTACTAGTGTTGATTATATTATTTTGAGACTGAAATAGTCATTTATGTTTTCTACTAGTGTTAATTATATTATTTTGAGGCTGAAATAGTCATTTATGTTTGCTACTAGTGTTGATTATATTATTTTGAGACTGAAATAGTCATTTATGTTTTCTACTAGTGTTGATTATATTATTTTGTGACTGAAATAGTCATTTTATGTTTGCTACTATGATTATATTATTTTGAGACTGATATAAAATAAAATAAATTCGTAATAAACACCAAACTTGTATTTAATTTTAAAAAATAATTCTGTGATCCACGGTGTACCTACGTGATCCACTGTGAAATTGCACCCGATCCACTGTACCCCACCCTCAGTACACAGTGGCTCACTTGCCCTTTTTTTAAAAAGTGCCTTCTACATCCAAATATATCTCATTCTTTAACGTAACTTGGTAATATTGTGAAAATACATTAGTAGTTTAATATACTAGACATCTTTTAAACTCCTTATTATATTTTAAAATAGATTCACAGGTCAATGAACAAAAAGTGAGCCACTGTTGCCGCCATCACCCTACACTGAAAACGATATAATTGAAATCATCAGCAAACCATCTCCAATAAACAAAAGGGGTTTCTTTAAAGTTGAATAGATGTCAAAATATTTGCCATATATTTCTTATGTGTAACTAAAATTTGATATTTTTTAAAAACAATGAGACGTATAAATACGTCTTATTAATATACAGGGCGTCCCACGGCGATGCCACATGGAGGGGAAGTACCTTAAATATTGTAGATGGAACATTTTACTGAAAGAAGACTTCATTTTAATTTAAAAAACAATTTAAACTGCATTCATAGATTTTTAAATAATTACCTGGTTGAACCGGGACTCGAACCCGCTATACGAGAAAAAAAAATTAACCTGTATCTTTATCATACCGATCGGAAGGCTTCATCATAAGGATTATTTTTTGTTAAATAACATAGCATGAGAAATAAAAGGAAGACCATGAATTTTAGCCTTTGATGTAAAATTTTGTTCAGAAAAATGAAAAGCTGACATTGGCGTATCGACGTACAAAAATAAACATTTTTCATTAAAACATGATTAAAATCTATCCCGGGGGTCACTAGATAAAATATCCTTTGTAAATTTTATGAGTTGGAAAAACGAGAAAAAAGTGAACATTTTCTCCGAAACAGTATTTTTGGCGTATTTTAATGAGATTGCTAAAACTAAAAAGCCATAAATAAAAACATAAAGCAATTTTTAATTAAAGCCCCAGATGATATACAAGGTGTTTGTTAATGTGTATAACTTACCAGCAACCACCCATGCACTTTGACCCTATAAACACAATGGCGGTGGTAAAAAGTAAAAATTAATTATCAAAAACTTTCATACAAAAATAATTAATTAATTAAGAAAAAAACATTTTGGAAACCCTAACTAGACATAATAACAACACGCCACATAAATCCCTTTCAATTCCTGATTCCCTAGTACAAAAAAGTTCGATGTTTAGAAAAAGTCGTAAATTCTTACCGAGTGCCGCGCACTTGATGTCACGTGATGTCTTTTCGGAATAGGTAGGTAAGCGCGAAATCACTGACGACCTTTGCTGACGACTGACAAGTCGACCACTTTGCCTCGTTACTACGTACACTACGTCAGTAGTGGTGATGACCGGATAACGAGGTCTAGGTTCGATTCCCGGGTCGGTTCAAAATTACACACGCCTTGCCTTATTGGGTTTCTGACAACAAATTATCAGTAAGTATCGGCCTGGAGTTAAATTACAAAGTTGGCGTTGTGTCACTCCCGTTCCTCGGAGAACATGTTATCAATGATAAATTTTAAGATTAATTAAAGCCCACCAACCGCAGCTGCAGCAGCTTGGAGGTATGGATGTACTTGGATTGGAGGGTCTAATTAGGTTCATCTCTAAATAACTTGCGAGTGGCACAGGTCTCCCTTCCAGATTGATTTAGTTTAGACTCAAGAAGCTCAAACAGAGCCGCCCCTAGTTTCCTAACTCTAGGCCGGTACTGGGGGTTTCTTGGCAGAAACTCAACTCTAAAAATGTTATGACCGACTACGCAGGATTCGAACTCAGACCGCAGCAGATTTGCAACCGAACATGTAAACCACACACTCCTCACAACACTCACAAACTGACACACATGATTATGTCATAAATACTCCATTCCACAGTTCACTTAACAGAGACGCAATCGATAGTTGATTATACCGCAACCGTTCACGTGCAACTGCGTTGTAAATTGTAATTCCAAAAAATTAAAGCCGCAAGACGAGTGTTGCCAGTCATGATTTTAATTTTACCCGTTTTTCTTAAAAAAAATCCCTTTTTTTTATTCAATGACAAGATTGCCCTTGACTGCGATCTCACCTGATGGTAAGTGACGATGCAGTCTAAGATGGTAGCGGGCTAACTTGGAAGGGGTTTAGCAGTGTAAATTCAACCCATACCCCTAATCGGTTTCTACACGCCATCGTGCCGGAACGCTAAATCGCTTGGCGGCACGTCTTTGACAGTAGGGTGGTAACTAGCCACGGCCAAAGCTTCCCACCAGACCAGACCAGAGACAATTTAGAAATTATAAATTCCTAAATTGCCCCCGCCGGGAATCGAACCCGAGACCTCCCAGTTATAAGACCACAACGGTCACCACTGCGCCAGGGAGGTCATCGAATCCCTAGTCCTAAAACAATATTTTGACTTTCTTTTGGCAAATAACTTGTAAAATGAAAAACTGAATACTTTTTTAGGTAGCAATTTAAAAATTACTTATTAACAAAAGTGTTACATTTGAAAAGCCACATTTTCATCTCAGGAACGTACCTAACATTTGGTATTTACTGTTAGATTCCAAAATTATTAAATGCACTCGCAATTATCACCAATTCCTTTAAAAATAGTTAAGCAAAAATCTTGCATAATACAAGTATTTTGTGTTGTTTTTCCCGAGGTAAAGGCAAAATTTCTAAAGACAAACACTATCAAAAAATATTATTTTCTAAGTCTCCTTATTTTCATGGTGCCCTAGTATTCCACGTAATTTTACGATACACCAATATTACTTTGACGCGCCGTGCAAGTAAAGGCGAGGCTACAAACAAGACTTGCGGTTGCGTTTACGCAACGAAAAATTTCATCGCATAAGACATCGTACGAGAAAACTCTGTCCATTAGTTTAGTTTCTAATGAGACATGGACCACACTAAGTACTTTAGTAGAAATTTATCTTTGTATTCTTCCATTGGTTTCTCCCAAAGGACAGGACGTTCCTGAATCAAGAAAATCAGATAATCGTTATCGTAATTAATCATCTTGACATGCACACGCTGGGAAGTGTGGATACCGATAGAATAGTACAGATTTTTACGGTGCACAGCGGACATTTCCACGGTGCGTTGTGCGACGTCTATGATTTTTACAATACTGCGACTTCGCACCCCAATGTGTGCTCGGCCTTACCGGCGGGCGCCGCCGCCAAAGAACGCCGCCAAAGAGACACCGCCCGCCGCTAGCTATTTCGAGCAGCGGTGAAAATCACCGGTGATTTGCCATTCTCCGGAGATTCACCGGAGATCTCCGGTGAATTCGAATACAGATTTAGCATCAATTAAAATGTTTTTAACTGTTAATGTTCTAGTACAATGCAATGGAATTTTAAGCGCATCGATATTGTGTGAACTCAAAATGATATTAGATGTATTGTAAAGGTTTTAAATAAAAAAAATATTAAGAAAAAAATATTTTACTTTATTATGATAATTATTATTTAAGGAGGTAGGAAATAATGATAAAGTAATTGTATTTGAATAAATGTTATTAAATAATTAACAATGTTGATCAACAAACTTCTTTTTATTTAAATAATAAAATTACTTGAGTTATGATTCAATAATAATCGGTTAAACACCGATTACTTTCACCGGAGACTCACCGGTGATTCTCCGGTGAAAAATCACTTCTCCGGTGCAAATCACTACGCCGAATACCGCTCGCTTTCAACTTCAATGCTAGTAGGTACTATGTTTGCACTGTACTACAAGCGATAATAATAATTATTGTATCGTTTTGCAATTGATTTATTATTAAAAATTTCACACACATTGTTCATTCACATACAGTCATTGTTAATCAAAACCACAACGCGAGATATTAATTACCTGCAAATAAAGAGGCGGCAGTCACTTTATGGATTACGTAGGTACGGACTTTAACTTATGGAGTCCGAAAGTAGTCGGGAATATTCTTGCAAAAATACGAGATTTCTAATCGGTTTTCACTCTACTGAACAAAACTACAGGTTACAGGTTTAATTACATGCCGATTAATGGTTAGGTATCGCATCTGGAATATTTTATCGCAACGTTATAGCATAGCAAGTAGTACGGTGTAGGCCTACAAACATTCATTCATAGTTTTATCGTTGGCAGTTCATTGCCATTGAATCAGCTGTTTTAAAGGGCTGCCACCGATACATTTATGGTGAATTTTTGAAGTCCTCATAACTTGGCCAGGATATGAGCTACACGTCTCATGATATTTTTTCATGTATCTATACACCGACCCCAACTTATAGGTTTCGGTAGGATAGGGACATTAACTAACACCTTGTATATTTAGCGACAAAGGAAAATTCATTATTTATTTGAGACACAGTTCAATCAAAATGGCGGATGGATTTGGATTTATAATATAAAAAGTGTGTTTTATTTCCCTGCATTCTTTTAAGAAAAGCACTATATATGCCTCGGCGGGAAATGACAATTGCCTGTCTCGTATTTAGTGAAGTCCTCGCCTACGGCTCGGCCTTGAAACTCATACTCGACCTGCAATTGCCTACTTCCCGGCCTTTGCAATAATGTACTATTACTCTCTCTATATCGTTATTGATTTTATTATTGACTTTAATTACGTGAGTGAGAGAGTTTAATTCGATAAGTAACGATAAAGACCGGTCGACCATAAATTAATTTTCTGCGCTCGCGCTTAGGGCGCAAGCAAGGAGGCGCGAGCGAGCGCCGCAAAGGAGTACCTATAGGTAGGAAGGTATTCGCTATCTAATCAACGCTGCTAAAAGTAGCCAGTTTGCCCCATCCCTAACCAATTGTTTTGTGGCATAGGGGTAAATATACAGGGCGTCCCACGGTTATGCCACATGGAGGGGAAGTACCTTAAATATTGTAGATGGAACATTTTACTGAAAGAAGACTTCATTTTAATTTAAAAAACAATTTAAACTGCATTCATAGGTTTTTAAATAATTGCCTGGTTGAACCGGGACTCGAACCCGCTATATGAGAAAAAAAGTTAACCTGTATCTTTATCATACCGATCGGAAGGCTTCATCATAAAGATTATTTTTTGTTAAATAACATAGCATGAGAAATAAAAGGAAGACCATGAATTTTAGCCTTTGATGTAAAATTTTGTTCAGAAAAATGAAAAGCTGACATTGGCGTATCGACGTACAACTGACATGAACTATTACTATCTACCCACTATGAGTATCTACCCACTTGAGAAGTACGCATCATTTCCCGATCCTTACTAATCCTTACTTATATTACCTATAAATGCGAAAGTGTGTTTGTTTGTTGATTTATTGGTTTGTCCTTCAATCCCGCTGCAACAGAGCTACGAATTGCATACTCATTAGTAATAGTTCATGTCAGTTGTATGTCGATACGCCAATGTCAGCGTTTCATTTTTCTGAACAAAATTTTACATCAAAGGCTAAAATTCATGGTCTTCCTTTTATTTCTCATGCTATGTTATTTAACAAAAAATAATCCTTATGATGAAGCCTTCCGATCGGTATGATAAAGATACAGGTTAATTTTTTTTCTCGTATAGCGGGTTCGAGTCCCGGTTCAACCAGGCAATTATTTAAAAATCTATGAATGCAGTTTAAATTGTTTTTTAAATTAAAATGAAGTCTTCTTTCAGTAAAATGTTCCATCTACAATATTTAAGGTACTTCCCCTCCATGTGGCATAGCCGTGGGACACCCTGTATAGATATTACCAATATTTTTTGTCTTATACATTAAACTTAGTATGTAATAACCAGATATATTCAACCCTCAATAAAACGACAACCCCGGGATAGAATTTGATGCCCCTTCGCACAGAGAAATAGGACTGTAACACCTTCCAAATGAAAGTAGTTTAGATTGTGGCCATCATGGGTACACTGCCCATACATTTTTGCCCATATTTTTTTTAATTTGATGACAAGATAACCCTTGACTACGATCTCACCTGATAGTAAATAACGATGCAGTCTAAGATGGATGGAATTCAACCCATACCCCTAATTGGTTTCTACACGCCATACCGAAACGCTAAATCGCTTGGCGGCGAGTCTTTGACGGTAGGGTGGTAACTAGCCACGGCCAAAGCCTCCCACCAGACAAAATTGCTTAGCAAAAATATAATCAAAATTGAAGCTATAATGCTTGTAAAGATATGGCGATTAATACGATTTAAACCATTAATTAAAGTTCTAACCTCTTTACTAGCAAAAATAGTAAAAGACAAAAATTCGGGCGAAACTTTGAAGTTGCCGTGCAATACGCGATGGGGCAGTTACTACACAAGCTTCAAAAGTATTGAAAATACAAGTAAACTCGAGTGAGGAAGCGAAGTGAGCAGGAGCTAGAGCAGGGACGGCACGAGACGCGGAGATTATGGCGCGCGCGTCACACACGCACATCCCTTCCCGCACTTTCTACCACCCCGCACCCTGGCTTTAACTCAAAAACTTAAATATTTAGTTTTCACCCGGCCTAACCACCCAGTGGGTGGAATAAAATAGGTGATAATTGGGTTTTAACTAACTCGTCGGTTTTAACCCGGGTGATTACCCATCTCTAATCATAAGCTCCCTCTATATCTAAAACACACAGATAGCTGTTGATTTTGTATACTGGCATTGTTTCATATCTGATATGAATGACGTTAAACTTTTTGCTGCACTTCTACCTTTACGAAACCCATATTGAAATGAAGGTAATAATTTGTTTGTTTCAGTGAAGTAATCCAATCTGAGTTTAAGAATTTGTTCAAATAATTTTCCAATGCGTGATGTCAGTGAAATTGGTCTGTATGAATTACAATCATCTGGTGCTTTATCTGGTTTCAAAATTGGAATTATGCATTGAATCTTCCAACTTTCTGGTACACATTGATTGATCCATAGTATATTGAATATATTAAGTAATGCTATTTATCCTAATTTATGCAACTTTTTAATCATTAACTATGGAATGTTATCTAAACCAGGTGCAGTTTTTTCTAGATTGAAGTAAATTCTGTGAAAGTAAACGGTTTCAATAGTAACATAGAGCTTTCAGCGTCATTATTATACTCAAAAACAGATTGACTCAAGTTTGTAGTATTATTATCCTTTTTAAATTTTGAAATAAAATTTGGTTGTGTTTTTATTCGTTTCAACATTTTCATATAATCCCATACAAAGGTAATAGGTGTAAATCTATTAAATGATGAACATAAGTTTTTCCAACTATTTTTCTTAGCCTCTTTAATAATTAATTTTTTAACAGCATCTAACTTTTTATAATTAATATAGTAATGAAATGTTCTATTAAACCTTCTCTTTTATATAACTGTAAAGCTAATTTGGAGTTTTTCACTGCTGCTGCACAATTTTCATCCCACCAAGGAGCAGGAGCTTTGACTAGTCTAGGACCCTCAATTTTAACAAAAGGAATGCATTCTTTTTTTAATATGTTTAAAACTTCACTATCATATGATTGAAGGGGTTCTTGATCATCAAATATCATAGACTGTCAGTACTCCTCAGATTTCTCATGATATTTGATCCAATCTGTTTTATTAAATAAAAATTTTCCAACTTTGTCATTGACTTCATATCTAGATGGAATTAAATTGATTTTTATAAATGTTGGATAATGGTAGCTACCCAATGGGTCATCACCTGACTGATAACTGACCAGTCACATAAAGGGGCGAGGACAGGGCTCACACCTGTGACACCAATAGCAGAACTATTAGCATTGCTGCTGTAAAAAAAATTTTACCAATGGTTTCTTATTATTAAGACTTTGTATATTATGTTGGACAATGTTAACATGACTATCCATTATTTTTATTTAAATGTTTTAAAAAAGTTTCTTTAATGTGATTGGTACTCTTGATATCATTTGAATTTCCTGTTGAAACCAAAGTACTAATTGTGGCTTCTAAAACTTTTTGGTCTTTTACAATATCGTTGTATGATACTTCAGGCTTTGAGGGGATTTTTGTCTAAATCTTTGTAATCTTGTAATAACTGGAAAGTAATTTTTTTCTGGTTCCTTGACTTCATCCGATTGTGTTGACTTCCCTAGTTTTTTGAAGTCTTAACTATTTTTGGAATTCCTTTAATATATTTTATCGTAAGGTCATCTTCCCCATGCTTTTGTCTGTTAGATAGTTCTTCTTTCAATTCTTTTAAGTATAACTGCTGTGAGGGTGTTCGGTCTGCAAAAACTTTTACATTTTTATCCTTAATATTGGATTTATTTTTCAGTATTTCCCTGGACTCCGCAGATGAATGAAATAAAACCTTTATGTAACTTAGCCTTGACGAGCATAACATTCCGTCCGACCAATCACAGGGGGCTTCGAAGGTGAACTGCGCATGCGCGGAGAGTCTCCGCCGGAGACCCGCGTCCGCGGATCGTGACGTAAGCAGTATGAGGTACCTATATTATTAGAAATGCAATGCACCGATGACTTCGAACGGTGTGCTCTAAGGCATAAAATACATGAATTTTATGCCGTAAAAAAGGAATTACCTACTCTCACAAAGTTATTGCATGAAATGCGAAGTGAGATAGATTTCAAAGGAAGTCGTACTTTGTGGAGAATAATAAAAGATATGGGATTTTATTTTAAAAAATGATTTTAAATCTAAAAAGAAAGTCCTAATGGAGAGATACGATATTATCGCCTGGCGTTATCGATACCTGGAAAAATTGCGAAATAATCGTCTCGGAAACCAGCGACTTACACATTTCACAATAACCAAATCAGGTAATTCCCTTTTTAACAGAGCAGTTACAGAGTTATGTTTCCCGACCAAGACATTGGCTCCATTTACACCTATTCCAACCATATTTTTTATCTTTAAACCATCTTTTTTGTAAGTTGGTTCATACACAGTTTTTGCATCGCATTCAGTTAATTTTATTAGTTAATCTGTAGAAAGTTGTGACATTTGCTTTTTTTAAATGAATAAAAACGCAACATGATGCATAAAACTTTCTGCGTCGACTTTAAAAATGATCGCCAATCTGGACCCAAATGTCGCCACCTCCCAAATCAAGCCCAACATCTCAAAAATGCTTACGCTTTTTGAGCGAGTCCATATCTATGGAAACAAAAATGACAAACAATCAAAATGGAATCGGCTAAATAACAAACAGTGGTCCGATACTACAACATCCGCTAAATTTTATTAGGAAGTGTTTAATGATTGTGACGCTGGTGGGCATAAGCGTTTTGAAAATATTTCAAAATTTGCACTTGCGTTGCATGACTGTACCATTTTCAAATGCTAGGGTTGAACGCGCTTCTTCGATATATAAAATAGTGAAAAACAAATAACGAAACCGATTGTCCCTTGAAATGCTGCAAAGCTTGATGATGACACGTTTCATTTTAAAACGTGATGGAGGATCTTGCGTTACGTTTGTTGAATCACACACTTTATAAGAAGAACCACGTCGTGCAATAGAGTCTAAAAGAAGCGCTTTTTGTAGCGTCGCTTCCTAACTAGTTGTCGGCGAACTGCCATCAAAGACGCGGGTAAAAGGAACAATTTTATGTTTTTAGTGCTAAAATCTAAATAAAAACGGGTTAGCAATTTTCTTTTTCCTACAGTTATTGTAATTAATAAAAATAAGTGATTTATTTGTTCTTGTTAAACATTTATTTGCGCTTCTGACTGATGCATTCTTAGAGTTGATACGTGTTTTTATCGTCGCAACAAAACCTCAAAATTCTCAGGTCAGGGGTACTAGAACCATTTTAATGCATACTCAATGAATCGTGGCTCAAAGGGTTCCACATCTGATTCATTAAGTACCTACCTTCCGACGTCGAAAATAATTTTATTAATCCAGTAATTGGTTAGCTATGCTAATATTTCTTTCAGAATGGGGCGGAATCAATTGGGTAGATAAAAGATATCGCTCTTTTCATTTGCTCTGCTGTATGAGCGCCTTTCTTACGTGCTTATCTACCCAATTATATATTTTTGGTAAAAGTTTGAGACAATCTACAAAATAATGCGAGGCGTATATCCCACATTAAGGAGATATGTAAAAGAATATCTTAAAAATCCAACGATTAACTTAGAATCAAACTATAGCGTTCAGAATTTTTTTACAGAAGAACAAGAGCTTGTCCTGAAGCGGGATATTCTTAGTTGT
Organism: Hipparchia semele; assembly: GCA_933228805.2. Lineage (NCBI taxonomy): Eukaryota > Metazoa > Arthropoda > Insecta > Lepidoptera > Nymphalidae > Hipparchia > Hipparchia semele. Next base: position 11,198,343 of record OW121714.1, read on the forward strand.
GCTGACCAATTTTATGGATTGACGACTAAACAATGCCGGCATTTAGCATTTGAAATGGCAAAAGTTAATTAAGTATGTTAAAGCCCTATTAGTAGCCTAAAAACGAAAATATAGCGGGCAAAGACTGGCTCCGCGGATTCAAGAAAAGACATCCTGAGTTAAACTATATTAGAAAAGGCAGAGAAGAAATCAGTCGTCAGCTTGTTTCGCGGTTAGTGACGTAATAAGCTCTTCTTGGTGTTTGCAGTCACGTGACCACAGATTAAATAGGTACAGCATTTAAAATAATTTTTAATAAATTTATTAAGTTATATTAAATTACAAAAATGTGATTTTCGATATTCTAATATTACAAACTATCATAAAATTAACACTAAACATTAATTTGTGATTAGTGTTAACATCCCAATGCCTTTGAATCTCTGACAGGCTAACGCTACCGTTATTTTGCGTAGATCATTTATCCAGTCACGCCTATGCAGCTTCTCTTTTTACCGAACCAAATATCTAAAGACGTGCATATAAAGTTCTTTTAAATCATCTTTTGTTTTTCTTACATGTTTTTCGAAGTAGTTTTCTATACGACGTTCTAGGGTTCGCCGGCTCATAAGAGTTTATTTATGCTATTTTTAGGTCCATAAAAATTTTATAAATAAATGGATACTCAAAAAAGAGGTATCAGAGCATTTTTTCTGTTGATAAATTAAAACCATGGATAAGATTTAGTATTTCTGAATCCGAAAGTAAGACTGATGACGTGGAGAGTGGATAAAGTTGAAATTAAGCTTAGACGTCATAAAAGTGTCTCGTTCTGGATCAAATCTTAGAATTGTGTTTAACCTATTATATGGAATGGACGTCACTATTGACCACAACGATCCACTGGATGATGGTCATCTCACGTGGGGCGCCAGAGACCGAAGTACGTTGTTGGAGTCAAATCGCAATCTAGTAAATTGGAGCGTGAAATTTCTGATGAAGAACTAATTCTGCTCTCAGAAACCAAATGAGGAAAGTCGGTGAACAAAGAGAGGACAGATACTTGTTTTTTAAACTAAAGCAAAACTGAGGCACAAAGCATTAAATTACATATTGAAGCAAAGTAAAACGAGATAAAGTCCCAAAAACAAACAAAAAAAAAATGACCAGAGAGTAGTTGTGGATTTTATTATTTCGAGGCCAGGTCCGGTGTGAAGTTTTTCGTTACAGCGTGCATTCCTTATTCCGTGATTCGTCATCGTCTTCGTTGCTTCGCGCTTTCGTCATTATATTATTCGTTATTGAAAACTTTTGGCGATGATGATGATCTTCGGCGTACTGTATTTTGAAGTCATGAAACGGACTCGACGTTTTGAAATCATAGGATACATGTATCAAATTATTTTATATTCCATCTATTATCAAGTCTATAGATACAAAGCTTAATCCTTTGCCACAAACATGAAGACTCACCAGCTTGTAAAAAAAAACTACATCTCCAACACCGATACCTGAGCTGCTTCTGTGGAGACCCTAGGGCAGTTGTGAATGTTATTCATCTACCTCTTATAGCTTTCCCCCATCGCTTGTTAATCGCTCGCTATGCACTTTTTGCGACGAAACTAGCGCCAATAACAATTTCGTAGCAATAATTGGAACTGATGAAATAAGTCGCGGGATGGACAGCGAGACGACGACAGGAGTCAGGATGTAGACGATGAAGAAAAACTTTGTGTGACACTATTTCCAACACTATTTACTTATTATCCGCGACCGAAATACAAATTAATACTAGCCACTCATTCTCTTTGCACCCGCCTTTTTATACAAACAATGAATCATCAGTCATGATACTAACACAGTTAAACAACAACTTATTATAAACAATCGAACATTGGTTTAAAATTAATTAAATATAAAAATGAAAATAAATATATATCTAAATTTAACTAATAATCATCCAATCTTTATATAATATTAATATCGAATGAGTATCTCAATTATATGACGAATATTAGCGGAAGCCGCGACTCATAACAATGATTCAAGATTAGTTAATTATAAAAATGTAATTAATGCATACGTAAAATCAACAAATAAGTAACTGATATTTAAATAATTCTAGAATAGATATCTTATTTATGTAATATATTATTAGTGGAGACCGGTGCTTGTAACACTAAAGAAATGTTATTTTGTATTTTGTAAACAGATCACAGATTAATAGGATAGGTACGTTTGTTTTTATCAAAAAGTGAAGTGGAACTACAGGAATTTCATTTAATATGTGTTCCTACTTAAATCTTGTGGGCGTCCTACAAAAAATGAAAAATGTGACCCTAAGATACTCTTGTTTACATGCATCTAGAGTGGTTTTACTTTTTATGTTGTTGAAAAATTACCAAATCAACCCCAAAAGAAAAAAGGTTTTGAGTGGCCCTGCAAATCATTTTAACGTTTTGTTCAACTTTCGAGACAAACTTTCAGCTTTAGTATTCATTATTATCCTAAGCGTGAAACGATTCTCTCGTGTTTCCCTTACTTAAAGAATAAAGTTTTATTTACTTCCTAAATGGCTAGTAGAGTGTCAAACGACCAACTAGAAGAACTCTTAGACTTCCTTGCCGAGCATCCCGCTTTAGCTAAAGGAGTTGGGCTTGGAGCAAGGTCTAAAGAAACTGTGGATAAGCAATGGGACAGTCTTGCCACAAAGCTCAACTCCTATGGTTCTGGGTCATTGAAATCTGGTGAACGATGGAAGAAGGTGAGTTCTAATAATGTGTTCTTCTCCTAGACCGAGCCATGAATGGCTTTACTTCTGAGCACAAATCTTTAAACAACTCTTTAGTAAGCCTATAGTTTGCTTTAAAGTCTGTGTCGGAAAGTGCCAAAGCCTTGGCTTGGTCTCGAAGGCTACGTCTCAGTCTTGCTGTATTGCGGCTATGCTGCCTTTGGCTCTCGACGCTCTCACCTTCTAGTGCTTCAATAGAAATGCACGAGCCATCTCGAATCCAAATGTACTTAGGTATCTAATAAATCTTAATGTTTTGGCACCAAAAAGTAACCTAACTATACTTTAATTTACACTAATTACAACTTAAATAATTACACTTAACTTCACTTTTTATATAAAATACGCGGACTATTTAACAATAAATTATAAAACAATACAAAACTATCGGTAGCAATCAGTAAGAAATCACCTAAAAGCTAATCGCAACCTGACAGATTAATTTGCTAGTTAATTGCTATCGCGTCGCTGTCAAAAGTCATACGTAATACGAAAACTTCGTAAGCTCATAGGCCGAAGATGCAGATTTAGTTCACCGATTGCTCTACAGAGGCAGCACTATCGCTTGTTTGCTGTGGCTTCGCAATCGTCTTTACATAATACGAATTTGCGATTAGACAGCAAATATTGTGCGATTTTTGCTATCGCGAATCGTTTGCATGATACGTCGTAATCAGCCTGCCGTATGGCAGCCATAATTGCATGGCTTATTGAAGTACGTGTTTTTTAAATGATCAATTTGTCTTTTCCTGTTTTTGACGATGTTTCTAAGAAGTATAATAAAGTTTTTGGAATTTCTTGATTAACATTATCCAACATTTTACTAGGAGGTGGATAAGATTCAGTTTCAACAACAGATGTTCGGATATCTTCTCTAATAATTGCTGCTGCAGTTTCTACAATTCTTAGCTTTTCTGCTTCAGGATCTATTTTTTTACTTTCATACCAAGCTTTTGATAGAATATTAGCTTGCGCATCACGGAAAGAAAGATTCTTACCTAATTTAAGCTTAAATGACTGGACTATAAGTGTTTCTGTCTTCTTTTCAATTTATTATAGAAATCTGTCAACGGAACTTTGATAGATGCAGAGCAATCTTCATATAAAAATATGTTTTATTATTGTTGTATTATACTGCTGAAAATCTTCGTATGCCTTCAAGAGTGCTGTATTAATTATATTTTGCTGTGGAGGTATGATTATTTCGTCGAATATTATATTAACAGTAGGTTTTGAGTTTGAGGAGTTAGGTTCGTTGGAGTACATCATTATGTTCATCATTGATTTTACGAGGCATCGATGGTGGTAATAGTGAATGTTCTCTCAATATTTGAACTATCATTCATCGTCAAAGGACTATGGTGTGACATGGTGTAAGGTCCAAAAAATGACAAACTGAACACGTGGTGGTTGGTTCGGTAGTATGTATCCACTCGATGCTGATGATGGTCTACAAGAGCAAAAATACTGAGGAGATGGTGTTTCTCGCGAAGATGACCTCCGTTTTATTCTTTCTATAATTAGTCCACCAATCTCGTATATTATTAGTTTTCTTTCATCGTTGTAAAGATCTCTTAACTTCTTGTTAAAGTTTACCGTAAAGATCGCATTCATCTCCATCACCAGGTTTTGATTGACTTCTAAGAGCATTCGTAAATTAGCTGAACACCGTAGCCATTTGTTGTTCAGCTAAGTCGAGATTCGTCAGGTGTTTTTGGTGTAGAGACCACAGCTGCAGAAGTTGAGGGATCCTCCAAGCTGTTATTTTCGGTCTCTTCATGCATTTCTTCTGCACCTGGTTCTGATGATCTTGATTGCTGCAAGAATTTAATTTTATTATAAACTCAGTGACACGAAAAAATGTCCGGATTAAACTTCTTCATTTTCAAGAAGTGCCAGGAGAAACAACAGAAATTATAAAGGACCATGTGCTAACTAAAGCCTCTAAAAAAACATAGAATGGAAATAATAGTCGTAGCTCTATCAGCTGATAATACAAACAATAACTTTGGTGGGCTACCCCACCAAAGTTATTGTTTTATTAGACGAAACAAGGCCAAGACGGAAGGCCAAACAAATGTATACAGAAAGTTGGAAATGGAGTTTAATAGACCCATTCTTGGTATAGGTTCTGCACATATTGTACATAATGCTGTACAACAGCAGCTGACACTTTACCTGTTGACCTCGAATTAATCGCAGTAAAATTTTTTAAATTTTTCTGCATCTACACAGTGAAAAATACCGCTTAGCTCTCGGCCTGGAACGGATATCGGTTAACGCCGACTCAGCGAAACCGTTATCTCTTCTGGTTAATGACCGCCGTCATGAGAGCGACGCATAGGAGAGGATTTGGCTACGAACCGCGATGCTAATTGGTCAGTTCATAAAATGTTGACTGCTAATTTTTAAAAGTAATTCTGGAGTAAACCTCTAATTTTCTTAACCCGGCCCGTAACACCCCCCCAAAAGTTGTCTGGCGCAGCCTGGTAAAGGACCGAGTAATAAAAGTACAACTTTTACCTAAGCGTGCGTCCACATCTGGCGAATGTGCAGCTCGCGAGCCGTTTGCGAGCTGCCCGCGAGCTGCGCGCGTGCATTTTTGTTCGTGAGCCGCTCCTGCGCCGCCCGCGCGCAGTTCGCGCGCAACCTATGCGCCGTACGCGATCAGCGAGCGGGCGGCGCGCTAGCGGCTCGCGTCTTCCTTCCGCCCGCGCCTCAAGCCCCGCGGCCCGCACCCCTCCCCGCTCAGTTCGTTTCTGATTACTGGAGGCTTAGTACGTGTTGTCATGGAGTGGACGGAGGAAAATTGTTTACGCTTAATTGAAACATATAAAAGATTTCCAGTTTTGTGGGATCCCAAAGATCAATATTAATATAGAAAAAATCTAAAAAATGATGCGTGGAAAGAAATAGGTGCTATAATGGGAAGCGATTATGAACAATGCCGTAGCAAACTGTTAAGTCTTTTATCTTCTTTTAGAAGAGAGAAAGGAAAAAGTCAAAAAAGTAAAGGGACAGGGAAAGGTGAGTAAAAACTACTTGTTACTTTTTGTGTTTTATTTTATTAATTAAATTGACTATGTAACTAATATTATTCTACATATATTTTTAGGTGCATCCGAGACTTACAAAAGTAGATGGTTTGCCTACGACGCTTTTTCCTTTTTAGCTGATCGGGATAAACCAAGGAAACGTTTAAATACTGTAAGTAATTAAATCAACAATATTTATCTTGAAATGCAATACGGCCTTCATTTACACAATAAGAAGCAATCTCATCTCTTATTTCGTTTATTTCTCTGGAATATCTTATTTGTGGTGTTTGAATATTTGAAAGAGATGTGAAATTAGGTACGGATTGATTGATGTACATATTAGAATTAGTAGTATAAGTATTGGTGGCGTTCAGTTTCAAATAATTATGCAAGTGAATAATACTCATAACGACCACTTCAGCAACTTCTGGTTTTAATATCATGGGTTTTCTAAGTACCCTAAAAATGGATGATGCAATGCCAAATGCACTTTCAACAATTCTGCGAGCTCTGCTTAATCTATAGTTAAAAATACGTTCCGGAGTGCCTTTACTGTGGTTACCGGAGTATGGTTTAATCACATGTTTATCTAGAGCAAAAGCGCTGTCAGCAACAAAGAAGTAGGGTATCGCTTTAGTCCTATAAAGTAATGCTTTTTCTTGTGGTAAATTAAAGGTGCCATTTTGCATCATCTTGTAGAACTCTGTATCTTTGAATATCCCTCCATCAGATATACGCCCCTGGCAACCAACATCAGCAAACATAAATTTATAATCTGAGTCTACCAGTGCAAACAGAACAATACTAAAAGTAGATTTGTAATTATGATATTCAGTTCCACTTTTCGGAGGTGCCTGTATGACTATATGTTTACCGTCTATTGCGCCACTGCAATGGGTCAAATGCCATTTATCTTCGAATCCTTTACTCACTTCTAGCCATATATCTGGTCTCCTTGGCACCTGAATAATAATAATATAAATATAAAAACATTATTACAGGAACAAGCAGATACAGAACAAGATAAAGTGGATGAGGGACAGGTACAAGATGATGGAATAAATACTGACACCGAAAGCAACCTGTCTTTACCCTACAAGTTTTAAAGACTGCTACAGATAAATTGAGCGATAATTCCAAGTTGTCACAAGAAGTACATTCATTTATAAATTTTATTGGAGCCAAAATGGAATCTTATTCACGTTCAACAAAAAATATGGTTCAACAGGCAATATTTGATGTCATAATGAAAGCCGATTCTGGGTACTATAATAAAATTATCAACCAGATGTGCAAGTGTCGATGCAAGGTTATACAACTTATTCTCAAAGTGCTTCTACGTCCAGACCGCACAGTCAGGAAAGTAATTATTCGGCAGAAGATACGAATGACAGCCTCGATGATTTGTTTCAATAATAAATACTTTCTTTTCGTAAACTTATATGTTGCTTATAAAAAAAGCTATTTGATTTTTAAATAAAAATAATTTGAAAAATACTCACACGTACGTTTTCCTTTAAACACTTGATAATCGCCAAACACACTTCAGGAATAATAATACTTATACTTTGCTTAGAAATTCTAAAAAGGTACTGCAAGCTTGTGTAGGAATCTCCAGTGGCCAAGAATCGTAATGTCAAACTTAATTTATTTTCAACTGAAATTGGTAGCCTAAAATGCGTTTCCTTTTTAGCAATCTTGAAACTAACCATATGTAGAAGATTTTGATTTAAGTAATTCTGGTGACAATTTTAAAAAATTGGCATAGTGTCCGCTTAATTGATGGCTTTTCAACTCCGCTACTATATTCTGTTTTCTTTTAAAAATAGGATTTTGCCACCAACGCCGTTGTCTCTTTTTTTTCCTTTTTATCAGTAATATAATAGCTAATGATGCAGCAATTATATTAAAAGCACTAGTGTCGTCCGACATCTTCGGAAGTACTGAGCCAGTAAACGGAACTGTAAGCGCGAGAATTGAGTGCGCGCAGATCGCGCGCCGCGCGCACGCCTTTTACGAGCCTTGCATGAGTTGCGCTAGAGGCGCACCAAACCATTGCCGTGACTGCACGCGTGCAGCTCGCGGGCAGCTCGCAAACGGCTCGCGAGCTGCACATTCGCGGCACATTCGCCAGATGTGGACGCACCCTAATAATAACGTTAATATCCGTTTGGGCCGAAAAGACTGTACTTACTTCAATCCCGAACCCAAAAAAAAAATTAATGTGACAAAGAAAAGTGGTGCATTCTACATCTACAAGGGCCGACAATGCTGACAGTCGGTTGGTGAGTAGAAACTTTTCACCTTCCTTAATGTCCCGTTGTTATAGGATAAATCCTCACCTTAACGTATTTGGTTTCTTTTAATTTTTTTTTATTTATTATTCGTGTGAGATTAAAAAAGAACGAGATTATTAATGTTATAAGTAAGATTATTATATTTTTTGTGTGTTTTATAATTTATTTGTGTGTTCCCAATGGTACTAAGTTCTATTAAATAAAAAATTTCAATTTTTTTGAAATAAAATAATTAACTGTATTAAATCGAAATTGAAATCGAATTCTTTAGTATAATATACTTACTTTTCATCACTTAAAAATGGAACATATTACCTTGATTCCCCCACAAATGTTGAAAATTATTCTACTTTTCGCAGGGGATAAGCGACAATTTAATTTATTTTTAAGAAATGTGAATATATTATAAGTAAATTTCAAGGAGGTGACGAACAAAATGTTTACTTAATGAATAGCATGACGAGTCGTCTCACAGATAAGGCAGCTGCGCTTATCAGCGAGCGGCAGGATGTTGAGTCTTGGACTGATTTCAAAGAATTGTTGATCCAACATTTTGGAGACCCTCGCAGCGAAGAGTGCATTAATATTGAATTAGAATCTTTAAAATTCATCCTGGTGAAAGTTTCCTTGATTTTTGTAATAGGATCCAAGGTGTTCGTTCATTATTAATGTCGAAAGTAAATTCAATAGACGATCCGGAATTAAAACTTGCGAAGTCTGTTATTTATAACAATACAGCTCTGAATGTGTTTTGTAGTGTAAAAGACGCTCTCTTGTACTAATTGCTTCTTTATAATTTGTATTTTTTTTCTTTATGTCACATTCTATTAAACTGTGCAAATATTCAAATTCATTTCTCGTCATTCTAAAATATGAACGAAATTGATTATCTTGCAATTCATAGAAAAGTCTGAACTCACTGAACTGTTTTCTAAAATAATTAAAATTTTCCATCCAAAATCGTCTTTTTTTTCCCTCTCATTTTCTTCCGTTTTTTCAGAGTTGCCACTGCCACTACACAAACACTATCGTAAAATACATCATCTTCGTCGTCTGAGCTAGACAACAATGAGAGTAGCAATGATTTGTTGCTATCCATACGTCTACTTTCAATGCCGCACTGTAAAGAAATAATCAAGCGAGCGACCATCGCTGAACGAGTATCGCTAATCACGCTCTGCAATGGATCGCAAAAAAAAAGAATTTAAACGGGTTTTCAACCGGCTGTTACCAGACATTATTAAACAATTGTGGGATTTATTAGAAGATGAAGACCGAAGAATTTGGACCAGAACATGGATTTTAAGGCGAACTGTCCTTGGAGCAACTAATAGCCTTTTTAATGGATTGCAGTCAGAAGATCCCAAAGAATTCAAGGCACTTTTGAGAATGACTGTAGAACGTTTTGAGACATTGCTGGAGAACATAACACCATATATACAAAGACAAGATACAATTTTGAGAGAAGCTATACCAGCAAAGGTTAAACTGCAAGTAACATTAAGTTATTTAGCAGCTGGGATAAGCTATCGATATTTGCAAGCATTTTATAGAGTGTCTCGATCTGCGATATCAGTGTTTATACCAGAAGTACTGGACGCCATCGTAAACTATTTAGAATTATATGTGAGGGTAAGTGTTTTACTTGTGAAATGAGTATGGCACATGATCATCATCATTATCTTCCCTAGCCTTTTACTCTTACCTATCGATCGGGGTCCGCTACTTATTCAAGAGGATGATTGAAAGCAGAGTGTGAACGTGCAGCGTTGGACTGCTATAGGTTAATTATGTAGTTATATAATTTAATTAAACCACTATTTACCTTAATTCCGGTTTATTGTTAATAAAAATCAGTATCTACACAAGTACTTAAAACTATTCAGACCTATTACTACTAACAGAAGCAGCCTGCATAGCTGAGTGAATGAGATCATCCGTGGCAGTAATTTCTGTTGATGCTTCTGGTTCTTGGATAATATAAGAATAAACAGCATTACTATCTTCAGTACCAACTTCATATGTGCCGGCCGTCAGCGTTTCATCGTAACTTGAATAAGTAGATGCTGGAGTCGCAACTGACTCGTAGGTAGAGATTGATGAAGCTGTTCTCTCCCTATAATCAGTTATCCCAATGTCGGTTAAAATGCATTGAATTTTCTGTTGTGCCCTTAACGCATTTTCCACTGACATTGTTTTTAATTGCATTGCAACACTTTTACCAAATAAGTCGAATGGTGTTTCTTCTTCTTCTTTAAATACTTTATCGTGCATCGTCTTTAAATCATTAATGGCTTTTACAATTTCTCTAGGCCTCTTTTTTGGTCGTGAAGGAGTAGCAGAAGTGCCAGTAGATGTATTATTTGTAGCATTGGCATCAGTGACTGTAGATTGTGAACGATTTGCTTGTTCAGAAGAGGCTACGCATTGTAAATCACTTTGTTGTTGCTCAGCATTTTGATGACCGTGAATTTGAGACACCGATTGAATCTGTAATTAACAAAATAAAATTGTTTCAGATACCAGATCATAATGAATGGCAAGAAATTGAAGATGGTTTCAGAACTAGGTGGAATTTTCCTGGATGTCATGGTGCCATCGATGGCAAACATGTTTTGATTGATGCGCCTCCAAATTCTGGAAGTGAATATTTCAACTACAAAGGTTCGAACAGTATTGTTTTACTGGCTGTAGTTGACCATGATTATTGTTTTCGCTATTTAAATGTAGGAGCAAATGGCAGAAACTCTGATGCAGGAATTTTCAGACAAAGCTCACTACGTCACAGTCTCGAAAATAATTTATTACCAAAGGGAGGTTTTTTAGTGGGCGATGATGCTTTCGCATTAAAAACGTATTTACTTAAACCGTATAGTGGTACCAATCTTACAACGACGCAAAAAATTTTTAACTACCGCTTATCCAGAGCGCGCAGAATAGTTTAAAACGGATTTGGTATTCTGGCAAGCAGATTTCAAATTTTCCAAAGGCGTATACCAACTGATGTTGACACAACTGATAAAATCATACGAGCCTCATGCGCTCTTCATAATTGGCTACGAAAGACAAGTTCAAGTACATATTTTCGGCGAGGTTGTGTTGATGAAGAAGACACTGATTCAGGCACTATAACTGAGGGGTCTTGGAGACGAGAACTTATTAACAACTTGCCAAACATTACCGACCACAACACAAACTATGCAGGGAGGGTAGCAAGAGATTTACGTAACAAATATGCAGAATACTTCTCCGGCCCAGGCGCCGTTCCATGGCAAAATAGAATGATTAACTAAAAGACCTACATAAGTAATAGTTATGTTTTAAGTTGTAAAAACGTAAATAAAAATTGATACTCACATTCTCGTACGTCTTTCTTTTCAGATCATTCATGAATACCTCCTCCATTTCCTTGAGCCATTTTATATTTGAGACATAAAGATTATTTATTCCAGCTCCCGATTTCTTTGAGTCTTCAATTTTTTTCAATTCTTGGCTGTAAGTTGATCTTAAATTTTTGATTTTGTTCTTCACCTCTGTGACACCAAAGTCGTTGATGTTCATCTCATTTACTATTGCAATTAGTGCTGCATTACGCTTGTCCTTGTTTTTGTAATCGGGTGATGAAAAATTCCACAAACATTCATGTATTTTGTAACACTGAATAAAGGAGGATGGGCAATTTGGGTCCCTAGTCCAATAGCAATCTATGTAGTGTCGATGAATAGGTCTTAACACAAGGAAAAATATTTATTAAGGTGACTTGTCTCAAATCGTTGTACTTTTTCCGTGAGACCGCAGGAAACTTCCCCCTATCCAAATCTATATTTTAGGTGAAATCATGTCGAAAATAAAACTACATTAAGTATTTTAAGTTTTTAACCTTCAATTACCAATTTGTTATCTTCTTATCAAAAACAACCTAATAGAAAACAGTATCAATAATATTCATCAATATTATTGCACGTGTCTCACAGGACGACGTACAGTTGGCACTTGTGCACATGTCGTATCTATCGTGTGGTACCTAGGATACGGCAGACATGAAGGGTTTACTGCCCCTGCATGGTCACTAAATGACGTGATTATAGACAGTAATATATTTTAGTGTTAATAATAAAGAATACTTATAATCAAAAATAAATGACATTGAGTTAAAATATGTTTTCTTTATAATCAGTAGAGACCGGATTATATGCATTTGCATATTCGCATATGCATTTGCATATTTTAGCCATTCTCAGCGGTAATAGCATATTTTACCTAAGATCTAGTTATGATGCATATTATCGGTACATTTACAATATTTTTCACTCACTCTGCGTTCCGCCGCCGCCGCATTGCCCCATAAACTTAAAGAAAAGTTTGAAAACATATTGAGCAATAACCCAGGTTTTCAAAGCTTGTGTCAAATTGATAGTTTCATTAATGGGACGGCAGAAATTTTGCCGGAAACTATAAGTGCCATAGCACCCAAGTTCAAATTCTGCCCAGTTACCTCAATGGATATGGAGCGAAACTTTTCTACTTACAAAAATATTCTAAATGATCGTAGACACAATCTTATCACTGAAAATTTAGAAAAATATTTGATTGCTTACGTTTACACAAATTCTAAATCATTTTAATATCATATAATGTTACTGTACCTATTATCGCCTATCAAAAAATAATTTACTAATTGTATGCTGATTTTGAAATAAAAAAAAATGAATACTTACTTTTCTATTTTTTAGGGATTCCTAAAATTTATCATTTAATTTTGCATATTCTGCCAGTTTTCGTGCATATTTCAAGCATTTTTCATGCATATTTGCATGCATATAACAAGCTTTTTATGTTGCATATAATCCGGTCTCTAATAATCAGCAATGGTATCCCATGCCCATATCATAATATATATTTTTATACGTATTTATTATTAGGTAATTATTTTTTTTTTTGATTCAAAATAATGTTTTTGGTTTATTTTCTCTGCAATAGTGATATTATATTAGGTCTACATGTTATTTTTAATGACAAAAATCAACTGACTTATAGTATATATTATAAATATTAAACACCACATAACTCGGTTGGTACAGCGATTGGAGACAAGCGACCTGGTAATAATTGCTCTTTATAAAAAGACCTTTCCAATGATACATAAATGATGTCTATTGGAGCGGGACCCAACTTCCATACATTTTTGCCCATCCTCCTTTTATCGTTGTTTCCAAGCTCCATTTGTTATTAGCGGCCATTTTAATTGAAATTAGGATAATAATTTTGAAAACAAAAACATAAACACGCACACTGCTTGGTGACGAACGACCGAGTGGCGAGTGACCGAGTGACAAGCGAGTGCGTGTTCACGCGTGCCGAGCGGGACAGCGAGTCGCTGCGGGGGCAGAAGAATGAAGCGGGGAGGTGGGTACTCGGCCTAGTAAACAGATTGGGATTCTAGTGAACTCTCTCGCCTCTATGCTCGACCGAGCACTCGGCCGAGCACTCGTTAAAGTGTTTATACCAACCGAGCACTCGGCCGAGGACACTGACTCGCCACTGTACTCGTTAGGTGTAATCAACACTTAAGCGAGTTTATTTTTGAAAGCTTGTCGCTCAGCGACAAAACTAGTAAAGCAAGTCGTCGCCGGCAGTGTGAACAGTCAGAGAGCAACTTTTAATAAATGCATCTCTTTCACGGAACACGGAATGTACATTTATTGTGCGTTTCTTGAGAGAGAAAATCGCCGATAGTTAATCGTTTTCTCGCCGGCGGTCGGACCACTGCCTTATTAATAGGCTAGCTAAGTATAAAACTGCTTTGGCTATGTATTTAGCCAAACTAAGGACTAGGGATTCAGATCGAAGACTCAGTGATTTTTGGAGTATCTCAATACACATTTCAAAGAAAAAATAAGCGTTGTAAGAGAATGTTTAAAACAAGATTGTGTTCGTAATCATATAGTTTTAAATTATATCTCTGTACAAGATGTTACGCAGCATAATCTTATTATTCGAAATGAATTATTTGGCAGACATTTGACCACAACAGGGGAACAACCAGTTATTATTATCTGTAATGGTACATATAGTTATACTCAAAAAATCAGTAACTATAAGTTCCAACAAGGCACATACAGTTTACATAAGTACCGAAATCTATATAGTAAAGCCTTTTTTGCTGCCGATGGCTATATTTTAGGGTTATACTCTACTAGAGTCTGATGTTCTAATGATAAAAAATGCTTTCCGTGATAGTGCTGGACCAATGCGAACATATTTCAGAAATGGAGATGTCTTCATTCTTGATAGAGGATTTCGAGATGCTGTGCAAGATTTTCAGACTTATGGCTGCAATGCACATATGCCAGAATTCCACTGAACAAGGTAACTCTCATCTCTACATTTCAAGCGAATAAAACTAGACTGGTTACATTAGTATGGTGGGTAGTGGGTTAATGGGGCGGAGCTGGGCGCATGCTATGCAAACAACTATAAGTATAGCTTGGGCACTGCTCTACTTCCAACACTTGTCCGGTGTTGGATTTGGCTTATGGTCTAGAGGGTGAGTGCACGTCATGTTGATCCTCTAGTCAAGGCGTAGGATTATCCTTCACGTGGTTACCGCCTGTCATTGGTCTGATTCCTTCAACAGACGTAACTGAAATCCGAAGCCGCCCCTCTACTTCCCTACACCATTATCCCCTCCCAACCCATCCAGGTCTTTCTACCCTACCTGGAGGAGAAAATTTCGACTCCAAAAATCCCCAATCCAAGGTGTTAAACGCACCGTGCCAATGGATGCGTGGCTGAGGGGGTGCTCAGTCTAACGGTTTTCTCCTTGACACCAGGGCGAATCGAGGTAGTATCTTGCCCTTCGGGCGGCATGCGGGGCTCTGCCATCCGTGACCGTTTAATTCCCTAGCTACTCGTGGGATCTGGATGCAATCTGATAATGCACAGGACCATACAAACACCTTCGGGGAAAACTCACAGGCGCAGAGGAACTTGACTCTGCACAGCCTGTCTCTAACCAGGCGCAGGGGAAGATAATCGACTCTGCACAACATGTTCGGGAGTGACCTTGAGGTCGACGGAGGCTCCGACTCCGGTACACCCTTGGAGACACCCCTAGTGTCGGATGAACCCTCGCGCAAGCTAAGCTCAGCTTTCAAAAGACTGAGTGGGGCAGCGCGGAAACGTCTCTGGAGGCTAGTAGGAAATGGCATGAATGTCGTGGATGCATTGCCGCTGGCCCGCCAACCTTATCAGACTCCGAACACCCAGAACAGGGGAACCCTAAGGCACCCAAGACGTCCTCAACGCCTGAAGGGGGCTCGAAACCCCCCCCCCCCCCCCCCCCCCCCCCCCAATAACAACAGCTAGATGAAAAGAAGCGTCAAGAAGAACAAAAGAAAAAGCGTAACAAGATAGTTTCATTTTCTCTAAAAAGACAAAAAAGGTTACTCCGTTTAAAGATAGACAAAAACCCTCTCCCTCTAAAGCGAAAGAAAAAAAAATATTTTTGTCAAGAAGAATATACCCATCCACCAATAGAAGAACGGAGTAAATGTATAGCATGCGAGGAATGGTGGCATGAACTGTGCACTTCCCATGAGAGAGGTGTTTTTGTGATAATTGTTCTAATTGAGAATAAAAGCAATTACTTAGTTAAGAATAAGGACTGTAATATTGTAAATATGTTTAGTTTAGAGTAGGGTAAGGGGAGGTTATTTCGTGATAGATTTGATATTTTAATTAAATTCTCGAATTGTGCTTAAGAAATCTGTATAATAAGTAGTTATGTGTTCTGGGCATATATTTTACTATGTACAGGGTGTCCCACGGCTATGCCACATGGAGGGGAAGTACCTTAAATATTGTAGATGGAACATTTTACTGAAAGAAGACTTCATTTTAATTTAAAAAACAATTTTAACTGCATTCATAGATTTTTAAATAATTGCCTGGTTGAACCGGGACTCGAACCCGCTATACGAGAAAAAAAATTAACCTGTATCTTTATCATACCGATCGGAAGGCTTCATCATAAGGATTATTTTTTGTTAAATAACATAGCATGGGAAATAAAAGGAAGACCATGAATTTTAGCCTTTAATGTAAAATTTTGTTCAGAAAAATGAAAAGCTGACATTGGCGTATCGACATGTCCTTCAATCCCGCTGCAAACTGTTGCAGCGGGATTGAAGGACAAATAATAAAATAATATATTAGTTTTTCTATGACTTTTATTTTTAATGTCTTTTTCTTTACATTGACATAACATCACCTATTTATAAAAAAGTTTAGTTACTACCAAGATCTTACTACAACAATCATCAGCTCTATTTTCCTTATTCTTTCCTGTTTTTCTTTTCTTTTCTCCAGCAACCGATCTATCTAGTTGCGAAGATGGGCCCGCAATAGCATCATCGTTTGAAAACATGGGGTTTTCAAATAATGATGCAATTGCCGGTTCATTCACAGTTTCCTCTACCTCTGATAATACAACAGGTATTGTATCATAATTTAGACATCTCGGTTTAGAATCCAATTGTCGCTTTACTGTGGTACATAGTTGCCACTTTTCGCTGCGTAGTTGGAGCAGGGATTTTCAATATGCTGTTGTCTTCGGATGGACAGAGTGCTTCATCAACACTCACTTCAGTGAGTCTTGATGGAGTTAATGCCTCTGGGCATAAGGCATCCCTATTCAGTGGGTATATGGCACATTTTCTAAAGGCATTTTTAATTGTATTCGAATAAAAAGCTTTAATAAAAGCAGGATTCAGTATTTGATGAAAATTTGAACGATCAGGCTTCTGAGTAGGGTTCTTTTTCATAAAATCCTTAACGCTGTCACTCCAGTAACTCTTTAATGCTTTGTAAACGCCGACATCTAGCGGCTGCAGAATAAGCGTATTATGAGCAGGAAAAGTGAGAAGATATATTTGGTTCTCACGTGCAAGCTGAATCACCTCTGGCTTAATGTGCGAAGCGTGAGAGTCCATTAATAACACCACAGGACGAGCTTCTGGAATAGCATTTATAAAGAACTGGAACCATTCCAAAAATATCTCGCTATTAATCCAACCTTTTGGAGATAACCTCACCATTGCATTCGGCAAAGCATCCTGTTTTAAAGTGTCTGACCATCTTACTCCTTTAAATATTACCAGTGGAGGTAACCATGTGCCATCTGCACATATGCAGCCCATCACCGTTGTAGTAGTTCCTTTTTCAGCATATGTTCTATTATTGAACGAGCGAAGCGAGTTCTCTGAGTTAACTAGGGCGCTTGCCTACTAGACAGAGAAGTGTGTCCGTCTAAATGTCTGTCAGAGCCCTATAACTTCTGAATTACTGAATATTAGAACGTGAAACTTGGTTGAAAATTCAGTTATATCCTGTACTTGAACAACAAATACTAAAATTAGATAAATGTTATAAAGAAACGAAATTATTTAATTTAAAATGCTAATAGCTTCACAATAATGCTAATAGATGGCGCTGTTTCAGTAAAACAGTTTTATGTCAACTACATATTATTTTTCTTATTGCGTCTAATGTTAAAAGTTAATTATTACAATATACATAGTATAACTAAAACTTTTGGGAATTATGGGATATCGCGAGGTCTCAGTTCGGGGCGAACCACTAGTATATGTAGCGTCTTCCAATTGCTGTGACCACTCTACCTTTATTGGTTACATAGGTTAATCCTGTTTCATCACAATTCCAAATTCGGTCTGTGCAGCCTTTGATACCCAGGTTGTCCAATAAAGTCTCTAACTTATCAAAGAAATCGCCAATTAAGACCGTGTTAGCCATCGAAGCTCTGCAAGCAGACAGGTTTTCTGCCACACGAAGTGTTACATTATATCTCTTTTTAAAATTATCCCACCACCACTTACTAGCTGCCTCGGAGTTGGGATTAAGCAGAGCATCCCTGTTTTTAGTCTTCGCTAAATCATATGCTATGTACCGGATTTGGTTAACTGTGAGCCCAAAACCTAATTCCTGCATTGTAATTATATAATTATATACAGCTTTACCTCTAAATCAACAGTTAAAGCAAAGGGTCTGCCTAGTTTAGCAAACGATTTGTCTTCTTTTCTTAGATAGTCCTTTAAAGTGCTCCATGGCACACCTGTCGCTTTGCTTGCCGCATACAATGATTTATGTTGGTTTTCTACTAGATCCAAGGCAAGCCGTAGGTCCTGGGCGGTATACTGTCTATTCTTTGTACGTATGTTCTTAAGTTTAGTGACTGGGCAACTGCCGGCATCTATAAAAGTAGAAATAAGCTGTTTGACTTGTATGCAGAAAAAAAATATCATTATTCCCCCGCGTTTATTGAATATGTAAGAAATTATTCTAAATTGTTTAAAAATGTGTGCACACAAGCAAAGTCACTTCACATAAAACAAAAAATTGTCAATTCTGATAATAAAATTAAAACAACATGGGGCATCATCGGCGATGAAATGAATAACCATAAGGTGCATAATAATAATAAATTGGAGCTTAAAATTGATAATCATGTAATTAACTCCGATATAGAAGTTGTAAATACATTTGAGAACTTTTTCAAAAATATTCCAATTACCACAACCAGTTCTCTAAATTCCTCGCCGGCAGAAGCCTATCGTCTTCTAAGAAGCAATGTCTCTGAGTGCAATAAGTTATTTAGGTTTGAACATGTTACCCCATATGACATAGTCAAAACATTTAAATCTTTACAAAATAAGAAAACAGCAGATCTATGGGGGATATCAGTTAAAATAATTCATAATGTAATTGATATTATTGCGCCGTATCTTGCTTTAATTTTTAATAAATCAGTAGATTCTGGATCTTTTCCAGATCTTATGAAATGTAGTAAGCTAATACCGCTTTTTAAATCGGGCAGCAAAAGTGACCCGAATAACTACAGGCCAATATCAATTTTGCCAACTCTCAGCAAGATATTCGAAAAAATAATGCTCAACCAACTGCTTTTA
This sequence comes from Hipparchia semele, assembly GCA_933228805.2. Taxonomy (NCBI): domain Eukaryota; kingdom Metazoa; phylum Arthropoda; class Insecta; order Lepidoptera; family Nymphalidae; genus Hipparchia; species Hipparchia semele. The sequence goes on from OW121714.1 coordinate 11,217,433, forward strand.
CACTTTAATTTAAATAAACTCCTACACACTGAGCAGTATGGTTTTACAAAGGGTCGATCAACAACCGATGCAGCCGCAAGGCTATTACAACACATATTCGATGCGTGGGAGAACTCACAGAATGCCATTGGTATTTTCTGTGATTTGTCAAAGGCATTCGACTGCGTTGATCACGAGACTCTTTTGCTTAAACTGAGCCACTATGGCATTAAAGATTTTGCACTTAGTCTCATTGCGTCTTATCTCAGCAACCGAGTCCAAAGAGTATGTGTCAATGATGTAAAATCATCCGGATCAGCCTCAGTAATGGGTGTACCCCAGGGTTCTATTCTAGGTCCATTCATGTTTTTGGTCTACATAAATGATTTACCACATTTTGTCCAAAATACTTGCGATATTGTACTATTTGCTGATGATACGTCTTTAATTTTTAAAGTCGATAGGATGAAAGACAATTTTGACGATGTAAATAATGCATTATCTCAAGTTTCTGAATGGTTTACGGCAAATAATCTCCTTTTAAATGCTAAAAAAACAAAGTGTGTTGAGTTTTTATTACCTAACACGAGAACTGTCAGTAAAAATTTAAAGATAAATAATGAACCTTTGAAAACTGAGGACTCCACAGTGTTTTTGGGGTTAACCCTGGATTCAAAGCTACAATGGGGCACCCATATAGCAACGCTTGTACGCATACCTCAACAAAACAAAAAGTGCATTATACTATATCCCTCTTGCTTTGTTCATTTAAAGTTGTACGTGAAAGAAAGAGAGGATAGTGCGCTCTTTAATTTGACGTATAATACTTGTTACATTTTGACTTTAGCAACAAGCAGTGCCATTTTGAACTCAGTTGCTCTTTACGACAAAAGGCGCGTAATTTGTGTTTACAAAAATAAAAGTTTTCGTGGGAAAGCTGAGTGAACTTTGTAATAAAGGTAAGTCAGATATACTTATTGATCTTTTATGTAAGTCATTTTACCATAAATTGAACATAACATGCAATAATTACGTTATTTTTATCATTTTCTACCAACTGGTATGGAACTTTTCTGTGTTCTGTATATTTTGAACACTGATATTTTGACCAAAAGAAACATTTTATAGTGATTCGTGTGAACAAATACTCCAGAAAATAATCGTTTTCTAGTGTTTTGTATATATTTTAGTTCGAAAACGCTTAAATTTTCGTAAATGACTGCATTATCTTTGCAAAGGCCCAAACTTAATGACCGTTTGTGCCGCCATTTTTATTATGTTTCTCTCTCGACGTAGTGCTTTCATCGTAATGTCGATGAGACTGATATCGATAAAATTATTGACGTATAAGTAATGAATAATTATCGTGTCATATCTGTCTTGTTTTGCACTGATTTGATAAAATAATAATATTGGGTTATTTATTGAAAAAAAATATAGAATGACTATAATTAGATAAACAAAAATTGTTATGAAGGTACATATAAGTGCTTTATTTATGAGTCTGTGTTACTTGAAATAAATGTTTTTTTTTTGTCATATATTTTTTATTTTTAGATGTGGAATCCAGGACAATCAAGCGTGCCAGGTGAATTTTTCGATGTCCTCAACGACGAGGAACTAGATTCGGATGACGGTGTTGTTGAGGAGATCGTGGAAAATAGATACGAGAACCTGGCGAACGAGTTGGACAGGCTGCAGGTCAGTAACAGATATTGTATAATATGTATATTATATTATTTTTGTGTAATTTGTATAAATATAAAAAAACTTTGAAATTGTTTTCTCACAGTAATTTTGTATTATTACAGCTACAACCGCAATCACAAATATTTGTAGTTCAAGATGATGGCTCCCTAGCGCCTATAGCGATGTCAGAACCCGGCGCAGGTGTTATGTAAGTATTGCTGTGTTGATAATGCGAAAGTTTATGTGTGTGTATGTAATGTTTGTTATCATGACTGATTTTGATTATATTTGTATGGGGATAGTTTTTCTACATTGTCTTTATTATTGTACACAGAGCCAGTGACAGTGACGAGGATTATGAATCGGAGCAGGCCCGCATGGCAGTCTTACGGGCAATTAGCCCTATGTAAGTAGTAACTTTATTAATTTGACAATGTTTAGTGCAGTGAAGATATATATATTTATACTTCATATTTACAGTTCTCCTCGCAGTGGATCGCCGCAGCCCAGTACTTCTCGAAGTTTTTCGCCGCAGCTTGGAGTTGGTGATGCACCTATTCCTAGAGCCAACGTCCGTAACAGTGCCAGAGGGCGCAGCAGAACATCAAGAAATTATAGGGGCGGGCGTACCGGGCGAAGTAGAGGTGTAAGTAGCGGTGAGAGACGAGGAGTGGGAGGACGTACTGCTTGGTCGCGCAGTGAGCCCTTGGTTGAGCGTTTTGCGTCTAATGAATATCTCCCTGCACCATTGCGGGAAGAAATAGACCGAGTAACGGCTGTGCGTACTGGAAGAGAAAGCATGATGCGTGCAAGGGTTGCAAGGAGAGCGATGAATGTTGAGGTTGAAGAGGATGCGAGTGATCTGGAGAATGATGAAAGCTTTGGGGGTGATAGTGAGGATTTTGTATGGATGTCGATGGATGAGTGGAGTGGACAGAAAGAAATCTTTCTACCTGAATCCTCTGGGCCTTCTAGAGTATTTGAAAACGCATACGACGCGTTTCGCTCCTATTGGGATGATCCTTTATTGTCCCATATAGTGAGCGAAACGAATGTAAATAGAGCCTTCCATCTAGCCAATGGGTCAAGAGATACAAATAACCCTGACAATATTTTGTACCCTATGGGACCAGTTATAGAAGAACTAAACGCCAAGTTCCAACAAAATTACAGGCTAAGTCAGGATATTTGTATTGACGAGTCATTGACTCTATGGAAGGGTCCGCTTGGTTTCAAGCAATACATAAAAACAAAATCGGCTCGTTTCGGAATAAAATCATACCAACTGTGTGAACCAGCGACTGGCTATTTATGGACATTTTTCATATATGTAGGCCGCCAGACGACCAACTCCACACTTCCCTCGAGTGTTTCGACAGTGATCAAACTGGTCCAGCCTCTTTTAAATTTGGGTCACGTACTGTACATGGACAATTGGTTCAACTCACCTATGCTTGCGAGGTACCTCAAATGCAGGCGAACTGATTGTGTGGGAACACTTCGGCCATCCCGTCGAAAGGTACCTGCCGTCATACAGAGGACCCCGTTGGTTGAAGGTGAGTTTGTAGCGAGACAATCTGGAGATGTCATGGTTGTAGCTCTCCAAGACCGTAAACGGCTAACCTGTTTATCCACCTTCCATGGCGTGACCCAGATACCAAAAGAAACTAGACCAGGACGACCTTCCCATTTTAAACTTCAACTGATCGAAGACTATAATCACGGGATGGGTGGAGTTGATCGTTTAGATCAAATGCTTGAGCCCTATTTAGTCGAAAGGAAACAATGTGTCAAATGGACTAGAAAACTTTTTAAACGCCTTCTTAATATTACTATACAAAATGCAAGAATTTTGCTAGAGAAATCCAGCAACACCAAAATAAGTTCCTTGACATTTCGTTTAGCTCTCGTCCAGTCTATCATCGACTTCCATCGTAATAACGTTCCATTGCGGAATCCCCAAAATCCCATTCCACGTCCTCGAATATCCTATCCCCAATTCCCTGCAGAACGTCTTACAGAGCGGCACTTTATACGGCGCATACCCATTAACGCTGAGATGCGCGCAGCAGTCCGGCATTCTTCCAACTTGGGACGTCGACAATGGTTTGGTGTACTGCAAATGGGCGCAGAGGGAGCAGGACTGCTTACGAATGTCCACAGTGTAAGGTATCGCTCTGCTTTGATTTCTGTTTTGAGCAATTCCATACTACTCCTTAGTCCTTCATTATTTCTTCGTCTATTTGACACATTGTTTCTGTTGTGTTGTGAGAAGAGTATGACAGACAGTGAGAGAAAGAAAAGTTTGAGAAAGACAGATAGAGCGTAATTGTATCTCACCGCTACAAATGAAGCTGATACTATATAATTATTTTTCAGGTATAAAACATAAAACATTCTTGTTACGTGAGTAAATAAAAATAGGTGTGGTTTTTTATATTGCTCTGCTACTTCTTCTACTTGGTTGAGGTATTAATGTTAAAAAAATATTATTTTGTAACTGTAACGTGGTTTTATTGTGTTGTGTGTATGTGTTGAGTAAAAAAATCGGTGTGGCTTTTTATATTGCTCTGCTTCTTCTACTTGGTTGAGGTATTAATGTTTAAAAACTAGCTTTATTTATTATTTTGTAACTATAACGTGGTTTTATTGTGTTGTTTTATTCTTCCTACATTACTTTTGATATTTTTGATTTTGTTATTATTTGCTTTGGTTTTGGTTCATTTTATTGTTCATTCATGTAAGTAGTAGTTTTTACTTGCACTGATTTTGGTATTGTACCTAATTTGGATTCAATATTGCATGCAATATTGCATGCATTTTTTATTTATACAGAAAAAGTTGATTAAAAATCTGATCTGTATTTTTTTTTATCTATTCATTAAAAAAGCTACTTCTTTTTAACCATTTTTTACCGTAAGACATTTCATGTACTTATATCTCTTTCATGTTTTTTTTCGATCTATTAGGTTTGGTACCTACCATGGTTCGTCATCGCGATTTATCGATAACATGGTACATCACTATTTGACTCCGTGTTTTGCATACAAATTAGTAATGACTTTGAAGATGAATTTCTTCTATTATTTGTTTGATATCATCATAAATAAATGTAACAGATAAAAAACAATTATTATGCTACAGTATACCTTGTTTTATTTTACCTAAAAGACCTCTCTTGTATGAGTTTATGGAAAAAGACAAAAACAGATGAAAAATGGATGCCTATTTCATTATTACCTCATTTATTATTTTCTGTTGAATATTTTTATAAATTGGTATTTGTTGCAATAAAATAGATATATTTCCTTCAATTGTAACTCGTTTTTTATTCTTTTGGACCTATGATCATAGATTTCTTGTTATTACAAAATGTGAGTAACTATCCAACTCTCAGAAAAGAGCCTGTTTTTATAAGGATTTTAGAGCACATAATATTGTTTAGAAGTAATGGTGTGCGGAATCGATTATCAATAATCGATTAATCGATTACCAAGATGATCGTTCGCAATCGATTATCATTTAGATACAATCGATTATTGGGAGTAAGCCATTTAAGTTATGGTAACCCTACATGCAAGGGGAATCTCCGTTACTAGTAAAAAGTGTAATGATGGGTAGTATGCTCTATTGTAGGGGAAATCCCGAATTATGTTTTAAGCATTGTTTTACGGTTTTAGCTTCATAACACATGAGACGTATACAATCTCAGACGTAATAATAGTTTTCTTTCAACTTCAAGTTCTGAGTGGAAACTTTTGTGAATTTTAAAATGAAACGCCGTGAAAGTATTTCTTATGTGTGGTCACATTTTGATAAAACTGGCCAAGAAGCAACCTGTAAATTGTGTAAAAAACAAATAAAACTCTGTGGTAACACTACAAATCTGCGAGAACATTTAAAGAGAATACATCTGATTGAAGACGAGAAACCTTCTACAAGCAGGAGCCCAGCTACAGGAGAATCAGAAATACCAAAGGTAGGCGAACATGGTGGAAAAAAATTTAAGCAGACACGTTTGTCTACTACACTAACTGCAAAAGAACTAAACCAGAAACAAACCCAAAATATTGACTCTGTTCTTTTGCAAATGGTTTGTCTAGATTACCAACCATTGCAAGTCTCTGAAAATAAAGGATTTCTTAACTTTGTTAGAATCTTACAACAAGAGATTTGTGGCAGTGAAACGGTCTACATACCTTCGAGCAGAAAAGTGTTGACACAATCTATTTTATGCAAACACTATGAAAAAGCAAGTGCAAATTTGAAAGTACTTTTAAACGATGTGGAATACATGGCTGCAACCACAGATATATGGACATCTGATTCCAATAAGTCGTATATCACTATTACTGGCCACTACCTATACAAGGATGAATTACAATCATTAGTTCTTGCAACTAGAGAACTTCCAAGTCCACATACCGGAGAACACATAGCAGAACATTCTCGTCAAATATTTGAAGAATTTGGTATTCTACAGAAAATAGTTACAATAGTATCAGACAATGCACACAATATGAAAAAAGCGATAAATCAGAATCTTCAAAAAATCACCATCCATGTATCGCACACACTCTTAATCTGAGTGTTAAAGAAACACTTACTGGAAATCCAACTCTGCAAGATATAATTCAGAAATGCAAACGTATAGTTGCCCATTTCCGACACAGCGCCAAAAGTACTGAGATTCTGTCTGCAAAACAAAAGCAAATGAATATGCCAATTTTAAAATTAAAACAAGACATAGAAACTAGGTGGAACAGTATAAGTATTATGTTTGCGAGACTGTGTGAAGTTAAAATCCCACTTACGATTGCTTTAGCGGAAATTGATCTTGCACTGGAATCCCTTGATAATAATGAGTGGAAAGTATTAGTGGACTGTGTGGCACTTCTGAAAAATATTGAAGAAATTACAGAACAACTATCTGGAGAAAAATATCCCACCATGTGAATGGTAATTCCATTAATTCGAGGACTGCAATATAACTTAAATGCAACCAATACCGAAACACTAACTGGAGGTCAAGTGAAAGAAAAAATATTAGAAGTCCTACAAAGACGACTTGGCTCACTAGAAAGCAACAAACATGTGGCAATAGCTTGTCTGCTGGATCCACGTTTTAAAAAACTTGGGTTCGGTACGGACAGTAATGCAACAAATGCCCAACAACGTTGACTTGAAGAACTAACTTATCTCAGAAACAGCACTCCAGGGACTAGTGAGCTAGTAATTACACAACCGCAACAACTTGAGCAAGTAACTGCAAAACCATCGATTTGGGATCATTTTGAGCAGAAGAAATCAAATTTTATTGCAACATCTACATCTTCAACTGAAAATAATATAATTACATTACGACAATACTTAGAATTGCCTCTACTTGCAAGGACAAGCAATCCTCTACTGTATTGGAAGAGCATGAAAACAAATAACCCGCATCTGTATAAATTACATTTGAAATATTCGTGCATTCCAGCCACCTCCGTTCCGTCGGAGAGAATTTTCTCTAAAGCAGGTCAGTTGACTAATTTAAGGAGGAACAGCCTGCTGCCAAAGCATCTCGATTATATCATTTTTTTAAATGCTAACTGGTCACTGATTGGGAATTGATGTATTTGTATTGTTTGATTTTTAATATCTAGTAGTGTTTCATTTTAAATAAATATGTGATTTAATTCAGTTTTGTTTCATTTTTATAATATGGAGGTGAGACAATTTGTAACAATTTTTATTTCGAACTAATAATCGATTAATAATCGATTATCTTGGTTTGCATAATCGATTAATCGATTTGATAAATAATCGAATCGGCACACCATTATTTAGAAGACTAAAACTTTGTACATAGGTTTTATGACATATATTCAAGATTACAATAGGCATAAATCATTTTTCCAAAGTTGCCTAATATTCCTAAAATATTTAGTTTTACATGAACATGTCTCAATTTTTTAATTGTACATTTTTAGATAGAAATTGGAAGTGAATGAGGCAATGAGTCATAGGGAATTTTGTTTTAAATTTATAACTGAATTATCATAGAACAGTCTACTTTTTGTTTCAAATAAAAATTCCAACTAGTTTCCGAGTTATTGACATTCTTGTAAAAGTCGGCAAATATCGGGCCGCGCCGCCATGACAGTGCGCGAGTTTACGGGTATAAGTTATGTTATGTGACAGTCGAGTATAAGGGATAAAATCCTTTTTTCACTAACGAGTCAATCTAAAATCAGCTGATCGAGATCCGCGTCCACGCGCGGCTAAAAATTCTACCTGAAGCTAGCTTCAAACGCTATGTGACTGCGCGTCATACTGCCATCTCGCTTACTCTTTAGTGCACCCTTATACGTGTATTCGCGTCGTTTCTGTCACAGGCAAAGCAGTGGCATACGTCTAAAAAATTATCACGGCATAGCCTGTATCACGAAATAACCTCCCCTTACCCTACTCTCCATGGGGTCAAATTGTTCCTATTTGTTTTCTAAGATTAATATATGTTTAATACTATAAATAACTTAGTTTAATAGATCTCAAATCAAACGTAATATTAGACTTCTAAGATAATCTTGACTGATTTCAAACGATTTATTATTATTATAAAAAGAAATTTATCTTATATTTGTCTCTAAGATGTTCATTATTTTTGATACTTAGAAAAATAACTGTTTTAATTAAGGTCTTCAGTGTCAAGCATACAGAGTACACCAAGTCAAAGCCCCAGCACACGACTACAAAATCTGAGAAAAAAGTCTAAAATAGATGTGGAGGGCTTCGACTTAGAACACATTCGAGGAATAGTCTGTCGCCGGACGGTACAGGTTGGTTTCATTTTGATCTTCTTGTCCGATTTCCAGTGAGGTGAAACTCATTGGTTTCCCTCATTGTGAGTATTTATTGTGACTTAAGATTATTTTTTTACAGTAAGACAAGCACAAGCATCTGATGATCCAGCGGATAAAATTCAAGATCCAATAAAGGAGATCCTCCACGATTCATACATTTTTGGGCTTAATCTGAAAGTGCCGACCAAAAAAAAAAATTTTGGTGTATTTCGTTAGAACTTGTCCCCCTAAACATTTTTTATTATGACACCAAAGCTGTAGAACCATTGACCTTGGTTTTATTTAAGTTTAAAAATCTGTATTTTTTCGAATATATTATGAAGAGTTTCTAAGGCAATTTTTTTACTTTTTTGGAGTTTTGTTAAGTGACTACCTATCCGATCCTGACCACACACCTAAAAATACCAAATTGCGCATCTTGGCTGGAACTACCACGGAACCCCAGATGGTGGAATGGATGAAACACCATCTCAGATGGTGATTAAGGCTGACTGGGATCAACCCATTTGCAGAAATGATGATTGGGATGTTTTCAGTGGACTCCACTTGCCACATGCCGGAAACCTCGTGAGCCAGATCTAAATACTTTCGTTTTTCTCTGTCTCCACACTCACGAGGTTTTCACCATGTTCGATGGTGATGGCCACTAAAAACACCCTCGACTGTGCCCGATCCATCAGCATGATATCAAGCTTATTAACCAGAATCATCCTGTCTGTGATGATAGACCGGTCCCAGTAGAGCCGTACCCCATCACGCTTAAGTTTTGGCACCGGTGTGTACATAGTCTTTCATCCAGGAAACCGTACTTCAGAGCTTCAAGCTCTTGGTGAAGGATTTTGGCTGCTTGGTTGTGCCTGTGGAAATATTCAGTGTTAGCAAGAGCCGAAAATCCCGATTGCACATGCCTGAGTGACTCACTGGGATGGCGACAAGCTCAACAAATGTTGATCTTGCCATCCTTTAGGATGTACTTTCGGTAGTTCCGCGTCTTAATTACCTGATCTTGTACCTTCGGTTTCCCTAAAGAGGTCAACGAAATGCAACCATTGCACGGAAGCTTCTTTATCCACGTGAGGCTAATTAAGAGAGACAAAACCATAGTAGACTCAGACAATCGCCCTGGAAGATACCCCGCCGTATCCTTATCCGATCATCGGCAGCTGTCAACCGCTCATCATGAAGACAAAGGATCGTGCTCCATTACCCCATACACTCTCCCAGGAAGTTTCGAACTGTACTATCGACTTTGTACAGCTCAAGGACCCTCAAAAACCATGAATGGGGCACCGAGTCGAATGCCTTCATGCATTGTTAATCCAGGCTGTGGGGAAATTCCGGCAAGTTAGTTTAACCAGTTGGTTCGCGACGGAGTCGTTGAGAAGGTGCTTCTTAGTACCACGACTATTGAACCGACATTATATTATTCTCGTCTACATGACGGGAAATCTTAAGGCTCAAAACGGATGTCAATGTCTTATAGATGCTAGTAAGATATGTGATGGGGCGGTACTTGTCAGCGGCATCGGTGGACTTTGGAGCTAAATGAGTGATTCCGGTGGTGAAAAGGCTCGGGAGTGCCCTTTGCTCGAGAGCTTCTTGGAATTGTTTAGCCAGATAGCATGGCAGAACGAAAAACCAGAAGTGATGCAGTCCATTGGATCCAGAACTTTTCCATTTCGCGGCCCGGCGCACCGCAACAAGTACGTCCTCTGGAGAGATGGCGACTGGGTTCATCGGCTTTATTGAGGCACATGCTTCCTCTACCGCCGCAATCCAAGAGCCCTCCTCAAGCATCCATCCATCCATCTCTCATCTTCCATCTCTCTTGACCACACTCTTCGCCAAAAAGCGATGAGGTCAGCCGGGCTCGGCTGCTGAGAGGTAGAACAGACTGCTGGGCACTCTAGTTTTTATTATTATTATTAGAAAGATTTCATTTGGTAGGAAAAAATACAGATTTTTAAACTTAAATAAAACCAAGGTCAATGGTTCTACAGCTTGGGTGTCATAATAAAAAATGTTTAGGGGGACAAGTTCTAACGAAATACAGCAAAATTTTTTTTTGGCCGGCACTTTCAGATTAAGCCCAAAATGGATGATGTCCTTTACCGCGGGTCGCCTCCAATTTACCAGCTCACGACGACGAACTGCCAGAATACAATGTCCAACAACTCCTGGAAAATGACCTATAAAGGAGGATGGGCAATTTGGGTCCCTAGTCCAATAGCAATCTATGTAGTATCGATGAATAGGTCTTAACACCAGGAAAAATATTTATTAAGGTGACTTGTCTCAAATCGTTGTACTTTTTCTGTGAGACCGCAGGAAACTTCCCCCTATTCAAATCTATATTTAAGGTGAAATCATGTCGAAAATAAAACTACATTAAGTATTTTAAGTTTTTAACCTTCAATTATCAATTTGTTATCTTTTTATCAAAAACAACCTAATAGAAAACAGTATCAATAATATTCATCAATATTATTGCACGTGTCTCACAGGACGACGTACAGTTGGCACTTGTGCACATGTCGTATATATCGTGTGGTACCTAGGATACAGCAGACATGAAGGGTTTACTGCCCCTGCATGGTCACTAAATGACGTGATTATAGACAGTAATATATTTTAGTGTTAATAATAAAGAATACTTATAATCAAAAATAAATGACATTGAGTTAAAATATGTTTTCTTTACAGTCAGCAATAGTAGGTATCCCATGCCCATATCATAATATATATTTATATACGTATTTATTATTAGGTAATTATTATTTTTTTTGATTCAAAATAATGTTTTTGGTTTATTTTCTCTGCAATAGTGATATTATATTAGGTCTACATGTTATTTTTAATGACAAAAATCAACTGACTTATAGTATATATTATAAATATTAAACACCACATAACTCGGTTGGTACAGCGATTGGAGACAAGCGACCTGGTATAATAATTGCTCTTTATAAAAAGACCTTTCCAATGATACATAAATGATGTCTATTGGAGCGGGACCCAACTTCCATACATTTTTGCCCTACTACATGATTATAATACTGCTAAAATAAAAAAAGTATTTTTATTTTAGCAGTATTATAATCATGTAGTTCAAAATTTCAAGTCCAGAGGGATTAGTGTTGCGTACTTTTGAAAAGTCTTCACTAGATGGCGCTGACTGTCACTGTCAAGAAATTAAAAAATGTCGACGTTAACTGTATGCGGGTTACGTTGTTAATTTTTTGGATTAAATTGCTTGTGAGAATTTGCCGTTGAGTTGAGCCTTGGTTCCTCCGGTTAAGTTTATTACAGTGATTATTGTGCAACTGAGATAGGACTCTTTTAATTTAGTCTACTGAAACTGTGAACTTCTCGGAATGGATAGACATGGAATTACTATCCATTCAGGAATTAGAAAAAGATTCTGCTATTATGGCACCCCTAGAATACGTAAATGGTTATTTTTTGAAAAAACTCAAAAGTAAAATCTTCAAGGGGCGCCATAAATCGACCGTTCCGTAGAACAAAGTCTCATCTGCTAAATTCATAACTTGAGATTTGAGCCTTGCAGATATGACTTTTAAGGCTCAAATTTCAAGTTGTGAATTTAGCAAATCAGACTTTGTTCTACGGAACGGTCGATATGCACAAACAAACTCGTGGCACCAGAAGGCCATGAGAGCATATATATTAAATACCAAGAGTATGCAGGTCGACGTTGGCTTTGCTATCCCAGCAGTGATTTTAATAAACTATTAATAGATATCAAACATATCATTAACGAAATTATAAAAAAGAATATTCATAAGAAATTTCTCAAAGAATATTTAAAAACGGCAATACTAACCATAGCCGATTTTAACATATTTGCCGATTGTACGGAGCATAAAGAAAGAAATATTAATTATATGTATGTATAATAGACTTAATAATAAGATTTATGGTCTTTAATTACTGTAAAAATATAAATAAAATAATTACTTAATCGAAAAATAAAAATTTACGATACAAATGATGAATTTCAATTAAAAGCGAAAAAAAATTGTAATAATAATAGGCAGAATAAATATTTTTTTTTAAATACTGTTTTATTTAGTTACCTTTTTTTAGTAGCTGACGCACTCTACCTTTGCGAAAAAAGTGATGTTGGATTCAAAAATGCAGCGGCAACAATTAGTTTTATCCGATTGATTAACAATGTCTTTGACATTCTCAACTCTCGAAACATGTGTCAGGTGGAGTACAAAAAACCCTTGTTTGAAAAAATATTTCAAAAACAAAAGAGTACTTAGAATTCGCAAAATATTACTTGATGTATATAATAGCTCTTGATGAAGATAAGCCTGTTATCGTTACGAGCCGAAATACTGGCTTTGTAGGCCTTTTAACATGTATCAACAGTACTCTTTTTTTGTACGACCGCCTGATTGAAAAAGGAAAGGTACTAAAGTATCTTACTCTGTACAAATTTTCGCAACATCATTTGGAACTATTTTTTGGGGTAATAAGGGCACATGGAAGAGCTAATAATAATCCAACCTCACGCCAGTTTAAGGCAGCTTACAAAAAAACTCTGATAAATACAGAACTGAAAGATGGTTTCAGAGGAAATTGCATTCCTTTAGAGGATATTTCAATTTTGAATGAATCCTCTGTACAAAAAATTAATATCACATCAGCACGATCGGATTTTACAAAATGATTTGAGCTTGGAATCATTGAATGGCACGGATGTCGAACCCATGCCTGATGATTTGTTGTTAGAATTTGATGAGCAACTAAATACAATGACAGGTGATTTTTGCGCCATCAAATAGTAGCATATATATCTGGGTACGTAGTCAAATATTTACATTCCAAGATCAAATGTGAGAGCTGCCTCAAAAAATTGTATGCTGATAACTACGATGGTGACGACCTTTATTTAATAAAAACTAACTAATGCAGTAACCGTTCAGTTAAATCGCAATCTCTGAATTCTCCTATTTTCCGTAAACATAAAATTGTATCGAATATATTAAAGTCCCTTATTGGACAAGATTGTTTCAAACAATCGGCCAACCACATGTTTGACCAATCACCGACTGTTAATCATGTTATACTTCTGATTAAATCTATATCAGAAAAATATATCGATATTCGTTTTAAGCATTTCGCAACCATACAAAACGATAGGGCAACCAACAGACAACAACTAACTAAAACTATTATTTTCTCAGGTATGTAATTGAATTTTGTAAATAAACTTTCTACACTTATTGACATCTAGTGTGAGATAGCTGAACTATGTAGTGACATCAATATATCGATGTTAGGTCGCTAAGCGAGTAGTTTTGCTACTAACCCGCAGATGGAAGATTGAGAAGTGGGCGGCGTTCCACAACCCCTCACCCCGCAAAATGTCACTCGATATTTCATAGGGAAATCTTAATACAATATCTCCTCTTTGTTTCTGCTCTGTAACCCAGACGATATTGTTTGTGCGTGAGTCATGGCGGAAATGTTTCCTGTAGTTAAGCATGCTAAGCGCCCTTTGCAATCTACAGAAAAACAAATTATTTACAATTTGTCTAATTCATTTAAAGAATCTGATTGTAATAGAATCTGATTGTATCACATAATGAAGTTGCCCAGGCAATATGAAGTTCAGTAGGAATTCATGTATCTACGGTATACAAGGTAAACATTTTTTACTTAATCCTATTTCTATTAATATTATGTGAAAAGTGAGTTTGGATGTGTGTTACTCTTTCCCGCCGCTACTACTGAACCGATTTGGCTGAAATTTGGAACATAGATAGCTTATAACCCATATTCACATAGGCTACTATTTTCAATACACATTAGGAAATTACAAATTACTTATTGCGATTATAGGTATTATTAGATGTGTTTCGTTTTTTTTTTAGGTTATTGGAGACATGAAATCAGGTGGACCACCAAAATCACCGAAAAAGAAAAGAAATCGCTTGAGTATTATAGACAAATATGATGATTTTACGAAAAGCGCTCTTCGAAATGTGGTGCACAAATTTTATTTTCAAAATGATAGATACCTACATTAGATAAAATCTTAAACACCATAAATAAAGATTCCGATTTTCCGTCTATATCAAGATCGACATTGTAAAATCTGGGTTTCTCCTATAGTAAAAGAGGTAGAAACAGTATTTTATTAGAAAGGCCGGATATAGTTGTTTGGCGACGAAATTATTTAGACGAAGTAAAGGCACCCAGACAAAACGGGACTACAATATATTATTTAGATGAGACGTGGGTAAATGCCGGTCATACAAAATCAAAAGTCTGGATTGACAAAACAGTGACTACATCGAGATCTGCATTCTTAAATGGACAATCAACAGGGTTGAAAAATCCGTCAGATAATCTATTTTATTTAATTTTGAATTTTCTTTTTTTATTTATTTTTTATAAACAAATCTTTATTATTATTATTGCAGGAAAAGGCAAAAAAAAAATATACATATATGTATATGTGACGATTCAATGTTAAAGTTGCAACTTTTGGATCTAGATAAACAAAACAAAGATCGTTTTGAAAAATTTGTCGTAGACGAGATGGCTAAGTCCACAAATCGTCGCGTCATACGGTTACCACCGTATCACTGTGAGCTCAACCCAATTGAGCTTGTTTGGGATCAAGTGAAGGGCTACGTAGCAGCAAATAACAAAAGTTTTAAAATTGATGAAGTTAGAACTCTTTTGTTACAAGGTGTAGCTAATGTGAATAGTCAAAAATGGTCATCATGTGTCAATCATGTGATAACCAAGATCGAGACAAAAATGTACGAAGTCGACAATCATGTAGAAAACGTGTTAGAAGAATTTATCATTCACGTGTCTGCAGAAAGTTCATCAGAAGGAAGTGATGACGATAGTTTTTAAGATTACGATAGTTATTAAGATTAGATTTTAGAACGAGAACAAATGCGTTGGCTCCACCCTTAACAATCACCCATCTCATTCTATCAATATCGGTAATATGCGAGAGACATACTCAGTACTCGTCTGTTAAAAAAACAGAGTATACCTATACCGATCGATAAAAAGGGTCGATAATAATTAACACGCGTTCCAGTGTTTTCCCTATTTTATTCGCTGTGAACTTCAGTGGACCAGTGACATCTTAATTGTGTGCTCAATTAAAAGAAGAAAACTTAAAGGAAGAATACCTACGAATTAGACCGGGCCCGGTAAAGTGACTACGCCGGGCGCTAAAAGGTAGGTGTTCGAGCGATTCATTCCCATTAAGATTCCCATATTGAACACCATCAAATTTATTTGAATCACTAATAAACATTGAACAACATAATATAAATAAAAAAATATTTTGTTACAGGAAAGAGAGCCTATGCAACTAGTCCCTTATGAACATAGCGATGAAGACGGTGCAGATTCAGACATAACTTATTTGCCATCAGGTGATAAATCTGATTTATCAGATTTTTCAGATTATGAGATTACCCAAAATAATGAAAAAAAAATAACTAGATGTAGAAAAAGCAATCCAAATTCTTGGAAACAAAATGTCACAAAGTTTCAGAGATTGCCTTATAGAAATAAGAAAAAACAATGTTCGGCTAAAGTCCCAAAAGCTGTAGATTGTACAAATTGTACATATGAATGTAATAGTAACTTTTCAGAACAAGAAAGGAATGAAAGTAAAACTTATTGGGGTCTTGCTAATTATCAGCGACAAAAGGATTTTATTCTGAAATGTGTAAAGACGGATGAGCCAAAACGCCGGAAAGTTGCTGCTGATAGTGATAAAGCCCGTTCTGTATCTAAATCGTACTATTTAGAAAATTCTAAGGGTAAACATAGAGTTTGTGATGCGTTAATCGAACGATCCTTCAAAAATAAAATGATTCTTTCGCCGCAAGATTGGTATACCTGTGTACGCTGGAGTAAAACAAACGATCAACCATATGAAGTTGTAGAGATAAATCAAAATGATATCTTGGATTTTAAGTCTACTCTTACTCGGTACAAATGGATAAAAAACGAAGATGGGGCCAAAGTAAAATGGAATCAAGTTCGCGAAATAGTGGTGAAATACAGTCAACCCGATAAATTATTTTATAAATACGATTTGAATGAGAAATCAGCCATGTGTATTGACTGTTCTAAGAGGACAAGCAGACCAGGTCAATAATAATAATACACAAGAACTTGGAAAAGTTTATGCTGAAACTTTACCAATTACTACAGCCAAATACAACGACCTAATGTCTTTGTGTCAACAAAATTTAATTCCACCAAGGTATCATGATTTTTATAAAAATATTAAGCATAGCAGCGCCATGGAAGAATCAGAAGATGCTGATGGTTCTAAATTTGAAGAATAACTTCGATTTTTCGTAACTTGTCATTGACATTTTGATGTCATTTTTTCCTATTAAAATAAGTAAGAAGACAGTGATAATATCGTTAAGTTTAAAATATTATTTTGTTTGTGTTTCTTTTTAATTTTATATCAGTCTGTTGTGTACTATCGGCCGATTTCTGAATTAAGCATTCAACAAAAACTTTGTTTTGCTCAAATATTTGATTATGACTTAAGTTTTTTGTGTTTCACACCATAAAATTAGAATTTCTCAAACGGTAATCAGATAATTTTTTAATTTTTTATTGAAGTGTTAACCTACACTTAAAGGAAATAACCTAATAGATTTATAAATACATATCAAAAATTCCGAGGCCGGCGGGATTCGAACCCACATCTCTCTGGGAATCGCGCCCGAGTGTGTTATCCGTTACACCACGGCGAACCACACGTCAGCTACGAAATTAGTGATATGTATCTACTTTTTCAATCAGTTTTATAGCAACTGTTAGCGACATCTAGTAGCGACACATTACAGTTGTCGATCTACTTTTTTCCCAAGACACCATATTACAATGGAGCTCTTAAGAAATTATAGATGCCACATTGCTTTTTACAATTTTTTAATTTTTTATTGAAGTGTTAACCTACACTTAAAGGAAATAACCTAATAGATTTATAAATACATATCAAAAATTCCGAGGCCGGCGGGATTCGAACCCACATCTCTCTGGGAATCGCGCCCGAGTGTGTTATCCGTTACACCACGGCGAACCACACGTCAGCTACGAAATTAGTGATATGTATCTACTTTTTCAATCAGTTTTATAGCAACTGTTAGCGACATCTAGTAGCGACACATTACAGTTGTCGATCTACTTTTTTCCCAAGACACCATATTACAATGGAGCTCTTAAGAAATTATAGATGCCACATTGCTTTTTACAATTTTTTAATTTTTTATTGAAGTGTTAACCTACACTTAAAGGAAAAAAGTAGATCGACAACTGTAATGTGTCGCTACTAGATGTCGCTAACAGTTGCTATAAAACTGATTGAAAAAGTAGATACATATCACTAATTTCGTAGCTGACGTGTGGTTCGCCGTGGTGTAACGGATAACACACTCGGGCGCGATTCCCAGAGAGATGTGGGTTCGAATCCCGCCGGCCTCGGAATTTTTGATATGTATTTATAAATCTATTAGGTTATTTCCTTTAAGTGTAGGTTAACACTTCAATAAAAAATTAAAAAATTGTAAAAAGCAATGTGGCATCTATAATTTCTTAAGAGCTCCATTGTAATATGGTGTCTTGGGAAAAAAGTAGATCGACAACTGTAATGTGTCGCTACTAGATGTCGCTAACAGTTGCTATAAAACTGATTGAAAAAGTAGATACATATCACTAATTTCGTAGCTGACGTGTGGTTCGCCGTGGTGTAACGGATAACACACTCGGGCGCGATTCCCAGAGAGATGTGGGTTCGAATCCCGCCGGCCTCGGAATTTTTGATATGTATTTATAAATCTATTAGGTTATTTCCTTTAAGTGTAGGTTAACACTTCAATAAAAAATTAAAAAATTGTAAAAAGCAATGTGGCATCTATAATTTCTTAAGAGCTCCATTGTAATATGGTGTCTTGGGAAAAAAGTAAATCGACAACTGTAATGTGTCGCTACTAGATGTCGCTAACAGTTGCTATAAAACTGATTGAAAAAGTAGATACATATCACTAATTTCGTAGCTGACGTGTGGTTCGCCGTGGTGTAACGGATAACACACTCGGGCGCGATTCCCAGAGAGATGTGGGTTCGAATCCCGCCGGCCTCGGAATTTTTGATATGTATTTATAAATCTATTAGGTTATTTCCTTTAAGTGTAGGTTAACACTTCAATAAAAAATTAAAAAATTGTAAAAAGCAATGTGGCATCTATAATTTCTTAAGAGCTCCATTGTAATATGGTGTCTTGGAAAAAAGTAGATCGACAACTGTAATGTGTCGCTACTAGATGTCGCTAACAGTTGCTATAAAACTGATTGAAAAAGTAGATACATATCACTAATTTCGTAGCTGACGTGTGGTTCGCCGTGGTGTAACGGATAACACACTCGGGCGCGATTCCCAGAGAGATGTGGGTTCGAATCCCGCCGGCCTCGGAATTTTTGATATGTATTTATAAATCTATTAGGTTATTTCCTTTAAGTGTAGGTTAACACTTCAATAAAAAATTAAAAAATTGTAAAAAGCAATGTGGCATCTATAATTTCTTAAGAGCTCCATTGTAATATGGTGTCTTGGGAAAAAAGTAGATCGACAACTGTAATGTGTCGCTACTAGATGTCGCTAACAGTTGCTATAAAACTGATTGAAAAAGTAGATACATATCACTAATTTCGTAGCTGACGTGTGGTTCGCCGTGGTGTAACGGATAACACACTCGGGCGCGATTCCCAGAGAGATGTGGGTTCGAATCCCGCCGGCCTCGGAATTTTTGATATGTATTTATAAATCTATTAGGTAATCAGATAAGTATTTCACTGAGTATTCTCAAATATTGTCTTTACATTTCGTTACAAGTACAAAAACCGGTATTTACCGAATAAGTACCGATAGCAATATTTATTTCTGATTTTGTTAAATTTTATTATGAAAAATAATTTAAAAAGTACATTTTGTTCAATTTTATTTAATGAATTATGAATTTTAAATATTTTATACTTTTATCTCGCAAAACTCGTTTATAAGTTTTTGATGTTAAATTACCGTGATAGAGAATGGAACGTACATGACAATGACGGTTCAAATAGCGTACATCAAAGAAACGTCGGTTTTTTACAAATCTTATTTGTTTCAATTTCAAAATAATATCTCACAATTATGGAAAAAGAGAAGAAAAAAAGATCCCCAAATTTCACCAACGAGGAGAAAGAAACGCTTCTCGCACTCGCTGCAAAGTAAGTACCGTAAAATGCTGCAACTTTGCAAACTAAGCTCAAAATTGCCTGTTTCTTTTCGATTACGATATCTTCCGTTTACTTAGTTTTTGTCTTATTTTCTACCCTTTGGTAGTATTTTACATCATTATGGCAACATATTTTTTATTTTTTAAAATAGTAACTCCATTATTGCTCCGTCAGTTGTGCGAACAAAGTCGGCGCGAGCGAGAGCTTTTTTTTAGTCTCCTATAACTTTTGCATTTTTATCCACAAAAAAGGTGTTTTGGAGCAGTGATAACATCCCCGGGTAAGAAAATACTGTTTATTTTCCGTATTGTTTGATATTTTTATGAAAAGGACTTGACTTCGTTAAAATAAATTAGTAGGCAATGTTGCACAGTGTTATGGAAACTTGAGTGACACAACTTTGCCTGGGTCTAGGGTTGTCACTAGACGAATTTTCATAATTAAAAAAAGGGATAAATAAAGACGTCGCCAAAGTGCTGTCTCTCTGTCCGTCTGTCTGTCACAAGGTCAATCTTGTGTACCATATAATAATTTAAATGGAAATATTCACAGAATATGTGTTACTATCATGTCAAATAAAAACAAGAAGATAAACTATTATAGCTTTGGTGGTGAAACCCTTAATACGCGAATTTAATGTGAACTTGGCCAGTTTTCAAAAATTACATAGAGCCTGCATTCTTTTCATTTATTTGCCTTCCAGACATTAGGTCAGTTCATTAGCATTTTAATTGCCGACTTTGTAATTTTTTCAGTGTATTTAAGTAATCTTAATTCTATTGCAGCTATATGAAAATATGATAAAACGAAGCAGGAGAAAACCAGGAGCTCGTAATTATGCTGATTACTCAGCAGAAATTTTAGAAGTTGCTGTCGATCTCGTGCGAAAAAAATTAATTTCAACATATGAAGCAGAAAAGCGGTTCGGTATTCCGCGTCGGACAATTGTAAATAAATCAAAAAACATCCACAACAAACCTTTTGGTCGACCTCCAGAACTGTCTGTTGAGGAAGAAGCCCACATCGCAGACGTAGTGAATCTTTCGGCTGAATATGGCTGTCCTCTTACTCTTTTAGACTTGCGCATTGTTGTTTATAACTACCTTTTAAAAAGCGGAAAAGATTATCTTTTTAAAGGAAAAATGCCTGGTGATCGCTGGGCCCGTGCTTTCTTACAGCGACACAATTTTTCACAAAGGGCCACACAAAATATAAAAAGAAATCGTGCTGCGAAAACAGTTGAGGAAATTAAGGAATATTTCAATTATCTTGAAAATTCTCTTAAAGATATTCCCGCCAGCCACATTCTCAATTTCGATGAGACTAATTTAAGCGACGACCCTGGAGATAAAAAATGCATTTTTAAAAGAGGAGTAAAACATCCCGAAAGGGTCATTAATACCAGCAAAAGTGCAGTATCAATAATGTTCAGCGGAACTGCTGACGGAAATTGCCTACCACCCTATGTAGTTTATAAGGCAGATCATTTATGGTCCAAATGGTGTGAAAATGGTCCAAAAAATGCTCGATATAACCGCACCAAATCTGGATGGTTCGATATGATGTGTTTCGATGATTGGTTCAAAACTATAGTTTTGCCCTGGGCAAACTCTCTAGATGGCATAAAACTCATTATCGGTGATAACTTGGCATCACACCTAAGCGTCGAGACAATACAACTATGTCAAAGCCAAAACATCAGATTTGCTTTTCTTCCAAAAAAATGCTACACACATAACACAACCATTAGATGTAGCATTTTTTGGACCAATGAAACGACATTGGCGTGAAATTTTAACAGACTATAAAGCAAAATACAGCAATGTAAGCACAATTAACAAATGTCATTTCCCACACCTACTTAAGGAGCTAATAACTAGAATAGATATGACCAAAGAGAACAACTTACGTAAGGGATTTGAAGCATCCGGAATATTTCCTTTTAATCCCTCAAGAGTGACAGTAAAAATACCAATAGTACAAGAACAAGATATTCGTCAGTTTGATGCCAGTCTTTTGGAGTTTTTACAGCGGAACAGACAATCAAAACCAATAAAGACAGGTCAAAACAAAAAACTTACAGTTGTACCTGGTAAATCAATTTCAACAGAAGAAGCAGAAGAGCTAGCAGCTAGAGCTAAGAATTTGAAGAAAGATACAAAAATAACAAAACAAAAAGAGAAAAAAGACTCAAATTTAGGAAAACTGGAAAAGAAGAAAAAAATAAAGCAAGCTGAAACTAACAAACCAGAGGTTGAAAAGGTAATGTCATCTACCATCGATACCTCCAAGCCAGACACTGCATTGGCAGACAACTCGGCACAGTTATATAGTTCGTCGTCGACACTGAAAAAACCTGAAAGTCTTTATAGGCTTTGCATAAGTGCCATAAACATTTACCTGCAGCCTTTAGCGGCAAATTTAAATGAATTCGTGCATGTTATCTACCTGAAAAATTTGCCAAGGGATTCTGAATTGAATACTCCATTTTACGGATACCCACCAGAATGTCTTCAAAAGAAAATAATTGATGTACCTAAAAATGACCCTGAACCTCTTAACAACTCCCCGATCAAGAATACCCCGAAGGTAATAATTACATCTAATATAGTAATAAAAGAAGCTTCTCCTGAAAGAATCGTCTTACGTGATAAAGATCCACAAATGAATAAAAGAAAAAGAACTAGTACTCCAAAAAGACAAACATCTAAAATAAAAAGAAAAAAGAAACGCGTGTACAATAATTATAGTGATTCAAGTTTGACATCTGACACCTCCTTTCATGTTGCAGACGATTCCGACTACGATTTTGATGATTATATAACATATTGCTTAAAAGAACAAGATCAAGAAAACATATGCCCTTTCGGATTGAGTAATATCAATTTTTATGAGAAAGATTCTCTTTCTCTTGGATTTCAAGAAAATAGCTGGATATTAGCTGAATTTGCGTCTAAAAAAAGTGTTAAACGTTTTTTAGGGAAAGTTTTATCCATAAATGACAACATTCCCACGGTAAAATTTACACGGAAAGTGAAAAACTCAAAGGGTGATAAGGGAACAGTATTCACTTACCCTAACATTGAAGACATATATACTGTACAAAATTTAAAAGATATTGTTGCAGTATTACCCGATCCTCAAATTTCCAGACGAGGACATTTCATATTTAATTTAAATCTTGATAAGTATAACATACAATAAGCAAAAATGTTATTATTAAGCAATCTGAAAAAGCACTAGCTATATTTGCTCTAAGTGTCGCTTTATGTGTCGTGACATGTTAAAAGTACGGTACAGTGCGGTAACCATACGTTTGACTTGGCGGTTGACACATAGAGCAAAATATGGTGAATTATTTTTCAGATTGTACGCGTCTAATTGTTGTAGTTGTTGTCTAACTAATAATAATAATTAGTCAAACTAATTATTTTATACATTTTTGCCGTACTCAGCAAGAAAGTTTACACATCGAACTTTAGAAAGGGATTACTGTTTCGTAGAGCGTTGTTTCTGTCCTTGAGACCGACAGACTTACAGAGACGTATAATTTAATATTTATAATTTACTAGCGGACGCCCGCGACTTCGTCCGCGTTCTTAAATTGTTGAAATTTTTCCTGAATTTTCTTTGCTATAAACCTCACGGAGCCCGAGACCTTCCCAACGAATGCAAAACCGTGGAAATCGATTCGTGCGTTCTGGAGTTATAGTGTCAGGAAGGAAAACCCGACTTATTTTTATATAGTAGATAGCCTATAGCACTCGGCGATAATGTCACTATTTATTAGTTAAAGAATTTTGAAGAATCGGAGCATAATCCCACCATCGATGATATTCCAGAAATCGATTCCCCACCTATGCCAGAAGTCAGTTCGCCAAGCACCTTCAATAACTCTCCAAAGTCGATTTCTATTTTAGATTTTCCAACTATGGATGACTTCCTGAAATAGAAGAAAATGTCTCAGCTTTCGAGACTAATCAACCTTCTACCTCTGGACTGCTTACAAAGAACCAGACTGATTCCGACGAAGATGTGCCTCTGAGTTGTTTGGTTCGCAAGAAGGAAATCAAAAACAGGAAAAAGGACAAGAAGAAGAATAAGAAGGAGTCAAATTTATGTTATATCTGTAGGTGCGACTATAGGTTCTACCGTCATTCTGTTGACTGGATATGCTGCATTACCTGTAAAAACTGGGTGTGTGGGATGTGCAATAAGGGCTCAAACAATCCGTCATACGAATGTGTCGTGTGTGAGGATGACTCTGACTAATTGTTTCTTGCCTTATAATATTGCCAAAATTGATTGTTACCTTGTCTTGTTTAAATTGATCTCAATTATATTAATTATTACTTAAGAGACTGATTAAGTGCCATTATTGAGTTAATAAAGAATAATTTAATTATTACTTAAGAGACTGATTAAGTGTCATTATTGCGTTAATAAAGAATAATTTAATTGTAAAAATATTTGTAAAAAAAAAGTTACAATCCAAAAACCTCCAAAACCTGTTCAAAGTAGCCCCGTTTTGCGGAACCTACCTAATTTTGAATTGAAAAGCCAACAATATCTCTATTCAAGTAAGTAACAAAAAAGTATAGTTATTATAGTGAATAATTAGATAACGACATCGTAATTCGTAACATTCGTCGAGTATTATATTCGTCTAGTCACAAGACTAACTAGTCTACTTATTAAAGTGATATTAAAATATGTTCTCTTCACAGATTTCAAGACGTGATTGAATGCAAAAGGACAGGAGGATTGCATTTGCAAAGAAAGAAGGAAGCGTGGATGGCTATAACGAAACAATTTAATAGCATAAGTACCACAGGATGTGAAATGCTAAAACATTTTTACAATAATGTTAAGCATCGTGCACGAAAAGTTTCTGCCAATGAAAATGTGAATTTACGAAGAATTATTATTAAGAATGATCATACATTATTATTCTTAACTATTGTTACACATAATTTTTTTTTTCCAGAAACAAAGATATCTAGAAGAACTTTCTGTTTTAATAACCTTCCACCATCGTCCTTCGTACATTTCCCTTCATCACCGCGGTGAATATTTTACCAAGAAACTGTGTCGTGTTGTATGTGAATGGTTGTGCAGTGCAGTTCTTTCCAGCTATACTTTTTGGATCACACCACGTGCCACGTGTATCAGGACTTCATATGCTTAGAAACCTCATCTGGTCACTCATCGGGTTTGGATTGCTTACGATATTTCCGTAAGTACCTGTTGTTTGTGTCCAAACCAAAAGCACCGAGTAGAATCGATAATTTTCAAATCGACGGAAAACAAACCAAATTGGTATTTCGACCCAATTGTGACGTCACGGGTTCCACGGCTGGATTCGTGTTGTCACATTTAAACTTTACTAAATGTGCTCTCTTAAATAAAACTTTACTAAATGTGCTCTCCTGTAAAAGTGCAATTTCGTAGATGTCTTCTTCTACTTTGCTGCCATCGATATAATAGATGTGTCTAGTGATATTTTTTCAGAATCAGATTTTGTTACTTATAAAGAAGAGCAAGAATTATCAAGAACACTAGATTAACCAGATAATTTTACAGAGATATCAAGACCTGGTGGAACTGCAGATAAATGAAATAGAAGTGTTGCAAAAAGGTGAGAGAATGGAAGAGTTGCAGACGGAGGAGAAAGTGGATGACTTGTAGATGGATGGGAAAGTGAAACAGTTGCTGATGGATGAGAAAGTGCATAATAAGAGAGTGGATGACAAAACAGCAGATAAAAGAGAGAAAGTTACTATTTTATCTTCTGTTCGTTACAAACCCTGAAAATAAAGCTTTTATTGGGAAGTTACAACTAAAAAAATTGATTTAAATTTTGACGTAACCAATAAACGTCGCAAAGACACAAATGATGATACAAACAAAGAAAATAGATCTGCAAAAATACCTAGACGGTTGATGATTTCGTACATGGCAACGATGATTTCGTATGGAGCAGCGCCACTCCCTTGAACAAAGGACAGCGCTTTCAACCAAGCACTGGGAAGAAGCCAGCCACCACGTGCTGAGCTCACACCTGGTCAGCAGTTCCAGGCTGCATCACTTTGCTTGACTTGCGCCGGCGAACCCAGGCAGGTAGCAAACCCTAAACTTCGTCATCGAGTGAAGCCACCTTTTAGGAGACCCGCTGGATGGTTTCATCTTATCGAAGCCGAATTTAAATTATCCGGCATCACATCCGATAACACAAAATACTTACACGTCATATCACAGCTGGATGCTAAATCTTCCGAGGAAATTGACGATCTTCAAATGTACGACTGGATTAAGCAGCACTTAATCCCCCGATTTTCAATTTCGGAATCACAGAACTTCTGTGACAGAAGTTACGACAGTTAATAGCAGGAGAAAAACTGGGTGACAGGAAACCTACCCAGTTCCTCAGACACTTAAAGTCTTTGGCAGGGTCCGTCAAGGACGATAATATTTTGCGGGAGTTATGGCTCTAGAGACTGCCGAGCAACGTCCAGGCGATATTAAAAGCCCAAGTGGAGTTAGGCCTGGACAAAGTTGCCCAACTAGCTGACAGTACCATGAAGGTTACTCCCATGACTGTTAACGCAGTTGGAAGAAATAGCCAAATATAACCTGAGCATCATATCAGAGATATTAGAGTTAAAAAAACAGTTAACCAACGCTGGTGTCCCGGATTATTACGCCGTCATTAGGAATAGAATTGTGTGGTGAGTGGTGATGTCATGTGTGCTAGTTTAAGATATTATTTACTCATTTATCCCTTGTTATTAGATCATTTGAAACACTTTATTGAATGCATTCGAAGGCAAGGTGGATATAATAATAATCCAAACGTGACTCAATTTCGGGCAGCGTACAAAAAAATACTTAGGCGTCTTGAGCTGAGATCTTCATTTACGGGGAACTGTATACCACTTGATATTTTTTCAATTTTAACAACATCTTCTATGAATATAATAAACAGCACCAGTGGAGCTAAGCGACACGATGAAAAATTTCAAGTTTTTCAAAATGATAACCGACTATTGAATTCGGACATCGAAGCAAGTGTCAACTGTGCAATTTTTGCAGAAAAACTCAACAACGAGAGTTTAACAAAGGCTTCAAAACTAATTGTCGGTTATATTTCTGGGCACATAGCCAGAAAATTAATAAAAAAAATCCAATGCGAAGAGTGTATCACCTATTTAACGAGTAATAAAAAAGTATTGGTATTAATCTCTTAAAGATATGGGTGGACTGTGCTACTCTAGTGAAAATGTCTTTAAAGTTTATTTAAAGACAGAAAGCATTTATACGGTCATTGATCAGAGAAAACGAAGGACAAAGTTTACCTGCAAAATTTAGCAGTACTGACCGGGATGTTACGAGATGATATGAGAAACCTATACATTGACATCATAGGAAATACAACTCAATGTATCTTTAAAATTTATGACAGTCGTGCAGGAGTTTTAACAAAGTCTAATTCTGGAAATTTAATAATATCATTTCCAACTGTGAATCTTCAATTCTCAGTTGACCCAATATCTGATCAGTCCTCTTGTCAATTTGGATCAAAGAAGTATGAGATTGTTCAAAGTTTAGGGGGTTATCTGTTATCTCTAGACACAGGACCTATTCCTTGGAAAAGTTTAGTTACTAATTCGTTCAGATATAAACGATCTACTGATTGGATATTAGATTATACAACTTTACGCTTTGAATTGTTTGTATTTGAGCAGAAGAGTAAAAGTAAACGATCTCTACCTTCTTGGGAATTTTCAACAGGTTTAAAAACATCTTTGGATTATGCTCAATTAAGATATGAACAAAATTTTGTAATAAAACAAATCAATAGAAATTTTGCTCTTTTACAGAAAACCATTTGTGACATTCAATTTCAAACTTGGATGTCCTTAAGCCCGCCAAATCTTGCTCATAAAGTTCCCATGGGAATTGAAAAATCTTGATCCACACGGACGAAGTCACGGGCATCGTCTAGTTTATCATAAAAACATTTATTGCAAAAAGATTTATTGCATTTATAACATTTGGTTTTCACTTTTTTATCTGCTTTGTTACTGCTTATTTTTCATGGCAGCCTATGCAATAATCTGTGCTATGCAAGGTCTACCCATAGGAGCACAAACTTTATATGAATAGCGTACTCTTGGAATCACAGACCATCTTTTTACCGGTCGAATCACTATTGTGAATTGTCCGTTGCATTACGTTCCTTACTACCACCCGCCAGATCTAGAGAGCCCGGAGGGTCGAAATTCATTTTTAAAAAGACCCCGACACAAAATAAAAATTAATACTGGCAAAATATAAGAAACCACAAAAACCACTCACAATTTCACTCGCAAGCACGTGCTTCTTTTATTAAATTCAATGTGGTACTTATCAATTATTTTATTTAGCCAATTGTGATGATTACCTCGCTTATTTTGAGGAGCCACACTAGTCAACTTTGATAAATGATGATGAATTTTAGTGATCTCTGATGATCAGATGATGAATGATGGGAACCAAAGACTACAGTATTAATGATGGGAACAAAGAGTAAATATGATGGGAATGATGATTGATGACTCACAGTGACACAGTGATGACCCAAGAGAATGTAATCACTCCGTTTTAAGAGGTGGAAGTGGAACCAAAGAGAATGTAATCACTCCGTTTTAAGAGGCGGAACTTCAAAGAAAAAAATTTCGAGACTTTGTTTTTATTTTAGCCAACTTCATAAAAGAAAAACAATACTACCAACCCATGTAATGAAGAAAGAATTGTCAAAGCTAAGGATGTAATGTATCGATAGATTTGTCTTATCGATAATTAGATTTTATCGATATCGACAAAAACAGGGATGTGCTACCAAATCTATTGTTCTAAGATCAAGTTCAAAAGTTGCGTAAATAAAACAAGGATCAATATGAGTCTAGTATTTATTCATTTTTATTCACAATATTACAACTAGTTGAAACAAAATAAGTTACTTTAAATTGAATTCTTTCTTTCTTTCTAGAAGTTTTTTCAATGCAATAGCATCTTTTTATCTGCTAAGCAAAGCAAAGTATCACTGCAGTCTTCTTTTTATCCCATTCGATAGAATAGCAGATAAAAATAATCGTAGGTAGCACAGGTAGGTAGGCACTTTACCAGTTTGATACCATTGGAAAAAGCAAGAACTTCTCAGAACTTTTAACATTCATGCTGCAAACTTCACATTTTCTATAATCTTCCAAGATGGTTCACAAATTGAATTGAGGAATTAACGAATAAACAATTCCCGCTAGAATAATTATTTATAGAATTAATATTTATTTAAAACGTTTGACAAATATTTTTCTCTTATTTATTATACTGACAACTGACTGAAAAATGACAACAATTTTTTTCTTTCTTTGGATTAATGACTTTTCATAATGCGAAGCCAGTCGAACCAAGAATTAACTCTTTTTAGAAAACTCCTTTTTGACATAAATTATGTTGGCAATATGACGTCACCCGTTAGTTTCGGCATGTTGCTGAACCCAAAGAAATTAAATGTTCTTGTAAGAGAGTTTCTAGAGGCTGAGTGGAACTTCAAACAAACATTTTCGAGCTTTGTCTGGCTTTATCCCTTATTATAGCCAACTTCCTAAAGAAAAACAATACTACCAACCAATGTAAAGAACAAAGAATTGTCAAAGCTAAGGATGTAATTTATCGACAGATACGTCTTATCGATATTTAGGTTTTATCGATATCGTTAAAAAACAGGGATGCGCCACCAAATATATTGTTCAAAGGTTAAGTTCAAAATATAGCATAAATAAAACAAGGATCAATAGGAGTCTAGTATTTATTCATTTTTAATCACAATTACAACTAGTTGTTAAAACAAAATTTGTTATTTTAAACAATGCAATAGCGTCTTTTTATCTGCTAAGCAAAGTAAAGTATCACTGTACTCTTTTTTTTATCCCATTCGATAGAATAGCAGATAAAAATTAAAAAAATCGTAGGTAGGCACTCTACCAGTTTGATACCATTGGAAAAAGCAAGAACTTCTCAGAACTTTTAACATTCATGCTGCAAACTTCACATTTTCTATGATCTTCCAAGATGGTTCACAAATTGAATTGGGGAATTAACGAATAAACAATTCCCGCTAGAATAGTTATTTATAGAATTAATATTTATTTAAAACTTTTGACAAATAGGTATTTTCTCTAATTTATTATACTGACAACTGACTGAGAAATGATAACGATTTTTTTCTTTCTTTGGATTAATGACTTTTCATAATGCGAAGCCAGTCGACCCAAGAATTAACTCTTTAGAAAACTCCTTTTTGACATTACATTATGTTGGCAATATGACGTCACCCGTTAGTTTCGGCATGTTGCCTAACCCAAAGGAATAAAAACTCGAATACTTATATGCAATGATTTTTACTAGGGATGAGTTATATACTCACAAAACAAGCGATAATATTGACGAAGAATATAATAAAGTACTTCATTGTCAAATGATATGACAAATAATGACAAATATCTGCCATTACGCGCTTCATTTACCGAACGCTTGTAACATATCCACCTCTTTATATACAAATATCATAGCTCGTATGAGTACCTATTCGAATATTTAATAAGACACGATTCATTTTCATTTTTTTTTTCAATGTAATTAGTATAAATTATTTTTTTTTATTAGGCTTCGGCAAAGGCAAACTACTTCGTACTTTGAAACTGTGGAACCAGCTTCCTGCAACCGACGGTGGTCTTACTAAATTACAACGTGGGGTTATACAAGGGGCGGATCAACAAATTCCTAAAAAGCCGGCAACGCATTGGTGGTGCCCCAGGTGCTACAAATGTTCATGGGCGGTGGTAATCACTTAACATCAGGTGACCCGCCTGCTCGTTTGCTTGCTAAAAATATATATATTTCTCGGTACTCGAGTCAGCTTGACTTGGCACATCTCTAGTGGTATTTATTTTTGGTCTGTCTATGGTAGTTAATAATCTATCATCTATAATTCTATAGTAATCTGTGGTGGTGGTGGTTTTCTGTGGTGGGTTTTTTTTAAAGGGGTCCCGAGACGAGCAAGCAGCTTGGCGTCAAGCACGTAGACTTCTGTTGCTTGCTCCAACAGTTTGATACGCCAGTTACGCCCGTCAAGCGGCTTCATCAAGCAAGACTTCAAACAAACGTTGCGACAAGCCGTCATGTCTAGCAAAAAATATAAAATCACATCAAGCGCGTGCCAAGCACGTAAATGCTTGTCTCAAGCATCAATCCAGCGTTGTAGATGGTCAAAATGCTTGACGCAAGCTAAGATCTACGTGCTTGACGCCAAGCTGCTTGCTCGTCTCGGAAGCCCTTAACATTAACATTTTTAACGTTGTTCTCCGTAATTTTTTAAAATATCAGATAGGTATCTCAACATAAATCAAACATCAACTCAACTTATGCCCTAACCGTTAAAATTCATTAAATGTTCATCTAGTATGGGCTTATTACCTTGCATATTAGTGTCTATTTTGTTAGTATGTTGTGCTGGTAAGTATACCTACGTTCAGAAGCATTTTGTTAACAGTGTAACTGGTTACGCCCATATTCCAATAAGTAATGTTTTGTTGTATTGCAGTATCATCAGTATCGGCGGAATGCACTATTCCAATAGTCCTGCGGAATACATGGTTCTCCTTTGAAAATGGGCAGCAGACAATTACTGATATCAACGCCAGTGAGATGACGGGAAGGTAAATAAATTATCTTTAGGGTCATTCTCAAGACTTAAGGTCTCCGCATACGTACCGGGATAAAAACCCGGACGGGACGGCAATGGGACTTGCATCGTTCATAATATGAACGTGGTTTATAACATATTATGTACCGGGACGGTGACGATCAATAGCTTCAATAGGTTAAAGGTAGGACTTAAAACTGTAAGGTCGCAGGTTCGAATCCCACCCGTTGCACTATTGTCGTACCCACTCCTACCACAAGTTTTTTGCTTATTTGGAGAGGAGAGATTCAGTTAGGCTAATATTCTTTAAAAAAAAAAAAAGAATAAACATGCTAGTGTTGGACTGGTATTCAGGTCATGTTTAATTTTTCTACTGGAGAATTAGCAATGATTTCTATAGATGTACTTAAGAAAAAATTTTTTTTTTTTAAAAGCCAATTTCAAACACCACTACAAAGTATAAAATAATTTTAGTTTGTAATTATGCATGTTGAAGTTGGGGTAGCATCATGCATTGGTTTAATTCTTTCTAGTTAGATCTGCCCATAAAAAAAGTTATTTATTTTAATGTTAAGCTTTTTAGTGTGTAGTTTAGGGCTTATTAATAAAAAGATAGTATTAAAAAATAGTTGTTTTAGCAGTCTCTGGATGGCAAGTTTTTGTGTGTAAATATAGTAAATTTCTCAATACTTTGAAAGCAAGGTATAAATTACTTTTTACCTCGAAGGTTTGACTCAGTAATTGTTTGTGCTGACACATGGATGGATTGTTGTTGTTTAGAATGTGTTGTTGTTGTTTAACAAAGAATTTTTTTATCTCTGCAGAGGTGTCTGTGTAAACATCAAGGCAGACTATCATGTCAACTACACAATGGTATTCCAGTACACTAACTGCTACTACTGTGTCAAGCTGATAGTGCGAACAGTCAATGTGCTGGAGAAAATTGAAACACCCTGTGTAGACTTGGGTGCTGATGAGGAGCCAACTGTTGAGAGAGTGTGCAGGGGCCTTAATCCGGACCAGAATCTTATAACGTTGTTCTCGGAGAACTCTGTTCCAGTAAGTTCAAAGTTTTTTTTAGGGTTCCATAGTAAAACTACAAGGAACTCTTATAGTTTCGCTAATCCTTATATTGGAATCTAGACTTCAGCTTTTCTAGTAATAATTACTTTCTTTCACAGGTTAATTGCAGATCATCTCTAGAAGGAGTTTGGCAGTTTGCTTATCAGAATCGTTATAGATTCACTGGTGAATGCAGCCATCCCGATGCACAGATTAGGTCATGCCAGACGGCCGGCACTCAGTTCTTGATCACCAACCAGAAGTTCAATATCACTTATAGACAGTGTCCGGGCATGTCTGGCACGTTTGATGGGGTTGTTGAATACAGCTGCCTTGGTAAGATTTTTTTTTTGTATTTTATTACACAACACAAGGAGTAAGTAAGGGCCTTTACACAACACGTTTATTAAACGCGCCGACGACGCGCGTTTTAGAAACGTCCGTCGACGGCGCGCTTTTTTATCCTACAGAGTAGTTTGTTGTCCATTGTATCGATAAACACGTGCGTTAGTATCGCGTTTGGATCGCTATAAACGCGCGTCAACGGCGCGTTTAAAAAACGTGGTGTGCAAAGGCCCTAAGGTGGATCTGTGCAAAGCCAGCCATACCTAAATCTTCCCCTAAGTAGGAGTCTCTTTACATAGGTTGCCTCTAAATACAATTCCTTATCCAATGTCAAATACCTTTAGGTATTCCCTTAAGGTTTGTGAAAACATGACATGACTGAAAGTGTCCGTGTTAAAGTTAGGGAGTGTTAGTGAAAACGAGTATTACTATACTAGTAGTTTTGACTGAAGTAACCTTGGACCTTGGGACACAACTGGAGATAGATCAGGCACAAATTCAAATTCAAAATTTATTTATTTCATGTAGGCTAACTTGTAGCTCTTATGACACGTCATCTATCTACCACCGGTTCTGAATGCAGATCCTGCTGAGAAGAGCCGGTAAGAAACTCAGCAGTTGCTCTTTTCAAAAAAAATTTTTTTTTTACAAAGCTATGCTATGTATATAATGCTTCCGCAATAAAGCCTCAAAAATACAAAAATGCATACGTAGGTACACCAATCCAACGCATGTCAAGATGGGCAGTCAAACCAGACCCATTCCTGTTGGTGTTGGGGCATAAATTTTTTGCCCAACCCCGAATCAAACCTGGAAACTTGGTCATCCGTAATTGAACGTATTAACTAGGGAATGCAAATCTCGCGAGATTGGGGCTCAAGCGAGATCTCGCGAGATTGGCAGTTTTGTGTGTTTTTTTTTGCAAATAATCACAATATTTGAATAAATTAGAAAAAAAATAATAAAAATTATAAGTATTATAAGATAACATTTATTTTCACGAATTTTTCAATAGACTTTTATGAATCAAATTGTCTATAATTTTTTAATAAACTTCCAAGTAGTAAACTTTGACGTACGTATCAATCAAATCACTGTGGAAGCACTGTACTGCCCTCGTAATTGATAACAAAGTAAGTTAAATAGAAGTTACCTTTAAGTTACTGTGTTTTCAATTACGAGGGCAGTGTATACATAGCACAGTTTGGTTACCTATTGTAAAAAAAATTATTTTTTATTTTTTGAAAAGCAACTGCTGAGTTTCTTGCCGGTTCTTCTCAGCAGAATCTGCATTCTGAACCTGTGGTAGATTTATGACGTGTCATAAGAGCTACAAGTTGGCCTACATGAAATAAATAAATTTTGAATTTGAAATAACAAATGAAAAAAACAACCAGTCTTCTCTTCTAATATCAAACGCAAATCTTTTAGTAATTTAAAAATTAATTCGCGCACCAAACGAAACCGACAGGTCGCAACTACGTCAGTGTCAGTCCGCGCTTCAAATAAGACTTTTTATGCTGGAGTGCAATCTCGTTAATCTCGCGAGATCTCGCCCTTTTTTCGGCCGAGATCAATCTCGCTAAAAAAGGCCGAGATCTCGCGAAAACGAGATCTCGCGAGATCGAGATTGCATTCCCTAGTATTAACCACTAGGCCAACAATGCAGTCAATTATTGACATACATAGGTATAGTCGATAGTGTCGTCAAATGAAGGGTATACTTACTATTTGTTTGAAAATATTATATACAGGACATTGGTTTGTCAACAAAAACCACTTCTTTGCCGTGGCCAACACGAAGGAATCTCGTAAAGACGAGAGGTACAGATGCTTCTTGAAGAACAGAGACGATGACTTGTACATTGGTGCCTCTATAACCCCACAGTGCAATACATTGAAGACTGTGGAAAAGTCTCCGGAAAGATACAGAGTTACTCCTGTAAAGGTAAGGTATTTTAAGGTCTATGATCATCATTATAGCTCTAGTCTTCAAAATTTTTTTTTTCTTTTTTATTTCATGATAAGTTAGTCCTTGAATGCGATCTCACCTGATGGTAAGTGACGATGCAGTCTAAGATGGGAGCGGGCTAACTTGAAAGGGGTACGGCAACATCCATTCAACCCATACCCCTAAGCGGTTTCTACACGCCATCGTGCCTTAGTGTTCTATACCCGTGGCCGTCACCCGCATACTCTGCAATCGGTTGGAACTTACAATCATCTACCGATAATGCTAAGATCAGAGCATGCTCTGAGCCGCTAATGCTAAGAGCGTGCTTTGACTTAGCTCGGACTCAAAATAAGAGTTAAAACGAGACACAAATCGCCCATTTGCGACAAGGGTGACGTAATTCAGAATTCACCAATTTTAGTGTTGAAAATTTATACTTTTTGCTATAAAAACAACATTACGCTAAGCACAAAAAAATAAGAGCGAGAGAGATTGTGACTTAATGCTCTGTCGCTTTGTTGGCCGCTGTGTTGTTTCGAGACCGTAACATCACAAAACATTACTCTCTAACGAGAGAATTCTCTCATCGTCGATTTTGAATTATGTCACCCTTGTCGCAAATGAGCGAAATATGCTCAAGATATAATCATCAGGCATCTTGAGTCGAGCTTGAGTTGAGCAGAGTAAGAGTGCAGTCTATATATTTCAGTCTTAAATTGTTTTAGGCTGAAGTCGTCGAGCCGGGGTGTCGGTTGCCACAAAACTTTTCAGGGGAATGGATTAATACAGCCAACATAGATGCTGATGTGTTTATCAACGAGACTCACATAATCGAGACCTACTACCCAGACGAGGGTCGGTACAGGCGCACTATTTATGTATGCAGGTAATTTTCGCCATTTACATAAACTTTCACAGCTCTCCGGCCTACTCCATCTGTATCCAGCTCTCTGCGACTCTTTTGATGTCCCCGTTCCACTTAGTGGGGGATCTGCCAATACTGAGCGATTCCCAGAAACTATGAAAAATTATTTATTGTAAAAACGTATTTTGATGAAAATATCATTATGGATTCTTAATCAAGTTCCAAAAATAGAGGAAGTTCTCAATTCGTTGGAATCTTTATTTTTTATGTATGTTCCCCGATTACTCGAAGACGTCTGGACCAATTTGGCAAATTCTTTTTTTGTTTGAAAGGGTATAGGGTTAGGTCAGTACCTGATAATGGGATCCTGGAGAAATCGAGGGAACTCTTCAAATTTTATAGGCACAATTGATATATAACTTTGTACTGGCGGTTGAAGTTTATTTTGTAAAAAGAATTTTTACTTTTTCTTGCCAAAGAAAAAATTATAATTGTTTGTTTTTAGAGAGCAACGTGATACTCGTGTAATGATGGCCCGCCTTACGGTTGACGGATGTCAGAAGGATTATGTCTGCTTTGATTTCGTACCGCAACACCACAATGTTATAAGGTGAGATCGATAATATCTTAATACTAATATTATAAACAAAACTCATAATATGACGCAAAAGATACGTGAACCAATTCTCCCTGGCGTAGTGGTGGTCTTATAACTGGAAGGTCTCTGGTTCGATTTCCGGCGGTGGCAATTCCTCGCACCGCTCCTCAACCTGATTGGGGAGATAAGCGGTGCCTAGCTTGTAACTGCATGTTTAACCAGATTTTTTCTGTTGGCGGATTATAGCAAAACACTAATATTATAAAGGCGAAAGTTTGTACGTGTGTGTATGGTTGATACTCCTTCACGCCACAACGAATGAACCGATTTGGCTGAAATTTGGAATGGAGATAACTCAAACCCAGGATTAAAACATAGGCTAGATTTTATGCCTGGAAATTAAGGAGTAATCGAAAACCTTAATCCACGCGGACGAAGTCGCGGGCATCATCTAGTTTTTTTTTTTTCTTTTATATATCCATCTGCCATTGGCTTCTCCAGCCATTATCAGATATTGGGGTGTGTCAGCTGTAGGTGATTAAAGGGGGAATTTCAATAAATATCCCTATCCTTGAGAGCTATGTTGGAGCTCATCTCCCATCCAGCTCCAGTATGTGCCATCTTTTGAGGCGTTTTGTGTCTCCTTCCTTATTAAGCAATCTCTGTGCCAGTGTGTTAGGATGTTTCTGCAGTCATCATGCGGACATCATCTAGTAGCAAAATAATTTTAACCTTTTCTTGCTGATCATGAACTTCCGCAAGGTAACGCCTGATTCTATCCAAAAATTACATATTTTAGGTTCCGCAAAGGCCTAGCTATGATACAGAGCAACTTCCACACTGTATGCTCGTGGACACAGTTCCCTAACAGGCAGCAATGGCGATACGACATATTCCTGAAGAAAGATCCATCACCCATCCGCTGTCCGGTCGCTGGGAAGTTCAACTTTACGCAGAAAGGGGACGTCAGATTCGAAACTAGGATCCTAGGGGGTGTAACATTGAGTCCTCGTCCGAACTTATACTGTAAATTGAATATAAGTGATTTCTCAGGTATTTACCATTTTTTGTACAAGTCCCATTTATCACAAGTGTAAATTAAAAATTTAAAACATACCCGACATGTTACAAAATTCTGATTCATCGTTAAAATAAAAATATGTAATCCGCCATTTTGTGGCGGCGGCCATCTTGGACCGATTTTATCAAAATGAGCTAAGAACACTCCCAACTAATTCACCTTTCAAACAAAAAAAAAACAAAATCGGTGCATCAGTTCGGGAGCTACGATGTCACAGACAGACACACACACAAACACGTCAAACTTATAACACCCCGTCGTTTTTGCATCGGGGGTTAATTAGTAAGTTTATGGTGTTTGTGGTTGTACCACAGGCTGAAGTTATTTTCAAGACTTAAAAGAAATTGTTAACCAGAAAGCAATCTATTACTACGACAAATTTTTATCATAAAAAAAGTAAAAAAAAAGTTTTTTAACGAAAATAAACAGATCATGTAATTAGGTTTTTTAAGCCTTTGGGAACTCTTTGATTTCTCAGGTTATAAGTAGCCTATGTTAATATCCAGAAGACTGGCTATCTCTGTGCCATATTTCACCAAGATTGGCCATATTGTTCCTATTTTCCTAATATAGAGATTTTTTTTTAAATGAAGCCTAACTTTTTTTTAAAAAAGAATGCCCAGCTGAACTTGACTTATATTCTCCTCTCCCCTCCCCTCAAAATAAGCGAAAAGCTTGTGCTAGGATTGGTTATGACAATTATGCAACAGGTGAGACTCGAACCTGCAACATTTCAGTTTTCAATCCGCACCTTTAACCATTGGGCTATTGAGGCTTTACCTAACCTTTTATTATTTTTCCAGTGTGTGATGTAGATCAGAAAACCATACAGATAAAGGAAAACTACTGTCTATCTGTAGACTACTTGGGTAGACCGGTAGATATCTACAGTGATCCAGATTACAAGATGAAGTGCATTGGCTACTGGAAAGAGAATCTCAAGTCTTATCTGATCACATATGATGAGTTGGACCCCTTCTCCAAATACAGATGCTGGGTGTACCAAAGAGCTGATCTGAACAGGTATTTAATAAAAAGTCGGTCAAGTGCGAGTATGGTACCGATTAGGGGTATGGGTTGAATTTACACTGCTATACCCCTTCCAAGTTAGCCCGCTACCGTCTTAGACTGCATCGTCACTTACCATTAGGTGAGATCGCAGTCAAGGGCTATCTTGTCATCGAATAAAAAAAAAATGGTCTCACTTTAGCAGGGTACCATACATTTTTGATTCATCACAGAGCTCAATCCATAGTCTACCATGCTGGTTGAGTTATGGAGACATCAGGCATGCAGGTATCCTCACAATGTTATCTTTCAGTGTTAAAGCAATATTTATTTATTGTGATTTTTTAAAAAGAATATTAGCCAAGGTGAAGTTGACTAATATCCTCCTATCCCCTCTAAATAAGCGGCAAGCTTGTGCCATGAGTGGGTACGACAATAGTGCAACGGGTGTGATTCGAACCTGCAACCTTTTAGTTCTTGAGTCAGCACCTTTAACCATTGGGCTATTGAGGCTTCAAAAGGCTTGAGGATCTATCTTCTTTGTCATTTACACCCTTCGATCATAGAAAAATAAGTGGATACCGCATGTTAGTCCGATTTGTGTAACCACCGAGTGCACTTACTCGGTAAGATCATTTATGTCATACATTGAATCTGGTTGATAAAAATGGAGACGGCTTCTTTTGAATTAATAAATACTCATCCTTGAAAGCGATTTGCAAAGTCTTCTTTTAGATAAGTGAACAGTTTGAGATGCAACAATAAAGTCGACAATATAATACCAGTGCCCTAAATATTAATAAATTGATTTTTTGAAATTTTTTGATTATATATTTTTTTCGTTGTTAACCGCATTGTGACGAGGACGAAAATAATAATAGATCTAAGTTTTTAATAGTTATTATTCCTGCACAATCTGCAGAAAGGCTAGAAAGTGGATTAATGCTGTACTTTTTACGAAAGATCCGGTTTGGAGACCATTTAATTATTCTTATTATGCTTTTTATTTGATGTTCTATTTTTAGTTGGATTACTGTAAAATAAAAAATATTTCTTTTTTTCCTTTATTTTAATATACTAAAAATAATATAGTGCTATAATACTGAATATTATAAGTAAAAACTTTGGATGGCTATAATGCGGTGTTGAATTGCAAAGTTGTAAATAATGTGTTTAATTTTTAAGTACACTTGCTTAAATTTTAATGCGCATTATTGAATTACATTAATTATTGAAAATTTTGAAGTTAAATTTTTAATGGCATTAGGAGACTATAAAATGAACATAAATGTGATTTACATAGTCATGAAATGCAATAAAAAATATTTAATAAAATAATCATAAAATTAAAAAGCCGCTATCCGTAGTTTTGAGCCGGGAGTCGGGACAGCATGTGTCACGATAACATAAGTCAAGAACAATGATGCATTTGAATAGTTGTTAAAGTATGAAGTACTGAATCCTTATTTTTTCTTCTGTGATCGAAGTTTACACCTGATTAATGTTGTATATGTAATTATTGTATGTATATAATATATACAACATTAATCAGGTGTAAATAGCAAAGATAGATAATTTTTATGGTTCTTTGGCTTTCTTGTAAAATTACCTTTTTTCGATTACGCCTTCATTCAGCTGTATGCCGTGTAATGAAATTCTTATTAAAAAATACTAAATCATTAAAAAATGAGAAGTTCTTATTCAGATTCAATATAAAATTCCCTTTTTACAGGGTCCTTATGTCTCAGGCGTTAGGGCCATATTGCGACTTGAAACAGGATGTGACGTCATGGAACTACACCGAGGGCGCTGCAGTCGCCGTAGAGATGGAAGAATACGAACGAGAGAGGGATCAATGCCCCATGCATTTCGATGACGGAACTGACCCCTGGTCGACGAAAGAGAACTTTATAAAAATATTCTCTTTCACTTACTCGTTCTGGCGAAGCAATGGTGCAAGTAGGATAGAAGTATTCGTACCAGTGCTTTTTGTAGTCCTAATTAGGTTTCTATTGCAATAATGGGGAAACATTGCGGTCAGTATATCATTGCAGCTTCTTATTTATAAAATTTTTTGGAAAGTGGAACAAAATAAGTAAATCTAAACCCATTTTTAGGGCTTGCATTCTAATTTACAGCAATAAAAATACACTAAAATGTATGTACTGTTTCATAAAACTATTATTTGCTATTGTTATAGCATTTCTTTCGTGAATTACAAATTTACTGGCATAGGGAGATCTTTTAAGATCATGTTTTGTTGGTTACAAGACAGTGACCAGTGTGTTGATACTCTAAAAATGATTGCATCAGTGTAATGATCGCAATGGCCTCTGATTGGCTAAATTTATGGCGTTCTTGCTTCATCAATGCGTTTTATCCAATAACAGGAGGGTACCAGCCAATCACAGAGCATTGCGATGGTTACACTGATGCAATCATTATTAGAGAATCAACACAAAGTTAAAAAATATCATTGAATATGTATCACATTCTCATAGTTACTAAGTAAAACACTTAAATAGATGAGCGCTTTCCATAGTCATTAATATTTGCTAAAATCATAATTATGAATAAGTATTTAAACATCAAAGAAATTCATTTAACATTAATATCACAGTAACATAGGGTCATGAATATGTTCTATTAATTGACCATTTGACCCTTGAGCTTACCTTTCTTTTTTCAACTCCTAATTTGAATTTCAATTGAATCAAAGAATTATTATATTATAAGTGGTCACCATACCACAATAACTGTCTCTTTCAATTAATATTCAGAATTGATTATTATAATAAGACACTCTTGAATATTCTATTAGTAACATAATTAGAGCAATCTCAAAATAGACTAATAAGGTAAACTACATGAAGTAAATGAAATAGCCTTTAAATTTTTTGATATTTTTTTATTAGTTTTAAAAGGTATTGAGCATTTTTAACATGGAAAAACCTATAGTATTGTGGAGTATTTATTATTATTATTATATACACCTCATTGTGACTGTGCCTTATCTGATTCCCAGTTTCAATTCCAAAAAGCCAAATATTTAATCCAAATATGTAGATTCTGTAAAAATGATTGCATCTGTGTAACAATCGCAATGACCTTTTATTGGCTGGTACCCTCCCGCTATTGGTTAAATAAAATGCATTGATGCAAGAACACCATAAATTCAGCCAATCACAAGCCATTGCAATCGTTACACTGATGCAATCATTTTTATATAGAGAATCGACATGCAGTATAACTGAATGTGAAACAGCTGGTGGGATTGTCTACAACTTGATTGCATCTGTGTAACAATTGCTATGACTTGATTGGCTGAATTTATATTGTTTTTGCTGCATCAATGCATTTCAACCCGTAGCAGGAGAGTACCAGCCAGAGCCATTCAAATAAGTGGATTGCTTATTGACAAGTTTTACATACATATTTGGATTCAATATTTAACCTTAAATTTGTAGATTTTGGATTAGATAGGTTATTGAAACTGACTGTTAGTGTATATTTTTTTGTGATTCTTAGGACTATTTTAACAGTAGAAATAAGTTTTAATATTTATGTTAATGTGAATCCGTCCAATAAAATGTTTTTTAGAATCTTTATTTCTTATACACACTTAAAATATACAATTTACAAAAATACATGGCTGTTTTTTTCCTTCTTTGCCATCTGTTTACAGACAGACAGTAGTGCAGTGTAATCTTTTAGTATAGCAATTATTGTAATAGAGATGTTTACAACTAATCAAACTTTTAATCTCTTTATCAACGTTAAAATGTATGGGAGCTTGTATGAAATAGTGAACTGTGATGTCATAAACATTTGACACACCTTTCATCTATAATTTCAAATGTACATCAAAATTAAAAAAAAAACAGATGTGTTTTTCTTCATTTAATCGGTAAGAAATAATTTACTTTTAAAATAAGTGCAACATCTCAATTTGCTGAACGGAGTGACAGTTTCAACTTAAGTAATCAATTTAATAGTCACAATTTAACCTTAAAAATAATAAAATTATGAACTATTTAGTCCAAGATACTTTAGGTATATCAAAGTGCTCTGTGAGGCTGTCCAAGTGTTGATTGAACTTCTCAACTCTCTGTTTATGGGTCATCTCTGCCTTTTGTTGGATCCTTTGTTTTTTCTGAAAGCAAAGTGTAAATTAAAAAAATATATTTCACCACTGATTATTAATATAATATAAATCAGAAGTCACAGTGCCTTGCACCAAAATCGAAGTGTAAGCAATTTTACCGACTGATTTACAGAAGTATAAATAATAATAAAATATTTTAGAAAATTGAGTATGTTATAATAGGTTAGACTATGACATTTTACACACAATATACTCAATACTTGTAGATACGTAATATAGTTTCTCAGACATGTCTGATATGGAGAAACTTTGTTAAATGAAATCAGAACAAAATCGACAAGTGAAGCAATTAACGTCGTAATCAATGCTAACTTTGATAATATTATTATCATTTAAAAGTACTGTAATATAATACTGGTGAATTGAAATTGATGTTTACCATTTTTTCTTGCATTTTCAGAAATGCTAATTCTGCTTTTGTCTTTGTTTCAATGTTGGCTTGTTTCATTTGTTGCTTCACTTCATTCTCGATTGCTTTCTCAGTTTCTTTACTAGCCTTCTTCTTCTTTTTCTTCTTTATTCCAGAATTATCCTTGATTTTCAATTGTGCTCTGTTTACACATGCGTATTCGTCTTCCTCCACCATTGTTTATTAAAATTTAATGCAGCCACAAAAGTTATATTCCCACGTTAATGAATGTGAATTTATCAGAAGCTATTAACAACAACTAGGTACATTAAAAATACGTAGTTGTTTTTGTTGATTCACGAGTTTGCTTATGGTTTGCTTGATGTTCAATCTTGATTTCAAATGTCAAGTTGACAAAGGAGTGACGGCTGACGACATGACACATTTGTCGCTTGACAGCGATTGTCAAAG
This sequence comes from Hipparchia semele, assembly GCA_933228805.2. Taxonomy (NCBI): domain Eukaryota; kingdom Metazoa; phylum Arthropoda; class Insecta; order Lepidoptera; family Nymphalidae; genus Hipparchia; species Hipparchia semele. The sequence goes on from OW121714.1 coordinate 11,260,905, forward strand.
TGACAGTGACCATAGATAAAGGCAGTTATCATGATAGGTAGGAAATACACGGAGATGGGCTATTTACGAAAATAGGGTGCGTACCTACAGAATACTGTCGCTTAAAATGGTCGCCCATTGCGGAAGGTGCTTCTATTATAAACTATCGACATCGATAAGGAGTGGTAGAGGTAATCAAGCATTGAATACCTACACTGGCTTATGCCCGTGACTTCTTTCGCGTGGATTAGGATGTTTTAATTTCCGTGGGAACGTTCTTATTTTCCAGGATGAAAAGTAGTCCATGTATTGTTCTAGACCAAGTATGGGCAACCTTTGGAACGTGGCGGGCTAAACTTGTGGATGAAATAGAAGTCGCGGGCCATAAAAATAAATAATTTTTTATTTGGTTGTGAAAAAACATTAGTTCAAAAGGTTTGTTGTTATTTACCCGGAGTTTCAACATGTTTGTTATTCATTGCATTATTTTACTAGATTTTCTAAACTTTTAATTCAGAGCGTATTGAACTGTATGTCACAATTTTTGTATTAGTATCAAATTTCAAAGATTAAAATTCCTTTTTTCTGGCTTTTTGTTCAGAAAAAGCGCAAATGACATACTAACCAAAAATGACATTTTAGCGAGCGAAGCGAGCGCGAAATTTTTTATTGCGAAATTGTATTCTGTCACTACTCCACTAGTTCTTATACTTAAAACTTAACTACCTGCAATACCAATCCACAACCGATATTTTCTAAATCCTGACCATTTAGGTAGGCCTTACCAAGCACATTAGGATTGAGAAGTTGGTACCTAAAGTTCAATGATGTATTCCATACTTGTTACTTTAATACCAATCCACAACCGAAAATGTTGCGAGCGAAGCGAATGCGTAATTTTTTATGTTTGCATTACGGTCCTTAGTAGTCCATTCTTGGCACCTACAACAGCAACGTAAAAGCGACGTTTTCGCGAGCGAAGCGAGCGCGAAATTTTTTATGATTGCATTACGGCATTTAGTAGTCCATACTTAGCACCTACAATAGAAACGTAAAAGTGACATTTTCGCGAGCGAAGCGAGCGCGAAATTTCTGTAAGACATAAATAAAAATTTTGGCCCCAAATTTGCCGCGCCTAAAATCTGCTGCCCTAGGCTCCAGTCAACTCACTGGTAAATTATCAATATTTTTGGATTTCGAATGAATGAATTAATTAAGGTATTTCTTATGATGAAATTTAAGAGACTATGAGTGGCAACAAATAACATTTTATCAACGCAAAGTTACGATATCAACAGTCAACACCAAACAAAAGGAACGCTTCAGTTACCTAAGCTGGGGGCATTAGCGCGTAGGGGTGGCAGGTTACTTGTAGCAAATATCATAAATAAATATGTGATTGTTCACGACAAAAGAACCGAGAATGAATGGCGTTTCTTGGCCTTATCTCCGGCGCGCACGCGCGTCGCCCGCCGCTGCGTACGGCACCGAGATTAGTTTGATTTGCCGCCACGTGGCGCCACGTGCGTCTCCACTACCCGCCAAAATGAGATTAACGGATTTGCACACTACAGATTGCACACGAATGGGCAGGAAGTGTAAAGTGAAACGCCGGTAATGAGATTGTTTTGTGGAATCTGTAAGAGATAATAGACGACCTCCATTGAAGGGGTGAGTGCTGTGGTCTTATAGGTCATCATCCATCGCTGGCCTACTCCTGGGCACGGGTTTCCTCTAGGAATGAGAATGGTGTAGGCCATAGGCCACCTCGATGGCAAGTTTGACAAACTATTCATAACATTATGTCTCGTTTGAACTCTTTTTTAAGTCAGAGCATGATCTATTGATCAAATATCAACCAGCCCTACCCTAACCTATCTATTTTCCCACTTAAAATACCGTAGGTACTAAATACTAATAGGTCTAATAACACCATTAATTTTATCAGATTTAATGATATATATTATAGCAACATCTTCTTATCGTACAGCAATGTTATTGCTCACGAATTTGTGCAGGCGCCTCATCTAATTGGTTACTTCATTACATGATTAGCCAAAAATTTTTGAAGCCCTCTACGCTCCAGTAAGCGCCTATATAAATGCACTGCATTTGAACTCTTAAACGATTGCATTATAGCTGCTGTGTTGCACTTCTATTGCAGTTGATATAACCGCATCGCAATTAGTAATTGTGGATTGACTGCAGTCCTGAGATCCGTGGCAGAGTCAGAGTCCAGTTCTAGTATAACTTATTATACAGGCTTAAGAATAAAGGCGTATCACTCATCCCTCTAACAACAATACCTACTATATTTTATCTGCACCGCATCTCTTCTTCGACGCGTGTCTCTTCTTTGTGGCAGAACGAATTTAGGGCTGTGTATCCACTGAAGAGTTATAGTCAAATGCTTGATAGATTTTATAGAAAATTTTAACACATCATATTTGAATAACCTGATTGGTCGAAGCACTTATGTCTCGGAGTGTTTATAGTGAGATAAAAAATAATTACGGTACATACTAGAGTATCATCGTGTAAAGAACTCTAAGGTTTTTTTGGTAGATAAACGTTCGGAAATCTTAGTTAAGTTAAGTTAATGATCAAAGAAGTGACCACGTACGTTTACTTAGGTAGGTAGGGTAGGTAAGTTCCAGCGACCTAACGTCGATAGGTAATATAGGTATATGCCACAGAATTGTTTTTCGTAATAGCCTCTTAACTTTAGCGTGCGATAAAAAGCAATTTAGAAGTTACACGATTAGCAACTTAGTGTTTGTTTACGGGCACAATCAAACAATCGCGATACTTGACTTCTGTTTGCATTGCCGTCTCGTGCGAAAGCCGGCGGCTTAGCACGTCGGATTAGCTTAATAAATCTGAATAAATCGTCGACTCTAGGCCAGAACAAAGGGCGGCTTCTAATAGACATTAATATGGCATTAGCTGTAAGGGTGCCGGCACACGCCAGTGACGCCTTGTTTGCTAAACTGCCCTAATCCGCTATTTGTAATGTGTGCACCACGATATCGCTGCATTTTAGGACTGTCTACCATTCTATATTTTGTTAAATAGGTACTAGCATTTGTTCGCAGTTTTGACCGCACAGGGTTGGGTTTTAAATATCCTGCGGGATCCTAATTTTTTCTTGATAAAAAGAAGCCTATGCCAAAAGTGTGAAAGAAAGCTTGAAAGTGTTCAACATCTTCATATTCATCCAAAAACTCTTTGGATTTTTTAAGTCGTGCCGAACATATTTCTTTCTTCCCTTCAAAGAAGCATAAAGTTTGTGTTTGGAGTGGGTAGGGAAAAGTGCAACGTGTGGAGACTGAACCGTCAATTTTTCGTTTCAGTCTTAAACCTAAACCTTTTCACGCAGATGAAATATTTTTAGGTATAAAGAAACGTGTAAGATCAGTACCTAATTGATTTTTGGATTCTGAATTCAGATGTTTGAAGCCAGCTTAACACAACGTCTGAGCATTGAGCCCGTTTAAACAAAAGCCCAATCTAGGGCATCAGCTAACAAGCCAAACAAAACAAAAGACGGCTAATTACGGTCGGCCAAAGGTCACGCACACCGCGCCGTGGTCACCCTACTTAGTTGCAGAATGCCGCTTTAACTTCTGAGAGGAAACGGTTTTCCCACGAGCTTTATTCAAACATATGTAAAGCGTATGATGGATGACTCCGACGCCGCCTTTGGCCGGGGGTTAGCAGTTTAAATCACAATCATCGTGGTCCCTACGTTTTTTCGCTGGTCATAGAACGACCACGTCTAAATTTATAATGTAATGGATACCACTACACGCTCGCAGTTCATGCGATGAAAGAGTTCGAATGGCACACGTCGAAGTGATTGCGCATTTTATTGTTGGAGGGAGTATTGAATTCCAAACGAATAATGATATTGTGTGAATTAAAATCATTTTAGAAGAACTTAGGTCGGTACCGTGCAACGTCAATCGAAAGAAGAAGAAGGAGGGCAGCATGAACGTTTATTTTTTAAAGAGGTTTTTTTACAGGTCATAAGTACGCGATTTAGCCTTTGAGTAGGCATTTAATCAACCTAAAAGTTAGTTGTGGCTTTAACTTTGGATTAAAGTTAATCTTGCTCTAGTCTATGTTTATTAATAAGAGGGTTTAGCAGGAAAACGTGGCTAATTCAGAATTCTGCTTTAGACAATCCCTAAACTAAAATAAATTCACATATTTTAATCTCGTGCTATCCTTTTCCACAGGGACCATTATGAAAGGAATAGCAGCACGAGATTTAAACCAATTTATTTGAATCAAATTAGATTAATTTAGTTTAGAGATTGTCTATACAACAGAATTAGCCTCAATAAGATAATCAGCAAAAGCATCCTTAAATTCCCCTCACAATTAAGTACAGTAACTGAGTTCAACTATTTTGTTCCAATAGTTCAACTGTTAAAAGGATTTAGACGCAGTGATACTGCGGGTTAAAAATTCCCATTAGTTCAACGGTTGAACTAATCAGTTGTATCTTCTAGTGGGAATGAGCTCTACCGCCTCTATAGATACCTAGCTATACTCAGTTACTTAATATTACTCCTCTGCCTACGACCCTACGAGTATAAGGCAAAAGCCTCAGTCGGTTCCTTCTAAACCAGGGCGGAGGTTCGAAAGTTTTCCCATTACGCGAGTCGCAGACATTAGCGGCCCGCTTAGGTTCATTAAAATTTGTCAGCCCGTCGTACACGACCAACTTCCAAATGGATGTAGAAACTCGTTTAAGTGAAACTCGGTTGACGTAAAAAGTTCGCCGGATTTAGTCTTGCCAGTTTTTTCGACACCATCAATTTCTCAGCCCGTCAAGAAGATTTTTCGCACTCGTAATGCGGAAAAAGAGTAATTTAAGTTTTCCAGAAGACTCGTTGCGTGAGAATTATGATCTTTGTTTGAAAGTTTGATTGATTTATGAAATTTTCGCCGTCTACCAAGACGATTATGGGATCAACAAAGTTTTGTGCAAGAAAAACGACTTGCCGTCAATAACGCCTGTAGATATCTACCTATACCTATACCTACCTACCTAATATCAACTTGTGTTTGCCGCTTGTAGTAAATTCAGTAATTCAAAATGCCTATATGAAAATTGTGAAAGATAACTACTAGTAGGTACCTACCTACCTAGGTACCTATTTATTTTTAACCCCCGACATTATGTACACTGTGCTCCCGACGGAAAAAGAGGGGTGTTATAAGTTGGATGTGTGTATCTGCATGTCTGTTTCCTCGTAGCTCCGTAACGAACGGACTGATTATGACATGGTCTTTATAAGAATATTAGCCATGTAATAATTTAAGCAAAATAGAAATAGAAATATTTTTTATTCAAATAAGCTTTTACAAGCGCTTTTGAATCGTCAATGAATCTACCACTGGTTCGGAATGCCTTTCCTGCCGAGAAGAGCCAGCAATAAACGCGGCGGTTGCTCTTTTCAAAAAAAAATCCTCTACAAACAAGCATAAATATTGAAATAGGAGTGGATACGACAATAGTGCAAAAAAATAATTATTATTAAATTCAAGAAAACTTTAAATTAATTCTTTATACTATTAACTGCTTATTAGGGAGCAAGTGAAAATCAAAATCGATACAAAATCCCTTCAGTTTCGCCCTAAAGTGGGGCTGTTAAACGGCTGCAATCGGATCCCTTGCGCCCCTGGACCGCGCCGTTATTGTTCCGTTTTATGATCGAGGGGGTTAAATGAGCCCAGGAACATCGGGGGGTGTCACCGAGAGCTCAATAGTTTAGTTTTAAATAACAGATGTAATTGTGTTTGGACGATTAACGCGAAACTGTGCAGTTGATAAAAATGTTCTTATTTTTTTTTATACCTACTTAAACTAGATTTTCCCCCAACTTTATCCCCGTGGTTAAGTTTTTAAAAATCTCACTTGACGCTGGTTTTCCGGGATAAAAGGTAACCTAAGTCTTCAACAATATCTATGCATAAAATCACATCGATGTGCTCTGTTGCTTCGTGATTGAAGAACGAACCAACTTATAACATTAGTACTTACTAGATATTACGATGTTTATAAAAAAGTTCAGCGATGGGAAAAGAGCCTAGAATTTGAGTTTTGACTTAAATGGCCTAATGGCCCAAAGGTATCTCTAATATGTATTGAGAAAATTATTTTCCATACAAAAATTTTTCCTCCATGAATAAATGTCCAAAAAAGGAGGAGGTTCTCAATTCTTGTTTTTTTTTGTGTGTGTTCCCTGATTACTCGAAGACACCTGGCCCGATTCAGAAAATTCTGAAAGGGTATAGGTCCTTCCTCGGTGGTCACATTGTTATCAGGTCAGGATCTGATGTTGGGATTCTGGGAAATCGAGGAAACTCTTCAAATTCTATAGGCACAGTTGACATACTTTGTAGTGGCGTTTGAAGAGGATTTTGTAAAAAGAATTTTTAAGTTTATATTACTCATATTATAATCAGTTCATACTGCATATATAATTTCATGTTGCGTAGTAAGTAGGAGTCAATTAAATCTTGTGGCATGCGCTATTGAAGGGAGTAATCACGGGTGGTAATGCGGAGAGATGGCATCAGCAGTAAATCAGATTTATTTGTGGGGTGACTGCTATCTGTGGACTAATCGGTAGGTACACTGGCCGACTGATATACAATTATTTTATATCTAACTACATACGCAGCGATGGGGCTTTGGTTTAAAGATAAAGGTTAATTAATTTTCATAAATCTTTTGGACTCAATTGTCATCGCTATTGTAAAATTATATAAAATATTTTTTTGTATTATTGATACGCATACATTATAATAATTGTCCAGGGGAGTACGGCACTGAAGCTGAAGCACAGTCCGTGCTTGACACACGGACAGACAGACGGACAACAAAGCGATCCTCTAAGGATTGGGTTTTTTTTGGAATTCTAATAAAAATGATTGTACCTACGTAATAAAATATTGTGACCGAAGAAGTTCCTGCTTTATCACTCCATAAGTTGGTATAGTTCTTTCAATTCACGAGGGCGCGTGAGCTTTACTTGTGGTTACGTTGTGTACATGCACATTGCGTAGGTAAGTGTGCGTGCCTGTCTGGAGCCTAGGTGGGAGCGGTCAGGCGCGAGCAAGCTCTCGCTCACACTTATAGAGATACGACATGCGCACAGCCCTCGTGAATTGCAAGAACTTTATTATTAGGTTGGTAGTAGTCAGTACCAAGTACCTTGAAAAATTAAATTTTTATAGCTCGCTTAAAATAATATATTTGAGAGCATTTTTATTGCGTTCTTTGACCACTTTGAGTTTAAAATAGGGTGCTGATCATCAGATCACATTATTTGAAGGTTTCAGAATAGACAATACGCACGCGTCGCGACGCAGCCGCATGAAAACGCTCTAATTCACACTTCCTGACGCACGCGGATACTGTGTCAAGTCGGGGGTGAACAGTGAACACAAATAATGAACAGTGTAGTTTGAGAAATAATAGCAGAAAGATGATACCCGCCAGTAGGTACTTGAACTTTGTGAACTTAGGATCTGCAATAGTATTTTCTAAAATTGATTGCATCAGTATAACGATCGAATCCATTCGAGTTTAAGAAATTAGTCAAAATAATGACTAATTTGTGAGTAGCTCACGTCAAACTCATTCAATTCTTAAACTGGATACTTTCACGTAAAGATTAGTATATAAACCTGTGAAGATGATACTGCCATTGGCGCAATTTGAATACCATAAGCCTACTTTGTCCTATTAGTTTACAAATTGCGAAAAACCAAATTAAATTGAATTTCGCGGGCAGACCCGTGTCTTGGGCCTTAAATAATTCTGATTCACATTTCACATTTACCATCCACAAACGCGCAGATGTTTTACAAGCCACCAGATATAACAACTAGGACGGCCGTGTTGACACACATTACGGGATGAATCTTGTGTTTATGTGGCTATTCTGTTTGTTGGTGGTTCGTAGGGGGTGTAATAATAAGGGTGGTTCACAAGCACAGTTGTTTTGCGTGTTGACGCGAATGTTAGTGCTGTACTTGCGCAATTACATCTTAAAAACATCCCTACTGTTTCGCAGTTCATACTTATAATAATACTAGTTTTTGCCCGCGGCTTCGCTTACATTACTTTTCCACTTTTTGAACGCCTATTTTACTTACCCCCTTAGGGGTTGAATTTTCAAAAATCCTTGTATGTCAAAAACTCCGTCTATGTCCAGTGATTTGAGCTGTAAGCACGCACAGTCAGTCACTCACCTTTTCCTTTTATATATTTAGACTAGCTTTTTGGCCATGACTTCGTCAGGGGTTAGGTTTTAAAAATGTCACGGAAAACCTTCTTATTTTCCGGGATAAAAAGTAGCCTATGTGCTATTTCAGTCTATAATCTATCTCTGTGTCAAATTTCAGCTAAATCGGTTCAGTCATTGCGGCGCGATTGAGTTACAAACATACATCCAAACTTTCGCCTTATTTTATAACATTAAAAAAAAATAGGATGATAGACCAAAAAGTTTTATTAAGCACATGAAAATCGTGAAAGCGAATACCCAATAACCATGAAAATAAAACCACTATATTTAAAGGCATGCACACACGAGCGTCTGGCGGCGGAAATGGCGTCTAACCGGATATTGTATCGCGCCTTCATCTCCGGCCAACTTCCGTTTCCTCTCGCCGCGCGTCGCCTAATTACTTGGCGTACACATATGTACGTACATCACTGTCTCAAACTATGTTAGATACTGCATCTCTATCTATTGTGTTATATGGTAATATTCAAGTACGTTTATTGTACTGTCATAGTCTATGATTTGTAATTAATGATGTTCAATACAAATAATTTGAGATCTTGAGGTTTTTGGGGATCAACGATTTAATACGATTTAAACTCCCACTTTTGATAATTATGTGCTTGAGTAGTTATTTTGGAGCATAAGGAATAAAAGGAATTAATTAAGGAAAAAAATAAAAAATAATCTGAGTTTCTTCAGATTAGGGTCAGGCGGGGTAAATATGGGACGAAAACAGATCTTTACTTTTCTAATGCTGTTAAAAATATTATAAGTGTAAGAAAAACTGATTATATTATACTTATAATTGGTATCTTTCATATGATACCAATTCAATTCAAAATAGTCAAGCGAAATGTATATTTTTCATACAAAGTATATGTCTCATTTTTTTCCTCTATAAAGGGGAAAATATAAGACATATAAGGTTAAAAATGAAACATGTTTGAACTTCTATGCCTTCAGTGTTTTATAGAGATGGTGGTAATAATAAAATAGAGCTGGGAGATATGATATAAAAAAATCATTAAAATTAACAAAACAAAAAATTGGTTTACTTTTTTGGTAATAATTACAGTAGTCGGTACTTAATGTTTCAATATTAACCTTAAATAGCTACAAAATATGATAGGGAAGTCTGATACTATCTGTATCTAATCTAAATATGAGCCTTGACACTCCTCTGTTATATATAAAAGCTTTTATGTAACTTGCAATGTATGCAACTATATTTGTTCGGGTCGAATCTTGCAACTCAATTTTGAAGCAGATAGCTTCAACCGATTGAGCTGAAATTTTGTATACACGGTAAGTTTGGATGACAATGCATGGTTAGCTGAGTGACGTCATTGTAAATCCAAAATGACGGAACACTCACGGTGGCAGACTAGTTATTTTTAATGCACTCCTACAATATGGGTATCAAATGAAAGGGCTTGCTGAGAATAACTCGAAAAATAAAGTGACGTCACCCTAAATCCAATATGGCGGACTTCTAAAGAAGGCGGACTAAGTTTTTATTGCTTTCCAAAAAATATCAACTGTCTTAATATTACCCCACACACTGTCTCATTTTTTCCCACTTACGTGTCTCATTTTTTACCCTACAAACAACTTGAGTTTTCCTATCAACGACTGGATGCAGAATAAAACCACCGCTCTCCCCCGCAAGCACATCTCGCCCAGAATGCCGGGAGCGGGAGATGCGGCCAAGCTTGCATGAACGGGTTAACGCAAACGAAAAGTTCCTAGATCCCAATGTAAAGTTTTCGCGGCAATATTTTCGGTACTTTATAAAATGTGTTATAAAGTATACATGCAATAAGTTATCAATTTAGTAATTTGAATTCTAAGACATTACAAATGAAGTATACTTTTTAGTTTAATAAAGTTCTTTTTTGGTCTTTTTCTACGGAATTACAATCATGTCTTATTTTTATACGAAATTTGAGTGTCTTATATTTACCCCGACTGACCCTATGTATGTATATTTTAAAGAACGTTGCTAATCTAGGTAGGTATCTAATAATAAAGTTTATCTATTGGTGCAAGGAAAAACAAGTTTTGCCTCTGCATTGATATCTTTTTTTAAAGATCGAGATTTGTAAAGATCTTTACAAAATATAGTTACATTGCATTTTAAATCTAAAACCTATTGTAAGTACTTAAAATAAAAACATTGCAAAGCATCTGAAAATTTCGTAATAGACTTGTCATTGGTAAGTACACTAACAATTGTTACAATTTGTGTTTTGGATTGTAGATACGCGATCTCTAAATTGGCAGGTCTCAAATAGTGCTATCTTTTTCTCAGTGTTTCTTGCAGTTTAGATGGTATTTTAATTACATTTAGATATTTTAATCAACGGAATAGACCACTGACATAAATCAATTAGTGTTTATGTTACATTTAGTCTTCTACCAAAATATACACACACCATGTTCTTATGACACTCCAGTCTCTACCATCGGGTCGGAATGCAGATTCTGGTGAGAAGAACCGGCAAGAAACTCAGCAATTGCTCTAAATATTACAATATTAACACAATGTAATAATTTATTACACTTGTGGGCAGCTGAATGCCATACCGATCGTTCCCATGCAACTTTATCGTTAAGAAATTCACTAATTTGTAATAAACTCGGCTTAATAACTGTGTTTTTACACATTTTTTTTTGTGTAATGGCAAATCTAATAGTTCCTTCGGAATCATCCATCGTAAGAATCTGACTTACTGTATAACGACAACAATGATGCAATGACTGCAATTCACGAGGGCGCGTGAGCTTTACTTGTAGTTACGTCGTGTTCATGCACATTGCGTAAGTGTGCGTGCGTGATCAGTCGCGAGCAAGCTCTCGCTCACACTTATACAGATACGACACACACACACACAACCATGAGCCACGCACCCTCGTGGTTTGAAAGAACTCACACTTTCCAACATGTAAAAAGCTTGAAGCTATATCTACTAGTCGTCCCTATAGGTACCTACACGCTGAAAGCTTGTAAAGGCGTATAGAACGCGGAGAGCTGTTTGCCGATGACAGTGATAAGGCAGGCCAGCGTGAAGTCATCACCTCTAAAGGGCTCCGTTATACTCACTCGAGGTCCTTTTGTTCACAAGGATTGTTCGGATTAAGCGTTTAAGCGATTTTTGCAGTGGAGGATTAAGTGATTCCCCAATGATTGTTCCTCGAGTTAGGTACGTTGGCGTGCTCAAAAGGCTTTAGTTTAGTTAGCGTTTAGAACCTTTTGAGAAAGTTCGCGCTTCAAGGCAAACTAGAGGATGGGTACAAAATCTTTTTACCCCACTTTAAGGCGAACTACAGGATAGGTAAGTAAAAGTCTTTTTATCCATCTAGGGCAAAGCCTATAGGGAAGTGTTATGATTTTAGCAGTCTATTTATTTATGTATGTGACTATTTACGAATTGTCCACCATAGCGAATTTTACTGAGCCGATTTTGATGAATGAGGTGTCAATCGATTCGTTATGCTGACGTGGGGGAATAAAATCAATATGACTGTTTCACATTTCCTCATTCCAGTGATTTAGATGATATTTTTGATTTGACTATTTGATCCTTGGGGTTCTTTATTAAATAAAATTTATGTACTGAGATTGTTGAACAATCATTATAATTTTAATACTTTCAAGTGACATTAATTAATAACTACTCAATACCTACTCATAACAATGACTTATGTTACACCTTTCCGTAACCTGGTTACAGTATCTTAAATATTATTTAAAAGGATATTAGTTATGCTTAAATCATTAAACATTACCCCTCCCCTTCAAATCCGTAAAGCTTAGAAGTGGGTACGAAAATAGTGCAACGGGTGGGGATAACCATAGAAATTTCAGTTTTCATTCTACACCTTTAACCGTTAAGCTATTGAGGCTTAAAAACTAGGTAAAAAGAAGTATTAAAAAGATAGTACACCAAAGTAAAAATTCACAAAGAACCTAGTTTAAAAAGACCGAGTTGCCAAAAATACAATCTAGATTCAAAGTAGATTACGAATCGAATTAAAAAAAAACATTACGTTAACGGTTTTCAATGTTTGAATATCTACCGTATCATAGATTAAAATGCAATTGATGTAGACTCAAACTATCAATACGGAGAAATGATAACAATAATTATTTTTTAAAAGATTTAAACTGGAGATACAATTGCAATATAAAGCTGTTTCAAGTCGTAGTCACTTATGTTTAGGTATCTACTTCTATTAATATAGATGGAAGCGCTTATTACGAGTATTAGGGAAAGTAGGAATTAATTATTGTTATCATTTTATTATACTTACTTACTTTTCTTTCATAATACCTATTTTTCAAGCTATTGCATAGCTTCTATCGCGGGCCAGCGTGGAGACCGAATCCAGAAATTCCGTAACGAAAATAACCTGACACGGGACTCCTCTACGGTGAGCCGCTAGATGGCGTTGATAAAAAATGCTATGCAATAGCTTTACCGCTGCAGTTCCCGAGTGGCACACGTCTTTTTTTTTTTTTTTGAAAGAATATTAGCCAACCTGAACTTGACTAATATCCTCCTATCCCCTCTAAATAAGTGGAAAGCTTGTGCTAGGAGCGGGTATGACAATAATGCAACGGGTGGGGCTCGAACCTGTGACCTTTCAGTTTTCAGTCCGCACCTTTAACGGTTGAGCTATTGAGGCTTAATAATTACTTAATGCACCATAACTAACTTCAACGTCAACTCCAATCTTTAACAAATCGAAGCAAAAATCTTAACTTTTTTCATTTTTTTCATACTTGAAATAATTTCAATACGGATGAATTATTCATCTTAGTAATGAAATTATTAATTGCAATACATAAGACAACGTTGAGTCGAAACGAATTGGTTGAAAGCTAATCTAATATAGAATCAAATGGAAGCTGTACACTATTGAAATCCAAGTTGTAACTGTATAATAAAATGTAGGTATACGCGCTGCACGTCGGTTTATGTAATAATAATTATTTGGCGGGTGCGATTATACAGATTTAGATAGGCTCCCACGTCGCAGATAACCTCTTACATAGCTCACAGCACATAGCACCACCCCTGTAGCGTTCGCAAAAAAATAAGTCTGTAGAGAAAAAAAAAAAATTCTAGTTAAGAAACCACCTAAGAAGGTGACCTATATTAATAACCTGTATTATTGGTCCAATTTATTAGATTAGTTTATAAAGTTTATAAATCTTAGGTCAGGGTAAAGAGTAGAAGTGTACGACGTTATTTTCTTAAATGAACTGAGCTAGTTTTTAAGCTATTGCATAGCTTCTATCGCGGGCCTTGAGCGTGGAGACCAAATCCAGAATTTCCGTAACGAAAATAACCTGACACGGGACTCCTCTCACCGCTAGATGGCGTTGATAAAAAATGCTATGCAATAGCTTTACCGCGGTAGTCCTCGAGTGCCACACGTCTTTTTTTTCTGTTAAAACTTGGTTGTGCCTAGAGTCTTTGTCTCAAATGCCAAATTAATTTGCATAGACCAATTTGGAAATTTTCACAGATTTTCCATACAAAAATTGTCAAAACGAGAAATTTCTTTCCTCGGTTAAACATCATTCGGCATTTGTAAAAAGGCCCTTAAAAGTACTGTCAGATAGTAGACAGATAACGGCTAGTATACTCGTTGTTAACAGTCATAACTCAAAATTAAATTACATTTTAGAATATACACGTGAACCTAAATCTGATAAGAACATGTTTGTTGAAAATAACAACTTTAAAAGTTATAAAAAGTTAATTTTATCTTTAAGTTGAATTAAACGCAAAAGATTTTTTATCAAGCGAATTTAAAAATATTCAAAGTTTACACTAAGCGGAGAAGTCGAGAAAAATTTAAAAGTACCTAAATGCTTTGTTATTGTCAAAATAATATTTTATTATTATTAGTATGTATTTAAAACTAAAAACAAATACTTAAATTATTAAGTATAATATTTTATTCGCCTGAACGTCGGTCGTCTACTTACAATTGTTACTCCAAAAGGTCAGTCTCATTTACACTCTAGCATAATATATAATTTTATTATTTTCAGATAACGTATTTATTTAAGAAACATATTGTTTTAAAAAAAGCGAATTGTTTGAAACAGGTGGTTGAGACGAATGAGAATGAAAAAGAGTTTATGAGCGAGTTTAAAGCAATAATATCTACTTTTTATTTTTAATTATAATGTTTGTTATGTAATATGCATAGTCTTGTTTTTGTACTGGAATGCTAATAATGAATACTAATAGGTATTGGTAGAATACGGTAGTAAGTATGTTTAAGTTAATTAATTAATGGGCCCGTTACTTATGATGTGCAATGTTTTTTGAATAAAATGCACTTGAGGACCTTTTGAAGAATTTTAATTGCGACATAAGTCATATTGATGGCTACTTGAACTACTTGTTTGTAAATTATGCCATAATTTGTATTACCTTTAATTACGGCTATTTAAACACTGACACTGTTATTTAGTTTATCACTCGCTGTAGTATCATAATTCAAAATAGACGGCAGAATGAAATCGGTAAGACATACACAACTCTGTGGTTTTCAACTTCAGTTCGCCGCCTTTACTGCTGGCTTTTATTAATCTTCTACTCAATTTTTAAGCTATTGCATAGCTTCTATCGCGGGCCTTGAGCGTGGAGACCGAATCCAGAAATTCCGTAACGAAAATAACCTGACAGGGGACTCCTCTCACCGCTAGATGGCGTTGATAAAAAATGCTATGCAATAGCTTTACCGCGGCAGTCCCCGAGTGCCACACGTCTTTTTTATCTTATCTTATTACAGTTTGTGGTATTTGCTTCCCTGGTGGCGGTGGCGCTGAGTGCGCCAACGCAACTCTCCAACGATGCAGAATCCTTACGGTTCCTACCCGCGATCCGGCATGAAGAGGTGCACGACGAATTTGGCCAGTACGCATTACGGTATATTACTGCTGAGAGTGAGTATATTCCTAGTTTTCATATTGAATGTATAATGTATGTATATGTATAATGTATAATGTAAAAATGTGGGCTAGAATACCTTGAGGAATGCTACATGGTCAGCTATTGTGCAGTTTATTTCCCTTTACATTAGCTGGGCAGATGACAAGCTTTATTATGTCTTGACGTCTGAAATTCCACAGTACTTGAATATAAGGACGATCTCAGGAGAATCGCTGGCAGCTGCTGGATACAGACCGCACAAAATCATGTTCTGTGGTGATGGCGAAGAGGCCTATTTTTAGCATTACGGTTATCGGTTGAGATGATGATGGTTTTGTTGACATTTAACCTAGGTACAAATCTAGATAGATTTTACATTGAAGAAAACGGTGATCCAGGGGGGCGATTCAGACCTGTTCGATAATATACCGTGTCGATACGGTTAGATATCGATCTCGTATAAAAAATTTTTGTCGTGTGATTCAGAGCGTTTAAGGATACGATTCGGTATCGACTACGTTATCGACATCGACAAGATACATTCGATTACAAGAGCATTTACGGATTGAAAATATATGTTATCGTACGGTAACAAACCGAATCGATCGATAAATAAGTTATTGGAAGGGTCTGAATCGGGGGGCAGATTACACTTGTTTAGAAGGACTGTTCAGGGGTACGAGTAGGTACCTAGAGTCTTGACTTGTCATGAAAGTCACAGGTTAGCCTACATGGGATAATTAAAGTTTTATGTCATGTTCATGGTCTAGATTTTAAACTTAATTATAAATCTGTACTACGGTTAAAACAGAGACGTGATGAATTTTAGAGATGTGACTCTTTTACAATAAAGCTTTTACAAATATATTTTTTAACCGACTTCCAAAAAGGAGGTTCTCAATTCATCAGAATCTCTTTTTTATTTTTTATGTAGGTATGTTCCCCGATTATACTCGATGACGCCTGGGCCGATTTGGAAAATTCTTTTTTTGTTTGAAAGGCTATACTTCCCAGCTAGTCCCATTGTCATCAGGGATCCTGGAGAAATCGAGGAATCTCTTCAAATTTCATACGCACAATTGAATATACTTTGTAGTGACGTTTGAAGTCGGTTCTGTAAAGAGAATATTTACGTTTATGTTATAATTTACAGATACAGTCGTGTCAGAGCGAGGTAAACTAGTGCCCACTAACAATGGTGGCTACGTCTTGGAAATTGAGGGCCAGTACAGCTTCATCGGTGATGACGGCAAGGTCTACGTCACCAAGTATAGAGGGGGACCGGACGGCTTCCACGTTGACGCTAAACATTTACCCAAGCAAGTTTTACCTATCCCGACGGTTTAGAAGATGAATGCCATGCCTTATCCTAAATGTGTAAATGTGAACGAGTGTTTCTTTATTGGTTTGTCCTTCAATCACGCCGTAAGAAAGCTACGGATCAACTTCATTTTATGCAATGAGGACTTGAAGAGTGATGTGAGTGTTAGGTTAAATTTTATTTCAGAGAACGGTCCTTGTGGGATTTTAAAAAAAATCTTACCAACTCGAAGTGTACGATGTCGCGGGATAGTGCTGGAAAAATATTTTTTATCGTCAATCTAGGTACCTCACCATCGCCGAATAATGTTTAAAAAAGGAATTCATTTGATTTTTTTAAATTGGGGTTTAACCTCGAAAGTCGATTAATAAAAGCGAGAAATAAAATACAAGTATTTGGTACTTATTGATTTAAAGAATACTACTAAATATTTTTCTAGTTGACCTTATAAATTAGTTTTTTAGGATGCTCGATCTTGTCCAAAATTGAGAAGTTCTTACATTACAAAAGTTAAGTCCTACTTTAAGTTTTTTTCTGCTATCGGTATTCGGCAGATTTCTGAAAGGATCTTAGGAGGGTGGCGAAGCCTCGAGGATGCGCCCGGGGCGGGGGAGGCCCGTGACGTCACGTCCTATCTCGGCGGCCATCTTGGATTATCTCGTCGCACCTGCGGGGCGGGGGGGTCCGTATCGACCGCGCTGTCCGTGCACATTTTTCAGGGAAACCCTAAATTTCACGCATTTTAAACTCAAATTCAAATCGCACCAGAAACATCCTTACTTCTTACGTTTCTAAAGTGCCACAGACCAGAGCACATAACAAAAAATTCATGACTTTTTGTGAGGTATTGGAATGCGTCATCTAATTAATTAGTGTTGGGTACCTATATTGTCATACGAGTACAAAACTAATTAGACAGATAAAGAATAATTAGTTTTGTATGGCATAAAATTGTTATTCAATAGGTAAATGTCATGTAATGTATTCAAAACTAATTATTATATATTGTTGATGACAAATTCCAATAAGTAGAAAAATTTCAAGTGCCCATGGTGCCCACCTAAAAGGTAGATATAGGGGATAAAAGGTAGCCTATGCCACTGTCCAAATTCTCTTTATCCATGCAAAAAATATATCGATCCGTTGCTCCGTCGCTGCGTGATTGAAGTACAAAACAACAAACAAACAAAGTTTGGCTTTATTATTAAACTAGTAGGGCGCGTGGGTGCGCGGCTCGCTAAAGCGAACCGCGGTTTTTCTGTCCACCAAGTAGACCTTCGGGTCTTGATCATCTTTTTCCAAGGAACTACTCTTCCATCTTTCATAGTCTCTGAGATATACATCGACGAAACTTGTATGACCGCCATCTTGAATCCACCATTTTGGTACTTTTTTTCAGCTCATTGCCAATTGGATGAGGTTTTATACAAAAATAAATATATACTTAATATAAACAATAAATTCCGCCATCTTGATTTTTTTTCTATTCATCAAGTAGACCTTCGAGTCTTGATCATCTTTTTCCAAGAAACCACTCTTCCACCTTGTAAAGTCTCCGAGATAGACACTGACGAAATCTGTATGGCCGCCATCTTAAATCCGCCATTTTGGATTTTTTTTTAGCTCCCTGCCAATTGGATGAGGTTTCGAATGACTTTTGTTTGAACACTCCCCACCTATCTTCGATATCCTGGCCGTGCTCCTCACCCGTCTCCGAAATCCTTAACCATCAGCTCTCTCCATATTTTTCCTCCAAATAAATTTTTGTCCTCTATACGAAACCATCAGAAATTTTGAAAAGGCGCCGCATAATGTCTTGCATATATTTTGTATGGAAAAAAATAAATTCCGCCATCTTGAATTTTTTTTCGATTCATCAAGTAGACCTTTGAGTCCTGATCATCTTTTCCCAGGAAACTACTCTTCCATCTCTTATAGTCTCCGAGATAGACACCGACGAAATTTGTATGGCCGCCATCTTGAATCCGTCATTTTGGAGTTTTTTTCGGCTCTTTGCCAATTGGATGAGGTTTCGAGTGACATTTGGTCGAACACCCCCCACCTATCTTCGATACCCTGGCCGGTGCTCCTCCCCGTCTCCGAAATCCTCAATCATCAGCTCTCTCCATATTTTTCCTCTGAATGAATTTTTGTCCTCTGTATGAAACCATGCGTGAAAAAATTTTTTTTCATACAAAATTTTACAGGAGAGGTGATCAATGAGTCAGTGAATCAGTGAATCAGTGAATCAGTGAATCAGTGTGTCAGTGAATCAGCCCCAGTAGCTATATATATATTAACTAGTAGGGCGCGTGGGTGCGCGGCTCGCTAAAGCGAACCGCGTGTTTTCTATTCTCGAAGTAGATCTACGGGTCTTGATCCTCTTTTTAGAAATTTGTATGACCGCCATCTTGAATCCGCCATTTTGAATTTTTTTTCAGCTCACTGCCAATTGCATGAGGTTTCGAGTAATTTTTGTTTGAGCACCCCCCACCTATCTTCAATTCCCTGGCCGTGCTCCTCACCCTTCTCTGAAATCCTCAATCATCAGCTCTCTCCATATTTTTCCTCCGAAGTAATTTTTGTTCTCTATACAAAACTATCAGGAAAAGGGACCGTAATAAATTCGCCACATAATTTGTATAGCGAAAGAAATTCCGCCATCTTGATTTTTTTTCTATTCATCAAGTAGACCTTCGAGTCTTGATCATCTTTTTCCAAGAAACCACTCTTCCACCTTGTATAGTCTCCGAGATAGACACCGACGAAATCTGTATGGCCGCCATCTTGAATCCGCCATTTTGGATTTTTTTTCAGCTCCCTGCCAATTGGATGAGGTTTCGAATGACTTTAGTTTGAAAACTTTCCACCTATCTTCGATATCCTGGCCGTGCTCCTCATCCGTCTTCGAAATCCTCAACCATCAGCTCTCTCCATATTTTTCCTCCAAATAAATTTTTGTCCTCTATACGAAACCATCAGAAATTTTGAAAGGGCGCCGCATAAAGTTTTGCATATATTTTGTATGGAAAAAAAATAATTCCGCCATCTTGAATTTTTTTTCTATTCATCAAGTAGACCTTCGAGTCTTGATCATCTTTTTCCAAGAAACCACTCTTCCATCTCTTATAGTGTCCGAGAGAGACACCGACGACATTTGTGTGGCCGCCATCTTGAATCCGCCATTTTGGTGTTTTTTTTCAGCTCATTGCCAACTGGATGAGGTTTCTAGTGATTTTTGTTTGGGCACCCTCAACCTATCTTCAATACCCTGACCGTGCTCCTCGCCCGTCTCCGAAATCCTCAATCATCAGCTCTCTCCATATTTTTCCTTCAAATGAATTTATGTCTTCTATACGAAACCGTCAGAAATTTTGAAAAGGAACCGTACCAAAGCCAAAGCAAATATTTAGTAAGAAAAAAATAAATACCGCTATCTTGAATTTTTTTCTAATCATCCAGTAGACCATCTGGTCCTGATCATCTTTTTCCAGAAAATCACTCTTCCATCTTTTATAGTCTCCGAGATAGACACCGATGAAATTTGTATGGCCGCCATCTTGAATCCACCATTTTGGTATTTTTTTTCAGCTCACTGCCAGTTGGATGAGGTTTCGAGTGACTTTTGTTCGAACAATCTCCACCTATCTTCGATACCCTGGCCGTGCTCCTTACCAGTCTCCGAAATCCTCAACCATCAGCTCTCTCCATATTTTTCCTCCAAATGAATTTTTGTCCTCTATACGAAACCATCAGAAATTTTGAAATGGAACAATATAAAGTCTTGCATATATTTTGTATGGAAAAAAATAAATTCCGCCATCTTGAATTTTTTTTCTGTTCATCAAGTAGACCTTTGAGTCTTGATCATCCTTTTCCAAGAAACCACTCTTCCATCTTTTATAGTTTCCGAGATAGACACTGACGAAATTTGTATGGCCGCCATCTTGAATCCGCCATTTTGTAAGTTTTTTTCGGCTCTCTGCCAATTGGATGAGGTTTCGAGTGACATTTGGTTGAACACCCCCCACCTATCTTCGATACCCTGGCCGGTGCTCCTCATCCGTCTCCGATATCCTCAATCATCAGCTCTCTCCATATTTTTGCTCCGGATGAATTTTTGTCCTCTATACGAAACCACGAGTGAAAAAATTTTTTTTCATACAAAATTTTACAGGAGAGGTGATCAATCAGTCAGTCAGTCAGTCAGTCAGTCAGTGAATCAGCACGAGTAGCTATATATATAGTAACAAGTGGATTTAGTTTTTAAACTCCCGCGGGAACTCTTTAATTTTCCAGGATAGCCTATATCACAGATACCCATGCAAAAAATCACGTCGATCCGTTGCTTTCCTGCGGCGTGATTGAAGGACAAACCAATAAACCAACAAACAAACACACTTTCTCATTTATAATATTAGTAAGGATTAGTAAGGATTAGTAAGGATATTAGTAAGGATATAAGGATTTGTTAATACTCTTTTGGCTGTAATCCATAGGTCGCTGGTGATGACCGTTCCAAATTGATGATTTGATGTTCGGAAAAAACCGTTGTATGCGATCGAAGACGCTGAATCATTTTGAATTTGAAATAAGTTTTTTTGCTATCTGTCATTGTCACTGTCACTGTCACATAAGTCTTTTGCTAGACCATAGATGTGACTATGTCTATGGTCTAGACTCTTGTTGTTTACAACAGATTTCTTTCACCTTTACGAATAAATAAATGGTATCCGATATCACGGTGGTCAGCCCACCGGGCGTCAGCACGTGCCTCAGTTTACCCTCTCACCAGCACTCGATACATCCTCAACAGCACCCTCTGAAGAGCCGCAGAGTAATATAATAGACCTAAACAGAGCCCTATAGGCTGGAGTACTACAGCACGCAGCTGCGAAGCACGCACGCGTACTTTGACGCGAATTGTTCCAAGTGTTTGTACGGTGCACGGTGGTCCAAAATTAACATGTTGATTACCACTTGATGGTGTTCCTGTTTTGCATTGTTTTATCGAGTGGCGTGAGTGTCAACGAGGTGAACAACAACTATATACGGAACCTATCTGGATATGAATATGCTTCTTACATATCGCTCATTTTGTCTTTCTTAAAATGTGTTTAACAGTTTCAAACGGGTGTGCGATCTCAATTTCAAAAGAATTTATAGCAAAGTCTTTTATTAGTTTACTTTTCAATCAGTGTAGTTTGATTCACGAAATAGCGATTTTTTCTATATTACTATATTTTATAATCATCAGTCATCATAACTTTTTTGGGATAAAACATTGTTGCAGTAAAGGTATTTTATTCTCGATTAATAAAAAGTTATTTGTTGATAATTTTTTACATTTGCAACTTTTCCCCCATCATTTTCAATTCAGTTCAATTTAAATTAAAGACTCGAACCCACAGTTCTGAGAATCGAACCTGAGACCTCTTTTAGAAGCTCTAAGACATTTCTGCGACAGAGGTTTTCAAAAAGTCTAATTGGATTTAAGGAAAAGAAAACTTTAGTTAAATCCAATTAGACTTTTACCTTCTTGAAAATGTTATCTTTAGTTACGGTAAGTCTGGATCAGCATCTGTAGAACAGGATTAGCAGCCATTTCTTCATTGTATACAACTGAAGCAAGTAGCGTGGGTCAATAAATAATAAAATAGGACCGCGTGGCGTTTAACAAATGAAAGCGACGTGCTTTGCCACCGCGTGCCACCGGGAACCAATTGATTACAGTACTTTATCGTAATGGTACTCTGGTAGCACGTACTCCTATGGGAGTTTTGTTTATAAGATCTTATAAGATATTGACCTAAAAGGCGTACACAGAGTACGTAATGTGGTATTTGGTAGTTGTAACTTGTAACTCTAATAGGAAAGTAGGAATATGCAAAAAATCTTTGTATAAAGATGTTTTATCGATTTGAAAAAGGCGTAAGTATGTTATATTCTTTTTATGTTAGGTTATTGTCAGATTCTTGTTTGAATTGATTTTAATTTGGAGATATAATTTAAAAATAGCTTATATTAATGCTTCTAAAGTTCTGCATCTTTTAATAACTACTCGTATATACACCTAGTCGTATTTTGGCAAGTATGTTATTGCACTCATAAAGCTACAAAATAAATCTCACTTATACATAGGTGCCTTGAAATCTTTGGAAAATCAGAAAAGATTGCGTAAATTCCAAAAAGTACAGACTAATTTAACTTAAATCATTTGACATTACGAACTTCCAAAAAAAGTTCAAAATACATTACGTGTACATAGGTATAAAAAATATTATTAAGTAGAGATTTTCGAAGTCGGTTTTTTTAAAAGAATTTTAATATTAGTACAACAGACCGACAAAAGGTGGACAAAAAGACACATAAAAGTGTGGCTTTACAACAAAAACTTTGTAAAAGCAAAAAACTGTTTGTGGGCACTTGTGTATTGAGTCTATAGAAATTGAACTTGAATATAATAAACTGATTTTATAACACCTACCGAGTGGGACCCGCGAGGTGAGCGCCTCGTGTTTCAAAACAACGAATTTGATATCCCGATTTTTCGCGTATTTTATACTTACACCTGTGTGACAGGTTGAAAGAGTTTGAACATCCTTTATGAGGTTTTTTAATCCCTTCAAATATTATTGCACTTTATTAATGTAATAAGGTAATAGCCACGCGGCGAAGACACCTGCCTCTTTTTCGGAGAGTCCGAGGTTCGAATCTAAGGGACTTTTTCAAAGTTACCTATGTGATTTTTAAGAAATTAATTTATTTCCATAGTGAGAAAATGCTGCCTGAGTTGCCTGAGTTTTCCTGAAAGTTGTTATGGGATAAACAGTATCCGTGTCCTCCAGTGGATTTGCCGTGAAAAGGTAACTGTAGACAGACAGAGTTACTTTCTTAATTATTATATTATTAGAGTGGATTGCAGAGTCGGTCCGACATCGAAATATATTCGCATAGTACGTTTATCTCACGAAGCTACGGGCGCTTTACTTGTGGTTACGTCGTGTACATATACTTACATTGCGTAAGTGTGCGTTCATGTCTAGGTGGGAGCGATCAGGCGCGAGCAAGCTCTCGCTCACACTTATACAGATACGACACACACACAACCATGAGCCATGAGCCCTCGTGAAATGAACGAACTATACATGACTGTAGCAACTAGCAATGTTTCGATGTTTCACACAATTATTGTTACACGTTTTCAATTTGAACACGTAATTCCATTAATTTTAAATGATTGAAGGTCATCACGCGAACGTTAAGCACACGCGTCGAAAAAATAAATCAAACCATACCTCTTACAACGCCCACCATTAATAAAACACTTTAAAATATATTTAATAATGTCTACAAAGGTGCAGAGCACAATACCCTATCCATAAAGGGCAGCATTTATTATGACGACAATATATTGAATACAAAAAGATAGTGTGACAAAGATGCGTAGTACTTTTTAATAATATTGTCATTTCTCAGCAGTAGTGGACTCTTTCAAAAAGCCATAATGTAATAATTTATTTCTTTATAAAAGTTTTTTTTCTTCGTGGGAGAGTGGCGGCCAGGTGAGCACGGGTTAACTGATTTTATTGAAGCCTCTAAGGCTTTTGGTACTGTGTAATAGGATTAGGGTTGACAACATTTCTTCGACAGATTAAGTATAAGTATTTTCATTATATGCTACTAAAAAAAAAGACGTCTGGCACTCGGGGACTGCCGCGGTAAAGCTATTGCATAGCATTTTTTATAGATTTTGCATAGATAATAATAAATGCGCCATCTAGCGGCTCACCGTAGAGGAGTCCCGTGTCAGTTTATTTTCGTTACGAAATCTCTGGATTCGGTCTCCATGCTAGCCCGCGATAGAAGCTATGCAATAGCTTAAAATGTAGTAGGTAATAGTAGCGCGTCATAGTACCTACCTACTATGTACTACGCTACGGACCTATTTACTGCGCTACGTGGTATTAAGTCAGAGTGAAATTTTGGTGGCAAAAATTATTCTTTGATCAAGGTAGCTGCCAGCTCTTGGTTCCCCGGTAAAGTCAATGTTCTTTTTTTAAAGTTTTTCAAAATCTCTCTGGCCTCCGGGCCCCATGGCTCCACATCCCAAAGCACAACTATGAAACTATACAATCGAGGTTTTCATATATTTGGCGTGTGTGTGTGTGTTTGTTACTCCTTCATGCCGCAACAAATGAACCGATTTGGCTGAAATTTGGTCCAGAGATAGATTATAATCTGGAATAACACATAGGTTACATTTTATCCCAGAAAATTAAAGAGTTAATTTTTAATTTTTGGTAATTAAAAAACCTTAATTCACGCGGACGAAGTCGAGGGCATCATCTAGTAAATCTTAAGGTACCTTCATTTTCAAAAAGAGAGGAATTTCTATGGTATTAGTTTCGAAGTTGCAAAACAAAGATTGATCTGTCCAACTGAAATAAGTATAGAATTTATGCGTACTAAGTACCTATATACGTCTTCGAAAGTAGGTATAATTATAGTACGTAGACTCAAAATTCTAGTACAGTACGGTTGGCAACCCTAAATAATACCTACCTATTCGTTCACGTGTGTTCCCAAATCAATTGTTCTCAGATTTCATTTACGAAAGAATTGAATGAGCAACTTATCTAGTGTATATTTGTTAATGTCTGTTTGTTTTAAAGTGAGACAAAGTTTTGTCCTAAATACCTACCACAATAGCTCGGAGAACCGATTTGTCTGATGAATCCAGACTTTGAATTGTTGCATATAGAACGCGAAAAATTCAGCCAATCACCACAAATTGAGACAGTAGCAATGGTTAATGCACATTTTACAAAATCGGTCGGCAGTTATCAGCCTACCGTCAAAGAACAAGCCAAGCCAAGCCAAGCGATATCATTCCGGCACAACGGCGTGTCAAAACCGATTAGGGGTATGAGTGTACACTGCTATACCTCTTCCAAGTTAACCCGCTACTATGTTAGACTGCATCGACTGCATCGTAACTTATCATTAGGCGAGATCGCAGTCAAAGACTATCTTGCTATCGAATAAAAAATATATTATATTGGGATCTGAAGCTGCTTGTATGACAAGCTCTCACCAGGAAACCCCCCCACTATAAGTGTACGGATCACGTACGGACCATCTTAAGCGTGAGCCGGACAAGACCGTGTTCTGTCTGTGTAAACACACCTCCTTTTTTTGTCGGGAGTTAAAAAGGTTGTACTTACATAATAATAATGTCCTCCCGACCGAATCTGGCCACGGCAGCCAATCCATCCCGCGGGAGATATTATACTGCACAAGTGTATGCGCAAACACAGGTGCACTCTCAGTTCCCTCACTCTCATAGCCAGATGGGACGGAAAATCCGACACGACTGGAAAGAGATCAGGCGCAGGACCGACGGCTTTACGTGCTCTCCCAGGCACGGGGGTGACTCACCACCGACTTCCTAACTCCGGGCTAGTACTGAAAATTTCTTAACAGAAAACCTAATACATTTTTGGCCCGACCCAGAACCTCGTCATCTGTAGTGGAACTTGCTAACCACTAGACCAACGAGGCAGTAGGTACTTACATAATAGTTTTACGAGTATGAAACATAAAAATCCAGGATTCGGCTTGCAATAAGAGTTGCGAAAAAAACTGTCGCTTTTATAGGCTTCGTCGAGACGGAGTTGACATTGGTGCCACAATAAAATCGATGAAATATCTGTAGGGGCTGCGACAATAACTCATAGAATGGAGCTTTGTGACCATCTTCGCGCAGGTACGCCGCGCGGAGTACGCCCGCTGCGTAAGGCTTTTCACACTCAAGGCAACCTTAGTAACTACTAAAGATTTAGACTTGCTTCGTGGTTCTTACTATTACAGTTAGGTCATTAACAAAAATTAAAATAACTAGTGGTTCGCCCCGAACTGAGACCTCGCGATATCCCATAATTCCCAAAAGTTTTAATTATATATTGTAATAATTAACTTTTAACATTAGACGCAATAAAAAAAATAATAGTTGACATAAAACTGTTTTACTGACACAGCGCCACAATAATGCTAATAGATGGCGCATTAAAATTAAATAATTTCGTTTCTTTATAACATTTATCTAATTTTAGTATTTGTTGTTCAAGTACAGGATATAACTGAATTTTCAACCAAGTTTCACGTTCTAATATTCAGTAATTCAGAAGTTATAGGGCTCTGACAGACATTTAGACGGACACACTTCTCTGTCTAGTAGGCAAGCGCCCTAGTTGACTCAGAGAACTCGCTTCGCTCGTTCAAATATATTATAAACAAATTTCGAACCAGTTACATGCAGCTCAACTAAAACAATCATCGTGGTACGTACTCGTATAACAACTTAGTAGCTACATTTGAAATTAATATTTAGTCCTCCTGGGAAGTAGTATAGGGAAGCAGTGATAGCCTAGTGGTTCGGCTGCGTTCTCCTATTCGGGGGGGTCGCAGGTTCGAGCCCGGGCACACACTGACCTTTCGGAGTTATGGGCGTTGCAATAAAATATCACATACTTCAATTAAATCCGATCTCCATGGGGATTAGCCATCTGCGCAGGAGTTATTATGCACAGGTGTGTGTACAAACACAAGTGCACTCTATTCTGTCACTCTTATAGACTGATGAAACAGAAATCCAACATGACCCAAAAAAAATTCAATACATTTTTTAGTCCGACCTGAGAATCGAACTCGTCATCCGCAATCGAACATACTAACCACTAGATCAGCGAGGCAGTTAAATTAAAAATTTATTAATTTCATGTATACCAATTGCCAATTTTTGGCTTTTATGATAAAGTCAAGACTCTATCATCGGCTCGGAAAGTAGATGTTTATTTATTTACTAGTTGTTGCCCGCGACTTCGTCCGCGTCAATTTCTGTTATTATGATCGTTATTAAGAAGTTTTTAAAAGAATATATTTTAGAATTGGATAATTTTCCCCGTTTTTGCAACATTTTTCACTAATGCTTCGCTCCTATTGGTCGCAGCATGATGTTATATAGCCTAAAGCCTTCCTCGATAAATGGACAATCCAACACAAGAAGAATTTTTTCAATTCGAACCAGTAGTTCCTGAGATTAGCGCGTTCAAACAAACAAACTCTTCAGCTTTATAATATTAGTATAGATTATGCCGAGAAAGAAACCCAGCTGTTGCTCTTTTTATTTTAAGACAAAATGTTGCAATATTATTATGTAGCTATTGCAATGGTTGTGTATCGGAAGTGTATCGGAAACATTGGTGGCCTCGTGTACGAAGTGCTTTATTTCGTAGTGGCGCTACGCTACGCATTGCGTCTTTATGGTTTTTGTTGTTATTTAGACAATTGTTCTAATGATTTGTTGTTTTGTTCTGAAAATTTTATGGCCTATAAAAATATTTTGGCGCTGTGATCTACGGTATTGTGAGTTGGGTTTTTAGAGCGGAACGTGTAACATTTTATATTTGCCTATACTTGTAGGTAGGTATTTCGTTAAAAATGTTCGTAAATCAAGGATTGCCACTGTTTTTAAAGTGATCTCGGAAGCATAGCGCTGTTTCTTCGAAAATTATAAATAAACTGGCTGATACCCGCGACTTCGTTCGTTTTTTATTTACGCGGGAACTCTCTTATTTCCCGGAATAAAAAGTAGCCTATGTCCTATTCCAGACCATAATCTATCTCTAGTCATCGTGCCGGAACGCTAAATCGCTTGGCGGCACGTCTTTGACGGTAGGGTGGTAACTAGCCACGGCCAAAGCCTCCCACCAGACCAGACCAGAGACAAATCAAAAATTATGAATTCCCAAACTGACCCCGACGGGAATCGAACCCGAGAACTCCCAGTTATAAGACCATAGCGCTCACCACTAAGCCAGTTCGTCAAAAATAGGTCCGGCTAGTTTCACTCAAGGCGCATCACCTCGTCCCGGTTTCCCGGAATCCGCATGAAGTCGTCACGGGACGCCCCGCCGGGACGGTAGCGCGCGGGCGGTCTCTGCCCACCTTAATTAATTTTGATGCATTTACCTGCGCGCCTTGAATACGGGATAGTTAATTTTGTATGCTGTGTCACATGCCATTAACATATTTGAGCTAGTTTATCCGATCTGTCCAGAGGAGACTGCGTTGTTAGGATACTTTAGAAGTTTCTACGTGAGTCTTGTTTTTTCAAAAATAATCGTCAGTTTTGGCGGTGCTTATTAGGAACGAGGAAGCAAAGCGTAAGTATATGATCGTGATTCGTGAGATTTAAACCACGTAACGGTGCAGATCCATGCTATGCAAATCTTTACATTTCGATGGTAGAAGAGTTGTGGTGGAACTAAATTAAATAGTTCTTGAGCACACTCTTCGAAATATCTATACAAATATTATAAAGCTGAAGAGTTTGTTTGTTTGAACGCGCTAATCTCAGGAACTACTGGTTCGAATTGTGCTATATGATTCCCAAGATTTCTTTCTTATACTGGCTTTTGGCAGCGGCATCGCTCACATCATGTTAGGTAGATTTTTTAAACCCCTATTTTTGCGGAATTCTTTCTTAGCGGATGCCTACGTCATAATAGCTATCTGTATGTCAAGCCCGATCCGTCCAGTGGTTTAAGCTTTGGTTGAAAGATCTGTCAGTCAGTCTTAGTTTATCTTTTATGTGTTTAGAAAAATTCTATGTATTCATACCTACTCGTATGTTACAAAAGGCGACGAGTTGTTTATCTAGTTAATTAGATAACAAGGTTTTGGGAACGATTTCGGTTACTAAATCACAGCATCCTTGCTCGCAAGGTGATCGAGATAAGGATCGACTTCCGAATACATCCCATCTCTTCGATCACGCTGTTTAATTAAATTTAAGGTTTCTTTGCCGAGCCGACGCGGGAGTCGATCATAAATAAATAATATTATAATAGAAGAGGTATACGCACACTTACGACAAGCCTCAATAGCCCAACGGTTAAAGGTGCGGACCGAAAATTGAAAAGTCGCAGGTTCGATCCCCACCCGTTGCACTATTGCCGTACCCACTCCTAACACAAGTTTTCATTTAGTTGGAGGGGAGAGGAGAATATCAGTCAAGTTTAGCTTGGCTGATATTCTTTTTAAAAAAATAAAAAAAAAGGTTTCTCTGCCGAGCTGACGTGGGAGTCGATCATAAATAAATAATATTATAATAGAAGAGGTATACGACAGTTTGAAACCTGTCAAGTTTTCTTTTGGTGGGAAGCTTGGCCGTGGCTAGTTACCACCCTAATACCGTCAATGACATGCCGCCAAGCGATTTAGCGTTCCGGTACGATAGCGTGTAGACACCGATAAGAGGTATGGGTTGAATGTATAATGTAAATACACTGCCATACCCCTTCCAAGTTAGGCCGCTTTCTGATTAGACTGCATCGTCACTTACCATCAAGTGAGATCGCAGTCATCTGGTTTTAACCAATATTTTTAATATGAGTAATTAAGCCGCAAAGAAGCATTCATTTTGACTTTATTGTGTTAATTGTGTAGTTATACAAAATTCATATTTAAAATAATAATAATTTAGTTACAGTTTGAAAGCTCATGAATATTCATGAAAGTCAACAACTGTTACAACTTAATAATATATTCAACCAGGTATTGTATTTATTCTGAAATATGTGCATAAAAGTATAATACCTACTTATTTAAAAAACTTTTTTTGGACGAGACTTATTAAATTTTTTTAGACTAGATAGGTATGCCATTTTGGTCAAACCAATCCACTATCTTGACTCGTCACTTAGGTCATCAGTAATTGAAATCGAGATCTGCAGCACCTTGGGACCCCAACAGCAATATTCGAACTATATGCCACGCTCATTTCGACTTCTGGTTCAATCAAGTTATCGCTCAATGAAAATAAGCCTCAAAGATTTTTTGAAGAATATTAGCCAAGCTGAACTCGATATATATTCTCCTCTCCCCTCCAAATAAGTGAAAAGGTTGTGCTAGGAGTGGGTACGACAATAGTGCAACGGGTGGGGCTCGAACCTGCGACCTTTCAGTTTTCAGTCCGCACCTTTAACCGTTGGGCTATTGAGGCTAAGATAAAATTCATCTGAAAAGTAATAGATCTATTTATAAGCGTGACCTTAATCCATAAAGATAAAATGGGTGTACACTAATAAATTAACTATTCGGTTATCTAATTGATTGTGGCTAATACTTAATAGGGTAGGGGTGGTTACATTTAGTTTTTATCTAAGTAACTGTAACGCAGCCGTATCAAATCTGTGATTAGCCGTCGCTAATCGACCCTCGCCTTTTAAAGATGGTTTTATTTTTGTTTAACATGGGAAGTCAGTTTTGTTTACATGGTAATATTTCGACACGATTTTAACACGTTAATATAAGCTAGAGCACCTAGTAGCTTTTCGTTGCGAATTCGTTTCGTTTGGAGTTAGATTTTTTCAAAATCCCGCGGGAACTCTTTCTTTTTGCGGGAAAAAGTAATTCATGCAAAAAGCAAGAAATCAAGGCGACCCGTGGTTTCATTGCTGCGTGATTAAAGGGCTACTCAAGAAAAAACCTTTCTCACATTTATCTACACTACTATTATAAAGAGGACAATTAAAAGAGGTAATTAAAAAACTCAAAAACTACTAAAAAAAAAATTACATAAAAAAAAAGAAAGCTACATTCTGCCTTGAGTAAAATAGGCTATATTTATTTAACATAGGTTATATTTTTATCTTATGTCCACCCGTGCGAAACCGGGACGGGCTGCTAGTGAAATATAAATAGGCGTATAGGCAATACAGGGATAGGTACATTTTATTATCATCATACATCATAATATTAGCCCATGCTGAACTTGACTAATATTTTCCTCTCCCCTCCAAATAAGCGTAAAGCTTGTGTTAGGAGTGGGTACGATAAAAGTGCAACGGGTGGGGATTGAACCATTGACCTTTCAGTTTTCAGTCCACATCTTTACCCGTTAGTTTAGAATCTAGAGGCTTCAATTTCTTGAATTATTATATTTTCGGCTTTAGGCCATAGTTATACATATTACTAGATAAATAATAATTATGATAATTATGGCATCAGCACCTAGCCTAAGCACGAACATTTTAACTTTCGAATAGTAAAGGTGAAGTTAATGCCAATGTATGAAAATGGCAGGAGCACTCCTGTCATTTTCATACAAAAGTTCTTGCTATAGCGTTAACTTTACCTTTACTATTCGAAAGTTAAAATGTTCATGCTTAGGCTACTGAAATCCTCCCTAATTTTGTTTTACATAAAAAAATGACGGCTTTTCTTCATTAAGTTTACTGCGAAATAATCGCGTCGAACGCGAGCGTCGCGCGTTCCTCCCACAGTTTCGCCGCACATAAAATTGAAATTACGCACTCAAACTCACGCCCAGGCGATTAGAAAGTCTCGTAATCTTTGTCAACGAATTAAACTTTGACCGAATTATCGCGGCCGGATTGGGTTCACATCGTAAAATTATCTCGTATTGCAATAAATATGTCCGTTTTCGCTTTCCGGCGCCCCGTGTTTGGTAACAAGCCACGCCGTGTCGAATGCTAATACGGCTAATAGAGCGTGCGATGGGGATGCTGCGTGCTGTGTGGCGCTGTCCGTCATTCGAGATGCACTGTTTCGAATCCTTATTGATTTATTGGCTTCGCTATTGTTTGTTTGGGCAGAAATTTCATAGTTGCTTGTGCGATTTTATTCCGTGGGAGTGATTTTGTACTACCCGTCATCTATCAGGTGGATTTTGGATTGCTTTTTCTGCCTTAATAAAGACTATCTATATGTTTCTTACGAATCCCATTGCACAAATAAGGCAGCTGTTAGGGAGGAGTGGTAGTATCATAGTGAAGCGTAGGTACCACAACACCTAAATAACGACCATGACCGCGCTGTTATGAGTGTAATGACTGAGAAGATTCTTAGGCACCATAGTGACAAGTATATTTATTACAGAAACTTGTTTTTTGCACGTAATGTCTTAACTTATTATAATTTTATTAAACTACATATCTGATGTGTGGCGACCTCTGACTTTACGGTCAAGTATGCTAATAAGCCTTTAGTTCGTTCATTCCTCACTATCCATCGCTCTGGGTATGGGTCTAATATCGACTGAAAGATTTTATTCCAGAATCCACCACTCTTTAAAAACACCATTGAAAAGATAGAGAACTCTCACGCAGGTTGCAGGTTTCCTCGCGATGTTATACTTTGCCGTTAAAGCAAGACGTGCTAGCGTTTAATTGCTAAAGGCACATAACCCTAAAAAGTAGAGATGTGTGCCTGAAATCGAATCTCGGAATTTCCGAAAGGGCTACCCTTAGACTATCAACGCTTTGCAACAAACCACCACTTGCCAATAATGGTAAGTACCTAATGGGATCAATCCTTTTCTTTTTAACCGACTTCCAAAAAAGGGGGAGTCAATTCATCGTAATCCTTTTTTTTTCCTTTTTTTTATTTTGTACGTATGTTCCCCGATTACTCGAAGACGCCTGGACGATGAGATCCTGGAGAAATCGAGGGAACTGTTATAATGGACGAACGTTAGGGAAAATTTGTTTAAATACATGAACGTTCTATGATCTATTAAATAATGTTCTATTAGATAGAGTTAAGCAAAACATTACATATTCACGGAGAAAATAATTGTATTGTATGTTGTATATTTGTATCGAATCTATCTTTTGTGTTTCGCTCAGCGCCCTCGGATTAAATATTCTATTGTAAATCTTGGTCAAACAATAGAGAAAAAATCTAGTAGCCTTTCCTTTCTTTGTTATAATCTGTGGCAAACGGGCCATGTCTTTGTGTGTCTGGTGTAGACAAAGGCATCAAACTAAGCGCCAGATGAAAGGCATTTGTTGGTTTTTTCTTCGATGCGAATTACTTTCTGTTGTGAATCTAGTCGAGTGGAAATGTTTATGTAAATACATACGTGTGTGCAAGGATAAAGCTCAGATTAAATACCTACTTACTCGTATTTTTTAAGCGACGAGAAATGGAGGAGGCTTTACAGTTGTCGCGTATTATAATAAAATTAATTAAATCCATTGTTAGTTAACATGGACTTTTTAACCGACGAAAAAAAGCAGATTCTCAATTCGCCGCGTTTTTTTAGGTTTGAATTTAACACTCAGTTAAGTAGGGTTAATCAGCATTAATAATAGGTCACAATTAGTTAATAACAATACGTTATCATAATTTTCCAATTAAAAAAAAAATGATTCCGCGCGTTCTCTACAAAAAATAATTTCCTACTTCTTCAGCATTTCCAGTTGAAAAAGTTAATCATAGCGTTCATAAAAATCCTATTCCTGTTAATATTATAAATGCGAAAGTTTGGATGTATTGATATTTGTTACTCAATCACGTCGCAATGACTAAACCGATTTGGCTGAAATTTTGACACAGAGATAGATTATAGACTGGAATAGCACATAGGCTACTTTTTATCCCGAAAAATAAGAGAGTTCCCGCGGGAATTAAAAAAAAACCCGCAATCTACGCGAACGAAGCCGCGGGCATCAACTAGTTTAAAATAAATGTTTATCCTAATATTGACGGTAGTCCTATTTGTATATTGTAGATTCAAGTAGCAATGAAAGGTTTTGAAAGCCACTAAAGCTCACAAAGAATGGTCAACAAGGTATTCTTAGGGCAGATAAATAAATAATCTCCATAACAAAGTAAATAAATACCGCCATTACTGCACGCTGTGTTGGAACCCAAGTCGCAGACTAGAGGTAAAAGATAGACAGGAAATGAACTGTTCAGGAAAAATGAAACACGTTCGTCGATCGTGGCACCTAAGCAATAGATTCCGTTTATACTTACATTAAAAAAAAACGATTGTTCAATACAACGCTACCTGAATAAGAAACCAGATTTTTTTAAATTTTATGAAAATATTTTTGCGCGTAACTGAATAAGAAGTTGAAGATTTTTTTTTGTAACTACTTTTGCTTTCAGTCAGTTGTTAATCAAACTATATTAATATAACGATAAAAGTTTTGTGTGTGTGTGTGTGTGTTTGTTACTCCTTAACGCCACAATAAATGAACCAATTTGGCTGAAATTTAGAATGCTACATTTTATCCTGGAAAATAGGAGGAACTAAAAAACCTTAATCCACGCGAGCAAAAGTCGCGGGCATCAACTAGTATAGTATAAAGTGTCAAATATTCTAAATCTTACGGGATAACCGGTTAAATTAATGAGCAATATATTTTTATACAAAGTCTTAAAATGCTTATAATGCTGTGAAATTGTCGAGAACTAATCCTCATAAAAAGAATAGGCTCCTTCTACTTCAACCATTGGTCTGAGGTGAGGCCACTAGCGCTAGGCAACAATAGGAACCAATAAATCCCCTACAATGCTATGTCACCGCATTTGTTGCGCAATTAATGGAAAAACTAGATAATACCGATAATAAATGGGCGCGCAGTGATTCGTGTGTGTCCGTAAATCAAAAAGCAATTGACAATTCGTTTTTATTTGCAAAATATTTGTACGCACTCCAAGAACCACGGACAGCTAGATATATGGTTCTGATAATGATTTGTTGAATATATCTGCTGCTATTGGCCGTACGCAGTACTCTGCGTACGGCCAATATTTAGGTGCGTATTTTACTTATAATAGCATTTCATAAGCACAAGTAGATTATAAGATCGTTATAGAAATAAATGCTCTGTAACTACGCCCAAATCCACTTGAATAGTATCCTACAAGTATTTTTTAAGTGTAAAAAAAAGAACTCTTGAAGATCGTTTTAAATCATGATTTTGCTAGTTGGGATATATAAGGACTAAGGAGTAGGTAGGGATAGGTAGATTTAAAGTAGAATCTGTATGTCGATTTTCTAATTTTGATCGCATCAGTTTAACGATCTCAATGATTGGCTGGTACCCTCCCGCTATTGGTTAAAAGGCATTGATGCAGCAAGAACGCTATAAATTTAACCAATCAGGCCATTACACTAATGTAATCATTTTTAGAGAATCGACACACAGATGTCCAAACCAGTTGTAGAGTTGTGAAATTGGAGCCTATAGCAAAAATTAAGCTGTTAGAATAGAATAGAAATATTTTTTATTCAAATAAACTTTTACAAGTGCTTTTGAATCGTCGATGAATCTACCACTGGTTCGGAATGCCCTTCCTGCCGAGAAGAGCCAGCAATAAACTCGGCAGTTGCTCTTTTAAAAAAAAATTTTTACAATCGCTAACAAAACTATGTTGACTTGACTTCTTGGATTTCAGTGAACTCTTTGAGCATCGAGAGCAGTACAGTAACCTGCAGAACATAGGTTCTGGAGTTTAGTGCTGTAACCTCCATAGGTACACATAACATAGGTACTATATATATATAGGTACTCTGTAACATAGGTACTTAGGTATATCTTGGTTACTTAAAACACCTAATCCTGAGTAATTTCATACATCAGTTCTATAGTTTATCCAGGCCTCACAGCAAAGTATACAGGGTGTCCCACGGCTATGCCACATGGAGGGGAAGTACCTTAAATATTGTAGATGGAACATTTTACTGAAAGAAGACTTCATTTTAATTTAAAAAACAATTTAAACTGCATTCATGGATTTTTAAATAATTGCCTGGTTGAACCGGGACTCGAACCCGCTATACGAGAAAAAAAATTAACCTGTATCTTTATCATACCGATCGGAAGGCTTCATCATAAGGATTATTTTTTGTTAAATAACATAGCATGAGAAATAAAAGGAAGACCATGAATTTTAGCCTTTGATGTAAAATTTTGTTCAGAAAAATGAAAAGCTGACATTGGCGTATTACTAATGAATACCCACTTGAGAAGTACGCATCATTTCCCGATCCTTATTATCCTTACTAATCCTTACTTATATTACCTATAAATGCGAAAGTGTGTTTGTTTGTTGATTTATTGGTTTGTCCTTCAATCCCGCTGCAACAGAGCTACGAATTGCATAGTCATTAGTAATAGTTCATGTCAGTTGTATGTCGATACGCCAATGTCAGCTTTTCATTTTTCTGAACAAAATTTTACATCAAAGGCTAAAATTCATGGTCTTCCTTTTATTTCTCATGCTATGTTATTTAATAAAAAATAATCCTTATGATGAAGCCTTCCAATCGGTATGATAAAGATACAGGTTAATTTTTTTCTCGTATAGCGGGTTCGAGTCCCGGTTCAACCAGGCAATTATTTAAAAATCTATGAATGCAGTTTAAATTGTTTTTTAAATTAAAATGAAGTCTTCTTTCAGTAAAATGTTCCATCTACAATATTTAAGGTACTTCCCCTCCATGTGGCATAGCCGTGGGACACCCTGTATATCATACCTTGTACCTACTAGGTAGGCACTTATTGTTGGGTAGCGAAAGTGCTGCTAAGAATGATACCTACGTATACCCACCAAAGTGAAAGTAAAATAAGACTGCTCTTGAAAAAATTCGATGTATTTCAAAAATGCCAATCTAGTCACGATACCAGATATCTATTAAAGCGCCATTAGCCCGTCACGGCCTATACCTGCCTATTCATTATGCTGTCAAAATATTTCTCCCAGACATACTTTTGGGATATTTTTGTGAATTTGTACTATTGTCGCTTTGCAATAGTGGGTGCACCATCTTGAAAGTCTATAAAACAGGACACAAATGTCAAGTAAAATATCTACTTAACATTAGCGTTAGTTAACCATCAAACTTAACTGCCTCGTTGGTCTAGGTCTAATGGTTCGACTACGGATGACGAGATCCTGGGTTCAATTTCCAGGTCGGGTCAAAAAAAGAATAATTGTATTTTTCTGTCTAGAAATTCTCAGTACTAGCCCGGAGTTAGGAAGTTGGCGGTGAGTCACCCCCGTGCCTCGGACAGCACGTAAAGCCGTCGGTCCTGCGCCTGATATTTCTCCGGTAGTGTCGGATTTTCCTCCCATCGAACGATGAAAGTGAAGGAATAGAGAGTGCACAGTCTCTCAGTAGGTTGTCGCCAAAACTGGATTCAGTCGGCAGGACATTATTAACCATCAGCACAGCATAAGTCCTCAATAGCCCAACGGTTAAAGGTGCGGACTGGACACTGAAAAGTCGCACGTTCGAGCCCCACACATTGCACTATTGTCGTACCTACTCCTAGCACAAGCTATTCGCTTATTTGGAGGGGAGAGGAGATTATAAGTTTCAGCTTGGCTAATATTCTTATAAAAAATAGTCCACTTGTGATGATATAGATTCCTAAAGTGCTACATAAAGTCTGGTTTGATCCTCCATCCTGGGTATGAGCTATCTTCATTCCAAACTCCATTCCATTTTAATGTGATGTGAAGTGTCATGTCATTCCTAAATAAATTACTATTCCTTAAAAAAAATGAAGTTTGGCGACCCCACGTAACAATGACATCTCAATATTCGCAACAAAGGGATGCATTTGTCATTGTCCATTAGAACATATTGTTAAGAGTATAAAATATTAGTTACCACTGTGATTAATCAATTTGTGTGTACATTTTTGTTAATGCAAGGACATAATTTAAATGTATTTATGTTCGTACTAGGGATGATGTTCAATAGTTGTTAAAACTATTGCTTTGAAATAACGTTATTTGAAGTATAAAACTACTATAAACCTACCTATATATTGTGTGACAAATGTAAAATATCTTAGCATATTTTGTGGGTTGTTTTACGGATCTACAGGACTTAATATAATTTTTAATTTAGTTATAAGTAAGTACTAGTTTTAGCCCATTAACTCCTACATTAGACTAACATTAGACTTTGTCCGCATGAAGTTAGATATATTTAGGTCGACCTTATTCCACCGTCTTTCTTCTACAACCGAACCGCTCGCCACCGAACACAATTTCACCCTCACCACCTGGGTGCCTGGAGCATTTCGACCATCCGTTGTGCCAGATCTTTTTTTCCACGTACTTTGAAACTGTGGTACCAACTTCCTGCGACGATGTTCCCACTAAATTACAACATGGGGTTATTCAAGGGGCGGACCAAAAATTCCTGAAAAGCCGGCAACGCATTGGTGGTGCCTCAGGTGCTACAAATGTTCATGGGCAGCGGTAATCACTTAACATCAGGTGACCCGCCTGCACGTTTGCTCGCTAAAAATATTGAAAAAAAAGGTTTTTAAGCATCCCGTGGAATTCTTATGTCACTATCTAGGTCGTCAACTATAGCTATGCATAAATCGATTGTGTCCTTCTGTGCGATGGAAGGACACCCTTTCTCTTACAAATTACTATTTCCAGAAACAACAGCATGATTCCGAAATAAGAGCATAGATAAACGTCACACATAAATCATAGAAACTAACTTATCTATGTAAATACCGAAGTGTTATTTATTTATGAGAAAACTTTATAAAAAAAAGAAGTAGTTTGTGTCATGTACGATAAGCTTTCCACCAGCAAATCAAACGTACATACGTGCAAAGGCAGCTTAGATAAAATACGTAGAAAATACAACAGTAGGTAAATACGGCATGAAATAAAAATCGCATTGTAATCCGGTATTGGCCGTAGATAAGGAGGGATTGTGACAAGGAAAGAATTATGTGCTCTAGAGGGCAATTTTTCTTTCCCGGGATTTATTCTCGTAATTTATAGAGGATCTGCCTGTATCTGGACTAACCCGGTTGGGTCTACGCTTCCCAATTAAGGAGCTACAAGAGTTTGACATACTTTTATAACTTACAATAAATACTTAGCTACTTTCGCTCCAATTCCTACGAGTAGGTACCTAAGATTTTGTGGAACAAAATTTATTAAAATATTTTAAAATATTTTTATAAAAAAAAAAATATCTATATCACACAAAAAATTACCTTCTTTATCATGTTTTTATGCTAAATTATGTAACTGTACTTCCGTTTTGTTTTTGTCTGTACTTATTTGTTTCTTTATGAGATTGTTACGAATTTTAATGAAATGAAATCGAAGCTTTCGTGCACCAACAATCAAAATTGAAATGTTATCAAAAATCCACAGTTTTATAGGTGCGACATCAATGCTGATCTATCTACGATCTTGGCATCGATCGAACGCTTACAGCAATTTGACACGCAGAATTTTTGCCGAACGTGCCGTGCCATGAATTGCTGGTGACAAAAGTGTTCCTGGCAGGGAAGCGACGCGCGTCGAGGGCTTATACCGGCTCCCACCCCTCGACCACAGTCGTAAATTTAGGGTTTCATAAAACCCGATCTGAGATAAGACACAGTGTGGAGAGAGCGTCCCGGATCAAATGCGAACCTTCGAACCTCCATAGACAATAAAAATAACGTCGGCGCATCTGCGGGTCCCATTCCGCATCCATGCCGCAAAATTTGTCGTGTTTACATAAAATACGCGCTGCCGATAGCGATCGAGGATTCGCCAGAACTCGGAAAAAGAAACATGTCATTTGCAAGCGCGCCGCAATTCGAGACCGATGCCTAGCTTACGAAAAAACTTACAAAGTGAACTGTCAAGGGCCCACAAAGTGCATTATGATTTTAACAAGTATCTCAATTGTTCCACTATTATGAGGCGTGTATTATGTTTTTCTGTCATAGTAGAGGTATTTGGGCGGCTTTGTGGCTCGCTATTGACAAATAACTCGAGATTTTACTCTTAAA
This sequence comes from Hipparchia semele, assembly GCA_933228805.2. Classification (NCBI taxonomy): domain Eukaryota; kingdom Metazoa; phylum Arthropoda; class Insecta; order Lepidoptera; family Nymphalidae; genus Hipparchia; species Hipparchia semele. Next base: position 11,301,130 of record OW121714.1, read on the forward strand.
GTAAAAATAATGAAGGATTAGCGTAGCAGAGAGTTATTGTTGGATCCTTCGAATGGGATGGCGCCAGTCAGAGGCGTAACTATAGGGTGGCATGACGGCAAAATGCCACGGGCCCCCAGCCGGCAGGGGCCCCCGATCAGAGAGGGCCGGAAGCACAAGATGATCATAACATTTATAGCCATTCCTGTGACTACGGCTAGTGCCGAGCGATCATTTTCAAAATTAAAATTGATATAAACTAAACTCTTTGGGACAAGAAGAAAGGTTACGCACAGTGGTAGATTTACCAAATGGCTGATTTGACTGGAGCCTAGGGCAGCAGATTTTAGGGACGGCGAATTTGGGGCCAAAATTTTTATTTATGTCTTACAGAAATTAAAAAGATACATATTTGTAATACCTAAATGTCATTAGGTCCACAAACACATTTTAAAATAACCCCAATAACAATTACTAAATAGTTGGTAGGGCCGACCGGCGCATACAAACGCAAGGTCTCAAGCGCCAAAAGTACAGGACTAGATATGGCGCAGTGCAGAATAAAAAATTTCGCGCTCACTTCGTTCGTGAAAATGTCACTTTTCTGTTGCTATTGTAGGTGCCAAGAATGGACTACTAAGTGCCGTAATGCAATCATAAAAAATTTCACGTTAGCTTCGCTCGCGAAAATGTCACTTTTATGTTGCTATTGTAAGTGCCAAGAATGGACTACTAAGTGCCGTAATGCAATCATAATAAATTTCGCGCTAGCTTCGCTCGCGAAAATGTCACTTTTATGTTGCTATTGTAGGTGCCAAGAATGAACTACTAAGTACCGTAATGCAATCATAAAAAATTTCGCGCTCGCTTCGCTCGCGAAAATGTCACTTTTATGTTGCTATTGTAAGTGCCAAGAATGAACTACTAAGTACCGTAATGCAACCATAAAAAATTTCGCGCTCGCTTCGCTCGCGAAAATGTCACTTTTATGTTGTTATTGCAGGTACCAAGAATGGACTACTAAGTGCCGTAATGCAATCATAAAAAATTTCGCGCTCGCTTCGCTCGCGAAAATGTCTCTTTTACGTTGCTATTGTAGGTGCTAAGAATGGACTACTAAGTGCCGTAATGTAATCATAAATACAATACGCTCCGAATTAAAGGTTATTAGAAAATCAAGTAATTGTAATTGCGTTTGTATGTACCTACTTCACGTAGTGATTTATGAAAAAATAAAAAATACTATCTCATTGGGTGAGCTTCTTTATATTGGGCGAGGGAGGGCCCCATCCGATGAATTTGCCACGGGCCTCAAACGGTATAGTTACGCCTCTGGCGCCAGTGGCTCTATATTGAAGTAATCCTCGGTCGGTCGGCCCGAGCCTTATGTTGTGTTAGCAAAAGTATTGGAACTAGATCATGTGGAAGTTTGAACGCCGTTAACAAGTAAGTGAAGCAGTTTGCGCAACTATCTACCGGAATAAGGCCGCGGATACAATGAGCGAGAGCTCGGAATGTCTCAAGCGAGTCATTAAAACTCGGATGGCAACTCTCATTTGTCCCACTAGAGTTTCTTATTTGGAGATCCTATCGAAGTGACGAGTTTAAGTTCACGATTCCCGGTAATGTAACCTACGACTTATAAAATTTACATCGAAGCGTCGCGTTCAGGTTCGAAACGGGTTGTAGGCACAGGAACGTGTCGGGGACATATATTTAAAGCTTCAGTAGATAGGGGTGCAATAATTTTGACAATGACTAGCAGCCTTACCCGGGCGAGGCGTAGGCGCGGGGCGCGGCGCGAGGGGGGCAATCTGCGCACTAAATCACGCTACGAATAAAATTTATGGCGCCGAGATAAAAACTCGCAGCTTTTCTCTTTTACGTTCCTTCCCCCGTCCCCCGCGGCGGTCGCTTCACTCCCGCGCGGAAAATCCATAGGGATTTTTCCAAGTGTTCCGGCGACGGCGTGTGTGGGGTCGAAACGATTTTGTTTTATGCTTATTGCCGGCTCCGATGTTTTGTTTGCTAACTTGCACAGATAAGGGCTAGGTACGGCGACAGTACCCTGACTCCTCTCATCTCAACTGGCCGGTATTGTTTTTTGGCCGCGTGACAACTTTACAGGTGCATAAATAATGATTGTTTTGATCAACTGTGTTGACTCATAGCCCATAGGTAAGCTTATACGTCGTGAATATTTAAATTAAAATTATTGTCGATTCAAAAGTTCGTCTCCTCCTACATTAGTAACAAAATGCCCAACTATATACGATAATTACTTGAGTTAGGTAAATAAATTAGTCTTACTTCTAAGTTATCCGCTTTATATACCTACTAAGTTTTTAGTACCTATCTACTCAAGTAAATAAACGACTCACTTAATAACGTAAAAAAGACCGTCGAAATGGTGTTATTCAATCAAAAGAACATCATATTATATTATTTGTACCTACCTATGTATAATTTTTTTATTTTATGGCACCATATCTCTGCCGCGAAAGCAGAGAAACAAAAAGAAAAATACACTATAGATCTATCTATCTAGACTACCTAGATAGGTAAAATTCGTTGTTTGAACCGTGCTACGAGTAGCAACCTTACTATTTGGTATCTTAATGAAAGATTACAAGGCAATGGAAAATATTTTTATTTAATCATATCTAATCACGAATGACGGCCATATTTAATAACAGATTTATAAACAAGGATTTAGATTAAATCGTTTACGATATCAAATTAATTCTTCCGTTGCTTATATTATACCTACCTACTACCTACCTACCTAGGTATTATTACAAAAGATTTGAGCCTAAACTACAAACTATTGTATGGATTAACTATGCCTTTGGACCAGTCTGAGGAACGTGTGGCCTAATCGCAGAGTTAAGCAGCGTTGATCCAAGTCAAAAACTGGATTGGTGACCAACTTGTTAAGTCTGACCATTTTATTTTCTCCGTGTCTTAAAGATCAGGCTAAATTAATTAATAAATTTCTATAAATTCACACAATTGTAATCTTATTTGGCCTTATTTTAATATTAAGATTTAATTTAAATTATATTCTGTATGTATCGCTGTTGATTACAATAAAATAAATAAATAAATCATCTAACACGGCTATAATCACCAAAAAATTAGGATAATCTTTAAATCTACCTAGCTAATTTCTACATCCCGTATAGTGGAGTCGAACACTGAGGGATTCAGAAAGTTCAGAAGTTTAAAACCCACTGCATTTATCGTAAGAAAATTCCTACTGGTTACGACTCTCCTATTAAGTAATAGGTAGGTATGGAGAGACATATCCATGAACCAAGTGTGTAATTAAGCAATTCATAGACCAAGTGTGTTTTGAGAAATTAAATATCATTTAGGTAGGTGCTGGAGTGGCGACCCCGCACCGGGAAGCGCGGTGTTGGCAGACCCCCCACTAGGTGGACCGACGACATCAAACAAGTCGCAGGGAGTCGCTGTATTCAGACGGCGCAAGATCGAGGCCTGTGGAGGTCCATGCAAGAGACTTATGTTCAGCAGTGGACGTCTATCAGTTGATGAAGAAGATAGGTATGTACCTACTTACTTCTAGCGGTCGACATGAAGAAATCGGTAACGCGGTCCCGTGGCGATCTTGGAGAAACGGTAAGGTTGTTTTAGTCCGTGCAAATCGGACACGCTTTGCCAATAGGCAGAAGTCCGAAGGGAATTTTTCCTCCCCCGAAGACAGAGAAAAAAAAGAAAAGGAAGGTACTTATTTCTAAGGAAAACTGCATGCCTGAGAGTTCTCCTTAGTGTACTTAAAGGTGTGCCAATGCCAATTCACACTTGGCCAGCATGTTGGACTATGTCATACCAAGAGAACCGACGATAATAATTTTTCAGATGATGATGATGATGTAAGTGCCGCCATAAAAATAAGTAGGTAATTATACTTCGTTTGTGAGTCTAACTTTTTGACAATTAGGTATACCTAGTTAGGTAGATCTATACCTAATAGAAAATTTGTATCAATCCTATAATAAATAGATAGACTTTATTGTTTTTCGATACGCCTTTTAAAAATAAAAGAGAAGCACAGATTTAAATAAGCAGCTGTTGATAAATTTTTAAACCAAACAGATCCACATTGAGCACGGAATATGGGACGAATCCGTACCACAACAAAAACCTCAATTCATAGCACTCTGATTGTCTTACTTATCTGTACTCAATCAGTGTTTGCATTATTACAACAGCGTGATCCCGTCAAAATAATGTCCTTATTAGACTACAAAGCGTTTCCAAAGAAACTACGGCAAAAACTGACAAAAATATCCACATCGAGCATAGAGATTACTCGAGAGCAAGGCCATCTGTGGATATTGAGACCATCTCACGCGAGATAGCTTATCGGCCGATCTCGACTCAGATTTTGTGAAGAAAAAGCCAAAGAAAAGGCTCCCATTTATAGATGAAGAGCCATAGACTACGAGCGCAGGCCACAATCGCATTAGGTCGGCGGCTGTCGAACTCGACGATGATTTGAATTTTCATTGTTTATGGTGGCAGACGTGTGTCAAAGTTCGATTGGAATTTAAATTCGGCTTCTTTGTTATACATTTTTTTTGTCGAGTTGTAAACACGCACAGTGATGTTCCAATTTGGTTACCAGCCTGCTCTGATGGAAGGTTGTAACTTGTATCTGTGACTGCTCACCTATGGCCAAGATGATACTTTTGACGTCGGTATGCTGTATGAATAATTACGAATCACGTTCCGAGCGAACCGCTCTACCGTTTTCCCTTTACGAGATGGGAAATACCTTTTTCATGGAATGCAGTTAGAAGTCTAAACATACATCGTCGGGACATCAAAGCCAAAGCTAGCTAGCATCTGCTAATTTAGCGAATTCAACGCAGCCGAGCGAGGGAGCGGCACAAAGAGGCAACCATTTTGTTCCGACACTTTTCAAAATTGGAACGTGACGGTTGCAAGCGCTGCCAGCCAGAGACAATAACATGAAAAGGAAAAATATAAACGGCCCTATTTTAAACAGAGGTACTGCGACGACTAATATTTTATGCCGCTTTTCAAACGAGAGGGAGTGTGACGTGTTTTGGTCTCTAACGGGGTGCGCGAAGGTCGAAAGTGGGTCGTGCCTGGAGACGTCGTTCAGGCGTTGTTGCGCTGTACGGGGTTAATTTAAAAGTGCGTTCTTGAACCCTTTCAGAGGTATTGTATCTTTGTACGCTTTGTACGGGAGATGGTTTATCTGCGTCGCGGGGTACATAAGTGCTGTTTTTTCATTCCGTAATGCTTTTACATTTGAAAAGGGGTTAAATGTTATTCAGACTGGTTGCCCGCTCGGAGTGTGGGTGTCGTGGGGAGCGGAAAATATCTCCGCGCTCTGTTTCTACATACCTAGATGCTGGCTGTTCGCGTGTACCTAGATGCTGGTTATTTATTAGTCTCCACCAACCATAAACTTATTAGGTATTCATCCTATCTCTGTATAATATGTGTTTTTTTTTATTTTTTTATTTTAGTCCACAAAACTGACTACAACTGCTTAACTTATATTTATAAGGCAAGTTTATGAATTTATCATCTTCCGCAATCGAGTCTTCTCGATGTGGACGTGCCGTGCGAGACTAAAGGGTACATACAGTAACAAAACAAAAAAAAAAACAAAAAACAACAGAGAAACTAAAATGGCAAATAAATCCTAACTTAACTTTAGTGTGCTTAATTTCCTTTTAATAGATGGTATATAGTCACAGAAGATATCTATAGCGTGTTCTACATTTGTCTACACATTGTGGGTACCATTAAGTATAGGTAGGTAGTTAAGTTGGTAAGTACATAATCCTACTAATCCTACTAACATTGGATGTAAGTAGGTAAGTATGGGTGGATGGAAGATTGTTACTCAATAACACTGAGCTCATTGAAACCATTCTAATGAACCCAAACACACATCCCGCATTGGGTATCCCGCAGACTACTTGATGCTGCAGCATCAGCTCAAGGTGAATGCTTTATAAATAATCCCAAGTAACAGTAGGCACCTACAGTAAATTTCAAATCAATTAAACCAGTGAAAGTTTGTAAGATCCTTTTACCGAGTAGGACTTGAGTTGATTATTTCCTTCGCTTGAGCAGATCTTCATAATTTATAGCTAAGATACACCTCGATTACGTTAGGTTTTAAACAGAAAGTATCGCATCAAAATCAATCTAGGGAGCTACGAGGGAGCAGACAGACGTGTGTCTTCGTATATGTATACGCAAATACCTACATACGTCAAACTTATAGCACTTCTCTTTTTCCGTCGGGGGTTAAATAGATAATCTATAAGCTATCACCAGGTAGGTACTAGGTAGGTACCTCCCTACCTAGATACTTTATAGGTAGGTATTATGGTCTGCGTGATTGTAAACTAGGTAAGTATCTAGAGTAGGTAGAAAAGTTAAAAAAAAAGAATATTAGCCAAGCTGAACTTGACTTATATTCTCCTCTCCCCTCCAAATAAGCGAAAAGCTTATGTCAGGAGTGGGTACAACAATAGTGCAAAGGGTGGGGTTCAAACCTGCAACCTTTCAGTTTTTAGTCCACATCTTATCCGTTGGGCTATTGAGGCTTAAATTAAGAAAATTTTCTGTGAAATAAGGAAAACTTTTTTTTCAAAAGAAATAGGCAGTGAAATCTATTAGTAAAATCTACCAACGGAACGGTCTCTGATTTGAGACAATGTAAAATAATTTCCCGTGAAAAAGGTACGAAAAGAAAAGATTCTTATACCTACTTACTTATCGAATACTCTAACAAAACTATTGAAAATTCAATTATACCTACCTACCTATACGTTTACTTAGTCTATGCAGACTACTACTACTAATTGCACTAATTGCAGATTAAGTTAAGTTAATAATAGTTAGGTAGGTAGGGCAGCGAGGGGCTAATTAGTAACAGGGGTACCTAAGTTGTAACCAAGTTGTAACACTGTTTTCATCGGGAACTTAAACTTTAATAACTTATTATTTTGACTAAATATATTTTATATTGCTCTACTTTCGTAAAATTTTGTTTGTTGCTATTATTCTGAAATAATGTGTAACTTTCTGTGTTTAATTAACTTTCAAAATCTTTCATCGATGTTTTGTATTAGGTGTATTAGATATTGGTAGATATAGGTACTGTACGATAAGTAAGTGAACAAGCTAGTAGGTAATCTTAAAGAATATGAACAATTATATAAAAAAAAACTAATTTATTCTAATCTACAACTTACCCCCGAATTTTATTAAGTGCAATATTAAGATATTTCATTTACTATCAAAGTCAGAGCAAGGAACATATATCTATATCTAACTACAGTGAGGAGGTTTAGGTAGTTACCTAGGTATGAATTAACTGTAGAGTCTATTGATAAACAGTTACAAGTTTAAACCTTTTATGTTGATTTTTATGAAGAATATCTCGGTACTTTCTTTATATCTATTTATTAGAAAATGAAAATCTTCATTTGATCATTTCATTTTCATTTTCTACTATTTCTACTACTGTCTCAATTAGGTAGCTAACTATATAGTTGTTACCACTAATCCTAGGGATTAGTACGGGGTAAGTTGTAACATTGCACGTTTTATAAAAGTGTTATTTATGAATTAGGTAAGTACCTAAGTACAACCTAGTACCTACCTACCTATCTACTAATTGTTTTGCTGTTTTTGTTCTACTTGATTTTATATAGGAAGTTTCAATCATAGTTTAATTACCTAGTAGGTAGTAGGTAATCCAACCGATAGATCTCTAGATATATCTATCTACCTACATATTACATACCTACTTAACAAATTGTTACAGCATACACCTCGCTTCCCCAGATTCCCAATGTACCTACCTACTTATAGTCATATTATATCATATCATAACATATTTTCCAATATTATTTAAATAGGGAGGTAGAATACCTACCTACAGTTTTCAATAATATGTTAAACCTCCCCTAATGCGTATTAGAAACAAACATTAACAAAGAATTATTATAGTGCATGAACAGCCCTGAATGGCTTCAACAGGAAAGTTTTTCTTCTCATACAAGCGAATGTTACTTCAACGTTATATGAAACCAGATTACTATAGCCTATAACCCATATTCAGTGAATTATTGGCAATTAATCTCAAGTAGGTATTGCTGAGCCGACGGCCTAGTGTCATTCATTAGAAAATATAATAAAAGTGGCCTCCATTGTTCCTCTCCCGCCATCCATCACTCGCGGCGCGAGCGCGTCGACTGACGCACACCACTGCACGCCCGCCCAAAAAGAGAAAAAGAAAATTTAAAAAGAGAACACTCCCATCGCGTAGCACTGTCACGCCCTCGTTGGCCGCCCGACGTAGATTTCCACCAATGGCGCCGCGGATGCCTCCGAGCGGCGATCGGTGGAGCCGAGCGCGGCCGAGGGCGGCCGATTGCGCGCGTTTGTACAAAAAGTCATACGACGGGTTTAGTGTCGGGTTGCGTCCCAACGACGCTGCTTCACGTGCGGTCGCCTTGTATCGCCGCGCCGCGCCTGCGCAATGAACTATCAAACTACTCCCATTCAAAACACCATTATCTAAACATCTACATCTCACTAACCCAACATCTCCTACCAAGTAAGATATTTATGAATTGTGACCTGTGATATTGCGTTACTAAAATGGACTTAACGGAATGGAGCGTATGGTTTCAGTGCGTTATGATTATTCAGTGATTATTAGTGATAGTGAACGATATAACAGTGATAACTATCTCGCAAGGACATTTAAGGTACCCTCATTTATCTATATTATCTGTATCCAATTTAACTGAGAAAACAAGAGCAAAATAGATGCCACCATTAAAGTCTCTACGCATTTAGAGTCAGTATAACATAGTATTAAAGGGAGTCCAAGTTATATATTTTTAATATACATAAATATATTTTACTAAGACCCTATAAACAGTGGGCCTACTCTATGTTTCTGGACAAAGAGTTCAACATCTAATAAGGATAGGTTTACAATGACAAGAGCTGAATAGATTTTAACATCTAAGTATAAAAAATAAAACTAAAACAGGACTGGGAATATACCCAATAATAGTAAATAATTATATTATAACCATAAATAAAAACGAATAAAATTTGTGAAGTGTAAAATATAGAGTTATAAAAAAACTCTACAAAATTGACCGTCGGGATGTGAATACGGTAGCGACATTGTCTCTTTGTAACTTGATTAAGAGTTAAAAAACTTTAAAGTAACTTTTTTCATTTAAACAATATGCTTGTATCTAAATAAACAATAAAATTAGGTACATATTGTTAAAATTGTTAGGACTTACCCAGTTCAACTTATTATTATTTATTGATTATGAGAATGAGCAAGCCATATCTATGCCCAAAATTTTTATTTTTCTAATGTAAGTAGGTAGGTAGGCACCTATTCTTAAATTGATCTAGGTATATATTATGAGATAAGATCCATAAATAATTCAGATGTGTAAAACAATAAATATTCATATGTACATACCTAAGTATATTTTACAGAAATTTAAATATAATATTACAAATTTTTTAATGAAGTCTCTTTATAGGCACCTATAAATTTGTAATATTCATAAACCTATTTTTATTACCTATATATTTTTTTCCTATATTTTTCATGAATATATAATTATTTCTAGCGAAAATCTAATTTTCTTATAGAAAATAATCTGATTCAAAATTAAATACGTATTAGTTGATTTTATAACGGAACGCGATTAAACATTCTCGCGTTTTTTACGATCTTCGTTACTATGTAATAGGTACAAGTTGTAACTTGTATATTGTATATTAGTACTTCAACATGGGTAGGTCAGTTTTTATTGATAAATTATAACTATAAATTTATTCTACAGATTTGAATGGTTTGCATGTCATTAAGCTTGTAAATTAGTTGATATCTGATCCAATATCGTTTGATGAATAAATTTTACTATAATAAAATTATGCGTAGGTGGGTAGGTATATATAAAATAAAATGTTACAAAAATATACGTATTATATACATAAATATACACCAGTTATATTCCCATGTGATTTTAAACATCTTGAATTAAGAATAGTTTTATAGTCAGGAACTAACAACAATGGAAAGGAACAACTATAACTATATATACGTTTTACTATATAAGTCCCGCAAAAAACACTTACCTATAGGTAGGTACTAAAATTCTGCAATATGATTTTGCCATAATTAAATGACTAGGTATAATATCTTAACTTTTTGTTTAAATGATCAAATAAAATTTAGTTTATTATGACAATAATTTATTGGTTTATTCTTTTTATCATTTTCATGAAATAGTACCAATATTTTATGTCAGGGTAAAATATATGTTATATAACTAAGTTTCATGTTAGATATTAACCCTATTTAACCACTTTGTGACCTTGTGGTTGATCATTGTAAAGATCAGATAAGACATTTTGTGAATAATACAATATTACCTACTTATAAAAAGAAAAACTCTACATTCTAAGGGTCTCTGCAGAAAAATTTTATTTTTTCTCTATTAGCCTAAAATATATCTAGATAAAGTTGTTTTTTTATAATTTTCTAGATGCATGCTAGGTAGGTAAATAGTGAAGAAAGTACTTAGAGGTCATGTTTAGTTGAGTTCAAAAAGCCCCCATACATTAGACATAAACGAGCACCTGTCAAAGGTTAAAAATTGATTTATTTATTTTTTGTAAAAGAAATTGCCGCTTGGAAAATTTATGTAATCTCATAATTTTTATGCTTCTCTACTCAGATTGCATGTGACCTCATACTTATTGCTAAAAGATATTCTAAGAAAATTATTGGGAAAATGTAAGGAATGTAAGTATCTATCTATCTTATACTAATTATACCTATACCCGCCTGTATCTAATTTAATTTAAAAGTAGAAGTAAAATTTAAATATTTAACATAAACCTAGGAAAAAATAAAGGTAGGTATAAAATGTTTTTTACTTACTTTAAAATACAGAAAAAAATATATTTTTTCTTCTAGAATTTCAAGGTACTGATTTTTTGCTCTCACGAGGGTACCAGGAACTCAAAGCCGTGTTACAGTTAAATAAAAAGCATCAACAAATCAATGTCAGTGTCACAGTGTTTCGTGTCATTCAGTTTCGGACGTTGCGATCGGTCGCCATGACAGCCGTTCGAAATTTGAATGCGGTCCGAGATGCGCAAACGCTGCCATCGATCGATTAACCTTCGATAAGCTGTATATGTGTGCGTTACGTATGTACACGTTTCCGCTGGACATACATATGTAGGAGCTATATCCTGTTTGCCCATCATTCAAAAAAATAAAAAATTGTAACATAGGTAGCTTTGAGAAAGCAAACGGTCAGATGTTAACCATATTTCGTTGGTAGGTATAACAGATGCTAAGCATAAAGAAACAATATAAGGTCAACCGGGGCTAATGCGCCACCATACTTTGAACGACATTTTTATCTGATTATAACAAACATATTCTATCTCATCATAAGATTTAACATATGACACAAGTTAGGAAATGTTATCTTATTTCATATTTTAATACCATTTAATGACATTTTGAATAACTTCTACGTGTAAATGACGTTTTTATGAAATCTGGGATTTTTAGACGCAATAACCCTCGGTGGGGCGAAAGCGTCTTTCACCGGTATAACGTAATTGGACGAGCTGATAGTAATTGAAATCGAGTTAAATGGAATAGTACCAGTGATATAGTTTATCATTATCTTGTATCTTAAATTCTGGGCTTAGTTTAGGGTTATTAGTGTAAAACATAAATGTTTGGGGCTATGGCGTCTTATTGTACTTGTTTCTTGTAGTCGCATTCACCCCATCGTAGATTTCAGGGGAGCTAAACTTTTTTCCATTTGGTTCGCGTATTTAATTATTAAGAATGGAATCAGATCACAACTAAGAAATAACGAATAATTTATTGGAACAAAAGAGTCTAACGTAACATCTATCTTCTCTAACAATCATTACAAATAATGACAAAAATATAAAGTGTACCACAAAATGCGCGAATCTTGTATTTAGTTAAACTTCTCTTTATTTCAACTTTAATTAACCTCGTAACATGTTTAACAACATTAATCATTCTTTTTACAATATTAAATTGGTAGGACTTATTTTCCCTCGTTCATTGCTTTAAGGGTGACGCTGGTGCAAACGAACCATATAAAACAGACACGAATTCTCAACACTGTAGATTTAGATTGTGTAGTATAGCGATCAACATTTTATAAAAAATAATACAATTTAAGTACATATTTTGCATTATTCCTGCATTAAAATATATAAATAGATTTACTACTTTAATCCTAAAATCAAAAAGTTTAGGACCTCTGACAATGGGGCTATTGCGTTACAATAGACGCAATCACCCCATCAGGATGGACGCAATAGCCCCAAAGCAAAAAACATAAGTTAAAATTTAAAATTGCAATTTGACTAAAAATCTTAAGGGAATTACATGAAATAATTAAAACAACATGTATTGCAATAAAACAGCAAAAGTACTTACAGTTAAGAAGCATAGATATTCTCAAAGAACTGAGATTTATGCCGATTTAAATTCACCTGCTGGCGCACAAGAAGAATCCAAACGACATGACAGATTTAAGTTGGCGGATTATTTAAAGAAAATAGCTCTGTCACGCCATCTATTGATCAAATTTTGTAGTTTTAGTGCCAAAGACGTAAAAAAGATGGCGTGAGTAGTTCTAAAATACGCTTTTCGTACGGTAATTGAAAAAGACGCCTAAGCCCCATAGACGAAATAGCCCCGGTTGACCTTAAATATAAGAAATAAATGAATACAAATCCTTACTAATATTATAAATGTGAAAGTGTGTTTGTTTGTTGGTTTGTCTTTCAATCACGCCGTAAAGGGGCAATAAATCTAAATAATTTTTTGCATTGGTATAGTTGAGGTACCTAGGGAGTGAAATAGGCTAATTTTTACCCCGGAAAATCAAAAAGTTCCCACGGTATTTTTAAAATTAAATCCACGCGGACGAAGTCGCGGGCACCAACTAGTATAAAATAAAAGGTTCAGTTGTACAGTACATACATTAATTCTGACAATAGATAGGTGTCTGTGAATGAAAAAATTAACTTTTATACCGCGATGGTATTTTTAATAGAGAAGGTAGATAGGCTTCGTAACTTGTGCCTATAGGTATCTATGTTCTTATCTTTCTGGTGCTAAATTAATAGCTGTCAAGGGCGCCACAGTAACATATAGTTATTGGATCAGACGCAAAGTGATGAATTCAATAGAACCATAATAATTGACACCTCCTGCTACGATAAACATCTATGCCTTGTATGACATCTAATGAATAAATTCATGAATTTTATGCCCATATAGACTTAAGTTTACAAAGGTTTAGGTACATATAGGTGACATATTTGCAAATTTGATGATAGATTACTGTAAACATCTTGTACTACCTACAAACATACCTAATTAATGTTAAGTACCTGTTAGGTATAAATTAAAATATATTGTTAGTTTCTTACCCCGTAAAAATAAGTAGAAATAAGAACTTATATTTAATAGGCCTTTATTTACATATCACCTATTTTTTTGGACTTAAGAACTTATCTACTTATAATAACATAGTATGGTCTTATGTACCTATAAGTGGTAGGTGTCGGGTTCGATTCCCGGCGGGGGCCATTTGGGATTTTATAATTTCTGAATAGTATTTGGTCTTTTAAAAGCTATCTTGCAGCCAAAAATAGTTCGCAGTTAAGCAGATTGCTTAACTGCGAACTATTTAAAAAAAAAAATAAAGCACTTGGTTATGCTTTTAAAATAGTTTGTCGGCGACTCAAAATTAGTTAAGTACCTACTTACATTAGTTTAGGAGCTTAGTTAGGAAAACTAAAAAGATTTAAATTTTATTTTTTCGTTTATAGTTGCTTCTATCGTCGTCGGTTCATTTTTTTGTAAAAAGTAATTATTTTTCAAAAATTCTTTCTTAGCGGATGCTTATTTCATAATAGCTATCTGAATGCCTTTTAGCACGATCCTTCTAGTGATTTGAGCTGTGCGTTAATAGATCAGACAGTCAGTCAGTCAGTCACCTTTTCCATTTATATTTAATTCGATTAAAAAACAATAATTTTAATAGCTAAACGGTTTTATGTGAAAATAATAGAGACAAGGAAATGATGGGCGCGACAAAATCCGTAAAACTGGATCGCTCGTTAAACAGCTATTTTGTTATTTATATTACATACTACAAATTATTATTATCGAATGAATAATATAATAAACTGTTAGATAAGCAATCGATTTTGCTTCAAACGTGTTAGGCGTTTTAATAATAATTTATTGAATCTTCTCGTTTTGGAATGCATCGATCAAACCCTATCAATTTAACGTTGGGAGTTTGGGACTCGGATACGAAGTGAAATAAGTGGGCCCATTCTACTCCAAGATTAAGTTTGAAGCGGCTTATAGCGGGTTAGGGTTCAGTAATAATTTATAGTAAAAGTACATATATAGTAATATATAAAAATTAAATTAAAGAAAATGTTAAAAAGGAAGACGTGCTAAAAATGTCTCCGAACGCCACGTTGGAGCATTTTTGACAATTTGAGGGTTTATACTCTTAAACATATATTTAAAAAAACTGGAAATGGTTCTCCAGTCACAATGAGAAGGTCTTAGGCATCCATAACGCTGCTCACACCTTTGAGAACAATATGGAGAACTCCAAAACATGCAAGTTTCCTCACAATTTTGTTTCACTATTAAAGAAAATGATTTTATTAATATGTAATCTAAATATATAAAAGGCAAAGGTGACTGACTGACTGACTGACTGACTGACTGACTGATCTATCAACGCACAGCTCTAACCACTGGACCGATCGAGCTGAAATTTGGCATACAGGTAGCTGTTAGGTCGTAGGCATCCGCTAAGAAAGGATTTTGGAAAATTTCAAGCCCAAGAGGGTTAAATAGAGGGTTAATAAATCGAACCTAACGTGAGCGAAGCCGCGGGTTAAAGCTAGTTATTTAATATGCACAAAACTCCGAAAAGTTAGAAGTGCGTGCCTCGGATTCGAACCCTGGAGTTCTGGAAAATTAAGTTCCTATAAACATAATTACCCATAAATATATTTTCATTTATTTTCTTAAAAAAACTGAAAATAAATAAAACGTACCTACCTACGGAACCTTATGACAAAATAAATATTAAAATAAGGTCGTTACTTATCTTTTTGACACATTATAGTTTTAGAGAGCTTTCCTATAATCTTCTTTGTTCCGAGATGTAAGCATTAAAATGCTGTTATTTGTGGTTACAGTTTTAATAGCTACTCTATAAGGTGTGTACCTACTCTATAACATATTTTTTTTTAATAAAGTTTTATTAAAGATCGAGTATAAACAAAAGTTTATAATTGTATGGAGACCCTTTTTAATTTTTAGCTTTATTATTAATTACTAGTTGGTGCCCGCGGTTTCGATCGCGTGGAATTAGTTTTTAAAATCCCGCGGGAACTCTTTGATTTTAATTTTTTTTTTGTTCCTCTTATGTTTGCTTTTAATTTTATTCCACGCACAAGCTTTTATCATTTAAAGTAACTTACATAATACAGTTAATAAATAAATAAAACAATAAAATAATAAATCGATCTAATACATCAACGACAGAAGCAAGACAGAAGGAAGTTTAAAGTAATAGATTAGATAACAGTCACTTTCGTAATAAATTAAAAGTTTAGTCATGTAACTGTAAGAATTCAAAAGAACACCTTTTGTGAGGGAAATATTTAAAAACAGTTTATACAAATTAATATGCTTTTGATGAATTTAAATCTTTAAGAGTCTATTTCACCATGGCTAAGGATGTATTTGACAATTTGTGTGTTGTCAATCTGTCAGAACATAATTCTTTAGTTAAAATTTACTCCGCTACGATGTCTAAATATATTAAAGGCAAAGGTGACTGACTGACTGAACATATCAACGTACAGCTCAAATCACTGGATAGATCTGAAATTTGGCATACAGATAGCTATTTTACCTTTAAGGCAAGAGGCCACTTTCTAGGCAAGCCCGCTCAAACGTCCCAGACCTCATCATATTTTCAATCATTGATTGCCTTCAAGACTATCGCATAACAAAAAAAATCAAGATACTTATGACGTATGTTACAGTACACGTTAAGTAAAGACGATTACAAGCTTTCCGCTTATTTGGAGGAGATAGGAGGATATTAGACAACCTCAGGTTGCCTAATAACCTTTTTTTTAAAAAAAAAAAAAACTTATGAAAATTCAACCGCTAAGGGGAAAAATAAGGGTTTCAAAAATCAAACTTAACGTGAGCGAAGCCGCTGGAAAAGGCTAGTTAAAAAATATATAAACAAAATAAAAGTATTTTATAAAAGACCTTTCCGTAAAGACAGAGACGCATAACGTCGTATCCGATAAAAGTATACGAGATTGTGTCGGACATTTTTTTTTGGGCCTAACCGTCGGCGGAGGAATCAATTATCTTAATTGGGAGTTAGTCTAATCTTAATAAGTACTGATAACCGTCCGGGTGTAACATCATGTTTGTTATAACTTGTTTGATAATGTTCGATTGATGGTGTGGTTATTGGTGTTTCGTGAAATACTGCGGTTGTTCGTGTATTGAAATGCTACTGTGTCGTAAAAGTTTATTCATTAATTTTTCAATTTTAATTGGAGTTAGAAAAAAAAGGCTCATGTTTTATTAGATTATGATTATAGGTACGACGCGATTATACATTTTTAAGTTTGGTGTGATGTTTGACTTCCCGTTTTGAAAGCACTTTGTAAAAGTTTATTTGAATTAAAAACTGTTCTATTCTATCTTGCCTCTCTAATGTAGACGAAGATAACTCTAATCACATATCTACCTAGGTTTTTTTGATGTATAAAAATATGTGGAACCAACTTCCTGCGACAGAGTTCCCACTACATTCAAGGGGCGGACCAATAAATTCCTGAAAAGTCGGCAACGCGTTGTTGGTGCCTCAGGTGCTACAAATGTTCATGGGCGGCGGTAATCACTTAACATCGGGTGACCCTGCCTGCCTGCTCGTTCGTTCGCTAAAAAAAAAAAAATAAATAAAAAAAAAATGAAAATTGTATGTTCGAATATACCTCATAAATGTTAAAAATTGTTCGAGCAATTTCCGCCGGTTCCTTAATTTTTGATAATATTAAATATCAAAATTTATTCAGTGGGTGAACACTTACTTACTTAGATGTTGATACCTTATAAATTTGTCTTCAGGTATAGTTATTGAATTTACTAAGGTAAACAAAATGACCATAAGATTTAGCTTGTAAATAAATTGTGTATGACAATTCAAAAGATCTTGTAGGTGCAGGCACATATGAATAAATCATATTTACTTACCTATTTGGAGTTCGAAATATATTGAGGTAGGTACAACAATTTATAAGTAATTTCAATATTAGGTAGGTACGTGAACGTTAGTTAAGCTAGTCTATATAATATATTATGTATTTAGTATATTTAAATGAATCAATTGCTGTTCGTTAATCTGGTTAAAACTCAAAAACGGCAATTTGTGTGTGTGTGTGAGTGCGTGCGCGCGCGCGCGCGCGTGTGTGTGTGTGTGTGTGTGTGTGTGTGTGTATTTTTAATATTAGTACGCCAATGAGGTAGAGTTCATTTTCTTGGACACTGCATCTCCTGTAATATGACAATTTACCGTTAACAGCTCAATTTACTCGGATCCTAACTGGTTCTGCAATTGATCCACAGCTTACCTACTAGCTAGGTGATCGATATGGGTGCAAGGAACTGTACAAGGTTACTAAGCCTCCACGTGGAACATTTACATATAAACCTACCTACACCTCATTAACTGAGAATGGTATTACAGAAAATCTTTTCCTAAACAAACTAAAAAATGGCCAAATGCGAGTAGGTTCCGTACCACCATAAAATATTTAACAGCAGCTATGTTAGGTTCGAAACAAAAGTTTATGGTATGAATACCCTCTTTAATTTTTAACTTACATTTTTTATTATTTGTTGTTAAGCAATAGAAATACATATAATAATATTAATACAAAATTTGATAATAATCAATATCATCTGTTGTTAACATTTTAATTCCATTTCGTAAATATAAAAAAATAAAATATAATTTATATAAGCCGTCATTGCATGACATAGACTAAGGATTTTAGAAGTTTCTATGTAGACTCTAGAATGATGAACACATATTGAATTGAAGAAAAAGAAAATTAGGTAATTATGTATTGAAATTATGTACCTACAAAAAATCTGTCCCCTTTTTACAGTCGGTTAATAAAATGATCGATCACTTTGAAAAGTTTTTTTAATAATCACTTGTAATTAATATGTATGTAGGTAGATATATGTATGTATTATAATAAATACTTTCAACGCAAGTAATTATATTATATAAAAAAATGGTATTAGGTAGGTAGGTACAGAAGATATTTCTCGCTTACTTATCACCTTATCGATCGACATAAGTAGGAAATCATACGAAATGGACGCAATTTGCGATAAATATGTGATTTCTTTTTATTATCTGCGAATTGATTTTTTCAGTCGATGGTCAGATAGCGGCTTCAGTGGTTGTGATATGTTTATACGACCTACCGGTTTAACGCATTGGTGAGCATCTATTTTGTATTCAGCTCTTGTATAAACACTGCCACTTAAAGGATAGGCTTTGCTAGTTACCACCCTATCGTCAAAGACGTGCCCGCCAAGCGATTTAACGTTCCGGCACGATCGCGTGTAGAAACAGATTAAGGGTTTTGGGTTAAATGTACACTGCCCGCTGCTATCATAGACTGCATCGTCACTTACCATCAGGTGAGATCGTAGTCAGGGACTAACTTGTCATCGAATAAAAAAAAGGAATATTTAAGAAGTTAACAACAACTCGTCTAGTGCGAACAATTGGGTACCTATTTGATTGTTGATTAAATGCGGATATTCATTAATTACAATCGAAAATGTAGGTAAGAATAACATTTGTAAAAACAGAAAATAAATCGGTCGAAAAACAAATAAGTTGTATCTATCTCTTTCTAAAACGTGTATGGAGAGTGTATGGAGCTACTGAATTGTGACGGCATATTGCGATAGCACTCTTTTTTTCAGGAAACTTAAAAGCTCTAATTTTGAGAATAGTTAAGATATTTAAAAAAAATGACATTGTGTTATAATACCTATTCAAAACCTTTATTTTAAGTATATACAAAATACAAAAAATTTTGTCATACCCAATTGTTTCATTCAGTCTAGCAGAATTAATGTTACCCAAATACTGCATTTTTGCCTGATTTATGAATATATTCATTCTTTTATTCATTTATTTGTACATATCGCTGGTCCACTTTACTGGGCACTTGTATTGAATAAGAAAGGTTTAGGCCATTATTGTACCACACGGATCAAGTGTGGATTGGCAGACTCAAGCACGCATTCAACGTTTGCATAAAATTTATATTATGTAATATTAGGTATTAAAACCTGTTTCTAATTTTAATTTGTTTAATGATTTCGTGAATGTTGATCACTGATCTAGAATCTAGATCACAGATCTAATCCCCATCTTAATCAAATTCCGGTAGCCGAGATTTAATTTTAATATTTAGTTGCTCAACTTATCGAAAACTAAAGTTTTATCAAAACGCCTTTTTTACAATGTTTTGATGATCATGAAAAAGAAAACGAAGATATTGAAGTACAAAATTCATCACAGTTTTGAAGTTCCACACACACTTGTATAGTTCCAGCCACAAGAGCTATTTATAATGATCCCATTTTGTTTTATCGTTGCATATTGTTACGTTAATGTACAATACACTTGACTGTTATCTAGTAGGCACCTACCTTGAATGGTCTAAGCTACTGTACCTACTACTTACTGTATCTTCATATTTTGCTATGTGCACAAAAATATATCTCGATAGAACGGAATCTTACTCTGCATGTATATATGATATTTATTATATTTATTATTGGATGTATGATAGTTTTTAAGGTATAGTAGCGAATTGGAATTTTTTGTCCTGTAAGGCTAATGTAAGAGTAAATAATAAAAAAAAAAATGTCAATCTTACAGTTTGTCATTAAAATTGTATTTAAATTACACAAAAAAGAAGCACGTAAAGTTTGCAGCTTTACGTTAACGGCATAAATAAATTACTTTAAGAAATTCAGGAAAAGAGTAGGTATGTAGCATTTCGTGAGTGAAATATTTTGAAGTGTATTTTGCAAGGGATTTAGAATAAGTAGTTGAATTGGCAGTGATTTGAATCGTTCATTACGTATCGTGCCGTATTAATTTGGACATTAGCTTCGATACAATCTATAAGTAGATTTTATCGAATCGGATTTCTGGCTTATCTTATCTTAAGACAAATAAATTAATAGAGGTGAGCGTAAGTGCCAGTAATCGTTTAATTTTACAATTATCAGGCGGATACGGTAATATATTTAGGTAGTTTTTTTTTTTTTTTTAAATATTTTTGAATGGTTTTCAAACGTCGATTTTACGCCTCTAATGCCGAGATCTATAGAGCGTGCTCTAACTCAGTTCAGACTTAAGATAGAGGTTAAAACGAGACATAAATATGCTCTGACATAAATCTGTCTCATTTTAACTCTGTCTTGAGTTTGAGTTGAGTGAGAGTCCGGTTTATAGATTCGACTAGCTTATGCCCCCGCGACTTCGTCCGCGTGGAATTAGATTTTGGGGTGGAATTTTCAAAAACTGTGATACACGTACTTCTTTATTTTTAACTGAAAGCTCAAATACCAACTTTGATGGAAACAGCTTGAAAAATGACGGACTTTCATATAAACTTCCATCCCTATTTAAACCCCTTAGGGGTGGAATTTCCAATAATCCTTTCTTAGTGTGCGCCTACGTCATAAAAGGAACCAACTGTAAAAATTTCAAGTTTCTAACTTCAGTAGTTTAGGCTGTGCGTTGATATCTCAGTCAGTCAGTCAGTCAGGACTTTGAATTTTATATATATATAGATTTCGGCCTTAGTGCCGATTTCACCAACGTCTAGTGAGTTTAACCGAGAAATTAGTTGCGCGTTTTGACAGTTTTTGTACTGAAAATTTGCCAAAATATCAACGCTCGGATAAAAATTATTTTCACGTCTGTGAAATTGACCATAAGAAAAAACCTGTTTAGGTAAATTTATTTTCATTAGTTCTGTGATGATATTTTTTTTTATTTCATAGGTATGTTCCAAAAATTTAAAAGTAGACATTGAAAACTTTTTATGTCTTTAACATTGCTAACTCTGGAATGCTTGCAGTTGAAAAAAGATGAAAGTCTAAAATATTTTTGCACTATTTCTATTACACATTTAGTTAGATGGTAGGATTGATTGGCATTTCACACTTATTTCGACCGTTCCATAGAACAAAGTTTCATTTGCTAAATTCATAACTTGAGATTTGAGCCTTGCAGATGAGACTTTTAAGGCTCAAATTTCAAGTTGTGAATTTAGCAGATGAGACTTTGTTTTACGGAACGGTCGATTTATAAGTTTTTTTTAAAGTCCAATGCATGAAGTGACTACCTTATACTAACTTACAGATCCTTTGTTATACAACATTAACAATGGGAACTAAACAACAATTTATATAAAATGTAACAAATTCTTCGATGGACAACCCAGCTTAGGTATAGATACAAGAAGTTGAATAAATAAATGGTTATTTATTCGCGAGGCGTCCCAGTACACATACTACGCGTTATTTCAGAGAATACAGTCTTAATATAAGGTATTCTGGGTATTCTATACATGACACGCTGTTACAAAGAATGTGCCTTTATTTAAATAGAATGTGAATAAGTGTATCAGAGATTTGGTTTATTGCTAGAGACAGTGATGTCGTGCGAAACGGCCTCAAGAACAAATAATCTTATTTCGTAGCCGGTTACGAAACAGTTACGAACCCGGATAAAATATTCTTAATTAATAACCGGTTATGAAAAGACGAATTATTTTTCATATTTCGTAGCTGGTTGGATAATGAATAAATCGGGAATTTTCTTTTTACATATTTATAAATTAAAAAAAAAAAATACTTTGAAACTTAGTGGGGGCTGTTTTTGGCGTATAAGGGCCATTATGTATTATAGGCATCGATATTTATTAGAACTCTTTGTCTCGTCTATGCAACAAAGACCAAAAAGATTAATTTTATTTTTCACTATTTAGTTGCTCTTCTTGTCTAAAGCTTTTAATGTTTTATAAAAAAAAACTAGCTGATGTCCGCGACTTCGTTCGCGTGGATTTAGTTTTAAAATCCCGCGGGAACTGCTTGATTTTCCGGGATAAAAAGTAGCCTATGCCATTCTCCAGGTCCTAAACTATACCCGTGCAAAAAATTACGTCGATCCTTAGCTTTGTTGCAGCGGGATTGAAGGACAAACCAACAAACAAACACACTTTCGCATTTATATTGTTAAAAAAATGTGTAAATAAAATAAAATTCGTGTCTATGATTCAATGTAGAGATATGTTTAGTGAGTATGGTAGTAATAAAAATCAGTGCTCGGTTGGCTAACAACGCTTAATGCGCGGCTGCTGGTTATCGCAGCCGTATCAAGTGTTGTTTGGTATATCAGTTAATCAAATTGGGAGCGTATATCGATATCACGGACGTCTTTTGATAGCACACCATTTTTATCTTAATTGATTGTCTCTTTTTTGACATAATACCGACTTATTATTTATTTTTACTGATTTTTTTTTCTTTGATGTTGCAAATGTTGCCCGCGCGTACGCAGACACGTGTCGGGTTTTATTACCCGACTGCGGTAAAGGAGGGGTTATGATTTTAGAACTCTATGTACAAGTAGGTACAGTAATGAACCACTTAGGTCAAAGACATATTGAGATTCTTACAATAATTGATTTTATTAGAATGTGCGAGAGAGAGGGAATCCGGCATAGCGAGCATGGGCGGAAGAAATTTTATCCCCGGGGAAAGGAATGTTTATCTCCTCGCTCAGTTTTATCCACCTCCCGAACATGAGCAAAACGGTGAAAATAATATCCACAGTGGATATTCTTATAGGAATATACTTTTCCTTTCCCCTGTCGCCATGCTTTAGCATAGGGAGAAGATAATTTTATCCCTTGTCAGTGAATAAAATCGGGGGATAAAACTTTTGTCTCCTCCCCATGCTAACCCTGCAGGGGTAACCAGGTACATTTGACGATTCGAAAGCACTTTGTTAAACTTAATTTGAATAAAAAAATATTTTACTCTATTCTATTCTAAAAATGATAAACGTAAACTGGCACCTAAACGCTGTCCGTCTTTGCAGATACGGGTACGGATCGGTGGAGTGTCGCGCGTGTGAGGTCGCCCCGCGATGTCAAGCCTCCCGGCCGGCACTCAGTGACTGGGTCGACGGTACTGCGGCGTTGTCGGCTCGCTACTCCTCATCGCTTGACTCTTGAAATGCGGATAGGGGTGCGGACTTAAAGTGCGTGCGTAAAAAGCGATGCATGGTTTGTGAGGTCGGAGCGGCGGTCATGGACATGAGCGAGGGCGGAGCGGGCGCGGGGGCGGGCGGCGCGCTGCAGCAGCGCTGGTACGACAGCCGCGTCAACGGCAGCCCGGCCGGCGGCGACGTCGGCGAGACCAACGGCGACGGCTTCTTCCACTCGCCGCTGGAGGGCGGCCACCACAGTCGCGCCCGCTACTACCACCAGCAGATGCACGCCCCTTACTCGCCGGCGGTCGGCTCTCACGGTAAGTTCTTCTTACTATTTTCTACTAGCTCTTTGTCTCGCCTATGCAACAAAGACCAAAAAAACTAGCTGATGCCCGCGACTTCGTCCGCGTGGATTTAGTTTTTAAAATCCTGCAGGAACTAGTGTATGTCACTCTCCAGGTCCTCAACTAAATACATGCAAAAAATCACGTCGATCCGTTACTCTGTTCCGTGTTTGTAGCGTGATTGAAGAACAAACCAACTAACAAACACTTTCGCATTCATAATATAAGTAGGATAGTAGAAAGTAGGATTTCCACATATAGCTATAGGTACTCGTATAGGTAATACCTATTGATTATTGCGCATGAAATTGGCGGTCAGTAGTCGCAAACTTTCAGTCCCGTCAGTCCCGTGGATCCCGCGTGGAATGCGCGTGGATGATCCCGCATCACTGATCCAGCAAAATTCAAGCGGGATTGAATTCCCTACTACTGATTGATTGAAATGTCCCTGCTGCGGTGTGGTACGGGTGACAGTTAAGAGCCTCGTACACAATGGTCACTTGGCCTATATTCGTCGCATTCGACCTACGCTTTCTGACTTTTAATATTATTTTGATTTGGGATGAATTAAGTTTAAACGACTCAATTTTGCGCTTCTCTTAACTTTTATTGTACTCGTAGTTAACAGTAGACTAATTTAAGTTTTATTGTTTTGGTTATCTACTGATTAAAATTAGGTACCTATATATTTTTTAAATTATTATAATAGAAATCATGTCGTTCTATTTTCTTTGATATTGGATTAATAGTGAGTAGATTCGATGTAGAATAAGTATCACCGTTGCATACCTTTACAGTACATAACGATCTTTCTAAATAGTCGAATGAGTTCGCCAGCAATTGGGCCATTGTCTATTAGAGTCTTGAATTACGTACTTACATCAATTGTCACCACTTCTGCAGGGTGAGCATGGGCAGAAGGGTGAGCTTGGGCAGGAGACAAAAAATGTATCCCCGATTTTATTCACTGTAATGAGATAAAATTATTTTCTCCCTACTCTAAAGCAAGGCGACAGGGGAAAGGAGAAGTATATTCCTATAATTATATCCACTGTGGATATTATTTCCACCGTTTTGCCCATGCTCGTCGGGTGGATAAAACTGAGCGAGGAGATAAACATTTTATCCTTTGCCCGTGGATAATATGACGTCTGTCGATGATCACCCTGCTACGCCAAGCAGCTCCAAGTAGGTCTCCAATATGTATTATGAAATTATTATGGTTATAATTGACGCAATGCGCAACAACTAAAACACGTGCATAGGTATAAGCAATCCTGAAAAGAGCAACTGCTGAGTTTCTTGTCGGCTCTTCTCAGCACAATCTGCATTCCGAACCGGTGATTGAGTCTTGACTCTTGACGTATCATAAGAGCCACGGATGCCCTACATGAAATAATGAATGATTTTGAGTTATGATTTTCTTATTAAGGCATTGTATTTATGGTATTTGTTACTTTTGAAATCTTAAAACTTGGAGTCATAGATTAATGCTTGCGGAGTTTTAATTTAAAACGGTACCAACTTAATTTGTTCGTAGGCACTATCCCACATTTTTCTACGTTAATTCGCATAACGGATAACTTTCAAACTAGTAGCGTGACGTGCAACAATAAATCTAGTAAATTGAGTAATTTTGAAGAATTTAATTGTTAATAAAACATGATGTCTTTTTTGTCTAATTTAGGAGTAAAAATAGCCTATTCGTAGAATCATAAATAACATCAATTGAGAGCAACACAGAGAAACTCAGCATAAGTTGAGAGTCATAACAATTAAGTATGCTAAAAGCGCGGAGGAAACTGTCAGCATTAAAGCCGAATTGCGGACCGGTATGGGACGGCAGCCATCCGCCAAACGTTATCGTGCATCAGACGATATCTCCCAAAAACTCCACAATTAATTCACCGGCATTCGGCCAGTCAAAATCGCCATTCTGTGAGGTGACAGCTTAGGTAAACACGATCTAAAATGGGCCTCGACCGTAAAAGAAAAAATCGCTCCGTACTTTTCGTTTTTGTCTTTTGAGGTTTAAATTTTATGGCCGCTATAAAGTTTTTCGTGGAGACAGGTGGCTCTTTTTTATAAATTAACTACTCATCCGAACACGGACGAAACACCGTCCACAGCTCGGTCCTTAAAGGCTAGATTGGCATGTGCCCTATGCTCTTTAATTTATTAAGCGGTGCGTCGGTAGTGATGTGACACTTAAGAAACTGTGTCACTTCGTGGAATCGGAACTCGGAATCGATTTCGTCGCGTTCACAGCAGTAATGCCCCATACTTTATGTCCGCGCTCGCCCAACAAAAATTTTAGCTTGTTTGTAAGCCCAGTCTCTTATCGTGTTATGTCCGTACCCAGGACGCGGCTTCTTGTCGCTTGTGATTATATCTAAATTTGGTAAATTCATTTGTCGACGGCCGACTCGATCGGGTACCTACTATAAAATTACGTAAAACATTGATCCCCATCTCCTTACGCGTTGTTCATTTACGCCACTGAAAACTGGAAAGAACTGTTCTCGTTTGAAAACTCTATTGAATTTCACTTAACGCTTCCGAGAGGTTTTGTTGTTTTATTTATGTGCGCTTTGTGCTGTCCTCTTTGAGGCCGTTGAAAAAGGTAATAAAACATATTTTTAAGTTGACTGAGGTGCGTAAAGTATAAACTCGGAGCGATGACAACGCGGATCGTTTTCACTTAACATTTTACGAGCGGGATCGCGCTCTCTACCTCGCGACCGCCGCATAATCGTTTTAACTTTCTTTATACTTGTTGTTCTTTATCAACCGATAGACGTCCACAGCTGGACAAAGGTATCTTGCATGGAATTCCATAGGCCTCGGTCTTGCGCCACCTGAATCCAGCGGCTCTCTGTGACTTGTTTCATGTCGTCGTCCATCTAGTGAGGGGTCTGCCAACTGCGCTTCCCGGGACGAAGTCGCCAATCCAGCACCTTGGGTGTCAGTGGTTCATAAAAAAATATCATTTAAAGATGTGATAAGATTCCAAAGGTAATGATTGTGCTGTGTTCAATCACAACAAACTCCCAACCATCAACAACCGTTCCGTAGAGCAAAGTCTCATCTGCTAAATTCACAACGTGAAATTTGAGTCTTAAAAGTCACATCTGCAAGGCTTAAATCTCTAGTTATAAATTTAGTAGATGAGATTTTGTTTCCGGAACGGTCGAAATAGGCAAATTTGTATGAACGTAATATTTTTTTCTGATTTTTTAAAGTTGCGGTAGAGTCATTGACCCTTCAAAAATTAAAATAAGTAGCCATTCCAATAAATCTGGCCACCTCGAGCTGCATTTCATATCCCAGTCTAAAATTTTTAATTGATACAGACATAAATGGAAATTTTAGAAGTTGGGCACGCAATTTTAATTTGAAAAATATCTCTACTTAGTAATGGCTGAGTTGTAACCTGATACAGGGCTCTCGATTTGACGCTCATCCAATAATTTATAGTTTGGTGACGCGATTGATGGCGCGGATAAAATTATTTATCACACGGCGAACGAGATTCACGACTACACTGTGGAGTTCTTGGAACGTGAAATACTATCTAAGCTCATTTAATGTAGGTAAACCTAGTTATATTGAAATTAGAAATACCTTCCGAAAGTTAGGCGCCTCCCTAACGCTAGTTACCTCTTCAATCTCTATTACATAGTGGACATCAGGTCAGCAGTTCAGTTATCTTATTCTTCTTCGCTATGTATCTCTTCAATCTCCATTACATACTGAACGTCAGGTCAGCAGTTCAGTTATATTATTCTTCCTCGCTGTGTATTTCTTCAACCTCCATTACATACTGAACGTCAGGTCAGCAGGTCCGTTATATTTTTCTTCATCTCCATGTACCTCTTTTTCTCCATTATATCTGTATGTTAGATCAGCGGTTCAGTTATCTTTTTCTTTTTTGCCATGTACCTCTTCAATCTCATACATACTGGACGTCAGGTCAGCAGTTCAGTTATATTATTCTTCCTCGCTGTTCAGTTATATTTTCTTCAACCTCCATTACATATTGGACGTCAGTTCAGCAGTTCAATTACCTTTTTCGTCGTCTCCATGTACCTCTTTTTCTCCATTATATATGTACGTCAGGTCAGCAATTCAGTTAACTTTTTCTTCTGTGCCATGCACCTCTTCAATCTCCATTACATAGGTAGGTACTGGACGTCAGGTCAGCAGTTCAGTTATCTTATTTTTCTTCGCAATGTAACAAGGGTCATATCCAAAAAGCAAATCTGTGCAAAGGGAGATTTACTTTGTTTTGTCAAAATCCTCACTTACTAACTAATCTGTTGTCCTTACCTGCCTACCCATCATGTTTCATGCAAATAAACCCTTGGTTATCTCCTGGTATGTTCTAAGTAGGTATAACATGTAGGAATGTGATGCCAAACCACATTCTCTTGACTCCTCGCGTTATGAGTTCTGGGTGTATCAATAAATTCTAGCCTTAGGTAGGGTAACCATTTGTTTCGCTTTACCAGAACATATTAAATGCTTTTGAGTTGATCGACGGTCGTGCCACAACGTGAGCCGCAAAAAGCGTAGGAGCCGACGCTACTAGCTACATTCAGTTCACATCACACAGATACACACACATCGAAAAAACTAAAATGACCCAGTCTGGACAAACTGAAATATGCGCCTCACGTCATTTTCGCTTTTCCCTTAAAAAGCGTCATTCTCTAATTTGATCCATAAGGCTTTATTTGTAGTAAGGTTTCCTTAAGTTTCTTTTCTTCTTTTTTATCAAATTCTGCGAAATATAAATGCGAAAGTGTGTTTGTTTGTTTGTTCGTTTGTCCTGCAATAACGCTGCAACAGAGCTACGGATCGACGTGATTTTTTGCATGGGTATACCTAGTTGAGGACCTGGAAAGTAACATAGGCTACTTTTATCCCGGAAAATTTAAAAACCCGCGAGATTTTAAAAATTAAATCCACGCGGATGAACTCGCAGGCATCAGCTATACCTAATAATATTTTACTCTCTGAATACTATCTAATTTCGTACGTACACTGTGTTATGGGATAATTCTATCCTTTGTGTGTTGTATTCTGCATTTTGTAGTCCATTTATTTTAAAACTGAATTACTAGTAGGATAGGTAGGTACGAGTAGGGCAAACATCGCAGTATTTTAAGCGGAGACTTGTCCGGGAAAAAACAAGCTACATGGCAGCCCTAGCAGTCCATCTGCCAACTGGTTGGGCATCCTTGTCTTTTTGCGTCCAATCCCTTAACAGGCTAGATTTTTTCCAATTACTCAGTCTGGTGAAGTAAATGAATATGAAAGTGGCGGCTTGATCACTATACCAATTAAATTGAGTAAACATTCCTTTTGCTCAAATGTGCTCTACCGCCCGTCGCTCTCTCGTCTCACACACCTCACACACCTTACACACCTTACACACCTCACCCGCAGGTACGACTTCGCGGACCCATTAGTCTTATTGTTTCCCTCACTCCTTTTATTTCGTCTGGCGAATACGGGAGATATGTTTTCAGACTCTACCCGATGATTTCTACTAGGAATTTAACTGCAATGATTTCTACTAAGGATGAGTTAGGTAGGTATATACTCACAAAACAACTTCATTGTCAAATGATAAAGACTTACTTAGTGAATAATAGCTATTTTTGACATCTTAAACAGATCATAACTGAGATAAAAGATTGTCTTACTTATTATTTACTACCATATGTCTTTATCGTAGGTTTTCTTCTGTTTTTCCGGAATAAAAAGTAGCCTCAAGAATTCTCAAAGTTCTCAACTATGCCCATGCAAAAAATCACGTCGATCCGTTGCTGCGTGATTGAAGGACAAACCAAGAAATCAATACACTTAATTGTATATTTTTATTTAAGTATAATTAGATAGATAATATGTTCAATCTAGATATAAAGTTCTCATGTCTATCTAGGTAGATACTTTACTTTACTAGGTAGATATTCATTTAATGTCATACATAAAAATAATCTCTATGACATTAAAAGTTTCACCATAATGTGCCTTGTGCTAAAGAGCAGAGCAATGTCATCAGGCGAATCAAAAATCATTTGCAAAAAAAGTGTGCCCGTTGCATCGGTAAATAAGTGGTTATTGTGCGAAGGTTTTCAATTTTTTTTAATGAAGCAACGTAGAGATATGGCTCCCTCTGTTGTTTTATTACACGTGAGCGATAATGACAGGTTTCTAGCCGCTCATTACGCGGTGACTACATTAATTTCTTTTGCAATTTAGCGATGAATGAGCGCCGCAAAAAATCTGTGCGTGCATTTTCCCTAATGTGCTGTACGTCTTACTTGTCAATTGTCCGTGTGTGTGTCCCTGCGTGTTTGTGTGCGTCTGTAAAAATGCGTGTGTGTGTGAGACGCGCCCCGCAGATTGGCGCAATTAGCCGCGGGGGGCGGGGCCTGCGCCTGCGCAGCGACATCTCCTCCCCGCACGCACACGCGCGCATTTGCCACAAAATAATGATGCCACGAAACATTAATTATTTCCCTCTATTCCCGGCCACATTAGCGGGCACTCGTTGCGAAAATTCAAAGTAAATTACTTTTATTTGAAGCGGCGAGATGACATGTTACATTATAATTGCTTTGACGCGGCCGAAGTGAATTATTTAATACAACAAACGTCAACTCAATAAGTTGACGTTTGTGTATTAGTGGCACAGATTAGGAAAGTGATTAGCCGTAATGGTCATGTACAAGGCATGTCAACTCCTAGTTCAAGAAGATTATGCAGACAAAAAACACAAGGCATGTGTTTAATTAGGTACTTAGCTAAAAATATGCCAACTACCTACCTAACATGTTACCTAAACTAACTTAATAGGTTACTAGGTAGGTACATATATTTCAAGTTTCATACCAGCTGGTTTAATTTCTTACTAAAAAGGTACCAACTTAGTAGGTACCTACATACTTAATTAGGTACGGTATTAAAACTATTAAGTAACCTATAGAAAAAAGAAAAAGGTAGGTACTTAACCACCGAGGTATAGGTACCTACGCATGAACATAGAATTTTGTAAAAAAGTTTAGTTTGTTTACCTACTTAATTAAAAACCCAAGAAGAACTTTCTAGGATAAGAGTTGTTTAGATAACTCCTAACTCTAAAAATTTTCAAAGCATGTTTCAATAAACACGTGAAGGCATTTTTTCCAAAAATACAAACAGACACTTAATTTTATTTAATACCAGCACTGGTAGCATGGGCGGGAGAAATTTTATCCCCGGGAAAAGGATAAAACGTTTATCCCCTCGCTTAACTTTATCCACCCGTCGAGCATGGGCACAGCGGTGGAAATAACACTCAGTGGATATACCTACCTACTTATAGAATATACATCGCCTTCTCCTCTGTCGCCATGCTGTAGCATTAGGAAAAAGATAATTTTATCCCCTGTCAGTGGATAAAATCGGGGGATAAAACTTTTATCTCCTGCCCATGCTACCAGTGCAGTTGATGCCCGCAACTTCGTTCGTGTAGACTCACCAATCTATATCTATCTTTTCTTTGGTCTTCCTCTACACTAAGTAGGCACGAGTCGGTATTTTTTTAAAGAATACCTATTAGCCAAGGTGAACTTGATTAGGTAATATTATGCTCTCCCCTCCAAATAAGCAGAAAGCTTGTGTCAGGAGTGGGTACGACAATAGTGCAATGGTTTTTTGACGATCTCCCTGCAGTGGTGAGCGTTGTGCCCTTATTACTGGGAGGTCTCAGGTTCGGTTCCCGGCGGAGACAATTTGGGAATTTATAATTTCTGAATTGTCTCTGGTAGCGTTGCCAGACGTCCCGTATTTTAGGCATAGTTTAAAATGTCCCGGCGGGACTGACTATGTATTTGAACCGTACTTTGTTTTTCATTATGAAATCGATCCAAGTAACTTCACATACGCAACGTTCATAAAAAAGCGAGTTGATGACCGTTTTTAATTACGATTATAATTGTATTGATTTTTACAGATATGTTAAAATGAATAAAGATATGTCAAAACTGACTCGATCCTCGGAAAAATATCAAAAAATAAAATAAAAAATGACACACAATAATTTTTTTTTATTTGTCCCGGGTAACAAACTGAAATCCCGTCTTTTTTGCCCATTTAACCATTTGTCTGGCTGAAAAAAAAATCTGGCAACCCTAGTCTCTGGTCTGGTTTGGCTGTGGCTAGTTACCACCCTACCGTCAAAGACGTGCCGCCGAGCGATTTAGCGTTCCGGCACGATGGCGTGTAGAAACAGATTAGGGGTTTGGGTTGAATGTACACTGTCATACCCCTTCCAAGTTAGCTCGCTACCCTCTTAGACCGCATCGTCACTTACCATCGGGTATAAGATCGCAGTCATGGGCTATCTTGTCATTGAATAAAAAAAATCAGTTAGGGATCGACCCGTGGAAAGTAGTTTAGTTTTCAGTATAAATTATTTAGAGATCGCGTGCCATCCCTGAAACGCATATAAAATGTGTGCTTTCAAGTGTGGAGTAATAGCGTCGCGCTGTTCGGAAATGGAATATTGGCTCAAACTTTCCAGACAGTCGCGATTCACTCGCGAATTTCAGCCAATATGTGTGAGTTTCTTGTTTGATTGGATAACATAGCTTACATACATGCGGTGGTGTATTTTATTTGAACTTTGTTTAGCAAAAAGCTTGCGTCCCCGACTCGCCACCTTGGGTATAACTCTGTTTTTTTTTTGGAATATAACGTAACTTATGTCACTCTCCAATTCCTCAACTATAGCCATGCAAAAAATCACGTCAATAAGTTGCTTTATTACTATACTAGCTTTAACCCGCGGCTTCGCTCACGTTAGGTTCGATTTTTCAACCCCCTATTTAACCCTCTTGGGGTTGAAATTTTCCAAAATCCTTTCTTAGCGGATGCCTACGTCCTAACAGCTATCTGTATGCCAAATTTCAGCTCGATCGGTCCAGTGGTTAGAGCTGTGCGTTGATAGATCAGCCAGTCAGTCAGTCAGACAGTCAGTCAGTCACCTTTGCCTTTTATATATTTAGACGAAGGACAAAACAATACACGTTAGCATTCATAATATTAGGAAGAATAACTTGTAGTAACTATCTATAAGCCAAAGTAGTTTTAACAGCAAGTTGCACATGAAGTGGTTATCTCAGTAAAAATAATATCACAGTTTTTTTTTCACAAATAAAAACTACTTTGCGATTAAGAATGAACTAAATGATCGGCAGTGCTAGAACTAAACAATGGGTACCGAGTGTCCACCTAATGGGAGGGAAATATCGAAACATACAACATAGCTTCGGAAGTTTCAAGATTAATTAAGTCAAGAACCGTTATTCATTAGAGCTGGCGTTTATTGGCCGTCACAATACATTTAACAAGCGGCCGCTTTTTGTGTTTTTTATTAAGTTCTGGACAGACACGACGCGCGGCGGCAGCGACGAACAGCAGCTCCTAGAGGTCTGTATTGTAGTCATTTCTTCAATTAGTAAGTTCCCCGCCCATTGACATTTCAGCTTCGTGATCCGTTGAGCTATGTCGGATACAGCTCTGGTTCTTCTGTGGCATTCCTCATGTTAGATTTGATCGCGTAGCGTAGAGAATCAACGAGCAGAGCTTTCTCCAATAATCTACGGCTAATTGCTAGCGAAGTTTGTACGGTATAAAATCCTTTTCTAAATATACGAAAGGAAAAGATGACTAACTGACTGACTGATTGACTGACCGACTGATCAATCAACGCACAGCTCAAACTACTGGACGGATCGAGCTGAAATCTGGCATAATGATAGCTATAATGACGTAGGCATCCGCTAGGAAAGAATTTTTGAAAATTCGACCCTTACGCGATTAAAATAGGGGGTTGAAAAATCTAATTTAACGTAGCAAAAGCCGCTGGCAAAAGCTGGTTTTATAAGAAGTCAAACGAGATCTCTTGCACTCCGGTTCGCACTTTAAAATATCTTTATAAACTGTTCTTTGTGATAAAACTTTTATTAGCTGTTTTGAAGTCGCCGTGGTCACGCGACGCTGCCGTCACGCTTTCTTTATGTTCAGGCCTTAAAAATTAAGCCAGACCAAGTTGTATGTAAATGTTGAGTCACGTACGAGTAGGTTAAAAACCCTTGGCCTTAGCCGTTACTCGGAGTTTTCGTGTTACTTTCGGGTTAATTCTTCCAAATTAACCTGTTTCATAAATATTTACAATCACTTAATTGTAGCCACCAATATAATTGCCTAATTTTTTAACTGTCATATTTCTTGGTCGTTCTTGGGATCTTTATTACCAACTTATTAGTAAGTTAAGTAATCTAAAAATGTTCTTTGCTGCTATTAATTCATGCATTATCCTTATTCCGATATTAAATTATTTTTTTGTTGGTTTATTGATGTGTTCTTGAAAAAGAGTGACATAGGGTACTTTTTTCCCAAAAAACAAAGGGTTCAAAATTTTTAAAAACTTCATACGGACGAATTCGCGGTACAAGGTAGTAAATTATAATGGGTTAAATTAGATTGCTGCAGCAACGCAGCTTTTAGAAGCTTGGAAATGAAAATCAATCTTATTTTTTATAATATAAATAGGTATTAGCAAAAACTACAAATTAAAGAAATCTTCTAAGGATGTATGAAATTGTGCTTTTAAATTACTCGCATTATTACATTACGTTGCAAATTATATCGAAGCAGCTGACTTATTTGAAAGTCATTCGGAATTCTTGTTGTTGCTAATAAAGTCCATAAATTATAATTTAAATACCTGATTAAGATCTACTACTAAATCATAGGTACCTACGTTTATATTAGACCAGACATCATAAAATCAGTCATTGCATTCGTAATAGCAGGAGAGCTAGTAGGAAAAAACCCTGTCTCATCAAAAACATAAATGTGAAAATGAGAGCCAAGTTTAATATGAAGACCATGGGTGGTTGTAGACTTCGCCGACAAAAGAATTACGATCTTAATACCAAGTTCTGTAGATAATCCTGAAATTTATTTTTAAGAACATACAACATTCTTCACTACATAGTATAAAACAAAGTCGCTTTTTCTGTCCCTATGTACGCTTAAATTTTTAAAACTACGCAACGGATTTTGATGCTGTTTTTTTTAATAGATAGAGTGATTGAAGAGGAAGGTTTATATGTATAATAACATCCATTTACAGTTAATGACATAGGCTATATATTTTATACCCGTGCGAAGCCGGAGCGGGCCGCTAGTAAAATATAAATTCAAAATACAATTTCTTGTTTTTTTCTGCTAGAACAATGTTTGCTATTTAAAAATATAATTTCTTGAACAGTAGAATTATTTACAAAAAGCAGATTACTTAGGATAAATTGAAGCTCCATATTCAATTTTGAGATTCAGATTCAACTGCCCAATTTTTCATTTCGAAATATCAAAAATTACTCAACCAGCTAGCTCTTAGAGCATTTAAAATTTATAAATATGCTTAGTTTACCTTATGGCCATTGCTTATGGCCGATAGCTCGCATGTCACGTTTCGTGTGACGCAAATGAGAAACAAGTTCCATTTTCTGGCATAAACATAGTTGTTGCTTACAATTAGAAAAATCGATCCCCGGCCCGAACGCGAACAAATAGTGGAATGGAGCGTTTAATTTTATTGCCTCTACAAAACACTTGCAAACATGCAGACGGTTAAGTTTAGAATGTCTGAAAAGTCCGCGACAGAAGTGTCTGACACACTACACAGTGTGTTACATACTGTAATACCTCATAGTATGTATAGTGTTTGTAATAAAAAACCAAAGGCGAGTCGAACCATCATACAAAAATTTCAAGCTTTTACTAAGGTCGCGCAACATTGTATGGAATTAATCTACCTAAAACTCTTTAAAATTTAACTTTTTTGTTTTTTTAATATTTGTTGTTTTGCCCATGGTAAATTCCATTTTTCAAGTCCCTATTTTACTCCCTTAGGGGTTGAATTTTCCTTTCCTGAAAATCCTTTCTTAACGGATGTCTACGTCATAATAGCTATCTTATGCACAAACAGCTTGATGTGTCCTGCGGTTTGAGCTGTGCGTTGATAGATCAGTAAGTCAGTCAGTCAGTTAGTCAGTCACCTTTTCGTTTTATATATTTAGAAGATGAAAGGGAAAGTCAGACGCGAGTGTGCGCAGACCATTGTTCAAGCTTGCCCTCGTCGATCGATATCGCGTCTAAACACGGGACGAGTTGACCTAATTAGTAAACTTTTAATGCTGACTGATTTGACCTTACTAAAGTTTTTATAGTAGCCTCGAACACGCGGTAGTTTAAAACAATTTAGTTTTCGTATCCTCGAAACCAACCAAAGACCAAACGTCTTCGAACAGCGGGAGTTGCCGAAACATGGTCGCGAACTATGAGCCTCATAAGAAAGTTCAGAATATTCAGCGGGTGATGTAGTGAGCTACGCTCGGAGTATCATGGGGAATTATCCGTAGAAATACCAGCACTGGTAGCATGGGCAGGAGATAAAAGTTTTATCCCCCGATTTTATCCACTGACAGGGGATAAAATTATCTTTTCCCTATGCATAGCGACAGAGAGAAGGCGATGTATATTTCTATAAGTATATCCACTGAGTGTTATTTCCACCGCTGTGCCCATGCTCGACGGGTGGATAAAGCTAAGCGAGGGGATAAACGTTTTGTCCTTTTCCCGGGGATAAAATTTCTCCCGCCCATGCTACCAGGGCAGAGTTAGAATATGTAGGAGGTCGGAAATCAGTTCTACGTGCTCTTCGTGGCAAGGGGGTGACACACCGAAAACTTCCTAACTCTGTTACTAGGTACTGAACATTTCTTAGCAGAAAAATCCAATACAAATGTACCTATTGGCCCGATCTGGGAATCGAACGAAGATCCACAGTGGAACATGCTAACCACTAGACTAAAGGCGAACTAGTTAAGTTATTCTGCTATGTAGGCCTACCTACCTATCTATAAATACCTAACTCTGTATTCACGTGCACTCGGCTCATCTTATTAAAAGCTAATTAACGAAGTTGCTGACGTCACGACAATAATGTTTAATACAATGGGTACACAGCTCCCCAGCGGGTTTTTTTTATAATCGGTCATTATTAAGTTGGTGCACTGATTCTCAAAGTGCAAACTCGGCACGCGGGGAATGTAAGATAACAGAATCACGTTTATCCGTTGGTTCAACACATACCTACCTATAAGCACAAATAATACATAGGAATTCCGTGGCGGCACCCGAATTAGGATCCTGGCTGAAAATCAGCGCTGAATGCTCTTGTGCAAGTATAAAGCATACAGCATTTTGCTGAGTTGGGACCTTCCTTCCGGGTTGTGCCACACATGACTTAGTTGTTCCGGCGCTTCTTCTGCTTGACGCCTTTGTCTTTAATGCTCAAGTGGTGGAGGCGCCGGGACAACCTAATCTAGGTATATCTATTGGGTTGTTGTAAAAATCGAGATATTATAATTTCATTAGAGGTAATCATTATTTTCATACAATAACTTAGTTACATTATAATTTCACTTATAGTTCTTGCAATTGACGAGGGCGCGTGACTCATGTTTGTGTGTGTGTCGTATAAGTGGGAGCGAGAGTTTGCTCGCGCCTGTCCGCTCCCACCTAGGCTCCTGATAGGCAAGCACACTTGTGCATGTACACGACATAACTACAAACTAGTGGTTCGCCCCGAACTAAGACCTCGCGATATCCCATAATTCCCAAAAGTTTTAATTATATATTGTAATAATTAACTTTTAACATTAGACGCAATAAAAAAAATAATAGTTGACATAAAACTGTTTTACTGACACAGCGCCATCTATTAGCATTATAGTGAAGCTATTAGCTAATATTATGCTAATAGATGGCGCATTAAAATTAAATAATTTCGTTTCTTTATAACATTTATCTAATTTTAGTATTTGTTGTTCAAGTACAGGATATAACTGAATTTTCAACCAAGTTTCACGTTCTAATATTCAGTAATTCAGAAGTTATAGGGCTCTGACAGACATTTAGACGGACACACTTCTCTGTCTAGTAGGCAAGCGCCCTAGTTGACTCAGAGAACTCGCTTCGCTCGTTCAATAAAAGAACTACATACTGTATTTAATACTTATAATATCGGCCTAACACCAGCAATAATCCAACTACAACCCTGTAGTATGCCTGGTTATACAATAACCCTGCGACTTAAGTAAGTATGCATGTTTGGGAACCGCTGGGTTGTTATAAAAACGTCTTTCGGCCCGCTCCGATGCACAACAAACGTTGACTATATATTATTCATTTTGCTTTTATGTCTTTCGCGTGATTAGCTTTGATTGATTGCATCCAAATATTGACTTTTGTTTTTAAAATTTAAATAAAGTCACTACGCTCTCAGTTCGAGGAAGGATACTACAACAACCATACTTTGGTGAGCGGTCTAATCGTTAGTGATAGATAGGTACGGCTTCGATTCCCGGTAGGGGCAATTTTCCATACAAAATCTGTCGTGGCTAGTTAGCAACTTCCCAGCGAAAAGCGATGTCTCCCGAAATGAAGATGCGTGGAAAATGAAAATTCATTAGTAGTACCTAATAATACCTATGGGGTAGGTTCCAATCTTAGGGTACATTTCCACTAAAACGGAGTGGAGCAGAGATCACACCACAGCATCTAATAAAAGAATGGAATAAAAAAGGCGATTGAATTATAAATATCCGTAATCCAATGATACTAAATAAATAAAATATACGAAGGTCAGGTAACTGATGAATAAATGTTTTTAAATATTTTTTTTTATATAAATAAATTAATTTAATTTTCGGTTAGAATTTTTATTCTTTTCCGCGTGTGGTTAGGATTTTAAAAATTCCGCGGGAATCCTTTCGGAGTCCTCAAACTTACTCGTGCAAAAAATTACGTCGATCCGTTGCTGCATGATTGAAGGACAAACCAACAAACACACTTTCGCACTAGTTATTAGGTACTTACTGCTTTCGTACCAGTTGATGCCCGCGGCTTCGCTCGCGTGGATTTAGTTTTTAAAATCCCGATCCCGGGAACACTTTAATTTTCCGATAAAAGTACCTACCTAGCCTATGTCACTCTCCCGTTCCTCAGCTAGACCAATGCAAAAAATCAAGTCAATCCATTGCTTTATTGTGGCGTGATTGAGGGACAAACCAACAAACTTTATAATATTAGTAAGGATTTTTTGTAAACAATACTTGTTACGTTGTATGTATTGGAAGATTGATAGTTTAGCTTACATTGGGAGTTATTCGAGGGTCTCGATCCAATTTGGAGTCGATCCCTGTTTCCGGTCGATTGGTACGATGAAGGTGATGCGCGCAGAGCTTGATGGATGAAGGTAGCGAAGTCGAGTCGGCCACAGGAATTCAAACAACAAAACCCATACATCCAAAAAACCTTTTTCCACAACTCCCTCGACCTTAACACGGTGACATAAGGATCTATTTTGTTTGTCATCGAACTTCGTGGGGCTAATTAATAAATTTGCAAGCTATAGTGTGATGAGTCGGTGGTTATGTCACGATTTGTCATATGTCGTGTGGTTAACAACCACCCTATGGTAACTTCAGATTTGGGTTGCAGGTATTTTAAAAATTTTGAGGTAGGTAACTCACCCTTGTTGACCTGTCCAAACTAATTTAGGGATTTACATGTAAAAATATTTTTTTGGTTGATTTTCTATTTGACGCTAGCTGATGACTCTGACTTCGTCCGTGTATGTTTATATGAAAACTTTAAAACACCCTGAGAAACCGGAAAAATGTACAACACCCCCGACATGACGACCTTCCGGCTTCCGTTTTTCCAGATAACTACAATTTTGGTACTTTCAAATCAAGAGTGAATGGGCATTTTCTAGGTAAGCGCGCTCCATTTTAGGCTGCATCTTCATTTACCTACAGGTGTGATGCATATTTCTAATGTCTTATACCTAGCTTATATTTAAAAAAAATGGCGAAAGCAACTAGTAAATTTTGTCGCCATTTTTCTCTATTAAAACCTAGGTATATTATGATATATAAAAAATATGTCTAAAATATCCGTAATTCTATTGTTAAGTATAGTAATGAACTACTTAGGTTAAAAGTATATTGAGATTTTTGCAATAACTGAAAAATATTGGATAGAATTAGGCGTTACTTTGCGGAAGTTCATGATTAGCAAGAAAAGGTTAGAATTATTTTGCCGCCGACAGAAAAAATCTAACTCTCTTAATCTTAAGTACCACTTACTTCCCTAAACAAGCAAAAGTTTGATTGGGGAGGTAAGCGGTGCTTAGCTTGTAACTGCATGTTTGACCATACAGATTTTTTCTGTTGGCGGATTATAGCAAAATAATTCTTACCTTTTCTTACTAATAAATAATTGAAAATATTAGAATGTGCTAGAGAGAGGGAATGATAAACGTAAACTGGCTCTTAAGTAAGTAGCTAAGCAAAATTACAATTGTTTGTGACTACATTTACTCTTTGAATTACAACTTTAACATATTTAAATCCAACGTGAACTCTGACTCGCCGGCTGTTCTGAAACCTTGGCGAAATGTCAAGAGTCGTATATTATAAAAGGCGACAAACCTAATAAATTAAACCGCACCAGCCACGGGCTGACTCGCTGGAACACGTAAGCAATCTAAAATATTTCGTATATAAGTTTAACACCTTGCAGAAATTGTATGAACAAGATTTATGTCTTCATTACGCTATATTTCTAGGTTAGGTGAAAGCATTTAGGGCAGAGGGCGTTGGCGTCAGCTCTGTTCCGCCTGGAAGGCTATTTTCGCAGCACATTACAGAGGATGAATGATTTCCTGAACAGCAATGATTTATTTGCCGTTGTGTTCAGACTACCAGCTACTCTGGACTCATTACCAGGTTGTAGGTAACGTTATAGGTCGCTATTGAATTTTATATCTAGAAAAGGAAAAAATATTTTAAGGTTTAACGCTTTATAATTTATACCTACAAAATGTGAGCTGAAGTATGATATATCTATTTATTAAAAGTTTGCTGTTGTCATGTCTGCCATGTTAGATTTGCCATGACGTCATTTTTGACGAAACAAAAGTATATACAAACTCCGTAAACAATCGAGTAAAAACATAATATAAATACTTATTCATATAGATTTGAAAGTCTATGTTTTCAATAGACAATAAAAGATCCGTTCTCTGCAAAAGAAAACGTCGCCATTGCCTGTCACAACATTCTCGAAACGTCACTGTCAAAGTCAAACTGTACGACAAGCCGACTCTGACATTATGTCCAAAGGTATCTGCAGTAAGTGGCATAACTTCCTGTATAGGAAAGTTGTCTCGAACACTTTTTTACATACCGATGCGATAAGCTCGCGATAAGATCTCCCGCGCGACACATAATGTTCAGTAAACATCAAGCATAATTTACTCATTAACACTGTTCAGATCTTAAATATTAGTTACATACTAATTGATATAGATTTCAGATAAAACTTTGAATTTAGTAAAGAGATACATGGAACGTTGTAAAAAGACTACCAAAAGATAAAGGCCTCGACAATAAATGTGGTCATTAAGTGAAACCATGTCACGCACATAGGTACCTACAATAGCATCGTGCAACTAAACCTAGGCTAACATTAGTAAAGCACTTTTTGTAATCTAATTTTCAAGTTAACGTTAATCCACGTGTAAATCTGTCATTTAACAAGATATTAAATCACGACGTTTTTTATTTTTTTTCAAAAGCTTTTCACACTACATTGACTTTTTTTTAATGTTACAATAATACTTAGGTATAGCTGACCTAATTTTATTAACATACAATTCTTAATTAACGACAGTGAAATGTTTCGAAAGAATGCAAATCGATTCCATGGCCCCAATTAATGTTTACATGAACGTTGAACATGTATCTAAGATTTCCGGTGTTATACTTTTTCATTTAGTCTATGGCTTAATTAGAAAGTGCTAGGTGGAAGATTGCATAGGATGAATGATTTCCTGGCGAGGCACAATTTATAAGCTCTTATGTTCTGGCTACTGGTTACCTTACGTAGAATCATTACAGGCCGTTAGTGAAGAATAGAGCTATCCATTTCATACCTTTGTATAAAGTTACCCGCATTTGTCTTTGTTGCGCGAGCGACGCGATATCGCGGTACCATCGATCTTATAACGAGTATTGAAGTTTCTCTATATTATTATTTATTGCTATGATTGTAGCATGTATATTGATGTAGGTATAGTGTAGATTTGGTGTGCTTGGATTTCGTTTCGTTGCCTTCTTGAAACTCGATTTTAGGAAGAACTAGTTTGCTCTGACAATTCCATTAGTCTTTGATAACATCTTATTCTTGGTGATAACTTGATAAGCTTTATGTTTAGTTTATCCATTGCCTACATATTAGTATTACATTGCCTCTCATTCAGTATTTCGACTCAGGGTTATAACCCTTGATATTAAAGTGTTAATGGATAAAAACTTTTTATTGGTATTCGATTCTGCTTTTCTTATATCAATAGTCTAAGCTGTCGCAGCGTATTCGACCTTCCGATTATTACGAAGTTTTTACAATATTTTTTCGATATCTGTTTCAGTCTTCTCTGGTTTTTCTTCTATATAATTTTGTAAGTTTTATAAAAGAGAGCAATCCTTTTAAGTAGCAAAAACACAAGAATTCTTCTTACCGGATTTCTCAACGAAGACTCGCTAACTGGAGATACGCTGGCTGGAAATATTACCAAATATACTGTGCAAAAATGTGTAGGTACCTTTTATTCTTTCATATTACTACATCTTGAAGTTTGGCGAGCAGAGACAAAGGACAGACAGTGCACTGTGCCATTTTCTTCATTCCAGACTCCAGTCCAGACTATCCACTTATCTATGCCGCACCTATATTATTTATAGGCCATAGAAACACGAACACCCTTCCTTCCAACTTTATCCCATTACATTTAACTAACGCATCATAACCCTGAAGGTAGATGGAATTTGTTAACAATAGGCCAGTTTCCGACCACAATGCCTAACTACAATTTTAAGTTACCATTATATTATTCTGTGGCGGGCGCGTGCAGGCGAGATCACTATTATCAAGCGAGCTTCGGGTGCATTCCCTCAGTTGGTTATCTGTGCCGCTAACTTGAAGTTTGTTTTGAGACCACGGATTATATTACTTGCTGTATAGCCCGCGGTAATGTTTTCGAAGTGTGGAAATAAAGCGGTGAACTAGAGCCGTCGTTTTTCGATGACAGCTTCTTGCCTCTCTGTGATTTCACCTTTTTTTTATCTGAAATAGGCTTGTCGC
Organism: Hipparchia semele; assembly: GCA_933228805.2. Taxonomy (NCBI): domain Eukaryota; kingdom Metazoa; phylum Arthropoda; class Insecta; order Lepidoptera; family Nymphalidae; genus Hipparchia; species Hipparchia semele. Next base: position 11,344,331 of record OW121714.1, read on the forward strand.
TTGACGACAATCAATATTGGATAGCACAGATGAGGTCTAGGTTGGAGCGCGCTTGCCTAGAAGATGCCTATTCACTCTTGCCTTGAAGGTACTCAAACTGTACGTGAAGGTGTGAAAGAGCACTAATATTCTCCTCTCCCCTCTAAATAAGCCGAAAGCTTGTGTTAGGAGTGGGTACGACAATAATCCAACGGGTGGGATTCAAACTGTCGATCTTTCAGTTTTCAGTCCGCACCTTTAACCATTAGGCCATTTTTTTCCAGCTAAGCTGAACTTGCCTAATATTCTCCTCTCCCCTCTAAATACGCAGAAAGCTTGTATGCGGAAAAGAATGAGTATGACTGACTAAGACAATAGTAGTGGGAATTTCACCTGCGACCTTTCAGCTTGCAGTCCGCCCCTTTAACCGTTGGGCTATTGAGGCTATTGCGACTCAAGTTGAATCTTTCGGCAATGGAACACGGAACCTTGTGGAAGTAATAAATAGATCGCAGTTATCGGCGACATGGCATTGGTCATTTACAATCATGCTTTAGTTAGAAGTGACGATTGCCACGATCTGTCAGCGAGCGGCAATATTGATTAAAATGTCTGTCACAAACTAAATAAATAATACGTGCGTCCACTCGCTTGGAACTTTTGATTTATTATGTGATCGCCTGATAGTAGAATTATTACATTAGCGAATTCTCTCTTCACATTACATTTTAATTGAACACATAATAAGTATACTTAAGTACTGCGCTATAATTTGAACGACAAACAACGACATTTCATACTATGTCCATAGTATGAAATCGCGTGGCATACAACAACAGAGGGCAAACATGGCACATCTTGACATCTTCGCGTTGAACATACGACTAATGAAGAAAGTGTGCTTACAACAAGTTTAAGCACACTTTCTTGGTCCCTTGTTTTGCGCGCCGGTGCGATATCCTTGTATGGAATATCATTGACAACAAGGATTAAAGTAAAAATAACTATAACCTGTCTATTTGATGCCACGTGTCTCTTTAATTTTCCGGGATAAGAAGTAGCCTATGTCACTCTCCCGGTCCTCAACTATACCCATGCAAAAAATCACGTCGATCCGTTGCTTTGTTGCGGCGTGATTGAGAGACAAACCAACAAACAAACACACTTTCGCATTTATAATATTAGTGAGGATTCTACGAATTAAGTGTACCGCAGAAGTGACACTGTTAACGCCTTCGACAAGATGGAGACCGATAAATAATTTAAATAATTATACCTACTGAATTTAAACAGATAAAATAAACTGTTGTGTCAGTTTGTGATTCCGAAATAACTGCCTCTTATCAATAAACTCATAATATAATTATTTGCAAAAAAGCATGACCCAGACAGGCGGTTTTAAATTTTTTACATGTAGGTATATCTTTTTTTTCTAGAACAGAAACTGAAGATTACATTGGAATGGCTGAATCGATTTTGAAGGTATATTCAGTGGCAGATAGAGTAAAGCTCGGAATTTTTATTATTTCGGAAGTATTTAGGATTCCTGCATAAAAAAAAAAGAAAAGTTCTTGGCATTAGCAGAGAGTAGAGTTTTTTTTCTCTATGGCATTAGATACAACATAGGTTGGTTTCACGGACTAAGGCTGAAATCTATAGACCGCACTCTTATCTGCTGAAACTCAAGACAGAGGTAACATGAGATAGATTTATGTCAGAGCATATTTTGTATCTCCTTTTAACTCTTATCCTGAGTCCGAGCTAAGTCAGAGTGTTCAATATTAAAATTGAAATTTAATAAAAATTAAAGTGTGGCAATACTTGTCACTGGCAACACTCCGGCTTCTTACCTTTTTTTTTTCCTTGCATCAGCGGCCATTACATTCTTACATTGTGCTTACAATATATAAAATAATAAAAATATCAATTCCAGAGCAAAAGTACTTCTTTTATTTAAAATCAAACAAATATCGTACAAGAGTACGCTCTATAAATCTCAGCATAAATGATTATATAATTTCACAAAGAAATAGCTTGCATCTCGGAGATTTTTAACCGGAAAAAAAATCTTTTTTTTTATTTTATTCGATGACAAGGTAGCCCTTGACTGCGATCTCACCTGATGGTAAGTGACGATGCAGTCTAAGATGATAGCGGGCTAACTTGGAAGGGATATAGCAGTGTAAGCTCAACCCATACCCCTAATCGGTTTTCTACACGCCACCGTGCCGGAACGCTAAGTCGCTAAATCTGAACCAAAGTGAACGAAGTCGCGGGTATCTGTTGGTAACTAATGAAGCTGTAACATGATACGACTATAAAAATCATTGCGGCCATTTTTTTTAAACAAAAATAGACTGTGGTCACTCTTATCTGATTGAATTGCTAAATTATAGACCAGTTTGCAATGCCTTCCTAAGTAGGTGATCTGCTAAGCGCATTTTAATTAGATTCTGTCAATTTTAATATATCAATAAGTAGGTATACTACACATGGCTTCTAGGAGCCATTGCATAATAGAAAACAAAGTCCCTCCACCTTACTCCGGGTTTATATTTGTTTTTGCACACAAATCTCAAAAACTACTGTAGGGATTTCCATCCAGTTTTCGCTAATAGGTAGCCTGATTCGGTGAGAAGGTTTGGATGTATAATTTGTAAAGGTGTGAATTGATTGAACTATGATGATTAGAGCCGATTAAGTTGACAAAAAGACACACACAATATAGTTGTTGATATTCTAATAGCTATTTTTTTTTTAAAAGAGGAACTGCTGAGTTTTTTGTCGACTCATCTCAGCAGAATTCGTTTTCAGCATATGCTTATTTTGAAGAGCCTCAAAATGGCCTAGATGAAATAAAAATTGCATTTTTTTTAATTTTGAAACTTGGCTCCTTGAAAGTTTACCTGGCGAATACTGTATGTAATTTACAATTGATTTTTGTATATCAATAACTATGCATCTGACCTTCTTACAAAATCAAATATTGCTGAAAATTTAAATAAAATTGTAACAATAGTTTTTGAGATTGTTAGGTAATTCAGCTTCCTGAAAGCTTTACTTTCGAAATAATATTTTTAAGCCTCCATCTCTGGCCAGGATAAGTTAGGGTATCGTACACGCGTTAACTACTTATTTTATTAACAGCTACAACAGTTTACGAGACCTCCACACATATTAATAAATTACGTTTAACTGGAATAGCTATTTGATAGCCATTGCAAGTTACGGCTTGTTACATATTTATTGCTAGATATACGTTCTTATGCGTATATATGGCGGTGAAAGGTGCGTGTGACTTTTTACTTTCGACAAACAGGGTAGGTAAATTTTAAAATACTTTTGATGACTGTATAACCTTCAAAAGTCAGCTATAGTAGGTACATAATTCTAAACTTTTGTTAAGCTTTTCAATTTTCATTCGTTCAAGAAGTTTTATTCAGTCATTTTAATAGTTTTTATTTTTGTACGACAAAAAACTTTTTTTTTTTCATAAATTCTAAAAAGCCTTTCACCGAATGTTGTTAAATAAAACCTAGGATTGGACATAGGTTTAGAAGTTGAAGTTGTTGTAGAGTTCGGAGAGATTGTAATACCTAAGCTTGAATTGGAATAGATTTTAGGTATGTGGGTCGTATGGACCCACATCGTAACAACTTTTTTAGAAGGAAAGAATGAAGGATTCGAATGGACGATAGAGTTCAAATACTTAACTAGATTTTTAAAATGAATCTCATCAGCAAGGTATGTCGGTCGCACGGACCCGCATCGGAACAACTGTTACTTGCGAGACGCGTGCTGCCACTCGGTCTCTGCGCACTCGTATTTTTCCCCGATACCGTAATGCGCAAGTCACGAGCGGTTATGTAAGCGGGCTGCCGGCCGGCGCCGTCATTATAGGCATTATTACTGGAACACTCGGTCTCTCGCCCGGCCATTGTCAAGATTGTGGGGTCAGAGAGACCCGGCCCGTCGTTAACCAGCCACGTAATTTTCCTATTCCTATAACCGTCCTATAACCCTATAAATCGCTAAACAATTTACCTCATTCCTCGACGAAACGCCAGCCTCGGATCACGTTTAATGGCAGACGTCGTGAGCGCACGGTTATTAATTATTGAAATGATTACCGCGACTCATATTCCGCTCATGTCGTGAATTGCTATTGCTGCTGCGGGTATCGTCAGATGCCTATTGTCATAATTCAAATGTGCCACCAGTTGGATTGCCTTCGCCGATCCGGCTTATTTATGTGCGACTAGCTGATGCCCGCGAATTCGTCCGCGTGGATTGAGTTTTTAAAATCACGCGGGAACTCTTTGATTTTCTGGAATAAAAAGTAGGTTACGTCACTTTCCAGGTCCTTAATTATAAACTCACGCAAAAAAATCACGTAAATCCGTATGTCTGATGTGTATGATTGAAAGCTAAACCAACAAACAAACACACTTTCGCATATAATATTAATACGGCTATCAATAATCTAGTTATGATTACAAATATTGCATCTAGTTGACATTGAAGATAAAGGGAAATAACTAACGAAAATGCTTCAGGTATTTACGTTTAAACATTTGGGGTCTACCGTCTAGGACGTGTTAGTCACTTGTTCATCCTTATTTACCACTTTAGGGGTTGAATTTCCAAAAATCCTTTCTTAGGGGATGCCAAATTTCAATGATTTGAGCTGTGCATTCATCATTGATAGGTATCAATGAGTCAGTAAGTCAGTAAGCCAGACAGTCAGTCATCCAGTCAATCAGTCAATTTTCCCTTTATATATTCAAATGTCATAAGTTAACGCATACGAATGAGTTGAAAACGGATAGGCGGATTCGCCGAGTATCAAATTGATATCAACAATTACCTAGTCCATTCCATACCGAACTGTCGCAGCAAATGTAGTGGAAATTTTCTAGGCTGCGTACGCCGAGCGCCGCCGGCATAGCAAAGAGGCGGTGTATTTGATCAAGTGAATCACTAGTGTACCGTGACATATCCGAAGCTGGGCTGCGGTCGCGGCCGCTGTGAGATCTGATTTTTCGGATCCATGAACTCTCTGATGCACGCCGAACTTTTTGGTTACGTAAAAAACCAAAAACGTTCGATTGTCTATTTGTGAATTGATCGGAATCTTATTTGGATGTTGTACTTGTACTATTTGGTACAAGGTTGACTGCCTTGTTGCCTCTAATGGGTATATTGGGGTTTGGTTGAAATACTCAGTACCAGCCAGGAGTTGGGAAGTTGGTGCTTTTGAGTACTATATCTCCGTGGTATCTGTCTGGTTGGGTAGCATCGGCGTCCCACCGTAAGATGAAAGTAAAGGAATACAGCCATTCTCTATTTCCTTACTTTCATCGTCCAGTCCTGAGTTTACACTTTATAAAATCTCCTTCATTAGGCTAGCCCCAATGAGATTGCCTGCTGTCGACGAAATAGAGTTATGGAAAACATAAATATTATGAAATATGTACTATGTTTATTAGTATAATAGCTAAAATTAAAAATAATCTGGGAGTATCAGGTATAGGAGGTATAGGAGAGAGAATTTGATTGTTATTAGATGGATTCACAAAGAAGCCTTAAAACAATGGTATTAAGCTGCATTTTACTTTGACATTCTAGTGTTTCGATTAATCGAAATGTATTAACGTTAACGAGATATATACGTACTAACCCTTCTGTTTAAATTAATTCCAAATACTGGCAATTAACGCTCTAGTGAGCTTATTTCGCATAAAATTATTTTAACAGATTAAAAACAACAAAATTGTTTAATACTTAATAAATTATTCTTGACAAGTTAATCGTAGTTTGCTACTTGACACTTACTTTTTTGATTGATTTGATCATGGTTAAGCTGTCCACAGATAAAGTATGTAAATTGTACTATAGTTACGTTGAAATCAACGTATTCATAGCGTCGTAAGCGTAATCGTGTGGGTTCTAACCGAAGACAGGGGAAAGTGTGTGATATGGATTTCTAATGCAGCTATCCGATATTAACCGGTATGATCCTGGTATGATCTTATTCAATAAACCTAAAGCCAGACCAGAAATGTAAAACTGACCTCACATCTATACGTAGGTCACATCGGATTTTCGGCTTTTCAGCACTTATGACGTGAGTTATAGGTATTATTATACCATACCCAGACCCTAAGTGTGAGTTAGCACATCTCGAAAAGTTTCAATAATAATGATAGGTTTACGTGAATGGAAGAAGAGTTTCTTTTAAAGTCGTACATTATTGTACTTACCTACTACCTATTTTTATAGATGCATTCTGCTGATTTGGATAGAATTTCGAAAAAAAAAAATTTCGTAGGTTCCTACTTGAGTGTAGAAATGCGGCTTGTAATTACTCACTCACTGATGAAGTCATTCGAATTTTTGCGGTGCGTACGATGACACTGACTGCTCCATATAGGATTTTCGTCGATAATAATTAATCTGTGATTGCTGATGGCAAAGAATAGACTATAGAGCATAGTCAAATGTCTTACCCCATAAGTTCCATTGCGGTCTATTGGCATAGATGTTCTATAGACCTCAGTATCTAATTCAAGATGTTAACAATATCATGCGGCAACGAAGGTAATTTTTGAATAGGTAATGCGTAACGTTCGGCGAAGATTCAAATGACATAATTAATGTGCGATCAACTTTAATCGGTATAATCTTATGAAATACATAATTCTATACGTTTATTTACATAAGAAGTTAATCTTTTAATAACTAGTACGTAGGTAGCCACATAGTTATTTAATTGATAGGTAGATGATTAATCGTGTGGTGTGGTGACAGTTTAAGCAAATAATAATTCAATTTGGCATTTCGTCTTTCTATTTATATTTTATTTTAGTTTAGAAACTACCTACCTAGATTTCATCATCGGGGTTGCATGTTCAGTTTTAGACTTCTATTAATAACCTTTTAATTTTCTGAATTGATATGCAAATCTAGGAAATTATAAATTTATTTCTGTCTTGCTATTTTTGCTTAGATAAGTAAGTACCCACGCTCTGTCGTGAATGTTGCATGTTCAGTTTTGAAAATCTATTAATAGCTACTTATTCCTTTGTATTGATATTTTAGCTAATAAGATAGGTAGATACGATTATTTCATACCTATCTATTTTTGAATTGTTGATGTAGGTTGGGTAAAGCTTCGTTCGTTGAGCTTGCATGTTCAGATTTCTGCATATTTTGTTCAGTTGATTGATAGCCTACGTTGCGATTCAGTTTTTTTCAAGAAGGTAGCTTACAACTTTTTTCATTCACGTCTATACTTCAGTATACATTGATCCAGTGTAAGTGCTACTTGCTATGCCCCAAGATCCATGAAAGGATCTTGTGCACGAGAACCTACAAGTTGCCAGGTCAGTATTGGCTAGTCGGTTGGCTTGATACGCAAAATTAGTGACAAGTGGTCCACTCTTTCGCTGACTATATTGGTCGAAAGAAGCCATTAACGACGTCCTTTTACACAATTTGTTTATGAAGAGCTGACAAAGTTAAAGTCCCAAAATGACCTACTAGTCTAGGTAGTAGGTAACCAAATGACCTACTAGTCTAGGTAGTAGGTTACTTAGTCCAACGAAGACCCCCCAACCAGATGGACAAACAACCTTAAGCTAGTCGTTGATAGCCGCTGGATACATGCGGTACAAGATCGTGTTCCGTGGCAAGGGATATATGTCCGGCAATGGACAATAGATATCTATCGGTTGAGATGATGACGATAAATCGGATGAAAAATTCGTAATGTCTTTCAATCTAGTGATTTTTCATCCGATATTAAAGTATGAGTAGGTAACGCTGACGAGTTTAAATTCCGATAAGTCTATGTTTCTCATAGTCAATTCAATGTTCCCAAAACCCTAACTTAAGAAACCGAAAAATGCTACTTCCTTCCTTACTCGGAAACGCAGGGAGGATTGGGCATTGACAAGGCTTCGAACAATGAAATTTATTAAAATGCAATAACAATAAAATTCGTGTCCGGACATTAGTGATGTTAAGTTATTCTCGAAACGCCACTTAATGAGAAGTGATGGGTTCGTAAGAAAATAAAAATACAATGTACCCACCCCGGTACGAGCCAACGACGCGCGTTCTATATGCAGGGCGCGTGCACTTAAAATTACATGTCTTGTATGCAAAGAAATGCTGGCGACTGCGTTTTTTCCACTCGGAGGAAATTGTTAGAGCGTTTTTAATACTAAATTGATTTAATAAGCGCGCTAGCATAGAGAGGATCTTGTTAACGAGTTGGTCACGTAAGCGAAACCTATTTCGACTCTATATTATTAGTGTAATTACATTATAAGTATAATTTGTAAGACTTTAGAAAAAGATACATTGAAAAAACAAATAAGTTAGCAAAGTACTTTTTTGGCTCACGTACATTACTTATTTATACTTTTTAGCTTACATACTATCCTGCTATCCTATGCTAATATAATATTGGGAAAGTTTGTGAGGATAGATGGATGGATGGATGGATGGATGGTTGTTTGCCACTCCTTCACGCCTCAACGAATGAAAAAACAAGTTGTTTCAAACAGCCAAACAGCCAAGGCTGTTTGGAATGGATAGCTCATACCCAGGATTGACACGTAGGTAACATTTTATCCTGGGAAATTAAAAAGTCCCCACGGGAATCAAAAAACCTCAATAAAGGCAGACTAAGTTGTTGGCATCAGCTAGTAGTAATTAATTTTTAACAAGAAGTCATTTGAAAAATTACATGTGCAAGTGTAAAATTACCCTGAAAAACCTGTTTCACGGAACCAATTCGCAAAACCATCGTCTTCGGCTACCCGCTGGTTCTTAATTCTACAATTCGTCTTTATTAGCAGGCACGTGTAATCTGGCATATACAGGGTGTAACAGACATGTTAAAAATTGTAATCAGTTATTCAGCCTACGTGATTCTGAGTAGCTCAGCTTTGGAATTTTTGCGTGACGTTGGCATTTATCTTTCCAGTTTTTTAATTAATTAATTAGTTAGGTTAGGTAGGTAAGGTTTTTTAATTAATTAATTAACGACATGGAATCTTGTATTTAACCTATCTCAATTCTATCTTAATTGAAAACAACAAATTACAATATTTAACACTAAAAAGCAAGTTCAAAGCACACGGCCTTAAGTACTTACAAACTGCCGCTTGTGAAGCGCAGTAGATACCTACTTCAAGCATAGGTGTCGGTGTTAAAAAAAGTAGATGAACAACTTCGTCCGCGTTGATTAAGGTTTTTTAATTCTCACGGGAACTATTTAATTTTCCTGGATTAAATGCAGCCTTTGTATTAATCCAGGGTATCAGCAATCTCCATTTCAATTTTTTAGCCAAACCCGTCCAGTAATTCTTGCGTTAAAGAAAAACAAACATACGCACACATACACACATACACACGCACATACACATACAAATTCTCGTCTTTATGATATTATAGTGTGATGTGAAGTGTGTTTATAATATTAGTTTGATACAAAATTGGTAATTTATCATTTCCAAGATGAGTGGCACTTGTGATTTCATTATAGGCATTAAGTACCTATATGCCTTCCAAGTTAGTCCGCTACCATCTTAGACTGCATCATCACTTACCATCAGCTGAGGTCGCAGACAAGGACTATCTTGTCATCGAATAAAAAAAAGTATGACCTATTCACACGGTATTCTTTAACATACACCCTGTATAAACACAGTAAGTAGATATAGGAAGTTTACGGCCGCGATAGGGGGCTATAAATCACGGCGAGACACCCACGACGAATCAACGCAACTATTCGGCATAATCCGACTCGGCTTAACGGGCCCTGTCGCTTTCGAACGCTATTGACGTGTACTCCAGATCATAAAATCGAATGTTGTATCTTGCATAATAGAGGAGTGACCAGGAGCCCGCACTGAGCTTAGAGCGGCATACTACTTGCCGGCTTCACTTTACGTCGTTACCTACTTGTTACGAGGAGTTTGTAGTTTGTACGAGTATCTAGCGCGGCTCACACAAACGTGTTCTTATTTTTAACCCTTGTTATAAGTCTCTCTCTGTGTGTGTGTGTGTTGTATGTGAATGTGTGTGTGTGTGTGTGTGTGTGTGTGTGTGTGTGTCTGTGGCATTGTAGTAGCCGAAGGGATGAACTGATTATGATTTTGTTTTTTTTTTGTTTGAAAGCTGAATTAGTCGGGAGTGTTCTTAGCTATGTTTGATGAAAATCGGTCCAAGATGGCCGCCGTCACAAAAGAGCGGATATTTTTTCACAACTCCCTCAATATGGGTATCAAATGAAAGGGCTTGACTAGTGGAATACTATAAAGGCTTACTAAAAATGGCTTATCACCGCGTCGAGTATTCCGCTTCTAAGCGTTATAGTTCGATGCTAAATAGGTTCTTTGAATTAATTATTCATCTGAATTCTAAATAAGCGTATAATTTGTACCTACTTACACTTATGTTAAATTACTACCCAATTAGAGATGTCTTTGTACGGACAATAAAACTTTGAATAACATAAAATTACAATTTACCTTCTAAAATAGATTTTTTTCTCACAGCAAAAAAATTAATAGTTTCTAACTTAATTAAAACTGTAGTTCGTATCTAACTTGCCGTATTGCGTATTGACATAGCTTAATTAAAAATTCTCTTCGCAACCGATTCCATACACTGAATTTAGAGTAGGTAGCGAAGTTGAACCCGGATATTAATTGGGTCTCTCGCTCATGCTCGATAGTTATAAACCGATCCATTGTTCTTCCGCTTCACATCACTAGAGTTACTTTTCCCACCCGAGTGCGATATTCCGGTCGGAACCAGAAACTTAGCACTAGCTCTACCGGTAACAAAATAATAGTGCAACAAAATAATTTTCGTGCTGGAATGACATAGAATAAGAAAGGAAGAATCACGTCCAATATGGACGTGATTCTTTCTTCTTTATCACACTAATATTATTAAGGCGAAAGTTTCTATTTGTGTGTGTTTGTGTGTGTGTGTGTGTGTGTGTGTGTGTATGTTTGTTACTCCTCCACGCCACAACAAATGAACCGATTTGTCTGAAATTTGGAATGGAGAGTAGTTCTACATTTTATTACGGAAAATTAAGAGTTCCCGCGGGAATAGAAAATCCCTAATCCACGCGGTCGAAGGTGTGGGCATCGTCTAGTGACAAATATGGACGTGATTCTCTCTGATTCTTCTTCTGTATCAGCTGTTAGACGTCCACTGCTGGACTTAGGTCTCTTATATGGACTCCCACAGCGGCTCACTGCGACTCGTCTGATATCGTGCCTTCAAGAGCGCAAACGTACCGTCATGTCCGTCTGTATGTTAGTGGACTATATCTCATGATTCCTAATAGGTAGAGAGCTGAAATTTTCAGAGTATGTGTATTTCTGTTGCCGCTATAACAACAAATAATAATAAAAATAAAAATTAATTAAAAATTATAGGGGGCTCCTCTATTAGAAAGGTGTTTTTTCTGGTGTTTTTTGGTACGAAACCCTTCGCCCGACTCGCATTTGATCGGTTATTGTTATATGTGAAAAGTATTTCTTTTAATCTCTCTATTTGTGAAAACCTATTATTAGCTATTAGTAACTTAATTTTAAGTCTATGTAGTATTATAAGTTGTTGGTTTTCCGAAATAAATAAAATAAAATAAAAAAACTTGAGAGGTGTCAAGGGACACCCGGATGGAACGAAGTTCAATGCGAAATAGAAATGAAAATATCTGGCTTGCTTTCTATAAGAGAGAGAGAGACAGACAGAGAAACATGCGACGCCGCACAGCTTACGATAGCTTACTATAGCAAAAAGTGTCGTGACAACTTTTCGTAAGAATTTTTTCCGTCTAGCCCCCTTTCACAACGCGCGATAAGGAACTTCGTTCCAATAAATTCTGCCCAAATCTGTAGCTGTTCCCAAGCTATAGGTAGTATTCACCAAAGTAAAACAAACTCGTCATCAATAAGAATACGTCACAGTAGTTATTATTCCCCCAGTGGCCCGGTAGCCAACCATGATAATAAGAATGGTAATATAAATGTATTATAATCCAATCAGGACGCCGCGAGGTGACCGCCCGCAAGCACCATTTACCATTCTGGACGCGATCCGAGAGCTCGTAAAATATTTTTAGGACCACACTTATAAGAATTAGAAGGACACTTTGTATTGACGGGTAACATACATGTAAATGTAACTGGGCTCCATGTGTGGCGTAATAATTAATCGGTTTCAGCTCTGTGGGAGGCTTCGGCCTTGCCTAGTTACTTTACCAGTTGCCTTACTGGCAAAGGTGTGTCTCTGAGCATTTTAGCATTCCGGTACGATGTTGCATTTTTTTTTTTTAATATATAGACTAGCGCTTAACTGCGATCTCACCTGGTAAATGAAGATGCAGCCTAAGATAGTGCGCACTTGCCTAGAAAATGCCTATTCACTCTTGATTTAAAGACACCCACATTAGGTATAGTTACATAGTTGGAAAAACGGAAGCCGGAAGGACATTCCAAATTTTTGCGGTGCGTATTAGGAACGAGGAAGCAAAGCGCTTGGTGCGAGATCGTCCGAATTAGGGGTATGCTGGGGTTTAATAACAATAATCGCATTTATTTCATCGTCATAGACAATTATATCAGAAGACCTAAGAACAATAGTAATAAAAATAGGTTTCATAGGGATGTTGCCAAATAGTCAAACCAAATAACTCACCAAAATAGTACAACGTGCGTAGAGTGTATTTTAGTGAGCTATATCTTATTAATTGAAAACAGCCACTTCTGGTAGACAAAACCTTCGAAACAGTAAGCCAATTTTATGAAATTCCAGTACGAAATTTAAAAAAATCCAAATTAAAAATTATTTACTTCATGTAGGCCAACTTATAGCTCTTATGACACGTCAGACTCTACCATGGCATGTAGAACCCTATCAGGGGAAAACATAAGTTCAATGTACTCTACCATACCCCTTTCAAGTTAGCCCGCTACCGTCTTAGACTACATTGTCACTTGATTGATGTCAAAGGCCTTGTCATCAATCAAGAAATCAAATAAAAAAAACTTTCTTTTTTCAAAGTCAGGTATTTTAAGATTACGAGGCGAATTTACCACTGAGTCAAAGAGGTCGTCAAACCTGTACTCCATACCCAGTGAGAAAAGGTTGCTGACGTGAAAAGTGTTTCTAAGTTACACTTGCACGAAGTTGACATTTGCGAATACCTGTGGCTCTACTGCGCATAGAGATTATTTGATTCTATTGCTTCTGTTCTATCTACCTATTAGGTTTGTAGACTTAAGACCGCGCGTAATGGAAAATCTTCATATGCAGATTTGATTTTTATAGCAGTAGATCCGGAAAACAACAGGCAAAAATCACATCATATTTCACATTATATAAAAAATCGCGAAGTTACGTCGTATTTTTAACCAATTTGCATTCATTTTCAATGTATTGCGTTGCATATTACAGAAACAAAATTTTTAAATAAAATTTCTATAATTAGGTACATATTACTAGAAGACTATGCAGGCACTTAAAAAAAAATGAATATCTTACGAGTTATTAGAATATCATGTATTTCGGCGGCTACTATGCTCCTATTCCGCGCAATACGCTAGCATCTGTCGCGCTCCACACGAGGTTTCGGGCATGTTTTATTTCATCTTAAAAGTCCTTAGTCTCAGTATCGCATATCTCTGTCGCGCAATCGTAGTAGTGAAACGAAGTAGATGATGCATAGTCTATCTACACAGATAGACTTTGGTTTTGCTTCTGACAAGACTAACACTAACATAACCCAACTTTACTATAACCTACGACTATAACATAACATGATCCTTAACTAATCGAATCTCAAAAATCCATAAGTAAGTATATTTTGTATCCAATTATACTTTGAAATGCCGTCATATTTGTTTAAATTTACATTTAACATACATCTATGTCAACTTTTTTATAATCACAATCCGTAGCGTGCCTCGATGCAATTTTGTCATTTCTTGCAGGTCTCTTCAGTAAAAGTCTTCAGGTTTTTTTTAGTAAAAGTAACTATTGAAATGGATACAAAGCTCTACGGAAATTGCACGTAAAAGATGTGAAACTGCATAGTTAGGTGGGCTCACAAGCTCAAGCTATCCTTTATCACACTAATATTATAAAGGCGAAAGTTTTGTGTGTGTGTGTGTGTGTGTGTGTGTGTGTGTGTGTGTGTGTGTGTGTGTTTGTTACTCCTTGACACCCCAACGAATGAACCGATATGGGTGAAATTTGGAATGAAGATAGCTTATGTGCCCAGGATTAACACATGGGCTACAGCCTACATGGCACATTCTATCCCGGAAAATTAAATATTTCCCGTGGGAATTAAAAAGCTCAAATCACATCAGCTACTTAGTAATCAATAAAATGGATGTTTTTCCGTATTTTCTTGTTTTCGTAATTTTTGAAAGTCCTGCTATGGCAATACTGCACTGCGAAGGTAGTTTTTAATGCAACGAAACCCCTTATACTCCGTGCACCTATCATGCAGATAAAGAATTTTTATTCTTACTTTGTAACTTAAATACATTGGCACTGAGGGATTATAAATTAAGTACTTAATTACGGCTTTTATTTACTCACCTCAAAATCTGGATGCAATGCAATAAAGGATGTGATTTAAATATACCTACGTATTACAAAATTCTACAAGAAATACGCAACTCCAACTTTTTGTTTTAAATTAACTCAAAGTGTTTAAGTTAATGTGAGGATATTTAACACTCGTATTCTCAAACCTTTGTGCACACGACCCAGATTCTCTATAACATTCAAACGATAAAGAACTCGTAACTGCAATTTTGCGATTAAGTGAAATAATGCAATAAAATATAAATGTTTTGGTTATTCATATTATTATTGAAATCACATTATAATTATCAAATATTCTTCCGAAATTAAAGAGCTACACTTCTTTATATGTCTGTATAGATGTAAAAAATTACATCACAAAATAAATCTTAAGAAGACCCTGTTCTTGTCAAGCTATTTTAAACATTATTGTTATAAATCAGACCTTTTTACTTCAATACCTTGTCCCTTTAATCGACTATGTATATGTATAAGACATAGAATCACATTATAAAATACAAAATATACACGTGTTCTCTGATACAGAATACCTAAAGAATCGCTCAAAAGCAAGATGCTATTTATATTAAAATATACAAAAGTGTAGACGAGCAGTTTGTCCGAAAGACATATTTATACATTTTAAATGAAGCGCGATTAACAAACAAAAATTATGGCTTCAACACCGATGTCTCTTATTGCATAATTCCCAGCGTGGATGACTAAATTAAAATAAATTATGGATATTAAGTAGGTATACGATCGAAATACATGAACATAACCTGTAGAAGTTCATGTTCATATGTATTCCAATCGTTAACAGCATTAAATCTTGTTAAATCTTGTTTTATGGTGTGTAGATAGTAGTTAAGAGTTGTATCAAAACCATCAGTCAGTTGAAGCCGGAAAATCCTAAAGTGGAGACCGCATCAAATCAGTAAGTACTTACTATGGCAAGTAACATACGATGGATTAATACAAAGAGGGTTACAGGAAGTAGGATGAATGTAAATGATGCCGTACAAACAATTGTCAGCACTGGTAGCATGGGCAGGAGATACAAGTTTTATCCCCCGATTTTATCCAGTGACAGGGGATACAATTATCTTTTCACTATGCTAAAGCATGGCGACAGAGGAGAAGGCGATGTATATTTCTATAAGTATATCCACTGAGTGTTATTTCCACCGCTGTGCCCATGCTCGACGGGTGGATAAAGCTAAGCGAGGGGATAAACGTTTTATCCTTTTCCCGGGGATAAAATTTCTCCCGCCCATGCTACCAGGGCTGAAAAGTAGATCACCCTCCAGTATTATCTACAACGGTGGTGATGGTGTTCTGTCATGTCTTCACTTTTCAAAAATAATGAAGCCTTATTCAATTCTTCAGAGCTAACAGAGATCGGTACGCTGTTGAAGAAATTGGCAATGAAGTTATCATCATAAATCAGTGTGACATTGACAGCTCTAATGCTATCCTGTTCCGCAAGGAACATTGTGAAAAGGAAGGCACTATTTTAAAAGATGTTAATTTAGTTTACTTAAGAGATTGTATACAATACGCTGAGCCATAATATGTGCCTAGGGATTAAAAAATTAAATCCACGCGATTGCAGTCGCGGGCACCGGCTAGTTTTGAATAAGTACACGCCACAGAGATTGTATACTGCCTGAGCCATAATATGTGCCTAGGGATTAAAAAAATTAAATCCACGCGATTGCAGTCGCGGGCACCGGCTAGTTTTGTATAAGTACACGCCACGCCAGATTGTCTTAGTAGGCACCTAAAATACTCGGCGTCGATACGACGATCAATAAATTAAAATTAATTCGGCGTGCGAACGGCGAGATCCGATCCGCGATACTAACGCCTACATTTATCATTCGCTAACACGTCGGACATTTCACAGGGGACGCGTGTCAGACGACTATGGTGTTTACAACGCACGACATAAGGGCTACGAGCTCTTACCGGTGCGTAGATGATCGAGCACGTAATGATCCGCTGCGGGAAAAAAGAATAACACTTCTAAAGACAATAACAGGAAGGGATAACTTTGCATGCGCTCTAGCTATTAAGCCGGTTGCACACGTTCCAGCACGCACTACGCATTTCGAATGCGCGGTTCGCAAATAAACCGCGGCAGACTTCGCGACGAGAGGCTATGGCCTTGACGCCCACTGGGAAGTTTCTCACGATACGCAAATCCTGCTTTGGACATTCGCTTTAAATTATGGGAAATTATTAGGCACGTTTGCAAAAAAAAAATTAAGAAAATACGGCTCACGTTACATAACTTCGCTTCTATGGGAAGCCTTAAAGCAATAACCCACTGACCGATGATTCAGCCTTTACATTAAGATCTGTGATAAAATGTTTAGCACCAACTTAATGCGGATCTTACTACGTTTTTAAATAAATAATGTATTTATCATAGCTATTATAAGAAAGGTCTATTTGTGATCTAACTTATGTCAAATTCCTAAAGTAGTTTATTTAAATATTTCGTATTATAAATATTGTACATATGAATCTGCATTCCGAACCGGTGCAGTAGAGATTTGAGTTAGCATAAGAGCCATTTGTTATCCTATGTGAAATAAATAATTATGTATTATTTTCGTTGCTAGTTTAGGTACCTATCAGTAAACTTAGATGTCATGGTCTCCAACTATGCTGATAACTATATTATAGGCGATATCCAGAGAGATGCAAGTTTAAATTCTGCAATTATTGATAAATATAAAAAATAATAATTAGATTAGAAATATTTAAATTGATTTAGTTGAGTAGATCAGCTACACTATTTTATTAGTGCATAATTACAAAACATACAGTAAGATTTTGCATTTATAACTCTGCATAATATAACTTTTTATTAACTTATTTCTGTTCGATATTATCGAATGCCATTGATAAAGATCTTTTTGGTTTTACAAGCGGCCGTGAATATATACATAAGAAATAAGACGTAACTTTACCAAACATCCTGTAATGTACATTCAGAATGTAGTTGCAGGCGTGTATAATGTTAAATGCTTACGAGGTAATAAGCAGAATGGGGCAATTTTCGCCGTGAGCGAAGGAATATGAAAGGAGGGAGCCGACGGTGTAACCACGCCTTAAAATTTTTGTGATGGTAATGATCGGGGTCGAACTGAATCAAAGTATTTTTCACATCAACGTAATATCCTAGTACATAACAACGGAAAAAGTAGATAAATAAAATCTAAATATAGAAATAAGATTTATCCTGATTGACCAACTTTGGGTTTGATTTAAAGTGCAGACTGAAAACTGAACGGTCGCAGGTTCGAATCCCACCCGTTGCACTATTGTTTTATTTACTCCTAGCACAAGCTTTCCGCTTATTTGGAGGGGATAGGAGGATATCAGTCAACTTCCGCTTAGCTAATATTCTTTAAGAAAAAAACTATGGTTAAATATACAGTACAGTAAAACACTTTGGAGTTTATGATTACACCACAGTACTATCAAATACCAAAGTAATTTTAAGTACATGTATAAATAAATAAAAATAAAAGTAAATAAATAAAAATTAATCATCAATTCTGGGTTTAACTTTACAAAGTACAAAACATATTATACCTACCTATTGGAAGCTGCGACGAATTTTCAAGGCATCACTAATTTTACATTCAAAAGAAAAGATTGTATGTAACATTTACAAGTAAAAGGATTTGTACGAGTATGCAAGTACATAACATAATGTAAAAACAATTAAGCTTGTTTAGCGTAATTACAATATGTTAATTTTTTGATTACCAAGCAAATCATTAACGAAATCACATACAGGGTTAAAGGAAAATATGTCACGATCCCGTTAAAGGGTTATAGTACAGGACAATAGCTATCAAATAACCCCTAAAGTCTTCATGCAAAAGTGTATGGTTTTCGAGATATTAATTTTTTTTCTTTTTTTCTAGGTAAAGGGGGGTTTGTGACTTTAAAAATTAATAAAAAAATAAATAATGTCTTTTATCATTTTTTTTTCTAATTGCTTGCTAGTGCACATCCTTGTTAATAATAATCAGTAATAAAACAAAAACTATCTTCAAGAATTTTTAAATTAGAGCTCCTAACTGTACAAGTTTTAGATTTTTAATTTTAATTATTTGAATAACTCGCAAATTTTCTGTAAAAATCACTATGGCACTTATCCTGCGGATCATTTTAAAAACATCTGCATACCCTTAGCTATCCATCGGTACAAAAAAAATACAGGAAGAATCATAAAGTCAAGAAGAAATGACAAAACAAAGAGACCAGGTAGAAAATTTTAAGAAATGCTACTGGAGGATAAAGATTATTTTTCAACAAGGACAACAGGCCAAAAAGGAGAACAATAAACTAGAGCTGTTTGTAGAACGTAGTATTTAAGACACAATTACAAAAGGTACAATAATGAATAAAATTCTTAAATCACTTAGGTAGGTACACTTTTGCAACCACACTGGTTAGCTAAAGTTAACAAAAAGCTTAAAATTTTTGTAAACTACAATTCGTGCTCAAAATGTGATCCCCTATTTCGTATACAGAGACGCATTCTCCTTCTTAGTTCGCTTTTAACTACAACACTACTCAAGCTATGTCGAATGGAATTTGCAGCATTTATTATTCGTGTTTTGAGTTCTTCGATCGATTGTACAGGTGAAACGTCATAAACCAGGCTCTTCATATGTCCCCAGACATAATAGTCCATCGGCGTCAAATCTGGACTTCTCGCAGGCCATGGGATTGGTCCTCCTCTGCCAATCCATCTATTAGGATAATTGGTATTTAGCCACTGTCTTACAGACATTCGAAAGTGTGCAGGGCATCCATCATGCTGGAATATCATTCTGTGTCGAAGTTCCAGCGGCACGTCTTCAAGTAGCTCATGCAGGATTTCTCTGAGCAAATTTTCATAGATTTCACCGTTTAAATTATCAGGTAGGAAGTGTGGGCCAATAAGATTATCATTAATTATCCCCATCCAGACGTTTACCGAGAAACGTCTTTGTGAACCTCTTGGTCTCTTTTTGTGAGGGTTTCCCTGTTCTTTTTGAGCCCAATAGTGAGCATTGTGGTAGTTGGTTATACCATCTTTGTCAAACTTTGACTCGTCTGTCCATAAAATTTTTCTTAAAAACATGGGATTTTCTGCATCACAATGTAGCATAAACCTGCAGAAATCTAAACGTCTTGCCGGATCTCCTTCCTCAATCACATGTACGGGTGTGTAATGATAAGGATACAATCCAGCTGTATGGACAGTAAACCACACTCTCCACTGAGACATGTTCAGTCGGTTTGCCACAACATTGGTAGAAACTGTGGGGTCCTCTCGAAAATGACGAATAATTACATCTCCCTCATCTGGAGAATGTACACGCGGTCGTCCGGAATCATATTGCCTCCTTTGCACATAGCCCGTCTCTCTGATTCGCCGATACACACCAATAAAGACACTATTGTCAGGTGTCCGGCGGTCGGGAAATCGACGATGATATTCACGACGAGCAGCTGCCGCGTCACCGTTGCAATATCCATAACAAAAGAAGATGTCGGCGTATTCCTCATTAGAGTACGGATGACGAGTAGGATTTCGTTCCGCAGCCATGATAGTCCTTTACTACGCGCCAAGTTATCACAATCACAAATCACAAAGTCCTTTAGCTAGCCGAGTCACAGAAAATGCAAGAAACAGAGTCCAGTAAACGAAGCGGTAATAACAAAATTAAAGAGATTCACTAGAGAGCGTCTACAGTATACGAGCAGTGCAAGTACAATAAGTAAATAAACACTTGCGGCTCGACACGATTTGACAAGTCTTTTGTTTTAAGAAAAAACGAGAAAAAAGAAAAAAAAAATTAGGAAAAAATGCTGTAAATTCAAAGGAATAAATATCAGTATTGCACAAACTGATCTAGTTTATCCCTCCTTTTTTACCTGTTGTCCCTATTGAAAAATAATCTTTATCCTTTTGCATTAAAGTCGTTTTTACCTTGATTCTGATTTAATTCCTTAACAGTAGCATTTCTTAAAATTTTCTACCTGGTCTCTTTGTTTTGTCATTTCTTCTTGACTTTATGATTCTTCCTGTATTTTTTTTGTACCGATGGATAGCTAAAGGTATGCAGATGTTTTTAAAATGATCCGCAGGATAAGTGCCATAGTGATTTTTACAGAAAATTTGCGAGTTATTCAAATAATTAAAATTAAAAATCTAAAACTTGTACAGTTAAGGAGCTCTAATTTAAAAATTCTTTTAAGATAGTTTTTGTTTTATTACTGATTATTATTAACAAGGATGTGCACTAGCAAGCAATTAGAAAAAAAAATGATAAAAGACATTATTTATTTTTTTATTAATTTTTAAAGTCACAAACCCCCCTTTACCTAGAAAAAAAGAAAAAAAATTAATATCTCGAAAACCATACACTTTTGCATGAAGACTTTAGGGGTTATTTGATAGCTATTGTCCTGTACTATAACCCTTTAACGGGATCGTGACATATTTTCCTTTAACCCTGTAGAAACTACAGCAGCAAAGTTAGCAAATATTTAACAGGGGCCTTCGAAAACCGTTACAAAATAAACTTGGCATCAATTTTACCAACACTTGCAGTGCCCTGTGGCGCGTTGATAAGATCTCCGGCTGCATCTGCCGGGGGTGCATGGGGGCAGGGGTTCAATTCCGGTGTTTTGTTCGCCGGCTGTGAGAACCCGCTATGATTGGTTTATGATTTGATTTCGTATTTACATTCATTAGGAACATTATTTGCGGAATAATTTTTAATTAATAACTTATTAATATATTTGGAGGTCTTGACTCTTGACGTGTTGAGTTATTATTATTGATTTTATTAATAATTATCTTTAAAAAAAATCAACAAATTAATAGTATTTTAAAATCTTTATTTATATAGGTATGTATTTGATTGTTTTGACAAAATTTTATTTTTAGTAAACATTTTAGTATCACTGTGTGTTTAAAAAGACTTAATTAATGGTGTTAGGTATTTTAGTTTCACTAACGACGGTCAAAGTTCTGAGTTCACTGACCTCTCGCTGTCAAAACTGACCATTAATCAAGAATTTGACCGCAACGGTAGAAGAAGCAAGTGCTTCTTCTACCGTTGCGGTCAAATTCTTTTGTATATGTAAAGCTCCAATTTACAGTAAGTTCTGAACGCAGAACTCTAGACTTAAAGTTATAAACCTCTGCCGTGAGAATATAGTGTAAATCGACTGAAATATAATAAAAACTTATGCGGTTTAATCCTATTATTCTATTGTTATTATAAACGCGAAAGTTTGGATGGATGTAGGTATGGATGTTTGTTACTCAATCACGCTGCAACGACAGAACAGAGATAGATTATAGACTGAAATAGCACATAGGCTACATTTTATCCTGAAATATAAGAGAGTTCCCGCGAGAATCCAAAAAGAAATCTCAATCCACGCGAATGAAGTCGCGGGCATCAACTAGTAAATAATATACGAACGGTGTATGAAATGAATCCTAATTCAATTTTCATCTTATTGATAGAGTCCTTTTCTCCTTTTAATAACTCCCGCACACAAAATCCCCATACAATCAAGGCTTAGTACACACATATCTGGCACAATGGCCGAAACTAGCAGCCCCATAATAAATAAAAAGCTGTTGTATTCCCCCGTACACAACGCTCCTGTTGATTTCGGTTGCATATATTTGATTATGTTTTTAAACATCCTTAGAGTGCCCGCAGACTTACAATTTTCAAGTTTGATAACTAAGTCGCAAAGTATATTATAGGCATAGTGATTTAGTTGGATAAGATGTGCGGGCTACCTACTTACTACGCGTTACTAGTTACTATGCCTATTATAAATGTGAAAGTGTGTTTATTGTTGGTTTGTCCTTCAATTGATTTTTTGCATGGTTATAGTTGAGCACTTGAAGAGTGAAATATACTATCTTTTATCTCGGAAAAACGTGATTGAAGGACAAACCGATAAACAAACACGCTTTCGCTTCTATAATAATATAATAATGCTGGTTGATGCCCGCGACTTCGTTCGCGTGGATTAAGTATTCATATTGTAGTTCTGTCGTAGAGGTAGAGGTTCACCGATTTTCGGTATCATGGTAGGGGGCAGGTGGGCCATGTGGCGAGATGGCGCGATAACAGGAATTATTCATACGCGTTATCGGCTTGCCATCGCTGGTGGCATTGTGGACGAGGGGTGGCGGGGTGGGGTCCCGGTGTCACGGACGCTGTCACAACCTCGTGTGTACGCTCGCCCTAATGTGACGTCAACGACTGTAGGGCTATAAGTTTCCAATCGTGTTTAATATTTTATAGTTTATTAATCTTAACTTTAATATTATTAAACGAATTTGATTATATTATAAAAAAGAATTTGACCGCAACGGTAGAAGAAGCACTTGCTTCTTCTACCGTTGCGGTCAAATTCTTTTGTATATGTAAAGCTCCAATTTACAGTAAGTTCTGAACGCAGAACTCTAGACTTAAAGTTATAAACCTCTGCCGTGAGAATATAGTGTAAATCGACTGAAATATAATAAAAACTTATGCGGTTTAATCCTATTATTCTATTGTTATTATAAACGCGAAAGTTTGGATGGATGTAGGTATGGATGTTTGTTACTCAATCACGCTGCAACGACAGAACAGAGATAGATTATAGACTGAAATAGCACATAGGCTACATTTTATCCTGAAATATAAGAGAGTTCCCGCGAGAATCCAAAAAGAAATCTCAATCCACGCGAATGAAGTCGCGGGCATCAACTAGTAAATAATATACGAACGGTGTATGAAATGAATCCTAATTCAATTTTCATCTTATTGATAGAGTCCTTTTCTCCTTTTAATAACTCCCGCACACAAAATCCCCATACAATCAAGGCTTAGTACACACATATCTGGCACAATGGCCGAAACTAGCAGCCCCATAATAAATAAAAAGCTGTTGTATTCCCCCGTACACAACGCTCCTGTTGATTTCGGTTGCATATATTTGATTATGTTTTTAAACATCCTTAGAGTGCCCGCAGACTTACAATTTTCAAGTTTGATAACTAAGTCGCAAAGTATATTATAGGCATAGTGATTTAGTTGGATAAGATGTGCGGGCTACCTACTTACTACGCGTTACTAGTTACTATGCCTATTATAAATGTGAAAGTGTGTTTATTGTTGGTTTGTCCTTCAATTGATTTTTTGCATGGTTATAGTTGAGCACTTGAAGAGTGAAATATACTATCTTTTATCTCGGAAAAACGTGATTGAAGGACAAACCGATAAACAAACACGCTTTCGCTTCTATAATAATATAATAATGCTGGTTGATGCCCGCGACTTCGTTCGCGTGGATTAAGTATTCATATTGTAGTTCTGTCGTAGAGGTAGAGGTTCACCGATTTTCGGTATCATGGTAGGGGGCAGGTGGGCCATGTGGCGAGATGGCGCGATAACAGGAATTATTCATACGCGTTATCGGCTTGCCATCGCTGGTGGCATTGTGGACGAGGGGTGGCGGGGTGGGGTCCCGGTGTCACGGACGCTGTCACAACCTCGTGTGTACGCTCGCCCTAATGTGACGTCAACGACTGTAGGGCTATAAGTTTCCAATCGTGTTTAATATTTTATAGTTTATTAATCTTAACTTTAATATTATTATTATGAGAATACTGTAGGAGCTCTCCTAAATTAGGGACTACCCCAAGTAGTACTAGTATCTATTATGGGGATATAAATATTTAATTGGGGATATTCTGGTCGATTTCTGACCGAAGTTGAAGCCGACGATGTTCCGTTACCCCAAGAAATTCCGTTCAAGATTGGCTAAAAATGAATAATATATTCTGTAGGTAATAGCTTCTGTAGGGCTTAAAATATTTGTATGAAATATTGTAGAGCGCACATAAACATTTCTCTCATTAATTTCGATTTCGATTTAGTTTCACAAATATTTCGTATTTAATAAATTAAATAGAGTGTGAAAGTTTTTACAAAAAAAATTTGGACCTCGAACCTCGAAATTCCATTGGTGAGAATTTATGTTTAACCACTGGGCAACTAGCTATTTAACGAGTAGTTAAACATTGGAAAAATCATAGTGGATAGGTGGATAGTCTAGATTATTGTTTTATTCCGTGCCTGCCGAAGCCCGTAATGGCGATCGTTGTTTTGTTTCTCTATCAAATGAAGGTTTAAGCGTTATTGGTAACAATTGGTAAAGTACTAAGGTATCGTGCGATCCACGCCAGTTTAGTTTCAATTACATTTAGATGGGCAGATAGGTTATTTAAATTTAACTTTTTTTTTTCAAAGGAAAGTGTATCTACGAGTACATTTTAACTAATCTTCTAAATCTAATCTAAATCTAAATATATAAAAGGCAAAGATGACTGTTGACTGACTGATCTATCAATGCACATTGCACAGCTCTAGCCGCTGGATGGATCGGACTGTAAAATAGGAAAATAGGGGTTTGAAAAGTCGATCTTAACCTGAGTGAAGCCACAGGCAAAAGCTAGTAATAAATGAGCAACGCAGGAACGGATAGTGATTTTTTGTATGGACGTAGTTGAAGATTGGGAGAGTGACCTAGGCTTCCTATTATTCCCGAAAAATAGAGGGTATGTATGGGATTTGAAAAAACTCCACGCGGAAGAAGTCACGTGCAAAAGCAGTAACTTTTATACTAAGTTCACACTAACATCAATAATATAACCAAGTAATAAATCGGAAGTAAATCCATACATAGCGTAACAAAATTAAGTAATAACCGTATTACAACATAGATGATTAACATTGCACGGATGTCTACATCCAAATTAACATGCTCTCGCATTTTTCCAACATTCCAAATCTTATTCCATTGTAATAAGGAGCAGATATATTTTATAGTGTAGTATCGCTAGACCCGCATCAACTCGATCCAGGTGGTGATCGCAGCCAGAGATTATCAGAGATGCTTATCGGGAACACCCGTACGGCGTACGTAGCAAAATGGGCGAACTGTGTGACGCTTGTCGAAATATTAATTAGTTGCGTTGTTTTGGTTTTTACTTAACCACGAGAAGAAGACCAAAAGGTTATGATTTTAGCAGCCTAGGTATGTATGTCTGTATTTACAAGTATAGGTCTTGCAATTCAGGAGAGCGCGTGAGCTTTACTTGTGGTTACATCGTGTACATGCACATCGCGTAGGTAAGTGTGCGTGCCTGTCAGAAGCCTAGGTGGGAGCGGTCAGGCGCGAGCAAGCTCTCGCTCCCACTTATATAGATACGACACACACACAACCATGAGCCGCGTACCCTCGTGAATTGAAAGAATTATACATTAAATTACGTTTCAAACCCCTATTTTATCCACTTAGGCGTTGAATTTTCAAAAATCCTTTCTGTGCGGTTTTTTTACGTCGTAAGAGCATATGCTAAATTTCAGCCCGCTCCATCTAGTGATTAGAGCGAGCTGTGCGTTGCTAGATCAGTCTATCAGTCAGTCAGTCATCTTTTCCTTTTATATAGCTATTCCGAGTTTTCTACATGGCTATCAAAGATAAATACAGGTTTCAAAACTCGAATGTGCGAGTAAGTTTACAGTAAACCAAGTATTAGGTCCCCGCAGCGGCACCGCGGGGCTGTACCAGCAATGGTGCCCTTAGCCCCTTACCCTGTTTCCCCAACAGACAAGGGATGTCCCCCCCTCGGGCAAATCCACCAATCAGCGGCCACATTCGCACAATTATCATTACCCTCCTGGTGTGTACATATGTTTGCTTTCACTTTTAAATAATAATTGTGGATTGTTAAATTGAATGGGGTGTTATTTAAAGTGGAGTTAGCGTATGGATGTGTTCGTTACGTTTTTATTTTCAATAATTTTTCTACATAATATTTTTAATCTTTAGGTAGGTATAATCTATCAAAGGGTACCAAATTAGGAACTTACTCCTTTGAGACGTTCCTTTAAGTTTAAGACATATTTTAATGCCAATTTTAAGCTCCTAATAGGAGTTCCTAAATGGGAATAGGTAGGTAATTTCAATAAAGCTATTTGCTTTGCTGACTTGGTATATCTGCTGGTTACGTTAGTGAATAAATAGAAGTCCTTATTTCCTCTAGATATTTTATTTAGGTGCACATAGACAAAAGCAGACTATAATTTTTTTTAAATACCTTGTTCTGGTTTTGCATTGTCAAAATGATAATGGAATTTCAAAAGCATACGTTTTGGCGAACGTTTTTTTCGACCGCTCGTAAAACGATGACACGGCATCTTTACAAAGGCCCATTTTAAAATCCTCAACTTAATTATACATGTATATTATAACAAATCACGCCGTGTACACGACCGTCGAGTATTTAATTAACGAAATTTTCCAACTGGCACACTATTTTAATTGCCTCGGTGTTTTGACACGACTTTTGTAATATTTCGGAAAAGCCTTTGTTCTCGGACGCAACCAACTCTGAATAAAGGCCGTTATTTGTTTATCAAATACGCATTAAAGTTAAGGTCGGGTGCACATTAGCAGTCAGGGCAATGTCGAAGCCGGGTAGCTCGATCGTGCTCGTGTCGTGGAACAAATATGGCTTTACCCTTAGTACCAGTTTATGTGATTACTTATCCGTACCGAATTTCGATGTCGACTTTTTTCATATATCTACAGCCAGCAGCTCGTCTAGAGAAAAGTATAGGTTATAACAGAAATAATAATAGAAAAAAAAACGATGTTGAATCTCGGCGTCCCCTGGTGGTGTCATTTTGAACTATATAATCTACGAACCTGTTGGAATAGAGTAGAGTTTATCCCAAAAAAATTTACAAAGCACTCATGAGTTGCCTTTGGTATTAATTTTTGGAAAATACATATACATCCAAATCATGATAATGCAGTTTATAATAATATAGATAAGGACATGCGTATTACGTTAAATGTTTAACTTTTATAGGGTCTTCATTCCGTTCTAAATAAAAACGACATTGAAACCCATAAAATGACCAGTTTTCGAGAGGGCCAAACTTAAACGCGTGTAGTCGCGAGTCTTATTGTTTCTGTGCATAAGTATTTTTCTCATTGCAATTAGAAAAGTTCAAAAGTTCCGACTAACTGTTACAATAGCTTAATTAAATCATACATTCATTAATTATGCCTATTACCTAGTTGGTTATAAATGTAACAAAATCTTATGTTACCTCAATGTCATCTTCCTGGTGCAGTAGTGAGCATTGTTCCATTTTATATGGTCTCAGGTAAGTATTCCGGTGGGGGCAATGTGGAAACCTATAATTTTTTTTGGTCTGATGGTAGCCTATGGCCGTGGCTAGTTACCATCCTATCGTCGAAGACGTCCCGTCAAGCTATTTAGTGTTCCGGGAAAATGACTTGTAGAAACCGATTAGGGGTATGGGTTTAATGACACTGCCTAGTATGCCCATTTAGACTGAATAGTCAAACCATTCAGTAGGGCTATTCTCTATCTCAGTGGCTGTTGAAAGATAATCCCGTATTTTGTAAGTAAGACGAAAAAATTACCAATTAAAATAGAGTAAACATGAAAAAGCAAAGTACAGAACAGTTCCCATTGCAATGTCGGAGGAGAAAGGGACAAAAACTCGCATTTTTTAGCTAGTACTGTTTTCCATTATCCATTGGAAATGTCAATAATATAAATGTGAAAAATCTTTTTACAAAACCTACTTCAAACGCCACTACAAAGTACATCAATTGTGCCTATAAAATTTGAAGAGTTCCTTCGATTTCTCCAGGATCCTTTCATCAGAGCCTGACCTGATGACAATGGGACCACTTGAAAAGTAGACCAGGCGTCTTCGAATAATCGGGGAACATACGTAAAAAAATAAAATAAAAGATTCCGACGAATTGAGGACCTCCTCCTTTTTTGGAAGTCGGAAATGCGTCAAATGTTTATGACAACAATGCACAGTCCACTCCCATAATAAGCGAGCGTTCTAACGCCTAGTAGAGAGTGGGTGATCTGATTAGTTGAAAAAAAAAAAAACCTTCTCCTTTTTTGGAAGTCGATTAAAAATAGAGACTTCGATAGTAGGTGAGATCGTACTAAAGGGCTACTTTGTCATCGAATAAAAAAGTCCATAGTTTGTGCACGCTCTTGAAACGTTCACGGGCATGTAAATAGGGGATTGAGATGTCGTTTGAAAGAGTTGTTGGGTCCAAATAGTATTAATTTTGGTATCACGGGCGGCTCCGTAACGCCTCCAAATTGTCCGCCCTAATGACGGCCAGAGCATACTACGAACAATGACTCGTCTATCGGCTGATCTTTGTCAGCCGCGCTTAAATTCCCGTGAAGTTTCGACAACCGATATTAGGTGACTTTACCTTTTCATTGCTTTAAAAGATTTGTTCAAATCAAGAACGTTTTAACAATTTGGTTGGACGAGTAGGTACAGGTCCTGATTCAAACTTCGCAAATAGGTACTTATGATATTTTTTAAATAACGTGGATTTTATTGGAAACAAAATGTAATCTATTTATTTTATATCCATCTCAGCGATACAAGCTGTCTCTGTGCATAATTTCATCAAGATAATTTTAGCGATGAAGTGTCCATATTGTTCTCAGGTCCTATTATCAATTTTTTTTCTACGAAATAAACCTTAATATTTTCTGCATAAAACGTAGCCAAACTATAATCCTCGATCCGGCTAGAACCGGCAGGTTCTAGCCGATAGACAGTAAAAAAAAATTAAAGCTCGTTTTTGGGTGCTGTTCAAAATAATCATATTGTTTGGAGCTAAATAAAGAGGCAGTCATTTCGAAATCACAGACACTTCAATTTTATTTATGTTTATATTCACCTGAGTGATAAAGTAAGTATTAAAAGCATGTATTTTGTGTGCAGGTCGAACGCTGGGCGGCGGCAGCGGGCAGGTGTGCAGGCCGCACTTCCACACGCCGCTGCACCCCTGGCTCGACTCCAAAGCGTTGAGCAGCGGAGCCTGGGGCGGGGGGTTCCAGCAAGACACGCCCGCCGACAAGCCCCTCTCCCCCGCGCAGCATCCTCACCCCCACCCCCTGTTCTCGTTCCCCCCCACGCCGCCGAAGGACTCCACGCCCGACTCCGTGGCGGCGGCGGCGCTCGGCCAGCAGGACTACCAGGCGGCCGTCGCGCACGCCACGGCCATGAGCGTGGCCTTCATGCAGCAGCAGCAGGAGCTGCCGCTGTGCGGGGACGTCAAGCCCATGATGGGCGCGCCCCCCTCCAAGCAACGCGAAGGTGCGCAGCCGGACACGTGTCCCCAAGAGAGCCAGCCCTCCGGGGAGTACAACGCGCAGTACAACTCCGGCGACTACTATAACTACCAGGGCAAGGGGTATAGCGGGCAACAGCAGAGTAAACCGCGGCCGAACAAGACGCGAACCAGCGCCGGTGAGTGCGGCCCGAACAATGCACTGCCCTCGCAAGCACTTACACTGATGACGTCACGCTTATCCGATCACTATGGCTCCTCATCTCGCTCTGAATCGTACATCTTGACCCCTTTCCATTGATCACATAATGGTACTATCTTTTGATGATAATGCAGTGCATAAAATGAATTATTTCCATATTCTTGCGCATAGGACTCAACTAAGATTAGCTACGTGATTTCGACTCTTCGGATTAACGATTATTATCAGATGTAAGTGATACTATAATCCATCCATAATATAAAATAATGTGCTCTTCAAGGCATGGAGGAAACTAGCCCTTATTTACCCATCTAGTTACCGACCTTAGTCTGCGTTGCTAAACCAGCCAATGCGCTGATATCCCAGACGCAACAGGGTTTTCATCTCCTTCATATCTCTTGATACGTCTCCCAAAAAATATCATAGTTGACATCCAGTAAGGTAACTAACCTCGGTAGGCAATATTTAGGCAATAAAACTCTGATAAAGAACAAACTCCTTAACTCTTCCGAGTAGCTCGATTTGTCTATCTACGGATCGCGCGATTAGTATTGTTCCAAAGAAGTGGCTATTTATCTATATAAAAAGAACAATAAGGAGAAAAAATGTTATTGTATTGCCAATGATTAATTTCTATCCAATACTCCGATTTCGATCGGATCCAAGTAGGTACGACTTTCAAAATCCATAGTTCCTAATCAGTAAAATCAAAATATAGCCGTGCCGCTTTCTCGCCGCTAACGAAACGGTGGGTATAGTAGCGGTAATTAGAATCACGGCACGTTGTCTCATCGATGGCGATTATTGATTGGATATAGTCCTAAGCAGACAGTCGACTTCTTCGCACAAGCTGAAGAGCTTTTACAAGGTTGAAGCCATGGGTTCCGACTTTTTGCATCAAACAAGTTCAGTCGAGCCGATCAGTAACAATTTGGTTATCTTTAAAACAAGAGTGAATAGGCATCTTCTAGGCAAACGCGTTACACCTTAGACCACATCATCACTCTCCATCAGGTGTGGTAGTGGTCAAGCGTGTGCCTATAATGTATAAAGAAAAAAATGGGCAGTAGAATTTATTTCATTATTTAATTTTCAATTGAATTTTCTTTTTCCTCTTTATCAAGCAATAAACAGATCTCTTGTATAGGCTTCCACATGGATTGGTCTTGTCGGTTATCGTCGGTTTTTTTTTAAATTCGATGACAAGATAGTCCCTGACTGCGATCTCACGTGATGTTAAGTGACGATGCAGTCTAAGTTCCTCGAACTATATGCCCCACTCATAGTCACTTCAGCTTCAGGACTAGATGAGTTACGTCGGTAACTCTGGTTCTCCTAAGGATCTCCTCATTCTCGGTTTGATCTCGAAGGGATACTCTGAACATAGCTCTCTCCATCGCCCGCTAAGTGACTCTGAGTCTTCTTATAAGGCCCAATTTACCCCTTACTACTTAATTTTAACTTAATTTTTAATTAAATTAATATCATCACATCCAGACGGTCGCAGAAATATTGGTCGGCCAAAACTTTGCTGCTTGGATGGGGTTAGCCAAGATGCAAAACGTCTTGGTGTGGGAAATTGGAAGGCGAAAGCAAGTGACAGAGATGGATGGAGGAAGCTTCTGGAATAGACCCGGGCCCACAAAAGACTGTAGCGCCGCTGATGATGATGACTTAACTTTAACGAGCTTAGTACATTCTTGTAACTTATATTGCCTGCCTTTTCTATCCATAGACAATTCGGTGTTTTTTTTCGATTGTACTCTAACAGCCAGATGTGATCAGATAAGCGTAGTTGCACCGGGGTTGGTTACACGTTTTCATCACAATGGTCCATTTGTGACGTCACTGAATATATAACGCTTGTATTAACTGCTGATTTTGGTGGAGGTTACTAATAATGCTTTACATAACGTAATAACGACATAGTAGAGGAAGAATCGAATGATTCATAAATAGCAACCAATGTAGTTTCTGTATAAAATATTTATCAGGAGAGCGGCGTCAGAAAAATTTCGTGTATAAAAAGCAAAGATTATTCTTTGATAAAAAGTAAAAACGTAATAGTCTTCAAACGCACTATATTGACTACACAGTTCTCCACAGCTTTAACAGAAGATAAAGATTGAAGAAAATATAACAATTTGATCGTCTAAATCCAGAAATTAGGTAGGTACTTCCTACTCATAGTTAGGCAAGTTTCGTTCATTGCTTAACTCAATAGTTACAAAACGATAGAATTATAATTAAAACAACAATACAATATCTTCAACAATTAAATCGATTAATATTTTATCCAGTGCAACTAATTGATTAATATTTATTTTGGAAAGTTATGACCTAGCTTTATATCTAAAGACCTAAGTTGTCTGTGATCATAATAAATCTGAATGCGTTCATGTTAATTTATTCAGATTTGAATAATTTTATCTTATGCACTAACGAAATAATATTATTAAGTAGGTAGGTATGGCGTCTTAAATCCGGATGGTCTTAATTATATTGTGGAATTTACCATAATGCGTCGCGGCGTATTTATTATGCAGATTCTGAATTATAATTTAATAAAAATATTATAATATATTTAAGTTTTTTATTAGACATTAGGTAGCTTATCTTGACTCAGATAAAAGTTTAAGTAGACAAAAAGCGTGACAGCAGAGCCTCTAGTGTAACTTCAAGTTAAATGAGAGATTTATGCACAGTTAACGGAAGCCTTAAAAAGTCACACTCAATCCTTAGGATTTAACGATATCGCGCGCGTATGTGTGTAGGATTTGTTATAAAATTTTGTTATATAACTTAAAGTAAGAGAGCGCAACGAAGACGGCAAACGACTGCAGCGCGGTTTCTACGCGCACAAGTGAACTACTGCATACAATATCCTTGTATTATAACTTTTGGGAACTGTGCTGTGCTCTTCAAACCTCAAGCTCACTAATTATATTATAATGTTAGTAATCCTCTCGGTCTCCTCGCAGAATGTTCAAACGTTGACAGAGTGTGGATTGGCAGACTATACTCACCTTTGAGAACATTATGAAGAACTCTCAGGAATGAAGATTTTCTCACGATATTTTCCTTCACCGTTAAAGCAAGGTGATATTTAATCGCTTTAAACGCACATAATCAGGTCGCGAACCACAAGGATATCACCACTATTATAAATATGATAATCAAAAATCCATTAACCAATTAAATAATGTTTAGCCCAAAGGACAAAAGGACCATAACATACTTTTTAAAACATGCCCACATATTATGTGACTCGCTATCAAGTGTGGACATGGAACCAATATTCGAAGTCTCAACACGAAGCTGACATTGATCTATGGCTTTCACAAGTCCGTTGTTATTTATCCGGCACCGATTCTATGAACTCGCAATCCTTTGTCTTGGTACAGTCCAAAAGCCATGAGACCGGCCCTCAACGGCAGGCCCGAGGCTGTGTGGTGTGATAGGGCAAATATTACCAAATTAATTCATATTTACATTTACATTAATTTATAATTTGAGGCAAAGTGGGGGAAAGACCACATGGCTTGACTGCTGAGGGCTGATTCTGTAACTCAGTGCTTATAAAAAATGAAAGCCACTGACATATATTTTTTATCCATTGAAGGTTTACTATGAAATAGTAAATGATATTTCTCTTGAAACCTTCAATGGATAAAATATTCTTATCATCGTTGATAGGCACTGACTTACAGAATTAGGGGGCTGGTCAGACCAGATCAAGTGACTCACTGGTCTTCCACATACAACCACAGTTAGAAAAGCCGAGGACCGAACAGTGGTACATTGAAGGCTGTAGTTACCAACGCAACGAAGCCACTTGAATGGACATCATCATCATCAGCCCAAAGCATCCACTGTTGGACATAGGCCTCTCTCAAGTAGCGCCAACGTTGTCTATTCTTGGCCTTTCGCATCTATGATAAATCGACACGACTTTCAGCAATGAAGTGTGTGAAGAAGCAAAACATTTACATACTGCAACTTATGAATGCCCACTTCTGGGAATTTTTCTCTTGTAGGAATTTCCACACTCAACGACCTTCGCTGGTGTCCAGTGTCTCTCTGCAACTCTTTTGATCTCGTCAGTTTACCTAAAAAAGGGTCTATCGACACCGTATTTTCCGTCATTTCGGCACTTGGGACTCTACTGGCTATTAATAATTCATATCTATGATTAGAACATTCTCTTTATTAGTTCAGACATCGATTCCACATGTGAAAATTTACGAGTTTAAGATAATATCAATTATGAGCCTTTCACGAAATTAGAAAATTATTTTAGTAGCGTCTTATCTTTTAACTAGGCCTTTGATTATCAAGGGTTTGAAGTGGTAGTCCCAACTGAAAAGCACAGTAGGTTTAGGTTGGCTACTTTTACTAGATGGATAAATGAAACTAAAGGAGTCACAGGGTGCCACTGAATAGAAACGATCTAAAACCATGGAGGTTCTTCTAAAATTATGTCTTCTTCTTCCATGAATTTAAGATTTTAATCATTACGTGCCTAATTAAAAATAATGATGATAATTGCTGAGGTTTCAATAAAATCCCAGGTTCTTACGTAAGATACTGAGATTTTTTGAGCTTTTTCTTATAATTCAAAATGTGATACTCTTACGGGTAGAAAAAACTACTTTTGTCTTAGTTTACATGTGAAATTGCTTGCTTGCTTATCTACACTAGATAAATAGCGAGGTTCCCATTACCTAAAGGCAAAGCTATTGTTTTATATGTAAAACTTAGCGGATTTCTAATTTATTTGTTATTTTCAAGACAGTATTTGAAAGCGGTTGTTACGAAAGTCTCTGTTCATTCTAGAACACCAGTTAATCAGATTAAGGTGAATTAACATTCTAATTAATTAACTTTTTAATTTTTATTCTTGATATTTGGAATTGAAATTGTTGCATTTCTCATTGATAGAGTTTCTATTAAAACTATCATATCCACTTCAAACTCGATTAATAGCTACAATATTTTCTTTAGACTTTCGGAGTCTAATAGATAGCGAATTATTTTAAAGAAGATAAAAAAGGACATCAATATACTTGGATACGAACTTGGGGAATATGATGAATCTAACGAGGTTTAAGAATATACCTGTTGGTACCATTAGAACGCAAATTCGGAGATACAATTAAAACTCAGTTTCGCGTAATATTGTTCCACTGACCTTTGCTATTAATGCTCGCATTGTTACCCCAACAATTGGCCGCAAAGATTTCGCAATCGCCAACACAATATGACGAATATTCATATTACCGAGAATTGCTCAACAGTAATTGTATTACGGCCGCTTTATTTTATACATAAATATGTAATTATAACGCTCATAGTTAAGCTTAACAATGGAAGGGAACAAAAAGCAGGCGTTTATTGTCTCTCATTACGGACTAAAAACATGCCAACGCAAATATTCAATTGGGAGCAATTATGGTTATTCAATATTTTGTGAAATTCCACCTTGGATTAACGTGTTCCGATCTCACGAATGAATCTAATCGAGTTAATGGATTCTCAAGAGATAATTAGAAGCTTACTGAAAAAGATGTGTTCATAGCGATAGAAAAACTGGAACTGTTGTCAATACGGGCAGCGATTACTATTATCGTACGGCTGATATCGACGGAAATCACACTTCTTATTGAATATTGTCTTGATTTATGCTATCGACAATTACATCGACATCGTGGTATACGAATAAAAAGTATGAAGTGCCTAGTTCTTTATGAACTTGGAAGAATGATTCGGTTCGGTATTTTCTTTTGCTTGTTAATTTGATTTTGAAATAGTTTAATTATTATTGGTTACAGTTTTTTTTTCAATTCCATCATTGCCAGCAAGTCTTATTTCTTAAACTTTTAGCTAGGTTGAGATTGACTGCAAGTTTCGGGAGTTACTTTCCAGGTTTCGATTTCATCCGCTTTGAGTTAGGTTCGTAAAAAACCCGCGGAAACCCTTCTTTTTTCCTGGATAAAAAGTCTTCAATCAATCGTTACCCATCTCAATACCCATCCAAAAATCACGTTGATTAGCTGTGAGCTTATTAAAAAAAGGTGGTTCCTAGCAAAGACTGTTTATTTTGATTGCCTATACATTTGTATAGGCAAGTCACTGACCTCTATATATTTAATCTATGATTAACACTCGACTTGCTGGTGTGATTTCTTTTTTTGATCTATTTGATGGACTTCATTTTGGATTTGATTTACGCCATTTTGGCGCTGTAAGCACTAAGCAGATACGAGTGTCTCTGGAACTAATAGGTTGCACCGACCTCTATAGTTCATCTATGATTTGTTGTTGTTTCATAGATTAAATATAGAGGTCGGTGCGCCATTTGCAATATTATAGTTCCAGGAATACTCGTATGTCA
This sequence comes from Hipparchia semele, assembly GCA_933228805.2. Lineage (NCBI taxonomy): Eukaryota > Metazoa > Arthropoda > Insecta > Lepidoptera > Nymphalidae > Hipparchia > Hipparchia semele. The sequence continues at coordinate 11,380,804 of OW121714.1, forward strand.
AACGTGGCACTTCAAATTGATCCATAGCTATGTTGTCACTTGTATAGGATTAGCCAATCCAGTGTTATTCATAGATTCATTGTAGAGACCAGTGAGGTAGGTACATAAGTCAGTATAGGTGAGGAGTTCTAAGTAAATGCGCCCGCGGACTGACCTCCAATACCTACTAGGTTCAAGGAAAACTGAGCTACGCCGTGCCTCGTTAGATATTCAGCAGGATGTTTATCACAAGGTCGCAGGTTGTATCGAAAGGACGAAATTAATATCAACATTAACAAACAAATCATTTAAATATCAATAATTTATTGTTGTTAGCTGCACAGCTGTTCTCATTACTAGTGCTATTATTTAGTTTCAATTATTGCACGAGTGAAGTTATAATACTTATTTTGTATGTACTTAAGTATATTAAACACTTTTTGTTTTTGTCAAAGAAAAGTTCATAATATAACGCAATTATAAATAGGATGTAATTATTTAAAAAGGAATCATATGTTAAGTTAGATTGATAGAGAACAGTGTAGATTAAAAGTTAAGAACTGGGTTGTACAAAAATAATCACCAACTTTTGTACGACTAAGTTTATGAAACGAGCAAATTATTAAAAAAAACCCGTTTAAAAATATTAACATAAAATTCGAATAGGTTCGTTAGTTTATTTTTACGGGCGCCATGTTTAAATTTTATACTCTATGTCACTCCGACACTGACAAATCTAACGACCGCGACACCTAAAATAATAACATGGACGCCTCGAGCCTAATAATAACGGTAGAATCCTTCAAAACGTTTGAATTTTTTTTAAACGTCCTTTTGAGAAACCGATTAGACCATAGAGCGTGCCAGAATATACGAGTACGGTTCTCGCTTGTTCAAAACACATTCTCCAACGCCACAACTCTCCTCTTGTAGTCGGATAAAGACATGTTATCATACACGGAGAAAAGTAGGAGAAGGAGAAGGAGTAGGAGAAGAGTATTTTTTATAAGTAACAAGTTTCATAAAGACGTTGACAAGGCATGTGAATGTGGGTGGAAAATAGGTAGTCGATTTTCTACTTATAGCTAGGTACACACTGTTAAGTAAATGTTGAGTTAATGCCGACATTAAAACGCTATATTGGCGTGGTTAGTTAGTGGCAGCAATATTATGAGAATGTTGCCCGGATGTGGCCCATTCCATTGTTGCGGCCGCGACCTCGAGGCTGCAGAGCATTTTAGAAGAAATTAAATATTCGCATTTAACTCAATTGTTATGCAAATCTTATTAGATTACTTTATCAAAGATGCTACCACCTACCTATGATACCTACTGCATAGCATCTTATACCTATTATTACGAGTTTTTGTCAGTGACATTATTTGCGTGGATTTAGGTTTTGAACTTTGTTTTCCTAGGATAAAATGCCTTTGACTTTATTGCTCCGTTAGCGTTACTGCTTGATCGAAGGACAGACCAATAAACAAACAAACTTTCTCATTTAAAATATTAGTAAGGAAAAGGATATTATCTTTGTCCTTGTCCGAAGAATAAATTATTTCTTTTTTCTTTTTACATAATAATTCTTCTTTAGGATGTATTTACATGACATAATGTGTTACATTTATTATTATTTTGTCATTTTAAATTGTACTGAACATTCTAGTTCAATTTGTTATAATATCCAGTTTAGGAAAGTTAATTGCCATGTAATAATAACATTAAAGTTTACCAAGCGAACTTTTAAATCGTTGGGTGCACTTTCTAAAACAACGACAACTCCGCTCACTTTAATTTAAACTACAATCCTTGTTTCAACTATAACTCAAATCACAAATACACGACATATCTCAAAAGTCCATTGCACTTAAAGGCACAATCCTTAATAAATGGCTTTATGATTCATATTGCTCTGTATCTTGTATCGCGGAGTCCAAACTACATTATTTCCATGCAACTCACGTACCTACTGTTGCAACAAAGATGTTTCGCGGAAAGTTGCGCAACCAATTAGTAGAATCATACATTTCATAAAGAGATTACGTTACTATCTAAACCTATTCAAGAAATTGTAATCCCTATTATCTGACTGGCAAGTCGTAAAATAGTTTGAATAAAAAAGGAGGGATTTCAGTGGTGTGCTACTGTACTGAACGCTACGGACGGCCGCCTAAGAGGAATGAAGACGGGACGGCGTCTTAGTGTTATTATTTTTGTTGAATGCAATTCTTTTTATGCTAGAATTGAGACATGATGGTATTAAAAGATTATTAACGAGATTTCATGTTCTAAAATCTCCTGTATTGATTTATTAAATATATATAAAGTAAATTACATCATATTTCCAAGAGATGATATTGAGTAGAAACATAAAATAATGTTTGTTTGACAAAATAAAATCGCGAAGTTAGGTCTAATTTTTACCCATTTTGAATGTAGGTAGTGTATCTGTAATATACAGAGCCAAAATTCCTATAAGTACATATTACTAAGAGACGATACAGCCATTTAAAAAAATGAATGGATGAATGAATAATCTTACGAGTTATTAGAATACATGATGTATTTGGCGCTTATTACACTCCTATTCCGCGCAATATGCTAGCACATGTCGCGTTTCGCACACATGTTTTATTCCATCGCTTAGTTACGATCGCGTGGGTGAAATCTGACTTTTTTCTGAGCAGGATAGTTTCCAAAGAATACAAAGAGGTGTGCCATTATGTACCTATTCGAAAACGAGCTTCTAATGAATATTTTGTGTTAAATACATGAATACAGCCAAAACAATATATACGTTAAGTAAGTAACCACATAGTGGGCTCGTCACGGTCCGCCGGTACAGTGGGATACAATTGCAACACTAAACAAAAATTTGCATATGACTTCGGCGGAACTTCAGTGATTAATTCATTATTATAAAAGTGTACTTGCGGGCTACTAAATGAGTTTTGTATTTATGTACATGTAATTACGTTTCAAATTTATAATGGCATTGATGTATTTTAATGTCCGTGGCGGAAAATTCCACGGGTACTTTCATCATTACTCAGAGCTCCATCGAAAATCTCGTACCATAAGCTTTTCTTTCAGACCATTTTTTCTCAGTTAAACTGATAGACTATCAGACCTTAACCTTCCTTAAAGCTCCGACGGGGGCAATTTGGGAATTTACAATTTCTGAATTGTCTCTGTCTAGTCTGGTGGGAGGCTTTGGCCGTGGCTAGTTACCACCCTACATTCAAAGACATGCCGCCAAGCGATTTAGCGTTCCAAAACCGATTAGGAGTAGGAATAGGTTGAATGTACACTGCCATACCCCTTCCAAGTTAGCCCGCTACCATCTTAGAGTTACCATCAGGTGAGATCGCAGTCATGGACTGTCTCGTCATCGAATAAAAAAAAGCTTCAGAGTGTGATAGAAAATCCCTCTCAAGCATACAGTTCGCTCAGACCGCGTCATATCACACACAGATATGGATAATTACGGCTGGTGGCGGCTGCATTGGCGTCAAACGCAATTATCCAGCCGTATGATAATAACGCAAATACGCCCTGTGCAAGCGCCGTGAAAAATGACTTTATTCCTTTTTAGAGGGCTTGTGCACTAGTCTGATCTATACTCGAGAAAATACGTTCAGGAAAAGCCTTTGTGGCGTATTTTCTTTACTTCAAAGTTACAAAGGCCTTAGGAACTTTTAAGAACATGATATGAACATTGAAGTGAATCAATATTTTAGTGTAGTCGAACATAAGGGGTAATTTGACATGGCCATACTAGAAAATTATCGTTATTCAGGTGTCACGTTTAGAACATGAAACTTTTTAGTTAACCTTAACTGTGTATAAATCTATCGTCAGTGTGAAGATTTTGAAAACTCCAGGGGAATCCTCTGTTTTTCCGAGATAAAAGGTAGCCTATGTTACTCTCCAAGTCATCAACTATAACCATGCAAAAAATCACGTCGATTCGTAGCTCCATTACTGTTTGATTGAAGGACAAACCAATAATACCAACAAATATACACACAACAATATCAGTCCAATTACATGTGTTGAACTAGAGCGTCTAGAATTTTATAAACCACATTGCATTATTCACCAAAAATCATTTTATATACCGCATTTGTAGATTAATATTTTTAAGTAAATAAATGACCTTGTTATATTCGAGTCGACGCCTAATGAAACAATACAAGATTATTGGCTTCCATAAAATTATCTATTTGCATACAGACATACAATTAGACGGTAATAACAGCCTCTGTGGCGCAACAAAGAATAAGTTTTGAGCAATAATTTAATGGTTTGTATGCAAAATAGCCGCGCCGTTACGTGTTGATGGGCCGCTGCGCGGAGAGCGTCACGGTACGCGGGAGCGAATTAGTCCTTCATTTGAATTGCATTACCCCGCTCCGCTCCGCTCCGCATAAGCGCTATACGTGACTATGTTCCGGTTTTTACGCGGCTCCATTGAGGAGTAACGGCCCGTCTCCAGTTATTATGAACGCATCGCTAGTTGAGCTTAATCCCGATTCGCGAAGTCAGCTGTCCTGTAGTGCGCACATTTTCCCAGCGTGCGCGGGGCGTGTGAAAACTGCGCGCTCTCCTCGAGGCCGGAGTGCGCTCGCTTGGAGACTCTCGAAAAATAAAAACCGCCCACTCGGCTACGTAAATATGGCAGATGAAAATCTTTTATCGCGGTCACGTACCAGCGCCGCGTCACGAGCGCGCGTCACTCCGGGCAATAAAGAGCGCGCCGCATTCTAATTTTGAACAAACACTGGAATTTTTCGCTCAAACTTCTGCAGCCGTTCAGGATAGGTTTATCTCTGGCTGGACGGGCACCGTTACGTGCGCACTAAATGGTATCTTTATTTCACGTCTGGATCACGTCCAGCGAGCGGCGAACTTTAGATCATTCGATAGTCAAAACCAGAAGAGAAATGAAGTAATAATTCTCGCGGTACGAAGGAGTTAACGCACGGTACGAGTTACGACTTAACAGGATTCAAATCGTTTTTTGTGGAGCGATTAATCAGAATCGTGCTATCTTTAATAATACGTGTGATTTCGGCCTCTCGGACGGCCAGCAGGCTGTAATTGTTGACCCGCCGCCCGCGGCCGCACCGACTTTCACAAATATCAATAGAGATGTTACTATTGAATTTTGATCAGTCGCCGTACGAGAGACACCGCGATAAACCTCCGCGTTACTTGTAATATCCTGTTATTTTTTAGTAATAATCGTTATTGGTGTTTATTTATTAGAAACTTCGGAACAAATTACAGGCTTTATCGACGTACAAAAAATAAAGGGTTAGCCCAAAAAGTGAGTTGTCGGTTCGATCGCAATAAGTTTTCGATAAGGTCCGGGCGATTTAATTGCCGGTTGTGATCTGGTTTTACATAAAAAAAGATAAATGGCTATTCTGCCTTAAGCTGGGGAACATTCTGTGAGGAGTTTTTTCCTATCGGATGCTCGAGCACTTTCACCTTTCTTGTTAGTTCCTGCGCGGGATTCATTATTTATTCTGTGCGCCGCCGCGTCTACCTGGGGACTCGGAATCAGATCTAGATACATAATATTATGATATAGATACCTACCGATACGCTGTACTGATATCATCTCTAGGGTAATAAACTTGTTCGGTTTGAGGTTATTTTTACACACTTCCGAGTGAGTAATGTTATTGACACTGAATTTTATAACAGATCAATGAAAGGAGTTTTATTAAAGGTAACAACTACTTGAATGTTTATTAAAATTGAAAGTATAAATAAAAGCTGTTGTAGCTTTGTGAGATTGGAGAATAGGATGCACGACTAAATGGATTTTTAAATCGATTTCGATAAATAATCGTTTCGGTAATCGAGTTTGGAGAAAGATTAGGGGCGGCTCACGCTCTTCACATGTGAACATCCTCAGTGAGCTTGAGTCATGTGGAAGATTCTGCGTGAACGAAACAAATCTAATATAGTATGAGGAGTAAAAAAATTAGCTAAACAATAGGACTAAAAAGAAAACAAGCGTTGAAAATCTGTCGAAAGTGCAGGAGAATAAAGTGTAATAGTAGCTATATCCCACTAATAGAAGTTGACAAAAGTACATTCCCAGAGGGCGCTCGTCTTGGGGCGAAATTTCAGAATACTTATGCATGTTTTTAAAATAAAGCATGCAATTCTCGTTATAAAACAACAGCTTTCATACGTAATCGTTCATGATTGATTTTATTGCTTCTGTAGCCATTATTAACAACGTAAAAAAGTCGTCCTAAACAAGCGTTTTTTTATAGTTATTGCGGATGTATTTAACGGTTGAAATGCTTGCGTTGGAAATTGTTATAAACTTGTGTACGTATAATTCAATTATACATAGTGAGAATTAGCATGAAGGTATTACTTATGGCTACTATACGCTCTGTTTAGTGCATCGTTCTAAAATCTTTTTGCAACACGTATTTTTTTTTAAAGAAACTCGCTTTTGTTCGTAACTATGAATGAGTTTAATGTATATTTCTATTAGTGTTACATACATTATTTTTATTAGGCTTTATTTTAATAAAATCTTGACCTACTGTGTCTTTCATCATGGCGTGAGACATTTTTACATTTATGATAAGCTTTTATGTTTTATTGCCTTTAAGTATTTCATCGTATAATAATTATGTATTTATTAAGTATAATTTATAGCTATTAGCATGTTCTTTTTTACTAACTACTATGCTTTTAATTTTGCCACATTTTTTGAACTTTTGGCAGAAATCGCTCTTCGGCTCAATCTGCTTTTTTTTAGTCTTTGGTACTTAATTAAGTTAATAGTAGGTATTTTTTAAATATATACCATAACTGTGGACATTTTGTAAATACTTTGGAGAATATTTTCTCTCTGTAGAAGGATTCTTTTTATGGTTTTCTCAAATTTTATAGTCTTAAGGCTGGATACATTAAATATATGTGGTCTAGTCTCTACATTAGATTCTTTTGCCTTTATAGTCTATATTTTTTTTTCGTTTTTATATCAATAAATGGGAAAAAAAGATAAAGATAAAAATGCGATTATGAGTCTTGCGCTATGATAATAAAGTTCGCAATTAATTGGTGTTTCTTATACGCAAATTGATGGCTAAATACCTACTCGAACATAGTTTTAATAAGAGTAGTCAACTTTCGAGGTACTATGATGTTGGTGACAGTCCAAAGACAATTATTGTGATGCGCCTTAACCAAATCTAGTCGATATTTTTTTTGTATCAAAAAAGTTACCAAAAACTATGAAATCGTTTTCACACTCGTACTAACGTGATTGTAAGATTTCACAAGATAGCGATTCCGATTTATTCATGTACCTACGGTCTAGATTGGGTATATATATGGATAAAGGTTCTGATCTCCGGATCAAGCAGCTAAAGGATATAATTTTTTAAGCTATTGCATAGCTTCTATCGCGGGCCTTGAGCGTGGAGACCGAATCCAGAAATTCCCTAATGAAAATAACTTGACACGGGACTCCTCTCACCGCTAGATGGCGTTGATAAAAAATGCTATGCAATACCATTACCGCGGCAGTCCCCGAGTGGCACATGTCTTTTTTTCTCAAACTGTTTTATTGCCTAATGAAAGTGAGATTTTGTTTCTATTTATTTATTTTATTTTGGCAATTATGTGATATCCATTATTTGTATAACCTGTAATTTTCATTTGTAGAAATACCAAGTATGATTTCACCAATTCGGGGAATGGTAACTGTCACCGATATCATGGTATCTCGAAAATAGAACTTATAGTTAGTACCTATATTAAATTGTCTCAGTGGCCTATGCTAACAAGTTTTTTATTAAATAATTACAGTATGACGCTTTATTATCGAGCTGTGTTACTTTCTCTGTATTTTCCTTGCGTGTAAAAAAATCTTGATATTTTCTACGAGCGAAACTCGCTCGCTTTCTCTTATTAATTGAATAGGTATTTTAAATTTTCTTTTGTAATTGTATTTTAGCGGATATTTTATAGAGATAATAGAATTCCAGAGATTTGAATGTTGTTCGCATGCTTGACAGTAATTAGAAACTATTCGATTGGTATTTGGTAATGTTTCTGAATGTGATTTTCTGTCGTCTTCCCCAGCCTGCCAGGAGACAGGTAAACCACTAATTCCACTAAAATTACTAATTTTATTTTAAAAAGGCACTTTTGTTTTTTTTTCCTGTGTGATATTGGAATATGTGTTCATTGCTTTTGTAACTACGAAACCACTTATCTTTTGCTTCCCTATCAACATCAAATTACGTATATATTTTCGATATTAAACGTTTTCAGTTGACATAATATTAACATTGTATTAAATCTATATTAAATAGATCACCGATTTGTTGAATTTGTCCCTGTTTTATACTTAAAATATGTGAGTCACTTTATCCATTTAAATTTACACTGCTTTCGAATTACAACTCTATCAAAGTAATGTCTTAACAGTACGCTGCTTTTGTGTCGACTATACTTTTGTTTTTTTGTATTAGATAAATAAACCTATCTTATGTTTATTTAGCAATTATTCTGAGTCTTATTTGTCGTACACAGAGGGTCGAGAATGCGTCAACTGCGGGGCGACAAGTACGCCCTTATGGCGGCGCGACGGCACGGGTCACTACCTCTGCAACGCCTGTGGACTCTACTACAAGATGAACGGCCAGAACAGACCCCTCATCAAGCCCAAGCGGAGATTGGTGAGTGTAAGAATCCGACCAATTTTGTGTGTTTTTTACCCTTTAATTAGTTAGGTACTTACCACAAGATGACCAACTTAACTTGGGCTCTTTTCATTTGCAAGCGGGCAAGCACTCTATACTTATTAAATTAGTTTCACACAAGGATTAGTTATGTATAAAAACAGTAATGAATTCATAAGCTGTAACATCTTTCGTAAAAATATCGGCCATTGTTGAGCAAACAGCGTTCAAGATAACATCAAACTGTGGATTTTCCACTCGAGCTCCTTTATGGACGAAAGAGTAAACTTATTTTTAATAAGCGGATTTATCTCATATTGTCGGTCGCATTACAACCTTAAGTCGGGCCAACCAAACCCAGAATGGGTGTTGTTTACAGTTAGGGGCAGTAATAAAAAGGCGGGGCATGCATGCGAGCACGACAGCGCATTAAGCGCTCCCACAAATTGGGCTCTTAAGAAACCTGAGTGTTTCGACGAAAGACCTCTCCAGCCACAAAACTAGCCTCTCTATGACCGCCATAAATCTTCCAGTTAACGTTAAATCTAACTTCGGGCACGCATAAAACTCAAACAATGCGACAACGCCGCTGAGACGTCACGTCGTCCGCGGCGGCCGCGTCGGCTAACGAGTGGCCCGTGCCCACAATCGTACAATTTACTTTAATACCCTTCTTACTGACATAAACTAGAGGAGCAGCTCGAAATATTCGCCTTTTGTTCGCTAAATTACGTAATGTCCAAACATTATGATATAATCGCATCGTAACGTACTCCGAGCGTCCCGTTTATACGTTTAAAGGTTACAGCACACAATATATCAACTCGGAAACGGATCGTCACCACCTAACCTAACCTATCATCTCGCTGTCAACTAGGCATTACTTGAAAACAAGCACCTCCGGCACGTTGACTTGGCTACGGGTAGGCGACGCTGCGCTTACGGCTTAGGAACCAGTGGTTGATGGCTCGGCGACCACTGGTTAATGTCTAGACGTCACTAGGGACGACGACTTGGCGTTAACGTGTACACCTATTTACACGCTTCCAAGTCGTTCCAAGCTTTGAAGTCGAACGTGATTGAGCGAGTAGGAGACAGGTAAGCGGGTCGCTGGCAAGACGTAAACGAGGGGATGGCAAGACGTAAGCTCGGGAATGACTGGACATAAGCTCGTAGACGAAGCGTAGTGCGTAGTTAACTCGCAATCCCTGCGCTTTTGTCTAGTCGTTTGCGCACGCACTGCGTCTTAGGCACTGCTTCGATTCGCGAGCTTGTTACGATGCCGTTAGGATACTGATTAATGTGCGTCGTACTAGCGAATTTCACCGCTCGAGTTGAAGCAGTGGTGATCCGTTTCCGAGTGGACAATGTGAGTGAGAACCTTTATACGCTTAAGCTCGAAATACGTGGGCGTTAGTTCACTTTTGCTACAATTTTTAGCATCGCTAATTTCACTACATAAACTTTTCCAAGTAGGTCGCTCGCTCTGTTATGGTTTTTAAACCCGGATGTAATAATATGTACGCTGTTTAAATATTTAAAGTCAGTGTACTGTACAGTGATACCGTTAATGCGGCTTGCTGGGGATTGAATTCTCACTTTTAATTTCGTTGTGGGAAATTACAAGACAATGCGCGCGTCGGACAGCAGCGGCGAGAAACTTGAATTTAATCCCGACACTAAAAAAAAAGTGTTCCTATTTGGAGCTGTTTTTATTATCTTCAGCTCAGAATTAAATGAAGCAATATTGTTCGCTTTATATTTTTACTTTGCTCGCGGTTTTAATCTCTTTCAACAAAAAAAGTTCGAATTGGTCATTCATTCACATTTTGTTTTAAAAATAATAATATTTTAACAAAAACTTGTTCGAGTTTTTTTTATAACTAGCGTTAATAATAAAAACATTACCCCTTAAATTGCTAATTTATTAATAAGAAAAGTATGTACTTACATATTATTTTACGAATATAAATGTTCCTATACTCACAATTCACATATGTCTACTTCTTCTAACATACGTTTTTGTCTTGTAATTGCTTATAATGTACATAAAAAATAAAAAAGACGTGTGGCACTCGGGGACTGCGGCGGTAAAGCTATTGCATTGCATTTTTTATCAATGCCATCTAGCAGTGAGAGGAGTCCGTGTTCCCGTCGAGCCTTAGGTTTTTTTCGTTACGGAATTTCTGGATTCGGTCCCCACGCTCAAGGCCCGCGATAGAAGCTATGCAATAGATTAAAAATAAATAAATAAATTCACAGTCCACTCCCATACTAAGCGAGCGTTCTAACGCATAATAGAGAGTGGTTGATCTGATTAGTTGGCATAACAATTGTAAAATTTTTATTTTTTTGAAAAGAGCAACCGCCGAGTTTCTTACTGGCTCTTCTCGGCAGGAAAGGCATTCCGAACCAGTGGTAGATTCGTTGACGATTCAAAAGTGCTTGTAAAAGTTTATTTGAATAAAAAATATTTCTATTCTATTCTATTCTACATGCAGCACTATAACGATTATTATTATAGGTATTTCTTCGATTACCATGATACCTGCGCCTACGCACCTAATACCCACTTTTTACCGATGTCAGCTCATCATTGTAAACGTATATGACAGGCTACAAGTTTTTACACATATCTCATTAATTGCGATACTACTTTAATAATAATAATTGGATACAGTTCCTTTAAATATTATGTTAATTAATTAATTAAGTTTGAGAAATAATTTTTTACCTAAATATACATAAAGTTAGAGAAATAGCGGGTGAAGTTACAAAACTAAGGCCTTGTGGAAATCAAGCCGTAATTAGCCGACGCGGCCATTGAGATAGACCATAGAGCAACAAATGTCTTAATTCTTGCCGATATTTTCTTTTACAAGAACATGTTAACTCTATTTTCCAGTAGAAGTGTTACTTTTTACATAAATAGGCATGTAATAGTACATTGTTACCTTAGGGATGAAAGTAACTTATTTAGTCCCGAGACGGGGTTTGGCGCCCGAGCGTAGCGAGGGGGCCTATAGTTCGAGGGACTAAATAAGTCTTTATCCCGAGGTAAACACTGTGCTTTTCATTACGAATATAAGGAAAGTCAAAATAAAAATATGAACTCATTGTGTCAATAAAAATCACTGTTAAACAGAAGCCTAAACAAAACTCTACAACTCGAAAAACAAATGAAGATCGGATTGCCGCTTGCCACTTTCCCGCCTTTTTTTTTCTTTGGCCTAGCCGGCGGGCTATGCATTTAGCTTTTTAATAGTAGTTTTGTAGTAGCTATGATTGTCTATGAATGTCTATGAATCAGTTGTCTTTACTTTATGAATAAAGTCTATCTTTCTTCTTGTCTATGGATGCACTCGGGTATGTCGTGTTTCATTTGAATTCCAATAAAAATGTGACAACTAGTTTTTTTTAATTATTTGACAGCTGTCAGTTGAAAACGATTCTCCCTAGGGCTGAAAAGTATTACTTTCAACCCGCTTCTCAGGCAACTTCAGACCTACTTTCCGTGTATGAGTAATGAAAAATTCATTGAAAGTTATTATTACTTAGTTGAAAATCATCTTTTATTCTTCTGTAAGTCTTCAGATGTAAAAAAGTAGTACGTAATGATTATAAAGAAGTACAATACAAATACAATTTTAATACAAAAACAGTTTTCACTGTAATCTGGTAACATATAACTGTAGATATATATATTTTAAGATTGCGCTATTTGATAAAGCAATAGACATTATTGTTAAAAAAAAAAGAGTAAAACCAACGTTTAGTGATAATTCGAATGACATAGACTATAGAGCGTGACTATTAACTTGATAATATAAAACCACAGTCAGGTTAAGTCCATTTTGCGCAACATTGTTACTCTAGTAATTTGACAACTCTCTGGGCGCGGCGTTAGAAAACATCAAAGAGTTAAGGAATTAAAACAATAATAAAATAATTATAAAAAAATAGACTAATTACAAAAGTGCACTTGACACGAATGAGAATTGAAGTGGGAACCTTCGGACAATACAAATTAGACTAGCCGTTAACGCGACAATGAAATAGTTGGACAATTTAAAATAATAAACAATGAAACGGTATAATAACTAATTAAGGCTGTTTAAGATAATTCAATCTAATATATAAAAATGAATCGCTTAATGTGTTGGTAAGCGCATCACGCGTGAACGGCTGGACCGATTTCGCTAATTCTTTTTTTATTGTGTTTGTTATTGTTAGGAGAAGGTTCTTATGAAAGAAAAAATTAAGAAAATTGCGCGTAAAATTAGAAAATTTAAGAAATATTAACCACCATATTAAATTATTTCTAATGTAACCGCTTTTACAATTCAAACTTTTTTGATGTGACCTTATGGCGTTTGACATAACATTGACAGAAGGCGTGCTGCCAATTTCGTCAAAGAGTTTCAATATTCATAGTTAAGACAGGACAACGTCTGTCGGGTCCGCTAGTTTGTAAATAATTTTTGGCGTTCCAAAAGAAAATGGAACCCTTACGGGCGCGCTCCGTTGTCCCTCTGTCTGTCCGTGTCAACTAGCAAAGTAGTCCTATAAAAAAGACTACAAGTCTATCAATACTAATAAAGCTCTTATAAAGGCATTGTATTATACTCTTTTACTTATAATAGCATTTCACAAGCGCAAGTAGACTATAAGTTGATTATAAGATCGTTATTGAAATAAATACTCTTGTAACTACGCCCAAATCCACAAAAAGAAGGAAAAAAGAACATTTTACTAGTTATGAACTTTTTATTGGATAAAAATCTCTTAATGCTCTGAAAAGGTTTTAAGTTTCAAGTTCAACTCAGTGAAAAGTTATAGCTTTCAAAGCGTATTTTCAATGAAAAATTCTAGTGACGTCACTCATCAAATCTATGTTCCCTAGACCTAAGAATTCAGAAATATTGCTATATTTCTACTAATTACTACTATGCTAGTAAGAACACTAAAGAAAAATATAAAAGTAAGACTCTTTATTAAAATATAAAACAATTTGCTTGTACACAATAATTATATAAAATGGGTGTAAATGCAATTCTCATCATAAAGTTTATCAAAGTAAATTCATTTATAATAACTGAATGAACAGTAAATATTTAAAAAGGAATAAGTGATAATTGGCGCGTTTCATTTTAACAAGGACAGTTAAGTATGTTTTTATTTTATAATTCGATACTGTTTATAGCAAAATAAAATATAATGAACGCAAATACGACAATAACGCGTTTTGCGGTGGCAAGCGCTGCGATATAAATACGTACAGTCGTACAACACGTTGCCACTCCGCTGTGTATTGCGAGATGGGTGTGATAAACTTTTATTGTTCAGGTTTTTGAACGTATGCATGTTCAAAATTGTTTTATAAACTATTTTCTTTTGAAAATGATATAAACACGACATTTATCTTTATGTAGGTAATTACGTATATGTTTATTACTGTCTTAGAGGATACATTTATTTATTTTCCGAAATATTTTTTGCAATACTGATGAACCATTAAATATTAAAAATAAACTAAAACTCCTATTAGGAATTTAGTAATATTTATAAGTCCCGGAACAGGCCCATCTCCAAGAAAAATAGGTATAAGTTTCGTATCCAAATTTTTAATTTAATGGTTGTCATTTTTATTTCAACACATTAGGTAGGTTCTTTGGCAACATAAAAGGTATCTATAAAAACTTACCATACATTCCCACGATCTGAAAAATCAGTAAAAAGTATAAAGTCGCAATAAAATAATGTATCTTACATCGATTAAAAAAGTGTTATGTCAATAGAGCCTATTATGATAAGCTCGGGCGTGGCTTTAATCGACCGGTTTTCCATTTTTACTTACTTTAACACTTAATAGATTTTATAATCATGTTATCTTTATAAGCAGCTTAGAAACGTAATAAATTTACTTTGTTATTATTATGTTGAAATTATCATGTTTGCGGATAATAAATTACAAATTGTCAATAAATCATAAAACGCTCTTCGGAAAAAAGTGAATGAATAGTTATTTACACCTATTATTAAAATTTTTAATGCGTGAAACAAGATAGAAGTTTAATATACACAAAATATGATGATAAATCGGTTTTTACGATGTTCTTTGATGTTATACATGTAGGCAAACTGTTTTATATAAGTAGCTGATGCCCGCAACTTTGCCCGCGTGAATTTAGGTTTTCTCTTTTTTCGGGATGAAAATTAACTTATGTCACTCGTCATTTAATCAACTGGGTATACCCATGCAAGAAGCTACGTCCATTCGTTGTTTCATTGTGTCATGATTGATAGCACAAAAAAGCACACATTCCTATTGTTTGATAATATTATTAAGGATTTACCTATTGAATAGAATAGAATTTGGTAACATGCACTTTTAGATGGAAACGGGTTAACTTGAAATGACTTGGCTTGGCTGGGTACGGCAGTATCTTCTTCTATCTAAATATATAAAAGGCAAAGGTGTGTGACTGACTGACTGATCTATCAACGCACAGCTCTAACCACTGGACCGATCAAGCTGAAATTTGGCACACAGGTAGCTATTAGGATGTAGGCATCCGCTAAGAAAGAATTTTTGAAAATTTCAACCCCAAGGGGGTTAAAATAGTGGTTTAAAAAATCGAACTTAACGTGAGTGAAGCTGCGGGTAAAAGCTAGTATTCAGTAATATTCAACTTTTGAAGTTAGGCCACTTGCACGCTGCCGGTGTCTTCGCAGTATTCCCGCTCGGTGCTAACACGAGCAATAAATCGTATTATATTCGTATTATATGGAAACAAAAGAGTTTGTACTGCGCGTAACGACGAGCACCTGTGTCGGAGATAAAATAAGGCTGTACATGAATATAAAGATACTGTGTTGAGCTTTTGACCTAGAATTTGTGAGTTGTTTTATATTTTTTAGCCGACTACTGCAAAGCCAGGAAGGGTTAGGAGTTTAGCAAACTAATAATGTCCTCTCCACCGAATTTGGCCACGGCGGCCATTGTCCCCAGAGATTAGCCAAATGCGCGGTAGATAGTATAGTGCACAAGTGTGTGCGCAAACACAGGTACACTCTCTATTGCCTCACTCTCATACTCCGATGGGACGGAAATCCGACACGACCGGAGAGAAATCAGGCGTAGGACCGACAGCTTTACGTGCTTTCCGAGCACGGGGGTGACTCATCGCCAACTTCCTAACTCCGGGCTAGTACTGAGAATTTGGATGAATTTTGTCAGAAAAACTCTTCTGTAAAAAGTAAAATAAATAAGAAAATACAAAAAAAAAAATATACATGGCTTGAGAACCACCTGCTTTTTTTCGTCGGTTTAAAAGGTTACATCGAACACTCTCCGAGAAATAGCTAGATGAATCCAAAGCAGATACAAATAAAAGGATTGCCTTTTACGAAAATAGATATACCTAAGGAAATAGGAGCGCTGATATTTTCGACAATAGAGAACTACAATTTATTTCTTTCAACCAGAACTTAAATCTTCCACGTAATCTTGTCCGTCCAGGTGGCTTGCAAATGCCTCAATTACGTACACACGGTATAATCACACGTCTAAATCACCGCATCCTTCGCTTGAATGTACGCGGGTCATAGAACTTGCCTATTTGGCATTCACCGCCCCAACAACTGCCAAATATATATTACAATAAGAATTCTATAGACATAAGTGTAAGGCTCCACTGGCGACAATTTGTTTGAAAACTTTTTATTTAGTCGCCTTTCTTAATGCACTTACAATCTATGTGGCTACAGTTTTGTAATATTCTTAAAATGTAGATTGTAGAATCATTACAGGAAATATGTTGGTATCTGTAATCTGTATAGCGTCCATTTTATCAGCTATCTAAAATAGAAACCTATTTACTGATAGATAGATAAAAAATTCTTTATAGCTACATACAAGAATTGATGTTTACAATTACTAATTAATACTATATTAAGCAACACTAATAAATACGACGCTTTGAGGATTCGACAATTTGAAGTTTTTGTATGGTTGTCTGCCATTACGTCAATTAATTCTATATGGCTTAGGTTAGCCTTACCTTACCTTACCTTTTTTAAGTTTCTAGAGATTAGCTGATAATTGTGTTTCGAAAAATCCTCGAACCATCGCATTTCTTGCCACAAATCTTTGTCTTTGTTATACGAAAAATCGTTTAGGGAATATACTAGTAGATACATTTTGTCGTGCAACGTGTCGCTAGTGCATTCACCTTAACGCTTATGTATGAATCGGTCCCACACTGTCTGCCTTACGTGCTCCACCATGACGTCATGATGAATAAGAATGCTCGAAATAAATAAGGTGCGTGGTTTTAATTCCGGGAAATTTGAATATACAAATCGCGACATAGCATGCATTGTATACACCGTACCTACCTACTAATTTCTTATTAACGTTCCGTACATGAACTATTAGTATGTAGAGATCAAACAAGATTACGAGAGATCTTAGATTCGTGAAGATCTTGCGTATATCACCTGATTTTATCTGATAGTGATATAAAATGATAGTGATATCTTAAAATTGGCGATTAAGTTTACTAAGCGAAACTTCCGAATATATTGGGATCCTTCTAGGTTAGTGGTCTGCCCAATGATCGGAAACTCTTACAATTCTCTCAATATTTTGTATAGCGCTTGCTTAATTATTGTTATCGCACCTGATGGCAACTGATGATGCAGCATAGAAAAAGTTAGAAACAGGAAAAGCTCAGACGCGTTACCAATTTATTATAAGTCTAGCTTTTGCCCGTGGCTTCGCTCACGTTAAGTTAGATTCAAATCTCTATTTTACTCTCTTAAGGTTAAATTTTCAAAAATATCGTAGCTTAGTCAATTATCACTTTTCAGTATGCTAATTTGCACCCCGATCGGTCGCGTGGTTTGAGCAGTCAGTCAATCAGTCAGTCGCCTTTTCTTTTTATACATTTAAAAGAAATTCACGTGAACAATTAAATTGTATCTTTTTAAAATACCAATAAGTTAATCAGGCAATTTAAAACTTAATTAAATGTATATAGTTTTTATTGTTCATACGGTAGTGACCGCCGTCGCGCGGCCGCTCTGCCCGCTCATCGATCACGGCGGGTCGTCGAATAAATCTTGATTCGGGACATGCCACAAGACACGAGCGAAAGCGGGGACAACACAATATATAATTTTTTAATAAAATTCAACAAAACATTTTGTTTAATTGCCTTTCTTAATGCATCAAATTCAAATTCAAAATTGTTTATTTCATGTAGGCCAACTTGGGTCTCTTATGACAAGTCGAAAATCTACCACCGGTTCGGAATGCTGATTCTGCTGAGAAGAGCCGGCAAGAAACTCAGCACTTGCTCTTTTCAAAACAAAAAATGTTACAATATGTAGCTTATCTATCTTGTGGACAGCTGAAGCAAAGCAGATTGGTTCCAAGCAACTTTGTCATTAAGGAATTTGTTAACTGTGTAATAACTTCTACTTATTAAATGTGTCTTTACACACTGTTTAAATTTATGTGATGTTAAATTTACCAATTCTTGTTAAATTATAAAGCATGATAATCATAGTTAGTTCGCCAATTCTCGTCGGGCCAGCGTGGTGGACAATGGCACAGAATACCTAATAGTACCTACCTAAAG
This sequence comes from Hipparchia semele, assembly GCA_933228805.2. Taxonomy (NCBI): domain Eukaryota; kingdom Metazoa; phylum Arthropoda; class Insecta; order Lepidoptera; family Nymphalidae; genus Hipparchia; species Hipparchia semele. The sequence goes on from OW121714.1 coordinate 11,399,159, forward strand.
GTACAGAAGACTCACTCCACAAAATGATTTAAATAAATATCAATTCTTGTTACCAAACAATAAAGTGCAATTTAGGTTGACACAGTGCTACTTACCTACCGTCTTATTCACCTAGACTTTTCTCTCTTTTTAACTAACTCTTAGGCCTTCGTACTGTCTCAATTTAGGCTCTTAGAAGAGGTACGCCATGTTCTTATAGCAATTAACTGCAGAGTGCGCCAGGCCTGACTATGGCTTCAATAGTATGATAATAATTATTGAAAATCAGAATGTTTTTAGTCAAACAAACTGGTGACCGGAAGGCTGGAAGTTACCTCGGCCAGCATATAAGTTTGGCCATTCAGCGGGGTAACGCAGCCAGCGTTCTGGGCACTTTTCCTCGTTCCAGTGGTTTAGATGATATTTTTTATATTTAACTTTTATTTTTGATATTTATGTTTTAGTTTAGTATTTAGTTTTATATTATATTAAGTATTATTATTAGATATCTTATATATTAGAAAACCAATAAAAATTATAATATTTTTAGTCAAAGATTTAGACAGTTTAAAAATTACTTATGAGTTAAAGCAGTTAGGTGCTGGTTATTATTTTAGATCAAAATGATCTCGACATTTATCATCATCTTCCCTAAGAACGGCAACACTAACTACGGCTACCACTTTGGATGTGGCTAGTTACCTAACACCCTACCGTCAAAGACGTAGTGCCAAGCGATTTAGCGTTCAGACACGCTGGCGTGTAGAAACCAATTAGGCATATGGGTTGAATGTATGTAAAAAAAATGTACACTGCCATACCCCTTCCAACTTAGACTGCATCGTCACTTACCATCTGGTGACATCGCAGTCAAGACCATTCGGAGTAACATCCGGAAATAGATGGGAATAGTCTGGCGAAAGACGGTATTATATGACGGATTCACGGTCAACCTCTTTTATAGTCACAAGGCGCAAAAAGAAGAACTGTGGTCGACGCTAACAAATCAGTCAGCAAAAAGGATTGCACCACTTGAATCCTGTATATTGTTTATTATTATTTTTATTCTAGAAAGACTTAGCTTCTTTATCTGCTCTATTATTCGTTTTCAGGTATCGGTGGTCAATCTAATTTTTCAATTTCTTTTGTGGCTTCAAGAATATTTAGCGTTTTAATGAGTTCCGTTCCTCTCACTAATTGGATGCGATTTCTTAAAACAACATGCTTAAGAGTGTACCTAAGTATAATTTAACGAAATACATGCAACGTGATTCATTTGAGCCAGTCATGTGTAGCTAGGTCATTCACGTCTTTCGGTCACCTCATTTATTTGATTACTACAAGTTCTTGATTGCGACTTCGTCTTCTTTAATTTTCTGGGATAAAATATAGCCTACGTACTATTCTGATATATAAACTATTACAATGTAAACATTCATCAAAATCCGTTTTACGGTTTTTGTGTGAAAGAGTAACAAACATCTATTCGTTCTCACAAACTTTCGCATGTATAATATTAGTAGGATAGTAGGATCTAAGTCCATTAATAAACTTTTATTATTCGAGTTGACAATTCAAATTAACAAATGTGTATGGAGGGATTTTTATTTCACTGGATATCAAATATACAAAACAATTAACTGTCACCGCGGGCGTCGTAAACTTTTCGAATCGTACTCCTAAAAGACAATAAAACGACTCCTCTAGACACATTCGGATCGTAAAGCAGCTTTGTTTGTTGAAATTATAATTAGGCAATGATATTAATGTAACTTTGAGTTTGACTTCCTTCTGCGTCACTTTGTTTCGATTTACAAGCTTATTTTGTTGCTTGTTATGTACTGTTTGTTTTTTTTTGTCTTAAACACTAAATACGTGTAATAGTTCTATCGAACTTTCATCATTAATACTTGCATCCTTTGTGTTAGAACAGGAAGTATTTCTTTATCTTTGCATGTCAAGATCTTCTCTATAGATTTGCTACAGGCATAATTTAATGTCAATGTTCAGTAAACTATAATTGCATTTTAATCCGCATTTGGCAGTACTAGGTTACTCTTGCGGAGTTTATACTCGACTGCATGATGCCAGCCATATTATAAGCCACCACAAGAAAATTATTTAGCAAAAAGAAACTCGATCCTACACGTTGAACTCTACGCCAGTCGTTTTAAAAACGCAATCGTTCAATAATGCCCTTACATGTGCATGTATTTTCTTTGCTAATCCACTGGTGGACAGTTGTTTCTGCTATCTCTGTGCCTTCGGGGAATGTAGATTTTCAGAAGCAGTAAGAGGTCCTTATATTGTTCATTGCCAATTTTATGAAACTCTGATTAACTGCTCCACGATTGCCTAAAATGATTTCATCAGTGAGACGATTGCAATCAACCTCTGATTGACTGAATTTATCGCGGTCTTGCTGCATCAATGCATTTTAACCAATAGCGACAGAGATGCAGTCATCTTTAGATAGTCCTACAGCTGGACTTCCAGGAGCGGTAAGAGATCCCTATATTGTAGCTTTTCAATTTTGTAACTCTGAATAAATGGACACATCTCTTACAAATTCACCAAATATTTACTTAGAGAAAAGCTGCCCTTGTCCATATCCTTAACATATGTTTATGTTTTGGTTGAAGTTTTGGTACAAAAAAACTGAAGCTAACTTGCATAGTTTGCGCGAAGAGTTACAACAGCCAATACTAAATATTACAAATATTTCGAGAGTATAGTCTTAGACGTACAAAGGTAGTAAGTTCTCACGGCGCGGGCCTCGGTGAGTGACATGCGGCCTCTCAGCGGGGGCGCGCTGGCATTGTATCAATCTTACTCTACCCTGCCCTACCTGCACAGTACAACCTGCTGGCTCGATACATACACCTGCAGCTACAACTGCAAGTGGGTTCGATTCGCGGCATACGTCCATAGGTATCAAAGATTTTAATGCTAGCCGTGTGCTATAACTTGACACTTGAACGCGGCGCAATGACGTCACAGCTATTTAAACTTTTGTTCAGTCGAGTGCGAAATAAAATTACACAATAAATATTATTAAGTATACCTGTGTCAAGTTCAATGGCTAATTCAACCTTCATCTTAAAAATAGTAGCTAATGAACTAGGTATGACAAAAAATAACTTAACAAGAGTTTAACAAAATTATAAAAATACCGGGACGTCTGTCAGTACGAGATTTATTTTAACAGTAATTAATGGAGTGGTCCACTGTACCAAAAGGGTACCCGCAAGCAACTGCAAGGGAAGCAGGCGGGGAATCTTATTCTACGTAGGCTTTACGTAGGCTTGAAGTTATTGCGCACGCTTGTAAACATGATAATTTTTTCTCTTTCCCTTATAGTTTATACTAGGGCACCGATTACATTTTTTTTTAACCCAGAAAGAGAGCGATAGATTGATAAATAAAATACGATAATAGTATATAGTGGAGTTTAAATTTCGCACGAGAAATATCACAAGTGTTTGGGAAAATTTAAGTTTTTGATAATTGCAATCTTTTCGCTGGTCAATAAATCAGTAGCTGAGGTGAATGCTTTAAAAAAATCTGTGTCGTTTGAAAAATTTGAAAAATCTCTATCATTTCAAATATTACTGCTATTAATAAAACTCTTTCAGTTTATTCTTCGACTGCAATTGTCAGAATAAATATTTTGAATCTTAATTAGCTGAGCGATAAACCAGAACCGAACGAAACACTGCATTGTATAAATGTTTTCTAAGACACCGGCGGAGCGCTATCCAGCAAGCCTGCCCCATACCCGAGCAGCCTTCGTGTCTCTCTTACTGCATTTCCATAAACACGGACCCTTTTTTCATCCCACGGTCCGAGCACGAGGTAAAAAAATTCCACTTTTGTCAACGCCTTGATTGATATGGTAACCTTCCCTTGTTTTAGCAATAACCCAAAGTCTTTAGTTCGTTTTTTCTCCACTGGGTCGTACATTTTTATTTGCTGCGTCGAACAGGTTTGACATATCACTAAATTTTGTAAAAGAAAAATTACAATTCTCCGGATTTTTATACCGGTGGCCGGATAGTGAGGTGTTATAAATTTAATTTTTTTTCCGGGATCTTAATGTTTTTCTGTACGCACTTTTAGATGGTCTCTACCTGTCCTAGGCGCCAGTGGCTGTGACATTTATGGGCAGGATATTGGGAATGTATTGATGTCGATATTAATAACAGGAACACCGTTTTCGGGTGGTTGTAAATTCATATAAATAGACTGCAGGGTTCCTGTTTTATTTGCGTGTCAAAATAGAGCCTGACATTTTTTTCTTTAAAATGGGCGTGGGATATGTTTTACGGATATTAAAATAAATTGAATGCGGGTATCCTTTTTTTACTTTAACAATTTTATACATACATATATCCAAAACAGATATATGAATACAGAGTCAATGTTTTCAATAGGTAATGTCATCAGCAAAATAATACAAACAGTGGCCTGTTTCTCATCTTCAAGTTAAGACGTTTCAGTCCCAACTAAATGAATATATTACTTTAATAATGTTAGATAACTTAAAAATTGCACATCTGTCGATTAAAAATTACCATTGGCGTTCAAGTATAATTGGACTATGATAAAAGACATTTTTTTTTATTTAAGGCAAGATTTCTAAACTTTTTCCAAAAGTCAACCTCGAAGTGCGAATACTAGACTGAAAGACCCACTTTGTCGTTCAGTGAGACTTAACCTTAACAGCCTGATCTGCAACTGGCTATTATACTTGCGGTGGTTAAATGGAAGGCTAGTAAGGAAGGCACTGGCGGGCTGTGTGTGTTGTGTAATCGAGTTAGCCGGCTAAACGGATCGGTTTTGGAGAGCCGACGATTTCACGCGTTAACCGGCGCGAATCGATTGCCAGCACCACGTGTATCAACTCAATTGGGTCTGCATACATACGTTACCTACTCTTACTACGCTTCCTTATTGTTGCTTTTTTTTTGAACCAAGTTTTTTTTATTCTTTTACCATGAAATTGAGTTACGGTAATCTAATTAGGCAAGAAAATAGTATCCAATGGATAGGTAGTCGTCTAAACATAAGTCCCGGCTTTGATTCCCAGTTAGGTTACTTTGGGAAATAGTCTTTTTTCAATTTAATCACGATTCAGAACACATCTAGTTTTTTGGGAGGTTTCAACCGTAATTGCACTATATTGTATATTCTTACTTACTACTTATTGAAAATAAACAAACCTTTTCAACCCAAATCACTTACGGGCTATGCTTAATTATTAAAAAAAAAACATACTATGTCGTCCTGTACGTTAAAAATAGTTATCTCTAACCTTGCCTCAATCGGTAGCTTAGGATTTGTATGTAAAAGTACTAAGGCATAATAACTTCATAAGAAATGTAGTGGAAAGATCCTTGTGTTACACAAATCGTTTCGCGCGAGCAAAGTTATTTATCGGTAGCCGAGAACGTCTGCGGACGCCTTTGATTTAAAGCCTTAAATTGCACGGCTTGGAGTTATGAGAGCATTTCCCTTAAACTTGTGCTCATATTTACATTAAATATGGTAGGCAAGAGTATAAATAAAGTGTACAACTTGAAACTCTAATGAACTGCATGGATAATGAGTAACCAATACTATTTATAAGATTCTGATTAGGTAATATCTACCCACTAAGTTCAATTGTTTTTAGTATGTCCAATACTAATTTAATAGAACAGCAGCTTTCGTTGTGGACATGGATATTGATGTTGGAAACTGTTCAGTTCTTAGATTTGTTACTCAGATAATTTGTTCGCTTTTTGTATTAAAAAAAAACATTTTTTTTCTTTTGTGTCACCATCACAGCCCACCTACTTCTGGGCATGGGTTTCCTCTCAGAATGATAGGTTTAGACTTTAGGCCGTACCTACCTAGTCCACTTCCTTGCATTAGTCCATTTTCTTGAACATTATGGAGAATCTCAGGCATGCAGATGTCCTCACAATGATTTCCTTCTTTTTTTCTTCTTTTCAAAAAAAAAAAAAGATTGTTAGCCAAGTTGTTAAACTTGACTTATGTTCTCCTCTCCCCTCCAATTAATAAGCCCAAAACTTGTCTCAGGAGTGTGTACCACAATAGTGCAACGGGTTGGGATCGAACCTGTGACCCATCAGTTTAAATTTTAAGGTTTAACCTTTAACCGTTGGGCTATGAGGCTTCCTTCACCATTAAAAGTGATATATTTCATTGCGTGTGACCACATTTCGATGTGAATGTCGGCGACTAAAAATTCATATCCTTTTTTGTGACAAAACCAAAGCTGCCGTTCAAGTTACAACAACGGATGCTAACGCAGCATATGTTGGTATAAAATATTCAAATTGATTTTTATTAAATACGCTTATAACGCGGCTTAGGCCGAGTCATTAGTCAGTGAGACGTCGCGCTCACACCCGATAATTTGAGCCGAGGTGAACGCATCGCTAAATTGCCGCCTGCCACAACACCGATCTTTATTTATTTGTATTTATGAACCATTGGACTCCTAATTATATGAGCGTAAACCGTGATTCGAGTGCTTTTGGAACAGTTGGCGCTGACGGCCTAATGACTGCCGTCGCTTCCTGCTGGCCCTGTTATTCTTCGGTTGCAACTGGCTGCTATTACCTATCTATGAAAGTTTGTTTAAACTGAATTCTAGCTGTATGAGCCATGGTGTTGTGTCTCCTGTGCCCAGCGGCTCCCTGCAACTCGTCTGATATTGTCAGTACATCTAATGGGGTACCACCCGGTGTGAGGTCACCAGCACTCCAGCAACTTGAAACTCCAACGACCATCCGAAGAAATCTTCGGACTATATGCCACTCCCATTGCTCTTTCAGTTTCGTGACTCGATTGACATGAGGGTTGGAGGTAAGGATAATGGCTATGACTGCTATCATGTCTTAAGGTCAGGTAGCCACGTTAAAAGAATCTTCAAATACGACAAACTGCTGAATACAGCTGTTGTTTTCTCCTATCGATTGTTCACTACTCCTGTTATTCATTAAAATTACCTATCTAGCTTTTTTCAATGGAATCCAAGCTAGAGGTATATATATTCTAATCCATAATTGCAAGAATCCGTAGGTATCCTCAAAAGTAGAGTTGATGAAATAGGTAGTTTTCTAGGTAGAGTTAATGAAATAGGTATTTTTCTAGGTAGAGTTAATGAAATAGGTAATTTTCTAGGTAGAGTGGATGAAATAGGTAGTTTTCTATCAAGTATTTCTTTATTGGCTTACAATTTGGCCGACATATTTGCCAATAAATTGCCGCAAATACTGAATTCAAAGCGCTAAATGACAACAAAATGGTATGACCAATTGGTAGGCATGTATCAAGGGATTGTACACGGAAGTGAACGGGGAATCGAAGTGGGGCCCGGTGGCGTGTACTGCGCATGCGTGGGCCGCTACAGCGCAGTTGACAAAACGCCTGCTCCCGGGTTCAATACAACAGCGGTTTAAGTTAAATTGTGGAGATAAGACTAGGAACAATGTCTTGGTTTGTAATATAACCTATTTGAAATTGAATACCGTGTGCATTAGTGGCACAATTACATGTAGATTAACAGGACTTCGATAAACTAGTTGGATCGAAAAGTTTCGAGTACAATTTTTAAGAAATCGATTGTTTCGGTCCTTCAATAGGAATTTTGCCAACTACAATCGATCCAATAACTTTTTAAAACGCGCGTAGTATGATAGGTAGCTTGGGAGTTTATGTGAAATAGTGAAATGTGATATCATAAACATTTGAAGCACTCTTTACAATTTAATCGATAATAATTCAAAATTGTTATGACACTTTAATTAAAATAAATTAAACTAATAATTAACCAGTGGCAGTGTAGTATACTTTTTTGAAAGACCATAGGCATAAAATCCTTCTGTGGGATATCTAAAAATAATTGCATCAGCGTGATGCAAACTCTAATTTTTCTGGTGCTCTCTCGCTATTGGTTAGAATCTGGTTAGAATGCATTGATGCAACAAGAACGCCGTAAATTCAACCAATCAGAGGTGATTAAATTGCCATCGTCACAATGATGCAATTATTTTTAGACGATTCCACAACCGATACTGGCGTCATACTGTGCCTTGTAGAGCGTAGATCTCACGATTTTGAATCTCGTCGTTTTTTCAAGTCGTTCAAGAAGTTAAGTAGAAGCAATGTTATGGTAATTGATTAGGTAGTCAAGTACGCGCATCGGAATCATTTATTTGATCGAACATTTCGATCGCCCGGTCGACGGTAGCTTGCTTTTACGTCTGTCAGTCCGTCAGAGGCTTAGCCCAGATTATAACGTAACACGGTAGTGGTGCCTTTGATGTCATTCAAAAGATTGCTTAATGCTCTTAATTGCTTAGTTTGGGAGCAACATGAGGAAACATGATGATTGGCACTTTTACAGAACCACTCTGCCCGAGTAGAATAGGTATGAATAACTTTGGATGTGTAAGTGGCGGGATCGTTTTTAGGGTGTCTAAAAACGATCTAACTAAAAACGATCTCGTTTTTAGTAATCTAAGCCTCCTCTGTCCGTCCGTTCGTCTGTCTGTCAGCGAGCAGTATCTCATGAACCTTAATAGGTAGATACTGGAAAAATATGTATCTATTGCCGCTATAATTACAAATAATAAAAAAAAAAAAGGGGATCCAATTGGAAAATTATCGTACGTGAGAAGGTCATCATCATAATCGTGACCCTCAGTAATGAGGATGACGATGCGAGAGAGAGAGAGAGATAGACCGTTTAGTCCGCAGCTGGACATACCTAGGTCTGCTTTATAGAATCTGTACGACAAGTCTAGGTCTTGCGCCGCTTATATCCATTTAGAAATTACTTACCAAACGAATACCACTTACGGTTGACAGGTTTTTACTAGCACTCTTATGTTTTTTATGCTAATTTAATATACGCAAAGTAGGTACTGGTTCGCGAAATGTGAGGGTCGAAGCACACATTTGTATGTATCGCCCGATCGCGGTAGATCAGTCGCGTAATTGACGCATACCGATATTTATCCGAGATGCGATATCACGCGTTGACTCGATAGCTTTTACCGCGACAATATTCACGTGAAATGCTTAATGAGCCGCGTATTTACATAATTGCTTTTATTTGTTTAAGTAATCGTGCATATTGTAACAGCCTTTGATAAATTGCACTATAAAAGAACGCAATGGAGTAATTACATTTACATTAAACGCTCAGTTTGAGTTACGGCTTTATTACTATTGAATATTGAATAAATACATAAAAATCATTTAAAAACAAACTAGTGGTTACGGAGCGTCGGACAAACGTTATTTACAGCAATAAATAATTAGTATTCACGTTTCATTTGCGTGATCGGTCCAATAAAAATAACAAATTTAAAATAATTTAAATTATTAATGTATATATGGACTCATAAATATTACACTAACAAATACATTCTATTACCAGATACTGGATAGTACTGATAGAAATGAAAACTGGCTGGCAGCATTACTATTTATATCCTATTATTAAATCGTTCTTTTATTGAAACGAATGGAAAAGCGGTTAAGTCAAACAATCATTGTCACCACAGCAATAGACAGCTAATAAAATAAATATCGCTAATACAATGTATTGGAGCCCAATCATTGCCACATAAAAAGGTACGTACGTATAAAGTGATCACATTGTTCGGGCGTGTTAAAGACCGGTTGGATGGCGAGTAACGAGCATTTCGTATACAATAGACCTTTTAGCGTCATCTCGACGTACGTCAATCGCTAGTCGCCCCACTGAGCGCAAGTGAGCGACGGCCTTTATTATCCCCGAGCGATACATACGGGGTATTATGGCGACTATGCCGTAATTATTATAATTTTAATAATTGATTCTCCTTTACTAAAATTGCAGCCGTAATTTTTAACCAATGTCCGTTGTACTATAAAGTCTACTGTTTTAGCAATTTTCAAAGATGATGCATTATATTATTTGCAGTATAATGATGTGCTTATTATAATTGCGTTTTACTATGATCCATAAAATTGAAATTACGTCTTATTTTTGTCTCTCGGACCACATTACAACGGTGCTAAAAATAAGAGAGAGGATCGATAAAACGTTTATAAAATTAATCGTATACGCGAGTCCGACATCTAGGATAACAAAAAACAAGCCGAGTCGGTCGGATTCGTATGAAAATAAAACACGTCCACGGGACTGACGTGCGTCCGGCGTCACTTAGCAGCGCTGGAATGATGTGACAGGCTTTGCCGAACCGAATTCCTTTTTCAAATTTAAAATTAAAAACAAAACAAAACGACGACTCCCCGAATCTGTTCCATTGTGTTCACGTTTTGATAAAATTTAAATAGCCCGCTTTTTTGATGGCCAGAATCTTGGATTCGGCGTTTAAATACATTCGGTTTCGCGGTTTAGCGCCATGTTTTTTCCATTTTCTGTGCATTCTGAGGCGTCGGATGTGCGGCAATGCGGTAGATTTTGCGCGATTAAATCCCGGAGCGCGATAGGAATGAGTTGTTAGTGTTAACGATTTGGAGCGCTCTTAGTTTCGTATTTTATCTCCCGCTTCGCACTTTAACTTTAAGTGGCTGTTTATTTTTGAGTAGTAGCTTTATCTCCTTTAATAGACCGGTTGCGATGTGTAAAGATTGTTCACCCACCGATCAATCTTTTAAAACAGTAGTAGCACTAGTAGGTACGGTATCTACATATTTTTTGTAAACGCGTCTTTTTCTGGCCTGTAGGGCTTATGCCAGATATTTAGAGTGGCAATATGAATGTATTTATACAGGCAGGGCGGCCTCAGCCTAACAATGCTACGCTTGTCGCAGCCACGCCGCAGGGCTGGCTCAACAAGTCCATAACAATATCGGAGCGTTGCCGCCGACCTATCCAACATAAAGCCTGAAAATAAAGCGATCACATGATCCTCCATACATTTTTACGGCACAAGCCAGAGTGTCATAGCTCCTGGCATTAAAGATATATACTTATGTTTGTATGTCATTGGTACTGATGTTTTGTTTTTTGTCCAATTTTACCAATGTAAAATAAGTGTTATCTTAAAATTTTATATTTTGACAGTATTTGCAATACAAAAACTGTTAGAACGCTCAATTTATTCCTCAGATAAATGTCACTCTACTGTGTTGAAATCGTCCCCTAATAATATAAATATAAAATGCTCATAGATTTATGATAGGAGCGTAGCGGCTACCTATCCTAAATATTATGATAATACCATAAAAAATCGTTAATAATTTACGTAACGTAAAAATTCTTTTTACAAAACCGACTTCAAACGCTACTACAAAGCATATCAAATGTGTATATGTTACGGTAAAAGTGATAAATGTGGTAATTATTAATAATTTTCGGTAATTATTAATAATTTTCGCATGATTTGGTAAATGTGATAAATACTATGAAATTCGTCACTTTTATCGGTTATTATTAATAATTCACTACTGTCTTTGGTAAAAGTGATAAATCAAACAATAATCGGACTGAGAGACTTTATAACCCCCGCCTAACTCCTTCTTCCTGCCACCCTTTAACCTCACTAACGATAAAAAAAATTGGGTGCAAGTATTTCTGAGTGGTCATGAAAAAAATGACTACGAAAGCTGTTGCGAACCTAACTCACAATAAGGATTTCTCGATACAAGCATTTCTGAGTGATTAAAAAAACATAAACACGAGGGCTACACCGGGAGCTGCGCTCTACTGCACCTGCCGATTGGATAAAGTTTCGAGTGATTTTCGTTTGAGCAACCTCCTATCTTTAATACCTTCGCCATGCTCCTCACACGTCTCCAAAATCCTCAATCATCAGCTCTCTCCATATGTTTCCTTCGAACGAATTTTTGTCCTCTGTACGAATTACGAACCATCAGAAATTTTGAAAAGGAACGGTATCAAAGTCTAGCATATATTTTGTATGGAAAAATAAGTGATGAAAAGAAAAAAAAATCAAAATGGTGATCTTGAATTTTTTTCTATTCAAACAAACAAACAAACAAATATAGGTCGAATAGTGTGTCAGAACCGAAATGGCCAACCTCGACTCCACGTAGTCTTGTCTACCCTACCCCTAGAGTGTTTTTATGAAGCGCGAAGCCAGAACCTCGCAAAGGAGGTCCTGAATGAAGCGAGCCTACGAGGCCGAGTGGAGCAAAGGGGGGAGGTGGCGAGCGAAGCGAGCCGGCGACCTCCGTAGCAAAACGAAGGTCGAGTAGGTGAAGCTGAATGAAGGGGCGACGGAGCGAGTCTTCTGGCGTAGCCCATTTGATTTATAGCGAAGCGCAGCTTTCGCCACAATCTTGGTGGTAATGATTTTTTTTTTACCACCCAAAAATCCTTACAGTTGGGATAGGGGACACCTCCACATCTACTACCCCTCCCTCTCCTGCCGCACGATACTAAATTTTTATCTATTTTTTTTTATAACCACCCAAAAATCCTTAGTGTTAGTTAGGTTAGAAGACTGTAATGGGGAGAATGGAGGGTCGTTATCCCTCGCACTCCTTTCTCCTTTCCCCTTACACTCTTTCAAGTCCCATCCGTCCTTACTTGGTGTTTATCCGTCCTTACTTATTAGTTTTGCCCGAATCCACTCCCCTGAACCCCTCCCTTCTTCTTAGCAGCAACTATACTAAAGAACACCCTAAGTTTACAACGGTTTACCTACAAATGTATGTTATTTTTAGAAATTAATCACATTTATCAAAAGTAAGGTGTAATTATTAATAATCACCGAAAAAAGTGAATAATTTATCACTTTTATCAGCAGTCTTGGTAATTATTAATAATTTTCGGTAATTATTAATAATTTTCAATTAATCACATTTACCGTAACATATATATAATTTGAAGAGTTCCCTCGATTTCCCCTGATCCCATTATCAGATCCTGAGTTGATGACTATGGGATCACCTGGGAAGTATATCCTTTCAAAAAAAAGAAAAAAAAAAAATATCCAAATCGGTCCAGGCGTCTTCGAGTAATCACGTACATAAAAATAAAAAATAATAAAAAAAAAGATTCCGATGAATTGAGAACCTCCTCCTTTTTTGAAGTCGGTTAAAATTTAACTTGATCAAAAAATCCGCGAGATGGACAGCTTCTGGACCAGGCAGGCCCCATAGCAGGGGCCTGATTCTGTAACTTAGTGCCTATCAACGACGATAGACATTTTTTATTCATTGAAGGTTTGAAGAGAAATGTCATTTACTATTTCATAGTAAACCTTCAATGGATAAAAAATATATGTCAGTGGCTTTCATTTTGTGATAGGCACTGAGTTATAGAATCAGGGGGCGGATCGTAGCCCCTTTCCTGTAATCGACGGCCAATATCACGCACAAAGTCTTTAGCCAGAGGGACAAGAAGGACTCTGTACTTTCATTGGAATGGTTTTTTATACAGCATTAGGTATTGAAGCTTAACTTTTTTTTAAGGTTTTGTTTGGCCGTGGTAGAGTCTTGAGTCTTGACGTGTCATAAAAGCCACAGGTTGGCCTATATTTTTCTAAACATATAAAAGGAAAACATGACTGACTGAATGAGACTGATCTATTAACGTACAGCTCAAACCCCTCAATTGATCATGCTATGGCATACCTATTATGACGTAGGCATCCGCTAAAAAAGGATTTCTAAAAACTCAACCCCTAAGTGGATAACATATGGATTTGAAAAGTCGAGTTTAACGTGAGCAAAGCTGCGGGCAAAAGTATGAAATAAATAAATTTGGAATTTTGAAAAAATTGTCAAAAAATTTTTTTCAAAATTCCAAAATTACTATATTGCACAACCCTAACAGCAGGGCCGTGAATCAGGGCTGACACAGCCGCCGGTGGTCCGCGCGTCAGCAGCGCGTGCGCGGCTCTGTTCAACCCTTTGATTTACATAAACATTCAAGATATAGCCTACACTCAGATAAATCTTGTATTAAAATATGAAAATTTCGCGAATAAAATTTTTCATAAGAAATATGAAATATGCTCTCGGGTCATAAATAATACATAATATTACAGCCTACCTTAAAATGAAAAGAAAGTGATGTATTTTAGCTTTATTTAAAACTAGCTTCTGCCCGCGACATCGTTCGCATGGAGTTAGATTTCTAAAATCTCACAGAAATCCTTTGATTAGACCCGCTATAAAAGTATTCCACTCTGTGTCATTCTGTAAGTTTGTAATATTTTTGTAATATTTATCTATGTCATTCTGTAAGTTTGTAATATTTATGGAAAAATCAAGTCGACCATGGAGCTCTGTTACCACGTTATTGAAGAACAAACCAACACACAAACACAATTTATATTATCTGTGTGATTTATCGGTCCCAATCTGATGCAGATGTCAGTCTTAATAGGAGCTTGAAAAGCAGAAGAATATTTGATATTCTTCTGTATCTTCTGTTGAGCAATGTTGTTAATTCTGCTTCTACGGATTTCCACGTTTCTGATTAGATCACGCATCGATACTCTGAGTTTAACTCTTTTTTCGTTGCCGAGCCTCTTTATGAAGCCCGTGTGTAAGCAATCGGGTTTTGGATCCACATATCGCTCATTTGTGACAAGGGCGACAAAATTCATCAATTTTAGTGTCGAAAGTTTATACTTTTTTCTATAAAAACAACATTACGCTAAACACAAAAAAATAAGAGCGAGAGAGATTGTAACTTAATGCTCTGTCGCTTTGTTGGCCGCTGTGTTGTTTCGAGACCGCAGCATCCACAAAACATTACTCTCTAACGAGAGAATTCTCTCATCGTCGATTTTGAATTATGTCACTCTTGTCGCAAATGAGCGACATAATTGAGGCATGGAATTATCAAATGGGCTATGTGCCAAAAAAGCAAATCTTTTTTCACATCAAATGTGGTACATTGAATTGCCGTTTCATTACTAATTTAATTTCTCATTAATCTATTTTTTGGCACTTAGCTCATTTGTCAATTCCATGGCTCAATTTTATGTGGATCCAAAACACGGTCGCTAACTATGGGCTTCATAAGGAGGCTCATCATTTCCGCAATTTGCCTAGTTTGTTTTAAGTTTTTTTATATCGAATATGTTCATAACTCAAAATAATACACATTATTTTATTACACATCGCAATATAGTACATTAACAATAGTAAGTAGGTATATTGCCGGCTCGGCCGCGGCGGGCGTTCGTTTCGATGCAGCCAGTTTTGCTCATTTTGCGGCGATCCATTGTGTTTACTGCTTTTACCATTGTTCGGGGCCCTTATAAATTGGGTCGCGCTGTTTTACAGCATTGACAGGTATATTTCAGTGGTCGATTTCGGTCGATAATTAATCCGTATTGTTAAATGTGGGGCCACCCTTGCACTGCTCGATCGTCCCATCGGGTTTTGCTTTTAATTTAGAAAACTCTACCCAACTTTGCCCAAACGTAATTTAATGTCACTTTGTTTAACGCTGAAGGAAAACTGCATGTATGAGAGTTCTCCATAATGTTCTCAAGGTTGTGTGAAGTCTGCCAATCGGTAGTTGGCCTACGCCACCGCGCTGGCCAAGTTCGGAGTTTAGGCCATAGTCCGCCAACTATGGCCTAAACTTTTCTCATTCGAGAGAAGATCTGTGCCCAGTAGTGCGCCGGTGATGGATTTAGATTAATGAATAAACAAAACAGACACATACTAGCTGATGCCTGCGACTTCGTTCGCGTGGATTGAGGTTTTTCAATTCTCGCGGGAACTCTTTTATTTTCCGTGATAATACAGCAATGCCTACCCTATATGTTATTCCAGACTATAATCTATGTCTGTGCCAAATTTCAGGTAAATCAGTTCAGTCGTTGAGGCGTGATTGATAAATAAATGTTTATAAATCCATCCATCCATTCAAATTTTCGCATTTATAATATTAAGCAGGATGGAAGTTTTTTTTGCCTTTAGTCTAGATCGGTTCAGCGGTTAGATACCTTGAAAAAGTAACAGACACACTTTTGCATATTTAATAATATTATGAATAAGTGTTTCTTGTATTAGTAACTAATTAATTCAACTCGTTGATTAAAATAATTATATTTTCTGTTCCCAACTTAGTTGTTGAAGTTATCTACCTAAATGTTTTTTTTTAGAACACGGTATTCTGTGAAAATCATGTGGGCATGCGATTGCCTGACACCCCATCTTTTACACGTAATTAAAAGCAAAAACTAGGCATATATAATTTTCACATTAATATTATAGCTGGGTAGTTCACGTTAAGCTGGTTTCTCACTCAGAGAAGTTCATCGAAAAAGCTTTGAAATCTAGATACATATAATACCTACTTATAGTTCTTTCATTTCACGAGTGCTCGTGGTTCATGGTTGTGTGTGTGTGTCGTATCTGTATAAGTGCGAGCGAGAGCTTGCTCGCGCCTGATAGCTCTCACCTAGGCTCCTGACTGGCATGTACGCTTACGCAATATACATGTATACGACGTAACCACAAGTAAAGCGCCCGTAACTTCGTGAGATAAACGTACTATATTTTGATGTTGCATCCACACAAAGCTTCCAGAATGTCTCATCTAGATACTTACTTAGAAGTTACTTAGGTACTCATATTTACCTAAGACAGAGTTACACATGACTTCAGTTGGGCAGATTTAGATTTACAGAAATGTCATGTTGACAGTCACTCTGTTTTAAAAGTACAGAAGATTAGCTTTTTCTTCTTCTTCCACGTTCTCAATAATCCCACGAGAACCTTCAGTAGCCCAGCGGTTAAAGGTGCGGACTGAAACCTGAAAGGTCACAGGTTCTATCCCCACCCGTTGCAATATTGTCGTACCCACTCCTAACACAAGCTTTCCGCTTATTTGGAGGGGAGAGGAGAATATAAGTCAAGATTAACTTGCCTCATATCCTTTTTTTTAACTTATCCTCTGTCTTTTCGGTAGTTCTATGTCATTCTCCAAATGTTCAATAACGTCGATTCGAGGCTCTGTTCATCTGTTGCCGCGTGACTGAAGGACAAACCAACTAACAAACACATTTTCGCATTTATTATATTAGTAAGGGATTCAATTTGTTTGAATTAACTCAAGCATGTCTAAGCACCTCGCACGTGGTTACTTAGTATAGCTTCTAGGTACTAACATCATTCAAGTTATACAAAAAAACGGTTAGTGTGCGAAAAAATAACGATTGCACATTCTGAATGTCATTTCACGGACACTTAGGGCTGACAGGCCAGAAAATTAATTAATAGTAAAAAACTAACGACTCAATTTTAAGAGTTGTAAAAGTTCTATTCTATTCGTACCTACACATTTGTTTTATTTTTTAGTAGTAAGACAAGATTTTTAAACTGGCTGAGATATTTGTGTATATTTTGCAACATTCTGAATAAGATATTTTGTAATGGATGTGTTTGGGATTATTATGTCTCGGTATTACATTCCGTACAATGTAGAGATTAGACATATACAAAAAAAAATTATGCACAACATATTGTCAATGATGAAATATATTTTTTTAATGATAAACAGGTTCTTATCTTATGTATAATATTATAAATGCAAAAGTGTGTATCTATGTTGGTTTGTCCTTCGATCAGTGAACAACAGACCAAGGAATCTACCTACGTGATTTTTTGCAAAGTACCTATAGTTGTTGAGGGATAAGCTACTTTTTATCTCGAAAAAAACAAAGGGTTTCGGCGGTATTTTAAATTTCTAACTCCATGAACGCTAGTAAATAAATTTAAGTTATGGGCCCAGTCCAACAAACTCTCAGTAGGTCTTTATGACCAAAAATAAATTCAAATTCAAAATTATTTATTTCATGCAGGCTCGTACTTGTAGCTCTTATGACACGTCATGACTCGACCACCGGTTGAATTGAAGATCACATCACTTGTTAAAAAAGTCGTCTTAGAAACGGAACGTCCGAGTTTTAAGAGCGAGCCAAGTCACCTCGCGGGTCAAATATGTTCAACGCACACTCCGCCAGTAGACAGTAGTCAGACGCACGTCACTTAACTGACAGCTCATTCCTTGGACGTTTGATTGGTGCGCCTTTAATCATTCCCGTGTGACGGCTACCCGCGTCGAAACCGTACTAATGAGTAACTTGCTTAGGCTTATACGAAACCCGCTGACGACCGCCGACTTTGACCGCATCACTGACCTCTACATTTAATCCGTGATTAACACTGGATTTAATCATTACTATGCGGAACGAAACGGTTCGAATAAATTAATAGTAGGTATCTAATATTAGAAAATGAAAATTTTTATATTGAAAATAAGTATTTTTTCTTTCTCTAAGTGTCTTTGTCTCTAGACTCGCTTTCTGACGTCACTTAACTGACGTCACTTAACTGACGGCTCATTCCTTGGACGTTTGATTGGTGCGCCTTTAATCATTCCCGTGTGACGGCTACCCGCGTCGAAACCGAACTAATGAGTAACTTGCTTAGGCTTATACGAAACCCGCTGATGACCGCTGACTTCGACCGCATCACTGACCTCTATATTTGATCCGTGATTAACACTGAATGAAACAAATTAAACGGAACGAATCGTTTCGAATAAATTAATAGTAATTCTTCTTTCTTTCTTCCTTCTAGGGTCTTTGTCTGGGATTACTCTAGACACCGCTTTCTTGCAAAATCTCTTACACTTTGCACTTGAAAAGCACATTGGGAAGGGCATCTGAGAGTAAAAATGAAAAAACGTAACTGAAATTTACGGTGCGAGGATTTAAAAACTGAGTCACGATTTGTCATATATATAAATGAGAATACTTCATATATAATTGAGAAAGTACGATATTTTTTGTATTAGTCTATACTTATAATAAAACTGTAACGGGACGAATTCTGTATACCTACATTAAATATATTTTGAAAATTTAATCGGAGGATAACTTAACTTTTCGCGGATAGTAGCAAGTCACTCTAAAGTTTTGCCACGCGGGCGAAGTCATGGGATTCAGCTAGTACATAATAATGATTTGCGGTAAAGTTATATAAAAAAATACCTACACTTAATAACAATCATTATATCTGTTCTTATCTTGTAAATGAATGTATAGTGCCATACTTTTCGTTTCACATGTAGGCTCACATTGAAAAGAAAGCGTAAAAAATGTACATCACAACTTGATTAACAACTAGAAAGTATTGTAGTTACTTCCACTCTACTTAACTAATTTGTCGTATGAATAAAACATTTTAAGAAAAAAAAAAACAAATTAAGTATACCTTAATAAAAATAATTGCATAAGTGCAGTGTCAGTCCTCCGGAATGAGAAGGGTGGCCGTACTTCAAGTTTAAGTTAAAAAAGCCTTTTAAATAAATATTTATTTAATAATTAGTTGATGCCCGCGACTTCGTTCGCGTGGATTAAGGTTTTTTGATTCCCGCGGGAACGCTCTTATTTTCCGGGCTAAAAAGCCTATGTGTTATTCCAGACTATAAACTATCTCTGTGCCAAATTTCAGCCAAATCGGTTCAGTCATTGTGGCGTGATTGAGTAACAAATATCCAAACATCCACACTTTCACATTTATAATATTAATAATATTAGGGAATTAGGGATATTAGGAATTAGAATTAGGATTAGGATAGTAGGATACATATTTATTAGTAGCTTTTGCCCACGGCTTTGCTCAAGTTAATCGTAAGTTCGATTTTTCGAACCAACTACAATACAATACGTCTCATTCGAGAGGAGACCTAGGTCATACCTAGGTATGCCCAGTAGTGGGCCGGTGGGATGGGATGATCAGCGACTCCATTAATTCGACGATGCCCACAAAACTACGAGAGTCAAAGAAAACACTTTTTCAAATTACCATAACCTTTTATGAGTGCCGAAAAGAAGCTTCCTCGAAAGCATCTCTTAACTCACACGGGATGTATTTTGGCAATTAATTTGCGAGAGCGAGAGGTCCGTGCAATGGATCCGTCGCACCCTTCGCGAAGCTTATCAATTCTTGTTAAAAAACTGATCCAATTACAGGTCGCGACTCGCGAGCGTCAATAAGTTACCGCATCGTCCGAAGGGCCGGTTAAAAATCTACCGCAAACCCATTGTAATAACGCATGCGCCCTCGATATTAAAATTTAACAAGGTATTAATTAAAAAAACTAAAGCGAAAATATCTTTAAATTTTCTCAGGGCGCGCACGGATGGGGCTTGTTTTATTTTTAATTCATTTTATTCGGCGATGCGCACGACCAGCGTCCCGCCCACCGGTGATTTAAAATTTTGATTTATCGACGCGCGCTGGAGAGGCTCTGGGGCCCTACCGCCAGCGCTTAAAGTGGTATTACTTCAGTATTCCTTTGACACGTCATACAAAGACGACCTTATGGTGCTCGCTTTAAGGTCGTCACTGTATGGCAGTCCAAAACAATATCGAAATAATACTACGTTAAGCGTTGGTGGTAGAGCCCCTGGTCGCCGCAGCCCCGCACGCGCGCTTCGCTTCGTCGTAATTATAAATATGACGCGGTGCTAAACTGTGCGAATTGACCCTGCGACCCACGCGGCAGCGTGAACGAGGCTCGCACTACGCCCGAGCGCCCTACCAGTCGTTACCCTGAACATGTTGAAAAAAAAAACATATTGGGCAGCGACAGTTATAGCTTTAGATTTTTTTTATTCGACGACAAGATAGTCCTTGACTGCGATCTCACTTGATGGTAAGTGACGTTGCAGTCTAAGATGGTAGCGGGCTGACTTGGAAGAGGTATGGGAGTGTACATTCAACCCATACCCCTAATCTGTTTTACATGCCAGCGTGCCGTATAATAAAATACAAGCGCTAAAGTCTAAATCGCTTGATTTTTTTATACGCTCTCTAGTCACACTCTAAAAAATGACCAAATAGAAATAAGCGTGACCCCTAAGGTCCCTTTGTTTTTCCATTTCGTAAAGTTGATTTGCAATAAAAATCCCTTACTTAAAACACAATATTAACTATATAGACATAGGTACTATCGGACTACACAAGGATGAATTACCTAATGAATGGAACAGATCTAAAATAGTAACAAGCTTCTAAATACATCAAATGCGACATCAAAATAATTGTCACAAACCGATTTACCTACTATTCTACATACAAATTAAAAAACTTTTATAGTAGGTACATGAATTAAACTCGTACTGAATTAGAATATATGTATACCTACTCGCGTTCAATTTGGATGCAAATGTGTAAAATCATGGCGGCTAGACGGAGCAGCTGTCGTATTTACGACTTCCTCGCCTTCCTACGGGACTCGAGTTCGCTCCACCTGTTTAATTTTATTAATTCACCATTCTTCTGTAATTTAACTATAGCATTTCATTTCACACACCTTGAGTTCCCGTCTTGAGTTTTGATAAAGTCTGAAACGAAGTGATTCGCGACAGAACTAAAGTATACGTAAGCTAGCTAGGCTAGAACGTTGAAGTGGTAGTGCCACAATATTTGGTGGAAGAACCTGAGAGATCTAAAATTGATTGAATCAGTGGAATGATTGTAATCATACGGCGATTGCATTGGCTGGTACTCTTTCGCTATTGGTTAATGCATTGATGCAGTAAGAACACCATTAATTTAGCCAAACAGTGATTGCGGTCGTCTGATGCAATCATTTTTGACAATCCAACAGAAGGTGGTCGATAGAATGGTAAGAACGTAAGGTCCTTGAGTGAAGACACCATCTCGGAAACACAGATTCTCCGACCAGATTAAGCTTATCTTACCATCAGGTGTGATCGCAGCCAAGCGCTAGTCTATATATTTAAAAAAAAAAAAAAAAAGCGGCGACATTTGGAAAGTAAAATGCATGGATTAGATGAGATAGGCCGAGATTAGCCAACGTTGGTGCTACCTAAAAGAGACGTACGAGCATGCCCAACAGTGGATGCATATCAGCTATTGATGAGTTTCCATCCTTAGAAGGCGCGATGGCTACCAAGGTATCTACTGAATCTGATTAACTATAAGTATGGTAAAACCTTGTGGAATTAAATTGCATCTGATTGAGAATAAGACTAAACTTAAATATACATTAAGAGGGCTAAACTGCACAACAACAACTTTTTACTGACAAAGGAAGGAGTTTTGGCTGTAAAAACATTCAACGGTTATCATTTGGTAAGAAAGGTATTAAAGTGCCCAGTCATGTCCATTTACTTATGGAAGTAAATGATCATTTTGATCTTCATTTAGTCTGTGATTTTGATTATATATGTATATTAGAAGAAGTGGACATAGGTGAAGCTTATCTCTAAAAAAAAAGAACTTTCTTCCAGCTTCCCTTGAAAGGGAGTAAGGTGAAATTATAGAGTGGTAGAGTTTGAAAGGAAACAAAACACTCAGAAATTAAAAGTGATCATACTTACCTATCTTCACATAAATCTTCGTATAAATCACTTAATAAGAAACGGTCAACAATTCATTAAAATATCGAATATAACTTTCTCAGTAATTCAGATAATGAAATTATTACATCATTGTTTATGGTCTAGAAACCTACATTATGAATAAAACATGAAACACACACACACACACACACACACACACACACACACACACACACACACACACACACACACACACACAACACACACACACACACACACACACACACACGCATACACCATACACACGCTCATTCTCATATGCACACATCCCTCAATACACATACACAAACACCTTAATTTTTATTTTAAGTTTAAATTTTTGTATTTTGTAATTTGTCTGTCACATTATGTACTCTGTATGTCTTTTTTAATAATGTACGAGGAGGGCGATGATCACCGCAACACAGTTTATACTTCTGCGGGATCATCGTTCTAATCTGTTTTCGCATCCTGTAAGTGTAAAGACTTCAAATAAATAAATAAATAAATAAACATTTAATCATAAACCAGGTGCCTTAGAATTACAAAAAGTGCAATGGCAAACTTTATTAATGGAGTTAAACGTGGGGCATAAATATGACTTGAAGACAGCTATAACTAATCTATTATGTCACTGCAGTAAATCACAAACGGTAACCTTCAGGCATTCTAATAAAATTTACAAATACCGCATTTGCAGTGCAATAGGATCAAAAAAACATTTTTTTATTCCTATTGCACTGCAAGTGTGCGATGCGAACGCAGTTTGGGAGTAGCCTACTTGATGCTTTATAAATATAGTCCAAGATACGATCGTCAAAAATGTAAAAAAATAGATTCAATCAACACTTCAATTCCTGTTGGGACCAAAAATAGCAAGGTACAAATTGTTTGATTTTGAGTGTTTTTTTGTTTGATTTTGTCATGTAATTTCCACAGATAGTTCTCTAAAATTATAGAAAAAAATACATTCTAGACAATGTTTAAAGCGTCTATTGTAGACGTCAACGATGATTGTGGAGGATGATGATAGTGATGATGAGTTTTTTTATCATTACATTCTCAGTTCTAGCCTGGAGTTAAGGAAATTCCCGCGTCTCGGATAGCACATAAAACACCGTCGGATTTCCATCCCATCGGACTAAGAAAGTGAGGGAATAGAGAGTTCATCTGAAGATGATAATTATGATTATAGATAGGTGATTGAAATCGGCTGCAAAGTTTAAATTTAAAACTGTACTGATACAGTCTCATCAACTATTCAAATATTTGCCTATATAAAATAATCGGTTAACTGCGAGTCCGATACGCAAACGAAGGGTTCCGCACAATGCAAGTTTTAACACCAGCTATTACGCAAAAACAAAAGTTTATTGTATGTAGACTCATTACTTTTTTTTTTTTATTATAGCGTCATTAGAAACATTCCATAAGCGTAATGAGGCGCTATAAGCTACACATTTTATTAACAGTAAATTAATTATTGCAGGATGTAGATGTACAATGAATAAATGAATTGAAACAATTCTGTGAACATTTATAATATCTACCTATTATGGTTCATGAGATACAGCTCAGATGATGGACAGCGGAGGCTTAGTAATAGGGTCTCGTTGGCACCCTTTGGGGACGGAACCCTAAAAATTAAAAAAAAATCTCAAATCTGTATCATATTCAGTGGGGTTAGTATAAGATTTAACACGATTGATCGTATTCGTATACTATAATATTAGCGTCAAAGTAAAATGAACCTTAAAAGTATTAACTTAAAGTCACAAATTAAGTACAACCGAATTCTTTGGAGCGTATCCGTATACGTAAAAGTTTAAGAATGCATGCACGAAATTGAGCTCTAATTCAATGTAGTTATGATTCATTTTACTTTGACGCTAATGTCATAGTATACGAATACGATCAATCGAATTGAATTTTACACTAGATACACAGATTGAGCACGCAATAACAAGAAAGATTAATTCGATAACAATAAATATTAATTTCCTTCTGGTGGGAGGCTTGGCCGTAGCTAGTTACCACCCTACCGTCAGTGATGTGCCGCCAAGCGATTTAGCGTTTCGGCACGATGACGTGTAAAAACCGATAAGGGGTATGGGTTGAATGTACACTGCCATACCCCTTCCAAGTTAGCCCGCTACCATCCTAGACTGCATCGTCACTTACCATCAGGTAAGATCACAGTCATGGACTATCTTGTCATGAAATAAAATAAAGAAATTAAATTCTCGTATAGGTACGCAACGTCGATATTTTGACGGTTGTCTCTCGGCTGGATATGAAACACAGTGTATCTCGCGGCCTCGCCTTGTATCTAATTTGAAAACGGCCGCACTGTCCTTTGCCATTCAATGCAAATTCACACGTTGCGAGAAGCGACCCGACGCTGAATTACCAACGTTTAGTCGCCTCTGGATATTATTTTGAATTCGTTGCCAATGTTGGCGCAGTTAATCTTTTGCATCGCACATACCTAAACATCTTGAACATTGCTTGTTGCCGGTGACTACTTTTGGACCCGCAACATGGTCGTTAACTATGGGCCTCATAATAAGACTCGGCGTCACTGAACGGGCGATGAAGAGATCCCTGCAAGATTAAATCAGAAATGAGGAGATTCGGAGGAGAACCCAAGTTACCGACATAGAGTAGCTAAATTGAAGTGGTTTCGTCGGATTTTCGTTGCATCAAATTTTCGTTTCGTCGGATTTTCGTTTCGTCGGATTTTCGTTTCGTCAGATTTTCGTTTCGTCAGATTTTTTTCCTCATTCGAGAGAGAACTTGCCGGCGTTGGGTTTAGATAAATGAATAGAATTGCCACGTTCAGCTGTAATTGCCGATCAGCATTACTACGTTATAATTGTCTTCTTGACGGCAAAAATACAGCATTATCTTTTAACTAAATAACATAAACTACTTAATACTACAAGCAAGATATGAATTGTGCAACCTTTGGCAACTAGTAGGGTCATTGTTGCTACTTATCAATCGAGATTATCAAACTGATAAAGCCGAAAATTTGTGTTATCACTTCCACTGTTCTTTCGATCGAAGGTTTTAATTTTCAATCGAATAGGCAAGTACCTATTTCAAACATTATCAACCGCCGACTTAAAAAACTGGAGGTTCTCAATTCAGCCGGTAGGTATCCTCTGTTTTAGGGTTCCTTGGTGAAACTACAAGGTACCCTTATAGTTTGTCCGACCGTCTGTACGTCTGTCTGTCTGACCTATTTTACTGTTCTTATAATAATTAATTAAGTGGTAGGCCTCCAGAAAAATTAAAGAAAATTAGAAATTTCATGGTTTTTTTAATACATTATAGGCACACGCTTGACCAATACCACACCTGATGTATTCAAATTTCATGTTTCCTGAAGCAATTTTAAAATAAATAAAATGGAAGCATTCAGTTAAACCATAGAATAAAGTATTACGTACCTACGTTAAAATTGCGGTTATAAAGATGATGTACCTAAGCTTAGGACTTGAAAACATTTTAAATAAACTTAAATACCTGTCATACTAACATAAGACTTGCGTTAAACTTAAGATAAAGGTGACTATAATTAATAAAGTATTTTTTTATTTACTGTACGATAAAAATCTTGACTGGTGTCCTTAATTTCACACAGTAAGTTTTTCGGGACATTGCATGCTCTTATGATAGATAATCTAGTAACCTCGCTAATCTGCATACTTATGAAAATGAATTAAAAAAAAAACAATTATTATCTATATACCAAGTTAACGCTAGGCCTTGCGTATCTGTGGCGAGACCTTATTTACATTACTGTGGCGCCATCCATCAACGTCTGACTGAACTAATTACAGTGCATTCCCATGTTTTTTACTATACATAATAAGCACTGCAAACTGTATCATTATAATGATGATTCTACACTCTGCATATAATAATCATGGTAGAATCACATTAGCTATTGATTTTTTTTCAATTCTTTATGTTTCGATTTTATTTCGTTAAGTTTAGGTGCATACTTCAGGCAAGCACTGAGTTTGTTGAATATTAGATTGTATTGCGATATTCTATTGAAGATTTAAGTTGGTTTGTCTTGTTGATGTTTGCATCAAAAAGTTAAATTATCTTTATCTGAGGTCGGTAATCACTTAAGGTTATGCCTAAAATTGTGCTGCATCCTCAAATGCATACAGTAGCTTTTTCTCCTTAAGCACAGGTTTCTGGTGACAGATAGCATAAGCTTTCAGCTTATTTGGAAGGGATAGGAGGATATTAGTCAACTTCAGCTTGGCTGATATTCATTTTTTTACCACATTTTAATTTTTTATCTTTAAAAAATAGTCTTAAATTGTATACAATTACCTATGTGGGTTTAGTTTTAATTTTTTTTATCGCATAGCTGCAACTCTTTCACGTTTAAAATGTAATTTTCATGAGCATTCTGATTTACTATATGATTTTTTACTTGATCCGTCATTTCAGTCAATTTTGAAATAATTGTAAACTTGAGTGCAACTGAAAATCGAAATCTCGACCTCATGTTAAAGAATTAACTTTGATTTTTTTTTCACGTTCTTGTCAAACACACAACAGTAAATCATCGTACCTACTGAATTATTTTTTACTTCGAATGAAGCGGCGTGACGCGCGCGTCGATTACGACTTATTCGATGTAATCTCGCGGTACGTACGGCGGCGGCTTGATGTGTCAATCCAATGCGATCCGTATCGGCCCGTATTCCAACCGCTCCTATTGGGCAACCGACCGCCTTTGTTAACGTAACGGATTCATAAAAATTCGGTCTATGCTGGCTGTTGTGCTGTGTCTATCTTGTTCGGCTGTCATTTTTTATTGAAACGCTGTATTGAGCAATTAGGTTACGAATTAATATTGTAGGCTTTAGACCTCTGCAGCTCCAAGGTGGACTGAAGCCAGAAAGGCTGTGGGTTTATTTTTCGAAATCGTATTCAGGGCCGTGGAAGTGACCGCGTTATTTTATGTAGGTTTCATAATGAAAATATTTAAATATGGGGTTTTCTTAATATACCTACCTACAGACTAGCGCTTGACTGCAATCTCACCTGATGGTAAGTGAAGATGCGGCCTAAGATGGAGCGCGCTTGCCTAGAAGATGCCTATTCACTCTTTTTTTAAAGATACCTAAGTTATAATTAGTTGGAAAAACTGAAGCCGGAAGTGTATTCCAAATTGCGGCACTTATAAGGATAGTAACTATTGTAGGAACGAGGAAGCAAAGCGCTTAGTCTAAGATCGTGGAATTTCGACCATGTAGCAGTGCAGATCCATACGATGCCTTGTTGGATACAACTTGCAGGATTTTTACAGGAGACAACTTTGGACCGCATTTACGTACGCAAATGTTATTTACTTAAAGTTTGTTATTATACTTTTCTATCATTTCTTTTTTCACCCTAAACGTGCTTTGTATTTTATTTTAAGAGCCCTCTTCATGATTTAAAACCAACACAAAACCTCCCGATACCTATACAGCACACACGCAATACAGCATTATATTGTTCAAAGCCTGAAACTAGCTCTGTGTGGGTGAACACGATGAAAATCTTTATTTTCACGCTCTATCTCTCTTTATCTAATCGCCCCGGTCTGATAAGGACGGAACGCCGGAAAAACTGGTGCGGGGCGAGGGGTAAAGGCTACATCGATTCCGCGCTTTCACTGCTAGGGGCCATGTAAACCTTTAAAAATAGTGCTCTTGCCACGCGATTGTCATCTCTAAGTTTATTTATGTAGGAGGGAAATTTCAGTAGTGAGAGCTCTTCGGTAAATGGATTGCCTCCCTCTTGGGGGTTCTCATAGTGGGATCTAGATGACGTAGATATGCTGATAGGCGGCTATGTGTGCGGCGTGGCTGAACGGAGTTTGTCTATGTGTAGTCTGTAGAGTGTAGACGAGCTGGTCTGTTTCACGAGTTATACGGGTGTTGCAAAGGGACGCTTCCGACGGGTTAAATTCTGCCTGTGTTTGCAAATATATGAGGGGCTGTAGGTAACCATCCCTTTTTGTAGTATAATTTTATGTTTAACTGTAGATAGGTGGATAGATTAGGGAAGACGGAGGCTGTGATTTGATTTGATTAGGAGGTGTTCGGCGAGGGTCGGGCAGATAAGGCTGATTGGATCGCAAGAGGGAGGGTAGGCCCTTATAGAAATATGTTTTTAATGTGGGTAGCTTATTGAATTATCTGAGTTCGAGCGAGTTGGAGTGAAACTAATCTGTTTTGCTGTTTGTTGGTTAATGATTAAAACGAGTGCTTGTTCATTGGCTTAATTGAATTATTTACGTTGAATTTCATATGGGAAAACTTTGTGTTTTCTCAGTATGTTTCAGAATTTATTAATGTTATTAAGAATTCAATGTGAGCTTATAGTAGAGTAGAGTGTACAAATATGTTTTTTTTTTGTTAAAATAAAAATAATTTAAAAGGTTGGAATAATTTGTAAACCATGCTACATTTTTCTGCTTGATATTCTTAAATTATGTCGCTTGGTGAATATTAATTTACGCGCAAACCTAACAAAAGTAGAAAGAATTTAAACAGTTTTCTTAACAAAAAATTACGTAAAATAATAATCTAGGTTCGGAAATAACAAATTTAGTTACGATGCTATCTTCAGTAGGTAATATGAATTATTATACCTACTGAATTTAACTAATACAGTGTTTTTTGGCATGTGTCAGCTTAATCAAATAAAGAAATCAGGAATTCGAATATAACTAACATACTTCTCTCCGTCAAAGAGAAGCAGTCCTTGTGAATCTCCTTTACTTTATTAGCTTTTAAGTTTCTGGTACAAAATAAATAAACACTTATCAGATAAAAACTCCTAGAGTGACCACTTCTAAGGGACAGCATTATGTTCTATTATAATCGATATATTTAGTCCAAATTGTCAACAATGGCGTCGTTTTTGTTCGCGTCTCAACACAAAGGAGCCCTGATTTTGTCATCGCTTCCTTTGAGTTTACACTACACTGGAAATTAGAGTGCCACAACAATATGTACTGGATTTGGTCTAAGTACGAATGTTTTGTTGGTTCAAAGCTTTTTTATCTCTGGCGGCGTACTGTTTTCCGTTTGATAGTTATTTTTTGGAAGCCCGCGATATCGATCGCCATGGAATGCTGTTGACAGTGAAATGGGTTTAACAATTAATAAAACTCTTTAAAGTCTTCGGTCTTCGGTACAAGTGTCCGCATGCCTTGGATTTTTATCCCTCGTACTCGGAAATTTGAAGTTCTCTACTTTTAATTAAGTGTCTCTTTCTGAGCTGGCTGCGGTCTTCAAGAGCCGCACATACAATGAATGTCATACATTCCAGTAGGTACCTATTTTTTACTAATAAAAAGTTGAATTCTTAGTATTTTCTTTATTAAATTGTCCTACAAATTATTATGGACAACATTTTATGATAGAGTACGAACCCAGCTACGAGGTACTTACCTATTAGTATTGTCTAAATAATTTTATCCGCGGGTATAGTTAAAGGCCTGGGCTCTTTAACCCTTAGACCTTTAAAACCTAATTTCACATGGATAGAAGCTAGTTTCAAATATATATGCCTTCTATTAAAAAACGTAAAATTCCTTTTACAAAACCGACTTCAAACGCCACTACAAAATATATCAATTGTGCCAATTTGAAGATTTCCCTCGATTTCTCCAGGATCCCATCATCAGATCCTGACCTAATGACAATGGGAACTTCTAGGAAGTATACCCTGTCAAACAAAAAAAGAATTTTCCAAATCAGTCCAGGCGTCTTCGAGTAATCGGGGAACATACCTACAAAAAAAAAGATTCCGACGAATTGAGAACCTCCTCCTTTTTTTAGAAGTCGGTTAATAAAAGACACTTCTTATTTTTATTTAAAGGCAAGATTTCAAAACTTTTCTAAAATTTTTTTGGAGGTTGGTTAAAAAGCATGCTTTATTTTTCCAATCCAAAAAGAAACGTGATTCCTGTAGTGTATTCGAGCCATGTTGTTGAGGTATCGAAAGTAATGTCGGTCATAAAATTACGAATAAACAGCCGTTTTTCCACGGAAATGAAAGCACCCCCACAAACGGTTGACTTTTATAATCGGCTTACCCGGTACCCCTCGGTTTAGACGTCGCAGCGCCCTCCCCCGGGAGCCGCGTGATGCAGCGGGTGTTATAGCTTGATGAGAAAACCTTATCTGCAGATTATAAAATCGGTTTCGCGTAATTGAGTCGTAAAAGCTGAAGTTAATTTTTGGCTCGATTTACTAACGTATTTTACGAACTGTTTGTTTCTTTTGATTTCTAAATACTATAAGTAAACTGTTTGTGTGTTTTTTTTTTTAAATTCGTTGACAAGATAGTCCTTGCTTGCGATCTCACCTGATGGTAAGTGACGATGCAGTCTAAGATGGTAGCGGGATACTTGGAACGGGAATGGCAGTGTAGATTCAACCCATAACCCCTAATCGGTTTCTACCCGGCATCGTGCCGGAACGCTAAATCGCTTGGCAGCACGTCTTTGACGGTAGGGTGGTAACTAGCCACGTCTAAAGCCATCAGACCAGATGAGAAACAAATCCATAAAAGTATATTTCGATGCAATTCTCACTATCATTTAGTTCATAATATATTCATGTCAAGCGAGAAGATCGATTTTGTATAATTTTATACCAATTTTAAAGTCCTATTCGGTTTCTAAGAACATAAGATGAAATATTTAAAGAATGTGACAAGTGATCTTTAATACCATTGGTGGTTATTATGCGGTAAAAAGCATCATACACGTATGTAGTTGTATTTATCTATTTTTGTCAAAATTAGTAAGAGTGTTACGATAAATTCCAAACTTATTTATTTCATAGGAATAAGATTGAACTTGACTTGAGTCATGCTTCAATAGGAAGAAAAAGATTTGGTTATTGGCTCGGCTAATATGGCGAGGTCTAATCTTATTCTGGCACAAAGGAGATGCCATGACGAGGCGAATATCGACGCAAACCATTTAATATTTAGGTATTCCGATATGCATTTGTACCGGCGTGTACAACAGGTATAACCAGTATTGATTTTAAAATAGTTACTTCATATTATACTCTATTGTTTTTGTCGGAGATAAACACCTTCAGTGCATCGGCTTCGACTGACATAAATACGTATGTACCTACTCGTTTAGATATCTTTTATCTGATCACGAGATCATGATTATTGTAATATAGCTGTTTTATACGTTATGAGAACATTTGCCGCGCGTTTAGAGCCAGATTTTATTTACGTTTCGGTAATAGTTCCTATTTGGTTTTCGAGCACGTCAGTACCGCTTACGATATTAAATCGGACAATACGGCGGTGCGGTCACGATAATCTTGGTCGTATTCGATCCTAGTTACCGAGAATCGATCCGAGCCGGCGTGCCCGAATAGTTTGTTCGTAATATTTTACGATCTCGATACTTTTTGTTCGATAAATGACATGACAAATTAATGGATTTATTATGAGTCGGATTGTGCGGCTCGTTTTATTTTCGTGTCGGTTTAGGACGAATGCATTTTTAATTGAGTGAGGCACTTTTGTGGACTGTATAAAACGGCCACCGCATGCCGTGGATGTTTTTTGTTTGATTGACGTGTAGTAATGGGCAGGTGCGTAACAGAGCCCTCCGATAGCTACCCGCTTTTTTGGTTCCATGTTCAAGTGTTCACTTTTTTCGACCGAGTCGATTCGCGACCCGCTCTTGTCGTGTGATTGTTCTTAGCTTTAATGGGACTGTAAATTTGCAAGTGACGTTTAACATGTGCTTTTTTAATCAGGGGTTCATGTTTGCGGGCTTTCTATTTGTATGGACTCATAAATTATACTGAACAGAACTTAGGCCTCCTTGGTGTATTACTCAATTCTACATGATATTAGCGAAGTGTCAGTTGTTTAGGCACCTGAAAGTCGTTGAACAATGAGTTTTCCTTATAGTATTCATAAATGTTATGTTGAACTAATGAAACATCCCGATTTAAGTGACACAAGTGTAAATTGAAAATTTAAGAAACCCTCGACATGTGAAATTAAAAAAATGTACCTTCCTAATTCGCTATTTTGTGGTGGCGGCCATCTTGGATTTGGAAATTATCATAGTGTATACTTAGTATTATATAAGGCTTGACTAGTAGAGTTAAGAATTTCATTTGATACCCATATTGAGGGAGTTGTGAAAAATATGTAATCCGCCATTTTGTGGCGGCGGCCATCTTGGACCGATTTTTATCAAACATAGCTAACAAGACTCCCGACTAATTCATTCGTTTTGTTGCAACCATGGAGGAATCAATTTTTTTTTCTTCAAGGTGAAACTAACATACACATGCAAGTATGAATAAGCAGTGAAACTAACGTTAGTTTTCCCGATTCCAGTCGCTGCAGAGCGCGGCGCGGCGCGCGGGCACGTCGTGCGCGAACTGCAAGACCACGACGACGACGCTTTGGCGACGCAACCAGAACGGCGAGCCGGTGTGCAACGCGTGTGGACTGTACTACAAACTACATAATGTGAGTACACCTTTTATTGGTTATTGGGGTATGCGTATGCCCGTTTTCACCAACGGTCCCTAACTTTTACGGGCTACCTTAGCTAAGTTAGGTGACGCTTCCTATCAATTTCGTTTTCACGAACCGGGGACACCTAAAGGTGGAAATGACGAGAAGGTGTTGTACCTATTAACGGGCTACCTATGTAAAGAGGATGATTTAGATACGGTTGGTGAAAACGGGTATAATATGTCTCCCGCCATACTGTATTGAATCGAGCAATGAAATATCGATCCGCAGTAACTCGAGCTTTCTCCACGGGCTATCTCGGCGCCACTAATCATAAGTCTTTAACGAACTCATAAAAATGGCGTCGAAACAAGTGGATAAGTTTTTAATCTAATTTCAAATGATCACACGCTTAATCCACCACCTTTGAAATAATCGTAACAACTCCATCTTGACTCAAATTAACTGACCGTTGCAATTTGCAAGTGACTTGACAAAGGTGGCTTCTGCAAGTATTATTGGTACTCGTAGTAAGCCTTTCAGTGGTAGGAAAAACGTCACCTAAGATTTCGATTTACACTAATAAAAATAGAAGCAAGTAAGTTATTGGTAACAGATTAAACACACTACATTGAAAAGTATTTAAAGTTCCCAATTGAGTCCCGAGAGGCCAAAAATCCCTCTGGATGATTTGACTGTATTTGGGGGCTCACTTGGGGACAGGGGTCCGGCCGCACCCCGCAGAGATCGGGGAATAATGTGTCATAACACCCGTACAATTGTGTCAAGTTAAAACGATCGACTTTAATGCTAATATTCCGAAGTAACGATTTATTGGTTTATAAGAAGTGTTATCTATTTATATATAATTTTTTGCAGTTTTCACATTTCCGGAATATTTCTAGTTCCTATTTATACATAGTGGTTTCAGGTTTGCACAATGCACTGGATCTGAATCCAGGGTGTGCTATTTCAATTTTGATGTCAGTCTAATCTCTCTTCCATTAAATAGCACTTGAGTTCTATTCAATGTATAAATAATCGCAATATATAACAGGATATATTAGGTATATTTTTTCCTGTAATCTAAATATATGTATAAAAGGCAAAGGTGACTGACTGACTGACTGACTGATCTATCAACGCACAGCTCTAACCACTGGACTGATCGAGCTGAAATTTGGTATACAGGTAGCTGTTAGGACGTAGACATCCGCTAAGAAAGGATTTTGGAAAATTTCAACCCCAAGAGGGTTAAATAGGGGCTTAAAAAATCGAACCTAACGTGAGCGAAGCCGCGGGTTAAAGCTAGTTAATAATATTTCTCCAAACAGAAGCTATGCAGTTTCTTCGTATACGTACTTAATTCAATTTAACTCGTAGTAAAAG
Organism: Hipparchia semele; assembly: GCA_933228805.2. Lineage (NCBI taxonomy): Eukaryota > Metazoa > Arthropoda > Insecta > Lepidoptera > Nymphalidae > Hipparchia > Hipparchia semele. The sequence goes on from OW121714.1 coordinate 11,433,454, forward strand.
CTACTCAACGTTAAACTTGTACCTACATAGTACCTACATATTAGCTCAATGGTTTCAAGTACTTAGGTAGCTGCCTTTACTGTATCCGTATCTCAAAAGTAATCACTCTGTTGAAAGCTACTTACTTTATTTATCGAAATAAATACGTAATAAAACTTGTAAAACAATTCTCACGACTCTCACAGCCCCGTATCGAGCTTTATGCACATTCAACGATACATTTCATTTGAAAAAGAACAAATATCACGGCATGGCTCGGTACAATGACAAGAATTAACAGTCATAGCGACCCTCGGGTTCTTGAGTTTATTTTTTGTTGTAATGTATACTTTGTTGCCTCTCCAACCCGACAATACTCTTTGGTCTAATTATTATTCTAAATTCTAAAGCAGCAGATGTAGAATACTTGAGCAATATGTGGACCATTTTGCAAATTGTTCAACGATTGAGTATACACATTACTTCCGTCCTAAAATTTAGTACAATTTTCCGAATACTGATAGATAGTGGTCTCTCATATATTTTCAATGAAATCTAAGTACCTCTTGCTTGGATAGCTGTAATGAGAATCACTGTACCAAATAGGTCACCAAGATATTTGCAATAAACAGTAGACATGTAAAAGTAAACAACTAAGCAAGCAATAGGTAGGTAACCTACGTACGTCGCACGCTACGCTCGTTACATTTCGACACCGCTCCTTTCCTCAGGAATTGTTGACTCTACAATGCACAATTTTTTTTTTTTTCAAGATTATTAGCCAAGCTTAACTTGACTAATATTCTTCTCTCCCTTCCAAATAAGCGGGAAGCTTGTGCAATTGGTGGGGATTGACCTTTCAGTTTTCAGCCCACATCTATATCTTAACGTTTCTGGATTGAGCCAAGTAAAAGTAATAAATGTACAACTTAAACTTGCAAGTTTAAGTTGAACTTATTGTCTATGTTACAAGATTTGCATGTAAATCTTCGAGCTCATGTAACTTAGAAGCTACAAAACCTTTAAGGATACCTACAGACACAGACAGTAGTTTTTAGAGCGTGTCTACAAAACTTCATTAACCTCAATGGTTCAATTCAATTAAAAATCAAGCATCGTTTGTATGGGCCACGCTTGAGGTGAACTCCTCATAAGAAGCTGGAAGCATAATGAAGGGAGCACAATACGGGAGTGCACCAGTCACCAGTAGCGATGTCAAGATGTAAGGAACGCCTCCTCATACATATTTATAGAATCTCGTGAACATTCGCTGGCCCCTTGGCCTTGGCGGCGAGTCCCCATCAATCATATATAAAATGTGAATCTAGTTTGAGGAAACGGGTTCGGATCCGCATGCAACCTTTTTACGTTTGCAATAAATAATAATTTATTGTAATATGCAGCTATTTGCATTCCGATGTAAGAGATTTTCAAAAATTCAAAACAAATAGAGAGCAAAAATTCAGAAAGCAAATTCCTTTACATATAGCCAATTTATTGAAAGCTTAAATTAGTGCCAAATGCCAAAAATACAATGTTTTAATGTATTGGCTATGTAGCCAGTTTAAATTCTTTTTTTTAGTGCGTTGTGCAAGTTTTAATTTTTAAAATCCCGCGGGGACTTTTTGATATAAAGTAGCATACCTACCGGGATAAAAAGTAGCGTATGCCACTTTTCAGGTCCTCAAATACACTAAAGTCCATACGTTCGATCCGCAGCCCTGTTGCAGCATGATTGAAAGACAAACCCACAAACTAACAAAGCAACAAACAAATACACTTTCGCATTTATAATAGGTATTAGTGAGGAATAGTAAGAAATAGTAAAGAATAGTAAGGGTAAGGATATTAGTAAAGATTTAAATTGCGCATTGATCGATATGCAATTTCCCTCTTATTATCAAAGTATCGGCTCAGCAAAGGACTATTCAGTAACAATGCGTAAATAAATACAGTATAATGTCGGGCAGCGGGGCCGCTCGCGATCGATTTCACTCAAAAAACGCGATTCATACAATAACGCACGGGCCTATTGTGAGCCGACGTCACCCGCTAGCCGCCTACACAGCATTTCGTTGTTCTTGATACATGCATCTTTATTAATAAACTAGCTGATGCCCGCGACTTCGTTCGAGAGGATTGAGGTTTTTAATCCCGGAAAATAAGATAGCTTTCGCGGAACACCCTTTATTGATAAATAATCCTATAAAACACTGATATATATAAATTCAAGACATATCTGCTACAAATAAAATAAAAAATTACATAACTACTTAAGTATATTATTTTAATCGTCATTTTCTTAAATATATGCAGTAAAGCCAGTAAGTTTGTAAACCTATTATTTACATGATCAATTACAAGATTGCATAGTAAAATTTTGGAAGAGGTGCATATTTTTTGTAAGTTCAAATTTACAAAAATAATACCACTAAAAAAAGTTGCATGTGTGTAACTTCTAAATAAGTTATATTTATTTTAACGAACAATCAAAATTGATTAAACTATTAGCAAGTAAATGATACTTTGCGTAATAAGTATGTACCTTAGATAAGTAATTTTAAATATGTCTCACTTTATAGTGATTAGATAAAACAAACGGCAACCAATTTATCAAGTAATTGGTTTTGATTTTTTAGGGAGCTACATGCATTCGCATTATGACTTATCTTTCTAAAGATAAACTTAATCACCATCGGAAACTTCAGTGGATATTTAAACCTTTTAATAACATTTTTATCACAGCCGTAATATTATTTCATTTATTTAAATAATTAATTTATCAATTTTCGCAAAATTAATCTACATACAACTTGAAATGATAGAATAACTAAAAAATGATACATTTTTCAATGCTTAAGAAAATTGATAACATTTTTTTAGTTACAAAAAGATGGCAGTTTTCATAGATCTGCAAAACTATATGTATGTATAATATTAATTATTTCTTTATAATTAAATTACTGTTAGGAACCGAAACTACGGCATTAAATATACTTACCATACTCTGAAACGGAAAAAACAAACTTCAACCTTTTTTCAATTAAAAAATAAACGCACAAATTGTACAGAAATATAAGACACATCAAGTATTGAGATGTATGCATCGAACTACAACACTCGAATAAGTTTCGAGTGTTTACTCAAAACACGCCTCTTAAGTCCTTACAATTGAGTCTGCTCAAATTGCCCTTATAACATAATGTAGGTACAGTTACGATCACAACGATCATGTTTTTTCGGTCTCGCTAAATGCGTTTTTGTATTATTGTTTTTATTAAAACATTTTATTGGCCTTTTGATACATTCCTGTTTTGTTGACTTGATTGATATGAGAAACTTTTGCTTTGTATAGAATGTTATGTGGTGACTTGCAAGTTGAGAGTTTGGTTTTGAAACATGTTCAGTTTATATGTAAGATTGATCTAAATATAACGGAAAGATGTAAAAGTTTTTTACTTGACTACGGCAAAGCCAAAGAAGTGGTTATGATTTTAGCAGTCTATGTATTATGTATGTTTGTATTTAGTTATGGCCACCATAGCGCCTAAACTACTGATCCGATTTTGATGGATCAGGTTCCAATCGATTCGTTCAATGGTGACATAGGCTATATTTTATACCAAAAGCTCAAAATGACGAAAGTTTACCTCCGTCATTTCCGTGATAGGGTTTCAGTGTTTAAACTTTTTTTTGTCTATAAAAGTAGCGATAGCTTATAAGCTCTACATTTAATATTTTGAATGTTTAATTTTGTACCCGTTCTCAATGATAAGCCACTTTTTAATAAAACCTCATACTTAAGCTCTGTGTACCAATTGAATGTAATGGAAAACTAAATTATTTATTTGGGCAACCACAATACTCGGTTAATAGGATTAACTAAGGTGCGTGGGTTCGATTCTCGGCAGTCAATATAAAATCGCTTAACTAAACTGTTGTTAAATTGCCACACAAAAGTAATCTCTACAGACATAGTAACAAAAACTAATTTAGTTTAATGAATGGGGGTGCCCATACCGACCGCAAAGGTTTTAACAAAAAGCCCGTCTGTCTGTTAGGGTTTTTATGAATTTGTTTATTTAATTTATCACGCTCGTTTATTTGGTACTTCCTTCTACTTATAAACGATTAAGTTTTTGTGCGGCTTGTATTTTTTTCACTTTAAAATATAAAATTCATTATTTTGTGCGTGTTACTACCTAAGTATTTTTTTGTTGTATTTCCGCTAGGCATACTAAGTAATAAAAATGTCAGAAGAGCTTTATAAAATTAATTTAATATATTGCTTTATTATAAACCTATTTTATGTACTACGGGTACATAACATAGGTTATGTACCGTAATAGCTACTGGTAGGTAGGTATTTTATTTTTCTGCGAGAATGCAAGGATGTTTAAATGGAAATCTGAAATCTTATATAGCGTCATGCACATTCTACTTTTCATCCTCTTTTTTCTGTATACTTGCGCATGATTTTTGGATAAATTTTAAATTTAATCTTTAAAACAACTATGTACTAAGAATTAAATTTTGACCTAGCAGACAAAACTAAGAATTAACTTTTGACCTAACAGACAAAAGTTATTTCAGAAATAACTTTTGTCTGCTAGGTCTGTTACTGCTTGTCTGCTTTTGTCTGAAAGGTAAAAAAAATTCAGAGTGGCTGTTTGGCATTTAAGCACATTATATTCATAAATTACCTATATAAAAATTATGTAAAAATATTTATAAATATATATTTATTATATTACTATACAATATTTAAAATTACCTTTAAAAAATATCGCACAATAAATAAGCACAATCATTAAACTGGCAGCAACGAACCCATCCTTATACATTCACCGATATAACACCATACAAATTAAGTTCTAACAACACTTCGGCCGTTTCGTAACTGGTACACGACGTTAAGTGCCTTCCATACAAAAGTATTGGATTACCAGGTTGCATTCAAGCTAGAGAGAGAGCACATAATAACAGCTCAAATGATACATTCCGAATACAATGGGGCGATCAATTCAAATTTTTGAATTGAGAACGCTCTTCTAGTTCTCTTTTTTTTTCGGGCTAAAGTGCTGTTTTGTTCAGCCAACAGCCGAGGGAATCTGACAGTCACTGTTTTTTCTCATGTTTTTCTTTTGCATTAGATTTAAATGTAGAGTTATGGGAGTTATAGATACAAAGTAAACCTTCACTTTTTATACGCCTATTTAGATGACGTAGTTTTTTTTTTAAATATTAGCTATGAGTATCGCCATTTTATTTAAAAGACTTACATGTAAAGATTAATTTTATATAATGTAATTCGGAAAGAAGTCCCATTTCAGGACCTCGTTCTGAATTTTTTTAAAGAATGTTAGCCAAGCTGAACTTGACCAATATTCTCCTCTCTCCCGCTAAAAATGAAGAAAGTTTGAAATTTCTGCAATGGGTGGGGATCGAACTATTGATCTTTCAGTTTTCAGTCCGCACCTTTGCCCGTTAGGCTATTGAGGTTATAACCTAGCCTAGTTACCTTTAATAAGATATACCTACGCAAGGTTATACAACAACTCTCAACTTAAACTCTATTCATCATTATAAATAGCTTTCCTGTAAGACTAATGATTCAACAGTTAATTATTTTAAAAAAATATTTTTGTCCATACACTTTGTCTTAAGGGTTTATACTAGCAAGTTTTTTATAAAGATTAGGATAGATGAGGATGAGGTACCTTTAATACCTTTACTTTTGATGATTAAGTATTGAACATATCTCCCAAATCTTATATATTTAAAACACTCATATTAGAGTATAGAGAAACATCTATCAACACTTTTCCACCCTATATTATTAGCCTTGCCTCATATTCTTAAAAATTAGAACAGTAAAGTTAAATTCCGTTAATAAAATAAAGCTTGCTGGTTTTAAACCAGCGGCGAACATAAAAAGAGCCTTTAAATTACTCATTACATTACATTACACATGCATCTGGCCGGTGGCCAAACGGCCAGCACGTTTGGCCGAATGTTATAATGACATCAATTTGAATATTCAACATTGAACAGCGATCCCATTTACATAGATTCGACCGTTGAATTTTGTGGCACTGCAAAATGTTCTCTCCTAATTATGTCGCCCTAGTGTTTAATTTTGGCTGCCGATGCCAAAAGCGATAAGGGGAAACGAAAAGCTTTTTAGTTTTAAGTAATTCGCGGCGTAGCAATATGAGCTTATGTGGTCAACTAATAAATATAATTAATAATAGGTATAAACGTAAACCGACTTCAAACGCCACTACAAAGTATATCAAGTGTGCCTATAAAATTTGAAGAGTTCTCCATGATCCCACCATCAGAGCCTGACCTGATGACAATGACACCACCTTTTCAAACAATAAAAGAAAAAAAAAGATTCCGACGAATTGAGAACCTTCTCCTTTTTTGGAAGTCGGTTAAAAATAATTGACTATTCTGCCTTACAATGATAAAGCAGATATTTGTCCAACTTTTGGATAAGCGTACACGTACTTATTTAAAATAAAAATAAAAAAACTTTAAAACTATGTTACCTAATTGATTATTTAATTAATGTGCAGATAATTTGAAATTTTCCCTGCGTATGAGGTTCCCACGGCATTGCAATATTTAAAGTTTGTGACCTAACGCTACAGGAAGTTATGACTTCAAAGAACTCCTTATTGAATAATAAAATTAATTAAGTATTGATTGCTTGACAGTGAACTCGGCTTACGTTTAAAGTTCGAAGAACCATCGTTGGGGTCCTAAGCAACTGGAGTGGCACCCTGCACATTGCACAGGGAAGCGCAGTGTTGTGACGTCCACTAGGTGGACCGACGACATCAGACAAGTCACAGCGAGCCGCTGGATACAGGCCGCGCAAGACCGAGACATGTGGAACTCCATGAAAGAAACCTTTTTCTAGCTCTGGACGTCTATCGATTGATAAAGAAAAAGAACTCGGTTTCAATTTTTTATTGAGCACAAATGTCATAAGGTAAAGTATCATCGTCACCTATTTAATTTCGCTGAAACTCATCAATTGAATAAAATAACATAAATACAAGTTAGCGTTTGCGCAGTAGGCCGGAAAGATTTTATCTGTTGGCAATACAGAAAAAATGCGCCCACCGGAAGTGTCCGAGCGCGCCGCGCGTTACCATTTTTTCTTTTTTGTTTTAAATGGCTTTTTCCCGGCAGCGTTCGGCCGGAAATGCGTTTGCGTAGAGCGGGGCACAAAGCGAAACGGTAGTAGGTTCAATAAAGTTTATATGCAATTCTGACACTTGACACCGTTTCTTAGAGTCAGTTTTCCTGCACCGGGAGTGTGAATGGAACCGTTTTCTGTGGGCTCGGAGGCATGGTGTGTAGCGCTAAATAGCATGTTTTTATTCATGAGGCTCCCATTCTGTTTAGCGAGCGATTCTCAGCTGATTTATTGTCTTTGTAATAAATTTGGGAAACTGTGAATCGTTTTTGTTCTCAGGAATAAACTACATTCACTAATAAATACGTACATTTAAAGTTTAGGCTTACTTTCCTTCAGGTTCTATGAGGTTGTGTTATGTGTATACTGACTATTATGAGATATCCATCCATGAATAAAATCGCTTTTTTCATAGCTCTGCAGGTGAAACAGTATTAATAAAAAACAAAACAAAGAAGTAATAAAAATGCATTGCAAAGGAATTTGTAGCCTCAGAGATCCTTTTTACCTCTAAACAGAAGAAATGATATAGGTCACATTTATGATTTTTAAAGAACAATCATAATAATCAATCAATGATAATGACACTCCCCTTGGCATAATCCATGTACTTTCGTTAGGTACTTATTTGTTCCAGCATTTTTTCATATTATTCTAACTTCCTTATACTACTATAGTATCCTTACTCCTTCCTAATACATAGGCTAATTTTTATCCCAGAAAATCAAAGAGATCCCTTGGGATTTTTAAAACAGAATCCATGCGGACGAAGTCGCGGACAACAACTAGTATTACAATATCTAACAGAAAACTACTGTACTACTACTACTTTACTATTATTATGTAACAGGAAATATAGCTATATCTAATATGCATAAGAGACATACATAATATATTATGAGTAAAGCCCACGTCTACGCGACCACCTTCGTTTGCTTCTGTTGGCCCATCGTGTAGAGGGACTTTAAAATACATATTATATTTAAAAAAAAGGTACGAAATTGCAGCTGCATGTTAGTCTGGTGATCGTTAGTGCGATAGGAGTGTCCTTCTAAAAAACAATTACACCCGGCTTGCCTATACAATGATTCGTGCAATCTATAAAAATAAAATCGAAGTTATAACCCTAGCAGACGTTTTTGAAAATTTTGTCGGTCTGTTTGTAAAAGCTTATCTTTAAAATTGCTTTGACGAGATTTTCACATGCTGCTTGAGGATTTTAGGAAGAGTTATCTAGGTTACATTTTATACCAAAAGAATGTAGAGTTCTTTTGAAAAAAATATAGAAAGTCTTGATATAAGGGACAATACGGCCTAATTTCTTTTACGAAGACAGGCATAGACTTGTTTCGGGAAATTTAAGAGTTTCCACAGGATTTGAAAACACAAAATCTGTGCGGACAGAGTCGTGACTATCATCTAGTTGACAAGATAAATCATAACATAAGTTATTGTGCAGTTTTTAGATATTTTAACTTGGTTGATTACTTCCTTCTGATTAAGATTTCGGAATTTATGTCACTTTTGTGCTAAGTTCTTTTCAATGTTTTATTCGACTTTAACTTATATAACTGTAAATGTAATAAGCAATTATTATTACCAATTTTATTATGTCTATACCTACCTAAAAACTTGAAATTTGTGTTAACTCTATATGTAAATCTTTTTTCTCAAAAATTTATACTTACCTTTAATTTTGCCACTACGTACGAGGAGATAGGTAACAAAATAAAAAAACGACTGCTTTTGTAATTAATCGATGAAGATGCCTATGCAGCGATGATCGTAGATCTGGCGATCGGCCACCTTGTCAGAGCCATCTCGTGTGATCTACGGGGAACTGAAATAGCTACGGTGGAAAATAGATATTTTCTTTGAAGCGAATTAATTTGAAACTACAATTGGGTATTCGACAATTTTTTTATATTTTTAAAATAAAGGTGAAAGCGAAAGAACGTCATTTTTCTTTTTCAATATCTTAACTTGTCTCCAAAATATTAAGCTGTTAAGTTTCCTGTTAGAAAAGAGAGTGCTATTGCGACAAAACGTCACGATTCAGTAGCTCTATACTCTCTCCATACAAGTTTTAGAAAGGTATAGGATTTGTTTTTTGACCGATTTATTTTCTGTTTTTACAAATGTTATTCTTAAAAGTTACATTTTCGATTGTAATGAATGAATATCCACATTTTGACAAAAGTCAAATACTTTACCTACTGATTGTTATTTCTAATCTTAATACAAAAACATGAATCACTTGAGGACTTGTCAGATAAGCTAACCGAAATCTAAGATTTCGTAATTCAGTCCTCCGTAACGATTACGGACTCTAATCTCATTAGCGATATCATTATCACGTGTAATCTACCAATATCTAATCAATAACTTCAAACGATATAAATAGACTATCAGAGCTCCATAGTTACTTCGGTCGCTTTATAAAAAAAATCTGTTGCGACATTTTAAAAAGCGCACTGCGAATTAAACTAACATAGCTTAGCTTAGCTCATATAACGTGTAACCAATGCGAGCTAAGCACCATTTGTCTGCTAGTTTTCGCACGGGCGAGGTGATACAAGTAAAGATAAGGGCGACAAAGTTCACATCAATTATAGCTTGCTTGGTTTAGCTCACATAGCTAAACGTGTAACCAATGCGAGCTAAGCACCATTTGTCTGCTAGTTTTCGCACGAGCGAGGCGATGCAAGTAAAGAGAGTTATAAGGGCGACAAAGTTCACAACAATTAACTTGCTTAGCTTAGCCCTGTAGTTCGCGGTGTGAACTGAAGTATGAAAAGATTCCGAAGTTACGTGAGTTAAGCTTTCGCGGCGTGGCGCACGTTTATTTCAGATGATCGATCGTTTCTTAAAATAGCCAGCTACACAAAAACCGTGTTTTATTTTCGGGTCAACCCGTCTATTAAAGTTATAACATTTCCTTCCTCCGCCATAGCTCACGCGTTACAAACGCGGGTACAGTACAGGTAATTAACTCTCATATCAACCATATTACGGTAGATATCGGTCGATTGCGTTCACTAAAGATTCGGGCCGTTCCCCCTCCGGTACATCTGTAAACATCTTAAAGATAAGCATCTGACGTTTGACACAAAGCGCGGTTGCGGGAGATACTATCTAAGAACTATCCGAATACCTCTCTCCCCTCCCCCCGCCTCTGCCCGCTTCCCCCTCATCTCCATAACTTCCTCAGCTCTCCGTCTAATTATTTATTTATGTCCGCTTATCAAAGCATCGATGCGCTCGGCGGCAAAACTGCGTGTTTTCATGAGCACAAATTTAGAATGGAGCCATAACGTTATCATTTAGGCGATCTCAGTGACAGTCCGTTCTAAAGTCGCCTCAGCATTTTACTACGCTATTTATTCCCCCGCCTTTAGACGCTTAATCACGGCTAACTTTCCAAGTATCTTATTGTAGACTTTACTTTTTAATTGCGGCCAGAATAAAAGATCTCTATAATACGGCTGGTAGGTAGTGGCTATCCCACTCCGAAAGTATGTTTGTTTGTTTGTTTAAATTGCATTTTCCGTCAATCAATAGCCTAACGGTTGAGGTACTGAAAACTGAACATGGTAAGATTCCCACTCCTTGTACTATTACAATAAGCTTAAAAATTTCGCTCCGCTTTCGCTGCCTTGCGGTCTAAACTCCTATAGATTTTACTATCAAAATTATAAATCGAAATCAATTTTGTCTCGGTCAAAGAATCATTCGAGCTGTTAATTCGGCTGTCAATCTTTTGCAAGTCTAGGCACGAGTCTGTAAATTATATTTTCATTTAGTTTATTTTAAAAACTTTAGCGATTTAGTTGATTGTCCGAGATTAGAAGATCGTATCTTCATTTATTTTATGCTTTTGCGTATTAGTCTGTATGAAGTAAGGTTTTTTAAAATCCTGCGGGACCCCATGTTTTTTGTGACGAAAAGAATTAAAATGTAGTTAAAGTAATTGATTACGCTAATATAATTAGCTTATGTCACCTGAGCGATCTGTTAGTCCCTAGGCTCGGCGGTCTTATAAGAAAGAACACGGGCCGTATTGGAACTGAGTTTATTTTCACACTTTTTCTGACAATAACGGTGATAACTAGGTACTTAAATCACTTAACGAGTTTGGACTACGCGACTCCCGGGACCTCAAATAGGGTCTTAGGGTGACTATTCCAGGGTCTTAGCTTTACTTGCTGGACCAGACCGGCGGGCAAGATACCAGGTCCGTAGCTGGGCAGCAATCAGGCTAATTACCAGAACGACTGGTTTGATTTCCCTCGATTAAACGTTTTTATAGACATTTGTATTGCTGAATATCACTTTTCTGAATAATAGCATCTCAGCAATACATGCATCGGAGTGTATTGCAGAATTGCACCTTTTCCAATATTAGCGCCTCAGCAGTAAGTGAATTAGGGATGTAACAGATCGCACATTTCAGCAAGGGCCTGATGTTTAGCAGCTCCGTGTAAGACGCTAATTAGTTGATGACCTCATTAAATAAATGCGTGGGATTTTTAATTTTTTATTGAAGTGTTAACCTACACTTAAAGGAAATAACCCAATAGATTTATAAATACATATCAAAAATTCCGAGGCCGGCGGGATTCGAACCCACATCTCTCTGGGAATCGCGCCCGAGTGTGTTATCCGTTACACCACGGCGAACCACACGTCAGCCACGAAATTAGTGATATGTATCTACTTTTTCAATCAGTTTTATAGCAACTGTTAGCGACATCTAGTAGCGACACATTACAGTTGTCGATCTATTCCATTGTAATATGGTGTCTTGGGAAAAAAGTAGATCGACAACTGTAATGTGTCGCTACTAGATGTCGCTAACAGTTGCTATAAAACTGATTGAAAAAGTAGATACATATCACTAATTTCGTGGCTGACGAGTGGTTCGCCGTGGTGTAACGGATAACACACTCGGGCGCGATTCCCAGAGAGATGTGGGTTCGAATCCCGCCGGCCTCGGAATTTTTGATATGTATTTATAAATCTATTGGGAAATGCGTGGGAGTTCAGCAGTTCAGTGTTCTGACGATGATCTGTCTCGTATTAGTCTGAGCGGAGTGAGAGTACAATCTATAGATTTCGATATTAGTTGCTAAGTATTATACGTTTCAGAATTTGACCATTATAAATTGTCAAAACAAAAACGATGTGTATTTGTTTAGATGATGATGTGACATCGGCACCAACTTTTTTTGACGACCTCCCTGGCGCAGTGGTGAGCGCTGTGGTCTTATAACTGGGAGGTCTCGGGTTCGATTCCCGGCGGGGGCAATTTAGGAATTTATAATTTCTAAATTGTTTCTGGTCTGGTCTGGTGGCTTTGGCCGTGGCTAGTTACCACCCTACCGTCAAAGACGTGCCGCCAAGCGATTTAGCGTTCCGGCACGATGGCGTGTAGAAATCGATTAGGGGTATGGGTTGAATTTACACTGCTATACCCCTTCCAAGTTAGTCCGCTACCACCTTAGACTGCATCGTCACTTACCATCAGGTGAGATCGCAGTCAAGGGCTATCTTGTCATCGAATAAAAAAAAACTGTTGGTATTCACCACCGGCGAAAGTTTCCAGACATTTCACTATAGTCAAGAAACGGGGGCATCTGCTTATAATTACACTAATGGAAGAAAGGTGTCGCCTATCAATAACCCCAAAAATTACGAATATATAGGTAATTGTCGCGCCGTTTTACACCGTTACTACGAAACAGACGACGCTGGTAATAACGGAACTAAAAAAAAAAGTTTATGACATCTCATTCCGAAGTGGCCAGGCCAAGGTGTAATTTGATTGAAAGCACCAAAAAAGCCTTATAATCATATAATAAGTGGTGGAATAATTACTAGGGTCTTAGGAGCAGGTGCTTTTTAGTCCGCACGCGCCGTCCGTCGGCCCATTTACAACTTCGGACCCACGTTACATGATTACATTGAAGCACTAAATTGTTGTAAAAATATTGCTTTGTAATGAATAATTTAAAATAGACCATTGGGAAATGTATGTGAATAATTTGGTTGCAGCTGCTTCTCTATCAATATTGAATTAGAAATAGGTGCCTACGGTGGTGGGCGAGCATGAGTTGTTAAAACTGCATTGAGTAATTAACATAGCTAGCAATTACCCTACTTACTACCCGACTGTCTCGTTGGTCTGGTGGTTAGCGAGTGCTACTGCGAATGGCGAGGTCCTGCATTCGATTCCAAAAAAAATTAGGCCAAAAATAGGTACTAACTTATTAATATGTGATAAGGTCGAAAATAAATCTATAAAGACAGGTACCTATAAAGCCCTGAAGTAGAGTAGGACTCCAGATAGTATAGCTTCTTACGCATTGTAAGTAGATAAATAAAGCAAGCCAGCTCTACAGAAGTTATATAAAATTTCATATTATTATTATTCGCAATATCTCATCTCTACTTTAATATCAAACAAAAAAAAACCTAAAGCAAACCTTTGAGAACGAAATAAATCTACCAGGCTATCATAAGTGTTGCGAACCAGAGTTATCGATAATCGAGAGGCTGTTAAGGTTTGTGTCGATGTCGACAGCTACCGCCGCGGATCTCGTATGAATTAGTGTAGCGTGGTAGCCGTGTGAGATTTACTGGGGACCCCGCCGACGTCTAATTGGACCGGGTTCGATGCCACGGGCGCGAAACAGATAAATTTATTGCTCCCTATAATTGTTTTTGAGATATGCCTTTAGAACTACTAGCGCCATCTTCATCAGTATGCCAGACTGTTCACACAGACGTGAAAAAACCGTTTACTATGCAAATTGGAAAGTATTCGTAATAACTGGGTGTAGTGATATGTGAAATCTAATTACGCGGTTTGCGGTAATAAAAAGGGATGTTCATGTAAAAGTACAATTTACTAGCAAAGCACAAACTTCCGCTTAAGAAGTCGGCAATAATTTTACGACGTCCAACAAGTAGCTTCACTTCATATTCGCGTCAAATGGATTACTTCCGTTTGTGTTATATTTATTAGCTTAAATTCTAAACCCAGTTTTACACGATATACCTGTCAGAGATTAAGGTTTTGCATGGCTACCCTTTGAGCAACCTTGACAGTGTTTTGAATGTCTTTCTGTTTTAAAATCATATATCGCTCATTTGCTACAACACTGTTTTATCTCAAAATCCCGATTTTTTCAAAAAATGTATCTAAAAGTTTCAAATGGAGTCAAACTGATATAGTTTTCGTAAAGCATGATATGGCGATTTTTCTACTACTTTTTCGAGATAAATCATTGTACGCAGTAAATGAGTGAGATGTAGCAGAAAATCTACTACTAGTACTAATATTATAAATGAGAAAGTTCGTGAGGATTGATGTTTGTTACTCCTTAATGCAACAACGAATGAACCGATTTGGCTAAATTTGGAATGAAGATAGCTCATACCCAGGATTAACACATAGCATTCATTTAATCCCGGAAAATTATAGAGTTCTAGCACAAATTAAAAAAAACCTAATTCACGCGGACGAAGTCGCAGACATCAGCTAGTGAGTGATATAACTTCGATGTGTGAAAAGTCTGCCAAACCTCACATCAATAGTGTGGTGGATGATGTCCTAAACCCTTCACTTTCTCAGGGGAAATTGACTAGTGATGGGTTAAAATGACGATGGTGATGACATAAATATTTTAGAAAAACAATTTTATAAAACCCCTACTTTGCATTACAGACCTACTCGTACCTATTTACAAAGTAGTCGCCTGCCTTCAAGAATGCGCCATTCCTTTTTATAAATAATAAAAAAAGGGCAAAAAAATGTACGCTATGTTTTATAGTCAACGAAGTTTATGTTATAGCTACTTACCACGTTTGAAATAAAAACATTAAAGTTTGAAACCTTATGTCGGCAGGTCGTTTCACAGGGAGAAATATTTAATTACATCGGTGCCAAGGTAATTAAAAATGTTGCAAGCCGGTCGCCATATTAAAAGTTTACAAATCAAGGTTACGAGTTGTTTCCGCGATACAGACAGTGCCTATCGATAGTGAGAACTAATTAACATTTGATAAAAAAACATCTAAAAACCGCCATAAATGTTTAGGAATTTAATTAAATGACCATTTATTTGATTTTGTTTCAAAGATAGCCGCTATCTGAATTGTTAACATAAAATCTGATTTAATTTATTAATGTATCTGCTTTGATCTTAAGTTGGTATTAAACTTTTTTTGGGGTAATTTTTTTATTGAATATTAAATGTTATATTTTGGTTGAATTAAGTAATTTTGTTGGTTTTATTGAACGGGCTGATGCAAGTTTCTTGTAGGTAATGGGACATTATGTCAACTCGACAAAGTACAATCGCGGAAGAGTTTGACATACATGACATTAAAGGACGTTGTTATACTATAATCATTGACAAAGACCGACAAATACTTTAAGTGCGATCTGCTGAACTGGCACTAATAAAAGCTTGAAGTAGGTGACAAAAGAAGAGGACACTTTAAAGAATTAACTGAGACATTGGTGCCGAAAACAAAATAAAAAGAGTCAACGAGTAGGTACGTTTCGACTCTCGTCACAGTACAAACCGCGTGAATAAATCGAGGTTGTCAATAAATTTGGCGGGAATATAAATCGTATTTTCAATTATCCCTGAAGTAGCAGCTGTCGGACTACTGCCCCGAGTATTTATTTTAATCACACACAAGAACATACATAAGTAATACAAAGTCGTGGTCCCCGTCGACATCTCTCGAGGCACATCCTTAATTATGAAATATTGCTTATTGCAATCACTGAACCAATTGTCAATTAACGACACTTGCGTCGTTCATCTCTTGTGATATTTATGTGCTGAAATACAGCCCAAATCGTAAATTTGTCAGCTTAACAAAGTATCGATGTCATATTAAAGCAAAATTAGCGTTTTTTGTCGGCTTATTCGTGAAAAAATTTTTGTAGTTTTTGGTCACGTTAAAAGTTTAAGTTCAACATCATTAATATCGTTTACCTAATTATTATTATAAACAAGCTATAATTTAAGAAAAATTAAACCGACTTCAATATATTATATACCGATAAAAAACAACAGACTGAAAAGGGAGCAATGTCCATCTTGAAAAGTAATGAACCGATTTTGAAGAATTCTTTACTATACCCTAAGTTGAAGTAAATGTAAGCAAATAAAAAAGAATGCTCACAATCCGATTAATAGTTTCCAGGAATGCGTGGACAAACATACATATAAAATTTTGTGTATTTGTTTGGAAACCCTAGTAGACTATCATGTTATGTGAATATTTTGCAGTTCCAACCATACACATTACATCCACATCGAATTGATAACCTCCTTTTTTAAGTCTGTTAAAAATTGTGGTTTCTGAAAAGACTTCAGATCACCGGAACCATTTTCAAAAATACGAATTTCCTAGTATGTTTTCGAGTTCTGGATCTTCAAATTCAAATTCAAATTCATTTATTGATTGCATAAACTGTGTAACAAGATGTTAATGTTTAATAAAGGCTCTAAATAGTTTGCCAATTTCTGGCGTGCAATCTAAGCATGCAATAGACTTTATCTACTAAATTATCACATTATAACAATCCATTACAATAACAATACATTTCTAATAATACTTCATTCAGTCCGTATAATGTCGCTTACCGCTTAAAAGAGTTTTCATATCGTTGTACTGCACCATAGGTCTTTTTAACTTTATAATGGAAAAGTGACATATTACGTTAAAATTAGTAATCGATCGATCATAAAATAAATCACATACATAGTAAGATTAATAAACCTCAAAATACCTACTTAAAGTAGTATTTAAAGCCATTACGCGATAACGCAAAATCTACTTAAGTGATTATAATTTTAATTAACGATAATAATGTATACTCATTACGCGTAGATAAAGTGCTTAATAATTCTTACCGCCATATTATCGTCCGGTTTTTATATTACCCTGGGTAGGTGCCATTTCAAAAGTGGTTTCAACAGAACGATGGCTTATAATACCTGCAGGGTTCACTGCTGCACTCTTCTATATTTTCTTTATCAACCGATAGACATCCACTGCTGGACAAAGGTTTCAAGCAAAGGCTTCCGAGTTCCGCATTTCTCGGTCTTGCGCTCCATATATCCAGCGGCTCACTGAGTCTCGTCTGATATCGGTGCTGCACTTAATGGGAGTGCACAAAGGCAAAGGGAGTGAAAATTGTTCATTTTTAATTCAAAATAATTCCTAAATCACCACAGTTTAGATTGGCAGAACCCCTTCAGCATCAGGATTGAGGAGTTGGAACCCGAAATTTTTATGGGACCATGTCGCAAAGTTTTTATGTCGATTAAAAAAAGATTCACGCAAATCGGTTAAGAAATCACGGAGATATCGATATACAGAGGTAGAAAGACACAACTCCTTCTCCTCCTTTTTCGAAAGTCGGTTAAAAAAGTAGCCTATATTTTGCCCGATAATATCAGATATCTACCAGTGAAAGTCCCGTCAAAATCGGTCCAGCCGTTCCTGAGATGAGCGGCAACAAACAGACAGACAGACAGACAAAAATTTTAAAAATTGTTTTCTTGTTATAAGTACCATATTTACTTTCGTATGCAGTTAGTAAAAAGCCGTTCTTTTGATATTACAAACAGACACTTCAATTTTATTTATTTGTATAGATGAACTGTGTTATTAACCACCGCTATTGCAATGTATTTACTTAACTGCATATAGTGTTTAATTTAAAACGATTTTTGCACACACTGTGCATGCAAATTTTGTATTAGATTATAAGCCTTTGTAAAAATCACTAGTAAACCTAATAAAAAAAAATAGGCAAAGTACAAGATACGTTGCGCAGGCGCCGGTCGCTCGATTGCCACGCTAACAACGCGGAACTAATTCTCTGACAACTCCAAGAGAGCCGTCTCTTCATCGAACCACGCAAAATATGCGTACGTTTTTTGAACTTTTAAACGATACGTGAAGACTGAGAATAGGGTTGGATTTCGCTTGACTTTTTATTTATATGACTTAATTATGTACCTAAATAATTTCTGAGATATTTGCAAAGCATCAACCAAACGGAACTTTGATTTTTAGCGCTAGTTAACAAAATTATTAAAGAATTTTATTATTAATCTATACTAGTATATAAAGCTGAAGAGTTTGTTTGTTTGAAAGCCCTAATCTCAGGAACTACTGTTTCGAATTGAAAAATTCTTTTTGTGTTGGATAGTCCATTTATCGAGGTAGGCTTTAGGCTATATAACATCACGCTGCGACCAATAGGAGCGAAGGACGAAGTCGCGCGCAACAGCTAGTTCAGATATTTTTGAATGTGGGTCCCATTTAGATACTTATAGATTAGCTGACTGAAAACTGAAAGGCCATCGGCTCAAACCCCACCCGTTCCACTATTTTCGTACCCACTCTTAGCACTAGCTTGATGCTTAGCTGAAAAGAAAAGGAGAATATTAGTATTAATTTTCAGCATGGCTAATAATTTATAAAAAAAATTTGTCAGTAGGCAATAAGTTAAGCCAGCCCTAAAAAATTCCTGAACCCTTTCCGTTCACAGTTGGTTGGATTTCATTCACGCGCCACTCTTTCGCAGCTGGAAGTTAACCGCGGCGCCACCGCTTTTTGTGCGAAACAAAAAAAAGAAACAAAGTTACAAATCTGGATAAAAATTTTAAAATAAGCGATGTATGTAAGAGCAATTCGTTAATATTTACGCATTTCGCTGATTAGTTTTAATAGTTTTTTAATACTTAAACGTTTTCGCGCGCAGCTTCCATTTATTCCCCGTGACATCAGAGATAGTAAGTTGCAGGAAGATCTTGTACTCGTAAGATGGCGTCTTGTAGCATAGAAATCACAACGTTATGTCGGTAGCACATAACTTTGTGGTTTCTATAGATATCTCAGCTTCGCCGTCCCTGGAGCTAAAACTGTCCAAGAAAGCGCTTCGTAGATCTCGTAAGCGATATGAGAGTCAACAAATTGAAAAAATCGGATACAAACGGTTAGGTAAAGTGGGCAAAAGTATGGCGGAACACGGATTACACCTAAAGGGATAACTGTAGGGTTGTGATGTTTGATAAGCGACGATAAGCGTTATCATATAGAAGAAAAAGATACTTACGTCTATGAATTAGTTATTGGAAGATTTCGTTTCAAATGGCTTACCAAATTACTTTAATGTCACGAAAGTGATCCAGATATCCCCAAGTCTAGAAGCCAGTGGATTCCAAGTACAAGTTGCGTGTGGCCACCGGTGTCGACGCGGCCAATTGCGACCGTTCGTTTATTTGTCTGCTCGGTACATTTCTCCCGACCTCGAGACCATTTCGCCCTTTAATTGCTGCTTTCGACACGAGGCTGATTGGATCAGATGGCGGACTGTTTTTTTTTACGAAATGCGTCCCTTTTTACAACGCGGTTTAGTTCCGAGAATTTTAAGTGAGTTTGATGACACAAACATTCGAGTCATTAGGTGGTGAAGTTGTTAGTTGTAACAAAGGCCTAAGCACGAACATTTTAACTTTCTAATAGTAAAGGTGAATTCGAATTAAAACAGGACAAATTATTTATATCCCACATAGTTCTGTTTCGTTTTAACTCGAATGTGTCATAGTTCTTTCAATTCACGAGGGCGCGTGGCTCATGGTTGTGTGTGTGTCGTATCTATATAAGTGGGAGCGAGAGCTTGCTCGCGGCTGACCGCTCCCACCTAGGCTCCTGACAGGCACGAAATGTGCATGTACACGACGTAACTACAAGTAAAGCTCACGCGCACTCGTGAATTGCAAAAACTATACTTACCTAGTTAGAATTTTTTTTTGTATATTCCGCTGATAATCCACCGGCAATAAACATTACAAAGTGCTTTCGAATCGCCAAGTGAATCTACCTGATACGATGATATTATAACTTGAAAAAACATCTAAGCTACGCTCTACAGATCGCAGCTTAAGTGGATGCTCTGATGAAAGTGAGAAAATGAGCTTTATAATCTCTAAAGCACCGAGAACAGCTTTTTGCGATTTTTTCAGCTTTTAAGTCTCGAAATAGCTTTATCACGAAATTAAACTGAAGCCATAATTTAACTTTTACAGAATTAGAATCAATCTTTTGATAGTAGATAGTCATTAAGTACTGACATGAATCATTGAACGGCTCACTTAGCAAGTTAGGAAAAAAAGGAAAATATAATTGCGGTTATAAATTGTCATTAACATCTTTATCTCAGCTTATAGTATGTAAGAAGTCAGTCTAGTGGGCGTGTAAGCGACTATTATGTTTTGCGATTTATAAAGTGTTTGATTTTCACACGATTGATATCTATTGTAACCTGATATAGGTATTGCCAAGCAGTTTCTTACGGTTATTATAACGTGTCGATCGAAAAAAGACGCACGCGACTTTGATTCAAAACAGAAGACAGGGAAATTATGTTCATGCGAAAATGGAAATAAAGAGGTCTGTCTACATTTCAGCATTTACCCATAACATAACTTTCTTTTGCTAAAAATGGTAAGGAATCTTTAAAGTACTATGATCTAAATCACAAAAGATTTTGCGTAAGTTATTGTGTTTCATTGAAATGTAACAAGTTCAATGAAGGTACATGTAACGAATAAAAATAAATTCTAATAGGCTCACTTTTGTGTTGAGTCTACCACTCGTTTTTTGTCTTCTCCACTGCTCGAACACAGCTATGAAATTCTTTCATTCTATATCCAAGCTACAAATCAAACTTTTATTCAACTTAACCATCGCCAGTTTACTTCTAGGCACGAGTCTCCTCTCGGAATGAGAAAGGCTGAGTTCATTAGTCCAACACACTGGTCAAGTACGGATTGTCAGACTTCATACATCTCTAAAAGCATTATGGAGAACTCTCAGAAAAGCAGGTTTCCTCGCGATGATATTCTTCACGATAAGGAGGACCAAAAGGAGACGGAAGTCTTAACCACTAGACTATAACCACTTACCACTGTAGTTTATCTTAAGTACTATTAGGCATTCGGAGTAAAATTGGAGGAGCGTTCGTTTTGTCCTACAAAAGTATTATTGCCGTCGTTCTTTAGGTAAATATTGACAGCGATGGCGATTACCCCAACAAAAACAAAAGCGGCACGTAACAGCGATCGGTTTCAATAGAGCCATTTAAGGCAGTTTTTGCCTGATAATGGTCGTACAGTTGTACACAGAGCGTAGTGTACATTTTTTTTTGTTGTGTAATTGGTTGCTAATTCTTAAGGTTTGTCGTGCGGTACGGCTGTCTAATTTATCTGATCCTTATCGATTGATTTACAGCTAACCGGGGTTTGTACAATTTCTCTCTCTGCGTGGCCGTTGCATTCCATTTTGTTCTGGTTTTATTGCAATTGGGCCATTCGGAACTACAGCACCGAATTTCGTTTCATGATCGTTCAATTGCCGAGGGAATTAAAATAAGTGGGAATTTCAGTCTTTTATGTGGTTTGTTTTCAAAGAAACAGCATTGATAGCTCTATTAAGAAGCAGTTGATAATGTATTTATTTGATTTCTTTCAATATCTTTTTTGACTTTGCGCGATATTTTTTGGTTAATGATTCCCATTATACTATTGATTATGACTAACTAATGACCGCGACTTCGATCACATTTCATTAATCCGGGATGAAAAGTACCCCGTGTCCTTCTACAAGCAGGATACAAGCTGTTTTGTGCCTAATATCGGTAAATTACAGGTAGAGAGAGTTATTTTCGCATCTATAACATTAGTATGGATCAGGTTAACCTCACGTACTAAGAGCATATTATGGTTTCGGGGTTTTATTTTAACGTGAGTCAGGTTTTTTCTACGTAGCATACACAGATTTGTCACCACCTTTCTGATTCCCCAGAACAATAGTAGGAAAAAGAATTACGATGAATTTGTAAGTGCTTATTTAAAGTCAACACTTATTGTTTAATTTTAAACCAACTCCGAAAATAATTTTTTCTGGTAATAAATATAATAATATAATAGGTATGCTTAGTTTAGGGCACACTTTAAAATTGGATTGGACCTAACTACGTCCAATACGTCCATTAAACTATTACAGGTGTAGTTTGGTTCTACGTGCGTTCATTTAATCAATCGTGAGTAAGTAAGTATTAAATGTCTGATAGAGCAGTTATATTTTTCATGTGAAATTAAAAATAATATGTAATTCGCCATTTTGTGGTGGCGGCCATCTTGGATTTGAAAGTTATTATAGTGGAGCTATTGGAGTCATATTCTAATGTGAAATCATTTATTTCATCAGGCAAAGATGGGCAATGGGCATAGTAAACGTTATCCCAGAAAATCAAAGAGTTCCCGCGGGATAAAAAAAACCTTAAACCAAACGTACGAGATTTTTTCGAGTTAAATATAGGGACGTACACATGTGTAATTATATCAGGTTCCCTTTGCCTTCCCATCTAGGCGGGTACGAGTGAAATCAGTAAAACGTAGGTACGTGTACGTAAATCTGCTTTAATTACACATACAGAGCAAACACAAAGTGCCCCGGCTGTCGGAAAAATTACTCGCATCGTGTACCGTGCGCATTTTCCATGGCATTGTACGTGTGAGCCTGCTATTTTCCCATTTCAGTGTTTAAGGTTTAGACAGACGACGCGCGGCAGCGACGCGTGACGACAGGGCGGTGGCATGTTACACTGAACGCTTTTATACTTTAACCGTAACGGGTTTTGATTTCAGATTAATTGATATTTCAAAATTGGTACGACGAACTCTTCTTGAATTTCAATCAGTTTTACAAGTATAATATAGAAGTGAGATAATAATGATAACAACTTTTTTCTTCTACTGGTAATTCTGAGACCTTTTCAGCAATTACAGGTTGTACGTGAGACGACTTGACAGATTATTCCAGCCAACCGAGCTGACGCCAGAATTGCACACCAACCAGATTTTGCAGAACAGCAGATGGACCAGATTGGCGAGAGTCTTGATATTGGTTTTAATATTTAAATTTACACTCATGTTAAGCTTATATCGCGTTAACAAAATCAAAATTGTGCTTTGAATTACTACTGCTTTAAGTTTTTAAAATTTACTCGGCAGTCCCGTGTCAGTTTTATATATTAATAGATGATGACCGCGACTTCATCCGCGTGGATTAAGGTTTGAATCCCGCGGGAACTCTTTAATTTTCCGGGATAGAATGTAACCTATGTGTTAATACTGAGTATGAGCTATTTCCATTCCTTTCAGCCAAATTCATTCATTCGTTGTGTCGTCAAGGATTAACAGACACACACAACACAAACACAAGCAAACATTCGCCTTTATAATATTAGTGTGACAACTTCTAAGGACCGTGTTAGATACGCTGCCGTCATGCGTTTAGTCTGTCCAGGTCCTTACGGTGGCTGCATAGATGGGGGCAGATAGCCGAGCTAGAAAACTAACGTAATTATTCACACGCACCGCAAAACATAACGAGTTAGAAATATTTTTATGAGTGGGATACCCTGTGTAGGTGGTTCTATTGCTCAATTTCTGCGTTTCGAAAGCATGCTTGCGTTACGCATAACAGAATTGAACAGTAAGTGATAATTATGGGTTGTTTACTACTATAAACTACAGGAATGCATGGAAATGTATGAGCAAGAGATTCAACTTTTCATACCACCATGATCTGATGGTCTATTGCGGAAAAGCTAAATCAATCATTGATACATTCTCAACTGTCAAACCCATGGAGTTTTATGCTCGTTTTTATCAACCACACCTAAATCACCCCCTAAGTAGACGTCCCCTAAAGCCCTAGGTAGCCCCTAAATATGTATAATCCCCAAACTCAATGACATTTCCACCTTTTCCCTTTAGGATCATGAAAACGAAATCGACAGAAGCGTCAACTAACTCAGCTTAGTAGTTCTTTTTCACCAAAGTTAACTTTGGTGAAAAAAAGCATACAGTTCTAGTTAGCTACTGAGGTAGAGAATAGCCTCCTGTACCCAGTTGTGTACCAGAAATGGGTTGAGATGAATGAATGAGTGAATGAGCACTGAGGTAGAGTATAACCTCCTGTACCCAGTTGTGGACCAGAAATGGGTTGAAAAGAATGGAATGAGTGAATGAGCACTGATGTAGAAAATAGCCTTCTGTACCCAGTTGTAGACCAGAAATGGGTTGAAATGAATGAATGAGCGAATGGGCATTGAGGTAGAGAATAACTTCCTGTACCCAGTTGTGGACCAGACATGGGTTGAGATGAATGAACGAGTGAATGAGCACTGAGGTAGAGTATAGCCTCCTGTACCCAGTTGTGGACCAGAAATGGGTTGCGATGAATGAACGAGTGAATGAGCACTGAGGTGCAGAATAGCCTTTTGTACTCAGCTGTAGACCAGAAATGGGTTGAGATGAATGAATTAGTGAATGTGCACTGAGGTAGAGAATAGCCTCCTGTTCTCAGCTGTAGACCAAAAATGGGTTGAGATGAATGAACGAGTGAATGAGCACTGAGGTAGAGAATAGCCTCCTGTACCCAGTTGTGGACCAAAATTGGGTTGAGACGATGAATGAATGAGGTATAAAATAAAGCGATTAGGTATAAATAGGATCATAATAAACAAAGTCAAACAATTACAAGGCGAAGTCATGCCAGCACGCCGTAAGGGCGATCGCGTGTACGGCACACATTCACCTACATCACTGCATGCGCTTTATCCCCAGCCTTGCAGTATTAATCCTTTCAATCTCGTGTTACTCTATGCTTTACCTGCTATTATTGCTAAGTATAACCATATAAACACGGCTACATTAAAGGGTAACCTACATTAATATGCTAGAGGTCAGCTTTATTTTGTGTATATCATTATACCTCTACTAATATTTTAAATGCTAAAGTTACACTTGTTTTATTGGGTTTTTCCCTCAATCACGCCGCAATAGAGCTTCTTCTTTATCCTGCGATTTCTTTCATAGCCCGTCTTGCATGTTCAATACGAGGGGATAGTTGAGGACCTGGAGAATGAATCCATAGACTACATAGACCTGAAAGGGAAAATTCTCTGAAAGCTGAAATCCACCTGAATATGGTAACACCAAATCCTAACTTGCTTAAAAGAAGAATTGAGATAATGTAGTAGATTCTAAACAATCGTCATATTATTTTATCAAACGTCATATTTTTTACCTAAGTGTAATTTGTTTTCCCATTGATATCAAAACGGTTACCTACTCATTTATATGTTTCACATAATCTGTCCTATTAAGTAGAATTTACGTGTGCACACTTTTGTCCTTATCACTAAGGAAATAAACGCTATATTCGTGTAAATAGTTGGGTCGGTCGCACAAAGGAGGCGGAATGTTGCATGCAAAGTGCGTATATCGTTAGCGAGCGGATTCGCCGGCGTGCTCGTATGACCACGATATTTCTTTGCGTAATTACTATGGTCTTACTTGACAGGGCGTACGCGCTGAAAGCAGATTCTAATGGCCATTCGAAATAATTGATTCTGTGGAATTGTAAGTTGGTTATTGAGTTTTAAACTAGCATCGATGCAGCAAGTGATATTTAATTTATCAATTCAATTCAAGCCTCAATAGCCCGACGGTTAAAGGTGCGGACTGAAAACTGAAACGTTGCAAGTTCAAACCCCACCCGTTACACTATTGTCGTACCCACTTCTAGCACAAGCTTTCCGCTTATTTGGAGGGGATAGGAGGATATTAGTCAACTTCAGCTTGGCTAATATTCTTTAAAAAAAAGGTTGCTTAAACGGTGGGGAAAAAATGGCTGAGGATTCTCCATAATGTTCTCAAAACTTTTCTTAGAAGAATCCCGTGCTCAGTAGAGAGCTGACGATGGATTCAGATGATGAGATAATACTGAGTTTAAATGATGAGTTTGATGCCATCGATAGGTACATCAAAATAACCTTTTATCTTTAGAAAAATACTTGATTTTAGTTGGAAATAATAACAGTAGTACCTACTTTCTTAGCTTATTGTTATAATTCCATACTAATTCTATAAATGTGAAAGCAATTCTCTCTGTTTGTTACCTTTTCACGACTAAACTAGTGAACTAATTTTGATACAATGCTGATGAAGTATTATAGAATACTTTTTATCGCGGATTAACAAGATGTTCCCATGAGATTTTTTAAAATCTACGCGGACCAAGTCGCTGGTTTGAGCTTGTATTCAATACCTCGTCCTACAAGAGACTGAAGAGTGAAAGCTGTCCATCCACTGATGGGACCTACACCAACAAAAACATACTTAGGTTTCAACATAGAACAGAGAAATTATGGTCAGGTTTGCACATAGATGTATCTTTCTAATTATGCGTGATATGGTGTACTGAGCTTTATAACGTTATTGTTATGAGATCGAGCCTTCCTGTAGCGCGCGTCGTCAGTGGGAACGCGATGTAATTAACCTGACATAATAGCCAGTTATTAAGCAATTCCGACGCAACATGGCCGTCTAGAGACTTCACCGCTAACTATATGTTATACAGCTATCTATAGCTACCTTCTTTGCGAACCCCTGCGCAATGCCGTCCTAAAACTAAAGTGTCGTTAACTATCAAAACCATACTTCGAGCTATGATCTAAAAAGCGGTAATTACATGCGTTGGTCCGATCAGGGGCCCAAGTCTGCTATTGCAATTGTAGTTCAATTGTCTATCAATGACATCCCAATTGCTACTTTTAGCAATTTTGGTAGTCTACTAATTCAATGGCGTCACAATAATTGTTTTCCGATGGTTTGCCACTGACACATCTAGCTTTGAATCTAGCTGAAATGAACGTTTTTAATATGTAGTTTTTTTTTTAAACTCATTTCGGCAAACGCTTTTTAAGCTAATGGCAAAACCGAGGTATCATTGAATTAAAATCCAATTATAAGAAATCGAACGACCAATGTGAATTTATTAGACTACGAAATTTGGGACCAATGATAATTGAATTGTAATTGTATTGCGGGTCAATGACAATGACGTGTAAAATAGCAGACTTGGGGCCCAGCACTGCACTCGGAACATTTTTCCACGCCGCTCTACATAATGCAGAAAATAGAACGAAGTGGAAAAACATCGTTTGGGAAGGTGATCCGTGCCAAGGATCGCTACCCCCAGTAATGAGGATGACGATGCAGAGAGAGATAGTTAACGATTATGTTTTAACTATATCCAACAATCAAATAGCGGATGCATATTGGCTAACCTCAACTGCTCGTTATATGAATAGCTATCTAGGTATAGCTAGGTGTTGTAGGTAGGTACCTAGAGCTACTTGGGTACTTAAACACTGTTACCTTTAGGAGATACGCCTTCCTTTATGAGACTATAACCCTTTAAAGGAACTGATTCGCATGCAAACTGCGTGCTGTGATGATTGTGAACTTGCATGTATTTTCCTGTTTTATGTTATTGTCTGTTTTTGATTCGTGGAATCTTGTTTTCCTTTTTCCCTAAGAGTTTCTATCATATATTTTAATTCCAGTTTGATCTGCCCAGATCACATAAACAAGACATTAGGTCTACTCCCACTTAAGTCCATTTTAAGTGGAAAATTGATAGCAAAAGGATTATTGGAAATTATGAGGGTTTCTGTTCAAAATCTTGTAAACAATAGATGTTAAATATTTTAAAGACATTAGGTAGTTAAGCCTTTATCAAATCATGAAAATTGAAAAAACAACCTCAATCTTATCTTATAACAATGAAGATGATGCCTACTACCGGAAACCGATACTATCAGAAATATCTTAAAATATTTTTAGTTTTCACCACTCCTTTATTTTTAACCGACTTCCAAAAAAGAACGGGTTCTCATTTCAGTCGGTATCTTATTTTTATAAACTTTTTTGATGTTTGAACCTTCGAAATGGTTACCGGAGACTGTAGGTACAGCTTTGCAATGAAAAAAAAAGAAAGAAAAAAAAGATTTTTACTCTCCTCTTTTTATATTCGCAACAATCAATGTCCATACAAATTTATTGACAGATTAATCAGAGCCAAAACCAACCGCAGAAATTAGAGACTTCACGAGGATAACCAACTAGTCAAGGACAGTCGTTGACCCTCGAAATTTTTATCTTTTTTTTAATTGATGACAAGATAGTCCTGATGGTAAATAATGGTGCAGTCTGAGATGGTAGTGGGCTAATTGGGAAGAGTAAATTAAATTAAACCTATATATCCCTGTCAATATAGGTTTCAATACGAATTTTTTCGCAGCCATTTGCGATAGTGGAAGGTCATTCAAACTGACAATTGGAGTACGACGTGCGTGCTAATTCCAAATGTCCCTAATACGATCCTGCGAATCGCCCACACGCAGCGGCGCATACCGCGACGTCGCCGGCCGCGGCGTGCAATTGAAGCAATATAAAATGCATTAACATTAGCGCGCATGCCGGCAGATTTAGCGCACGTAATTGGGTCATTGCGAAGCCTCCGTGCCCGGGCTCGATGCGGGTTGCGACGGGAAGACTATTGATGCGCTCATGTCGAAGTCATCGCCTAGATACAGATGTGGGATTGTCTAAATTGATTGCTACAGAGTGACGATCGCAATCATGATTGGTTGGTGGTGTGTCGCTATTGGTCAAAATGCATTGAGGCAGCAAGAACGCTGTTTTGGGCAATCAGAAGTTAATGCGATTGTCATGCAATAATTTTTGGATAATACTACAGCGTTGGGCGATGGGGAGTGCTATGCTGGGGCCTGGGGTATTCCTGTGAAATCAAATCTGAAGCCAGAAATAAGAAGGAGAACTAGAATTGCCTTCGAATTGTAAAGCTGAAGTGACAATAGACAGGACACATAGTTTAAAGAACCGATGGCCGTTAAGATATCAAGGTGCTTGAGTAGCAACCTCGCACCGGAAAGCTCAGTGTTGGTAGATTCTCATTAGATGGACCGATTTGGTCACAGACGAATCGCAGAGAGCCGCTGGACATGTGGCACAAGACCGATCGAGTTACCAAAAGCCATTTGTCATATAAAATTTTAATACTTGCCAACGCACCTTTAAATATTTGCAAAACGAGTTTTTTATATTGAAAAGGTATATCCAGTTTAATTGACAAATTAGTTAATGGAAGCTATACTATATAATATAGTAAGCGCAAAAAGAATTAGTGTGGTAGCGCCACCCAAGTACTAACGTAACACCAAAAGCGCAAACAAGATCAGGTCATGCGCTTGAGCGTCCCGGCGGCAGGCGCAATGAAATCGTGCGTTTAGGCCACATGCCGCCGCAAACTTCCACGGAAGGCGATGAATAACTCATTGTCCGTCCGTCCGTCCGTCGTGACGCACGCTTCTTGGAAGTAACGATGCAATGCAGAAAGTGACCGAGATACTTGACCCGCGAAATGCACAAATATGAAAGTGCATTTCGCACGGGAACAATGAAATTGTCCGATGCTTTCAACGGGACCGTTCTAGAAAACGTCGACGCTCGAGATGCTTGTGAACTCTTGCTTGCCGGCGAGATACTTTAGATTTTGTGAAAGTGAAGGAGCTGAGCATGGTTTCGATAAGCTTATTATAATTTTGACAATCTGGAACAGGATTCTTAATCCAGGACAACGTGAACGCTGTAATTTTACTTGTATAAATGGGAAGTCTCCAGTTTTATACCCGGATTTTAAAATTTTGTCCGTTCTCGTGAGAGGCGTTGGCCTGTCTCCTTGGTGAGTAGAACGGCGACTAGCTACAGTTGCTGCCCTACCCAATAACCAAACGATTTAGCGTTTCGGTACGATGCCTCGTAGAAATCGATTAGGTGTATAGGTTCGAACTTAGATTGCATCTTCACATGTCACTCGTTGATATCACAGTTTTGTAACAGAATAAAACAAGATATTTCGTCAGCTGAAAGCAAAAGATGTTAGGCACAACAAACAATTCTCGAAACATTTCTCATATCTAAATAATTCAGTTTTCACAAAAAAAACCCCTAGCACTTCTCCGCTGCCTAATCATAGCAGGCGTAGGGAAAAGCAAAGATGCGTCATTAAATGGCTTCGCTGTATGATTAGCTTCTAAGCTTTTTTCTTAACTTTTATGAAGTGAAAATTAGGCGCGTAGAGCTATTTTTGTTATGGATTTTATGTGTTCGCGTCACCATTGTGCTAATGTTATTTAATCATTTAACTGTAGCTGAGAGTATGACGTGTTTTCACTTCTGTCGGCAGTCCCCATGACGGCCCATGTTTTTTTGGCTGTTCTAACGCGAACATTTCCCTATGCATCTAACCTCTTCGGTCCACTGCTATGGTTTCAGTGTAGAGATATTATTGTGCTAAAGACTTCGAAGCGACTTGAAACAATCGTCAATAATAAACACAATTCTCGCCATTTCGGCATTAAAATGCGCGATGACGCAACACAAGGTTCCCACCAAATGCGAACAAATGTAGTCACAGAGTGCATCGGTGCAGTAATTAGGATGCGACGTAGGTCCACTTCACGCATGTCGGCTTCGACCACCAAACAGCTAAATATTCGCACACAACCCATTGTGATACCATTTTATGGTCTCGGCTCGCCTTTATACTTCTTACTTAGCATTCCAAATTAGTTTGCAAACGTTTTTTATACAGCTTTAATGTCATGTCACAGCAATAAACTGGGAACGCGTTGGTCAAACTGAGTCAGGCCCGCTGCTTGCCGCTGCGTGTGTTAACCTCTGGTTAACAGAGCTCGATATTATATTTTCAATTAACAGTAAATGTTCGTGACCGAATTTGGTAAACGAATATTATCATTCACGATGATTGCATCAATGTAACGGGCGCAATGACTTTGATTGAACAATGACCAATGCGAATTGGTAGACTTCACACCTTTGAGATCAAACCTGCGACCCCTGAAGATTGCAGTTCTAACCTCATCGCAGGATGGCCTAGCGGCCATCACCGTCACTGTCAGTGCGTGATGACAACGCATTAATTACTACTTATGGACAAAATCAATAAAGAAATTGTTCTCTTTTGGCGCAGGTAAACCGGCCGCTGACGATGAAGAAAGAAGGCATCCAGACGCGGAACCGCAAGCTGAGCAGTAAAAGTAAGAAGAAGAAGGGCGGCATGGGCATGGGTGGTGGCGGGGCGTGCGCGCTTGCTTTGGGCGGGGTCATGGGCGACATGATCAAGCCTCTGGGCGACGCTGCCAAGGGCTTTGGTGGCTCCGCGTTCCCTTCTGCCATGGATTTCGGTAAGCTTTAGCATCCAATGCCATCATCTATGTCCTGCACGTACCTATATATCTATTATCTACTAGTCACTAGTGGAATGTAGCGGATATACATTCTAATCCTCATTAATATTTTTCTTTTTTAAATTTAAAAAAAAAAATGTCATCCGAGCTGAATTTTACTTATATTCTCCTTTCCCCTCCTTATAAGTGGAAAACTTGGGCTAGGAGTGGGTACGACAATAGTGCAACGGGATCGGTTGGGATCGGACCTGCGACCTTGTAGTTTTCAGTTCGCATCTCCGTTATAAATTCGAAAGATTGTTTGTTTCTTGGTTTGTCTTTCAATTTTTTTTGAATTTGAATTGAGAGCCTCTTCCTTTTTTGGAAGTCGGTTTAAAAGACTCTGCTCCATTGTTGAATGTTACGACTAAGTGTTTCTCTGTCTTCCGCAGGTCAGCATCAAGTAGGCTTAGTGCACCCCGCCGCGGCGCACATGTCGCACTGGTACGGCGCGCCGCACCAAGGGTTCGCTCCTCCACCCACGTCACACAACCCCTACCATCACCATCACCTCGCACAACTAAATTCTATGGTAAGCTTTTTTTTATTCGTTGACTGCGATCTCGCTGCGGTAAGTGACGATGCAGTCTAAGATGGTAACGGGCTAACTTGGAATGGGTATGGCAGTGTAAATCCAACCCATACCCCCTAATCGGTTTCTACACGCCATCGTGCCGAAACGCTGAATCGCTTTGCGGCACGTCTTTGACGGTAGTGTGGTAACTAGCCACGGCTAAAGCCTCCCACCAAACTAGACTAGAGACAATTTAGAAATTATAAATTCCTAAATTGCCCCCGTCGGGATCGAACCCGAGACCTCCCAATTATAAGACCACAGCGCTCATCACTGCGCCAGGGAGGTCGTCAAAATCAGGAAGGGCTTCAATTTTCTCCTCATTACTGAGAGCCAAGATTCTTCTCATTTATCTCTTTACGAAGATGATTTCCTTAAGATGCAGAGTCTTTATTTTTTTCAAGTATTGCTTTTTTGTATTAACTGTGATTTTTCGTGTTTTGATTATGGCAACTGCTAAGTTTCTTGCCGGCTCTTTTCAGAAAAATCTGCTTTTTGGACCAGTGATAGAGTCTTGACTTGTCATAAGAGCAAACTTTATTATAATTTTGATTTTTTGGTTTCAAGATACTTCCTCATAGATTAACCTAACTGCTGAATTAGAGATTGTTTGTCTAATATTAATCTGAACTATATGAAGTAGTTGATATTATTTCATTAAAATTGAACATTTTATTACTGCTTAAATAATAAAAAAAAACAAAATCTGATATGTCTTGATACTTGATGGTGTCAGTAGGTATTAAATTTTTACAGCCATGTCTATACGCCAAATAACGCTATAAAAATTTACTTCACGATGTTGTACTATATTTACTTTTCGTTTGTTAATACCAAGGTTACCGTTCGCAACTTTTTAAAGTAACTTTTATTACTTATTTACTCTTCGTAGCATCTCTTCAAATTCACTTCTCTGCAACATTACGTGTAACATCAGATCAGATTCTTGTTAAAGATAAGCCCTAAGGTTACTTTAGTTAGACCTTTTTTTCTCCACGTACTAGATTTTAACAGATGTTTTTATTTCCAGACCGGCTGGAGGAGTGAGTATACGTGATAAGTCAACCAAACAAGAGCATAACATGGTATGTTGGTGATTATGTAGGCATAAAAGTCCCTCGGGCGGAGCGACCCGAAACAAAGGCATCACAAAAATAGATACTGTGATTTCACTTGTAGTAATAAAACTGAAATGTTATAATGCTTTTAAGCAAAACCTTATATGACTTGAGGCACTTATGTAACTTTTCAAGTTTGCTCTAACTTAACTGTGCGCAGCTAAATCTGTCAAATAGTATGGACGGAAAAGAGATGAAAACATTCTCCGTTCCTTACCGGTTCATACTAAATGTCAGATTTATGCACAGTTCATCGTAAACATTACAAAAAGAAAAGTTACACTAACCCACTGTTTTTGATTAGGCAATAATATTCCTGTGATGGTCATAACGCGTCAACTGTAACGTATAATAAATCGAATTATAAATGAGTAATGTAGTATTTTTGTTGAAAGCCAAGGTGCGTTTAGTCATCTACGTCATATAACGTTTTGCATTAGAAGTGTTAATTACTTACACGTACTTTGACACGTCACACTAATTTATAAGACTGTTGGACAGAATTGATGTTTGTAACGCTATACAAACGCATATTTCAACATTTGAATTACTATTAAAGAACATATCTGATGCGTAAATTAAAAAAAAACAATGAGTTTCCCAGTGAATGGCTTTTATATTCCGTCATATTGTTCCCTGCAAGTATTAAAATCTATGCGTCGTATTACACTGAACTGTCAAATGAATAAATATGGAGTCTGAGATCAACCATTATAAGCAATACTAAGTACAATCTGCCAGGCATATGCTTAGCTTTACATTTTATGTGAGCAATTAAGTAAAGTAACAACAGGCTTAAAATGGCTAAAGCAGTACAAACCGGTTTTTACTACTTTTGGAGATCATTCAAAAAATCTGGAGTTTCGCCTCGCGGACTGTACAATGTACATAATACCTACTTTAGTAGTATTTTGATAGATTTTATTTTTTAATAGAAGTCAGCTTTTAATTTCATTCTTGCACTTCAAGGCAAGGCTTAGGCGACCAATAAATATCGTAATATTAATATCCCTTCAAATGTATTTTTTTTATTCGATGACAAGACAGTCCTTGAATGCGATCTCACCTGATGGTATGTGGCACCGCAGTTTAAGATGGTAAGCGGGCTAACTTAGAAGGGGTATGGCTGTGTACATTCAACCCATACCCTAATCCTCAAATCGCTTGGAGACACGTCTTTCTATCTTTGACGATAGAGTGGTAACTAGAAAAATGTATAAACAAATGATACACAATAAATGATATATAAAAGGTATTGACCGTCTAACCTTGCCTAGGACCAGAGCCCTAATTCGCAGCCATTTAAACGTTGTCTTACATTAATCACACTCTGTGACGTCATATTTTACATCTTTTCTTCAAATGACGTCAAATATCCGTATGAACTTATAGGAATTTAGAGCTCACAAAAGTACTTTGAATGCATCTATGATA
Organism: Hipparchia semele; assembly: GCA_933228805.2. Lineage (NCBI taxonomy): Eukaryota > Metazoa > Arthropoda > Insecta > Lepidoptera > Nymphalidae > Hipparchia > Hipparchia semele. The sequence goes on from OW121714.1 coordinate 11,468,061, forward strand.
AAAGTGCTACGTTCAACTTTCATAGAAGATCTAGCTATGATAGCCAAATTATGATTAAAATAATGTTCAGTTTAGTTCTCTTAAGGCCGATTTCATCAACGTAAAATAAGTCTTACGCTAGCGTAAAGATAATATTTTGACAGTTTTTGCATTAAAAAGCTGGTGAAATCGGCCCTTAAGAGTGGAATCGTTTTAAGAAAATGTTACTTATAGAATTTTTAATTTTTCAGTTCAGTGTGATTCGATGCTAGGATCATTTTACAAGATAAAGTAACTAGCGAAATTGTACAGTATTATAATATAGTTAAGGTCGGTTACTATGTCCGCTTAGATGATTTATATAAATACATAAGTAGGTACTGTTCGTAAACAATTTATGTATTTTGTACATAATATCTTATTAAGTTATATTCCGTTCCTGTATAGATTGTTTTTATTATTGCGTTATTGTATTTAATTTTGAACTGTTCAGTTCGCTATAGGAATTGTGATGTGTTCAAAAAAATGTTCAATATATTTCTTTTGTAAATTCGATTCGTGTAGTCTTATTAAAATGCAATAGTAATTTATATAAATAGTTGTAATTCGTGCGACTTGTAAATAAATTTACGGTAAAAATATTATCAGTATGGAGGACAGTTGAACCGTGGGGGTATCTACCGCAATTATTCTTATTTAATTCTTTAATAGGTCACAAAATTGGGTTACAAATAAAACTGTGTTGATATTTTTTTTTTATTAAAATTAAATTATTACAATAGTATTTTGTATTACGGTACCTTCATAAAATTAAGATAATATTGTGTGGCCATAAATTTATCAAGAAACATTGTTTTTGAGAGTTATAAACGAGAAGGTTAAAAAAATTAAAAGTGTTCTCTCAAAAACAATGTTTCCAATCCCAAAAGTATGTAAATATTAAAAAAAAATGTAAATGACGTTAGATAAAACTGTCAGAATAATAAAAATATGTAAATTAGCGATCACCGCAGAACAGTCTGTAACGATATCCCGTACCTAAAGTTTTTAGTTTTTAAAACAAAACATTGTGAAGTTGTGTATTTTAAATAAAATTGCGAATAAATTATCAATACTTATTGATATTTCAATATGACTTTTTATTTTAGACAATCATGACTAGAAATGTAATATTACTTTATCTATATAGCTAGTATTTTTTTATTAAAATGTTACGTACATTCAAGTATGGAAGCGTCAAACGACAGACAAAGTTGCAAGGAATCCCTTTCATCAAGATAAGAAATTGAGGGTACTCCGTCAAATAGATCCCCAAAAATCCGTCGCATACATTTTCAATGTAGACAGAATTAAATTAGAAACCGTTTCAATTGACCGTCCGGCGTCTTACGTTGGCCATAAGTCACCGGATCAATTCCACCATTCCGCAGAAAAACGTCCAAAACTGGCACTTATCTCCCGGCAAATTGAAAATGCAACCGGCCGTGTTATTGTAGCGCGACGGGCCTGCCTGCGACATACGGACCTATTCAATTTTAATCGCATTTCAGAAGAAAGGGCGCCGGATAATGTTCCTATAAAACGCTCCCCGACGATAGGCCTTACTTAATATGTTGGTTTTATATGCGGTCCGGATTTTAAGGGTGTCATTGTTGTACACAATTAATGTTTGCGATTGATCTTTTTAAGTCGGCGGATTTTGGTAGTTTGTAAGCGATTTCGCATCGACGGATTCGCGGTTGATGTGGCCAGCTGTGTGAGTATAGCGGAAATCAAAAAGCATTGAAGATTTAGTCACATATTCGTAAAATAGCTGTTTTTATATTTCCTTAATTTTTTTACGAAGTTTGATGATACTCTATGGCTTATTATCTAGAGTCTGGAGAGTTTATACTTCATACCTTTTTTTATAACTGTTGGAGTTGAGTCACATTAAACCTTAGTAATATAGCTACAGTGTTGATAGCACAGAGCGTAGCGTTCTCCTTTTTGGTTCGACTTTAAGCAATTAAGTATTACTTGCTTTAGTAATGCAATGAAGGAAAATATCGTGAGGAGACCTTCATATTTCAAACATCTCCATAAAGTTCCCAAAGATGTGGGAAGTATGCCAATTCGCACTTCACCAGTTTGGTGGTCTAAAGTCTCAAGCCCCTTCTCATTCTGAGAAAAGACCTGTGCCCAGTAATATGCCAGCGATGATTTGAGATGAAGATAATGAAGGCGATAAGTAGGTAGGAAAATTCCCAGCAGATGAAGAAGTCAACATAAGTCTCTTGCAAGGATAACCTCAGATAACGCTAGTATCCAGTGCAAGGAACGAAGGTATTTTATTAAAGTTTTTCAACCTCGCGCAGCAATTAAATATAGCCACTTTAGATTAACATTGCAACTGACGGAGGCAAGAAATATTAAGTACGTATAAAAATTGTGCAAAAAAAGGCACACCGCCTTTCAAAAATGGCATGGTTTATTTTAAGCGGGGACACAAGACAACCGCATAAGTCACTACGTAGCGGCCGGTGATATATGCGATACTAGCGCGGGAAAAAATGTCCCGCTGCAAAAACCGCGCCATCACTCCGCGGGATTTATTGCGTGTGGCAACACCGCGGAATATTTCGAGGCATATGGTAACACAGCTTAATGATCCTACAGTGGAACTGCGAGCAGATCTCACAATATCGATATTACGTCTTCTTTCTTTATCAACCGGTAGATGTCCTCTGCATATCTCCATATTATGTCTTCTCTCTTGTATGGATTTTTACATGCCATCATCTGTATGTACCTGACGGCTTCTTGCGACTAACGTCGTCGGTCAACCTAGTGGGGTGTCTGCCAATGGTGCGCCTTCCGGTACGAGGTGCCACTTTAGCACCATGTGACTCCGACGACTGTACTATGTGCTCACTTTTTGCCAATTTAGCTTCGCGATGAGCTCCTTATGTCTGATTTGAACTCGCGAAGAAACTTCAAGCATAGGCTCTCTCCACAGCAATAGGACCTAAGCACTACAAAATTTAAAAATAAAAACGGTTTCGGCGTAGGCTTGGCGCTAGTGGCAGGATGTCAACCCTTAGCATCGGATGACAATATTAATTATTATTGATATTCTGAAATAGGCTTTAGAGGAGTTGTGATGTGTGCATTTGATTAAAATCTTGTAGAGACGCTTTTAGCAGATTTTAAAATCATACCTATGACAAAATGTGACTAAAAACATGAATTTCATTATAAAAATCATATCGAAGGAGTATCGCTCTTCATCTGACCATCGAGCGATGTCACAGCATCGTCCACATTCTCAACCTTGCTCAACTGTAGGATCGTCAAACTGCGACAATGCTGGGTGCATATTCTTACACCTAAGCGGGAATGCACGTACCCCCCGATGAGACGGAACTTCGCACTTGGCTAAATTACGACTGTAAACTGCTGTATTTCCTCCCAACAAAGGTTTCATTCGCGCCACAGTACGCGTGTAACACGAGCCTAAATTCAATTGCAAATAAAGACTTAAGAATAATGACTGAAGTATACATTATCCAAATATTTACTTCATCGGAAGAATGAACTTAAATTATTGCTCAAACACAAAAACCTCCGTAGTGTTTATAGCTTCTTTGCATCCTCAAGTCTTGATATTTGCACTGAGGATTACATAATACGTATCGTCAGCTGGACGACAGACATAATTGTTATAAACAGACGACAGAATTTATTCTTCGACCATTTATTTGATCTTGGTTTACCACCCTACCAGCAAGCTTTAGAAGCGATTTAGTTTTAGTTTTAGAAGCGATTTTTTTAAGCTATTGCAAAAGCTTCTATCGCGGGCCTTGAGCGTGGAGACCGAATCCAGAAATTCCGTAACGAAAATAACCTGACACGGGACTCCTCTCACCGCTAGATGGCGTTGATAAAAAAATGATATGCAATAGCTTTACCGCGGCAGTCCCCGAGTGCCACACGTCTTTTTTTTGTATATAGAATAGCAGAAAGAATAGGGCTTGGCTGCGATCACACCTGATCCTGACCTGGTATGTGAAGATGCAGGCTAAGATTAGCGTTCCGGCACGATGGTGGGTAGAAGCCGATTAGGGTTTGGTTACTGCATCGTCAGTCGTCACCATCAGAACCGATCGCGGGTGAGATCGCAGTCACGGGCAATATAGTCTTGGCTACATCTACTGCACTGGTCATGAATAAAAATTTTGCACCGATATGCCAAAGAGGTTCTAGCTACAAAATAATACATTCATAAAATAAAATAATTAAAAAAATATGTTTTGTTGTCTGTTGCCTTTTCACATCTAACCGCTACACCGAACAAACTAAGGACATTTTTCATCTAAAAAAAATAAAAAAAATAAAAAAAATATTTCTTCATTTACACTCAAGGATTTAATTTTTTTCTTCATTTGCACTCAAGGATTTACATAATTTTCAAACAAATTAAAAAATTGTCAACATTCCGTAATTCCCTGAGCCTTTAAAGCGCGGAAAAGTACGTATGTCTATCAAAGACAATAACACAACGGTTGAGGATCGAACCGTAGACTTTTCAGTTCGCGCCTTTAGCCGTTGGGCTATCGAGGCTATAGATACCGAACTATACAATTGGGTTCGCGTATTCGTGAGAATGTGAGGGACCGGGCATTATAATCGAATCTTTATAAATCAACAGCCAATATCCGCTCAGGATTTAAAAGTGTCGGAGCTATAGCTTCACAAATCCCTTTAGGAGTCAGTCATACGGTGCAGTGAGTCGTGAAGTAAAGAATCGTGCACACTCCACCGCTCGCGGCACTCCGTCTGATCCCGGAATCAATCTTGGACTTACCCCGGCCTTATCTCGCTGACCCCGGGCATACAGTGCCAAGACATATTTGACTAGCTCCCCAATTTTATAGCACAATACCTCTCACATCATTTGGATCCCTACTAGTATAATAATACGAAAGTCTATTTATTTGTTGATATGCTATTCAAGGCAGGTAACAAAGCAACGGATCGACAGGTTTTAAAGAAGCTAGTAATAAACAATATGTAGGTATAATAAATGTGAAAGTGTGTTAGTTTGTCCTTTAATCACGCTGTAATGGAAGCAATGGATGGATGGACCTAAAAAGTGACATACGAGTACCTAAATTATTTTTTATCTCGGGGGATTTTTAAAAAGTTTATCTCTACGCTGATGAAGTCGCGGACAAAAGGTTAAATATAGGAATAAAGTGGGTAGGTAAATATAAATTGATTTGCGAAGCTTACAACTTTAACGGTTCTTAAACATAATAACGTTCGACAGTAGATAATGTGGAATGTTATTATTAGATTATGTATGAAACTTTTTATCGCTGTTTAACAGCTGTTTTGCGCTTGGCTGAAATTTCATCCAATATCTTATTAATCAGCTTTATAAGGATTGGCTTTTAGACACAGTGATTGAAGTTTTCTGTAGGTATAGCGCCCTAGTGTCATTGCTAACTCAACCCCCACAGGATTTTTTTTTTTAATACAAGTATTAGCTAAGCTGAACTTAACTAATATTCTCCTCTCCCCTCCAAATAAGCGAAAAGGTTGTGTTAGGAGTGGATACGACAATAGACTTTCGCTGAGTTGCAAGGGTGTTTATTTATTGCTAACTGATGCCCGCGACTTCTTGGATTGAGGTTTTTGTAAATCCTGCGATAAAACATCCGGAAAATATGAGACCTATGTGTTATTCCATACTATAATCTATCTCTGTGCCAAATTTCACCTAAATCAGTTCAGTCTTTGCGGCGTGATTGAGTAACAAACATCCATCCATCCATCCATACATCGCTTTTATAATATTAGTAGGATAAAACCCTACTAATTTTTTGATTTTGTCGCTATCCAAATTATTGTAAGACCGTTCCAATATTCAATCTATTTGTAATCTATTGTTATTATTGTTAGTTGTCAAATTTTATATGGACTTCTTTAACAACTAACACCGCATCGACTGATTTACAGATTGAATATACTAGAAATCGGGTGTTAGAAAATTTACCTCAACCATAATCAGATCAGAAAGCTTACTTAATTAAAAAATTCTGCAATTCAAGTCGCCAAAACATGTTGACATGATATTCCTGGCATGGTTAAACATAAGGCTATAACAGTATTGGGTGTCGGTAACTTAATAGCTGTACCTACACGCCTCACAGGTGCAAACTTTCATCGCCGGACCCCGATTACTTATTACGAGACCGATTAAGAGTGCACGTGCTTAACGTAAAACAAAAATAAGTAAATCTAACTTGTACATTTTGGGAAAATCCACTGGATTTTTGAAAATCTACTTTTTAGTCCGTAGTAAAACAACAAGGAACCCTCATATTTTCGCCATCTTTTCCATCTGTCTGTCTGTCTGTCCGCAGCCTAGTGCAGAGAGAGACTATTGGTTTTAAAGAGCTAATATAATTTGGCAAGGTTATACATGTTAACTACGCCAGCAAAGTTGTACAATTTGAAAAAAATCTTTTATTATTGATTTATTTATTTACATAAATAACAGTTATACCCTCAAACTGAAAAACAATTATACCCTCAAACTGTACAACAATAATATGTTGACGAAATTAAGCTCCCTTATATGTAAGGAGGCCTATTATTACCTACTAGTTGATACCCGCAACTTCGTCCACGTGAATTGAGGTTTTGTATTCCTGCGGGAACTCTCTTATTTTCCGAGATAAAAAGTAGCCTATGTGTTATTCCACACTACATTACTATGCCTCTATGCCAAATTTCAGCCAAATCGGTTCTGTAGTTTTTACGTAAAAGAGTAACAAACATCCATCCATACATCCATCCTCTCAAACTTTCGCATTTATAATATTAAGTAGGATACATAGAATATACTATGTATGAGGTATACACAGGTAGTAAGCAGGAAAACGCAGAAATCCACGCAGACGAGGTCAATAATATCAGCTGTTAGGATATAAGCCCCTACACAGTAGGTAAGCAACGCAGGAACCAAGTTAGGAACCTGGTAATTAGTGAGCCCGTTGGGCAAAGGTGCGTGTCCAAACTTCCGTTCCTCGAAGCTCAGAGGCTCAATCAGCGGCTATAAAACCTGCGCAGCTTTAGACAGGTGCTCCCTTGAAGGATATAGCCAACGGTGCTCCTCATTTCTTGTACACCAAGAGCGAGTGGCCATTTAAATTGGGCGAAAAAGCTTTTTTTTCGAGACAGGCTTGCGCTTGACAACAATCGATGAGTCAACAGTCGTTTCAGCTAAACTGGGTCAAAATAATCACTGTTACTTATTTTGGACTTACATTTTTTTTTTTGAAAAAAGAATATTAGCCAAACTGAACTTGACTTATATTCTTCTCTCCCCTCCAATTAAGCGAAAAGCTTGTTTACGGAGTGGGTACGACAATAGTGCAACGGGTAGGGCTCGAACCTGCGACCTTTCAGTTTCAGTCCGCACTTTTAACCGTTGGGCTATTGAGGCTTTTAATTTATTTATATTCTGTATAAGTAATCATGGAATTTGATTTCTTACTACCACTAGGTACTTAGCTCAGGTTTCTAGGGGCTTACAATAATTTTAATTTGGAATATCCTTGATGAGGTAGGTAAGTACTATTCAAAACTCTTCACATGAAATTGCTCTTCTTAATTAAGAAAAATATAATTTTATTTATATAAATTACATTAATGGTAGTTAAAATAACATTAAAAATCCGGAATGAAAATATTAAAGTTAAAGTGAATTTTTGTACTTATAGGCTATTTTTATCTAGTTACAATTCTTTAAGTTTAGTACCTATTTCACCATCGCAAATTAAACTTTTAGTAACGAATTTGATGTTTTGATAGACTAACAATACAAAAACCATCAAAACGTTTAGGTACTTTATTCGTTGGTTAAACACTACACAGTGATTTTGAAGCTGACCTCCTAGACTATTCAAAAGTCTATACTGGCGTTTGTTTCTATGACAGGGGTGTAAAATAGAGGGGGAATTTGCAATCATAATTTTTATTAATTTATGATTATGACTTTTATGACACAAGAAATGAGAACATGGCTATTATATTATATGGAGCTTTTTAATTGTCTTTGGAAATAAATTGGCCTTTGTTTAAATATACCGTGCCTACTTGGGCGTAATTACTATGTGGAAATAATGGAATACCTACACAGATTAAAAAGGTAACTGCGACTAGATAAAATTTCCATCAAAATTGAAAAGCCAATATTATTTAGGTACAGGCAGACACAAAAATTACATTAACTTGCTGTCATCGAATAGAAAAAAATAATTTACCTAATTGTATTTTTTATATCTATCCTTTTTTGTATCTACTTAAATATTGTACCTACCTTAAAACTTAGTCGTTCAAGGAAAAAAATGTGTTAACTGGTTTCTTATAATGAAAAAGTTATGACCCTTGCATTAAAGCCTCAGATTATACTATTTTATATCGATGGCAAGTTAGATCTTTTCTGATTTTCGCAGAATTTCCAATTCCGCAGATAATTTCTGACAAAATCTGAAAATTATCAGTAGCAAGGTAACTTTCACTTTTTAACGTTATTTCTTGAAAAAATTATTAGTTTCATAGCTATTAAAAAAGGAATAAGTATGTAATTAAAAATTAAAAATTTCATTTTAAGTACTTACTGAAAGAAAATTATTTTTTGTCGTAATGTCAACAATGTCGCACATGTATCCACAGTTATATGAAATTAATAACTGTTAATAATGTTGTCGTGTTTATCGGATTTCCGACACTTTTTACCGGGTCACCTGCAACGAAAGTCCGTTACACTTGTAAATTAGCATACTTACAAAGAGATTATTTGCTCCAATACACTGATATAAAAGAAAAGATACACAAATGTTATAAAAAAAGACGTGTGGCATTCGGGGACTGCCGCGGTAAAGCTATTGCATAGCATTTTTTATCAACGGCATCTAGCGGCTCACCGTAGAGGAGTCCCGTGTCAGGTTATTTTCGTTACTGAATTTCAGGATTTCTGGATTTCTGGATTCGGTCTCCACGCTGGCCCGCGATAGAAGCTATGCAATAGGATATATTCAAGAAGGATATCGGACTACGTAAAAATTAGGCTGTCCGGGTCAACAGTTGGAACAAACCTCTACGTTCTTTTAGTAGAACAAACGATAGAACAGGTGGTAAAAACCCCTACACTGCGATCTCACTTGATGGTAAGTGACGATGCCATGTAAGATGGTAGCGGGCTAAGTTTGGTACCCCCTTTAAAGCGGTAAATATGGTAAACAAGCCACATCCAAACTCTCTCGCCCGACCAGACCAGAGAAAGGGTAATGGATAATTTTTTATGGGCCCCGTTCCCAAGACCGTACCCTCCCTCAGTTTACTCCCTACTCCTTTCAGAAATTATAAATTACGGGAGTAGGAATCGGACTCAAGATCGCCACTTCAAAACCGCTGTGGTACTCACCAAGGGGGAATAGATGGAAGTGTCTAAAGTTCATCATCACCCAATGTGCATCCACTGTTGGATATATGCCTCTTTTAGGGAGCGTCAACGTTACCCCTTTTCACATTCAATGGATGTCAGCTGCTTTTCGGATGTCATCGCTATTTAGCCGAGGAACACCCTACACTTCGTTAGATGATGAATTGATTACTTGAAAGAAGGGCTAATAATAATTTTTTTCTTTTTTTTTTCGGACACATTTTTCACCAAGTGTATGCAGTTCGGTGGGTATATCTAGCTTATGATTATATATCAGTGGCAAAAGGCCCCAATATTAAAAATTCAATACGTTTGCACCAAATAATTAAGGCTGTTCGTCAGGCTGAATGCATCGGGGGTCGTTTGGACCGCATATATTACAATATTAATGCCGCGTTGAGGAGCCCTGCCCAAACCTGAGGCAGGTGTAAGAAATGTATCGCGTTACAGACACCTAATACTGGCACAGTCTGATATGATAGCCGCATATACAAGAGAAATACCGAATAGAAATTATGGTCCATTGAATTAACCTACTGACGGAGAAATTCAAAATGCCTTACTAATATTATAAATGCGAAAGTGTGTTTGTCAGTCTATTGGTTTCTTCCTCAATCAAGCAGTAACTGAGCAACAGATTGACGTGATTTTTTGCATGTGTGTTTTTGAAGACTTCGAGAGTGTTATACGCTATCTTAAAACCCGGAAAAACAGAGGGTTCCCGTGGAATTTTCAAAAACCTAACTCAATGCGGAAGAAATCGCAGACAAAAGCTAGTCTGTAATAATTATTTATTGTTTAGAATTATGCTCAAATTATAATATTTTTTTCGGAATCTACACAATAATTTTCTTTCATTGGTCCGAAACTATCTGAGTATCAGATAAGTATCTAACTCTATCAGATTTGTTTCAACTTAATCAAACAGTTTGATATTGTACTTGAAAATAAATCTGATTTTAATTAAAAATATGTGGAAAGGTGGAATAAATGGAAAAACTCTAGACTCAAAACTCATGACTAATTTAACAGACAAAACTCCCATAGTCCGGTAGGTAGCTACCTATATCAACCCTAAGGTTAAGATAACCCTTGCAATGAGGAATTATCATTTATTACCTTTTTTTCGTCATAAACGTCCGATCCACTCAGCCATTTGATGTAAGCCTATTAACCTTAACGCCTGCTTTGTACACGTGCGTGAATCGCACCTGTTACAAGATAATACGTAAGGTGTAAGTGGTTTAATGAAATGCAAGTGATTTTTACGATTCCCTGTTCATTTCTAACCGACATTCACGTTATTTTTTTATTTTATCAAGAACTAGTAAATGATCGAATCGATTCACATTTTATGTTTAGTACCATTTTTTATGAATATGGCTTACTCACCTACGCAGATGCGTTATAATGTAGGTACTAGGTATAGATTTATATAAGGTAGTCATTTTCAAGGTGCAAGAATGGTGACCTCGCACCAAAAAGCGCAGTGTTGGCAGACCCTCATTATTTCGATTTACCACTGTATAATCATAAGGTAAACTACGTAAGCGCCCGAAAATATTAGGGTAAGGATGCCGAATATGAGATGGTTGCCAAATATGAGATAGTTAGGTTTTGGCGAAACTAATCGCCGCAGCTATTTGGCGATACTGTCACCAGAAGCCACGTGGCAACAGACCGAAACATGTGTTGGTGCTTCCCAGTTCGAGGCGAAGTCAGGTTGTGTACGTGCGGGTTTTTACGAAACCACAAAACTCGATTTTTGACATCAAATATTAACGAGGTATGTTACAACTTTGTAGTCACACTAAATGATTTAAATTTACAGTCATTGTATCAGTTATATGATTAATTTTACAATGCATTTGCAGTTTAGTTGTATTTTCTTCGTCAAGAAATAATAGGCAGCCTAGTTTTTAAATTTGGGTGTTTTCCTAATATGAGACACGTGGGGGCTCCTTAAATGAGATATCTCATATTAGGATGTATAGAAATACGACTATTTAAAAACCTCTTTTTCTAGATCAAAGAAGTCCTAGGACCACGATGCCATAATATGGGCTGTGAGTGCAGTGCAAAGCAAACAAATATGTTACCTAATAGCGTCAAAACTTTCGATGTTCCTAAGAGTATCCTAGAACGTTATGTCAAAAAAGATGCTAATGCAAAAGTATTTGTCAAGGTTCATGGGAAGACCTCCAGCTTTTTCTGACTATTTAGAAGCAAAATAGAAAAATATTGTAAAGCTGGACTAACGATTTTAAGGGTTACATCTCCATCTGAAGAACATCAAGCACTTGGCATAAGCACATGATAATATATTATTAAGTTCTTACTAAAACCTTTTTACTTAGTAGTACGATGTTGTAGATTAATAAATATCGCCAATAAAAAGTTTTTTGAATTGATTTCTTTTCTTTTTCTCTAAATCTATACTATCTCATATTAAAAACCCTTGGTATCTCATAATAGGAGACCATTTCCCTGAGACGTAATTTCTGACTTTTCTAATATTATCTGTTATAACAAAAAATCTATTATACCTAGCACTAAACGGTCTTTCAAGGATAAACTTCATTAAATTCTTATCGAATATAAATAATTTTCATAGTCATTAGGTCAATAACTTATTTTTTATGGCCGAATATGTAAATGGTATCTCATATTCGGCATCTTTACCCTATAGGATTTGAATACAAAACATTGACTTTTCTCTACTCTCTGTGAATATTATAATATGTAGGTGTAGGTAGATACCTACTTACATAATAATTAAAAGCCTTCCGGAAGAAACTTATTATTTTATTTATTTTGTGGAAACATACAATAGTAAAAAAAAGGCTAATACAGATATATAATACTCAAAATTCTCTACCTAAGTGATAGTGGAAACCGTATCAAAATCCGTTGCATAGTTTAGAAACCCTCAGCGAACATATTTTGTTTTATGCTCGTAGAGTTTTAAAGTACCTACCTATCCACAAACTTAAAATTTCAAGTTGGAGAATAAAGTCACAGAGTATAGGTACTAATAGACAGAGTTAATTAGGTAGCCTGCAAAGCACATCTTTCAATTCTTCGTCGATCATTTCTTTGCCAAAATCGTCGTGCTCGATAGTCGGCCAACTCAAAATTGTATGTCTGCGGTCGGTCAGGCAACAGAGCCGTCGTTATGCGAAATTAAATGCATTTGGGAGCACAGAAGGTTCAGGTTCTTAGAAATGAACGGTTGGATCCGTCAGTTCAACTGAGGTTAACTGTCAGTACACACCGCACCGCACGCGCCCCTGCACCTGACCGCAGTTTGAACATACTCGATGATATAATTAATTAATCTCTTTTTAGGGTTGCTTAAAAGATCGTAAACATATGCTTCTAGCTGATGCCCGCGACTTCATTCGCGTGGATTTAGTTTTAGAAATCCCGATGGAACACTTTGATTTTCCGTGATAACAAGTAGCATAAGTCACTCTCCAGGTCCTCAACTATATACCCATGCAAAAAAATCACGTCGATTTATAGCGTGATTAAAGGACAAACTAATAAACAAATACACTTTCCCATTTATAATTTGAGTAAAGATTAGTAAGAATAAAGATGATGCGATGATTTCTTCTGTCTGTCACAGTTGAAAAATTGTCAATAGTTACGCTTAGGCTGGAATTATATCTGTGTGCATCGATTAGCAATTTATCCATATAAACGTGCTATTTTGTATGGAGTCGTCACATCCTCAAACTATTGAGGCCTGAATAGTGCATTCGTTAAGTTATTGAAGTCGCAATAGTTCAACGAAACGGATTGGTGGGTATATAAGTTTTACAAATTATTACGGTTTCTTTCTAGTTAGTGATGTCCATTTTGTACTGTATTGACTTACCATTGGTTAAGATCGTAATCAAGCTGAAAACTCGTCCAATAAAAACTCCAAATAAGCCAAAGACCGGTGGGCGACATTTTATAGCGGCTCAAGATATTCACAGGGCAATAACAATTACTACTTACACCCAAAAAATAGGAATGTGCATAACAAAATAGGCTGCGTGTTCTGCAATTATAATTTACATGCCTTTGATATTTATTGCCTATTTTTAATTAGCCGCGTACAAACCAAACGCGCCGTGAGAGAACTCGCCTCACGAAGATAAGCACCTGCTGACTCAGATAGCCAAAGTAAGGCCAAAATGAACAGACATAATTACCAATTTATTGGCGGTTCATAAACACACCAACACATGGACGCGAAAGTAACGCAACAGCAAAAAAAAACTTTGTACTACCAAGATATTTCTTTCGCGCCCATGTATTGGTGTGTTTTTGAACCGCAAATAACTTTGGTAAGTAATTATGTCTATGTTCATTTTGGCCTTACTTTAGGCGGTCGCAATCTTGTGTTCTGGTACGGAAAAAATCTGCCAATTACTGTCGTGAACTTAGATTTTTTGAACTTTTTGTTTTTCCGGGATAATACTATGTATTTATCTAACTTATGCCACTTCTAAATTTTTATCTATATCTATGCAAAAAATCAAGTCGATCGTAATTTGAAGAACAAACCAACAAACTCAATTTCGCATTTGTAATTATGATAGAATAAAGACATGGCATTAGTATAATGATTTTGAGTATCACGACATCACAAATCCTTCAACAGTACGTGTACCTTCAGTGCGACTAATTAAACCAGTGAAACTAAAGCAAAAAAAAAGCCTCAACTTCGGATTTTTGAAATGCTGAATTTTCTAATGAACCTTGACATTCTTGTTTTAAAAAAATATATTATATACGCGACGAATTGAGAATCTCCTTTTTTTTCGTCGGTTAACAAAACCTTAAAGTCCCCATCGGTCCTAATTTCGCTTAAAATTTTGCACGCGGTCAATTATATCTAAAAAATTCAAAATTGTTTTCCATGAATATCAAAAACACTGTTTACGAAATAATGAACACCAGCTGCTTGCGTTCGATATCCTTCTCTCTGCATCCTAAATTATTAAACACTCTGTTAGTACCTATATGTTTTCTTGTAGGTTTCCTAAGCTTTATTTTAGTACAGTACTGAATTATTCACGGAAACTCGGTGACCTTTGTCCCCATATATAATTTTTAGCGGCACTTGGATCGATTTGGACTTATATACATACTAGCTTTTGCCCCCGCGACTTCGTCCGCGTGGAATTAGATTTTGGGGTGGAATTTTCAAAAACTGTGACACACGTACTTCTTTATTTTTAACTGAAAGCTCAAATACCAACTTTGATGGAAACAGCTTGAAAAATGACGGAGTTTCATATAAACTTCCATCCCCTATTTAAACCCCTTAGGGGTGGAATTTCCAATAATCCTTTCTTAGTGTGCGGTTACGTCATAAAAGGAACCAACTGTAAAAATTTCAAGTTTCTAACTTCAGTAGGCTTCAATAGGCTGTGCGTTGATATCTCAGTCAGTCAGTCAGTCAGGACTTTGAATTTTATATATATAGATTGGTTTCAGCATTCATAAATAATACTGGCTTTCAGAGAGTTTACTCGAAGAACGAATATTAATTTCAGCGGTTTCAAACTTGCTCGTAGGTATTTTAACAACGCATTTACGCAGCAAAATCCGCGGAAGAGACTTCCACTAAATCCACCAAGAAGCAAAAATGTTGAGAGAGATGTTGCTTGACAACGGTACTTTTTTAACACTCTAGGATAACTGTAAAGTGACTATAAGTACGTAACAATATACGTATTCTGGTAGGAGGCTTTGGCCGTGGCTTGTTACCACCCTACCGTTAAAGACGTGCCGCCAAGCGATTTAGCGTTCCGGCACGATGACGTGTAGAAACCGACTCGGGGTATGGTATGTACACTGCCATACCCCTTCCAAGTTAGCCTGCTTCCATCTTAGACCGCATCGTCGAGGACTTACTGTCATCCAAAATAAAAAATATATTATAACATCAATGGATTAATTTTACTAGTTAAAATTGCTAGTTAATTTATTTTTAACTATCAATAAATGTTAAGCCTACTACTATGGTAGTTATTTTATATTATAAAAAGTTAGATTACAATTTCGTTACTAATTTAATCCCATAAACTAGCTATTTAAGTAGGGTGTCTAACAATTTTAAAGTCTATGAGACGAGTGAAAATAGAGTCTAAGAGTGAAAATTTAAAATTAAAGGAATAGTTTAGGCTAGGTTTGAAATCAATTTTTGCTTTACGAGAATGTGAAACGCTTTGAATCCTACTAGGCTAATATTATAAATGCAAAAGTTTGGATGGATGGATGGATGTTTGTTACTCAATCACAACACAACGACAAAAACGATTTGGCTGAAATTTGGCATAGAGATAGACTGTAGTCTGGAATAACACATAGGCTACTTTTTATCTCGGAAAAGAAGAGAGTTCTCGCGGGAATTACAGAGCCTCAATCCACACGCGTACCAAGCCGCGGGCATCAGCTAGTGTTCCATACAGAATATTATTGACTTTTTATTGAAGAAATACGCTTGAAGCTCTGATAACGTAGAAAGATTGGTATGCTTGAGACTGTACTGATGGTCTAGTAACAAGTTTTACGCTTTACAAGTGATACGCTGAAGACTATATTAAAATTCTAGTGACAAGCTTTTCACGTAAAAAGATATAATTAAGTATCTATTAATATTCTAGTGACAAATTTGTCACATAAAAAGATAATGAGACACACAATTCAGTAATGTAATTGCGTCCTGTATTAAATTTTTTATATCTGGCTACTTCATAATAACGAGGGCAAAAAACGGCCATTTCGCAAGAGCACAATGGATTATTATTTTATTATAGTCCTTGAGAAAGCACCTTGTTAAACAAATACACCTGATCGATCCTGCACCTTGCTCCGCAGTGCGTCAGACACCTGTCTCTGTCCTCTTTTATTTTATTGACCATCCCTGTCCCTCATTAAATGGGGATAAATGAGCTAGATTTAATATTGAAGCTAAAAGATTACCAGGAATTTAAAATACATTTCTACTGCATGTTTTTTGTTTGTCAGTTTGCGTGAGTCTACACTTGTTGAACCGAACACGAATGAAGCTTCTTCTTCTTCTTTATCAAAAGAGCAACCGCCGAGTTTCTTGCTGGCTCTTCTCGGCAGGAAAGGCATTCCGAACCAGTGGTAGATTCATTGACGATTCAAAAGTGCTTGTAAAAGTTTATTTGAATAAAAAATATTTCTATTCTATTCTATTCTATCACCCACTAGACGTCATTGCTGGTCTCTTGCATATATTTTCTCATGCCTCGGTCTTGCGCCGCTTGGATCCAGCGGCTTTCTGCGAAGTTTTCGAATAATGAAGCATTCAACAAAGATTGTGAGAAGTGTAGGAGCTTTTGACTCTCAAACTTGACTCAAATCTGTCTCGCTTTAACTTTGTCGTGAGTCTGAGTTGAGTGCGATCTACAGACTTCGGCCTAAGCATGCTCGTTCGAGGCTTCTAAGCATGGTCAATGGTTTGCGAATTTTGTTCGTACTGGATGGTCGTAGTAAAAAACTTAGGTAAATGCTTGACGATACGTGTTTATAGTGTTAACACCTAGTAACAAGCTATGTCCCATTAATTAACATAAAGTCGTTATTAAATGAGCTTTAATTCAATAAGTACATCGATTAGCACATTCTTTTAAAGTTTGTTTTGTTTTATTTTGTCCTTCAATCAAACATCAACGTGACTTTTTGCACACGTAAATATAGTTGAGGACCTGGAGATTGATATAGATTTTTATCCCTGAAAAAACAAAGGCTTCCTGCGGGATTTTTAAAAGCCTAACTCCTCGCCAACGAGATCGCGAGCAAAAGCTAGTGGGTACAACTATAATTATTGTAAATGCAATGTACAAAATGGTTGTAAAAGGCTTGCTAGCAAAAGAGCCGATGGATTCACGGATAGTAGATAGAAACTACGTTTTCTATATTCGTAGCTTGACCTAAGATATTCCGAGCAAATGCTCTTTAAAATCTACCCTCTTAAAGTCTAACGAGATAGCGATTACAGATGCCTACTTATTCGCAACAGATAAAAACTACATATTTGAATCCGCTCGCATTTTGAGTTGTTTCACCTCATTACGTGCACGAATAGCTTTAGAACTACAACAGATATATTAATATTTACAATACAAACAATTTTGAACTCTAACTGCGTGTGAATAGAGACAAATAAGGGTTGAAAGATATCTAACAGTTCGCGTTTCATTGGTCGTTATTTATTTGCAAATTTATACTTAAAGGATATCGTAGGAAAGTTGGGAATTGATTGTTATTTAAATGAGGTGATTTAAATATTAAATTCAAGCGAATTGCTGCTCTAAATTATCAACTTTAGTGTTAAAATTTGCTTGCAAGCATGCACTACAAAGGTGTGAAGACACGCGCGGGCAGGCAGAAGTGAATGCGACAATTTCGCTCATTGAAATACTGGAGCTGGACTAATGCCCACTATCCTTTATGTCCCCAATTAAAATAATTCCCAACATATGCAGAATGCAATAGTCTTGTTACATTCGTTGGCCAATTTTTAAACTTGTCACTTGTAATATAGCTATGTAAATAATTGTTTCTTTTAAACACAATTAATTATCATTACACGTAAAATATTGCTGTAAAACTAAAATAATTACCTACTTACCTTAAATTAAAATATTCTTAATCCTACAATTTAATATTTTTATTATTAAATACAATTTAACTAGGTAAGTACCTACATAATATATAAATAATAATTAAATCAAGGAAAAGATTTTATCAATTAACAATAATAAATATAATCACTAAAGCCAATTAATATTTTGTACATTAAGTATATGTTCATAAGTATAATATTATATTAAGCATATATGTATATATTTTTATAACCCAAGAGTTATTTTATACATTTCCTATTAGGTATACATGAACAAATCGTGTATAATAGGAAACATATATCAACTTATGGATATTAGTACCTAAATCACACATTATCGTACTAATATCACTAATGCAATAGTATGTTTGTTCATTGGTTTTTCCTCCAATCACGCAGCATTGGAGCACTGAATTAACTTGATTTTTGACTTGATATTTTGCATCCTGCATCTGCTGGGCAATTTCAGACTTCACACCCTTTGAGAACTACTGTTCTCAAGGGTTCGAACTACTGTACTTGAAAAGCTCTCATGCATGTTTCTTCAAAAAGTTTTCCTTAACATGTAGGTACATAACTCCGAGAAGTAAGAGGTCCCATTCCCCCCGAAAAGGAGGCTGGAGTCTTAACCACTAGGTTATCTGCACTGTAATAATAATACTAACGAAATAATAATAATATTATAGATATTTTAAGAAATAGGTACCCTTTGTCACCATCTTTAATTAATTGAGAAGTTTCAGTAGATGCGTGTAAAATTTGCATAAACAGAGCGTACACTATCGCAAAACAAAAACAAGATTTCGAACTCGAGCTCACATGGGATAAATCGAATAAAAAATCGATTTTAAGCGTTCGATCTTCTCAGTGGATGCAATTAAAGGGTTCTGGGAAACGAAGCGCCTTCCAGCGCGCAGTGCACGCTGCCCGCACGAATATAAGGGCTACGTTATTAGGTATGAGCTGAGGAATTTTAATAAAATAACTCAGTAATGTATAGAAACAGATAACTGTGAATGTTTTTTTATACAATATAAACTCCCTTTTCCATCCAACTAGACGCACCTTCCTATCCTCCTAATTCAATGGCAAGCCCTTGACTGTAATAATTTTAATTTCGCTTGGTGTTAAGTCATGCAGTCGAACATTTTTATTTGTTTTTTTTTTTAAAGAATATCAGGCAAGTTGACTAATATCCTTTCCCCTCCAACTAAGCGGAAAGCTTGTGCTAGGAGTGGGTATGACAATGGTAGTACAATGATGAGTGGGGTCCAATACTTTCAGTTTCCAATTACCTTTAATCGTAATAAGTAATTAATTATAAATTTTATATATAAATAATATTTTCTACATAAACCGTTTTTGGGTATCTAACAATTTCTGAATTCGTAGGTAGAGTTAGAAAAGCCTACTCCTCAACCAGCCAACCTCAAATACTACGGTCGACTAATAAATAGTCGTCGTAAATAAACAAATAAAGTTTTACATAAAATTTCTCATACCAGTTTTTGATGAATGACATAAATCAACATAAATAATTGTATCATTATGTGGCATGATTTAAGACAAACTGCGCTTGAGACTGAGTTAGTGATGGGCAAACGAGTCCACCGATTTCTGAGTTAAAGTCAAACTTGAATTAATAGTTCCTCTTAGATTTTTTATTTATTTCAACTCGTGGAATATTGGGAATTTCCTCAAAATATATATTTTAGAGATAATTCATTCAACTCCTCAAGATAATTTTCCAATCAATTCAGCTAGAAAGCATGCATAAAATCCATGGTTTTAGGAATTTAAGTAGAATACCAAGGTATATTTTTTAACAAATTTATTTAAAAGATTTTTTAGGTTGTACTTACCTAAGTTTTAAATAAACTAATAAAGACTTAACCAATACTAAATCTTCAGTTCATCACTACGACATCTCTACGATCTCCATTAGGTCATCTGTACTATTAAGTATTCTATGACGTCATCGATTCGGTCAGTTCTCCCACAAACGGAAATGTACTTTATTCGACCCAGTCTATTTTTCTAGCTTTAGTTTTGCCCCTTGTAATACTATGCGTAATATATCCCACTATTTTCTTTTTCCAGTGCTGATTATCGATTATCGTTTAGATTGCACTCACTCAGTTCAAAATCAACACATTTAAAACGATGATGACAAGACATAATATATTTTGTCTTGTAATTTTTAGCTCTATCTAGAATATTAGCGGAGATAGATATCAGATAGAGCCACGTTGCACGATACTGTTCCCACTCCGTCACCACTTTATTCAATCGACTTAAAATCTCACTGAAGTCTAGTCGAGACGCAGCAGCACATCACTATTCTAGACATATAACTGTAGAGCATGTCGACATTTACCCGCTACCGAAACTGGTTTGCTTTATCTGTACTAAATTCTTCTAAGGAGATAAATGTCATAGTTTGCGAGGAATGGACCAATGAGCAACGACTCAAGATTGTAGTCCACCCAAAAGGAAAATAGAGAGTAGATACAATGATTGTTTGTCTCTTAAAAATATAATCCACACAATATTACTATGTAACTTTTACTCTAATTTACATAATCCCTACTAATATTATAAAGACGAAAGTGTGTTTGTATGTTGCTTTTTCATAAATCACGTAACAACGGAGTGACGGTATTGTCATCCGCTGTGTTTTTTGTTATACATTTATTCATGTTTGCGAGCGCTATTTCACGGTTCTCGATTACGAAGTTAAACTAGGTAACCTATTCAACATGTATAGTAGGTTGAACTTTTGCACTATTGCCGTGTTCAAAACAATTAACTAATTGATTTTCATTTGTCTTACCTAATTAAAGATCATAGATACTTACTTAGTTTAAAGGGAAAATTAAGGCCAGAACATACTAAACGCGCAACGGAAGCCAGCGCCGTACTTGTACCTACTCATAGGTACAAGTTTGCACACCTCATGTAAATGAACAGATTTATATAAGCCTTGTTAACTTTTTTAAAGACGAAGAGAAAAGATTCGAGCACTCAGTACCTACTACAGATTTTTTCTTTGCAGTTTGTGCTTGGGGACCTATTTGCGATTTATGATCATAATTTATAATCATTTTTATCATCATCTAAGTATCACTTAGGTGATCGTAAAATTATCTATAAATAGGTGGTTTCAAAATATGCGAGAGGAGCTAAGATCTTTCTTTCTCCTTTAGCGGTCTTACCAAAAAATGTTTGGTAAGCTCAATTTTTTAAAATCATCATGGTATTATAGGTACCGTATATATGTATACCGGAAAATCAAAAATAGTAGAAAAACAAAATATGGCAATCGCTCTTACCGTCTATACATCGGAAAATAAAAAACAGTGTAAAAAAATGACAATCGTTCTTGGTGAATATTCCTGCGTAAATAAACATTCGAAATTTTTCCTTTGGATCAAATCGGAGTCGTTGTAAGAGTTTTACACTATTATTCTATTCTATAAAATAGATACTATAAGACAAATAATAATAGAATAAAACCCTTAACTAAAACTAGACAGATAATAGCATCATATATTATGATGCTAGTGTTTCGCGTTGCGTTTTACCAGATCCTCAAAACATGCTCAGGTTGGTTGATACCTCGATGTCATGTTTTAAATATAATTTTCTTATGAATTGTAACTTGTGTTAATGATATAACAGCTTTTTACCCCCAGCAATGTGGTCTTTAAACTTGTAGGTATTCGCGGTTCAACTATAGACGCGTAACATGAATTAATCAGCTTTATCTATAGCGTTAACAGCGACTGGTAATTCTAGTTTTTGCCCTAGGGTAGATTATAATATAACTTTATGATTGTGATGAAAACTTGCTGTAGTTATAATTATGGTTATGTGTACGAATACCGTTATTAGTCCTGTAACGTTTTAAATCATGAAAGTTTTTTGTTAATGCAGACAAAATATATCGGAATCTTCAAAGCTTTTCACAGGGCTATTATAGCCCTGTCCAGTATTTTATGAATAATAATAGATGATAAGTTGAAGAATATAAAACTTTTTTATTGATGGCAAGATAGTCTAAGGGTGTAATTTATAGACAGCACTCTCACTCTGTTCCGACTCAAATCACTCAAAACAGAGTTAAATCGAGACAGATTTATGTCAGAGCATATATTTTGTGTCTCGTTGTAACTCTATCTTAAGTTCGAGCTAAGTCAGAGCACTTTCTAAAAATCTCAGCATAAGATGGTGGCGGACTAACTTGGAATGCCAGTGTAAATTAAATCCATACGCTAATCGGTTTCTATACGCCATCGTACCGAATCGACGGTTAAGTATTAACTACTGATGACCAAAGCCTCAAAGCAGGCCGGATAAAACAGAGGTAATTATTATCAAATCGGAATATTGATTGTCAAATAACTAATCTACCGTACGCCAGTTACCATCGTTATCAAGAAACGAAGCTCGCAGAGGACTAAACAAGGTGTTTACGAAATCGATTCCAATCAGAAAAATAAACGTCCGAAAGTAAAATCCTTAGCGAATAAATTATAAAGAGAGAGTAAGGCGCTCGCCGTGTTGGCCCTTAATTGGGCCATGTTGCAGGGACAACGGAAAAAACGTAACATTTGTTAGGTATTCCAAGAATTGTACACTTGTTGCTTTCAACCTGTTTCATTTTGCATATACACAATGTGAAGTGCGTGTGTTGTTTTTTAGCCATGACGAGTTTCAACTTGACCACGATCTAAATCGAGTTCCTAATTCTACTAATATTATAAATGCGAAAGTTTGGATGTACGGATGGATAGATGGATGGATGGATGGATGGATGTTTGTTACTCAATCACGCCACAACGACTGAACCAATTGGGCTGTTTGGCACAAAAGAGAGTGTATGGCGCATACGAATCGTGACGTCATGTTGCAATAGCGCCCTCTTTTTCTAAAAGGAAAATTAAAAGCTCTATAGTTTCGAGACCAGTTAAGATATTAAAAAAAGAAAAATGACATTATGTTATACCTAATATTAAAAACATTTATCTTCTAAATATATAAAAGGCAAAGGTGACTGACTGACTATTGACTGACTAATCTATCAATGTACAGCTCTAACCACTGGACGGAAGGGGCTGAAATTTGGGGCTGAAACGGAAGGGTGTAAAATGGGGGTTTGAAAAATCAAACTTAACGTGAGCGAAGCCGCGGGGAAAAGCTAGTTTTGAGTATATAAAAAAGTTGTCAAACACCCAATTTCATAAAAGCTTCTTTGTACTCTGCAACCTTACTAAATTCCATTTCCTAGTCAACACAAGCTAAGAATAGGTGAGCTCTAGAGATTTTCTCTGCAGTGGAGTTTATGAAAAATCTCAGATGGCGAGCACTAAAGCGTAATGAGGCGAGCGCGTGTCGGGGAACGTAAATTGTTTATTATTTTTTTATGTCGTTTTCATGGAAGAGCGGCGGCGGGGATGCTGTGAGACTCTTGTTGAGGGATCTCTTTCTTTATGTTCTTGGTAAATTAATTTACTGAAGTATTAAAAGTATTCATTTATTTAATTCATTCGTCTCAACCCAGCCCGGTCCATTACTGGGCACAGGTCTTCTCTCGAATGAGAAGGATATAGATTTTAGACCACAGTCAACCCGCTACCATCTTAGACTACATCGTCTCTTACCATCAGGTGAGATCGCAGTCAAGGACTATCTTGTCATCCAATTAAAAAAAACGTTGGCTAAGTGCACATCTGCAGATCTCAATCACCTCCATCAGATTTTTTGACTGCAATCTCACCTAACGGTAAGTGACGATACAGTCTAAGATAGTAGTGGAACATGGAAGGGGTATGGCAGTGTAGATTCAATCCATACCTCTAATCGGTTTTTACACGCCATCATGCCTTAGTCGCTTGGCGGCTCGTCTTTGACGTTACGGTGGTAACTAGCCACGGCCAAAGCCTCCCACCAGATCAGATAAGAGTCAATTCAGAAATTATAAAATCCCAAATTGCTCCCGCCGGGAATCAAACCCGAAACCTCCCAACTATAAGATCACATCGTTCACCACTGCACCAGGGAGGTCGTCAAGATAAAATAAAAAAATAAAACAGTTAAACAGGTATTAAATAGGTATATACCTACCTAAATAGGTATATTTTCTTTCGTTACTTCTATTATAGGTATACCTGCCTGCCAATATTATTGCTTTTTATTTCTAGTATCTATGACATTTTCTTTTGTATTTCACAGTCAGAGCTCTTATCATTTATTCACGAATTAATGGCCTTTATGTTGAAACGTGAATTCAGGTAGCCCGTGAATTGAAAGCAGTAAAGACAAATAATTTGAATGATGTTTCAGGCTGTCAGTACATTATCTTCGTCATTGCAACATTATAACCGTTGCAACTGAACGAAGGGGGTCCTTATTTTTACCGTAGACAGAGAGATCAGAGAGAGTTAACTTGTTTTGTCTTAGCTCGCACTAACATACGAATCTCTTCTGAAAAAGTCAGCATTACTTAAAAAGCTTTGAGTGCACAAAAGATTCCCGGAATTTAAAATGTTCGTTGAAAATTTGAAATAACAAATCTTAAATCTAGAGTCTATGTCACATTAAGCGGTGTTCACGGCAAATGTATGTTTTCGTAAAGTCGCTAAGCGTTACCCTGTCAGGCATGAGGAACGACCGGATAGGGGTGGTAGGGGTAGGGGGTAGCTAAGGGTGTATTGTAAACACAATTACCACCCCTCCCTGCACCCACAGGGCAACAAATGGTGGCTAAACGAGCCATTCGCCTGTGATTTGTTAGCAATATACTTCAGCTATGGCTTGCGTCTTAAGGTGTTATAAGTATCTGTTTCTTTTTAAGTATACATATGTATAAAGCCTAGCTAAGTGCTTGGTCTCCAAATTAGAATCCTTTTTTTTATTCGATGACAAGATAGTCCTTGACTGTGATCTCACCTGATGCTAAATGACGATGCAGTCTAAGATGGTAGCGGGCTAACTTGGAAGGGGTATGGCAGTGTGCATTCAACCCATACCCCTAATCGGAATCTACTCGCAATCGTGCCGGAACGCTAAATCGCTTGGCGGCACATTTTTGACGGTAGAGTGGTAACTGGCCGCGGCCAGAGTCTCCCACCAGACCAAACCAGAGACAATTCAGAAATTATAAATTCCCAAATTGTCCCCGCCGGAAATCGAACCCGAGACCTCCCAGTTATAAGAAAACAGCGCTTACCACTAAGCCAAGGAGGTATTCATTTTCAATCGCAGATCAAAATCCTCTGTAATTATGATCTTCTTCTTCTTCTTCTTCTTTATCAACCGATAGACATCCAGCTAGACACAGGTTTCATGCACAGACTTCCACATGTTTCGGTCTTGCGCCGCCTGTATCCAGCGGCTCGACTCGTGTGATGTCGTCGGCCCACCTAGAGGAGGCCTGCCAACATTACGCATTCAGGTGCAAGGACGCCACTCTAGCACCAGGGGACCCCAACGATCATCAGCTCTTCAAACTATATTCCCCGCTCATTCAGCTTTGCGACTCAATAGGGCCCTTTACACGTAGAGTTCGGACCCACGCATCTGGGACTGCGTTCCAATCCGCGGATGGATCCGTGCGGTTTGGACTGCGGATCAAACTGTTGTGCTAATTAAGACCTAAAAATTGTCCACGGTTTGGTACGCGGGTGAATCTTACATAATTGGCAAACGATCTGAACTGTGCGTGTAAAACGATTTTCAAGAGTTCTGACTGCAGTTTGGAACATTTCAATTTTGAAAAATCCATCTAAATTGGTCGTAAATGGTAATTTAACAATTTACAAAGTTAAACGGACGTTCACGGAACTTTCGAATGAACTCCGTTACGGCCTCGACGCTCCAAACCGACATTTTTAAATTTTGCCTCCACACGTAGATGCACAGACAAAACCGTTATAGACGCGCTCGCGTCGACGTGCCAGATAGGATTGTCAGACCGCGCATCTACATGTACGTTTCGGAGCGAGGGACGGAACGGCGCGTGCTGTTTCCCGCGTTCCGAACTCTACGTGTAAAGGGCGCTAATGAGCTAAATGAACAATGAACATACAGCTAATGAATTGAAATACTAACGTTCAAAATGGAAACGTCACAACAATAGGTATATTAATGTTTGATAATCGAATTCATCCATTACATCCACATTGGATTGACAAAGACTTGTTTTGGACTTTCCAATCAGGAAAAAACAATGGCTATGTACGTACAATGAGATTTCAAAATTCTTGACGTCAGTAGGTGTTAAGGCACCTCACATTGGAATAATGTTTCATCCACGGGTCGATTAGTATCAGTTGTTATCCACTCTGTAGGTGTGCTGAGCGTCTTTCTACAAGAGCTGGTGAAAACATTTCAGGAGGCAAGAAACTCTAACATACCATTGACTCTAAGTAAATATTGTCTGAATTCCGATCACCGCGGCCAACCTCAACTGACTGACCACTACACACTGCACATAAGCTGAAGTCCGTTCAAGAGACCTATTTCCAAAAATAGACGATGATCTCTATTAAAGATTTTAGACTTGATTCGTGGTTTAATGACATAATTGTGTCCCGTCGTGACCACGGTTCATGCAACTGGATCGAAATATTCAAGATTCAATAAGAAAACCCATCGTATACGTCACATTACAGTATAATATTATAAAAGCGAAAGTTTGTATGTGTGTGCGTGTGTGTATGTATGTGTGTATGTTTGTTAGTCCTTCACGCCACAAAGAATGAATCGATTTGATACCCAGCATTAACACATAGGCTACATAAAATGTAAAATTAAATCGTCTCAGTCTAGTTAACCATAGAACAGAGACCTTTTCAAGAGACGTATGTCCAGCAGTGGACGCGTATCGGTTGAGATGACCTTTTGAAAGTTTCCCACCATCTCTTGGACCATCTTTAATAAAGAGCGATAATTAAATGCTGTAGTTGAGTTGTTTATACGTGCGGGATGGCCGCCCCGCCCCGCGCGGCGCCTCGTATACGGATTAACGAGTTACAAGTTACAAGTCTTCCGTGATCAATGGCGATTGGAATAACTGCACTGCACTTGTGGTGTTGGGTACGCGTGAATTGCAAATGTCAAAACATGATCTGAACTGGTCGATTGCAGAAAGCTGATTAGTCGACCGGCGGTTAAGTTGGATTGCACTGTGGCCCTTTAGAGCGGCGATAGCTAGTGGTTAGGACTGTGGTCGCCTATTGTGGGGGTTGCTGGTTCTATCTCGGGAACCTCTAACCTTTCGGAGTTCTGTGCGTTTGAACCAATATAATATATGAATAGCGGGCAAACGAGCTGGCGGGTCACCTGATGTAATTACCGCCGCCCATGGACACTTGTAGTACCAGAAGCACCACCGATGCCGGCTTTTCAGGAACTTATTGGTTCGCTCCTTGAATAACCCCATATTGGAGGTAATTAAGTGCGAACACTGTCGAAGGAACATGATTCCACAATTTGGTAGTACGTGAAAGAAAAGATCTGGAGCAACGGATGGTCGAAGTGCTCCAGGCACCCAGGTGGTGAGGGTGAAATTGCGTTCGGTGACGTGCGGTGCGGTTGTAGAAGTTAGAGGGCGGAATAAGATCAAACAGCTTTTCAGAACACTCCCCGTTATATAGCCGATAGAGGACGCAAAGAGAGCTTACGTCTCTGTGGTGTCCAATACCTATATATCTATCTATCTAACAAAAAAACACTGATAACGCACAGCTTAGTTCACGAGTGAGTTTCCTCGCAAATGTACAACCAGTGTCCAGCTAATTTTAATTCCACATTATAACGACTCGTTACTCGAAATCTATCAACGTTATCGAGACATAATATAAGTTCGTATCAACCCTACTGAAACCAATTCGTATAGTATCCAAGTCACACTCAGAACCTTAAGGTAAGATACACTTAGTTTTCGAAGCAGTACTATACGCCTCCGCCCGCGGCGTCGCACGACCACCGCACCACGCCTCCAAGGTGCGGACTGACCAGTGGGATTTAGTGGATTAACCCCTTTATCTCATAACAATGCACTTGTTAATAACAATGGTATGGTAGAATTCAGTGTATTATTGCAATGCGTCCAGCTTTTGCACGAAATTATAACTAGGTATGTAGAGTCGTGAAGAGCCGCGTAGAGTCGAGAACCCGACTATTTTTCCATTTTATTTATTTATTTTTCGTTTGTGCCGATTTCACTAACGTCAAGTGATCTTTAACTTATAGCAATCAATTGAGTGTTCTGACAGTTTTCACACTGAAAATCTGCCAAAATCTGCTACGCTCGGATAAGACTTATTTTATGTCGATGAAACCACCCCTTATAAGACACTTCTGACTTGTTTCACTTTATAATTCTACCCTACCCTTATTGCCTACGAAAAAATTTTTTTTCAATTGATTTTATAAATCCGTAGCTAAAATAGTGCCAAGTAGGTATTATAACATTTTATTTTGCTACGTAGTTCAAATCATAATTTAATTTTTTTAATTCAGTGTAGAAAATGGGAATAACTAACCTTAGAGTAGACGCTTCGAAGCATCTTGCAATTTGCCGGTTGGAGAACCCGATGTTCGCAGAATCGCAGATCACATAAAAACGTGGTAAACTTTTACTAAAATTAATATCAACGCGTACTCGCAAGAAGTTAGATGTCCATAAAAATTCCACATTAAACAATAAAGGTGCTTCATATAACAAAATTAATAGCGATATCATCGAAACATCTCACACAAGAAATCTATCAGACAGATTGATAGCATCTAAACTGATCCAACCACGCCCCAGGTGCGGCCGAATTGGTGAACTGTTTTGTTCCGAGATATTATTATGTCTAAAAACCTACAAACGGAGTATTTAAAATGGCCAATTTATTACATGAGCGCTCCCGCAGATATTAAATTTTTAATAGGCCGGTATAAAGGATTCAAAGATTTCTGTGAGTATAACTAAGCTATAATTCGTGCATAAAATAATTATATGAAATCATATATTAAAGAGATCGGTTATGAAATCATAGATTATAGAGGTTGGTGCGCCATTTGCATTACTATTAGCTCCAGAGCCACTCACATACTTACAGCGCCAAGATGGCGTCAATCAAATACAAAATGGCGTCAATCAAATAAGCCTAAAGAAGAAAGCAGTTACTTCAGAGTTAGTCATAGACTAAATAGAGGTCAATGTTTGTCAGTGTTGTCACAGGTTGCATTTTTCGATGATAGCACAAATCATGAGCCGACTGGCATAGTCGGTCTATCCACCCTCCACTACCCATTTTAATCAGAACAATATGTTCGATCATAGGCCAATGCGATCAAATACACTCCTGGTTTCTGTAATCAATCTATCCGTAATCTGCCTATTAACTTTCAGTAACTTATAAGATTAAAGACAGGTTGACTAGGTATAGGAACCGGTTGGTTGACCAACAATCTATAGTTTGTAGAAGCCCTTACAGTCCATAAACGACAAAATTCTAATATAATTATCAAGGAATGAAAGAAGCATAATATCGATATTGAACTTTACGCTTTTTGTCCACCAAGAAACGTGTTCGCATGACAACATGATACTTCTTTGAAAATTTTAAAGCATGCTTCTAAAAACTTTTACATCTGTGCCTACTGTTTATTCTATACGAGCTTTTGACTTCGTCAGCGTTATTAGATTAGATTTTCAAAAATCCCGCGGGAATCGTCTGCTTTTCCGGGATCAAAGGTAGCCTATGTCACTCGCCAGGTCCTCAATTATACCCTTGCAAATACTCATTTCGAACCGTTGCTCTGTTGCTGCGTAATTTAAGGACAAACCAACAAACAAATGCACTTTCGCATCCTTACCTACTTCCTTACTAATAAGTATTATAAATGCGAAATTGTGTTTGTTTGTTTATTGGTTTGTTGGTTTGTCCTCCAATCACCATAGCAACGGAGCAACGTATTGACGTGATTTTTTTTGTATAGTTGGACCTGGACTGTGAGGCTACTTTTTATCCCGGAAAATCAAAGAGATCCTGCGGGATTTTTGAAAACTAAATCCACGCAAACGAAGTCGCGGCTATCAGCTAGTTGATAATAATAGTAAGGCTATTAGTAAGGATTAATAAAACGTTTCGTATTATAACTACGGCCCTGTATCCGCGCCCAACGCTCGGCCGCTCGTATCGAAGGGCGCGTGAAATATTGTAGACACAATCTGCGCCGCGAGCCGCCATTGTAATGAGATGTTATTTATTGAACCGACCTACACTAATCACTCCAGACGCCTTTACAGTTTTAGAATATTACAGCACCTAACAAAAGTAGCCTAATAACAGATAATAATTAATTATATACTTAGAAACCCGCGACTTTGTCCGCGTGGATTAAGGTTTTTGGATTTCTTAAATTTTGGAACTCTTTAATTTTCCGGAGGAAAAAAATAGCCTATGCGTTAATCACGAGTTTAATCTATCAAATTTCAGCCAAATCCGTCCAGTAGTATGTGCGTGAAAAGTATTAAACGCACACACACACAAACACACTTTCAATAATACTCTCGAAGGTTTTGTTCAGAATATAAACTTCCAACTCAACCAAACAAAGAATACAGACTTATTCTAAGTTATGGAGCTAGTGTGAGTGCAAACAACCGACTAATTTGTGTGTCTATGGTGCACATTCTAAGGTTTCATATGGTTTTACACAACACAATCCACGCCCACTAAACAGATAGGTTTAATAACACAGATGACATACATATACTATGTATATAATATCATAGTTTATTACGTTTTACCTCGGATGAGCCGCGTTTTTCATTTCAGGACATTTTTTTCGTCAGACTTGTGAACACAACTTCTAACACAAGCTTTACGCTTATTTGGTGGGAAGAGGGAATTATTAGTCAGCGTGGCTAATATTGTTATTAAACGCAAAATAAATGTTGTCCATGGCAAGCAACCAACGAGTTAGTGTTTATAGCAGCGCGTTCTTGAGAACTACGTGTTGTAGAACGCGTAACTTTGAAGTTACGCGTTCTACAACACGTAGTTAGTCCACGCCCACTGCAGATATACGTATAACTAACGGCAGTAATACTTATCTCGGATCGGACGTGTTTTTACTTCAGGACATTATTTTCGTCAGACTTTTGAACACAACTTCTAACGCTTAAGCTTTACGCTTTACGCTTAAAGCTTTACGCTTATTTGGAGGGGAGAAGGGAATAATAGTCAGCATGGCTAATATTGTTATTAAATAAAAAATATTATGTCCATGGCAAGCAACCAACGAGTTAGTTTCTAAAGAAGCGCGTTCTCAAAGTTACGCGTTCTACAACACGTAGTTAGTCCACGCCCACTGCAGATATAACTAACGAGAGTACTTATCTCGGATCGGACGCGTTTTTCATTTCAGAGCCTGATTTTATTCATATTTAGCATTCATGTATATTCCCTATCCAATCGTTTCGGAGGCGTAACCGGCTATTAAAACAAGTCTATGTAACAGTATGAACATGGATGTTTAAAACTGGTTTTCGCTTCATGAATTGTAATAGGTAGGTAGATTGCACCTCAACATAATTATTTCACAAAATTCTGCACAATATTTACTCCACGGAAATATATTAAGATAGAATGGAAAATGGGGCGGGGCAACGTCAAGCTGTTATGCAACTACGGGCAGTTAATAAGTTTTCCAGGAATATGAAAATGCATACTTATAATAAAACTGTAACAAGACGAATTCTGTACATTAAATATATTTTGAAAAGTTTAATCGGAGGATGCTTTATTATCGATACTGAGCCCAAAACAATTTTTTTTTGAATTTTTTGTCTGTCTGTCTGTCTGTGCGCGCATCACGCGAAAAGTACTGAACTGATTTGAATGAAATTTGGTATAGTGGTAGCTGATACTTCGGGCTACTTTTGGATTTGTCTACTAGAAAGTTTGAAAGTATAAGAGGAGTAGGTAAGCAGAGGTAGGTATGATACTACAAAAGCGTGAAGGTTTCAGTTTTCTTTCGAATCTATCGTCATCATCAGTAATATATAAATTGCTCAGTACTGAGCGCAGGTTTCCTCCCAAAGAAGGGTTATAGGAAGTGCCGGCTTTACCTATGGTGCAGGGTTGTAAGGGGCGCCGCGCCGAGCCGCGCTTGCTTGCTTCCCGACGTCATTTAAAATTGCACCATTTTTTGCATCTGAATTTCCTCTCACTGGTGAAAATATAACTAACGGTAAGTCAAACGGTATTCTTGTATTGTAAGTATTCCATTTTGGCCGCGCGTCTACTAGAGGGCGCCAAGATATGAATTGCACACGGGCGCTACATGGGCTAGAGCCGCCTCTGGTTATAGGATAGGCAATGCAAGTTGTCAGCCTTCACACATCTATGAGAACAACATGAGAATAGGTACAGACTTAATACCATTTTTTCTCACAAAGTATTTATTTTGGTATCCGGATGACAAGTAACCGATTCCTACATAAATTGTACATGGTAACTTGTTTTTTTATGCAACGTTACCGTTTTAAATGTTTTTGTAGTGGAGTAGGTACGTACAATATCGCTTCTAAGTTTATTAAAGTCGTGATCCAATATTACTGAGTCATTCCTCCTTATAAAAAGCTATAAGCTTAGCAGAAATTAAAGTACGGAAATGTAGTAATTAAATATTAATACATTTATAAACCCTACTAATAAATATACCGTAAACAAAAATCCATTTTTTAAGACAATGTATGTATGTAGGTACATAAATAGGTATCGCAGATTTGCTGCAATTAAATTAAATTAATAAAAGGTTTTATTTCGAAAAGTATTGATTTTAATTAGTAGAGTAGAGAATGATTTCATGCTTTATGAAAATTACACTAAAGTGAAGCTTGAGAGGTAAATTCACAAAAGACTTAACCTACCGTAAAAAATTTCTATTCTGTTCTAGTCTGAACAAAGTCGTAGTTTAGTAGTAGTGCTACTTATGTAGGTTTATGAGTAATCGGACCAAAGACACTAGAAAAATATTTCATTGCTTTTCATCAAGGCTGTACCTACTTGTACCTACTAGATAGGTACCTACCAAATTAACAAGCAACATTTTGTAGTTCACAGACTTACACTGATGTGTGTTTAAAAATTAAATGTTAAATGTGTACCTACTTGTTGTTAAATGTTAGCGTTGTACCTACATTTACACAGGTCTCATATTCATTGGACGTAAATGAGTCAGCGTTTTATTATTCTCATGATCATAGCTTCCTTCTAAATATCAGACAGCAGATATTCTAGGTACGTATATTATATTTTAGTTTTGAAGAATTTATGGATTACTAGATGATACCCGCGACTTCATTCGCGTGGATTGAGGTTTTTTAATTCCCGCGGGAACTCTTTAATTTTCCGGGATAAAAAGTAGCCTTTGTCACTCTCTAGGTCCTTAACTATACCCATGCAAATCACGTCGATCAGTAGCTCTTTTGCCGCGTGATTGATGGCCAAACCAACCAACAAACAAACACACTTTCGCATTTAAAATATTAGTAAGAAAGTAAGGATTATTATATGTGCATTAATCTCACAAATAACTGTAGGTAAACAATTTCATTCGGTTTTCATCAACAGATAGCCTGATTCTTAAAGGAGGTTTAGGTAAATTTATAATTTTTAAAGATATACTTTCAATTGGATGCAGTATACGCCACAGAAGCTCACAAAAGACACTTACCCCAACTTACAATAACGCGTTAATTAAAAATTATGCACCGAAACCTTCTCGCTAAATAAGGCTATCCACAGGTGAAAATTGGATAAAAATTCCTACAATCGTTTTTGAGATTAACGCGTATTTATAGACAGATAAACTCGATGGCGGGGACACCCTGTCTTATAATATTATGTATGATCATTATCACAACGCAGCTAATGGATTTAAAGCACTTTGTGGGAAATTCTCCCAGATTGTTGAGTAGCAACACTGGAATAGAAACCTATAAAATAGTAATAAGTATCAGATTTCAATCGCATAGATAATATTAACTTGGCCGGTATTTAAAGTGACTGTTGAAGTTTATTGTTCTAAATTTTTTTATTGATGATAGGTTTGACTATGATCTTATATGTAAATATGTATAGTTTAGATTCAGTATTAGGTGGAAAACACTGATAAGAGTTATAGATCTATAGAATTAATGAATGAGGATCCGACAAGGTAGCCAAGATTTGTACTAGGTACCTGTTTTATCTCCTAAAAACTAATTAAAACAAGTTTGGGCTCTAGTAAATGCCATTACACATATTAGAGACTTTTTAACCGCCTTCCAAAAAAGGAGGAGGTTCTCAATTCATCGGTATCTTTTTTTTATGTATGTTCCCCGATTACTCGAAGACGCCTGAACCGATGTGGAAAATTATTTTTTGTTCGAAAGGTTATACTTTCCAGGTAGTCCCATTGTCATCAGGTCGGGAACTGATAATGGGATCCTGGAGAAATCAAGGAAACTCTTCATATTTTAGAGGCACAATTGATATACTTTGTAGTGGCGTTTGAAGTTGGTTTTGTAAAAAGAATTTTTACGTTTATATTATTTAGGATAAAGAGGTGTACCTAAATAAATACTCAGAGAGTGTAAAAGGTTTACGAAATTTGATACACAGAATACAAAATATTTTAACGGTAAGTAGAGGTTAGGTATCTATAGGTATCGAGGATTAGCTCAACACCACCGATATTCCCAGGCCGCGCCGTCAATAACAACAAACATAGAGGCGATATCCATTCACAAAACCTATTATGTTAATTTAAAACACATCAGAGGCAAGATAACATCGGCTCGTTCACACCACACCTCCCGAAACAATAGTTAATAAGATGATTTATATCGATCCGAGATAGTGACTTCGACACGTCTAACATCGCTTTAGCATAATCTCGATTTCGGATCGAGTGCTATATCGATTTGTACAGATGTTCCAAGCGACGCCCGGTGGAGGCGTTGCCGGTGCCTTAACAGCTAATAAGTTTCGTACAGGTACGGGCGAGCAACACGCAAATCATCCCGATCGAAAAATAATGCCGGGGTTCACAAACTCTGTGAGCGGGTGTGCGAGGCATGGGAGCATCGACTTTTATACGTGTTAAGATTAAATGATAACTAATTTAAAACATTTTATGCGTTGAGATTATTGTCGATCTTTTATTTGTGCGTATTCAAGGGAAGCAAGATCTAAAGAATTAGTTAATTATTTATTTTTTACTTAACCGATTACAACTTTTAAAACTAACACCTAGGTTTTTAATACTATTTTAAGTTGTTTTTTTTAAATTAGGTATATATTGTCAGAATCTATAGTCATTTATGTAGAATAATTTGATACAAGTCATTTGAAACAAACCTCGTAGATATTTGTCTCAACTTAATTTTTATTTGACTTAGGTAGGTATATTGGTTATATCCCCCTGATATTAAAGTCTTGACGTCATAGAGCCCTTATGACATACGGAACGCAAAGACAAAGACAACGATAAGATATTTTAGCAAAGTCTAATGAGTAGGTAGTATAGTTCAGCTTCGCGATTCGCTGAAACCGTGAAGCCTGAAGTTGAAATGGTAATGGCTGGGGTACATAGTTCGAAGAACTGATGGTTGTTTGGGTCCCATGCTGCTGAAGTAGTGACCCTGCACCGGAAAGCCCTGTGTTGGCTTACCCTCTACTAGGTCATAGCAGACGAGTCAGAAGGAGCCGCTGGATATAGGCGGTGCAATACCGAGGCCTGTGGAACTTTTTGAAAAAGAAGAAGAAGAATGATTAGTTTGGCAATAACGAAGGCACCGATGAAAAAATACTTACTTAATCCCCAAACATTATAAGGTTCCCGTAAGCAGTTGGATAAAAAGGACATGCACAAATAGAAAATTTCAAGATATTGTTTTGTTTGTGCCAAACAACAAAAGTGCGGTTAACTCTATTAAGAAAGGAAGACTCTATTAAGGCTTTTGTTTCTTTGATAATAGCTCTAATTAAACTTAACGTAAAAGCAATCTAAAATGAGATGGAGCAACGTAGATTTTTCTGCCCTCCTAGCCACTTAATGAAGAAAATCAAAGTACAATGACAATAATTCATTAATTACGATCGTATCGGGATTGCAGAAACGCGTTACGATCGAGCTAGGCAGAGCGACGTTACCGCCCAGAATGTGGCAATTAATTCGGTAAGAGTTGGTTATTCGGACGCAGCATGACAAGGAGGTTTGGATCGCCCTGTATCCGAGTTATTATAGAATAATGAAAGGTGCGCCGCCCGCTGGGCGCTACAATTGGTCTGCTTAGCGGCGGGGAAGCCCGTTTAGCTATTTTAATTTTTAGTTTGTCTACTAACGGAGCCGTTTCGTAAGCCAGTATCGGGCAATCAGAGATCCCCGGTACCTACAGCTGTTTAATTGTTGATTGCCGTTTGCGGTGGATTTGATTCGGGATTAGATCATGAGTCAGATCGTCAAGCGCGGTGCGTAGCTATGCGATGGACGTGCTATGGAATTTCTTTACTAGATTTTTTTTTAAAGTTTACAAAGGTCCGGTATGTAAGGCTGAAATCTATAGACCACACTCCCACTCTGCTCAGGCTCATACAGACAGAGATAAAACGAGACAGATTTATGTCAGAGCATATTTTTATCTTGTTTTAACTCTTATCTTGAGTCCGAGCTAAGTCAGAGCACGCGCTATAGAGTTCAGCATAAGACTTCAGCGGTACCTACTATACGGTTCTTCCCTGTTCCGAAAAGCACGTTGAGCCATCGGTCTCGGTTATCATTAAGTACTTAATCGTTTATTAAAATTTTTGAAAATTAAACGCCTAAAGCCCTTAAGGCGCCAAAATGGCGTTAATTAAGTTGGTCCAATAAAATTTTACAGCAGTCTCTCCAGTGTTAATCATAGATTAATAATAGAGCTCAGTGTTTATTCTACCGAGTGAGCTGAGTGACAAGGTGAATACGGAAATACGTGTAAAAAAATCACCGCATTCTATCCTAAGAAAACTCTTAGGTACCAGTAATGAGCAAAATCTCAGCAATGAGGAATACTATACACAAAAAGAGAAAAAAAAGTGAACTTCTTCATTGAACGCAGACGAATATTCAAAGGGCCGGTACATTTCCAACTAGATGATGCCCGCGACTTCGTCCGCGTGGATTAAGGTTTTTTGATTCCCGCAGGAACTCTTTAGTTTTCAGGGATAAAATGTAGCCTATGTTTTAATCCCGGGTATGAGCTATCTCCATTGCAAATTTTAGCCAAATCGGTTCATTCATTGTGGCGAGAAGGAGTAACAAACATACACACACACACACACACACATACACATACAAACTTTCACCTTTAAAGATATAACTGCATGCCCATAAACGACCACTTGGACGACGTATAGATATTTTGTGTATTTTTGTAAATATAATTAGTAGCAGTTTAATTTATTTAAGTTATATATTTTTTCTTAGAAGCAATTACACTCAATATTTAGAAGCGAATTATAAAGAAAAGGATTATTAAATAAAAAAATAACGGAACGTTATCAGGGCCGTCTTCGCCGGACATTAAGCATACGCACAACGCAAGGGGTTACTAAGTATGAAGGTAGGTGCGAGCGGCGACGCGTGAAGATGGTGCGATAGTTAACCGCCCGGCCACATGACGCACCCCTGCGATACACTCAGCGATTGTAAATGGATTTTTTGCCACATAAGCTGATTAACTAATGATTATTTGTTGGCAATTAGGTTAGTAGTCAGTCTCCTGTGAGAATTATTAAGTTAATAGGCCAGATGGAAGCCCGCAAGGCTGAAAAAAAATTTTTACTATTTTTAATTTTCTAGGCTTACACATTCCTACCTTGTTGTTCCTTGCCTGTACATCTGCTTAACTAATAAATAGGGAAACTATGCGTAAGTTTCTTTAAAAAGCAGTGCATTTTTATATTTTCTTAAGGAAAATATTAATAGATTTTCGTGGTTTATTTTCAATAGATTTTGCTAGTTTTTTTAACCCGATTAAATCTAAGAATAAATTAGAATCAAAGAGGATAACTTTGAACTAATTGCAGTAAGAAAAACCGATAGTTCTTGCGGTCTCAAGGCGCTGAAATGACGGTCTCGTAATGTTGGCAGTTGGGAATTTTCATCCGATTTTCATCAGTAGATAGAAGGAACCTGCGAGACGGTCTAGCTGTTTAGTTCATAAGGTTTTATACAAATGCGACATTAATCTGTCTTCACGGTTCAATCGCTGAATGAATTTTGAAGTAATTTTATTGGTATAGAGATAGCTTGCATTCTGATGACTGACATTGTATTTAGTCAATTTTTATCCAGATAAATTAAAGGTCTATATCTCATGAACCGTAATAGGAAGAAACCGCCGCTATAACAACAAATAATGAAAAAAAAATTAAAATTAAAGGGGAGTCCCCGTACAAGAGACGTACAAGAGACGTGAATCGCTGTTACGATGGTTCGGAACCCTTTGTGTGCGAGTCCTACTCGCACTTGGCCGGTTTTTGAAACGCAAGCAATACATATATGTTTTAATTATGTTATAAAACATGATTTTGATACGCGGACATTCACGAAGTCGCTCCGCTTTTCAAGCCAAATCGTTTGAATAAAACACTAATAAACCTTGTAACGGAGCGTAAAATGCGTTACGTCACACAATCGACAACACACTTAAGCGATTTCACGAATAGGAAACGTAAACGGGCATCGATCAAGGTGAGCTTTAATCAATGAAGTTATGTCGGTCTCTTTGCGGGTTAACTAACCGAAGCGGCGATGGCAGAGCTACGAACTACCAGAGGCGACAATATTTATTTTATAAGCCATCACCATCCACCATCATCATTATTTTCTCTTCTCAACACATCTCCGAACCATTATGCTGGACACGGGATTCCTCTCAGAATGAAAAGGGTTTAAGCCATTGTTCACCTTTGAGAACATTATGGAGAACTCTCAGCCATGCAGATTTCCTCACGAGACCTTTCTACAAACTCCTTTTCTTACAAACAAGTGATATTTTGATTGTGTGCCTGGAATTCGTACCATCCATCTCTCGAAAAGAAGGCTGGTTAACATCGTTTTAGAAAACAGTAGGTGGGTAGGCTAGGTAGTAATACCTAGTAATGGCTCTAATGAACAAGAAAATCCAATGATATTTTTGGAATGGAAACTGTTGCGAATTGCGTGCGAATTCAGCACACTACTTTTTTATTTAGAAAAAAAATGGTGTTAATCGCAAACTTTCCTTGAAAATCCCTTGTTGATAATATTATAATCCATTTGTCATTGCGCGAGTAATTTTTGTATGATGTCATACTATGTCAGCTGTTTAATTTGCATAATTTTAACATCAGCTAAACCCTTACTTACAAGGCAGGTGACCATGCGTAGACTAATTATTATATTTTATTGTAATAAAAGTATAGTAGGTACATGTTAGCATTACCAGAATTAGTTATATATTAATTAGAATCATTGTCCCGTGGTAATGCTAACATGTACCATGTTAGCATTACCACGGGACAATGATTCTTTAAACATGCCTACCAACTCGTAAAATTGCTCTATTACAAAAGTATTAGGAAATTCAGAGCTGCAACATGATTTAAATATTAAAATAAAATTATCAATACCCATAATGTTGTACCGGAATTTGGAAATTATAATATCTACAAACTCTTTAGAGATCTATGAGCCATTGCGTCGTTTACAACTGACAAGTGGTAAGTCAGAAATATGGTTTTTTGGTTTTAAT
The DNA here is from genome assembly GCA_933228805.2 of Hipparchia semele. Classification (NCBI taxonomy): domain Eukaryota; kingdom Metazoa; phylum Arthropoda; class Insecta; order Lepidoptera; family Nymphalidae; genus Hipparchia; species Hipparchia semele. The sequence goes on from OW121714.1 coordinate 11,508,024, forward strand.
GGATTTCTAATATTCAAAATACAAAAGTGACTGTCATTTTCAAAATAGTTTTAGCGCTGGTATCATAGTTCAAGGTGCTGGAGTGCCACCCCCGCACCGGAAAGTGCAATATTGGCAGACCCCCGATTAGTTGGAACGACGACATCAAACGAGTCGCCGTTGGATTCAGGTGGTGCAAGACCGAGACCTGTAGAAGTTCATGCAAAAGACTTTGTCCAACAATGGGCGTCTATCGGTTAATAAAGAAGAAGATGGGTTTAGTCAGTGTGTCGATACTCGATTCTCGAAAAATGATTGCATCAGTGTAACGATCGCTAGGACTTCTGATTGGCTGGTACCCTCTCGCTATTAGTTCAAATGCATTGATGCAGCAAAGACGCCATAAATTCAGCCAATCAGAGGCTATTACGATCGTTACACTGGTGCAATCATTTTTAGGGAATCGACACACTGAATAAACCCATCTTCACAGTTATTCACACGTACATTTTTTCAGTGATACCTTGTAATAGTTTCTTAGCTCTAAGTCGCGCCGCAACGAGTCTCGTCCCGCGAGTTTGTTGCTGAGTCAGCATCTCCTCTTTAACTCTTTCCAGCGATTGTTCTGCCCGGCATTGTCATGTCATACCTCCCCCCCCTTCCCGCACCCCGCTTCCCCGCAGGTTAATTACTTTTCATTAGACAATCAACGAGTGTTGTTCGGAATTGCTCATTGTGAAATGTATCCAGGTTCGCATGTGTTAGATAATTCGAATGCATTGCAATCATTCATTAGAGTCTTATGTATATCGATTATCGATACCGGATATGTTAATTAGCGAAGCGTATTCAAATTCGAATTCTATGAATTCAATTTGAAAATATCTCACTATTGCAGTTAGAAAATTTCGTTTCATGAGTTATTAATTAACTATTATTAAATATTTTAATGAATAATTATTTCCTCATTTGTAAGCGTTTGGATGATTCTGATGCTGAGATTTATAGAGCGTGCTCTGACTCAGCTCAGGCTTAAGGTAGAGGTTAAAACGAGACACAAATATGCTCTGACATAATTCTGTCTCGTTTTAACTCTTTCTTGAGTCTGAGTTGGGTGAGAGTGCGGTCTATAGATTTCTGCCCGAATCTAAGATGTGTCTGAACTTTTTAAATCTATACTGAGTAACGCATGTTAATCTCTAGGAACTTGTTTTTGTTAGTAAAATATGTTCAGGATTGTATACTTACCAGGGAAGGGCGATAAAACTGCAACACAGTGTTTCACTAATGTAGCTTTATCAATAGTTAGTTTGAGAAAATGCTTATTTTTTCCATAATATTTACGATGAATTTAAAATACTTATAATTATTTTCCAGTAAAAAAAAATATTTTAAACTATACACATGGAAAAAATTAAGTCAATCCATTGTTCCATTGAAGGACAAACCCAAACATACTTCCGTATTTATAATATTAGGGATACTAATCACCTTTTGGATTTCCAATAAAGTAGTATCATCATCATTCTGAACCAGTGGTAGATTCTCGACTTGTCATAAGAGCCACAAGTTGGCCTACATGAAATAAATAATTTTGAGTTTGAGTTAAGTAGGTAGTGATAAGTAAGTAAGGTAAGTAATGAGTTGGTGGGTTGCTGACGATGATAGATTGCTGACGCTGAAGATGCTGATGATTCTTCTTATACTAATGTATACCTACATTAAAAAAAAATGTAACGTGAATGAGTAATGTACGTAAGTGATGTAAATCAATAAGAGAAGCAATACTTCTTCTCCACATATGAATTGCAATAGTTCATTGCTGTACGGAACATTTATCATAAGTTCATAGCGCAAATACATTACCCAACTAATGTGTAGGCGATGTAATTACTCAATCCGACACAGCAGTGTGTGTAGCTAATATTTTAGCCTGTGACAGCCAAATATAAATGGTGGTGTGGATTTACAGCTGATACCGTGAGCTATTGCATCTCGGCGCTTTCGTCGATAGGGATACTACGGTGTATTCGGATACTAAGTTAAAATTCGTCGTTTATTTCGTTTCTTACATGGTAATAAGTGATACATGCTGTGGAGACCTCCTAGTATGCTTACTAGGAGGTTTGATGCTCAAATACCTGTCATTAGGTGTACATTATAACCCAGAAGTTGGACAATTCACTTAGGGCAGCCTGGGAACTAAACAGGAAAGAAACATCCGGTTCGAAGGACCACTTTTTATTTATGATATTTTGTTCGTTTTGAAAATAAAAGATGCACTTGAACTGAGTTTTTATTAATATTTTAACTTATTGAAAGCACAATGTCAATGTAATGTAATCATGGCCGCTGTTGCAAGGAAAAGGGCAGAAGCCGTGATTACATTACATTTACATTGTGCTTTCAATAAGTTAAAATATTAATAAAAACTCAGTTCAAGTGCATCTTTTATTTTCAAAACGAACAAAATATCATACAGAAGGCCTCGGATACTGGGTTAGAACTTAGAAGTTTGGCAAGTTTGGAAAGATTAACAAACATACACACACATATAAACTTTTGCCTTTATAATATTAGTGTGATTATTGAAATTCTTATCAATGTACCTACCCTTAACTAGAATAGAATTGGTTGGAACGGCATTAAGAACCAGTGGTAGATTCATTTGACGATTCGAAAGCACTTTGTAAAATTTATTTAAATAAAAAAATATTCTATTCTATTCTAATCTATACTAATATTATAAAGCTGAAGAGTTTGTCTGTTTGAACGCGCTAATCTCAGGAACTACTGGTTCGAATTGAAAAATTTTTTTTGTGTTGGATAGTCCATTCATCGAGGAAGGCTTTAGGCTATATAACGTCACGCTGATCATAATAACAGAAATTGACGCGGACGAAGTCGCAGGCAACAGCTAGTTAAAGTATAAAAATTGAACACCACGTTAGACGCACCAATATAGAACAGCGACCGCCCGATTGGCGGCTGCTTTATGACAACAAGCGTTTCATGCCTACCCGCAGTTTGTGGCCTTCTTGACCCCGGTCATAACAATTAATTAAAATACAATGTAGCTGGCTGCAAGCACTAAACGAACCCGACCTGTGAGTTATAGACCATAGAGATGCAGACCACAATCCACATACATTGGACGTTAAAAGAGCACCCTCCACTCAGCCAAACGAAGAATAGAGCTGATAGAGGAGAATTTCTTGCTAAATTTCCAATAGTTTTTTTACCTTTCTACGTTCTTCATGCACCCGAACAAGTTAGCTATCCGATAAACCAGACACTTATGATAAACTAGATGTTGCCCGCGATTTCGTCCGCGTAGATTAAGGTTTTTAATTCCCGCGGGAAATCTTTAATTTTCCGGGATAAAATGTAACCTATGTGTTAATCCTGGGTATGAGCTATCTCCATCCCAAATTTCAGCCTAATCGGTTCATTCGTTATAGTGTGATGGAGTATAAACTCACACATACAATCTTTCACCTTTATAATATTAGTGTAATATATTGATATTATTGTCTGGCAGAGTCAAAGCAAATAGTAGAGAACCACGGCCAAATTACTACATGGCAAAAAGGTCGACTTATCCTACTGTTATTTCGCAGATAGGGAAACTAATCTCAACTAGGAAAAGCTTCATATTTAGACAACTTTTGTAATAGCTGTTACAGCTGACTAATTGATGGTAAAAAATAAAGAAATTCTACTACAGTGATAAGCTTCACCGTTGCCCACTTCATTTATACTAAGTTTATACATGCCCCTAATAAAAAATAAATTACCAGCTAGATCTGTAAATGAATACGATTAGCAGCATCTATTACGCGTAACTGTTAACTAGTCTGTCTTCATCGTTTTTTTAATGAGCCGTTTCGTGGGACATCATCACCTCTAGGATGTGGCACCTCTCTAGCCCCGCCACTACGAAACCCGACCGTCAAAATGTCAAGACAGCGAAAAATATAGACCCCTTAAACGGGGTAAAACCACACGGGGCCGGAAAATGCAAATGGCTCACCATATTTTGTCAGCGTAAAACTTAATTTAAATGAACCTATTTGGTGTAACTTCAATGGGTTTTTGAGCTTCATTGCAAATTACGTAAATAATAAAGCGAAAATACCTTTTTATCGTCTATGGTTTTATGGATCCAGTTTTCTGCTAGTAAATATATTTTTTTTATTCGATGACAAGGTAGTCCTTGACTGCAGTCTCGCCTGATGGTAAGTGACGATGCAGTGTAAGAGGGTAGCGGGCTAACTTGTAAGGGGTTTGGCAGTGCACCCGTACCCCTAAACGGTTTCTACACGCCATCGTGCCGGAATGCTAAATCGCGGCTCGTCTTTGACGGTAGGGAGGTAACTAGCCACGGCCAAAGCCTCCCACCAGACCAATTTAATTTGTGACTTTTATTTATGGAAAAATGTTGAGGCCTTTGGTAAACCTTTAATGTAAATAAGTTAGAATAGGAATTCAAACTAATAAATTATTTAACTAGTGCGTATAAAAAAATGCGAAAGCATTTATAGTAGGGGAAAGGGTTTTGTTGTAGGAAAATGTATGGAATTACTTGTAAAGTCTACATTTTAATAGTAAAAGTGCAGTCTAGTGTAAACCCGTGATAACTCAACATGTTAAAAATATTCGTACATACACATTGCTATCATAGCGATATGCAAGAATGCTCTTGATGCGTGTATTTGACGTGTGCCCATACATTTTTCATTGGAATTGAAAAATGCTTATGTTAGCATAAATTTATATATAAACATCGGCCACCTGAAAGTAATTCTACAGAAGCAACATTTGTATCAAAATAATTTAAACGTAAAAATTCTTTTTACAAAACCGACTTCAAACGCCACTACAAAGTAGGTATATCAATTGTGCCTATAAAATTTGAAGAGTTCAATCGATTTCTCCAGGATCCCATCATCAGATCCTGACCTGATGACAATGGGACCACCTGGAAAGTATACCCTTTCAAACAAAAAAGAATTTTCCAAGCGTGCTTAAGCGGTCCAAGCATCTTCGAATAATCGGGGAGCATACTCAAAAAAAAAAAAAAAAGATTCCGACTTCAATAATAATTGAATTATCGCATTCCAAAAAATGAACTCTTCTTTACTTTGGAAAAGTAGACGTAGATCTGCCAAAAGTATGTCATAATATAACATCGTTATAAATACATATAGGATATACTTACGTATTAAATTTGTATTGGAACGCATAAAGGCCTTTATTAATTCCCCACTTCTCCGCGTCTATAATAATTTCACGAGCATTTGGCGTCGGGAGCGAGTCAGCGTTATCAGCAACAACAATGAGTTTCTGACTGGCTGGCCATCTTCAAACGTAATTCGCATTTTTCACGGCTGCGGCGGCGCGGGGGGACGAGGGGGGCACCCCTCGGCGTCCACCAGTGGCTTCACGCTGGCGAATGGAAAATGGAATAGTATTAAAAAATATATCTATATTGTTTACAGATATCTACCAGCCTACCAGCTACCTACCCAAAAACGTAAGAAGATCATAATTTCATAATACACCATAATGGCTCAATGCAAATTGGTAGACTTCACACACCTTTACCTAGTAACATTATGGAGAACTTTCAAGTGTGCAGGTTTCCTCATGATGAAGGAAAATCCTTCACCGTTGAAGCATGTGATATTAATTTCTTAAACACACATTATCTCCGAAAATCGAGAGGTTTGTGCTCGGGATTGAACCGTAACTCCCCGAATAAGAGATGGTCCTAAGACTGAACTAAGTAAGACTAGATGGTAAGTAGTAGATAATCCATTAGGCGGTCAGGTCACAGCCAGCTAGTTCTTCCACGATATTACAAGCGCGTATATGTATTATGCGGCCAGCTACGCAATAGACTACACACACGTCTCCTCTACAAAGATCTATTCAGTCGCCAGACGATATTTGTATCCCAATATCTAAAATAGAAAGTTCAAAAATTTATAATCTCAAATAATAATTATTATAATACACACATACCTACTCGTATTTGATCACATATAGAGCTTGAGAAACTGTGGAGATGTAGTCTACGTGATAGCTATCGGTCATCTGTTGGTACATTATTTTTCAGATTTACAAAAAATATATTCAACAATATTTATATATTATGTATATAAAAGCGAGTAGGAGTTATTAGCAATAATGTGTAGTTTATTGAAATCAGTAAACGGACGCAAGCCTTTACAATACTACAAATTAGATAGTACATGCAAAATATAAAGATAAAAGTCTGAACCAAATATTAAAGTGCGGTCTGAGTGCGTGTATACCTAAAATGAACAAGCAGTCTGTTCCTATATACAGGGTCTTAATCTGTTTTTCTTTGTAAATCAAGGTCCTATTTAAAGAGAGATGAAATGGAAACAGACAAAGTCGGCAACTGTATATTCTTCTATACCCACTAATATCTTTTTAATAGGTACAAGACCACTGACATATTAGCAACTGTAGTATAGGTATTTCCAAAACAGAAGCCCCATGGCACACGTGCCTTGTAGTAGGGCTCCTGAAAAACTGTTACAAACTATATAAATACTAGACGATGCCCGCGACTTCGTCCGCATGGATCAAGGTTTTTCATTTCCCATGGGAACTCTGTAATTTTCCGTAATATGTTTTAATCCTGGGTATGAGCTATCTCCGTTCCAAGTTTCAGCCAAATCGGTTCATTCGTTGTGGCGTGAAGGAGTAACAAACATACACACACACATACACATACAAACTTTCGCCTTTATAATATTATAGTGTGAAAACAGGTGGAAACTAGGTGGACAGACGACATCAAGCGAGTCGCAGGGAGCCGCTGGATTCAGGCGGCGCAAGACCGAGGCTTGTGGAGGTCCATGTAGGAGACTTATGTCCAGCAGTGGACGTCCATTAGTTGAAGAAGAAGAAGAAGAAGAAGAAGTGTGAAAACACTAAGTTTTTTGAATTAAATCGAGGCGAGTTTCATGCATCGGTTCAGCATATACTGGCGGATTGGTAGGCTCGGTTCCACGTGCCCGGTCGGTCGTTAATTGACTTTCGGGCGAGTGTTTCGCCCAGTCATCGTTCTAGTTTTATATTTTTGGCGCCTATTTCCAACCTAACAGCCCTCTATATTTTTTACATGGCAGATCAATTATGATTTCGAATTGGTTTGATGAATCTGAATAAAATTCCATTGCTGTTGTTTAATTGGCTTGTTGGCTGTTCGAAAAATAGTTTAATCAATACAATGGGCGAAGGTTTTGTTGTTAACTCAGTTACAATCGAGAGTTGTTATGTTTCATGTCAAATTAGATGGTATGGAACTTATTGGTATGAGATTATCTTAATTATCTTATTCAAGATTATAGACGATTTTGACTTTGTTAACTAGTCTAAGGGTTCATTGGACATTGATTGGACAGCATACTTAGAATTCTTTTTTATTTTCTTCCCTTTATACCAACTTACCAGTTCATTTCTACCACGTAGATAGGTACAAGCTGTGGAATCAGCTTCCGCCTGATATGTTGCTTCAAAATACTATATTGGTTTGTTCGTGAAACGAATAGTAAACACCCTTATAAGACGCACGTTTCGCCCCGACACCGGAGCATCCTCAGGAGATGTCGACTTTACAATGCTGTTTTGTCTAGTACTTACTAGACAATACAGTACGATTTTCTACTACGAGAGTAGTAGAAAAGTCTCGTGTGCTGTTGCATGTGAGTGGTGTTGGCATTGCTTGCTTGGGAACTTTGCTTTATTGCTTGGTTGGGGAGGTAAGCGGTGCTTAGCTTATAATTGCATGTTTGACCATACAGATTTTTTCTGTTGGCGGATTATAGCAAAATAATTCTAACATTTTTTTGTTAATAGGATAAAACAATAATAATAAGTTACACTAAAGCTAAATCCATTACCCACCGGCATTTTGCATCAGGCATTAGTAACTTTTCAAGTTTACTTTAACTGGCGTAAATCTGTCACTGACAATTTTCATTTGAAATCGAATGAGATGGCGATGAATTGAGATAAATGATGAAAGGCATTCGTAATGAGAAAAAGGGCGATGAATTTATCTATACCTTTTCCATCCATATTTTTTTTATACCTATGAAGTAGGTATTTCGTAAGGCTTTTATTGAGAAAGTGCAATTTTATATCGCATGGTTGTAAAACACTAATTAGACATGCGTTCCGGGCATGCGTGCACGCATTCTCGTTACAAAAATAATAATCATTTCGATGCAAATAGCTTGAAATTACGCAAAATTTTCGCTTTCCATTTGGCGATGGGAATCGTGTAATTGTCCTGCCTTTTGTCGTAAATATAAAACTGTCGCTTTTGTCTGTCTGTCGTTCACTTTTTCATGCAGGAGCTAGGGTAACTATGGGCAAGTGAGGTTGACTTTTTATCACTGAAGTTCGCCTGAACTCTTTTCCTTCTACTTTGGCAATGCATAGGCCTCTAGCTTGTTCCACAATACATGCATATTGGCTGTTGGTGATGATGATGACGTATTACACAGCTTTTTCTTCTTCTTTATCTACTGATAGACGTCCACTGCTAGACTTAGGTATCTTGCATAGACTTCCACATCTGTCTTGTACCGCATGGCTCCTGTCACACACCTACGTTGTCTTATTGTTTGACCTATTGTTGTCGCACGTCTAAAGGTAGATTGGCAGAAAATGCTATAGCATTAAGTCCACCATTTGTACTATTTTTGTGCAATAAAGAGAATTAAAAAAAAAATCGAATCATCCAAAATCCGTACAGCCGAACCCCCGGACGACAGCTTGTTAACATTATCGAAATAAAAGTATGAATTTATGCAAATTAGGAATTGATAAAACGCAAAAAAAGCTAGCGTTGCGTCCTGCGTGGGCCAACACTAAGATGTCGGTGCAAGTCGGATAGGGGGGCGATAGGCGATGCGATGCAATCCAGATAAAGCGACGGCCACGGTTCGCGAGAAACTTACAAGGCTCTGCGACTGAATGAAGCCTGGGCCCCAAGTCTGCTATTTTACATGTCATTGTCATTGATCCGTAATACAATTACAATACAATTATCATTGGTCCAAAATTTCGTAGTCTACTAAATTCACAATGGTCGTTCGATTTCTTATAATTAGATTGTAATTTAATGATACCTCGGTATTGGAATTAGCTTAAAAAGCATTTCCCGAAATGAGTTTCAAAAAAAACTACATATTAAAAACGTTTATTTAAGCTAGATTTAAAGCTAGATGTGTCAGTGGCAAACCATCGGTAAACAATTGTGACGCCATTGAATTAGTAGACTACCAAAATTGCTAAAAGTAGCAATTGGGATGTCATTGATAGGCAATGTAACTACAATTGCAATAGCAGACTTGGGCCCCTGGTCACGCGATCCGCGTCACTGGCACCGTGATGAACAGAGGCTTACTTCTCAGGTACCAAGTGGAACGGGGTGAGTTAATTTTGTCAAATAAATTCGAGGGAAATAGACTCACTATATTTTGTGCATGATTTTTACTACGAGCGGAGCGAGCTCCGTACGCACGCAGAGGAAAACTTCATACAAGCATTTTCATCAGAGAACACTTTTAGACATAGTCTAGTAGAAAAGACTAAACGAGCCTAAAGAGTTCAAAAGAGTCTCAATGAGAGCAGTAGAAGTGGCGTTGAGGCAAAAGTCAAAACTCTCAAAGGGCTCATGACCATTTTGGAGTGGAAACCCCGTTTAGCAACTTTTAGGACGGACTTATGAGAAAGTATACAACTCTGATGCTCGAGACACGAACTGCATCTACCGCTGACATCAGTCACTCCGTGATGACCATAGCTGCTCTTTCAAGAGTTTTAATAAGAAGAAGAACATTCAGGATTATCGAAAAACATACAAAAACAATATAGAGCAGAATATTGATACTCTTTCCCAGGATTTATTGTACGTATTTTAGGATTATTCAAACAATCCCTTAGATCTGCAAGTTGAAGTACCTACCTACCTACAATAAACTTAATAAAAAATTTGCGCTCTATTTTTTATACCTAGTTTTTTATGAGTTAACGATATGAAGACAAAACTGCAAATACTCGTACAAGACAGTAAAAAGAATATTAATAAAAATATCAACATTCTTGTGTTTTTGTACAGTCGGCACGATTCCATTGAAGCTCAACGCGTTTTTGCCGCGATTTTCGTATCGAGTGAGCCGTCAAAGGGTTTATCTATTTACGATATCACACCTTCAGTGAGTATGGTGGAAGCATTATTTCATTTTCCCATAATTAGGCTGCGAGTATGAAGCAACACGCGAATTCATTAGCGTACGAGCGTACGGACGAACGTCGCAGGGCGCGAGGCAGACGATGCAATCGCTCAAATGTAGCGATGGCAAAAAAATCAAGCTTCTTCTTTAATCACCGATAGATGTCCATTGCTGGATAAAGGTTTCTTGCATGGACGGCCTCGGTCTTGAGCCGCCTGTATAAAGCAGCTTCCTGCGACTTGCCTGATGGGATGTCAGTCAATAACACTGCACATTCCAGCCCCCACCGACCAGTAGCTCTTCGAACTTGAAAATAATTAAATTTCAAAATGACGATATTGTGCTGTAATTATTTTTATCACAAAATGATCTTAAACTTAATTTATATGTTAGAGGAATCTTAAATTTAACTTAATATTAAAGGAAGGAACTTCTTAAAAATTGTAAAGAACATGTATGAGGAACAAAAATCAAAAATCACTTAGGTACGTGTCTAGACTCTTGAACTTACCGATCTAATACTGTAATTATAATCGAAAACTGCTAACCATACAGCTACCTATTTAATATTAAAACTAAAATTACGTTTTAAAAATATTCTTTAAAGATAAATTAGAATCACCCTTACTAATATAAAATTGCGAAAGTGTGTTTGTTTGTTAATTTTAGCTTTTTTTGGTTTGTCCTTCAATCGAAACCGAAATCGAATCAACGAAGTAACTTTTTGAACGAGCGAAGCGAGTTCTCTGAGTCAACTAATGCGCTTGCCTACTAGACAGAGAAGTGTGTACGTCCAAATGTCTGTCAGAGCCCTATAACTTCAGAATTACTGAATATTAGAACGTGAAACTTGGTTGAAAATTCAGTTATATCCTGTACTTGAACAACAAATACTAAAATTAGATAAATGTTATAAAGAAACGAATTTATTTAATTTTAAATGCTAATAGCTTCACAATAATGCTAATAGATGGCGCTGTGTCAGTAAAACAGTTTTATGTCAACTATTATTTGTTTTATTGCGTCTAATGTTAAAAGTTAATTATTACAATATATAATTAAAACTTTTGGGAATTATGGGATATCGTGAGGTCTCAGTTCGGGGCGAACCACTAGTTCTATACAGGGCGTCCCACGGCTATGCCACATGGAGGGGAAGTACCTTAAATATTGTAGATGGAACATTTTACTGAAAGAAGACTTCATTTTAATTTAAAAAACAATTTAAACTGCATTCATAGATTTTTAAATAATTGCCTGGTTGAACCGGGACTCGAACCCGCTATACGAGAAAAAAAATTAACCTGTATCTTTATCATACCGATCGGAAGGCTTCATCGTAAGGATTATTTTTTGTTAAATAACATAGCATGAGAAATAAAAGGAAGACCATGAATTTTAGCCTTTGATGTAAAATTTTGTTCAGAAAAATGAAAAGCTGACATTGGCGTATCGACATACAACTGACATGCACTATTACTAATGAGTACCCACTTGAGAAGTACGCATCATTTCCCGATCCTTACTATCCTTACTAATCCTTACTTATATGACCTATAAATGCGAAAGTGTTTTTGTTTGTTGATTTATTGGTTTGTCCTTCAATCCCGCTGCAATTCGTAGTTCTGTTGCTTTTCATTTTTCTGAACAAAATTTTACATCAAAGGCTAAAATTCATGGTCTTCCTTTTATTTCTCATGCTATGTTATTTAACAAAAAATAATCCTTACGATGAAGTCTTCCGATCGGTATGATAAAGATACAGGTTAATTTTTTTTCTCGTATAGCGGGTTCGAGTCCCGGTTCAACCAGGCAATTATTTAAAAATCTATGAATGCAGTTTAAATTGTTTTTTAAATTAAAATGAAGTCTTCTTTCAGTAAAATGTTCCATCTACAATATTTAAGGTACTTCCCCTCCATGTGGCATAGCCGTGGGACACCCTGTATAGTTAAGAAACTGTGGAGTAATAAAGGCTTTTTATCTATATGGGTTTTATGTGCCTCTAATAAAAACTTATAATTATTATTTCGGTAAAACAAAGGATTCCTGTGGGCAAAATCGCGGACATAAGGTAGTAATTTAAATTAAAATAAAAGAAAATCTAAGACAGTTTTTGCTAACCATACGAATACATAGCAAAAACGTTGGCAAGTCGCGATGTTATCAAGCGCACACGTAACTAAGTTTCATGATTAATTAAAAAATATAATAAATATAATTAGCTGTCAGCGTATCGGAATCCTGCCATGCCTCCAATCATTTCTTAATAAGTACCAATATGCATTTTATATCCATTTGTGATGTGCCAATTTCATTTTGCCGTAACAAAAATAAGTGATGAATCTTATGTATTTTCAGCTAAAGACTAAAATAGAACGGGTTGAACCGCAAAATGAATTTTGACAATTCTATTAAGTTTTAAAGATAGCATGCAGGTGACACTGGCCCTTATACAAAGGATGTTATCAAATTAATTGATACTTAATTATTCATATTGATTGTTTTGGAGTAATTGATATTTTTTTAAAGCTTAATTAGTAAGTACGTGTGAAGGTACTTAATGTATATGGGACTATATCTTCTTTTTAATATTATTAAATGGCGTAAAAACAAGTTTGTCTGTAAGTTTGCTACTTACTTTTTAACTAGTAAATTAAACTAAGTATATTTCACTGCAGTCACCATCATGCACGAGGAAGTTTTCTCTAACAGTGATGGTTACGTTACACCTACTAATTTCAAACCGACGAAAAAAAGAAGAGGTTCTCAATTCATCGCGTATGTATATTTTTTTTTTGTTTGTCACATCGAACTTACGATAATGGTGAATTTTACAGTGAAGCTTTTTGAGAGTGAGAAAATTATCTTAGTCATCCTCAGCAGCAACTCAAAAAACGGCTAACTATTGAGCGCAGATCTCTCAATCTCTCTCAGAGAAGGGCCATAGTCCACCACGGGAATTGCTAGACACCCACTAAAATCAAAATACTTTACCATAGCTCTTGAAACAGCTAAAGCACACTTTATTAAAATTTTCATTCATTAGGTAACCAAACTTGCCCATCTCTACAATATTATGAGACAAGATTTTAGATTATATTAGGTGGTCAAATAGTTAGTTGATTGAAGATTTATTTAGCCATCGGTTTATAAAATAAACACTAGTTTTACTCCGAAAAAGTCCCACGTTCGTTGGGAAAATTTTCTATCAATAGAACGTCTACATACAGAAAGTTCGATTCGCAAAAATGTTGATGACGTAAAACGCTCAATAATTAAAATGTTCAATATGCAAAATGTACTCAAAATGTACAAAACACAAAAACGGAAACTTAAGTACCTACTCGTATCAATGAAACAAGGATAGGTAGGAGACAATCTCAAATTATCTTCTTTACCGTGTTGAGCGACAGGTGGTACCAACTAAACGCCATTCGAAAGAATGGAGGCAGATACTCATAGATGCTTTCAAATTTTTTTAAAACCACACGTTTATCTACTAAGCAATGTGGTTACCAAATAAAATAGTCTACCGAAATTAAATAAACAGCCAATTTGAAACAACACGTGGTATATTAACGAGCAGCCTGTGCCGACAACTTGATAAGTTGATAGCTCCTCAAATTGTCTCCAACCACAGACTTGCGTGCTCCACGCTCAGTGCGGTTTTTATATTTTGATATAAAAAATAGTATCAAAAAATAACATTCGTATTTTCGTGACGAAAAGATCAAGTTCAATTTTTTTTTTAATCTTAGATTACGTAGCAATTAAGTTTATTTGTCAAAGTCGCCGTTTCTAGACCAAAGTATGTAGACTTTTCAGCATGCCTCGATCTTGTATCTGTTATCTTGGTTCTGCTACGGAATTCCTGATTCCTTCGTCTACCTATGTAATGCCTAAGTATACGTACATGCATAATAAAGAGACAGGAGACAGGATACCGATCCCGAACAGGAATTGATGGGTTTAACTTACCTACTTATACATCCGTACATTCAAATCTAAATAGATTCTTCTTAACTTTGTTATCTTCTGATATCTCATATTAAGTAATAATAATATGAGATATCAGAAGAACAAAGTTATTTTACAAAGAAAAGTTTTGGTTTGGATAATTCACGGTATCTTACGAAGATAATCTGAAAATAACCTGGTAAGAAGACAGTGCTTGAATTTTTGATCCCGTGCCATTTATTTGAAAAATTTTATGAAACTGATTGAAACAAACTGGTATTCATAGATGGGTATTAGCTAGTGGATAGCTATAACGTTGCGCGAATACTCATACATCTCACTGGTGAATATTCTATCGGACCCTATTTATTAAATACACTTTCAGTGCACGTTATTCATTCGTTAACATTTCTCAACGGTCGTAAATAAAATTCTGCAAGAGTAACTATGTATTTTGATAAGCGCAAATTCAAATTTATGCTCACAGTATGCATTTTAAGCGTGTAAAGGCTGGTTTCAAACAAAAACATGGCGTATGAGCTAATCTCACGTGATCTCTGCGCCTTGTTCAGTTTTTTTAAGGATCTGGTGATGGAATGTACAGTATTGTAATTTATACTTTGGGTTTCGCTTGTAAAATTAAGGTGCATCTATTACTTACAAACAGACAAGCTTTTGAGTATTCCAGTTAAGTTTTTATACTATGGTCTAGGTTACCTACCTAACTAATGAATTGTAACTACATATTTCGGAACTTAACCATGTCAGTTGTAGGTTCTTCGTCCTCCAACCACTTGATGAGAAAACCTAGTGATATTCAACTCTTGTTAAGTTAAACTAGAAAGTAACCAATATCCATGTCACGCAATCAATGAATCAGTGGTGATAAATAATGAATTGCGTGAAGATCTTTTTCTCTATCAATTATGGGGGGCAAAAATTATGATTTATAGCTGATATTAAAAATTCAGCTTCTGTTTGAAACAGGTGAGCTGTAGTCTAAGAGATAAAGGTTAGGATTTATGAATGTTTAAAGCACAAATAAAAATACTAATGATTTTTTTAATGAAACGGACAAACACAAATAAAATCGGTCTTAGTGTTGCCAATGTTACAACAAAGTTTAGTGGTGCCAATTTTGCATGGATTGTTTCATCCGTTTCATGTTGATGGAGAATCGTACATGCAAAATTTTTTGATTAGCTATCTATGAAGATTTGTTTTTTTGACCTTTGCTCCAAGTGACTTGCTCTATCACAGTGCTAAAATTGATGTCACTTACGTTTATTTCAACTTTAAGACCTATTTCACTATTGCCAAGTAGGTAACATTGGCACTGGTTTTTAATTTGGATGGTTTGGGAATTTGATTTTTTGGACAAAAACGTGAAAACGCTACTTTATTCATCGGTTAAACACTACCACGATATTGTGAAGTAGGATATTTTCTTTATATCAATAAAGAGAAGAAATAGTGTAAAATATAGATCTTTTTAAGGCTTTTTAACCGATGATAAGATAGATATTGCACTATTGCCGTACCCATCCCTTACACAAGCTTCCCGCTTATTTGGAGGGGAGAGAAGAATATTAGTAAAGTTCAGCTTGGCTTTTTTTTATTCGATGACAAGATAGTCCTTGACTGCGATCTCACCGGATGGTAAGTGACGATGCGGTCAAAGATGGTAGCAGTCTAACATGGACAGTGTGTATCTATAGCAGTTTTCCCTTATCAAATTGATGTTAAAAAGAAGACATTTTTGCAGATTTTCGTACTAAATACCAATGTACCTAACCTTCCCTGACGTAGTTACCTAAACTATGAAGGAGATGTTATTTAGGTCTTCGATGCAATAACTTCCATATAAATCTTACAGTCGTCTCTCACACCATCAGTAGTACCTACTTTTAATGCAGACCATTCATTATCGCCACGATCCCGATCTCTGTGTGTTCTGATGACGAAACGCGCGACAAATATGATGCATTGGGACGATGGGCGATATCATACCTCTATAGGGAAAAGTAAATCATGTGCCACCCTCCTAAGAATCACTACGCGATTATAAACTCTATATCTTACAGCATAAGGGCGTAAAGTTAAACAATTTGGTGAATCTGTAAGCAAAATATAGTTGTACGGTGTTATCGCAATTATTAGTGCAGGAGAATCAATGAGACCTCATTTGGTGGATTACCTGTCTACTCTCGTGAAATGAGTGATCGGACACTCATTGAGATATATCTCGTGGAAATGATACCTACTTAAATAATGGAAATGGGGTGCTATTGTACCAAACCAATCGGTGTAATGCAAAATACCGGATAAATCGTTAGACTGGTGTTTTATCTTTTAAATGATTCGAGCTTGGAACTATTTCTAATTGATAGATAATGAATTAATGAACAACTAACGTACCTAATAAATCAGCAGGAAAGGTTGACTGGGGACTGGGGTGAGATTAGGTAGAGAATAGCTTTATTATTTTCATAGTGGCGTTTTGTTCTTAGGTCATAATTAAGTACGAGAACGCCGGCTCATTTCTTTAGTTGTAAAAGTATATTCATTCAATCATTTGAAATTTTTTGAATTATTAAGCAGATTAGGTACTATGTGCCGATTTCACCAACGTTTAACCGAGGAATGAATTGGGCGTTCTGACAGTTTTTCTATTGAAAATCTGCCAAAACATCAAAACGTTAGGATAAGACATACTTTCATCATCATCGTCATCAACCTGAATGCATCCACTGTTGGACATAGGCCTCTTTAAATTAGCGTCAACTTTGCCTATTCATAGGTACTTTACATTGCTGAAATCGGCCCTAAGTAATTAAAAAATAATTTTCAACGGTGTAAGTAAAGGTTGCTTTTGGTTTTTAAGATTGACTAAGATATTCTATCGATCTAACAAAAAATCATATTTATCCAAATTGTAGATAGATCTACTGTAACTATCTAACTATAATTTGGATAGAATATATTTTTAACGAAAACAAACTGCTGAAAAGCAAATATTATTATGGTTAGGTAGTACCTAACTAGTACCTGGGTACCTGTTGCTCCAGACGCAGGCTCTAATACACCCGAGATAAAAGGGGTCATGGAACCTTGAAAGGAAATGAGCTCCTGGTAATTAGATACCATGCCCAAAATGGGTGATGAAGTATTCTAATCGGTCACCAGCATTATGGCCGCGATGCGCGATAAGCCGCGTCACACGGAACATAAACGAGCGATTGTGGCCCGCACACGGCGCCTGCGCGCTTTGCATAACAAAGGGCGCAATTTGGAGGAAAAATAGGCGCAATCTCGACTCATCTCGGGAGCTCTCGGCGGCGCTCGGGCGTTATCGGGTGCGCTCGCGCTTACTAATCAGTTCTTGTCGTGCTTTATGTTGATGCTAAATAGCTATAACTCGCGCTATAGGAAATAGAAGTTTTCTTTAATTTAGGGAAATTCATCTGAGGGTGGACATCAAGATTTTATCCCAGTAGTACTAAAGAAAGCTAGCGCAGACCATCTATTTCAAAACTTGGTAAAAAACAGTATATTTTCCTCATGATATTTGGGTGCAATTTGGAAGAAAGAAAAAGCGCGATCTTGACTCATCTCGCGAGCTCTCGGTGGCGTTCGTTCGATCTCAGTTCTTGTCGTGCTTTATGTTGATGCTAAATAGTCGCGCTATAGGTAGATGAACTTGTCTAATAATGTCATTTTTAATTTGAGGAAGCATCAAGATTTTATCCCAGTATTAAAAAAAGCAAACGCAAACCATGATAATTTTAATTTGAGGAAGTCAACTCGAGTATGGACATCGAGATTTTATCCCAACAACTGTTGGGAACTGGGTGCAATTTGGAGGAAAAATAGGCGCGATCTCGACTCATCTCGGGAGCTCTCAACGGCGCGCAACGCCGCACAGTGTTTCGTCACGAACATGCTAGCTGGACAAAAGTCATTGTAGAATTTGCCGAAGTTTTTTACCTGAGCCCCTAACCAATACCCTAATGGTCCCAATTCCAAGTTTTTTTTTGCGCTAATGTCTACCACTAATCAGGCAATTAGGGCAGTATTAAAAAAAGGGTGAGAAAATTACAAATCAGTTGCATTTTTGCGATTACCAAAATAACATTATATGTCAGTGAGTTTAAAGTTTTTGAATCATATTAGTGATGGATCTTCAAGTTAAAGGTATGTACTTTTTAAATATAATTTATATATAAATATACTTTGCCCCAGTTTTTTTTAAATAACTCATTTTTAAAGAATTATGTAAATTTTTTACTATTTTCTGTATTCTTTGGACTAGAAAGTACTTGTACTCGCATGTACCCGGGCTAGAAATTATATATGTGATAGCCACATCAGTTAGCTTTCCACTGATACCCATTTTAGCCTGCGCACTTGAGTACAACTTTATTTTTTTTCTGTTTTTCAGAATACGAATTCTCGGTTTCGAAAATGGAGTTTTTTGATGATTGGCAGAAACATCCCAAAGAGAACCGTAATAGTAGACTTTACGACTTTCTATCAATGAAAAATGATTTTACAAGTATTACGGATGCATCTGAGAGGGAAATTAAAATGAAAATTGGAAGATTATCATCGAAGTAGACAGAAAAATGGGAAAGTTCTGGGAAGCATCGCGATCGCTTCCTTACTAAGAATTCTGAGTGGCTGTCTGGTTATTTTACATTCAAAGTATCCGTCTAATACTCAGCACCATCAAAATCAAAAAGCGCTTCGACTCCTGGGCGTCCATCAAAGGAATTCGATGAAGATAAACCAAAACCAGGATTTGGTAACACGAATGATGGGATGCTCGTCGGTTTTTTGAGAATCCTGAACTAGCTTCAGAAATTACAGGTTTAGATATGAATTTAATTAAGAAATTGGGTACTATCCTTTGAACTTTGGCTTCGGGTTACGATATTAATCTTGAGAAATTCAATTCTTTAACACAGGACACAAAAAAATTGTACTTTAGTTTCTATTCTTGGTATAATATGCCTGTGACCGTGCACAAAATTCTTGTACACAGTGTAGATATTGTGAAAGAAGAAGAGCCGACTTCTACCTATCGGGCAGCTTTCTTAGGAAGCTCAGGAAGCTTGCTATAAAGATTGTAGAAGATTCCGAGAGCACAATACTCGAAAATGCTCACGTATAGCCACGAATTGGAATTTACTTAATACGTTACTAATCACATCTGATTCTGTAATAAATGGTCTTAGAGAAGTTACCAGAAAGCCGACGAGTAAACTTCTTTCTCAGGATTTAGAATTAATAATACCACCCACTGTAAATATAAGGTCTAGTGTAAGTCTTAGTAGTTTTCATCAAAACGTCACTACGTCAGATTATGAGGAAGAAGATTCTTCAGAAAAAGAATTTAGCGACGTAGAATAAATAAAAGTTATAGATATTATTGTACAAATATATTTCTAAGCTGTGTAACCTACTAACTTTATCATTAGTTGTAAATATATTGATTTGGTAAATATTAAGTTAGTTTTATGATCTGCATATTGAGTAAAAAAAAAATGTTAATAGGTAAAGTAATGATGTCCCACTTTAATAAAATTAATAGCTACGTCATTAGTTCAGTATTTTACGAATGTTGTTAATCTATTTTCTATTGTTTTTTTTCGTATTTCAATAATACAAAATATCTATTGTTATTTTTTGTTTTTTTTTTTGGAACCCGTAATCCTACCTTCTTATATTTGGGTGTTTTGGGCTTAAACTGTCACAAAACATCATAAGAAAGCTGTACGGAGCAAACAAACCAAATAAATAATTTTGTCCAGCTAGCATGTTAGTGACGAAACACTGTGCGGCGCTCGGGTGTTATCGGGTGCGCTCGAGCTTACTCAACAGTTCTTTTCGTGATTTATGTTGATGCTAAATAGCTATAAGTTGCGCTATAGATAGGAGAAGTAGCCTAATAATGTCATTTTTAATTTGAGGAAATTCACCTTATGACGAGCATCAGATTTTATCCCAATATTAAGGAAAGCAAGCAAATGTCGACCATGTATTTCAAAACTTGGTAAAGTTCGGTATATTTTTCCTGATGGGAACCGGGTGCAATGTGGAGGAAAAATAGGCGCGATCTCGACACATCTCGGGAGCTCTCGGCGGCGCGGCGCTCGGGCGTTATCGGGTGACTGATATCGCTATTGGTTAAAATCCATTGATGCCGCAAGAACGCCGTGAATTTAGCCAATCACAGGCCATTGCGATCGTTACACTGATGCATTTTTAGAGAATCGACACGCTGGTGTACGTTAATGTAGACATGTAGATACTACACAATAATGTAGCCGCAGCATTACAATTAAACTATTGTAACTATTAAGCCTTACCTGGCTACCATATTTTAAGTTAATATTTGTCATTTTGTTATCTAACCGTGGGCATGTCCGCAGCACTACAGATTCGGCGCGCGATACACATCTAGGTATTTATTATTCACGGCGACCAACTGCACGACTTGCATTTCACCTAATGAATATTTTAAGAGATTTATGTCGAATCATGAAAAGCCATAAAACTTGAATTTATTAAAGCTAGACGAAAATATACTCTGCAGCAAAGAACTACTTACTTCTTGTTCTTCTCTATCAGCCATGAAATTATAATAAAATCCTTTTAATATTATAAAAAGCAAAGTCTGGATAGGTCTAGCACAAAATTTTTTTTCCTCCGAGGGATAGGTAGGTATATGGTTGGAGTATAGATGGATGGATGTTTGTTACCTACTCAATCACGCTGCAACGACTGAACCAATAGGTCTGAAATAACACATAATACCTATAGCCTATAGGCATTTATCCCAAAAAATAAGAGACTTCTCGCGAGAATTAAAATACCTATTAATCCACGCAAACGAAGTCGCGGGCATCAATTGGTAACGTGACACCTCTGGAGTGTCGTTTACAATTTTTTTTTTTTTGGTAAGTAGATACACTACGTTTTTTAAATATTTATTAATAGTATCCCCAGGGATTTGATAATAAATAATAGGTAGGCAATTGTATCTAATAGGAAAACAGTTTCATATTCAATTTTATCGTTAAAAAAATTAATTAATTTGAATAGCACCTTGGGACGCCAATGACAATTCTTCGAACTGTAGATACCTGCCTAATAGGTAGATAGGTGTGTCCCGACCATTTCCATTTCAGTTTCGCGACTCGTACACAACTCGACAGATATCTCGGGTTTTAGGTAGCTAGTCCGTATAGATAGATACCTACCTACTTACATGGACTCCCTGTGACTTCACTCGCACATCTTATGAGATACTACTGATTACTTTACTACCTACTTATATGTTAAGTGGTACCTACTCGGGTTCGATTTCCGGCAGGGCTTAGACTACCTAAACCTAAAACGCATACTTATGCCCTTTTAAGTTAGTCTGCTTCCATCTTGGGCTGCAAGATCGCAGTCAAGAACTAACTTAAAGTATTGTCATTGAATAAATGTATAATGAATAGTACCTACTACCTAGTAGGGTGCTTAAATAGATAGGGTGTTGTATATCTTTACATCAATTATTGATAAAAAAGTGTAAAATGACTGAAAGCCTAAGCGCCAAAGAGCTTACATTTATGCACAATGGGCTTCAGTCAGCGATATCGCGTTAAGTATCTAATGTTAATTAGCAATAACTTACAGCCGGCCGGCTTCCTACAGAGCGGTGCGTGTTCGCTCGAACAATCGCTAGTTTTTAGTGAATTTACATGTTACATGCAACCTCCGGAACAATGCGCGGAGTTGCTAATATCACTGGGAATTAACCGGGAGCGGATTGTCGCACCGAACAATACAGAACGGGGCCGAGCAAAAACAAACTATAGAAACGTCGCCAAACAAGAAGAATAGGAAAATTGCTTGTTTAAAAAAAATCTATTTGTTCGTGTCTCGAGATGAACGCGCCTATAGTGCGTCTCGCGCGGGCCAATCGCGCGCCGGCACGCGCCCGCCCCCGCCGCGCGGCCAATCACGGCGCGCCCGCAGCCGCAAGAGCAGTTTCCTTTTTTAAAAGTTTCGCCCTCGACTTCCATCCGATTTCCCGCCTTAACTTATGGACGCTGAAAAAAATCCGTTGATTTATTTATTAAGACACCCGTTTTTTACGAGGCCTTAAATTATGATGTCGCCTGAAGCGGACTGAACTTCGCGCTGAACAAGTTTTTCTTCTCGGACTTTATAATAATTTTACTCAAGTTTGACTTGAAAATACGAACCTTGCCAAAGGATAGCTTTGACAATTTTATTTATTGAAATACGAGTACAACTAGTTAGTCTTAAATTAAGATATTTTCTAATTAGTAGACTAGCTGCTTTCGAAATGCCCATAAAAATGTTTAGATATTTTCATACCTACCTACCACCTACCCACCTACTTATAGATATGTAGCCAATCAAAATAACTTTAGATTAGGATTTTAAATAGTAGGTAGGAAGGTAGGTAGGTATATGTATAGACATATAGGAAATCTACAACGTTGCACTGTATCAAAATTAAATTTTAAGAAAGTAGGTAGGTATTTCAATTACATAATTATTATTATTACTCGTACCTATACCTAATTAAAAGTGTACCTACCTGATTATAGAGAGTACCTACCTAAGTTAGCCGCATAGGGAAAACATACGGCCCTGTACAAGTGTACAGTGTAGGTACAAGTTCGCCAAGTGCATCGACCGGGCGTGTGCAAGGCTGTCAACAGAACGTGTTGGTATCGAACGATAAAGGATGTGAGATGCATCAGTGCGGTTTGGCACTTTCTTCGGCACGTTCCCACGTCGCGAGTCATCGGCAGTCGCGGCACACGCTCGCGCCTGACGCCTTCCACTGGCGGCCGACCAGTGCAGCTGCTCAATGCGTGCAACTGACACGCTCGCTCCTTCCCGAGTATGCTCATTAAAGGCATTACCAAATGATTACACAAGATCGTAGTTCAAAGCAAAATGATTTTAAAAGGATTTAAAAAATATATGGAAAATTCATGATTAATTTATTTACCTACTAAAATTTGAATAATTTATGTATTACTGACACATAATTTTAAGCTATTGCATAGCTTCTATCGCGGGCCTTGAGCGTGGAGACCGAATCCAGAAATTCCGTAACAAAAATAACCTGACACCCCACGGACACGGACTCCTCTCACCGCTAGATGGCGTTGATAACAAAATGCAATAGCTTTACCGCGGCAGTTCCCGAATGCACACGTCTTTTTTTTATTTCAGTGTGCCTACCTACATTAAATAATTGACCATGTAGGTACCTATGCGGCGAGGGCCCCAGGCAGAAAATATTCCTCGCGTAACTATACAGGGCGTCCCACGGCTATGCCACATGGAGGGGAAGTACCTTAAATATTGTAGATGGAACATTTTACTGAAACAAGACTTCATTTTAATTTAAAAAACAATTTAAACTGCATTCATAGATTTTTAAATAATTGCCTGGTTGAACCGGGACTCGAACCCGCTATACGAAAAAAAAAAATTAACCTGTATCTTTATCATACCGATCGGAAGGCTTCGTCATAAGGATTATTTTTTGTTAAATAACATAGTATGAGAAATAAAAGGAAGACCATGAATTTTAGCCTTTGATGTAAAATTTTGTTCAGAAAAATGAAAAGCTGATATTGGCGTATCGACATACAACTGACATGAACTATTACTAATGAGTACCCACTTGAGAATTACGCATCATTTCCCGATCCTTACTATCCTTACTTAGATTACCTATAAATGCGAAAGTGTGTTTGTTTGTTGATTTATCGGTTTGTCCTTCAATCCCGCTGCAATTAGTAGCTCTGTTGCAGCGGGATTGAATGTCAGTTGTATGTCGATACGCCTATGTCAGCTTTTCATTTTTCTGAACAAAATTTTACATCAAAGGCTAAAATTCATGGTCTTCCTTTTATTTCTCATGCTATGTTATTTAACAAAAAATAATCCTTATGATGAAGCCTTCCGATCGGTATGATAAAGATACAGGTTAATTTTTTTTCTCGTATAGCGGGTTCGAGTCCCGGTTCAACCAGGCAATTATTTAAAAATCCATGAATGCAGTTTAAATTGTTTTTTAAATTAAAATGAAGTCTTCTTTCAGTAAAATGTTCCATCTACAATATTTAAGGTACTTCCCCTCCATGTGGCATAACCGTGGGACACCCTGTATTTATCTAACTTACCTACCATACGCTGAGAGCGTAAAGTCAATTGATTGGTACCAACTCTATGCACCTTGTTCGTTACATTCCCACGTCAGGAGTCAACGGCAGTAGCGGCACACGCTCGTGCCTGATGCCTTCCACTGGCAGCCAACGATTCGCAGCATTCAGCGCAACTGCTCGATCCTCGATGCGTACAACTGACACGCTCATTCACCAAGTATGCTCATTGGCCAAGTGAATACAAACCATTTTTTTTTTAGTTGAATACGCTACCAAGTGTAATCACTTGGTGACACCAAAGATCGTAGATGAAAAAAAATATTTTTTAAAGAATTAGCTAGGTACTCGTAGGCAGACACCTACCTCCCTTAACTAGACGAAAATTTTCAGGAATTAATTCCCAGAGAAATCGGTGAACATAGTAGAAATAAGTGTAAATTGAAAATTTAAAACACCCCGACATGTGAATTAAAAGAACAATATGTAATTCGCCATTTTGTGGTGGCAACCATCTTGGATTTGAAAATCAGGGTATAGTTTTCTACTTGTCAAGCCCTTAGCTTTCATTTGAAATGATACCCATATTGAGAGATTTGTGAAAAAATTTATGTAATCCGCCATTTTGTGGCAGCGGCCATCTTGGACCGATTTTGATCAAATAGCTAAGAAGTACTAAGAACACACACACACACACGTGAAACTTATAACACCCCGTCGTTTTTGATGGGGGTTAAAAAATAACTTCCACCTTTTTGGAAGTCGGTTAAAATTAGAAGAAATGAAAGTGGATGCTAAATGAAGACATTGTCATTCCATTTCCAAGGATCCACTAATCATGCATCGCCGTACCCCGTACACCTGTAGGATGCGCATAGATAAATATTCTTCGCGAAGGGAAAACGATTTCCCACATACCTTCACGTTCTGGTGAATTAGGTAGATACTTGAGTATAAATAAATCAAAACACGTGTAAAGGGCTAATTTTATACTGTAATCTTCGTCAATCTCAACTCATCGCTGGCTCCGTGGATCTCTAAAAATAAGAAAGGATGGAGGTGCAGACTTTAACATTAGTAGGGACTAATTACGACCTGCCCTGGGTTTCTCACAAGTGCAATTTACTAATGAAGAAAATCCATCCAGACGAAGACGCAGACAAAACCTAGTTTATAATTAGTAGTAAGGATTAGAATACCAACAATTTCTTGGTAAAAATAGACTATTAATCTTAAAAATACCGTATTTTTAGAAGTTTAGAATTTTTTACGATTTTAACTTCTTCCTGGTTTGCAATCTTGCGTTTCTTCTTTTTACTAACAACAAGCGACTCGTGTAGTTCTGTGGAAGACTTCACATTATATGAAAGGGAACATGAAGAATTTCAATTATGAATTTATTGGCAGAAAATATATCTTATTACCTAGCTAAGCAATGAGTTGGAAACTTCAATTTTACGCATTTTTAGAGTTCCGGACCCAAAGGTTGCTAACTGGAACCTATTACTAAGTCACCGGTGTCCGTCCACAACAATAATAGTAGGTACATAGTTTAATCTATACTAATATTACAAAGCTGAAGAGTTTGTTTGTTTGAACGCGCTAACCTCAGGAACTACTAGTTTTATTATAGACAATCCATCACACAATTCACTTTAGAAACCAATCAATACAAATTAGGAATAGGTTCCACATTAAAATCGACCATTACCTAAAACACATATCATTTGCCTAATTAGATTGGGCGTTAAATCGCCAAACAACCATTAATAAGCTGTGCATTTAAAAATAATGCGGCATAAAAAACTCGTCAAAGATATTGTCATGAGATACGGCCGGACTGTTCGCAGGCATCCTTCGAAAAAACTTGAAAAAAAAAACAACACTCGAGGCGATCCGTGACTCCTATTTTTTTGTTTTATTATTTTTAATTCATATTATCGTACGGCTATCCCCTTTAATTTTGTTTTTAAGTATGGCCCTCGGTATGCTGGCAGCTACGTTTATGGATATTCGGAATTCCGTGGCGTATCGTCCACGGGCTTTAGTTGGGGTATATGTAAATGCACAGCCCTGTGCAGGTGCGTTGTAATGATTGTGATAGATGTCCGCGTTCCACGTATTGGTACTAGATATAGTACGTTTATCTCACGAAGTTACGGGCGCTTTACTTGTGGTCACGTCGTGTACATGCACATTGCGTAAGTATGCGTGCCTGTCCGGAACCTAGGTGGGAGCGGTCAGGCGCGAACAAGCTCTCGTTATATGGACACGACACACACACAACCATGAGCCACGCGCCTTCGTCAATTGCAAAGAACTATACCTTGAGTATCGTCAAAGCAAGATTGAATAGGCATCTTCTAAGCATGCCCACTCCAATACAGACCTCATGACGCGAGGTAGAAGGGCGATAACTTAGCTGACAATTAATTTAATTTAGCTTTAAATTCGTTGGGTAAAGGTAAGCCACAATTTAATTGTTCAGCTTAGCTTTGTAGTTCGTGATCACACACAAGTACGTTCCTACTTACCTACATAACTATGAAAAAATGTTGAAGACGTACGTATGTTAAGCTCTAATCTGTCTAACTTACCTACTTGTATTTTTTTTAATTTGCTGGTTTTATGACTCTACCATAGACTACACTATCCACTGACTACTTTTAAGTGTTCTGTTATAGCTCTTGCAATTCACGAGGGCGCGTGGCTTATGGTTGTGTACGTGTCGTATCTGTATAAGTGTGAGCGAGAGCTTCCGTGCGCTTGACCGCTCTCACCTAGGCTCTTGACAGGCACGCACACTTACGCAATGTGCATGTGCACGACGTAACCACAAGTAAAGCTCACGAGCCCTCGTGAAATGCAAAAACTATACTTATATTATAGTTACGTGGAAACAAGTTCAGCTTTTTAAATGACAAAGTATAGGAGAGCAAACTTTTATAAAGCAATAGCCACAATCGAATCGAATCGCGAAAATAATTTACGGAACAATATAGAAATCGATTTTCGCAAGACAAATAGATGTTTTGAAATACGAGGGAAGATTTGATTCATCGTGGAGCCACAATCCGGGGAATCTCCGGTTTTATCGACCCCGCCCACAAACTGCAAGGGCGGTAAAGGATTTTGTAAGCTTATTGCGCCTTGAGTTATGAAGTGGGAACATTATATTGAGGAGTAACTAGTTGATGCCAGCGATCGCACCGGGTGTTCAAGGAATTAAAAAATTTTTAGACTTGAAATAACTGCCTAGAAAAAATTAAAGTCTCACGTAGCGTAATTCTGCAGCCAGGTTATACAGTTCTTAAATTTTTTCTTGTACGATTTATAACAGACAGAAATAAAATAATAAGTCTAAACAAATTCGCCCCCACGAATCGAATTTTAAAAGACCCCCCGTTGCACTATTGTCACTGGTCATAAGAAATAACACTCAATATTTTCTTTTTTTTTTTGATACTTAGATATTATTAAAAACTAGATGATGCCCGCGACCTTGTCGGTAAGTAAAAATATCTAAGCTTAATTATTTCAAAAGAGTTACAAATACGTATAGAGTTAGTATTTAGCATTTAATAAGGGTACATAGAGAGCTCTCAGCCGTCGGCTAAAGATGAATTCAACGATACCACGACTTCTCGATCGCGACTCGCCGAGTATGAAATTATTGGGAAACTCACTTCGTGCTCGATGCATCTGCCCTCGCTAATGTTGCCTGCAAACGATCCGAGAAAGGTAGGTTTAAAGAGATAAATCTGAGAGATAGCGAAAAAGACTTGCTCTCGACGCATACCCACACCAGCGTAGAGTAACAATTTGCGAACTTTTGCAGTTTTACCATCTCGATTAGGCAGAAGTTTAAAATGCTCCCGCTACATTTCATGTCTTAGCCCTAATGAGTTGCTAAGTATTTTGGTGATTATACAAGCTTCATATTTTTAAACTAGACTTGAGACCTTTACGGCAATTCAGGATTGAAATTAAATTATCAGACAGGGCAGTATAAACTTTCAAACTGCAATAAAAAATTAAGCATAATTTTATTATAGTTCGTAAAATATATTCTTAAAATGAATAGCATTAGATATATTAATGACAATCTTGCATCATAATCAGGTGGTATATTAGGGATATAAGAAGGTACCAGTAGCTTCGGGAAGTTAGAAGCAATAAATTAGATATACTTAGTTTCAAAAACAAAATATTACTTATTGTCTTGACCACAGAGTTACAAAATGAAACGAAAGAATTTTTAAACTTACTCTCTACTTTTACTTTACTGCAGGAAATCATGGGGTACCTATAGTTTAGGAAACTATAGGTACCCCATGATTTCCTGGTACCTATCGATGGGCATTGGGGTCTCAAAGCGCTGAAAGGGAGACCCTGAACCAGGAGGAGTAACGTTGGAAGACCCCACTTGGTAAATAGACCATCTCAAGCGACTCGCTTTAAGCAGCTATTAAGGTGGCACGAGGTCGGGTTCTGTGGCGATTCTTTCAAGAGACCTATACCTATATAGGTTGATAAAAAATATATGTCACAGTGGCTTTCATTTTGTGATAGCCATTGAGTTACAGAATCTGGGGGCTGATAAAAACCACACCAAAACAAATGTGTACTTCGAGGTCGTTAACCCTCGGTTGACTTAAAATACATTGACCATAGTCGTAAATTAATAACACTTTTAAAAATTTCCTCTCTATGTGAGTGTTCGCGCCCGCGGCCGGGGCGGGCCAGCCACCTGAACGATTTGAATATACTTCCAAATCGATATTTTATGTGATCGCCCCTGTAATTAACTCGGAATTAATCATCGATCCTCGAGGATCGAATGTTCACGCCTAGGCGTTATGATCGACACTGGCACCTTTTTGTTTTGCTCACTCTCTCATTATTCTTTCTTTTTAATATTGATAATTAAAATATGTTTCTTAATAATTGAGTATTGCTGTAATGTAGTCGTTAGTTAAAGTTGCTATTTATTTTATACTATTCAAATCGATATTTTATGTAGTCACCTCTGTAATTAACTCGGTTTAATCATCGATTCTCGAGGAGTGAATGTTCACGCCTAGGCGATCGACACTGACACCTCTTCTGATTCTTATTTATTTTTAAGATTAAGAATTTACAAACGTACCTACATATGTAAATTAATCATACCTACTTACACAGATTTAGAGAGTACATACTTATGTATCAAAACAGTTGTTACAAACGGAACTTAAATGATGTGACGACTTTTCTTGTTAGACTTCGTTGTCAAGCCTATTCAACGTATTTTTATATGTAGGTAGGTACATTATTTACAAAATCATTATTTATTGTAAACGGCGTTGTTTAGTATAAGTTGATCAACGATTAAAATTAAATTAATCACTAGTTTTCAGGTTTTTACGGATAAGTTAGCTATGTTATGATCAATACTGACTACTATTTTGAAATAATCTAATTTGGGGAACTCACTTATATAAACAGTGAATAGAATATATTTTCAGACCAATCGACATCATCAGCAACCTATCAATGGCTCACTGCTGAGGTAGATCTCCTCTCAGAGAAGGGATATAGGCCATAGTCCACAATCCTAACCACTAATAGGCACTTCATCATCATCATCATTTCAGCCTGCGGACATCCACTGCTGAACATAGGCCTTTCCCAAACAGCGCTACCACACCCGGTCCTCAGCACTTCTCATCCAGCCACTTCCCGCCACTCTCTTTATGTCGTCGGTCCATCTTGCTGGAGGGCGCCCCACACGACGCTTGCTTGTTCGCGGTCTCCACTCCAGAACTTTCCGGCTCCAGCGACCATCGCTCCTGCGACAAGCATGGCCTGCCCACTACCACTTCAGCTTACTGATGGTATGGCCTATGTCAGTGACCCTGGTTCTCCTACGGATCTCTTCATTACGAATTTTATCCTTCAGAGAAACTCCTAACATAATAGGCTATTACTGCTTGTTATTGCTCATATAAATAACAAAATACTCAGAATTACAAATTAGAAAGCAAATATACTATAGTGTTAGGTGTGAATTTACTTATCTTATAATATTAGATAGTGTTACAAATGTTTATGCAAATTTTTACCTATAGCTCAAAGACTCTTTCTAAATGTGTTCAAAAAAACTTACGAATGCACTCGCATACGATCATAAATAAATAAATAAGGCCGAATTTAATAACAAGCCCGCACCTAAGTAATGGGTGCCAGGAGGCAACGTTACATATATTATGAGCTCCATCGATTTTATAATTTTACGTACATTTTTTAGCGTTATATTAAAAGTCTTAAACACTATAATTTGGTGGCTCGAGGTTGTCGACTTTGTTTTAGAGGGCCCAATGACTTGATAAAAAGAAGCGCCCGCGCATTAATGCTGCGTTTTCTCCTTATAACGTTGTTTAAATACCAACTATGTATGTATGTAATATGAGCGGCTTTATCTGCAGTATTGCACAACAAATTGAAATAAGTATACTTTTTTTGCCTGGTGGGAGGCTTTGGCCGTAGCTAGTTACCACTCTACCGTCAAAGACGTGCCGCCAAGCGATTTGGCGTTCCGGTACGATGGCGTGTAGATACAGATTAGGTGTACGTATGGGTTGAATGTATGAATGTAATGAATCGAGTCCAAAAGGGGTAATCTGTCGGGAATCCAAGAGCCTGGCAACAACCTTGACCAAAAAATTAATTTAGTCATCTAAAGAAAAAATGCTGACAGCATCTTAGGCACTTTGCAGCTTTGTGGTGACATCGACGAGGTTTTAGGTTTAATGTAGTTTTAATTAATAAATTTTATCATTTAGTCGTTATTTAGGCTTAAATTTTTGATTAAAATATCTGTAAAAACGAGAGATAAATAAGTTAAAATAATTACAAAGCAATATATCTGTTTCAATTAATCTTTTTTGTGGATGACCATAAATAATGCGAAGATAAATACCAAACTCAATAAATTTCAGCTCATTTACGGCTATCGTAATTTTCATATTACTTCGTAAAAATTCGTTTAAAATATTTCTTTTATAGGTAAGTAATTACATACTAACCTATACACGGACCTACAGCAGACCCTGAAAAAATTATGAGCAAAGCAGTAGGTACCTGCAGTACTTACCTGGCAATAGTCTTCTGTATAATCTAAGTCTAGACTTGTTATATTGAACTGCAAGTTAGTTTACATGAAATTAATAAATTAATAATAATATGAGTAGGTAAATACCTATTCCGGTACATCCAGCTTAGATTCGATGTATACCTATTACTGTCGGGACTTCATCCCCATCTTAACTCATCACCATCATAATCATCTACCTACTTGGCACTCTTCTCGAGATTAGTGCCGTACCTAGTCGACCAACCTGTAGGGCTAACATGCGCGCCACGAGAAAGTTTTGTCTACACGTTTACTCGTAGTCTCTATGTGAATCTCTACAGAGATTCACGAGTAAAGTGTAGACAAAATTTTCTCGTGGCGCGCATGTTAGCCCTACTGGACAGGTGTAGATTGGCAGACTTTCCATAGCTTCACAGAAATATAGGGAACTCTCAAGCATGCAGGTTCCCTCGCAAAGTTTACTTACCCCGTTTCAATAAGTAAGGCAACTGATAATCTTTACCTTCCTTACCTTCCAACTTTGAAGCTTTCTTATGAGTAACTTACAGTGAAGTATTACCTTTGTAAGTAGGTACTTGGATAAATTAGGCAAGAGATTGTGTAGCCTTAGTAAGTATAATATGCAACTTTGAAACCTTACTGTCATTAATAAATTAATAAACAATAATATTATTTGATTGATTATTTATTAATTTATTAAACCGGTTATCGTAGCATGGTACCGGTATCAACCGGTTCCATGCTTCATTATCACATAACCGAACCTACAAGTGCCAGTTTAATTTCATATTTAATAAGATTCGTGCACACAAAAACATGGGAATTTCTACAATCGTGCGTGCCCATACATTGTCGCAAGTTACAAGTGGGAATATCGACACTGCTGGTGTCGAAATTTACACCTAAAAAGTGTAATGGCATTCCAATGAAGCGAATTGGATTTATTTATTTTCTTGCTCGCCTCTGTTACAGATTTTGGTCAGCGAGGACATCCGTTCGCCAGTCAAGTTGACAGTTTTTATGTGCCTCGAATATGAGAATCTCAATGAGAAAATATCAGTGAAGGAATTACAATGAATGGAAGCTGTGTCAACAGCCGCAACGGCAATGACCGAATCTCCAAAATTTGGAGTGGGACTTGCATTATTTTCGAAATTATATGTCACTAGCTTTTGGCCGTGATTTTTTGAGTGAAATTCTTTTTAAGAATTGTTATTCTCACAGGTATTCAACTCGATTAAATCCTAAGCGACGTAACACCAAGTTTAATTGCCGTTTCGGTCTTTCGGACGATATTTTTTATCGTCCGAAAGACCGAAAATAAATTATTAGATAAATTTTGATCATAAACTTTCGCTTAGCACTTGTATCAAGGGCAGGATACAGAAGGCGGCACTCCTTGAGACGACACGCATTGTGAGGAGGTTTCTCACTCTGGAGCCCTAACCACTGGCTGCTTGGGTCCTACCCCGCAGCAAGTGGGACACATTTCATTTTATTATTTTTGAGGATGTTGTAGGTATTGGTATATTGTATTTTGTAAACATTTTCAGTACTAATAATAATGTGTTTGAAAATAAATGACAGACATAAATAATAATTATGTAATAGGTAGAGAAACATCTTTCACAAGTCAAGTCGCTTGTAAATAAATAGATACAATCAGCAAAAATACAAAACCTACAAGTTTTATTGTTAAACTTCAGTTTTAAATAAATCAATCGCGTAAAAAAAGATCGACTGAGCGTTGAATGGCAATGCCTGGTGAAAAAAGCGCATGCGAAAATGGTTCTCGTCGGCTCTAGGATGCCATCACGATCGGCGGGCGGTGTTGAGGTGCTCAAAGGGATTGCGCGGGTGCTTGCCGCTTCGCCGCAGCGCCGAGGACTTTATAAGTTTATCCACAGTCAAGTCTGTGGAGTGTCCGCAATCTAGATCGGCGCCAGCGACCGCCGGTCGGCACGATGCTATCGTTAAGCACTGTCCGCGACAATTGCTTGCCACGGCGCCGTACGACACCGCGAATTATTCAAACACATCCTCTACCTTTTATATTGCAATCGGTGACATTCCAATTTCGCATGATTATTTCGCACGCGTAATAAATACGCCAATGTCATTATAGATGTCACTGCGAATGGCGGGCATCTTACATGTTTTTTTCTGCGCTAGGTTCCACTAGGCTCAGAATATTTTCTTTCAACAAGTTGATTCGTTTTCTTCTTTCTTACTTATCACCGACGTTCATAAGATTTGTATAATAAAAATGTGTACCTCTGAAACTCTCTCTGAAGTATCTCTGAAATCGGAAACATACTGTTTGATTACCGGCATGATTATTTCACACGCATAATAAATAAGCCAATGTAAGATGTCACTGAAAATGGCGGACTTCTTTTATGTTTTTTTCAGATTTTTTTTACAGTTGATTCGTTTTCTTCATTTTTACCTTGATCAACATTTTTATCATCGTGTTTAAATTAGATACCTCAATCAATAGTTAGGTAGTAGGTTCAAATCCTCTCTGTTGATGCTTAGATACTCTCTTAGTTATAGACATCCAATTTTCGCATGTTTATTTTGCATGCGTAAGTTGATGACTCTGAGTCCTATTAGCTGAACTTGACAAAAAAAAATTCTTATAGATAAAGCCTACTATAAAATAAATGACACACGGTGCCCGACTTTCTACGTAAAGCGTAACGTACACACTGTGCGTATGACAACTGTACCTACCTACAACTGGTGGGGATTGAACCGTTGACCTTTCAGTGTTCAGTCCGCACCTTTACAAATGGACTATTGAGGCTTTGGTTTATTCGCATTGTAATGAAAAAGAGCTCGCTGCAGTTTCTTAAATTTATTTCCCCCCGACGATATAAATTCGAAATCTCGCCCGTAGGAAGCTAGAACAAATCTCAGATAGCGTCAACATGATTCTCTCGATGTCCCGTTTCTGGGAAGATTCCTGGTTTTAAATGCCGTCACGTGGCATCTGATACGCCGACGCGGGCATGTTGCGCGTCTCTAGCCCTGCGCCTGTGTCAGCGCTCAAATAATCCTATGTTTAGAGGGATCTAGGTCTAATGTGATTCTAGGTGCGAAGAGACCGATTAAAGAATAGATTTAGATACCCAGCGTCGAGCCTCAATAGCCCAACGGTTAAAGGTGCGGACTGAAAACTGAAAGGTCGCATGTTCGAATCCCACCCGCTGCACTATGGCCGTACCCACTCCTAGCACAAGCTTTCCGCTTATTTGGAGGGAATAGGAGGATATTAGTCAACTTCAGCTTGGCAAATGTTCTTTATTAAAAAAAACTGCACCAAGCATCTTGTTTAAATTCCTGCTAATATTATACCGAAATGCGAAAGTGTATTTTGGTTGTTGGCGGTTAGTTGATTTGTTGCTTTGTCCTGCAGAAACCAAACGTAATTTGTTGAGTATAGTTTAAATAGTAGTATTTAAACAAATAAGCTACCATTTATTCTGGAAAAACAAAGGCTTCCACGCTCTAGTTCCACGCCGATGCAGTCACGGGCAAAAGTATGAAATTAAATTCAATAATTGTATAAGTTTTGTTTACACACGTTTGTAATATGGCTAGGGCGGCAGACCTGACGCCGTCTAATTTGGCCGCACACGCAACCAAAAAGCCTGACAGTATCCGGCTTTATCCGGACCCCTGGCAACTGCCTGGCTAGGCTGTATCATGGAATCCGCAAAATCCAATTATAGATTCTGGGCACATACAAAAACTTATTGCCTACATCAGACATCTATCAAAATATCATTATGAAAATTCTGAGCACCAAAAACCGCTGGGGACAACGCTTGCGCGGCGAAGACCGCCGGGCGCGCCGCGGGGCGGACATTCCCGCCTTTTTGTCCACCACCAGACACGAATTCTTCGAGACAACAATCTTTAGACGGGATTTGATTCTATGAAAACTGTCGAAATTCTTTGCCGTCTACACCACAAGCGCCGGAGCCTAACACCTGCGCTGTCTCACTTTGCTTTCCACGGGTCACATGAATTTTTACAAGCTTTTATTATTTTTTAATTTGCAATGTATGTGTGTATGGCTGACTCAGAACCACTTCCCGGTTTCTCGATTGAGCTGATGCACATATATTTATTACCTACATATTTATTAGAAAAAAATATGAACCGCAGTAATACTCACAGTGACTTATCTACAGCCAGGCATAGTTTTTATGAGTTTTTATCCATACATACTAGAATTTCATATAGATGACGGAAAAGGAATAGTTAGAGTCCAATCCCGCACCACGAAACGCAGCATTGGTACTAGTTGGACCGACGCGACGATCTCAAGCTGATCGCTGAGAGCCAATTAACGACAGTGGCACAAATTTAGGCCCTGTGGCGATACTTGCAGGAGGCCTATGTCTATCAATGAACATCCATCGGCTCTAAAATTACGATACGACAATATTATCACAATCAAAGCAAAACACTTTTGTATCAGATGTTAATCCTATACAACTCGTATATCGTAGCAAAACAGTTATTCTTATGAAATCGGTTGAGATACAGGATAATACATACTACACAGCGGAGGCGCGGGGACCATCAGAAGGAATAAACTGTATAAATATTTATCAGTACGCATTATGCCACTGCAACATCGCGGCCGCAGCACCGCCCGGCGTCTAGAGGCAAAACGACGAAGACAGGAATACAACATTCTGGATCGACATAATTGTTTTTGCAGATGCCCCGAAATCTTATCGACCGACTGCACACCGCGAGTGCCAGGTTTGAGAGGGAATGATTTATTCAGCCGCTCCGATGTTCTACTTTTTCGATGATAGCCTGTCAATAAAGGATGTTTTATATCCCCAGAACGAAGTAAAGTAGGTGAGAGTTCCCACTACGTCATTCTTATTCAGCTCCAGTACTCCGTTGATGAGTTAGGACGGTGGAGTGGGTCCTGCTCATTCGGCGACTAATAAAATGAATCGTCGTTTTTGTTGCTGTCCATTTACTAACGTGATTGAACGAATGAATGTGCCCGAGATGGTGTCTCCCGAGCTCAGCCCACGGTCACACGGGCGAATTGCCGAGTTATCCACAGAATCCAGAACGCAATTTGTAAACTTGCACCAATTAGGCTATATTCGGGCTTTTGAAAAAGAGTAAGCCCACGAAATCAGTGTGCGAACTGAATTCGTATATCGCAAGTAAATAATGTCAATCGTTCTCGATAAGACGATAAGTCATTTAAGGGACATTATATCTGCTAATTTCAATTAAAATGTGATTAAGATTTAATTGTTAAACAGGCTTTTGCCAACTACAAATATATACCTATTTATCTGCAAATTCTTCGAAGAATCTTCTCACTATGTTAATACAGTGAGGGATACGGGTGAAAAGCTACTTATTTTTAAACTACAGAAAAAAATAAATCCTTTCCTTAAGATAAAGCGATGATACTCGAGTATTAGTGGTATGTCTTCAGTCTACTTTTCAGGGGTTTGGGATTAAGAACTCAGGCACACCACTATTAAGTTTTCAGAGTTATGTTGTTTTAAGCATTTAAATATTTCTTGCTATAACGATGAAGGTATGAAGGAAAAACATCGTGAGGAAACCTGCATGATTTAGAGTTCTCCATAATGTTCTCAATATCTGGCAATCCGCACTTGGCCAGCGTGATAGACAATCTCATTCGAGAGATCTGTGTCCAGTAGTAATCCGGGATTGGTCTGAGATAAAGATGACTTAGACAAGGAAGCAACAAGCATAATATATTTACGTGAGATGCAGATTGCAAACTATTGTTGACTGACAGCATGAAGAGAAAATCGTGATACCTAATGCTATATGTAGAAAACAATCTGTCTCCTTCATTCAATTGGAAATATTTCCATAAGTTGAACATTGAAGTTGTTCAATAGCCACAGATTTTCTGAACATAATCTTTGCTGTAACAATTCTCCAGCAATCCGCGAATCGAACGAACATGAGGCATTGTCAGCGGGGACGCCATAAATCAACGCGTTGCTCTATCCGTCCGCCGTGTCGCTTCGGTCGCAGGCGCCCTGCTGTTTAACCGCACAAATTTACGAGCACCTCCGAACATTACCCCGGCCCTGCACCGCGAGATGCCGATCGATTCCTCCGCGTTATTTCAACAAAATATCGTGATTTATACAAAACTGCACGACTGACATCGACATTCGAACTTATGCTTCGCTTATCAGTTGCAGGCATATCCTTAAACTCGAAATATGCTTTATTCAAGTAGGCATTTACAAGCCCCTTTGAATCGTCAAATGTCTCTCGCGGTACTATGTTCCCGTGATTATAATTCAGCAGGGCCTGCTTATTATTATAACGCATATGTGACAGACTTCCAGTTTTTGCATGTTGCGATTGCCATCTGACTTCCGTAACTCGTTAATGATGAACCAGTCGGACAGGCTTAGAATAATTTCCATGTAGCGTTCGCCGTTTACGACGATTATTATCGGATAATAACCGAGACCAACAGTATAACACACTGTCCACGGCTCAGAGAAATGTAAATGACTAATTTTTTTGTACCACAACATGTCCTTAACGTTTGATTATCCAGTTACTTGCAACTACGCAATACGATAAGATACTTTTACTGTTGTTGTAAACTAGAAAAAGCTCAACATTTACATTTCTTCGAGTGTACTAACTGCGAGATGAATTTTTGGATATTTAAAAAAAAAATGAAGTGGTATCTTCAATTTCATTTGATGTAGATTAAACTTTACGATCTGGCGATACACGAGCCGTTCAGATACGGCTAAAGCAGAATGTGAGAATGTTCACAATAAGCATCCAAAACCGAAGATTTCACGACGGCCAACACGAATAAATATTTCTTTTATTCCAATTTGTCAGCTAAGCCACTCTCAGCGGCGACTTATCTCCGTATTCCACGGTAAGCTCCCGCCAAAACAATACGGCAGTATCGTTAAAAAACGTGCTCGAATACAGCATTTATCATCGTTGATTAAATACCATTGTTTTGTATCGGACGGAGTCGGGGACTCCGCAACTCTTCGTCCTTTTGCGTCTTCCAGCGTCTCGCATTATGGCTGCCCGGAGACAATAAGTCTGTTAAATTGGCCTCCTCTATATAATGCTTGTCTGTGTATTTATTCCTGTGCAGGACGTGTGTTCGCTTGGTCGCCTTCGTCTTGTGAATTCTTTTGTCGATGGAAAGTTTAGCTATGTAGGAGTTTTAATATTTCTAGAAATTTAATTAAGTAAGTACCTACCTTCGTATAATCATTAAATTTTCATGCTTACTAACCTACTGTAAGTTTATGCGTCCAGCTTCATTAACTTTTGTTTAGCTAGTCAGGTATATATGTATATCTATATATGAGCTGGTAATTTGGTGCCAAAAAAGGTGATTGAAAATCACCTTCTCAGTTCGCCGAGGATATTTTTTCAAGACAGTATGACTAAGCATAATACATAGATAACTTTTTCACTATTTTAAGCAGACTGTTTAGCTATCTTATTTTTTAGTAAAAATAAGAAGCTTAGAGTTATTCACCCTTGCCTTTTGCCACAACTTTGATGAGGTTTATACTTAAGAAGCTTATATATTTTTATATCATACTTGCTCAGTAACTAGGGATTACTATGGTGGAAAGTCTCCTTGTAAGTTGGTGTTTGCAATTCAAGGCAACATTACGTCGCACTATGCTTGAATTGTAATGTTCACATTACAGTTCAAGCTATGCAAAATTCCTTGGTAAACAATCTC
Organism: Hipparchia semele; assembly: GCA_933228805.2. NCBI lineage: Eukaryota > Metazoa > Arthropoda > Insecta > Lepidoptera > Nymphalidae > Hipparchia > Hipparchia semele. The sequence goes on from OW121714.1 coordinate 11,547,372, forward strand.
TTTTCTTATAAAATGGTAAGAAAACTTTTTACTGAAAAAAAAAAACACTGAACATGGCGGCATTTAATTTCCATACATTTCAAACTATGCAAAACTCCTTGGAACTCAGAGCCGTAAAAAAAAAAAAAATGGAAAACTATTTACGAAAAAAAAATGGAAATGGCGGCATTTCATTTGATCTGAAAGTTTGTGAAGTTTGTTCGTAAAGGGATTTAAGTTATTTACAACAATGTCAAGCACTTCATCAGATGATGAAAAAGGAGGAGAGCCTGATTTTTGTTTGCTTGAAGCAGAACAAATGATGCAAATTTCATTTTGCATTACCAATGTTTTATTTACCTCGCAAGAATGATATAAAGTAGAATGCTTACCTCGGTTGCAAGTAGCTATTACACCCTCGAACTATATTCACCCTCGCTCGCTGCGCTCGCTCGTGTGACTAAATATCTCGGGTGCACGCGATCCATTAGCGCCCTATGCGAGCTGCGCTCGCACTGGCGCCAAATTGGATCTTGTTCTGTAATAGCTTACTTACGTCCCTTGTGTAACAATCTACTAATAATACTTATATTTTTATTACACTTATACTATTTTTAGTAATAAAGTCTTTTGCGTCGCTCACTATAAGGCCATGTTTAGTGCTTATTCGAGCGAAAGATAGCATATCTATACGTCTCAATTTAGGTAAATACTAGTTCATCTGATAGTACCTCAGCCTTAGTATGGTGCATAGAAATAAAACGCAACAACACGTACAACAATATCTAGATTGAAAAATGAATGCCCAGTGTTCCGAAAACTGAGCATTATTTCGAGAATAAACCGTACAGGGCGAGTACGTGACGACGCGGTGGTTGTCGGTGTACTTCAAACGCACGTGGGTTTAGTGTTTTGGAAGATTGCATCTTTTGTACAACGTGTGCTGTCCTTACTGATTGCGGGTAGAGAACGTAGAGTTCTAATTTTTGTAGTGGCAACGACGCATTTTGCAATCGCGAAATTGCCAATACAAACTTCGTCAATGATTGGACCTGATGGTTATGATAATACTGTAGGTAAACCACTGTAAACACTTTGCTAAGGAGAGGAGCTACAGCTAATGTTGCTAATGGAGGAGCCTTTTACATGAATAAGCAGTCCTTACAATGCTAGAAGTTCATATTAACCTGCTAATAAATTATTTAATAAACCCCAATATTAATCGATGAAAACATATAGGTACCTGAATATTACATAAATAAAACATTAAAATGTAAGCCACAGACCAGATAGGTATCCGGATTAGAGGTTAATTGCAAATAATATCCATAACATTGCTTTAATTAGTCGTTATATGAATCGTTGAAGTCCAAGGCAAGAACTGATTGTCGAAATTCATTCAGGTATGTTTCAGATGCAGCCGGCAAAACCTTCTGCTCAATGCCTTTACATTGATAAAGCAGCGATATCAAAATATGACATAAATTATGACGAAATTCGGCACCGGTTCAGTTATTAAAATATTAATGTCAGTCATAACATGGTCCCAATTAGGAGCTCATCGCGATTAATTCATTTACTGTATTTTGTAATTAATAAATTAATTACAAAATACAGTGTATTTGTAAGAACAGCATCCTGATATAAAGAATATTATATAGGCTGCCCAATTGTAAAACATTGTGTGGCTGTGGCCATCAGGCCACTTATGTCATTAAACAGCAATACTAACATAGCTAAGAAGGAATTTTTGCTTACTAACACACTTGGGGAAGATACATACGATCAAGTTTGCCGTCAAACAAACCTTAGTAATTTCTACGTTAGAAGTTCTTAGAAGTTTTTGGATAAATAGTTCACATTAGAGTTTACACTTCATATAAACGAAGACAGTGATGCCGTACAAGTAGATACATAGTCGTTCGTAGATCACCAGGCACCCAGCAAAAAGGGAGAATGCTGTTGCAATAAAAATGTAGTACAGAAATAAAAACATACGTAGCAGTAGAAAAACCGGAGCCCGCTCAAGCGTTGTATGAACATGGTTAATTAATTTATTAATTAGCATCAATTAATCGTAATACGGCGGCGCAAAGGGCCCCTTAGTCGCGCTTCAATAGGCTTTCCGGGGAAGGGTTTTTTGACGAGCGCAAGTCTGACGTTTAGGTATTATTAGAATGAGATAATTCCGCAGTTGCGGGCATAAACGTTTGAGCGAAATTTATTACACACGATCGGTTATTGCAGAAAAACCAGCTGCGACCGACAAATAGCGCGCGGGCATTCCTTTGATTTCTTATTGCGCAATTCTGGAAACAATCATACGGGCATGCGATGCGGGGATGCGGGCCGGCCGCACAACTTTCTTATGTAAATTCGAATATTTGCCGATGATGCTTCAACTCTGGACGCGTAGTGGACGTTGATAAATAAACAGCTGTCAGTGGCTGTCCGAGCGGCGGCGAAATTCGAAAATGGTCCGTGTTCATTAATAACCGGAATGGATAGTGTGTCGCGAGCGAGATGCTGCGATACGCTACCTGTGTTCGTGATTAGCCCGCGAGCTCGGCCGGACCGGTCCTTGCCTCCGGAAAAAATTATCTAGAATGCATACCTAGATTTTTTTTTATTTGAATAAAGAATATTCTCTACGCCGATTTCTAGCACAAGCTTTGCGTTAGTTGCTTCTTGCTTAGTTGCATTGGAAGGGGGAATATTAGTAGGTACAACAATAGTGAAAAAGCTTTCAGTTTGCTGCCCTGGCCGTTGTGCTATTTTGAGGTTTTTCTTTCGTCAAGACTCGATTCGATATCTATTATTTCGTGCACCATGATAACATTTTATACATATAAATATATGAATGCAAAATAGTCTATCTAAATTAAACAAATTCATATAAATTAATATTATAAATATTGAAGAAACTATCATAAAATTGTCACTTATACCTACTATGCCACTAATTAATGTAATTATTGTAGTAGGTACTTTTTATTTACATATTATAAAATTAAGCTACTAATATTCAACGATAATACTGGTTAATTCTTTAAACACATCAGCATAAATAAACGTACCTGAGGACGTTACTCGGTACTTAGGTACAAAGTATGCAAAGTAAAAATAACTTCAATAGTGCACTAAGTATAAAGGTGGATTCATGCTACATCTGCGCACGTACTGGAGCCCAAGTCTGCTATTGCAGTTGTAGTTCAATTGTCTATCAATGACATCCCAATTGCTACTTTTAGCAATTTTGGTAGTCTACTAATTCAATGGCGTCACAATTGTTTTCCGATGATTTGCCACTGACACATCTAGGTTTGAATCTAGCTTAAATAAACGTTTTTAATATGTAGTTTTTTTGAAACTCATTTCGGCAAACGCTTTTTAAGTTAATGGCAATACCGAGGTATCATTGAATTACAATCTAATTATAAGAAATCGAACGACCATTGTGAATTTAGTAGACTACGAAATTTTGGACCAATGATAATTGAATTGTAATTGTATTGCGGTTCAATGACAATGACATGTAAAATAGCAGACTTGGGGCCCTGGACAGTACTCCGGTCTTAGGCAGCTCAGACTCAAGACGAATGAGACAGATTGTTGACAAGACGAATTTGTATCTCGTTTTAACAGCTTTCTTGAGTCTGAACCGATTGAGAGTGCGATTTCAACCCTATGGTATTGTAGATATGGTAGTAGAGCTATGGTTATTTCGTCGTTTATGGAGTTTAACGTTAGATGAATAGGTACCCTATGAAAATAATGAAGACCCCTTGCCTAGTTGACTCAACCTTGGACAAGATCTAATGATTATTTTTATATTTGTAGCCATGCTGAGTAAGACTAATACACCCCTCTCCCTCTAAATAAGCATAAAGGTTATGTTAAGAGTGGGTAGAAACTAGGACAATAGTGCAATGATTGGGAATTTAACTATAGACATTTCGGTTTTCAGTCCATTCCATTGTACTATCGAGGCTCTTAAACTGTATAATAATTGTGGACACTAGACTATTTGTGACTTGCGACTGTCCTCAGTTCGTGTTTCATGCTCGGCCCGTCCTGGTCTAGCATCAATCCAGCTTTATAAAACTAATTAATACACCGAGAAGCTAACTCAGCTTAATTTAACTCAGTTTCTTTTCATTGTTGGTTCGCATCGTTCACATAGCTTCGCTTAATAGCTATAGCAGGTTGTATAAACTAAAGCTAAGTTAGCTTGCGGTGTGGCTTGCGCTTAACTGTTCTCAATACGTGGTTCGTGTCCGATCCGTCATGGTCTAGCATAAGTCCAGCTTTAAAGTTAAGTACAAAGCAGTACTCTACCACGCTAAACCTTAGCATCTGGTAACTGGCCGCTGCGGGACGTCAAACAAGGTCACAATTTTATTATATTTTTATAGACGATTAGCATAAAATTTTGCCAGACGTACGTACCATTAAGTTTTATTGTGGTATTTTATGTTAAGCGTTGTTAATATTGGCAGTTTCTTCCTCTTTAATATCTCAGACTATTAAAGTCGGGTACACATAAGCAGCGCGGCACGCAAAGCGTTGCTTAACGAAAATACTCATGGAATTATTTCTATATCAGATATATGTAGTTAACGAAATTTGTATATTAGGTAATAGTTATCGTACGGTTATGAGGTACCAGGGCCCCAAGTCTGCTATTTTACATGTCATTGTCATTGATCTACAATACAATTACAATACAATTATCATTGGTCCAAAATTTCGTAGTCTACTAAATTCACAATGGTCGTTTGATTTCTTATAATTGGATTGTAATTCAATCATACCTCGGTATTGCCATTAGCTTAAAAAGCGTTTGCCGAAATGAGTTTCAAAAAAAACTACATATTAAAAACGTTTATTTAAGCTAAATTCAAAGCTAGATGTGTCAGTGGCAAACCATCGGAAAACAATTAATGTGACGCCATTGAATTAGTAGACTACCAAAATTGCTGAAAGTAGTAATTGGGATGTCATTGATGGACAATTGAACTACAATTGCAATAGCAGACTTGGGCCCCAGGATGATCAGCTGGTATTAAACATTTGAATGCTCTTTAATAAGTAAAAGCTTTTGTGCATCTGTAAAATCACACTTACTGGTTTTGTATGTTTAATGATGAGTGGCACTTACTATGAAATTGCATATCCTCTATTCTGTTTCCCATGTAATTAAGAATTACATATTATACAGGTAATATAAAACAGTTGGTACTTTAACCGATTGACTGACTAACAGACTTTTTCTATGATCGAAGATAACGCATAATATATACCAATGGATTCAAAAGTTCGAACAAGCGTTACTTTAGTAGTTTCAACTAGGGGAGTTATTTTAAATTATGTCCCCTGTCACTTTGATTTTTTTTTAAATAAATGTGGACGAAGTCATGGGTATAAAATAGTGGCATTTATTTGTATTTTACAGGTGTAGAAAAACTATTGTGACATGTTTAAGCAGAGATGCGTTTCTTGCGCGGTTGCGGTTTAAATTTTCACCTTTGCGCGGTTGCGGTTTCACCTATAGATGTGTTCTAGCCATTGGGGATTTAGCGGCGGCGTTTTGTCGACTCATTTATGGGCCGTATACTTGGTTTACTGGGGTCGTTCTAGATAACAGTATTGACGGCTTTTAGATTAGACTACCGATCAACGTGACGCGTCCGGTCTTTCATGAAATTAGCACGCGTCTTTTCGGTGCTAATTAGTGATGCGAATATTTTGCATTCGCATTCGCATTCACGAATATTCGCGTATAATTTGACATTCGAATTCGCATTTGCGAATGTTGGAGTTAAGAATTAAGTATTCGAATTCGTATTTTGATTGGGTTAAAAAGTCTATACCTATGTATGTAGGTAACGTTCAACTATTCAATACCTACCACTAGGTATGCTAAAAAGATTGAATGGGCAAAACCAACGGTAGTGGTATGGTATAATTCATAGATAATTAATACAAAGCAGAACATACCTTCTTACCTACTCTATTCATCAAATCGTATGTGCAAAAAAAAACTTCTCCTTGTACATTTTTCAAACTTTTTATCTTTAAGAATGACGCAAAATATTTCTAAATGTCATCTTAATGGTGAATAGTTTGGTACCTATTCGACAGATACCTACTGGGTACTATCTAAAGGCTTAGTCATACAGGACAGGGAGATTTCGAAAGCCCCTAAGAGAGTCCCTAGCTCTAGGCCTCTAATCGTGTTTGAGATAAAGCCCACAGTGCATGTAACTATGTACCTACAGTGGCATGCCTACTTCCACGAAACAGAAAACAGGCATTTCCTTCCGCATTTATGGGTGAGAAGTGCGATTTGTACGATGTTCCGACACTGCAAAGTTTGGTGTGTATCACGGTAATTTATGAAAAAACTTAATATTTTCAAATAAATTTTATTTTCTTATTCCCGTTAACTTACATGGTAGGTACAAGTATTTTTTCGAATGAGGAAAATTTAGGCACGGCCTACAGCCTAACTCCGCACTTCACACACCTTTGAAAACGTTATGGAGAGCACTTGCAGGTTTCTTCACAATTTTTTCTTTCACCGTTGTAATTTAGTGATATTTAATAGTTTTAAGTAAATGCATTATAATAACTCCGAAAAATCAGAGATGCGGGCCTGAAAAAGCTGAACTGTTTTCGTCGCGTTCCGCTATATCTTCGACTAGATTGTGTCCAGTGTCAGTGTGGTGTCAGAATTACCGTCGCCCGTCGCTCCTGTTCGTGTTTGCCCAGGCCTCGATGCAGCTACCGTGGCCCACGAGAACCAGTAGCAGGTTCACTATCTAACCCATTACTTATCTTAATCTAACTAAAACCAAACTCACATAATTTTGTCGATGTTTAATATGCCGGTTATTTTTTTCTGTGGGTAGTCAAAAAAGATCCTATATCTAGAGTTATAATCTATGATCGTTACCAGAGGTTAGAATTCGAAGATTCCATAAATACATGGGGATGCCTCGGATGCTTTCAATGGTATTATGAGTAGTATGATTGTAAATGATTGATTTTGGAGATAGTAAAGGTAGGTGCCTACTCATTGTATGAGAATTCTTATGTTCATCCCGAGTTACAGAGAATAAATCATTTTACTGTGTAATTAATGTATAAGTACTTAGGTATGTGCTTTTGTAACTCTCGGCGCTTTGGAACTTTAATAATTTGAAATTCCTTCTCGAATAATTATTCTCGATTTAAGACCTAAGTTTGTAAGTAGGTACCTACCTAGGCAGGTAACTTCCGGTTCTTCTCTTCTCAAGATAGAAAATTTATGTCCCCGAAGGAAATAGAGTAAATACGGTTATGATATTTTCAAACAGGTCGGAGTAGCTGATTAGAAATATTTATAAAGGATATTAATGGGCAAATGACAGGGGAGCAGCGGGGGATACACTACCGGCAGCGGGCGACCCCCTGGTAAGGCACACTGAGGTTTGTTTTATTACAAGTTGACCGGGTAAACAAACTGTTGTACCTACCTACTTTAATGTATTACATTTTAATTTCTTCATTTTGTTGTTGAAAACTTTACCTATAGTTCTTGCAATTCACGAGGGCGCGTGACCTTTATTTGTGGTTACGTCGTATACATGCATATTGCGAAAGTGTGCGTGCCTATCAGGAGCCTAGGTGAGAGCGGTCAGGCGCGAGCAACCTCTCGCTCACATTTATACAGATACGACACACACACAACCATGAGTCACGACCCATCGTGGGTTGTATGCACTATAACATGGGTAGGTATATATTCCTCTTATATCAGCCACTGCTGAGCAAAGGTCCCTTGCATAGACAGCCACAGGCTTCGGTCTCACACCACCCGTATCCAGAGGCTCCTTAGGTACATAGGTACTTTAATGAACAGTTTTGTAGCAATAAATCTAATATTATGATAGTAGGCATCCTTTTCTAAATTTAAAAGTCGAAAACCGCCTAACAAAATACCCATACAGAATTTGAAAGAGCAAAAACTTGATGTGATTCATCGTGATACCTACACGGTGCAGCAAGAAATGAGAACACCTCCCAGGATCGCGCTCGCCAACCCAAGTAGTCCACATAATTACAATTGTTCATTTAAATACAAAGGCTAATTTAATAAGTCCGACTACGAAATGTCAAAGTCGTTCAAATAAAAAATCACAAAAGACATAAAGAAGGATGGCGCTCGGACGCGGGCGAACGCCCAGCCCGGCGACGCTGTCTAACTAACATACAGTTGGCGCCAGTTGCGAACAGCTACACAGTCTTTCTATAATGCGATTTGATGAATCAACTAGTGACGCTCGCTACCTCGGATGCCTACCACGATAGAACTCTATAAAAGTAAGACTAAGTATTAGTAAGTATTATTTCTCAACTGGGTGGTTAATGTTACTAATTATATTTTTATAAACATAAAAAATAAACAAATAAATAAAATTGAAGTGCCTGGAATGAAAATATTTGCTATAGCAGCGTCTTATGAAAGCCATTAACGACATCGCGTGCCAACCTACAGCTAGCGCCATCTATTTAAACTTGCGACATTACGAATGGTAGTGTTACATCTATTAAAATTTGAGTGTCTATTTGTTGCCGCTAATTTCGGGAACGGCTGGACCGATTTTGACGAGACTTTCACTGATAGATAGCTGATTTTATCGTGAGTTACATAGGCTATTGTTTTAACCGACTTTTGAAAAAGGAGGAGAAGGAACTGTGTTTTTCTACCTATGTATATCGATATCTCCGTGATTTCTAGACCGATTTGCGTGAATATTTTTTTAACTGATAAAAAACTTTGCGAGATGCTCCCATAAAAAGTGAGTTTCTTGACAGAAAAACCAAATTTATCTTTTGATCGGACCCGGGAATCGAACCCGTGTCTTCATAACCCACAGTCGATACTAACCACTAGACCAACGAAGCCGATTTTTAAACAGTGCCGGTGTCATGGGAAATGGGACTGTTTATACTTCAAATAAATTGGAAGTCATTTTTAAAGAGACATTTTTTATATTGTTTGGGTATTGAGAAGTACAATGGGCGGACAACACCGGCTGTTAGGTAACATTTTTAACATCATTATAAGTGAAAAGCAGTGACTGATGATGTCCCAGCCACGCTCGTTACTTCGGAAGGCTTATGGGCACTTCCAAGAACGTTCACGTAGGTGTGTGCACTGGCTAGTCTTTTTATAATAGTGCAATATTTATAATGGATCCTCAGCTCGGAATATTAAGTGGGAGCCATTCGTTTTATGGTATTTTAAAAACATGCAGCCTGAACTACGAGTTTGTATTGGCTGTGGTTTATATTTCTAGTCTAGGAAATGCAAAACTTATTGTCCGAATTCGTTGAAAAGTTGGCAATAATTTTGAAAATAACCTTAATTAAATTTTTTTTTATATATTACTATTTGTTGTTCGAGACTTCGTCTGCGATAATTTAGTTTCAATCCTCTATATACTTATTAGTAATATTTATTAGGTCTTCGTATGTATTATGTCTAGGAACTTATTATACAAACCACCCATAAGAATACGTTTTTACTTTTAAATTTCTATAAATATACATAGATACATAAATATTATATGATAGTATTTAATCATTACAATAACAAAGATACGGTTAAAGCTTGAAGGATATTATATCCTTCAAAGGTTAAAGGTATCAAGAAGAATAAAAAATAAAACCATATGAAACTTTTTCTGTCACTAGACTATTTCCCACGCGAAGAAAACCATAACCAAAGATTTTTATCGTGCACAATAAAGGTTTTATAGACAAGAGAAACATTTATTTATGTTATTTTAATAGGTAGATAATATGGCACAATAAATATAACCCTCGCGATAGATTTAACTATCTGGCTGAACTTTGAGTTGACCATGAGAGATTTAAACCATATATTCCCAAAAAATTCTTATTTAAGTTTTTTAATATAATTTTCTTCAAGATGGAAAAAGTCTTCAAGATGGAAGATGGAAGATGGAAAAACGGCTGTAATCTAGCCGCTGCGCTGGCCTTCCACTTACAACCGCATTTACAAAAGCCGAGGACGAACAGTGGAAGCCTATAATCAGAGGCGGCTCTAGCCCATGTAGCGCCCATGTGCAATCAATATCTTGGCGCCCTCTAGACGCGCGGCCAAAATAGAATACTTACAATACAAGAATACCGTTTGACTGACAGTTTGACCGTTTGACTTATATTTTCACCAGTGATAGGAAATTCAGGTGCAAAAATGAAGCAATTTTAAGAGGTCGGGAAGCAAGCAAGCGCGGCTCGGCGCGGCGCCCCTTAAAACCCTGCGCCCGTGTGCGTTGCACACCCTGCACCATAGGTAAAGCCGGCACTGTCTATAGTTACCAACGCAACGCAACGAACGCACCACCATACGGACACAACCTTCAGCAATGAAGTATGTTACCAAGAAAATCTAGTTGAACCTCATAGCCTAGTACTACTAGGTATATGTATATACACGCTGAAATTTTAATAGTTGATTACCCGAAGTGAAATGATTTGGTCATGGTTCTACATAAATTTTTAAATTAAAAAAATGATTAGAATCAAAAATGGCAAATTTACAATCGAGAAAAACAAAACTTGAATCAATAATAGGCACTTCGCACTCCGTGGATGTCGCCGCGCGGTTGCGTAGATAGCCTATGTGTTATTCTAGACTATAAATCTATCTCTGTGCCCAATTTCAGCCAAATCGGTTAAGTTGTTGCAGCATGATTGAGTAAAAAACGTTTATCCATCCATCCATCCAAACTTTCGCATTTATTATATTAATTAATAGGAAAAACAGTTTGAAAAATAAAGGCATCGTTAGCGTAACCAGTAGCATCTGATACGTTCTTGTAGCATCACTCACTCCGAGATCATTAGCACTATATAATCTTTATAGGCTACTGGAAAAACTATAAAGGACTGTTCCAACAGTAAGACAAACGACGCTAAGTTTACGACTTTACGACCAAAGGTAGGTATTTACAACTCCAGAAAGGCTATAAGCACTTAAAAATATTCTAAAAAGATAGGGTATTTAAAATTGTCAACGAAAAACAATTCTAATCCTTACTATATATATTATTTTTATTATATTTATTATTTTATTATCCTTACTTATATAACAAATGCAGAAGCGTTTTTGATGGTTTGTTGGTTTGTCCTTCAATCAGGCCGCAACAAAGCAAGTAAAGCAACGGAACGACGTGATTTTTGCATGGGTCTAGTCGAGGACCCGGAGAGTGACATAGGCTACTTTTTATCCTGGAAAATCAAAGTTCCCGCGGGATATTTAAAAACTAAATCTACGCGAGCGACGCCACGGGCATCAACTAGTAATAAATAAGCAGAACTTTGGTTGGAGAGGAGATAGTTTTTATTCAAAACAGTATCAATTATAATCAACGAGTTTGGCGTTTATGGTTTGAAAGAGTCAGCAAAATTACTTCTTTCTGCGCTATCGAATACTGTAACTTACAAAAGTGATTCATGTAATTATTTAGCTGATATTTAATTTTGTTCCTGCACTGGTAGCATGGGCAGGAGATAAAAGTTTTATCCTCCGATTTTATCCACTGACAGGGGATAAAATTATCTTTTCCCTAATGCTAAAGCATGGCGACAGAGGAGAAGGCGATGTATATTTCTATAAGTAGGTATATCCACTGAGTGTTATTTCCACCGCTGTGCCCAAGGATGGGTGGATAAAGCTAAGCGAAGGGATAAACGTTTTATTCTTTTCCCGGGGATAAAATTTCTCCCGCCCATGCTACCAGCGCTGCAACATTAATCAGGACTATCCAAAACACACCTTAACTTTCATATTTTGGGCTGTCGTAAGTTGGAATATTCAATCAGCGTCACGCATCGGAGTTCGATATGAATCAATCGATCTTGGCCACCGAATCGAGAGATCGTGTCGCTCTTCGATAATATTCGGTAATGAGCGGTATGATAAATGGTACCAGTACACAACATCGATTTTCTACTTCCACCAATTACTGGTATCTCGAAACGATAAGCTATCGAATGGGTAACTCAGCTACTGTCCAACAAGAAAAAAGTTCAAAAACCGTAACCCCATCATCTCCGCTCCAAATAAAGGTAAAGCTTGTGTTAGGATTACGTACGACTTTTTGGATTGAAGTTTTTTAATTTCCGCGGAAATTCTCTTATTTTCCGAGATAAAAAGTAGCCTTTGTGTTATTCCTGACTTTAATCTATTTTTGTGCCAAACAACCAAATCGTTGTGGCGTGATTGAGTAACAAACCTACATCCATCCATCCATACATTAAAACTTTTGCATTTATAATATTAATAGCCTAATATTGCAACGGATGGGAATTCAACCCACAAGCTTTCAGTTTTCAGTCCACAACTTTAACCGTTGGGCTAATTGAACGTGAAGTTATACTGAAATAGACGGCTTTAGACGTTGCTAGTCACTAGCCCATTACTAAAGCTGTACAAGTAACTAAAAAGTTTAGCCAATCGCTTAAACAGATTAGTGCTTTCTCACCCACTTTCGAATAAGACCACTGGTAAACGTAATCCTAATCAAAGAACCTTTCTAACTTTCTAAATATTTTTGTCGTTCAAATTTTACCTCGATAGCTTTATAAATTTTATTAGTTGTTGCCCTCGACTTCGTCCGCGTGGTTTAAGATTTACTGATTGTCGCGGGAAATTCTTTAATTTTCTGGGATAAAAGCCTATGTGTTAATCCTGGATATGAGCTATCTCATTCCAAACAGCCAAATTGGTTCATTCGGAGTAATAAACATACACAAATACATACAAACTTTCGCCTTACCTATTACTGACCAGCTGAAGTGCAGTCAATATTTGGATACTTTTATGGCAGAAGATAATGATGAATTAAAATTTGAAAGCCGTTAATTACATTTAACAATGAAGTTAATTAGGTAGGTTGACCTAAATTCCTTACTCTTTACGGACGAGTAAGATTGTCTGATTTTTTTCTGACAACTTAGTACAATAGCCAGATCTGATTCAAAAGAAAAGATGATATTATTAATTTTTTGGGCACGTAAGTATTTTAAAATTAAATAATGATTGGTCTTCGCTAAAGTTTATTATTATTTATCCAAAATCATAACGATTTTTTTTTTGTTGGTTAAGACGATAGCTATGATTTCGTTATTATTGTTTAATTCACGATTAACTTGCTTGGTTTGTAGTAATATAATCCAATCCCAGCTTTGACTTCGTTGCTTTTATCGATCTTAATGATCTTATTTGAATACTGAAAAACATCGCTTAATGCAGAATCACTGGTGGCTACCTCAAAAGGTTCGAAATTAATCAGTAGCACTAAGATCGTATCGTGACTCCGGAGTCATTCAATATTTTGAATACACCATTTAATACCCGAGCGCTATGACAGTCACAGTATTAAACAATAGCCTCTATCTAGGGGACATAAGCCCGTAACACACATGCAAGTAACTAGCATGGAAAGTACAGACAAGAACATTCTGCGTCAAGGATATACACACGCACGCATATAACTAGCATGCCAAGAACAGGCAAGAACATTCGCCAAAAACAAGATTTGAGAATATACAAGCATGCCAGAAGTCTGTATCTCAGTTTATAATTAAACGTTTTGTGAAGTAACATTCCTTTTTGCTTTATAGAGATTAGAGCATAAGACCTTCAGGGTTAAAAAGTCCTTACTTGTTTCTTTCCCTTGAGAAGATAAACTCAAAGTACACTCTCTTGGTATGATAAATTACCATTTATGTGCATGCGAGCTAATACTACCTCGATATCCATATTAGTAAATAAATATATCCATATAAAAATAACGAAACAGTGGGCGAGCACGCGTGTTAGTAATTTTCAATAAAGTGCAACAGTCTTCAAATAAAATAAAAATAGCTCGATGAAAATGTCGATGAAAAAATATATATTATCACATTAAAATACACATATAGAAATAAAAGCTTAGAAATTATTTCAAAAAGGAGAAATTTTTTTTGACAAGAGGGAATTTATTTTCAACGAAAACAATACATATTTTCAAACAAAACGGACGGGGTGATTTTGTCCAGGAATTTCATTAAGCATAGGCATAACATTGAAAATCTAATATATTTTTGTGTTCTGAAATTGCCTTCGTGCGAGCTACTTGTACCTGCACTGCGCTACTGTGCTACTAGCATTGTATAACGGGCTTTAAACAATGTAGCCTCTATGTAGGAGACATACGGATAACTGATGTCCGACATTAATCCTAATGTACCGATCTACTGGCTAAACGACGCTTAATCTAAACAAAAATATTTCAATGCACCCAATAAAACTATGGCGCAGAGAAAAAAAGGCGGAATGGTGCTCGGTGCTGGCGAGGTATTCGATGAGTATGACTTCTGGGAAGCAATGCCGTCCAATGTCATATCACGACGGGTAGTGCTGGCCGCCACTCGGGAATTAAATACACCTTTGTCGATGTTTTTTTATATTTTATACTAGGAAAAGGCGCAGGTCGAAACTTTCAAGTTAACGTCAGTTTAGCGATAGGTAACTTGATATTAGCGTTTAACTAAATAATGTCAAGTACGGACAGGCTAACGTTTAAAATTCGCTATTTACTTAACGACAGATTAATTCGATTAACACAGTGTGATTTTTATTGAAAAGAAAATCATCGCTAAGAGAGAGAAAGAGAGAGAGATTTACCAGTCTCATACCTAGTTTCGTATGATAGGGTCATTACTCAGGTTCAGGAATTTACAGCAATTTCCTTTGATTGATGATTTGATTGTATTATTATTATTTAAAAAAAATATGAGTCAAGGTGAAATTATATTATACTCTCCGTCAAAATAAGCGGAAAGCTTGTGTTAGGAGTGGGTACGATAAAAGTAAAACGGGTAAAGATCGAACCGTTGACTTTTCAGTTTTCAGTCAGAATCTTTAACCGTTAGGCTATTGAAGCTTTTTAGTAAGTAAGCTTTAGAAATATGGTGCAGTGAATAACCGGACAAGTTAATATTACTATTAAAGATTAAAATCATCGATATTTAAGTATAAAATATCGATACGAATTTACCCTTTTCCCATCGCTACTCCTGCAGTCGCAGGCGCACGACAGATGATCAGTCATGGCCCAGATGTCGCGATAAGGCCGCGGTAGCTGCTCATTAATCTGCCCGCTCCCCCTTCCCTTCCACCAAACACTTCAATAATTAACTGGACATACACGGATTCTACGAATCTCGAACGGTGCTATCCGAATTTCTATGTAGTAACAGATACCTACTTGTCGAACCATCCGATCGGATGAAAGTTTAAGGTGGTACAGACTAATAATTATGTCCTCCCGACTGAATTCGGCCACGGCGGTAAATCTCCACAAAAATGCTATTTTTTCTACTACTTTGGAGATATTATAGTGCGTGAACAAAAACTCTCTGTTCCCTCACTCTTATAGTCTGAGGAGACGCCGTAAAGATGCTACTGGCGCATACTGGCGTAAGACACAGGGGTGAGAATTTCTTGAAAGAAAAACCCAATAAGAATCTACTTAGAAATGTTTGGCCCAACCTGGGATTTGAACCCGGGACTTCAACATACATGGTCGAATTTGATTTGCTAACTAGACTAATAGCAGTTAGATACATCAAGCTGTTAGCCTAGGTTAATAGTCGGGAGGGCCACAGGATGCGATTTCTGTCGACGTGATAATATCGGGTGAATCTAAAGGTTATTGTGTTTTCACAGAAAATGCTTTGATCAGATTAGACTCTACAGACGTCGCGGGGTAAATGCTCGGGTGCGTGTTTTAGGTATGTATCCAGCATTATCTGTACGAGATCGTTCACGGTGGCTTATGTCAACGAATAGCCGGGTTATGTAATAGAACTCTTCATCGATAATATTAAAATAATTTATTTTAAGCTTCCAACTGTCTTGGCAAAGCGAAACTGGTTCCCGCTTTAAAAGAACGCGGGATAGGGTTGACAATAAGATTGTTTTTTTTTCTAAATCGAGTTCAATAAAAAATTCAAGAATATCGAGATATTTGTAAAAATATCAGTCAAATCATTCGATGGATGTTAGACCTGCATCCAATTTTCTGTAGTAGGGTGTTTTTAAGATTTTTCTTGTTATTTACTTTTTTACTATAATAAAAAAATATTAGTCATGATTGAACCTACGCCTTTTCAGTTTTCAGTCCGCTTCTTACTAACCGTTACACTATTGAGGCTTTTAAAATTACTAAAAACAGCAGCAATAAGCAGCTGCCTTGGCAAAAGAATTAGTTTAGCCAAAGAAAGAGTCAATGCTGCCAGCATTTTGGGTACTATGCCGTGCTGCAGTGACATGGACTGGGGTAGTTTTATTTTAGTTTTCATTTTAGGAGTAATTTAAGTACATTTAATGGTTCATAATTATAACTATTGTGTTATAAATAAACTAGTTTATTTATAATTCAAACTCCATTACAAAGTGTAAAATTAATTTTTAGTTTGTACACGATTTTTGAAGTCGGCGGGTTTAAATAGAGACATCAAAACAGATCTCTGATACTCACTCGACTTAAAAAAAAACAAAAACAGGTACCGGCTGAATTAAGAAGCTCCTTCTTTTTTGGAAATCGGTTAAAACATTTTTATGCGAGTGGCAACCCTATCTCGCAATAACTGCACCGATATTGCGGAGCTTAGCAGCCTACATTGTAACGCGATTTAAATGCCAAAAGCTGCAATTTCAGGGTAAGAATCATAATAACTGATAGCCTGGGAGCGAGCAAACAAAGCGTTAGGGTTACGTGTCCAGAAATAAAATCTGAAAATTAGCATGTTTTAAGCTTCCATTTTAGCAGCTTTCCTACCAGCAGCTGCCTCTTAACTCATAACTGAATTTGCTTCTCGGTAAGTAAGAATTTTTACTCATTTTCTTAACATAATAAAATTACGTTCAACAACTAAATATTCATAAATATGAATTTAACGTAATTTTATTATGTTAAGAAAATTATAAATCTATTATTAATACCTACTAACTTAATTTATTATATACAAGCTTTTACTCACGTGGAGTTAGGTAAATAGACACACTTTTAAAAAATCCCGCGGGAACCCTCTATTTTTCCGGGATGAAAGGTAGCTATAAGGTGGTTGGATTCTCCAAATCCTCAACTATATGCATGCAAAAAATCGCGTCAATTCGATGCTCCGTTGCTGCGTGATTGGAGGAAATAGCAACATATAAACACTTTCATATTTCGGATCCTTAAGTCATCACTGGCAACGAGTTTTTTTTTATACATTATAGGAAAACGCTGGACCACTTTCACACCTGATGGAAAGTGATGATGTGGTCTAAGGTGTAACACGTTTGCCTAGAAGATGCCTATTCACTCTTGTTTTAAAGATACCCAAATTGTACGTAGTAAGTACTGTTTGAGGACCTGCCCGTGCCCAGTTCAAAATAAATTGTATAACAAAATCTTGCCTATCTTTAACCACGGGCTCTTACCCTATGCAGAGTCATAAGGATAACATTTCGATCGACAAGTTTACGAGCATCGCCGCGGTAATGTCTATGTCATAAGGTTGTAAGGGACTCGATCGGGCGCTAATGCCACTAACTAATGAATGTATTTTAAACCAGCTTTTACGGGCTTTTAAAACCTCACCGGAACTCGGGATAAAAGGTATAAGTACTAAACATACCTACTTAGCCTTTTCTAGCTTTTTTTGCAAAAAATCCAGTCGATATGTTGCTCTATTGTTAGGGGAAAGTGGGGGAAACAGGTAAAAGGGCGATCTTCTTCTTCTTTATCAACTGATAGACGTCCACTGCTGGGCATAAGTCTCTTGCATGAACCTCCACTGGTCTCGGTCTTGGGCCGTCTGAACCCAGCGGCTCCCTATGACTCGTTTGATGTCGTCGGTCCACCTAGTGGGGGGTCTGCCAACACTGCGCTTCCCGGTGCGGGGTCCCCACTCCAGCACCTTGGGACCCCATTGACCATCAGCTCTTCGAACTATGTGCCCCGCCCGTTTCCACTTCAGTTTCGCAACTCGCAGAGCTATGTCGGTGACTTTGGTTCTCCTACGGATCTCCTCATTTCAAGGGACGATCATACGCTAATTAAAGGAGTTAACGCACGACGGGCGGCCGCTGCCGTATTAACCCTTAACTGTTATTTTTATTTTAAAGCCGACGTTAACGATTATTATTTATCAGTAAGCTTTGTTTCACTAATCTAACGAAATGCCTTTTTAACTACCTTCTCTACGCTACATAATTTTAGTGGTAGGCATGCGTTTTTGGATATTCTTAGACGCTTTGCACTTCTTACGACAGCGGTGGAAAAGTGGAAAGTCAATAAAAAGAGTTCTACAATATTATTTACTTAATTTCTTTTTGTTTGTGTTTATTATATTATATGAGTAGGTAAGTTCTTTATATGCAGGCACTTAACAACACATTCTTGTGCATTGTAATATTATGTTGGCAAGCAGGTAGATGATTAACACTTTATAATTTATCTACAATTAAAAATCCTGCACTTCCTTTGGAATGCCCTTCTAGTTTCCACTTTTCCTATTATCTACAACTTGGTTAGGTACCTTAAAATAAGGAGACAATTGTAATCTTCTAAGCAAGCGAACTTTTAGACTTCTAGCAGTCTTATGCTTAATCTTCACTTCATCACCTGTGATCATCAATCTTTAATAATAAAAAACGCTATTTTTGTAGGTCTGGGCCTGTATTACCAACGCTTAAAACAGTATTCCTACGTACCTATTCCACTTTTGTTTTGAGATGTCTTATAATGACTTCAGATATAAATCCGACGGCAGTTTCTAAATTAAAGCGAAACTACATCAGTGCAGAAATTTCTCTTACCAAAACATTATTTTCTTTTTTTTTAATTAGATAAAATCATTATTATTCCTACTGCTTACCCAGATTAGCGGGTTGGGTCTTAAACCGCAACATCACTTACTTACATCAGGGCATCAGGTGAGATCGGCAGGCAGGTAGCGACAAAAAAATTACTAAAATAAGTAGGCGTCATTACGTAGAAAGCAGAATGCTATCTAAGATCCTGGCGACCTGCGTTCATGGAGCCTTTACGATTTCTGAGAAGAGGAACATCTTAAATGTTACGCATAAGTCGAGGATCAGACTAGAGACATTCTGTTCATCCTCTTTGATTTATTCCTTTCGGATACTCACATATGCCAAAGACATGATACGAAAGAGACGGATTTTATTTATGTAGATAATATAAGTTAGAGTGACGTATCTTACGGCGCGGTGCGGCGTCGCTGCGTTGCTGTGTTATCTTATATAGGAAAATTAGTGCTTTGCCAAACGATACCTATGTTGCAAGCATAGTCACGTCAAAATTTCGCCGAGTTGAAAAGTACATATTAGGCGAATCACACGGTTTGCTGCTAAATGTCACTTAGATAAATATACCTACAATTGTCACTTGCGACACCAACTTGTAAACATATAATATAAATATACAATTGCAACTGCGTTCCGGGGCATGTAGCTTCGCTCTTAAGCTTTATCTACACAATATCCTAAACAAATTCTGTTTCTATAAAATCCGCATTTTCGTCGGCGTTATCTCAACCGATAGTCCTCCACTGCTCGACATACATAGATTTCTCTGAATGATCGCCAAAGAACACAATCTTGAGTCGCTTGTGTCCAGCGATCGCCCTCTATCCTTTTTGTGAGAGATCTAGGCTTCTAACGCTCCACTTTTTGATATCAATAAGACTTGTTGATAATATTTTATTTTAAAATGTATCCAAGCAACTTTTTGTTATGAGACGCTTTGTATCTCGTCTGGTCCCCGACTAAGACACGACACACTGAAAACGGTAAATTGTCTAAATTAAATTAGGTGGATGCTGGAGACCACTCGAGCGGCTCGTGACCTGCCTCGAAAATTGATGTTGTCTGAACGAAATATTTCTTACCGTAGGAAGTCGTAAAACATGCTAGATGGACATTCCTCGCCAGTTAATCCCTAAATCGTGATGATATTTCTTGTCATTTTTGTACATTTACGAAAACATATTCAATGCAAGTAAGCTTTAATGTAAGCTAGGTTCTTAGTAGCTGGATAAAAAATCTTTCTAAACATAGATAGGTACAGGTATAGCCTCAACAATACGTAGCTAGATTACACTAGTTTCTGTAGCTCAATTTGCGAGAGTCAGACTGTACTTAATCCGTAATGTTGACGGTTCAAAACCCACCAGTTTCACTACTGTCCACCCCTAACACAAACTTTACTCTTAATTTGGAAAGGAAAGGGGAATTTGAAATTTTTATTCTTGGGGACTTCTTTCTTCTGGTCAGGCCTCCACGCATAATAGGTTTAAAAATAACGATTTATAGGTTAGCGCCTATCATTTGATTTGATCATCTTACTACTAGATACCTAAATTCTTTTATTTTTTCAAGAAAACCCGAAGTAGAAAATATAGGTTTTCACTTTACTTAATCGTAGGCAGTAGTGATTTTCCCGAAAACTACACATTACGAGTACCTAAGCATGTAGGTAACCTATCCGAAGATATAAATCAACAAAGTTTGAGCTAAGACTGCAGTTAAACGCCACTCTATTTCCATCTCATTAAATAAGTCCCTTCTAATTGGGTCCGCTTTTATTTTCTGACAAATAAACAAGCATGCATTGAAACTATTTAAAGCAAAATGAACCTAACTAGGTCCTATAAGTACATACTGTATTTTATATAAGTAGATTACAGATTTAGGAATACCTAGGTCTTTCTGGAAAGCTAAAGGCATGCCACAAACTTTATAGGTCGCGGTCGTCGATAGTGTCAGCATTGATTGATCTGCCTCTACATATTCTGCTATTTATTGAAATCAATAGAAGATAGAAGATATCCATACTAGGTATTAACCTATTACACATAAATACAAAAGTAATTTCTGACTGTATTCCTGTACTACTGCTACTTAGGTAGGTACATGGCGTACCTCTTCTGGCGTGGTTTAGGTCTAATTTTGCTAGCGGAATTAGAAGCATTTCCCGATTTCCAATTGAAACCTACCTAACTTTGAAACTACTATTGAAACTTACCTAAACCACTGAACCGATTTAAAAATTTTAAGCCTCAATATTCCAAGACTTATAGAAAACTTAAAGGTTAGGTTTGATCCCCACCCATTGCACTATTGTCGTACCCACACCTAACACAAGGTTTCATTTATTTGGAGAGGAGAGGAGAACATCAGTCAAGTTCAGCTTGGCTGATATTCTTTATAAAAAAAATTTGGTAAGAAAATAGCTTGCAAGTTGCATCCTCGAAGGGATAACGCACATAACTTCGGAAAGTCACAGGTGCGCGTCGACCCTGAGGGGTACCTCGAATAGGAAAGCGCAGTCCTAACCTCTATCTAGGCTGTGTCTGCTATGATGCTGCTGTTTTACCCTACTTCGATAAAAAATTTAAAAGATAACTCATGATGGATATTGAGCCGGTCTCAAGTGGAATAATTTAACCATGAATGCAGTGCAATGCAGTGTTGAATAGACAGCTTGTTAATATCGTCCGCCGGTCAAAAGTTAATCGGGTTTAAGTCGATCACATCGCCCACGAAGATCCATCACACTCGTCATTATTCACACACAAATTATGTAATTTCGATAAATGGAACTTATTGAATAGTGATGAGCGTCGGTAGGCCGCCGTGGCACCCCCGTGGAGCTCCCCCGACCACACGTCCTTTACACATTCAACATCTCCCAACAAACAAATCGGAAACCATACATTACCTGCTCTCCTTCATCTTTTCAGATGAATGTGTACTCAACGAGCAATGTAAGCGTGTTTTAAGTTTACGTTACTCTATTGCAAGTAATGAGAGGCAATCTCCAATAAGCACTTAGATCCTCATTGTCTAAAATAAATGTATTTTGTTTGAATAAATCGAGTTCTCGGATGGAGGTCGCGACGGGTGTTAATGAATGTTATCGTAATGGCACACGGCACTGTGTACATGTAGTTTTTAAGCTAATCGATTTTGGTTTTTTTTCGAGACAAGCATTAAATCTTCAAATGGCAAGAAACAAGTGTAAATTAAAAATTTAATTTTTAAAAATAAGCTAGCTTCATCGTCAGACCCTAGATGTCATCTAGGACCAGAGTACTTAGCAAGATGAATCAAAAGATCCCAAACTGGATGGAGTATTGGGGATAGTAGGTTATATAACAGAGTTTCCATACCCACCTTCCAGCTCCATCATGTCATAGACTGTGACTTACAGTAATATTACAATGACATCTGATTTAAATATCCATGCACAGCTCAATTGGAAATCGGGAAATGCTTCTAATTCCGCTAGCAAGATTAGACCTAAACCACGCCAGAAGAGGTACGCCATGTACCTACCTACTTGTAGCTCCGCAGTTTACTGCGGAGTGCGTCAGGCCTGCCTAAATATACCATCATAACCCTTCCTTTTAAATTCGCCGTAGGTAGGTATGTAAAAAATGTTGTTATTGGCAGTTGCACATTTGAAACCGATTGTTTTCCATTGTAGCAATATTTTAACGTCTTAATGTAAGATTTATAAGATTTCAAACGTTCGTACAACAATCGCAAGGTGAAACCTTGGCTGTGGCAACAGTCTAAGAATTGTAAGTGAATGTAAGCACGTATTGCACATAGATAGGTTCGTACTTCGTGGTGCCTGCGTTCGTACCTGTGTACCTGTTCGTAGTAGGTACCTCTGCAGATATAATTTATCATTAGGTACCATAAAGAAAGGTACAATAATAGAGCGCTAAGCGGACTCGCCACACGTCCGTAATTGATTTATAGGCAAATATTAAATCTGTTCTCACCAGCCCGCTGTGAGTAATGACCGGGCCTGGTGCTGTTTGAGGTTTTGTTGGACACTTGGCTCAAGCATCAATGATTGACAGTGCATTTCATATCTGAGTAATGGACATTAAAAAACTTACAGGATCCTCCAGGTTATTTTTTTTTTTAAAAGAATATTAGCCAAGCTGAACTTGACTTATACTCTCCTCTACCCTTCAAATAAGCGAAAAGCTTGTTCTAGGAGTGGGTACGACAATAGTGCAATGGGTAGGTTCGAATCTGCGACCTTTCAGTTTTCAGTCCACAACTTTAACCGTTGGGCTATTGAGGCTACTAAAATGTAGCCTATGTATTAATCCTGAGCTATCTCATTACCAAACAGCCAACTCGGTTCATTCCTTGTGGCGTGAAGGAGTAACAAACATACACACAAACTTTCGTCTTTGTAATATTCGTGTGATGGGAAAGTTTTGATGTGTGGATGGATGGATGGATGGATGGACGCCGCAACGACTGAACCGATTTGGCTGAAATTTGGCACAGAGATAGATTATTTAGCCTGAAACAACACATAGGCACATTCAAATATCTACTCAAAATCATGTACTGGTTTCAGTTTTCTTTAGGGTGCCCCTTACACCCTGTAGGTACCTATGTAATTAAATATACAATTTAAAAGGATTCTTCAAATGAATTTCCTCCCGAATCGATCATCTGTGTAGGGTGATTGTAAGATGTCAACAAAACGTCCCAATGAAACAGCATCACACTTATCAAAACAATACAAAACGCGGGATGTTATCGATAACGATCACGGGCACGACAAGGCTCTAAGTCCATTTTTTGTGGGTTGACATCGCGCTAATAATACTCATGAGAAAAATGCGCGCCGGACCGCCATCATCCTCCTTTTGTTTTTAATTTCTACCTCAGTGGCACCGATTTAATTGGGCTCAACTCGAGCGGGCGCACCTTCGTATTTCACCTCGGCTCGCTTCATTTGAATATTTAAAGCATTTCGGGTTCCCGTCGCATTATTTTTGTTTATTTACACAAATACAATATTATATATTTATTTCTGGGCCGTCGTCATTTATTAGGTGACGTGACTTACCGATGTCGCGTCCTTCCCAGTATCGGCATAGTTAACGCGGTGCTCACTCGCGTTCCACTTAAAAGTTTGAGGTTGTTTGAGCTTGAGTTTTTTTTTGTCCGGCCGCGTCGCGGACGCGTGTGGCGAGTTGTGCTCTTCGTTGTTTTCTCGCCAGCCCTTATCTTGGACAAGATTGCTCGTTTATAAATGAAGTTATATCTTCCCAATTGAATACAAGGCTACGGAGGCGAGGCGAATTTTTAATTAGTTTCCGAAGATAGAGGATTTTAAGGAGGCATGCGGGAGCCGTGTTGCGAGTGTGCGCCGATATCTTAATTGAGACGTGGACACAGGGGCTCCGGCGAACAAAGGCGATTTGTTGATTGTGAACAGATTTGGAAATTGTTTACCTACCAAAGAAAAAGACGACTAATTTAATTATTAAGAAATACAACAAAGTTTTATTGGAGATAACTAAACAGCGAAAGAAACAGACGTCTCGAAAGAAAGGAAAAAAGAATAGACAGTCTATTTAACAGGAACAAGCGCTACCACATTAAAACCAATATTATCCGGTTCCCGCGCAATGAAATCCCGGCATATCTTAGCAGCATCTTCCAAAAGACGATCAGCAGTCGTCGGTCCATGGTTGATAGGCGAAGACTTACGACCATCCAGCTCGTAAAGATTCCCATCCTTATGAATGAATGTTACGAAGTGATTATTGACCGGTTCGTTTTCTTCTGCCACTGCTTGATCAGCTGATTCTACAGCTTCCTTATAAGCTTGCAAAATATTAGCAGAATTCTCTAAAAGAGCCCCTTTGCCGGCAGCATCTAGTCCTTTTGCGTCGTTTATGTAACTCTTCAGGAGTCCGTCTTCAAGATGGATTTTATTGGTGTTATTAGCAACGCTGTGTACCAATGCAATGGTGCCACAAACGTTGCTTAAAACTTGCTTTAAGTAAAACACATCTTTGGGAGGTTGTTGGTCTTTTTTAAGCAGCTCACACTCTTGCTGCGCTCGATGCTGTTCGTAAGTTTCGGAGAGCGGAAACAGCAGAATTACCGCTAGTACCGGTCGTGGTACCCAGTTTAAGGCATCTTCTTCCAGACCTACAACGTCTACCATACGCCATTTATTTGGAACGCCGAGTTTTTGAAGGTACCTGTTCATAGTCTCAGGGTTAGACTCCATTGGCAATGCATGAGCCATTTTGTCTTTTTTTCCTAATGGATTTATTGGTTTATCGTAAAGATTCTATGACGCAGATTTCCGTCTCAGATCGGTAAAACGGGAGATCCAGGAAAACCAACGATTTAGTTTTTTGTTCACATAAACAGAAATCTTTGACACTAGCAAGCAAAGCTGTCACTTTATCTTCTTTTAATTAGTGGCAAATTGATAGTGGCAAATTGATACCTAACCCAAAAGAGGTAAATATTAGAGAAGGGCGAATATATCTCCTCATCAATTCATATCCCTGAATTATTGTACATTTTAGGCTAATTTTGAGATCATCACCCTTTGATCACAGAAGAAAAATATCATCAGCAGCTTACATGGTTAAAATTCCACTTAAATCTGGTGATTACTCAACTATTACTAAGAGGCATAGATAAAACACAAGTGTTTAGAGCCGCCTACTGCCTGCGCACACGCATGCCGTCGGCGCGGTGTCATGTGTCGATTATTGTATTTACTGAATGCATTTCTATATAATAAGCAATCTTACACTATAATTGAAGATAGGCAGCGATCGGAAACGCCTTCTGTTCTAAAAGTGGATTATTAGTGTCTCAGACAAGTCTGAAGATATCGGTAAAACAATTTGCTAATTTATTTGATAGCGTAAACGGAAAAACCAATCGTAGTTGGTAGTACATACCTACCACGGGGAATATAAGGATTTTCCTTACTCTAATATTAAAATGTAGTCAGTGTTGTTTATTTGTGTATTCGTTTTTATTTTTTGGTGTACAATGAAGAATATATTTATAAATGCGTGTTTGTTTGTCCTTCAATCACACAGCTACGGAACTAGATTGAAGACAGACAGAATTGAGGACTTACTGCGACGTAGACTAACTACCTTTTATCGTGAAAAAATAGAGATCCCGCGAGATTTTTAAAAACCTAAATCCACGCGGGCAAAGCACTACATTCAAAGTAAACATAAATAAAACAATAGAGAATTTCCATCTAAATATTTATTTCGCCCATTCGCATTAACATTTTCGATTAAAATTGCATACGGTTACATTATCTACTCAGCGATTCACTTCTTGCGGCTAACCGCTTTGCTTTGTACTTAACGATTTCATTTGGCTGCCATCTTACATTCCAGTATTGTCGGTGAACATATTTTCATAAGAGCCTTGTACACATTGGCCATTGTACTTGGTGAATGTGCTGGACTCAGTTTAAAAAAAAAAATTTTGAACACATTGGCCTGATGTACCTACTTAGTGAATGCAGTGGAATAATTTAAAAAAATAAATCCTGAATGTTATTAATTCATACAATAACAATAAACCAGCATTCAGGTTACTTAATTGGAAGTAAGTTTGGACTATTTGGTATACGTCTGGCCAATATTAGTCATCATTCATTAATCATAAGAAATTAATTGACTGATTCACTTCATAGTCTAACGTCCAATGTACCCCTTGTTACCCCTATTTCTTGTTATTTAAAGGTTAAAAAAGATTTTATCCATCTTCACGATAGGCCAAAGTTCTATGGACCCAACGTGTATAGGAAACATTCACCGACAACACATATTCGTCACAAACATTCTCTAACAGCAGAGTAGGTACAAATTGAGCCATGCATGTTTCTTTTATAATATAATGACGAAATAAATAGACAACTATACAATTCCATTTGAATTAATACGTTACAAAAATAGTCGAAAACATTTTTGGTATGATTACAAGTTAAAAATAGAGCGCGAGATGGATGCCATCTAACTGTGACCAAATAGTTATTTACCGAGACAGATTTTTGATAGAAGTAGGCTTTACTATGGGGAAGTGTATGATACACAATAAACAAGCATGAACACAAACTTTGATATAAAGTCTGATTTTTAATTGCGTGGAATTCTGACGTATCTTAATGTTACCAGATATTAAAAAAATCCCACAAAAAAGATAATAAATTGAAACTTATACAAATAAAAATCAATTGCCGCACATAGACATATGACAAATGCCTGACACATAGTTTGGGGTAAAATCGAACTACAGGTGGTAATACTGTTTTTCATACAAATAACTCGCTCTATTTTTAAAATTGTCATTTTAAAAATAGAGCGAGACTGTCAGAATTCCACCGAATTAAAAATCAGACTATAGATCCCGTCAGTTATACAAGAGTCTCGAATGCGAGAGGCAAGAATATCTGTGGTGTTGGGGAGAAACATGATAACTCCATTTTTGGCGTTTTTTCGTTAGATACGGATTTGCTAACTCAAGAATGCATATTTTAATTTGATCAAAGTCTGATAACTCA
Organism: Hipparchia semele; assembly: GCA_933228805.2. Lineage (NCBI taxonomy): Eukaryota > Metazoa > Arthropoda > Insecta > Lepidoptera > Nymphalidae > Hipparchia > Hipparchia semele. The sequence continues at coordinate 11,574,872 of OW121714.1, forward strand.
AAGCCCAAAGTCAAATTGATCTTAAAGATAATAATTAATATAGTGATTAACAAAAGGAGTTGTTTCCTTATTTAACTTTCCCCATTTACAGTTGGCAAAAAAAAACTAAAAAGTGATTTTCTGCATAACAACTTATTTGGAGATATCATAATTCTCCCTGGTATCACAGTTATTTTGCGATTATCCTATACGAAACCTTTTCATGCAATGTTCGCCCGCGATTATACAATACTACACTGCATTATTATACATCCTTACTAATATTATAAATGCGAAAGTGTGTTTGTTTGTTCTTCTATCACGCCGCAACAAAGCAACGGATCCACATGATTTTTTGCATGGGTATACCTAGTTGAGGACCGGGAGAATGACATAGGCTACTTTTTATCCCGGAAAATCAAAGAGTTCCCGCTTGATTTTTAACTAAATCCACGCGAGCAAAGCCGCGGGCATAAACTAACTAACTAGTTCTGATATAAAAACTCGTATCGGTTAAGCAATGCTCGAATAAGAGTGCCGAAAATTTCCCTCGGATTCGAGAAACTCCATTAGCCAGAAAAATCTGTATCAATAGGTACGAGTTTAATGCACAAACTCAACGATCGTAAAATCGTAAGATCATTGAATAGTCAAAAATTGACGCAATCACCTCAAATTGGCTGGTACTCCCTCGTTATTGGTTAAAATGTATTGCAGCAAGAGCGCCATAAATTCAGCCAATGGGAAGTGATTGAGATGATCAAATTGTAACAATCATTTTTAAACAATCCCACAGCAGTGTAACAACCACAATGGCCTCTGATTGGCTGAATTTATGGCGTTCTTGCTGCATCAATGCATTTCAACCAATAGCGGCAGGGTACCGGCCAATAAGACGTCATTGCGATCGTTACACTGATGCAATCATATTTAGAGAAACGTCATACTGGTATCAGATTCAAATGAGATCCAAATCGCGCATCAATAGTACATACATTTAATCGAATCGCTTCTTTATCGACTAATAACTAGTGAGACATATTTACGGAACGTATAGGTACGATGGTACAATGAAAACTATAATTAATATATGTAAATTCAATAGTATAATAATAATATTATCAGTCGAAATTATACATGCTTAGGTAACTTAACACTGTTGTTTAGCGAGACACCATTTTGGGGACACAAAAGCTTTCTTTGCCCTTAGCAGGATTTATTTAAGACATGATCTATTCTTTTGGATATTATAATTTTGCTGGTATTCACAGTATTTTAACGCAACATGACACACAATATCAGCACATGAGTAAATTACTGAACAGAGGCAAAGGTTCTAAAAACCAAGCATAAATTAAACCAAGCGTATAAAATAAAAACATACCTACCGACATAATCCAAGTCCTTCTTATATTATTCTTGAAAAAAATTTAAAGTCAGTCCGGTTTTGGTGGAGGAAACAGGAAAATACTAGAGTAAGGGATAAGAGTTACGCGATAGAAAGGGGGCAACTTCTAGGTGAATGTAACTGTAGGCAATTTAGCGTTGTGCGACCTGAATTGCATTTTATTATGTGGTAGCGAGAGTCGCGATTTATTTAAACGATTTTGCGGTGTGAATCTTTTGTACCTGTAGGTACTATTATGTATTATGTGGTATTACCAATTCAAATCTGCCTGCTGATTCTGTATCTCAGTGCCTATCAAAAAATGAAAGCTACTGAGATATTTTTTATCCATTGAAGGTTTACTATGAAATAGTAAACCACATTTCTCTTCAAACCTTCAATGGATAAAAAATGCCTATCGTCGTTGATAGGCACTGAGTTACAGAATCAGGGACTGTTGTCAGGTTGCTTTAGCAATCAATGGATGGCCTATTATTTGACAGAAAAGGAAGCAACTCTTTGCTTTTGTGTTTCCAAACAGTGTCCTGCCATTCAACCCCTTCAACACTTAACTACATGGTTAAAATACAAAGGTAAACAAGCCCTAACGATAATTACTAGTAGGTTAATATGATTAAACATTAAATAGCTAAAAACATTTCAGAAATTGTTCGTTGGAAATGTGTCTTTATCACCTAGGATTTAAAAACTATTTTTAATAATAATTTTAAAAAGTTTTGTGTAAAGTTGAAAAATATCACTTGGTTATTGGAAAGACTTGTATGAAAGACAACATCCGGAATAAACGATCCTTAAGCTATTTTATTTTAGTATTCATGTCTTAAATATAGAGAAAAAATTTGTTATGAAATGTAATGTACCTTCTGTGAAAAATTCAATATTATCAAGTCAACTACAACAAGTAATAACTGCCGTGATTATATATATCGAAAGAAAATTTAGAGATCATAGAGTTCATTCGAAAATTAATGTTCCAAGAAATTTTTTAACTACGCTTTTAAAATAGCTGTGAACGATGTTATAAAGTAATAATCTTAATTAAAATTGCACTGTTACAATACTAATGAAATCGAAATTCAGCTAATGAAATATTTTATTCGGTTCTTGGCGGTCTCCAAAACTTTTGTACATTCTTTGTTAATAAAGCAAAAATCGCTTTGATGAAGTATTGTAAAATGTTCTATAATTTAATATCCGTAATAGAAATACAAGATAATGACATGAACTACATTTTTTTTCAGTTTAAAACTGATCCTATTATTTTTTTGGTTTTCTTGTTTATTTTCTTACCAAAGAAGTGTTAAATTGCTTGGTTGCATAGAAGTTAAAAATTCGCTAATGCTCCATAAACTGAAGTTAACTAAGGCCCAATTTCACAATCACCGAGTAAAGCTTAACCGAGGAGTAAAGTTGTATCGACAGTTTATGTATTGTGAATCTATGAGAACGTCCAATATATATATTTTGTTTTATATGAATAGCGGGCAAACGAGCTGGCGGGTCACCTGATGTAAAGTGATTACCGCCGCCCATGAACACTTGTAGTACCAGAGGCACCACCAATGCGTTGCCGGCTTATTATTTATATATTATATTATTATTATATTATTATATTACATATATTCATCGGTTTAACGTTACTCGTTGATGGTGATTAACCCTTAGGTTTATTTTAAAATAAACTGTGCGTTACATATTCGCCAGTATTCCAAATCATCGTTTTGAGCAGGAAGATAAGAAGCAAATTGTTATCAAAAATCAACACTCGCCAAAAAAGCTTGTGTTTGTAAATATACTTTAAAAAAATAATACGTTCAATAATTTGAAATATCGCGACTTATAAATTTACTTTTATAAGACTTATTAATAATACACGTAAGTATATAATAATTCATAAAATAAATAATTATAAATGAAAAATATTGAAAACTAATGTCGAAGTATACAAAAAAAAAATAATTGATTTCACAAAAATAAAAATTTGTTTATAATTTGACACATAATTATCACCGATTTCAAGTAGTTTAATAATTGAAACACTATAATATTAAAGTACAATAAAAATATAAATTTTTTTTAAAGTTCAGAAACAAAAATTAATCTAGCAAAACGCATGGAAATAAAAATAATTGTACCTTTGATAACATATCATTATAGTTTAATAGTTATAGCATTCAAAAATCTAAAATCTATTATTTATTAAAAATTCACCGTATATGCTTTTGGATGCCGCATGCTTTTACACTTATAAAACATTTATCACCTGTTATATGGCCCCGATGTAAAACTAAATGCACAAAGAAATTATAAAAAATAAAATCATTAATTCGTCAATATTTATCCTAATAACTAACACTTATGTATAAATGAAATGATATGCAATTTAACGCGCAAAATAATAATAGTACTTCTTAAAATTGTCTATAAAGATTGCTACAGCAATTTTCCTTAATAACTTTGTTGCTATAAGCTTTCGGCAGGCGTCAGTAGTCTAAATCTAGAAAAGACTTTGTAGACAAAATTGCGTCCTTTGAAAAAAGGGCTGTCGTCTTAAAATGAGACTTGCATCCTATAATAGTCAGAAGCTATCCATCATTTCCAAGTAAACTTTTTAGGAATTAAGACGCTCTGACAAAATGACAAAAAATTGAAAAAGAAACCTATTTAAATGAATTGCTATTAATCTCCTCTAGTCATTTATTTAAATCATGAGTAAAAAAAAGTCAGAGTTCGCATAAAGTACGAACGTTTCACATACAAATACAACTTTGGAGCTCGTATATACGAGTAGATATGACGCTGTAAAGAACAGTTTAAGGTTAGTCCAAGTTTTTATTCGATTGATTAAAATGAACCATAACACGATTGAAATAGAGCTCAATTTTGTACATTCATAAAAGTTTACGTATACGATACGCTCCAAATTTTAATCGGTTGTATCGAATTTATGACTTCAAATCAATACAATTATGGTTCATTTTACTTTGACGCTAAATGTCATCGAATTCTTACACGATCAATCGAATTAAAACTTACACTAACCCTACTGATTACATTTTTTTTTCAATTTAATGTAAGATTTTAACAGCGTAAACCGTCCTTTCTGATTGAATTCCCGTGAAAAAAGCAGTATATGTACTTTCAATTCATGATAAATTCTACATGCAGTAAGTGAAAAATGTACCTAATACTACGTCATCGTAACTTATACAGTTATGAACAATGTCTTTGGGCGCTCTAAACATTTTCCCATTTTGATGAGCAGAACGAAAATTTTAATCATCCGCAAAGTGAACTTCGTGCTTTAGTTTTTTGGCTCTAACCGCGTAGTTCAGAGCGCCCAAAAAGATTGTCCAAACCTGTACAATTTGTTTAGCATTAATTTATTTTAGAATTCAAAAGAAGAATATTATACAAAATACGATACGCGTTCATTTAAACAAAAGTTGTCTTCCACTATAAAAATATAGATACAACTATTCATGTACTTTCTTGTACTTACTTTTAACTTAAAAGTTTGTAATAATTCAACTAATAAAATACGTACATCATGTTTGTTTTAAGAACTTAAATATGGTCGAATACTCATTGACACAATATTTATCGACACTTTATAAAACGGGCTTGCACGAAAAAAAGTCTTGGTAAAGAAAAGTAATTCACTCACAAAGTAACGAACTCCTGAAAGTGTCGTCCTGGATAATAGGAAATATGCATGTAATTTTTTTATATTTTAAATTAATTCACCATAGTATAGAACAAAAAATGAATCACTATTGAAAAAATAATTTTTTTCAAACTGCCATTCGATTCGGACGATTTAAATGTGTTAGAACGAAATATGACGTCACACACCGTGTGAACAACATTTTTCAGGCAATCGTATTGGTTACATTCGAGCGCGTGACGTCAGCTGCCATGTTTGAAAGCATGACGTCACGCGCTCGAATCTAACCAATATGATCGTCTGAAAAGTGTTGTCCACATGATTTGTGACGTCATATTTCGAACTAATACAATATTTTATGTTTTGATTCTATTTAAATAAAAATGGATGGTTTAACTATTATTTCGTGTCGATAAAGATTACAGAAAAAAATATTTGAGTCCAATTGAAACAACACGCATATTCCCTATCGTTAGCAATGCGACTCGCCGTTCTCGTGGTGGCCGGAGTCGAAGCTGCTGAGGTGGCCGAGCCCTTTGGGGGGGATGGGGGGCGGCGTTTCCTCTTCGTCCACGTGCAAGGGTTCGGACATCATTGAGATTATCTCCTCATAACGCAGCGATTCAACTAGCTCGAAATCTGAAACAATACACACTCGTAAGTTTTAAATAGTTGTCTTTGACGCGGAGATGTGTTTTTTTTTTTTTGAACGGGTGCCGCCAACGGGAATGGGTCTGCTTTGACTTCCCATGCTGATATGTGTTAGATTATAATATGTATTGTATTTTTGAAGCTTCACTGTGGAAGCACTGTATACTTAGCTTACTTTTATTACTTATTGTAAAATTAGTTTATTTTATTTTTTGAAAAGAGCAACTGCTGAGTTTCTTGCCGGTTCTTCTCAGCAGAATCTGCATTCCGAACCGGTGGTAGATTTGTGACATATCATAAGTGCTACAGGGTAGCCTACATGAAATAAATAAATTTTGAATTTTTTTGAATTTAGTTTTATCAATTGGAAGTTCCGGGGTTGAAAATTCAATTTCGAGTTCAATTTTCTCAGCACTCAGATACTCAGCAGTATCTGACTCTTCAGTCTTTTAACGCAAATTGTTTTTTGATAATACCTAAAATCCGTAGAACAAAAGTCCTTGGCAGTATGGCATTTCGAGGTGGACCGACGACATCAGACGAGTCCAGGCAGCAGCCAGGCGTAGTAGAGCAACGCAATAACCATCTAGGATCCCCGGCTTCACTTCGAGAAGTCCTCGGCAGCCTGGGCGGCCTGCTAGACTTCTGGAAAGAGCTGGGATAGTTGGAGTGGAAAACATTGGAAGGATTGGTGCATCACACACAACAAACCATGTCTGGTTTAAATGTGGAAACCAGCCCTGTACGAAGAAGAAGATCCTACCGTGGTTGTGTCGATGGTCGTCCGCGTTGGTGTAGTGGTGCGCGTCCACACTGACGCCGGAGTCGCGCTCCTCACACGCGCCTCGACCTGCGCGTCGCGGCACCGCGGGCGCCTCGCCCCACGAACGTTTATCACCTGACAACAATTTAGGCAATTAAATATCACACACGGTGAAGGAAAACATTGTGAAAAAACCTACACGCGTGAGATTTCCCCATAATGTTCTCAAAGCTGTGTGAAGATTTGTATGGTCAGCGTGGTTGACTGTTACCTATTACCAGTGGTGAACCGTTGATGGATTACTGTTCTTCATGATGATGACAAATAACAAGATGAAAAGCAAGCTAACTTTTCATCACCATCATCATCATCTCAACCGTTAGACTTCTGGATATAAGTCTGGACATGATAGCCATGCAGGATTTATTTTATCATGCAGGATTTGATCAAAATACCAAAGTTAGCCAGTTCTATTTTAAACTAAAAATAAGACAGATCCGCGGGAATCAAAAAACTTCAATCCACGCGAACGAAATCACGGATATCAATTAGTCTTCTAAATATATAAAAGGCAAAGGTGACTGACTCACTGATCTATCAACGCACAGCTCAAACCACTGGACGGATCAGGCTGAAAATTGGCACACAGATAGCTATTGAGATGTAGGCATCCGCTAAGAAAGGATTTTTGAAAATTCAACCCCTAAGGGGATAAAATAGGAGTTTGAAAATTCGAACTTAACATGAGCGAAGCCGCGGGAAAAAGCTAGTTAAAAATAAACTAATCTTATCCGTACCAGATACCCGCGGAGGCAAAGGCGGGGCGTCGCCGGGCTCGCTCCACGAGGCGCGGCTGTGTCGCCGGGTCTCCACTTCTTCATCCACTACTTCGCTGCAATACGACAGAATAACTATTACTAATTAGTCGTGGTCGAAATTCCACGATCCCGCACCAAGCGCTTCGCTTCCTCGTTCCTAATACGCACCGCAAAAATTTGGAATGCCCTTCCGGCTTCCATTTTTCCAACTAACCATAATGTGGGTGTCTTTAAATCAAGAGTGAATAGGCATCTTTTAGGCAAGCGCGTACCATCTTGGGCTGCATCTTCAATTACCATCAGGTTAGATTGCAGTCAAGCGCTAGTCTATATATTTAAAAAAAAAAATCTCAAAGACCGATGCTATTTTAGCTTAGACTAAATACATTATCGGCAAATTCTTAAAGTCAACCTTTTTGATCGAGTTATAGAGGTAATTAATTAGTTTCAAATGATCGAGTTGTACAGGTTGTAATGAAAATTGCTATGTTGGAGAAGCAGGGGTCAATTTTATTTCGAGTTATAGAGGTAAAATATGTACTGAAATGGTTTGTAGGTACTCACTGATTAGTTCAATTTCAACTTACAGAGGGTTGACATTTTGAGTAAACGAGGTTTTTGGGCTTAAAGGGAAGGGAACAAAACATTTTTTCGAGTCCTGGAGGTTTTCAACTTATCAAGGTTCGACTTACTGAGGTTCTACAAACACTTTTATCTTACCGGTACTTTTCCAAAGGCGGCCTAGTAGGACTCCTCGGGTCCCCAGACTTTGGTCTGCAAGGCAACGGCGGTGCAGACTTGATCATGGAGTTGTCGTCGGGACAGTCCCTGTTGTCGGCCGCGGGCAGACTGCTGGACATTATACTCTGTTGGTCTAGGGTGTCCTCCAACGAATACTGGAAGAAAAAAGGTGGGCTTCAAAATAGTTGACTTTTTTCTAGCGGAAAAAAATAAAAATTAAAAATTACGGCTTTAGAATTTCAAGATGTCATTTCCAAAGAATTACCAGAGAAGAAAGCTTCCGTTATAGTTGTGGTTACAGTAAAAAATATAATTATTATTTTTTTGTCAACGGTACGGTATGACGTCATTTTGTAACGGTCGATGACAACTAACTTGACGTGGACGGGTAATATATTATCTGCTCAAGCTAAATACTCCTCTAGTTTTGGCCTCTTGTGAATTTCGCTACATTTGTTACTGTTCCAATAAATAGATGAAAAATGAAATGAAAATATTCTTCATTGTATACCAAATAAGGAAACAAATTATATGAGAACTTAAAAAAATAGAATAGATCTGTATTGGACAAGGAGAGAGGAGTACCTATAAGGTGTTGTAGGTAATATAATAATAAATATTATGTGGGTAGGCTTAGTGTGAATAAATGATTCAGTCATCATCTAATCATGGTTTGATTTGGTTCCTCCAAATACTACATAAGGGGGGTTAACTTTAATACATCATTGGGATGGAATACCAAGCGATTATTCCGCGATTTGTCCCACTTCTAGACCAAGAAAAGGACGGTAGAGGGAGAAATATTAGGGGGTCATGTCTATAACTTACAATCGGCTTGTTATAAAAATGTCCTTCTTCATAATATCCGTCACTTTGTTGTACACTATGCGATCGTTTGTCCAGCGCTGGGACGGGAGGCAATGGTGTGCTAGAAATAAAAAAAACTTTCACTGAAATTCTGAAGACTTTTTAGCACTGTTAATGGAAATCTACAGAGTGAAGGTCGAAAATTAAATTGGTGTAAAGTTGTGTTGATTGATTATATTTGTACACTAGTTGATGCCCGCGGCTTCACTCGCGTGGATTTAGTTTTTAAAATCCCACGGGAACTTTTTCATTTCCGGGATAAAAGTAGCCTATGTCACTCTCCCGGTCCTCAACTATATTCATTATTCATGCAATAAATCACGTCGATCCGTTGTTTAGTTGCGGCGCGATTGAGGAACAAACCAACAAACAAACACACTTTCGCATTTATAATATTAATAAGGATAGCAAGGACATTATTAAGGATATTTGTAATATTTGTATATTATTGATACGCTTAACAACATGATGGATTGAATTCTGAATCGTCAATTTGTAGGTTTTGGAAGTTCAAATTCAAATTTCAAAATTTATTTATTTCATGTAGGCTACCCTTGTAGCCCTTATGACATGTCATAAGTGCTACAAGCGTTGTTGGCAGTTGCTCTTTTCTGGAACTATCCAAAACCTTTTGAAATTTGAATTTGAACTTCCAAAACCTACAAATTGACGATCACGAATTCAAGACTATCAACAGTATGAGTCCATAGTTCAGATCCGGTTCGAAGGACCAAAATTTAGGGTGTTATCCTTACTGATAAATGATAATGATTGATAGACTGATATAATATGAGGACTGTATTTAATGATATTGATATGTTATTAACTATGATATGATACTTATAACTAATGATACTGATATGAGCGCGTCGTAACTCGTAGGGCAGCCCGCGGTGCACTATTTTTTTTTAAATAACGCGCGCCCCGACGACGGCGTGAACTGCTGACGGTGCAGTGTTCGGTAGCACGCAGTGTCCCGAACAATACTAATACCTGTCGTGAATGGTTAAGATAGTTTTATCTTTATAGATTAACTTACTTGACAATGCTTTCGGATAGCTGTCGTCTAGCGCGCGCTAAGCCCGGTCCAAGATTTTGCCTCAGCTGGGTGAAGCGTTCCACTAGTCGCCTGCAACGAACATAAATATGACATCGAATTTCGACGGCCCCTACGTAAATCATCGAAACTCAAAAATGACGTTTTTTTTCTCCATTGGCTTTTATTATGCTATATTTTACATCCCGCTAGTAAAAATAAAATCAAATCTTATTTTAAGCCTGGTTTAAAATAAGATTAAATTGAGCCACCGTTAACTTGGCCCTTTTGATGGTCTGCGGGATGCGAGACGGGTGATGCGGGCTATACACGATGCGACGTAATTACCGCCTTAAAATCAACTAGATCCTATGAAAATCATGATTATGAATTAAATACATTTTTTCTATTAGATCGAATCGCTGGTTTGCGAGAACAGTGACGGAACTAAAAAAATTAATGATTTTAGAGAATGGAAAATAAATTATAGTGTATATTACAACTTACTCGCCCCGCATCCCACAGACCATCAGGAGGGTGGCGCTTATGATGGTTTATCTATCCCGCTTTTTTTGGAATCATTCAAGATATTTCTTGGAAGAATATTAAACTTACCTATGCAACGGCTTGACTTCCTCCGGCGCTAACCGACCATGTAAAGTCAACCCCGCCTCGACAACAGCTAGCTGCGAGGATATCAGCCTCCTCAATTTGGCCGCAGCGGCCGCCTCCCTGGGTGTCGCGTTCCTACCGAACTCCGCGGTTAGGAACGCCTGCTCGTATTTGGTGATGCCGCCCTGCACGTTCGCGTCGATCGTGCCTTGCAGCCGCATCGAGAAGGGGTTGATGTTCTGCGCGGGGTCCGCGGTGTACTGCGATATTAGGCTGCGTAGTTCCCGCTCTGTTGCCTCCATCGTTTCGCAGGCGAACTACAAAAATAAAGTTTAAGCCTCAATAGGCGAACGGTTAAAAACGCGGACTGAAACTGAAAGGTCGCAGGTTCTAATACCACCCGTTGCTCTATTGTCGTACCTACTCCTAGCACAAGCTTTCCGTTTATTTGGAGGGGAAGTCGCGGGCATTAGCTAGTAAAGAATAATGATTTTTTTATCCGTCTGTGACCTTTCACGGCGCAACTGCTCAACCAATCTTGATGGACAAACTTAGAGCTTGCATGCTGAACCTGTTGCAAGTCTGTTGTAAGTCTATGTCTGTACATAGTTTTTATTTATTTTTGAAAAATATCCAAGGTAAATAAAATATCCAAATGTCCCGAAGGAACTTGGTTGCAAAACATTTTTTTTTATTTGATGACAAGGTAGCCCCTGACTGCGATCTCACCTGATGGTAAGTGACGATGCAGTCTAATATAGTAGCGAGCTAACTTGGAAGGGGTATGGCAGTGTATATTCAACGCATACCCCTTATCGGAACACGCCATCGTGCTGGAACGCTAAATCGCTTGGCGGCACGTCTTTGACGGTAGGGTGGTAACTAGACACGAAAAAAGTCTCCCACCAGACCAGACCAGAGACCATTCAGAAATTATAAATTCCCAAATTGTCTCCGCCGGGAATCAAACCCGAGATCTCCCAGTTATAAGACCACAGCGCGCACCACTGCGGCAGGAAGGTATTTATACGTACTTCAACTGGAGGAATTTCTTCCATTGATCTGGATATGACTTCCGACCATCTCAATATGCCAGGTAGGGTATTCTCGGTCACTAAGGTTGTTCTTTCTATCCATAAGCTCTGCAAAATAAATAAATATTTGAGTCTCATTTTTAACCCCCGACGCAAAAACGACGGTGTGTGTGTGTGTGTGTGTGGTGTGTGTGTGTGTGTGTATGCGTGCGTGTGTGAACCGATTTTGATTCTGTTTTTTGGAACGAAGTTCCTTATCGCGCGTTGTGAAAGGGGGCTAGACGGAAAAAATTCTTACGAAAAGTTGTCACGACACTTTTTGCTATAGTAAGCTATTGTAAGCTGTGCGGCGTCGCATGTTTCTCTGTCTGTCTCTCTCTCTCTCTTATAGAAAGCACGCCAGATATTTTCATTTCTATTTCGCATTGAACTTCGTTCCATCCGGGTGTCCCTTGACACCTCTCAAGTTTTTGTTTTTTTGTTTGAAAGGTGAATTAGTCGAGTGTTCTCAGCTATGTTTGATAAAAATCGATCCAAGATGGCCGCCGCCACAAAATGGCGGATTACATATTTTTATTTTAACGATTACTGAATAGCGATTAGTATGTTGGTAGAATATATGGACTAGCGCTTGACTGCGATCTCAGATGATGGTAAGAGAAGATGAATATTGAATACTAGGATGGTGTGCCTAGAAGATGCATTCTACATACTATATGACGGAACATTGCCAACCGTGCCCGCGCGATATAAGTACAAGTTTTGTGTTCTGATGTGCGTTTCTATGTATATCTATTTCGATGGTCGTCAAATACCTTAAACTCGTTATCCTTATCGATGGGCGGTTTCTGCAAGGGTCGATCGCAGAGGAATGTATCTACGTCGTTGCATGCGTAGAACCGTTTCACTTGGTCCGGCGCGCCAGAAGGCCACGTGCGGCGTGACGTCACCGGCTTCACGTTGCAGATTTGTATGTCTGTGGTCAATAGTTTATTTTTATGTCTATGGTCAAAAGTTTATTTTTATGTCTATGGTCAATAGTTTATTTTTATGTCTATGGTCAATAGTTTATTTGTATGTCTGTGTAATTTGCCGCGACTTCGTCGGCATGGTTCTTAGAAATCTCGCGGGAGAAAAGGTAGCCTGTGTTACTCTTCAACTTATACCAATGCATAAAAACTACGTCGATCCGTTGTTGCGTGGCCGATCAACATCGTAGTCGCGGCCGCGTTACAATAACTACTTATTAAGTGGTAAGAATTAAGAAAAAATATAGGCTTCTCTTTTCCTATCGTTTCCTATTCCGTATACCTATCCAGTTCTATCTTCAATAAACCTGAAATTCATACATATTGAAGAACGCAATCAGTGTTAAATCGACTCCCGCGCTGGACTGCTGTCACAAACGCTCGCGAAAATCATCATGGCGGCCGCCGCAGCTCGTTAAGAATGAAGAAACAACGAGATCCCTAAATCTTGTTTTCGCAATTCGCTTTTCGCTCTTTATGGTGTGTTACTCCTGTGAATGCTGTGGACTGAAGTATAAAGTGCTAAGATCTGGCAGGTGTTTAAACCAAGTAAGCCGTTTTCCTTTTCCTAAACCACGTTTTCACACTAATATAATCTAGATTTTTTTCAGTCCGAATCTAGAAGCTATCGAAGAACAAACTTATAGTCGCCAATTTCGCCTTTTGAATACACCACAAATGCTCACACTGGCCATCCGCAGCGATTATGGAGTCGTCGGGCGGCGTGTTGCGCATGAGGATGTGGGCCGACACGTACTCCGATTGCAGGCGCTGCGTGAACGCGCCGATGCGCTCGTAGTCGTGGCCGCGGTACACGAACTGCTTGTTCTATGAAAAAAAGTATATCACAATCTATGATTTAAGAAAAATTAAACCGACTTCAATCTACGAATAAATAATAAGTAAGGAACTCTAACTGCGTCAAAAAAATGACCCCAACAAAAATTGCGCCGAAATGGCGGGGATTAAAAACAAAGATAGCACGTCAACAGTTGGTCATTTTTTCCACTTCAAATTCTCATAACATCGTCCAATGACTCAGCTGTCATAGCAAACATAGCAGCACGCGCGCGAACCAATCATTGCTTTCGTTCTGAATTTGAACCGATCACCAAGCATGTCTATATGTAACCTCGGAAGTGATTTGTATGATTGGTATTTTGAATCATACGTCGTTTTGGTTTGAAGTAGGGCCATTTTTGAGTGGATTTTGTTCTGAATTAGACTTCCTTACTTTATTTATTCGTAGAGTTCAATTTACCAAAATACACAAAAACTATAATGCTACATTTACAGGCTTGGCAAGTCTCGACAAGTGTCCACAAACACAAAAGCACTTGTAAAAGTTTATTTGAATAAAAAAAAATCTATTCAAGGGTGTAAACACCCCGTTTGGCTTGGCTTGCGTCAGCTTGTCGCCGATCCGAGCTAATGTCGGGCGTTTGTTAAGGCTTGGAGTTTGTGGATGCTTTCCATGCCTCGGCAAGCGTGTAAACGTAGCATAACATTCTCCTTTATACTAAACTGTTTCTAAACTTACCCTCACAAACAATGGGCAGCCTTTTCCATAGAATCCCACTCTGAAGTACTCCGGTTCGGGCCTCAGTTGTTCCATCACCGAGTCGAGGAACGTGGCGTGCGTGCGTAGACAGTGCGCCAGACGCGCGTAATCGCACAGTTTCACTTCGTACAACGTTGCTAATTCACGAAGCAGAGGCAATCCTTTTTCCCAACACTGGAATTGCATTATTTTGGTTAGAAACGTAAATTAATTATTGTTCGGGCGTGCGTCACCAAAAAATCTCTTGATCTGGCCCCTTGTAACCTATGATATTGTATATGAATAAAAAGAGGTGGTTATGTTACAAGCGTGCGGTAAATGAAGCGCGTAATGGCAGATATTTGTCGTAATTTGTCATGTCATTTAACAATTAAGTACTCTATTATAGTCTTCGAGTGAGTATAAACTCATCCCTAGTAGAAATCGTTGCTTGTAACACTATTTTCTATAAATATTCTTTTTCCTTAGAAGTTACTCGGCTATGGAACTCATTTCCTGAACATATTAGAGACAGTCGGTCAATACACACATTCAAATTTAGAGTGAAGCAGCACTATCTTTCTTTATTATTATTATTATAATTACCTTTCCGCGATCAAAGTACTGGAGCACTTGGTTGTACAGAGCCTCCTTGCGCTTCCACTCCACGGCCTCGGGATGTTCCGGGTCTACCCCGGTTTGATCGCTATCCCAACTCAACGTTTCGGCGTAGAGCTGAAATTTTTCGAGTTTTACTTTGCATCACATAATAAACTTGAATAAGATTATCAAAAGACATAACAGGGTACCTATCGGCTAAAAATATATCAATCCTTAAAGGACAGCATCAATGTCAAAATATGGTTTTTAGCCAATGGGATTGGCCAAAAGTCATATTTTGACATTGATGCTGTCCTTTAAGGATTGATATATTTTTAGCAGATAGCCCTACAGGATTTAGCGAATGGGGTCCACTTAAAGAGTTAGTATTATATTTTTGGAGAACTATGACGAAATCAAACGGAATCCATGCACGAAATCAAAGTTAACTTACCAAAAGCGTGCACCCGGCTTCTATCCAGTTGTCAGACGCTATGTGGAGGTCGTGCAGTTTGTAAACGTAACGCAAATACATCTCTTTGCGATCGATCTCGTTCTTGTAGAAATTCTGGAAAAATCAAAGACAAACGAAAACCTGGTCAAAGATATATTTATTGGCTTCTAAAATATGACGGATGACGTCATACTACGCCGACACGTAGTCTCCACTCTAGAATTCCTAGTGCAGTGGTGAGTGCTGTGGTCTTATAACGGGAGGACTCGGATTCGACTCCCATAGTTTTTTTTCACGCTTCCCTTCTGAAAGGATAGGACGTGCGATAAATAGACTCTGGGAGCCCCTGCTTTAGCGTGAGAGAGTCTTCTCGACCGAATCCGACCACGGCGGCCAATCTCCACAGAGATTAGCCATCTTCGCGTGAGATATTATAGTGCACAAGTGTGTGCGCAAACACAGGTGCACTCTCTAGTCCGTCACTCTCATAGCCCGATGGGACTCTCCGACACCGACCGGAAAGAAATCAGGCGCAGGACCGACGGCTTCACGTGCTCTCCGAGGCACGGGGGTGACTCACCACCGACTTCCTAACTCCGGGCTAGTACTGAAAATTTCTTAACAGCAAACCCAATACATTTTTGGTCCAACCCAGGAATCGAACCCGGAACCTCGCAATCCGTAGTCGAACTTGCTAACCACTAGACCAACGAGGCAGTTTAAAGCAGACCAACGTTTATAATATGGCTAGGGCGGCTGGAGTGGCGGCTAAACAGCATTCTTACCAACCGACGAACGCCGCGCCCGCCTCGCGCAACCCCTTTCGACACGCGCTCCATCAGGCTGACGAGCCATACTTACCAACAGGTTGACGGTGGCAGCCATGCGCTTGTCGCGGTGCTCGGCGCCCTGCATGACGGCGCGGTAGTCCAGCAGGCGCTCCAGCAGCCGCGTCACGCAGCCGACGAACGCCGCGCCCGCCTCGCGCCACCCCTCCGTCGACACGCGCTCCATCAGGCTGACGAGCCATACTTACCAACAGGTTGACGGTGGCAGCCATGCGCTTGTCGCGGTGCTCGGCGCCCTGCATGACGGCGCGGTAGTCCAGCAGGCGCTCCAGCAGCCGCGTCACGCAGCCGACGAACGCCGCGCCCGCCTCGCGCCACCCCTCCGTCGACACGCGCTCCATCAGGCTGACGAGCCATACTTACCAACAGGTTGACGGTGGCAGCCATGCGCTTGTCGCGGTGCTCGGCGCCCTGCATGACGGCGCGGTAGTCCAGCAGGCGCTCCAGCAGCCGCGTCACGCAGCCGACGAACGCCGCGCCCGCCTCGCGCAACCCCTTTCGACACGCGCTCCATCAGGCTGACGAGCCATACTTACCAACAGGTTGACGGTGGCAGCCATGCGCTTGTCGCGGTGCTCGGCGCCCTGCATGACGGCGCGGTAGTCCAGCAGGCGCTCCAGCAGCCGCGTCACGCAGCCGACGAACGCCGCGCCCGCCTCGCGCCACCCCTCCGTCGACACGCGCTCCATCAGGCTGACGAGCCATACTTACCAACAGGTTGACGGTGGCAGCCATGCGCTTGTCGCGGTGCTCGGCGCCCTGCATGACGGCGCGGTAGTCCAGCAGGCGCTCCAGCAGCCGCGTCACGCAGCCGACGAACGCCGCGCCCGCCTCGCGCAACCCCTTTCGACACGCGCTCCATCAGGCTGACGAGCCATACTTACCAACAGGTTGACGGTGGCAGCCATGCGCTTGTCGCGGTGCTCGGCGCCCTGCATGACGGCGCGGTAGTCCAGCAGGCGCTCCAGCAGCCGCGTCACGCAGCCGACGAACGCCGCGCCCGCCTCGCGCAACCCCTTTCGACACGCGCTCCATCAGGCTGACGAGCCATACTTACCAACAGGTTGACGGTGGCAGCCATGCGCTTGTCGCGGTGCTCGGCGCCCTGCATGACGGCGCGGTAGTCCAGCAGGCGCTCCAGCAGCCGCGTCACGCAGCCGACGAACGCCGCGCCCGCCTCGCGCAACCCCTTTCGACACGCGCTCCATCAGGCTGACGAGCCATACTTACCAACAGGTTGACGGTGGCAGCCATGCGCTTGTCGCGGTGCTCGGCGCCCTGCATGACGGCGCGGTAGTCCAGCAGGCGCTCCAGCAGCCGCGTCACGCAGCCGACGAACGCCGCGCCCGCCTCGCGCCACCCCTCCGTCGACACGCGCTCCATCAGGCTGACGACCAAGATAACTGTTATAATCGACCATCTTCAATCACCAGCCACAAGTTTTAGTCTAATGCTTTGTCTATAAAGGAGTGTCGTTAAGCAGAAAGCGACCAATGGCTTTTTTGCGAAAATAAGTAAGATTTGATATTTTGGCGACAAAAAATGGCTAATATTAGCTATTAAAATATACTATAAGCCTAATATAAGCTAATTAAATATACTTAAACTTTCGTTACTTTTTTAACAATTTTGGTTATTCGAAGCAGTGATAAAAATACCTAAATCAGGTCATATCTAAAACTGGTTTTTTGGCGCTGGTCGTTTTCTGCTTAACAACGCTCAAATTATGGTGTAAATTGTGTTCACTTTTTTTAAGTCTATGAATAAATAAATAAATCTTATCTGCTCAGTCACTGATCTCTACAGTTAATCTTAACACTGGATTTGCTGAACCTGATGAATTGATCAATTTGAAGCGCCACAACTGACATACGAGTGTCTCTGGTACTAACAATATTGCAAATAGCCCATTGACCTCTATTTTTTTTAGACCTCTATAATTAATCTATGAAATGATACAACAACAACAATGAAATCATAGATTAATTATAAACGTCGGCGCACCATTTGCAATATTACTTATTACCTCCAGAAACACTTGTATCTACTTAGTGGTTACAGGGCCAAAATGGCGTCAATGGCGTTTTGAAATTATTTATGTTAGTTACACAATCATACTTACACAGAACTCAAGTGCTCCCTGATGATGTGTTTGCAATAACATAATTACAATGCTTATTAATAAATATGTTAGGAAATAAGTTACGAAAGTGAGTTACTATCGCATTTATAATATAAGCATGGATTAACAATATGCGGTTACAAATACATAGGTACTATAAATATATAGGTACGAGTATATCAAATAGCCTTTGACTGAATTCTTAGAAAGCGTTAAGAGCTTAGAATTAAAGCCCCGGATATAGTGCGGACTGAAATTGGAAAAGTCCGTGGATAAAAACAGTTGCACTATTTTTGTGTCCATTTCTAATATACTACGTTTATCTCATGAAGTTACGGGCGCTTTACTTGTGGTTACGTCGTGTACATGCACATTGCGTAAGTGTGCGTGACTGTCAGGAGCCTAGGTGGGAGCGGTCAGGCGCGAGCAAGCTCTCGCTCACACTTATACAGATACGACGCACACACAACATGAGCCACGTGCCCTCGTGAATTGAAAGAAGTATACAAGCTTTACGCTTAGCTGGAGGGGAAAACCTCGGAAACAACCTATTTTTTATTTCTCTATCTTTGTGCCTAATTTCATCCAGATCCGTTTAGCCGTTTTGTTGTGTGATTGAGTAACAAATATCCGTCCATTCAAATAATAATAAAAATTTTTTTTTTTTGCACTCAATACTTTAAACGTCATCTATTCGAACCAGCAGGGCGATCGGCTAAAAATATATCAATCCTTAAAGGACAGCATCAATGTCAAAATATGGCTTTTGGCCTAACCCATTGGCTATATATTTTTGGTGCCATGTTAATTCGCACGAGTAGTAGGTATATCCTTAGAGAAATAACTTACACAGTATCAAACAGTCTTCGATAATGGTCATCAGCCTTATTGTCAGCGACCAACGAGTCCAACTTATCGACCAGCGCGGCCTCAGTCCGTCTAGCGGACCCAGTGGCGGCCCTTTCGGCTGCCATCAACGCCACTAAAGCGCCCAACGCCGCCCTCCGGAGTTCCGGTACGAGGGTCACTTCTAGAAGCGCGCCCACCGCCGGCCCTATCAGTTGGAGCTGTGCCGGTCCTGATAAAGTACCTAATTTGTAGGTATTGATAAACAATTCATTATTTACTATTTTATGACTATGACCTACGAATAAATAATAAGTAAGGAAGTCTAACTGCGTTAAAATATGACCCCAACAAAAACTGCGCCGAAGCGGGTGGAGATTAAAATTACGCCCTTAGAGGCGGGGATTAAAAACAAAAATAGCACGCCAACAGTTGGTCATTTTTATTAAACGTCAAATTTTCATAACATCGTCCAATGACTCAGCTGTCATAGCAAACAGCAGCACGCGCGCGAACCAATCTCTGCTTTCGTTCTGAATTTGAACCAATCACCAAGCATGTCTATCTGTAATCTCGGAAGTGATTCGTATGATTCGTATTTTGAATGACACGTCGTTTTGGTTTGAAGTAGGGCCATTTTTTGAGTGGATTTTGTTCTGAATTAGACTTCCTTACTTTATTTTTTCGTAGACTATGACATCTAAAATTATTATTAACTTTTAATACTGACATTTTGTTGCATTATAATATTCACACACCAGTCCTGGTACATTGTATAAGTTGCCCCCGGCACTAGCTATTCTGCTCTTGCATATTTTAGTACACTACTAGTGCTCTCTACATTGATATAACAGTTAGTAGACAAGTTAGTACTCCACTGTGCTACTATGCTGTTTGTCCCATGTACAGCATGGTTTAATGACATAATTATGATAAATTATACGAGTACGTTCCACGATAACTGTTTTAGTTGGAATTGTCGATATTTCGATGCAGTTGGATGGACCAAGGTCACGACGGGACTGCGGTTCAACTAAAACAATTATCATGGTACGTACTCGTATAATTTATCACAATTATACTTTATTGCTATTCTACGACTTTTAGATATAGGGCGAAGTTACCTAATCTAGTCCATACAGCGAGGAGATGCAAGGCGGCCGCGGCCCGCATGCTGGCGCGTTCGGGGCCCCGAGCCCATCGCTCGGCCTGAAGCGCGCTCGCTGTCACTAAGGCCACACCCAACTCCAGGTAACCCGACCATAACTGCGAATAAGACTTACTTTTTCTATCACTTTAAGGCTGAAATTTATAGACCGCACTCTCACTCTGCTCAGACTCAAGACAGAGTTAAAACAAGACAGATTTATGTCAGAGCATATTTGTGTCCCGTTTTAACTCTTATCTTGAGTCTGAGCTGACTCAGAGCACGATCTATAGATCTCAACTAGTAGGGCGCGTGGGTGCGCGGCTCGCTAAAGCGAACCGCGTGTTTTCTATTCACTAAGTAGATCTTCGGGTCTTGATCATCTTTTTCCAAGAAACCACTCTTCCATCTTTTATAGTCTCCGAGATAGACACCGACGACATTTGTATGGCCGCCATCTTGAATCCGCCATTTTGGTATTTTTTTTCAACGCATTGCCAATTGGATGATGTTTCGAGTGACATTTGGTCGAACACCTCCCACCTATCTTCGATACCCTGGCCGGTGCTCCTCACCCGTCTCCGAAATCCTCAATCATCAGCTCTCTCCGTATTTTTCCTCCGAATGAATTTTTGTCCTCTATACGAAACCATGAGTGAAAAAAAATTTTTTTATACAAAATTTTACAGGAGAGGTGATCAATGAGTGAGTGAGTCAATCAGTGAATCAGCACGAGTAGCTATATGGATGTTCGACAGTTTTTGTATTAAAAATCTGTCAAAATGCCAAATTTATTCGTCAGTTAAAATTTACTCAGCACATATACTGCCGTCCTAAAGCTAAAGTGTCTTTAACTACCAAAATCATATTTCGAGCTATGATCCAAAATGCGGGAATTTATAAAGAAATGACGCCATTTGATAATTAATAAACGAGGTTTTTCATATTGCTATATCAAAAACTACAACAGTAAGGATAATACAGATTAGATGGATTGATAGAGAATTTTCTTCTAAGTAAGATCGTATTTGGCCAAGTGTTGGCCAAACGACGTTACGTAATAGAATAGAATAAATTTTATTCAAATAAACTTTTGCAAAGTGCTTTCGAAGTTAGAGGAGGACAGAGTATGAAACTGAAACTAACCTGAGAATCGAATTGTGGCGGTTCATCACCTAAGAACCTTTCTAACAGCGGTTTCGCCAAATCTTGTAACGCAGACAACAACACCTTGCAACTCTGGACTCTTAGTACCATCCAATCAGAAGGAAACACCTGAAAAAGAATATTATAAAATAAGTATGGTACTTATATATTCTATACGGCTATTTTAAACAAACGTGTAAAGTTTACTATCAAAACTTGTTCAAGTAATATTAGCATAATGTCTTTGAATACTAATGAAAAGATAAAATAATTACATGATTCTTGAAGACGACAAAACGCAAACAAATGAAATTGATTGAATCGAATGAAGTAATTAATGTAATGTTTTATGCTAGTTTTTAAATGGTGTAGTTCAAATATTTTTGTTCTGTAATCTTAAAATTACATCACTCTAATATTATAAAGGCGAATGTTTGTGCGTGTGCGTGTGTGTGTGCACGTGTGCGGGTACGTGCGCACGTAGTAAGTACCTAATAAAATGTATATAATGTGTATAATTTTTCTTTCTATGCTATGGTGATGTAAAGAATGAATTAAAAATATAAAAACTAGTTGATGCCCGCGGTTTCACTCGCGTGGATTTAGCTTTTAAAATCCCGTGGGAACTCTTAATTTTCCGGGATAAAACATGGCTAATGTCACTCTCCCGGTCATCAACTATCCCCATGCAAAAAATCACGTCGATCCGTTGCTTTGTTGCGGTGTGATTGGAGGACAAACCAACAAACAAACACCCTTTCGCATTTACAATATCAGTAAATATACTAAATATATTATGCATATACCCTATTGAAAAATAGGTACGCTGACGACAAATGCCTTATGGAAAAGGTTTAGGTTTGGTAATATAGCCGACAAATGAAATACTTACATCCTGTTCAATCAAATGTCTGAAGACAAGAAAAGCTCGCATCAGGAAGTCTTTCAGCGGCTTTCGGTCGTGTGGATGCGGCGCCAGGTGACTCCAGAGGCGCTGGTAGTGCGCCGGTTTGAGCAGCTCCATAACTCCTAGTAGACCCGCTACCATTGGACCCTTTGAAGGTAAAAAAGTATTTAATAGTTTTTTATTCGTTTCATTTGTTTATTAAAGTGGAGTGGCGACCCCGCACCGGGAAGCGCAATGTTGCAATCCCCCACTAGGTGGACCGACGACATCAAACGAGTCGCAGGGAGCCGTTGGATTCAGGCGGCGCAAGACCGAGGCCTTGGAGGTCCATGCAGGAGACCTATGTCCAGCCGTGGACGTCTATAAGTTGACAAAGAAGAAGTTTATTGAAGTTTCATTTTCGTCTCACACATACATTCGACCCATCACCGGCTCTCTATTGAGCTCAGTAGCCTAAGCACGAATATTTTAACTTTCGAATAGTAAAGGTGAAGTTAACTGTCATTTTCATATAGAATTTCTTGCTGGTGTTAACTTCACCTTTACTATTCGAAAGTTAAAATGTTCGTGCTTAGCGTACTGGTCTCATTTCGAATGCTAGGCCATTTCTACCACGTTCGCAAAGTAAATGCCTCAGTGCAAGAAGTCACTAAATCCATACTAGCCCATTTTAAGAAGTCGCTAAGTCCATTTTCCAAAACAGAAAAAATGGACTTGGGAACTTCTTAAACTGAAGTCCATTTTTTCAAAACAGAGCAAATGTACTTATGGACTTCTTGAACTGAGCCATTATGTAGTAAGGGACTTCTTGTCCTTTAGTACATAACTAGAAGCCCGCGCCGACTTCGTCCGGGTTGAAAATGTAAATATTTGTTTTTACGGGACTGATCGCACAGAGCTTCTTCAGAGCTTCTTATAGGAGACGAATAAGATCACCGAACCGCAGGAATCTCCCGCGCCGAAACCCGCCACCGTGCCCTACCGCGCCGGCCGGCACCATTTTATTATTTTATCGCGTGGAGATATTAATTTTTAGATAACTCCTAAGATATTTATTTAAATTGTATAGTGTAAAGGGCAAATATGTTCTAAATTAAATACTTACGATAATAAACATATTTATTTAGATATAGATTGACATCACATCGGTTAAAGAAACTTCGAAAATAATTCAATATTTTTAATCAAAATTTTAAAGACAGAAATGGTTACTGTAAGTTATAATTAGAAGATAGACATATGCTATCGCGGACTTTTTTTTAGAACTCTTTAAGAGGAACAATTCACCCATACATTTTCATCCCATAACAGTATATGACCCAGCGCACGCCTTGAAAACGATTAAGAGTTAAAAAAAATCCCGACTTCTTTCACAAATTTGCACATTAATATATATATAGCTACTCGTGCTGATTCACTGATTCACTCACTCACTCACTCACTGACTCATTGATCACCTCTCCTGTAAAATTTTGTATGAAAAAAATTTTTTTCATGCATGGTTTCGTATAGAGGACAAAAATTCATTCGGAAGAAAAATATGGAGAGAGCTGATGATTGAGGATTTCGGAGACGGGTGAGGGGCACCGGCCAGGGTATCGAAGATAGGTAGGGGGTGTTCGACCAAATGTCACTCGAAACCTCATTCAATTGGCAAAGAGCCGAAAAAAACTTCAAAATGGCGAATTCAAGATGGCGGCCATACAAATTTTGTTTGTGTCTATCTCAGAGAGTATACGAGATGGAAGAGTGGTTTCTTGGAAAAAGATGATCAAGAGCCGAAGGTCCACTTGATGAACAGAAAAAAAATTCAAGATGGCGGAATTTATTTTTTTCCATACAAAATATATGCAAGACTTTATACGGTTCCTTTTAAAAATTTCTGATGGTTTCGTAGAGAGGACAAAAATTTATTTGGAGGAAAAAATGGAGAGAGCTGATGGTTGAGGATTTTGGAGACGGGTGAGGAGCACGGCCAGGGTTTCGAAGATAGGTGGGAAGTGTTCAAACAAAAGTTACTCGAAACCTCATCCAATTGGCAGGGAGCTGAAAAAAATTCAAAATAGCGGATTCAAGATGGCGGCCATACAAATTCCGTCGGCGTCGATCTCGGAGACTATAAAAGGTGGAAGAGTGGTTTCTTGGAAAAAGATGATCAAGACTTGAAGGTCTACTTGATGAATAGAAAAAAATTAAAGATGGCGGAATTTATTTTTTCATACAAAATATATGCAAGACTTCGATATGGTTCCTTTTCGAAATTTCTGATGGATTCGTATAGAGGACAAAAATTCATTCGGAGGAAAAATATGGAGGGAGCTGATGATTGAGGATTTCGAAGACGGGTGAGGAGCACGGCCAGGATATTAAAGATAGGTGGGGAGTGTTCAAACAAAAGTCACTCGAAACGTCATCCAATTAGCAGTGAGCTGAAAAAAAACACCCAAAATGGCGGATTCAAGATGGCGGCCATACAAATTTCGTCGGTGTCTATCTCGGAGACTATAAAAGATGGAAGAGTGATTTCTTGGAAAAAGATGATCAAGATACCAAGATCTACTTGGTGAACAGAAAACACGCGGTTCGCTTTAGCGAGCCGCGCACCCACGCGCCCTACTAGTTAATATATATATAGCTACTCGTGCTGATTCACTGACTGACTGACTGACTGACTCATTGATCACCTCTCCTGTAAAATTTTGTATGGAAAAAATTTTTTTCACTCACAGTTTCGTATAGAGGACAAAAATTCATTCGGTACAAAAATATGGAGAGAGCTGATGATTGAGGATTTCGGAGACGGGTGAGGAGCACCGGCCAGGGTATCGAAGATAGGTGGGGGGTGTTCAACCAAATGTCACTCGAAACCTCATCCAATTGGCAGAGAGCCGAAAAAAAACTCCAAAATGGCGGATTCAAGATGGCGGCCATACAAATTTCGTCGGTGTCTATCTCGGATATTATAAGAGATGGAAGAGTGGTTTCTTGGAAAAAGATGATCAGGACCCGAAGGTCTACTTGATGAATAGAAAAAAAATTCAAGATGGCGGAATTTTTTTTTTTCCATACAAAATATATGAAGACTTTGAAAGGGTTCCTTTTCAAAATTTCTAATGGTTTCGTAGAGAGGACCAAAATTTGTACGGAGCAAAAATATGGAGAGAGCTGATGGTTGAGGATTTCTGAGACGGGTGAGGAGCACGGCCAGGATATCGAAGATAGGTTGGGAGTGTTCAAACAAAAGTCATTCGAAACCTCATCCAATTGGCAGGGAGCTGAAAAAAAATCCAAAATGGCGGATTCAAGATGGCGGCCATACAGATTTCGTCGGTATGCCTATCTCGGAGACTATAAGAGATGGAAGAGTGGTTTCTTGGAAGAAGATGATCAGGATCTGATGGTCTACGTGATGAATAGAAATAAATTCAAGATGGTGGATTTTTTCTTTCGTGCAAAATATACGCAAGACTGATAGGGTTCCTTTTCAAAATTTCTGACGGTTTCGTATAGAGGACATAAATTCATTTGGAGGAAAAATATGGAGAGAGCTGATGATTGAGGATTTTGGAGACGGGTGAGGAGCACGGCCAGGATATTGAAGATAAGTGGGGGGTGTTCAAACAAAAGTCACTCGAAACCTCATCCAATTAGCAGTGAGCTGAAAAAAAACACCAAATGGCGGATTCAAGATGGCACCCATACAAATTTCGTCGATGTCTATCTCGGAGACTATGAAAGATGGAAGAGTGGTTTCTTGGGAAAAGATAATCAGGACCCGATGGTCCACGTGATGAATAGAAAAAAATTCAAGATGGCGGAATTTTTTTTCATATAAAATGTATGCAAGACTTCGATACGTTCTTTTCCGCTGATGGTTTTGTATAGAGGACAAAAATTCATTTGGATGAAAAATATAGAGGGAGCTGATGATTGAGGATTTCGGAGACGTATGAGGAGCACGGTCAGGGTATTGAAGATAGGTTGAGGGTGCCCAAACAAAAATCACTCGAAACTTCATCCAATTGGCAATGCTGAAAAAAAAACCACCAAAATGGCGGATTCAAGGTGGCGGTCATACAAATTTCGTCGGTGTATATCTCAGAGACTATGAAAGATGGAAGAGTAATTCCTTGGACAAAGATGATCGAGACCCGAAGGTCTACTTGGTAGACAGAAAAACCGCGGTTCGCTTTAGCGAGCCGCGCACCCACGCGCCCTACTAGTTACTATATATATAGCTACTCGTGCTGATTCACTGATTCACTGACTGACTCATTGATCACCTCTCCTGTAAAATTTTGTATGGAAAAATTTTTTTTCACCCACCGTTTCGTATAGAGGAGAAAAATTCATTCGGAACAAAAATATGGAGAGAGCTGATGATTGAGGATTTCGGAGACGGGTGAGGAGCACCGGCCAGGGTATCGAAGATAGGTGGGGGGTGTTCGACCAAATGTCACTCGAAACCTCATCCAATTGGCAAAGAGCCGAAAAAAAACTCCAAAATGGCGAATTCAAGATGGCGGCCATACAAATTTTGTTTGTGTCTATCTCGGAGACTATAAGAGATGGAAGAGTGGTTTCTTGGAAGAAGATGATCAGGATCTGATGGTCTACGTGATGAATAGAAATAAATTCAAGATGGTGGATTTTTTCTTTCGTGCAAAATATACGCAAGACTGATAGGGTTCCTTTTCAAAATTTCTGACGGTTTCGTATAGAGGACATAAATTCATTTGGAGGAAAAATATGGAGAGAGCTGATGATTGAGGATTTTGGAGACGGGTGAGGAGCACGGCCAGGATATTGAAGATAAGTGGGGGGTGTTCAAACAAAAGTCACTCGAAACCTCATCCAATTAGCAGTGAGCTGAAAAAAAACACCAAATGGCGGATTCAAGATGGCGGCCATACAAATTCCATTGGCGTCTATCTCGGAGACTATAAAAGGTGGAAGAGTGGTTTCTTGGGAAAAGATAATCAGGACCCGATGGTCCACGTGATGAATAGAAAAAAATTCAAGATGGCGGATTTTTTTTTCATATAAAATGTATGCAAGACTTCGATACGTTCTTTTCCGCTGATGGTTTTGTATAGAGGACAAAAATTCATTTGGATGAAAAATATAGAGGGAGCTGATGATTGAGGATTTCGGAGACGTATGAGGAGCACGGTCAGGGTATTGAAGATAGGTTGAGGGTGCCCAAACAAAAATCACTCGAAACTTCATCCAATTGGCAATGCTGAAAAAAAAACCACCAAAATGGCGGATTCAAGGTGGCGGTCATACAAATTTCGTCGGTGTATATCTCAGAGACTATGAAAGATGGAAGAGTAATTCCTTGGACAAAGATGATCGAGACCCGAAGGTCTACTTGGTAGACAGAAAAACCGCGGTTCGCTTTAGCGAGCCGCGCACCCACGCGCCCTACTAGTTACTATATATATAGCTACTCGTGCTGATTCACTGATTCACTGACTGACTCATTGATCACCTCTCCTGTAAAATTTTGTATGGAAAAATTTTTTTTCACCCACCGTTTCGTATAGAGGAGAAAAATTCATTCGGAACAAAAATATGGAGAGAGCTGATGATTGAGGATTTCGGAGACGGGTGAGGAGCACCGGCCAGGGTATCGAAGATAGGTGGGGGGTGTTCGACCAAATGTCACTCGAAACCTCATCCAATTGGCAAAGAGCCGAAAAAAAACTCCAAAATGGCGAATTCAAGATGGCGGCCATACAAATTTTGTTTGTGTCTATCTCGGAGAGTATAAGAGATGGAAGAGTGGTTTCTTGGCAAAAGATGATCAGGAGCCGAAGTTCCACTTGGTGAACAGAAAAAAATTCAAGATGGCGGATTTTATTTTTTTCCATACAAAATATATGCAAGACTTTGATACGGTTCCTTTTCAAAATTTCTAATGGTTTCGTATAGAGGACAAAAATTAATTTGGAGGAAAAATATGGAGAGAGCTGATGGTTGAGGATTTCGGAGACGGGTGAGGAGCATGGCCAGGGTATCGAAGATAGGTGGGGAGTGTTCGAACAAAAGTCACTCGAAACCTCATCCAATTGGCAGCGAGCTGAAAAAAAATTCAAAATGGAGGATTCAAGATGGCGGCCATACAAATTCCATTGGCGTCTATCTCGGAGACTATAAAAGGTGGAAGAGTGGTTTCTTGGAAAAAGATGATCAAGACTTGAAGGTCTACTTGATGAATAGAAAAAAATTAAAAATGGCGGAATTTTTTTTTTCATACAAAATATATGCAAGACTTTGATACGTTCCTTTCCGCTGATGGTTCGTATAGAGGAAAAAATTTATTTGGATGAAAAATATGGAGGGAGCTGATGATTGAGTATTTCGGAGATTGGTAAAGAGCATGGCCAGGGTATCGAAGATAGGTGGGGGTGCTCAAACAAAAATCACTCAAAACCTCATTCAATTCAAAGCTGAAAAAAAAATCAAAATTCCGAATTCTAGATAGGGGCCATACAAATTACTAAAAAGATGATCAAGACCCGAAGGTCTACTTGGTGGACAGAAAAACCGCGGTTCGCTTTAGCGAGCCGCGCACCCACGCGCCCTACTAGTTAATATATATATAGCTACTCGTGCTGATTCACTGACTGACTCACTCACTGACTGACTCATTGATCACCTCTCCTGTAAAATTTTGTATGAAAAAAAATTTTTTCACTCGTGGTTTCGTATAGAGGGCAAAAATTCATCCGGAGCAAAAATATGGAGAGAGCTGATGATTGAGGATATCGGAGACGGATGAGGAGCACCGGCCAGGGTATCGAAGATAAGTGGGGGGTGTTCAACCAAATGTCACTCGAAACCTCATCCAATTGGCAGAGAGCCGAAAAAAACTTACAAAATGGCGGATTCAAGATGGCGGCCATACAAATTTCGTCGGTGTCTATCTCGGAAACTATAAAAGATGGAAGAGTGGTTTCTTGGAAAAGGATGATCAAGGCTTAAAGGTCTACTTGATGAACAGAAAAAAAATTCAAGATGGCGGATTTTTTTTTTCCATACAAAATATATGCAAAACGGTATACGGTTCCTTTTCAGAATTTCTGATGGTTTCGTATAGAGGACAAAAAATTATTTGGAGAAAAATATGGAGAGAGCTGATGGTTGAGGATTTCGGAGACGGGTGAGGAGCACAGCCAGGATATCGAAGATAGGTAGGGAGTGTTCAAACAAAAGTCACTCGAAACCTCATCCAATTGGCAGGGAGCTGAAAAAAAAATTCAAAATGGTGGATTCAAGATGGCGACCATACAAATTTCGTCGATGTCTATCTCGGAGAGTATAAAAGATGAAGGAGTGCTTTTTTTAACAAAGATGATCAGGACCCATTGGTCTACGTGATGAATAGAAAAAAATTCAAGATGGCGGATTTTTTTTTTTCATATACAAAATATATGCGTTCCTTTCCGCTGATGGTTTCGTAAAAAGGACAAAAATTCATTTCGATGAAAAATATGGAGGGAGCTGATGATTGAGGATTTCGGAGACGAATGAGGGGCACGGTCAGGGTATTGAAGATAGGTTGAGGGTGCCCAAACAAAAATCACTCGAAACCTCATCCAATTGGCAGAGGGCCGAAAAAAACCTGCAAATTGGCGGATTCAAGATGGCGGCCATACAAATTTCGTCAGTGTCTATCTGACAAAGAATAAAAAATCGAAGAATGGTTTTGTGGCAGAAAATGATCAAGCCCTGAAAGTCTAAGAGCAGAAAAACCGCGGTCCGCTGCAGCGGGCCGCGCACCCACGCGCCCTACTAGTAATATATAGCCATAATACATTTATATACATAAAATATAGCCTATAACCATCTGGAATAATGTACCTTTGAAATGGTGAAAGAATTTTTGAAATAGGTGCGGTGGTTCCAAAGTTTGCTCCGGACATACATACAAACTCACAAAATTCGCGCTCTCTCTTTATTATAATAGTATAGATGGAATCGGTTTCTACACGTCATCGTGCCGCAACGCTAACTCGCTTTGTGGCACGTCTT
The DNA here is from genome assembly GCA_933228805.2 of Hipparchia semele. NCBI lineage: Eukaryota > Metazoa > Arthropoda > Insecta > Lepidoptera > Nymphalidae > Hipparchia > Hipparchia semele. The sequence goes on from OW121714.1 coordinate 11,605,126, forward strand.
TGGCGGTAGGTTGGTAACTAGCCACCGCCAAAGCCTCCCACCAGACAATGATGTTGAACAAATGTCATATCTCACCAGCACAGGCGAGTTCCCGCCAATCAGATGCAGCACAATCTCGACCAGTACGTCCAGCGTGTTCAAGCACAGGACATCAACGTCCGGATCCAGTTCATCGTCATCCACCGGCTGGTCAGGGTCCTCCTTCTTCCACAGCAGCGTCACGAGCTCGCCGAGCATGTCCGCACATTGGGACAGTTCGTCCCTCCGCGCGAGGTGTACGCGCAAGTGGTGGCACGCGGTCGTTAGGACAATGTTTCGCGCTTCTAAAATTAAAGATTACATTTTTAATTATGCTCATTCTTCTATGCATGGAGTTTATGATGAAATCTGTAATAACGAATTAGGTATTTCACATTTTTTTTTATACACGGTGAAATTTTATTCCCCGTAAACCCTGAAGGAGGTGAAAAAATGAAAAAAAAAATTGGACCCTTCATACAAAATTGACGATCAGCTGATTGATTTACTATGGGAGGTCCAAATTTTTTTTCATATTTTGACCTATGTTCCTTGTGGAAAGTTGTTCAGTTTTATGAGCACATTCACCTCCTTCAGGGTTAACGGGGAATAAAATTTCACCGTGTATACTTAAAATAAAGTTTTTCAATTTTAAAACATAATGTCATTTTTGTTTTTTTTAATATCTTAACTAGTCTTGAAAATATAGAACTTTGAAGTGTCCTGTTAGACAAAGAGAGCGCTACTGACATGTGGCGTCACAAATTCAGTAGCTCCATACACTGTCCATACAAAATATCGTTTTAGAAAGAGACGGATACAGTCGCAGTAAAACAGCTTATAACTTATTTGTTTTTTGACCGATTTATTTTCTGTTTTTATAAATGTTATTATTACATGTTACATTTTCGATTGTAATTAATTAATATTGTAATTAATACATTTCGACAACATTAAAATATCCAATTGCGTAGGAGAACCAGGCTTATCACCATAGCTTATTAAGTAACGAAGCTGAAGTAGCAATGAGCGGTCGCTTATTTTTTAAGAATATTAGCCAAGCTGAACTTGAGTACTATTCTCTTCTCTCCAAATAAGCATTCTGTTAGAAGTGGGTACCAACAATAGTGACTGGATGGGGATCAAACTGTCGATCTTTCAGTTTTTAGTCCGCACCCTCAACCGTTGGGCTATTAAGGCTTCGAATTACAACTAGACTAGCTGTATATTTTCTACTACCAATTCTGTTTAACTCCATTAGTCGACTGCAATAGACCATGCGATAGACGAAGATACCTTTATTGCATGAACCCTGAACATTGTCATCGACAAGCAAACATTGATTCTGTACTTGTCAATGTTATCAATAAAACGCTGTTATTAACCTGTAACCTTTAAGCTTGGCATTTCTCATTATTATACAAGGTTCATAAAGTTAAGAGCCCCATATACGGTACGATTCATCGTTTCGATCAATTTGAACAAAAATCGTGCTTGACGATCTGACGAAGATGCTACTTCATACACGGAGCAATTGGTCGTTACGACCGATCAGTTACTTATTTGAAACGGAACGATAAAGACTTGATCAAATAATTCATACGTGCCCTATAAAATGGAAAATGAAATTCTTTTCCTTACCTATGTGGCGGTAATTTTAATTCGGCTACAGGAGAAAAGAAGAAAACCTAGTAAAATGTGGGTTAATATACCCACACTTTCGATTGATCGTTACGATATTCATGATTGCATGGATTTTTGTTGCGATTTCCGATATCGTCTTCGATTAAGTAAATCGTTACCGATCTTGACATACAGTATCGATTCGTCGTTTCGATCAGTCTGAAACGACGGATCGTAAAGATCAATCGTACCATATATGGGGTCCTTTAAACTTTATCGATATTCAAAATCATTTAAATTCAAATCATTTATTCATACAGAAATATCATTTATACAAATGGATTTTGCCAACAGCTAAGCTAAAATCGTTAGATTTTGTGTTTTAGCTGCTGGACCTCTTCGTGATCGAAGATTCAGTTTTGATATTATACAAATTTGATATCATGCTTAACAGATTGAAATTCATAGATACATATTAGAAAAAATAAAATTTTGAAAATTAAAAAATATCTATAAAGTACATAAATTAATCTTAGGGTACATATTAAAACATAAATACAAAAAATGAAATTGAAATTTATGATTATATTAGATTTGTGATATGATATAAACATACCGGGATCTTGGCCAAGTGGTCCCTTAAGTATATCCTGGGCTGCCTGGAGCCTGGCTTTGGCCAACGCTGGCGGCGCGTTAGCCGCTGGCGCGTCCAACATCGCAGCAGTTATGCGACCGGCTTCCACCGGCCCTAATGCCGATGCCACTTCTTTGGCTACGCTTGCCCATGACGTCATTAGTGCCACCTAGAATATCATTAAAATTACTACTATGATGAAAAAAAATATAGTACCATCGAATAGTTATAGAATAGTCCCTTATGATCGACATAGACAGACTACATTAGACTTACAAGCTGATTAAAAAATTGCAGTATGGATGTAGGCTTAGGCCATCTTAGGCTGCATCTTCACTTACCATCAGATGAGATCGCAGCCAAGCGCTAATCTGTATATTTAAAAAAAAGACGTGTGGCACTCGGGGACTGCCGCGGTAAAGCTATTGCATAGCATTTTTTATCAACGCCATCTAGCGACGAGACGAGTCCCGTGTCAGGTTATTTTCGTTACGGAATTTCTGGATTCGATCTCCACGCTCAAGGTCCGCGATAGAAGCTATGCAATAGCTTAAAAAGTTGACATCGCTGTTACCTCCATCTGACGTTGCACTAGACTAAAACTGTACATGGGCTACGCAATAGCGACAGTTAAAATAAAGTTATGCCAAGTGCGATAGAAATTCAGAAAGATATGTCACTATCATTCTTTAGTTTCTCATTTTTGAATATCGTGATTAATGAATCACGCTATCCAGCAATGAGAAACATCATGCAAACAGAGAAAATACAACTGCATCCACACTGCATTTTTGTAGTTGACTTGCAGACCGTCTGTTTAAGTAATAATGCACTTATTATTATTAATAACTAATGCACTTTAGACTGGTGGGAGTCTTTGGCCGTGGCTATAGTTACCACACTACCTTCAATTCAACGTTTCTGATAAGAACTGCTAAGGTGTGGAAACTCTTCTAGCATCCATGTTTCCTGCCACTTATAATTTGAGTACCTTCAAGACAAGAGTGAATAGGCATTTTCTAGCCAAGCGCGCTCCAACATAGACCTTATCAGTGCTATCCAGTATTGATTGTCGTCAAGAGCAAGTCTATTTCGGATAAAAAAAAAACACCGTCAAAGACGTGCCGCCAAGCCATTCCGGCACGAAGGCGTGTACAAAACGATTAGAGTCATGAGTTGAATCTACACTACCATACCCCTTCCAAGATAGGCCGCTACCATCTTAGACTGCATCGTCGCTTACCATCAGGTGAGATTACAGTCAAGGACAATCTTGTCATTGAATTAAAAAAAAACTTACTTGAGCAGGTGCAAGATGCTCTCTATGTGGGTGTTGAGCCAAAGCCTTCAACGCATGCAGGGCCGCTCGAACGTCCCTTCGGAAGCTGTCCTCGTACTGCCCGCCGGTGGCTCGCGCGAACAGGCATCGGGAACGAACCGCCAGGCGAAACACTGCGCCTAGAGAGCGCAGACATTTGCGTATTGGCTCTTGGCCTTCTGCGCCCGCGGCCCACTCTGCGCAATGCTGGACCGAGGACAGCAACCCTCTGCGAAATACAATGAAAGTAGTACGGTGTTCCCACTGAATTACAACATAGGGTCATTCAAGGGGTGGACCAACAAATTCCTAAAAAGCCGGCAACGCATTGGTGGTGCATCAGGTGCTGGTGACAAATGGTCATGGGCGGCGGTAATCACTTAACATCAGGTGACCCGCCTGCTCGTTTGCTCGCTAAAAATATTTAAAAAAAAGTGTCCATTACATTCGTTTCATTCTTAGGATTCCAAGTAGGAGTAGCATAGGAATTTTAAAATCAAGATTTTTACAACTTTTCAGAAAAAAAAGTTAAAATTGTTAAGAAAAAAAAAATACCGTTTACGATATGTAAGTGACAAATCCCCATGCGTTTTTGACATGTAATTAACTAGTTATTGATATTTTTACATTAAATTAAATTCACAGTGATTGTGTACAACCATTGAAATATATCTTAGTATAGGTTTTAAATAATTAATTCATATACGTACTTATACACGAGGGCAGCAGAGAAGTGTTCCTCAATATAAACATCTAAAACGGGTCGAAAGTGTTGAAATCTAGTTTCATCCAACAAACTGCAGATCGACACTAACACTAGGAACACTGTACCGGAATGTGGAGTACTGTAACAAAAATATATAAATTAAAGTCACAAAATTAATATTACTCTAAAAGAAGATTTTTTTGTCTGGCGGCGGTGTAATCCATTAAAAAATTGTTTTCTTTTTTTACTGTTTTCAGATTTGGTAATTTTTTACGTTATTTCAAAATTTGTACGCGTGTTGCTTCGTGCAATTTTGAATGACAAGCTATTTAAATTAGTCATACTCAAAATCATAATTAAATGTTACTATAAAGTATTCTTGTCTATTAAGATTATGGAAAACATATTTGAACTGATAAACCACATGCATATAATTATGATAAATACTGCGCTTCAAGAAGTTCATACACCCATTTTTTTTGGTTTTGAAAAGACTTACGGACTTCTTGAACTGGGCCACTCAATTATGAATGAATATACTTTTATTTTTCACCACGTAACATAGCGAAACTAACACAAAAAAAAAACAACAATGTCAATCAACGCTTTTATATCCACAGTCCAAAAGAGTTCGAAAGCGCAATTATTCAGTCAATTAAACAAAATATATAACATGCTGCACCTGTTTCCATCTTCAGTGGAGAATAAAGCGAAGAGGGCATCCAGCACGTCGCGCAGAAACTTAATCAGCTCTTCGCAGCTGAGGCCGTCGCCCAGCCGCAACACTCGCAGGAGAGTCTCTTGCACTTTCTCCGGCCGAGCGCGCCACTGCAGCAGCGCTAATAGATCCTCTGTGAACGGTCAAATCATAATTCAAATTTTTCAAATTCAAAATTTATTTATTTCATATAGGCTAACTTGTAGCTCTTATGATACGTCACAAATCTACCACCGGTTCGGAATGCAGATTCTGCTGAGAAGAGCTGGCAAGTAACTCAGCAGTTGCTCTTTTCAAAAAAAATTTTTTTTTTACAAAGCTATGCTATGTATACAGTGCTTCCACAATAAAGCTTCAAAAATGCAAAAATGCATATAGTCCAGTCATTTCGTCCGAAAAAAAGGCAAATAAAAGAAAATGAATTTGCGCTTCTAATTTTTTAATATGTTGTAGGGGATACCTAGAAAAGCTTAACTTGAGATTGTCGACCAAGCTTTCCTAGGAGCTTTCGCCGCCATGTTGAAAAAAGGGGTAAAATTTGTTTTTCGGCAATAACTCGGCTATCCGATGAGATTTCAAAATTTTTGTAGGACACTTTTTGTAGCTTTCTTTGTGCTCTACAATAACGCCTGAATCATTTTTAGCGTATCATGCATCGTTATCGAGATATCGATCGATAAAGTCAAAAATTTAGGACACAATTTTTATTCAAACAAACATGCAGTAACGTCGCCAGAGTCGACATTTTGCTTGACGACGACGACGATGTCTGTAACGATGATGATGACGATGCTCTCATCGAATCAGCATCATTTCCAACGTTTCAACAGACACAACAACTCGAAGAGTTTACGGAGGACGAAGATCATCAGCCTGGACCATCCAAGCGAAAAAAGACATGAATAAAGTCCATCGTTCGTGTCTCGAGTGCAGAAAAAAATATTTTTCTTTCCGTTTATTTTGTTTTCTTTATTTTGTATTGTAAAAAAATAATATTTTTTACTGCACAAACAAATTATTTGTTTAATAAATTACTATTGTGTGATCCTTAATTTGTTGCTCTATGTACTTATTTTTTATCCCATCAATTTCCTGAACAATTTCCCATTCGATTCGACATCCAGACACAACCGAGCGAGCAGCTCGCTCGACGCTGAGTGTGGATTCACCGACTTTGCGGCGCGCTGGAGATCGTAATTTTTGTCCAACATAAAAAAATCCAAGAAGGAAATTGTAGGTCTGAATATGCTCTACAAGTTTGAATTCCACAATTTTTCATATTTATTAAGACCCAAAGAAAAAAAAAGCAAAAATCAAAAATTGTGTCCTAAATTTTTGACTTTATCGATCGATATCTCGATAACGATGCATGATACGCTAAAAATGATTCAGGCGTTATTGTAGAGCACAAAGAAAGCTACAAAAAGTGTCCTACAAAAATTTTCGAAATCTCATCGGATAGCCGAGTTATTGCCGAAAAACAAATTTTACCCCTTTTTTCAACATGGCGGCGAAAGCTCCTAGGAAAGCTTGGTCGACAATCTCAAGTTAAGCTTTTCTAGGTATCCCCTACAACATATTAAAAAATTAGAAGCGCAAATTCATTTTCTTTTTTGAATGTACGTAATGACTGGACTAATACGTAGGTACACCAATCCAACGCATGTCAAGACGGGCAGTCAAAGCAGGCCCATTCCCGTTGGTGGCACCCGTTCACGAGCATGACGCATGATCCAGCCATTGCTTCGCTCAACCATATTTGAGGGAACGTAACAACCCGCATATTATTCTTAACTAGCTGAGCCCGAGACTTGCCGCCAAGCGATTTAGCGTTCCGGCACGATGGCGTGTAGAAACCGATTAGGGGGTATGGGTTGAATCTACACTGCCATACCCGTTTCAAATTAACCCGCTACCATATTAGGCTTTATTGTCACTTACCATCAAGTGAGTGAATAAAAAAAGCAACTACGTGCGCGTGGATTTAGTTTCTAAAATCCCGCGGGAACTCTTAATTTTCTGGTAAAAAGTAGCCTATGTCACTCTACAGGTCCTCAAGCAATACCCTTGCAAAAAATCACGTCGATCCGTAGCTCTGTTGCAGCATCATTGAAGGACAAACCAACAAACAAACATACTTTCGCACTTACTAATGTAAGGAATAGTATCACTGCGCCAGGGAGGTCGTTGAAAATTAAGTCATCAATAAATAATTTAAGACAATACTGGTCCTAAAGAGACAGTTGTTACTTTTTTTTTTCAGTAATTTAAGTATACACTACAATGTATACTTACTCACTAAAATTACAATCTAGCCTAATAATATGGCTAATGAGTAATTTTACTTTAACCTAAGTTTACAAAACAGTTTTTTTTTTTTCTCCTACCATAAAGCACCATGTAACGGTGGCTTTATTTTATACTACCATCTAGCCTGAGGGCTAATAAGTAATATTACTTTAACAACTTAAACTTCTACTTATTATTAATTTCTATATCTAATTTACAGTCCAAAACAGTTGTTACTAACTTAATTCTACGTCAGTTTAACTTACCATTTTGAGTCAGCTTAGTGGAACATAGCACAGTACTAATAATACAATTTTCTTTGGTGCTTCTTTGGAACGTCGCAAGGAGGCCGTTGGCGGCCGGAGATCGCACCGAGTCGTTGGCGCAAGAAGGAAGGGACAAATAAGTGGCTGGCAATAATCTGAAACAAAAATAACTTTTCTTAGGAGTATGACAAAATATTATGTTCGCAACGTATGAATAGCATAAAGATGCGTATTTACTATCTCTTTTACATTATTTACAGTTTTTTATAATGCGTGCAGCTATACAGCTAGAGAAAACGCCTTTACAAATATATTAGCAAAGTTGAAAATTGTCGATATTAGTATCACAATACAACTGTTTTTGGGGGTGAAAAGAATCATAATATTGTCCGGATACAAGCTATTTCAGTGTCAAGTTTTAGCTCAATCTAATAAGCGACACGCAAACCCATAAATGACATCGTTTCCGGGAAAGCGATTTTCTCAGATAAAAAATTCAATTTTTCTAGGACATCTCAGGATTTTAGCTCTCGCTTGACAAATTTCTTCGAAATCGATTCAGTGGTTTGGAAATGAAAAGTTAACAGACAGAAAGAACTTCTTTCACATTTAAATTATTTTTTTAAAAAACAATCGCCGAGATTCGGAAACACTTTCTAAAAGTTCATTTGATTGAATAAAAAATGTGTCTTTTCTATTGATAATATTTAAGTACTGGACTTACTTGGACGGATCGTCACACTTGTAAACGTATAAATCGTGTGCACCATCCCTTAGTGTGGCGCCGCTCGCTTCCATCAGCCGTGCGAACGAAAACCCAAACAGTTTGCGTTCGTTTTTGTCCCGTGCTGAAACAAAAGACCTTTAAGCAACTATTTTGATCTCAGGTTCACAGGTTCGATCCCAGACTTCCCGGATTCCCGGATCGCCAACGGGAATGGGTCTGCTTTGTGTCTACCCATGTTAACATGTGTTAGGTTGTGGTAGGTGTGCATTTTTGAAACTTCCGTGTGGAAACATTGTGTGCATAGCCTAGTTTTTTTAACAATTGTAAAAAAAAAAAAAATTTTTTTTGAAAAGAGCAACTGCTGAGTTTCTTGCCGGCTCTTCTCAGCAGAATCTGCATTCCGAACCGGTGGTAGATTTATGACGTTTCATAGGAGCTGCAAGTTGGCCTACATGAAATAAATAAATTTTGATTTTGATTTGATTTTGGACATGCACCTCCCGACTTTGGAGTAATGCGCGTTTAAGCAATTAAATGTTCTCAAAGGTGTGTGAAGTCTACCAATTCGCATTGCGCGTGCGTGGCCTATAAACCTCTTCTGAGAGGTCTGCGCTCAGTAGTGAGACTTTAATGGGCTGCTCTTTATGCTAGCAACACTTTAAGCTGGAAATGAAATTAGGAAAGGGATTTAGGATTTACCTACTACGAATAAATAATAAGTAAAGTAGTCTAACTGCGTTAAAAAATGACCCCAACGAAAATTGCGCCGAAGTGGGCGGACATTAAAACGAAGCCCTTAGAGGCGGGGATTAAAAACAAAAATAGCACGTCAACAGTTGGTCATTTTTCTTGCACGTCAAATTTTCATAACATCGTCCAATGACTCAGCTGTCATAGCAAACATAGCAGCACGCGCGCGAAGCAATCATTGCTTTCGTTCTGAATTTGAACCGATCACCAAGCATGTCTACCTGTAACCTCGGAAGTGATTCGTATGATTCATATTTTGAATCATACGTCGTTTTGGTTTGAAGTAGGGCCATTTTTTGAGCGGATTTTGTTCTGAATTAGACTTCCTTACCTTATTTATTCGTAGCCTACCTACGTATAGAAACTCTTACTTAAGGGATGATTTGGGTATGGTTGGTGAGAACGGGCATTATAAACTCACTGGAGCAATGTCGGAACTCGATCCGCACGTGAGCGTGCGTGAACGTCTCGAGGGGCACGGTGAGCCGCAGCTGCTCGCCCCACGCGGGCCCGTTGTTGTGGTACAGCACCAGCGACTCGTACGACGTGGAGCCCGCGCCACTGGCTCCCCACACGCACTCCTGGGAATTCACATGGAAAAGGGGCCTTAGCGTGTAAATTAACCCGATAATAAAGGCATTACGCAGATGCGGCCAATATTTTAATGGGTTGTAGCATTACTAATGACGTTAGACACTAAGCGATAACTCGGATAGAGGTTTTTTTTGACACATCAAAGGATTTTAACGCGTTGAATAACGCACCAAACTTTGTTGGCTACATTAGCGCTGTCTCATTCTGCGCAGCGCAAGCGCTGTGAGGACGTAGGGAGTACTTCTATCTCCATTTTGAATGTGATTTTGAACACGGATGACAGAGCAGAACACTATTACTCCAGTTAACGCAATAATTCATGAAAAATTACTTTTGGCAGCAACTTTTCTGTTAATGTAGCCACCTGTTTAACGCGTTATTTTTTAATGCCCTCATAAAGGCGATTTGAGCGCAGCCGTTAACACTAATATTAATGCATATGGAGCTGTAGCATAAACGAGAAATCATGATCTTCGGGTCCCAAGGTGGGAATGAAAGCTGGAATATGGTCATCGTCCACTTATCAACCCGGCATCCAGCCAGACCAGCACCGTCTCGCTTCGAGCGTTTGAGATTTATTATATGCGTCCACTTATCATTTCCTATTGACCTCACGGGATCGCCTCGCTCGACCACTTGCCGTACGTTGCCGCAGTTTTTTTTTAATATAAATAGCGGGCAAACTACCTGGCGAGTCACCTGATGTAAAGTGATTACCGCCGCTCATGAACACTTGTAGTACCAGAGACACCACCGATGCGTTGTATTGGTGCGCCCCTTGAATAACCCCATATTGTAATTAAGTGGTGGAGTGGTCGCGATTGGACCGCGTGCCACCCGAGAGTTGTTCACTTGACTGAGGACAATGCGTCGGCGATGCGTCGACCACGCGGCGTCCACCAGTTGACCACCGGGCATCCATTCGCCGACCACGTGGTGAGTAAAAAAATCATAAAACACGTGAACGCCAAGCGAAGAGGCGGTGCTGGTCGAGACTTTTTTCAAGTGGGGGAAAAAATAAGAAATTGAAAATTACGCCTTTCGACATTCAAGATATCATTGTCATGAAAAGCATTGCCTGAGAAGAAAACTTCCATCATAGTTACAGTAAAAAATACAATTATTATTTTCTGGTCAACGGTACGGTATGACGTCATTTTGTAACCAGTAGTACTTATTTGATATAGCAGATCGTTTATTGCCACACGGGGCTGTGATCTATGACCCGACAAAAGCAAAACAAAATGCGCACTTACATTTATAACTTGCCCAGTACTGTCATGCACACTGACGGTAGCTAGCACATTCTTCGCCGTACTTTTACCGCCCCTTTCGAACTCCGCTCTCTCCAACGTGAGGTAAAGGTCGTTGCGCACATCGCCCGGCATTATGACATCGGGGAATCCCCGTTTTGCTGTCACCGTCGCTCCTGACGCGACCGCTTCTGAGATACTGCCGGTATTTGTCAATAATCTTAGGGCTACTACTATACCTGTTAGAACAAGAAAAAGTTTAAAAATTATAACTCGATTATGGAGAATTGGATATGACATCGGCCATATTGATTTTGTTTGATACCATTACAAGAGGATAATATTGGATAGCAACAGGCTTCTCTTTGCGGTATTTCGTGATCTCAAGGAAAAAGAAATTAGTGGATAGTAAATCCACTTAAGTAGAAAAAATCTGGATGGTCAATGCACCGTTTACGCTGTACACCGCTTATAATATATCAACATAATCAACACATGCACACATTTTAACTTTAATGAGTCGAGAAAACTTACCATAATTTGGTTGTCCAGGTAAAATATTGCACTTATTTGTTTGTTTCCTTATCAACATGTCATGTAACTGGTGAAAATCTTTCTCTTCACATTGGTAGACCTGTAATGAATCATTAGACATTACAATTATCATACTCGATACCTTTGCGTTTGACAGCGAGATCGTACGAACACAAATCGCGCGAGTTATACTATGCTAGTAAAATGGCATTTTATTAACAATTTAGTTTCTTCGACTTTAAACAAACACAGATATATTGAGTACTACTTATTTGACATTACGCCTTCTGAAAATTTCCAACATAGCGGTAACGTCCCCTGTCAATTTAAATAACCGTAGCTTTATGATACACGCCTTATAACCTTATGAGTAATGGCGCTGAAAAATATCGATCGCTTGCAGGCTAGTGAATTATAATTCTCCCTGTGATGTGAGCGGAGGTTTCTAAACCAACATTTACCTTAAACGTATACTCCTTTTCAATAGTTTGCGGCTCGGGTTGTCTTAGGAACTCAGCAAGAGGTAGTACCCCGGCGCCAAGGGGTCTCCTCGCAACGGGCCCTCGCCTTTCTCCCGTCCCGCTGCCGCCCGCGCCCGCCCATCGCCCCACGCGTATCACCCACGCCACCAGCCATAGCTCGCGAGATAGATCCGTACTTGAGAGATCCTGCAAACACGATCAGATGAAAACTAAATCGATCCTTATTTAACTCGATCAATATATGTAAGCTGAATAGCTCAAAGGCTAAAGGTGCGGACTGAAAACTGGCAAAGGTCGACGCGACGGTTCAATCCCGTTGTACTATTGTCGTACCCACTCCTTAAACAAGCTTTACGCTTATATGGAGACGAGAACATCTTCTAGAATCGTGAAGTCATACAGCAAATGTTCCGCTTCGTCGCCGCCCGCTGTGTGACCGAAGTCTCTCACACTGCACATGAGGTAGTGTGACCGCACCGGTGTTGTAGTGATGATGCAGCTTTACTTATATCCTCGTCATATAGGAACAGTTCTGCTTCGTCGCCGCCCGCCGTGTGACTAAAGTCTCACACTGCACATGAGGTAGTGTGACCGCACCGATGTTGTAGTGATGATGCAATTTTACTTATATTCTGGTCACACAACAACAGTTCTGCTCCGCCGCCGCCAGCTGTGTGACCGATGTCTCTCATACTGCACATGAGGTAGTGTGACTGTACCGGTGTTTTTGTAGTGATGATGTAGTTTTACCTGTATCAATACTTACATCCTGGTCAATACTTACTGCAAACAGCGTGCTATTAGCGTGCAATCGATCCACATAGTTGGAAAAACCGTCTCTAGCTATCCGCACTCTGAACCTTTCAGACAAGGGTTGCGCTCTTCTAGCATCATGAAGCCATAGCAGGAGCTCTGCTTCGTCGCCACCCGCTGTGTGACCGAAGTCTCTCATACTGCACATGAGGTAGTGTGACCGCATCGGTGTTGTAGTGATGATGTAGTTTTATCTGTATCAATACTTAGATCCTGGTCAATACTTACTGCAAACAGCGTGCTATTAGCGTGCAACCGATCCACGTAGTTGGAAAAACCATCTCTAGCTATCCGCACTCTGAACCTTTCAGACAAGGGTTGCGCTCTTCTAGCATCATGAAGCCATAGCAGGAGCTCTGCTTCGTCGCCACCCGCTGTGTGACCGAAGTCTCTCATACTGCACATGAGGTAGTGTGACTGCACCGGTGTTATTGTGGTGATGTTGGCGCTGTTTGTGAGGGTGCCGGAGCTGAAACTGCTTCCAGAGCCGCATGCTCGACGCAACGTGCCCCGCCACTGAAAAGAAAGAATATCCTCTTAAGAAAATTACGTAGGTACGGTTTCTTACCTAATACAAAATTCATAAGTAGGTATAAATATCAATCGCAGCGGAAAAAATTCTTAGGTCATAATGCTATAACTCGGACCACGTTAGTTAAGAATTTTTATTTTTTTTAAATATATAGACTAGCGCTTGGCTGCGATCACACCTGATGGTAAGTGAGGATGTGGCCTAAGATGGAACGCGCTTGCCTAGAAGATGCCAATTCACTCTTGATTTGAAGGTACCCAAATTATAGTTAGAGGGGAAAACGGAAGCCGGAAGGGCATTCCAAATCCTAGCGGTGCGTATCAGGAACGAAGAAGCAAAGCGCTTAGTGCGCGTTCTTGGGATTTCATTTGTTTTTGCATATAGTTCACACCCAGAATTAACACATAGTCTACATTTTATCAAGGTTTAAAGAGTTCCCGAGGGAATTAAAAAAAACCTTAATCCACGCGGATGAAGTCGCGCGTATCGTCTAGTTACTCATAATACTACATATCTCCTAGAAGTCCTAGATAAACTACCTATATCATTTTATAGTTATATCTCTACACCGATTGCAGCTGTGAGTCGACACAGATCACGGGTGGCATTAAGAAATCTGACCTCTTGTGTCGTGGTTTATATAAAACGTGTACAAAAGGCATAATGCTGTATCACTAAGTGCGACTTGCCACGTCAATGTAAAAGGATATTGCCAATCATATCAGTGCTCGGCTAAAAAGAGCAAAGTCGACGCGGGCGGTAGAAACCTTTTTACCTTGTTAGGCGCTTTCAAGATATTAGATGTATATCATCTATATATACCAACTACCAATTCTTTTTTATCCGATGATATGTGCCCAATAGTAAAGCGGCCAAGAGTTGAGATATTAAATTGGTAATTTATCTTTTTATATTGTTTTATGAAGGGAAAAATAGTCAACAATGTCGTGATAATTTAATATAACCACAGTATAATGTGACCTGCTTTATTGATACTTGATATAGTTGTCCCCATTAAAACTAAGGTAAAATCTATTCAATCAATCTTCAGTAATCGCTCTACTTAGACGTTATTTTATTAAATTGAATTAGGGTTTGCTTATTCTTTCATTGTTTTGGATTATACACATCTGGCGGATCTCAAATTACCATGGAGGGTTGAAAGACCATTCATATAAAGACGCTAAAAAACTAGTTTTCAAGTGGATAGGTATTGGTCTGTGCATTGATGGCAAAATTGCCATATGAATTTAAAATAATTGATATCATTTCGCCGTCCCCGGAGAATATAACCTCCTCCTTTTTGGAAGTCGGTTAAAAATTGTAAATGGTAAAGTGTAACATGGCGATTACCATTTTATGATAAATTAAGATGTCCTTGCACACCATACAGAACGTTTCGAACGTTTCATCGCCGCGTTCGTTCGTTTCTGCCTGTTAGTAGGTAGGACCCACCCAGTCCGTAAAGAATTTTGAAACTGTGATCGAAAATTTAAATAGTAATAATTTAAGAGCATCGTAGACAGATTATCTATGCCTATTTAAACAAATAAGTAATGTCGAAGGTGGTTGACATTTGCGTCTTACTATTTGCCTTAATATTGCTACATTAGGTTTAAATACTTCGTACCTACTCTAACTAATCATACAAGATGGGTATAGCAGTCGACCTAATTTTCACCAGGGCTTCAGGAGAACGGTGAATAAAGTACTTACCAGGAGGTTATAATATATGGCTGATATCAATATTTTAGCTGATCGACCGGTTTGAAGGCTACGCTACATTTAGTACCTAACCACACTACCGTAAAGCGGAAAACCGCCAGTCCTTAGCATTCCAATGCGATGTCGTGTAGAAGACCCGGGTTAACAGTTCTTGGCCTTTCATCTCTGTCTTTGCACAGACAAACCAAAAGAATTGAATATGTTATCCATACTAATCTTAATATACAACGTGTATTGAAACTCCGAAATAATACTGAAGAAGGTCAATGTGCTCATGAAACTGAACAACTTTCCCCAAGGATAATAGGTCGAAATATGAAAAAAAAAAATGTTTACCTCCCATAGTAAATCAATCAGCTGATCGTCAATTTTGTATGGGAGGTCCACATTTTTTTTCACATTTCGACCTATGTTCCTTGGGGAAAGTTGTTCAGTTTCATGAGCACATTCACCTCCTTCAGTATTATTTCAGAGTTTCAATACACGTTGTATAAAAGGAAAACGTGACTGACTGACTAATTGACTGAACTATCAACGCACAATTCAAACTACAAGTCGGATCAGTCTGGGCATACAGTCGTAAGAATCCGCTAAGAAAGGATTTTTGAAAATTCAATAAAATAGAGGAGGTCACTCAGCTTAGACTCAAGACAGAGTTAGAAAGAGACAGATTTATGGCAGAACATATTTGTGTTTCGTTTTAACCTCTATCTTAAATCTGAGCTCAGTCAGAGCATGCTCTATAGAGTGTAACAGAAGGGGGGTAACAACGCTGAAGGAGGTCAATGTGCTTATGAAACTGAACAACTTTCCCCAAGGAACATAGGAAAATTTTGGACCTCCCATAGTAAATCAATCAGCGGATCGTCAATTTTGTATGGAAGGTTCCACATTTTTTTTTTCATATTTCGACCTATGTTCCTTGGGGAAAGTTGTTCAGTTTCATGAGCACATTCACCTCCTTCAGGGTTGATACCCCTCTTTTGTTACACGCTGTATAGATCTCAGCCTAAGACAGTTAAAGAAAAAATGGCCAGCAAAGGCAAAGATAAAACAAAGTTCTCACAGCCGCGGCTCGCTCGGCGCTCTCCGCGTGCACCCTGTACAAGTCGACGAGGCTCGTATCCTCCGGGTCAACGGCTTCCGCGCCGCGCCGCGGCACCAGTTCTAGGCCGAGCTTTCTGCAACAAGGAAAATAAAACATTCGTACCTAATAGCGCTCGAGAGCTAAACTCTTTAGCTTCATCCTTCGATCCATAGAGTTGGATGGAATTGGGCTTAACTTGTCGTCTGTAATAACTGACACCTTTTATCTTTATTAACATTAAGTACTACTTGGTGGATTAAGGTTTTTAAGCTATTGCATAGCTTCTATCGCGGGCCTTGAGCGTGGAGACCGAATCCGGAAATTCCGTAACGAAAATAACCTGACACGGGACTCCTCTCACCGCTACATGGCGTTGATAAAAAATGCTATGCAATAGCTTCAGTCCCCGTGTGCCATACGTCTTTTTTAATTTCCGCGGGAACTCTCTTATTTTCCGGGATAAAAAGTAACCTATGTGTCATTCCAGACTATAACCTATCTCTGGGCCAAATTTCAGCCAAATCGTTTCAGTCGTTGCGACGTGATTGAGTAACAAACATCCACCCATGACCCATCCATTCATCCATACGTATACATAGAAACTTTCGCATTTATAATACTGTACATTTTCGCATTTAATAGGATAAATGTGAAAATGTACAGTTAATTTGTCGGTTTGTCCTCCAATCACGCAACGGGGCAACGGATCGAAAGTTCCGAGAGTTTATCTCAGAAAACCCGAGGCATTTTCAAAAATCACCACGTCAACTCTACACAGACGAAGTCGCGGGCAAAAGCTAGTTAATAAATCAATTAACAAATAGTAGGTATTGTAAGGTATATTTTAACCATTTTATTAATTATGTAATATATTATGTTAACGTTGATATAGATTTTACTGATTGGCTAGTAATGGAAGTAATAAGTTATTATTTTATTAGAGTCTATTAAGTTCTTTCTCAGTAGTTTCACATATTTAATCGATGAACAATCTATTTAAAATCTTTCCTTCTTGTACTATTCATAGTATGGCATAAAGTCTAAAAGTAATTAATGGATATATAATTTTAATGTATTTATAAAATATACCTAGCTAATTAGTTAAAGGGTCTTAATGTTTTTTTATATAAGTTGCTCAATTACTTGTTAAACACTAGTTGTAAGTATTTGATTGGATTAGGAAAAGGCGCAATGTCGAATAGGGCGGGGCTTTATGATAAGGAATGCACCTTTGACGGTGTTCGGAAATGTAAAACAGATTTGGTTATAATTTGGTGAGAGGAGGGCGAGTCTGAAATTGTAATTAATAAAAGTAAATACTGAAGAATAAAGTGAATAATTTATAATCATCAAGGTGTTTGAGATTACATCTAACCCATGTCCTATAGTTCAGAAGAGGGACATCAAGAAAATAAAAGTATTTTCTTGTCACGCTCACAGTTCTGGTAACGTACGTATGATTTATTTTATTTTTTACCTATAATTCATGTAAATAAGGAATACCATGTGGATTTATTTTTTTATACTTATAAATTCTGTGTAATTGCGGGAAACTGCTTTGTGTTAACACACTCGGTTTTTTTATTATTTTTTATTTTTGAAAAACACACGTAGGTATACTAGTTATAGGTTTATGGGGTTTAATTGACATGATTATAGAGACGTCGGGACCTGCTTTCTTTCTTTTATTTTGTCGATGACTCGAGTTCATTGCATTTTATGATAGGTATTATTATCGATACCTACCCTCAGATGATGGTACGGTAACGTTAGTAATTTCCGTGAAATAGTTACCCTAATTACTTCGATTAATAATTCTTGTTCATTTGTTTTTTCCTTTTTTGTTTCTCTCTTCCTCTTTTCACTGAGATAGAACGACTATACTCAATAATAGTAGCAGAAATTGTAATTTGCGATGATTGTTTTGGTTTTTAATTGTCGTTGTAAAAGTTTTACCGTCTATTTGCTGAAAATTGAAATAACGAAATGTATCTAATTATATTTTGGTGATAATATCGAATACGATGTAAATATAGTTTTATCTTACTATGACTTGTGTAACAATAAGAGTAAAAGAGAAAAAAAAAGATAAGATATAGGAAACAATTATATTGATAGGGTAATGTTGTGGGGTAATGGTACAATTATTTGGGTAATGAGATGTGACATAGAGTCGCATAGATTTAATACTATCCTCATTGAAGATGATGATTACACTGATGGAGCTATTAACTAAATTTTTATTAACTACCCTCATCAAAGTTGTATGGATTAAATTGTGCTAGCTGTCTACTAAACGTTGGAGACTTTGACTGAGCATTTTATTAAGCTTAATTGAAAGTTTCAGATCACAGCGAGATGGATGATAACGGAGAGACTGAAACCCGAGGTAAAGGGTTAAGTCTTTTTGGAGATGTGTCCAGTCCAAGGCTAGGACTGGCGCATATAATGGATGAGGGAGGACCCGAGGTCACGGGTCAAAAACAAAATGAGGACGGTTTGGATTCGGAAGGAAATGGACGTCGCTCGAGGCAAGAGCATTTTAAATCTTGGGGTGAACATGGATTTAGGATCTGCAAGTGTGAACTTGCAAGGGATGGAATGATGACGATAGGAAGGCATACAGGACGAGCATCGCGATCAAGGAAGGGTAGGCGCCAATCTATATCATCATCGGAGTCCAGAGAGGATTCCCCACCGTCGAGAAGGTCAATGGCTAGGAAACACGATTGCTCTAGTGAAAATGAGTAGATGTGTGTCTGAAACCAGGACAATCTAAACACTGATCGTATATGGTTAAATGTAATATTGAATAGGTAAATAATTATAATGTTGTTATTAATAAATATACTTGTTCTGTTTGGAAAATAGCTGTTAAGTAGATATCATAATAATTTATAATAACTGTTAAGTGATTTAATATACAAGTACTTATGTGAACAAAACTATTAATTATATAAGATTTTGCCACCAGTTGATTTGAGTAAGAATATTAATTTTTATATTATAGCTATTTGTTTTTCGGGATTCCTTAATTTATAATTGTAAAGTACATCTTATTCGTTTTTTTTTTTAATATAACAGCGATGGGACTCGCTGGAAATAGGATGGCCGAGTTGTAAGGTATATTTTAACCATTTTATTAATTATGTAATATATTATGTTAACGTTGATATAGATTTTACTGATTGGCTAGTAATGGAAGTAATAAGTTATTATTTTATTAGAGTCTATTAAGTTCTTTCTCAGTAGTTTCACATATTTAATCGATGAACAATCTATTTAAAATCTTTCCTTCTTGTACTATTCATAGTATGGCATAAAGTCTAAAAGTAATTAATGGATATATAATTTTAATGTATTTATAAAATATACCTAGCTAATTAGTTAAAGGGTCTTAATGTTTTTTTATATAAGTTGCTCAATTACTTGTTAAACACTAGTTGTAAGTATTTGATTGGATTAGGAAAAGGCGCAATGTCGAATAGGGCGGGGCTTTATGATAAGGAATGCACCTTTGACGGTGTTCGGAAATGTAAAACAGATTTGGTTATAATTTGGTGAGAGGAGGGCGAGTCTGAAATTGTAATTAATAAAAGTAAATACTGAAGAATAAAGTGAATAATTTATAATCATCAAGGTGTTTGAGATTACATCTAACCCATGTCCTATAGTATAGATGTAAAAAGGAACTACTTAAGCAAGTGTACTTATGTACGTGGTTGAATTTTAACATCTATTTCCACCTCCAATAATATTCTAATGATACAAGTAGGTAAATGCCACACTTGGTGCATTTTGATATTATAATAATTTCATTTTAAAATAGTCATCGGTTTGATTTTTTCACACAATGACTATGCAAATATTTGAAAGATGACGAAATTATTTACTAAAATTGCCAAACCATGTCGATAGCGGGTCAAAGTGAATACCCATTTCCAAGCTATCAAAAGGAAAACCGCAAACGCAAAAAAGCCTACGTGCAAAATTATACGTGTATTCGATTGCTGCTATAACTTTGCACGTAGGTTGTGTCTCTATCGAATTGACGTAATTTGTTTTTTTCTGTGGGATAGTTATCAAAAGTTTAGAAAGGTCGACAAAAGAAGGCAGTATTCCATTACATTTAATACACACTCAATGCCTGATCTGTTGGTAATAATTATGTAGGTAGGTATAAAAACTCCGGAGATGAGGCCCAAAAGGAATTTAAATCAAGGGAGAATCTGATTTGAGAAAATTGCTAAGCATTCAAACAACAAAATCCAACCACTCTAATCGCGACTCAGAAGGTTCGTTATTCGCGAAAAGGTGGTCAAATATTCAACTCGAAAAACATAATACATGTATTTAAACGCTTAATTCCAAGTAAAAAAACGAATCCATGCAAATGGGCACCAACACAATGTGAATATTTTATTGTGAATCATAGGAATTCTGAGAATTTAACGTTACACCTTAAAACGTTCAACGACTCAATAGCAAAACTCTTATACCTACAGTCATTTTTAACCGACTTCCAAAAAGGAGGAGGTTATCAATTCGGCCGGTATCTTTTTTTTTTTTTTTTTTCTTTTTTTTTCTATGTATGTCCACCGATTACTCCGAGGTTTCTGGACCGATTCACGAGATTTTTTTTTTAATCGACAGAGGAAGCCCGCGAAATGGTCCCATAAAAACTTTTACCTTCAACTCCTCAAGCCTGATGCTGCAGGGGTATATCCCCCCTAAATTAGGGGACTTTAGGAACCGTCGTTTACGAAGTGGTATGCTTGGCCTAAGCATATACTAGATCATAGAGCTCCAGGTCCTACTCTTCAATCCTGATGCTGCAGGGTACTGCCCACCTAAACTATAGGGATGTAGGAACTGCTAATCATGAATTGTTATTGTATGTAATAAGCATATACTACACCATCGAGGTCTAGGTTCTAGCTCCTCAATCCTGATGCTGCAGGGTACTGCCCACTTAAACTGTGAGGATTTAGGAACTTTCGCTTGCGAATTGATATTGTTAGTATCAAGCATATTCTACATCGTGGAATTCAAGGTCCTCGCTCTTCAATACTGATGCTGTAGAGGTACTGCCTACCTAAACTGTGAGGATTTAGGAATTGTCGTTTACGAATTGATATTGTTGGTACCAAGCATATACTACATCATAATGCTCAAGGTTCTAGCTCCTCAATCCTCATGTTGCAGAGTTGGAGGAATTATATAATTATAATTCGAATTGATATTGTTGGTACCAACCATGGACTACATCATGGAGCTCCTAGTCCTAGCTCTTGTGTATTGTTAATAAGTACTGTAGGTACCAAGTGTAGAACTACATTAGTACCGTAGCGTTGGAGGGAAGGGAGAAAGAGAGCAGGAACAAGCTACACTAAAAAGCTTAAAATAAAAATTCTTTTCAAAAAACCGACTTCAAACGCCACTACAAAGTATAAAAATAATTTTATTTTGTACACGTTTGTTGAAGTCGGGCGGGCTTAACTAGAAACGATAAAATCGATGCGCGACGCTTATCTTATGGTGACATATAATAGACACGCTTATTGAAATCGGGCGAGCATCGCGTATCGGTTTCATCGTTTCTATTTAAGCCGCCCGACTTCAACAAACGTGTACAAAATAAAATTATTTTTATACTTTGTAGTGGCGTTTGAAGTCGGTTTTTTGAAAAGAATTTTTATTTTAACATGACTTTGACCACGATTTACAAATCACACTTAAGCTGCAATGATTGGCTGACTATTTGGCTACATTCACAATGAAATTAGGACGGCATTAACAGTAGGTTTTCTCATAATTTCATCTTTTTAAAGTACGTTTTAACCAAAGTCAATTAAGTATTTTGTAAGTACGTAATTTTCTTGTCGATATTGGCCTGGGGCGCCGAATTCGACTAATGATATGTTTGAGATACACCGTTTTAGAAGTCAAATTAGACGATAAGATGATAATAGCCGATCACGTAGCCGCCGTTGTCGAATGAGCTTTCAATCAAGTCACGTAAAAACAGACAAAAATATCTGCATAACCGCTACATAATATTAATTGTTGCGAATGAAATACGGGCTTTATAATAAACTAGTAGGGCGCGTGGGTGCGCGGCTCGCTAAAGCGAACCGCGGTTTTTCTGTCCACCAAGTAGACCTTCGGGTCTTGATCATCTTTTTCCAAGGAACTACTCTTCCATCTTTCATCTATCTCTGAGATATAACTACATCGACGAAATTTGTAGGACCGCCACCTTGAATCCGCCATTTTGGTATTTTTTTTCAGCTCATTGCCAATTGGATGTGGTTTCGAGTGATTTTTGTTTGAGCACCCTCAATCTATCTTCGATACCCTGACCGTGCTCCTCACCCGTCTCCGAAATCCTCAATCATCAGCTCCTCCATATTTTTCATCCAAATGAATTTTTGTCCTCTATACGAACCATCAGCGGAAAGGAACGTATCAAGGTCTTGCATTCATTTTATATGAAAAAAATAAATTCCGCCATCTTGATTTTTTTTCTATTCATGAAGTAGACCTTCAGGCCCTGATTATCTTTTTCCAAGAAAACACTTTTCCATCTTTCATAGTCTCCGAGATAGACACCGATGAAATTTGTATGGCTGCCATCTTAAATCCACCATTTTGAATTTTTTTTCAGCTCCCTGCCAATTGGATGAGGTTTCGAGTAACTTTTGTTTGAACACATCCCACCCATCTTCAATATCCTAGCCGTGCTCCTCACCAGTCTCCGAAATCCTCAACCATCAGCTCTCTCCATATTTTTTCTAGAAATGAATTTTTTTCCTCTATACGAAACCATCAGAAATTCTGAAAAGGAACCGTATACAGTCTTGCATATATTTTGTATGGAAAAAAATAAATTCCGCCATCTTGAATTTTTTTTCTATCCATCAAGTAGACCTTCGGGTCCTGATCATCTTTTTCCAAGAAACCACTCTTCCATCTCTTATAGTCTCCGAGATAGACACCGATGAAATTTGTATGGCCGCCATCTTGAATCCGCCATTTTGGAGTTTTTTTTCGGCTTTCTGCCAATTGGATGAGGTTTCGAGTGACATTTGGTTGAACACCCCCCACCTATCTTCGATACCCTGGCCGGTGCTCCTCACCCGTCTCCGAAATCCTCAATCATCAGCTCTCTCCATATTTTTCCTCCGAATGAATTTTTGTCGTCTATACGAAACCATGCGTGAAAATTTTTTTTTTCATACAAAATTTTACAGGAGAGGTGATCAATGAGTGAGTGAGTCAGTGAATCAGCACGAGTAGCTATATATATATTAATAACTAGTAGGGCGCGTGGGTGCGCGGCCCGCTGCAGCGGACCGCGGTTTTTCTGCTCTTAGACTTTCAGGGCCTGATCATTTTCTACCACAAAACCACTATTCCATCTTGTACACTCTTTAAGATAGTCATCGACGAAATTTGCGTGGCCGCCATCTTGAATCCGCCATTTTGGTGTTTTTTTTCAGCTCATTGCCAATTGAATGAATTTTCGAGTGATTTTTGTTTGGGCACCCTCAATCTATCTTCAATACCCTGACCGTGCTCCTCACCCATCTCCGAAATCCTCAATCATCAGCTCTCTCCATATTTTTTCTCCAAATGAATTTATATCCTCTATACGAAACCGTCAGAAATTTTGAAAAGGAACCCTATCAAAGTCTTGCATATATTTTGTATGAAAAAAAATTCCACCATCTTCAATTTTTTTTCTATTCATCACGTAAACCATCGGGTCCTGATTATCTTTTTCCAAGAAACCACTCTTCCATCTTTTATACTATCCGAGACGAAATTTGTATGGGCGCCATCTTGAATCCGCCATTTTGAATTTTTTTTCAGCTCCCTGCCATTTGGATGAGGTTTCGAGTGACTTTTGTTTGAACACTCCCCACCTATCTTTGAAACCCTGGCCGTGCTCCTCACCCGTCTCCGAAATCCTCAACCATCAGCTCTCGCCATATTTTTCCTCCAAATAAATTTTTGTCCTCTCTACAAAACCATCAGAAATTTTGAAAAGGAACCGTATTAAAGTCTTGTATATATTTTGTATGGAAAAAAATAAATTCCGCCATCTTGAATTTTTTTTCTATTCATCACGTAGACCATCGGGTCCTGATTATCTTTTTCCAAGAAACCACTCTTCCATCTTTTATACTATCCGAGACGAAATTTGTATGGGCGCCATCTTTAATCCGCCATTTTGAATTTTTTTCAGCTCTCTGCCAATTGGATGAGGTTTCGAGTGACTTTTATTTGAACACCCTCCACCTATCTTCAATATCCTGACCGTGCTCCTCACCCGTCTCCGAAATCCTCAATCCTCAGCTCCCTCCATATTTTTCATCCAAATGAATTTTTGTCCTCTATACGAAATCATCAGAAATTTCGGAAAGGAACCTATCAAAGTCTTGCATACATTTTATATGAAAAAAATAAATTCCGCCATCTTGATTTTTTTTCTATTCATCAAGTAGACCTGCGAGTCTTGATCATCTTTTTCCAAGAAACCACTTTTCCATCTCTTATAGTCTCCGAGATAGGCATACCGACGAAATCTGTATGGCCGCCATCTTGAATCCGCCATTTTGGATTTTTTTTCAGCTCCCTGCCAATTGGATGAGGTTTCGAATGACTTTTGTTTGAACACTCCTAACCTATCTTCGATATCCTGGCCGTGCTCCTCACCCGTCTCCGAAATCCTCAACCATCAGCTCTCTCCATATTTTTGCTCCGTACAAATTTTGATCCTCTCTACGAAACCATCAGAAATTTTGAAAAAGAACCAATTAAAGTCTTGCATATATTTTGTATGGAAAAAAATAAATTCCGCCATCTTGAATTTTTTTTCTATTCATCAAGTAGACTTTCGAGTCCTGATCATCCTTTTCCAAGAAACTACTCTTCCATCCTTTATAGTTTCCGAGATAGACACCGACGAAATTTGTATGGCCGCCATCTTGAATCCGCCATTTTTGAGTTTTTTTTCGGCTCTCTGCCAATTGGATGAGGTTTCGAGTAACATTTGGTTGAACACCCCCCACCTAACTTCGATACCCTGGCCGGTGCCCCTCACCCGTCTCCGAAACCCTCAATCATCAGCTCTCTCCATATTTTTGTTCCGAATGAATTTTTATCCTCTATACGAAACCATGAGTGAAAAAAAATTTTTCCATACAAAATTTTACAGGAGAGGTGATCAATGAGTCAGTGAGTCAGTCAGTCAATCAGTGAATCAGCACGAGTAGCTATATATATATTAACTAGTAGGGCGCGTGGGTGCGCGGCTCGCTAAAGCGAACCGCGGTTTTTCTGGCCACCAAGTAGACCTTCGGGTCTTGATTATCTTTTTCTAAAAAACCACTCTTCTGTCTTTTATACTCTCTGAGATAGACACCGTCGAAATTTGTATGGCCGCCATCTTGAATCGGCCATTTTGAATTTTTTTCAGCTCCTTGCCAATTTGATGAGGTTTCGAGTGATTTTTGTTTGGGCACCCTCAACCTATCTTGAATACACTGAACGTGCTCCTCACCCGTCTCCGAAATCCTCAATCATCAGCTCCCTCCATATTTTTCATCCAAATGAATTTTTGTCCTCTATACGAAACCATCAGCGGAAAGGAACGTATCAAAGTCTTGCACACATTTTATATGAAAAAAAAAATCCGCCATCTTGAATTTTTCTCTATTCATCACGTAGACCATCGGGTCCTCATTATCTTTTTCCGAGAAACCACTCTTCCATCATTCATAGTCTCAGAGATAGACATCGACAAAATTTGTATGGCCGCCATCTTGAATCCGCCATTTTGGATTTTTTTTCGACTCTGCCAATTGAATTAGGTTTTGAGTGACTTTTGTTCAAATACCCTCCACTTATCTTCGATATCCTGGCCGTGCTCCTCACCCGTCTCCGAAATCCTCAATCATCAGCTCCCTCCATATTTTTCATCCAAATGAATTTTTGTCCTCTATACGAAACCATCAGCGGAAAGGAACGTATCAAAGTCTTGCATACATTTTATATGAAAAAAAAAAAATTCGCCATCTTGAATTTTTTTCTATTCATCACGTTAACTACCGGGTCTTGATCACCTTTTTCCAAGAAATCACTCTTCCATCTTTTATAGTCTCCGAGATAGACACCGACGAAATTTGTATGGCCGCCATCTTGAATCCGCCATTTTGGAGATTTTTTTCAGCTCCCTGCCAATTGGATGAGGTTTCGAGTGACTTTTGTTTGAACACTCCCCACTTATCTTCGATACCCTGGCCGTGCTCCTCACCCGTCTCCGAAATCTTCAACCATCAGCTCTCTTCATATTTTTCCTTCAAATGAATTTTTGTCCTCTCTACGAAACCATCGAAATTTTGAAAAGGAACCGTATTAAAGTCTTGCATATATTTTGTATGGAAAAAAATAAATTCCGCCATCTTGAATTTTTTTTCTGTTCACCAAGTGGACCTTCGGCTCCTGATCATCTTTTGCCAAGAAACCACTCTTCCATCTCTTATACTCTCCGAGATAGACACCGACGAAATTTGTATGGCCGCCATCTTGAATTCGCCATTTTGAAGTTTTTTTTCGGCTCTTTGCCAATTGGATGAGGTTTCGAGTGACATTTGGTCGAACACCCCCCACCTATCTTCGATACCCTGGCCGGTGCTCCTCACCCGTCTCCGAAATCCTCAACCATCAGCTCTCTTCATATTTTTCCTCCGAATGAATTTTTGTCCTCTATACGAAACCATCAGAAATTTTGAAAAGGAACCGTATTAAAGTCTTGCATATATTTTGTATGGAAAAAAATAAATTCCGCCATCTTGAATTTTTTTTCTGTTCACCAAGTGGACCTTCGGCTCCTGATCATCTTTTGCCAAGAAACCACTCTTCCATCTCTTATACTCTCCGAGATAGACACAAACAAAATTTGTATGGCCGCCATCTTGAATTCGCCATTTTGAAGTTTTTTTTCGGCTCTTTGCCAATTGGATGAGGTTTCGAGTGACATTTGGTCGAACACCCCCCACCTATCTTCGATACCCTGGCCGGTGCTCCTCACCCGTCTCCGAAATCCTCAATCATCAGCTCTCTCCATATTTTTGTTCCGAATGAATTTTTGTCCTTTATACGAAACGGTGGGTGAAAAAAAATTTTTTCATACAAAATTTTACAGGAGAGGTGATCAATGAGTCAGTGAGTCAGTCAGTCAATCAGTGAATCAGCACGAGTAGCTATATATATATTAAAGCCGTATCGTTGCAATTCTCCTAGCAGCGTTTAACCAAAGACATTTTTAAATTAAACGAGACAAGCCTTTACAACGTAACTTATATAAAGAAAGGTATATAATGTGAAACCTGAATTCTTTGGCAACGTTTTGCAACGCAAAAGTTCTTTTTGCAAGACAAGTATAAAGTCTTGGCAATTGCAATGTTTTGACTAGGTACTTACTTGGTCTTTATAGATAAGCGAACGAGTATCTATGACAGAATACCTATCATAGGCAGTTTTTATGAAATTCTGTTTTGATTCTGCTTCTGGTATTCTTCAAATAGGAAAGAAATCATAATCAAAATTCTATACATATAACGATATAGGTACGTGTATAAAATACAGCCCACGAAGCATAAGCTATGCTATGCGTTTGTGTGAGTGTACATCATTCACATCACATCATATAAGTCATTTGTAAAGGGACAGCCAGTCTAGTGTTAATCATAGATTAGCTATAGAGATCAGTGATTTAAGCCAATATCGAGAGAGTGCCCTATCAGAGGCAATTGCGATTGTCACTGATAACTGTCATTTTTAGAAAATCCCTGAGGGGGGTCATTTTCTTTGAAATAACCGCACATGAAGATCCTCAATCGTGTTGCGTAATTTTTTTCTGTTACAAACCAAGCGAAATAAATCCTAGTAATTGAATTTACATATTTCATTAGGCATCCAACGAAAAAGCTACCAAACCAGTCTCGAGCGACACTGGTTGACGTAGATAATGCAGCCAATCCGTAGTACGTTATCATTTACGAGTAGTTAATTTAGTGTGTGTAGTAGTAGGTAATAGCCTAGTGGTTAGGAGTGCGGTCTACTAATGGGGGGTCGCTGGGTCAATCCCGGGCCTCTAAAATTTCAGTTATGTGTGTTTGAGCAATTAAATATTAAATGCTTGAACGGTTCAGAAAAACATCGCGAAACCTGCTCGCCTGAGAGTTCTCCTTTCTAAAAGGTGAATTCTGCCAATTTACATTGGACCAGCATGTTGGGAATCTAACCTTTCTCTGATAAGAGACTGCTCTCAGAATCACTATTCCGAGCGCTGGTCTCTTACCCATTTTTTTTATTATATTTATTTGATAAGTAAGCTGTTAAGTTTAAGGTTTATTCAGCTAAGTATACTTTAAACTGCAAACTTGGGTAAAGCAGATTGAGTCCAAAAGATTGCTCTTACATCACATCGTCTTTCAAATCTGAGATAAGGCTAGTCAGACGTCTAGATATCACGACATACAGTGCGAACTGGTAAATCAAGTTTTGGTAGCGTTTCAGCACATTGAACTTTGTATGATTATAGCCATTAGTTAATATTTATATAAGCTTTATTACAAGGATTAAAGTCACGCTATTATGTCGGAATATCATTAATTATAATCTCATATTTATTAGAACCAATTAAATAAGAGAATAAGTATGATAGTTCTTGGGAATTTTCTTTCTCAATTTCAATTTCGCATGCTTTCTGACTACTGAAGGAATAGATAGGTAATGGGTGGGAGGCTTCGGCCGTGGGGAGTTACCAACCTACTGATAATACATATCACCAAGCTGCAAGTGTTTGCCGTTGCGTGGAAACCGATTAGAGGCAAGGAGGTAAGGTTTTAATTTGATCTCGAACTTGTCATCGATTAATGAAAATTTAGAAAATAATTAAATGAAATAAAGCTTTCATATTATGCAACTCTAATAAGCAGATTGGTGGGTATCTTGGGATTATATCTCGATTATAATTTCCGACGAAACCTACCAAGCTATATGATATAATACCTAGGACATTAATAGTAGGGGAGGGAGGTAAAAGATTCTGACGAATTGAGAACGTCCTCCTTTTTTGGACGTCGCGTCGGTTAAAAAGAAAAATGACATTGTGTATACATATTAAAAAACCTTTGTTTTAAGTACATATATAAAAAAAAATTAGACAAATACCCAATTAATGCTAGAATGATCCTTGAATCGGTATGTGCGAATGCGAATTTTTTACAAAAAGATACATTCTGAGCCCAGGTAGACGGTCGAAATGCCTAGCCAATGACAGTGCGCCTGACCTCAGCTCCAGACAAGACCTCTTTGGACTAAAGATTATTATTAACTAGCTTTTGCTCCCGCGATTTCATCCACATGGAGTTAGTTTCGGTAGTTAGGGGACCCTATTACTAAGCCTTCGTTGTCCGTCCGTCTGTCTGTCTGTTAGCGGGCTGTATCTCATAATCCGTAATACGTAGAGAACTGAAATTTTCACAAAATCAAAAAAAAAATCAAAATCAAAATTTATTTATTTCATGTAGGCCAACTTGTAGCTCTTATGAAACGTCATAAATCTACCACCGGTTCGGAATGCAGATTCTGCTGAGAAGAGCCGGCAAGAAACTCAGCAGTTGCTCTACACAGAATGCGTATTTCTGTTGCCGCTATATCAACAAAAATAAAGATTTAAGTTTAAAATTAAAGGGGGCACTTGGCCGATTTTTTAAATTTAAAGTTTGCCTATGCCACTCTCCGGTCCTCAACCATACCTAATCACATCGATCCATTGCTCGGTTGTCGTGTTATTGAAGGACAAACAAGCACACTTTCGCATTCAAGTATAACGTTAGTAAGGATTGTGATGTCTTGTTCGTATCGTCGCAGAACGAGAATACACCAGTATTCATAAAGTTTAATTGATATTGCGTTTATGATGAAGAGCTAAGACATGTGTGGTAATGGTATGTAAGTAATTATTAGAATGAGAAAAATGTTTATACACAATCTGCAATTAGATTACGTAAAAGGATGGAGTTATTTACAATGAATGGTAGTAAAGTCACACTTAAATTAAAATAGTCATACTGATCATATAGGGTTATTTATAAATTATAGGAACACTAATTGAATAAAATATTCCTTGATATTGGTTTGAATTTGTTTTAGTAGAAAAGGACAATGCCAAAAATGTATGGGACTTTGACCCACTTACGAAAAGTCGTTTACAAGAATGAATTATGCATCATTTTATTGCTAATTGTTTACTAATGAATAAACATAAGTTTTAAAACTTCTAGAACTTGCGGTTTTTGTTTAATTAAAAGTCAAAGTTGGACTTTTAGGTTATTATGAAACTAAGATATCGTGAATGGTTTATAGTACTCCCACATGAAAGAGATACAGTATAGCGATGCCAAACAAGATAGAGTGAGACACAGCTATGTCTATATCCGTCTCTCCTGCGTGCAACACGCTTTGTAGATTCTATTACATACTTATTCTATGTTTATAGTAAAATAAAAACAAAGTGACACTGACAAATGACATCGCACCACAGTTGACATCTAAAATCGACAATGATGTTTCGTTACACGTTTCATTTTCTTTTCGTTTTAGTTTTTAATTTGTAGCTAATATGCAGTTATGCTTGGCATAATTATTTACATTAAAAAATATTTATTAACCTATTATTAGTACTGAGAATTATCCATTATGTAGTAATGAGTTTTTATGTGATTTTTTTATTATAGAGTTGGTTGTTTAATTGCGTAAAAATGGCGTTATAAGTATGCAAATGTCTAACAATAACAGGAAATAGTTTATTGTTTTTTTTATCCTCGGATTTTTATCCTCTACTTTTACGATACTAATGATTTATTTTAAAACGATCGTATATTAATAGGAAATTTTTAATTAATTCACATTTTCTGTAAATTGCTGGGTCAAAATCTGGCATTCTCCTTTACAAGCATTTAGAGAATTTTTTCCGGAAGGTTTATAGGTACCTATGCATTATTCATATACACATTATATATTTATTTAAATTTAAAAAAAAATTGCCGATGTTTTGTATTCAAGTCGTTAAAAATATTTTTTCGAGCGCTTGTTTACTGTACCTACTGCGTACCTACTGCACCTGATTCCAAGGATTACTTGATAATAAGGAGAAACTTAGTCTAAAATATAGGTTCCTAATTAGGGTGTCTTCGATAAAAACTTATTAGACATACCTACCCACTAATATTTATGATCTTGGCAAAAGGCACGGAGATAGGACCGTTTCAAATACGGACGTAGAATACTTTTTAGTCAAGAAATGTAAGAGAATTATAAAAAACCTAATCGCTCGAACGAAGTCGCCGGCACAATCTAGTATGTAACATGTGTAAACGTGTATACGAAAGGTTTTCTAAGGCGAATTAGACAGGTGCGAACAAACAAACAAAGAAAAAGTTAATATTTCATCCCGACATAATAATAGGAGTGACCAATGTATTAATTAAAGCCGCGAGCATTTTTCACCCGTTGCAATCAGTAATCATATTCATAACCGCTTTAAATTGGCGTACAAAACTTTGAAGCATCCGACGGAGAAAACGCAAGCGGCAAGAAGTCGGCTGTCGAGATGGACAGAACTCGTTCCCCGACAGATTCTCGAGACTGACTACTGTGCATTTACTCAGGTTCGGGGGAAGAGAGACAGCCGACGCGGGTACCGTTCGAGGCGTAGGTGTGACAGAGACGGCGAGCGGTGCGCACACGCTGCCGTTCAGTAGTGACACAGGCGCGAGTCGACGCTCGGGCCGATCGAGTGCGCTTTCCAGTTCGCGTTCCCGACCCATGAGCAGCTGGTGTGCAGCGGGCGACCGCTTTTGCCACTCGTTTTACTCCAATAATTTGGCTTCACTAACTCAACGTATCCCGAATAATATGACGTAAAGCTGACGTGATTACGTGTAATCGTACGCGCCGCTGTGTTTGTTGTGTTGTGATCCGAAGAGAGGTGCGCGTTTTACGAAATCTCCGCGGGGAAAATAACAGTTAATTTTTAAAAAGGTAAGCTATGTTACAAAAGCTCAGAATGTATTGAGACACGCTTAGCGGCTATCGACGACGGTGGAATGCAGTTTGACGGCATACATGTGAGCATGTGCAGGAACAAAAGCTTCGTGCACAGTCATCGGGGCTTTTTTATTTGCCCCGCTTTCTTGGGAGGGCGGCTGGTTAGAACATGACGGATGAAGATGACGTATAGTATACAGGTTATGAATCAAACAAGTTACGAGGTGCTAAGTATCCCACAGGTAGCGGACTAGAGCGGCTGCACTCATTTACCTGTACAATGGGGACGGGACGCTGCCCCTTTACCGAGAAGTTTGTGAATAGACTAAGACCACAAAACGTAAACAGTATTATTAAAAATATTTTTTATTCGATGTCAAGAGGAAGAATGGTGAGTAATGACGATGCAGTCTAAGATAGTAGTGGGCTAACTTGGAAGATATAATATGGCAGGGTAAATGAAATCTATACCCCTAATCGGTTCCTTGATTATTCAGAACTTCTAGAATATCATTACAAATAAGAATAGCAGCAACGAGTACCTTGTAAGTCATAACATTGTGTAAATCAATGATAACAATAGTGTTAATTGGCAAGTCATTAAGCATCATTGGAAATTATAAATTAATCAATTCATAGACAATATAACTACTTACTAAGTTAAGAATGCGACACTGTTAAGCACTGTTGTTAAATTAACAAAAATTCTATGAAAGTAGTTAATGAAATAATTCTTCTTAATTTCATCATGAATCGTAATAGGTACATAACTTGAATCCTTGAATCGCGTGTAAATAAATATCCGCAATATCCTGTCATTTACAGAGTATCATCGTCTATTTAACCATAACAATTGTTGACCTAGTAGGTACATACATATATTTCTCTGTGACCTTTATGACAACTAATCCTTGGCCTTTATCGTCTACGCTTTCTTTCTTCGATTCAACTTTGACTATTTGATGACGAAATAAAATATGTTTAGTGCCAGCTGTTGTAACAAGTGAAACTCAGGTCAAGTAAGCTTACTCGTAAAATTAAACTTGGGCACCTAGAATTAGTCGATGTGGGTTGCACGAAGTAGGACCTACCATTTGCACCAATGCAACGTTATTAGTGGTTAGGGTTATGAAGGGTTAATTTTACTCTAAAGTTAAGAAACTCTAATTTATGCAACCTAATTTGGGTTGGCTTTTTTTTAAATCTTTAACTCCATCGTAACTCAAAGCATCGTAAATTCCCTTCAACCGTCTGATGTGCAACTGGTCCTTTGTTTTAGTACCGGTTAAATAACCCGGATATATTTAACTTGAAGTTAAAATAACGCATTCGGAATGACAGAAAAAACGTTAGTAGCGCTTAAAAGACAACAAAAATTGAAGTCTTTGCTTTGTAAATTGTTTTTCTATTGATTTTTTCAATGCCATTTACTCAGGGATACGGAGTGGGACTTGACTAATATAGACATTAAGCAATTAAGATTTGTATCACTGTCAGGTTTTTTTTAACAAAGTCTGAAACAAATCTAGTTTCCTTGAAAAGGGGAAAAAACTTAGACGTTTCATCTCGGTGCATTATTATTATTCGTTACCACTCGTTAATTTATAAAATCCATATGTTTCTGTTCCCACGGTCAAGTTCATTGTGTGACGTAGCGTTTTTCATAAAGAACCTGCTTTAAGTTCTTTGTTTTCAAAGTTATCTATTCAAATTCACTTCGAGTAAAAAACACGAATTCCCGAAACTTATTTAAATAACAAATTACAATATGCAAGACGCGAACAGAAAACAAAGTGATGGTTTTAGAAGACCTTTCCCATGCCAATAGTAAGTAGTAGGTTGAGTGGTATTTTATGAGTTTCTTTATTATTTACGGAGCTTAGCGTTAATTCGTTATCAAGTAATCCTAGACTTATTTTCCAGAATTAAAATAACTCTGCTTAATATATGCTTCAGATAAAGTTATCTCATCAAAAACATGAAATGTGGATTAAGGAAATTAAACTAATCCAAAATGAGGAAAATATTTGACCTCAAAACATATCTTTGAATTTATTATCCTTAAAATTTTATATATAAGTACCTACTTACATATAAAATACTCAAATGAATTAAAACTTAAACCTAAGAAACTCTATTTTTTTAACAATCGTAGAAGTCTCGAATAAAAATATTCACGAATTCATAAAATTTAAAAGCACGTTGGTTAGTTTTGTTTGAAATTACGAATAATAAAAAAACAGCGTTACTGCTTTTTACTCATAAACGTTATAAAAGGTTTAACGTTGAATAAAAATGAAAACTCCTTATCTGAACAAATATGTACAAATGATACACTCAGAATGTAGTTCATCGCACGGCCAATGAGCATATCTTAAACAGGTCACAAACAAGGGATTCTTGTCACGGATCGTGCCCGCCACCTGCATAGCGCTTGATACCCTATGCACTACATCAAGATCTATTTTAACATAACGACCCTCGTAAAGTATTGGAAAACAGGGATCTTTCTCTTGTCCAGTAACAGGAATAACGTTTATTATTTGCATAGGATGATAACTCAACTACTAGCGATGTGTGTGGATACAGTACATGGTGGGTTTCACATACAATACAATGCAGTACAGTCCAGTAGTTAGCTCAATGTGAAACCCATCCATAAATTTTTATAGCTTTAAGAATTAAGCGATCTATTTGCTGAGTTACATAGATAGGTACGTAGACATTCTAGTATTCGAATAAAGTTTAAGTAAAAAAATTCTAGTATTTTTAATTAGCATATATTATAATCTAATGAGAACAAAGAAATAATTCAACACAACTTTGAACAAGAAAAGTATTTACGAAGATCTCGTTATTTAGTCTTCTTAATCTTCATATAATTTAGGATGAGCAACAGATTCAGCTTCGTAACTTAGTTTCATACTAATTTAATATAACGTTTTTTTTGTTAATTAAAATCAATAACTCACAGATTCGTTTTGCTTATTTGATTTTACACCAAAAACCAGTTGAGTAATTTGTCAAAATTTATCGATTCTCCAATATCGATTACCCGTTGCGAAACCAGTTATTACCTACTGATATTCATAGCTGATCGACCAACTTTAGCATTCGTTTAACAACTATTTCGTAAAATCGAAAGGCTGCCGATGCTTCCAAGAAATAATGCAACGATCAGGTTGACACTAACAAAATTAGTGCAAATGATTTACATATTTTCTATTAAAATACTAGATTTAGCTAGCGACTTCGTCCGCGTGGAGTTATATTTTTAAAATAGCAGGAAAAACATTTTGCTATTGTAAAAGTGCGTGTCGTTGTGTAGTCTATACCTACCCGTGCAAAGTCTGTTATGTGCGTGACTGAAAAAACCACTTACGCATTTGTAAGGAAGGATGGACACCTAAGTTCCGACACAATTATTATAACTAACATACAAGCACATACATATTTACATGTTTTATAAACTCTGCACTTTTAAAGAATACGGAGCCATGGCCAAAAGTCAAACCTACACTCATTAACATGTTCTGTTATGTTTACTCATTAGTTTAATTCATTATTGAGAAGTTTCCCCTGATTTCGTCAGCTACAGAACTTCAATGTTTTCTGATGATTTTCGTTTCGCAACCCAAGTTTTAAAGTCCATAGTTAACTACATAGGTACAGCAACTAAGTAACAGATTCCTTATCCTTTACTTAGTTTCTGGATTACTAGAAACCTATGAAGTCTATGCAGGAGAGCTATATCCAGGACTGGACGTACCTATCGGTTGATAAATAAGAAAGAGTACCTACCTACTAAAAGAAAAAATAATATTTCGCTATAAACTGCCAAACCAGAAAGAATCTGTATGGCAACACGTGCGGCCCGCGCCGTACACCGTCTTTCTCCAGAATAGAAGAAACACGGGAACAACACAACATCAACAAGTAACGCCACACAAACTTGTTCAAAACACACAAAGAGGAAAGAGCCCTTGTTGTGTGATGTAGATACACTCTCAATCTCATAAAAACTGTGTCATGTATTACGTTTTGTAGAAAACGACGAGTCAGTTCTTTGTTCGTAAATGAGTCACATAGATACTAGTTCGAAAATTGATACATTGAGTATTCACGACGAAGTAATTAGATGTACAAGTTTTTCAATACGCGACCTACGATGTGCTGATCAACTCATGCGCAAATGTGACCTTTGACTTTCGTTATAACGGAATGTGACAGATATAACATGTACCAGCGACATTTAAACGGCTGACATTAACCCTTAACTACACTTTGTAGGGTCCCTAATAAGCACAGTTTTGAAAATTACTTAATTTTTTCTAAAAGCTTTATCCTCTTGATCACTTCGTTACGAGTAGTCTCTGCAGCTTTGATCATATATTTTTTTTCTATTTTATAGCAAGACATATTCTCACATTCCGTGTTTGTTACGTTTAAGATTTACCTACTACTCATACATAATCAATCATTTTCAGTGGTTTCTTATTAGTGTCTGTGATTTTTTTTTATTATTTTGTATACTGTTTTGGACCTCAATAAATAAAAACAAATGAAATAATCAGTACAATGGAACCCGACAAGGAGCTTGACCTAAATAAAAGATGTAGATCGTAAATCGTAATTAACCACGGCCGCAGCCTGATATTCTATACGATTGAAATGTATCGCGCACAATAACAGTCCATCACCACCTAACACGCCACAGAAACGCAAGACCTAAGTATAAGAATAACGCAACCGCAATCTCGGACTTGAAGCCCATTTCCGTATAAACAAGACTAGCTTTTGCCCGCGACTTCGTCGTGCATGGAGTTAGGTTTTCAAAATCCCTTGGGGACCCTTTTGTTTTTTCGGGTCAAAAAAGCCTACGTCACAAAAGCAATGTGGCATCTCTAGTTTCTTAAGAGCTCCATTGTAATATGGGGTCTAGGAAAAGTAGTTCGAAAACACACTGTAATGTGTAGCTACTAGATGTCCCTAACAGTTGCTAAAAAACTGATTGAAAAAGTAGATAGGTACAAATCACTATTTTCGTGGCTGACGTGTGGTTGGACTTGGCTTGGTGGGTTCGAATCCTGCCGACCTCGGAATTTTTGATATGCATTTAAAAAATAAAAATTTATTTTGTTAGTAAGGATATCTAAAAATCCGGTGTCATCCCGTCGACCTCGGATTTTTTGATATGCATTTAAAAATTTATTTGGTTAGTAAGGATATCTAAAAATCCGGTGTCATTGCAAAGGGCGACGGATGCGATTATTGAGTGGAAATAGATATGTGGATTTGTCTTCCACACCCATTCACTGAAAATTATTGTATATTTTAATTCTTGTTTAACAAAAACACATTATTATGCTCAATGATAAGATATGATTATTATGTCCGTTAGGCAGTTATAATGTTTTTGTATTTCTTTGAAATAATCACCAACTTAGGATCGTCAATCGAGCCGCTTATCATTTAATGTAACACCATTCTATAAGCCTGTATAATAAATTGAGTATAATGAATCGTTTAATTGCTCCATTAAGTACCTAGTTAAGTAAGTGGATTATTTAATAAATCTTAAATTAATGGTATCTTATCAAAATTCCTATTCGAGTTTACACAGACACATAAAACTTTAAAGAGATGTAACCCCCGACCAAAAAGAGGGGTGTTATAAGATTCACTTGTGTATCTGTGTAACTGTGTATATCTGTAGATACAGATACACACAGATGTGTGTGTGACATATATAGTGTGTCATGTTCATTTGAAGGGGTATGACAGTGTAGATTCAAACCATACCCCTAATCTGTTTCTACACGCCATCGTGCTGGAACGATAACTCGCTTAGCGACACGTTTTCGTCGGTAGGTCATATTGTAAGTGATATTTTAATTTCTCAAAATGTACATAATTTCAAAAATTTAAAGAGATACCTATGATCGAACCTCGAACGTCCCAAACCACAATCAATTGTACCACTTTATAGCACGACATTTTACCACTTTTCTTGGTCACGTGCTTCGCTATGAATTTCACAAAGCGAGTACAACGTGAAACCATGCAATAGTCAATGAAGTTAATTAAGTCGGACATCACGAAACATCGTCGTCCGCTCTCGAGTACCGAGACCACGTAGATTGTAGACAACCCGCCATTCGCTTACAATATCGCGACTGATACTCGCGAATTCGTTCGCGTGGATTAAGGTTTTTCATTGTCACGGAAACTCTCTAGCCTATATTCCAGACTATGATCTACTAGCTGATGCCCGCGACTTCGTCCGCGTGGATTTAGTTTTTTAATTCCCGCGGGAACTCTTTGATTTTTCGGGATAAAAAGTAGCCTATGTCACTCTCCGGCCCGTAAATTACCCCTATGCAAAAAATCACAGCAAGCCGTTGCTCTGTTGCTGCGTGATTAAAGGACAAACCAACAAAGCAACAAACCAACAAACCAACAAACCAACAAACCAACAAACACACTTTCGCATTTATAATATTAGTAGGGATATCCGTGCCAAATTTCAGTCAAATCGGTTTAGTCGTTGCGACGTGATTGAGTAACAAACATACAAACTTTCGCTTTAATAGGATCTATGTAATATAGAATAATAGGATTACGTTATACAATAAAATTAAAGCCCAGTCTAGATAGTAACTTTTGTTAAGTTTTTTCTGTCATTCATAATGTTTAACATCATGCAATAACGAATGATTTGTTTCAATAATTACAATTATTATCCTTTTATAAAATCCAATACATATTTAAAATTGTAAGATGTTTTGATCGTTCACTTATTGAGTCATAAAATTAAGTAAACGAAAATATAAATTATTTAATTATTTAAATTTTAAATGAATAAATTTCACTTAATCACTTGAACTAATAGAATTTCATGTAAACTGTCCTAATCTACGCATAATAATTTACGATCCTGCAATCAAAAGTGTGTTTAAGTATAATTTGTATACAGTTAATGAATCATTAAGTTAAGTTAACCAAAACAAGAATTGTTTATTATAAATGCAAAAGTGTGTTTTTGATGAAAGATTAAAAATTGAATTAATCTAGATCATCAAATACTTTTGCTTAAAAATTTACGATTCTGCATTAAAAGTATTTAAGTAAGGAGTTAAGTATCGTTTAACAAGATCTTATATATGTAGCTACATCATCCATCCATCCATCCTAATACATCCATGGACACAATTTGTAATCACAATTATTGTCAACGCTGCCGAAGCGTTCAATGGTCTTTCACACACGGAAACCAATTACGGACATAAATGGGTATACGGAGATTCTTTCCCACGAACGAGTTGTATTATGAGCGATGTTCGTACAGACGGTCGGCCCGTCTCCCGCAATTAGTAGGTATTAGAGAGCAGACGCGTGCCGGGCAGCTGTGAACGCGCGCCTAAATAACAGACGGTGTAATTAGTAATTAAGCTACTTTATCGGCATCCGAAACGTAATATTAATGTGAATGATCACTTGCGAGAGAACATAACAGAGAACATAACTATGACGGTAATTTAAAATAACGAAATCCTTCTGGATTTACATCTTACTGTAAAATTAAGCTACTTTATCTGCACCCGAAACATTAATCGTAATATTAATGTGAATGATCAGTTGTGAGAGAACAGAACAGAAAACACTGATAACATGACTATGACGATAACTTAAAAAACCGAAATTCTTATGGATTTACATTTTACTGTACCTACTACAATTAAGCTACTTTATCGGCATCCGAAACGTAATATTAATGTAAATGATCAGTTACGAGAGGAATGGTTCACGATGAGATAACATGATGATGACTATGGTAACTTGAAATAATGAAATTCTTATCGATTTACATTTGACAACAACCTAATAGGTACATAATGAACTAAAGACATGCACTAAGCAACTTATGGTGCCAAATTCTTCTTATTTCTGAAATAGAAAACATTTAAATTTTGAAAATAGATAACAGAAAACCGATCTAGTATCCTCGTAATAAGGTTGAGAGTTAAAGATTGAACTAGATATTTGTTTAGGAATGACCAGGATCGTGCGGCCCCGCATGTTTTTCGTAAGTCGTGGAATATCT
This sequence comes from Hipparchia semele, assembly GCA_933228805.2. NCBI lineage: Eukaryota > Metazoa > Arthropoda > Insecta > Lepidoptera > Nymphalidae > Hipparchia > Hipparchia semele. The sequence goes on from OW121714.1 coordinate 11,645,424, forward strand.
AATACGTGTCCACGGTCCGCATTGATATCTACCTTATTATGATTCAATACAGACAGCCGTTTTCATACCTATCTCAAATGCTACCACTGAGAAAAGTTTGAATAAATGACAAAAAAGTCAGTTCTTTTTTTGTCGTAAAACAGTAAACGTCTTTTGAAATTTCTTAACCTGATGGCGAGACCGTTTTTAATCTTGTAAATTTTGTGGTCGCGAACGAAGTGCCAAATAATCGTGACCGTGGATAATCTAACAAAAATAAAACAATTATAGGTAAATCTTAGCGCGACAGTGGTGTTCGAAACGGGTGAAGACTGTCGCTACCCGGACTGGCAAACTGGTTTCCGCGTAAAATTCGCGTTGCCACGCGATGCATTGGTCTGGACTGAGGGAGGTATAGCAACGAGAGGGGGGAGTAAGTTGAAAACGCAGCGCAGGAGGCGAACAGCGGTCGACGACCCGTGGGCCCTGCGCCGGCGCACCATTTGCCTTTACCACAACCGAAACCAATCCTGACACGATTATTAGATTATAATAGCGAAATGTACAGGAATAGAATTTCCTTGCAATCAGACATGAAGAAAACTTCAGAAGCGATTAAGTTTTATGCTGAACCAATCAATTTTAGAAACAACATACCTATTAGTTTTTTTAATCTTTCGCACTCTGTTATCCGTAATCCGACTTTTGCTCTGAAAAGTTGCCAGCTCACGATATTCGTGATAAGTGATAATGTGGTACTACATACTAGTTGAGAAGTATTGGACTCAGTTGACGCAAAACTATTGATTTTACTCTCATTAAGTTGTTTACGCGTGCTTGAATTGATGATGCGAAGTGCAGAAAGATCAACTTACGTGGGCTCATATCCTAGTCGTTATTAAGAATAATAAGGTGCTATGTAAATGGACGCAATTGAGGACGACACCGATATATTAATTTTCGTTCCCTCCACGACGCCTTAACTAATATATCTTAGACACACGACACCGCGTAGGAACGAGATCAAGAAGTCGTCAAGGTTGGATCCATTTATGATGAATTGCCACTTATGATTGTTACTACCAATGTATACGGTAAGTACGAGTTGTCTTCATTCAAACCTGTATTTAAATCGTAGACACTGACAGTCTCTATTAGATATCATTAATTTATACCGAAAAAATAAGAAGTCATAAAAACCAATGAACTCGAATACTTACTGGGCGTGGGCGAGAAGTAGCTGAGGTTTTAATATTAAATGAGAGGTCAATGATTGTAAAGCCAGAGTACTTCGTTATATGTGAATTACAGACATGGCAGAGTCACGTTTAGAGGTTCTCTGAATTAATCATAGACAGCATTTCCGTAAGAAGGTATGGGAAATTTCCAAACGCGCATTAAATTCTTATATCATTAAAAGTGGGACATGTAAACATTGATATGTCCAAATCTATTCTAGACGTTAATGGAATAAGGAATGTGTTAAGGCGGACTATAAAGTATACCGTTTAAATTGGTAGGGACAACGCGTGGCGCTTGTTTTGGTTTTATTTATAACTAGTTGATGCCCGCGGCTTCGCTCGCATAGATTTAGTTTTTTAAATATCCCGCGGAATCTCATTGATTTTCCGGAATAAAAAGTAGCTTATATCACTCTCCCGATTCTCAACTATACCTATGCAAAAAATCAGGTCGATCCATTGCTTTGTTGCCGCAAGATTGAAGGACAAATCAATAAACAAACACACTTTCGTATTTATAATATTAAATCCAAAAATGTAAAGGAGTTGAAAAGATTGCTCATTGATTTCTGGATTAGGTCTAGTAATTCTGGTATTTAAATTCTCATGAGGACCTTATTCAATGGGCACTGCAATTTTATTCAACTGACTATTTAGACGTCTTATTTAGGTTTTTTTTTGTTTCAGGATAAGAAAATACTAACTCAAGATGGCGATATTTGGACTGGCGTCAGCGGTAGCGGGCTTTGTCAAAGTCCGGTACCTCATAGACAAGGCTGTTATCGACAACATGGTTTTCCGGATGCACTATAGAATCACTTCTGCTATAATGTTCCTGTGCTGTATACTCGTCACTGCTAATAACCTTATTGGTAAGTTTTTTATTCGCTATTTTCGATTAGACCAGATTGCCTACCTACAGATTGCCTACAGACAATTAATATCGATAGGTTGGACTTAGGTATTTCTTTTCTCATTCACTTCATAATAAATTCTGGTACGGTGTTAGTGGTACTTACTACTTAGCTTGGAAAGTATTTAATCTTGGAATAATTGATAATAACAGCTCTACATTTATAGTAAATATAGCTATGTAGTATCTACCTATCTTAAAAGGTTGAAATAACTACATGGTAAAATAAAAAACGCTGCATCATCATGAATGCAGAGAAAGTGTAGAGTTAATTTAATTATTTTTTACTAAGACTTCACGTGTTCATTATGACCAAATCTATTGACCTATAAACCTAAGACAGTAAGACGAAGTATTCCAAATAGCTGGAAATAACAGTAGAACTGGCCATTCATTTAGCTACTTACGGTAAAATTGAGTCATTCACAGTTCATTGTTCAACAAGACATCTGCGAGTACCTATTGTAACAGTTTCCGAATTTGAACGTCATAAGCAAATTGGTTGTGCATACAAATATTGGAGGCGTGTACATCGCGATAAGGTTAAAGTCATTGAAGCAAGCCGTGCCACTGAACTATTTGTTACATAAACAATTTTTAGTGTCATTTTCAGTATGCTTTTTTATTTGTTTTCTAATACATATCGACTATATCGCCCTAGTAAAGCAGTTTCGCAGCTCAAATATACATATCAAATGTTTCGGACAGCTTAGGTTATATTACTTATATTGTATGTAAATTAAAATATCATAGCCATATTGGAACCCTGTTGAAGCACAGTAACAGGAATAAATTAAGCAGCAAAAATGTTGGAATCAAGTTCGAATAATAAAAATAGGAAAGAAAAGATATAATTAATCGTTACTAACACTGCAACGTAGACACATGTGGCGATTAATAAATAAAGAAAAATAGGACAAAGGGTTCAGTTTAATTTAGATTGTTGTAAAAAAAATTACATTAACAATAACATTCTCAGGTAAAGGTTAATTAATTAAGACTAATTTAATTCTATAAAGAAAAATAGGACAATGGTTCAGTTTAATTAAATTGTAGGAATAATTTTTAATACATAACAACCTCAGGTAAAGGTTAGTTAAAATTGTTACATAATATAATTATTTTAAATGCTCCACAGGGTTCAATTCAAGATCGATTGCAGGAACAATTTTTAATAACATCCTCGGGTAAAGGTTAACCAGTTAAAATTGCTTCATGAAATAATGACTATAAAGGCTCCAGTCCTCTAGACTAAAGGAATAATAATAATTCATAGTACGATGACATTCAAACAAACTTTGCGAACATGATTTATAACTTGTAACTGACGTTTGTTTATGCACAAAATTACTTGTATACTTAAAATAAAAAGGAAAAAATTAACATATTATTGAAGTTTTCAAAACAACTAGCATACTTACATACGTTTTGATTCCAAGATATTGGTTTTGAGTAGCACCAAAACAATTACCAACTGATCAGGCTATCATAATATGCCCCTCTATAGTGTTGCAGACATAAATAACCACTTAATCACGGCAGGAGAGCAGATAACTATATCCTCATATTTTTTATCTCAACAAGAGTTCCTGAATTTATTCATTAAGTAGTATAAAAATTCGATTCATAAATACCACCTAGTTTAGGTGGCAGTGACGAATACTATGATAAAAAATATTTACTGTTTGCAAGTAATTTGAGATGAAGCATGCTTTGACAAATCTATAGCTTCGTAATATAAGTTAAACATTTCCATATCAAGAGTATCAACGTACATCGATGTTAAGCTAAATAACATCGATGTATGTAGTACTAAGATAAAATATAACGTGTAATCTTTTAATACAAATGTTCCTAGTAAACTGCCTTGTTTAAACCATTTTTTCCGGTCGATAATACATAGATTATTATTTAGGAGACACTAACATGGTTACTTATATACTCAAAGTGGTTACTTAATGCACTTGTCATTTGCTACTCGAGGCTGATGACTTATGTGAAAAAACTGTAGTCGTGAGATGTTGGTAGTTTCGGGCGACAACAAATCTAAATAGCGTCATTACATACTGTTAACGATGGTGTTATCGCGTGCTACTCATTTAAAGAGGCAGACATAAACAACACTTGAGGTCCATTTCTTTCGGGCATGTATTTTAATGATCATTTTAATTTTGCAAAAACAGTAAGCCAAAGTTTTTAATTTAGTTATAATATAAATCGAAGTGTATTTATTAGGAGATTAATATTAAAAGACATACTTGATATAAAAAGCATCAATTATAAAAATAAAAAAAAATGGTCAAATATTTCATTAAGGGCCCGTGGTCCCACCGACTTGTCCTACTGGTTTTATATACCAAATATTAATTTAGTATGTCAAACATAATTATCATGTTGCCTTGAATGCAGTTCATTTATAATTTTCCGTAGATCAACTAATGTAGATACAATACTAATTAATATAAAGATTAATAATAAAATACATCACAAATATTGAAAACGCTCATTTATAATAGATCAATTAGATTTTAGATGTTCAAATAATATTATCCCTTTTTTTGCAGAGTCAATAGCTAATCACATTTATTCTTCTTCTGCTGTTTTTACGTTGTAATGTAGACTCATAGCAGATTTCGCAAAAAACGAACCATCAGCATTTGCTGTGAAAACATTTCTCATAGGTTATTCATTTACTCTTTTCCTTATTTGTCATTCGTTAGTCAGTATTGTGATATAAACAGTATGTTTTCTTTTTTTTTGTTTTATACTTACCATATTTTATTCTTTCAAATAATATATTTCCTTTACCTTCCAACTAAGCGTAAAGATTGTGTTAGGCATGATTATGATTATAGGCACTCGTTCGCTATTTAATTGTTTACTTCAGGTATAATAGTATTCGCTTCACTAAAATAAATAATACGCGTAGTTAATTATACTGGGTCACGTTCCAAATTATAAACAGTAAACTAAGAGCTCGTTACTGCTTCATCTTTATTTTTAATATGAATTTTAGGCACACATCAGTGTTATTAAAAAACTGTTGTTAGAATTGATTACGTTTATATCAACTTTTAGAACAATATAAACTTCCTCTTCATAAGGTAAAGGTTAATAAGACCACCATAACAACTAACAAGTTCATCACACACTTCATTGAGAATCAGAGCCTCGCATGTCATCATCAGCTATCCATTGTCCGTGTCCACATCTTAACATAGCGGCTTTTAGAGGACGCACTGACACACGGTTATCCGCCTTTATTATCCAGCCACTTCCTGCTACGTTCTGGTTAAACTCAGTCAGTTCCACTCCAAACCACGCCTACCCCAGCGTCTATCGCTTTTGCGACCGACATGAATACCCCACTATCACTGCAGCTTGTTAATCCTTGGTCCAGCAAAAGTATAATTTTATACGATTAACTTTATACTGTGAGTCTATGACGAGTAATTACGTATGAGACACACCCGTGTTTCGTCGAAGGTAATAAATAAATAGGCTATTTTGATACTAACACTGGTCGCTATTTATAACTATACCTAAACCTACGTAGCTGATTATAATGTATTCAAGATCTCATCGTTACATGATTCATTTGAATTTCAAGGCTTGACCGAGTTAACTGTAGTTTTTAGTACGTCATACGCGGAACTTAGCTCGATAACTTAGTGAATCATTATTACAACTTTTTTGTCTATAGATAATAGATATGCTATAAGAATTATTATTAAAATAGTATGAAAATTGTGGAAATCGAGACAATCTATTACATTTCAATATTTTCCTTGCACGTCTTTGACTTTACCCCATATTTTTGTATTAAGGACATAACCCAGTTACTATCGTGCCCCAGTCAATTTTAAGTTGATATATTTAACTTTTTTTTTAAATTTCTGCTTGCCGATTTTTCCCATTTTATGATCTCTTTCTCTCCACGAATATGCTCTTCAAAAGTCAAACTACCATTATAAATACATATAATTCCGATATTCTTAGTAGACTGAAATATACAAACGCGCTGCAATGCCACGAACAAGATTACTTCTAAATCGTTTAGTAAATATCACGCAGTAACATAATTGGTAAACACGACTTCAAGTTTCTAAACTCTATGCTGGCAAATCCGCAGTAGGTACCTATGTTTTAGAAATCTATATATGCACCTATATATTGTACGATAGCGCATTTGGTAAACATAGATTCAGCTGCAGTTAACACCTGTCAGTATTAATTTACATTTAGTGCAACGTTCGCTGTGCATGATTTGCCATGATGTAAAAAATGTTTGTAGGCCAGGTGATCAAAACCTATGCTCGAATGATGTCACCTGTGGATAATACCATAGGGTCGTTTTAATGGCAGTGCTAAATAAATCGAAAAAAGATTACCATACACTTTATTAAAGAAATAACATATTTTAATTTAAGTAACTACTCTGCAAGCAATTATTGAATGCAGTTTTATCGCACAGATTCTTTAATCCAAATCATGCATCTCTTCAAATTGATAAGAAGCGAATAGGTAATCGTTAAAAGTTTCTATGACACTTCTTTTTTAACCTTATCAACTGAATCATTTTCCGTTAAAATTACGCCTTTGGTCACAAAACGTTATCAAGAAAGAATTTGTCAACCAATCAATAAACAATAATGTCATTAACGCATCGGAATTATACTCTACAAATATATTATATCAGTTGTTGTATATATTGATTCATTCTAAAACACCAAACTCAAACCAACATCTATAATTTGGTTATCATTTGCTAGGAGCAACAGGCACCTCTGCCGCTCTTCTAGGTAGCACTTGGGGCTAGTTTTTAAAACTTCAGTTTCCTTTTCGGAGGGTTCGGTTTTCGATCCCAGGTTTTTCGAAGTTATGTGCGTATAAAGCAATTCAATATCACTTCTTTAACGGTAAAGGAAAAACATCGTGAGGAAACTTGCATGGAGAGTTTTTATTAACATTGTCAAAGGTGTGTGAAGTCTGTCAATCCGCATTTTGCCCCAATGGAGAACTATATCCCAAGCCCTTCTGATTCGAGAGAACGGCCGACATGCCGAGATGATTTACAAGAAAACTTAATTAAAAATCCGTGCCAAGTGCATACGTATATTTACAACGGTGCAACAGGTGTGACTTTAGTCTCAACGGCCCGAAGTTCGCCGTGACCTACAATGGGACTAGACACTAACCTCTTGTTATAATACCAAATACAGCTCAAGAATATAATAATCATACTGCGTATTGGTTTATTGGTAAAGGATTAAATAATCTTGTACCTACCAAGTGTATTTTTAAACCCTTTACGGTATTATTGTATTCCTAAGGAACGATATACCTATAGAAAATCGTCTCGAAACCAGCTCTTAGTAGTACATCCATATGCGCGTTTTTATCAACATTATCCACACGTTGAGGATTTTACTCGTATCTAAGCTTATATAATCCTTCACTGACTATTCAGATAGCAAAGCTGAAAGCTAAAGTTATGAAAGCGTAGAAAACAATTTAAGATTTAATAAAACGTCAATATATACGAGCACTCCCATGTGCTGATTGCTGAACTCATAAAAGTCTTTATAAACAAATAGCAAACAGTTTCTTATCACATTATACTGCCATTAGTAACTGCATAACGCATCGATTATTATGATCGACTTGACCTCTTATATTGATCATACTGATCATTTATTGCTACTTATCAACATTTGCAGTATTTTTTTTTAATATAGAGGACTTCTAGGTATTAATCATCAATGTATCTTGTATACAAATGCATGCACTATACCTTTCCTTACAGGGAATATAGTTTTATTATGATAAAAATACATATTGTAGAAAACAACAAAATCTTCCAAAGTTAGAAATATGAAACTAAAACGTCATTTTATCAGAAGGTATGACTCAGGTAACTTCTTCCTAAATTTTGAATTCTAAATTAATATTCTCACTCCAAAGTTATAACTTAATATTTCCTGTTATAATGCAGTATTAAGCATGATAATAATATACTGTTTCACAAAATAAATAGCAGCATAGCAGTTAAGTATTTCAGTTTTCAACAGTATTTCTTCAAACTCTTGGTTATATATTCGTTATTACTCTAATCGTCATAAATAGGTATACTATGTCTATCAACACACAGCTATAAACCTGAATAAACCGCGTTTTATTACACGTCGCCCGTATCACAGAACTTGTATACCTGTATATTGCATACACGTTGAGTACTACAACAAAGATGACCTGGTTTCACATATTGGTCAGAGTTCTCTATGCTGCATTTGTAAATATTTGCAACGAGAAGGTTTATTGCCTCGTATATACTATGGTTCAGCATGATATCGGTTGTCATGACATGTTTCGTAGTATTTTCAGAATTTATAATATCCACCTCAGTTAAGGTACCAATTTTTAAGCATAGCTTCTATCGCGGGCCTTGAGCGTGGAGTCCGAATCCAGAAATTCCGTAACGAAAATAACCTGATACGGGACTCCTCTACGGTCAGCCGCTAGATGGCGCATTTTTTATCAACGCCATCTAGCGGTGATCCGCTAGATGGCGTTGATAAAAAATGAAAAGAGTGAAAACTTTACTTTAACTCGGCAGTCCCCGAGTGCCACAAGTCTTTTTTTATTTAGTACTAGCCGATGCTCGAAATCGTTTCCGGAGGAACTCTTTTCCTGGTCAAAAAGTATCCACGAACCGTCTTCAGGATGTAGACTATCTCTGCGCCAAGTTTCATCAAAACCGCCAAGGTTCAGTAATACCTACATAAAAGTTATATAAAGAAACATTCATTCTAGATATGTTATATGGATGGATTTAGTAAGACAGATTTCCGAACGTATGTACCATCCTAAAGTATGATTGACGTCCACGCGCATGTGGTATGAGTTTATAGTTCATAGTATATTAAACATCTGCGCAATCTATAGCAACGTCCTTTAGACTAACTACTATCTATTATAAATAATAATAACAGGCCCATAACTCTCCCTTGCGAGACACTTAGGCGCAGCACGACTTAATAATATGACCTTGATTTTTTATCTAATGTACTTCTTTCATACTTCTTAATAATTCTTTATTACACTCTGCAATCGTCTCTATCTTTAAGGGTTATCGGTGTTGTAGATTCTGATGGCATATAGGTACTTATTTATTCTTTTAATCACAATATGCGCTGACGCACTGACAGCTGCAAAACTTGTTTTGGTTAGGGGGTAATCTATTCAAGGTACCCAATCTCCTAAATGTGAACCTAAACCATTCTCCAAATAAACTACTACCCATATACTAGCTTGTTGTAATTTCTTTAAAAGTTCAGTTAATGTTAAAGATATTTTACTCAAGATGTTCTTTCTATTCACTAACACTGCATTGATAATAGAATTTGATGATGAATGCTCTAACAATGCTAAGTGCTCGTTATTGGGCAATTAGCAACTATGCGACTTGCCTCAATTGGCACTAATCTTCTAAGGGCCGGTTGCCTGAGTGGCCGGCACGGTTACGTTACGGCTAAGTTAGGTTTAAAGCTAAATGTGACAGCCGAAACTAGCAAATCGCGTTGCACGAGTCCTTTTTTAGTTAACTTTTGACTTTAACTTTAGCCTTAAACCTTACCGACCGAATGCGAGGGCTTACGGTCAAGTTAACCTCAAAATAAAACTTCAATTGACATTTATCAATATTTTTGATGGATTGTGACAGTTTGTTATTTTGTTAAAAGTACAAATAAAATAAGTAATCTTATCTACGAGTATTTTCCGAAGTGTTTATTCGCAAAATAAATTGAACATGAGAGTTCCAGTGATGAAGAAAATATAATGGGTAGAATATCTTTTCCAAGGAAAAAAATCATTACACAAATCAATCAATGTCCGTAGCAGATCAAGTAAAACAAAGCAGCAGGAGCAAATGCAGAGTTTCTTGTCGACTCTTCACCAGAAATCGTCGATTTCAATGTGGTGCAGAAACGGCTCGAGGGATTAATGATGTGTATGGTGGCGGTGTCGCAAAAGAAAACACAGTGCGTTTTTGGTTCCAACGTTTTCGTACTGGAAATTTCGACCTGCAGAACAAGCTCCGTGGACAGCCGGAGACCAAAGTTGACAATGAAGAATTGAAGGCTCTTGTGGAAGCGGATCCATCGCAAACCACGTTCGAGCTAGCTGCTCGTCGGCTGTAGTGTTAGTGATAAAACTGTTAATGTGTGTTGTGTAACGGGACGAATTCCATACATTAAATATATTTTGAAAATTTTATTCGGAGGATGCTTTAATTATAGTATCGATACTGAGCCCAAAACAATTTTTTTTTGAATTTTTTGTCTGTCTATCTGTGCGCACATCACGCGAAAACTACTGAACAGATTGAAATGAAATTTGGTATAGTGATAGCTGATACTCCGGATCAATATATAGCATACTTTTTATCCTGATAAACGAAAGGGTTTATCCGGGATAGGGGATAAAAGTTTTTGTTGATTTTGCTCCATAACTTTGTCCACTGTAAACTGAATTTGATATTTCTTTTTTTAATATAATGTGTGTACTATTAGAAGTATTTTTTTCAATTTTGGTGAAGGTCTAATAAGTATTATCGGAGATAGAGAACATAACTTCTCGTGGAGTTGCAAGTCACTCTATAAACTTTTTCCACGTGGACGAAGTCGCGGGAATTAGCTAGTTATTACATATTTTAATTAACAACAGCTCTTTAGATATTGTCAATAAGTTATGTACTTAAAGCTATTGAATATCTAATTAAATTATAACATTGTATCAGTATTGTAAATAGTTAGAATATGTTTTTTAATAAAAGAAAAACCTTTACTTATTTAAAATCTTTTATTTAGCTTACAATGTATGTATGTACAACAAAGTACCAAAAAATGGTTTATTTCCTTACTATTTCTGTATTATTGTTAATAAATGTGACTTCCTGACTTTCTTTTAAGTCTGAATATTCAGTTCCAATTGACTCCTCAGTCACCTGTAAAAATAAATAATTACAAACCAGTTTTTGCCTGCACCTTCGCTCACATCAAGTTAAATTTTTTTAAACTCTATTTTCCCTCTTTAAGGGTTGAATTATCAAAACCCCTTTTTTTAGCAGATGCCTACTTCATAATAGCTATACATATCTGTATGCCAATCAGTCCGTGTGTCAGTCATCCGTCCAGTGTTTTGAGTTGTGATATAGTCAATGATTTACAGTCTTGATTTTGGTATGGTATTTTATTCATAATTACCATTAATTACCATAAAATATTTGGTAGGCATATTGATTTTGTTTGTTTATAATGTAACCTGTGTCACCTGGACCGACCTGGACTGAATCGATTGATACCTCATTCATTAAAATCGGCTCAGTAGTTAACACATTTTTATCCTGGAAAATGAGAGCTCCTGCGAAAATTAAAAACCTTTAATCCACACGGACGAAGTTCCGAGATAGTCTAGTTAAAATATAAACAGGTACTCACAGTTTGTGGTTTAAAATCATCATTTATTGATATATTTATAAAATGATCCTTCACATGCTCTATGGGGCACATGTTAATAAGTATAGTTGGGACCAGTGTGTGTGAAGGCTTTTTAATAATACTGTGAAAAATCCCTTTTTCCGTGATCAGTGTCACTTACTTTGCATTAACATCCATATTATTTTTCTTTGTAATAAAACTAAATAAAATGACTATTTCGACAAAAATCTTTTAATTGACAATCCAAGAGAATGTAATCACTCCGTGTTGACAATCAACAAACACAGATGAAAAGACAACTATCACATAATCACAGACTAGAACACTGACTGTTACTTCAGCATAATGTTGCATGTTGATAAAATAATTCAACATAATAAGACTAAAAAACCGAGAAGGGAATCATCATTTTACTGGCAGCCCCATTAGCTGAAGTTAATTTTGACGGGGGTCAAAATTGGCGTTGTGCAACGCCTATAATGGAGGTCAGAGCTCGGTTACGGAAAAAGTTAAAGTTAAATGTAGCCGCGGTTACAACTTTAACTTAACTTTAAACGGCCACTCAGGCAACTGGCCCTAAGTATTTCATACTGCACATGTAAACCAATACTCACTTATCACGTTTCAGTATTTCGCGAATAAATAATAAGGTCTCATATTGTGTTATTTGATCTACTTTCAAATCCATTGTTTTATTTCCAAAAATATATTTTTGTTTTTGCTTTAATTTCAGCAATATTTTAAAATAGTTGACAGCTTGAAATCTGAATTATAACATGTTTAATGATCAATTAGGTTCTCGTGTTCCATCTTATAAACTGCATCATTTTTACTGTTGCATTATTTGTGATTTAATCCCCAACTTACCTTGATCTGAATCTTAGCGTTTCCCTTTGCCGGCTTCCCTCTATTTTGTTTTTTTTTTTCTCTTATATTTTTAATGAACTCTATAATTTTAAGGAAAAACGTTTCCTCTTCTGCTCACCATCACCCTAGTAATGTATTACCTTTTTTCACTCTTTTCAGTACCTCTATTGCAATGTTTTTGTCCATTGAAATTATCTTTTTTACCTGACACCACCGCCAGTTGAAAATGCTTACAAAGTTAATTGAGTTCCAGGTTTTGCTTTTTATCATCTGTTTTCTCCAGTCTTAATTGCTTTTTAAAGTGGTACACCATCAGTATGACGTTAGGTACTATCAGAAACATATACTTATTTAGGGCCCGGTAGCCCGCATGTCACGTATACCGAGCCTATTTATATGCATTGACAAAATACATTTGGTTCAATGTCGCATAACAGTACACTAAAGGTTGTATAACTGTAATACCGAATAATAGGTGCTTTAGTAGGTTTATGATTACGTATTTACGTATTATGGTTAAAAGTTACATCCTAAATAGCTATGAAGATATTTGAAGACCTAACTAGTTAAGCACAGTTAAAAATTGTGTATTATTCGTAGGCGCAAGCCATATCAATTGAAGAAGAGTGTAGAGTCTTAACAATGCAATTTAATTAAGCTAAGCTTTATTTATTTTGAGATGAGGTTGAAAAAACTTGGGTGCGATTCATTTTTCATTGTCTTGAAAAGAGCCTGCGCCTCGGCGCAATTTTTAAGCCTAGGTACTCAATGAATGTAGGTACCATTTCCAATCACTCTGAAATGTCCAAAAGTGGAAAAAGTATATACCTACCTACATATGCTATACGTATACATGTTGCATGCTATATAGAGACCTACATAATAGATAGGTATACCTAATACCCCATAATAAAATTATAACAATATACTGAACTAACAACAATGTAAGTATACTTAGTTCCTTATTGTTGCAACTCATTCATTCGAAATAGGTAGTTAATCGAGTTCGCGATGGGAATTACTTTTGCATAAAGTGAATAATGCGCTTTAATACATATTTCTGTGAATTTGGCGGACGTGATTACATTGTGAAATTTCAGGGAAACCGAGTTAAATGACTCCATTGAACGTCCCAATTGCAAAAAAAAAAAACGTTATCAAAAGTAGGTATTACTACTATTCTTATCATTGACATGGACGGTTGAAATACCGTTACTATACAAATCAATTGATTTCTGATGCTTTACGAGAGTTTCCACATTATCCGATCCGATATCGTTGTCGGACACAGGTAGCCGATATCCGACGTCCGATATCATGTGTTATCTTCACATATCTTCTGATGAAATCGTTCCGATTCGACCATTTTCTCTTCATGTCATGGCAGACTATAGTATAGAAAACTTTGTCTTGCTGCATCTATTATATTTGAGACGCAAAAAAAGATTTGTCCACAGACAGTCTTGGATACATCCCATTGTGCAAGCTAGATATTCAGAGGGAGCATTTTATACTCTTTTTTATATTCCTCGTGAGTTTTATTCCACGAGCAGGGTCTAGATTCTACCAGTTAAATTAATGTAATTATGTTGTATTTAAATGATAACGACGCCATGTTTACAACCAAGCTCGGACTAAAAGAACCGCGCATCGGGATCTGCGCACACAGAGACAATGTTAGAGAGACAAAAACACGTATATCACACACATACAAACATTAACGTCTGATAGCTCACGGGCGTCCGATGGTGCCACTAACATGTCGGTGTCTGCTCCGATATCCGATATCGGCGGATAATGTGAAAGGCAGGTACATAATATTTCATACAATTTACTTGCCCCGATATCGTATCGGCGTCCGATACCGATATCGGATCGGATAATGCGGAAAATGTGAATGGTTAGAGGACGATAACCTACTCAATAAAATGGTTTAATAAATAAAATTTTAAACTTTCATTCGCAATAAGGTATTTGGATTTCCTGTGGGATTTTTATCTAACGCCATCTGGATGAAGTCGCGTGCAAAAGCTAGTCAAATATTTTTTTCGCAATCGTACAGCTCCACTAGTTTCAAACCTATCTTGCGATGTATCTACATAACATTAATTTTGGATCTACAATAGGTAACTATTAATATGCACGTGATAACCGTCAACAGGGGCAAGGTGATCGAGTCACGGCCGGCAATTGCAGCAGGTAGTAGGGACAGCTGTAACTATGAAACTAGACATTAGTGCATCCGCATTACGCGACCCAATGTCGAGGACGCGTGAGAATTTGCCAATAGCATAGTATAAACGTAAAAATCCTTTTTACAAAACCGACTTCAAACGCCACTACAAAATGTATCAATTGTGCCTATAAAATTTAAAGAGTTCCCTCGATCTCTCTAGGATCCCATCATCAGATCTTTAGCGAATGACAATGGGACCACCCTTTAAAAAAAAAAAAAGAATATTCCAAATCGGTCCTGGCGTCTTCGAGTAATCGGGGAACATACAAAAAAAGATTCGACGACGAATTGAGAGCCTCCGTTAAAAAAATCCTCGACAAAAAGAGCAACTGCTGAATTTCATGCGGCTCTTCTCAGCAGAATCTGCATTCCGAACCTTGCGCTTCCCGGTGCGGTGTCGCAACTCCAGCACCTTGGGAGCCCATCGACCATCAGCTCTTCGTACTATGTGCCCCGCCCATTTGCACATTGGCCTACATGAAATAAATAATTTTGAATTTGAATGGCAATCTAATAATAACCTTAATAATGTCTTCTATTCTAGGTGATCCGATCTCATGCATCAGCGACGGCGCTGTTCCAGGGCACATCCTGAACACGTATTGCTGGATTACTTACACGTTCACTCTGCCCTTCAGTGGCCACAGAGGAGTCGCACATCCTGGCCTTGGCAACGATTACAACGAAGAGAAACGTCACCATTCCTACTATCAGTGGGTGCCGTTCATGCTCTTCTTCCAGGTAATTACTCTTACATTATTCTTCCCTGACAGACTGACAGAGAATACATAACCTAAGTCGTTAGATTAAGATTTGTATCTTAGAAGAAACTCCTTGAGTTCATTTGAGCTTGGCATACCATTAAGAGAGTACTTACTACACCTTGAAATTCCATTCCTAAAGGAACAGAAAGAATCCAGTGGCATTTCTAACTATCAGATGCTTCACAGCTGTTCTGATATATATAAACGTCTAAAATAAACTTAGACGTAACTGCGCATTTCATTCTAAAGTCAGCACTGAGTTATAAGTACTTAAAAAGGGACGCCCACCTGTGTTATGGTGCGATTAAAGGCGCGCTATAACACGAGCCGCGCCGCGCCGCACCATCCGTGTAGGCGCGGCTCGGCTTAATGCGGACGCAAGCCTGCTCGTTTATCGAGCAAAGTTTGCCGAGCCGCACCGAGCGTAGTTGTTTACATGGCGCGTGGCGCGCCGAGCCACGCGCAGAGCTAGGCTCGGCTCGTGTTATAGCGCGCCGTTTAACCGCGTCTTTAGACGTATCCTGTTGATATCTAAACTTTTTGCATTTATACAGTAGCACTGCAACTTATTTAAAAAAGTTTAAGTTCTTCATAATTTCAAATATTTAACTTACTTAACTGACTTTTTTCATTTATTCATAATTTAAACATACCAATAACTTTATGGGCTAACTTTAAGATCAGTTCAGCATTTTGCTGGGTTGGGACCTTTTTTCCGGATTATACCACATGAATTAGTTTTAGTTCCGGCGCTTCTTCTGATTGACGCTTTTGTCTTTAATGATCAAGTGGTGGAGGCGCCGGGAAAACCTAATAATATAGGTATAGCTATTGGGTGATGTGTGGCACAATTTATAAAATAAACGTTTCTTTCTTTCTTATAACTATTCCAAAACTGAAGGACGAATAATTTTCAAAATTCCAGGGTCTTCTATTCTACATTCCTCACTGGATCTGGAAGAACTGGGAGGAAGGCAAAGTGCGTATGATATCCGATGGCATGCGTGGGACCACTGCCATCATTGCTGACGACAAGACGAACCGGCAGGTAAAGGATATTTTACAATAGCATTTTTTTTCTGTAAATGGCCTGTGAAAGAATCTGCTACAATGACCTATTATTCTCAACCTATCAATAAAAATTCTAAATCTGTGCTTAATTATAAATTACTAGCTGATGCCAGCGACTCCGTCCGCGTGGATTTAGTTTTTAAATCCCGCGGGAACTCTTTGATTTTCCGGAATAAGTCACTCTCCAGGTCCTCATGTATATCCGTGCAAAAAATCACGTGGATCCGTAGCTCTGTTGCAGCGTTATTGAAGGAAAAACAAACACACTTTCGTATTTATAATATTAGTAAGGAATAAGGATAGTAAGGATTAATGTGCAAATAGAAACTATACACAAGCATACGCCACATTACTAGAACGTGTACTTATACGTGTCTTTAAAATGAAGTCGGTCCTAAATAAGACGGCTTCTTCGTGATTTATTAATAAATACCTAATTTCTTATAACTTTATATACGTCATAGTGAATTACTTGGATTATTATTATGTGCTGTTGTGAGAAACTAAGTTTTTGAACTAAATACAGGATAAATCTTATAATAATATTGTGAGAATTCGACCGGTAAATTGTGATTTGTGAGGCATCACACAAGTGTAAAAATGATACCGATCTGACTATTATCAAAATTATTTCTTCAAGTTAGCCTGCTACCATCTGGTAATGGTAAGTGATGGTAAGTGACGCATCGTCACTTACCATCAGGTGAAATCGCAGTCACTCTAGATACCTTATCGTCGAATAAAAAAATAAAATACGCAGGTTGAATTTTACGCAAATGCTTCTTGCCTATTGAAGGTGTTATTGTTGAAAGTAAAGGTTAGGTTAGGTATTAGGGCATGAAATAGTAATAAATATTGTATAGATTTTATTAATGGTAGGTACTAAAACCTGAAAATCGTATAATAGATTTCTAGAAACATGTCACGAAGTATTTGTTGTTTGTTACCCCGAATCAGTCTTAATTTACCAGGTAAACAGGCAATGGTATAATTATAAACGCACAAATACAATTTGTGATGATATTACCTACTTCTTAATCATGAGCTATACGGAGCAGCTTCGTCAATTGGCGCAATTAAGATAAGGCGTACTAATAAAACTGGATGTCCCTCATAATTGACCTCAGCCTCATTGTTGCGTAATGCTATCGATAACTATTATAACAAATCGGAATTTTAATTATAGGAATTCGAGTCTTATTTTATTCCCTACATCAATCACAAAGCAAGGGACTTGCCTACTCTTACAAAAACAATAAAAAAAGGAAAACATAGAATATAAACGTAAAAATTATATTTTTACAAAACCGACCTCAAACGCCACAACAAAGTACTAGTTCAACTGTGGCTATATAATTTGAAGTGTTACCTCGATTTCTACAGTATTCCATATATAAAAATATATAGACCAGGGACCTGGGACCAGATCAGGATCTGATGACAATGGGCCCACCTGGGAAGTATACTCTTTCAAACAAAAAATAATTTTCCAAATCGGTCCAGGCGTCTTCGAGTTATCGAGGAACATACATAAAAAAAAAAGATTCCGACGAATTGAGAACCTTCTCCTTTTTTGATAGTCCACTTAGTAGTTGGGTATGCCAACACTGCACTTTCCGCTGTGTGGTCACCACTCCAGCACCTCGGGACCCCAGTGACCATCAGTTCTTCGAACTATATGCCGCGCCCATTGCAGCTTCAGTTTCTTTATTTAGGTAGTAATACACTGTTATTAGTAAACTTTTTCTAGCTATCAGATATATTGGACTGAGACTACATCTTTCTAACCGTCTCCAACTTCCATCCTTTATTTGTAGTTCTTTGAGCTCGGATATTTGTTCCTTAAATAACTGATGATATACCCGACATTAAATTAAATATACTATCTATTGTTGTTTCCAGAACCGCTTGGTCCAGTATCTCCTTGACACGCTCCATATGCATAATACCTACTCATTTGGATATTTCTTCTGTGAGGTCCTAAACTTTGTCAATGTTGTGAGTATAGAAAAATTATAAACTATGCTAACCTACTTTTGATGATATGAGGATATTGTTCATGGGAAAATTTAATTTTTTAGGTTGGCAACATTTTCTTCCTGGACACGTTCCTTGGCGGAGCTTTCTTGTCTTACGGAACTGACGTAGTCAAATTCTCTAACATGAACCAGGAGCAACGTACAGATCCTATGGTAAATTTTTTTATTCTATTCTATGCTATTTTATTCTGATTCTGTAATTTTTTTGCAACTTCAAATTGCAACGTCTCTAATCCTGCTCTGTAAAATAGCAGTTAAGTTTTTTAACAAATTAATATCACTCGCTTTATCGAAAATTAAAGGAAAACATCGTGAGGAATGCCTGAGAGTTCTCCATAATGTTCCCAAAGGTGCGTGTTCACACACCTTGGTAACATTATTCTGCAAATCCCCACTTTGACAGCATGGTAAACTAATGGGCTAAAACCTTCTCGTTCAAGAGGAAACCTGTGCCCAGCATCGATGGGTTTAGTTGAATGAATGAATGAATTATCTTCGTTGTATTATAGTAATTTTTTTTTTGCAGATTGAGGTGTTCCCCAGAATCACAAAATGTACTTTCCACAAATACGGAGCTTCTGGAACGATTCAGAAACACGACGCGCTCTGTGTCCTCGCTCTGAATATCCTTAACGAGAAGATATTCATTTTCCTCTGGTTCTGGTAATTAAAGCCTTTTATTTTTAGAGAATATTATCCATGCTGAACTTGATTAATATTCTCCTCTAAATAAGTCCAAAGTTTGTGTTTGGAGTGGGTCCGACATTCTGACAATAGAAACTTTAAGCGATGTGAACCAAACTGTCGACCTTTCAGTTGAAAGTCTGCACCTTTATCTTATAGGCTTATAAGCCTCAAAGCCCGACGAATTGTTTGCGCCATAATCATAATTTAGTCCTAATTAAAAATTTCATTTAGTTACCAAATACAGACTTTGTCAATGATATTTGGGATATAATTCCTCAATCCTGGAAACGAAGGGGTGAAAGAATCTATCGATTGGCATTGTAAGCTAATATTGCTATTTGACTTTGCTTTAGAATAACATTGTAGGTACTGTAAAGTACTTTGCATAATAATGTTTAAGTTTTTTATAATGATTATGACATAAGCCGAAACGCAATCAAAAATAACCTTGTACCGGCGAATGAACTTATTTTGGAGCAAAATGTTTCTTTTTAACTCGGCCCAAATCACCAGGCCCAAAAACAGAGCCAATTAAGATTAACTAAATAAGCAGGATGTAAACTCTATAAAATTACATATAAAAGCACTTAATTTTTTATAGAAGATTGTGTAACATGATTGTATTTAACCATTAATTCAGTACATATAACCAACTAGCTGACGCCCGCGACTTCGTACTACGGTTGCAAAATTACGTAATTTTACCGAAAAAGCTAGTAAAATACGGATATTTTACGGTAATTTATATATATTACGGTAAAATTACCGGCTACGTATGTATGCTGAAAAGTATAGCGGGGGGTGAGACGAGCGTGTAGTTGAAACAAACTTACGAACTGCGAGTCGCGCGGCGCGACTCGCACGATGCGACGTTGCCGTTTAGTGCAGTTTGCCTTTATGTTTTGCGCTGTTGCCATTCCGACTGAACAGTGAGCATTCGGCAAGCCGATCGGCGATCAGTTGAATTGTTTTGACTGACTGCACTATACGTGCATTTAGTAAATTATGCCACGAAATCAAGCAAAAGTGTGGGTCACAATAGTTTTGTTAGTAAGAGTTAAATCGTATTTTACCCAATTTTACCGTAATTTACGTAATTTATTTATATTTTACGTAAAATATGGTAAATTACCGAATTTTACGAAAGTAATATTACCGCTTTACATCCCTACTTCGTACGCGTGGATTGAAGTTTTTTGATTCTTGCAGGAACTCTTATTTTCCGGGATGAAAAGTAGCCTATGTGTTATTCCAGACTATAATCTATCTCTGTGCCAAATTTCAGCCAAATCGGTTCAGTCGTGATTGAGTAAAACATCCAAACATCCATCCATACATCCAATCTTTCGCATTTATAATATTAGTATGACTATTTTAAAGTTGATTATTGAATGCAAAAGCGCCGTATTTTTTTTTTAATACTCGATGGACGTAAGAAAGTTTTCAGTACTTATGAGACATGCTATCACCAGTTTTCCCCATACAAAGTTTCACTCTGATATTATCCGATCAATTAAATTTAATAGACATGCTCTTAAAACTAATGACTACGTCTGTGAGTTCTAAGATTTCCATAAAATTACATAATTAGGTAGTTTCAACTGTTTTCTTGATGGAAAAGATGAAGCTGAATGAATGAAGATGAGTCAATCTTCGTTTATATGAGGGGCACTCAAGACTGAGGAAAATTCTGTTCAAACTACCGTCGATGAAATGGAGAGGACGTCAAATGTCAGCGCTGACATGTCCTATGCTGATACACCCGACTAAAAAATTCGCATCATGCAGCTCTGGCGTGCACTGTAATTTTTTTAAATATTCCAGGTTCATCATCCTCTCCGTCGTCTCTGGCTTAGCTCTGGTTTACTCTGCAGCAGTCATTCTCTTGCCGAGCACCCGCGAGACAATCCTCAAGCGTCGCTTCCGTTTCGGATCACCCAATGGAGTGGAGGCACTTGTTAGAAAGACTCAGGTGTGTTTACTTGTTACTTTGAACCAACTTTTTATAGTTTTTGGCAATTTCATCCTTTTTTTATAAATAGCGAACAAACGAGATGATGTCGAGTGATTACCGCCACCTATGAACATTTGAGGCACCAGAGATACCAATGCCTTGCCGGCTTTTCAGGAGTTTGTTGATTCATAGAAATATGTATTCAGTATTAAAATGAACTTTAACAAATGATTTAGATTCTTCAAAGTACTTTGTGTTACGATTAATATTCGACAAGACGGGAGTATCAACGACAAATTCGTATAGCAAGTCAGGTCATCCGCGTTCCCGGCATGCGTTGATTAGTCCTAGACTGGGACTAAAGTGCGTTTCCCGTCACGTCTCAGACGTCACCAGAATTCCTGTCATGTCACGTATCTACTACTATGAGAGACTTTTCAAATTAATGTTGATGCGTTGAGATAAATTGCTCGTAATAAACGGCTTGATTCGATGTCTCTCTAAAATTTTGGCCGAGAACTTAAAAGCTTACAGTAATGTTAAACCTATATCGAGAAAAACCTTTAGTCCTTTCGAATAACAACAATTTTAGAGAGATTTTTATTTTCTAGGTTGGTGACTTCCTGCTGCTTCATCTGCTCGGACAGAACATCTCGCTTCGCGTGTTCGGTGAAGTTCTAGACGAATTAGCACGCCGCCTACATCTCGGATCTAACCCACCGTCGGCGCCTTCTACTCTAGAAATGGCGCCAATTTACCCTGACATCGACAAGTTCTCCAAGGAAACGGAGACATAAGCGACTAGATATCTAAGGCCTGGACTCTTACCGCTGATATCGGTCGTGTAAGACGGTCGCGCGTTCGAATACACGCTGTGTACACCACCTTGCGATATAGACAAGCATCTCGGTACGTGCGACTGACTCACACGGCCGATATCAGCGATCTCCAGTAGTCCAGGCCGAAAAAACAAGCAATACATCCTACAAAAACAAACTAAGTTTACAAATGAACTAATGGCTCTAGCACAGCTTTCGAGAGTTCCTCTTATTTTTAAGAAAGTATTGTATCTTTGTATGGTCCACTTCTCAATTCCTGTGTTCGAGCCGTGCTTGTCAACCCGATAGAGGATGTCATTGCTTAAAAAAAAAAATTCGCAACTTTTACGCATTGACGATTGATATTTTACAGTACACGAATTTCGAAAGTTCATGACATTCCTTATTTTTATTGTAGGCAATTTTGTTAATCATACAAACAGCCGCGATTGCCTTGCTAAATAAAGCCTGAGCTTTAATCAAATAAGGTCTCAATAATGTTTAAGAAATTTTTTGTTTAACTAACATTAGTTAGAAGGTTTTACTGTTAGGAAAATTTTTATGGACGTAATGAAATTGGAATGTTGAATTTACCGATGTTACACTTTCTTATTTCTGAAGACTGTTTGTGTAAGTGTGATTGGTTAAAACACGAGAAAGTTGAAAATGGATCTACAATGTAAAATTGTTTAGTCAATTTTAAAATGTATAACGAATCATTGAGTATACGAATGTTTCATATGCATTTTGAATTATAAAATAACTTGTTATTAGGTTAATTGGAATCGTAACGTTTTCGGAAGGCAATACATATCACCAGGCTCAAATGTTTCCATGTCGATATATTATTTTTGTATGTAACAAAATGCAGTTATTGATTAACGTTTGAATATACTTTTTCCTAGATATTATAAATTTCCTATGATGAAAAGACAAGAAAAATATTTTGAAGGCATTATTAGAGTACAAAGGGTCTCTATAGACAAGTAACAGTTTGACTTGCCTTTGAAGAATTTTTTTATAATTAGTATAGTATTAGGATAAGAAATTTGGTGCAAAAGACAAGGTGTTTATTCTCTAGAAGATATTATTATACTCAAGTAATTTACTCGAAACATTGTGCCATTTAACAGGTATTTTTGGAATTGTAACACCAGAATTGCATTTTTCTAGAAAATGTTTCCAATTTGTTGATTTTATCATTCCGTAGTAATCGTATGTCTCCTATATAGTGTATAAAGTTATAATGTAAGTAAAGTAAGTGGTTATTACAGTCAATTTAGCCATATTCATTAAGGTAAAGATTTAAGATCTTTCAATACTGCTGGACTTTCACGAATCTCGACTATAGCATCTTCCAACAGTAGCATAATAAGCCCCAGTACATATTTATGTAGATTTTATTGTAATTTTTGGCCTAAGTATTATAATTGTACTAGAATTAAAAAAAAAAGTCTTGCTTAAACTATTTTTACTGCGTGTGCCCTAATTTGACTGTTATTTTCCTAGTTTTATAATGAAGTCTCTATATATTTACTAGTTTTTTTAATTCTACACGATTATTTTCTGTAATCACGATATACTTTTATAGAAGATAGCACGTTAAAGAATATCAATTAAATCAAGTATCATACCGATTGTCTTTCAATATTGGACAGCCTGTTCTTTTGACGATTTATTCGATAGTTTTTTTCTTTGTAATTTTTGGTTATATTTTCTTCGAAATAAACAAATCAAAATATAATAAAGCTGTTTTATTTTCGTACAAGAGGTGAAAAGAATACACACATACACGTTACATGTGATTTTCGCAAGACCATTGATTACAAGACATCTCATTCGCAAGTTTTAAAAGCAATATACCTCCTTACATGCAAAACCACAGAGCAATTACTATATGTATTCGGAATATATAAAATAATTACACAAATTAACGAACATTTTATATTCTGATACAAAATACGGAATCGCTTGCAATCGCATTTGTGTTTGTAACTGACTTACGAATGTGTGACTACGCGATAGTTCGATCGCTTAGATGTGCATCAAAAAACGACACAGCTTGGAATATGACCAACGCTGTAGCTGCCTAGGTGGGAGCGATCAGGCACGAGCAAGGCGCTTATACAGATACGACACACACACAACCATGAGCCACGCGCCGTCGTGAATTGCAAGAACTATACCATTAGTTGCCCTAAGTTGCTTGTGTATGTCGAGACAACAAATTGCATCTGGATTGTAAAATTGCAATTCCATTACAGTTCACGTAACTACAAGTCTATGTACTATGCAATCGGTTGTGTTAAAACTGCGGGCCGACTGGACATTTCGCGGTCAGTTGTGATCGATGCAATTAAGTCAATACTTTGCCCACAATTTCGTCTTCGAGTTAGTTTTTTAAAAATTCCGCTGGATACCTCTGTTTTTCCTGGTTAAAGAGAGCCTCTGTCACTCCAAATTCTCAACTCTAACCATGTGAAAAATTGCGGCGATCAGTTGCTCCGTTTCTGCGTGATTGAAGGACAAGCTAACAAACAAACACCCTTTCGCACTTATACTATTAGTAAGCATGTCAAAAAACTACAAAAAAAAAAACATAATTTTTGCAGACGGCGCGCAGTTCGTCTATCTTACCATATGGATAACACCAAAACTTTAGCCCGGTGGCTATGCTAATACAGGGAAATTAGACTAGGTACCACTTACCTATTTCCCCAGTCTAGCTTGGCAACCAGCTTGAGTCGCAGAGCTCTTGTCTGGTCCTGCGTCAAGGTTCCCGTTAAGAGAGCTCGCCGACCGGCCAGCAGTTCGCGCATCACCTTCGCAACAGCACTGAATCTGTAGGTTTCTCGCTCCTAAAAATAAAAGACAATAATTTAATGTGTGTGTGTGTGTGTCATTGTCATCTATATTTAATCTATGATGAATTTGAAGCGCCACTTTTGACATTCAAGTGTCTAACTGGAACTACTGATATTGCAAATGGCGCACCGACTTCTGTAATTAGTCTATGAAATTATACAACAACAACAATGAACTCATAGATATATAAATACACATCTTCCCTTTTTATTCGATGACAACTTGAAGGTATTAAGGAGTAGCGTCATCTTTAATACCTTGCTCAGCAGACATGAATTCATTAAATGCAAAATATAGGCAGAAAACTAAACTTATGTAGGTATATACCGATAGCATAAAAAGTAGAGTACAGAAGCTTACTACCACGTAACATAGAAAAAATCTGTGAGATAACATGAATCACTGATAATACTAGGGTTTACTATTCAGCTATTTCCACGTCCATTAGAGGTATGACTGAGCATGATTCAGATAGTCGTGAACAAAGGAACTTGTTACGTAGTTCTTTTCAAATGATTTTGTCCTATTTAGAGTTCAAAAATTGATAGATTTGATCTTTCTTCGGTACGAAATACATCATCTTTTACAATACTGTATGTTTATTTAAAAAATAGAAACAAAAAATAAATACAAGTACCTACTGCAACATTAAAAAGAAAAAAAAAGTCGAAATAAATGTTAAACCTCAGAGTAAATACAAACTAAATACATAGGTATATTCCATCAAAGAAATCGGAATGGCTAACTAATAAAAACCTTTGTATTTTTATACTTAACTAGCTGACGCCCGCGTCAGCGTGGATTTCATTTATAAAATCCCGAAATTGTATCTATATACAATTACACATTCGCACCAACGTTCAACAATGGTATACATTTTTCAAGAAATATTTATTTCAGAGAATTTAAGTAAAACTAGAAAAACAGTTTCTGGTTCAGAGCCGTGAGTGCTTATGCTTAGAAAAATGGAAGTTTTACTTTCGCACGAAATTTCACGAAAAAGAACAAGTATCCCCATTAAGATAAATGCGAAAGTGTGTTTGTTTGTCGATGGAGGGAGCAATTGTTTGCATGGGCACAGGGGAGGACCTGGTAAGAAAATAGGCCACTTTTTATCCCAAATAAAAAACAATGTTTTACCAAGGGATTTTTAAAAGCTAACCCCTTCCCTTCTGGATTCTGTTTTTCCAACTGACTTTAACGTCGGTGTCTTTAAATGAGAGCGAATAGGCATCTTCTAGGCAAACGCGTATCATCTTAGGCTGCATCTAAACTTACCATCAGGTGAGATCGCAGTCAAGCGCTAGTCTATATATAAAAAAAAAACTCCACACGGACCAAGCCGCGGACATAAGCTAGTCAAATATTTGTCGACCGTTTGTCACGTTCTTGTTTCGTTATTCATCGCAGACAAGCGACGCACGAGAGTCGCCATACAGGTTTGTATCGGGTCTCGACTCTCAACGCATTTTTTGCCTCGTATTCTGCCTTTCTAGGAAAATCTCTAGCGACTTAAATTTATTATTATGTATTTGTGTTGGCTTGTTGCTAATAAATCGTACCTACACACTTTAGAGTTTTATTAGTCCGATCTTATTAAGCAAATGTTACATGCCAACTTTTACACAACGATGTTTTGCAATTTCTAAGTTCTGTGGTTTGAAATATATATTATGTACAAATTTCCGTATGTATGTATGTTTTACGTTCAATTCTGTGCTGAGATTTTGTGAGTCCGTTAAACTATTCATATAATTTTGCCATACAATGTAGTTCTTAGTCTGAAATAATAATAATTTATGTCCTCCCAACCGAATCCGGTCAGTGTCCAAGCTCTTCAGAGATTTGCCATCTGCGCGTGAGATATTATAGAGCACAAGTGTGTGCGCCAACACAGGTGCACTCTCTGTTCCCTCATTCTCATAGTTCTATGGGACGGAAATCCGACACACTTACGTGCTCTCCGAAGCAGGGGGTGACTCACCTCCAACTTCCTAACTCCGGGCTAGTACTGAGAATTTCTTGACAGAAAAGCCCAATAAATTTTTGGCCTGACCCGGGAGTCGAACCCGAGATCTCGTAATCTGTAGTCGAACATGCTGACCAACTAGGTACGTTAAGTAGAATCTAGTCAACATACCACATAAAGCTTCTTCCACAAGCGGGCCCATTCTCGCAAGACGCATGCTATCTCTCGCACCAAGGGGTCGTCTTTTATCTCGGCGATGGCGGCAGCACCACTGCCTTTGACAGTGCAAGGCCGTATCGAGACCACGCACGCCGGGAATATGCCCCAAGCTGATCTGTTCTTTGTACTGAAGCCGCGGAACCATCCTATAAGACATAAATGTAGGGATAAGTACTGAGATATAATATTTAACAAATAGTACAATATTTAAAAATAATATGTAACTTTTCGATTCCCACGGAAATTCTTTAATTTAAGGACTGAAAACTGAAAGGTCACTATTCTCGTTCCCACTCCTATAGTTCTAGCAATTCAAGAGGGCGCGTGGCTCAAGTGTGAGCAAGAGCTTGCTTGCGCCTGACCGCTCCCACCTAGGCTCCTGACAGGCACGCACACTTACGCAATGTGCATGTACAAGACGTAACCACAAGTAATGCTCACGCGACCTCGTGATTTGCAAGAACTTATAACTCAAGCTTCCCGCTTTATTTGGAAGGAAGAGAATATAAGTTGAGTTTAGCTTGACATATTTAAAAAGATATTTTTATTTGTGAATGAAGTTAGTAAGAGTTGTCGAGGTCATTGTATCAACATTTGAGCTTGGTATTATTATTGTCTATGTTATATCAGTTTACTATAATTGTAGTTATATTGGACAACCTAGATAATGAAGGTCAGTACTAGAAATGCTAGTATCTTGCATCTTACAGCTACTGTTTGTCTTGTGCTATTTTACATCATAATAATAATATTGGGCCATGGTGGCCAATCTCCACAGAGATTAGCTCTCTGCGCGGGAGATATAATAGTGCGCAAGTGTGTACGCAATCTCGGGTGCACTCCCTATCATAGTCTAATGGGATGAAAATCCGACACGATCAGAGATCAGGCGCAGGACCGACAGCTTTACGTGCTCTTCGAGGCCCGTGTCTCGGAGAGCATGTAAAGCCACCCCCGTGGGTGATGTGCTTCCAACCAAATCCGGTCACAGCGGCCAATCTCCTGAGATTTACTATCTGCGCGTGAGATATTATAGTGCACAAGTTTCTGCGCCAATACAGGTGCACTCTGTTCCCTCATTCTCATAGTCCGATGGGTCGGAAATCCGACACATTTACGTGCTCTCCAAGACACTGGGGTGACCCACCGCCAACTTCCTAACTCCGGGTAGTACTGAGAATTCCAAACCAGCTAAAGAAATATTTTATAGCCCGACCCGGGAATCGAACCCGGGACCTCGTCGCAGTCGAACTTGCTAACCACTAGACCAACGAGGCAGTATTTTATATTATAAGACCACATGAATAGCCCAATGGTGAAAGATGCAGACTGAAAACTGAAAGTTGGACTGTTCAACCACCACCCATTGTGCTATTATATTATATTGTGCTATTAAATTATTATACCGGTGGTAGAATCATGATGTATCATAAGAGCTACAAGTTGGCCTACATGAAACAAATAACTTTGAATTTGAATATTGTTGAACCCATTCCTAAAACAAACTTCGTTTTTTGGAGGAGAGTGGGGCATATTAGTTAAGTTCAACATGGCTAATACTCGTTAAAAAAACTAAATACTATTCAAATGTTGACAATACTCATGTTACCTCCATTCTCTTCTAATATCTGAATTGTTTCTCCAATCTCCAATGGTAATCCAGATCGTACATCTCCTTTCCAGTTATATACAGCTGTAAAAAAGATGCAAATAATATATTTCTTATGTAATAATAATAATATATTTATATTGTTTCTAATGATATGTAAGAATATATTTTCAATCATATATTTTACATTCAGGGTAAAGTGTACAAAAGAGCTGTATGATACATCAGTTTTAATGAGTTAATTGAACTTGTACTGTAAGTGACTTCACCGTAATTACATTAAAACAGATAACCAGATGCAATTTCAAGATGATCAACAGTCTAAAATACACATTCACATACAATACAAATATGCCTTGACATCATACTTAGGACTTGTTCATTTTAGTTTTATAAATACTTATTTATATATTGGAAGTTGGTACTACTATAATTATACAGAGAAAAGATTTCTAAACTAAACAAAATTGACATCCCTAAATGTAATGTAAAAAAATAAATAAAGTAATGCTATCCTTCTCTGCAACAAACATTGTGAAAAAGAATAGCATTTTTAGAGTTACATAGTTTAGCTGAGATAGAATTAGTACCAATTTATAATTAGGTATTGCTTTGATTTTCTAAGTACTTCTCTTTTTTTTAAGTAGTACAAGTGATAGTAGTAGATTTATTGTCCTACAAGTAGTATTATTATAAGTCCTGTTTAATTATAGCCTCAGTTTTGTGAAACTCAGGCATCTTGTATGATGAACACAAAGTCTGTGTTAAGTAGTATGGAAAAGTATCAAATTTTTTATGATAAGTCAGATCCAATCTTAGGAGAATTTATAATCAATAAGTATCTATCTTCATATATGAAATTTACTTAATTAGAGCCACCTGTTGATAAATGTAAAACTGTATTGAGATTGTTTTGTAAAAGTTTAATTACCTAATTATTTAAAATTTATGTACAAAGGACGAGATTAAGCACACAATTCTAAATCTATAGGTAGTAGATAGATATTAAATAAAGCCCTAATATAGTTGGGTTTTATTACATAAGGTTAATTTTTTCTGAATAGGTATTAGTATGTATCGGAAATAAATAATAAAAATTCATAACATGTATTTACGTTTCCTGTAATTATGCAGGATGTATTGTCGATTGATTCCAAACGTCAAACTTACCGACTGCTAATTTTGGAGATTTCGATGGAATCCACATTTTAAAGTAATACGTAGCTGCAAAATCACATTAATCACGTGAGAAATTCTTATTAAATCATTGTTTTGTTTGAAAAATAAAATATACACAGCAACAAATTCACCAGCACCCACAACCCACAGAAACCACAGACTAAAACCAACAATGTCATCCACAGACTACCTACTATAGTAGATACCCAAGAGAATGTAAACCATTCTGTTTTAGAGGCGGAACTTCATACTTTGGTTTTTCGAGCCATTGTGTTTGATTTTAGCCAACTTCATAAAAAACAGTTGTACCAACCAATGTAAAGAATAAAGAATTGTCAAAACTAAGGATGTTACGACTTATCAATATTTAGGACTTATCGATACCATCAAAACACAAAGACGTGCCACCAAATCTATCGTATAAAGGTCAAGTTAAAAATGTTGCGTAAAAGAAAACAGTAATCAATATGAGTCTAGTATTTATTAATTTTTAATTACAATTACAACTATCTGTTAAAACAGAATTAGTTATTTTAAACTAAATTCTTTCATTCTAGGAGTATTTTCCGTATATTATACATAATATGTTTTATTTATTTTTATTTATATTTTCGTGTTCTTTTAACAACTAGTATTTATTGTGATTATAAATGAATAAATAGTAGACTCATTTTCATACTTGTTTTATTTCATGCAACATTTTTAACTTGACCGTTGAACAGATTTGATGCCACACCCCTGTTTTTTGTTGATAACGATCTATCTATACATAGATCCTTAACTTTGACAATTATTAGGTAATTATTCTTCTTTACATTATTTGGTACTATTGTTTTATTTATGAGGTTGGCTAAAATTAAGCTATAATAGCTCGAAAAACCAATGTATGAAGTTCCGCTTTTAAAACGTAGTGGTTTATAGTTTATGTCATATTTATATTGTCTTGACATTTGACAAGGCATTGATTAATGGGGCCCGTAC
The DNA here is from genome assembly GCA_933228805.2 of Hipparchia semele. NCBI lineage: Eukaryota > Metazoa > Arthropoda > Insecta > Lepidoptera > Nymphalidae > Hipparchia > Hipparchia semele. Next base: position 11,676,315 of record OW121714.1, read on the forward strand.
ACGGTCAAACATGTTTGTCAAATTCGTTTTTGTTACGGCTTTGTTTGAACAATGTCATCAAACACCAGCACACGCGATCAAATTCCATCCGTTTCCGTTTGCCCAACATGTATAATATTTGACAAACACGTAAACAATTTACGTGTTTGACTAACATATTTGAACGTTTATGGGCCCCTTTAAGTAATAACTCAGAGTAATAAACTCAAGTATGTAGGTAATCAAATAATGAAGTTAGTTTAAAAAATAAACAAGACCACAATCATAATTACCTAACAAAACAAGTATAACAATAATGGCAGACGATTTCATTCCACTAAACCAAAGTACCCCTGTGCAAGGAAGATGGCAAGGAAAAAACCAAAGTAATCCAAATGTATATCAAAGCAATTGGCAGCAAAGGAACCAGCGGCGACGTGGACATCACCGATGGACAAATAACTCTCAACATAGCAATAGCTTTGGGGTAAGCACACGTAATATGCTGATCCATAACGTTCGCTAGAGTATCATACAATACTATTGTATTGTATTGTATTACTATATATCGTACCCTTATTGCAAAAACCGATTATCTGCACCAAAATTTGAGCGAAAAGTTTTTGAGTTATAAGCATTTGAAACTTTAACGACTTAAAAATTAGTTATAATGATGTCCATTTTTAAACAATAATAATTTTTATAAACAAGAAACTATTCAAGAAATGTTAAGTAGGTTAATAATTGAAAAAAACTTACTATTTTTTCAACAAAAAGAAGAAAATAACCGGTAAGGAGCTCACTTAGTTAGTTTTTCCTGAATGTAGAAAAACTACCAAATTTTCAAATTTACCGTTCTGGTAGCTCTAATGGCATTTTTTATTTAATCACTTGTTTTGAATAGTAATAATCATCAAGACAAAAATCGTTTTAGTTCAACTTTAGCCAGTACAGGTGTAAAATAAATATCTTTAGTCGCTTTTGGCTGAAGGTAAAGTAGATTTCATTTAACTTTGTACGTACTAACTGCAGCGCCCTATGGTTTTACCCGAGGAGTTCCCGTTCCCGTGGGAAATGGGCAAGCCTACATTATTTCTTATAATCTCAGCTATCTTTAAAAGAAAGTTTCGTTGAAATTGGTCCAGCCGTTCTAGAGATTAGCTCATTTAAATTATTTCGTTTTATTATATTAGAATAACTAGCTGTGCCTTGCGGTTTCACCTACATTTGTCCCGTTCCCGTAGGAATTTAGGGAAACACTATAACTGTAAACTTTCCTCTCGAATCCCTCTATCTACTGATGAAAACTGAATTAAAATCCGTTGCGTAGTTTAAAAGATCTACGCGTACATAAAGAGGGCCAGACAGCGGGAATCGATTTTGTTTTATACTATGTAAAGATAACATATACAGCAGAGCTAAGTTTGCCCGCAAGCGTTGCTATATGGGTGCCCCATTGTAGCTTTGAATCCAGGGTTAATCCCAAGAACACTTTGGAGTCCTCAGTTTTCAAAGGTTCATTATTTATCTTTAAATTTTTACTGACAGTTCTCGGGTTAGGTAATAAAAACTCAACACACTTTGTTTTTTTAGTATTTAAAAGTAGATTATTTGCCGTAAACCATTCAGAAACTTGAGATAATGCATTATTTACATCGTCAAAATTGTCTTTTATCCTATCGACTTTAAAATTCAAAGACGTATCATCAGCAAATAGTACAATATCGCAAGTATTGTGGACAAAATGTGGTAAATCATTTATGTAGACCAAAAACATGAATGGACCTAGAATAGAACCCTGGGTACACCCATTACTGAGGCTGATCCGGATGATTTTACATCATTGACACATACTCTTTGGACTCGTTCACTGAGATAAGACGCAATGAGACTAAGTGCAAAATCTTTAATGCCATAGTGGCTCAGTTTAAGCAAAAGTGTCTCGTGATCAACGCAGTCGAATGCCTTTGACGACAAATCACAGAAAATACCAATGGCACTCTGTGAGTTCTCCCATGCATCGAATATGTGTTGTAACAGCCTTGCGGCTGCATCGGTTGTTGATCGACCCTTTGTAAAACCATACTGCTCAGTGTGTAGGATTTTATTTAAATTAAAGTGTAAAAGCAGTTGGTTGAGCATTATTTTTCCGAATATCTTGCTGAGAGTTGGCAAAATTGAAATTGGCCTGTAGTTATTCGGGTCACTCTTGCTTCCCGATTTAAAAAGCGGTATTAGCTTACTACATTTCATAAGGTCTGGAAAAGATCCAGAATCTACTGATTTATTAAAAATTAAAGCAAGATATGGCGCAATAATATCAATTATGTTATGAATTATTTTAACTGATATCCCCCATAGATCTGCTGTTTTCTTATTTTGTAAAGATTTAAATGTTTTGACTATGTCATATGGGGTAACGTGTTCAAACCTAAATAACTTATTGCACTCAGAGACATTGCTCCTTAGAAGACGATAGACTTCTGCTGGCGAGGAATTCAGAGAACTGGTTGTAGTAATTGGAATATTTTTGAAAAAGTTCTCAAATGTATTTACAATTACTGTATCGGAGTTAATTACATGATTATCACTTTTAAGCTCCAATTTATTATTATTATGTACCTTATGTTTACTCATTTCATCGCCGATGATGTCCCATGCTGTTTTAATTTTATTATCAGAATTGGCAATTTTTTGTTTTATGTGAAGTGACTTTGCTTGTATGCACACATTTTCAAACAATTTAGAATAGTTTCTTACATATTCAATAAACGGGGAATAATTATATTTTTTTCTGCATATAAGTCAAACAGCTTATTTCTACTTTTATAGATTCCGGCAGTTGGCCAGTTACTAAACTTAAGATCTTTAGACAGTCTTTTCTCTATCACCTTAAAGATAGAGTTATATTGTGAGCTTAACAAATCAAAAAACTTTTGATTTGTGAAGATGTTCAAAAACCCTCGTAGCCCAGTTATACAGTAAAAGTGAACTTAAGTTCTTTTACCTGCAATAATTTTAACAAAATATTGAGTTCATTATTCTGCAAAAAGCAACTAATGTTGTTTAGTTCGTTTTTCTTTTTAGATACATCAGCAATTTCTAGTATATTAATAAAAGCTGAAACCTGTTAACGCAGGTTAACATGTATTAACAGAATAATATTGACATAATGATAAATCAAGCAACTACATCTGAAAAGTATTATAATACAATACATTGTTTTTGTGGTATAGATTTATAAATCTAAATTATTTAAATGAGTTTAGTTCTTTTTTTAAGAAGGTAATTAAATCATACCTGTAGGTAGTTGCTTTTAACTCTAGCTATCTCCGTAAAAAAGCGTCGTAGCAGATTATGGGTTTTACCTACAGCTTCGCCGTGAGTTGAGGAGTCGATTGATATATTTAACCTAATTTTGGTACAAAAATGCAGATAATCGGTTTTTGCAATAAGGGTACGATATATAGCTACTCGTGCTGATTCACTGACTGACTGACTGACTGACTGACTGATTGATCACCTCTCCTGTAAAATTTTGTATGGAAAAATTTTTTTTCACTCACAGTTTCTTATAGAGGACAAAAATTCATTCGGAGGAAAAATATGGAGAGAGCTGATGATTGAGGATTTCGGAGACGGGTGAGGAGCACCGGCCAGGGTATCGAAGATAGGTGGGGGGTGTTCGACCAAATGTCACTCGAAACCTCATCCAATTGGCAAAGAGCCGAAAAAAAACTCCAAAATGGCGAATTCAAGATGGCGGCCATACAAACTTTGTTTGTGTCTATCTCGGAGAGTATAAGAGATGGAAGAGTGGTTTCTTGGAAAAAGATGATCAGGACCCGAAGGTCTACTTGATGAATAGAAAAAAAATTCAAGATGGCGGAATTTATTTCTTTCCATACAAAATATATGCAAGACTGTATGCGGTTCCTTTTCAGAATGTCTGATGGTTTCGTATAGAGGACAAAAATTCATTTGGAGAAAAAATATGGAGAGAGCTGATGGTTGAGGATTTCGGAGACTGGTGAGGAGCACGACTAGGATATCGAAGATAGGTTGAGGGTGCCCAAACAAAAGTCACTCGAAACCTCATCCAATTGGCAGAGAGCTGAAAAAAAATTCAAAATGGCGGATTCAAGATGGCGGCGATACAAATTTCGTCGGTGCCTATCTCGGAGACTAGAAAAGATGGAAGAGTGGTTTCTTGGAAAAAGATGATCAAGACCCAAAGGTCTACTTGATGAATAGAAAAAAATCAAGATGGCGGAATTTATGTTTTTCATATAAAATGTATGCAAGACCTTGATCCGTCCTTTCCAAAATTTCGGATGGTTTCGTATAGAGGAAAAAAATTCATTTGGATAAAAAATATGGAGGGAGCTGATGATTGAGGATTTCGAAGACGGGTGAGGAGCACGGCCAGGATATTGAAGATAGGAGGGGGCTGTTCAAACAAAAGTCACTCGAAACTTCAGCCAATTAGCAGTGAGCTGAAAAAAAACACCAAAATCGCGGATTCAAGATGGCGGCCGTACAAATTTTGTCAGTGTCTATCTCGGAGACTTTAAAAGATGGAAAAGTGGTTTCTTGGAAAAAGATGATCAAGACCCGACGGTCTACTTGGTGGACAGAAAAACCGCGGTTCGCTTTAGCGAGCCGCGCACCCACGCGCCCTACTAGTTAATATATATATAGCTACTCGTGCTGATTCACTGATTCACTCACTCACTGACTCATTGATCACCTCTCCTGTAAAATTTTGTATGAAAAAAAATTTTTTCAAGCATGCTTTCGTATAGAGGACAAAAATTCATTCGGAGGAAAAATATGGAGAGAGCTGATGATTTAGGATTTCGGAGACGGGTGAGGAGCACCGGTCAGGGTATCGAAGATAGGTGAGGGGTGTTCGACCAAATGTCACTCGAAACCTCATCCAATTGGCAAAGAGCCGAAAAAAAACTCCAAAATGGCGGATTCAAGATGGCGGCCATACAAATTTTGTTTGTGTCTATCTCGGAGAGTATAAGAGATGGAAGAATGGTTTCTTGGAAAAAGATGATCAGGACCCGAAGGTCTACTTGATGAATAGAAAAAAAATTCAAGATGGCGGAATAAAACTTTTTCCATACAAAATATATGCAAGACTTTAATTGGTTCTTTTTCAAAATTTCTGATGGTTTCGTAGAGAGGACAAAAATTTATTCGGAGGAAAAATATGGAGAGAGCTCATGGTTGAGGATTTCGGAGACGGGTGAGGAGCACGGCCAGGATATCGAAGATAGGTGGGAGGTGTTCAAACAAATGTCACTTGAAACTTCATCCAATTGGCAGAGAGCTGAAAAAAAAACTCCAAAATGGCGGATTCAAGATGGCGGCCATACAAATTTCGTCGGTGTCTATCTCGAAGACTATATAAAAGATGGAAGAGTGGTTTCTTGGAAAAAGATGATCAGGACCCGATGGTGTACGTGATGAATAGAAAAAATTCAAGATGGCGGAATTTATTTCACTATACAAATTATATGGCGAATTTATTACGGTCCCTTTTCCTGATAGTTTTGTATAGAGAACAAAAATTACTTCAGAGGTAAAATATGGAGAGAGCTGATGATTGAGGATTTCGGAGAAGGGTGAGGAGCACGGCCAGGGTAATGAAGATAGGTGGGGGGTGCTCAAACAAAAATTACTCGAAACCTCATTCAATTGACAGTGAGCTGAAAAAAAATTCAAAATGGCGGATTCAAGATGGCGGCCATACAAATTTCTAAAAAGATGATCAAGACCCGTAGATCTACTTGGAGAACAGAAAACACGCGGTTCGCTTTAGCGAGCCGCGCACCCACGCGCCCTACTAGTCTATATATATAAAATTCAAAGTCCTGACTGACTGACTGACTGACTGAGATATCAACGCACAGCCTAAACTACTGAAGTGAGAAACTTGAAATTTGTACAGTTGGTTCCTTTTATGACGTAGACGCACACTAAGGAAGGATTTTTGAAAATTCAACCCCTAAGGGGGTAAAATAGGGGTTTTAAAAATCGAACTTAACGTGAGCAAAGCCGCAAGCAAAAGTTAGTATTACATATATCACAAGAGAGTAGAATAATATTCATATTATAAATTAATTCGTAAAGGTTTAGCATGGGTTTTCTCACATGTGTGCACAATGCGAGTAAAAACATTCATATGTAATATGTACCTAGTCCTATTGTATACTAGCTGTTTCACAAAAGCAAAACAAAGTTTGAATCCTCATCTATTTGTGCGCTTACTACCCGTTCACTCCAAGATGGCCATCGTTGACCTTTACAAAATGTTGACAATAAATTAATAACAATTACTTATATTTTTTACTGTAACTATGACTGTAAGAGTGTAGGAAGTTTTCATGCCTTTCATTACAATGATATCTTGATTGTCGAAGAGGGTGATAAATTGATCCCATCGTAGGTTAAGTTTTAGATTTTAGTCTTCTTACTCTGTTTTTCTTCATTATTATTAACACACTATGATCCTAGTGGGTTGAAATATAATATTTTCATTTATTTATTCATTATTGTTATCCCTCAAAACCTTAATATTATGTGATTATGTAAATCATATATCCTATATTACTATGTTTTAGAGTGATTGCAACAGCAGCTATGGTGGTGACAACAAGGGCAACATTGATGCTTACCTACATCCTTCCATGTTAAAGGACCCATGGGAACACTTAAGACAACAAAGACCATAACAGGAGTAGACCATGAAAACTGTAAATGAGTAAGCTCTGGATTTTTCAGAGATATATTGTAAGTTTCTACTTCACTAGTAACATGGAGATCACAATACTGTCATGTGTGTGATATGTGATATCTTTGCTAAACTGATTTTAATGATTCCTTTTTTATTTGATATATCTCGAGTGTTTGTGTGTGTGTGTGTGTGTGTGTGTGTGTGCGTGTGTGCAAAAGTGGAAAATAAGTGGATGAATCCTATTTCTTGAATTTAATTTCATTTGAAGTGGGGTTTCTTTAGAGCTGAGTTGCAAAAAGGATCAATATTTAAATTGATGACTAAAATGGATTTATGCCACTGGGCATTACAACTGTTATTTTATCGTTTTCATTGCCATTTCACTATGTAACATATTACATAAATTATTATCAATATCAATAATTAATTAAGTTTCTAGTTTTTATTTAAATATTATTTTAACCATATTTAGGTAAGTGTAGAACCAGTGTGTATGTTTTGTAAATAAACAAATAACTAAGTAATTTGATGTTTATATTAATTTATTCCTCACTAGCTGATGCCCGTGACTTCGTCTGCGTGAATTTAATTTTTAAAATCTCACAGGACTCTTTGATTTTCTGGGATGAAAAGTAGCTTATGTCGCTCTCCAGGTCCTCAACTATAACTATGCAAAACATCATGTTGATCTGTAGCTCTGTTGCAGCGTTATTGAAGGACAAACCAACAAGCACACACAAATTCGCATTTATAATATTATTCCTTGTATACATATATTCCTCATTCCTCATATTCCTCAACTGTACAAACGACGACAACATCAAAATAAATAAATTGCAGGGAGCCGCTGGATTCAGGCGGCGCAAGACCGAGGTCCGCGGAAGTCCATGCAAGAGACCAGAGCAACGGACGTCTATCAGTTGATAAAGAAAAAGAGAAAAACTGTACAAACAATGATTATTGTATTCAAAACTGTCACTTTAGTTTCCTTAACGATAATCCAGGCCTCCTCCAGATGTTGCGATTCCTTTCCTTGGAGCTACTTGAAGTCTTTTATTTATAGAAGACTAATGCTTGACTGCGATCTCACCTGATGGTAAGTGAAGATGCAGCCTAAGATGGTGCGCGCTTGCCTAGAAGATGCCTATTCACTCTTGATTTAAAGACACCATTATAGTTAGAGCCTAGAGGTGTTTCCATGAGATTCGAACCTCGGAAACTGCGAAATAGAGACTGAATTTTTAGGACGTGTTTAACACCGGCATGGTAGACTCTAGGATGATATAATAACCATGAAAGATGAATATTTTATACTACCTATTCATTTAGTTTTAACAACTTCACAGTTTTCCATTAAAAACGCAATCTAGCAGTCAATCAGGGTACAAAATGACATTTGGATTGGCCAATTATTATGGCAGCACTAACTGTTTGGGGTCGGTTGTATTTTAAATAAGTGACTGGTAGTTTCAGTTTTATTACTAGGCTGTTGTTTTATTACTTGGTAGACTTTGATGTTACGACCAAGTTGAGTTGTGAATGTAAGTTGATTATAGGTGACACAAAATACATGTTAGCTATAGTTCAGTTGTAAAAGCAAGTAAGGTGCTTAAAATAACTTTATAAACTTGAAAACAATTATCGCAGTTGTTACGTACTAAATTTTGTAGTAACTAAGTTGATACCTACCTACCTATACCTACCTAGTCATTGCGATCTTCATAATATCAACAGATGATGCGCACGATTTCGTCTCCGTGAATTTAACATTTAAAACAACTATGTTCCTTCAAATGAGCATTGTGCAAAACCAGGGCCCCAAGTCTGCTATTTTACATGTCATTGTCATTGACCGCAATACAATTACAATTCAATTATCATTGGTCCAAAATTTCGTAGTCTACTAAATTCACAATGGTCATTCGATTTCTTATAATTGGATTGTAATTCAATGATACCTCGGTATTGACATTAGCTTAAAAAGCGTTTGCCGAAATGAATTTCAAACAAAACTACATATTATTAAAAACGTTTATTTAAGCTAGATTCAAAGCTAGATGTGTCAGTAGTAAACCATCGGAAAACAATTGTGACGCCATTGAATTAGTAGACTACCAAAATTGCTAAAAGTAGCAGTTGGGATGTCATTGATAGACAATTGAACTACAATTGCAATAGCAGACTTGGGCCCCAGACCACTTGATGCTCCTCCAAAACTTATGCCAAAAATTCCTATTATGTATTTATAATACTTGGAGTCTTTCCAGTGACCGAAATTTTAGACTTGTATAAGAATGAAATTTGTTCAGCGTTTTTATAATACGAACAAATCGAACGAACATAGCTAAATAAAAAAACCGGCGAAGTGCGAGCTGGACTCGCACACGAAGGGTTTCTTATGATCGTAATTCGTAACAGCGATGGTTAAGGTCGAGCAAAAAACGCTGGAAAAAAACATTCGGTGAAAATTTCAAGTATCTACCTATTACCGTTCATGAGATACAGCCCGCTGATAGACAGACGGACAGCGGAGGCTTATAGTAATAGTGTCCCGTTGGCACCCTTTGGGTACGAAACCCTTTTAAAAAGTTTTGAGGCTTCTTGGGGTGTCGATTACAAAAACGAGGTCTTTCAAAGCAAAGATGGCCATAGTATTATTTTTGAAAAAAGGATGGTTTTTTTTTTAAGGTTTCTTAGGGTGCTAATGAATTGATGTCCATTTTCAAATCTAGGTAGATAATTATAATATGGGTGACCTGTAAGCCCGTTATCGCTTTTTTAATTCTCCTAGTTATTTGCGATTTTTAATTATTTTAAATAATAAGAAGCATTTTACAGTAGGTATTAATGTTCACTTATATCAGTGTTAGTTTGGGAACAAAATTGGTTTTACTGGATAATTGCCCGATATGTTAATTTCATGCAGAGTCCCCGAGCTTGCTAAAATGGTTTCAAAGTGCGTTTCGCAACTATTCCCCATACGTGTGGTTTGGACAATCCTTTGTAGAGACCCAGAACATTTCAACTGTTCTATAACTTTAATGCCTACCTAACCTTTACCCATACACATTAGATAAGGGTATTCTAGAATATTATTCATGAAAGGTCATCGAAAAAATTAAAAAGCTCTGCTCGTCTTTATTTTCTGAATTCCTTTTGTTGTTACGGACCTAAATTTTATTTTCATGTTGCTTTGTTGCACGAACCGCTTCAATCCTCTACCATCAAGTCTACCATTGTACTATTGTCGTACCCACTCTTAACACAAGCTTTACGCTTATTAAGAGGGCAGAAGAGATTATTTATCTAAGTCAGCATGTGTAGTATGCTATCACTAGTGATAACCTTAAAGATTGAAAGTTAAACCCGCTTCACCACACACCTAACAGTCCATATTATATTGAAAACTACTGAACCGATTTTGATAAAACTTGCACTGTTCCCTAAGTTGAAATAAATGTAAGCCAATAAAAATAGAATGATCAAAATCCGATTAATGATTTGGGAGAAATTCGCAGACAAACGTATATACGCGTACCTTATAGATTAATTATCATAATAATTATGTGAATATTTTGCAGTTCCAATAATATTACAGACTTACCTATGTACCTACCTACATATTATATTGCGTTTCAAATGACAATAGGAATAAGAAGCCGCCATTTCTGTTTCTATCTCATTCAGTGTAAACCACATAAGAGCAGGACAGAAATATAAAATGGCTGTTTGACAGTTCTATTCTTATTTGAAACGCACTATACGTGCCGAATTGTTAACCTCTAAGATAAGTTTTCAAATTCCAACTTACGAAAAATCTCATAAATTCTCAATATTATGTCCCCTTAAGCAACATTTGTTTGTATGTTGTTTTGTATAAAGGGATGAAACGTAAAGGATCACAAAGTCCGTTTTAGGACTGGGATCCCCGGCGTGTGGTTTTGGTCAGCCCTTTGTGTCGCAAAAGTTATACTTTACTGTAGCTTATTATCTTAAGGATGTAACTTTTGACCTCTTAAATTATCTCCTGTATTATACCTGTCCAATTATTAAATTTGAAGATTATCTCCTGTACTTAATTGTTGCGGTGTAGATTTAAGGCGTGGCTTTTGGTATAAGTAATTTGATAGCTCACCCGTTTTGTTGTTTTGAATAGTTTTACTTAGTAAACTAGTTAAAGCAGTATATACAGAGACTTAAATCTCTAGTCTCTACTGCTTGATAGTTAGGTACTTATTAGGCGTAAGTATTCAACATTTAATATTTTTGGTATGTCTTTAACAGTTTCTGACAGATTATAAATTTGGTCTATGCATGTATGGTACCTACAGGCGGCATAGTACTAACTTGAAATTCATTGCCATTTAACCCCTGACGTAAAATGAGGGGTGTTATAAGTTTAGCATCCATTTCTGTGTATCTGGGTCTGTCTGTTCCCTCGTAGCTCTCTAACGAATGGACTGGTTATGATGCGGTTTTACGTTATAAAGTAACGAAATCGAATTTGATCTTAGCTATAAGTAATTTATGAAGATCTGCTCAGGCTTTTGAAGATCATCAACTCATTTCCTAGTTCCTACTTGATTAATCTTAGAAACTTTCATTGGCGCGATTGATTTGGGTGTACTTGGGTGTACTGTTACTTCGGATTATTTCCAAGGCACCTTGAGCTGATGCTTGCTCAAGAAGTCTGCGGGATACCCAATTCTTCAGCAATTTACAGCATATATAGTGTGTTTGGGCTCATTAGAATGGTCCTAATGAGTAGGTGTTCTGTAAATGATGATCGAGGATCAAGGAGAAGAATATGATGATGGAGCAGAAAACTGGGTAACAGGATGTCAGATAGGTATATCGCACATAGTCCGACCATAAATTCACATATCGGGGGTATTTTAAATTTTCAATTTACACTTGTTATAACGGGTAAAAAAAATAATAACATCAAGTATGAGCTGTAGAAGAAATTCCTGTTGGATTTCACGTGCCTTATCAGCCGCTATCGAAATGCGATTAATAGATCGTCTGGCGGTTGCATCGGTGTACCGGAAGCTCGCACCGAATAATCGCATCGATCGCCAAAAAACTAACCCACATACGCACTGGCAGCGTAGCCGGAATTATTAATCGTGAGGAGTAAAGTGAGGGGTGGCGAGTGGAGGCGAGCGGCGGCGAGCGGAGGAGAGTGGGCGCGAGGGCGGCGCTCGGGCGCAGGCGCGGGCGGGCGGCGGGCACTCCGCGAGGAAGGCTCGCGCGCTCCGGCCGCGTTCGAGGCGCGAGCGACCGCGATGCGCGACCTGCCGGCGCCGCGGCCGCTCCCGCAAGCGCCGCGCTAACCTGCACCGATGCAGTGGCGAAAACTAACCAGGTTGAAGTCTTCGCCGGGCGGACAGTCGCGCGCTCGGAGGATGCTCTGCTGCGGCCGCAGGAAGGTATGCGATCCGATCGATAGCGCGCGCCGAAACCGTCGCCCCTCCCGGCCCGGACGCCGACGCCGTTCGACGACCCCGCTTAGCAAGGCCTCGCTAACTGAGAGCCTGCGAATATTCCTGGACCTACTCCCTATTGTCATCACGCCCAATTACGATTGTATGTTGTGTGTGTGATAACTGATAACGAATTCGGCTCTATGCTATGACGTTCTGTCTTCTTATCCTTATTTTCAGTCATAAAAGTCTCTTACAGCTTACTTAAGTAGGTATATTATTAGTGCAGTATCTTTAAGTACATAACTATCTAACCTATAAGATTTTCCTAACACAAAATTTAAGTCACGTTTGATAAAACATGTCGTAAACTTTACCAAATTACTTCCATGGCGCAAAATTACAATAAAGAATCTGAAAACTTTCAGTTAAAATGGCATCCAACTATGTTCAGACATCAGGCAGTGCTTTTATTGATCAAGTTTAAATAAAGCACCTCGCAGCAAATTGTCTGAAAGCCTACGACTTAAGCGGCTTTGTCGGAACTTACAAAGCGTTTCATATTTCCCCCGCGCAAACAAAATCCTCATACCAAGCACACGTTGAGCATTCCCCTTGAATATGCTTTATTGACTTTTATAAATTGCTTTCATCAGAGTCGTTGAGGTAAAGGCTCATAAATTGTATGAATTAATGCTCTTAGTCATTACGGCAGCCCGTTAGATATCATACGAGTGTAGGTAGGTGCCTTGTAGGTGCCTATCTCGCCATCTTGTCGCTATTTTATCATGCGCCAAGGAAAATGTGTAAATTTGATTTTATCCACAATGTGTCGGATGAAATTATGTTGGGAATATATTGATGTTGTGTAAGGACGTTACATAGGTACTCACCTACCTCAACCTCATAAACATCTATGATATTTTGATCACCAATTACATTTGGCACCTACATGTTGGTGTTCTTAAATAGTTCTTAAGTACTTATCTATGTATTTTTTACTTATTTTTCTGAAAACTTTTATGGAAAAAGCCTGAACTACGAAAAACATATAGAAGAGATAGCAAAAAAAAAGCATAGAATGTAGCAGAGGCGATGAACAGATTAATACCAACAAAAGAAGACCCCAGAGCAAGCTGAAGGGTACTGGCCTCGGTGGCCCACTCCGTATTTTTTATGGAGCACTTATTTTCAAGGTGCAATGACGGTAAAACGCTATCAGAAAAAATTGGAAACAGTACAAAGGCGAATGGTGACTGGTATCTATGGAGCATACCGAACAGTCTCTACCCCAGTGCTAGTGACTGCGGAACTTGTTCCCATAGACAAGATGGTTAATGTTCCATGCTATACTCTAGCCAAGAACAGATGCCCCTGGAAGTGCGCGAGAACATTTTGACAGGTTGGGAAAAATAATGGATGGGAGCAGGAAAAGGTGCCTGAAGGAGGGAGCTACTCAAGGAGCTAAAGAGTTGGTATAATAGAAAATACGGGGAGGTAGAGCGATGGCAACAGTCACGGGATGTTCAAAACCTACCTCTTCGTAATCGGGAAAACACTAAGTGAGAAATGCTACTTTTGTGATGAGAAAGATACACTGAGACGCGCAATCTTTGAATGTCCCGCTTAAGATCGGCGGCACAGGGAGTGCGTAGCAATATAGATGCCAAAATTTAATAGCGCGCATGCTCTCGAGCGAAGAGCAGTGGGAGAAGTATGGAAAAGTGTTGCGCTCCATTATGATAAGGAGAGAAAAGAAAGAGAAGGAAGAAAAGAGTAAGAGAGAAGAGTGAAACATGAAGCGGCCGGCATGAAGAAAGGCAACGTGGTTTCGTGCTGATCTGGGAGACACGGGGAAGTTGTTTTAAATCGTGCAAATCTGGCACGCTCTGTCAACAGGCAAATATCCGAAGGGATTTGTTCCTCCCCAAAAAAAAAAATTGATGGAAAGTATATAATATCTAACTATTTACTTTTGGCAATTTAATAAGTAATTATTGGGTAAGTTTTTCCCGATCAAATCAACTATCCCAGCCGGTGGTACTTATTTCACCCTTAGGTCTAGACAGAAGTCTCATTAGGGTTCTCCCTAAGTTACCCTAACTTAGGGGATACTTTAAGTATGGTTAGTGAAAACGGGTATAATATGCTACTTTTCAAGCGTCGAGTATCCACACGTAGGTTAAATGGAGCAATGTAATTAGTACCACGTGGCTGTGTTTAGGCATTTAGCACTGTCCTTGGCACTGCAATTGCATGTTATGACCACGATGACATAACTCGATCGTCAAACTGCCAGTTTGTGTGTAAGTAGGTTAACGGTATCTTTCTGGCGCCTCTTCGTCCGTATTGTGGGTTTTTGGGGGAGTTTGCGTCAAAAGATTTTTATACCTGACAAAATAGCCCTGACTGCGATCTCGCTTGATGGTAAGTAACGGTGCAATGTAAGGTGGTAGATTGCAGGCTGAGTACAAGAGATCTATGTCCACTGCAGGAAATAGGTCTCTTGTATGGATTTCCACACGCCTCGGTCTCGTGCCGCCTACATCCAACGACTTCCTGCGACTCGTATGATGTGTCGGTCCCCTTACTAGCGAGTCTATCAACAGTGCGTTTTCGGGTACTCCAGCACCTTGGGACCCCAATGAACATCGGTCCTTCAAACAATGTACCCCGCCCCGTGTTTTGTATTAATGTTTGTTTTTTGAAAAGAGTAGGTAGGTATGTATGTACTTGCTTCTCAACTTCTCAAGAGATTCTGTTTTTCGGGTTGGATGTAGAGTCGAATTAGATCTTCGTCTCTAATCTTATAATACCTGTAAAGTAGACCTAGGTACTAGGTACTAATACCCACATCACACTAATAGATATTATAAAGGCGAAAATTGTGTGTGGAATGGCGATAGCTCACACCCAGGAAACTAACACAGAGGCTGCATGTTATCCTGGAAAATTAAAGAGTTCCTGCGGGAATTGAAAAACCTTATTTCGTGGGGTAGGATAGTCCACGTGGACGAAGTCACGGGCATCATCTAGTATGGATTAATATAGCAAAACGGAGTTTCTGTTTGATATGAATCAGCTCTTATGTAGGTAGCTTCAAAGCTTTAAAATTATCTCAGTCTCAACTCTCTGTAAAATTATAACCTTTGAAGTGAAATAATGACATAAACCACAGCGATGTAGGTCAATCGTACTGTATCAGGGGGAAAATTGTGAATACACTCACCCTCTCACCTACTTTCGGGCCCCTTCTGCGCTTTTTATGTGATTGTAAACATTAATTAGTGCTTTAAATCAAAATTACTGTAATAAGGTACGAAATAACGGAAGTGAAATGAAAATAGGTTCCCGAAGTCTTTTCAAGTTGTTTTTGCTGGCCATTCTCGGTTGGAACGGTATTCCGAAACAGTGGTAGATTCATTTGACGGTTCAAAACTTTATTTGAATAAAAACCTATTCTATTCTATTCCAAAGAAGTGATAAGTTCAAATCTTACTCAGATAGACACAGATAATATGTATGATAGAAAAAAAATTCTACTATAAAATATTTTTTAAAGAATATATGTACTAGCCAAGCTAAGCTTGACTAATATTCTCCTTCTCTTTCTTCGACTAAGCGTTGTCTCACTAGGTGGGGTCTGCTCTCCGGCATGCTTTTGCCCACTTTGTCCGGTTTTGCGCTTCCGATTTACTTAATTTATTGGCTCTCATAACGGCGCCTACAAGGTCTATCCAGCGCTTTCCTGGACGGCCGCGAGATTTAGCTCCAGGGACGGCAATGTTAAGACATCTGTTACCGACGTAGCTTTGTGGTTTCCGTGCTACACTACTTGACTAATATTCTCCTCTCCCTTCTAAATAAGCGGAAAGATTGTGGTGCTAGGAGTGGATACGACAATAGTAGGTTGGGAATCGAACCTGTGACTTTTTAGTTTTCAGCCCGCATCTTTAACAGTTCGGCTAGGCTATTGCGAATAATGAATTTGTGATATTTTGCGAAAAGGTGTTTATTGCCTACTCTACGCCTTTGGGATCGAAGCCCGGACTCTCCGAAAAGGAGGCCGAAGTTACAAGACTGTCACCGCTTCGTCACTTTGTACTTATTTGCATATACGATCAAGTTTGCCGTCAAGTTTGCATGATGCTTAGGGATTCGCAAAAAATATCGATACCTGAAAAGTGTCGATACTTTTGGTTCGCTACCTAGGAAAGCTCCTGAAAGCTGTACCACTCCATCGAAAGAGGTAACGCTATATATTAGAAGAGAATAGTAGGTACAGATTATAAGTCTGTTCTAGGTATCGAACCAAAAGTATCGATGCTACTCGGTGTCGATACTCTTACGATACCTAAGCATCAAGCAAACTTGAGGGCTAACTTGATCGTATATGGCTTATCTAAGTTATCAAAGATTCTTAATAGGTACCTTTTTTTATTCAATTAACTACATGATACTGATCTCACCTGATTGACGATGTAGTCTAAGATGGTAGCGGACTAACTTGGAAGGGGTATGGCAGTGTAAATTCAACCCATACCCCTAATCTGTTTCTACACGCCAACTAACTACGGCCAAAAGCCTCCCACTAGACATAGTACCTATAGAAACAGAAGCACAAACCTACTTATTAATACCCAGTACCAGATTTTAAATTACATATTATCAAAGAGAGGAAAGTGGGTCATGGCTAGATGATTATTGTACGGCTTCATTTTTCTTTATCAACAAAAGATGAAAAAAACTGAATTGATTCAACCAGTTTTTCAAAAGACTTGAATGCAACTTTTGTTATCTATGTCATAGTATAATGAAAGATATCTGAGTGTAAAAATAGTGAATAGTAAAGCGGTAAATAGGTTAAGATGTCGACCTCCCTTTTTAGGGGTTCCGAGTTCTATCCCAAGCATGTATCTTAGATTTTTGAGTTGCATATATGCATTTTAAACAATTAAATATTACCTGCTTTAACAGTAATAGAAAGACTGTGTTTCGGAGAATAGATAGGTAGATACTTAAAGCCAATTAGGTATGCCTATAGGTAAATATAATTTAAACGTAAAAATTCTTTTTACATAACCGACTTCAAACGCCCCTACAAAGTATATCAATTGTGCTTGTAAAATTTGAAGAGTTCCCTCGATTTCTCTAGGATCCTATCAACACATCCAGACCTGATGACTATAAGACCACCTGAGAAGAATACAACCCTTTCAAAAAAAAAAAAAAAGAATTTTTCAAATCGGTCCAGGCGTCTTCGAGTAAACGGGGAACATAACATAAAAATCAAAAGATTCCAACGAATTGAGGACATCCTCCCTTTTTTGGAAGTTGGTTAAAAATATGTTAAAACCTATAAGTTAAATATCCATTAAGTTTTACATAAGGTACCTATTTATAGGTAGGTATTTAGAATTGTGTGTTATACACACACAGAATTTTTTTTCTGGTAATGTTTTGAGTACCTAATAAATTCTTGGACCATATTACATATGTTCAATGTAGAAAGACATTAGTGATAATGAAGGTCTATTTCGCTGATGAGGTCTGCGCATGTCAAATTAGATAATTTATCTTAACAGGCTGCTTGTTAAGTACACCATGGACACATGTTTTAGGGAAGAATTTTTTTACATATACCTAATATATTTTTAGCGAGCAATCGAGCAGGCGGGTCACCTGATGTTAAGTGATTACCGCCGCCCATGAACATTTGTAGCACGTGAGGCACCATCAATGCGTTGCCGGCTTTTTAGGAATTTGTTGGTCCGCCCCTTGAATAACCCCACGTAGAATCTGTGCAATAAGTCAGTTGACATGGTAGGGGTCTAACATGGTGCTACAAATGTTCATGGGTGGCGGTAATCACTTAACATCAGGTGACCCGCTTGCTCTTTTGCTCGCTAAAAATATAAAAAGAACTTAACCTAGACTTAATAATAATGACGTGTTTTTATACATTCTCTGGTAAACCTGTCAATTCTTTCGCTACCATATTACGAGTATAAAAGCTAGTAAAGTCAATAACCAAAAAGTATAATAGGTAAGGACCTATTTATCCATAACTTAGATGGGTGATTAGGGACCACCAAAATACAGTAATGGTCACCTTGAAAAGTGACATAGTGAATAACACTCATTTGCCACCGAGCAAAGTGGTGTTGTAGCTACGGGGGGCGTGGCTGGAGCCTCGTAGCTCGTAATCACGCCACCACTCGTTGAATTACTAACGCTTTGATTGATCCTTACCGCGTGACACTTTTATTTGAATAGTGACTTGTAAATGGAACTTTTCGAGACGTTCTCCCTATGGAAGCAACATGTTAGTTGATGCCCGCGACTTCGTCCGCGATTTAGTTTTAAAATCCCAGGGGAACTCTTTCATTTCCGGGACAGGTCATCAACTATTCTCATGCGAGAAATCACTTCAATCTGTGGCTCTGTTGCAGCGTGATTGAAGGAAAAACCAACAAACAAACACACTTTCGCATTTATAATATTATTAAGGAAGTAAGGATTCCGAAATAATTGGTAGATTTATCATTACACAAAAAGTGTGTAAAGAAACATTTAATAAGTATTTAATGAATTCCTTAATTAAAAAGTTGCTTGGAAGCAATCTACGAGTATATGTTAAGAAACTGCTGAGTTTCTTGCCGGCTCTTCTCAGCAGAATCAGCTTTCCGAACCGGTGGTAGATTTTCGACTTGTGCCACAAGTTGATCTACATGACATAAATGAGTTTGAATTTGAATTTGCAAGCTAGGCACTATAAAAAAAAAAAAAAATTCTAGAACTTCGTTCCTGCATTATTTGCGTTAAAGCTGCCACTGCGTGGGGTTTTCTGAATCATATATATCGTCTGACATGCATTAAAAGGCTTCGAACGTCCGCCCACATGTGACGTCATCCAATGTAGTCTATATGACACCCCCATATATTACACACCAGCGTTTTTGATGCAACTGCCGCAAACTAAAGGTCGCCAAAGAAGCTCAAAATTCTCAAAACATTAAAATTCGATTGACTTATAGTTTGCAAAGAGCTAAAAGAACTGACTCATTTCTTTATATTTTTGCAGTCATATCGTTCGTCTGATTCGTACGACAAATATTGGTTCGTGTGAAAATGTAGTGAGCAGAAAACGCTAGTGTGTCATATTTCCCACACATTGCCTCCAGATAGGCACTTTGAAATGTGATAAAGTGCACTGAAAGGTCGTTCCGGGGGTTTAATGGCGCAAGAAATACTTAGGTCGCCTTAACTAGCCGCGTAGTGGCATTATACGATTACATCGTAAACACAGCATCGGGTGGTCGATGATGTAATATCCTCGAGGGTGATAACTCGTCCACTAGAGTTTGTGTTAGCTGTCAGCAGAAAATCAGACAGAGGAAAAATGTGGAAATAGTACCTACCACTATCACCGATCCTTAATTCTATGCCACTGCCCCTAATTCATCCAAATGCAAAATGCATAATAATACATAACGTGAGTGAAGCCATGAAGAAGCTAGTGTTCGTATAAAATCTTATCTGCGAAATAAATCACGTTTTCAACTCTCTCTCTTGTAATGATAAGGAGGCCCTCGGGATAAAAAGAAGATTTTTCCTTCGAATGGAAATCGAAATATTTGAAAATTCAAAAATTGTATTCATAATTCCACGCTTTTTGTTCCATACAACTAAAACAACAAAGGAGGTAAAAGTTGTTTGTTCTACACAAAAGATAAAAGGCCCTTTTACGAAAATTCGTCAGGAGGCCTCGTTTGTTTAGTATAAAAAATTCTTTCTTCTAATAAAAAGTGCCTTAAAATTCTTTAACAATGCTTACGTTAATATGATAATAATTACGCATCCAATAAAAGAAATTTGCGTAGATTGAGGTCTTTTAATTCCGAGAATTCTCTTATTTTCCGGGATAAAAAGTAGGCAGTAGCCTGTGTTATCACTGTTATATCTTCGTTCGCTTCTTCAATTCACAATCGACAATTTCTAAATCTCCACAGTTTAGGTTGGCAGAACCCCTGTGGCATCAGGATTGAGGAGTTGGATCCTGGAATTCAACGATGTAGTCCAGCCGTTTCCGAGATTAGCCGGAACAAACAAACAGGTAGACAGACAGACAAAAATTTTAAATTTACTTAATTAAATAATTTACTTCCATTAGGTACGTAATATCATATTCATAAGTATCAGTTTGTATTTGAACATTTTATTATATTTAAGTTTAAAATTATACGACAAACTGCACCACTAGGTATATTAACAAAGTTTATTACTTGCTCTGCGGTTAAAGTCTTGTAATTAAAACTATTTCCAAGTTCAGACAACGTTAAACTAAACTTACTAGCTAAGCATACAGTACTACATACGGTTCTTACGAGCATCTCTATAATATCTCTACGCTCTATATTTTCTGAATTTATCCTATGGTTCATTTGTTTTTCATGAACCTTTGAGTATTAACTTTATTTGTCTTGTATTTAGGCTCAAGCCAGGCGTCACCAGCAAAAATGTTGCGAAACGAAATCGGCAGTACTAAGGTAGCACTGAATGCATTTTAAAACAAGAAACTTTAGGTCCATTTCACGTGTTTCGATGCTCGAAATCTATCAACTTAGGCTAGCTACGTAAACTCGTCCTAGGGGTACAGAATCACTGTGGCCTTTACCCTGATCTGTAGTAGCAAAATTAATCAACCATAACTACTTGGTATGTGGTTAATAGACTTGACTAAACTACATAATATACAAAGTTGAGAAACGCTAAACCGCCGCTGAGTGTACTTACGCCTCTGTTCTCATTACAAGTTTCTGTCTCTTATTCTATTTGCTCTTGTGCGTTTCAATTTGATTGTTGTTCTTCGTTCAGCTTAGTGAATTTAGTTATTTGGTTAAATATGTATAAGTTTAAGTACTCTAAGTCGTTCAGTATTTTTTTTTGTCGAAATACATACATTTAATTTTTAAGCTATTGCATAGCTTCTATCGCGGGCCTTGAGCGTGGAGACCGAATCCAAAAATTCCGTAACGAAAATAACCTGACACCCCACGGACACGG
The DNA here is from genome assembly GCA_933228805.2 of Hipparchia semele. Taxonomy (NCBI): domain Eukaryota; kingdom Metazoa; phylum Arthropoda; class Insecta; order Lepidoptera; family Nymphalidae; genus Hipparchia; species Hipparchia semele. Next base: position 11,697,534 of record OW121714.1, read on the forward strand.
ACTCCTCTCACCGCTAGATGGCGTTGATAAAAAATGCTATGCAATAGCTTTACCGCGGCAGTCCCCGAGTGCCACACGTCTTTTTTTTATTTTGCCGCGTATTTATTCATTATTGCAGTGTAGGCACTGCGATACCGTTCATTGCAGTTTTATTTGCAGGAGAGGATTGGCTCTAGTTATTATTGGCCTTTTATTCTGGCACGCAGTCTTAATCAGTGATCAAATGCGATTAAAGAATGGTTAAAATGTACACATGTACATTTTTGACGATACCTACTTGATGACGTGTGGGGGCCAGTATGCCCGGTACACATTATTCCAATCCACTAATTCCAATCAAAGCAATGAACTGGAAGGAACGGTGTCGTATATATTCTTCCATTAATTAATTCAGTATACTGTACCTAAATTAAACACTATTGACATTAATAAAATTCTTAGTAAACAATCAGTCGTTTCGTCGAAAAATGGTATAATAAATTATAAAGCAATTCATAAAATAAGAAATTATTTATTTCTTAATAAGACTAATAAAGAAAACACATATTAATTATATAGTATTTTTCAGCGCAGCTCAATTTTCCTATATTAGGAGCTTACAAGCGTGGTGGCCTAAGGCCTAAAATTTCTCATTTGAGAGGAGACCCTGGGCCCAAAAGTTAACCGCAATGGTTTGAATGAATTTAATATAGATAATAGTATATTATACTATATCCGCATCACGTTCTGCCTTTTCCACACTTCATTTGGCTACGTTCGATTATACAACAATATTTCGTAGATGGCTACGAGTATTTCGTAGCCAAGTGCGTAGCATCGTACGTAGTAATTTCAAGAGTCACAAGAACAGGCTGCGGTGCTCAGTGGTTTCTATTGACTGAGAGGTCGCCTGTTTTGAGCTAAAGTTGACGACTTATTTTTATGTAGGCTTCGAGCCAGTGCGTAGAAGCTCGAGTTACTTTTTAGAGCCTGCAATTATAGCGGTTAGACGCTCAAACGACTGCAGCTAGCCTAGGTCAGAAGGTCTAGTGTAAGTTGTAAAGTTAACATTAACTGCGGTAAGTTTTAAAGTTAACATTAACTGTAAATCTGACATAGTTCATCGATTCGCAAAGCTGAATTGGAAATGTTGTTGGGGTCCCAAGGAGCGGCAGTGGTGAGCCCGCACCGAAATGCGCAGTGTTGACAGACCCCCACGATTGGCGGCGAAAAACCGAAGACTATGGAAGTCTATGCAAGTATATGCAAGATAGTTAAGTAGTTTAAATAAATAAGCAAGTTCAATAATCGACGTCTGTCGGCTGATAAGAAGAAGAAGAAGAAGAAGGTTGTCATTTGGTTGTTATGGAAAAAATCTGGAAAATATCTTTAACTTGAACACACAATCACAATTGACATTCTTGAAAACTTACACATGCACACAGAAGGTATATTATTGAAATTAAATAATGATTCAGAACTGAAAATAATGTCTCATACGAGGAATATAACATTTTTGTATCACGAACTGCTAATGGTAAAATAATTGCTGAATAATTTCGTGTCTGCTCATGGCTTATATACGAATAGGTATGTAGTCGTATTTCTGAAAAGCAACCGATTTAATTTCTAGATAAGAGTGAAAGTGGTTTAATGATGATAAACTTCGTATGGTGTTGTGGCGTGGCGTCGTGGAAGTTACAGTTATAATGTTTGTTTATTAAAATAATAACCGAACTCTTCGTGAACATATGGAAGGAGTTGAATTTTTGGTAATTTGGAATCTGTTAAAAAGCACAGCATACTACGAAAGTGTCCGTCCGTGCGGAATTAGGATTTTAAAAGAGCCGTGAGGAACCTTTGATTTTCTGGGATAAAAAGTAGACCGTCTCACGATTGTCTCACTCTCTAGATACATAACCTGTTGGTGGGAGACTGGCAAGTTATCACCCTATAGTCAAAGACGCGTCACAATATGATTTAGCATTTGAAATCGATTAGGATATGGGTTTCATTGAATAACTGCCATACCATCTTCCCAGTTAGCCGAGCACCATTTTAAACTACATCGTCCCTTAAAATCAGGTGAGATCGCCGTCAAGAGAAATTTTACTCTCTTGCTACGTCATTGAACAAAACAACATCACTTACCCATATATAATTTTATTAGAGCGATATTCAGGACAATTTAAAACACTTCTTAGGTGTCCATTGTGTAAAGAAGTCAAAGGCAAGTCAAAGATCATGCCAATTTTGTATCGATTAAAATGGTTCTCACAATCCTGCTGACAAACCTGCAAGGTTCTTAACGTAGTTAGAAACAATTGCTTAAAGGATCCGTTGTACATATTGCAGGTAACATGTAGGCCTCTTTAGCATGTTATTTTCTTTTAAAAATAATACCTATCCTACGCGAGACTCTTATACATTCTCAAGAAAATAGTAATTTCACTGCATGAGACAGTATCCACTTGTAAAGAAAACTTATTTCAGAAAAAGGAATCCTCAAGAATTCTTTATCGTTATCCAGCACTTTAAGCGACGTATATAATGTAATGCCTATATAAGCTTACGTCGTGAACGCTTTATCGCTTTGATTATAAGGTTTCGTTCTCAGATTCTAGTGCTCTAGTTTCAATCGTTTGCTGCCGTTGCGTCGGTCTAAAGCTCTTTGCAGTTCGAGTTGGCACGAAATTTTAGTTCTACGCTTCTCATTAGACATTGCTCACAGAGAGGCGAGGTTCAAGACAGGAATGGGGGGCATTGGGCGGGGGACTGTGGGACTATTGTGCTTGAGATGGGCGTTTTGTTTTGCCTTTCTTTATGTGCTATGTGTCAGCGGTTTAATGCAGTGGTTAGAAATGTGCACCTAATGGTAAGAAGGACAAAAATGTGCGTTTGCTTCCGGAAGAATACTGTTATGTAGGAAAGCTTTGTTAACATTTTGTTAAGAATGTGTACGATACCAGTGGAACAGAAGCGGAACGAACCCTTGTCGATCTTTCAATTTCTAACCGTTAAGCTATTGAAGCTTGAAACCAAGGAGTAGCATGAAACAATGGATTTTGTTTTCATAGGTTGCACCAGAGAAGTTGTAAAACAAAATACTTACTACAGCTTTTAAACTCTCATAAAATATCAGATGCAACACAACTCATTAAGTCGACCTGAAACTGAAATATAAAATATTTCTTTTCAACTCCAGACTATTATTATTTATGCATTTGCATCAAATCTGGTAATGGAGAATCTCGCTTGAAGAATATTTAAAATATCAAACGGACGTCTATCGTTTTTCGTTTTACCGTTTTACCTTCATAACGGCGGATAAATATTTAAGTCGGAAATCTTTTAATGCAAACTCACTTCCTCTAAGGGGCGCTTGATTAGCACGGGCTTCGAGCTGGGCAATTTCAGCGCAAATGATAAATTTTCTTTTTGGTACGAAGTTATATAAACATGCCGGCTTCTTTCAAACGTCTTCATTGCAAAATGATGTTATTATTCCTTGCGACAATCACGTAATTTGATCACCAATTAGGTACAAGGGGAAGATGAGTAATTTGAAGCCTATTTTGAAGCCTTATTAGCTCAATGGATCTTTGGATTTCCGACTCGTGAACCGATAGATGTCCAATGCTGGACATAGGTACACTCATAAAGTTACTTGCAAGGTCTACAATATAATGTGTTCCCACAAAACAATACAATACAACAACAATATACATAGATGGATACATTTAGGTGATCCGAGTAAGTCGCTCGAAATCGTCTATCTTACGAGTTCTTTCAACGCTGCATTTTCTGGTGCTAGTTTCCCATTTATAGCTAATTTTTTTAAGCTTAATACGCTATCCATAAACTTAGTATTACATACTGGTTTGCCTTGGATGATTTATGTAAAGACTAAAGACCGAGATTAATTAAAAGCCCACATGCAGATAAGGTAAGATAAGCACTATTTTCAAATTAGAAAAAAGTAACTTACCCTGAAATTATCGTGATATCTTCAAGGTGTTCTACAACTTCAATAACTAAGTAGAATCTGGGATCGTTGAATATGCTAGCCACTGGACCAAAGAGGCTAAATATACAGATACTAGTCGCCCTTAACACAAGACAGCAAAAGAATAAAGATAGTCAACGTTAAATTTGTCAGCATTCCGGAGCAATTATGGGAGGAAAACTGTTGGTTCAGCGAAATTATTAGCCGTTCTCGCCTGATTTATTATAGCAATTACGTCTGTTACGGATATTATTGCTCTTCATGTCAGATAAAAATGTGTGCCACCATATTGGCCAACGTTTAACGTGTCAGCAACTAATTTGCTATGCAAACAGCAGCTGCCCGCGAATTCGTTGGTATGGAGAGGTATGGAATAACTATACAGTTCCCGTGGGAATACTAGCCTAGATCTGGGCTTCTTTTTATCTAATTTAGGTAGCCTAGATCAGTTTTTGCCAGTGAAAGTAGAAATCATTTCACCTGTTTGAAAACCGGATAAACATTTTAAAGATGTGTGTGTGTGGTATTTGACAGTTATCAAATAAGAAGTGTAAATTAAAAATTTTAAATATTCTGACATGTGAATCTATAGGACTATTTATGATATACCAGACAAAATGTTACTCAGTTTTCTGCTGCATCATCAGATCTAAGAATCTAGTTTGTCATCTATTAACACCGCCATGATAATAAGCCGGTATAAACATAAACATTTCCATCATAAGCTGACAATTTAAAATCGATTAAAAACGTGTTGGATGGGCACCAGCGATTTTCATTAAGCCAAGAAACTTTAAGTAGGCGTGGCTGACGTCGATGTAGGCGGCTCTAATGATCGGAGAGCAGCACAGCTCAGATAGGTCCTTATTTATACCGTCATTAAGTTCACTTTGCAATGTAACATCTAACCCAACAACCATTTTCCGAGAGGATGTCAGAGATTGACAGGAAGTTATTAGGAGATCGGGAGGTGCTTTTTTTTGCATTTTGACACTGGACACTTTTTTCTTGTAATTTTTCATAGTAGTAGCAGTAGCAGTAGGCAGATACGAGTAGAAGTGCTGTGAGCCTGTGTACATTTACCTATCTAATTTGAGATTACTCGTTTTAAAACGTAAGGATTTAAGTATACCATACCGATTACCCACGTATGATATTCCGTCATCAGTCTAAACATTAAAATTAATAATAATCATTATGGTCGGTTATTCCACAATCAAACCTTCCATTGAGACAGTCTCGACAAACTATCGGATATTTACATTATTAATGTATGAACTTTGTATCGTTGGTCACGAAACGCGATCCAAAAATATTTTTCGGTCTCTCACAGTGCGGGGTGACTTTGTAAGTTCAAAACATGTAGGTAAGTCCGGTGTTCTCACCTGAGTCTATAAGTGTTTTTTTATTCGCTGACAAGATAGTCCTTGACTGCGATATCATCTGATGATCTACGAGGCACGGGTGCGTATCTATTACCGTCAAGTTCCCTTCCAGGCTGCTATTTTTGGACCGGAGAATTTCTGGCCAGAAAATTTCTAAATTAGTCTACTTGGCCCAATCTTGTATCTACTCGAGCCTAGAACAACTTTTTTTTTTAAAGAATATCAGCCAAGCTGAACTTGACTTATATTTTTTTCTCCCCTCCAAATAACCGAAAAGCTTGTATCAGGATTGGGTAGGACAATAGTGCAACGAGTGGGGCTCGAACCTGTGACCTTTCAGTTTTCAGTCCGCACCTTTATCCGTTGGGCTATTGAGGCTTGTAAAGTTGCTGTACTAGACCAATAAGGGAGCCGAGCTTATGAATGAATGTAGTAGTAAGGTTACTATAATAATATTATAGTTTTTTAGACGAAAATATAAAGTAATGAGTGAACTACTGTAATAGGTACTTAATATAAGTTAATGAGTGAACTTATAAATAGCTATCACGTGACAATTACTTTAAGTGCTCTCGAACATAAGTTCATAAGTTGAAAAGCTATGTAAGTTTCATTAAGTAACTTGTCTGTCTCATTTTTAGAGTTCCGTACCCGAAGAGTAACCAATGGGACCCTATTATTAAGGTTTCGCTGTCAGTCCGTCCGTCCGTCCATCTGTCCGTACGTCCGTCCTTCTGTCTATCAGCGGGCTGTATCTAATGATCCGTAATAGGTAGATAGTTGAAATTTTCACAGAATGTGTATTTCTGTTGCCGCTATAACAACAAATAATAAAAATAAATTAAAAATTTAAGGGGATCCCCTAATAGAAACGTGTTCATTCGGCGTTTTTTTGGTACTGAACATTTGTATGCGAATTCAACTCGACTTTGACCGGTTATTTGACATTGTTAGGTACTAAAGGTGAAGGCTGTTAGAAAAGGTTAGAAGTCATTAGCTGCAAGGTTAAAGTAACATACCTATAGGTGTTAGGTACCACTTTATAGCTGGAGTGATGGAGGGTAGAGGGCTAAGGCCATGCTTAATAAATGCTGAAAGTTTGTGAAGTTATTAAGGGGCTTAAACAATCCCGATTGTTAGGAAAAAACTGAAAAGGATCGACTTATCTGACTGAAAAACCCCCCTGACGCAGTGTTGAGCACTGTGGTGTGGAACTGGGGGAGGTCTCGGGTTCGATTCCCGGAGGCAATTTGGGAATTTATAATTTCTGAATTGTCTCTGGTCTGGTCTGGTGAGAGGCTTTGGCCGTGGTTAGTTACCACCTTACCGTCAAAGACGTGCCGCCAAGTGATTTAGCGTTCCAGCACGATGGCGTGTAGAAACCGATTAGGGGTATGGGTCGAATGTACACCGCCATACCCCTTCCAAGTTAACCCGCTAATATCTTAGACTGCATCACTTACACACACACCCACACACTTCGCCTTTATAATATTAGCGTGATGTATAAGATTGGAGAGAGCAATATTAGACATTTTCAGCATTCCAAAAAGATACCTACTCTCTTTTAATTTATAGTGGACTTTGACTTGTGTTGGCAGTCTAATTTTTATGATGGCTCTAGATTTGCCTTTAGTCTATGGGCGATACAGGTAGTGTAAATACATTCAGGGAATACCGCATTAGGTAAAGTTTAAGGCTTTGTGACTCAGCAGAGCGATTAACTGCTTTGTTTCTGGTTAACACATGAGTCAACCTCTTTTACGGGTTACAATTAAGAAAGTGTATTCAGTAATGGCGGGAAATCCTTTAAAGCTTACCATAAACATATTACCTCTATTACGTACTAGCGGCCCGCTCCGGCTTCGCACGGGTATAATATATAGCCTATGCCATTCACTGTTAATGGATGTTATCTACTATATAAAAATAAGTCGGGTTTTCCTTCCTGACGCTATAACTCCAGAACGCACGAACCGATTTCCACGGTTTTGCATTCGTTGGAAAGGTCTCGGGCTCCGTGAGGTTTATAGCAAAGAAAATTCAGGAAAAATTTCAACAATTTAAGAACGCGGACGAAGTCGCGGTGGTAAAAGCTAGTTATACATATAAACCTTCCTCTTCAATCACTCTATCTATTAAAAAAAACCGCATCGAAATCCGTTGCGTAGTTTTAAAGATTTAAGCATACATAGGGACAGAGAAAGCGACTTTGTTTTATGCTATGTAGTGATATTGAGATCGCGATAGCTGTATCGCGCGATATCTTGCACTTGCATACAATAATGGTAAGATCTTATAGAGCGTGCTCTGACTCAGCCCAGACTCAAGACAGAGGTTGAAACGACACACAAATATGCTTTGACATAAATCTGTCTCGTTTTAACTTTGTCTTGAGTCTGAGCTAGGTGAGAGTGTGTTCGATAGATTTCAGCCTAAGATGTTCACACTGTGAAACACGCTCTTTTTGTTTTTAAGCTATTGCATAGCTTCTATCGCGGGCCAGCGTGGAGACCGAATCCAGAAATTCCCTAACGAAAATAACCTGACACGGGACTCCTCTACGGTGAGCCGCTAGATGGCGCAAAATGCTATGTAATAGCTTTACCGCAGCAGTCCCCGAGTGCCACACGTCTTTTTTTTTTTGGTTAAAAGCCTATTTTAGTATACCTAGCTAATAATGGCTTTGTTTAATTCACCTCTACAAAATGCAGCTAGCTATACCTACGGTTTTACTGAAGCACCCTACAAATCAACTCATTAGAGACAGGTTTAGCGCTCAGCAGAATATTGATAAGCTTTCATATAAAGCTTCAACTTGAGTATACTTGATATACCTAGAGGTAACTTAAACTCCACACATTCAATGTTCCATATTATATACCTTTTTTTATGGGGTTATTCAAGGGGCGGACCAATAAATTCCTGAAAAGCCGGCAACGCATTGGTGGTGCCCTTGGCACCTACTACAAGTGTTCATGGGCGGCGGTAATCACTTAACATCAGGTGACCCATCTGCTCGTTTCCCCGCTATTTATATTTAAAAAAAAACTTGTAAGAATGTCTTATACGGGATCTTGTAATTGACAGTTTTTTTTAATAAAAGAGTATTATGGCCTTTGGTTTTGGCGCGCAGTCTAGGATAAGAATATTAGTCAACTGGCTTTGGCTTCATAGGGTGTTGTCCTTGTCGCGAGTGACAGGTTCGACGCTCTACGAAAACGGTTGGCTGATTATCTCTTTCTGGGAATACATGATATTAACTTGCGGGTACTGATGACAACGAATCTACGCGAATTTGTGCTATAAATAATAACTACATGGTAGAATGTAACTACATAGTAGGTACGTAGTAGTAGTCTACATAGTAGAAATCTTTATAGACAGTGTTGCAAAGGTATATCTTTCTAATGAGCAGTTTTAAAACTCTTATCTCCACTCTTGGCACAACCGGGTTCGCTAAAAACAGCATATAAGTTGCATCACTATCACTGGGTATGTCATATTAAAAACCAGCCCAACCAAAGTAAACAGCAAAGTTTATATGTTTGTGTATGTTCATCTCAAAAACCTTTGTCTGGTGGGAAGCTTTAGCCGTGGCTAGTTACAACCGTACCGTCAAAGACGTGCCGCCAAGCGATTAAGCGTTCCAGCACGATGGCGTGTTGATTAGGGGGTATTGGTTGAATCTACACTGCCATACCCGTTCCAGGTTAGCCCGCTACTATCTTAGACTGCATCGTCACTTACCATCAGATGAGATCGCAGTCAAGGACAATCTTGTCAACGAATAAAAGAAAACTACTGCAGAGATTCTCGTCTAGTTTCCTCCGATGGAATTGGATAGCCTGCGATAGGTAGATGTGAGATTCTGCGTGAAGGTTTAGATGCACATATGTACCTATATGTTACAGTCAAAAGTCACTTACCTCCTTATTCAAAAACAATCTTTTTACAAAACAAACAAAATTTTAACAATCAACAAATAAAATTTCAGCCACTCCACATCTTTTCTCTAATGAGTAGTTAAGGCATATTTTGCTCTGCTGTAATTATAACTTACCAAACAACTAAGTAAGTACTTGCACGTAGCTTATGTTTACGACCCTGTACCTATAAACTTGATTGCGCTCGTAAATTTTGAAATTAAATTAAGATGATTAGAAAGCTTGAGCGAAGCGCATTTTATGTAAAAAAATCCATTTCAGTTTTCTTTCACAAGATTTTTTTTAAAGATTGTATCTAGGAAAAGTACTTACAGTAGGTATCCACTACATAACTATGGTCAAGGAGACAACTGAACTAGGATGTAGGAGTTGGTATCCCTGCGTGATCAACTTGGTAATTAATATATCTGTAGGAACATGAAGACCACCCTGGTGGGCGCTGGGGTCTTAGGGTTCGATTCCCGGCCGAGACAATTTATAATTTTTGAATTGTTTCTGGTCTGGTCTGGTGGGAGGCTTTGGCCGTGGCTAGTTACCACCCTACCATCAAAGACGTGCCGCCAAGCAATTTAGCGTTCCGGCACGATGGTGAGTAGAAACCGATTAGAGTATGGGTTGAATGTACATTGCTATATCCATTCCAAGTTAGACTGCATCGTCACTTACCATCAGGTGAGATCACAGTCAAGAAATAAAAAAAAAGCTACCAACATATATCTTTGGGTCGATATGCTGAAGTGGCAAAGGGCGGGGCCCATAGCTCAAAGACCCGATAGAAGTTGCAATTTCAATGTCCTCGGATGGTTACCATGCGGGGATAGCTGACGCGGACGAAGTCGCGGGCATCAGCTAGTATTTATATAAATATATAAAACGTGAAAGTGACTGACTGACTGATTTTTCAATGCACAGCTCAAACTTTCACTTAAACAAAGCACTGGACGGATCAGGCTGAAATTTGGCATACAGACAGCTTCGTTTCCTGGGAATCTTTTCCGCAAGTAGGCGTCGATTCGCCCGTTTTGCGTATACAGACAGCTATTAGGACGTAGGCATCCGCTAAGAAAGGATTTTTGAAAATTCAACCCCTTGGGGGTTACAAGCCGCGGGCAAAAGCTAGTGTTCAATAAAATAGAATCAGGTCAAGAAAATTAAAATGTGCGTAATTCCAGACTTCTCGACAATCGACACAATGTACTTCGTCCCAGCCCGCCCCAGTCGTCTAGACAGGCGCCGGAAACGCTATTAGATGGCATCAGATGCCATCCGACGCGGTGACGTAATGCCGGATTGTCCTTCGGGCTTCAATAAAGAACTTTCGAGTGCCCCATTGATAAACTTGTTTTTCCAGTGACCTTTTTAACTGTGCCATTTATTCTATCCATGAATCTACTCAAAAGTCCTCCATAACTGACCAAGGTACAGCTGTACCTAAAACAATGACCTACATAAAAAAAACTAGACGATGTCAGTGATTTTCGGCGTGGAGTAGCGATCCCGCACCGGCAAGCGCAGTGTTGGCAGACCCCCCACTAGGTGGACCGACGACATCAAACGTGTCGCAGGGAGCCGCTGGATTCAGACGGCCCAAGAGCGAGGCCTGTGGAGGTCCATGCAAGAGACCCATGTCCAGCAGTGGACGTCTATCGGTTGATAAAGAAAAAGAAGAAGATAATAGGCAAAGGTGACTGACTGACTAGTTGACTGACTGGTTGACTAACTGAGTGATCTATTAACGCACAGCTCAAATCACTGGCCGAATCGGGCTGAAATTTGGAATAGGTACAGCTATTATGACGTAGGTCTCCGTTAAGAAAGAATTTTTGAAAATTAAACCCCTGAGAGGGTAGAATAGGGGTTTGAAAAATCGAACTTAACGTGAGCGAAGCCGCGGGCAAAAGCTAGTTAATGTATAAAGGGCCTATATCCAAAGCTTAATTTAGTTAAATAGAGACTTATGTAGGTATGAAGATATTCTAAGGAAACTTGTCTAGACAGCAGACAGCGCATAGCCTTGACGAGGCTTCATTCCCCTTTCGTATAATTTTATATGTACGAGTATACCACGCTACACTGTACATAGTATAGACGAAAGCTTGCAATATACTCAAGCGAGGTCTAGGGACGTATTCAAAAGATATGACCGCATGACGCGCTTTAAGAAATCCCGTATACGTCTGGTTTTGATGAAAAAAGTCAGCTTCAAGATTTATAATTTAGTTATGAGTAGGAAAGTGTTACGCGTGTTTTTTTATCATTGACTGATTTCATTGATTAATTTTTGTCTGATGTTTTAGTTTAAGTTGTCGTGCCTACAGAATCCTTACTAATAATATAAATGTGTGAGTATGTTTGTTTATTGGTTTGTCCTTCAATCACGCCACAACAAAGCAACGGATCGATGCGATTTTTTGCATTGGTATAGTTGAGGACTGGAATAGCACAAAGGTTACTTTTTATTCCGGGAAATAAGAGAGTTCCCGCTGGAGTAAAAACCTTAATCCACGCGAACGAAGTCGCGGCACTCATCTAGTGTAAAATAAACCTTAACCGATCGAAAACTTGATATTTTGCCAGATTTTCAATACAAAATCTGCCACAATATCTTTACGCATTGGTGATCTTAATCTGTCAAACAAATACCTACGATTTTCTTCCACGTTCGCACGACTGCACTTTAATAGAAATGGGTTCAACGAAAGATGTATGTTTGTTGGTTTGTTGACCTAAAGTCACGCAGAAACGGATCAACGTGATTTTATAATATAAGAGTATAGTTAAAAATGTACTCGTCAATAGGACTTTTTGACCTAGAAAAGAAAGGGATTTTATAAAAACTGTTAGTTTCAATCATAATTTGGAAATTCCAATAATTTCAGACCCATAAACTTTAATACCACTTAGGAATATTAACCCATAATGCACCAGATAAAATCTTGATAATACAAAATAACAGACGTTAAAAAGGAGCACGGGGACAATAAAAACCTCATTATAGACCTCCAATAAGTAATGAAGATCATTATCATACCGCTAGCCACTACTACCCTTGAGTGCAACGAAGGTTGCACCGGTGCAATGACATCGGTTACCCGCCTAAATTCGGAGCGGGTGTTAAATAAACGGCGTGTAGTGGACGGGCGGGGCTTTTTAGTGCGGCTGGGTTATAACTGGGTGGTAGTAAAGCAACAGGTGTTATATGCGCGTTACGTAAGGCAGCGGCGCGCGCACGCCATTCAGGCTAGTAGTACGGCATATCGATTAGGCGTACGACCGCCGTCCGCCGCCCATCGATTCCGCCCGAGCGTCTTTTTAACCGTCTTGCTTTTCTCTTGTATTTTTAATCTAGACGCCTTGTTAGGCCGTCCCCGGATTTTATGTACAATTGGCTGTTAAACGGCTTTATTCGCTTGGCGACTTTTGTTTTGCTAGTTGTTTATGGGTAGTAAAAGTCCGATAGTTTTTAACGATTAAAGTAATCGCTGTTATTTCCCCCCTATCTTAATTGTACGTAGTAAGTATTCTGTGTATATGCCTACAAAATTACAGAGGTTTTTCCTGAACCAATGATCGCTGCGACTGTACAGTGTACTTATACATCGACAAACCGTCGTCAGTCGCAATAGCAGCGAATGCTTACACCTGCTTGTCGATTGCGGAAAACTGCATTAGTTGTTACAGTATCAATAATTGTGATGATTGGCTTACCTAAGTTAAAACATTTTTAAGCTATTGCATAGCTTCTATCGCGGGCCTTGAGGGTGGAGACCGAATCCAGAAATTCCGTAACGAAAATAACCTGACACGGGACTCCTCTCACCGCTAGATGGCGTTGATAAAAAATGCTATGCAATAGCTTTACCGCGGCAGTCCCCGAGTGCCACATGTCTTTTTTTATATAATTTGTATAGTGAGCAAACGAGCAGGTGGATCACCTGTCATTTGTAGCACAAGAGAAACCACCAATACCTTGCCGGCTATTCAGGAATTTGTTGGTCTTTTCTCAGTCGTTACTCTCTTGCCAGAGTGATCGTGTTCGTCATTAAGGTGTTGGCATACAACTAAAAATTGTTTACGTGACGCAACAACTTAGGATTTTTAAACAACACGTCACAACCAACGTGTCAGCCAACGTGAGTATGTCAGTATCACTGTTGACCGTTGGATCAATGAAAACCTGTCTGTAAGGTTAAGATCTATAGAGCGCGCAAAAATGACGATCTCAGCTTGGACTTGAGATACATTAAAACGAAACAAATAATTCCTGAAATAATTCTATCTCCTTTTAACTCTGTCTTGAGTCTGACTAGAGTGAGTCTTATATCTATAGCTCGGACTCAAGATAAGAGTTACAACGAGACACAAATATGCTGCAACATAAATCTGTCTCGTTTTAACTCTGTCTTGAGTCTGAGCAGAGTGAGAGTCCAGTCTACAGATTTCAGTCTGAGTACCTATCTAGGTTGACATTCGAAAAGAGGCAGTAAATATGGCGAAAGGACAAAAATGCAGTATTCAATAAAAATCACGAGGTATTACTATCTCTCATCACCCTTTTCACTAACCCCATACCCATTGTCTTATGTCCTACGTGGATCACATCTAGATATTAATTGCCACCAACCAATAGAAAACGACATCTATCCATTGGGAATAGAATAGATATTCGAATAACACAGCGTTCGTCTAGAAATGCGCTAGGCGTTACAGGAACTCGGGCAGAGAGAGCTCGTGTATGTAATTGCTTCGCATACGGAAATGGGTGAAAAGTCACGTTTGATGGCCCCGACGTATAATCGTATTTTTTCAGTTACACCGGTTTCGTTCGATGCGGCAGTAGAGTAGGCTTGGGGGAAATAAAAGTTGACGTTTGTTGCCTCCAATTTTTCAGTTACAACGTTTTTACTCAGCACTCGCCAAGTGGATTCGGGGCCAAAGAGTCATTAATCAGTATAGGTATTTTGGGACCTTTCTTAGTTTCCATTTTTCATGAATTTCGTGTTTCTTATACCTATGTTCCTTGGGGAAAGTTGTTCAGTTTCATGAGCACTTTCACCTCCTTCAGTATTATTTCGGAGTTTCAATACACGTTGTATAATATGGCCTATAACTCTTCTCTGAAAGCAGAGATCTGCTTTCATAATGTGATCTATTGAGCGTGCTCAGACTCAAGGATGAGGTTAAAACGAGATACAAATATGATCTGACATAAATCTGTCTCGTTTTAACTCTGTCTTTAGTCTGAGTTGAGTGAGTGTGGTCTATAGATTTCAGCCTCAGAGAAGAGCATCTGCGCTCACTACTTTGATGGGTTGCTGATAATGACGATGACTTTCCTTATATTTACGGTTCAGATAAGCCGTTTTACTTCGATGCGCCAGTGGAGTAGACTGGGGAAAAATGAAAAGAATCAACTGTACCTACGATATGAATCATGAGTCTGCATTTATACTTTGTTTCGCATTGTTCGAAACTGTGGCATCATAATTGTTGTGAACTCTTTTGTCCTAGATTGTTTTGCGCAATTTATTCGTATATTTATTGTTCTTGGGTAAAGTAGAATTGATGTCGGTTTTCTAAATATTTTTTTTATGATAAGATGATCTTATGCAGATTGAAAGGCTATGCGATGATATACTTTTTGTAAAAAAATTTACAATACTTATTAGGTTATTTAAAGTTGTAAGTCATAAGTATATGCGAAAAATATTCTCTGCCAATTTTGAGGTGCCCTACCGCAATTATGCACTATTGATATTACATCGATGTATTAAGTACACTGGCATGAAATTATAATATGTCACTACGATGGAAAATATTCATACTTTAAATAATAATGTCCATCCATCCATTTCTATCCATTTTAATTTCCATCCATCCCTTTTCCGGCATTTTCACAGATTTTATTCATTTATTTATTTGTCCCATATTGATTCAGAGGACAAAATCCCAATTCTCTAGTGTAACACTTGTAGTATAAACTTTTATTTTGTGCGTTAACGTAACCTTCAAAGTTACACTGGGTTACTGTGTGCCCAGTATAACTTTTTTAGTATGAAGAGTGTAACTCAATTAGTATAGACGGAAAAGGGATGGAAAAATTTTCCGTCCGTTGTTGTTGTTGTTGTTTTAGCTTTCTGGCTTTAGCTAGTGCCAGTTCAGCACAATGCACTTCGCCGATGTCACATTCTCCGTCCGTTTAGCGTCCAATACTAAATGAAAGAACATTTCACGCACTTCGCATAAACTTTAAAAGAGGGCTATTGATCTTGACTGTCATCAGCGAATGAAAATAAGCTTATTTATTTTCATTCGCTGTCTGTCATATACTATTCTGGTGAATATCCGCCAGAAAAAAATCGGCCTATGCTGATAAGACTTTTAATACAAATTTCTATCCTTTTTATTGCTGGATATTTTCAGTTTCACGAAGAATGGGACCAACTGTATCTACGGATATGAAACATAAATCTGCTTACTTTGTATTGCATTGTTCGAAATTTTTACTTCATTTTTTTCAAATTTTCGTGGCTTTTAGATTTATTTGTATGAATTTTGTGGTAGCCGACAAAATTTTTATCGACAGACAGGCGTCAAATTTCGCCAAAATTTGGCACGGGAACAAAGTTTCCCGAGGTATTTTCAAAAACCTAACTCAACGCAGACGAAGTTGAAGACAAAGACGAAGTAGGTAAACATAAAATTAAATATTGAGCATACATTGAGATACTCTAAATACATTTTCGCTGTTCTTTCTCAGCTAAGTAAGTAGGTTTATTAAGTTAATAGCGTTTTCCTGTGCCTTTCCCACATAGTCTGTTTAAAAATATCGTGCAAATCTTTTGTTTTAGCTTATATTATTCTCCAGTTTCCAATATACCCATGCGAAAATTAACAGCGTCTTGGTTACTATAAGGGCGAACTAAACACTTTCCCTTATATAATTTTAGTAGGGATTATTTTGTATAAAAGCAAGTAGGTATAATCATGCTTTTAGTGTAAACCATCAATTAAACCTCCTAAGCTCTCAAAGACAATGTCGGCTCACAGATTTGCTAAGCCGTTTTAGCTGGAGCCGTTTTTGTCTATCTAACTATAGACCAGTTTAGGTCACCTATTTCCAGATAAAATACGACTAACCCATTTTCTCGCTTCATTTGTGGGTTCAGAAATAGAGTATAACATTAGCCCTGCCATCATCAACTAGCATTTATTTTACAGATCAAAATCAAAATCAAAATCAAAATTTATTTATTTCATGTAGGCCAACTTGTAGCTCTTATGAAACGTCAAAAATCTACCACCGGTTCGGAATGCAGATTCTGCTGAGAAGAGCCGGCAAGAAACTCAGCAGTTGCTCTTTTCAAAAAAAAATTTTTTTACAATTGTTAAAAAGAACTAGGCTATGCACACAATGTTTCCACACAGAAGTTTCAAAAATGTACGCCTACCGCAACCAAAGATATGTTAACATGGGTAGACACAAAGCAGACCCATTCCCGTTGGCGGCACCCGTTCACGAGCATGACGCATGATCCAGCCATTGCCTCGCTCAACCATATTTGAGGGAACGTAACAACCCGCACCACACGACACCACCACAGAAATGTTTAAGTTAGCATGACATACTTAGGCTACCCATGTTAAGGCATCGAATTAAATATTAATATTAAGATACTCATTTTAAGACATAACTGAGACACAAATAAAGTGGAAACACTGTAGAACAGAATACAATAGAATCATGTTACACAGGATAGTTATTACTGTCTCATGAATGGAGCGAATTATATTCACGCTTTTTTTTTATCATTATATAGTCTTCAATTATTGTATAATATGTTTTTCCATGAGAGCAGATTTAATAGATTTCTTAAATGTATATATATTATTTCTCAGATGTATATCTATCTGTGGACTGAATTGCTATTTTTGTTTTCGAGCTTCAATTTGTGGATTTTGGTTTTTAATTTTGGCCGTTCATGCGATCGGTGAATTATATTAGTGAATCGTAATCATTTGTTAATCATTACAATTTATTATCTAATTCTAATATTCTAGAAGAGCTTTGATCGGGTGGGACGCTTTGGCCGTGGCTAGTTACCACCCTACCGTCAAAGTCGTGCCGCCAAGCGATTCAGCGTTCCGGCACGATAGCGTGTACAAACCGAGTAGGGGTATGGGTTGAATCTACACTGCCATACTCCTTCCAAGTTAGCCCGCTACCATCTTAGACTGCATCGTCACTTACCATCAGGTGAGATCGCACCTATCACCAGACTCTTCAGTTTATTAAACATGCTGATGGCCTCAAAATCTTTTCAATCAAACGATTCTCACATAGTCCAGAGTACGCAAGTAGATCATCGTGGACGATAGATAAAAGCGCTCGAGACCGTCCAGTCACCTTTGCGGCATTCGGGATCTTGCAGCTGCAGTACAGTGACCTCGTGCGTACGGGAGGGAACTGGGTCAGGGACCCCCGCCCGCTGCCCCCCCCCTCCCCCTCCCCTCCCCTCCCGCCCCGCAAGCCCGACGTAATCGACCGCCGAATTCTACGCTTTCCCACAGATATACGATCTTAACGGGAAAAAATCTGTTTTGTTTTTGTCTGGTGGTGCCTTGGGCGGTAGCCCTTAATCCCCCCCACCTTCAAAGACGAAACTGTGGGATTGTCTAAAAACTGGCCAAGTGAGAGTAGGACTCGCACTCGAAGGGTTCCGTATTATTCCGTATTATTCCGTAGGGGATTGTTAAGGTCGAGCAAAAAATCGTCGAAAAATCACGTTTCTTGTATGGGGGCCCCTTCATTTTTTCTTTATTTTATTTTTATTATTTTTTATTATAGCGGCAATAGAAATACACATTCTGTTTAAATTTCAAGTATCTACCTATTACGATTCTTGAGATACAGCCCACTGATGGACGGAATGACAGCGGAGGCTTAGTAATAGGGCATATTTGGGTATGGAACCCTAATTACAAGCCTTAATAGCCGACAGCAACGGTTAAAGGTTGAAAACTGAAAGGTTGCAGGTTCGAATTCCAAGCGTTGCACTATGGTCGTGTCCACTCCTTACACAAGCTTTACGCTTATTTGGAAGGGAGAGGAGATTGTACATCAAGTTCAGCTTGGTTGATGTTCTTGGTTGATGAAACTTCGGTAATTACATACACACGTTAATAAACTTTCCTTCTACGTGCTAATATACTCGTATTATGAATAGAGAATAAAATAGAGAAGTTTTGTTATTTTGGTTGAAAAACTATGTAGCTACAATCAAAATAGTCACTTTACAAACTTTCCCGCCCTAGACATCTTGCGATAAAAGATGAAAATATTATATAGGTCTTAAATTATAGTCTTGTAATCTACTGTATACTACCTATCCCAGCAGATGAACTATCACGCAGAAGCGAGATAAATGAATCTAAAATAATGAAGTATGTAGTCGACCTGTGCATTTCGCCGCAATTAAAAAATTAATGAACTACGTATATTACAATTGTTGAATAAAACTTTTAACCTGTGGTATTTTTAATTTTGCATTCAGACAAGTAAAACTGAAATAAAATTCGCCAGCGTTTTCCATATGCCGCGTGCAGCGTCAGTTTTTGTTTGGATGCTGTTTTTAATGGCACGCTTTGTTTTCTAGCATGTCCTGTTTTCATTTTTTTTGTTTTGCCTAAAAAATTGCCTCTAGCTCTGTCCTCTAAATTATTTCTGATTAAAATTCTGATTTATACTGTCCAGTGAAAATCTATCTATCTGTGTACACAAATAAAGTAAAATTATATCTCTGTCTATTTCAATCTTCCTTCAAGGACGTGTAACCAAGCAATTCAGTGTTCCGATAGGATGGCATATATCATAGAAATCGATTAAGAGTATGGGTTTAATTTACCCAAGTTAACCCGCTAGTATTTTAGACAGCATCGCCATTTATCCGCGACTTCGTCCGCGTGGCATTAGGTGTTTAAAGATTTCGCGTTCCTAGTTTTTTTGTATAATCATATCCATCAAAGAATCGAAAGCCTTAATACTAAGTTTCATAGATATAACTTGAAAAAATGATAGACTTGACACACAAATTCATCCCCTATGTAACGTCTTTGGGAGTAGATATTTTAGACTACAAAACACGTACTTGTTTATTTTTAATCAAGAGCCAAAATTACAGTCAAGGGCTCTCTTATCGTCAAACAAAAAAAGGTGTTAGTTATTTTCGTTGTTTATTCAAGTATGAATTAATTATATTAATTGTATGTTAACCATATCAATTCTGTATGTAAATTAAAATCTAATTCATGCTTGTAATGGTCCGGAGGAAGGTGACGACACTCCTAACACAAGTTCACTTAGTACGAGTGTCTAAGACTCTAAGCACTCCTTTGTACTAAAATATAAATAGAATTTATTGAATTTATTGTAGTTTTTAAGGAGTTTTGTAACAAGATTTTTGAAATGAATAAATAAATCTTATAATAAAAAATAAATCTTATAATTTGTTTAGGAAAATGGGCGCGCGGCGCCGGACTTGACGGCGTCGCCGGGCCGCGCACCGCCCGGCCCGGCGCAGCCGGCGCGCGCCAACCACGCGCCGCCCTGCGTGCTGCAGCCAGACTTCCGGAAGGTACTTTTCTTCTTGCTCTTATTTAACAAGCGATAGATGTCTACTGCTGGACAAAAGTCTTTTGCATGGACTCGGTCTTGCGCCGGAAGGTAGACTACTTGCTAATCTGTTTGAATGCTCCGAACACTTTGTGTTCGATCTCTGATTTTATGGAGTTATGTGTGTTTAAAGCTGGTTTAAAGCAGTTATAAAAAAACTCGCTTTACTATGAACTCGCTTTACATCTTGAAGGAAACTAGGTGCCTGAGAGTTCTCTATACCCAAAAGCCACTTCGCACGTGGCATGGCGGACTATGGCCTAAAACCTTTTTTCATTCGAGAGGAGTTCTGTGCCCAGTTGTGATCTGGTGATAGGTTGAGAAGAACAAATCCCGGAAAATGTTTACTTACAACAATTTTTTTTAAATTATAATTATAAATATTTATAAAATACTTTAGTCGTCGTAGGGTCTTATCAGCAAAATTATTGTGAATATCATCCTCACAATGAAGTTTCAAGAATGCATAGCTACATACATGTTAAGACGGGCAGACAGAAAGTAGACCCGTTCCCGTTGGTGGTATCCGTTCACGAGCATGACGCATGATAACGCAATTTACACTTGTTATCCAGCAATTATTATACGATTACGTTTATAGGTATCGGGTGTCAGCAATGAAATATTCAGGCAAATTGAAATGGTGGAGAACGACCACGATGCCACCACAGCCGCGGCGCTCGAGGTAACTGTAATCAACTATTTACCTATATGAATTACAAAATAATAGGTATATTCGTGTAAAAACCATTAAACATTTTAATTCTTTAATTTATTATGCCTACATATTTTATATGAATTACAGAATATCCGTTTAACATTAACGGTTTTACCACAAATAATGCAAACAAGTTGAACTGCAGAATAAACAGTCAGGCTTAAATACCTAGTTTGAAAAAAACTAATTTTTTTGACCTAAGTTATTTTGTGGTTTTATATAAAGCTTACAAAGTTCCTTCGTGCCCAATATTAGATAGGGTGTTTAAATTCTGGATAGTTTTTTGTTTATGTCATAGGTACATACGATTTTTACTACGATCCGGTTCTTGGTGCGGGAAAACCTGTGAAAAAAATTAAACTTACCCGCGTACGTCATTAATTCTGGAGTATGGGGAGTATGCCCATTTATTAGCAAAACTTTAATATATATTTCTCTAATCCGATAGCACACAAAATGGCGGAACCAAATTCTGTTTGGATCTCTCTGTGACAAGCCTTTGCACAAAGTTTGGGCAATTACTTTGCTATAAATACAAAACTTGCTTGTTGCTCTTTACTCTTCTTGTTGAGTTTTTTCTATCGTTTTGCAAAGTCTCCCAAGTTTCAGCGCCTGTTAGGATTCCCATCGGAACAAGTTAGTGTTAAGAATTTCCTAACATTGTCGACTCTTCGTACTTTTTCATTTGTACGATTTTATTTGGATTCCTTTATATGATATAAAGGAATCCAAATAAAATCGTAAATCTTTTTTTAAATCTATACATTTTCTAAGCAAGTAATAAAATTGAAGTGTCTGTTTGTAATATCAAAATAACAACTTATTACTAAATGCATATGACAGTAAATACGGTTCTTAAACAAAAAAGCATTTTTTTTAATTTTTGTCTGTCTCTAAGGTCTATCTATGATAACTGTTTGTTTGTTCCGGCTAATCTCGGGAATGGCAGGACAATCACTTTAAACGTATTTTTTTAATTTACAGCAATTTTTTTATGTGTATTCATTACAACTTACTATAAATTTCATTACTGGTAGTCATATGAATACTATAAGTAATTTACAGTAAAGTTTGCTGAACTTGTTAATATGATTTACAGGCGGTGGAGCGACGCGGTGAAATGATAGTAAGAATTCTGGAACTCAGACAAGTTGGCAGAAATAATATAGAAGCCGCCAAGAAATTCTTTGCTTTACAGGTCTGTATTTTACTCGTATTTTACATTGAGTAGTATTTTACCTTCCCTTTGTTGTATAGGTCTTGCATTTCACGAGGGCGCGTGAGCTTTACTTGTGGCTACGTCGTGTGCATGCACAATGCATAAGTATGCGTTACATAAGGCGCCTAGGTGGGAGCGGTCAGGCGCGAGCAAGCTCTCGCTCACACTTATACAGATACGACACACACATAACCATGAGCCACGCGCCCTCGTGAATTGAAAGAACAAGAAAGAAAGAAAGAAAAAGGAAATTGAAATATATATATAGCATATTTCGGAGCCAGTTTATTCTAAACTGCCGAAACTGCGAAAAAGATTTGACTGTACAGGTACAGTCGCGGTCAGATAATGTTTATCAGTTTTCAAAGTAGATTCTATATCACATTGCGTGCAGTAACATACTAGATAGAATATCGCCATAGAATATCGAAAGCATATCGACTGTCAGGCATAGACGTGTGCATGTAATTATGAATCTTAAGGTGGTAAACATTTTCTGTCCGCTACCGTACAGTCAAATCTTTTTAGGAGTTTCGGCAAACCCAAAAAAAGGCTTTTTTTGGGTTTTGGGAGCCAAATTAAATAAAACTGATTTTGATATCGTTATACGCTATAGTTTCGCTATACGTTATAGTTCAAGAGGCTGTAGCCTCTAGGTCACATCACCCTCGAGTCTGTACTGTATTTTCTCCACCGTTGTATGAATCAAGTACACTCATGCCCTCATTGATCCCCACGGAGCGTTTATCTTCCTTTTTGTAATACGCACGGATATTGAGAAAAATCCCTCACCATTCTCCGTTGCTGGGGGGAATAAAATCCATCTGTGTAAGTGAGTCCCATTTGATACAATTGCTCTAGGGTGCTTTAGCGTTTTACTGTTGCACAAAAATGCAATGATCGTTTAAGAAGTTAACTTTTTTCACAAGTAGGTAATTTGGCTCAAATTAAATGGAAAGAGAATTCACCTACTTTGGAATATTAAAATGAATTTTGTGGCACGACTATGCTGGCATTTTTTTTAAGATAGCCATTGACTGCGACCTCACCTGATGGTAAGTGACGATGCAGTCTAAGATGGTAGCGGACTAACTTGGAAGGGGCACGGCAGTGTAAATTCAACCCATCCCCCTAATTTGTTTATACACGCCATCGTGCCGAAACGCTTAATTGCTTGACGGCAAGTCTTTGCCGGTAGGGTGGTAATTAGCCATGACCAAAGCCTCCCACCAGACCAGACTAGAGTCAATTCAGAAATTATAAGTTACAAATTGCCTCCGCCGGGAATTGAACCCGAGACCTCCCATATTATAAGACAGCGCTCACCACTCCGCCAGCGAGGTCGTTAAATGGCATGCTGTGATCAAGGTCTCGAGTTTGATTTTCAGCTGCATTGGATTAGGAATTTATAATTTTTGAATTGGTTAAGGTTTGGGCCGTTACATCACGCAAGGAAACTCCGAATTTTGTCCTTCGCCTACGGCGTGACCCTGAGCTAACTTATGAGACCCGTAGATAGTTAGCGACCAATTTTCCGATCAATAAGCCGTCGTCACTTAGTTACCATTAAATGAGGTTCGAGTCGCAGATTAAAAGAAGCTACAAAGTTAAAATAATTCGAGAAATTCCAATAATACCCTATTTGATAAGGCATCATTACGGCGTTGAAAATCTTACGCCTCTGCGAGAAACCTTTCAAGGTAAAAAGCGTCTTTAAGTCAATAAAGTCTCCCCACATCATGACTCACGGGGTCTTTGAAATGAAATTTATTCATCAGCATTTGCAACTTCTAAATTACCATTTGGGTAATTCTATTATACGCCAACTGAATTCAGAACAGTTAGACTCATTTTTTTTAAATCAATCTTCACTTACTCTATTGTCCTCTTTTAATAATAACTTCTCACGAAGTTACGGGCGCTTTACTTGTGGTTACGTCGTGTACATGCACATTGCGTAAGTGTGTGTGCCGGTCACAAGCCTAGGTGAAGCTCTCGCTCTCATTTATATAGTTACGACACACACACAAACATGAGCCGCGTACCCTCGTGAATTGAAAGAACTATCTATATATATAGTATTTTTACCTTTTACTGCGATTGATTCTTATAAGTATCACGTCAGGTTGCCTGTATGAGAAATAGAACTATCTGACATAACTTTCCCATCATATTGTCACAAGGTCGACATCCCACGGAGTTGCATAAAACACTTTACTTCCTCGTTCCCAATATGTTCGTTGGAATGTCCTACCCAATTCTTTTCCTACCTTTTAACGTTCAATGTTACAAAAGGATTGCTCATAATAATTCTATGTGAATCTTTTCATCAAAATTAATTCTGTAATTTTCAAAAAAAAAACGAAGTTCTCGAATTTCGATTTCGAGTTGCTACTAGGTATATTACCTACTTATTGCATTGTGATATTGAGTACATTTAAGTATACTTTCAATTCACGAGGGTACGCGGCTCATGGTTGTGTGTGTGTGTGTAATAAGTGGGAGCGAGAGCTTGCTCGCGCCTGACCGCTTCCACCTAGGCTCCTGACAGGCACACATGCTCGGTTACGTCGTGTACATGCATTGCGCAACTTCGTGAGAGAAACGTACTATTTAATTTCTCCTGAAATTACTTACTTGTTTAAAAAAAAAACAGGTAATTTTCCTTGCTCCATTGACCCGAATACTGCTCGTAACCTAACAGAACGATGAAAGAGCTCACTCCAGACAACCCTATTGTTCCTGGCCTAGAAAGCGCCGGCGGGAATGTGAACGCAATCTAGACTAGCATTGTTGGGATGTGCACTTCCCAGTTCTCGTCCCCAACTATGCATTGTGGAAGTCCTGCCGTATTTCAGTGGTCGATTCGTGCAATGCGTCTGCATTATCTGCATTGCTGATCAAAAAAATTATCGCAATGAATATAACATTTTCTGATGTTGTACTTTAAAGGTGCTTTATACCGTAATACCATTAAATCTGCCTGATTCTTCTGGTGATTAGCAAGTTCGATTGCGAGTGACGAAGTCCCAGGTTCGATTCCCCGGTCAGGCCAAAAAATGTGTTGGGTTTGTCTGTCAAGAAATTCACAATATTAGCCCACAGTTAAGAAATTGGCGATGAGTTACCCCTGTGCCTCGAAGAGTACGTAAAGCTGTCGGTCCTGCGCCTAATCTCTCTCTGGTCGTGTCGGATTTCCATCCAATCGGACTAGAAGAGTGCGAGGGAATAGAGAGTGCACCTGTGTTTGTAAAACACTTGTGCACTATAATATCTGCCGCACAGATGGCTAATCTTTGTGGAGATTGACCGCCGTGGCCGGATTCGGTCGGGAGGACATTATTTTTATTTTTTTACCAACAAGTCCTTACTCTTATAGTTTTTATCGTAAGTATATCTGTGTCCGTTACATAATCAGTAAGTAATACTATGTTTATGTTCCGTTACCACTGACGGCCGTATTATAGAATTCCTCACTTATGTTTTAAATGCGGAAATTGTTTGTCTATTGGTTAATCCATATATACACCAGTAGGGCTAACATGCGCGCCACGAGAAAATTTTGTCTACACGTTTTCTCGTAATCTATATGAGAATCTCTACAGAGATTCACGAGTAAAATGTAGACAAAACTTTTTCGTGGCGCGCAGGTTAGCCCTACAGGTGACATAAGCTATTTTTATTCCGAAAAAACGGAAATTTCCCGCGAGATTTCTGAAAGCCTAATCGACGTGGATGAAGTCGCGGGCAAAGGCTAGTATAGAAATAAAGAAGCGACATTTATTGTGTCCCGCCATTTTTACGGTATCCGTGCGCTAACTATAGCACTCATGTGCTATAATTGGCTTAGAATTAATTAATTACTAGGAATTACACACCACATACAAAACGAGTGTGAGCATGCCGGTGCTCCGATATTAGTAATAGTAATTATATCAATGAAAGGCTTAGTAATAGTACTTATAGGTAAGTAGTTACATATAAGTGTATGTTGTAACAACATGTCGTTTGTGCGCGATTCAAAATTATGAATTACTAGACGACGCTCGTAACTTCGTACGCGTGGATTAAGTTTTTTGGATTCCCGCGAGAACTTTACAATTTTCCGGGATAAAATGTAGCCTTTATGTTAGTCCTGAATATGAACTATCTACATTCCAAATTTCAGCAGAATCGGTTCATTTGTTGTGGCATGAAGGAGTATCAAAAATACACACGTACAAACTTTTGCCTTTATAATATTAGTCTGATTTGTGGATTTGATCGATTTTCGAGCAATAGCGTTCTAAAAGTTATATTTACCACAGGATGCGCGCCACATAGTTCAACTGGTGGAAATCGTCAAGCGCCCGGGTCAAACCTTGGGCCTGTACATCAGAGAAGGAGACGGTGGCGCGAGGACCGATGGCGTGTTCATATCTCGGATAGCCCTCGAATCTGCGGTTTACAACAGCGGCTGTTTGAAAGTCGGCGATGAGATCTTGGCTGTGAACTTGGTGGATGTACGAAGAATGTCACTGGACGATGTGGTGATCATAATGTCAATACCACGGCGATTACTGCTTTGTACCAGACAGAGGAAAGGTAATGAGCTTGATTTTATAAATGCAATACTTTCAAAATGTGCATGTTATTTCCAACGATATCATACTTGAGGAGGCCTATCTGATCGTGGTTTGTTCTTATAGCATTTCCACATTTTCAATTTGTAGTGTATTTGCATAACCTAGATTTTGTCTTCATCAAGATAAAGACAAAGTATTTCGAAATGTTGTCTGCTGTTTTAAGAAATGGTTAAAGGTAATCTTTAAAATAGAAAACTTGCAATAAATTGCTGTAAATAGGTATCTTCATGCAATTCACGAGGATGCGTGAGCTTTACTTGTGGTTACGTCGTGTACATGCACATTGCGTAAATGTGCGTGCCTGTCAGGAGCCTAGGTGGGAGCGGTCAAACGCGAGCAAGCTTTTGCTCACACTTATACAGGATACGACACACACACAGTCATGTGCCACACGCCCTCGTGAAATGCAAGAACTATATTTAAATTCTTATATTAATTCGTATCTTAATTGTGATAAAACTATACGAGTATGTACCACGGTAATTGTTTTAGTTGGAATTGTCAATATTTCGATCCAGTTGCGGTAGATAGATTCTACCAATGACAGCTTCAACCTCATGTCTCGCAACACCGCAGTCCCGTCGTAACCACGGTCCATGCAACTGGATAGAAATATTGGCAATTTCATATAAAACAATTACCGTGGTACGTACTCGTATAGTTTTATCACAATTATGACATTAAACCACAAATCAAGTCTAAAATCTTTAGCGTATCTTATCTGTTTGTTTCTAGGAAAATCAGGGCCTGGATCACCGTCATTACCGCGTACTGAACACAAGCCTCCGCCAGTTGTTGTCCTGAAACGGGACTGTCGAGATGATGACGATCGGGATCGCGATCGATTGGACGGGCTTTATTCACAGTAATTATTCCAATGCTATGTCTTCATTGTAACTTTACCAGAATATACCTAACGGTTGTATCGGTTTGTACGCGACATCGTACTGGAATACTAAGTCCTAAGAATACCTAGGGATATGTCTTCGCTGGTTAGATGGTAGTTAGCTGAGGTCGAAGCTTCTCAGCCAACTATTGCTGAGCCAACTTATCCTATTATATCCTATTAATATTATAAATGCGAAAGTTTGTGAAGATGGATGTATGGATGGATGTTTTTTACTCCTTCACGTAACAACGAATGAACCATTTTGCCTGTAATTTGGAATGGAGACAGCTTATATCCAGGATTAACACAAAGGCTACATTAAATTGAAGAGTTCCCGCGGGAATTAAACACTCAATCCACGCGGACTAAGTTGCGGGCATCAGCTAGTGCGTATAAATACTTAAATTCATCAAGCTGGCAATCATCACCGATCCTTTCCACTTATTAAGCTTAGGTAGGTACAACATTGAACATCACCCAGTAATCGTTGTTCTCAACGTAAGACAGGGGTTTTCTAAATGGATAGATGACACCAAATGTGTCACAGATTTGCTGGATACTAGCGGCAACGAATGACGTGTGTGGAAGTACTTAACCCAACAAGAGACACGGGGACATGGGGAAGAGAACGAAGATAAAGTAAGCCGTTGATACCTTTGATGCCGTTTAATGGTTTTTATGTATTTCAGACACGGTACTCTCCGTTCAACGGGGGGCCCAGGAAGCACCGTTCGACCTGTCGGCGATGGGAGGGAAGAGAGGAGTCGTATGCAGCTTGGAGCCTTGTCACCAGATTCTACACCATTGGACCTTTATTACAACTCTAGACCACCTTCGGACCATTCTACTTGGAGGTATTATTTTATTCAGTCAATGCCCCGTGTACTTCTAATTTCCTCTTGTGTCCTTGCATGGTTCAATTTATTATGAAAGTTTGAAGAGTATCACAGTAAAAATCATAGCCCATAATATGGTGCCCAGCTTCGGTTACGATGTCTGTTGTCTGCAGTTTCATAAGACCATAATTGCTTAGCACTTGAAATGTGACTTTTTACTTACTTTTTCAGCTCAATTTCGTTTCTAACCGACTTCGAAAAAAAGGAGGAGATTCTCAGTTCGTCGGAATATTTTTTTATGTACGGTTCTCCGATTACTCGAAGACGCCTAGACCGATTCAAAATTTTCTTTTTTTAAAGGGTATACCTACTTCCCAGATGGTCCCATTGTCACCAAGTCAGGATCTGATGATGGGATCCTGGAGAAATTGAGGAAACTCTTTAAATTTTATTGGCACAATTGATATACTTTGTACTAGCGTTTGAAGTCGGTTTTGTAAAAAGAAATTTTACGTTTATATTATTAATTCCTTTGCTTGACATGCTGCGAGTGTTCATTGCTAGTGGACAACTTGAAACGTATTTATATACTTGACCTTTAACTTCAACAGCTACAGACCGCCACCGCCAGTGATAACAGAGCAGCCGAAATCACAAGCGACGCATTTCGTGCCGTACGAACGATCTTATCCCAACACTTTAGAAAGTCTGGCGGAAAAAGTGCACTCCTTTTATCCATCGGACAGTGGAAGGTATAATCAATAATTTTCATAGCACATAATATTATTTAAAATATCCGACATCTGAAAGAAATCCGGGCGCTTAAAGAATCTCATCTTTGTAATGAGAAAACGATTGATTTTACATTTACACGCGCTATATACCCATTGCCTTCATCATTCATTTATTCCTCTCAATCCATCGCCGACTCATACTTTGCATAGGTTTTCTCTCGAATGAGAAGAATTTATTCTCCACGCTAGCCAATTGTGAATTAGCATACTTCACACACCTTTAAGAACATTGTGGACAGGTTTCACGATGTTTTCCTTCACTCTTCTCTTCAATTATCTAAAGTTTAAGTCAACCTAACTTAACTTTATCTTTTCAAATTAACATTAGTGTGCTTAAATAAGCTATTCAATCATTAAGTCAACCTAACTTAACTTTATCTTTTCAAATTGACATTAGTGTACTTAAATTAACTAGCTATTTAGTAATGTGGAAAGTAACTTTTAGGAAAACATCTTATTTTCTAAACAACTGATTTAAAATACAGTTAATATTTACGAAACTTACGTTAGAGCCAAAGAATAGTGAACTATTTATTAGCATTTCAGAAGTCCCATAACCTTTTTGTAGCATTACGTTTGTCATTTCTATTTTTAATACTTAATTCTACTAATGATTAATTCTTTATTTCTTTACATAGCACGCGTTTTGGAGGAAGAGTTCCACGGTCAGGTTCAGAACAACAGTTGCCACGGGCTGAGACACATTCAGACTTCGGGCGACACTCCTTACTACGGTCAAGCTTGAAAGCCTCTGCCGCAGGACCTGGTGGCGGTAAGCAGTCTTCTAAAAACATATTTTCTAAATCCGAAGTTATTACTACCAACTTCGTGTGTATCATAATATTATGCAAATATTTTACACAAAACTTTAGTCTATGACTATCCCAATAATACATGATAACTAACCTATTCTGACCAATAGAGAATTTTGTAAATCGGTTCAAAATATCCAGAGATTTTTCCAACCTGATTCCCAAGCTTTACTTCTTTATTCTTTCATTTGTTTTAGCTTCAAGTTTGTCAAGATATGGACAACGTTACGGTGGCGTAGGAATGCCAGGCTCTGGTTTACCAGGCAGCAGCCTTACAGCGTCTGGCCTTGGAGGGACCGGGCTTGGACCCGGCTTACCTTCAGGCTTATCATCTACTGGTCTTAGCGGCTTAACGGGCTCCAGCTTAGTGGGTTCAGGGTTAACAAGTTCTGGACTGGGTACAGGATTGAGTTCAGCTCTTGGAGGAGGTTACGGAACTACCGGCTTAGGATTACCATCATACGGCAGCAAATTCGGGACGACAAGAAGGAATCGCAGCTTGGACTATTCTTCAGATACTGAGGCAACAGCTCCCACAAGGACGCCATATTATTCAGGACTGAGCGGTTACAGAAGTAGTACGTTAGGAAGGGATATCGGATCGAAGTTTAACTCCTTACCAAGGGACGTCAGAGGAACGGGTCAGAGGTGAGACCAATTTTTTCAAACATTGAGTATGTCCTTTGATACCATTTAATTTTCTTTTCTCTCTGCACTCAGATTGGGATTATCAAGACGGGCGGGAAGTGTTCTTCAAGACGAACCAGAACCATTGTCTTCGCGGTTAGATTTACGTTCTTCTAGAGGTTAGTTTGTGATATTTTTCGGTACCCTACGATTTTTTTGGATTGACTGTTATCTACAGTTTGTTTTAATTTCCTTTTTTGTTGTTAAAAATCATATGACTAGAAATCTGTATTTCACGAGGGAGTTTTAAAATTTCTTGTGTGCAAATTACGTAGTATAAGTGAGGGAATTACTTACATTAGTTAGTTAACCCACAATCAGATAAGAAAGAGCACACGATCAAGAGCAAAAAATGGCAATACTAGAGAAATTGACTAGGTTAGGTTTATAAACATCCCAAGGAAATTATTGGATTTTTTGGGATAAAAGTATTATTTGACCATCTGTATCACATTCTGCCAAGATCATCAAAGCGAGTGAGTCAAGAAGTGGTAAAAGCACCCAAACAGACATGCTTTCCAAATATCATTCCGCCATTATCTGTATATTTCTCGTAAAGTTTTTTTACGTGCTCTTCTTACCTCGGAGAGTACCTACGTTTTTGTGCACACACTCATGCATTATAATATCTCCAGCACAGAAGACTAATCTCTGAGGAGGTTGGCCGCCGTTACCGGCATATTATTCTATTTCTCGTAACAAAGCAGCAAAAGAACACTATTTGTTTGGTTTTGGCCTATTTGATAGTCTATGTATCTTTTATTAATTTATGATTTTTTATTTTATTTTATTTATATACATTATGTATAGCATTGTGTTCAGGTCGACTGCCCCCCTCTCCCTCAGTGTTCACGTCGGACGAGTACCGCGCGTGGCTCTCCCGCGCGCCCTCCACCAGCGCGCTGTACGAGACCCTGCGGCCGCGGCTGCCTACCCACTACTCCGCTGAGAACATTCATGATGCTCTTAAAAATGTAAGTGGTCTGTGCTAAGCTTATCCAATAGCATCATAAGATCAAATCAGTAGCAGCTGAGATAGTTATGTCAATCGTGAACCAGACAAACTACTGCCAAAGATGATCACGCAATTGTCCTGTATAGTGTGGCGTCAAAAAAAAAAAAATTTGCCTTTCACCGTTAGTTACACTGTCAGTTTTTGGCAAACCAAATTAACATAATTTATCGAATCATAGAGTATAGAGGGATAAATTGCAAAAAGAAGTTGTGGTGTAATACTTTCGAAGTTTAGAAGATTAGCGAGATGATTTACTGATGGAGCATCCTAAAAACGCTATCATCATCATCATCATCATCATCATCATCAACTTATGGACGTCCATTGCTGGACATAAGTTTCTTGCATGGACCTCCACAGACTCGGTCTTGCGCCGCCTGAATCCAGCGACTCCCTGCGACTCTGATGTCGTTTGATGTCGTCAGTCCACCGGTCCAAAAACGCTATAAAAACGATTTTTTTGTTCGTCTAGGGTTTACTTATAATTCTAAACTATTCTGAATTGTACAAGTATTCGTGCTCAGAGAGATGAGGAAGACTTTTTTTACGAGGCATGCAATAAGGGTACGACTAATGAGGGATATCATAATTCTAGATGGAGAGCGGTAGTCGCTTCGGCTCGTCTCTCGGCCTGGCCAGCCGCAGTCGCATCGAGAGGCCGCGACACTTGCCCGCGAGGTCGCTGTCTTCGCAGCAGTTGGGGCCCACTGCGAGCGGGTCGCCTTCCGCTCGTCGCGTGAGACAGTTGCTGGAACTGGGCTCTAAGTTCACTTGTCCGAACCCCAGTCCCGTGCCAACTCCAGGCTCGCGACACCAACGCCACCTGGACATTAATCCTAATGGTAATTATCATTTTTGTAAATCTTGATCACAAAACTTGGTTCATGCCAAAACTCGAGAATACAAGAAAATTCTCTCCTCCTTCTGATCTTAAGACAAGAAAATTCTCTCCTTCAATGAATCTTTTATTAGAGTTCTAAAACTAAGGGAATGATTTCATTCCAGGCGCTTCAATTATATTTATTTGTATAGATATTGAGTAATCCTTACTTTTTGATGAATTTAATACAAAAGTCAACTGTCTTATATCATTCTCTGCAGAGTTCCTAAAATACAAAGTGGAGAAGCCGGGTACTGGAGGCTTATCCACATCCATGACTGGGTTATCCCGTATCTCCGGTGGAGTGTCAGGAATGCTTTGGGTGCATCTGCTCGCTGGTCGAGGTTTGCGTCCAGCTCCAACGGGATCGTCACCAGGATCTCCGCCTTCTGGGCCTCTTGCACCTCCACAGCCACCAGTGGCGCCTCGTGATCTGTACTGTGTTTTGGAGTGTGATCGTGTTCATAAAGCTCGAACTGTGGTAAGTTCTTGTCTAGACGCTACAATCTTAATCAAGTCATTGCCGATTATAATTAAGTTCATAATATATTATTTTTCAATCTACAAATATAACGTTATTTACGATTAAGGAAAGCATTTTAAGGTTTGCATGCAGACGAGACAGATTTATGTCAGGATATATTTAATTAATTGAGCTTATCTAACAACGCAACAATCCTATATCAAAATAAGATTAATCTTAATAATATTAAGATGGAAATGGATCTTATATTGAAAATACTCTTTAAAAATTTTATTGATAATAATTGGTAGATTCAAATATTTTTTATCAGGTCCGCACCGGAGAACTACAGTTCGATTGGGACGAGTCCTTTGAACTGGAGCTTGTGGACAACCGACAGTTAGATGTACTGGTGTACTCATGGGATCCCCAGCACAGGCACAAACTCTGCTTCCGAGGGGCGGTGACCTTGCCCGATCTACTGACCCGCTCTGCGTCTCACCAGCTTGCGATAAAAGTAAGGGTCATAATGGTAAAACGGTTCAATATAAAATCTTGGTTTAAAGTATCTAATTAGAAAATTTTGTGTTGGTTAGAGAGAAACTTTTTAACGGTAATAAAATCACATTTCTAAGTTAAGTTAAGAGTACGATGGTAAAGCTTTTATTATTAAAGTATGCAACCTGAACAAAAACTCATTAGGAATAACGTGGATTGTCTCGAATAATCTGACAGCTGTTAAGGTTTACAAAGTTAAAAAAAACCTTACAAGGCGAGTAGGTCAAGAAAATACATTCAAATGTTATCAACATGGGGCCCCAAAGTCTTGTTCCAAATCCCAAATCTCATTCTAAATCGGTAAAATCGTTGACTGCTTCTACTGTTGTTGCTTAACTATAGAGTTATAAGAGTAGAAGTCATGGTTCCCTTCGTTATTTGCCATTGGAGCATCACAGCGTTGTGCAAATCTCCTCCCTACGCAAAATATATGATCAGGCTTTCATAGAATCATACGATTTTGTACCAGATGGAGCCTCGAGGAACGTTGTACATGCGCATCCGTCACACGGAACCGCACGAGTTATTCCGCCGAAGACCAGCTGCGCCTCGGCTTGCACCTCCACCACTGTTCGGTGCAGAATTAGAAACGGTGGTAGCACGCGAGTTGCGACCTCCTCACGCGGCACCTGTGCCCTTGGTTGTAAGACGATGTGTTGAAGAGATTGAGAGACGTGGATTGGATATTATTGGTAAGAAAATGGTTTTTTAAGCAAATTGTTTTCGCAAACACTTTTTCTATATTTTAGGCTTGAATAATGCAATCGTCAATTGTAAAAATAAAAGGATAAAAGTTAAATAAGTTGTTTTATAATACGCGCTATAAATGTTAAGAAGGTGACAATTTTCTGAGAGACTGCCATTTCATGTTCGCAAATATCCGCTCGAGAACTATCCTTTAAAAATCTAAAGTTGGACAAACCCAATTCAAAAATTTTCAAATAATTATTATCTTTTGATTCTAAAGGTCTATATCGACTGTGTGGCTCTGCAAACAAGAAACGAATATTACGAGAGGCATTTGAACGCAACGCACGTGGGGTTGAGCTCACGCCGGATTCTGTTCCCGACATCAATGTTATAACCGGTGTCCTGAAGGACTATTTGACTGAACTGCCACAGCCACTGTTCAGCCGCTGCTTGTATCAAATGACGTTAGATGCTCTTGGTAAGTGAGCCAAAATTAGAATTGATGATTAATATGATTTTTATTACCAGGCTGGAAAAGTTTTTAACCCAAGAGTGGTCGCGCGGGCTAGATATGTATTCCACCTTTTTTTTTATATATTTATAGCGAGCAAACGAGCAGGCGGGTCACCTCTGTCAAGATTTTCACCGCCATATAAGAGATTTTTTATGTTAATGTTAACTATTTGTAAGACAGAGTTTGTAATTTGTTTCTGGTGATTTTTTTTAGTAAAAAAGAAGTTGTTAATAAGATTTAAAAAATATATTACAAGATTTCAAACTCATTTGACTATTTATTAGAGTTTTTAAATGGGCTACATTATGTAGTCCACGCGACCACTGTAGGGTTAAGGATTTAGAACAGTTTGACAACGTATAACTTGAAAAATGGAAGCTAACAGAGAAAAAAAAGAAACTTACAAAAACTGTTCAATTTTATTTATGCTTTTGCAGGAGTGTGTTTACCTGATGACAAAGAAGGGAACGCACGTCTCATGGCGTCAATAGTGGAATGTTTACCTCGTGCAGCCAGAGCTACACTGGTCTTCCTTCTTGACCACTTAGCTCTCGTAGTAGCAGCGCAGGATCGCAACAAAATGTCACCGCAACATCTTGCTGTAGCAATGGCACCACCATTGATGCTGCATTCTCAACCCCCGACGGAACTTGAGTATCAACGTCCAATACATGTCCTGCAATGCCTTCTCCAGATTTGGCCTCCGCCAAAGCGTTCAGGTAATGCCTTCGTCTATGTTGTTGCTTTTTTATTTTCTGTTTTAATCAATGTTGTG
Organism: Hipparchia semele; assembly: GCA_933228805.2. NCBI lineage: Eukaryota > Metazoa > Arthropoda > Insecta > Lepidoptera > Nymphalidae > Hipparchia > Hipparchia semele. Next base: position 11,732,998 of record OW121714.1, read on the forward strand.
ATACTCTCAACAATCTCTTACATTATCTTCTCTAACATTTGACTATCAAAATCAAAATACAGTACCTACTTACTCACATAATTTTGATTTACAGACATATTTAAATAACCATAAAACCCCTTCAATTGTATCAAACTCAGTTTCTAAAAAATGGAAAGATAAAGTTGGTACTAACTTTATATTTTGCATAAAATATTATCTTCAACTAAGATTTTGTAGAGCAACGATTAGTTTTTCCAAGTTACAGCATTATTCGATTTAAGAAGAAATGTGAACTGAGTTTGACTGCATAATATTATGATTAATAATGTTGATACACTATGAAATCTCTGGGTAAAAAAATACTAATAAAGCATTGTAAGAGGAGATAAGAAAGGATTTTCAACATATTCCATAAAAAGACTATTTTAATTGGCACTTTCTCACGTTCTAAGCTGCTTTGTTACTATCTATCGTAAACACGTACACAAAGCTTATATAAAACAGTTTTTCTTCAACAATCATCAAAATTAAATACTTCACTGTTTTTTCAATTTCTTCTAAATCAGAACTCATACCATCAGCATTAAAGTTCATCACATGTCTATCATTCCAAATTCTGCTACAATATTAGCGATTTAAATTCGAGTATTAATTTCTATTAGTAAATCTAGATAACTCGAATTCCTAGTGGTCATATAGACAATATTTACACTAGAGCTACAAAATCCTTTCTCATTTCTCTAAGTCCGATTTCAGATTGGGCATATTTTTACACGTTTCTGCTGGTCTTTTGGCGCTTGTTTACCACTAACATGCGCACTACCACTGCGACTATGGACCTTAAGGTTTCCGTTGCCATGTTCTGCATTTAAAATGATGATCACATCTTTTCTATATCACTCTCACTCACCTGTACTTGTATAGAGTGTGATTAAGATGGCATAATTAGCGGTGTCATTTAAAGCGTGCAAAAATGAATATATTTATACGCGCTAAATATACGCCCCATCTAAAGAGGACATTTCTCATTCATTCTTAACTTGTAGTTGTGTTTTCTTTGCTGTTTGCATGTCTGTTCGTGTTGCTGTTGCTGATTAAACTAAGCGGTACCTTAACGCATGTATGTTTGTAGACAGTTCGGCGCGGCGAGCCAGCAACCGGGCCGCGTGGAAACAGAGTCAGTGCGTCGCCAGTGGCCTCAGCCACCCTCCCCCAAGGTTAAGAGATTTCTTAAACTTAAAGATCTCCCCCCACCACATGAGACCGTGATGTGACCGTAATCTGACCGTCACATGCATAAAGGTGCCAATAATTTGGACTTACCGTGAACTATTCGGTCCGATCTGTTCAAAAAAAGTAAGATAAATAATTGTATACTTTGAATCAGTGGCAATTCATTCTATCTATATCTATTGAAGACTCATTGCACATTGCGGCAAAGCGTCTTTTCTACATAACAAATAAAATTAAAAATTATTTTCGCTATATAAGTGCCCGCGTGATCTATATCTCCACTACGTATCATCACAAAATATACATTACGTAGTGGAGGTAAAGTTCAGTTTTATTTACACCATTATAGAAATAAACCATCGCGGCACTTATCTCCCGCAAAATGCCTTGAGACTCAGGTCTTTGTAAATGTTTGAGTTTATGGTTTGCCCTCTTAAGAGTCTTATTGTCCTCTATTGCTGTAATATGGGTGTTTACTTGTCGCATGTGTCGGTACGGTTATGGCCCTGTACGATCCTGTGTAGTCGGTGGAAAGCTTTACTCGTCATAGTCTAGGCTTTACCTCTCGATTGCTGTTGACTATCGGTGCCGTGTCGAACTGTTATCTTCCTGATATTTACATCTATTGTGATTCTGTCTGTGGGTGGGTGCACAGCGATAACTATCGCCTGATCGTCTATCCTCTCTAGCAGCTATAAGATCTGTGGAAGTTCAAGCTTCTTTATTGCAGCTATGAAATTCTCAAATCCTCTCATTCAGACTCTTCCGATAGTAGCCTAAGTTGCTAAAAATCAGACATTTAGCTGCTGAAAAGAAGAGATGGTTTAGGGGATATTTATCAATGTGCATCTGGCCTCTAACTATATGCTTTATGTGTTTCAGTTACCCTGTTAGTTGAATTTCGTACTTCATTTATTTCACTCAATGTTACATTAGTTACTGTGGTAGCTTATTGGCTTAACGTGGAATAACTTTTGGTGACAAAACCAGAAATCCAACACTCACAAAATTTTTACTGTACCTACATGCACATAATGTCACAAAGCAATACAATATTTAAATTTTCCTAATGAATATTGACGATTTTTGATACCATACACTAGGTTCAGAGGTCTTTAAAGTTAGCAAAAGCTTCATTTGAAACATATATTTTGAAATCCATCAGTACACCCTTTAAGCACTTTCCAGTTACCACCTGAAGCTAAAGAATAAAATCAAGATCACATACTAATAAAACCATTGATGACTTCCTGTGGTTTGCATTGCTTTTTCATAAGTTATTTTTTTACATACAGAAATAAAAAAATACTATTTTGGATTCGCGGAAATTATTAGCACCGACGTGACAAGCCAATGTCAGCGAGTTTGTTGATCTGAAAAGGGACAAATTAAGAAGTTGTGGAGAAATCGGTGGGAAGCCTCTGCTGTCATGAGAAGGTGGAACTGCTAACTAGATTGGATACATTATTCTTCAACCGATAGGTGTCCACTTCTGGATATAGGTCTCTTGGAGGGATTTCCGTAAGTCATGGTCTTGCGGTGCTTGAATCCAGAGGAACCTTTGCCTGGTTTTTTTGTTATTTATCCAGTAGAGAAATTTGCCCACACTGCGCTTTCTGGCGCGAGGACACCATTCATCATGGGACCCTATCTATTTATCAGTTCTTCAAACTATGTAAATACCTTAGCAACTGTGAAATTAGTTTCGTAACTCTTCGAACTACATCTGTAATCCTGGTATTTTCATTGTCCAACGGATCTTTTTACGTGTGATTCGGTCCTGCAGGGACATTCTGATAATAGTTTTCTTCATTCGCCAACTGAGAAACACACCTGCTTATGAGGTGTATGACCATGTTTTGAGTTCTTCTTACCTTCTTTTGGTTTGTAACCAGTGACAATTCCGACAATATTGACATAGTTTCCTACTAGCCTGAGTTGGAACTCACGTTTGGTGTGTGTGTCGCAGGCCGAGCTCCGCCCTCAGCCAGTCCATATCGGCATCCAGCGGCAGCATCAGCAGCATCTCCGCCGCCAGCTCTCTCGGCTCGGCACGCGGCCGACCGCTCGCCGCCCGCACATGTAACTATTATTAAAGGGATCATAACTTTTGCTTATTGTAAGATAGGCCTTGGAGATTTGCAATAAAACTTGTTGCAAGTCATCTTGATGCAAAATAATGCAAATATTATGCCCTAACACTAATCTTGATTTGTCTGATGTAGGACGACAATGTTTGTCTATTTCGGTGTTCAGGTTCTCTCATCAGTCAGGGCAGGCCAATATCGTCCGCAGTCGCCTCTGCGCGGCCCACTGCCCGCGCCGCCTCGCTCTCGGCAGGTGACGGTGTCGTCCCCCGGCTCGCCCAGTAGCAGCTCGGGCAGCCACAGCCCCGCCGACACCATCAAGCACGGCGGCTCCGTGTCGTCCATCCTGCGCCAGCCCGAGCGCGGCGGCTCGCCGCGCATGTCGCCGCGCCAGTCACCGCGCGCGTCGCCGCGCGACTCGCCTCGCAGCACTCCGCGCGAGTCCACGCCGCGGGACCTGACGCCGCGCGAGTCGACGCCGCGCGAGGGAGGCTCGCGCGAGTCGCCGCGCTCCGCCATCCCCGGCACGTCGGCAGGGCTCGCCGTGACGCTCAATTCGAGCGGCAGCGGCGCGCTCAGCCCGCGCTACAGCTCCACCAACCCGTTCCTGCAGCACTACGACGCCGAGGAGGAGGCGGAGGCGTGGCGCGCCGCCGACATATTCTCCTCGTCCACGCACACGTAGGCGCGTCGTTCACAGGACCAAAGTCGAGGCGGGTGCGGGCGCACGTGAGCGCGCCTCCTCTTGCTAATCTTAAGAATCAAATGTAGCTGCGTTCACTGCCAGGAGTTGCGGCGGCGTCGTCGAAGCGTTTCATTTCAAACGACAGAATGTCGCACGAGTGAAACGATGCAGTCTCTCGGCCGATCGCGACGCTCCGCCTCGACTCCGCCTCGACTTTGCAGTGTGCGATACGCCATAGTGCTCATAGCGAATTGAGATTTTCTAGTCAATTTTTTTATCGAATCGAAAGAGTGCTACGATTCCGCTGTATATTATGTTGTTTATCGAGCGTGGTGCGCGTTCGTGAAATGTTTGTTATATATAGAGCGAGTTACGATGTATATTATTGTGAGAATGTTTACCCACTGACGCGCGAGGCGGAGGCCTCGCCGCCCGCCGGCGCCTCGCCCCGTAGACGCTATAGTGTTTATCGTATTGTATTGTACATTGTATATAATTAAATACTTATATGTTGGTACGCTCCAATTTTGTACCGTTCAGGCGGGGCCCCGGCGGGCGGCCGCAGCGCTACACACATCATCTCACATATCAGAGGCTCGCGCGCGCGGCCGACCCCGGGTCGACGCCGGGTCGACGCCGCGGAGAGTCGGCGGGGCGCGCGGGCAGTAGCTCGAGTAGGGAGAGTGTATCATACGAGTAGATCAGGCGTGCGGACTGTCTTGAGACTGAGACCATATCAAAGTAGCTCGTACATAGAATCACTCGATGGACATCCGTCGTAGAACGAGCGATTACGTGACAAGTTGGAAAGGTCTTGTAATTGTAAACTGTTATGAAAGTTTCAAATATTCCAAATATTCCTTGTTCATTAATAACTTAATAAATATATTATGTATAACGGTAAATTAAACTAATATAGATTTTAGCAAAGCATTTTTACGAGTCGCTAATTCTACGAGTATGAAGGAATGGATTTATTTATCCTGTGAGATCGGTCGCAATCTCAAGATCGGAGATATTATTCTCGAATTTCAAATTAAATTTTGTTACACTGAATTATTATACTTACCTAATAATAAATATGGCTACATTGAAAGGTTTAGTAGAAGTAAGGCAAGAATAAGATTCGTAAAATATAACATGGAAAGGTAGGCTGATAGGAAATGTTTAATTATCAGATACATTAGTTAATTATTGTACCTACTTGAATTTATTGGAGAGACAAAACATACAAATATTCACCAGCCATGCTCAAAAGCTGGCACGGATTAAGCTAATAATAATAAGGCGTTATACTTACTAATACATTATATTCGATTGATTCTTACCTATTGTCTTGAAATTCGCAAATAATGTCTCAGTTCTTATAACTAGCGTCTGCTAGACATATAAGAGTGGTAGAAATTGACCAATGACAGCACTGATTCAATTTTCACTGCCATGATTGGTCCATTTTATATAGAGATTTACCTATTATATTAATTACACTTATTTATATGTCTGTCGGAGGCTGTTTGGTTACAAATGGCTTTTGAGCAACACTTCAAGAGAAGTTTTGTTATTACTGTTTATTATAAAATAGCATTGCACAAAGAACACGACTGATATGGGACACAACGTTTTTGATACTTTACCGTTTTACCTGTTTCTCGTTTGTGATAATACTAGGACTTGTGTTGGAACCTCGCCTTTTATATATACTGAATGTTCGCTCATGAATTCTTATTCTACTATCACTCATTTACAAACGAGGCGCGGCTGAAGTATGCCTCTTCTGGATATTATATGTTAAACTAATCTTAACACTAAATGTTTCTAATGAAAAAAAAAGTTGGACTTTATTGTATTGACATGTTAATGTGCTTCTAATGTATGAACTTAATGAATCTAAATATATTGAAGAAATGAATTTATCCGTAGTTAATTAGATTGTTGCAAGGTATGCAACTACTGTAGATCGTGGTAGAGAATTCATGCACGGATGTTTCTTGACTATTCTGAAGGTTGAAAATCGATGACAATATGATTTTAGAAATGAATTTATAAAAATCTAATACATTTTTAATGGGAGAACGATATTGCTTCACGTTTGTATAGAGCCATGCGAATAAAATTGGATATACCTATAAGAACTAACAAATCATTCATTCGACATTGTAAACTTGATACATTAAAGTAAGATAAATTAATTAGTACCATCGACTTGAGCCTAAATTATTAGCATAGTAATTTTATTCGTGTGGACAGAGTGAATATATCGGGTCGTATTATTGGAAAGTTTGAAATAAAATATGAATATATCGCGCTGCCATAGAGTTTGTAACGATCGTTAAGCCCTTATGATAAACACTTACAAAAATCATTGTAATATCTACATTTCTTCGAAGAATACTTGAGGTTTTTATGACATTTGTACATCGCTTTTACATACAATCAAATTTAGAATTTAATACGTATGGAAGCCTATTAAATAGGTACTTTACAATGGTGGTAACGTAAAGTGGCGCAAAAGATTCTAAGTTATTTCATAATCTTCGCTGCTCATCTTATCTAACATTATCTTTAATAATAGTAAGTAATCTCACATTACTTTTCTAATTCTCTTTATTTGTCAGATTAACTTCGCTGTCTTTAAATATTAGCTTAAAAGCCAAAGGTCTTGTTGAAATCTGATTAATTAATAACGAATTTTTTGGGTGTAAGTGCAAATCAGTAGTAGGACCTACTGTACAATAATTATGTATCTAAGTGTTATGGGCCTCTTGTTCTGGTCGCATATTTGTTGTTCAACTGACGTTAAGTTCTCTCAGATCACGAAATCAAGACCCAAATCAAGAGTTCGTTCGAGTAACGTTCTTCGACTCTGGCATTTCGTAAAAATGTAAAAAAATATTTATATTCAATGGTTAATAAAGTTAATAAAAATTAAACCGACTTTTCCAAACTTTGTGGTATAATTTTAGATCTTTGTCGTAGTATATTTTTAAATGATTTTAATTTTGCTAAATCAAAGAAAATAATATAGCGAAACCCCTGGTTTTTAAAACAGATTGATTGATTAAGTATATTATTTGTTTATGCGTCTATTAAGAAGATAAACCTTTATTTCCGTTGCTGCGGATAACGGTTTTACAATGAATTTATTATGCTAATAGTGAATTATTATATCAGAAAATCAAGACTAAGATCTCTTTGCGCCACTTTTGATAATGTTAAAAGTTAGCAATTTTATAATTAACTTATTAATGGTTATTGATAATGATATTTACTGTAATAGTACGATAATTCAATAGTACGATCCGTACATACAGTATAGGTGTAAATATGACTTGAAGTGTCGCTCGACAGTGCGTAGCCGGCCGCATTCGCGGCAGTAGTGGCCCAAGAACTGGCGGGAGATTTGGTGAATGTGCTTGAACAAAGCTTACAGTTTCTAATATAGCTCCTCTACCTTTACCAACTAAAACTGTACCGGCCAGCTAATTCATTGTAGATTGGCTGTATTTTTTTTAAGTATTCACGATAATACTAACGTTTTTGTATTTTTTAGGAAAAAAAAATCATGATAAACGCTATACTTACTTATTTCTTTTATATAAATGTATTTAAAAATGAACAACATTAAAAACAACTTAAAAGCTATTTAATAAAAGTTGAAAATCCGCAGCATCTATTTTATAATACTATATTACGATACATATGACTTATGAACTCCGTAGTCTATTTATGCAAGTGATGAATATTTCATCTTCGCTACACTTGTGCGCTAACTGATGCAGTGCAGAGACTACTTATAGCACATGTATGATAATGTAGGTACTGTAAAAGCACGCATATTACCACCAATCCACTACCATCACTTAAATAACTCTTATCTGTTTAAAATATATTAATATTTAAACAAATAAGCGTTACTTTAGTTCGGGGTTAAGTCACGCAGTCCTGTGAAATGTATTGCGTTTAAAATAGCAGGTGAAAAATTGTAACAAAATATCTTGCAAGTTGATCTATAATTTCTATATCGTAAAAGCATCACTAGACAGGTGGCAGATGCCGGTAGAAGAATTATATTATAAAATAAGGGTTTTAGTGCCTTCTCTGAATCTTCCACCAGCTCTTCAGCTATAGTGTGTAGTGACTACGGCGCACGGCTTCAGTTGGCTTCGACGCGGTGGTAATCCTGAGAGGGAACAGCCGTATTTATGTAGATAAAATTATATGTTGTGAATTTATTAAAGAAATCGCATAATCATGTTAATGAGATACTCTTTATTCGAACACAAATTTTTGTGTTTGTTGATCTACCAGGGTAGTTTATATCGCACAATTTTCAAATATTGTTAGATGTTTGTTTATATTAGCGATAATAAAATACAATTTATCTCATTATAATATCGAAATTGGAAATTCATTTTTAGTATAAATATAAATAAAGGGTGGTCTCAGTACGCTTCCTTGTAAGACCCCATTTTTTCAATATAGTAAAATTAATTCTCTTCAGATTAACACAGTAAGAACAGTGATGAAAATGATGTTCCTGCTGTGAAACCTATTAAATATCTATTTATATTTATGTATATAACTTAAAGTCTCAAATATAAAAAAAATATAAAAAAATTAATGTTAGACCTTGTAGATAATAATTGTTTTCTTTTGATAAATTTCTCATTAACGTGATTAAGATTTAGCGAATTTAGATATATCGTTTAGGATAGCACTAAAACGAAAATCTAAGACTAGATTCCTATAAAATTCAAATCTTTACACAATAGTATTGACAGATGGTGCCAAAGCATTCCTTCCTTAACCTTCAGTGTTCATTTAGGTAAAACTTAATTAAATTTTCATTGACGCTTTAAAAGGAGCTTTGAATACATATAAAAACATCAGTTTTCACCTATAGCAATAACCAATTTATATGTAAAGATGATTCACATGATGTACATAGTTTTTTTTTTATGGTTTGTGTCATGAATGTTTATATCGTAAATGAATGTTCAATATAGAGTATTAATTATTGGCTGGATTGTTTCCTTCTCGAGATTGCCTCCGCGGTTTGTTTGCGTTGCGGGGCACTGGCCCTAAGATAATATCAGTATTTGGTAAAGTAGCGTTACTACGTGTACTTAACATAACGAAAAAACGCCGCTCGATGTACCTACCGGGCGGCTGGAACACAGACGAAAATAAATAATACAACGTTAATTATGCTTTTTATTATCTTCTCTCCTTCTTCTATGCCTCAATGTCCATATCTAGGTATAGATGATCTCCCTAAGGGACTTCTAAACTCAGTTCAAATGGTCACTCTTGACAGAGTGGTCGTGGCTGGTCGTCATCGGTATCATTGTTTTTGGGTTGCACGATGTTCCTTCACTTGTGACGGTGTCAACATTGCGGAAGCATTCCACCATAGTTGCCTGAGTTATCGCTTTATGTAACCTTTGTCTGAGACTTCCATACAGAGCGGTCTTAGGCTGCTTGCTTCGAACGTATGCCTGTGACTCGTTTGATACCGTATCGTCTACTTAGTGGAAGTTTACCAATACTGCGCTTTCTTTTACGAGTTGCATCACCTTGGAAGTTCAACACATACAGGTTCTTGAAACTCTATGGCCCAGCCTATTGCTACTGCTTGTTGGACATAGCTCTCTTGAAAGCTCTCTCAACATAACACGATTTTGTGCCACCTGTATATAGCCAGTACCTCTCGTCAGTCCATAAACGTAGTATTATTTATCAACTGTCCCAACTAACGAGGAATCTTACAACGCTTCACTTCAGTATACAAAGTGCCCAGCACTTTGGGACCTCAACATCCATCGGATCTTTGAACTATGTATCTTGCGCATTGCCACTACAACTTTGCCCTGACTCTACTATCTACGTTAGTAACAGCTCTAATTGTTTTGCTCGATCTCTGTCTAATTTGATCTAATTTGAAATTTGATACTTCGAGCATAGATGTCATGAGGTCCATAGTCCATACACGACCGTGTTTTGGATCCATAAGTCCCGCCTGCTCGTTTGCCCGCTATTTATATAAAAAAGTCAATGTTCAGAGCCTTTGGCTATCAAGCATTTAAGGATACTTTTGAACAAGAACCTTGCATAACAGGGTCACACTCACACCCATTAGATCTAATTACCAAACACATTATAGCCATTATAGCTTTTTTCCAAACTTCCTAAGTAGATTTACATAGGATCGAACTTACCGGAATCAGTCGCTTAAAAAGAAATAGTCGATGAAGAGTATTCAATGGTTCAGAACTTAATGCCCATTATTAGTAAAATTAGAGGAAAAATGCGGAAACTTTGGCAGTATGAACGAAAGCCATTAAAACTCTTAATGGCTACGGTTCATTGGGCAGGCGCGGTTAACGATCCTAACGATGCCCACGAAACTTGATTGAATTTTATATTTGCCTAATCAGAAAAACCTTTAAGTGCCAATTTGTGAAACCTAACATTGTGGCGAAAACCAAAAAGAATACAATGATTACCTAAGATCAAAAAATTGACTGTTACTTGAAGAAAGCTCCCGAGGTTTTAAATAAATTATTAAATTTAAATATGAGATGCAAAGGTAAATATTTAAATAAAATAATTCTGCAATAGTATAAGTGGTAGTATAAGAATGCAAACTGAAGTATAATTCTTTCATTTAACGAGGGCTCGTGGCTCATCATTTTGTGTGTGTCGTATCTGTGTAAGTGTGAGCGAGAGCTTGCTTGCGCCTGACCGCTCCCACCTAGGCTCTTGACAGGCACGCACAATTACGCAATGTGCATGTACACGACGTAACCACAAGTAAAGCGCCCGTAACTTCGTGAGATAAACGTACTATACCTACTACCTACTAAAGTGATAAAGGACACTTTAGGGACAATGGTGATAATTTATTACATCCACGCCCATCCATCAATACTATTGTGATTACGCTACGACAAATACAAATTGACAGAGAGGGTGTATTCGAAGCTATAAATTTCGATAGGGTGATAGATTGTCACGGTTTAATAAGAAGATGAGAAGATGTAGGTAGGTACATAACATACCTTTAATTTGTTTAAAAAGAAAAATATGAGTAAGTCATGAAAAGGATGAAATTGATCCATAGTACATATTAGGTACGTGTTTAAAAATAATTATTGTAAATTAGAAAATGATTTAAAGATTATTAACTTAATTTGGTGTTTGAAATAATGAGTCAAACATTAATTAAAGTAAATTAATCTCAGATTACTTTACATAATGTTTCAAATTCAAATCCAAAATTATTTATTTCATGTAGACCAACTTGTGGCACTTATGGCAAATCGAGAATCTACCACTGGTTCGGAAAGCTGATTCTGTTGAGAAGATCAAATTTCTCTTGAAGGGACTTCCATTCGGACCGATCGTATATTATTGCATGTGTCCTTTCTTTAATGCATTTAACTTCTATGTATCATTAAATATCAAAAACAAATTATAATACCTTTGGGTTTTTATATCTTTGGTATAGAGAAGGTGTTCATAAAATATTAACGGGATATAAATCGTCGGCCAATCATTGAGACAATAAATATTTTTATCGCTCAATCAAAAACGATTCGGGGGGAATAGTGGGTGTTGGGATGGAAATTTGGTTCGATTATATTAGCATTTCGATTAACAGAATCCCGTTATTTAGCATGATTTGATTAAATTTTGCAGCGAATATACCATATATAGATTATATTATTATTATTAGCTTCTTACGCAATATTTGGATGACTTTTGTCGTCGGATTTGTCTGCGTCAACTTTCAAAAAATCATGTCAACTTTCAAAAATGATTGAAGGACAAACCGACAAACAAACATTGAGACAATAAATCCTCAATAGCCCAACGGTTAAAGGTGAACTGAAAACTGAAAGGTTGCAGGTTCGAGCCCCACCCCTTGCACTATTGTCGTACTCACTCCTAACACAAGTTTTTCGCTATGTTTGGAGGGGAGAGGAGAATATAAGTCAAGATCAGCTTGGCCAATATTCTTAAAAAAAAAAAACCTTTTCACACTATAATTTATTATTCAATTTTTACGCAGTCGAGGTTTTGATTTTTTGAATTTAATATTTTTTTAAGCGAGTAAATATGTGAGCCTAGTTAAAACGTGGAAATTCAAAGATGCGAAGAGTATGTGAACCACGTTTCGCAAGCACGATCTGCACTTACAAATGCTTAGAATTGCCGAAGTGTCCTTCAAAGATTCCGTGGAACATCTTACAAGGGGCCAAGTTTCTATGAAATCCGTATTCCAATCCCAAGTAGGTACTATTAATGCTCAAGTTCTTAAACTGTATGCTATTCAATTTACTATAATCCTTAGGCCCATAACTATAAGAGTTACGGATTTATTCAATAAAAGTAGTGTAGCAATTTCGAGATAGAACTTCGTTTTGTCGAGTTTGAACAAATCTCTATCAATCTCTCTGTACTTACACTAAAAATATCCGACAGTATAAAAGACAATACTGTATTGGGCACAAGCTTTTCATATCGAGAGATACCTACATAGGTAGACATTTTTGTTCTGTTCGCCGTAAATGCCCTGGGGATGTTAGAGCAAAAAAAAAATGCTACTGACTATACGTATAAAAGTAACCGCTCAGGTGTGGAACTCCCTTCAGGAGTCTGTGTTTCCTACCATGTACAGTACCTTCAAGGCAAGAGTGGTTAGGCATTTTCTATGCAAGCCTTCTTCGCGTCTTCAGTGCTTTCAATATTGATTGTAGTAGCACTATGGTCAGGGCGGCGAACTGAAACCGAAGAATCGGTTCAAAAATCCAACCTTTTCACTATAGTATAGTCGTACCTAGTTAGCATAAGTTACGCTTACAATTTTTCGTTGTAACGTGGTGCGGGTGACAGGTCAATAGAATACGTTACTTTCAGGTCTAATTCACAACATTTGAATATATTGAGGCTATTATTCTGTCAATAAATATGTTTTCGGAATTTTAACCTTACGATTACATCAATATGGTACAAAATAGCGTTCTATTGAACATTCACCCTCCCCATGTTCCAACGAAAATACGTTGAAGTATAAAGGGGAATGTTAGTAATGTTCAGCATGGGTAATAAATTATGTTCTTAAAAAAACCATATTAATGTAATAGTGCCCTATAGAACCGCATATTTAATACCACAATGGAAATTCCATGACGCGACTGGGCTTTTTATTATTCGCAAGGGAGTGAGGTGAAAAATATTATCATTCAAAATACCGAGGGAATTTTGCCCGCTAAAATAGCTAGCACATAGATGCAAGACCCGCCGTCGACACCGTTGGAGCCGCTAATGTCAAATAGACCAATTCATGTGACGTTAGCAGTAGGCGCATCCGCATCGGGCGCATTGAAGAAATGATGATGATGTAGTAGACGCTGCTATCGACGGGACATCGACTTTCGCAATTTATAATGCGCCCCATGCTTCTATAAGTCACTTTTTTAGCTAACGTTAACTGTGCATAACTATACGGAAATCTGTCGATTAGTAGGTACGGACGGAAAAAGGATGAAATTCTCCGTCCCATTCTCGTCTTATAGTTTTAAGAGTTTTTGCCATTCACGAGGGCGCGTGACTCATGGTTGTGTGCGAGTCGTATCTATATAAGTGTCAGAGATAACTTGCTCGCGCCTGACCGCTCCCACCTAGGCTCCTGACAGGCACGCACACTTACGCAATGTGCATTGTGCATGTACACGACATAATCACAAGTAAGCTCACCGCCCTCGTGAATTGTAATAACTATAACGAAATATATAACAGACTAGCTGATGCCCGCGACTTCGTCCGCGTGGATTTAGTTTTTTAATTCCCGCGGGAACTCTTTGATTTTCCGGGATAAAAAGTAGCCTATGTTTTAATCCAAGGTATAATCTATCTCCATTTTAAATTTCAGCCAAATCAGTCCAGTAGTTTTTGCGTGAAAGAGTAACAAACATACACACACACACACACACATACAAACTTTCGGCTTTATAATATTAGTGTGATTTGTTAACGTAAACTTGAAAAATAACCATAGACTAGAACCAATATTATATCAATCGCATCGTCAGGACTCAAAAATGTGTTACACAAAGCTCTAGCGCCTTTTGCGTTTCTTGCTGCAGTGAGCGTACAACTTTTTTATGAAGGAAATCATTAGTGAGTGATTTTCCACGTTTCGAAGCCTTGAATTTCACCGGTTTATTGTTTATTCGGCAACGTATTTTTTGGCTGTGAGCTTGGAAAAAGTGTTTTCTAGGAAAATATTTTCGTAACGAAGTTCCCACTAAGGGCTTTGACAAATACAAAGCGCAACCTCGTCTTACGTTTGCGGCTTTCTTCATATGGCGGTTGATCGCTACGCGGTATCGCTTGTGAACACTTCACTTGTTCATTTATTGACCCCACACAAAACACCCTATACCCTAGCAAACTTAAAGCTTCTACAGACTACTTACATCTATTTTTCGATAAAGTTTTCTGTATGTACCACAAAAATAAGAAAATTGTAAAAATGCATGAAGCAAAAATAAATCTTTTTTAATAAATCTTATAAAAAAAAATCTTTGAGAACATTATGGACAACTCTCAGGCGTGCAGATTTCCTCACTGTGATCCATCGCCGTTGAAGCATGTGATATTTTAATTGCTTAAACGCACAAACTCCGAAAAATCAGAGGTGCCCGGGATTGAACCTGCGACCCCCGAATAGGAGATTGGGCTATCACTGCACAAGTTTTCATAGCTGCTCTTATTTCTGCAATCCTAACTCCGAGCGGGTTTAATCGCGGGCAAGAGCTAGTTCATAATAATATTAGTTTGGAAACAAGGATGGCCAAGTTCTGTTAAAGTCAGGGAGTCAACTCGACGCCGCGTCAAGTTCTGACGACTTGCCATCGGTCTCCGTCGAGAAATAATTTAATTAAACGATAGACAGTACAAGGATAAATAGAAGCTGCGCGCTTTCTCTGTGGAAATTGCTTTGTTTACTTCAAAGTTTACACATTCCATTCAGCACATTTATGCGGAATTCTTCTGAAGATAAATGATTTAGAAGTCAATTTCAAGGATGAATGGACATGAGTTTTGCTTATTTAATTAAATATTCTTATTCTTACCGGCTCTTCTCAGCAGAATCTGCATTCCGACCCGGTGGTAGATTTATGACGTGTCATAATAGCTACAAGTTAGCCTACATGAATTTTGTATTAAGAAAAATATCCAAATTATTAACTAGCTTGTAGCTTCTAGAATCCGCTGAGAAGAGCTGGCAAGGAAATCAGCGGTTGAGCTCTTTTCAAAACGGAAAGTTTTACAATATCCGTAATAAGTATTACGTTTACGTAATTGTAATAAAATTATTTCACTATCTTTTGGGCAGCTAAAAGCCAAGCCGATTTCTACCATTTTTTATTTTATTTTAAAAAGAATATTAGCCAAGCTGAAGTTGACTAATATCCTCCTATCGGAAAGCTTGTGCTAGGAGTGGGTACGACAATAGTGCAACGGGTGGGGATTAAACCTGCGACCTTACAGTTTTCAGTCCGCACCTTTAACCATTGGAGCTATTGAGGCCTGAACCAAACCAACACTTTCAACCATGCACTTTCGTCGTCTGTTTGTTTGTTGGTTTGTCCTTTGTTGGTTTGTTTGGTGGATATAGTTGAGGAATTTTATTCCAGGAAAAATAATATTTTAAAACCTGCATTGCGCGGGCGAAGTCACAGGTAAAAGGTAGTGAACAGTATTTTCCACATCAGCTTTTCGCTCTACATTTTCCCTGTAAAAGAGCGAAAAATCACATGTACCAAACCGCCCCTCATCATGTTAAAAGCCAAACGGCGAACGAGGTCAACAATTTCAAAGAAATCAAGTACGTTTCATTTGAGAGGCGCAGCGTAACGGAGCGGAGCATAGAAATTCCATAAGGAGTGGCTTATACAGAAGTGGCGGGAGCGGAGACGCGGCGCGAACTTACGATAAATCTGACGCATAATAGGTATACTTATTTATTTATTTATTTTATTGTAATCAACAGCGATACATACAGAATATAATTTACAATTAAATCTTAATACTAAAATAAGGCCAAATAGGATTACAATTGTATGAATTTATAGATATTTATAACAATAGTGTATGTGTGTGTATACTTAATTTTTTTATTGTAGATATCTTTAGAATGACAGCTTTTACGCGTTTTGCTTAAATATTTAATCTGGCATGGCAGACTCTACTGGGTTTCTACACGCCAGTAGTCTATCTGAGGGCTAAATGAATTGACGGTATAAGGCAGTGATGAACAACTAATGTACAAAAAAGAATAATTTTGTCAGTTTTCATAATTATTTTATTTTACATTAGATTCTTGGATAGAAATTATTTTAGTAGGTACCTACGTATTTTCTATAAAAGAAATTTCTATTTTAGCACGCGATTATATATATTCAAATAACACTACTCAACAAATTTCGAACTTTTTTTTTTATCTGAGTTCCTACTATGTGATAATTGTTCCTTGCTATTGACCTAAGAGAAATGCATAAATGAAGTTTTTCCATCACATCTCATTTTCGAGATAAAAGGGTCAAGTCAAAAATTCAATTTTCTTAGAAAATGAAGCAACTACATTAACTTTTATTGATGTTTTGATGGAAAAGGTGAAGTTTTATTAGTAAAGCTGATTCCTCTTGTAGTAATGGTAGCCAGGAGTACCTCTGACATGACTCCAACAGTAATCTGCAAGCATAGCAGGTTCCCATCTTCCTTGAAAACGGTTTCCGATTGCAGCTACATTTTGATGAAAGTTATCCCCATGTTCATTGCTAAATTAACCATATTTTCTAGAAGAAAGTTCAAATGGGAATGGAGGAAATGAAATGAAGGAAATTTTAAAAAGATTTTGCATCCCATTTTATGGTAGCAGTCCAACATCAGTTTTATTCTTTCCCAGAAGTGAGCGGTTTTGTTGAATATATTTTCACGTCAAAAAAAAATTTAAAAGCTTGGTTTTCAATAATATTGTTATGAGTAAATGTAAAAGATGAATTTTTAATCAGTTTTTTATATCTAGACCTACGAATACGCCCTCTTTGATTTTTGATAATCACGATTTTCACTGTCTCATAAACTAAACTTTTGTAAGTTTCTGTTTTCATTAAAATTTAACTGGGCCGTCAAGAACAGGCAAATTTTCGGAATGTGGCTAAGGTTTCCTAACTGATAACCTATCGGCATACTTAATATTTTGTTTTAATTTCTCAGAAAACTCCTTTAATTGTGTTAAACAAAAATTGAAATTCACTGTATGATTCGTTGGTTCAGTCCTTCCCGGCGTACCAAATGGCATTTTTTTTATTCTTCCATCGTAACAACCGTTGAGATTCATATTAGATATTAGCCAGCACACATTAGAGACCCACGTCTTATCTAGATTTCTCACATTTTGATTAAAATTAGCTAAATAATACTGTTTAAATAGGCCAAAACATGACTTTTTTTTCTATTTTGGCGCAAATTCTTCACAAATACAACAAAACTAATTAAAATTCTAAACACACACCCATGATATTTTAAAGATTATCAATCAAAGTAACTTGTAAGCTATGTTTTGTTTGCAAAACAATCGTATTTTTGAACTACCCGCATTTTAAAACTCGAAAATAGGTGAAAAAATTAAAAGTGATATTTCTCCGCTTCTAGACGTGATATCAAAATAAAATGCCTACAGATATTTATTATTAGTCAACCTCAATATGAAGCCATATGAGTGAATTCAGATATTTTTTTAGTGTTGAGTAGTGTAATAATCGAGGGCAGACCCGTGTGGACCCAGGGGTCGCCCTCGCTTCTTTATATAAACTGCGTCTTATTTTACAAAGAATTTCTGAAGCACAGCTGTAACGCGTGGCTGCATAAATTTTATTCAATTATACGGAGTTGAGAGGAAAAAAAATAGAAAACAGAATTATAAAACATGATATTGTTCAGGTTTTGCTTTAAAAAGAACTCCTTAAGTCTTTCGCTCTATCGTAAGTGTATACTTAAACCATCTTTTTAAGCTCTTTTTAGAAACTAATGGAAAGCGCTCGTTCTTTTTTATTTAAAATATAAAGCCTATAAAAACGACCCGTCAAGAGTCGGCGGAAATAAACATTTGGCATGTATTCACCAAGCAAACAATATAAAACAATCTGACAAAATATAAACATATGCAAATATATAATATGATAGATATTAAAACATAATTCATTTCATATACAGTATACACATATTATATATGTGTATATGATATAAACATTTATACACATATATAATCTGATAGATATTCAATAGAAGCTGGCGTTAGATACTTTGCGTAATTCCACGATACCTTACCAAGGAGAAACAAAATTCTTTTGCTATAATCTGCCAAACCAGAAAAAATCTGTATGGTACGATATTATGTGCCACTAGCGCTTTCCATTATACTTAAACCAATGTTTAAAACACATTTAATAAGTAGTGTAGAGACACAGTTAATGCAACTAACTACTACTAGTATCTTGATGACAGAGTTGTATAAAAGCAATCGACTTTACTTTAACTGTCCACAAGATAGAAGCTACTTAATTGTAATTTATGTTTTGAAAAGAGTTTATCTATGTTATGAAAAAGAGTTTATTTATAAGTTTATTTGAGTTTCTCGCCGGCTATCCTCAGCAGAATCTGCTTTCAGAACCGGTGGTAGAGCTTCGACTTGTCATAACAGCCATAAGTAGGCCTACTTATATATGAAATAAATACGTTTCGAATTATAACCAACTCTCACCAACTTAATCAACTCTTTGACAAAGATAAGGGAGTGAACTAATTAGAAGACTTTATCGGCGCAAAATCAGACACCGCTTAAGCTGTCATCTAATCTTTAGGTACGACTTAGACAAAAACCTGACATTTACACGCTTTTCATCTTAGATTATTTAACCAACAATAAGCTCTTCATAGATAAACGTATATGAGGAGCGTCGGAACAAAAACCGATAAATCACTTCAGAATTTTTGTTTTGGGAAACTGGAAAAATGGGTCTAAGTCTATGGCTTTTTAATTTAAAGATGAAGAATAGTTATTAATACATTGGTATTGGCAGCACTGTTTCGAAACCTTAATGTCACAGTAGTGAGTTCGGTATCTGTTGAGATAAAAAAAAAAACAAAAAAAAAGTCAAAATGTGTTTTATCGGTTTTTGTTCCGACGCTTCTCATATGTACTTTAAGCTGAACCTGAAAGGCTGTTTTACGAACAATTCTCCTAGCAAATTCTATTTTGCGTAAAATCACTTCTCTTAATAAAGTCTATTTTGTCGAAAGAAATTTTCTTGTGGAATATTACATTCCTGTAATTTATGTAAAAAACAAGTTCAACAAAATACTACAGGAATGGGTGCAGGGATTATGGAAAAGGGAAATGGGAATTATAATGTGACCCACATAGTGAAGAGCGGTTGAGAGGCTGTCGGTAAGTGAGGGGAGACAGGTACCAGGGGAAGCTGATACCTAGTGAGCGTACCTCTACACTTTAGTCGCTAATCTATACTTTTATAAAGACTTGTTCTGACTGGCTGATCTATATCAACTTTTGAGTATATAACCAACATATCAACGCGCAGGCTAAACCACTGGAGTTAGAAACATGTGATAGTAGGATCCTTTTATGAAGAAGGTGCCCACTAAGAAATATGAATGATTATGAATTTTTTGAAATTACACCCTCAAGAAGGTTAAATAGGAGGTGAAAGTTGTATGAAAGTCAAACATTTTTAAGTTGCATCCATAAAACTTAGTATTTTGGCTTTCGATTAAAAATAAAGAACTAAGTGTTTCACAGTTTTTGTAAATTCCATCTGAAAACCTAATTCCACACTCACGATTCACTCACAGGTTCACATGTCGGGAGTGTTTTAAATTTTCAATTAACAAGTGTTGAGTAAGTTTAGGTATTAACTTCCTGTAGGTTTGTAAACTTTATTGCAAGAGGAATATATTTAGCATTTGCTCCACCACACTATACTCAAACACACTAGGTATATTAACTGCTGTAAATTGCTGAGGAGTTGGTTATTCTTATCCTTACTTGATTACCATGTCATGGAAATAATCCGAAGTAAGAGAAGGTACACCAAGCAAATCAATCACACGAACGAAACTTTGTAAGATCTATTGATCAAGTAGAAAATGACTTGATGATCTCCAAACGCCTAAGCAGATCTTTATAAACAATTTATAGCTAAGAGCAATCTCGATCACGTTAGCTTTCAAACAGATAAAACCGCATTAAAATCGGTCCAATTATTAGGGAGCTACGACGGATCAGACAGACACACAGTCGCAAAGATACACACATGAAACTTAAAAATATTGACGGAAGCATGCGTGCCGAAATTGCGGCAGAGGGAAACGGGAATTATGCATGACCCAGTTACTGTAGGGCGTTCGAGAGACTCTCAGTAAGTGAGGAGTGACAGGTGCCACGGGACGCTGCCTGACGTGGAGAGAGCGTGCCTACCTCTACCCCTCTACCCCTCTACCCTTCTACGCGCTAGTTTTAATTTATTCTCCCACCCGTCCTTGATTCTACAACCCTACAATGATCAAAGTGACTACCTACCATCTACATAATAAATAAACACAACTTTAATGAAATTTCCCAAAACTCAGAAAACACAATTTCCGAGTTCATGAAAAACCTACTACATGAAAGCCTCCTTGCCTGCCTCAGTGTGATGGTTTTAATTTATTTCCCTTTTAATTCTAATTTTGCAATTAATTTTGCAACCTTAGGATACCTATCTACAATAAGTATATTATAAGATCTCTTTGAAACAACAGCGCGGTAATCTGTCTAAATGAAATGGTAAAAAAAAAATCCTTGGATCGGTGTTGCCTCTTCGCTGACGTCAGCAGGAACCCTTCACGTGTGCCCTCGGTGTTGCCAAATGAATATTCAAACATTCTACTCTTCAAACATACATATTTATTTATTTTTATTTATATGCTCGTTCCTAATACGCACCGCAAAAATTTGGAATGCCCTTCCGGCTTCCGTTCTTCCAACTAACGATAGTGTGAGTGTCTTAAAATCAAGAGCGAACAGGCATCTTCTAGGCAAGCGCGCACCATCTTAGGCTGCATCTTCACTTACCATCAGGTGAGATCGCAGTCAAGCGATGCTGGTGTAAAGATGGTTAAAATACACTAATTATCATGCGCTATCCGAATAAATAAAACTATATGGGTAGGTAATAAAGTAATGATAGCTGAACGCTGAATGGAGAACTCTAGACTGTTTGCTGTGGGTTCGATGCCTAAGGATTATCAGCTATGTGGTGAAGCCTTTAAAATTGATAAAATCAACACTCGCAATGTGTATGCTTGATGATACCGCGGTATCATCTCCTGGCGAGGGGAAATGGAATCAGATGCGGTGCGGTTCCAATGGATTTATTTTTGAAAACATACATCGCAATATTCGTGCACCTATAAAGCATATTTTACTGAGAACTTTCTCATAATTTTGCTACGTTCAAATTGTTATCATGTACATGTCGATATGACTACCTACTCTTATTACAGATTAGATTATTCGGTTTTCAGTTATCAATCAATTCATTTATTAAAGATGTAAATTTTGATTCATTATCTTTCAAATTCGTAGAAATAAATATTCAATTACACGTTTTTCTATAATTGAAAAACGTGTCCGCCTGACGTTGATGACGTCATATCGATATCGAAGCTCTTATACGGTATGAAAACAATTCTAGTGAAGGGGGAAGTGGGAGAGTCATTGCGTTCCAGTAAGGTGCACAGATAGTGTGACCGAGTTATCCTTACTAATATTATAAATGCGAAAATGTTTGTTTGTTAGTGTATTGGTTTGCCCTTCAATTACGCTGCAACGGAGCTACGGATCGACGTGATTTTTTGCATGGGTATACTTAAGGGACTGGAGAGTGACATAGGTTACTTTTTATCCCGGAATATTAAAGAGTTCTCGCGGGATTTTAAAAATCAAATCCACACCAACTAAGTCGCGGGCATCAGCTAGTATGTCATACATCAACATTGCAAATTAAAATATAGTTTCTGATTAAAACTTGATAGTCACACATTTATATGAATTAGAAAACACGTTACGGTTGCCGCAATGTTATTTTCCCGTATGTAGACAATTATGTTAATTTCAATGGAATCCGATTTCATTTTGGACAGACAATCCAATCTAAGTTGTAATAATAATAATATGTGAACAGACCGCAATTATTTCCTGGTCGTAAATTGCTACTTAATTTTCTGTGATTTGGATGAGACAGTAAAGGCATTTTACTGCTGCCGAATTATAGGCTGACAATTTATTTTCTATCGGTACGACGGTTTTATTGAACTCATAAACGAGTGGCAGCTTTTTTATTAACTAAACTACTACTTAAGAATTATTAGCGCAAAACTCCAGTACCTATCTGTATCTATCTACAATTAAAACATTGATGCCGTTTTTACCAACCATACCTAAATCATCCCCTAAGAAGGATTCTCTTTACATAAGTAGCCCCTAAACACCTACCTAAATACCTACTACCCAATGTTATTTTCATTTTTATGGGTTCCCTAAAGGCTCTTGAAAACGAAATTGATAGAAAGCGTCAACTAATTTTTCTTAGGTAAGCCGTAAAAGCTAGGGAAAGTTAGTGAAAACGGGCATGATTTTTCAGAATCCTCACCCGCTAAACTATTGTTGAACCAACTCCCAGCACAACCTTTACGTTTATTTGGAGGTGAGAGGGGAATATAGTCAAGTTCAGCATGACTAATATTCTATTTTGAAAAAAAAAAAATGTCTTGACGTTTAAACAACGTAATTGGGCTAGACTAGTTAACTTGGCGGCAACAAAGATTATAAAAAGAAAATGCAAAAACTAATTTAAAAGCACCCTAGGTGGCCGTAATACGGGATATTATATCTGCAGCCCAAGCAGTACAACGCTTTTCTTCTTCTCAACTTCTCGCAGCATTTAAAAAGGGTTTTGGGGTCGAATCTGTGGGAATTTCGAAAATGTATCTGGTTTTCGGTGGGGCAATTTGGGAATTTATAATTTCTGAATTGTCTGTCCCAAAGGATGCGAGAGAGATGTGTCGCAATGATCGTGCTTGGTTTAGTCTCTGCATAAGTTAGTGAACATTCCAGTTTAGCAAAGTAAACAGACACTTTGATAGTGGCCTTTGTTTGCAGGGAATGAAAATTAAAAATTCGCCCCATAATGAAAAAGTTCTTTTGAAGCTTTAAAATAAACATCTCGATCAAACAATACGTTCGAATAAATAATTAAATTTTCTTTTGTGTTGATCATTATGAGGATATTGTGCTCTCGATAAAAGTGTTGTTTGATTCTTATTTGATTTTACCCGCTTTTGCCCGCGGCTTCGCTCACGCTAAGTTTGATTTGATTTTCAAACCCTTATTTTATCCCCAGGGATTGAATTTTTAGCGGATGCCTACGTCATAATAGCTATATATTTATATGAAAAATATCTAGTGATATGAACTGTGCGTTGCTAGATCCGTCAGTCAGTCACCTTTTTCTTTTATATATTCAGATTAACCATTGAAACTCAATGAACAAAGCAATATTTTGTAAGTATTTTATAAGATAGTAGTTTGTCGCAAATTTCTTTAAATGTATAATGTTGTATGTTTGTAACTTTGAACTTAAGGCATTTCATTGACTTTGAATGGTTCATGATCTAAAAATCTATTTTGCATAATTCATTTCAATTTCTAATTTGACCTATTTCACTTACCATTTTTAAAAAGAGATCATTAGTTCACTTCGTAAAAAATAGACACAAATACACACACAAATGCACAGTGTGAAAGAAAATAAAAACAGTGAACTCGCACCTACATAGGTACTGAAAACTGAAAGGTCGACGGTTCATTTCCCCTTCATTGTACTATTGTTACCCACTCACTAAATTAATACCTAACAGAGGCATTCTGCATATTTGAAGTGGAGTGGAAATTCAGTTTAGCTTAACTCATTTAAAAAAGTGACTTTATTCGTTAGTCAGGTTCGATTCTAGCAGAGTCAAGCGATTTAGCGTTCTCTATTAAAGTTCTTTTCTATTTATAAATAAAGTAATCGTTTCGACCTTACTTAAAAATTTAAATAACCTTGTAATAAGTAGATATTAAGTTGCATTAACGTTGCTGACTACTTATAAATAAAATAAAATCGTTGAACATGGTACACTCGAGAGCGCATAGGGCGACTTCTCAAAGTTTTTGAGGATTCATAAATACTAGAACTTTCTTTGCTCTTTCATAACGTTCCATAAAAGTTCTAAGTCCAATCAAATTATGGCACAAAAGAAAGAACGGCGGCCGGCGAATATTATCTTAAGTTTTACAAGGCGAAAGAAAATTCTTCGTTTTAAACTTCTGGCCTTTCTCGTACAACTTTCTTGAAATGATGCACTTTTCTAACGATTCTAAGAAAATTAACAATTAAAAAAAAATATAACAGACTGAAAACTGAAAGTTCGACAGTTCATTTCCCTTCCATTGCACTACTGTTACCCACTCACTATTGGTACCTAACAAAGGCATTCTGCCCACTATCATCTTAGACTGCATCGTCACTTACCATCAGGTGAGATCGCAGTCAAGAACTATCTTGTCTTCGAATAAAAAAAAGAGTCGACAATAATACCCCACTTAATAATGCTATAGACCAGCGCTATGCCTGTGCTATCACCACAGGGAAAGCATACCTATGTTGAGTGGAGTCCATTTTGGGACCACACATATTTTTTAATTTTGTTTTGTCTAACATACTTCTATCTGTCTTGAGCTGTGTCTCAAATAAATGTTTTTTCTTTCTTTCTTTCTTTCAAATATAATAGGCCTGCTGCTTTATGTAAAGAGAAATATAACTGTAATTATGTAACCTTTCTTTACCGTGTTATCAAGGGAGTGGAATTTATGAAAATTTAATAAAGCCTCCCTGGAATATTCTTGGTTCAAACAAGGCGCACTCGCCGGTTTTCAATATAATTTACGACTTCGTCCTGAGGCCTAAAGCCGGGTACAGATTATTTGCAACACAACATGTAATGCAACACCAACGTTATGTAGATGCGCTGGCATAATTCACGGCATTATTCTCAATCTACAAATATCGAAGGAGTAGGTAGGTGCTCGCGGCACGCAAGTCCATCGCCGAAACGTTCGCCAAAAGGCACCCAAAGCTTTCGCCAAAAACCGACAATCAGCAGGAACCAACGCGCGTGCTACGAATGCATTTTTTAATTTTTAATTCGATAACTAGATAGTCCTTGACTGCGATCTCACCTGATGGTAAATGACGATGCAATCTAAGTTGGTAGCGGGCTAACTTGGAAGGGGTATGGCAGTATACTCATACCCCTAATCGCTTTTACACGCCATCGTGCCGGAACGCTGAATCGCTTGGCGACACCTCTTTGACCGTCGGGTGGTAACTAGCCACGGCCAAAGCCTCCCACCAGACAAAATGCATGTAGCGTTCTCGCAGTGTGTTTGTAGTGTGCTCGCGAACATACTGAAATGCATGGAAAATATTGCATTGCGTGTTAGGTACATTACATATTGTTACAATCTGTACCCAGCTTTAGGCGTTTAAAGGTGAGTCCATACCTGACCATTTCATTAAATCAAAATTAATGAATTTCTTAATGACATAGTGGCATGGGAATAATCGGCTTAGCATCCAGCTACCCACAAGATAATGTAATAACTTAAATATTATCGCATTAGTTCGGGTTTTAGAAAAATAAATAGTTCTTATGGTAACCGATTTAAGTCGTCCACTGCTGGACATAGCTCTCCTGTATAGATTGGCTCGGTGCTATATTCAGCGGCTCCTTACGACTCGTTTACGATATCCAACTAGAAGTGGTTCTACCAATACTGCGCTTTACGGCGTGCAGATGCCGCCAGTAGAGCAACCTGCGACCCCACTTTTTATCTTTAGCAAAAGAAAAATAAATTATAATATATTATACTAGATGACGCCCGCGACTTTTCGTCCGCGTGGATTTAGGTTTTTGATTCCCACGGGGGAACTCTTCAATTTTCCGGGTTTTTTTTTAATTAAAAAGAATGTAGCTCAAGTGTTAATCCTGGGTATGAGCTATCTCCATTCTGAATTCAGCCAAACCGGTTCATTCGTTGTAGCGTGAAGGAGTAACAAACACACACACGCACATATACAAACTTTCGCCTTTATAATATTAGTGTGATGTGATAGAGACCTATTGGACGAAAGTTCTTGGTACGAAATCGACAGGATACCTAACATGCGAGACCATTATTTCAAATCCAATTACCTGCAAGTGCTTGAACCTCGATATTATATTGGAATTGCTTCAATAAAGTGCATGTAAACGTTGATATGAATAATGTATCTGGAACGAAGTTTGCACTTCGGGCTTTCGAGAAAGTGGAAAAATGAAGAAAAACAGCGGCTTTTCGATATCGTTACAGGGTTTCTAGTGAACACGAAGTAGGGCGCGGAAAAAGTGGTTAATGTTTAAATAATAAACATGGTATGATGGCATGGCCTAACACAGACAAACGCTATTTTAAATGAGACCGATTTTTATCAAACCACTTACGGTGAGAATGATGTCATTTCTGTATATTATCCTATTTCCTATTGTCCTATTATAAATGTGAAAGTTTGGATGTACGGATGGATGGATGTTTGTTACTCAATTACGTCGCAATGACTGAACCGATTTGGCTGAAATTTTAACAGAGATAGATTATCATCTAATAATAACAATGACAGGATAACACTTTTTATCCCGGAAAATAAGAGAGTTCCCGCGGAAATTAAAAACCTTAATCCACGTGAACGAAGTCGCGGGCATCAACACTAGTATCATATAAGTACGATCTTCTTGATAGAATTTGCGTCAAAGTGGACGAGGTAATATTGACCAAAACTCCAAATTTTGTAATAGACCAGATAGATACCTATTGACTGCAATCTTACCTGATGGTAAGTGACAATGCAGTCTAAGATGGTAGCGGGCTAACTTGGAAAGGGTACGGCAGTGTACTCATACCCCTATTCGGACGTCCCCCATCGGACCCCTACACGCCATCATGTCGGAATGCTAAATCGCTTGGCGGCACGTCTTTGACGTTAAGGTGGTAACTAGCCACGGCCAAAGCCTTCCCCACCCTTCTTCCACCAGACAAATAGTAAAAGTATGCCTTGGCCGGTTATATCTGCGTTTAAGTAGTAAATGTCTACTGAGTTATATTCCGCATAATACAAACATTATACAAAGGTAATAAGGCATAAATGGTAATTTGATTCCGTGTACAAGGCCTCGTGTGAAAGTCTCCTCGCCTCAGAAAGTCAGCTAAAGCCCGCGAAGCTCTGGGCGGCTCGTAAAATTTTATGTTTTCGTACTCAAACGTATATAACATGTGTACGGGATATACGATACAGGTACCGTAATTTATAGTAAGATTACGTTATAATAGTGCTATATTTTTGTCGTATCGTAATTTGCATATACGATTTTACTATTCTAGTAGGTACTTTTCTGCTGTAAAATACTTATTTTTTTTTTGATGACCTCCCTGGCACAATGGTGAACGCTGTGGTCTTATAACTCGTGGCTCGTTACCACCCTACTGTCAAAAATGTGCCGCCAAGCGATTTAGCGTTCCGGCACGATTAGGGGTATGGGTTGAATGCGCACTGCCAAGTGCCATACCTCCTCCAAGTTAGTCCGCTACCATCTTAGATTGCATCGTCACTTAACATCAGATGAGATCGCCGTCAAGGACAACTTGTCATGGAATAAAAAAAAATTGGATATTTAGTTTTTTTTTAAAGAATACCCGTATTAGCTAAGTTGAACTTGACTTTCCTCTCCCCCTTCAATAGGTTGAAAGCTGACATGACGCGCCCCACTACATAATTAGTTGTGACAATACAGTGTCTTACAGGTATGCGTAAATGCGGTAGTGGGTCGCGTCATTTCAGTTCAGACAAGCTCTACAAAGATGATGCAATGGGTGGGGATAAAAACGTTGATCTTTCAGTTTTCGGCCCATAGGCTAGTAAATGTATAAAACACGTCGCACCATCAGTGGAAGTGGACGAATGCTCGTAAACGCCGAGCGAGTAAGGCGTCAGTTACACAGGAAGCGTTTATCTAATGCAAGCGGCAAGAAATAGTTTTTTTTAATATTCGATGACAAGACAGCCCCTGACTGCAATCTCACCTCATGGTAAGTGACAATGCAGTCTAAGATGTTAGTGGGCAGAATGCCTCTCTGTAACAATAGTGCAATGGAGGGGAAATGAACCGTCGACCTTTCAGTTTTCAGTCCACACCATTTATACCGTTGCGCTATTAAGGCTATTTGTATTTATGTAGGTATATTATGTATGTAGACTTATTGGGGTTCATACCAAAAGAAATATGTATGACAAAAAACCTCATGCTTTGCAGTAATAGAAGATTGATTTGATATTCGTGGTGCGAATGTAGCATGTAGTCTTTTTTTTATTCGATGACAAGATAGTTCTGGACTACGATCGCACCTGATGGTAAGTGACGATGCAGTCTAAGATGGTAGCGGACTAACTTGGAAGGGGTATTGCAGTGTACATTCAACTCATATCCCTAATCGGTTTCTAAATGCCATAGTGCCGGAATACTGAATCGCTTGACGGCGCGTCTTTGACGGTAGGGTGGTAACTTCATACGGTCAAAGCTTCCGACCAAACCAAACCAGAGATAATACAGAAATTATAAATTCCCAATTTGCCCCCGCCGGAAATTGAACCCGAGACCTCCCAGTTATAAGACCAAAGCCCGCACCACTGCACCAGAGAGGTCGTCAAAAAGCTTGCTATTATCCTAATCGAAAATTTTCCATACAAACGCCCACGATTATAAATGTATGACACTACACGTAATTTAATGACATTACATTATTATACTTACATTATGACAAAAACTCGTATCAGTTAACCAATGCTCGAATATGAGTGCCGAAAACTTCACTCGCATTCGAGTCTCTCCTTGTGTAACTGAGCCATAAGGGTAGCTGTCGAACGC
The DNA here is from genome assembly GCA_933228805.2 of Hipparchia semele. Taxonomy (NCBI): domain Eukaryota; kingdom Metazoa; phylum Arthropoda; class Insecta; order Lepidoptera; family Nymphalidae; genus Hipparchia; species Hipparchia semele. Next base: position 11,762,179 of record OW121714.1, read on the forward strand.
AATTTTATTTGTGCTATTGAGCTCCGTAGCGACTCTATTTTTCTTTATCGTTTCCCGTATTTTCTTAAGTTTTTCTTTGCTTTGATAAAATCATATAGTTTTTGCCCGCGACGCGACCTGATCAGGTTCGTTAGGTTTTCAAAAAAATCCTACGAGACAAAAAGAGCATTTGTCTTTCTCCAGTAGAGCTAAAATGCGCGTTACGAGAAAATTTTATCTACAGTTTACTCATGAATCTCCAAAGATATTCATATACAGATTACTAGTAAAAGCGTAGACAAAATTTTCTCGTGGCGCGCATGTTAGCCCTACAGGTCCTCAACTATACTCATGCAAAAGTCATGTTGATCCGTTGCTTCGTTGCGGCTTGATTGAAGGAAAAATCCAACAAGCAAACACACATTCGCATTTATAATATACTAGCTAATGCCTGCTACTTGATTTGCGTGGATTGACGTTTTTTAATTACCGCCGGAAACTCTCATTTACCGGTATAAAAAGCAGCCTATGTCTTACTCCAGGCTATAATCTATCTCTGTGCCAAATTTCAGCTAAATCGATTCAGTCATTGCGGCGTGATTGAGTAACAAACACACATAGGCTACTTTTTATCCCCGAAAATAAGAGAGTTCCTACGGGAATTAAAAAACCTTAATCCACGCGAACGAAGTCGCGGGCTTCAACTAGTACGGTTATAAATCACATTGTGGCGTGGACGGAAGTCTGCTCTCGAGAGCACTGCACTGAAATCCGAGATACACTCGCCACGCTACATGAATTCTCCATTTAAAGTGATCAGTACTGCCAATATACAGCTCAGCACTGGTAGCATGGGCGGGAGAAATTTTATCCCCGGGAAAAGGATAAAATGTTTATCCCTTAGCTTAGCTTTATCCACCCGTCGAGCATGGGCACAGCGGTGAAAGAATATTGACAGTGGATAAAATGGGAGAAAATTTATCCCCGCAATTATTGCCACAATACTTAAAAATTTATGTCAATTCGATCTCAAAAAGTACTCGTGATTTTGACAGTTAATAGGTGATTCGTAGGTGGTTTTTGTGTGGTTTTTGTTTTCGTTTGACCCTTTCAAAAGTCAAAAAAGGACAAGTTTATCTCTTTCATTTGTTCCCATGCTCTAGCCGGGGGAAGTTGCTCCACTTGTAATGTCAAATAGGGATATACTTCTCCTTTCCCCTGTCGCCATGCTCTAACATAGGGAGAAGGCAATTGTATCCCCTGCAGTCAGTGGATAAAATCGGAGGATAAAATGTTTATCTCCTGCCCACGCTACCAGTGCTGGGGTTTGTGGAATTAGGCACGTGTTTTTATACGCGAAAAGATTGAAACATACCTATTGCGTGATTAACTGCCTCGTTAGTCTAGTGGTTAGCAATTTCGACTGTGGATGACGAGGTCCCGGGTTCATTCCCGGGTCGGGCCAAAAAATTTATTGGGTTTTTCTGTCAAGAAATTCTGAGTAGCTCGGAGTTAGGAAGTTGGCGGTGAGTCACCCGCTTGCCTCGGAGAGCACGTAAAGCCGTCGGTCCTGCGCCTGATCTCTCTCCGGACGTGTCGTATTTTCCGTCCTATCGGACTATGAGAGTGAAGGAATAGTGTGCACTATAATATCTCCCGCGCAGATGACCGCAGACTGAATAGTGTACCCGAGTAGGTACGTTATTCACTCTGCGGTCACGAAGGAAAATACTAAGATGAGAGGAGCAACACCCTACCGTCAAAAACGTGCCGCTAAGCGATTTAGCGTTCCGGCACGATGGCGAGTAGAAAACGGTTAGGGGTACAGGTTCAATGTGCATTACCATACCCCTTCCAAGTTAGTCCGCTACCATCTTAGACTGCATCGTCACTTACCTAATGGTGAGATCGCAGTCAAGTACTATCTTGTCATCGAATAAAATAGTACATTGTTACCTTAGGGATGAAAGTAACTTATTTAGTCCCGAGACGGGGTTTGGCGCCCGAGCGTAGCGAGGGGGCCTATAGTTCGAGGGACTAAATAAGTCTTTATCCCGAGGTAAACACTGTGCTTTTCATTACGAATATAAGGAAAGTCAAAATAAAAATAGAAATTAGCTAAAGAAAATTGAGTGAACTTTACCGCCTTTTTTTTTTCTTTGGCCTAGCCGGCGGGCTATGCATTTAGCTTTTTAATAGTCAAGTATTGTCTATGATTGTCTATGAATGTCTATGAATCAGTTGTCTTTACTTTATGAATAAAGTCTATCTTTCTTCTTGTCTATGGATGCACTCGGGTATGTCGTGTTTCATTTGAATTCCAATAAAAATGTGACAACTAGTTTTTTTTAATTATTTGACAGCTGTCAGTTGAAAACGATTCTCCCTAGGGCTGAAAAGTATTACTTTCAACCCGCTTCTCAGGCAACTTCAGACCTACTTTCCGTGTATGAGTAATGAAAAAGCACATTTAAAAGCTATGTGTGAAAAGTCCTACGAAACATTAAGGCTGAAATGGATATGAAATGTTTTAACTGCGGACCATGTCAGTTAATAATGGGTTTCTTTTGGTATAGCTTCGGGGCGAATCGATTTTTGTAACAGGAAATAGAGGGAATGTTCCTTGGACACGAGAAATGGAAACTACGACTCGGTTTTCCCACTAAAACGCATTTTGCTTTTATCTCTTTACAGAAATTTATATAATAATAATACGAGTAATATGCCCTCTACCGGATCCGGTTATGGCGGCCAATCTCCACAGAGATTAGCCATCTGCGCGGGATATATTACAGTGCACAAGTATGTGCGCAAACACAGGTGCACTCTCTATCCCCTCACTCTCATAGTCCAATGGGGCGGAACTCCAACACGACCGGAGAGAGGTTAAGCGCAGGACCGACAGATTTACGTGCTCTCCGAGGCACGGGGGTGACTCACCACCAACTTCCTAACTCCGGGCTAGTACTGAGAATTTCTTGACAGAAAAACCCAATACATATTCTGGCCCGACCTTGGAGTCGAACCCGGGACCTCGTCATTCGAAATCAAACTAGCTAACCACTAGACGACGAGGCAGTTAAATTTTTGTAAGTAAAGAAATTTAAATAACAACAGATTAAATAAATAATCCTTCCATGAAAAGGGGACTGAATTTCTAATTCATTTTAAGCGTGGTTTAAAGCCGGTGAGAACTCTGCGATTAAAGTATGAGGGAACTATATTCTGTCTCCAGGGTAAATCTATCTCTGTGTCAAAGCGTCAAGATAGATAGGTATACACTTTTGCATTTATGACAGTACTAGATGATGCCCATGACTTCGTCCGCGGGGATTGAGGTTTTTTGGATTCCTGCGAGAACTCTTTTACTTTGCGGCATGCCAAGCAAACACACTTTCGGATTTATAATATACTGGCTAATGCCTGCCACTTCATTCACGTGGATTAACGTTTTTTTTAATTTTCTCGGGAATCCTCATTTTCTGGGATAAAAAGTAGCCTATGTGCTATTTCAGTCTATAATAATCCACCTCTGTGCTTAAATCGGTTCAGTCGTTGCGACGTGATTGAGAAACAAACATACAAACTTTCGCATTTATAATATTAATAGGATATAGTATAATCTATACTAATATATAAAGCTGAAGAGTTTGTTTGTTTGAACGCGCTAATCTCAGGAACTACTGGTTCGAATTGAAAAATTATTTTTGTGTTGGATAGTTCATTTATCGAGGAAGGCATTAGGCTATATAACATCACGCTGCGACCAATACGAGCGTAGCATTAGTGAAAAATGTTGCAAAAACGGGGAAAATTGTCCATGTTTAAAATACTATAAATATTCTTTTAAAAAATTCTTAATCGCGATCATAATAACAGAAATTGACGCGGACGAAGTCGCGGGCAACGGCTAGTAGGATATATCATAGGATTAGGTGGTAAAAATCCTGTATTACGTGTTTTGTTCTTTGAAATAGAACTATTATAATATATCCTTCGCAGAGCAGTGAAAATGTAACGGAAAACAAAACACACTCTCGTATTATGTGTTCCGTTTGACTTCCGAAGTCCATTATATGAAGAGTACATCGCCTTTTCCACGTCTCGTCGCGCTAGATGTCGCTAAATTCCGTCACGTTTCCGGTGCCACCCGCGCCGCCAACGGCCGCTCTGTGAACTAAACAATATAAAAGCCGCGAGAGCCACCGCGTTTCGCCATTGTTGCGTTGTCTTTCGACCACGCAGGTCCGTTAGATTTTTTTTAAAAAAACTTTTGAGATAGAAGTAAAAAGTTTTATAAAAAAATAGTAAAATAGTAGATATCTACTTTTGTTTTTTACAAAGTGATTATTCCGTGTGTTCGCGATTCCGGTGCCCTAGGAGAACCCTCTTGGAGATCGGCAGTTGGACCCTACAAACGGCGCAATGCCTTTTAGGGTATTCTAATTTTGCAACCTTCATCACCCTCCGGGGAAGGTTGCACTGCCAGGTACCGCGTCGCTCCGGTCAGCCGGAGCGCACGCGAGTCGCTTCATCTCCGTCGTGTACGCGAAACGTGCGTGGCGTGTACACGCAGGACGACGCGCTGCCGCCTCCGTGACGGCGGGGCAAAATCCAAGGAAGTGCACACGGAGGGGTGATTACGATTCGTCAGAAGAGGATTGACCCTGGAAAGTCAACACGCAGCGATTTGGAACAAGGGTTTGAGACTCAGCCATCGGTGAGTCATTTTAACTACTTTATGTGCTCAGTTGCCAACTCCAGAACTGAATTTATAAAACTGAGGAAACTATTAGTGTTCGGTTCCATTTCGTAAAATCAACTATTTGTACATAACCGTGCACGAAATGCCTTAGAATGAACCGCTAAGGTATGGAGCGCCCTTTCGGCGTCCGGATTTCCTGCCACGTGTAATTCGAGTGCCTTCACGGCAGCCGTGCATATAGGCGTTTACTGCGCGGAGGCGCTCCAACATTATCCTTGTCGGTTCTTTCCGATATTGGTTGGCATCAAGCGCAAGCCTATTTACATCAGTTCATGTTAATAAAATCTTTGGTTTTCACCGAGTTAAAAGAATGGGAAGTAAAAGCGTTTCGTAGAATAACCATTCCCAGTCCCGTAGTTACATAGTCGTCGTATGATACAACAAGGATGCAGCTGCGAGTGACTCCTAATTCCCTTTAATCCAGTTAGTTTGTTCCAAATGTAATGATGTTGTTTATTTGTTAAAAACTTTCCGGGCTCAACACGTGTTGCTAAATGAATATTTAGAAAAACACCCTTTTTTCAATATTTATTTTCAATCCTTAGAATTTGTCATAATACTTATAAATAAATTTACCTACCTCCAAGGTATTGCATTTAGCAGGCATTCCAGCCTTTTTAAATCCCTGGAGATCGAATTTCTGGAAAGCGACTTCTTTTCTCAACGAACTAAGATTATTTCTCCTCTGATAAAAAGGGGGGTGCAAAAAGGAAACCGTGTTTCGTTATTTTAAAAATATTTCGGTCACAAACGATTTAAGCTAAATATCATGTGACTTAATTGCTCTCAGTCAATCTCCATAAGTTCTTTCGATGCTCTAACAGAGTATCGAACGCCGAACGAATTTCGGCGGATGATTCAAAATCAGGTTTTAGGATCGGCTCAGCCATCCGTATAATTTATTTCCCCAATTTTCATAACACCTAACACGGGAAAATTCTAAGTTCGGAACGAAGTTTTTGTCACTTCCAAGGCTATTGCAACCTCACAACTGGATGATCAAACTTCACTTAATTTTACATGTCAGTTATAAAGTTCAGACTACAAATAACTTGACTAGCATCTTCTGGAGCCGCAGTAAGAATCTTGATGACAAATCCAAGAGCTATGGTATTAGGATGACTTTCACCACTACCCATCCGTCCATCGGCCCAGTCTAATAAAATTGTAAGAGCTCACGTCTTACTGGCTAACAAATTCTTAACTAGCCCAGGTTGGTGGCTCATTTTCGGGCATTCGATCACACAGCTAAGGGATCACTACGCTCGAGTATTTGGGAGTGAAAAGGGACATACACCACAACATCAAGTCTCTACCTACTCCCAGGTATAAAATAAGAAAAGTTCGTCAGACTGTGTCTCGCCTAGCAACCGACAGTTGAACCCTTAATTACGGCGCAACGCCTTTTAGGGTATTTTGATTTTGCAAACTTTGTCACCCTCCGGGGAAGTCTACATTGCCGTTGCATTGGCGAAAGATTACCAGTCTGTTGTTCCTCATGGAGATCGGCAGTTGGACCCTAAAACGGCGCAACGCCTTTTAGGGTGTTCCAATTTTGCAACTTTCATCACCCTCCGGGGAAGGTTGCATTGCCAGGCACCACGTCGCTCCGGTCAGCCGGAGTGCACGCGAGTGGCTTCGATCTCCATCGTGTGCGCGTAACGTGCGTGAGCGTGCACACGCGGGACGACGCGCTGCCGCCATCGCACGCGTCGAAAGATTACTAGTTTGTTGTGTTTTTTCATAGAGAGAACAGTTGGCCCTAAAACAGGTGCACAGCCCGTTGGGGTATCAAAATTTTTCAACCTTCATGACTCATCGGGGAAGGTGGCATTGCCGGACGATTCAGTTTCTCAATAATCTTCGTCAGTATTGCACCGAACTTCTGTCAAAAGAGGTGTGTGACTAAACAAGAGAATGATGGTAAGAAGAACCATGACACAGATAGTATCAGTTTTTCAGTGTTCATCAGATGCAATGGAAAGCTCCAATGAATTTAACAGTTGAGTAAATTATACTGCATCATAAAAGTTACACTGTGATTGCCACCATTTCAACTAAGGCCTAATATTTAAGAACTGAACAGTGGTCTTGTAGAGCGAAGAAAGTGTTAAATTTTTTTGGGAAAGGAACTTTGGTCGGACAGCCAAAATATTGCACTCCTTTTCACCTTTTTCCGAGAGTGATCAATACCGAAGCCAAGATCCTATCGTGCATCGTAGCATCTACTAGAAGGATTTATGTTCATGTTCAAGTTAACAAGGAACACAGGATAGATATACCCAAGTTCTGTTTGCATTTCAAAGGGTTCATCTGGCTCCGAGTTATTCTTTCTCGACTTGCCCATCTTGAAGGAATGTTTTTACGAGCTCAGCAAACGTGTGAATATACGTATGAATATGTCGGGAAGTTCACCACCGCGACCACCTGGTCTATCTTTCCGAGCCCTGCAACACCTAAGCTCAGCAGTAGAAATGTACATAATATAAGCATCCGAATGAATGAAACCTTTTTGGCGCCTGTATCTGAAGAGCTTATGCGCGCATAACGCGTCATGTCAAGTTACGAGATATTGTCAATATACAAACTCGACGCGCGTCCACAAACTTGCGTTCGGGTGTTCAATAATCTATGCTATTGAAAGCTTTACTCTTTGACAGGGATCTTTTCACATATCCTTTGTCTGTTTCAGGTTGGATGGCATGGCTATCCTAAGCTTTTTAGTCTTTAGACATATTTCCCTACTTTGGAGAAAGTGGCGCTTAAGTAACATTGATTTTTGCCCTCTTTTACTTGATAATCTAGCTAAAAATAGTGTAATTTTTAGCAGCATGTAAAAAATGAAAGCTTCGTATGGCTAAATTTACTATACCATACGTACTTACACTTATATACTAGCTATCAGTGTAGTTTTTAATAAGTGTGAGCAAAATTTCAATTATTACTAGAATTTCATCAAATTACGAATAAAATGTCCTGAGCGGTCTCGTTAGACAAGTTTTGCAGTATATCGTAGGACTGCGATATAAGTCTCGAATCTAAACGCAGTGCCTTTAGCTAGACTGTTGCTTCCTAAATATTCTTGAAATGCGACATGCATTTCAAGTTCTCATTAAGTACTCCTTATAACCTATGGAAGGTATTTTTAATTCTCAAGTAACCTCAAAATTTGCGATACCTTATTCATATTAGTGTAGTATATTCATTAGCGGATGAAGAGCTCCTGAGTTAGATTATTAAAAATCTCAGCGCCAGCTCGAAATCGGGAGGTTGATGTTGGGTCGTCCCGTGCTGCGTGACACGCGAGCGAGTCAAGATCGCAGATGATTTAATCGTTGTAGATGTAGGATACCGTGGCCGAATTTGGTCAAATATTATTTTCACCGTTCAGAATTCCTGTTCTGAATTATTTCGGCACCAACTCATTGACTTATATGCTATACTATATACTTTTGCTGATTATGGGCCACCCCTTCCATTCTAACAAAATAGCGTCGACTCATTGTTATGATTTTTTCTTAAAAACACTCTTCTTTTCCAGAAATAATGAAAGGTTTCTGGGAGGTTGCTAAGCTATGGCTGCCATTGGATTTTTGGTAGATCTGTGAACATGTAGTTCGGGCACGCTTTTTTCTAGCTATTTACTACAATGTACCTGCCCATATTAATTGATTGCCCAATCGATAAACTTAAATTTTTAATTATTTCTATTATTAGTAATAGACCTATCCACCAACCTATCGTATGGTTATAGTTGATTTAATTAGATATTTCTATTAATTAAATTTCACAATTTACTATTTAAATCAAGTAAAATGTATCTATCACATTGTTGCATTTTCTTGTCTACAAGCCACAAGCCACCAGGAGATAACAAACAGATCTCTTCATATAATGGACTTCGGAAGTCAAACGGAACACATAATATAAAAATTTTACCTTGAAATAAAATTTGTATTATGTTTCCTAAGACTTCCGAAGTCCAGATAATGTCTTCCTGGTGCTAATAATTTTCATTAACATATTATTATATGAATCGAACAATGGCGAAACGCGGTGGCTCTCGCGGCTTTTATATTGTTTAGTTCACAGAGCGGCCGTTGGCGGCGCGGGTGGCACCGGAAACGTGACGGAATTTAGCGACATCTAGCGCGACGAGACGTGGAAAAGGCGATGTACTCTTCATATAATGGACTTCGGAAGTCTTAGGAAACATAATACAAATTTTATTTCAAGGTAAAATTTTTATATTTTTCCATTTACAGTGTGAAATTTTAATGGTTGTTTTCCCACGCTAGAGCGATTTACCTGAGCGGCGGGGTTATTACGTTTCTCGCGACAGGTTCGCGGCAGGCGTAAATCGCGCGATCATTGCTGTCAAACGTCACTTGTCAACCTGATTACGTCAAATTTGCAGTAGTGACAGCAGTAGCAACACGACAGCGATCGGAGAAAAGTACATTTTGCGATAGGCGAGCAATAGACGTGCGATTGGCTTCCGTAATACGATTTTTAGTGACATTTTGCGACCGATCGCGTAGTGATTGCTGTCGCGTTGCTATTGCTGTTGCTGTTGCAAATTTTTACGTAATCAGGCCGCGGTACTGACATAGAGTTGATTGTTATTATACCTTACGTAATAAGCGAATGCGGCCATGGCGGCCAATCTCCACAGAGATTAGCCATCTGCGCGGGAGATATTAAAGTGTACTAGTGTCTACGCAAATACAGGTGCACTCTCTATTCCCTCACTCTCATAGTCAGATGGGACGTAAATTCGTCGACACGAGATGAGGTGCTCTCCGAGGCACAGGGTGCCTCACCGCCAACTTCCTAACTCCGGGGTAGTATTCTTGACTTTGAATTTCTTGACAGAAAACATTTTAATACTTATATGCATTGACATAATAATACTTGGACCTTGGGTGTAATGCAAAATTCACGAAAAAAGTGTCCAGAGAAAACCTATATATACGAGTGTACATGTGTATTTTTATAAACAAACTAATAGGTACATTGTAATTAATGTCTTAGACCATTATTATACAACCTAATTTTGCTTGCAATAATTTGCTTCAACTGACGGTCGATTGGAAACCTTTTTCGCGTTCTGGATTTCTTTCGGTTCAGATAATTTTTAGCGCTGACCCGAAGTCCAGTATTATTATGTTAATGTCTATAAGGAAATAAATACAACCTAATAAAAAAATAGAGTAAAAATAAAAATTGCAGATGGAATTTCACACTCGTTTAAGATGCCTTATGTAAATGTTAAGCCAAATGTCGCTTTCACGGCATTTTCGTCAATGGCGTGTGCGTACGAATATATCGGGTAAATTAAGCCAGCGGGTGCTCTCATTCTATTTTGCTTCATGCGAAATTAAATTTTCTTCCGTAAAACACGAAATAATATTTTGACACGAGAGTGATAAGTTCGCATATTCATCGTACATCATTTTCTCTTCTTTCGCTATATCATTTTAGGGTTAATTTAATGAAATTCTGCTGAAAAAATTCACTCTCTTTACGTAGGCACTAGGTAGGTAGTAGGTAGGTACATGCTTGTATGATCCCTGCGTAAAGAACACACTCCAGTAGGTAAAGAAGTTTTTATTTTTCTTGGTAAGCTGGTTAGCTGGATGTACAAGGCTTCGGATCATTAGCCAAAAAATTATAGTATCATTAAACTAGGTAGATAAATATTTAAAAATCCCGCGGATACCCTTTGTTTTTCCGGGATAAAACTTAGCCTATGTCAGTCTCCAAGTCCTCAATTAAATGCGAAAATTCGCGTCGATCAGGCTTTCCTTTTCTGCGTGATAAGTCCAACACACAAAAACACACGATTGCATTGGTAATGTAGTTAAGGAAGTAAGGATTACGAAGGGTTTTTTTTTTATTCGTTGACAAGATAGACCTTGACTGCGATCTCACCTGATGGTAAGTGACGATGCAGTCTAAGATGGTAGCGGGCTAACTTGGAACGGGTATGACAGTGTAGATTCAACCCATACCCCCTAATCGGTTTCTACACGCCATCGTGCCAGAATGCTAAATCGCTTGGCGGCACGTCTTTGACGGTAGGGTGGTAACTAGCCACGGCTTAAGCCTCACACCAGATTATTATTGTGTAGGTAGATCCCATAGAAATCAGATGAATCACAGGGAGCCACTGGATACAAGCGGCAATAACCGCTTGCGGGTCTCTACAAAAGGTCTTATGTACTTACAGCGGTAGAAGAAGAAAATTTATAAAATAATATAAAATCGTGACTCAACGCACAAACTATTGTTGTGCTATTGTTATGAGTCCATTTAGTCTGTACGAATAAAAGGTTCCCGCACACATTTATATTTGTTATTGTCCAGTCGACATAAAGGTAGATCCAATCCGCATCATATAGCACCATTAAAAGCCCACTGTACGCCGAACAAACTGCCTGATTTATTATTCACAGCAAGTGTTGCGGTGAAACTCCGAGCATTGTTGTGATAACTTTTAGATACATTAGCTGAAGAGCTTGTGTGAAAATTTGGAGAATATATTATTTCATGATACAGCTGTATTCGGATTGTCTAAGAATTGTTGCTATATACGTTCACAATCGCCTCTGATCTGCTGAATTTATGGCGTTTTTTGAAATGAGGTTATTTGCCAAATGTGAGAAAAATAGTAGGTTCATTGGTGGTAGTAGGTAGTTCTTGTTACATGAATGCATTTTGACCAATAGAGAGAGAGCATCAGCCAATCAAGGGTGGCCCCTACCGCCAAAGTTTGAAGTAGTATTATTTCAATATTGTTTTAAGATGTCATATTATAATGACATGAAAACCCATTATGTAGGTAGATAATAGTAATTTAAACAGAAACAAATATTACCGATCAAGTGCGAGTCATATTCGCGCACTGAGGGTTCGAAAACCTCTTGAGGATTGCTTTATTAGGTACTAGATGACCAGCTTAAGTGCGCAGCTTTGTTGTAGAGTTCCTATAGACGCCTTCCGGTTCCATCATCAGACCCGGGGTATAATCTAGGTCCAGAGTACATGTCAAGAGAATCAAACAAGCCGAAACGCAATGGAGTTACGTATAGTTTTATTACAGAGTTACCATAGCCATCTTCGAGGCGGTTAACGTTCAAGCTATATCATCAGACCTTGAATATCATCTGGACGCAGAGTACTTATCAAGAAGAATCAAACGAGCTGATACTCAACGGGGTTATCCCATTTCTTTACAGAGTTCTCATAAACACGTTCCGGTTTCTTTTTCTTTTTTTTTTCAGAACCATAAGTTATACTTAACCTAAGTTAAAATAAAGGTCACAACTTTCCAAAATAAGAATAGAGAGATAGGGAGTGCCACATTCCACATAAAGGTAGGGGCAATCCGCATCGTAAAATACCATTAAAACCCCACTATACGCCAACCAAACTGCCTGATTTATTATTCTGTGCGAAGTTTGTGAAAAATGGAGCGTTGTTGTGGTAACTACATTAGCTAGGGAGCTCGTGTCACGCGTGTGAGGATAAAAGCTAAAAGTTTTACATATTATAGCATAAGCTCTATTCTGACTTCATTCATTCATAACAACCCATCGCGGCCTACTACTAGACCCATGTCACCTACCAAATGAGAAGGGCATTGACACTAACGATTAAGATCGCAGTTAACGGCTGATTTTTAATCGACTTCAAAAAAAGGAGGTTATCAAATCGAAACGTATGTATCTAATAGTATTGGAACTGCAAAATATTCAAACGTGATAATCTATTAGAGACACCCTAACAAATATCCAAAATTGTGTAGGTGTTATGTATGATTGTGTGCTATTTCTCTGAAACTATTAAATAGATTATGATCATTCTTTTTTTATTTGCTTACATTCAGATCATGTTAAGTAACAGTAAAGATTTCATCAAAATCTTTTGAGTCAGTAGTTTCTATAATATGGACACTTTTCCCCTTTCAGTTATTCTTTATTTCGGTATCTTGAAGTCGGCTTATTTTGTTATAATTTATCGCTTATTCACAGAAAATTTTCTTTTATGAAGTAAAGTGGAGATTAAAAAACTTTCACCTATCATCTACCCCTTCAAACAAGTCTATACTATCTCATATCTTCCTACCAGCTCATGGTTCTTACGTAAAGCGGCTGTAACTATTTCAAATGGAATATTCGTGTCGCCATAGTGATGCCAACTAGGATTTCAACGGTAGTTCTACCGGAACAGAAACTCACGTGTGGCACGTGTTGTACTTTCCCGTAGTGATTAATGATTGTATACTGAAGTACTATACTACTTGAGAACTTATAATCCTTCTCGTATTCATTTGAGCAACCAAAGAGCAAGCAGCCCCGATTGGAGGCAAACAACAACACCACAAAGCGAATTTGCTTCATAGCGCGATGTCTCAGGTTGAGGCAACAATTCCGCTTGAGCTAGCGTGAGTCGAGGAACTTTGAACAGTGAAGGAAAACAGCATGAGGCATGCCTCAAGAATTGTGTTCTCAAAAGTTAACCTTTAAGGACTTCAGCAGGCCGATTCTGTAAAGGTTGCAACAATCATCTCAATAGTGGTGATTTGCTTAACTTATCGCTTTCTTTCTGCAACAATGCATTTTAGCCATTAGCGAGTGAGTATCGGCTAATCAGAGACGATTGCAATCGTTACACTGTAGCAATCATGGTATAATATTACCAATCAGTAATTTTGGATTGGATAGCGTGGCGGACTATGGCCAGGCCTGACGCACTCAGTAAACTGCGGAGCTACAAGTACATGGCGTAGTGCGAAGGGATAAGAGTTACGTGATAGAAAGAGAGAAAACTGGGAACTCTCTAATTTTCCCGGATAAAAATGTCATGTTCAAGTGTCTCTTCAGGTTCTCAAATTTACCCATGCAAAAAATCCGTAGTGTGATTGAAGGATAAACCAACGAGCAAACACTTTCGCATTTATAATAGTAGTAAGAATGTGGATATCCTTATCATCAAAGGTACTTTGCAAATGATTTAAATAATATCTAACATAAGATAAGTCTTCATTTATGTCTCTCACATATGAAGGAAAGTGTTTGCAAATCTCTCACCGCTTTATCATTAGCAGTGGCCGAACAAAGGAAAGCTTTTAGCACGTTTCTGTATTAAGGCCCCGGGTGAACAATTACGTCGTCTCTCATATCTGGTGCGTGGTTTTAAAAGGAGCAAACACGTTTTAATTTATTTAAAAATTAAAAGGTATACAATTTTTTTAACGAAGATTATTATATTATTTAAATAATTTTAAAAAATCTAAATTAATAAATGAAGTAAAACTAAAATTAAAACTATCTAAAACCCCATCCAAATCACAGCAGTGTAGCATAAGGACCCAATATGCTGACAGCATTGCCCCTTTGGCCGAACTAATTCATTGGCCAAGATAGCTGCCAGCTCATGGATCCCCTGAAGACTCGCTTACCCTTTTTGATAGCTCTACGGAAAAAGCTCTAGCAAGCCTTCGAGCCCCACGGCTCCAACATTTTAAGACCAAGTGGCTAGAAATCGATGCAAAGTGGCACATCTAAGGAACTACTGTCGAGGTTTTTATATTTGCGCCTCTTAGCCTCTGAGCATATTAAATGTAAAACTAATTTTTTTTTAAATACATAATATATAGACTAGCGCTTGACTGCGATCTCACCTGATGCAGCTGAAGATGCAGCCGAAGCGCGCACCGCGCTTACGTGGAAGATGCCTATTCACTCTTGATTTAAAGACGTCATTATAGTAAGTTGGAAAAATGGAAGCCGGAAGGACATCCCGCAGTGCATATTAGGAACGACGAAGCAAAGCGCTTAGTGCGAGATCGTGGAATTTCGACCACGTAGCGGTGCAGATTCGTAAGATGTCGTGAGGTTCAGTGGTAGAAAGGTGATGGTGGAACTAAATTGAATATATCATATATGTACCATATCTCAGCAAAAAAAAAAATGATTATATATAAAATATATTGTGCAGAAAAGGTGGAATACATACCATCACCACGCAATACAATAAACAAGACAGTCATTCGTTCTAAGATACATTTAATTTACGAAAGTTTTGCTTCGTCATTCAGCGCACCATCAATCATTTTCAGCGCTATTTTATGAAAGTTGAAACAAACTTATTTAGTTAATTTTGAAATAAAAATAAGCAGGTATCGGTAAACGAAACACGTTAAGCCATAAAAAATACTCGATAAACGATAAGTAAACCATTCCCTATCTGTATTTACTTATCGTCGATCAAAAGTAATCGGAAAAGTATCTTTGAGTATCCAAAATGAGGTTGGCAACCGAGAACTCATTAACCTGTGCTATCAATGGGGATGAAGCTGAAGTAAACAAAGATGCTTCATTTTACGCTTGGGAAGAAATTACGCAAACATTATGGATGTTTGGTTTGGGAAATTGATTGATAAAATTGTTAGGTAAGCTGTTCGCTTATTCCAGGCGCTAGAACCGCATGCGTTATAATTTTATCAGGTTATGTATGTGTGAAGGACGAAGGTACATGTATCCATGTTTGTATACATGTACCTTCGTCTATGTATTCGTAGTATGTTTCAACGTAGCGCCTGAACTACTGAGCCTACTTTCAAAATTTCAAAAAATCAAAATCAAAATTTATTTATTTCATGTAGGCCAACTTGTAGCTCTTATGACACGTCATAAACCGATTCGGAATGCAGATTCTGCTGAGAAGAGCTGGCAAGAAACTCAGCAGTTGCTCTTTTCAAAAAAATTGTTGGACGATTTATCAATCGATTCGTTATTAGGTATATCCGGGTGACATAGGCTACATTTTATACGAAGAAAATCAATTTACTTTTAGTTGATGCACGCGGCTTCGCTCGCGTGGATATAGTTCTTAAAAATCCCGCGGGAACTCTTTGATTTTCCGGGACAAAAAACAAGACACATGATTTCAGATGGGCAAAACTAAAAACACATTTTTAACCGAATTGAAAAAAGGAGGAGGTTCTCTATTCGTCGGAATCTTTTTTTTATGTATGTTCCCCGATTACCTACTCGAAAACGTGACCGATTTGGAAAATTCTTTTTTGTTTGAAGGGGTAGATTTACTTCCCAGGTGGTACCATGGCCATCAGGTCAAGATCTGATGATGGGATCCTGGAGAAATCGAGGGAGGGAGATTTTATGGGCACAATTGATATTATACTTTGTAGTGGCGTTTGAAGTCGGTTTTGTAAAAAGGAATTTAGGTAGGTATATTATTATACATAAACTTTTCTTGATAAGATACATAAAACATGACGTGGATGATAAATTACGCTGTCGTGAGGAGATATCGTGTCTTGGAAGAAAATTATGGAAATTGCTTTCCAATATACCGATAGAGATTTTGCATATCAAATAATAGGAACTGTTCTATCACTGGTCTGATTTATTATGGGTCATTGTGAAGGGAAATCATTCTTTTGGAGTGTTCTGTTTCTTTTGGAAATGAACTGCCGAAATTGTCGCGTTTTTCTTTACAGATTTACGGCATATAAGTTGGTCGATTCCCGCGACGTCCCTATATTAAGGGTTTCGTAGTAAAACATGGAAACCTAACAGGTTCGCCAAATCCGTCGGTCTGTCCATTATCTTACATTGAATTATTTAAGTAACTATGCTTTTCTTGTATAAAAGCTAACTTTTTAGCAAAACTAAATATATGCGTTTCTACACTAGTCCACTTTCCCTGGATAGATAGGTACTAGGTACGAGTATATTTTTGAAGTTTTTTAATTGACACTCCAAATTATACATATAAGTATTTTAAACGATATTTTCTCCTTAATTTTAGAGCTTTTATAAATAAAATCTCTTTTACCCAGCACGTATCATCTAAATTACAGCAGTAAATTACTGTAACCGTACACATAGTATATAGTCATAGTCTAATACACTCATTTCCATGCGTATTGTACGCGCGATATTCATAAGCCTCGCAAAATATGGGCTCTACTTTATTCTTGACCCCCGCAGTAATTAGGTTAGGGCGCAGTTTGGGTCAAACCGAATTCTCTACAGTTATTCTTAATGAATAGCTAGGCATACATACACCTACGTTTGATTTGGTTGTGCGATTTGTAAACATCCCTCTTTTTTTTTTATCAACTTTTATAGACGTCCACAGGTGGACAAGGGACTTCCACAGGACTCTATTTTGCGCTGCCTGTATCCAGCGACTCTCTGCAATTCATTTGATGTCGTCGGTACACCGATCACTCCAGCACCCTGGATCCCAATGACTACCAGTTTTTCAAACTATGGTATATTTGCATCCTTTCTATTATTAAACTAGCGGACCCGACAGACGTTGTCCTGTCTTAAGTTTTTTTACATCCTCTTTGACGAAATTGGCAGCACGCATTCTGTCAATGTTATGTCAAACGCCATAAGGTTACATCAAAAAAGTTTGAATTGTAAAAGCGGTTACATTAGAAATAATTTAATATGGTGGTTAATATTTCTTAAATTTTCTAATTTTCCGCGCAATTTTCTTAATTTTTTCTTTCATAAGAACCTTCTCCTAACAATAACAAACACAATAAAAAAAGAATTAGCGAAATCGGTCCAGCCGTTCACGCGTGATGCGCTTACCAACACATTAAGCGATTCATTTTATATATTAGATTATGTGATGTTGTATATTATATAAATATTATGTGTGTGACGAATTTTATATAAGTACGGATTTTATATATGAAAAGAGCAACTGCTGAGTTTCTTGCCGGCTCTTCTCAACAGAATCTGCATTTCGAACCGGTGGTAGATTTATGACGTGTCATAAGAGTTGGCCTACATGAAATAAATAAATTTTAATTTTGATTTTTTATATGATAAATATGTTTCTGTCTATAAAGGTACCTAATTTAATTTAAAATCAATTGGTCAAGGCTTATACTACCAACGCTTAAAGCAGTAGATATCAATTCAATTTTGTTTGGAGATGTCATACAATGTCAACCTTAAAGTAATTACATTACGGTATAGGCCCTCATATCACAAATCATCGTATACAAGTATACGAGTAATGTAGGTAAGTGAGACCAATCTGTTTATGCCTTTAGAGTGTCTGTGTCACGTCTATCGGTCTATTACTTTGGTCTATTACGACGACAATATAGTGCTTTTGACGTCAACTCGGTTGATTACCAAAGTTACCCAATAACAAATTAGGAGTATGTCAGCTTTATTTGATAGAGACAGCGCTATAAATTACATGTCAACAAGGCAGGTACCTCGCACATTGGGCAGCCACCACCACGACTAGTATCAAAATGGTCGTAACTTTGGTATCAAGGCAGAAGCTCTTTGTTCTAACGGATGCTCTTACAACAGTCTTTGCGACTAAACTACCATCCTCTTTAACTGCCTCGTTGGTCTAGTGGTTAGCAAGTTCGACTACGGATGACGAGATCCCGGGTTCGATTCCTGGGTCGGGCTAAAAATGTATTGGGTTTTCTGTTAAGAAAAGTTCAGTACTAGCCTGGAGTTAGGAAGTCGGTGGTGAGTCGCCCCCGTGCCTCGGAGACCATGTAAAGCCGTCGGTCCTGCGCCTGATCTGTCGGATTTTCCGTCCCATCAGGTTATGAGAGTGAGGGAATAGAGAGTGCACCTGTGTTTGCGCAGACACTTGTGCACTATAATATATCTCCCGCGCAGTTGGCTAATCTCTGTGGAGATTGGCCACCGTGGCCGGATTCGGTCGGTACCATCCTATTTCTAAAAAAAAACTTCTTATTGAAAAGATCTGTACCAAGGCATGTACTTACCTACTTATTTACATGCCTTGGTACAGAACACGGTTATTAAATTCCTACTTTTGTTGCTGCTTCGAGCGAAGCATGTCTAATGGTTCAGAAGCGTTGGAATTATGCCGCTAATAACATACGCCACAACAAACAATTGTGCGGGCAAACATTGTCCTTTATGCCGCTCCAGGCGTAAAGCTCCATTGTATGAAACCCGTGAACCAACTGTGGCTATGAAATATGTACTAACTAAAAAGAGCCATTTACCCTTTAAAAAAGATGTAGCAAATAAACTTCTTAGGTATATAAGCGGTTGAGCCGGTGATACTGAAAGCCACGTAATATAAATTTTTTTATGCATTGATTCATTTACAATTTTTTGAAACTGACAAATTTTTTTTTAAAATATTAGCCAAGATGAAGTTGACTAATATTCTCCTATCCCCTCCAAATAAGCGGAAAGCTTGTGCTAGGAGTGGGTACGACAATAGTGCCACGGGTGGGGTTCAAACCTGTGACTTTAAAGTTTTCAGTCCGCACCCTTTACCGTTGGGCTATTGAGGCTTAATTTGCTTTGCTTGTTTTGAGCCTACGTTTGAAGTGGAATTTTATTAGAAACTTCCTTTCTAAGGCTGAAATCTATAGACCGCACTTTCACTCAGCTCGGCCTCAAGACAGAGTTAAAACTAGACAGATTTATGTCAGAGCATATTTCTGTCTCGTTTTAACCTATCTTAACCTATCTTTCCTATTTTAACTCTATCTTTAATCTGAGCTAAGTCACAGCACGCTCTACAGATCTCAACATTAGTGTTAGGTTCGATGTTTTAAGTATCAAAATTTTACGATTCCCCACGGAAGGCTTTCAGTGTTAACATCTCCTGGACTACTTGATAACTGAAGGATTCTCAGAAAGAAATGTAACTTTTTTATTTAAACGAGATATTGCTTAAAGTTCCACAAGCTGCTGGATTGTGTCACTAATAACTTACGCCACACAACAGGCCATTGTGCGGGCAGCCATTGTTCTTTAGGCCTCCGAGCGTAGTGCTCTATTGTATGAAGCACCCGGCGCGGCGAGATGCTCAATCCTCGGGAGCAATAATATTCACCATACCATTGCTCTCAATAATTGAGATATTTCTCAAAGCTTACTATTTTTTCGAACAAGGGTTACTACTTTTAATTTGCGTAGAAATTGTTACTGCAAAATCGAGAATAATGTTCCTAGGCAGTAGTAGGTATACTACCAGGAAAGTCAGAAGAGTTTTGTTTTTAAGAGTTTCAAATCTTAGCCCCGCTTTTCCTATTCTATTTTCTAAGCTACTAATACTAGTGCGAAAATGATTTATTTATTGGTTTATCCTGCAATCACGCCACAACAAAGCTACGGATCAACATCGTAAAGTTGAAGATTAAAGACTCACTCTTCAAGGCTATTTATTTAAGCTATTTCTGGAAAAATCTCTCTCTCTCCTTTCCGACCACAAGTTGTGATCAAAAGTTAGACATAAATTACTCACCTATAGTGATAGCAAATGCTCGTAGCTACAAAGTAACAATTGATTTGTTCGCAACTAATATCATCACTCATTCCAAGAAAAGAAAAACCTATTGCTATACATTTATTATGATTCGACCTCCAAATAATTGACGATTGAAGGTATTTTGATATCGCGGTTTCAATAAGTTTCGAAAACTCTGTTCTAAATAAAATGGGCATCCCGAATATTTTCCTAAATCCACTTTTCACTGCACAAATCGTGTGCAGTTAAATCAAATACTCAGCCAAAGTGTACAACAATTTCGCCTTGCACTAAGCTCAGCTAAATTGTGTTGCCTTTGGGAAATTTGTAGAACATGTAGTCTAAAACTTGATAGATACAAGGTACGAGTGAACTAATGAAAATTGCATTTTCTTGTTTCGGATTGTTAAACATTCTTATGCTGTTAGGAAGAGAAAAACTTGATCTTTACTTCATCAGAGCTTCTGTTAGAACTGATAATGAAATAGGTAATTCAAGAAAATGGGGATTTTGTTCAGACGTCAGCCGTTACAGTTGATAGGAAAAGAGCAGAAATAACCGTTAAATTACTAAATTAATTTTTATCAAACAGACAAACAAAACTTTCTCACTTACAACACTCTTCTTTTTTTTTGAATCGTGATTCATAAATCGAACACGTGCAATAGAAAAGCTTTATACACGTAGTGTTGACATAATTATATTATGGTGTAAATATCGGTCAAAAAGTTACAAAGAAATAATTTTATAGAGGGATCTTTGTCACGTATGTGACGTTACGAGTTTATTTCCAGATTCCCAGTCTTTTTCTATACTTAAACGAAGTATTTGCCTACATTTACTTCAACTTAGGGAACAGCAAAGATTTCATCAAAATCAGTTTAGTAGTTTTCAAGATACTTCCCCATACTTTCGCTTTTCCCCTTTCAGTTATTCTTTATTTCGGTGTCGGTATATTAAATTCGGTTTAATTTTTCTTAAATTATAGCTTGTGTTTTTCAATAACATTATTATTAAAGGTTAACAACAATAGGTGTACTGTACAGTAATTCAACCGGATGGCTCAACAGCAAAACTAAATCCATCCAGCTCTTATCCAGCTACAAAGTTTATCCAACATTCCCTTTTCGACTAAGTTGGGCCACATTGTAGAGTTTAAACAATTACTCGGCAGTTCAGCGCAAACTGTGAAACATTTCGATATTGAACAAAGCTGGGCTTAATTCGATGCCTTTGGGAGCTGAAAGTGTGTTTCTAAAATGTACGATAGTTTTTCCCTTAGATTGCTCAATATTGTCTGTCATACTGCGATCTAAATACGTCTTTATCTATCCATTGATTTGTTAAACGATTTATTAAAAGTAAATTCGAATAACTGAACTCTTCAATGGGAGATGTCAGGCGTAGATATTTATCTGGTGGGAAGCTTCGGCTGTGGCTAATTACCATTCTACTGTCAAAGACATGCCGCCAAGCATTTTAGGGCTTTTATACGATGGCATGTACTACCCTTCCTCGTCAAGAAGTCAACCAAGAAACTACTTATAACATAACTGATATATATTAGTAACAAGTAGTATAACTCGTATATATGAGAACGTTTTGCCCATCACTTGACGTAAGTTATTTGCTGTAAACTTTCCCCATTAACATCTTAAACATTTCCATTTAACTTTGTACAAGGAGTGCCTTAGGTGATAGTGGAAAGCTTTTAAAGGAGATTGCACTATGTGAAATGCGAGAGACGTCACCAGCATCGCTGCGTCGAAGAATGTGTGCTCATTGCTCTGCATCTATCTTCTATCTAAATATATAAAAGGAGAAGGCTCACCGATCTTTCAACGCACACTTCAAACCACTGGACGGATCGGGCTCGGCATACAGATAGCTATTATGACTTTATGACGTAGCATCTTCTAAGACAGGATTTTTGAAAATTCAACTCCTAAGGGGATAAGGTGAAGGAAAACATCGTAAGGAAACCTGCACAAATGAAAGTTCTCAAAGGTGTGCGAAGTTTACGAATTCTCATTGTCCCAGTTAGGTGGACTGTGGCCTATAACTATCTTTTGAGAGGAGACCTGCGCTTAGTATTGAGACGTAATGGGTTGTTCATAAATCATACCTAATGATTTGAGGAGTAACATCTCCCTCTTATCCCGGAAAATTCAAGCTAAAATCGTAGACAAGAAGATAGTAATAGGTAAAACACGCACATGACTTAGTTGTTCCGGCGCTTTTTCTGCTTGACGCCTTTTTGTCTTTAAAATGCTCAAGTGGTGGAGGCGCCGGGACAACCTAATCTAGATAACCTAATCTAAGTAGACCTATCGGGTAATGTGTGGCACAATTTACAAAATAAACGTTTCTTTCTTTCTTTGTAAAATCCCAATAATGATTTTCTTTCTTTTTACCGCGAAAAGTTGAAGGAAATAAAGGTAAATTACGAAATAGTACATTTCATCTGACCCTTGTGCGCTTGGGGCTGAGGTGGTGGCCGGGGACATTCCATCGCAATATTATTATGTTTGCCGACCCATCGCTTACAGACGTCAATACAACTGGGCGCGGTACAATTTTTATGTACTTATGGGCTTCTGGGAATTGGGATATTAGTATAAATCAATCAATCAGAAAGATATTACGTTTTACTTACCATTTTTCTTTGCTTTACGGGAAAACACATTCAAACAAATTTTTACAGTAGGTAACAAAACTAGGCTATATACATATACAGTGTTTTCACAATGAGGTTTCAAAAATGCATACCTACATACAATCCAATACATGTTAAGACGGGCACACAGAAAGTAGACCCATTCCCGTTGGTGGCACCCGTTCACGAGCATGATGCATGATCCAGCCATTGCTTCGCTCAACCATATTTGAAGGAACGTAACAACACGCACCACACGACACCACCACAGAAATTTTGGTACATGGAAAGAAAGGAAAACCACTGCATGTAGAGTATATTTCGGATATATTATTATTTTTTAAAGCAGGAACTATATAATTATAATGATACTGCTTAGGTACTATTTGTGTGTGGTCGGCGCGGCTGTGCGTGTAGTGTAATCAAAGGTCAAACCGACCGAATTTTATTAAAACACTGATAAAAAAGTGACATCTCATTCACAGTGTAACACCCTCATAGTAGTACAAAAATATTTATATATTTTCCTTCTATATCTAATCGTGATTCGGCTATATTTGTTGTTATAATAAGTGTAGTACATACTTACATTATTCTTACATGTTACATTTTCGATTGTAATTTTTTTTTAAAGAATTTTAGCCAAGCTGAATTTGACTTATATTCTCCTCTCCCCTCCAAATAAGCGGAAAGCCTGTGCTAGGAGTGGGTACGACAATAGTGCGACGGGTGGGGCTCAAACCTGCGCACTTTCAGTCCGCAGTTTTAACCGTTGGGTTATTGAGGTTTTAAATTAATGAATATCCACATTTTGACAACAGTCAAATGCCCAATTGTGGATCTTATACAAATGTTTTTCATAGATGTAACCTCACTATCCTACAAATACATCTTAAACGGTTTTAATGAATTGTAGTAATTTATATTATACGTACTTAGAAGCAGTAACATAAAACACGAAGGTTTTTACCCGGAAGCAGTCTTTTAGTGTTCCGTGTAACAAATGTGCGCAATTATCGTTTAGGTTTGGGTTTTTGTACCAAATAAATTCCAATAATCTTTTTCTACAACTAAAAATAATACAACAATAATCACGACTATACGGTGAAATATCTAATTCTTCAGTTGCTCAATTCTTAAATATAGTTGCCCATTATAGGCGTAAAATAATAGACTAACTAACTAAAACTATCTGTTACGAGTATGCAACTAACAAAAAATTATAAGGTATCAGATTAACGAAAAAAATTGTTCCTAATCAAAAATGTATTATCAAAGTAAATAAATAAGAGGAGAGTTAGGGATTCTACCATCACGGTTATTTTTGTTTTGTGATCGCCACTTCAGTAAAGCTCATGATATACCACATTTATCGCACCTCCGAGATTTTTGCTCTTTCTCTGTTTCTCCTCATTTCAGACCCTATAGCGACTATTGAGGAACTCGAAACTTCGGACTTACAATTACTTGAATTTTTCCGCCCACTCTCAAGTTCGCGATGGACTTTGAAACGAGTGTAAACAAGAATTTCAAACAAAAAACTTTTAAAACGACTTTTCCTTGAAGAAAAGAAAGAAGGAAAAATTTTACCTACAATTAATTACCTGGAAGAGTTCATCCCGCTAGCCATACAAAGAAAAGTTGATTAAAATAAATTTAAAAATAACTTTATTAGCAAATAGAATAACATTTTTTTGCTGTTGATCTTCACACTAGGAAAACCTGTATCGTGAAGACCTTATTGCGATTGCCTAAGTGAGACTTAATCAGAGACAGATTCTTAATTAAACATTATTTATCATAATAAATTAGGTTATAGTTCTTGCAATTCACGAGGGCGCGTGGCTCATACTGGTGTGTGTGTGTATGTGTCGTATTTGTATAAGTGTGAGCGAGAGCTTGCTCGCGCCTGACCGCTCCCAGCTCTCCCGCTCCTGACAGGCACGCACACTTACGCAATGTGCATGTACATGACGTAACCACAAGTTAGCCTGGAAATACACGTCAGGTTTTTTCATCCGATAGTCTGATCCGGTAGCCTGATCAGGCTACCGGAAGGCATTGAAGCCATTACTTTGTATGAACAGTCAATACACGTCCGATCCGGTGGCCGGATCGGACGTCCGAGTCGGAAACGGGCGCGAGGCGTTTCCGATTTTACTGCCGGTCCGATTGTCTGAAGGCGCGGTCTACATACTTTTAGTGTGAGACAAAATAGACATCCGGTTACTCCTTCCGATTTTGCCAGTCAGGGTTCCCAACTCAGGGCTTTTAGCCCCAAATTTAGGGCGGAATTTTGCTTATTGGGATTTTTTAGGGCCCAAAAAATCTAGCGCTGACACTGTGTGGACGCATCGTTGTGGTTCGAATAATGGGCGAAAATTATGAAAAAAAAAAATAATAATAAAAAATTATAAAATAAAATAATTCATAATAATAAAATTATTTTTATTATGAATTATTTTGGATGTTTTAAATAAAAATGACTCTCAGTAAGTCTTGTCAAATTGATTGGATGAATCCAATAGCGACGTTTTTTCTTCTTTCTCTTTCCTCTCTTTAAAGTTTCTGTGGTGGTGTCGTGTGGTGCGGGTTGTTACGTTCCCTCAAATATGGTTGAGCGAAGCAACGGCTGGATCACGCGTCATGCTCGTGAACGGGTGCCACCAACGGGAATGGGTCTGCTTTTGCCTGCCTGTCTTAACATGCATTGGATTGTTTTGCATTTTTGAAACTTTATTGTAGAAACACTGTATACATAGCATAGTTTTGTTACCTATTGTAAAAAAAAATTTTTTTGAAAAGAGCGACCGCCGAGTTTATTGCTGGCTCTTCTCGGCAGGAACGGCATTTCGAACCAGTGGTAGATTCATTGACGATTCAAAAGTACTTGTAAAAGTTTATTTGAATAAAAAATATTTCTATTTCTATTAACTCGTCATCCATCTTCTTTTCTTCTGCTTTGCTCCAAACGCAAGCACTCGGGATGATAGCTCGGGAACGACTGAGTTCAGAAAAAGCCTGACGGAAAAATCGGATGTGTATCGAGTAAATACGATCCGGTTGCCTGATCAGACAATCGGATCGTATTTACTCGATACACATCCGATTTTTCCGTCAGGCTTTTTCTGAACTCAGTCGTTCCCGAGCTATCATCCCGAGTGCTTGCGTTTGGAGCAAAGCAGAAGAAAAGAAGATGGATGACGAGTTAATAGAAATAGAAATATTTTTTATTCAAATAAACTTTTACAAGTACTTTTGAATCGTCAATGAATCTACCACTGGTTCGGAATGCCGTTCCTGCCGAGAAGAGCCAGCAATAAACTCGGCGGTCGCTCTTTTCAAAAAAAAATTTTTTTACAATAGGTAACAAAACTATGCTATGTATACAGTGTTTCCACAATAAAGTTTCAAAAATGCAAAACAATCCAATGCATGTTAAGACAGGCAGGCAAAAGCAGACCCATTCCCGTTGGTGGCACCCGTTCACGAGCATGACGCAGGATCCAGCCATTGCTTCGCTCAACCATATTTGAGGGAACGTAACAACCCGCACCACACGACACCACCACAGAAATTTTAAAGACAGGAAAGAGAAAGAAGAAAAAACGTCGCTATTGGATTCATCCAATCAATTTGACAAGACATACTGAGAGTCATTTCTATTTAAAACATCCAAAATAATTCATAATAATAATAATTTTATTTTTATCTTTGTTATCTCAACGGCAGTGGGATGATGCGCTATGTGCGGATGTTTTGCAAGAGTTAATAAAATCATCAACTTCTACAAGGGACCGCGCGCGCCTTCTTGCTGTGTCTACGAGAGAATCAAGTTACTGGCTTCAAGCTCTCCCTTCCCATCATATAGGCACTCTACTAGACCACCTCACTCTTTCCATTGCAGTTGGTCTTCGGCTTGGTGCCAAGATCAACTATCCGCATCTTTGCCACTGTGGCGAGACAGTGGACGAGTTTGGACATCATGGGCTTTCCTGTGCCAAAAGTGCCGGTCGCTTCTCACGTCATGCTTCCTTGAACGATGTCATTCGTAGATCTCTTGTCACCGCTAAAGTGCCTGCAGTATTAGAACCTGTTGGTTTGGCACGAAGCGATGGCAAGAGACCTGATGGTATAACACTTGTTCCGTGGAAGCAAGGAAGGTCGCTAGTGTGGGATGCCACATGTGTTGACACACTGGCAGCGTCTCACTTACAAGCGACCTCCGCGGCGGCGGGAGCCGCGGCTACTAAAGCAGAAAGGGCTAAGCGGCGCAAATATGAAAACATAGAAAACAATTTCATATTTGTGCCATTTGGTGTTGAAACACTGGGGTCATGGGGCGAGGATGCTAGATCCTTTTTTAAGGATCTGTCATTCCGTATCATAGAGTCCACTGGTGACCGGAAGGCTGGAAGTTACCTCGGCCAGCATATAAGGCCATTGGCCATTCAGCGGGGTAACGCAGCCAGCGTTCTGGGCACTTTTCCTCGTTCCAGTGGTTTAGATGATATTTTTTATATTTAGCTTTTATTTTTGTTATTTACGTTTTAGTTTTAATTTAGTATTTAGTTTTATATTATATTAAGTATTATTATTACATATCTTATATATTATAAACAAATAAACCAAATTTTATTTTATTATTTTTTTTTAATTTTTTTTTCATAATATTCGAACCACAACGATGCGTCCACACAGTGTCAGCGCTAGATTTTTTGGGCCCTAAAAATCCCAATAAGCAAAATTCCGCCCTAAATTTGGGGCTAAAAGCCCTAAGTTGGGAACCCTGACTGGCAAAATCGGAAGGAGTAACCGGATGTCTATTTTGTCTCATACTAAAAGTATGTAGACCGCGCCTTCAGACAATCGGACCGGCAGTAAAATCGGAAACGCCTCGCGCCCGTTTCCGACTCGGACGTCCGATCCGGCCACCGGATCGGACGTGTATTGACTGTTCATACAAAGTAATGGCTTCAATGCCTTCCGGTAGCCTGATCCGGCTACCGGATCAGACTATCGGATGAAAAAACCTGACGTGTATTTCCAGGCTAAAGCTCACGTGCCCTCGTGAATTGCAAGAGCTATACAATATAATTGTAGTATCATCTGGTGTATTTACTCAATGTACCTTAAGTGAAAGTCCCAATACCCAGTGGCAGTGTACAACTGTGCGTATCTATCTGTACCGGCTGGTAAAATGGCTGATAGGTACTTCTTAAACAGCTGAATAGATTTTCATCAAACATAGCTGTTATTAAGAATAATTCTAATGACACCATCTTTTGAATAAAAAAAGCCGCAATTCAATCGGTCAATAACTTTGAGCGCTACGCTGACAGCCTGACACACACAGACAAACAAATCGGTCAAACTTATGTTAATTAATATAGATAAAACAAGACGTTATTAGAATTTCGACGAAGATATTCTATTAATTAACGTCAACACGAAATAATAAAAATTCCGCTTATAAATTGCTCTATATTTTAAGAAAATCAGTCAAGTGCGACTCCCACCAAAGGATTTATGACTACGTACTTTTTAAATTTATTTTTTTTATATTTTTTTACGGCAATATAAATACACACTGTGAAAATTTCAACTGTCTACTCTACTCGGCAGGAAGAGCATTCCGGTAGATTCATCGACGTTTCAAAAGCACTTGTAAAAGATTATTTGAATAAAAAATATTTCTATTCTATTCTACCTATTATAGTTCATGAGCTACAGCCAGCTACAGACGGACGCACGGACGGCCAGCGGAGGCTTAGTAATATGGTACCGTTGGCACCCTTTGGGCACGGAACCCTAATTATAACTTAGATATTGAACAAAATGTAAATTGAGTCCAAAGACGAGTGAAAGTGAAAATTAACGAATTCGAAATTTCGAAGCTTATGATAAAATTTCAAATTAATGGAAAAGTTTAATGGAGCTTTATTAATTCCTCAGATGACTCCTTAAATATTCATGAGACGTTCCCTAATCATACAAATGATACAGTCCTTTGTTATACTCAAAGTTTGTTATGTAAGAAATTTTTAGTGATACGCATTAAAATGGAAAAACGAAAGTAACTCTAAATGTAAATTAATAGAATGTTAATGAAAGACGACAAACATAGGGACAAAGTATATATTCTTTTTATTCAGTTTATGAATTTTCTTTTAAATTGGTCCAGTATTGGAGGACGAAATAGTTGAGACCACAGATTAGAGGAATTATTAGACCTCGTTCCCTAATCTGTGGTTGAGACCCAAACTTCGTATAATGACATTTTACATAGGCTATTACGCATTCAGTCGGATCTGCAGTTTTTCTTAATGTGCTTTATGAACAACTGCAGAGCGACAGCGATATTTTTCTCAAATACTTAATTTTCAATTCTCCCTAATAAGAATTAAACTAAGAAGAGGAATCAAACTTCCGGAATCCGAATCTGGAAGAATTTTTCCAGAGATTAGCACGTTCAAACAAACAAATTCTTCCACTTTATTATATCAGTACAGATATACTCATAACTCCTCGTGCAAGGGATCCGTTTGTCGCCAGCGTTGATTGGAGTGCATTCGTTTCTTACCTTGTTAGTTTTAACGAACGTTACATTCCTTAAAGTCGAAGATCCACCTTGATGTAACTCGATTTATAACCGGGCAAGGCGGAAGTCTTTGAGTCGACTATGGAGAATTTTCACTTGTCTGTCTGAGTACCTGTCAGACCTTAATTGCTCCTGAATTTATGAACATAATTACTTAAAAATCATAAAATATAATCTTACTAGTATTATAAATGCAAAAGTGTGTTTGTTTATTGGTTTGTCCTTCAATCGCATTACAATAGAGCCACGGATCGATTTTTTATAGGTAATAGGACTAATAGGTATAGGTGAAGACTTGGAAAGTGTTTGTTATCTTAGAAAATCAAAGAGTTCGTGCAGGATTTTAAAAACTAAATCTACGCACACGTAGACAAAAACACGTACCTACGAAAAAAGGATACTATAACTATAAACATTGTATTTTTGTTATTTAGAATATAGGTAGGTAGGTAGGAATATTTGAGTATTTTTTTAAGTAAGAAGTACGAGCTTTGCGCGGAATATTAGATAAAAAGCGGTTTATTAATTTTAGTAGCTTGCTAGTGGATGCTGGCCGTTACTTCAGATAAATCGCCTATAAATAAATGCTTTCTGTCTACGTGAATAATGTTCATTTGAGAGAAAAGGCCAGTTTTTAAACCTTACCATTTTGAGAGTGGCTTCACATGCAACTTTCTTGTTCAACTTTTTACCCGTTGCATGTTCCTAATAATTTTATTTCCTTATAAGGTATATAGGTAAGCACAGACTAAGAAATATGCTAAGATATACGATTTCCGACACCTTGGAATCCTTTGAACATCTTTTTATAGTTTGTCATTAGCATCCTATAGCTTATATGAGGTAAAAAGTGTGAAAAGGAGGTGGGTTGATAAGGCCCAAAATCCGCCGCTCATATACTCGAAAAAAAAAAAGTTCCAGATTTCGACAAATTGTAAATGTATTTGTATACTTGAAGATATAAACTTTATTTTAATATAAAGTTTAGGTGATAAAACAAATAGTAAGTTACAGAAAATATTTCCCAAAAAGAGTGTTTCGGCTTTTTCATACATTTTAGTCGTTTTTTAAGCTTTGATTTAATATTTTAGAATGAAGCATTCCATGAACCATGGTAAACGTAACTGATAATGATGCTCCTTTTTATAAGCTTTTATATGAGTATTAATTTATTTTGATTCCGTGGGCGGATTTTCGGCCTTATCAACCCACCTCCTTTAATAATTTTACTATTAGACCTTACTAGGCAAGAGCCAGCTGACTATTTTTTTCTATTATGGTAATAAAATTAGCATCATCAACTATAAAATTTCCAAGCAATCACGTGTGTAAAGCGTGTAGCAGAGTAGGTATACTCTAGTAGGTATAGGTACCTAGGAACTTAGACTTACCTCACCAAAATCAAAAAGTTGAAATATTTACTAACGCAATAATATTAGTAGGATTAGTATGATAACTCTAATCCTACTAATATTATAAATGTGAATGTTTGGATGGATGGATGGATGTTTCTTACTCAATTACGCCGCAACGACTGAACCGATTCAGCTGAAATAGAGAATAGTCTATAATAACATTAATAACACGTAGGCTACTTTTTGTCTCGGAAAATAAGAGAGTTCCCGCGGGAATTAAAAAACCTTAATCCACGCGAACGACGTCGCGGGAGAGAACAGACTGGCTACTTTTAGTAGCAGCGATCGGCGTTTTTATGGCTCTTAACGCTAACATGGGCACGCAAATAACGCAAAAATCAGCGACCGAAAATCGAAGTAATCAGCGTTCAAAAATTCCGAAAACGCGATGCCAACGCAAAAAGCCATCAAAACACCGATCGCTGCCGCAATCTGATCTCTCCCTAATGAATATAAAGTGGGATAAATAAATAAATATTTCCAAGACATAATTAATTTACGTTTAAACCAATATAAAAGGACGTCAGCGCAAGTAAATCTTGAAACAATCGCTTCGTCCACAAGCTAGCTTAAGAGGTTTACTCGATAAATAATTCAGAAAGCTTTATGGGACAAGTCAAAGTTTATCCTCGATAGAGCCTTTTTATGCTAAAATAACGCAATTAAAGTCCAGTTTGGGAAGACCACCGCAAATAATGGCTGACGTTTTTACGGAGATATCCTTAAATATCAGTGACTTTGACGACCTCCTTGGCGCAGTGATGATGTGGTCTTATAACTGGGAAGTCTGGGGTTCGATTCCCGGCAGGGGCAATTTGGGAATTTACAATTTCTAAATATCTCAAGTCTGGTGAAAGGATTTGGCCGCGGCAAATTAGCACCCTACCGTCAAAGTCGTGCCACCAAGCGAAATAGCGTTCCGGAACGATGGCATATAGAAACCGATAAGGGGATGGGTTCAATCTAAACTGCCATACCCCTTCCAAGTTAGCCAGCTATCATCTTAGACTGCATCGTCACTTACCATCAGGTGAGATCGCAGTCAAAGACTATCTTGTCATTGAATAAAAAAAAAGACTGCTACATTCGCACCACGAATATTAAATCAATCTTCTATTACTGCAAAGCATGAGTTTTTTGTCATACTCATTTCTTTTGGTATGAACCCCGGTAAGTCCTTCAAGAGTATTGGGAAAGTGACTAAATAATATGAAATAGTATCCCTCGTCGATATAAATGTATCTACTACGTTCGTATCCCCAGAACTTTATACAGAATTGAATAGGGGTCACTAAACAGCGGACCGCGGTCCGAAGCCGGACCGCCGCGAAACACTTTTATATTTAGCTTTTAGTTTTGATATTTAGAATTTCGTTTTAATTTAGAATTTCGTTATGTATTATTTTTTTTTTCTTCATAACATCTTCATTTTCTTCATTTTATCTACATAATTAATGATGCATAGATATTATTCATATTATTATAACAAAATTATTTCTAAAATTAAAACTAGTATAAACCTAAAACCTCATCGATAGCACCGCAGCGTGGCATAGTACCCGAAATGCTAGCAACATTGCCTCTTTGAATGGCCAAACTTTATCTTATATAGAATATTACATAAACACTAAAGCTTATAACTAAAACTTAATATTAAAATAGCAATTTTGAGTAGGTAGTTTAATTTAGCCCGCGCCAATTTTACTCCGGACTTCAGACAGGGAGGATAGTAATTTCCATTAATATTTATTACTTAGGTACTTTATTACTTTTGTTAATTGTACAATATTTTAGTAAAAATATATTCAGGTTTATTGAGTAATATTTTTCATCTTAGTTGCGTGTCAGTCATATTATTTTTACCCCTAATGAAACTTATTGGTGATCCCTGATGTAGAACATCTAATCCTTACTTAATATTATAAATGCGAACTTGTTTTGGTTTGTTGATTTGTTCTTCAATCACGTAGCAATGGAGCTATGGAACAACATTATTTTTGGCTGGGTATAGTAAGGTAGGTAAGAAAATAAGTGAGTTTCCGCGGGAATCCAAAAAAAACTCAATCCACGCAATCGAAGTCGCTGGCATCAGCTAGTATAAACATAAATCAGTTCAGCCGTTCCGAAGATTAGCTCGTACAACGGACAATTTTTTTTTAAATTTGTACATATAAATAAATAAATAAAAAAAACATTTATTCAGCTCACACAAAAAAGATACAAAATTTGCCTAATACTAAGTGAGATCTACAGACTGCACCCCCACTCCGCCCAGACCCAAGACAGAGCTAGAGATCTCAGCATTAATCTATGAGATAAAGGTGCGTGTTGGAGCTGTAAAGGCTACTGCCTCATATGTGTTTACCTACACGGCTAAGAAATAATTTATTTTTAACAAAGGCGACGTCCAAAATATGAAGCCATTATGGTCATGATACCGTTATCAAGGATTCACCTTTCAGGCTGAAATCTATAGACCGCACTCTCACTCTGCTCAGGCCTCAGACTCAAGACAGAGATAAAACGAGACAGATTTATGTCGGAACATATTTATGTCTCGTTTTAACTCTTCTTTTGAGTCAGAGCTAAGTCAGAGCACGCTCTATAGATCTTAGCATAACTCAATTTTGACTAGGTTAGCATTTAATAAAAGACGTGTGACACTCGGGGACTGCCGGGGTAAAGCTATTGCATAGCATTTTTTATCAACGCCATCTAGCGGCTCACCGCTAGATGGCGTTGATAAAAATGCGCTATCTAGCGGCTCACCGTAGAGGAGTCCCGTGTCAGCTTATTTTCGTTACGGAATTTCTGGATTCGGTCTCCACGCTGGGCCGCGATAGAAGCTATGCAATAGCTTAAAAATTTTGATTGGTTATGCCTATTTCAAACATCATTCCAGTTTTGTACCGAACACCAACCAATTTCATTTCTACGTTGATGAACGAGTTGATACAATATTAATCACACAAAGTAAACACATTCGTTTACCAAGTAATATACCGATCATTCGCAATGCTGAATTTTTGTTAAACTATCCGGCACGATGGCGTGTAGAAACCGAGTAGGGGTATGGGTTGAATTTACACTGCTATACCCCTTCCAAGTTAGCCCGCTACCATCTTAGACTGCATCGTCACTTACCATCAGGTGAGATCGCAGTCAAGGGCTATCTTGTCATAGAATTATAAAAAAAAAAACTACATTGAAGACTTATTATAATTAACTCCTACTAATTATAACTAGTGTGTAAATTAAACATTTTTTTTTAAAAAACAAGCTCTTAGTAGCTGGCTACATCATCATACCCTGGATCATCTAGGACCAGAATACTTTTTTATTCGATAACAAAATAGTCCTTGCGTGCGATCTCATCTGACGGTAGGTGACGTTGCAGTCTGAGCTGGTAGCGGGCTAACTTGGAAGGGGTATGGCAGTGTGATTCAACCCATACCCCTAATCGGGTATGCCTCAGCATAAGCATGCAGTACAAGAAGGCTACAGCGCTGATTTTCAGGTACATGTATTATACGAGCATTAATTCCCCAGCGTTGTTTTTCCATAATGAATCGATAAAGCGACGATTACGCGTCGTTATCAGGGAAAATATCAAACAATAAATGACCATTACGTCTCACCGTGTGACTGATCACCTGTCCGGGATCCACTGTACGGCAATTAGTGGTGTGATACGTTGCACGTGTGATTCAACGGATAAAATATTCTTTACTTGACGATGCCCGTGACTTCGTCCGCTTGGATTAACGTTTTTAATCCCCGCGAGAACTCCTTAATTTTTCGGCATAAAATGTAGCCTATATGTTAATCCTGGGTAGGTATGAGCTATCTCCATTCCTAATTTAAGCTAAATTGCACATACACACACACATACATACGTGCACATGCACACGCACACCCACGCCCACACACACACACACAAGGTTATTGAAGGACAATTATTTTATTATTTAACTAGCTTTTGCCCGTGGCTTCGCTCACGTTAAGTTTGGTTTTTCAAACCCTTATTTTATCCCCTTAGGTGTTGAATGTTCAAAAATCCTTTCTTAGCGGATACCTCTATATACGTCATAATAGCTATCTGTATACCAAATTTCAGCCTGATCCGTCCAGTGGTTTGGAAAGTGCGTTGATAGAGCAGTCTGTCAGTCAGTCAGTCAAGCACCTTTTCCTTATTTATATATATATTCAGATTATTAGCTAGATAATGTTAGTAAGGTGGTTTTCAATCACACAGCAACGGATGACCTATTATAACTAGGCGTCAAGGATGGTTATACGAGTAGAAACGTAAAGATAGGTCGGAAACAACGACGCAAAATCATGTTGATACCTAGGGCGGGCGGCCGCGGGCTCGAGAGTCACGGGAAACGGTTTACGTTCCGCCCCGCACCCGCACCTTGCCGCAGTCTACCTACAACGCTCGAGGAAATTGCACGTATTTCACTCGCGTTATCGACTCGTGCGGATCGCGTAACTGAATCATTCAAAATATGAATTAAAACCCATAAAATATTAGACGAAATCAAGTGAAAAATCATTAGTTTTTCGTTCAGTGTAAGTGTAGTAGAAAATTTAGGTGAATAGTGTGGTTTGTGAAAGAACATCTTTGGGCTCTTTCGGTTGGGATTTAAATAGGTAAGGATTTAAATGTATAGGTAGCTTCGTAATTACTAAGGACTGTGATGGGTTACACATTATTTGCTAAGTATACATTCTAATTTCTGGTGTTCAAATATTTTAAATCTCGGTATGTAGTTATTTAAACTGCTAATCCGCACATAGCCCAGCGTGGGGGGCTATGGTCTAAACCTTAATTCTGAGAGGAGACTCGGCCCAGTTGTGGTCTAGTGATGGATTAAAATGATGATGATGATGATGATGAGCTGTCTAAACTAAAATATTTTGCTAATCTCTACATTGTGAGGGATATAATAATGTAATGTTAATTAATATATGTATAATCTCAGCAGAATCTGCATTCCGAACGTAGATTCATGACGTGTTATAAGAGCTACAAGTTGGCCTACATGAAATAAATAAATTTTGAATTTGAATTTATAATATAAATGGTGTTATCAAAGTGTAAAAATAATGACTTAATTCAATGAATAAAATTAAATATACCTATCACAACAATTTTCAGCATTTTTAGGGTTCCAAAAAAAAAACTGAATTCTTATAGGCTCGCTCCGCTCTGTCGGTCTATCTGTCCGTTTGTCAATGCCCTTTTTTCTCAGAAACGGCTTGAGTTACTAAGTTGAAAATACTAAATATGTATCAAAGTCAATAGTCTCTAATGCACTGAAAATTTGAAGTTTCTACTTTAACTCGGCTGCCCCGTATCAAAACCCAGTAAGGAACTTCTTTTTTTTTTTTTTTTCAAAATTCGTTTTTTCCCCATTATAATTCTTAATTTCATACCAACTTCCGTTGTATAATACAAACAGCAGCTTTAAAATCTTGCAAATAATACCTCTAAACCTAGTATACCATGTTATATAGTCATAAAACCAATTAAATCGTAGTATGCTTTAACAAATTTTATTCAAATATGGTTGAGCGAGGCAATGGCTGGATCATGCGTCATGCTCGTGAACGGGTGCCGCCAACGGGAATGGGTCTGCTTTGTGTCTACCCATGTTAACATGTCTTTGGTTGCGGTAGGCGTACATTTTTGAAACTTCTGTGTGGAAACATTGTGTGCATAGCCTAGTTCTTTTTAACAATTGTAAAAAAAAAAATTTTTTTTGAAAAGAGCAACTGCTGAGTTTCTTGCCGGCTCTTCTCAGCAGAATCTGCATTCCGAACCGGTGGTAGATTTTTGACGTTTCATAAGAGCTACAAGTTGGCCTACATGAAATAAATAAATTTTGATTTTGATTTTTTTGATTTTGATTTTTTAAAGCACTTATTGGGTTTTGACATGAGGCAGCCAAGGGTATTCGTAGCGTAGCGCCATCTAGCGCAATCCATGAGAGTAAGATCGATAGATTTGATTTCGGAGCATGGTATCTATATGATACAACTATGGTATTTCAGTTTCGTCTTTTCCATCAGTCTCTCTTGACAGAGTGGTCGTCGCTGCCCGGTGATGTGATATCAGTCGTCGTCAGTGTTTTTGGATCCTTGGGTGGATTTTCCCCCCACTTTTTACGGTTGATAGTTTCGCAGGAGCACTCCACCACAGTTGTCTGGGTCGCCGCTTTAGGATCAACCCGTCAAGTAGGTACCTAAGTGATACTGTACCTACTACCGCCAAATGCCCAGTTGACCCTTCATTTTTGGAGATATGGTTGAAGAATTTGCCTTTAACTTTTCTTTGACTGGCCATGTACTGGCCCTTAAGATACAGGCTTTCCTAGTTTACGGGTCAGGATTCCAATGTAATGTAACTAGACCTGAACTAGACCCAGCTTCCCTTATAAAGATTTCTTTATTTCTTTTTCTTTTAACATCAGTTTTTTCAAGATGTATTTGTTGCTTTGGAATTTCGCAAAGCCGTCCAAGGGATTCTTAACCACACCTTTAAGATACCAATTTTACGGCGGTTCTGCAGTCGCGACCAGATTTCAGCTTCGTAGTAAATGATTGAAAAGACCTCACAAATGGAACCTTAGTTGTTAAGATTTTCAGTTTACGTATGACAGTCTTATGTGTGTAGATTAGTTATTATTTAAGAATAATTAACAACAAACTAAAGTTATTCAGAAAACACAAAACATGCAAAATAAAAAACGATTTCCTTATCGCTCTACACCAACACGAAATGATAAAAATGTTTTAATGTTATGTATTAGTTACACACCAGTTATAACTGGGTCATTGTGGGTTAGACCTTCGGGGCAATTGTGACTTATAAACAATCGGGATCGGTTTTATACCTACTAAAAGTTAATAAAATAGGAACAAAATTTTTCGAAGGAAAAGGAGATATTTTAAATTTAATTCGTAGGTGTTAATGCGTGATACATCCTGTTAAATTAAAGAGGGTTATCGTGCACTTGGTATTTATTAGTTAAAAACAATTTAATATTTATTATACGGACACTGTGACATGCTAACGTTTTTTTTTACAAGAGAGAGACCACACCACAGACAACAACATAATAAGGCGCCAAATTTAAACTTGACATTTAACACTCCCACTAAATTTAAGCCTTTTCATTACATACAAAATACATAAGTATCAACAAACAGCAAAAAGAAACAAATTACAAAATAATTTTAAGTATTAAGTGTTACTAGGCCAATCTTTTCTCTTAACAATCTAAACTTATCTCTACACAGTGCTTTTGTAAAAATATCTGCATACTGATCATTACTACAAACATAGTTTAAGTCAATTACTTTAGCATAGTACTTTTCTTTTACAAAATGATACTTAATGTCAATATGTTTGCACCTTTTATGAAAATTAGCATTTTTTATAACACTTATAGCACTCTGATTGTCTAAATTCAAGCACAATGTCTGTTGTTTGTATTCACCAATATCACACAATAGATTTTTCAACCAGATAGCCTCCTTGGTGGCAGCACAGGCTGCCATAAACTCCGCTTCTGTAGTTGATAGAGCAACAGTTTGCTGACGTTGGCTGGACCAAGTTACTGCGGCTCCATTCTTGATGAACACATAGCCAGTGATTGAGCGTCTACTGTCAACATCATTGGCGTAGTCTGCATCACAGTAGCCTTCTACTTTATGATCTGATGCTGGCCGGTAACACAGACCATAATCCACGGTCTCTTTTAAATATTTTAATATCTTTTTGACTGTGTTCCAGTGAGAGTTGTCATAGCAATTGAGATAACGACTCACCAGGCTAACAGCAAACATGATGTCGGGTCTGCTTACTATTGCTAGGTGCATCAACGAACCCACTGCCTCTCTATACGGGATGTTCTTGTCAGCTGGCAACTCTCCTTTCTGCAGCTTTACATGAGGATCAACTGGGACACTGTTGGGATTGGCATTGTTCATATTAAATTTATTCAATAATTGCTCAATATATTTAGATTGATGTATAAAAATATATTTGTCACATCTCTCTATTTGCATTCCAACAAAATTACTGACTGAACTTATTTTTATTTCAAAAATTGTTTGCAGATCTCTGATGAGCTCTTTTAAAGCAGACTTATTTGTAGAAAATAAAAGTCCATCATCTACATATAAACATAAATAGCATTTTGTCCCATTTATATTGCCAACATAAACACATTGATCAGCTTTGCTGTTGATAAGCCCAAATTTCTTCAAAACTGAGTTGAACTTACTATTCCAGCACCTTGGTGCTTGTTTAAGCCCATAAAGTGACTTGTTAAGTTTACATACCATATTTCTATCACAGGTTAAACCTTCAGGTGGAGACATATATATATTCTCTTCTAATTCTCCATAGAGAAAAGCAGTTTTGACATCTAACTGAATAATTTCTAAATTGTATTCCACAGCTAATGACAATAATAAACGGATTGAGTCATACCTGACCGTTGGGGCAAAAGTTTCCTTGTAATCTATACCTTCAGTTTGTGCATAGCCTTTGGCACATAGTCTTGACTTGAAGCGTGGACCGGTTGGCTCGTCTTTGATTCGGAAGACCCATTTGCATCCAATTACTTTGGCATCTGATGGTTTTTCTACCAATGTCCAGGTTTCATTCTTCTGATGAGCCTCAAGCTCTTCACATATAGATTTTCTCCACTTATCTGCGTCACTAGAGCTTAATGCATCACTGTATGTTACAGGAGCTGCATTGAACAGAGCATCTTCATTGTAGCACAGGTAAGTATTCTCTTGTTTTCTTGCATCAATTATTTTATTTCTAGGTCTCAGTGTGACGTGTGAAACCTCTGGAGACAAGGACGTCTGACTTTCACTAGGTAAGTATTCACTGTCTGAGCTTGTCTTTGTTTCAATAACCGTGTCATATGAGCTGTCAGTGTGACTATCTTCTTTTTCACTGGAGTCACTTCTCTGGTAAGTTTCTGTTGTATTCATCTCCACAGGAATGTAATTTCTTTTGACAGTTGACTCTAAGAAAGTAACATCTCTACTCTTAATCACAGTCTTGGAGTTGGGTACAATAAACCTATAACATTTGGTATTATCACAATACCCAATAAAGAGCATCTTTTGTGCTTTTGAGTCCCATTTCTTGCGTTTTTCTTTAGGTAAGTGTACCATCGCTTCACATCCAAAAGTTTTCATGTGACTTACATTTGGTTTATGACCTGACCACATCTCTTCCGGTGTCTTGAATGACAATGATTGTGTTGGAGAACGGTTGATTATATAAGCAGCTGTGTGGACGGCTTCTGCCCAATAATGCTTTGATAGGTCTGCATTCAAAAGCATACACTTTGCTCGTTCCACAAGAGTCCTGTTCATGCGTTCTGCTGTTCCGTTTTGTTCGGGTGTATATGGTGTGGTTGTCTGGTGAATTATTCCTGCACTTTTTAAATACTCAGAAAAATTTTTATTTACATACTCAAGTCCATTATCTGATCTTAATATTTTGATCCGGCAATTTAATTGGTTTTCAACTTGATTTCTAAATTCTTTAAATTTTTCTAAAACTTGTGATTTACTATGTAGAAAATACACAAAAATCTTCTTCGAGTAATCATCTAAAAATGTTAAAAAATATCTACTACCACCCAATGATTTGGTCTCCATAGGACCACAGACATCTGAGTGTATCAGTTCAAGTAGATGATTTGCTCTTGAGCCTTGACTTTGAAAAGGCAACCGGGTTTGCTTTCCTTCCTTGCATGTTACACATGCAAAACTGACTTTCTTATCTGATAAGCAAACACCTTCTGTATTTTCTGTCATTTTTTCCAGACTATTAAAGTTCAAATGTCCCATCCGTTGGTGCCACAGGTAAGTATCTCGCTCATCAACATCAGACATGCATGCATAACCCTTCCAGGTGTTAAGCCGGTACATGTTATTGATTAAGCTGGCTGTAGCCACTCTCTTATTCTGGCTATTCAAAATAATACAACCCTTACTGTTAAATATTACTTGGCCACCATTATTAATGATTTGACTTACTGATAGTAGATTTGTAGCAAGTTCCGGCACATACAAGACATCTTTGAATAAAATTTTATTTTGCTGACCTTGTTCATTGCTAACCTCTAAGCATATTTCTCCTGAACTTATAACGGGTAAGATTTTATTATTTGCAACTTTTATATTCTCTATGAATGGAGATTTCATATTTTTAAGCAAGGTTTTGTGTTTTGTCATATGTACTGAAGCACCTGAATCTATGTACCAAGCATCATCATGATTTGAAGTAGCAATAAAAACAGCGGCATAACTAGAACTTGAACTGTTTTGCTTTTGTGAATCATTCTTCTGTTTTGGCTTAAATTTGCACTCAGTGCGCATATGACCATATCTGTTACACGTATAGCACCTTGGACCTTTACTCTTTTTATTATTGTGAAACTTCTGAATAGTTGCAAAGGCTTTAGGATTATTTTCAACTTCTCTGACATCTTGTAAAAGTTTAGACTTAACTGAGTCTGCCGATATTTGCATACCTGAGCTCTCGATTGCTATTATCATAGGCTTGTAGGACTCAGGCAGACCGGAGAGCAGCAAAGTCCCAAGCCACTCGTCGTCCACTGCGAAGCCTATGTTCCTTAGCTTGTGAGCAGTCGTTATAATTTTACTCACATATTCCTCTACGTTCTGGCATCGGTCAAGTGTCGTTGTGCACAGATCACGCAGTAGCCCTACTCGGCGTGTTAGCCCGGAGTCATCAAAGGCTCGTGATAAATTGTCCCAAACTTCTTTTGCTGTGCGAGCTTCTTGTATATGTACGTAGTTAACTGGATCTACCAGTAATATTATTTTCGATTTCGCCTTGATATCTCTCTTTTCATCCACGGCACGCGTACTTTCCACGCAGTCCCATAAGTCCTCATGTTGTAGATACGTTTTAACTGCGAATCTCCAAGTCGCGTAATTTTCGCGTCCCGTTAATTTTTCTATTAACGTGAGTGGATGAGAGTGAGATGAGTGAGAACTCATTTTGTAAAAATATACACGTAACTATTATGAAGCACGGCGCACGTTGTGTTGAGGTTATAAATTTCACAACTTCAAATGTTTTACTATACTTTGCAATATTTTACTTTTCAGGGCTTTCTGGGCCCATAGCCTGTTAAATTAAAGAGGGTTATCGTGCACTTGGTATTTATTAGTTAAAAACAATTTAATATTTATTATACGGACACTGTGACATGCTAACGTTTTTTTTTTACAAGAGAGAGACCACACCACAGACAACAACATAATAAGGCGCCAAATTTAAACTTGACATTTAACACATCCTAAAGGCTGGCTCACTGATAGTAACAGGCTCAATCCAATCCGGTGGGAAATGAAAAGATGAAAAACTAGTTCATAGAATAACTTTTCTTGAACTTATTTAGGTCTAGATTATACTTTGTATACCATTTATGAAAATCTTTCGATTTAGTTCAAATCTTTCGACGAGATTTTTTTTACAATATATTATTAGGCTCCACGCACACTGACGTCTGCGCGTGTAGTAGTATTATAGTTTTCTATAAAAAATTACTAGGTACTTATCGTAGGGATATATATACTTACCCTTACATTTTACAGAAAATGTAATTTCGTTTTTTATTAGATTAGATGATTTTGATTAGATTAGATGTTGTCGTAATAGACCGTGAAAACATCTTTGATAAAACGCAAGTACGAGTAGGTAAGTAGATATAGCAAATAGCATTAGATTTACAATAGTATGTAATCTATTTAAATGAAACTGTATCTAAGCCGATAAGGCCAAACGATTGCGATTGACGAATTACAATTGTAACGGTTAAATTGTGAAGCAGTGTGTATTGAAAATACGCCTCCAGTTTTTATTTTAGTACCCTCATGTTATTATAGAACTGCTTAGATTAGAGAACCACGTAACGTATGGTCACAGAAAACATTCTATTATGCAAGTGCAAATAGCCTAAAAGGATGGTACATATTGGAGCTGGATACGAGAGCTCGACAATGCCAGCACGAAAAAATACCTAAGAATTTGTTGCATATTCCAACAAATTTTTTTAGTATAATCAATGGCTCAAATTTGATATTGGTCGCTGGATAAGTCGATGGCAGATAAACAAATAAATTTAACACGAAAAAAACTTTGTTTAAGCTGAAAAGGCTGCTGGCTGCTGAGGCACATCAGAAATAAAAGACCAAAGAAGTAGTTTGTGTCCAACGTCTACCCACAGA
The DNA here is from genome assembly GCA_933228805.2 of Hipparchia semele. Classification (NCBI taxonomy): domain Eukaryota; kingdom Metazoa; phylum Arthropoda; class Insecta; order Lepidoptera; family Nymphalidae; genus Hipparchia; species Hipparchia semele. The sequence goes on from OW121714.1 coordinate 11,805,219, forward strand.
GTCTACCAAAGCTATATTCTATGAAGCTTACTCGACAAACAATGTTACCTGTTTTTAGAATCAATTCCTAAGTCTTCCGAGTATGAACACACTTAATGTTTCTGATGCTGAGATCGATAGAGCGTGCTCTAAGTTCAGACTTAATTCAAAGTTAAAACGAGACAAAATATGCTCTGACATAAAGCTGTCTCGTTTTAAGTCTGTCTTGAATCTGAGCAGAGTGAGAGTACGGTCTATAGATTTCAAACTCTCATATCAAACTAACTAATTGAGTAGACGTAAACACCAGCAATGCGATCCCAGCTTCAGATTATCGTTATAATAGTACCTAATACCTAGTTATTTACCCTTTATCAATAAATGTCACAGCCAGACCTGACAATTCCAGGCGAACCAAATATAGTACCTATTATAATAAGTTAGATCTACTTGAATTGTTATTAGCGCAGTTAGACACCTGACAATAATAGGTATACATAGCTAGCTATATTGTCTGTTTCAATCTTTACTATACTTAGAATATACATCGCGTATTTGCTAATAGTATCTGCTTTGGCCCTAATAGATTTTTTAAGCAAGCGAAATACGGATGGATTTTAATTATTTCTAGTAACTAAGTATTTCTATCTCGAGGCGGATTCGTTTTAAACTTTTCAAAATTATTCAACTGTTCTGCTCAAGAACTCTGCAGGTGACGATATTCTGCCGTCAAACTTTGAAGATGAACTAAACTTTAAGCGGAAATAGTAGTTATAATACTTAGCTGCATCTTCCATAGCACGTAGGTATAAAGTAGGTAATAAAGATCGTACTCTACAGTTGAATGAATACTACTATAAGAAGAGATACTTTTTTATTTGCATACGTTTACTTCAACTTAAGTAACAGTAAAGATTTAATCAAAATCGATTCAGGAATTTTTATGATATGAACACTTTTCAGTTATTCTTTATTTTGGTATCTATATTGAAGTCGGATTTATTTTTCTGTTTCTATCATTTCCTCATAACTATTACTATGACAATAAAGTGCGTTTCATCACTGCATTCGTGATATTTCGTTTTTGTTAGTTTGGTCTTGATTCCCAGCGTGCGTGTTTACAAACATCGCTTTAAAAATAAAACTAGTTCATTTAACTAAGCAATTTATCATCGAAAATGGAATTTTGCCAGACTACAAAGAAAGTTTATTTTTCTACACGATTACTTAACACTTTTATATGAGTTATGAGGATATAGAAGCACCCTTTGCTAGTAACGACACAGTCAGGCCATGACAGACCTAGCGACCCAACCGTACGTGTAAATTATTAACGCACTACTGAGCATTTGAAGAAAATGTATAACACATTAAATGAACTGTCACAGAGAAAATGAAGGCTTTGATTGAGACAAGAGAAGACAAGCGATGGCGAAAATTTTGTCAGTGATTTATTGGGAAACGAAATGAAAAACTTAAGAGAGAGTCGTGTCGGCTTTCCTATGATGACTATGAGAATAAGGGAATAGAAAGTGCGCCAGTGATTGCGACACAATTAGGCACTGTAATATCTCCCGTGGAGATAACTAATCTCTATTGATATCTACTATATAAAAATAAGTCGGGTTTTCCTTCCTGACGCTATAACTCCAGAACGCACGAACCGATTTCCACGGTTTTGCATTCGATGGAAAGGTATCGGGCTCCGTGAGGTTTATAGCAAAGAAAATTCAGGAAAAATTTCAACAATTTAAGAACGCGGACGAAGTCGCGGGCGTCCGCTAGTTGTTATTAAAATTTGTACGGTTGGTAGAACATTATTTTCTTCTAGATTCTAGAATCTAGAAGCAACCAACTCATCATTAGAAACTTAGCCTCATCCAGAGGCATACTACGGCATGCCGTAATCCACTTGACAAGTTTTGGTTCAACTCTTAGACGCAACACAATAAATATATTATGGCCTTAAACTTTGTACATTCTAGAAGCAGCGGGGATAGCTCTTGAGCTCATCCTTTCTTGTGAAGCTGTTCTTTCTTTTAGCGTGACTAAATCTGACAAAATAATGTACATACTTTACAAATAGAGTTGCCTCATTCTGAGGCATGCCACAAATTGAGGTAAATTTTGCCATAATCTTTTTTATTGCAATTAGTCGCGCTCGAAGGACGAAGAGAAAACCCACGTAAAACCATAAGCAAGAAAATAATAATAAATGCAGGAATAATGTTACGCCGTATCTTAAGAATGATTGAGTGCTGTGGGGCGCGTCCCGAGTCTTGTTTATGTTTTAAATGGCGAATGAAAGTGATGGCGCGCTTTCAAGTAAACTGAAATTAATAGCTGAAGCATCAACGGAAACACAAACAGAGATGGCCGCAACGGGAAATCTGGTCACAATAATTTATTAAAAGTTAGATAACGCTTTTTCAATGTTTTTATTATTATGAGGGCCATTAATCACACAGATTTTTAAGCTTCGCACAAATTACTTTATAATTACATAATTATTATTGTGTGCAGTCTTTAGATTTTTACGTTTTGGAAATAAGTTCAAATAACTTGATTTCTTTAAGATTCTTATTGGTTTATTCAGAACGGGTGGTAGTTTCATTTGATTGTTAAAAAGTGCTTATAAAGTCTTACATGTTTGAGCATTGCTCATAACACACAAGCCACACATAGTCCACACTTAGAGACTTAAGTGCGGGGGATTTTAATTTCTTTAAGATTCTTCTTGGTTTATTCAGAACGAGTGGTAGTTTCATTTGACTTTTCAAAAGTGCTTATAAAGTCGCATGTTCGAGCATTTTGCATAACACACAATCCACTTCCACACATAATCAACACTTAGAGACTAAGTATTTCTTTAAGACTTGGAAGTAAGATTTGAAAAATTACTCTATATTTATACCTACTCAATACTCATACCTATCATGTAATGCGCGAATGTCCATGACTTTGATTATGTTAATAGCTTTGAATAAATATGTGAACCACGACTCTACACAATATATTATTTATTTCAACATTATAATAAAATTATACATACTCGTAGGTGTGATTTGTTGCAGACATTTATTTATCCGTTTTTTTCGATATCCTCTAAGGATGTATGTAACATGCTCTGCATTTTAAATTGTATGTACCTACCTACAAACAATAAAAACTTCAGCAATTGTTTTGTTGGTTTTTATAGGGCTTCTGTGCAAGTCTCTTATTTTGTTAAAATTTAATATAAATACTAACTTTTTAATATTGGTATTTACTCCATTATACTCCTCTGCCTCCTTTTACCCTATCCACGGTTCGAAACTCAATCACGCACCTCTATCTTTACGGAGTTAGCCATAATGTTCTTAAAGGTGTGTAAAGTTTATGTTTTACTAGTTAATATCAGCCCGCGACTTCGTTCGCGTGGATTAAGGTTTTTTGTAATTCCCGCGGGAACTGTCTTATTTTCCGGAATAAAAAGGTAGGTACCTACCTACCTAATCATTTGTCTGGTGGGAGGTTTTAGCCGTGGCTAGTTACCACCCTACCGTCAAAGACGTGCCGCCAAGCGATTTAGCGGTCCGGCACGATGGCGTGTAGAAACCGGGGAGTATGGGTTGAATCTACACTGCCATGCCCGTTACCATCTTAGACTGCATCGTCACTTACCATCGGGTGAAATTGCAGTCAAGGACTATCTTGTCAACGAATAAAAAATATATATCTTTTTGTGAATCGAATTGACTGGACATACTTAACGAGCTGATGAGGCGTAGTAAGTAATAAATTATGTATCAAAGGGTCACATGTAGCATTCAAATAAGTGACGAATTTGTTTTGAACGCGAATCAGGTGCCCAAATATATTGCGCGTTTCCGTTGGAATATTATAATCGCAATAATATTATAAAGTGTGTGTGTGTGTGTGTGTGTGTGTGTGTGTGTGTGTGTGTGTGTATGTTTGTTACTCTTTCACGCTACAACGAATGAACCGATTTGGCTGTTTGGAACTGAGATACCTCATACCAGGAGGATTAATACATATAAAACACTAGCTTTTGCCCGTGGCTTCGCTCACATTTTGTTCGATTTTACATACCCCTATTTTGTCCCTTGAGGGTCGAAATCCTTTCTTAGCGGATGCTAACTGTATGCCAAATTTCAGCCTGATCCGTCCAGTGGTTTGAGCTGTGCGTTCATAGATCAGTCAGTCAGTCAATCATTTTCCTTTTATATATTTAGATAAAATATATAAAAGGAAATTATTAGGTATAAATACCTGAAAAGAAAATTAAAGATTTCCGGCGGGAATTAAAAAACCTTAATCATCTAGTATCAACATGAATAACTTGAAAAATAAATATTATTATAATCTAATGGGTAGGTACTCTTAAAAACTGATCTCCCATATTTGCTTTTAAAGGTTAAATGCGAAATATCAGCTTTTGCTGCAAAACTGTAAATGGCTTTTCATCGTTATACGAGCCAATACCACAAAGCTTTATAGTAAATCCGATAGATAAAATTCGTATTCAAGATTTATTACTACATGTCATATTATTTTACTATTACCGAGTACGATAGGTAATTTTGTTTTGTTATTGTTATGAAACAGTAAGTTTTTCTTATATTAACTCACATTGTACCTGCATTTTGGTGAATAAATGATCTATGTATCAAACTAGTAATTCAAATTGATTGAAAGCATTGATACATATCGCTAATTTCGGCGTTGATGGTGATAAATAATGACCGTGGTTTTTAAACGACTTCAAAAAATAGGAGGAGGTTCTTAATTCATCGGATTTTTTTTATTAAAATTTTTCTTGTATGTTCCCCGATTACTCGAAGACGGCTGGTCCGATTTGGAAAATTCTTTTTTTGTTCGAAAGGGTATACTTTCCAGGTGGTCTCATTGTCGTCAGGTCAGTATCTGATGATGGGATCCTGGAGAAATCGAGGGAAATCTTCAAATTTTATAGGCACAATTGATATACTTTGTTGAGGCGTCTGAAGTCGATTTTGTAAAAAGAATTTTTACGTTTATTTACAGTGTAAAATTGTTAACTCCCTCAGGGCGTGATTGCCGAGAGTTCTCCATACAGCTATAGTTAAACCTTGTGAGTTATTTCAACCTGTTACACCCTGTTACCAAAAATTTGGACCAGACCAAAAGTATCGTTTGCTTAATTATGTTCTAAATTTTTTGTAATTTATCAATAAAGCACTTTTAAAGAGGGTAATTTTGTTTTCGTCTCGCTTGACGAATAAACTCTACATAACTAAACTTTCATAAAAAAAACTTGAGAGGTGTCAAGGGACACCCGGATGGAAAGAAGTTCAATGCGAAATAGAAATGAAAATATCTGGCTTGCTTTCTATAAGAAAGAGAGAGACAGACAGAGAAACATACAACGCCGCACAGCTTACAATAGCTTACTATAGCAAAAAGTGTCGTGACAACTTTTCGTAAGAATTTTTTCCGTCTAGCCCCCTTTCACAACTAGGGAATGCAAATCTCGCGAGATTGGGGCTCAAGCGAGATCTCGCGAGATTGTAAATAACAATACTGCGTGATCTCGCCAATTTCGAGATCTCGCGAGATTGGCAGTTTTGTGTGTTTTTTTGCAAATAATCACAATATTTGAATAAATTAGGATAAAAATTATAAGTATTATAAGATAACATTTATTTTCACGAATTTTTTCAATAGAAAAATTATGCATCAAATTTTTATAATTTTTTAATAAACTTCTAAGTAGTAAACTTTGACGTACATATCTATCAAATCACTGTGGAAGCAGTGTATACATAGCATAGTTTGGTTACCTATTGTAAAAGTTTTTATTTTTTATTTTTTGAAAAGCAACTGCTGAGTTTCTTACCGGTTCTTCTCAGCAGAATCTGCATGCCGAACCGGTGGTAGATTTATGACATGTCATAAGAGCTACAAGTTGGCCGTGTCAGTCCGCGCTTCGAATAAGACTTTTTTATGCTCGAGTGCAATCTCGTTAATCTCGCGAGATCTCGCCCTTTTTTCGTCCGAGATTAATCTCGCTAAAAAAGGCCGAGATCTCGCGAAAACGAGATCTCGCGAGATCGAGATTGCATTCCGTATTCACAACGCGCGATAAGGAACTTCGTTCCAATTAATACATGTCTCTTCAGATGATAAAGTTCATCGCTACTTTACAAAGGAGACATTATTAGGTATCCCACGTCTCAGGGTATCTCTGTACAAATCCTTAGGAATAAATAACATAAATGCGAAAGTGTGTTTGTCCTTCAATCACGCAGCGGCGGAGCAACGGATCGACGTGACTTTTTGCATGAGTATCGTTGAGGGCTTAGAGAGTAACCTAGGGTACCTTTTATAACTGAAAAAACGGACTTAGACAGTGACATAGGGTCACTGTTATCCTGAAAAAACAAAGGTGTTTCCGCGGGAATTTTAAAACCTAACTTGGTGGCTTGTAGTACCTATTAAGGGGTAGATATTTAACTTATACTACCGTACCCCTTCCAAGTTAGCCCTCTACCATTAGAGAAAGCATAGTCGGAGATTGCAGATACCGCTGTCAAGGGCCATTGTTCCCATCTAATAAAAAAAAAAACTAAAAGTAAAGCTAGTTTGAAATAAAATTGGAATAACTGTACTCCGTTTTTGAAACCACCTATATACCGGTAGGTACTTACTACTTACCTATATTATGAGGCAGGGTGTACCTCCAAAAACTCGAAGTGGGGCGTAGTAAATAAATGATGAGGCTCGGGGCATCGCATCAATTATGTACGGGATACGGGAATAGGGAGCGCTTTATTTCGGCTGCGACCGGGCTCATAATCAACGTTGGATTAACGAGCTATTGTGTCGAATGCGGTGCCTTTACTAGTAACCGAAACGTTAAGCTACCCTTTAACCTAATCAACCTTACCCCTAGCCTTTGGCTTCAGTGTAAGTAACGGCAAAATTGCAACCAACTCTCTAAACGCTATAACGAACTGGCTGAATAATTGTTGATTATTTCCAAAGTAGGTTGCAATATAATATAAACGTAAATATTCTTTTTAAAAAACCGACTTTAAACGCCACTACAAAGTATATCAATTGTGCCTATAAAATTTTAAGAGTTCCCTCGATTTCTCCAGGATCCCATCATCAGATCCTGACTTGATGACAATGATACCATCTAGGAAGTATACCCTTTCAAACAAAAAAAGAATTTTTCAAATCGGTTCAGGCGTCTTCGAGTAGGTAATCGAGGAACATAAAAAAAAAAAGATTTCGACGAAGGTTCGATCCCGGGTACCTCTGACTTTTCGGAGTCATGTGCGTTAAGGCAATTAAATATCACATGCTTCAACGGGGAAGGAAAAGCATTTGAGAGTTCTCCATAATGTTCTTTTTTTTACCGATATAGGCTTGTGGTTGATGACAATCAATACTGGATAGCACTGATGAGGTCTAAGTTGGAGCGCGCTTGCCTAGAAAATGCCTATTCACTCTTGCCTTGAAGGTACTCAAATTATAAGTGGCAGGAAACACGGATGCTGTTCTTAAAGGTGTGTGAAACCTGCGCTCAGTAGTGAGAGACACACAGTCAAACTTACAACATCCCTCTTTTTTTGTCGGGGTTAAAAAAATAACTGCGAATACGTAAGTTGCGTCACGTGATTCAATGATTCAATATTCAGGTACGAGCTTTTAGACAAAAGGTGCTCTTGTTTTTGAAGAAAACCCTTGGAAATCCACAAAGGAATAAGTAGGGGAAATAATTATCCTTTTTTTACAAAGAGACGTGGCTGCCTTCTTTCATGTAGGTAAGGACTCCCAAACGGTGTTCCAAATTTTGTTAAAATACCTTGAAGTGATGTGATGAAAAGTTTTTGTTGGTTTTTTTCCTTTTTTTTTCGCTTTCATTAAAAACAATTGAGTGATGCCTACGACACAAAGTGGTTTTTGAATGAATTTTGAAAGCCGATTTTTACGGAGACTATTTAACTGTGCAGGATATATTCACAAATGTGTGTGTGCAAACACAGGGGCATCCTTTATTATATTACTAGCTAATGCCCGCAACTTCGTCCGCGTGGTTTTAGTTTTCAAAAAAGTAGCCTATGTCTCCAGGTCACATACATACATACATAGACTGATAAACACATTACCCTCTTTTACATCACGCAGTCGGGTAAAAAGCAAAAGTTTGCACAATTTAACACGTAGCAACTCAAGACGTAGCGTCGGGTCTCGGGCAGATGTTTCCAAACTGGTAAACAATTAGGGCGCTGTTAACAGAGGCCGAACCGATTTATCAGTTTTAGACTTATAATTAGTTGGGGCCGATGAATACTTTTTAGCGGTATATTTTTTAAGAGTACAAACGAGTTTCTTAAAGTCACCCGGCCACCCTTTTACGTGTAATTGGGTATTTTTTTGACCTTTCATTTAACAGTCTCGGAACAAAGACTGGGCGAGTTTATTTTTTGTGGATTGCTGCATCAATAAATAGAGGAATAAAATATGTTTTTTTTTTATTGGATGAAAAGATAGACCTTGACTGCAATCTCACCTGATAGTAAGTGACGATGCAATCTAAGATGGTAGCGGGATGGTAGCGGGTGCCGTCGGAAAATAGCATTTATTTAAGAAAAAGAATTTATTTCAGATAATATTTCATTTTCCAATACTTGCGACTCTTCTTGTGTTTGATTTTAATATGGTTTAACATTAAAGTTGTAAAAGCGCCAATCTATCTAAAAACTGAACTGAGTTATTCAGCCGAGTACTCAGTTTCACGAAAGTAAAACTGAATAATACTCGTTACTTACTTGGTTACTCGGTAAATGCAGTACCTTTGGGCCGACCATCTCTACTGAAAACGAATAAATGCTTATGCAAGTTAGATATTAATAATATGTGAGTCAAATGTAGATAGTTTTATCGAATGCATAATCCACTGGGTAGATATTATCTACCCAGTGGATTCAACATGAACTGTGAAGAACATTTTTAAATTTGCTATCAGTTTCGCTTCAGTGAATTTCGATTTAAAACTTCAAAAGATGCATTTCAAAAAACCGATCTGCATGACTGCACTGCATCGTGGCTGCGAAATAAAACTATTAAAGGTATTCAGAAGGTAGCTTCTAAGATTAAAAATTAAAATGGGAATTCTCTAAGGAGCTACAACTTGTAAAAATCTTTAAATCTTTGATTTTCTGAGATAAAAGTACCTACTCTATGTTCTTCCTCAGGTGAGAATGTTACCTATTTGCTAAATTTTGCCGAAATCTTTTCAGCGGCAACTAACCTACCTACTGGTATAGTACGTTTATTTCACGAAGTTACGAGCGCTTTACTTGTGATTACTCCGTGTACATTCACATTGCATAAGTGTGCGTGCCTGTTAGAAACGGTCAGGTACGAGCAAGCTCTCGCTCACACCTATACAGATACAATACACACACAACCATGAGCCACGTGCCGTTGTGAATTGCAAGAACTATACCTAACTGCTGAGTTTTTTGCCGGCTCTTTTCAGGAGAACCTGTTCCTCCCACCATTGGTAGAGTCTTGACTTGTCATAACAGCCACAAGTTGGCCTACATGAAATAATTAAGAATTCGAATATACCTCTGGGAAATGGGAATGGGTCTGCTTTGTCTTCCCATGTTGACATGTGTTGGATTATATGTATTGCATTTTTGAAGCTTCACTGTGGAAGCACTGTATACTTAGCTTACTTTGGTTACTTATTGTAAAATTATTTTATTTTTTGAAAAGAGGAACTGCTGAGTTTCTTGCCGGTTCTTCTCTGCAAAATCTGCATTCCGAACCGTTGGTAGATTTATGACGTGTCATAAGTGCTACAAGGTAGCCTACATGAAATAAATAAATTTTGAATTTGAATTTGAATTTGACCTGTAGAGTATTTTCTAAGTTTACCGTTCTTGAACAGTGAATATTCTGTACATAATAACGTTATTTACTCTGTGACGATACGATAGTAATAAGTAATAAACATATACATACAAGCTACTACCAAAGCCTAATTACCAAAGTATCTAATTCTGCCTGAGTAACGTTCTAACAAACATACAGAACAAATAAGCCTTTTACGCAACAAGAACTAAGGTAATATTTGAATACCTGCGAGATAAGGCCTTCGAGATATGTAATATTTGTTCTGTGATAAAAGTAACTAAGCGTGAATTGCTCACATCTTATTCGGAGCGAGGACTTTAGAAATCACAGCGGAATAATCCTTCGTAATCTTTATATCTATAAGTAAAGATAGTAAAATATTGTAAAAATACTTCTAGTTATTTTTAAGCTATTGCATAGCTTCTATCGCGGGCCAGCGTGGAGACCGAATCCAGAAATTCCGTAACGAAAATAACCTGACACGGGACTCCTCTACGGTGAGCCGCTAGATGGCGTTGATAAAAAATGCTATGCAATAGCTTTACCGCGGCAGTCCCCGAGTGCCACACGTCTTTTTTTTGTAATAATATGAAATGACGTTTTAAAAATATTTACGAAGCTTTAAACCGCACTTTGTTTCTTTATGGAATCGACGCAAAATGCAGATTTTTTTTACTCGATGATAAGATATAGTCCTTGACTGCAATCTCACCTGATGGTGAGTGACGATGCAGTCTAAAATGGTAGCGGGCTAACTTGGAAGGGGTATGACAGTGTACTCATACCGCTAATCGGTTTCTACACGCCATCGTGTTGAAACGTTAAATCGCTTGGCGACACGTTTTTGACGGTAGGGTGGTAACTAGCCACGGCTAAAGCCTACCACCAGACCAGACCGGAGGCAATTTAGAAATTGTAAATTCCCAAATTGCCCCTTCGGGAATCGAATCCGAGATCCAGTTATAAGACCACAACGCTCACCACTGCGCCAGGGAGGTCGTCGAACAATGTACCCATCTGTAATATGAATGCGGCGTATGAAGTCGGTTTTGTAAAAAATATTTTTACGTTTATATTATTTCTAAAGAAAATTTCGGAGTAACGTTTGAACAACTGAAAAAAAATATATTCGATCATTATCTCAAAATCAGTTTTTCGTAGTTACAGGGTATTAGATTCACATGGTACTTTAAAGCTCTTCTTTATGGTAGAGAAAATGTGGGTAGGAGGGAAAAATATCAAGCAGTTGGTTGAACTAAGATCCAAACTCGTTTATTTTGACCGCTATAGGTGCGGCGATCTTGTTAATCTTGCTCTCTGGACCGCGCCCCGAGTGCACTTCTAGTCGTTGAAGTGTCGACCCTTGTTATAAGCGCGGATGAAACGAAGTATAGGCGGAGCCCTCAGAAAGTAAAACAAATGAATCGCTCATGCCGAACATATTTTCACATTTTCAGCCACCGAAACAAACAAGACTCCTGTAAGGGGGCCCATACACGGTCAAACATGTTTGTCAAACACGTAAAATTTTTACGTGTTTTTGTTACGGTTTTGTTTGATCGAGGTCATCAAACACCAGCGCACCCAATCAAACACCTCCGTTTCCGTTTGTTTGACAAATATGTTTGACCGTGTACGGGCCCTCTAAGCGCCATTGAAAGATGTTATTAGATTATTTCAGACTCGCACAGCACAAGCATGGAGTATACAAAGCAGAACTTGGCTAGTCAGAGAAACACTCGAAGATGAAGAATAAACGTGACATAAACATTTATAGCCTATTGGCTAAGAATTCGTTCTCCTTATCGGGGGATCCGAGTCCGACCCCAGGCATTTATCTCTGACTTTTCAGAGTTCATTTAAAACAGTTAAATATATTCAATTTAGTTCAACCATCACCTTTCTACCACCGAACCGTAAGGCATCGCACGAATCTGCACCGCTACGTGGATGGTCGAAATTCCACATTCTCGCACTAAGCGCTTTGTTTCCCTCGTTTTTAATACGTACCGCAAAAATTTGGAATGCCTTTCCGATTTCCGTTTTTCCAACTAACTATAATATGGGTGTCTTTAAATCAAGAGTGAATAGGCATTTTATAGGAAAGCGCGTACCATCTTAGGCTGCATCTTCACTTACTTTCAAGTGAGATCGCATCCAAGCGCTAGTCTATATATTAAAAAAAACCTAACAAAAATATATGAGCTGGATAAAGTCCAAAATATCGACATAATAATATCTATGTTTTGGAATCTTTTATGAATGTTTTACAGTCTCATTAAAAAGCGAATTCACGTTGAAAAAACCATAAATACGGGTGAAAAGAAAACTGTAGCTAAGATAAAAATACTTGTACCTAAATGGGAAAAAGAAAAGTCTTTTACCGTTTTGTATAAAAGTAAAAGTGGTTTCTTTTTGTCGCTGAACTACATACTCGTTGGTGAACGTACAAAAGCTTTAGAGTTTTGAGAGATATTAAAAATTCTTTCGTTAGAGAAACATTTTCTAACGTAAAGATTAAAGTAATTGAGTGCAATTTAACTACAGAAAAAAGAAACAAAATTTATAGCTTCCTTTATTTTTTTATTTTTTTTTTGTATGTCCTCTATTTTTCCTCCGACATGATGATCGGAGACTTTTCATAGTTGACATGGCTTGCTATTTTTTCTTTTTTTTTTTGCCTTGCTCTGTTGGACGAGAAGCTTCCTTTATTTAATTACTTACGAGTTATAACATATTGTAGGTATAATGGCAACCTACCCACGATCTTTCCGCTGAGCGTATATCTCAACGCGGCGGCGGCGGCGCGGCGAGCGTAAAATGTGAAGTTGACAAATAAGTGGATATCGCATGTTATTTTTCTGTGATCGAAGACAGCAGCAGACATACATCAACGCGGTCGGCAAAGTCTTGTGAATCCGGCGGCCCGCGGATTTAAAGTAGGTACATGAGATAATATCATGTGCGAGTATAAAATAAATAAACAACAATTATTTGCATGGTGCATCTACATTTTACAAAAATGCCTTGAAACCCGCATTTCCAGTTTTGCGGTTGCAAACTCGGAAACAGCATGCAAACGACTATTATAACTCCGCAAATAAAAGTCGGTCATGTCTTTCATCTTTAATATAACTTTCCTTTGTAATTTTAGACTTCGCGTGCTGGAAATATAAAACCGAGAAAAGTCACAGTTTATATTAAATCTCTACTACCATTGGTGCCTCAGAAAGCATGTTATCGGAGATTACATTACAAGTTATATTATCTAATCTAGTCTCTAACTTCGGTGAACTTTAAACTTCATATAGAGTTCACATTCTCCTAGTTCAATAGTCTGCTACCTTCATCCGCGTGGATTAAAAACCCCGGAGGAATTCTTTTTCTTTATGCGATAAAAAGTAGCCTATGCCACCCTTCAGGTCCTCAAGTGTACCCATGCAAAATATTACGTCGATCCGTTGCTCCGTTGCTGCTTGATTGAAGGACAAATGAACAAATAAAATAAAAGACTCGGGGACTGCTGCGGTAAAGCTATTGCATAGCATTTTTTATCAACGCCATCTAGCGGTGAGAGGAGTCCCGTGTTAGGTTATTTTCGTTACGGAATTTCTGGATTCGGTCTCCACGCTCAAGGCCCGCGATAGAAGCTATGCAATAGCTTAAAAACACATTCTCATTTTTGTTATATTGGTAAGGATAGTCATCTGGACGGGAACCGTGTTATACCAAGGGGTCACGATGCTCAGCAGCTTTTGATTTGTTCGTGAACGCATCATACCTTACAACGGGATTGGTTCCTGTTTTAAATGGTGCTGGTGGTTGGTGGCTGGTAACATTTTTTTTTAAGAATATTATTCAAGCTGAAGTTGAGTAATATTCTCCTATCTCCTCCAAAGCGGAAAGCTTGTGCTAGAAGTGGTGTACCTACTACAATAGTGCAACGGGTGGGGTTCGAACCTTTCAATTTTCAGTCCGCACCTCTAAACCGTTGGGCTATTGAAGATTACATTGACATGACATTTATAAAAAAAAAATGAGTCTTTGTAATTAATTTTGTCGTGGGGAATGAATCTCTAGATTTATGGTGTTTTATACGGGTTACATGAATTATAAGTCGGGTTCATAGATAACATAGAAACGACGAGATTCTGCTTTGAATGCTGCAAAATAATATTTTGAAACAAGCTCGTATGTATTTTTATCTTATTAAAAACTGAATCATAAGACTTAGGTGCTAAAGTTTAGTTTTGATCAGCCGAACATATGCATAGACAATATTTATGAGCCATCTGAAAAGATTTGTGTTTATGTATTCTTTCAGTTTGTGTGTGCACCTTATATTTAAAACCTAGCTCGGGATTTTATTGTCACTGGTCAAATTAAAACGAATAGAGATAGGTACTTAAAAATAACAATTGTTTCGGGTTTAAAAGTATGAAATCCTTAGACTAAACATATTTTTTCCATTGAAATACATTTTTTTTTTCATGTTGCATAGTGGTGTTTAGAATACTGCCTGTATTTAATCCACGACGAACAGCCATGTTGATTCTTTGCACAAAATATGAATTAGCCCTTCAATCGCCGAAGAGGCAATTAAATGTGTTGAAATATCTAGAACGAGATATTGATAAAATTACGGAGATCACAAGATTATGGAGAGATTAAATTTTACAAATTTCTTCATAGACATCATCATCACCACAACATATTTAATGACTCATTAATTAATTATCATTAACTAGATGATGCCCGCTACTTCGTCCGCGTTAATATTCCGGGATAAAGGTTGGGATGAGCGTGAAGGAGTAACATACACACACACACACACACACACACACACACACACACACACACACACACACACACACACACACACACACACACACACACACACACACACACACACACACACACACACACACACACACACACACACACACACACACACACACACACACACACACACACACATACGAATATTCGCGCTTATAATATAAGTATGATGTGATAGTGTGATGTGATGAATTGCAATAACTCTCTTTCTCTTACTGCTTTTCTGTCTATCGTGCGACAGTAAGAGAAAAGAGCCTACGTTTGAAACGAGACTAAATTAAATAAAAAAAGTACAAATATTTGATTGCCGAATTTCAAAGAGTTGGTTATTGAATTACGAACAGTTATGGAACGCGAAATAAAATTCGCGCCGCGGTACGTTTACGAAAACGTTTGGGTCTATTTCGGTTTTTTATGTAGCGCCGGTTTCGGCCCGCTATGATTCATGAGGTAACAAAACCCAGATGCAGAACTAGATTATTTTTAAATAACATATGGGGCAAGTTAACTAATGGTTGTCTTGACGTTGAGAGATTATCGTCACCTATTATATTATTGTTTAGGAGAATAGCAGCAAAATCATCTTATTACTTCTCTTTTTCAGAACAAAAACTCTTCACCAGTTACGAAAAGATTTGTGTTGAAAGCAGTTGTGCGATTATCTAATAAAACCGGCCAAGTGCGAGTTTCTACTCGCATAAGAAGGGTTCCGTACCATCGTAACAGCGATTGTTAATTAATGTCAAACAAAAAAGGCTGAAAAAAACACGTTTCTTGTATGGGTATTCCTTGTTATATCAGCGATAAATATACACATTCTTTGAAAATTTCAAGTATCTACCTATTACGGTTCATGAGATACAGCCCGCTGACAGACAGACGGACAAACGGTCCGCGGAGGCTTCGTGATAGGTTTACGTTGGCACCCTTTGGTTACGGAACTCTTAAAATGATTGCTTGAGTTTGGCGATAGCAATAGCCTTTTAAAGAATAGCAGAGCCGGCCGCTACATAATCCTATAATATTATAGTCTACTACGCTTTTTGCACTCGCAAAAAACTGGAGCAAATTCCATTAGTGATTCCCGCTCTCGCATTTTCGTTTGATCGATAACACAGCTTTAAAACATGTGGCGTTTTCTGCGACAACTTGCGTGAAACATGACGTAGAAATAATACATAGATAGATAGATAAAAACTTTATTGCACACAAGAAAGAAACAAAAAATACATCTTAAATCTACGCTTGCAAAGGCGTAGCAGCTTTTATACGAAAAATTAGTAAGGAATAGTTTATGAAACAAGCGCGGCGAATAGTTTATTTTATTATTGCAAATGAGTAGACTGTGTAAGCCCAAGCAGCAGGCGAGGGTTTACCGTCCTCCCGAGTTTGTAATAACCGTATCGCCCGTGTATCTATCATAAAATATATTTAAAAAAAAAGATACCGGCCGAATTGATAACCTCCTCCTTTTTGGAAGTCGGTTAAAAATAAAGTGTACCGTATAGTGGAGATTATTATAAGGTTAATAAATTTCTTAGTGACGAAGCATCGGCTTGGCATCCAGTTTCTCACAAGATAGTGTAATAACTTATTACATTGTAATAGCTACATAATACCTACTTTTACAATTTGTTTAGAAAAGAACAACTACTGAGTTTCTTGCAGACTTAACTCAGCAGTATCTGTTTTTACACTTACACACACACACACACACAAACACAAAAACTTTCGCTTTTATAATATTACTGTGATTGTCGCATAGGTATTTACTCTTAGCCGATTCATCCCCGCACCGCTACGTAGTACGGGATTACGTTCTATTCTATAGTTTCCATAGAATAGGACTTAATCCCATCCAGCCGGCACGGCATTTAGTCTATAGTATAGACCTACCCTACCCGCTGTGTATATAGAACACCGTGCCGGCTGGTGCCACAGCTGTTCACGATCAAATCATGGATATACGCTGATCATTACGAAATTAGGTTGCAACAAAAACCAAAATAGCTGTCACTGTAACCAATGACAGCTACAAGCGCAGTTGCTAACCACTAACAGACAGGTAGGTATGTTCGTGTTATTTCTTCATCTGGACCGCATTTAAGTCCACTGCAGAGTAAAGAAGCGAATATATATATTTTTTAAATCTATGAAGTAGTTTAAGCTTGATATACAATTAGGTAATAATATTTTTTAGGAGTGCGACCCCCCGAATAGGCGACCGCCATTCCTAGCCACTAGGCTAGTCACTGCTTGTTAAAAAATGATATACCTACATGTTAACATGTAGGTATATTATTCTATATATAGGCATTCTTCAAAATATATTTAAAAAAATACTGAAGTACTCAAAACTGTTATTGGGGTTATTCAAGAGGCGGACCAACAAATTCCTGAAAAGCCGGCAACGCATGGGTGGTGCCTCAGGTGCTACAAACGTTCACGAGCGGCGGTAATCATTCAGCATCAGGTGACCCGTCTGCTCGTTTGCTCGCTAAAAATATTTTAAAAAACTGTAAGAGCTTATAAATGTTATATAAGCTTATAGAGTTAGATGATAAGCCCTAATGAATTTCCGTCGCTAAAATCGATTACACAGATTTCAAAATTCAAAAGCAAGTGACATCCGCAAGCATCTTTAACCCTCTCATGTCAATAATTCCATTACATTTTGGAGATAATTTTACATTTAGCTTCGCATGTAGGTACTTGTATGTTTAGCTAATAACGTGTATCTACTCGCTTTAACGTGTATCTACTTGTTTTAACCCGCTTCTTTTTTTTTTTAATATATAGACTATGCGCTTGACTGTGATCTCACCTGATGGTAAGTGAAGATGCAGCCTAAGATGGTACGCGCTTGCCTAGAAGATTCCTATTCACTCTTGATTTAAAGACATTATAGTTAGTTGGAAAAACGGAAGCCGGAAGGGCATTCCAAATTTTTGCGGTGCGTATTAGGAACGAGGCTTAGGCTTCTATAAATAATAAATCTATAAAAATTATTCTATTCTATTCCATTCTAACTGCCTAGTGTCAATCTGAAACGAACCTGTGCAACTTTGACTATCTTATAGTACCATTGATTTGGTATGTTGCAGATGGGGTGAATCGTTTTAACTTCTGATTGGGTGATGGCTATATAGTAGACTAGGTGATGCCCGCGACTCTGCGTGGGAGTTTTTTAAATTCAATTTTGGCACAATTGAGGCAATTGTGTCAGTGTCGGCACTGGACACAGAACACAGCCAGGTTGCGTGTGAAAGTATCGGCAACATAAAGTGCCCAAGTTTGCCCAGCGCCTAAAAGTTGTGGCATTATTTTTATACATTGTCAATCTTTTCTAGCCATCTTCATCCCCATAAATATAAGCACCAGACGTCAATGCATGTAAAAGTACATATTATTCGTCTTGAATGCATTCAGAAACAACACGTCATGGTTTTAAATCCGTAGCGAGAGCGTACATACTGTACAAAGATCTGGCGTTTGATACTTTAGCAGAATATCAAATATCTTTGATTCTCACGAGAGTCCTCGCAGGCGAAAAATAAAACGGGTTTTTACTGAAAGCAAAATCTGATTTTCTATTCTAATAGTATATTTATCTAAATATATTATATTTGAAGCCTCAATAGCCCAACGGTTAATGGTGCGAACTGAAAACTGAAAGGTCGCAGGTTCGAACCCCACCCGTTGCGCTATGTCGTACCCACTCCTAGCACAAGCTTTTCGCTTATTTGGAGGGGAGAGGAGAATATACTTAAGTCAAGTTCAGCTTTGCTAATATATATATACTAGTGGTTCGCCCCGAACTGAGACCTCGCGATATCCCATAATTCCCAAAAGTTTTAATTATATATTGTAATAATTAACTTTTAACATTAGACGCAATAAAAAAAAATAGTTGACATAAAACTGTTTTACTGACACAGCGCCATCTATAGTGAAGCATTATAGTGAAGCTATTAGCTTCACAATAATGCTAATAGATGGCGCATTAAAATTAAATAATTTCGTTTTTTTATAACATTTATCTAATTTTAGTATTTGTTGTTAAAGTACAGGATATAACTGAATTTTCAACCAAGTTTCACGTTCTAATATTCAGTAATTCTTGACATATGGCTCAAATTAAAATCTCCACTTTGAAACCCCCCCCATTTGGTCAATTTTTAGGGAAAAATTAAAAAAAATATATTTTTGTACTCTGTTCAAAGTCGTCTTTAAAAAGATATATCGCAAGTCTATGTAGAGCAACAAACAAGATTTTACTTCAAATACGCTTCTATGAGAGCCCCCCTGAAATAAAGCTTTTTATATTTTTTTATACAATGTTCGGCTGAAGGCCATCAGTTTACATATTATATTTAAATTTGAAGTAATTACGTTCAGTAATTCAGAAGTTATAGGGCTCTGACAGACATTTAGACGAACACATTTCTCTGTCTAGTAGGTAAGCGCCCTAGTTGACTCAGAGAACTTCGCTTCGCTCGTTCAATAATAATAATAATAGTCTTTTTAAAATCAAAAAAAATTATAAAAGTAAAAGGTGACTGACTGACTCACTGAATCGAACCCGAGACCGCCTAGTTATAAGACCACAACGCCAGGGAGATTGTCAAAAACGTAAACCAAGAAGACTGGTGTTGGCAACACTGGGTGTACGCGCGCGCCAGTTGACGCCAGCGCCACCTCGGCAGCTGTCAGAGGTCGAGAAGGCGGGAAAGATGGCGGCTTTTGCCTCGGTGTGGGCATCGGGCCGCGACTGACTTTTGGCTGAGAGCCCGGGAACGACACAACGGTTTTGTTAAAGTTGTACTATGGCTTTGCTAAAGTTGTACTATGGATTTTGCTAAAGTTGTACTATGGGTTTTGCTAAAGTTGTACTATGGGTTTTGCTAAAGTTGTACTATGGGTTTTGCTAAAGTTGTACTATGGGTTTTGCTAAAGTTGTACTATGGGTTTTGCTAAAGTTGTACTATGGGTTTTGCTAAAGTTGTACTATGGGTTTTGCTAAAGTTGTACTATGGGTTTTGTTAAAGTTGTGCTATCTAAGAAATAAATATGTAGTTATTAGAAGCTCGGTGTTTTTGAGTTAAAATCAGAAGTGTAATTTTGAGTTAAAACTGGTATAATCTAACACGGATAATATTCTTGTCAAGGTCTGGCCTAGTTCGTTAAGCTGACGGTCTCGGTTATATCAACGCAAATATCTAATTTGAATACACAACGACTTGGGCTCGTGCAGGCAGCCATCATTAAATTAATTTTCCCTGTTCATAATGTTAGTCTACCCGCAGAATGCCTAATACGCAAACGTTCATTTAAAATGTTCAATTACTGTTAATTTGCTACGTAAGAATGATCAATACACAAATAATTTGCGAATTAAAAATGATCAAAACACAGAATAAAAATATTCAAAACGCAGAATGTTTAATACGCAAAAACGAATAATTTTAAACCCTTTTAAGCAGTTAATAAACGAATAATCCTACTTGTTACTATAAATGCGAAAGATCGTGATAAATGTAAATGTTCTGTCTGATATAAAAATGCTGAACAAATCGATTTCCAGCTTTTATAGCAATAGACGCGACTCAAAACACATTCAAAGCCGCTTTACTGTTATAAGTAGGCCCTTTATAGGAGAAAAACGTTTTAAGTAGATGTTTTCTCCAAATTTTATAGAGTAGAGACGGTTGATAGAGACACAATACATACCTACATAATAAAATACGAACTTATTCTTCGCTCTCTATGCTTTTATTATCATTGTCATTAAAGTATGGAAAAAAGTGTTTTTGTATTTATGTAAATGTCAAGCTCTAACTCTGCGTCATAAACACGTGTGACGTCATAAATAAGCACGTAACTGAGACAAAACAAGCTACCCATTTTCACGCGCTTTATCACTTTCACCCCTTTTTATGCCCTTAATACTTTTGGTGACCTTTGTGTTCTTTTTTATGTCATTGTCAACAAGGATCTACGGTTCTAATATAAATCTTGGTAATAAGTGCGAGGCCATGTCCCAAACGAGTCTCTGGCAGCCGCTGAATACAAACGGCATAAAATGTATTCTGTGGCGATCCATTCAAGATACCTTATGCCATGTATGCCCAGAGTCTGGAATAACACACAGGCTACTTTTTATCCCGGCAAATAAGAGAGCTCCTGCGGGAATCAAAAAAAAGAAGTGTGGCACTCGGGGACTGCCGCGGTAAAGCTATTGCATAGCATTTTTTATCAACGCCATCTAGCGGTGAGAGGAGTCCCGTGTCAGGTTATTTTCGTTACGGAATTTCTGGATTCGGTCTCCACGCTCAAGGCCCGCGATAGAAGCTATGCAATAGCTTAAAAACCACGCGAATGAAGTCGCGGGCCTCAACTTTTAAATGCCTGAACAGATTTGGATGTCTGGGGTATCGTTAGAATCCTTACATCTTCCCGAGTGTTTGTATGAGTGATTTTTTTTTTCAGCTTTTTTTTGCGACGCCTGGACTGATTTGGTAAATTCTTTTTATGTTTGTAAAGGTATACTTCCCAGGTGGACCCATCAGGTCAAGAAATTTTACGTTTAAATTATGTTAGTTCTTCCATTTCACGAGGGCTCGTGGTTCATAGTTGTGTGTGTGTCGTATCTGTATAAGTGTGAGCGAGAGAGCTTGTTCGCGCCTGACCGCTCACACCTGACAGGCTTTTGACAGACACACAACCTTACGCAATGTGCATGTACACGACGTAACCACAAGTAGAGCGCCCGTAACTTCGTGAGATAAACGTATTATAATAGTACACGTTTCATAACTCCAGTACTAACATTCCAGTTTTGAAGGAGCACTTCTGTTGCATGTCAAAGTCGGCTGTCATGTCGCTGTTTACCATCGAATAGCGCCATCGGGATTAATGGGAGTTACCGTTTCAACATAAATCAAAAGGTTTACTTGCGGTAGGGAAATTCAGCCGTCAGTTCAGTTTGTGTATTTATACGTGTCGCTCTTTTTGATATAGATATAACTGTGAAATAAAACATGTAAATATAACACTTGAATTATATCTATGTACTGTTGCTGGTGTATTTTTATATGAACTACTAGTTGATGCCCGCGACTTCTTTCGCGTGGGTTAAGATTTCTCGATTCCCGCAGGAACTCTTATATTTGCCGGGATAAAAAGTAGCCTATGTGTTATTCCAGACTGTAAGCTATCTTTTTTTAATTTTTTTTTTATTGAAGTGTTAACCTACACTTAAAGGAAATAACCTAATAAAATTCCTAGGCCGGCGGGATTCGAACCCACATCTCTCTGGGAATCGCGCCCGAGTGTGTTAACCGTTACACCACGGCCGAACCACACGTCAACCACGAAATTAGTGATAGGTATTGTGGCGGTGGCGTTGCGTTTAAATGAAAGACATGTTCTAGTGATATCGGAATGAGAGATCAACGTCCTGCTACGCTGGCTGCGTGTAACAGACTGTCGCAAACACTACATTCCTTCTTTATTTCAATTTAAAATGAATGTAACAATGTAATTCATAGAAAATATACTTCTGCTCAATAATTAATTCAATATAACATTATTCATTTTACGGAGGCCAACTTGTGGCTCTTGTGACAAATCATGATGCTACCACCGGTTCGGAATGCAGATTCTGCTGAGAAGAGCCGGCAAGAAACTCAGCAGTTGCTCTTTTTAACAACAAAATGTTACAAATATTATGTAGCTTCAATGTAACAAATTCTTGTAGACAGCTGAATACAAAGCTGATTGCTTCTATGCAACTTTGTCAACAACTGTATGTCAATTATCTTGATTCAGTAATCAAAATTACATAAACAATATTGTATAACAACTTAAGTGTAACATCTTAATATTTCATTTTATCACAGGAAACAATTTTAGTGAACTAAACATATCAGAGCAGATGTTATTACATCTTCAATTCCAGTAACAATTAAACTGTAACTAATCAATAAGCCAATCAGAGACGGACACTTCTTATTCTCGTTATCGTTCGATTATGACGAGACCTCACTTACTTGGTCAGCTATGTAAGATTCTATCCATCATATCCATTTCAATTGGAAAATTGTATGAACATCTTTTTACAAAATGTTTAACTTCCTCCATCCTCCTTCCTTTTTTCCACTCAGGCTGACTGATTTCAAGTTTTATGAGGTAGATATACAAATCATAATATTGTTGTTAGCGATTACCATTTTTACGGGTATGATTGCCGGATAAATGAACCCAGAAAATATCTGTAAGTGTCCGTTTCTTCATAAAAGTTAGCATTACAGTAAAAGTAGAACAGTTTTGGCTAGGTAGTTGACCCAAAACAATCACCATTTCTACCTTTAAAAGATGTACTACGACTACCTATGACCTCATTTGATGCGGTCAGATAAGACCTAAAGGTGCTACTTAGTAGCAGAATTTAACTTTAAGATGCAATACTATATTGACAAGGGAACGTGGCAGATCACCAATGAGATGGACGGACCAAGTGTGGGCTACGGTGGATGTTCCGAAAAACTCGATACATTTATTGGCCCGACTCGGGAATCGAACCCGAGACCTCGTCATCCGCAGTTTGAACATACTAACTTATTAGTCTAGACCAACGAGGCAGTTATTTTCCGCTCAGTTAAACGATAGTTGAAATAATTATTTAATCTTTTAATATTATGCAGATATTAGGCACCCGCTCTTAACTCAGCTGTATATTTATGGGCTGTCTCAAAATTACCTGACGGAGATTTGATTTGTATTACTTCCATAATTTTGAAAGGTTATTCTGTACTTAGAACAATTAGGTGATTAAATTTTCTAAGTTATTGGACCCAATTAATGACTGCTTGGTGTCAATCATCCATAAAAATATTTCTGATCTAAAATTATTCCTTATAATTATTTATTTTATTCAGAACCCATATCGCAAAGTTTTTTATTCTTAACCAACTTCAAAAACGGAAGAGGTTCTGAATTTGACCCAAATTCAAATACATTTACTTGCAATAATGGGCAGGTGAGGCCATGTACACTGTTCTGTGCTCCAACCTGCCATTTACAACATAAATGTATTTAAATAATTACAAATTAGGTTTGTTACTAATACGATTATTACATTATTTTATTTTTTGTTATTTAAATAACATAAATACTTAATATAATAAAACACTAAATTCTAAATTAAAACTATCAAGTTAATTCCTTATAATTGAAGATCCGATGAACCACTTATCTGGACCATTACAAGAAAATATGCTTTAGGAGTTGGCACTACGGATCTTTTTTTTAAATTTATTATACATATAAATGGTTGCATAAAATCTATGTGATATTATGCATTGTGATCTATAATGATTGGTAAAGTGAGTTTGATCTTTTACCAGCATCTCAATTAAAATAGTTTGAAACCTGCACTTTTGAGTAGGCACACGAAATTCCAAAAATCTATCTTTTTTATAAAGTAGTAATGTCTATGTAAATCTAATCCGGAAAACTTAGTGTGAAAAATATAACTTGACGATAGCTCGTTTATAATACGGAGCGAACGGTTTTCGCTAATTAATATTCCCTAATTGTCTCTTGCCATGGTGAAATATATGAAACCAAATCTCTCCGCCAAATATGATTGTACAATCACAAGATCGAACTTCATTTGGCAAGTTCGTTCGATCATACAAATATAATTCATTGACGTGGGTACCTTTTTTCCACTCCGAAGAAAAGTACTCTACTACTCTGAAGAAAATAAAAGTATTCATAGGAATAGCTAAGATGCGCTATTTCTTTGCTCGACAGGCCCTTATAGTAAATAGTAACCCACAACCATGGTTTATACATTTTCTATGAAATATCCCTATTTTAAAATAAATACCAATTTGTTAAATCCACCACCCAACAGTGGGTAGGTCACAATTCACAAAATAAACTTTCCATGCCATTAAGAAAGTTGTTTCATGTCTGGATTTACATAATGTACGTACATTATTCGGTACTTGTTGTTTCTTTCCTCTTTTTTTTTTTTTTTTTTTTGACTGCCATTTTAATTTGACAGATTGGGTTATTAAAACATCGCCCATCTCTCTGTTGTGGTAAACACAACGTACATATACCTAAGTAGTTTACAATTTTATTAATATCAGGATTTACCTACTTATTAATCATAATTAAGATTCTCTACATGTAACAGCAATCTAACATACCGATTGTCATTTTGAATTACGAAGTAAGGTATTAACATATTTTTAAATTTTATTCTATCTAATTGTATATTTCGCATATTTTCATATGTAATATGGGTAGTTTGATAATATTAATATATATGTTATTTTGAAGTTAATCGTGTCATATAAATTATTTCTCCGCCCACATACATTGTAAAGGCTATTTCAATTTATTGAAAATAAGTTATTCTCAATTTATGATTAAAGGGTTATTCAAAATTTCCCTTTTCCATTAAATATGAAAAAAACGAATACAATACAATGTTATTAATAATTATTAACATATCCTTTTTGTTCTTTAAATTGAAAAATATATATACCCAATGATTCTAATTATGTTAATTATAACTACGCTTTTAAATATTATTACATTTGTTTCTTCGAATTCGGGTAAAATACAACAATTTTCCATTTCTTTTATATAATATGGCTCGCCTTTTCCAATTATGATGTTTCAAAGCTATAAACTTTTCCATCGCGAAACGACACCTAAGTCACCAATTGCAATAATTATAAAAGTCTAAATAACAATCTGTGGTGTGGCTTTTCAACAACAATATCTACTTATTTAGGATATTTTGATTATTTTGTATGCGTGGCTTTTTGCTTACATTTTAAGCAACAGTATTTTAAGTTCTTAACCGCATAGCCCTGAGATACGATTATTTCGTACGTCGCTTCTTTGCTTACATTTTAAGCAACAGTATCTTAACTGCATAGCCTTGAGATACGATTATTTTGTGCGTGGCTCTTTGCTTACATTTTAAGCAACAGTATTTAGCCCTGAGATATGATTATTTTGTGCGTGGCTCCACATTTTAGTACTAGTATTGTAACTGCATAGCCTTTTCGTATCAAGCATGACCTTCTTATTTTATTATTAGTAGCGTGGTCATTAGCGTGAGCATTAGCTCATCCATAGGTTGATGTGCTTACCTATTAATATATTTGCAAATGTTCTATTTGTATTTCTATTATATTTAATACTTAATATTAATATGTTATTAGAAGGTAGCTGAATAACAAAATGCAAAATCAAATACATTTTATAGGAAAAGACACTAAAATTTACAAGTAATAACATATAACATTTTGTAGGAATATACATTAAAATTTACAATTAATAACATATAAAATGGTAACAACTGGTTGATTGCGGAAAAATTTAAGCAATCATTGTTATTTATTGCATCTCATTTGTAGTGATTGACTGAGTTTACAAGGTTTGGTAATTTTAACAGATCTAACCACAGATTCCAGAGTATAGATCCAACAAATCATTTTGACCGATGTCACAGCTGGTATTCATTGTATAAGTGCTTGAAATATTTCTTAAAATCTATGCATAGCAACTTTGCGAAAATATTGGAAAACTTTCAAATGCCCTAACAGCGCCATCTAGCGGGAATTTGTCCATGAGAAGACCGTGTCTTCATCCTTAAGATATAAACTTTTGAATTAGATATTTACTTGTGTTATAGATTCATGAATAAATCAAATTAACAGTGGATATTTGAAGTGGACAGTATTTGTATTTCCTCGCTTTATACTCACTTTGGTGAGATTCGTTAATACAAATTATCGGGTAAAATGAATGAAATCAATAAAAATAAAACCTAGAACTTACAAAGTTGTTAAAATAAATTTAAATCTCTACGATTGTACCCACTTTTGTATTTTTTGCTTTTGTTTGTTAATGCATTGACAGTAGTTAATCTCTGCACAACTTGTTATAATATTATTCTCAATATTTGGAAGCACAATAATTCCGCATGGTTTTTAATTTCTTCCAAAACTTTCTTAGACCTAATTAATTAAGCTCATCGAGATTTCCGCTATATGCATAAAATACGCATTCTTTTTTTTTTTTATCAGGGAATTACATTTTTTGTTTTAAGTAATTATTATTAAGTTTATTCCCTTACTATGTAGGTAGGTACTCATATTCAACAAAACTGACTTCATTAGATTTTTTGAATACCTCCCGTTTTATTACTAATATTGATTGAGTTATTTAAACTTGGTTATCCGAACAGTACTTTACCCTATTATTGTTTGCGCCTAAAACTTATAAAATGGGCGATAAACTATACACACAAAATATTTGTGTCGGTAGGCACACAACAATTGTTATGGCAATCAATACCTTAAGGTGGGTAGGCATTTAAATTACTTGCTCAAGATGTTATGCTAAAACGTATGAAATTATAATTTATAATTACTTTAATTGATTCTGTCATGGAAATAACTAGTTAATTTATTGTACGGGAAATGGGAATACAACTGTTCGAATAACAAGTAAATGTAAAATATGTAAACAAGCATTCTTTCTTTGAAAAACTGGTCGGTATCTACTTTCTCATTTATTGTTTTTTTTTTTTTTTTTTGCAAAAAAAAAAATAATATTTTATTCTACTCACAATTCATCCTCGTTGCCATTTTGTGGCGGTGGCGTTGCGTTTAAATGAAAGACATGTTCTAGTGATATCGGAATGAGAGATCAACGTCCTGCTACGCTGGCTGCGTGTAACAGACTGTCGCAAACACTACAGGTATCTACTTTTTCAATCAGTTTTACAGCAACTGTTAGCGACATCTAGTAGCGACACGTTTGCGAATTTTTGATATGTATTTATAAATCTATTAGTGTAATCTATCTCTTTGCTGAACAACAAAAATCGGTTCAGTCATAACATATCCAAACTTTCGGATTCATAATATTAATAGGACTAGACTAGACGATGGCCGCAACTTCGGCCGCGTGGACCAAGGTTTTTAATTCCCGCGGGATCTCTTCAATTTTCCGAAATAAAATGTAGTCTATGTGTTAATCCTAGGTATGAGGGTATGAGCTACCTCCATTCCAAAGTGGTTGAGTTACAAACCAACACATAGACACACTTTCACATTTATAATATATAGGGAAGGATAACTGGTAAGTCGTAATAAAATTATTTTATCATAATTTTAACTATTTCGCAATTTATTCATGTTTGCAATCGAACAGTAAATATGCTAGTTTGGAATTTATATTTGTGCAGAGTAATTTCCGACTATAAAATACATCACATTTGAATAGTTAAACAAGTAATTCGCATAATTAAATAAAGTGTATCTTATAAGACTACTTTACGCATAATATTTCGATTCTTATAAAATAAACTAAACAATGAAGTATTAGTTGGCTCAGTACGCCTAATCTTATCAGCGATTTCCATACCTAATAAATATTAGCATAATCGAAACTCGGTAAGGAATTCCGAGTAAATTCTACAGCCGAGCTGAATTGGGAAGTTATAAAATATACGAAATTATGCTAGAAAGTACATTAATTTTAATCGGCATTTGAAAACCAACAGAATGCGGCCTAATTTTCGGCAGTGCTCGCAAAACAAAGCTTCCACAAAGACGGATCAATATTTTGTCATGTACACAACACGTACCAAATCGGGTCATTCTAAACTGTGCTCTTTTATGACGGTGTTAGGTTCAATTTTCTTTGATACTCTTTTTGAGATCTGACCGTTCCATTTAAAGTTTTGCAACAGGTGCGCCGCAAGGACTGGCTGATATTCGTAGCTTCAGGGTTGGCGAACCCTCCGGTTTTATGAACAATCAAAAGTTGGATTACGGGCTTCAAGGTACAAAAACATGATTAGGTATTTTTGGGCTACACAGGGATCCGCATAATGGATTCTGGAGTATATGCCTTACCTATTTATGTGGGTTTTGTTGCGTTTGGATTTAGGTTGCGAGACAGAAAGGGGAACGAGTTATAATAACTCTTGATTTATGTTTGATATTATTGTAGTAATATTTTATTACCAACTAGCGGACGCCCGCGACTTCGTCCGCTTCTTAAATTCACAAATGACAGTTCCTATATCCCCACAGTTCGGTTTGGACGCGGTGAGTGTAGGTATCGGCGTTCGTTGTTTGTCGTTACGTATTGTTATAGGTATTGAGTGTATTCTCGTTAAGGTGTGTCCCTCACACCCTGTACAGATATTACGAGTATGTATCTATGTATATGTGTGTATAGACTACACCATAATATAATCCGTTGGCAAATTATTATGTTTATTTATTCCATTGTAAAGCAATACCAGATAACAGAACAAATTAATAATGCAAACAGAAACAGACGGCGTATAATTTACTGAATGTGTACGAACCAAACTACTAACTCGTATGTGCTGGTATGTCTCAAATCTCAATAGACGTGATTTAAAATTCAATATGGACAAGTTGTGTCTTAGTTGTGTTCACTGCACGCTACACATATTCAAATTTGCGTTATGCATATTAAATCATTTGCAATATGTTGTCTAGTCTATACGCCATAAATGAAATGAAATGAAAGGAGACTGGGCTTTGTATGGAAGTATGACCCAGCGCGGCCACTGCAGAAACTTAGTGTTTTAGTCTCGTCTTGAACGCTATAACCAACAGGTAAAATCTTATCATTGTGAAATATTTTTTTATTTTTTATTTTTTTGTTAGTAAAAATGCGTATGTAAGGTGTGGTGGCCGGCCAGCCTTTACAAGCGGCGGTGGGCCGACGCATGATTAAAAAAAACTGACATTAGTTATGACACCAATTTATATGTAATAATAATAAGTGTATTACAATTAATCTAATTGAATATATTTCGTTGATGGCTGCAAAAACATCGTGACCGGGTCATTTTTGCCCAATGTCCTTTATTTGCTGAATATGAGTAGGTACATAGATGTTTCATAATAATTATGATTAAGCGACCTTCATATTCTACTAGATAGCATGCAAATATTTAATACTCATCATACAACACTGACCATGGCATACGTCTATAAGTCATTACAGACGATGCTGATCCTAAACCGGTGGACCTAGAGAATTCAAATTTTTCAGGAAACACTGTATTCAGAAGGGATTTTTTGAAATTCCACTTCCAAAAGGAGTAAAAATTGGTGACAAAGTTTGTAAAAAACATCTTAAGGTAGGACTATGACGTTACTTTATGAAAATACTTTTCTAAAGGAAATAATAATGTGTTTCTTTATTTTTGAAAATTCAACCACAGAGCCTATGCTTTTAATCATCAATAAGTTTTTTTTTAAAAAAGAACATCAGCCAGCCTGAACTTGACTGATATTCTCCCCTCCCCTGGAAATAAGTGAAAACTTGTGTTATGAGTGGGTACGACAATAGTGCAATGGTGGGGATCGAACCCGCGACTTTTCTGTTTTTTTTAATTTTTTTAATTTTTCAGTTTTCGGTCTGCACCTTGAACCGTTGGACTATTGAGGCTTCAAATGAAATTTTTAAATTAGTCAAAACGTTTTCTATCCCTAAAGAGCCAAAAATTATGTACCTTGCCTATTCTTTGTGTAAATATGACGTCAGCTATTTTACACCAAATACATAAAATATGACATCGAGGGTGGGCCCTAATGACATCGGTTCGTTAACCGTAATAACATTTTCCTCAGGGCAAAGAAAAAACACATTAAAAAAATTTTCGTCACGCGACAGTAAAAATCAGCAACACCCTACATTATTTAGGTATGAGTCATTTCCTGAAACTTTTCGGATATTTCCTGTAACGATAAATATCAAAGTAATCATCACCTATAGATAATTTTGGTTACTAAGTATCGATAGCAACTTTTAACATTATAATTCTATGTATAAGAAGTATTTGATGAGTCACTCCAGGTCTGGATTTTACGAATAAAATTATGATTTTATACCTACTTTGTACGCGTGGATTTAGGTTTTCTAAATATACCCTGGGAATCCTTAGTTTTTCCGGAATAAAAAAAAAACCTACGTTACCTTTTAGGTCCTCGAGTATACTCATGCGGAAAATCCCATTTATAATATTAATATGGATGCTAGCTCTTCTTTTTCGTTAACTTGTAGGTACTACTAATAATAAAATTTACACAATATATTTTATATTTCCTTGATTTACACACTCTATTATAGTGTATAAGGTCATGTATATGCAATGTGTAATTTTCAGTAAGGCCAAAGCATATATTGTAACTTAGTAACTTAATAATAACATAAAAATTCTTTTCAAAAAACCGACTTCAAACGCCACTACAAAGTATAAAAATAATTTTATTTTGTACACGTTTGTTGATGTCGGGCGGGATTAAATAGAAACGATGAATCCGATACGCGATGCTCGCCCGAGTTCAATAAGCGTGTCTTTTATATTTCACCGTAAGATAAGCGTCGCGCATCGATTTCATCGTTTCTAGTTAAGCCCGCCCGACTTCAACAAACGTGTACAAAATAAAATTATTTTTATACTTTGTAGTGGCGTTTGAAGTCGGTTTTTTGAAAAGAATTTTTATTTTAAGCTTTATAGTGTAGCTTGTTCCTGCACTATTTCTCCCCTCCCTCCAACGCTACGGTACTAATGTAGTCTATACTTGGTACCTACAGTACTTATTAACAATACACAATTTCTAAAGACCAGGAGCTCCATGATGTAGTTAATGCTTGGTACATACCAACAATCGAATCAATTCGAAAGCGACGGTTCGTAATTCCTCCAACCTTGCAGCGTCAGGATTGAAGAGCTAAAACCTTGAGCTTTATGATGTAGTATATGTTTGGTACCAACAATATCAATTCGTAAGCGACAGTTCCTAAATCCTCACAGATTAGGTAGGCAGTACCCCTGCAGCATCAGTATTGAAGAGCTAGGACCTTGAGCTCCACGATGTAGCCTATGCTTAATACTAACAATATCAATTCGCAAGCGAAAGTCCCTAAATCCTCACAGTTTAGGTAAGCAGTACCCTGCAGCATCAGGAGTGAAGAGCTAGGACCTTGAGCTCCACGATGTGGACTATGCTTAATACTAACAATATCAATTCGCAAGCGAAAGTTCCTAAATCCTCACAGTTTAGGTGGGCAGTACCCTGCAGCATCAGGATTGAAGAGCTAGGACCTTGAACTCCACGATGTAGACTATGCTTAATACCAATAATATCAATTCGCAAGCGAAAGTTCCTATAGCCTCATAGTTTAGGTGGGCAGTACCCTGCAGCATCAGGATTGAGGAGTAGGACCTGAAGCTCTAAAATCTAGTATATGCTTAGGCCAAGCATACCAATTCGTAAATGACAGTCCCTAAAACCCCATAATTTAGGGGGAAAGTACCTCTGCAGCATCAGGCTTGAAGAGTTGAAGGTAAAAATTTTTATGGGACCATTTCGCGAGCTTCCTCTGTCGATTAAAAAAAAAATCGCGTGAATCGGTCCAGAAACTCCGGAGTAATCGGTGGACATACATAGAAAAAAAAAAAAAAAAAAATATACCGGCCGAATTGATAACCTCCTCCTTTTTGGAAGTCGGTTAAAAATAACTTTCACTAGCTCCCGGTCTATAATAATAATAGTGTTGTTACTATAAAGGCTCAATCAATCAACTTGATTAATTGGGTAGCTGATTTAATCTTATCAAAGTAGGTGCCCCGGACTTTATCCATTGGATCTTATGTCTCTCTTATTAGAAGTGTATGTCTGATTGATTAACCAATCAAATTCAATGAAACGCATGCTCAACTGAGTAATATATTCTGTATTAGCCTTCGACCATTTAGCCGGGACGAGCCTTTACGCAGATTTAGGACTGAATATATTCTGCCACCGGGAGGTGAGGTAATCACGTACAGCACACATTTACTCACTTCCGCACACTCTTGTAAATACTTAATGTCTCTATGAACGCACACTAACTCAAAAGCTGTCACACTTACAAACTGAACCGTACGTTTGTACATGTACATGAATGCAAGCGCTTGCCAAGTCCTGGCTAAATGGTCGAAGGTATTAGCTGATGCCCGCGTGGATTTTGTTTTTAATATCCCGCGGGAACTCTTTAATTTTCCGGGATAAAAAGTAGCCCATGTAACTCTCCAGGTCCTTGACTGTATAGTCATCCATGCAAAAAATCACGTCGATCAGTTGGTTTGTTGCGGCATGATTGAAGGACAAGGCCCACACAACCCCAAATAAGAGCTGACCTCTTTAAAAAAAAGAATATTAGTCAAGCTGAAGTTGACTAATATCCTCCTATCCCCTCCAAATAAGCGGAAAGCTTGTACTAGGAGTGGGTACAACAATAGTGCAACGTGTGGGATTCGAATCTTTCAGTTTTGAGTCCGCACTTTTAACCGTTAGACTACTGGCTCTTACACACTGTTTAAAGATTTTACCACTTCTTTCGGAATCATTAAGGTTATCTGCATTCTACGAAAAGGACAGGATGGTGTTAGTAGTTTATAATTTGTAGAACAGAAATCGGAATACAGAGCCCGGTCTGTTAGCATTAACATCGCAGAATGAAGTCTTTATAAACAAAACAGTTTCATGGGTGAGCGTTGAATCTCGGTACATATGCGAATGAATCAAATAAATTCCATCATAATTTACGAGGCTCACCTCTCCGTTCAGTTGATTTAACGTTTTTCACGTTTTCCGAGTGCCGATTGCCTCCAAAAATATCGCGCCTATCAATCCAATCGGTTATATTCGCACAAACACACACGACTGCACAGCGCGTGTATGACGTCATTTTTATTTAACTGTCAATTTTATCCATTTTATTTGTAGTTTTTTCGGTCACACTGCCGACATTGCTTCCGAATTGGCGGGAGATTTTAATTAACAAAATTGTAGGAACAATAATTTCGTTATAAGTAAACTTTTTTGTAGTTGAGTGTACTTATTTAAATTCTTTTTGCAAAAGAAATCATAGAAAATTAAGAAAATGGCAGCATACAGTAATTTAAATAATATAGTGGAATCTAACACAATGACTGACTTATGGATTACGCACGGATTAAGACACATATATAGGAAAAAATCGTTCCCGAACAGAAAAAAATTGCATATATGTATAATTATATTAATACCATCTTAGACCGCATCGTCACTTACCATCAAGTGAGTTTCAAGCAAGAGTTGAGTAGTCAAGGACTATGTTGTCATCGAATAAAAAAAAATGACAAGTTCCATTACGTGATAGTTTTGTATGATTGTCAATTACTTATATTGTAAAACTTTTGCTATTCGCAAAACGTATTAAACGCGTATTACATATAGGTAAGTGAATACCGATAATACAACATCCAACAAAAGCATTTTCGAAGCGGACGGGTCCCCTGCCCCGGACATTCCTCTTCGCCCGGAAGTCTTCCCTTGAAATCTATAGGTAGGTCTATAGGCTCATGAATAAATAACGAATAGAAGTATGGCTTCTAAAGACAGTGCAAAATTTATACCTACGAGTATGATACTATGGTTTCACAGGAAAATCCTTATTACTAATATAAAAGCGGAAGTGTGTTTTTTGAGACTGACAAAGGCTTTTTACTATTTGGTGCTTTTTATCCCGGAAAAACAAGGTGTTTTCACGGGATTTAAAACTCTATCTCAACGTGGAAAATGTCGCAAAGTAGTAAGATAAAAAAGCTAAATCGTTTTTTATCTGTCTTTTTAAACTAACACTTACTGAAATTATATTATGTTTACAATTATCAAAAATGAAATCAATACATGGTGCGAATAGAACGGTCGTCGCTCAAAACCAGAGCTTTCCCACTGGCGAAATAGGCGCCTTTGTATACAGGTATATTATAGCAGTGTAGGCACGAATACCTATGCCACGGCAAGGTTGTATGAAGCTGCATTTCTGTTCGGTTATTTATTCTTATACGATAAGTACAATACAATAGTCCCGATCCTCAATATTGATCCTTGAGCCGTTCACCATTCACATGATCGACCTTTAAACCAATTTAACAGCGTTTTTCAGCAATTATAACATGAATTATTTTAACGGGTCGAAAAAACGGAAGCCGAATAGCGTGCCGTTAGGTCCGTAGATTACAAACAGTTTAAGGATTTCATATACAACGATAAATAAACCGTGACATGGCACTGAGCACGCGATCCTGCCATAAGCATTGTGAAATGCTTTATTGGTATAATTCACACGACCAAAAATTATAAATTACACTTAATGTTTACCTAGACGCAAGACGAATGGTAGAAAATAAAATAATGTACAGTATAAAATAAAAATAGTACCCCAGAGTATATTTATTTTTCAAATCATCCTTATTGGAGTTTTTTTTTTTCGGACAAGGCAAGACTCTACTACTGCACCAGTTCGAATACCACCAGTTTTAATATATGTATGCAGTATGTATGTATATATGTCTATGTATAGATGTGTACATTAGATGCTTTGAAAATACTTAAGGTACTTATATACTTCGATACTTTGAATTTTATTTACTGAGTTTCACCAAAATTATAGTGGTAGATAAAGTTTATAAAGGCACTTAAACGGGCTCCGAAGAATAAAATTCTTATTGCCCAGAGAATTTCGACAAAGAAACAGAAAAGTTATGAACTGGAGCCTCTCAAAAGAAGATAAAAAAAAGAACGTCTTTCCAATATCCTTTGTGTAACAATTATTCTTTTTAACAAGTAACATATTTTCATTAATTTAGTCGCTACACGCTTTTATATTTTTTATTGTGTTTTTTTGAGAAGTTTGTACAAATAAGTCTAAATATGCCCAAAACTGGTTGCGTTACCCCTCTCCGAACCAGTGGTAGATTCATTTGACAAATCGAAAGCACTTTGTAAAAGTTTATTTGAATAAAAAATTATTCTATTCTATTCTGTACCAGTCAAATAGATAATTTTTTTGAAATCGGTTAAAAATAATGCTGTTATGATGTATAGAGAAAAATTGCAATCATGTACACACGACTGGGATTCTGACTAAATTTAATTTGTCGCTACAACTCAACACTTATCAAATAGAATTACTTCATTAGTTATAGGTACTGTACCTATATTTATACAACATATTTGCATTAGTTGCACTGCAGCTATATATTCACACTCGGTACGCATTTCAATCAGTTAAACTACAGGTTCATATATCTAATTATATAATACACATTTCAATTAATTACACTGTACCTGTATTAATACATACACAATTCAATTACTTGCACTGTAGTACCTAGTTTTTTACTGCGTGTCGTACTGAGTAAGTAACAAAAGAAAGCCGCTTCGCTTTTTGTTGTTATGCATGAAGATTAAACCTTTTTACAGCAATATTTTTCAAAACTCCACGCGAACAAAAAGTTAAAGATTTATTTTAACTTTTTTATTATGTAACAGCTACTCAAAAGGCTTATTACTGAAGCTGACAAGGAAGCTAAATTATGTGTTGAATTATTCATAGCACATAGCGACGAAGCAACTATGTAGCATATTTTCACTTTAAGCGTTCACGATGCATGAAAATTGTTTTAAAATAGGTATACAAAACTTTTGACAATTTTAAACGCTCTCTAAAATACTTTTTAGACACTGGCACTACCAATTAAAATATATTAACTCCAAAATAAATTAATATCCAGTGCTCACTCTATGACTTGCTTCTGTATTATTTTTATAACATTTGTATAATTATGTAATAATAATATACAATTCTTCATATTTATTGCCCCCCGTCTCTCAATAAGTCGAGATCTTCTGAATGGATTCTGGAAGAGATCACTCTCAGTGATTAAGGTCACCTTTTGTTTTACTTAATTCATACACCACATTAACTCTCTATGTATATATTATGCAATAAAGTTGTGTAAATAAATCCATTTATTTCTCTTGAATCATCTATTGTTGTTTCATCCAGTAACTTCGTGGTTTTGTATCATGAAAATATAATTGCACTAATAAATAATCTAAATATATTATATAAAAGGCAAAGGTGACTGACTG
Organism: Hipparchia semele; assembly: GCA_933228805.2. NCBI lineage: Eukaryota > Metazoa > Arthropoda > Insecta > Lepidoptera > Nymphalidae > Hipparchia > Hipparchia semele. Next base: position 11,842,013 of record OW121714.1, read on the forward strand.
ACTGACTAACTGACTGACTGACTGATCTATCAACGCACAGCTCTAACCACTGGACCGATCGAGCTGAAATTTGGCATACAGTTAGCTATGATGACGCGTCATGACGTAGTCATCCGCTAAGAAAGGATTTTTCAAAATTCAACCCCGAAGGAGGTAAAATAGGAGTTTAAAAAATCGAACCTAACGTGAGCGAAGCCGCGGGTTAAAGCTAGTAATTCGTAATACATTATGTGATTAAGTTGAGTGTACAATGAAGACTAATCCGTGTGAATTGTGTATTACATAAATGATGCAGATTCAATAAAGGTATAAGAGACGATAAATGTGGCAACATTTAGAACGGGGCGTCCAATTATGTAAACCTGCATACTCAGGGGAAATTACTGAGCTCATCAATTCAATGATATTTTCAAACTTTTCCAATGAAACGTTTCATGTTTGATACAGTAATTCCGAAAACTGTTTCCCATGTGGCTCTACACTTCACATTTGTACATAATAATATGATATTATGCATTTTTGAACCGTCACTTTACTGTTACACAATCTTGCTGCGAAATTGCAGTTGGAATGCAATGCATTTCTATTGCATTCTATTTGATTGTACCAATGTTCCACGTAATCGATAAAGTAAAGAAAAGAGAAAGATAGACATATTTATTAGACTTCCTGCGGGACTCCAAAAAAACCTCAATCCACGCGTACGAAGCCGCGGGTATCAGCTAGTATGACATAAAAATTCTATCATTATGATGGATGGATGATCAATGTGCTTGAATGCGTGCCAAAAATTTCCGTTCCAAAGGCTAGCCATTGAAGGTAACAAAAAGAATTCGTTCACGGTATAATTGTATGTACCTTTATTTTTTATCCGAAATAGGCGTGCGCTTGACGACAATCAATACTGGATAGCACTGATGAGGTCTAGGTTGAAGCGCGCTTGCCTAGAAGATGCCTGTTCACTCTTGCTTTGAAGACACTCAAATTATAGGTGGCAGGAAACACGGATGCTGAAAGAGTGTTCCTTAGCGGTTCTTATCAGAAACGTTGAATTAAAGCGTTTCGTTCGGGTAGGTTGGATTTCTACCTATTGTGTATTGTAATGTATTGTATTATAAAATAAAATATGCTGAGGTAATTTTTTTTATCAAACTATTATTTTATTAATATAATTAAACAACGTTCTACATAATGGCAATATTTTGTTGAAAGCTGTTAAGCTTTTGCGGTTAGCATTCATTTTAAAAGGTAGCATAAAATATTGTATTGTTAATTTATGTTAATTGAATATGCCAAACCGCAATCATTATACCATTTAAGCGCATTTTGTTATTGACAGGGGAATTACATTTGCAAAATATCGCTGTTTATCTTATTATTTTAGTGTCCATATTTAAATTTAATGTATTTTAAGTTAATTTATATTTTAGCGACCGCCTCTTTTTGACCAACTTCGGCAACCAAAGGGAGGGTTATGAGCGCTCTATTTATGTATGTTTTTACGTATATTCCACTGTAGCGGCGAAACTATTGAGCCGATTTTGACGGATGATACGTCAATTTGGAATGCCCTTCGTTTTTCTAACTAACTATGGCTTCCGTTTTTCCAACTAACTATAATGTGGGTGACTTTAAATCAAGAGTGAATAGGCATCTTCTAGGCAAGCGGGCACCATCTTAGGCTGCATCTTCACTTATCATCAGATGAGATCGCAGACAACCGCTAGTCTATACATAAAAAAAATGATTATTTTATAAGAACAAAATTATTCGATGATTAGTGATTATTGATATATTAAAGAGCACTCCTTAATCATCAAAATAGTGGCCAAAGTTTTGTTGTTACGACATTATACCAAACAACAACAACAACAACAGAAACACAAATCAAATGAAATTATCACTAAATTATGTTGAACACAGATATAATAGTTTTCAAACCATTAGGTACATCTGTTTTAACGAGAATGTACTCAATGCCTAATGAAAATATATGATACTCTACTATCTACCGCAATGTACATCGGTTTGCACTAAGTACCTCCTATCCGTATTCTGTACTATCAGTAAATCTTGTCAGTACGGTGACCATAATAAAAAGAAAATTTTAAAAACTTTTAAAGAAAAAAAAAAAGACGTGTGGCACTCGGGGACTGCCACGGTAAAGCTATTGCATAGCATTTTTTATCAACGCCATCTAGCGGTAAGAGGAGTCCCGTGTCAGGTTATTTTCGTTTCGGAATTTCTTTATTCGGTCTCCACGCTCAAGGCCCGCGATAAAAGCTGTACAATAGCTTAAAAAATCTTCACATTTTTAGCAATTAACCAACACGCCCCTAATAGATGGGACATATTTTTGACCTCGTGGTTTCACCCCCTCACGAAAAATATTGGGGCGCAACTTTTTGAATTAGCTATACTATGCGATTGTCTTGCACATTAAATGGATTATGCAGTATGCAACTGCAATAACACTGCATCCGAACTGTATGTGCAGGTGGGTTGCAGTCAATCTATATGGATAGAAAGTTTTTCTTATACTAAACTACACGATGCCCGTGATTTCGTCCGCGTGGATTAAGATTTTTGATTCCCGCGGGAATTCTAATTCTCCGCGATAAAATGTGCCTATGTGTTAATTTTGGGTATGAGCTATCTCCATTCCAAATTTCAGCCAAATTAGTTCATTATTTGTGGTTTGAAGAAGAAACAATCATACACACACACACACACAAACTTTCGCCTTTATAATATTAGTGTGAAAGGCTTGGACTTGACGACAATCAATACTGAAAAGCGATGAGGTCTAGATTGGAGTGCGCTTGCCTAGAAGACGCCTATTCGCTCTTGCGTTGAAAGTACTCAAATTATAGGTGGCAGGAAACTTGTTCGGAATAATGCAGTCACTTGGTCACCCTGCATCCGAAGCGCTATTCAGTGAAGGAGGCGCTCTACAAAAAGGCGTATAATAATAGCCATTCGAGTTGCTTTTGATTAGGGCCCTTTGTACTGGCAGCGCCATCTGTGATATCGCTACTCTCTTGTTATCAGAGCCTTTTGTTGCATTTCATTAAGATTTTACTTGCTTCGTAATACATAATAGATTTGCGTGTATTGTCTGCCGTCCTAGCCATATTACAAAAAGTGGCAATGTTAGAAGCAACCTTCGTGAAGGAGTTATTAATCTGAATATATAAATGGAAAAGGTGACTAGCTGATTGACCGATTGACCGACTGACTGATTGAATGATCTATCAACGCACAGCTGAAACCAGAACCATTATAACTAAGCATTATAATATTATAATCACTAATTATAATAAGAAATTTGGCATACAGAGAGCTATTATGGCATTTGCTAAGAAATGTTTTTTGAAAATTCAACCCCTGAGAGGGTAAAGGGCATGTACATAATATTAAGATGTTTTTTTTTATATTCGCTGGTGGAAATGTTTTTACGGATTCCTTTCGAGAGTCGTGCAGCCTTAGAGGGCTCTCGAAAGGATATGTGGGACTCCTGGTTTCCCAGCCTACCCACTAAAACCACCAGCAGTCCCTTACTAACTATCGCTATTTATTTTGCGATACCATTCTTCACTATTGAAACCATTCTTAATAAATACACTATGTAACAAAAACCCTGTGGTCCCTGTGAGCTATATTGACCAGTACTTGATTTCTTTAAAATAAGATGTTCATTAATGGTACACCTACATGATTATGTATACGTACCCAAAAGGAACAACAGGGGTTTTGTTACATATTGTATATTGAACCTTAAATGTACAATTTTAATATTATGATGTTGGTTGATGTACAAAGGTCTAAACTTTGTTTTTCCGGCATGGGTTGCCTGGAAGAGATCGCTTTTCAGCGATAAGGCCGCCCATTGTACTCTGTATGGTTTATATGTATTAGTAGTGTAAGTGTTTATTTGGTGTACAATAAAGAATATTTCATTTCATTTCATTCATTCATTTCATTTCATTCCTTGTTCCCAGAATGGCGTGGTGTGTGATGAGTGCGGGGTGAGGTGAGGCGCGGGCGGCGCGGGGCGGCGCGCGATGAGCGCTCCGGAGCCGTTAGTGCTTCAAGCGCTGCAGGGGTACACCGAGCAGAGCGACAAGTGGCCCGGCCCTCGAGTCGTCAAGATATTCGTCGCTTCCGTGTACAGCGGTAAGCCTTTTTAGCCCGACTGCGCGTTGCAAAGGAGGGTAATGTGTTTAACAGTCTATGTTTTTTTATTCGATGATAAGATAGATAGTCCTAGACTGTGATCTCACCTGATGGTAAGTGACGATGCAGTCTAAGATGGTAGCGGGCTAACTCGGATGGGATACCCCTTACGAGATAGCAGTGTAGATTCAAAGTGTAAATTAAATATAATATAAGTTTATATGAAAAAAAAGTTCTTTTTTTTAGATTTCCGGGAAGAAAGACGCCATGTCCTCGAGTTGGTTGGTCCAGAGTTGCAAGCGACGTACGACGACCGACATGTCGAGGTATTATAAATTATAAATGGGTCGTTCTACTTTTCTACCGACAATGAAACGACGTTTTTCTGTTTTTTTGGTTTTTGAACTATCTATAATTGTGTTTTATGTGTGGGATTTAAAAAAAAACTGCATCTGTGTTTTCATTAGTACTAATTAAAGTTTCCTTCCTAGCTAATATTGATTCTTTTTTAATGTTGGTTTTTGAAAAAATAATGTGACAAAGTGGCCTTTTTCTGTAGAGACCACATTTCAGTTTACCACTCTGTCACGGCATTATACGGAAAACGAACGTATAAAATATGCTGGTTAGAGAACATGAAAAATGACATAATATTAATAGATAAGAAAAATATGGACGTTTATTCGAACCGAATAAAAAACCGTTTATATTAATACTCCAACGAGATGCCATAATAAGAAGAAAGACAGACTATTGTCGGTAGAAAAGTAGAACGACCCAAATACATTTCTACAGTTTTTTCATTGTAGAATGGTGCGGGTAACAGGTCAGTTATACAACATCATACAAACTATGCCCACGTGGAATGATGCCAAGAATACCTACTGGCTGCATTACCGCGCTGGACATCCGGCCTGATCCTTTTCTGAAAAAATGAGTTACATTGACACTTTTCTTTTTCAGAAAACTTTTCCAGAAAACTTTTTTCTTAATCGGAACCTTCATTTTTTTTTTAATTGAAATTAAGTTAAGTTCTATTGACCTGTCACCCACACCATACTAGTTATAATGAAAAAACTGTAAATACCTTAATTTTTTATTAGATAGTTAATTCTTAGCAAGCCTAATGGCCAATTTCACCAACGCGACGTAAAATAATTCTTATCATTTGTCTAAGTCTTATCTGAGCGTAGATATTTTGGCAGATATTTAATGGAAAAACTGACAGACCGTCCAATTTATTTCTCGGTTAAATGTCACTTAACGTTGGTGAAATGGGCAACTAAGTAAGCTTGAAGTTCTAGGTCTCTAGGCTTATCCTCCTTGTCTCTAGGTCATCTTTCGTTTCAAGTCTTGGCTCAGAATCCATATTTGTTGTCACATCATCATCATCATTTCCGATGTACGATCACACCTGGTGGAAGACGAGAAGAGCTTGAGCTTAGGAAAGCTCTTCTCGTCCAGCCACTTTCCGCCGCTCTCTTAATGTCGTCGATCCACATTGCTGGAGGGCGCCCTACACTACACTTACTTGTTCGCGGTCTCCACTCCAGAACTTTCCGGCTCCAGCGGCCATCGCTCCTGCGACAAGCATGGCTTGCCCACTGCAACTTCAGCTTACTGATGGTTTGGGCTATGTCAGTGACCCTCTCCTCCTACGGATCTCTTAATTATTTATTGTCTACATGAAATAAACAGAACACTTAATAAAATCAAAAACCGCTGACTTTAAAACTTAAAAGCACTTCTAATCTCTATTTTCCATAATGAAAAAGAAATTTCCTCGGAACCTGCACTTTACAGACGATAACGGGCAAATTTCATTGCCACTATGCACTCTGCATATTAAAAAGCATTTTAATTCCATTATCTAAATTGCTATTGCTCGGAACGTTCACTTGAATATCTTACTTCATAGACCCTTCAGCCTTCAGAGTGGTGTGTCCTACTTATAACGGCGTATATAACTTGATTGCGGTGGTTAGACAATATGAAAGAAAGAAGAAAAAAGAAACGTTGTTTTATAAATTGTGCCACACATCACCCAATAGGTATACCTAGATTAGGTTGTCCCGGCACCTCCACCATTTGAGCATTAAAGACAAAAGGCGTGAAGCAGAAGAAGCGCCTCAACAACTAAGTCATGTGTGGCACAACCCGGAAAAATATCGACCTGAGTTGATATCCAGGGGATTTTTCTAATACTTTGATAATGTGACTACTCGTAATTCTGTTTTTGACTGCATCGTTGATCTAGTGGTTAGCATTTTCGATTGCAGATGACGAGGTCAATAAATAAGGAATGGGTTGAATTTACACTGCCAAACTCTTTCCAAGTTAGTCCACTACCGTCTTAGACTACATCGTCACTTACCACCAGGTGATATCGCAGTTAAGGACTATCTTGTCATTGAATAAAAAAAAATTTTTTTTTGGAGTTGAGAACCTGGAGAGTGACATTGGCTACCTTTTCTCTCGTAAAAACAAGGTAGTCCTACGGGATTATTAAAAATATAGCTTCCATGCTGTTGAAGTCGCGGGCAAAAGCTAGTACAGTTATAATCAATACAATATACTGTTTACTTCAGCAGGTATACAATAGCCAAACAATTACCAAGCATGTGTAGGTATTTAGTGGGCAAATGCATGCGGTCACATCTGTGTACGGGATCAATAACGGACGGCAAGTCACGGGAACTAAGCACTCGACCCAATAACACATTGAAGTAGCTAAATGTAGCCTTAGGGTCTAGGCACACGGTCTGACCTTAACTTGGCCTCAAATCCAACGACAAATTCGAAAAAGTCGTCCTGCGTCTTGATGTAATGAAAATGTATGAATAGCATAAATTAATTTCTCATGCTTCATTAACTTGCCGTCTCATAGAGTTCACTGTTAATCGGAGGGCTGATAGTGCCAACACACTGTGTTCTGGACACATTTGCTCATTCCAATAGATTGAATGATAATATCACACTTCACACTAATATTTTAAAGGTGAAAGTTTGTATATGTGTATGTATGTGTGTGTATGTTACTCCTTCAAGCCACAAAGAATGAACAGATTTGGTTGCAATTTGGAATGGACATAGATCATACCTAAGATTAACACATATAGGCTACAATTTTTCTCAGAAAATTAAAAATTTCCCACAGAATTAAAAAACTTTAATCCATGTGGACGAAGTCGCGGGCATTGTCTAGTTTTATTGGTTTCAGTTTTCGTTAATGATTAAGATTTTTTTTAAGATTTTGTTAATTCAACTTTAATTTTCTTAATAGAAATTCCCTAAAATTAACGAAAAACAATGCAGACGTTATGACACTGACAATATTATACTCGTAATTATGCTGTCATTGATACCAGATTCCGAAAAGTTACACATTGTACAATATGTGCCATACAAAGTTTGGTACCGCATTTAACACAGGGTTGTCACAAACTTTGAACACTTGACAGCTATAAATCATTAAACTATACTGTAGGTTTCACTATCTGCTTTGTTTACTTTGGATTCGGTGGGTCGACGTGCCAGAAGGCTCATAGGCGACGAATCGCTGGTTAACTCCAGACTCCAAAGTCTGGAATATCGGCGCAAGGTTACCTCTGGCATTCTGTTGAGAAGAATCGGCAAGAAGCTCGGCAGTTGCTTTTTTCAAATAAAATAGATAGTTTTTTTTCTCTTTGTTGCACAACATAACGTAGTACTTTTGTACTACGCCTTAGCCTTTTAGCTTACTTAAACACGTACTTCCTCCAATCTATTTTTGGACTCAAGGTTTAATCCTAAGCTAACCAAAATTTAGATTTGGTTTTTGGATTTGGTTTACTAAATTTGGTTTTAGGCTAAAATTCTCAGTAATTCTCAGATATAATTCTCAATCTCAGAATAGGTCTGCACCCCTACGTAGTTGAAATCCCAAAGATGCGCACTAAGCACTTTGCTTCCTCGTTCCTGATACGCACTGCTATTTGGAATGCCCTTCCGGCTTCGTTTTTCCCTATAACTACAATTTGGGTACCTTCAAATCGAGAGTGAATAGGCATTTTCTAGACAAACGCGTTCCATCTTAGGCTGCATTTTCACTTACCATCAGGTGTGATCGCAGCCAAGCGCTAGTCTATATATATTTAAAAAAAAATTCGTCAACTGCCAACCCTATTTAAAGCTGGATTAGCCTCAGCCGCTCCCTAGTTCCCCGAATTGTTACCGCACATTGCATTGAAATGAACATCTGAAATGCCACTTTCCTCGACTCAGTCGCATATTAAATTGGCCTCAGACAAATCACAATGTACGTACGGCTTATTACGATCCATTAGATTTTATGAAAATATCTGTTTATATACAGAATTATATTTTAACTATGAATTATCTGAATATATAAAAGGAAAAGGTGACTGCCTTCAGGAGATAAAAGGTGTGCATAGGTGAAATGAAGTTCCTGGGTACATCTGATGTAATGGGTGTCCCGCAGGGCTCTATCTTGGGTCCCTTCCTATTTTTAGTATATCAATGATTTACCATTCCATGTAGGCGATGCCTGCGAGATTGTATTGTATGCAGATGACACATATCTTATTATTAAAACTGTTAGAAGAAAAGAAAATTCTGACGGTGTGAACAGTGCTTTATCGCGTGTTCACTGTTAATAACTTGCTTTTGAATGCAAAAAAAAATGTACAAAGGTTAAATTACCCAATGACAAGCTAGTTAATAAAGAAATGATAAAAAAAGACGTGTGGCACTCGGGGACTGTCGCGGTAAAACTATTGCATAGCATTTTTTATCAACGCCATCTAGCGGCTCACCGTAGAGGAGTCCCGTGTCAGGTTTTTTTCGTAACGGAATTTCTGGATTCGGTCTTCACGCTGGCCCGCGATAGAAGCTATGCAATAGCTTAATAAATGGTGAAACACTGAAGATGAGAACTCCACAGTGTTCCTGGGCGTGACCCTAGTTAATAAGCTTCAGTGGGGCGCTCATATAGAGACACTGGCGTGTAAACTTAGCGCAGCTGCCTTTGCTGTCAAGAAAATAAGGCAGTTGAAACAGCTAGGCTCGTCTATTTTGCATACTTCCACATAGATTTGGTTAATAAAAAATATAAATTCAAAATATATTCAGTTGAAAAATTCTTAAAATATTTCAACTGCATACGGACGGAAACAACACAAAGTATTTCGCGTTCGAAATTTGAAAACCGTATGATTGAAGTTGAAGCCATGTCACAGAACAGGCTATGTCGGAACAGTTTGGTGAATGAGGTAAAAAAAAGAATTCGACGTTCGAAATGTCGTGTGCAGTGTGCAGTGCTTCATGAAAATGGAATTGACTTTATTTTCATTTCGCAATTTTTCCATATTTTTTTTTTTGGTGCTCTATTGTTTACCTACCTATTTGAGAAGGTCATTGGTCATTTTTTTTTATTCGATGGCAAGAAAGACCTTGTCTGTGATCTCACCTGATGGTAAGTGACGATTCAGTCTAAGATGGTAGCGGACTAACTTGGAAGGGATATGCCAGTGTACATTCAACCCATACCCCTAATCTGTTTCTACACGCCATCGTGCCGGAACGCTTGGCACGTCTTTGACGGTAGGGTGGTAACTAGCTACAGCCAAAGCCTCCCAGCAGAGAAAATCAATCAACCAGAAGAGCAAAGACGATTAAAAAGATTACTAGTAATGCTTACAATACAAACACGACGTAAAGTGTACACTCCATACAGCACTTAGGTAGGTTATTTATGTCAAAAAGCGACTTTTTTGAAAAATTATAATGTTGCTTAGTAATTTTGCTAAGAATATAATCACTACGTATAGGGAATGCAAATCTCGCGAGATTGGGGCTCAAGCGAGATCTCGCGAGATTGTAAATAACAATACTGCGAGATCTCGCCAATTTCGAAATCTCGCGAGATTGGTGGTTTTGTGTGTTTTTTTTTTGCAAATAATCACAATATTTGAATAAATTAGAAAAAAAATAATAAAAATTATAAGTATTATAAGATAACATTTATTTTCACGAATTTTTTCATTAGACTTTTATGCATCAAATTGTCTATAATTTTTTAATAAACTTCTAAGTAGTAGACTTTGACGTACGTATCTATCAAATCACTGTGGAAGCACTGTATACATAGCACAGTTTGGTTACCTATTGTAAAAAATTTTATTTTTTATTTTTTGAAAAGCAACTGCTGAGTTTCTTGCCGGTTCTTCAAATTAATTCGCGCAGCGAACGAAACCGACAGGTCGCAACTCCGTCCGTGTCATTCCGCGCTTCAAATAAGACTTTTTTATGCTCGAGTACAATCTCGTTAATCTCGCGAGATCTCGCCCTTTTTTCGTCCGAGATCAATCTCGCTAAAAAAGGCCGAGATCTCGCGAGAACGAGATCTCGCGAGATCGAGATTGCATTCCCTAACTACGTATAAGCACAAAGTTAGCATTCCTTACTCTATAGTAAGAAAGCTTACTTTATGGTTTTAAGTAATTTATCGAGAATGGAAAGGTAGAGATTGAATAATTTTCATCATAACACACATTTTCACCTAGGTCCTAGACAGATCAATAGAATAAAAGATCATCTTTCGCGTACCTAACTTTGACCAATTGTAACTTTAAGCCCAAATTAGACGGGCCTTTAGTAGGTACTAGCTGTTGCCCGCGGTTTCGTCCGCGTCAATTTCTGTTATTATGATCGCGATTTTTCACTGATGTTTCGCTCCTATTGGTCGCAGCGTGTGATGCTTCGCTCCTATTGGTGATGTTATATAGCCTGATGTTATATAGCCTAAAACCTTCCTAGATAAATGGACTATCCAACCTAAAAAAAATTTTTTCAATTCGAACCAGTAGTTCTTGAGATTAGCGCGTTCAAACAAACAAACAAACTCTTCAGCTTTATAATATTAGTATAGATTCGGACGGCGGGGCTTGTGACTACACAGACCGTATGGCATTCTGACGAGCTCTCGATCATTTTCCTACCCGACTACGGAGCAAAAAGGAAGGGTTATGATTTTAGCATTCTATGTAATGTATGTACTGTTGAATGTTCCACCGTAGCGCCTAAAGCCGATTTTGATGAACTGCATCTTATAAGAGCAAAATCAATATGACGGATGGTATATCCAATTTTTAAACTTTTAAACTTTGCCTGTTTTTTCCTACAGTTTGAGTTTGTGGACATGCACTACGGGACGGACGGCGGGGACGAGGCGAATCCGGCGTTGCTGCGGTACCATCTGGACGAAATACGAAGTTGCAACCATGCGTCGAAGGCGGGATACTTTCTAGTAAGATTTCACAGAACAAATTTTTAATTTTCTGAAACATCTATACTTAATCTACATCTACAGGTACTTAATCTATTTTTCCTTAACTGTCCCAAAAGGTGCTTAGAAAAATCTCTGAATGCTGAAAATATTACTTACTAGTTGATGCCCGCGGCTTCGACGAGGTCCCGGGTTTTATTCCCCGCTCCAGCCAAAAATAAATTGGGGTTTTCTGTCAAGAAATTCTCAGTACTAGCCCGGAGTTCGGAAGTTGGCGGTGACTCACCCCCGTGCCTCGGAAAGCACGTAAGCCGTCGGTCCTGCGCCTGATCTCTCTCCGGTTCGTGTCAAATTTTCCGTCCGATGAAATAGAGAGTACACGCGCACACACTTGTGCACTATAATATCTCTCTCACAGATGGTTAATCCCTGTGGAGATTGGCCGCCGTGGCCGAATTCTGTTGAGGCATATATTATTATTATATGCCCCGCCCATTGTCAATTCAGTTTCGCGACTATATCACATACATACAAGTTAATCATTTTGTAGTGCTTTATCGGCGGTGACGCCTCATCTTACCAGCCCGTCCTACCGTTCAAAATCCCGGGAGAAGCGTTCGAACAGCTCATCAAATCAGAATCAGCTCAGACGGCACTCATCCGCGCGTGTTACAGGCTCAACGGCGACGGAACTTACCACTTAGAAGGCGACGAAAAATGGTAAGTTCTTTTTTTTTTATGTGTTCCTCCCTTTTTTCCTCCGACAAGGTGATCAGAGACTGTTCTAGGTCGGTACTGAATATGGCTTTTTTTTTGACATATTTTCTTTTTGCTATACCTTCTGGTTAACTTACTACACATGGGTGCAGTTCGTATCTTAACCAAAGACTTTAATAAAATAGCTATTCAGAGGTTAAAACTTAAGTAACTTAAATGTCAGTGAAGTACATATTATCTTTTTTTTTTTGAGAACTTTTTTAATTTAAATTATTAGGTTTTATTTCATGTACTTATGTCAATTTCCGTTTTAAAAAATTTTTTTTTTCTTTTTTTTCTATACCTTTTTTTTAACTTAATTATGTACTTTATATTATAATGTATTGGCACGATTACATGTATTTAAAAAAAAAATGGTAAGTTTATATTATTTATACTTTTTTTATTCGATGACAAGATAGTCCTTGACTGCGATATCATCTATGGCAAGTGACGATGCAGTCTAAGATGGTAGCGGCCTTGGAAGGGGTATGGCAGTGTAGATTCAACCAATCGGTTTCTACATCGGTGCCGGAAACCTGGATCGCTTGGCGGCTGCCGTCTTTGACGGAAGGGTGGTAACTAGCCACGGCCAAAGCCTCCCACCAGACAACATATTATATTAATCCCACCCGTTGCACTATTGTCGTATCCACTCCTAGCACAAGCTTTCCGCTTATTTGGAGGGCATAGGAGGATATTAGTCAACTTCAGTTTGGCTAATATTCTTTAAAAAAAAGCAACCTGTCAACCTACTATTCAGGACCGCAGATGAAAAGTCACAACAGCTCATTGAATCCAGCGATGAAACAGAAATGAGATATTTTTTATTTCAACGGAATTGCCAAAATTGCCTTTGTTAATTTACGCTGAATAAACTACCTTTATCTTTTACCTTAACTTTAATAATACTTTACTTTAGTAATATCTTTACCTTTTTATTAATCATAAATATGTTATTTGAATTTTCTTTACTTTAAATAATTTTGAAAATAGCCAACAACATTCTTAACCTACTGTTTAATATTCTTACAAGCTGTATACACGATTTTATTCTTACATAAGAAGCTGAGAGGTTGATATGATAAGAGCGTATAATAGAGGAACAAAATTTTTATCTTTAAATTGAAAGCCGAGGACATTATACTATTGATTTTATTATTATTGATCCCCCGGTTCATTCCCACAGTAATTTACAAACATCCAGTAGCTTTCAATCGTTCCTCTTTTTAATTAAAACATTATATTAATGTGCCACGTCGCGCTAATCTGGCTTATCTGTACGCGAAATTAAATTAACTTATCAACGTCACGAAAGTTCTTTATCACATCTCTTACTGCAGAATTATTTACACTCTTGCCCGACACGGACGGGGATACCATTTCGATGAAATGTCGAAATCTTGATCGCAATTGAATATATCGTTACGTACCTAGTTTTGGTAGTTCATAAAGGACCTCATTGTGACCCGTTTTATGAAAAAAAAAAAACGATTTTTGAATTTTTTGGAGATACGGTTATCTGGGGCTTAAACCGCGAATTTGTCAAAATAGTTAGGTCACTAATCAATAATTAGACACTGCTAGACATAAACCTCCTAAAGCACGATCTCGCGCCGTAGATTTTGGGGTCTCAATGTCTGTCGTCTTCGGAAAACTCGCACCGGGATGTACAGAGTTGCACCGCGTTGGTAGACCCCCACTAGTTGAATGGCGGCACAAAATCTATGGCGATGAAAGTCTATCTGTTGAGATGACAATAATGATGTCGAAGAATTATTATACTTTAAACGAAAAATGTTACAAATGGCTCTTTTATTTTTTGTAAGGATCCTTCTTATTCGCATCTCGAACCCTCTATTTAGGCTGTAACAGTTTACGATCATTCCCTGGAATAAGATCCGATTACTCAGTGGGGTCGTAAAGAAAGTAATTTATAGAACGACCAAGGGTCCTTTGTACCTTAATAGGGTGACCATAATGACTTAGTTATTACTAACCACGTAAGAACGAAAAATCATGTTAAAATAAAGTTCACAAAGAGAGTAACTAACTAGGTTATTCAACCTGACAAGAGTTTTTCTCAACTATTTTCTACCGAGGTTGACCCTAATGGGTAATTAGATAAATGACCCAACATTAGTGCTCCTGAGTTTGTTAACCTACGTGCTTTTAAGAGCAGTTATCTAGGTTATCATCATTTAGCGTTAAATGAGAGATAAAAAGATCGTATACCTGAAAATCTAGTTCGTTGATAATTTTAGTTTGTATACGTACCTATGTTGAAGTTGGACAAACCTAAATAGAAACGATGAAACCGATACGCGACGCTAGCCCGACTTCAACATTACGTGTACAAACTAAAATTATTTTATACTTTTAAGTGGCGTTTGAAGTCGGTTTTTAAAAAAAAAATTTTTATATTATTATTTTGAGCTTTTTAGTGTAGCTTCATAGGACCAATGTACTAGATCTAGATCATTTGTTTTGCTCCTTATAAAAAAATATTAACATGCCGACTAGAAAAGCATATGTATGTATGCTATGAACACTGCATGGTTAAAAGCCTACATATACTCTGATTACAAGCGATTTGCTCTCATTCATTAAGGAGTTCCGACCTCCATCTCCGAAGATATTCATCAGTCATTCACCAAATTAAATGGGACCAACCTGATGATACACCCTTTCAAATAAAAAAAAAATGAACTATTGAAATCGGTATAGATTTGACGTATGAGATATGGAGTCGCCAAAAAAAAAAATAAAAATACGCGTCGAATAAAGAACCACCTCCCTTTTTGAGGTTGGTTAAAAATAGTAAGAATAGCGGATCGGATTCCTTTTCCATAAACTTTCCGTTTGTGACTTCTGCTAACATATGTATATTTTTTATTCCTAACTCAGTTCAACCCCTTGAAAATTTTGGTAACCCTACAAGTACATAAATATTATTACACATTCGAAGTTACCTTTCTTGTAAAGACAAGAAAAGACCCAAAAAAATCTATAGGATGGTGAGATTACTTGCATTATTCAATAACCTTTGACCCTTTTCAGATCGGTGAGCCTGTATATTATGTAGGTAGGTAAAAGGTCATCACGAATCGGATCATATAAACTATTTCAGTCACGACGTTCCTCTCCGAAATAGGAATATTTCGTTTGACCTTGTCGTACGATGTAGGTTGTAGTAGGCAATATTATTATCTATGTAGATATTTTAACCCTATTGATTCCTGGTGATTCCTCGACTACGCCTCAAGAAAGTGTGGAACTCCTTTGTGGGAATGGGCGTGATGTTTTCCTTGCCTTCTTATTAGGGAAGTAACGAACGAGGAGCTAAAATTAACAGTACAGTAATTACTGTCTGTACTTTCTCGGCCGGGTATTTGGTTAACTTTCCCTTCATTTCTTGAAAATACGTCTGAAGCTTCAAACGGAGCTTATTCTTAATCTGTAAGAATGATTTATACAATTTCATAGAGCGGAAATTTTGTGTAAACGTTGATTAAAATTGTCTGACAGGTATAGCGATTTATTGGAGAGGGATGATCAGCGAAAAAGGCTGTCAATAGTTCAGAAAGTGTTCAATACCCTCGCCTTGGAAGCTTTGGAAGATGGTGCTGATGTCGCTGATCTGCTTCGAAGTCCTGTGGAGATACAATGTGAAACTGCTCTTGGTATGTAAATTACTCTTTCCTTGAGTTTTATGTTCGACTAGCTTTTGCCCCCGCGACTTCGGCCGCGTGGAATTAGATTTTGGGGTGGAATTTTCAAAAACTGTGACACACGTACTTTTTTATTTTTAACTGAAAGCTCAAATACCAACTTTGATGGAATCAGCTTGAAAAATGACAGAGTTTCATATAAACTTCCATCCCCTATTTAAACCCCTTAGGGGTGGAATTTCCAATAATCCTTTCTTAGTGTGCGCCTACGTTATAAAAGGAACCAACTGTAAAAATTTCAAGTTTCTAACTTCAGTAGTTTAGGCTGTGCGTTGATATCTCAGTCAGTCAGTCAGGACTTTGAATTTTATATATATAGATTGCATACCAAAGTTACTCTACTAGTACCGATTTCAACAACGCCGAGTGACTTTTATTTAACCTGCATTTAACCTTTTGTATTGAAAATCGGCCCAAAAATTACACATATGACTATGTGCGTTTTAAGCAATTAAGTATCACTAAGCTTCAACGGTGCAGGAAAACATATTAAGGAAAATTGCATGCCAGTCTGCCAAATTGCACTTGGCTATTGTGGTAGACTGTGGCCTAAACCGATATTCGAGAGAAGACCCAGTTATGAGGCCGTGATCAGTTGGGATGTATACCACAATTTGCTTCAGTAGGAGAGTCTTCCTTTCGAAATTCGGTGGCTGGTACCGATTCGAAAAAGCTGTATTGAAATTAACTGTCTGAACAGTGAACCAAAAACAATCAATGTTGATTTACTAGCTTCATGTTTTAATCAGCAAAGTAGTTCAAGAGTTAACCTGATTTCCCGACAACAATAACTGCCTACTTACCCACTGCAAAAATGTTACGCAACTTTAGAATATTTATTACTGCTCGGATTTGTATTTTTTTTTAATTCTCCTAAAAACTAGGCTTCTTCTAGAGACTAAGCTCATGTCAGTGCCTTTTACTGATGTCATTAGGGTTTCTTTGAAGCACCCAATTCTGCTAACGTCACAATTTCAGTTTCAATCAAAAAATTTTTGCCTGCGCTCTTTTCGTCTGTGACAGTCTTTGTGGGTTATATCTTGTTATTGAGCACTTTTACCTTATGCAAGAATTAATCTCAGTATTTGCAGAAAGTAGCCTCTGCTTGTATTAGTTAATGTGCTAACTCAAGAAATTAGTTATTTGACTGTTGTCAAGTGTGGATATTTATTAATTACAATCGAAAATGTAACATGTAAGAATATCATTTGTAAAAACAGAAAATAAATCACTCAAAGAACAAAGCTGTTTTACTTGCGACTATTGAATCGTGATGTCATGTTGCAATAGCACTCTCTTTTTCTAATAGGAAACTTAAATACTTTTTATTTTCGAGACTAGTTAAGATAAATTAAAAAATGACAATGTGTTATATAATATTAAAAAACCCTTATTTTATGTACCTAAAAAAAAAATTGTCAAATACCCAATTGTTTCAGATTTATTGGCAACTGGAAAGCATCCGAAGGGTGTTATTGTTGTGTTCCGAGACATTCCAGATTTGGAGACGGAGGACTCCAAACTAACGGCGTTAGTGCACCAAAGATTAAAAAAATTGCAAAAAAAGTTCGAAGACGTTTTACCAGAGACTCATGTAATTAGGTTAGAGTAAGTATTCCAATATTATAATAACCATTACCTGAGAAAAATCTTTGAAATGTTGTGTTTTAACACCGCGTTTGGATGTTCTTGTGGTTAAGGTTAAATGCAGAACCCCATGAATCTCCTAGTAGCGCGGTGTTCCCCTATCAAGGTTACAGTAAATGACAACTCACACAGTGACTTTAGGAATTTAATTAGTTAGGCCAATTACAATTTACAATGTTTACGAGAGAACTATCGCACGCGGCGGGCAAGGGACAACTGGCCGGTGTGTGCTACTGCCGTCTAACAAAAGCCATTTTACAAAACGCTGACGACAGCAGGCCTGCTACATCACACCGCCCCAAATTTTTATCTCATAAAAATTAACAAAAAATGACAAAAATCTTAGTCTAAGTACACACAATAAAAAAAATTTTGACAATTAATCCAATTCTTTCATTTTTGACAACCCTATTATCTAATGATCCAGATCCGCTTCAGCTTACTTAAATGTACTCGCCCTTATAACGTTATTACTTTGTTCGTTTCACTTTCGACACATGCACTATCACATTACACTACGTTCGCTGACGTCACCACAACCTGTGCAGGAGGCGGCGGGGTCGCTGCGGTGAGCCCTGTTGCTAAGCCCGCGCCGTCCAATTGTCGTCGCACCCAACTTTTCGAATGTTGGTTACACTTACGCAATATCCAATACAGTATAATAAGCGATAGCAGTGCTACAATGCCAATTGAAATATTCCCGAATAATCTTATGCTGCTTTCTAATTCCTGGTTTCCAGTCGATCCATTCTGTGCTATGATGACTTGTTCTTCGACCGTATTAGTTTTACTCTGCTGTTTACCCATATTCAATGACTGGTGACTGAATGTGGAATGAACAAGATGTTTCTCGAAATAATAAAATCTACTTTTATCTTCTAATGCAAAACTGCGGATCGGGGTCATTTCACAATAAGTACATAACTATGCTTATTTGCTACACTTAGCGTTCTACTTAAATCTTACGGGCATTTTGCTGACCCGGCCACTGCGCGTCGTACGAGTAATCGGCGGAGTCGGCAAAATGTCGTCGTTGCTAACACTACTTGATTTATTAACTACTGTTTCACCCGGCGTTTGTCGTGGATTTTTGACATCCAAGACAAACGCTGGTTTTAACCTGTCGATAGAGATAAGTGACTGTCGGTTGGGTAACTGTACAACGTACCCTTTTTCAAACCGCTTTATGACGTCATACGGACCGTCATAAGGGGGTTGCAGACACTTCCTCATCACATCATTTCTTACAAAAACTTTTTTACAATCCTTTAATGCCGGATGTACAAAAATAGTCCGGGAGTCTCGTTGGGTATTGGGTCTGGGTCTTAAGCTAGTAATTACCTGTTTCAACTGCCTTAGATATTCTTCACCGTCCGTTATCTTACTGTCTGATGGTTCGAAAAACTCTCCGGGGAGCCTCAGAGTTCGCCCAAAGGTTAGCTCGGCGGCACTTACCCCGGTGTCGCTGCGCGGCGCTGCACGCAATCCCAGCATAACGGTGTGCATTTCGTCAACCCAGGACCTGTTGTCCGTTAACCTCGCCATTAAGGCGGCCTTAAAAGTACGATGCCAACGCTCTATGGCACCGTTACTTTGTGGATGGTATGGTGTCGTCCTGAACTTATGGACGCCTAAATATTTCATTAGGTGGCTAAAGAGACTACTTTCGAATTGACGACCCTGATCTGAGCTCAGTCTGCCAAAAATTCCATACTTACAGACCCACATTTCATACACGAGTTTAGCTATAGTTTTCGCACAAATGTCCTTAATAGGAAATGCTTCCGGCCATCCGGTTTGTCTATCAATCATCGTGAGGCAATATCTATATCCTTCCTCAGAGGTGCTAAAGGGACCAGTAATATCTATGTGTACATGACACATCCTATCTACCTTTGCGAACTGTCCTAGTGGTGACATGGTGTGTCTCTGAACCTTTGCTTTTTGACACTCTATGCACGACCTAGCCCAAATACCTATATCTTTATTCATTCCAGGCCAAAAATAATTATTAGTTACCATTTTTCTCGTTGTTCTAATGCCTGGGTGGCTAAGGTTGTGAATAGCCTCGTATGCAGTACGCCTAAACTGTTCCGGTAGGTACGGTCTGGCCTTATCGCCCCGTAAGTGACAAACAATCGCTGTAGGTACGTTAGGTAGGTTTATCTTTATAAGTTTCGTATTACCGTTTCCTGCTGCAATCGTTTCTGCGAGCTGTTTATCGTTCGCTTGGGCCTGTGCCACTTCAGCGAAATCAAGTACTGACGGGCACGAAATCGCTTCGACTCGCGATAACGCGTCTGCGGGCGCGTTTTCTTCGCCTTTCATATAACGAATATCCGTCGTGAACTCACTTATAAATAACAATTGACGGGTTCTCCTAGGCGTTTCCTTGCTACTTCCTAGCTTTTTAAAAGCGAACGTCAACGGTTTATGATCCGTATACAAAATGAGATCCCTACCTTCGAACACGTTCCTAAAATATTGCACTGACAAATAAAGCGAAAGTAACTCCCTGTCGTAGGTACTGTACTTTTGTTGAGCGTCAGTCAATTTCTTTGAAAAATAACCTAATGGTACCCATTCGTTATTCACTTGTTGTTGTAACGTTCCCCCGACGCAACTATTTGATGCGTCTGCCATAATGGCAAGCGCCTGACCTGAAATCGGATACGCTAGCAATGCAGCGTTCTGTAAACTCAACTTACATTGTTCGAACGCTTGAACAGCACTTTCTGTCCACACAATATTACTTTTGTCACGTTTCTTTGCCCCGTGAAGATAATTATTTAATTCTGCCTGATACTGAGCTGCATGACGCAAATGACTTCTATAGAAGTTTACCATGCCAAGAAATCTACGAAGTTCTTCTACCGTTTTTGGTCTGGGAAAGTCTACAATGGCTTGGACCTTGCTTGGCAGTGGTCTTAAGCCATTGGCTGAGACCTCATGACCCAGAAACTCAACTTTTTCCTGTGAAAACGCACACTTCGCTAAGTTAATAGTTAAGCCTACTTGCTGCAATCTTTCAAAAACGGCCTCTAAATGTTTTTCGTGCAGACTACTATTTTCGCTTGCTACTATTAAATCGTCTAAATACGAGAAAACGAATTCCGGTTTATATTCCGCGTATTCAGGATTATTTTGTTGGAAATTTGCCTCTAAATCCTGTAAAACACAATTATTCATAAAACGCTGGAACGTCTGCGCTGCGTTTCTCAAACCGAAAGACATACATGGAAATTCAAATAAACCAAAACTTGTTATAATCGCTGTTTTTTCTACGTCTTCCTTTGCTATCGGAATAAAGTGATACGCCCTGTTGATGTCAATCCTACTGAACACTTTCTTATCGGCTAAAATAAATGTAAAATCTTTTATGTGAGGAATTGGGTACCTGTCGGGTTTAGTAATGGCATTTAGGGCTCTGTAGTCTCCGCACGGCCTTATATTTCCGTCTTTTTTTGGTACGACATGTAGCGGACTAGCCCATGCACTCTTAGACGGGCGGCAAATACCCATTTCCTGCATAAGGCGGAATTCTTCTCTTACCTTTTTAAATCGGTCTGGTGGCAACGGTCTCGGGCGCGCATGCACTGGCGGACCCGTAGTCTCGATGTGGTGTCTCACGCTGTGCTGAGGTGGCTCTTTGAAAGTCACCGGTTTAGTTAATTCCGGAAACCTACTTAGAAGGGGATAACAAGGATGAGACTCGGCTATAGTAAAAATCGACTCATGTTGCGAATTTACAATTGTAGAAATGACGTGTAAGTTTGTTTCTTGATCTACTAGTCGCTTGTTCCTTAAATCTACTAACAAATTATACTTAGACAAAAAATCCGCTCCTAAAATAGGTTGCTTAACGTCGGCTATCACAAAAGTCCATTTAAAAGCACGGCGCAATCTTAAATTTAACACTAAAGTTTGTGTTCCGTATGTCTGTATTTCACTTCCGTTCGCGGCATAAAGTTTATACTTATCGCTCACTGCACTATTACGCAAGGTTCTATAAGTCTTAGGTAGCACTGAAATATTTGCTCCTGTATCAATTAAAAATCGCATGCCATTTTCCTTGTCTGTAACGCATAAGCGGTGGTTTCCTAATTCGACGCAGGTACCCACCGGTTCTACCTGCATCTTTATTAGTTTTCCTGATTTTTCCTCCAGCTGCACGGCTGCTCGCAACGGTTTGCCTTTTCCCGGTACCTGAAATGGTATACGCAGAGCCAGTCTGGGCTATCCGGTGTCCGTCTGGACCTGCTATTGCTTCTCTCGCGGGAACGGGAACGACCGCGGAACCTTCCGCGACCTTGTCTGCCTCGCCAACTTGACCTTGAACGACCCATCTGGTCTATCCTCGCGCTGTGTTTAGCTATCTCTGCCAACATCGCTGTAGTGCTTGACGCTGTGTCTACCTTCACCACTTCTGCGACGGGTTGAGGCCTTAAGCTTTCCATAATTTTGTCGGCTATCGCCGCTAGCCGGTCCAGGCTTTTATCCTCCGTGGCGGCTAACACTCCGCGGGCAGCTGCCGGTAACAATTTCTGCCACAAGACGTTTAACGTGTCATCACTTATTTTTCCTCTTGCGAGATCTTGCATTTTCCTGAGTAGGTGGCTGGGCTTCTGGTCTCCCAGTTCCATTTCGCTTATCAGCTTCTGAATTTGCCTATTCTCGGACTCTTCATAAATCTCCAGTAGCCTGTTTTTGAGTACCTTGTACTTATGCTCTTCCGGTGGGCTGACCAGGATATCCGTCACTTGCTGAATAACTTCTTTACCCAACTTAGCTACCACCAAGTTGTATTTCGCTTCATCTCCCAGTTTTTGTGGTGCCAATATTGCTTCTAGTTGTATGAACCAGACTCTCGGCTGGTCTGTCCAGAATTCAGGGATTTTTGATGCAAGGGATATGGACGCTAACCCTGAATCTTCCAGTTTAAGTACAGTCGCTGGTTGGGCCATATTTCAAAAGTCTATGCGAACTTTACACTCTATTAATTTACTTAAATGCACTGTCCACCGTGAGTTGCTGAGTTGCCCCTTTTGCACACGCCGCTCCAAGGCACGATGACACTAATTTAGTTTACACGTGTAACCTTGATAGCTTTGCTCGGTGATCACTATCACGTCGGCGGGTCACCAGTTTGGATGTTCTTGTGGTTAAGGTTAAATGCAGAACCCCATGAATCTCCTAGTAGCGCGGTGTTCCCCTATCAAGGTTACAGTAAATGACAACTCACACAGTGACTTTAGGAATTTAATTAGTTAGGCCAATTACAATTTACAATGTTTACGAGAGAACTATCGCACGCGGCGGGCAAGGGACAACTGGCCGGTGTGTGCTACTGCCGTCTAACAAAAGCCATTTTACAAAACGCTGACGACAGCAGGCCTGCTACACCGCGGTTATCTATTTCCAATCTGAGATTAGCTGTGTATTCAGTGTCTTACCCAACACATATTCGACTTAACGTGATAGTATATCGCATGTTTGACTGCGGATGACAAGATCCTGTGGTTGATTCCCAGATCAGGCTAAAAAATGTATTGGTTTTTCGGATTTCAATCCACTGGGACTATAAGGGAATAGAGTCGCACCTGAGTGCACAGATCTCTCTCCTCTCACCGTGGAGATTAGCCGCCGTGGCTGGCTTCTTTCGGGAAGACTATTATATCGTAAATAATAATAATTAATTGGATGTTTCTAGACCAATGTCAGCGGATTCGTCGCGTACGGACGCAGCTTCAGACAACGAAGAGAAACTGTCGCCCTTTAGGGAGAAGGTGCAGGCAGTTGTGTCGTCGCTGGTCGACGACAGTCTCAGTACCGAGCCTGACCAGGGCAAGGGCAGAAAAAAGACTGTACAGGTACTAAGTTATTAGCTTATTTAAATGAATTTCATATTCAGGGTTTTCTGCTTTCCAAATAATGCTATAAATGCAAGGTCCATTAAATATTATAAAGATGATTTAAAATCTTTCCCCTCCAAACTTTCACGGTACTCAGCTGTATGCTCATTGAGTTATTAACGCTCAAAATAATATATATTTTTTTGTTTTAGGAAGTATTTTTGGAACACATCACTCACCTTAGAATATGCATAGAACATAATCGTCTTTATAAAGTAAATGTTAAGAAAATAGAAGACGCGGCTAAAATTATATTAGATAACGCCAAAGAAAACTACGAGAATAGGTGTCGACATCCCCCGGTGCTGATATACGGGCCCGATGCCTCCGGAAAGAGTACTTTGTTGACGCATCTCTATTTCAAATGCGAGGAAATATTCCCCAAGCCGGTCTTGAGGATAATACGCTTCTCGGCCGCTACGCCGAGATCGGCCTATAATTTAGAACTGCTGAGGGTGATGTGCCAACAGATATCTATCATCCTGAACATTCCTGAAGGCTACCTACCGAAAGATGCGAGTTTCGACCCTCTGTACATAAACAATTGGTTCCAAAGCTTGCTCAAAAGATGCGAAGAAATGAAAGACGAAATCTTACTAATATTCATCGACAACGTACACAGAGTGAACCCATTAGAATGTGATATTGTGACCGGACTATCCTGGTTGCCTATGTCTTTGCCTAGAAATGTATTCCTAGTATGTACGAGCTCGATGTCTCTAGAACAGCTGCAACTTACCCCGGCACAAAAGGAAAAGTTCAAAGTTCAAAATAGTTACTACTTGTTGGACGCGATAGAGGAGACACCTGAAAATAATAGCTGCGGCGATTACATAGATGGGGCCTTTGATAACTTGGAAGTGGTTTTCGGTTCAAAATCGTTTAGTAAATTGGCTGGTAATTGTTTTTCTCGTCTAACTTTATTTTCTCATATTCCTGTAATATTAGACCGCTGACGTAGACCACTTCGCAAATAACATTAGTAGTTTGACCGTATATACGTTTCAGGTTATATAACTTGTTCGGAGTTCGGTCTCACGGAACTCGAATTGCTGGAACTTTTGATGCCAACTAGCAACAGCGACGCAGTTATTACACTTAAGGATGCGAACTTCAACTTTTCTACTTTATGTGTCGCAAAATATATGATGAGTGAGTATGGATTACATATTCAGATTTTCTCCGGGAAAGTTACTCAAGTTAGATTGAATTCTTTTCAGAAGTTGTAGGCAATCAGTTTACATTTATCCAATGTGCCGCTTTATGTAACCATCCCTTGTTTCAATTTAACTTTCAAGAATATTATTAAAGAAATATATTTTGCCATGATAGTGTAAAAACTTCTGTGCGCAGAAACAATCATAGTCGAGAACGTGGTATCTGGTCGAAATACCTGGCGATGGCGTGCGGCAGCCGCCAGTGCGCGCGCTAGGCGACGCTACGTGCGCGTGCAAAGTGCCCTCAGAGACACGCATTCCGATCTAGCTGCCTTACACTTCGCCAACTTCCTAAATGATACTGATGATACTGATACTTCAGAAACACACGAACCTGGTAAGTTCTTACTATATTCTCCTTAATTATCGTTAAATCATTTTTGTGATATACTCGTATAATAAGGGTTATTTTAAAATAATTGTCAAAACAATATTACGCGTCAACTGTAATAATTTTTCTCACACATTATAAGTGGCGCAGTCGGTAGGATATTTTTCATTAGATTTTTTGAACCTTTCCATTCTCTTCAATATAAATTGCATACATTTTACTTGTCAAGGCTATTTTGTCTAAGTTTTTATTTATTTCGCTTCTTAAAACTGCTAACTTTCTTTACGGAGTTTAATGTTGTAAGTGCAAAATTTATCAATAATATTGTTGAAGAGAATGTACTAGTTTTTATCGTATGTCATTGGACACTATAATATTTCCTATTACTAGGCTCAATGTATATCTTAAGGTAGGATGCCCTAGTGGAAATTTAGTCAGGCGAAACTTTTTCATCCTACTAATCCTACTTCCTACTAATATTATAAATGTGAAAGTGTGAAAGTGTGGATGTTTGGATGTTTGGATGTTTGTTACTCAATCACGCAAAAACGGCTGAACGGATTTGGATGAAATTTGGCATGCATGTAGCCTTTGACATGGAAAAGAACATAGGCTACCTTTTATCCCGATTCCTTAAGTAGTTCCCGAGGGAAAATTGAAAATTGTTTACGAGCTAAGCCGCAGGCAGACAGCTTTGAAATTTGGTATGCATGTAGCCTTTGACATGAAAAAGAACATAGGCTACCTTTTATCCCGATTCCTTAAGTAGTTCCCGAGGGAAAATTGAAAATTGTTTAAGAGCTAAGCCGCAGGCAGACAGCTTTGAAATTTGGTATGCATGTCACCTATGCTATGGAAAAGGACATGTACTTTCTATACCGATCTCAAATAGTTCCCGTGGTAAGATATAAAAATTGTTAATGAGCGAAGCTTTACACCCAATTCTGTAGTCCACGCAGACAAAGTCGCGGACAGAAGCTACTACTACTACTAATTTTAATCCCGATCTCTCAAATTTTTTCCGTGGGAAAAGCATAAATAATTGCTGCACACCAATAATTTGTTAATAATAATTAACAAATTATTGGTAATAATTATTTTATAATAATAAAATAACACGCGAAAATTTGTATGTTTGTTACTCAGTCACGTCGCAACGACTGAGCCGATTTGGCTTAAATTTGGCACAGAGATAGATTATGGTCTGAAATAGGACATAGGCTACTTTTTATCCCGGGAAATAAGAGTGTTCCCGCGGGAATAAAAAACCTTAATCCACGCGGACGAAATCGCGGGTATCAGCTAGTATTTCTATAATTAATTACTCTGTCCATAACTACCATAAAAATGTGCTTCGATTTATTCAGGTTGCGTCGAAGAGGACGATGCCCTGCTCGACTCAACTCCATTCCACTCAGCGAGTAGAACAGCTGCTGCATTCACACAGAGACATGTAGAAGAGTCGTGGCTACATCTCTTACTAGCTGGAGACTTTTCCAAACTTAAGGACTTGACCGTTTGCAACTTTGACTTCTTACTTGCTGCTGTAAGATTTAACTTTTTTTAGCTTTTGACTATGTCTCTTATAGGCTCTTGGCTACCCCTAACTCTAAGCCTAATTTTCATCATCCCCTTGTCATCTATGTTTTGCTGAACAAAGATCTTTTCAATTTTTTCTTTATATTCATAAATACGAATATTGTTTATGAATATAAAGATTGTTATTGGTCGTCCGTTTGATTTTTCATTTGTTCGACGTAATTTCTTGCATGGGTATAGTTGAGGAACTGGATAGATGTTTTAATCCGGTAAATAAATGGTTGCCGCGGGATAATCACAATCTTACTCTGCGCTAGTAGGTACGTACAGTCGCGGACAGAAAATGTTTACCACCTTAAGATTCATAATTACATGCACACGTCAATGCCTGACAGTCGATTTGCTTTCGATATTCTATGGCGTTATAGACCTTACTGCACGCAATGTGATATAGAATCTACTTTGAAAACTGATAAACATATTCTGTCCTCGACCATATGTCATAAATTTTGAAAGGCACACTATCATCACAATAAAAACCTTTTAATATCAGGTTACCTAACATCGCAATCCATTGACCCTGTTTGCATGCCTACAGGTGCAGACAGTGACGATATCGTATCTCCGCTGCATCCTGGAGCACGTCCGCTGTTATATCCTGGACCGGGATGTGGAGCTCGTGTACGGCGCCGTGCGGAAATCCAGTGACATCCTCACACGCGATCCGATGCAATTGGGCGCTCAGGTAAACCACGTCATAGATGTAGAGATAGTAAAGGCGATACTTTTTATTGCCGACACGGGAAACTATCACAGGAAACCTGTGCACAAGTAATGCGTGAGATGAACGTACTATAACCAATGCTGAACAATTCTCTATAGCAAAAAAAACTGTCACTTAGTAAAGTCTAATTTATTACACTGATAGGAAAAAGTGTATTCAATAATGATAAGTTTTTTATGTAATAGGTGATACGTCACCGATTTAAACATAAAAGAGATATCTACCTGAGCATAAAACGGATCCAAATCTAACCCAAGTTCTAAAATATTCATGTTCCTGGATTTTGTTATAAACACCGAGGGGTGAATTTATGTAACTTTAGGCCTTAGCTAAATCTATCTCACTTTAATCCGTACTGGGAGCCTCCAAACTTTGAATAGCTGGGAATAACCAAACTACTACGAAAAGTCATCTTAATAAGACTTACGTTAATTTCGCCGTAATCCTTTGAGGTAGTAAACATTATCACGAAGTAAGCCTGGCAACGCTGACCGACTCTAAAAGCCAATCTAAATAACATTTTCGTGATTCCACAAATATGCCTCAAAAAGACCAAAGTTCGTATGTGGTAATGATCCTTCATCTGAATATATAAAAGGAAAAGGTGACTGATTGACTGAGTGATTCTGATAGATCTACGCATATATCAAACCACTGGACAGATTAGGCTGAAATTTGGCATGCAGGTAGCTATTATGACGTAGGCATCCGCTAAGAAAGGATTAGTGAAAGTTCAACACCTAAAGAGGTAAAATACTGGTTTAAAAATCGAACTTAGCGTGGGCGGAGCCGCGAGCAAAAGCTAGTTCTGTAATAAAATTGGACGATCGATTGAAGGTTTGGAATTGTAAATAGACTGTTTTATTAAAACTGTAATAAGTAATAAAATATTGCAAGATATAATGTAAATAGAATCCCTACAAATTAGGCGGAACATTGCAAGAATTCATATTTTGAGTATTCATCTTAATGTAACGCCTAGATCAGTTTTCATTTCAGGATACATCAGAAAACAACATTTATAATGTTTGCTTTTATTTTATGTCTGATAAAAGTTTCTCAAATGAGATTTTAATACAAATGTTACTCCTGAAATATGGTCCGGAACGCAATTTATATCAAATTTTGTGCTCTTTGTAAACAATTTCATTGTATTTCTCTTTCCACTTCGCTATTGTACTTTCACAGTGGTAATAATTTTCCATTTCCATTGTATCCATTTGTTCATCTTTAATCTTATTCTATGGGAATAAGGTTAATGCCCCATAATCTCTTTTATCTATTATTGAGGAGCTTATGTCGCAATTTCATCTGCATGGAATTTCGTTTTTTAAAAAATCCTCTGAGAAATAATGATTTTCTTGGATGAAAATGGATATATAGGCGTTAGGTACTTTTGCACAATATACTAGCCTCTGCCCGCAACCTCGTCCGCATAGAATTAGGCTGAGTTAGATTTTTAAAAATCCCGTTGTAACAGTTTGTTTTTCCGGGATTTCCACCAAGATTTCAGAAGATTTGTAAAAGAGTAGAAGTTTCTGCAGCACGCAGTCTAGGAGAAGGGTAACTGTGAGTTTATACCCCACTGTGAATTATATTTTTATGGATATATGAGTCAAACAATCTCCCGTCATACTCTGTGGTTATGAGGTAATTTAATGTTACCTAACCCCATCTCTATCTTGTCTGTTCATCATTTATTCCCTCGTCTCTTCTCCGCCTTTACCCCCTTCTTACTGTATTGTTTATCTCTATCTTACTGTACTGTTTACCTCTATCTTACTGTATTGTTGTGCAGATAATAGCGTGGTTGCGGCCGGCGGTGGCGCGAAGAGGTGTTCTAGCAACACTGGTGACGGCTGCCATGGCATGGTGTGATGGCTATGACAAACCGCTACTAGTTCCTCTAAATGGCTGGTGAGTTTCTTTTCCTTCTAATTTTTTAACGTTTAGGCTATAAAACGATGGCTCTGCTTACACGAAAACAGCCATGTTATAATCTTCACAGAAGCAAGTTCTGCTTGGAGCCAGGTCTTACTTACTTACTTATTGCTTCCAAGTTTTCCACATATCTTACCTATTCTGCTATAAAGTTATACTATTCAAAGATTAACGCTGTAACTGCATACTAGGTTATATAGGTACTGTACTTAAAATCCTCTTGACGCGATACGAGCGCAATGTTGCATAGTAATTAATCTATTCTATGTTGAGAGCTCAAACGCTGAGCGTATATATATATATATAGTGCAGAATACATCTCTCAGAGATATTATGTTTCTCTATAAGAGTTTTCCCTCAGTTTTCAACTAAAACTGATTGCATATTAATGTCCGTCCGTATACGCTGCACGTTACGCAAAACGGGCGAATCGACGCCTACTTGCGGAAAAGATTCCCAGGAAACGAACGCTGCACGTTATAAAATATTCTAAAACGTTTTTAAAACGCGACGTCGCGATTTGTTGTCATTATTTTTTCCCGGCACATACTTAATAACCCTTTTTTTGCATTTAGTCTAACTGTCAATATATTAGTGCTGACAAAGCCGTGTTTCAATATCTTAATACAATACTATCTGTGCACGAGTCCATTGCAAAATAAATCATGCATGAGTCACCAAGAATTCCTAATATGCCGCAGTTTGGCGAGTTAAAATGTGCGTTCAACAGAAGTTCAATAAGCTTTAGAAATTACACGAATAATTTAAAACGGTCGGAATTACTCTAAGCTTCAGACAAACGAAAAGCTGTGGTTGAGTTTCGTACAATGCTAGGCAAAACAATCCACATCTAAAGATTATTTTATTATGGAAGACCGTTAGACATCCTGAATAGGTAGGTATACATTTTCGCTTCTGGTAGAAAGTTTAATTTTCGGAAACCTAAAAATTATGTTATAGAGCGGCACTCCCAGCACAATCTTTACGCTTAGATGGAAGGGAAAGGAGAATATTAGTCACATTCAGCATGTGTAATCTTCTTTTAATATATAAAAAAAGTCAGTGTTCGAACACTATAACTCTAGAACGGCTGGACCGATTTCCATGGTTTTTGATTTGTTGTATTTGTCTTCGTCCTGAATAGCAGAATAAATATCGGAAAAATTCAAAAAACAAAAATATGAAAAAATTTCATTTTCTCATACATTTTGTATTGATGGCAAGGAAAGTGACCTTTTACCCCGGAAAAACAGTAACCTAAGTCACGCGGACGAAGTCCCGAGCAAAAGCTAGTATTCTTTAAAAAAGAACTACGCTTGTAAGGCTACAAAAATTATTTTCATTGTATCTACAGGTACGAGTAAAAAAAGTTATATAAATACAGATCTGCTAAATAAAATCATTTCTACGGCGAAGAATAATAAAGACCGCGATAACCCATTAAAAAAAAACCCCAGTGCCATCCCGTGGTCTATTCTCCTACAGGAAATTGTTACCCCATTTTGTTACCGAAACCTTTTCATAGAAATGTTATATTATACTCGTGTAGTGAATATCAATACCGAAACGTTGAAACCTTGATTTGCCTAAAAAGGTCGATTGATTTTTTTTTCATTCATTATTCATTTGCAGTCAAGCTTTTTCTATTCATCTATCTTTCTATATACCTATACTTATAACTAGCTGTGCCCGCGACTTTGTTCGCGTGGAATAGTGACTTTTCGGGCAGCATATTTTGAATTACAAAAGGAATTACATATACTATCGACGCTCAGGCGCGAGACGTGTAGTACGTACTCTGTACGTTAAAAATGTTACTAAAAAAAGCTTACTACAATATATTAGTGAAAACCGTATCAAAGTCGAATAAGCCGTTTCTGATATTAGCGTGCACAAACACACAGACAAACAGACAAAAAAAAATTAATTACAATTTCGGGTTCGGCATCGATATAATAATAACCCCTGCTACTTTTTTTTTATATATTTCCATTGTACAGACACCACTTTTCTACAATTTAATTATATGTATAGATAAAACTGTAACAGGACGAATTCTGTCCATTAAATATATTTTGAAAATTTTAATCGGAGGATGCTTTATTACGAGTATCGATACAAAACAATTTTTTTTTAATTTTTTGTCTGTCTGTCTGTCTGTCTGTGCGTGCATCACGCGAAAACTACTGCACGGATTCGAATGAAATTTGGTATAATGGTAGCTGATACTCCGGGTCAATATATGGGTTACTTTTTAACCTGATGAACAATAAGGTTTATCCGGGATGAAAGTTTTTGTTGATTTTGCTCCATAACTTCGTCAAAGCTAAACTTAATTTGATAATTCTTTCTTTATTATAAATAATGTATTATTAAAAATATTTTGTCCAATTTTGGTGAAGATCTACTGAATATTATCGGAGATAGAGGACATAACTTCTCACGGTCAAGTCACTCTAAACTTTTTCCACGCGAACGAAGTCGCGGGAATCAGTTAGTATAAAAATAAATTGCTGTTTTGTTATTCTGACTAAATCTCAAAAAACCGCTTTAATTACCGATTTAAAGTGTTAAAATCCTGAACCCTTAATTTAATACGCAATTGGCTCAGAAAACTTAATTAATTAAATAGGTAACTGCGTTAAACCGTGCATTTAATTTCGAATATGGAGTTTGAGGTTCGACATAGTAAGGTAATTAATCTTCGAACAATTAATTAGTAGATTACTCATACAGATGGTAGGTATATTCTACTTTGATCAACTAGTACATTTAAACCTTAATAATACAGAAATGCAAAAGTTTGTTAGTTTGTTCCATCAACGAAAGCACAAATCTCATTTATTATCTCAATTTTTTTTGTTAACTATAATTTTTTATACTGCTTTCATTATTACACAGTCTTAGTTAGAGAGTGTCTATGGAAGGTTTAAATAAATAAAATGAAATGCCGAGTAGAAAGTCAGATTAATATTCGCTTGGCGTATCTTAATCTAGACCATTACGGGCGGGACAAATAGTTTTTATTATTACGCTGGTAAAGGCTATTATTAAAAATGTTTTCCTTGGAGTATAACCCTCTCATAGTAAAATCAATAGTACCTATACGTTTACAGTAGGTGTTTATAGCAGGGCTGTAGCAATTGTACAATATATTGTAGGTATCTTGGTTCTCTCTCAAATTCGACAAATAAGGTTGAATGTCAAATCAAAATCGTCAACGTCATCTCAATCCATAACCGTTCCACTATAGCTGGGACCGGGTCTTTTCCAATGCTGAGATGGGTTGAGATGTCGTTGACGATTTTGATCAGAAGGTCTTAGGCCAACCCGCTTCACAAAAATCAAGTGCGGATTAACAGACTTCACACACCTTTAATATTTTTCATGATATTTTTCTTGCAACCATAAACCATAAAATATTTAATTGGGTATTTGACTTACTATAGTGTACACTTAAAATAAAGGTTTTTAAAATATACATATTAGACAAGGCTTTTAAAGCTATAATCGAGATTCTGTATGATACCTATATGATATCATGCCAATGGAAAAACAAAACTAAGGTTTCAAAAAAGTAATAACAGTTCAAACACTAACGTTTTCTCGACGTAAAAGATTAGGAAGAACTTAGATTTAAAGTTTAAAGAAACTTATGAAACTTGATGGAACAATACTGGTACCTGAGCAGAATTCTCTGCTTTATTTTATATAGAATTTTTCGTATATAAACACGTGAAATATCAGACTGCAGATGTTTCGCAACGATACAAAGCCGTAACATTCTGTACACTGTTTTGTTCCAAGTACAGCCCTAGCTTATAGAGATTGCGGCTTCCGACCCAGTTGCCGTCAGCTGAACAGAATTCTGACCGCACCTGTTACCCGCGTCTTTTGTGCAGAAAATAAAACCACACATAGGTTGAAATTGTTTGGATAAATGTTCTTAATAAAGCCAGCTTTTATATTGGGTTTGTTGCTTCAAATACGTCTCATAATATCTTGTTTTTAGACTATTGAATTAATTACTATAAGCAGCGTGGCAAAATTAAAAATATTATACATGCATTCAAAAGCTAAGACACAATTTCTTCTCCTCTTTTATCAAAAGTCAGTTAAAACAGTAGCTAGTGAAAGTCCCGTCAAATCGGTTCAGCCGTTCCCGAGATTAGCGGCAACAATCAGACACTTTAATTTTAATAGATATAACAATACCATTCGTACCTAATGTCGCAAGTTAAAATAGATGGCGCTAGCTGTAGGTTGGCACGCGATGTTTATTTCGGAAACCTTTCATAAGACGCTGCTATAGCAAATGCTTTTCATTCCAGACACTTTAATTCTATTTATTTGTATTGTGTAAGTGTATAGATTTGGAAAAATGTATGGCACAAGCTAATATTATCTGCATAGAGACAGCGTTTACCATTTTACCCCGTACAGGATCTTCTGCGTAATGATGCGAAAATCGCAAGCGAACCATTACATGTCTTGTTAGAATTGTAGAACTGTAATTAACTCGCTAATCGATCCTTTATCTAACTCGTTAACTTTCTCGACCCCATGTTGTCAGCACATGGGGCATTTATTTCGATCATTAGGCTTGTAGGTGACCTTTGTATTTGGAGTTGTAACACTTATTGTTGTCGTCATGTAACGTCAATATTCTCTATGGAATTTATATCGTGGTTCTAAGATGCTATTAGTTCTATAGTATATAGTTCTCGTTATTTTGTCGCTGGCTTTAAATCTTTGCAAAGAAACCGAATACTACTGGCTTTCGTATGTTTACTATTGGAAACTGATATATTACTTACAATCAAACGATATCGTTATAAATTGATCTATAACACTTCTTCTTCTTCTTTATCCACCGATCCATCGATAGACGTCCACTGCTGAACAAAGGTCTCTTAATGGCCTTCCACAAGCCTCGGTCTTGCCCTGCGACTCGTCTGATGTCGTGGGTAGTGGGGGGTCAGCCAACACTGCGCTTTCCGGTGCGAGGTCGCCACTCCAGCCGCCCTAACCATATTACAAACATGTTGTCTCCCTGCGATTGATAACGCTAAAGCAAGGGCTCCCGAAGGTTTTTTATCATTCATCCCTTCTGAAAGGATAGGACATGCGATAAAAAAAGTTTGGGAGCCCCTCATGCATGTTTGTAATATGGCTAGGGCGGCAGAACTCTAGGACCCAAACGATCATCCATAACTCTAATTTTACTCTATCTATTATACAGGCTACACCCACCGATAGCGTCTACAGTGCGCGTAGTATCCGTAGGCGGGTCTACGCCGGGTGCAGGCGTGCGGTTACTGCAACTAGCGCCCTCTGGACAACATCTGGTCTTGGCACCTTCTGCAGGTGACCCACAACTATGGCACGTCATGTCCAATTCTAAAGTGCACACTTTTAAAGGTAAGAAACTACCAATAATTGATCTTACCAGCTGTAGCATAATATGAATTCGTAGCTTCTACAATACGCGTAGATGGGTCTACGCTGAATGTAGGCCTACGATTACTGTAACTAGCGTCCTTTGAACAACATGTATGTTCTAAGCGCCTTCTGCAGGGTGACCATGGGCAGGGGCCCTTTTTTTGACGACCTCCTTGGCGCAGTGGTGAGCGCTGTGGTCTTATAACTGGGAGGTCTCGGGTTCGATTTCCGGCGGGAGTAATTTAGGAATTTATAATTTCTAAATTGTCTCTGGTCTGGACTCTGGTCTGGTGAGAGGCTTTGGCCGTGGCTAGTTACCACCCTACCATCAAAGACGTGCCTCCAAGCGATTTAGCGAAAGAGAAACCGATTAGGGGTATGGGCTAAATTTATACTGCTATACCCCTTCCAAGTTAGCCCGCTACCATCTTAGACTGCATCGTCACTTACCATCAGGTGGGATCGCAGTCAAGGGCTATCTTGTCATCGAATAAAAAAAGGGGGACGCATTATCCCCGTTCACTTTTATCCACCCGTCGAGCATCGGCAATTCATCGGTTTTTTATACATAGACACATCGTAGACATTAACTATGTACGACTTGTGTATTGCTCCTTTTGTCTCTGTACACGATTGAATCAAGTAACAAAATAAACCAATATATATACTATGTAAGACTACCAGTTTCGTCTACCTCAGCGGTACATAAGTCGGCAAAGTGATATTCGTAGCTTGCTCATCCCACGTCGACTTAATTAACAACCCCAAAATCCCCTGTTGGCATTACTTGGCACATTTGTTTGTATTGAACCGACACCCATATAGCGTTTTCAGATTGTACGATCTTCTGTCGACATATCGTAGGTATTTGAATTTCATAATGACAAAGTTGCAAGGAAACAATCGACCAACTGACCACAAAATAGTAAAATAACATATTACATTATAATATGTAGCTGTACATTGATATAGTACTACTTGTTTATGAAAAGATCAACTGCTGAGTTTTTTGCCGGCTCTTCTCAGCAGAATCTGTAGGATTAGTATAAGATTTAATGCGATTGAACGTATTCGTAGTCGATGACATTAGCGACAAAGTAAAATGCACCATAACCGTATTAAATTAGAGCTCAATTTCGTGCATGCTTTCTTATACGCTTAGGGACTTATACGGATACGCTTCAAAATAAAATCAGTTGTACTGAATTTGTGACTTTAAATCAAAACTATTAGGGTTAATTTTACATTGACGCTAATGTCATCGAATACGAATACTATCAATCGAATTAAATCTTTTACTAAAACCCTAGTGTATTCCGAATCAGCTGTAGAGTCCTGACGTGTCACAGGGTGCCCTACATTAAAAAAGTAATTTTGAATTAACCCTACATCCACTGATCGAACATACTAGTAAAAAGCTTAAGTATATAAAATTCAACAATATGTGAAAGAATTTATAACGAAAACGGACATTGTCGATACATTTCCCGTTCGGTATGCATTTTGTATCGGGAGACAGTAATCGAATCGGATAGTATAAAAAATGTTTCAGGGATAAAATGCTTGTTTCGTATAATCCCAAGAGCTTGTAACGAAAATCTAGTGTAGTGGCAATATTTTTGTGTTCGCAAGGGATTAAATTAATTTTATGATTGTGAACTAGGTACTATAGTTTGCACCAGGCTGCGTGGACATTACCTTATCTATCGCTTAACCGAGTAGGTAGCTAAAGTAGCGTTAAAAAGAAATTCAATTTGCAATTGCAGCTGCTAAGTAATGCTCGAATTTTTCCGATTGAAGATATCAGGCGTTTCACTACATCCCAGTAGTGAAAGCCTGATCACTACATCCCAGTCCCCCATCGCAGTAAGTTCGTGTTTGTTCGGAGTTATTCTTACTAATATTAAATGCGAAAGTGTGATTTTTTTGTTGATTTGTCCTTAAATCACGCTGCAACAGAGCTACGGATTGACGTGATTTTGTCGTGGATACAGTTGAGCGTGAAATAGTGAAATAGGCTTCTTTTTATACCAAAAATCAAAACTTTTAAAACTAAATCACACAGACGAAGTCGCGGGCAACAGCTAGTAATTAAGAATGCTTCCAGCTTATTAAGAGTGCTTTAGAGAGTGTGTGCCGAATATGTGTGTGAGTATCTTCTCGGCAGGAAGGGCATTCCGAACCAGTGGTAGATTCATCGACGATTCAAAAACACTTGTACTAAAAGTTTATTTGAATAAAATTAATATATTCTATTCAATTCTGTAACTTTTTATCAAAAGTTCTTTTTTACACATTTAGGAAACTAGACCACACGTGGTCGCAGTTTATATTCGCCGTTAATTACAAATATCGGGTACCCGCCCATGTAGACTTCATAACCGTGAGCTAAACAAAACGGCGAATATGGCTTTAATCAATTTAATTTAATATCACGTATACACGCCGGCCGAGCAGTTTACCTCAGTTTATTGGATAACTGACGTTTATTATATTAATAAGCTTAGTATTTCGAATTATGTAAGCCGCTTAATAAACTTGTGCGTTGGCTGGGATTGGTAGATTATAATCGATTTTTCTTTTAAGTTTTCTGACTTGATAGGTTTTAAAAAAGTCGGACGTACACCGACAAACTGTGTTCTGTTTGTACGGTGTGTGAAGCGAGCCAGTCCTTATGTATGTACTCGTATATTGAAGATAATAATTGAAAACCCCTGAAATTCGATCTGGATCCAATAACATCACTTAATCGCTTTATGTCGGGTCGAAATTGCAATTTTTCGCTGATATCGTTTTGCGATTTCCACTAAGAACATAAAGAGATTGCGTTAGTAACTTACGAGTATGACCCTTTCTTAATATTGCCATTAATAATATAATCTATTTCTAGGTAGGTGTATAAAGTGTGAACACACTACATAATTTAAGTGAAATGAAATTAATTAAAAATTTAAAAATCTTTTTATTCAGCAACGGATAAACCGTCTTTCAATGTTTTTTTTATTCAGTGAATAAAATGAGCTAAGTAGTTTGGGATAGTCCAAACCAAACAACAAACATGGTTATGAAAAGAAGAGTTTTTGAAAACCTGTTTGGCGCATTTAATTAAACTAGCTGTGATCTTAAAAGTGGATGCCCTTGGGAAATTAGGAAATTCTAATTTCTAAGGTCTTGTCTGGCTGAAGACTGGTCTCAATACATAAATACCACCAGAAATGAGATCGTAGTCGTAGTCTTCAAATAAAAAAACTTTTTTTCACTTTAATATTAATGGTCTACCTAGGATTTGCGAATCTTACTAATCTTTGCCTACCCATTTACTTGTGAATTCGTATGAGATTTTACGAGTAAATGATAGACAAAATTTTCTTGTGGCGGGCATGTTAGCCCAATTGGAGAGGCTTTTAGACGTTTTATCTCGGAAAGTCATTTTAAAAACTAAATCCACGCGGACGAAGTCTCGAGCATCAGCTACTAGACAATATTTTGGTCTGTGTAATCCACTACAAAAAAATTGGTAAGTAGGCCTGCCTCCTTTGCTGAATATATTTATCTGAAGGAAAAAACGTACGTAATCCGGGATGACCGTGTTTTGCGAAACCCAAACAAACTTGCCGAGTAATGCGGACGAGAGATTTGGGCGGGCTAATTAAACCGTGGGATGAGAAAGCAAGAGCCCTTGAAGCTGCGTTGTCGTCGCATAAACAAAGGGCTTTGTCTATGTAGGTCGTCAATTTCTTTGAGGATCCGCTTCGTAGTTTGCCAGCGAGATCTATTGAGCAGATAAGGAAAGAATAAAAACCTCGATTTCCTTGCCTTACTTTCTCAAACTCGAATCTGTAGCCTAATCACGAACTTTTTTAACTTTCGAATAGTAAAGGTGAAGTTAACGTCAAAACGCAGTTTTGTATGAAAACGCACGTAACGCGCTAAAGGCTCCCCGAAACGATCATTTGCAATTGACAATAATTACGTGATTGATACGCATTGATGCGATAAATGATCGTTTACCTAATGCAATTGAAGCGATTGTCAATAATTCTACGTTATTGATAGTAAATGATAAAAATTTTGATTGATGGCAATTGACGCACTGTGCATTGACGTTCAATGACAGCAAATGTCAATCGTTTTTTATACTTTCGACTGCACCACTAAACATGGTGGACGTACCGGAACACGATCCCGACCATCCCGACGTGGATGTGACCTCGGACGCTGGCGTAATAACAGAGCGCGATTTTGTTTTAATGCTCATATCATTATATAAAGATTTTCCTGTATTATGGAAAGTGAAGAGCAAAGATTACATGGACAAGAACAAAAGGTCCAATGCTTTACAAAGCATCGCTTATCGCTAAGCATTCGATTATCGCTAAGCATTCGATTATCGCTAAGCATTCGATTATCGCCTCACACGTTTCCATTATTATCATTTCCAAAGTACGAGGTGTAACAGCACACATAAACTTTAAGTCTTCTAAGTCCATTCCAGTGACTAAGTATCTTAGTGTTATAGAGAGCCTCTGACTGGCAGGAATAGCCTGACGCATATTGGTATCTTTTTTTTCAATTCTCGGCCGGATTAACTCCAATAATGTTTCAAATGAATTCTGGTCCATTCGAAGAAAATTTTTATAATCATCCGGCTCTGTTTCTTGAAGAGTTCTTTGTAAATGTTCATGAGTAACCCGATATCTTAGTTTATACCATTCCTTGGACCAACGTCTAATTCTTTTCTTTTTTTTATAGGTAGAAACCGCAATAGTTACTGTAAGAAATGCCATATCTGCGTTTGAAATCATATTTCGAGCGATTTGACTTTCTTCTTTACAGTTCAGAATCAGACTGAAGCAAGCGCAAATGATACACCTTCATTTGGGGCTTCAATCACCCATCATTTGAAATCTTCAATCACGTGAGCATTGTCAATTGCAAATGATCGTTTCGGGGAGCCTTAAAATCGGTAGCACGAAGCAACTGCAACTACGTAAAGTTAAACTTGACGCAGCTGTGACGTCACTCTCCGGTTTCGTCACGTTTTTCTCGAAGAAATTCAAAAATCGCTAGCACGAAACTTTTTTTGACATTTGGTTTCGAGAATTACGAAAGCTGGCTATCGAGAATTACCGAATTATAGCTCACTGAACTTTTTGAAGTGAGTGAACTTACGTCGTCATCAAATGTGTTGTTTTTGCGGATTTTTCTTACTAAAAACGTTTTAAAATAATGTTGAGTGTGTCTAGGAATCACTTCAAAAATGATTCAAGACTATAGGACGAACAAGAAATAATGAAAGAATATAAATGCCTACACCTATAGTCTAGGCAAGACGGATATTCAATTCATCGACGTCTGCGACTTAAAACTAAAAGTTTTGATCCAGTCAAAGAATAAGTGTAGGATTGTAACAAAGCAAGTAAGTACCTAATAAACAAAATAATATTATTAATAATATTATAACTTCATACGGCATAGCATTTTAGTACTTAAACCTATAACATTAATTAATATCATTAATATCATCTTAAATAGTCAATGCTTATATAAAGATATATTATATTTACTATCATTTTCAATACACACAAGTTTAAACAATAATAAGAAAATAAACTCAAATCAAATTTGCCGCGTAAAATTTGCCGCGTTTGATTTTTATGTAGGACCAATGGGCAAATAAATGGGCGAATGGCAATGACAATTGACAATTGATATTAAAAACATATTGTAACGTAAACAAGTGTTGAGTAAATAAAATTATGTGTTGTTAAAACTTAGATTTACAGTTTATTTAGGACAAAAGTGTTTCGGAGTGCTAAGATACAAAAAAGAGTTGTTGCATTGCAGCCTTAAAACTTGCTCAAAGAATGATACCTAATATCTAAGGAATTAGTTATTTCGAGTGTTTTTCTCTATGAGGATATTATGAGGTTTATTTCTATGTTAAATAAACATAGCACCTTTGTAATTTCATCATGAAATTAAGTAGGTACCTACATCAATCAGTGAACAATATATGTGTACCTACATTGCCATTTTGAGGTTAGAAGTTAGATGCATTACAAGTGTAACACTTGACGTGAAGACAACACTTGAAGTGTTGTCTTAGTATACCTACCAAGTTTATTGAGCATAACTATAACTATTGATTCCATATTGCCCCCTAAACAGACTAATAACTATTTCCATTCAAACTAATAATACATTAATTGAACAATTGAATAATTAAAAACTTCACTGGACATACTTAAAATACTTAAGTAGTACCTAATTTGCATTTTAATATTTCAGATGGAGAAAGGTTTTGTAAACTTCAATAAATACAAAATGGACTTTCAACAAAAGACCACTAACTCAACCATACCTATACCATCATCATAAAGCAAAAATAATAATAGACCATAATCAAGAATGTGATAAACACAACTAACCAACTAGCTAGTCTCAATCTAGAAGCAGAAAGTTATTATTTCATGGCCCATAGGTATGTACATAAAATTCCTGGAAGATTGTTTTTGAATCATCGTAGATGTTCATTATCTTCATCAAACAAATCACAATGCATTCGCTGTGTATATAGGCCTCTTTTGGGTAGCACCAATGTTGCTTAATAGTTACTAAGTATGTTTTGTATAAATTTCATTTCATATACCTAATATAAATTCTATTTATTCAAATGCTTTTTTTTTAATAAATTACTTATAATTACTACTTCCATGTCATTTTGATTTGGTTCAGTGGTTAAGTTCAGTTAGATGTTAGTTAGGTGTAAAAGGGTCACAGGGAGAGTTATTTTCATATTTATAATACCTATTACTGAACAACATTTTATTTTCAGATTGACCATGAT
The DNA here is from genome assembly GCA_933228805.2 of Hipparchia semele. Classification (NCBI taxonomy): domain Eukaryota; kingdom Metazoa; phylum Arthropoda; class Insecta; order Lepidoptera; family Nymphalidae; genus Hipparchia; species Hipparchia semele. The sequence goes on from OW121714.1 coordinate 11,883,624, forward strand.
GCATCATGAATATAGGAATACATTACAAAAGCCATCCCGGCTTGATAGCAGACTGAACTTCAAATTTATGAAGACCCGGCAAGGAATTCAATTGAATCAAATCATTGCTAATTTAATATTTTATATTAGGAAGTTTCATATCATGTTGAAGTAGCTTTTTGTGGATAAATGATACCTATTGTTAGAGTTAAGACATATTAGAATAATAATATAAAATAAAACCAAGAATAGAAAAATTGCTTTTATTACACTTAGTTTTAAATAAAAATAGGGTTTTTTCTTATAGAATTCTCAAAAAGCCCTGAAGGTCCTAAGTAGTAAGTACACATAGAAAGTCTTGACTTATAGTGGCATTCTTGCCACAGCTTAAATGGGCACTTTTGATTGTAGACCAAGGTCTAGGTTTAGGTAGGTCGTGTTAATTGTGGTGGTAGCCTTCAGACTAGGTCCATGACTCACTGGGGTATAGTGTGTTCCACTCTTGATCATCTAGAAACAAAAATATTAGGTTATCTCAAGTTTTTATACTAAAAAAAATATATATTGGGGTTAATTGATGCCTCTCTTAGATAGGTACATTACTTTAAAGTACAACTTGATTAGGTGCTGCCTTTCAATATTTTTCAATCACATCAAATAAAGGTATCTATCTACTTATGATTATATCAATGATAAATTATGGTTTATAAGTATGACTATAATTTCATTAATAGTATTTTAGGTTTTAACCCAACTAGTCTTTTACCTATATCAACCTAGCCAGCGCAAAAACAAACACCCGTGGGTCGCGACGCGATCGTCGGCGGACAGCCTATAGGATGTCTAAATTATGTATTCCAACGTTTATTCAACATAACATTGGTTCATTTTAAGATTTTAATTGGATAGAATATTATATTTTATACTTACATTATCCATAAAATAGACCATTGGTATTGCATATTCTTGATGGTAAGTTTGCCTCAGCGCCTGTCTTTACAACAGACAGGCGACCTCAGGAAAACACTAATAAAGCTGCTATTGCATAATATTTATATATATAACGGACACAACTAAAAAATGACGACTAATTAATAAATTAAAATACCTACATAGGTACTTATTTAATGATTTAAAGATAATGGATTATGGAATGTTAGGTTAGACATAATTTTATAAACATGACAGTTCAAAAACATAGGTAGGTACGTTAAAAATACAAATTCAAATTATTTAAATTAAATTCGGTTTTATTGGCTATTTTATTAAAAATCATACATAAAAAGATAAAAATATTAATAATTTAGCTAAAAATATAATTATTATGATGTAGTGTTTGAAAATTTTCGAAATTATTTTTCTATATACGAAATTATACAATTATACAAGTATTTAATTTTTGAACTTGCAGCAGACTGCGTTAAGTAATCGTATCGAGTGACGAGAGTTAATTTTAATGATTCGTGCTACCAAAATTCTGCGTTATCGTATCGTCATCGTCACTCGATACGATAACGTAACGCGGAATTCAAAAAGTTCGTGATTAGGCTACTGTATTTCCAATGTGTTGGAAAATGACAAATAATTAAATAAATATTTTTTTTTTAATATTTTTTATTATTCAATTTAGCCCGATACCATTTTAGACTGCATCTTCACTTACCATCAGGTGAAATTGCAATCAAGGACTATCTTGTCATCGAATTAAAAAAAATAACATTTCGTGTTGTGATCGGTTTGAATTTTTTTCAACGTGTAGTGATCGTTTTTTCAAGGATAATAAAAGAAAGTTCGTTTTGAGACTGTTCAAAGATGCCTCTCTTTTTGAATTGTTATGAACGCATTCGGCCTTTGATTCAAAAAAATATAGAGTAGTCGTACTATCTCTATGAATCAAAAACAGCAGCCTGTAATTTCTAGGTAACTTTGGTTCCGTACTAGATCAATCGTTCATCCTTAACGCCCGACCTCCTTATAATGCAATTATATTGTGTTCTCAATCTTCATTATATGAGAGCGAAGCTTTGGAATAGGCATAATTAGTTTTTCCGAAAGTCAACTCTGCGATGTTCCGACAACAATTAAATTTATTGAATAAAACATTATTTACAATGGAATAAAAGAGATGCCAAGTCAATATCTTTGCGATAGCGTTAAATTGATTTATCTGTCGGGAAAATTTACTTTTACTCATTTGCAGGGATTTCATCTTTACCGCACCGCATTAAAATCCTTACAGTAGTAGGTATATGAGATTAATGTACAAAGACAAATAAATAGAGAACCCTTGTTTTCCGAGATAAAAACTATGTACTTAAAACTCATATGACTCTCCGAGTCCTCAACTATGACCATTCAAAAATCACTTCATGCACTCCAGCACCTTGGGTCCCCATTGACCATCAGCTCTTCGAACTACGTGCCCCGCCCATTACCACTTCAGTTTCGCAACTCGCTGAGCTATGTCGGTGACTTTGGTTCTCCTACGGATCTCCTCATTTCTGATTTCATCTCGCAGGGATACTCCGAGCATATAAAAATAGATAAATAGATACTTAAAGTGGAGTTAAAAAACGGCCAGAGATTTAGCTCCGATGTTATTTCAAATGTCAACACCTAGAACATGAAGAAATAAATTAGAGTTATACGTAAGTTCGGACACATACGGTAGCGGACAGAAAATGTTTACCACCTTAAGATTCATAATTACATGCACACGTCTATGCCTGACAGTCGATATGTTTTCGATATTCTATGGCGTTATAGACCATACTGCACGCAATGTGATATAGAATCTACTTTGAAAACTGATAAACATTTTCTGTCCGCGACCATACGTCATCCGCCACGAAAGTTTGCACAATAAAGTTTGTTCAGCTGTACCGACTTCGCACTAAACCTCAGATCCGCGAGGCATAAACTTTTTACGATGAAATAAAAACTCCGCACCAACGCCATTTGTCTAGATTTGTCTCAAAATTCACCAGCTTGTGAATCTATTATTGGCTGGATAATGGGTTTGCGCTTAGTAACGATCTCTCCTAATTGAATCATTCTTTGGAACTTAATTCGATGTGGAAGATAATAAAGGAGTATTACTGAAGCTGTAACAGGCCATATTTATTTACTCAGAAAATCAAATTGATTTGACCTTTAATATAATTATCAAGAGCCTTACTTCGTTTGTAGAAACCGATTAGGGGGTATGGTTTGAATCTACACTGCCAAACCCGTTCCAAGTTCGAAGCCCATTACCATCTTATGAATCGTCACTTTTACCATCAGGTAAGATCGCAGGCAAGGACTATCTTGTCAAAGAATAAAAAAAACCTTCTTGTGGCAGAGGTCTGCCCTACAAGTTTATAATGAAATCATAAGAAACTTTCTATTTCTTAGGTCACTCGGGGCGCTTACTATGCATGTGTGTCACGCGAGAATCTCAGTACCTTTTGACTGGCTCAGAAGACACCAGCGTGATTGTATGGGACCTACACACTTTGGCCGTCAAGACAAAAATTCTGTAAGTTTTATAAAATTCTTACAATTCACGAGGGCGAGTGGCTCATGGTTGTGTGTGTGTCGTATCTTTTTAAGTGTGAGCGAAAGGTTGCTCGCGCCTGACCGCTCTCACCTAGGCTCTTGACAGGCACGCACACTTACGCAATGTGCATTTACACGACCTAACCAGAAGTAAAGCTCGCGCGCCCTCGTGATTTTCAAGAACTATACCATGTAAACTTTAACTGACTTCAATTCGCTAACTGTACGAAACTCATTAGGATGTTCAACATTATCAGTAGTCAATATGCATCCCTATTTTGCACAAGCCGACTAACAGCTACAAATTAGGTCATATAACATTTAGTCAAGAGCAAATATAAATTTTCTATCCCATCATCAGATCCTGACCTGATGACAATGGGAGCACGTGGGAAGTATACCCTTTTAAACAGAGAAAGAATTTTCCAAATCGGTCCAGGCGTCTTCGAGTAATCGGGGAACATGCATTAAAAAAAAGATCCCGACGAATTGAGAACCTCTTCCTTTTTTTTTGGAAGTCGATTAATGAGGTCTTCACTAGAGGAAATTACGATTCTAGCGGCCATGGAAAATTGTAGGATGAATTTCACAATTTATTGGTTTTGTGTGTTAAACTTGAAAAACTTCGTCTGAAACATAATCCGCGTGGCTTGCCCCGACATTCATTTAAAGTAAATAAGTAAATGGTTTCGACGATAGCTAAATAATATTGTTTAGAACATCAGGGTCTATGTGTAAGGTTTCATAATTGAATGTGCAAAACTTTGTACTAATGTGAGTTTTGAATTTCGAACTACATTGGTATTTCTAAGCTTCTAATGAAGATTGATTTAAGTTTATTCTTGCCCAAATATTGTGTGTATTATACGAGATGTGTATTCATAATTTTTTGGCAACAACAATAACATATTAACAATAACATATTATCGCGATTAGACATGTAGAACAAAAGAAAGTCAGATGATGTATTTTTTTAAAATTCTACTTCCATGAGAAAGCCTTATGTTGTATTTAAGTTTAGGTTTTAGATAGATGTTGATGCAATCCCCTTTGTTTTTTTTACTTTCGAAAGTTTAGTTTTTCGAACGGTTCAGGATAATTACGCTAGTGCACTAGCAAATGAACTTTAGAACTATATCTAATCTTTTATTTAAGCTGGTAACACATTTAATATTTGCATTTAGAGAACACATCGCACCAGTCCTGTGTGTGGCGGCAATTGTGAATCGATCTTTGGTCATCAGCGGAGGGGAAGACTCGGCAGTTATTGTGACATCCCTTGTCGATGGAGCTTTGGTAAGACCATTTAAGGTGGAGTCTGGCCAAAAAGAGAATCGTCCTGGGATTGGACGGAGCAGATAAAGTTACGGACTGAAAACTGAAAGGTCGCAGGTTCGAGCCCCACCCGTTGCACTATTGTAGCAACCTACCCACTCCTAGCACAAGATTTTCTCTTTATTGAAGGGGCGAATATTCTTTATAAAAAATAAAAATAAAATACCTTTTTTGTCTAGCGGGTAATACAAAGGCACAATAAATAGCGTTAATTCACTGTTTAGCCACGACGGTTCGTTTTTTGCCATAGACTCTAGCATAGTTAGTTCAATCCACAAGGATGAGCTCTACTATTTTTTGTGAGGGGAAGTTTTAATAACGGATTGTGATTTTGCCATGAACTGTGTGGAACTCTCGATATCGCAGAAGGATTAACCAATCTCATGCAAATTAAGACAATTAGGATGTTGTCTTAGTTATGAATAAATGATTTCCTATACATTATTATTGAATGTATTCCAAAATAAGTAAAATTGACGTCATTTTATCATCGATTAAAATACAAAACGCGAGTCATGTTTATGACGTCAGAGTTCATTTAGGCAAGCTTCACTATTTCATACAGGCTCCCATACTATGCCCGCGTTTTGACATTCGTTACAGAATTGCTGATGAGATTAGTTGGCAACATCCGCATTTACATATTTTTGACCCCAGGTAACAAAGCTCGACCACCACCGAGGACCCGTCACTACGATCAAAGTAATCCAAGATGGCGACATATTAGTCACGTGTTCGCAAGATGGCACCATTTGCACGTGGAACGTCGACAGCTTCACGCTGCTCAGCACGGTATCGACCGGCGTTCCGATTCACGCTATGGAAGTCACTGAGGATAATGTATTCCTGGTCACGCTTCAGGGTGAAAACGAGCTTCATATACGGACGTTTATAACCGGCACGCATTTGCACGTACTGAAGAGGCACAAGGCTAAGGTAAGAACTCTCTTCTTTTTCCACTCCACAACTCTCCGGTTTTTCTACGCCACTAGGACTAACATGCATAGTGGGTGAAAAGTTCGGTTCGGTGATGCACTATTTATTTGTTTTTATTATTCTTACAAAAAAAAACTTAATATTAAATGAAGTGGATAAAGTTGATGCTAGGATTCTTAAAATTTTCGCGGGAAAATTTTGAGCAACCGTTTACCCCTTAGGTAAAAATTCTTTTTTAGCCTCATAATAAATATCTGTACGCCAGCCTGATTCATCCAGTGACTTGAGCTGCGCGTTGATAGATCAGTGAGTCAGTCACTTTCTCCTTATATATATATGTATTTAGATGTACAATTCTAATCACCCTCTCTCGCGTCACGAAAAATAAATACGGTGTGTGTTTAAAATTCACATTAAGATTAAAAAGAGAATATATGTTTTTATGTGATTCTATAGTCTATGCCTTATCTGTATGCTCTATGTTATCAACATCTTGAAATCCCAGAAACACAGCAAACAACGTATTTAAACGTTATACAGTCGTTAATTTCGCTAACAAGGCAAATGAGGGTATAATGAGTGAAACGGAGGGGAATACCCTAAATTGTTCCCACAGCCATTGGACGCGGTAATTGGGGAATGCCGAATTGTTTCGGCTCCTCACGTTTTTGGCGCGGTCGTCAATAAATTACCGGTAATACATTGAAAGTGCTTTAAGCCCTGCGCGTTGCGTGCGAATTGTGAAATATATATAGGTACATTTTTAGATGTTTTATTGAGGTAAGGACATAAGCTCTATATCGATTCATTACACCTGGGGATGTAGATACATCCCCATGTCTCTAACTTCTCAATTTCAGATGTTCGATTGTGTTAAAGCCTTTATTCATGCGTCAAGCATTGCTATAATCTCGAGTGTATTTGTGGAGAGTCTGATTGGTAGTGTTTATGTAATTCTTAATGCAACACTGCATATTAGTCAATAGCAACAGAGTCGGCTAATCAGAGGTAATTGGTATCGTCACACTAGAACTGTAGCAATAATTTGTAGGCAATCGTGCGCCAAATTACTACGGCGAATTTCCTGACAGAAAAGCTTACTAGATGTTTTCGTCCAATTCGGGAATCTAGGCTAGAACCTCATGATTCACAGCCACCCAAGCTATCCAATTAACCAATGGCGGTTATATCAAGAACTAAGTGACAAAGCCATTCAGTTAATAGAATAGGCCTGCTGAGGTAACAGAATCCTTAAAAAATACTTCACCGAATTAAATAATTGGTTACATAAAGAACATTCCCGTAGCTTATTACAATACAACCCTTTTCATGATCTTCAGAACTTTATCGCTATTGTTTCAGGAATTTTGTTTTGATTAAGTACCTATAACTGTTGTGAAATTAAAGCACTTGTTTGGTAATAAACTTTGGAACACAAGTGTAAATTCATTTCAGCAACAATAATATATCTACCTTTAACACTTATATTATACTAGCACAATTTAATTCTAAAATTTAAATTCAACGGAATTTACTATTCAAGTCATGAACATCATTATTACGTCGCTTAACAAGCGACTTCAGTAAAAAAGTACAAATTATAATGCTTTCAAACTTCATAGACGTTTGAAAGACCTTCATAAAAGGTGAAAGGCTGAACTTGAACAGCCTGTTTATTTATTAGATTGTCTTTTCCATCGTAACTCCCGAAAGACAAGAACTCTCCTAGTTTTTATAAAATTATAAACTAGTTTCGATTTTATGCCTATTCTTTATGACTAACAAACGCGTTATTCATGTTACTTAACTTGTATCCTTATTGGTTTTCTAATTTTAATACGGAGCTTTCTTTTTTACGAGCGAAAAATCAATAATTTAAGCGTTTCAGTTTCAAATTACTTGAATAATTCCTGAATTAATCCTGCAGTGGAATGCCTTATTCTTCTTTTAATTAACTCCTTTCGCCAGCCTCGTCACGACCATTAAGAAGGGATTTCACTTAATTGAATATCTCTTAATTACTTAAAATAACATAATGCAATTACGGAACCTTCCTCTTAATTCTCTTCGTTACCTATATTGTGAGAGTTTTACCTGGAATCAACTTGAGGTTGTTATCTAGAAATTAGCTTAACGGCAGATAAAAGAACATTGTTACAACTTTTCTACGAAAACAGTAAGTTAATATGTTTTTGTTAGCAGGTGAAGAAAAAGAAATGTTAAAAATAAGTTACTTCTTATCGATTATTCATTTAAATTGCTAAGAAAAGTTCGATATGTCAAACTTATATGTTGCCCCCTTGGGTTGAATTTTCAAAAATTTGAGTTGTGCGTTGATAGATTAGTCGATCACCTTTTCCTTTTACATATTTAAAGATTATAGTTATTATAGTTAGATTATAAAATTATACATAACAGACAACAACCAATGGAAAGCTTATCGGTTTGAGGATGGGAATTCAATAGAACTACCATCATATCGGTGGCAATTAAATAAGAAAGATAACTATAGATAAGAAGAGACAGCAATAAAGTCGCTTGAATTCAGAATTTGACTGGGGATTCACAGTCAAAGTGTTTTACAAAACATTTCGCTGCACCCTTCGAGCGTTTTGCACCATATCGAAGTCGTTAATCAACGATCACATAATACTATGTGTTGATCGGTCGTTGATCTTCTTTATGAAGAAAATGGACCTAAGATCAACATTCCCTTGAATTGTTTCTATTAGATAAATATGTAACAGATATTATTATTCGCATAAATGATGTGTTTCACCGAACTCCTTTACAGATTGTTTGTTTGTTTTGGTATTGTTTGCTTATAGAAATACATTAAACCATCTGTAAGATGTTTAGATCTCCTTCCTAGAAACACGTAATATTATTACGTGTTTTTGAGTTAAGTTTATACCATTCTGTTCATTCCCAAAGGTAACAGTGGAAGGCCGAACCCTTATTTGAATATGAGGACAAAATACGCTCATAATTCCATATTTATAATAGTATATTTATTGATCATAAATATTTTATGATATTGTGATGTTGATATCTATGAACCATGTAGTATTGCGAGGTAGAGATCTAAGGAAAATGCAATTAAGTATCAGATTTTGGTGATTTATTTAATTCACACCAATTAAATGTTCCTACTTAAGTTTTGGGGTTGATTAGAATAAAAGTGAAGAGTGAAGGTATTATTAGAGATACTGTAGGTACAATAGATGTTTACAAAAGGAAACTTTCCTTTTGTAATATAATAATACTTTGCATTAGAAACCCTTGGATAATTTGGAATCTCGGTAAATAATTACACGTAATTTTCGTTATTGTTCAAATTTATCAAAGGATCATTATGTAATAGCTCACCTTTAAGTCTAAGATATGAAAAGAGAACTCTTTAACTTTAAAGCAGCCATGAAATCACTTAATAATAAATACTTGTCACATAGTGAAGATTTAAAAGATACTCAAGTTATACATATAGGTGATCGAAATATCAATACCTAGGTCCTAGGTAAGAAAAGTCCAAACTCACTCACTAGCGACTGACTGTTTCAGCAACGACCCAATTCTTGGACCTAAAACCTAGACACCTTCTGTAATATCATGTATTAGTTAGCAATACAAACTTAGAGCCAGAAATATTTAAAAAATAGGGTTATTTGCAGGAAAATTTTACAACCTTGATCTTAATTTGATTCACATCTGAGCTCTGTTTAATATTCCCTAAAGTCTTTGATCAACTTAGGCTAAGCGGAATAACTTAGGAAGCTCACTCACGTGCCAATGCTGTTTTGGGAAGTTTGAAAAGTGTTTGAAAAGGCTGCCTGCCTGAACGAGTTAAGAATACGAAATTACTTACGACACAACTATCTGGCAGTTTCTGACACTAATGTCTGATACTAGAACATTGTTGGCTAAATGTTCTAAGATATGCTCCCTTCACACTAAAGCTCCATTGAGCGAGGTTTGATGCACAGACACTTGATTGTTATATATAGGGTTATTGCCCGTCTTCACCAAAATTTCCTAAGTTTTACCTACCTATCTAAGCGACGTTATGTGACGCTTTCTCTCCATTTTGTTTTCACGAATCTTTAGGGAATATCTAAAGGTGAAAGTAACATTGGATAAGGGATTGTATTTCCTATTAAAGGGATGATTTAGGTATGGTTGGTAAAAACGGGTGTGTGAATCTTATTATTTTTGTAGTTAATGACGAAAAGGTGAAAAATCATTTGGCTATACACTTAATTTTTTTTTATGTATACGAATTATATTTAGTGTAACATATTTTGTACAAAGAAAACATCTTAAATGAGTAGATATAAAAATTAAAAGTTAAAAAAAAATATCATCTAAATTCTTAACCAGTGGAACGAGAATAAATAAACAATAGATAAATAAAAGAAGGAATAGATCTAATAGCATCCAATCTCTTTTTCTGTCTCAAAAAAGCAACCTGCTCATGAAAAAAGCTGTACTTTTTAATTTTGTGAATCTTGAGAAGAAACACGTACAAGCAAAACAAATCTCTCGCCATTTATCACCGGAAACATCGTCGAAAGCAGAAGGATTTTCTCTAAGCATAACAATAAATAACGAAACTAAAATGGGCCCTAAATAAATCATTATTTCATCAATGGTCTCAAAGGGAATAGTTGTCAGTAGATCATCCCTAAATGTTATAAGAGAAATAACATGGCACTCACGTCGAATTGGATGTAATTTATTTCACACACACAAATGTAAGTTAGAGCTAAACCAATTTACTGATCCTCAATTACTAGGCTAAGGAAAGACAAAAGAGGGTGAAAAAATCTAATTCCCAACTCTACAGTTCCTATCTCTACAGATAGCCGTCAAGCTAGCCTGTTAAAATTATTAGAAGAAAATTTTGAGTGCACATTGCGTAAGTGTGCGTGCCTGTCAGGAGCCTAGATGGGAGCGGTCAGGCGCGTATAAGCTCTCGCTCGCACTTATACATATACGATACACACGCACAACCATAAGCCACGCACCCTCGTGAATTGCATAAACTATACGAGGATTGAGCTTTTCATTTGAGTGTGTAGACTGATAACTGATTTGAACTGTTTATACTACATTAGGCGATTACTCATACAAATACAGTGCATAAGTGCTTACGTGATGGGGTTGGCGTGCTAGCTGGTAAAAAAACCCAAAAAAAATAGGTAAAAAAAAGTGCTTACGCCTTGCGGACTGTCTTATCATATTTTTTCGGCTCCATATACAAAATATAAATTTCCATCGTCAATTACATTCGTGATTAGCATATCAGATTTGTTAATATAACTATTAGTTTTTATAAACGAATTTTTCTCTTTCAACCTGACAATTTTCTAAACTTATGATTCTAATATTGTTATTTTGACGATTCAAGTAACTACTTGTTAGGTTTTCTGAAATGTGAAACAATGAAGCTTCTATCCAATAACAGGTGAAGTGCTTCTGCGTGGGCCACGACTCATCCAGGGTATCAGTGGGCTGTGCTGATCAACGCATCTACATATACAGCTTGCACACTGCCCAGTTACTACGCACGCTAGCTGCAGCACACGATCTCGCGGCTCTGGCGATTGCTGACAAGGACCACTTTCTTTTGGCTGCTGGTAAGTACAAATCGAATTCTACCATCGTAATGCAAGGTATCGAATAGGTCTGCACTGCTACGTGTTTGAAATCCCAAGGTGGTGCACTAAGCGCTTTGCTTCCTCGTTCCTGATACGCACCGCTATTTGGAATGTCCTTACGGCTTCCACTTTTTCCAAGTAACTACAAAAAAATGGCGACCCCGCACCGGGAATTGCAGTGTTGAACTTTTACCTAGGTGAATGGACGATATCAAGCGAATAACTGGGAGTCGCTAAGTCCACAAATACAACATTTTTTTCAGTGGCTGGAGATCCTTACATCCCTATGTCCAGATGTCTATCGAATATCTAACAAAAAAAATGTATTTTTTTTTTCACGTTGGAACTTTTGAAAATTACCTACTATAATAATACCATGGAAAAGAGTCTACCACCGCGATCGGGAAAGTTGATTGTACCAAGAAGTTGACATAAAATCTCTAATATGGGAGTTATGTAGAGGAAGGAGGGCGACAGTAACATGAAATAGTTCGGTGAAGAGCAATGCCACATGTTACTGACGTTGCTTCTTTGCGAATATGTGGTATACCTTAATACACGACGCGCGCAGTGAAATGATTGTATAGTTAGTTAGATTTAGTTTCGATTTTTCGTGAGGGGGTGAAACACAAAGTGCTGGCGTCGGGATATTTAATCCAAACATTAGATTGCAAATTGATTTCAATTTTCATGAAATTGTGAATTTACTCGCGTCACTATCTGAAAACGCTGTTTCTTTTCGTAGGTGGCAACAGAGTGACAATATATTCATTTCACACTGAAGATAACCTAACCAACTTCAGACCTACGAAACAGTTGAAGCGACGACAGACAAAATCCACCACGAACGTAACTTTGTTACAAGTAAGTCGAAAATCTTTAAACAGCTTATTTTATCTTCCTCAAAGGTCTCAACATTTTTATTGAAACACAATATCTTTTACCCTAACACTTATTTATTAATTGTTTTTATATTACCGATCATTGTTAGCTATCTTTTAATAAAGCGAAACTTGATATTTTTCCTCAACATTTCCCTGCGATATTTGTTTTTATGCGGCGTTGAAATGGTATCTTTCACGTGGAAATTAAAAACAAATATCGCGAAATTTACTACGAGTTTTACCGTCTTCTTTCCTTAGTTAGTTAGTTACCTGTAACAAACTGCATATCAAATTTTTCTTTAATCTTTGAATTACTCTTAATCTCAAATAGGTGCAACGGCCATGATTAAATTTGAAAACCAAGGTGTACGGGTCAAACTCCAACCGTTGTATTTTTTTCGTACCCACCTTATTTTTTATTTAATTTTATTGTACAATCACAGTACAAAAGCGGACTTAATGCTAAAGCTTAATCTTAAGTCTGCAACAGCACGTGTAGGTATGCAAGAAGAGAATAGTACTTTATATGTTTATCATATTATACATTCCATAAATATATAATAATTACATATAAACATTACATTAAATACACATAAAAAATACTTCATATTATAAGCTGATTAGATGTTATAGAGACTGTAAAATTATACACAAATGAAATACACAATGCTTAACACTTAGATGCAGAGACTAATATACGCCATATTAATCATGTTATCATAGCTAATATTATTTTTATAAGAAATAATAATTGGGGAATTTGTTTATAGGCGGAACAAAGCGAACTGATACCAATAAGCTGTCTAGAAGTATCACGGGATGGTCAGCTGGCAGCCAGCGGTTGTGCGCGCGGTTTGGTGAGGGTCTGGCAACTGTCCACGCATCGACTCCAAACCACGCTGAACGGACATTTGGGCCACATCACCTGTGTCACATTCAGCCCCAACAACTTGCTGGTGCTGAGCGGCTCTGAGGATAGAACTGTGGTCGTCTGGCAACTAGCTGATAACTCCTCCTCATTGACCTATAAGGTTCGGATTTTCTTGAACTAATAAGAATAGAATAGAATAATTGTTTATTCAAATAAACTTTTACAAAGTGCTTTCGAATCGTCAAATGAATCTACCACTGGTTCGGAATGCCGTTCCAGCCGAGAAGAACCAGCAAGAGACTCGGCGGTTGCTTTTTTAAAAATAAAATAATATGTAATAACAATATTATGTTGTGTACAATTTACGCGTTAATTATGCTCATGCATCGCTGGAGCGAGTTATGTCCACGCTTTTGATTCAATGAATCTTCTGACCGAATCTAAAATCTAAACTTTCGAAACTCGGCGGAAAACTACCTATATTTACGAGATGCGATATTTTATAAGCTGCTATAAAATCCAACCTAATTTGATACGTTATTGCTCTTTAAGGTCAGTATTTTACTCAACCTCATTTTGCCAAGATTTCGTATTTGGTCGTTGTTTCATTAGGAGTGCAATGCAAGTAATAAGAGATTTTTCGAGATTTAAAATAACGCGCATTTCCGAGCTATCTCTAGTTATCTTTGTGACAAGTTTCGTCAATACACGTATAAAGTCTACTACTAAGTTTATTTCTACCTCCTTAAAGACTTTTGTAAACCTATGTCTACCTATTTTTAGCGCTCTAGTGGATCCTCAAGGATGAAAAAAGATAGTCCTTAAATAAATTGGATACTAGAGCACGCTTTCGAATTCTTTTTTTTATTATTTAGAGAAAAGATTATTAATAACAATTTCATTCTTCTATCAGCAGGGAGGAATATTCTTTTTATATGTGTAGCGAACGGGTGGGTCACCTGATGTTAAGTGTCACCCGTGAACATTTGAAGTACTAGTTGCCAGCTTTTCAGGAACTTGTTGGTCCACCCCTTGAATAACCCCGTGTTGTAGTTTTTAGACTTTTTTTATCATCTAGGGTCACCAATCTGCTCTCCAAACCCTGCTGATGATGTCGGACGGTCGCCGCGCCATGTCGGGTGACCGTACACGTAACGTACACGTGTGGCTCGTTGACTCCGGCATTGTCCTTCACTCTGCTACCTGCCCTACTAACAGCATCGATGTTACGCTTAATATGAAGTTTGCGGTGAGTTTACCATAGTATTACGACTTGTTGTATCACCAATCACCTGCTAATCCGCACATGGCTAGCTTGGAGGACTATGGCTTCTCATTAGAGTGGGCCGGGCTGGGGTGAGGATGATGTATATCATAATAGTCCCAGACATACATGGTGATTCTTTGGCTGTTTTCCGGAAATCGGACAATGTAGCGTTATGCAAGCTATAGGTAGTCCTTATTTTCGTACCTTATGTTTTTGTTTAACATTTGATCTAAGTATTGTTTTATTTAATTTAGTTTTTAGTGTTTTATTATAAATGTTTAAGCTGTTGGTAAACCAAAATAAATCAACCATAAAACATACACGTCAAGGACTTGCTAGCTCTTGGCCGTCAGGTGTGCCTACGGATGCGCGAGAATTTTTTGTGCCAAATTTTGAAATCTCCAATCATTTGAATTATAGCTTGTTATACTTAGATACGTTTGTGAATATAATATATTATGAAATATTTTAGAGATGTAAGTTCTGCCCATTCAAATTTTTTTAAAGGTAGGTTATATTTAGTTATCGCGTCGTGACATATTGCTGGTATTAATCCACATGAGTAAGTCTCAAGCTAAATTCTAAGCCAACTTGAGTCACTGGTCCGCATTCGTACGTGTCAAATAGAACGCTCGAATTCATCAATTAACTCCCAGTCACAGCTGGTTGCAGCTCACTTTAATGCCCTCAAATCAGATTCTAGCTTTGGAATAGGTAAACCCACTTCTAGATTCATCGATCAACGCGCTAAAATCTCTAAAATGGCGTCGAGACTTTATATAAATTATTTCCAGTGTATAAGATATAGTATAAGATTTAATTCGATTGATCGTATTTGTAATACGTAGGTATACTATGACATTAGCGTCAAAGTAAAATGAACCATAACTACATTGAATTAGAGCTCAATTTCGATGCATGCATTCTTATACTTTTACGTATACGTATACGCACCAAACTAAAATCGTTTGTACTGAATTTGTGATTTTAAATCAATTTTTCTAAGGTTCATTTTACTTTGACGCTAATGTCGTATAGGAATACGATCAATCGTTAAATCTTACACTAACCCGATAACTTATTCCTAGATCTTGTGTCATCGATCACATGCTGTCGCGGTAATTCTTCGACGTCAGAATAATAGATGGGTTATATTTGTATTGGTAAAAATATCCGCGTTGATACATCGATTAGCGCCATAAAAATGAGTAACGATATAAGACGATGTAAGTGAAAGTCATGGTGAATATTTCGATTACGCCTACGTAAGTTGTGGTATCCCAATTGGCATTTTAGGTTTTGTGCACTACATCATTTGTTTTATCTATTTTAGTTAAAAAAAACGTATAAAGTTGTATCGTTATTAAAACGACGGCCTACCATAGTATTGACCGTCACAACAATTAACGCGTCACGTAAGCGTTTTGGGTATACAACAACTTACGTAGACCTCCTACATACGGAGGTATCGATTTATAACTTTCGATTTCAGGGTTCTCTATTATTTAATAGTGTTTGTACACTATAAAATAATGACATCTATCATAAAAAAGTTACTTTTTTTCTCTTCAAATATTATTCTAATCAATCTGTTTATCTACCGCAATCTCATAATAGAATAATTAAAAAGTGTTCTGTTATTTAGACACCGAAGTAAATTTTGTCCTCAAAGGATTCCCATTCTAGTTTTTCTTATCTCCTTGAACTTTTTAAGATTTATAGCTGCGCATTTTAATAAATAATAATTAATAGGTACTCTTACTTTCTCACCTTATGATATTTTAAGGTCATTATGTACTAAAGCATGTATAGCAATTCAAACCCTATTCGTATTGTTAACTATCCATTTTAAAAATAATTGGGTGTTCATTTTTTTTAAGTATGAATATACTTTTGGCAAACTTTTAAACATTTTCTTGTCAAAGTAAGCTTAAGTAGGTAATTCTCAAAGTTATTCTTATAATACTTTTGTGCTCGCTATTACGGAGAATTTGTTAAACTTTTCCATTAGTGTAAATTCATGGGACATTACTCTTTATAATTTATGTATTTGGCTCTTCTAAATTATTTTCCTTAGAATAAATTGTATTCCTATTACGTGGAAATATTTTTTCGAATTCTAGAGACAAAAAGTTACGATACCCTTCGGATTATACCGAGACATAAAAGTCTTCCAATAAGGAAACTTATTACATCTACGTTATTACTTTCTATAGAAAAAGCTCTTCTCTCATTTTAAAACGATTGAACTTACTGAATATATGTTACGTGGGTCGTTCTACTTTTCTACCGACAATAGTCTGTCTTTCTTCTTATTATGGCATCTCGTTGGAGTATTAATATAAACGGTTTTTTATTCGGTTCGAATAAACGTCCATATTTTTCTTATCTATTAATATTAAGTCATTTTTCATGTTCTCTAACCAGCATATTTTATACGTTCGTTTTCCGTATAATGCCGTGACAGAGTGGTAAACTGAAATGTTGTCTCCACAGAAAAAGGCCACTTTGTCACATTATTTTTTCAAAAACCAACATTAAAAAAGAATCAATATTAGCTAGGAAGGAAACTTTAATTAGTACTAATGAAAACACAGATGCAGTTTTTTTTAAATCCCACACATAAAACACAATTATAGATAGTTCAAAAACCAAAAAAACAGAAAAACGTCGTTTCATTGTCGGTAGAAAAGTAGAACGACCCATGTACGAATATAAGTAAATCCTATAGGTCATTTATGTTTAGAAATTATATTTTGTGATTAAAAAGAACCTTTTTCGGAGAAGAGATTTCGTTATATATCGTTTAAAAAGATTGCATCACTAATTCCAAGTTCGAGAACTATAATAATACTAGCTGTTACGCGCGAATTCGTCTGCGTCAATTTCTGTTATTATGATTGCGATTAAGTTTTTAAAAGAATATATTTTAAATATGGATAATTTTCCCCGTTTTTGCAACATTTTTCACTGATGCTTCGCTCCTATTAGTCGCAGCGTGATGTTATATAGCCTAAAGCCTTCCTCGATAAATGGACAATCCAACACAATAAGAATTTTTCAATTCGAACCAGTAGTTCCTGAGATTAGCGCGTTCAAACAAACAAACTCTTCATATATAACATAAAATTACACATTCAGATTTTATTAGACTTTAACCCCGACTTTGTGGACATTATTTCCATCTAAGTTACTACTAAGTTTGGCATCGCTCTGTATAAAAATAAACGTTTTGTTTGTATCTGAATCTGTGGAGCGATCAAGTACAGAGCAATGATTAAGAAAAGTATTTAAGGGTCATTAAGGAAAAGTTTATTTAAATTTCAAACAAACGCATTTAACGCTCTTCTAAGCTAACTTTTTTCGCTTTAAGTAATTAATGTTCGTTTTCAGGTATTGTCAGATGGGGACAACTCAGTTAGAATCTGGGCGTTAGCTGAAGGAGACAGCGGGGAAGAAAAGCGTGCAGTTTCGCACGCGGAAAGAATCACTTGTTTCGCTTTGACTGCCGATTCGCAACACATTGTCACAGGCTCTATGGACATGTCGCTGAAAGTTTGGCAATTGGACGGTGGAAAATTATCACAGGTAAATTTCACTTTTTTTTATCATTTTTTTTTTTTGGGTTTTTTACCAGCTGGCACGCCAACCCCATCGAAACGTATAATAGATACTTAATCTAATTAACAAAAAACTTATCCTACTTAATACTAACTTAACTATGAAGATGTCTGACAGTCACTGACGGCAAGCAGCGACCATATCGCACACCCTTCCGGCTAATTTTGATGTGGGATAAAATTTTACTTTCTTTTCGTAACCTTTGGAATGTTGTTTAATTTTACTGCAACTTCACGGGTAGAGTTAAGTTTTTCGAAAATCCCGTGAAACTCCTTTTGTGTTAATAAATAGCATAAGTCACTCTCCAGGTTCTCAGTTGAGGACCTACACTCCAGGATCAGGGCTTATGCCAAAAATAACTTCTATCCGTTGCTCCGTTGCTGCGTGATTGAAGGACAAACATACTTTCGCATTTATAACAGAAAGGATGAGATTACTTTTAGCAATAGTGAAAGGATAACATCGTGAGAAAACCCCACGTGGTTTTAATATAATCGCACAAGAATATACTTTCTGCTCCAGTCGCGAATAATCCAAATGAAGCGATTCACTGTTTCGAATCTTTGGACTGATCCAGATACAAATGATTCAATCTAAAGGAAGATACGTTTTTGCCACCTCTAATGCAAAGCAAACTGCCAACCTTCGCTAGTCGGATCGGCACTCCAAGAAGAGACTGTCCTGTGACCTTTGTGACCTTTGTGTACCTTTTTTACCTTATGAAACCTTTTTTACACAGGTTCTAGTGGGCCATTCGGACATTGTGACCTGCGTGGCGGTGTCCATAACAAACAAAACGCAAGTTGTATCCGGATCGTGGGACTACAATCTGATCGTGTGGGACATTAACACTGGATCAGATGTTCACCTACTGTCAGGACATCTTGGCAAAGTTACCTGTGTTAAGGTTACTGGCGATGGATCTATCGCTGTTTCGGGTACGTACTAACAATGGTATTGCATGAATAGAAAAATCCCCATTTTTTATTTTTATGCATCAGATCTGGGAAGACAGGGAGTTCAGCGCTCAAAAAATTCTACATTCGACTTTAATACTTTATTCAGTTTATCTCGGAATTAGAAAAGAAAATAAGTTTATTTTTCAAAATTATTTGTCTTATTCTCTAGGAGCAGCTGAAAGCTTTTTAGGGATAAGAGAAAAATCAGGGTGGCATATATTCAATAGGCTAAATTAGTAGGTAACTATTATATGAGGTATGCTTGTACCTAGATAGGTATTTATTTTTTCCTCGAGTCTTTTCATCTGGTTCGAAATACCGTAGAATATTTTGAGGCGTGTCTGGTTAAACGCTGCAAGTTTGTTCGGTGTTCCCCTATTGTTATGAACTTTTGATGGCATTTTGGTTGACTTGTGTTGATTGATTATATTTTAAAATGACTTTCCATTAGGTGCTGAGGATAAGACGCTTATAATTTGGGAGACGAAGCGAGGCTTGGCGCTCACGTCGTTCGCCCTGCACGTGCCTTTGCTGGGATTCCAAATCACCAGCGACTGTTCGCGCGTTGTCGTGCATCTCTTGGACAGAGGTACGTGTTTGTTAACAGCAACATAATTCTTAAAAACTCGAACTCATTTCCTAAAGAATTAAGTAATAATTAATTATCTGCAACAAAAAATATTAAAAAAAAATAATCGACTTTTACTTCCTTCTAATATTATAAAAATGGAAAGGATTAACATATAGGCTACATTTCATCCCGCAAAATTAAAGAGTTCCCGTAAGAATCAAAGAAACCTTAATCCACGCAGACGAAGCCGTAAATTACGAAACACATTTTTCTATCACCAAAAATCGATAATTTTGAGTAAATAATTATAATTATAAAAATAAAAATTCTTTTTAAAAAACCGACTTCAAACGCCACTACAAACAAAACATGGAAAAAGGCCTCCATAATATTGTGATAACTTGCAAACACGGCTTAGATATTGTTGTATTTAATAAAGTATCTATTCACACTCTTGCTCAATATATCGACCTTTATTACAATACAAATAAGAAAGTCTACGTCAACGTTTGCTCGGCTACTATTATCATTTCTCTATTATCGCAGAAATATACACTGTACCAATATGAAAAGGCTCACTCTGGAGATTTGCAAACGCCAAGCGATAAAGAATATTCCTTGAAAAGGCAAAATATCGCCGCAAGCTTTCAACTTCATTGCATAATCCCTCAGCTTTCTCGAAAACGTTATAATGGAATTGCTATTTTACGAATCAATTCTCACACAAAATATATATTCAATGTTTTCATTCCATACTAGAAGCCCGCGCCGACTTCGTCCGGGTTGAAAATTAAATATTTGTTCTTGTGAGCTTCTTATAGGAGACGATTGTCAATAAGATCATCACAGGAACCACACGAATATCCCGCACCGATACCCGCCACCATGCCCCGCCACGCCAGCCGGCACCATTTTATTATTTTGTCGCGCGGAAAAATTAATTTTCCGATAACTCCTGAGATATTTATTTAAATTGTATAGTGTAAAGGGCAAATATGTTCTAAATTAAATACTTACGATAATAAACATATTTATTTAGATATAGATTGACATCACATCGGTTAAAGAAGCTTCGAAAATAATTCATTATTTTTAATCAAAATTTGAAAGATAGAAATGGTTACTGTAAGTTATCCTTAGAATATAGACATATGCTATCGCGGACTTTTTTTTAGAACTCTTTAAGAGGAACAATTCACCCATACATCATTTTCATCCAATAACAGTATATGACCCAGCGTACGCCTTGAAAACGTTTAACAGTCAAAAAAAATTCCGACTTCTTTAACAAATTTGCACATAATATCTAGCCATAATACATTTATTAACATAATTATAGCCTATAACCATCTGGAATAATGTACCTTTGAAATAGTAAAAGAATTATTGTAATAGGTGCGGTGGTTCCAAAGTTTGCTCCGGACATACATACAAACTCACAAAATTCGCGCTCTCTCTTTATTATAATAGTATAGATTGAGAACAAGCTGAATAAAGCTTATTTTTTATGATTTACGTTTTTCTCTCAAATTAATTAGCCATCGTCCGGAAATGTTTCGCAAGTCGAAAGATTGGAAGTTTCAGAAAAGGGTTTGATTTCATGCGACCATCTTCCTGCACTTTCTTTTTGTAATTTCCCAATTAATCATTACAAATTAACAAACCATTATTTATACCTACCTATCTACCATTTTAACAAACAGACTATGTTTTTATAAAAATCGTCTTTGTAAATAAAAATTTGAACGTAAAAATTCTTTTTACAAAACCTACTTCAAACGCCGCTACAAAGTAAATCAATGCCTATAAAATTTGGAAGAGTTCTCCAGGATCCCATCATGAGATCCTGACCTGGTGACTATGGGACCAGCTGGGAAGTATATATGTATACCCTTTGAAACAAAAAAGAATTTTCCAAATAGGTCCAGGCGTATTCCAGTATCGGGGAACATACATAAAAAAACAAGATTCCGACGAACTGAGAACCTCCTCCTTTTTTTGAAGTCGGTTAATAAAAACAAGAAGAAGACTTCATAACGACCAAATAAAATGAAACGTTGAAACTAGAGAATGATTTTAAAATCCAAAATACACAAACAACAATCGTTCCCGAATAGAGAGCAGAACAAAACATTTCTATTATTCACGATGGAGTGAATTTATTATTATATTATGATCCATTAATAACAGCTACAGTAAATCTGTATCAACAGGTTGCTTGCCGATCATATGCCTTCACAACACCCCCGCCACCTATGTCAAAATACCTACTTACGCCGCGCCTACCAAGGACGTTGATGGTAAGCAGATTATATTTATTGACATTTATTGACAGTTCCATTATAAAACAGGAAATCAAAGAACAAAAAGTCAAACAAGAGAAAAATAAGCCCAATAAATTAGAGGATTTGCACAGATGTTTTTTTTATTTATTTTTTTATTCGATGACAAGATAGTACTTGACTGCGATCTCAACTATGGTGAGTCTGTGACGGTAGGGTGGTAACTAACTACGGCCAAAGGCCAGAGCAGGCGGTTTCGTAATTTTTGGTAAATATGTGTTTAAAAGTTATTTGAAAATATTTTTTATCAATTATAATTTGTGCAGAATTACGGCCGCTAGCACCGAAGCGTCCAATGAGAAGGTTGCTCAAGAAGGAGGTCTCGTTAGACACATACACGTGGCAGAAGAAATATGGACATCTCACTTCTGCGGCCATGATGGCGCAAGTAGATGAACGGCTGAAGAGGCGGTAAGAAGTTTTTAATCCTTACTAATATTATAAATGCGAAAGTGTGTTTGTTTGTTTGTTTGTTTGTCCTTCAACCACGCCGCAACAAAAAAACGGATAGACGTGATTTTTTGCGTGGGTATAAAGATGGGTATAGTTGAGGACCGGGAGAGTGGCATAAGCTACTTTTTATTCCGTAAAATGAAAGAGTTCCCGCGGGATTTTAAAAACTAAATCCACGCGAGCGAAGCCGCGGGCATCAATAGATCTCTGCATTAGGCTGAAATCTATAGACCGCACTATCACTCTTCTCAGACTCAAAATAGTGTCAAAACGAGACAGATTTATGTCAGGGCACATTTGTGTTTTGTTTTAATTCTATCTTAAGGGCACGATCTTCGGCCGCAGTAACTTGGAAGCAATTGAAGTGAGGTCACGAGCCACTTTGTTATAAAAAAAGTAAAACAGTCATGATAAAAAAAAAAAAAAACTTTTTAGAGAAAAATTAACGGTAAAATATTCTTCTAAAAGCTTTTGCCTATTTTTTGACATTTTTTTTTAGTTTTACTATACTATAAATACAACCTGAAAAACAATTAAAAACTACACTGTTTTCGGAATATTATTTGACCGAGTGAAGTTCAAAATATGGACGATATGTACACGTTCTAAATAAATAATTTAGAACGTGTACATATATTTTTAACCTAACAAAACAAAGAATATTTGATTGTTTACTATTGAATCAAAAACAGGCTGTTTTCGGAGATCCTGCCGTTAAGTCCGAGGAAAGATAGAGCACGCTCTAGAAAATTGTGAATTACTTATTTGGTTAAAAATTTTAGGTTTTCCGTATCAGCGTCCATGGAAGAGATATCTAAAATTCAAGAAGCGAAAAATAAGGACTTGGGCTCACAGGTAAGTTAACTCACTGCGAAAGTTTATTTCCATAATAATTCTCATGCCTCAAAAGGACAACTGTATCTTTTAACCTACCAGTTGGTATTACAGAAGATAGTATAGTTCTTGCAATTCACGAGGGCGCGTGAGCTTTACTCGTGGTTACGTCGTGTACACGCACATTGCGTAAGTGTGCGTGCCTGTCAGGAATCTAAGTGGGAGCGGTCAGGAGCGAGCAAGCTCTTGCTCACACTTATACAGATACGATACATACACAACCATGACCTACAAGCTACGAATAAATAATAAGTAAGGAAGTCTTAACTGCGTTAAAAAAATTACCCCAACAAAAATTGCGCCGAAATGGGTGGAGATTAAAATTAAGCCGTTAGAGGCGGGGATTAAAAACAAAAAAAGCACGTCAACAGTTGGTCATTTTTCTTGTACGTCAAATTTTCATAACATCGTCCAATGACTCAGCTGTCATAGCAAACATAGCAGCACGCGCGCGAACCAATCATTGCTTTCGTTCTGAATTTGAACCGATCACCAAGCATGTCTACCTGTAACCTCGGAAGTGATTCATATGATTCGTATTTTGAATCAAACGTCGTTTTGGTTTGAAGTAGGGCCATTTTTTGAGTGGATTTTGTTCTGAATTAGACTTCCCTACTTATTATTTATTCGCCCTCGTGAATTGCAAGAACATAATAACAATTGTCGATTTTAGGTAAGTTTGGGCCCGGAACAAGCAGCAATAGCACAGTCTCAACACTTCGACCAGTTGGAAGCTCTGTGGAATAAAATATCGCCACCCCGACGGCGCTCTAATAAGGTAAACTACTAACTTCAATTTCTAGTAATGTAGGTGTCGCAGGTAGGTAACTACATATTATGTATTTTTTTCTCCCTATACATCTTTTTTTATTTCTCTCCCTTTACAGTCTTAAAATTTCATATTTTCAAAGACTTTGAGACTTGCAAAGAACCCATACTTATCAATATTGAAATAAATAAATAATATAATACTTCGCTTTTAGGAATTTGTTATTTTATTTGTCTTCCCTATTCATAGTTCATACATTTCCCTTTAAAGTTTTAATTTGTATATTACCTTCTACCAACATAAAAAGATTTCATTTTTAAGGTATATTTTTCGAGTTGCCATTTCCCAATTTTACACTTTAATTTTCTACACTAACTACTTACATTATTTTATTGCCTTTCAAAATTCACCTTGTACTTGCCTGATTGAAAACTTAATTGGAAAGACTTTAATTAATATAATATTTTCATTTCTACCTGAACAAAAATGAGTACCTAAAGATACTTTAATATTACAACTTTATAGTAAATTTTCTTTAATGATTTGAATTCTTTTGTTCCCTTACTTTCTAAAGAAACTTAAGTTTGAAGTGAACCCAGTCTTTCAATGAACGATTTCTATTCGAATTGGATGGTAAATTTTATTATAACTACTGAAAGTTTTCAGTGTATTCATAGCTGTGTTCACAAGCCAATTAAGGTTGAAAAACTTTTCACTGGATTCTAAAACTCAATTTTATATTATGCTAATATTAAATTATTGTCTTGAAAGTTTGACTTTAGTTGTTGATCTGATTATTATTGATTTCGTTGGAAATGTTAGCACTAAATTTATCATTTGCCAACGAAACTTAGTTCATCCCTTCCATTCTTTACCTCTACTACCAGTCTTAATTCCAAAAAAAAATATAAAAAATAACCCGTGTTACTATAAACTGCTCCAGTTGTAACGTAGGATTTTTTTTTATTTCCCACATTACTACTGCCTGGTAAAAAGTTCTTTCTTTTACCGAAATCTTCGGCGTAGACGTAGTTAAGATGGTCTACCAAGCTTGTACTATTTTTTTTTTTTTTTGGAAAACCAACAGCTTCTAATACTACATAAACTTAAAATTAGACGACTAATAGCTAATAATAGGTTTTCACAGATAGACACTAAATGAACATGAGTACCCGAGTGCACAGTAAAAATTCTAGAACTATCTACAAGTTGAAAGTTTAGGATGCACTTGGCTGAACTAATATCTTTGTTAGATTACGACGTAAACTATTCATATTACCACAAAACAAGTCGACATTAGGTTCGTTATAGACTGAGTTCAGAAGGCGAGAAGCGCGAATAATAAATGAGTTGTATCTATAATTATTTGTTTTGGTTAATATTTTATTTTTAAAATTATTAATCCACGGTTCTTTCACAGTCGCTATCGAAGCAAAGCTCTCTGATCGAGAGAGTAGATTCGTCTGATGAAGATCATACCCCGATCGAAGAGCAAGGTATGGCTAAACTTTAAAACTGATTTAATACCTATCGAATTACCTACTCTTCATCAAATTTTCATTTATCTACTCGTATTCAGCAAATTCTCATTTGCTGAATTATAAAACCGGTTAAAGGTGCACACTGAAAATTGAAAGGTCGCAGGTTCGAACCCTACCCGATGCACTGTTGTCGTACCCACTACTAGTACGAGCTTTATTCTTTAAAAAAAAAATTATTTGATAGGTGGGTACATGAGATTCGTCTTCTGCCTACTACTTACCCGCATGTGCTTTCTGAAGGCGTAAGTTGTGGGGTTGTCTAAGGTAAACTACCGTAAGCTTAGCCCTCTTTATTGTCTGCGGGACGCGGGGCGGGTGATACGTTCGGCTATACACGATGCGACGTAATTGCCGCCTTAAGATCAACTACATCCCATGATATTTTTTTAAATGAATTACATTTATTCTATTACAAATAAATGTTAGTGTGTTACAACTTAACGGAGTATTATATTCTGATGCATTTATCTCATAATGAACAAAATAAAATAAAAAGCTTTCTGCATTTCTAGAACATTCTTAATTGGAAAGATGTCTATGATGTACCTTACGATTGTTCAATAATAATAAAATACCGTGTGCAGCACGCTAGGAAAATATAAAGTGCAGACCAGCCTCCCTCATTGGTTGAGCGCGCTCTCGCCCCGCCTCCCACAGACCATCAGGATGGTCGCGCTTACGGCAGTTTACCTATAATAAAAATGATTCACCTTTGATTGACTGAATTTATGGCGTTCTCGCTGTATCAATGCATTTTAACCGATAGCAATAGAGTACCAGTCAATCTAAGATAATTGCGATCGTCACATAGCAATCGTTTTTAGACAATGGGATTGTCGAAAAGCTCGTGTTCGATATTTAAAGCTAAATAAGTGTATTATTTCTTTTCAGAGCACATGGTGGAGTAATAATAAATTAATTAATCAAAAACGAATTAGCGTAATAACTCCTAGATTTTATTTTCACTTGTTTCAATGAGCTGGTCTCAATTTATTTGCTTATTCATTATGCAGAATTTAATTTAAATAATTAAGCGCAGTAATGGGATATAAATATTTAATTTAATTAATTTGTACAGCCGTTTTAAATGGAATTAAATGCTTGTTATTGTGTCTTATTTATGAATTTAATTTTGTAGGAACAGAAGTCGGTTAAAAATGAATTTCGTTCTCAATATTATTATGTATACCTAATTTTTACATTTTTTGTTGAATCTTGCAAATTTATACTATTTTTTAAGGTAGAAGCAGACTGGAATTTTTCGCAGTCATGAATTTTAACATTTTTCTGAAACAACAATTTCCATGAATAAAAATAAAGCATTTTTTATTGTAAATCCAAAGACTTGTACAATAGGCTAGTTTACAGCTAACACATGCTATCTGAAGACTAGGTATCTTTCAAAGGAAGTCTACTTTTGACCCTATTCCTATTTACAGGTATAATTCTTGCAATTCACGAGGGCGCGTGGCTCATTTTTGTGTGTGTATCCGTATGTGTATAAGTGTGTGCGAAAGCTTGCTCGCGCCTGACCGCTCCCACCTAGGCTCCTACAGGCCCGCACATTTACGCAATGTGCATGTACACGAAGTAACCACAAGTAAAGCTCACGCGCCCTCGCGAATTGAAAGAACTGTATATTAACGGTGTGAAGTTTGTTTCTACCGTAATATCCTAAAATTAGCGTTTAGTAAGGTTATTTAGCGTAGCTTCCTAAGTAATTCTAGACTTCCAGCCTCTATGCAATGTGATCTTGTAGTTATTAGCTTAGTTTCCGGACCAGTTTCATTAACTTGTTTTATATTAATAATTGCCTGTCATTCAAAAGAAAAAATTGAGAATGCCACTAAGGCTGGATCCACACTTGTATCATTTTAGTGCATCATCATGCGACTTGAATCGCGCGATTCTTATAAACTGTTTTTTTTTATTCGACGACAAGATAGACTATACAATCTCACCTGATGGTAAGTGACGGTGCAGTCTGAGCTGATAGCCGGCTAACTTGGAAGGGGGATGGCAGTATAAATTCAACCCATACCCCTAATCTGTTTCTACACGCCATCGGAAAGGACCGCTAAATCGCTTGGTGGCACGTCTTTGACGATAAGGTGGTAACTAGCCACGGCCAAAGCCACTCACCAGACAACTACATACAATGCTAAATATAGTGTGGTGATAGCAATCATCTCTGATTGGCAGACACTCTCTCACTATTGACTATGCAGTGTTGCAGAATGCCATAAATTCAGCCAATCACTACTATCAAGACGGTAGCAATGATCGATGTAGTGCTTCTACAATTGACCAGTGGATTCGTTAGTTATATGGCGATATACGATATGATGCACTAGAATTATATAAGTGTGATTTGGTTACGACTTCAAAAATTGAATTCTTTTAAAAATCAATAGACATCAAGAATTCCATTGTCAGACTTGATTATTTATCTTATCAAAGTGTGAATGGAGGATATAAAATAATAACAACCGAAAGTCCAGGCACGAAAGCAACGCCAAGCTACGGCTTGGGATTTGTAAATAGAAAGAAAAGAAAGAAAGAAACGTTTATTTTATGAATTGTGCCACACATCACACCCAATAGATTGCACTTTAACCCTGTCTCAACTCTCAAGTAACAACAAAGTTGAGCGGTTTGATGCAAACGAGATGCGGTGTGAATTTATTTATGTAAGCACAAAAAACGCGCCACAAAATTTCGCAGTGTGACCTAGCCTTTAGTTTTGAAACTGGTCCTTATTCCTATCAAAAATAAAATAAGTATGTGTCGTGCTAATATTTAGAGTACCTAGATTATTATTAACAAGCTTAATTATAATTATAATAAGTACCTACGATAGATTCCAGAACTTAAAAGTATCAATAATTCTGTCATACAAGAAAACTGAAATAAAAATTGAGCGAACTAAAATGGATCGTTGTCTAAAACGAAAAGTTATTTTAGGTCAGGGCCAAACCAAACGAGTGGACGCGTGCGGAAATTCGCTTCAATGTGAAGTATCTACTAAAGTGTTAGAAAAGCGTTACATTTTTGCCCATGAATTTAGTCGTGTCAATTTTTAGTTTATCTAGTTATATTGTATAACAGATGGAACTAGATCATTACGAAATTTTATTTTTTTGCAACATATTTTGCTCTAGTTCAAAAAGCGTGTACAAAAAGCATTTCTTTCTTTTCTACTTTTTCATAATAATGTGCTTATTATTTTTCGAAAAAATCGAAATATTTTATTAAAGACTAAAATTACGTGGCTAGTAAAAAGTTGTTAATTATGATTGTAATAATTTTATGGCATTTTTAAGATTTCATTCGCTTGCTAATATTTTGTAAATTAAAAAATACTTAATCGAAACGCAGAAAGCGTGTGACGGCATCCAATGCGCGGTGGTATCTACACGGTACAGCGTCAAACTGTGGCTTACTACAAAATTATACATCTCATAAACAATGATATATGTTTTAAATCTATACATCTATAAACAGTAGTGCTCAATCCTTAATATGGAATGCATGACTTACATACAGGACCATTTTAGTGACATTATTCAGTGTCGATGCTTAACACTTTTACGAATCTACGTTACCAAGATGTGGTAAGGCTTCCGCACATCATATATTCATACAATGAAAATGAACTGTAACGTAGAGTGTAAAGCAGACGAGGCGCAACTGAGCAGCTGAGACCACAGCTTCATCGCGTTCCACGGTTTAAAACGATACCGTCACGCGTTCCGTTTGTTTCAATCCTTAAACTGTATAATAAGCTTAAGTAATAAATAAATAATCTCCCCGATCATCGTATCGAACTAGTTTTCCAAACTGTGATCCCTTATAAAGACTTTATTAAGTACATTTAAAGTTACCCCTATGAATAATGTTAATTGTATGCTAACTCTAGTGAACACCTAGTCTATAGTAATTAATATTTACACAATACTAAATAGTGCAATTTATTTCGAAACCTTTAAGTTATGAATTTATTTTTAGTTTTGATTATAATTTTTAAAGTAATTATAGTTTAAATTAATACCTTTTTAATCAATTCTAAGTTATCGGCTGCTTCGAAAATTAAAATGGATTTTCCTCGCACCGATTCGCCGGTAAATAAATAGGATTTTCTACTACTTATAATTTATATTTATGTTAGTCTTAAATCAAAAACATGTTTTGTGTAATACAACCTTTATCAAGCTAAAGCTCTGTGTAAATTTTTATTAGTATAACCATCGACATTAACTGTTATTTTAATATATTTTGTCGATTACAAATCTGACTTAACTTGTTTGTTTCCTATTTTCAATTAAGTACATATTATATCAAACATACGCGGACACTCACACGCACAACTTTAAAAAAAAACTTAAAATGTTTTGAATAAGTTTAAAACTTTTTACGATAAATATTTTTTAAAATACTAACTTAATCCCCCTACAGTTATTGTTCTATTTTCTCAAATGTAATTTTCATGAAAACATAGTTTGCTTAAAAAACTGTTTGTTGGTTAGATTGATTGATTTAATTAAAAGTTTAGTATTTTAATAAAATTAGGCTTCTTTAAAATATTACTTAAATTGGATTTAGATGTTATTAATTAGAAAATGCAATAATAATTCATAGGTAGTTGCACTTATTTGTAGATTATTAATCTAGTGTCTTCAAATAAATGTTTTTATCTGTTCTAAAACTTTATTGTAACTACATATTTGATTCAACCGTAAAACCACGTTCACACCCGTAAAAAATAGCGTTGTGCAAATAAAACTTTAAATATTTTATTTCATATCATAGTGTTAGTAAACAACAAACAACTTTAGTAAAACAAAAACCTACAACTTAACTTAAAGCGGACCCTGATTTGTCAGCACATGAATCCAGAACAGTGGTTCAAGTACTAACAATCGACCTTGTCAGCAATTGCCCTCAGGACGGTATTGTAGCTGGCCAGGATTTGTGCAACAAAAATGTGTAGAGTAATGTAGAGATAGTCTAGTTGCGTCTTGGTACAGACATAGAGAAAAGAATATATTCATTTATCTATGGTAAAAATAACGCAAATTACGCGTCCTGTGAAGATTATTAAGCCGACACGCACATTTTTGTCACATTTAACGATCTCGTTTTGAGTGAGAGTTGAAACAAAATAAAATAATTCAAATGGAAAACGAAAATATTTACGCATGCAACGTTCAACGAATGACGCAAATAATATTTTTATTAGTGTGGACGCGGCTTTAGGATTCTATTGAAGTATCAAGTATCGACAGATAACTTAAAATGATACCCACTCCTGCAATAATATGTGTTGTATTGTGCTGCTCTGAGTGCAAAGTGCAGTACCTATTCTAAACTTTGACATCCAAACTCAACTGAACATGTTCAAATAAGTGCACACACTGTATATGTTTATACATATACAATGCATAAGCAATATAATCTTGCCCCTTTTTACTGCTTCTGAGTTTATACTATTTTTTTACTAACTGTTAATTCACCCCAACTTCACTGGTCGCTTGACTGAATGTTATTGTTATCTGACGATACTTTTCTTTAACTATCTACATATACTTGCATACGTTCATTTTCTTTTACCATGTTACATTACTGTTTAAAATCTACTAAATATATTTTAATTATTAAAAAAAGCTAAATAAACGTTATCTTATTTTCTATAATAATATTTTTAACTCTACAGTCTAAGCTAAATTTTATTAATCTCAAGGCAAAGCGTAAGGATCTGATTGCTGTATGTGCTATTATGTAAGTTACTGCATCGGCGTAGACAGTCACCAGTGGTCGGCATAGGTAGTGCAATTTGGGATGCGCGACCCCGAACATTATCAGAGTATGGATACGACTGTGGGGTTACGGGATTGCGGGAATATGATCCCGCATTTATTTTTAAATACCTATCTATTTGCAGCTTTATATTTAAAACCAACCAGGTGCATTTCTGAAGGTCTAACTCATCGATACATTAAAAAAAGTCTTGGAATTATCGAAATTATTTATTTAATTAATGTATGTAAGGCTTAAACCTTTAACTAGTTGATTTGATTTATTCTTATTATATTGGAATCCTTGAGGTAACAAAAAATAAATAAATATTAATAAGGATTATCCATATTTCGATAACGTCACGAAATTCCGCAAAATTGCACTATCTAC
Source organism: Hipparchia semele (assembly GCA_933228805.2). Lineage (NCBI taxonomy): Eukaryota > Metazoa > Arthropoda > Insecta > Lepidoptera > Nymphalidae > Hipparchia > Hipparchia semele. Next base: position 11,915,429 of record OW121714.1, read on the forward strand.
GACGATCATTGACAATCACATACCTATAGGTACTTATCCTAAACTTCTACTAAAATAGGTCGGCGAATCAAATTGCAATATTAAGCCTCCGAGACATTGCCTTTTCGGGAACGATTGATAAAGTTTAGGGACACAAATAAATTGCGATTCGAATCGCTTCCTAGCCGACGCTTAGCTGTATCTATAGAGCTTCCTACAAACAATCACTGAAATGTGGATCTCGGAAACCCGAAACTCTCTTTATACAAGCAGCCTACTATTCAGCCTATACAATGACAGAAACTGGATAAAATATAACACTTATAATAAATCGCTGTCATCCTAAGATAATACACTGTATCTTCAGATACAGTGTTTTATCGTAACAGCGATAAATGAGTTCCTCGCACACGTTTATGACATTAAAATATTTCAATAAATGGAAATACTGTATCTCGTAAAACGTAATGGTCAAAACAACAGAAAATCGCGATTCCTGAAAAATGTGTTTTTTTAGATACAGTAAGTATATTGTCATGGCACGGCAAAATTCGTTGCTAGTCTAAAATCTCAAAAGTTGCAGTTTCGATGCAATTCGAATACAGTTGATATAACTACGTCGAATCTGCCAACAGAACATGCATTTTTCTTGCATTTTTTTTCGTGCATGTGTGCACTGTGTAAACTGCACGCAAACTGTGCTGTCAGGCGAAAGTTGCGATGTTTACATGCAATTCAACTGCACTAAATCCGCATCTAAACTGCAATTTTGCATACTACTCGTAGTCCAAATGCAGTCCGTCTATAGATACCTAAGAATAAGAGTGTGAAGCCGTCATTTTGTAGTTCTGTCTTGCTCATTTTAAGATTTGTGAGAACGAGACAGATAGAGAAAATGGCGGTTTAGGTATTCATATTCTCATCTTTATTGCATACCTATCTCTTCCTTATGTGCTTTATTGCATACCTATCTCTTCTTTATGTGAAGGACACATAGAGGTTGTGCTGTGTTGTGCAGCGATGAGTGGCGATCTGAGTAGATACATACGTCATACAGTCTGTCGTGAAGCTCTGTTGCGCTCAAACTCGATCCGCACTCCTATTGGTCGATAGCTGCGACAGATAGCGTTGCAACACACCACAACACATTAATCTGACCTAATGCAGTAACCACACGCAGAAAGCTGATGTTTACGCTAAGCCTTAGAGGCGCATTAGATGATAGGTTTTTCAACTGTGAGATTTATCAACAATCATTACTGTGACTGGTGGATATTTAATCTACCATGTAACGATACTGATGTATGATCAGGTATGATGACTCTATTAGTCCTAGTCACTCATGATTGACGGAACTGACTGACGTAGAACGTATCGTCTAATGGCCGCCTCAACTTGTCTCTGGTATAAGGTCACGTTTACACGAAGTACGCAATAAATTGTATCGTAATGTTAGTCACTCACCTTGTTAACTATTTGTATAGAGTTTTATATATTCGTGGTTTCCTATTCCTCACTTCAAGTGGAGTGAGTTTTATTTTGGACCTGTCGTGATGTTATATCTGAAATATATTCTCTGTGTTTCTTAATCTGTGGTTTTATTAACGTTACCTAGAATAAATCATTATTTTCCAGCAGTGGCAACCTGTGTGGGTAACATGCGCGCCACGAGAAAATTTTGTCTACACTTTACTCGTGAATCTCTGTAGAGATTCACATAGAGACTACGAGTAAACGTGTAGACAAAACTTTCTCGTGGCGCGCATGTTAGCCCTACTGATTAAAACTATGGTCTCCTTATTGGGAGGTCCGAAGATTGAACTGATTGTAAATCAAGGAATTTACGATCAAATATGTGCGTTTCACAATCGAATATAACGCTGTAACGGTGAAGGAAATTATCTTTAGGAAAGCTGCATACATGAGAGCTCTTCATAATTTTTTCAAGGATCTGTAAAGTCTGTCAATCTTTTGTTCCATGTGATGAACAACGACTTAAACCTACCAACGGCCTAGGTTTTTAATTCCGCTCTTTTTTTTTCTGGGATAAAAAGTAGCGTATGTGTTATTCCTGACTATAATCTATCTCTGTGCCTTTCAGCCAATCGGCGTGATTGATTTACAAACATTCATCCGTCCAAACTTTCGCATTTATAATATAAATAGGATATAAATTAATAGGATAGAATTTACCATAGCTTAGACACTTGAATAGTCCTATTATGATGTACAGCTACAAATCTATCTACTTTTTATGTTATCTACACCACACCTAAAAGTTTTAATTCTAAACTCAATTAGGTAATTTCTGCATGTTCGAAGGACTTCAAAAAGAAAAAAGGAGTAGGTATTAAATAATTTGAATACCAAGAACCCCACAGAAGTTTTGATAATGATGTTTGAACAACATCATATAATTTCAATAATGAATTTTTTCAAGAGCTTCCTAATCTTTTAATGATAAGCCTTATCAAACATATTTACGAGGAAATCAGATCGTAATTTACACGAAAACCCTTCTGAAAGAGACGCGTGTGTGAAGATTCTGAGAATAAATAGATCGAAAAATAAATTAAAAATCAAATCTACAATATTGCACATAAAATGAATGTGCTCCTAAAAAGTGATTAAAATTTGTTCGTAATTTTACCTCGTTGAAAGTTAAAAAGTTAATTAAGACAAAACCTACCTATGTGTGCAAATAATATGTGAATTTACATATTAATTATTTTTGTAGTAAGTACATTCTATGTGAACAATGAATACCTAAAAAATAAAAATATTTGTAGAGCTTTCGAGAAGCTTTTTAATATGAAAATGTGTGACATTTTTGAAACGAGTATGAACTGGGGGATTGTGTTGTCACACGAACCACAGCCCACCTTCCTCTCAGTGTTCACCTTCGCCTTGAGCACATTTGGCATGGTGCTCAGCATTGTCGCTTTGGTGTTCCTGCTTCTGACGGCCCTGCTCTTCGTCGAGTGGAGGAAAATCTACAAGAACCAAGTCCTCATACAGTTCATGGTCGCAAGATTTTTTTTCTCCACCGTGCGCTACATTTACGACGTGACTAAACTTTTCAAGATACGCACATGTTATTTTCATCCGATATACTTGGACGCGATTCCACTCGCCTACACCGAAATGGTCGTAGTAAGTTGGATGTGCATTTTCAGTAAACTTATGTACGAAAGTTTCGTCAAAGTTTTCAACGTCGGAACGCCGAGTCTCTTGAAGTTATCTTTGGCTGCTTGGCTTGTGCCCGGCGTAGTTGCTGCCATTTTGTTCGTCGGATACAACCGCCAAGATGGTTGGGACGTAAAGTTTTTTGTGTTATACTTATTCCTGTTAAAATGGCCGTTTTTATGCGCTAACGGTATTTTCTTGGTATTAGTTTTAAAGAATATTATAAGCACGAATAAAAGCAAAACTGAAAATAATACGCGTATTGTTCTAATGATGATAATACTTATTTTTACATTCTGTTTCCAACAAGCTATAAGCGATGTTTACAAATTGGTGTACGTTACATTTAAATTCACATACTCCATTCCACATACACCCTTAATGTTCGTGTTTATTAATATAATAACAGTGTACCATTGTGCGTTTTCGATTATATTTTGGTTGTTTGCTAATAAAAGAACGAGAGTGTTATGGGGGTTTACAAAGGAAAAGTCAATCGAAAAATCGAATTTGTCGAACGATTCAAAGGTCCTTAGGTATTAATTTTTGATAATACTATATTATTGTAACAATTATATAATGAAGATTTTATTCTAGTTAAAGTTTAAGTACATTCCATATTTATTGTTTATAAGTTGTTAGTCATAGATTAGAATTTGAATTATAATTTGTTTAGTACTATTAGAATGTTAATGAATGTCACTTAGATCTAGATGAATTAGTAATAAATGTTTTTATTTTTAATTAAGTACTTACCTACCCTTGTGAACGTACGAGTCGGTACCTATGTGAAGATAAATTTCATAAATTTTGATACACGCGCTGTTGCCTCTCATTCGTAACTAAGTTAAAACAAGTCTACGAACAAGAAAGTACAGAATTTCTGCCTTAACTTGAGCGAAAATGCGGTTAATGGCAACCCAAATTGGTTCGTAATTAGTGCCAAATTGCTGCCAGCGACGGACCCCGGGACGCTAAGTGAATGTGAGAACCTTCAACATGGGCTAAGTGCTTGCTGTAAAATTTAATTTGATCTTAACTAAGTAGTGGTGGCCTCTTCAAGATTTTGCCCGAAATATTCGACGATACCACAAAGTACGTAATTATTCTGTAGCTGTACTATAGTAGTACAGGTAGTACTACTATAGTACAGCTACAGAAGATTCACTCCGTAAAATCATTTAGTTGCCCTCTCTATTGCACGGTAAATCCGACAATGGAAGGGACCGACGGCTTAGCGTTCCTCGTGTATTCCGCCATATAGGTGTTGTCGTGACGTCATATTGTCTATAGCCTATGATACTCTTATCAAAATCGTATCACTAGGTATAGAATAGACTATTCCAAATCCAATCCAACGAAACCGTTTCTGATAAGAACCGCTAAGGTGTGGAACACTCTTCCAGCATCCGTGTTTCCTGCCACCTATAGGTAATTTGAATACCTTCAAGGCAAGAGTGAATAGGCATCTTCTAGGCAAGCGCGCTCCAACCTAGACCTCATCAGTGCTATCGTATTGATTGTTGTCAAGCGCAAGCCTATAAAAAAAATTGAATTTTCAGGGAATCGATGAACCTTAACTACCAACAATGTTACCCCCTGTAATCGGTGGGAAAATGTTGTGAAGGAAGATTTTATAAAATTTTAAGGCAATTTTATAAAATGTCAAGTAAGTATCAGGAAATTATTCCACGCAAACCGATGTCAAAAGCTATGACAGGCCGCGGGTTGCCGTAATACCTCGAATTCAAATTTTGTTTAGATAAGAGCAGAAGGACCTTATGAGACATGAATGAAAACGACGCTTCAGAAACTGGATTGGATGCTATTATAAAATATCTTTTTCCAGTATTCTTGACATTTTTATATTACTTACTTTTAATGATTTATGCTATAAACTAGCTGGCCCGCCCTTCCCCTTCGCCTTTCTCTTTCCCCTTTGCACATGGGTGTTTAAAGAAAGAAAGAAACGTTTATTTTATGAATTGTGCCACACATCACCCAATAGGTATACCTAGATTAGGGTGTCCCGGCGCCTCCACCGAACAATAAAGACAAAAGTCGTCAAGCAGAAGAAGCGCCGGAACAACTAAGTCATGTGTGGCACAACCCGGAAAAAAGGTCCTAACTCAGCAAAATGCTGTATGCTTTGCGCATGCACAAGAGCATACAACGCTGATTTTCAGCCAGAACCCTGATTCGGGTGGCGCCACGGAATTCGACATCGTAGCTGAACAGCTACATTACGTAACTTATCTATAACTAAACTATCTACAAATGAACTTAAATAAAAGTGCACTTTACAATATGTCTAAACTACTATATAAAATATTAACCAGTACAACGTAAATATTCTAACAATATTACGAGTATTAAGTAGGTAATAATTACATTTATTTCGTATATATATATATAATATTATATAAATGGTATATATATATTAATTATATAGCTAATTTATATTAAATTAATGTACATAAATTCCAAATTACAAGAAATCAACGCCGAAAATTATTTTACTTTTTTACAAAAAAGAGTACTCCTGAACATGGTCTTCAAATTCCACTTGTTTATTCAAAAGATATTTTTTTAAATTAACTTTGAATGAGAATTTACTACTTAAATTTTTTATTGGTGGAGGAATGTTTCTATATTTATATGGGATTGTACATTATTTCACCAACGTTCCCTAACTTTTACGGGCTACAACTAAGTTAGGTGACACTTTCTGTCAATTTCGTTTTCACGAACCTTCAGGAAACATCCAAGGGTGGAAATGGTAGGGTATTGTATTTAGGGGCTACCTACGTTTAGACTTCTACGTAGGGGATTTAGGTATGGTTGGTGAAAACGTGCATTAGTTTTTATTTAATCGCGATGGATCTGAAACTTAGCGCAGACAGGCATCCGAAGAACGGTTCTGGATATTTTTTATTCAGGAAAAGCATCCCCCGGGAACAATATCGCAGGCATCAGGTAGTGATGAATATATTTTTAAAACAAATTTAATATAGGTGAGTGGTCTATTTCAAAATGCGCAGTCATTTTTTTCGATATTTTTCCATTTCCAATAAAGTTTCCAATTATACTTCGCTCGGCGTGAATCCCCTACGGGGTATTGCAGGCGTAGATGGTTATATACAAATTGGAAAATATTCAAATTTTTTTTAAGAATAGGTATAAAATTTTATTTCTTAAGAATAATAAAGAACAATTAATTTTAGAAAATTAATTCTAAGAATTAAACAGCCAAATGAGAGTCAGTTGCGCAAACCAAGACTTTTTGGAACGGCAATTCTTTTTCTAAAAAATATTAAAAAAAAGTTTATTATTGAATAAGTATTTCTACTCAATATTGCATCACGTCATACGTATAGTATTTTATATGTATTGGGTGTTCTAATAGTTTTTGCGTTAAAATTCTGTCAAAATATCCTTACGCTTGGTAAGACTTTATTTTACCTTGCTAAAATCGGTTATAATTCAACTAAGGAAATATAAATTATAGCTATTATAGATGCTCTATAAACTAGCATAATCTGAAATCGCCCTTAGCATTCTTCATGGAACCGGCTAGGGTAGATACTTATTAAGAACCTCACTCCCAGTAATCCGATCCTCAATGCCTCTTAAAGCCTCTTGTAATTTGGCAGTCGCTTTTGTTCGCTAAATAGCGCATTGAAAAGGACTCCTTGCCATCTCATTACGAAGATTATTTGTCAAGTCAGACAGTCGCTCTTAAAACGATTTCCTCTCGAGCGCGCCCTATACAAACGAAGGTATAGTTCTTGAGCGCGTGAGCTTTACTTGTGGTTACGTCGTGTACATACACATTGTGTACGTACACGTCGTGTACGTGCCTGTCTGGAGCCTAGGTGGGAGCGGTCAGCCGCGAGCAAGCTCTCGCTCTGATTTGAATAGACTGGAAAAACACATAGGTTATTTTTATAGGACCTTGTTACTGGAATAATAATCTTAATCCACGCGAACGAAGTCGGGGACGTCAACTGGTATTTTATAAAAAAATCTAGATATGGGATATTCCTATATTACGTCAGCCTTCTTTCTTACATCTTCATTCCACGATATGCTGACTAAATCTTCACAAATTCAAACAAATACACGAACAAAAACTGTAACCTTCCCCACCCCCCTCTCTCTCTAAAAAGTAGGTAGTTAATTACACCCCATTTTGAGGCCCCATTCAGCCTTGTCCTCAACAAACAGCACTTAATGAGCCGAGCGCTCCCACCTTCAACGCGTATAACATGAACGTACCGCAGCCGCTGATAAAAAAACAATGTTTTATGTACAAAGGGACGAGTTAAAATTCAAGAATAATAAATTCTTTTTACCTCGAACCTTATTTTCATAATTCACGAAGCACTCGGGGCTTCTGAAGATAGAGTCATTCGGACGAATTAGGTAATTATATAGTTACAATGAAAAAAAAAAGACATGTGGCACTCGGGGACTGCCGCGGTAAAGCTATTGCATAGCATTTTTTATCAACGCCATCTAGCGGTGAGAGGAGTCCCGTGTCAGGTTATTTTCGTTACGGAATTTCTGGATTCGGTCTCCACGCTCAAGGCCCGCGATAGAAGCTATGCAATAGCTTAAAAATAACATATTTCGGCATTTCTCGGACATCGTGTTAAACATTTAATAACAATCATGAGTTGAGAGAAAAAATTCCTGTGATACCTCGTCAGAAGAAAACTGTGTACCCCTTTATACCTTTTAAGTTTTGACCTGTGCTTTTGACGTATCTATCTTGTCAACGAATAAAAAAAAAATAAGCTAGCGATATGGTAAGGCTCTTCGAACGCAAACTAAATTGAATATCACGGAGTGAACGTGTGGTTCACCGATACAATTTAGCAAACCATATCAACAGTAAATTGCACCAAGTGACAACCGCATTGTAAATTAACGGCGAACACAGTGACCGCACGAGTGATGGCTGTAACGCCTGGTTGACATTATTCCAGCATCATTCCAGTGACTTAATCCAGCGCTATACTTCTTCTGAATATGAAATCCTTCTTTGAAACTGGGTTAAGAAAATTATTATATTTTTAAAAAGTACCTACGTTTTTTTTATTACGCAGTAAAAGTTTTTTTTTATAGTCAGCTAAAGTGACCTATTTTACTGAGCAAACTTAAAGGTATCCCATAAGCTCGTGTATTGTTTAAGTAAAATTTTATTTAACAATTTTTAAAATTGCAAATGCAAAGTTTGATATAAATCTAATGTTGTTTCTAAATAAAAGCTAAACTACGTTTATATGGAACTACAAGAGTACGCGAGATTTTTGGAGACTCTTAAGCGATTGACATAGGGTCGTTTTCCGATGAGCTAAATATCGTAAGACTAACTAACGAATAACTACCGAGTCATTAGTCCGGGTCAGTAACTGGATACTTATTATGCAATCAAATCTTTATTCCAGACTTGACTGGAACAATATAAAACAGCCATAATTTTCGTTGGACACGCCTTTAACCATTGGGTTATTGAGGCTTTTGTACTTAATAGAATGTTAAATTCATTAAATTCTTCTTTATCAGCTAATGGGCGTCCACTGCTGGACATAAGTCTCCTGCATGGACCTCCACAAGCCTCGGTCTTGCGCCGCCTGAATCCAGCGGCTCCCTGCGACTCGTTTGATGTCGTCTGTCCACCTAGTGGGCGGTCTGCCAACACTGCGCTTCCCGGTGCGGGGTCGCCACTCCAGCACCTTGGGACCCCATCGACCATCAGCTCTTCGAACTATGTGCACCGCCCATTTCTACTTCAGTTTCGCCACTCGCAGAGCTATGTCGGTGACTTTGGTTCTCCTACGGATCTCCTTATTTCTGATTTGATTTGAAATTCATTAAATTACATAAATCAAAACATGCTTATCTAATTAACTTCGGGCAATTAACAAGAAAATATCACTACACTGAGATTTATTACTTCATAAGAACCAAGTATTAGTTCAATCGTTCAAAAGGTAACTAGAACAGAACATTTTAGCGTTTGGAAAGCGAAAACTATTTTCATTATGCAAGAGATACGGCGAGCGTTTCCAGTTGATTCCTGAAATATCGAATTTCCAGAACCGAGGTAACATGGCCGAATAAACCGGAACCAAAGCACCTACTAGAAATTCCTTCCATGCTCACACATAATAATATTTCTTTTGGATTTATACGGAAGAAAGATAAAGTTACTCGGGTTTCATGACCATCAATAAGGTGCCCTGAATTCTTTCTGGAATGCTTTGTAAGCCATTTTTAAAGGAAGTTTACAAAAGCTAGAGGTTATCATGGAAAAGAAATGCCGAAATATCACATCTTTGAACTTTGTATTTTTTTAGAATTGAAACAGGTAGGTACCTACTAAAGCAAAAAACAGACGATTCATTTTTTTATACGACTGCCTGTATGTGAGTTCCTTGATGAATGAGCTATCGTTAGAATCCTTAGCTTATTCCGGGTGACATAGGCTAGTAAAATTAAAAAAAAATTGATGGGGTGACCATGGTCCCGCATGTAAGACTAAAGTTGAAAAAAATTTTTCGAAAATAAGGTTAAGTGTATAATCATCATCTAGAAAATGATGAGTAGATTCCAAAAATATATCTTAACATTATAGTTCAATATTCAGTGATTCACAAAAAAATATCATTTAAAAATGTGAATAAGATTCCAAAGGTAATGACTGTAGTATTTAACTTTTTTGGTTCGTTTTTTGGCTGGGCAGTCGTATTTTTTAATATTTTTAATTATAGCTTGTTTTTCTTTAATTAAAGAAAGGTAAGTTTACTCTGAGATGAGAGTGAATATTATTAAATCTACATTAAGAAGTCCCCTAAATTCCTTAAATAAATAACCATTAACTTAAGCGGCTCTAAATTTAATGTAAAAGTAAGAACTAGGTAGGTACACCAGCGAAAACAAAAAGGTGTTAAGTCCGCTCTATTCATTATGTCAACAACTTTATGTACTTAATTAAAAAAAAGTTAAAAAAAAAATCATGTAGCCGGGCTGCTCAAATTCGACACAGGTTTCATAAAGTGCTTTATGGAAAGGCAATTTTGCTAATGGAAGGCTGTGCGATAGGTATTATTTTACATAGATAAAATAAATGCGGGTATGAGTGAAAATATGCAAATAGAGCCCTTGCCAAACTTTTCAAATGCTCTGAACCACCTGGCGAAATCAATCGACCTAAATATAAGCGAGCTCGACATAGCTCATCGAATTGTGAAGCTGAAGTGGCTATGGTGGCGAGGCATATGAGTTCAAATTCAAATTTAAAATTATTTATTCTATGTAGGCCAACTTATGGCTCTTATGACAAGTCGTGAAACTACCACCGGTTCGGAATGCTGATTCTGCTGAGAAGAGCCGGCAAGACACTCAGCAGTTACTCTTTTCAAAACAAAAAATGTTACAATATGTAGCTTGTATCTTGTGGACGGCTGGAGCAAACTTTGTCATGTCATGAAGGTTCTGAAGTGGTGACCTGAAAGCGCAATGTTGTCGTACCCCCTAGTAGCTTATTCAACGACGAATAGTGAAAAAAAAAAATGTCTTCCCGACCGATTCGAAATTCGATCCGAGACCGATAGAAAAGACTAATTTGTTATTCAAATAAACTTTTACAGAGCGCTTTTGAATCATCAAATTCTGGTGGGAGACTTTGGCCGTGGCTTGTTACCACCCTACCGTCATAGACGTGCCGCCAAGCCGGCACGATGGCGTGTAGAAAGTGATTAGGCGTATGGGTTGAATCTACACTAGCATACCCCTTCCAAGTTAGCCCGCTACCATCTTAGTCTGCATCGTCACTTACCACAAGATGAGATCGCAGTCAAGGACTACCTACCTTGTCATCGAATAAAAAAATAAAAAAATTAATACCACATTCATAACAACATAAAAATAACGCGGTAGAGTGGTAGCCTCTTTGTTCGAAGTCGGTTGGAAAGGTAAAATAAGCAACAGCAAAGTTAATTAAATGATAAATGATAAAAGGGAACCGCAAAATAATTTGCGTAAAATTCCCCTTGAATAAGCGGTCGAACGGAGCTCAATCATTATTTAATCCGTTTATATTCAATTTTCCTTTTTCATTGGTTCAAAGGCAAAGAGATATCCTCCAATAACTGATTTGTATATTAATATTTTGCTATTGTAAGTATATTTTTTAATTCTTACACTAAATTTTCAATTTTACATGTACTCTACAGAGTACAGAATAGGTACGTAAAAGGTATCTAACCTTTTACGTAAGGACTAGGGTTGCCAGATTTTTTTTCAGCCTATAAGGGACAAATGGTTAAATACGCAAAAAAATACGGGATTTCAGTTTTTTACCAGGGACAAATAAAAAAACAAAATTGTTTAGTGTCTTTTTTTTTATATTTTTTCGAGGATCAAGTCAGTTTTAATATATTTTTATTCGTTTTAACTTATCTGTAAAAATCAATACAATTATAATCGTAATTAAAAACGGTGATCAACTTCACTTTTTTACGAACGTTGCGTTTTGGATCGATATCAAAATGAAAAACGAAGTACGGTTCAAATACGAGACAGAGTGAGTCCCGCCGGGACATTTTAAACTATGCTTAAAATACGGGATGTCCCGCGAAATACGGGACGTCTGGCAACGCTAGTAAGGACTCTCCTAAAGCTATCTTCTGTGGACGTGATTATTCCGAGAGTCCGAGTATAAACGTTTTATTTGGAATGTTTGTTTAGGGAAAACAATAGTACTCTAGCCGTAGCCTGTTTTAAATAAGGACCGGTTCAAATATAATTATCGTCAGAGATCGAAGAAAGTTTTGACCTTGCGATGATTTTTGTCTAAAGAAGACTCACGATCTCACTTATCAAAATTCCAAAATGTACTTATATTTATTTCCAAACTAATTCATACCTATTCAAATAGAATTTTAAAAAAGAAATTATCAAATTCGGTTTAGATTTGACCAAGTTATGGAGCAAAGTCAACAAAAAGTTTCATCTCGGATAAACCTTATTGTTTAACAGGATAAAAAGTATCCTATATTTATATATCATTCGAATCCGTTCACGCGCAATCGCGCATCACGCAAAAACTACTGTTTTCGCGTGATGCGTGCACTGACAGACAGACAGACAGACAGACAGACAAAAAATTCAAAAAAAAATCTTTTGGGCTCAATATCCATAATAATCCTCCGATTAAAATTTTCAAAATATATTTAATGTACAGAATTCCTCCCGTTACAGTTTTATTATCACTACATAGTATAAAACAAAGTTGCTTTCTCTGTCCCTATGTACGCTTAAATCTTTAAAACTACGCAACGGATTTTGATGCGGTTTTTTTTAATAGATAGATTGATTGAAGAGGAAGGTTCATATGTATAATAACATCCATTAACAGTGAATGACATAGGCTATATATTTTATACCCGTGCGAAGCCGGAGCGGGCCGCTAGTAAGTGTATAAATAGATTGGTAAGTTCTAAATTACGATTATAAGACCGTGGTTAGGACTTAGGTAGTTATAGGTACTCAAGTTTTTATGCTATGAGACCGTCTGAGGTATTTAAGCGATGCCGATGTCATAAACTTTTACTGTAAATTCCAATTCTAAATAAAACCCGCTTATAATTGAATTGCATTCACCATGAAATGAGGAATTTCTGAACGAATCGTGTTAGCTGTTCTGCTTTAAACTCTAATGCTATGTTGTACTAAATATACTTAAGGTATTATAATGTAACTGTTTCAGGATCGCCAAGTAACGTTAAAACGAGTTAGCTATACATTTGACGTTTTTTTTTATTACACATATTTTTTTTATTACAATGTTACAACAAAACTTATATTTGAACTTATTATGTCCTCCCGACCGAATCCGGTCACGGCGGCAAACCTACTCAGAGATTAGCCATTTGCACGGGAAGTACACCTAATAGTGCACAAGTATGTGCGCAGGCACAGATGCACTCTCTATTCCTTCACTCTCATAATCCGATGGAACGGAAATCCGACACGACCAGAAAGAAACCAGTCACAGGGCCAAAGGCTTTACGTGCTCTCCTAAGCACGGGCCTACTGAGAATTTCTTGACAGAAAACCCCAATATTTATTGACCAGACGCGGTCATCATCTGCAGTCAAACATGTTAAATTGCTAACCACTGGACTAACAAGGCAGTAGACCTATAGAAATGTTGACTGACTCGCTACCCTATCACGTACCTCTACGTGAGCCAACTCTTAATTGCAAGCCGTATCAAAGGGTGCTATCAAGCTTGTATCATGGTCCCGACACTGAAACCGATGTACTTCTGTAGGTAGCCCTAGCCACAGCGTAGCGGTACAGACGGTATATCTACCGACTTCTTACTCATTTTTAGAATTCCGAAAAAATTGAACTTAAGGCTCGCTCCGTTGTCCGTCTGTCTGTCCAAGTATCTTGGCCCTTTTTCTCAGAACCGACTTGTGGTACTAAATCGATACTGAATATAAAGGTCAATGAGAAAATTTCAAGTTTCTAGTTTTAATTCTGAGATGAAATATTACTTAAAAAATGCGTTGTTTGTAGCGGTCATCTAGTGCCGTTGCTGAGAGTAAGTTCGTAACTATATTCGTGGCCTTAATAATTGTTCGAGATTTGTTAATAAAACTGATCATCTACTTAGTATCTAATATAATTCTCACCCTAACCGGAACCTTTAGTGCGTACCTGGCCGGTTATTGATCGAAGTTTCTGCCTTTTAAGGGTTTTTTTCTTAAACCATTCAAGCACCGAAGGTAATCATTTGCATTCTTTCGGTGCGTGAACATAACGAAACAACATAAGAGATTTTATTACTTAGTACGAGTATTTTCGATTGAAATTAAATAAGTTTTTGCACTTAAATCTGTGTGGCCTGCACAGTGCACACCGGCGAACTAAGCTAACTTAGCTAGCTTAGTTTCAGTTCATACAACCGACGCCGAGCTAAGCTTAGCTAAGTTAGCTTAGTTGTCGGTGTGGCTTGCACCCTACACTGTGGTAGCAGCGGTCAAGTGAGGCTGTGCGGTTCGAGAGCAAAGTGAATATTTCTCGTAACAAGCCCGCCCGAACTCTGCAGAGTCACGTACTGCGTCTGAATTGGACAGCTTCTCTCTAAGCCTAATCGACTGCGCTTTGATGTACAACGTTTAATAGCCAAGACTATGTTGCACTACGATGAGTTTTACACACAGAAAATTAAAAATCGACCAAGTGTGAGTTAGACACGATAGGATTTCGTACCATCGTATATTTAACACCAGTGATTATTACACGAGCAAAAAAAGAATTTGTAGTATGTGGCGGGTGCGGCGGCTACTAGCGCCGAACAGGCCAAGAGGCGCAAATATGAAAATCTTGATGGTAGTTTCGTATTTGTGCCTTTTGGGGTGGACACCTTGGGGCCGTGGGGCCCGGGGGCTCGAGCTCTTTTTGGAGAGCTATGTAAAAGGATCATCGAGTCCACCGGGGATCCAAGAGCTGGCAGCTACCTTGGCCAAAGAATTAGTTTGGCCATTCAAAGGGGCAATGCTGCCAGCATCTTGGGTACTATGCCGCGCTGCGGTGACATCGATGAGGTTTTAGGTTTATATTAGTTTTAATTTTAGAAATAATTATTATTATTAATAGTTTTAATTTTAGAAATAGTTGTAGTATAATATTATTATAATTTAGAGTTTAATTTTATATTATTTTAAGTTTGTTGATTTTATATTACAATTAAATTTATTAGTAGTATAGCCTATTTGCCGAATAACAAATCTAAAACCCCCTAGCCAACTATAGACCTATGTGTGTGCAAATACTATTGTACCTGCTCTCTATTCCCTCACTCTCATAGCCCGACGGAGTGACAATCCTGTACACAGATGGCAGGAATGGAACTGACAGCTTCAATCGTGCTCTCTGAAGCACGGGGCCTTGATATCGACAACCTTTTCTTTTATTCATTGACAGAAAATCCCGACTGAGATTCCAACAATCCTTTGTTGAAATCCGGGTCGGGATTTCCTCATAATCCGCAGACCGCAGCTGAAATAGTTAACCACTAGACCCACGAGGCATTTGGAAATATTACGACAATATTTCAGCATTTGTAGAAAACAATTTCCATAATGACAGAGCGCGTGTTGGGTACCTACATAAATGTCATGAAATATTGGATTCCCTCACCGCGGGAAAATAACAAGTCGAAATTACAACTAAATTCAAATGCTACGATGCAAACTACCTGCTTGCCAAAGTTATTCAAATTTATTTATTTCATGTAGGCCAACTTGTAGCTCTTATGACTCTTCATTAATCTACCACCTGTTCGGAATGCAGATTCTGCTGAGAGGAGCCGACAAGAAACTCAGCAGTTGCTCTTTTCATAACAAAATATTACAGTTTTAATGTATAGCTACATACTATCTATACTAATATTATAAAGCTGAAGAGTTTGTTTGTTTGAACGCGCTAATCGCAGGAACTACTGGTTCGAATTGAAAAATTCTTTTTGTGTTTGATTGTCGGTTTATCGAGGAAGGCTTTAGGCCATATAACATCACGCTGCAACCAATAGGAGCGAAGCATCAGTGAAAAATGTTGCAAAAACGGGGAAAATTATCCATATTTAAAATATGTATATTCTTTTAAAAACTTCTTAATCGCGATCATAATAACAGAAATTGACGCGGACGAAGTCGCAGGCAACAGCTAGTTACAATATAATAACTTATTACACTATCTTGTGGGTAGCTGGATGCCAAGCCGATTGATTCCATGCAACTTTGTCATTGAGAAAGTCACTAACTTTCTAATATCCACGACAAATGGTTTTGAGAGGTTTCGGTGTGAAAAGGTTACAGAGAGACAAACATTATTTTATAGCCAGACAGATAGAGTAAGATAAGCACTACTTGCACCAAACTTACTAGGTACCTACTACTTACACCAAAGCACATTTAGGTAGGTACATATCATCATCATCATCATCAACTTATGGACGTCCACTGCTGGACATAAGTCTCTTGCATGGACCTCCACAGACCTCGGTCTTGTGCCGCCTGAATCCAGCGACTCCCTGCGACTCGTATGATGTCGTCGGTCCACCGGGTGGGGGGTCTGCCAACACTGCGCTTCCCGGTGCGGGGTCGCCACTCCAGCACCTTGGGACCCCAACGACCATCAGCTCTTCGAACTATGTGCCCCGCCCATTTCCACTTCAGTTTCGCGACTCGCTGAGCTATGTCGGTGACTTTGGTTCTCCTACGGATCTCCTCATTTCTGATTTGATCTCGCAGGGATACTCCGAGCATAGCTCTCTCCATCGCCCGCTGAGTGATCCTGAGCCTTCTTATGAGGCCCATAGTTAGCGACCATGTTTCGGATCCATACGTCATCACTGGCAACACGCACTGTTCGAAGACTTTAGTCTTCAGGCACTGAGGAATTTTGGACGAGAAGACATCTCTGAGCTTCCCGAATGCTGCCCAGCCGAGTTGGATTCGGCGGTTGATCTCTTTCTCGAAATTGGACCTACCTAGCTGGACCGTGTGTCCCAGGTATATATACTCGTCTACAATTTCGAGTGCAGTGTTCTCAACAATTACTGGGTGGAGCGAAGCATGAGCATTAGACATGATCTTCGTCTTGCTCATGTTCATTTTAAGGCCCACCTGTTGAGAAACCCTGCTGAGGTCATTGAGCATTGTATTGAGGTCTCCGAGAGTCTCTGCCATAATGACTATGTCGTCGGCAAATCGAAGGTGAGTGATGTACTCGCCGTTTATGTTGATGCCAAGTCCGTTCCAATCCAGAAGCTTAAAGACGTCCTCCAACGCAGCGGTAAAGAGCTTCGGGGAGATAACGTCTCCCTGTCGCACTCCACGCTGCAATTGAATTGGCCTTGTAGTCTGGTCCTGTATACGTACTGACATAGTGGCGTTTTCGTACAAGCACTTCAACACTTGAATGTACCGATAGTCGATACGGCATCTCTGCAGAGACCTCAACACAGCCCAAGTTTCCACCGAATCGAAGGCTTTCTCATAGTCCACAAACGCTAAGCAAAGTGGCCTGTTATACTCTTCTGTCTTCTGTATAACCTGCCGCAGCGTATGAAGGTACATATATTGAAGAATAAACACTACTGAAAATTAGTTTCGCGTGTTTACTGAAACTTATAACTACTTTGTAAATTAATGTGTGTTGACTTAGTACGTCGACTAAACGATTAAAACTAAATTCATTAGCGGTATCAGCTTACAACAGTTTGTAGAAATAACTTAGTACCTACTTAGTAGTATCAGTAGTACACATAATATGCTTATATGCGTGCTTAAGTCAACTTGCTGGAGCGAGTCGACGTGAGCACACACGCAGTGCATCATCAAATTAGATTATATTAAGGTTTAAGGCTTTCTAAATAATTCAAAACAACTTACAAGCTCTGACTTAGCTGGGACTTAAGATAGAGTTAAAACGACAGAAATATGCTTTAAAATAAATCTGTCTCGTTTTAACTCAGTCTTTCTGACCTGAGCTGAGAGTGCGGTTTATAGATTTCACCTAAGTGAACAAAATAGATTTTTGCTCACTGTTTCTAGGCCCTTTCCCAGCGAGTGAGGTGAAAAATTATTTATTGATTGCATTCATTTATATGCAGCTCGTTAAATAGTCCATTGCATATTATGATCATTAGAACGCAATTCGTTTCAAAATCGATAAACGGAACTGGGGGAAAAATCGGTATCTTTTTTTCTTGTTCACCCTAGAGTAGGGACTTTCTATTGACACCTCTATCAGAGGAAAGTCTAGGTATAGTTACCATTTTGTGAAAAAGACATGGCGTCAATTTATTTATTCATGTTTATTGCCCTCTTTACCTCCCTGAAAGTCTACCTGAGTTTCACTAAAGCCATTAAAGCGATACTTCGTTTAAATTAATGTTCTTTTATTCTTTGGATTAGGGTAATCCAATTACGGAACAATTTTCTTAATTGTCTTTCCCCGACGTGTATTTGATTAGACTTTCGGGAAGCGGAAGTTGGCGAAAGAATTATTTTGGCAGAAGACTTACCACCAAAGTTATATATGCCTAGCTGTTTAAATTAATCTCTCTTTTTAAGGTAGAATCTTTTTTATAGGATACTTTCTTTCGGCTACCCAAGCCGCTTTAATGTAGGTAATTTTGCATAGTTACTACACGATCCTCCATGTTTTTTCATGGAAAAAATAGTGATGAAAATCTTCGTTATCCAGTTATTTACGGTGCTATTTATCCATCTACGAAGTGTTAGGAGCGGTGCAGTGGCGGATTTACATACTTTCCGCAAATAGGCTATTTAAGTTTTGCCTCCCCTACAATTTTGTGTTAGTTCCTAAACTATTTTCACAACACAAAGATTGCACAAGGTAGTTTTTAAATTTATTACTGAGCCAATAAAAGCCTCAGTCATGTATCAAATTGGTAAAATGTATTACAATATGTTTAAAAAAAAAAGAATATTGCATTGCAATAGTGCATTGTTGTAGTGACTAATATCCTCCTGTCCCCTCCAAATAAGCGGAAAGCTTGTGCTAGGAGTGGGTACGACAAGTGCAACGGGTGGGGTTCGAACCTTGGGACCTTTCAGTTTTCAGTCCGCACCTTTAACCGTTGGGCTATATTACAATATGTTAAACTGCTTTTGTGGATCTACTAACTTTTAGATATATAAATATGAATCTTTGGCGACAGGAAGACCTCAAACGTTGGCAGAAAAAATTTCTCACGCATCCATGCGCTAATATCTGGCGCTTATTTTCTGCTCTTTTATAAAATGTTTGCTCTATGTATACAGACGTCAGCTATAGGTGACTTGTGCAAATAGGGGTACGCCAAGAGCTATTAGCTGGCTAATACGATTAGTTACCGGTATTGAACGCCGTGTATGTGGTTTGACCCAATACATTACCCGCAGGAAATTATGACAAAACCTCATCTTGTATACCTGCAGCCTATCCTTAACGTTACTTATAGAGTTATACATAATACGAGGCATGCCTTTTAAGTTCTGTCGTTTCCATATTTCCCGGCAATTTTGAATTTGGAACTGTACTATATTCGAATGTGTTTAAATTTTGAATCTCAAAACAGTTGAAAACATTTAGATTAATGCTATTGTTTAGTCACAGCGTCGATTGGAATCTGTCAGGTTACGTACGAAAATGAAAAATGTGCGTGCAATAATTTTTTACAACTTTAGAAGAGGCCTGACACGGCTACAGTGTTTTGAAGAGCTAACATCTGTGTTCAGTGATGAAGCCCGTATGTCTGTCGGAGGATTTTTAATTAAACGCATCAACTAATGAACCGATTTTAGCAAAGCTTGTCGTATTCAGTGGACTAATGTCCGTTTTGACATCTAAATCTGCTGTCCTCCAGCTATACGTTTACCTACTACCAAGACCATATTTCGAGCTATGATCTAAAAAGCGGCAATTAATAAAGAAATGACGCCATAATATGCTAACTTAATAAAAAACGACGTTTTTTATAATATTGCTATATCACAAACTACAGCATTAAGGAGAATTGCTCTGTTGCAGCGTGATTAAAGGACGAACAAATCACAAATCAACAAACAGACACACTTTCGCATTTATAACATTAAATAAGGAAGTATAAGGATTACTCGTGCCCTAACGTTGTCATCTTTATATCTGTTAAAAAAGCTATTCATGTTAATTGCTAGTAAAATAGAGCAAAAATTCTTGCATCATTTAATTACTAGAAACAATTTTAATGAAGTCTCTTTTTGCGTTTTTCCCAATTAGTCGCCGCGTAGTAGTATTTTGCGCTGTAGCATTACTCCATAATGCTAATTGGAAACCTCCTTTGGAAAACTGAATGAGCGTAATACCAACTAACTTTCATAACTTATTTTTGTTTTATTCCGTTCGCGGTTTCCTAGGAAGAATAGAATGTAATAATAGATATGCTGGGTATGCTGGTATATTATTTAATACAACTATAACAATTTTATTATGAGACGGGCATTTTGGCAAAAATGTTTAAACGCCTCAACATTATTGCATAAATACTAAATAAGGTAGGTAGGTACGAAGTACTAAACAAGGTATCACGAAAAAAAGATAACCGATTCTTTCCCCAGTTCTTTATCGATTTTGAAACGAATTGCTATACTTAATGATCATAATATGCAATGGACTATTTAACGAGCTGCATATAAATGAATGCAATAAAAGAACATAATTCGACAACATATTATATGTCATAACATATAATCATTTTCATTTATTTACTTACCTGAGAATAATCAAAATGTTTTTGTAATTAAGTATATTGCTAATTTGAGAGTACTTGCGAATTAAAGTAGCCGCTGAGAATGTGGGCCTTGAAATTAATACCCAAAAGACAATGTATATGAAATCGATAAAAACTGAAGCTGCATCACATAGTCAGATTACAGTTGGTGATGTGGTCATTAAAAGTACCCCAAACTTTATCTATTTAGGCTCACAAGTTACACCCAATAATGACATATCCACGGAAATAAGACGGAGAATAGCAATCGCTAACAGAGCGTACTATAGTCTGAAAAAACTTTTTAAATCACAGTTTCTATCAAGACGTGGCAAGATAACACTATACAAGACGCTGGTAAAGCCTGTTCTGATGTATGGCAGCGAGTGCTGGGTGATCAGTAAGAGGGATGAAGAAGCCCTGCTTGTATTCGAAAGAAGGGTTCTGCGATCGATATATGGTGCAGTCCAAGTTAATGGAGTGTGGCGCATTCGATACAACCTGGAGCTGTATGAGATGTTTAATGAGCCAAACGTTGTCCAGCACATTAAAATCGCAAGATTGCAATGGGCTGGGCATGTGCAGCGAATGGATGATCATCAGCCCCCAAAAAAATTAATGTCGTCACACCCAGACGGTCACAGAAACATTGGTCGGCCAAAACTTCGCTGGTTGGATGGGGTTAGCCAGGATGCAAAGCGACTTGGCGTGAGGAACTGGAAGACGAAGGCAAGCGACAGGGATGGATGGAGGAAACTTCTGGAGTAGGCCCGGGCCCACAAGGGGCTGTAGCGCCGCTGATGATGATGATGGTGATATTGCTAATTTATAAACTTCTCTACATACGTCATCCCTTACTTAAAACGAAAGAACTTAATGTAAGTAAGAGATGTAACCTATAGGTTGCCTAGAAGAAATCACTATTAGTGCTATGGTCACCTTTTGTGTTACATTGTTTCTTTCCTTATATTTTTTCTTTTTCATGTATGCAATAAAGTTGTCTAGAATTCTAGATAAACAAATAATAAATTTTCTAAATTATACTGATAAGAATTATAATAATATACCTCAGTAAGTATAAGAATTTAATTAAACATGTTGTATGTGTAGTTATGTTATGTACATACATATTATACTCGTACCTTATTTAGTATTTATGCAATTGTAAGGAGGGAGTTGGGAAAAGGAAATATGAATATTATATAGGGACGTGCATTTCAAATGTAGGTACAGTTTACATGTAGCAATTCAATGTGTTACGTGTTTCTTTTAAAGATATTAGAACAGTTGGACTTGTGTTGTGAATTTTCCAAGAAATTGTATCATAAAAAGTAGAAAATACGATTATAAAATTGTACAGCGAGCTATTTTTTTACAAATCGATGACAAGATAGTCCTTGACTGCGATCTCACCTGATGGTAAGTTAAGATGCAGTCTAAGATGGTAGCGGGCTAACTCGAACGGGTATGGTAGTGTAAATTCACCCCATACCCCTAATTGGTTTCTGCTGCCGTGCCGAAACACTAAATCGCTTGGCAGCACGTCTTTGACGGTAGAGTGGTAACTAGCTACAGCCAAAACCAGACCAGACTTGAGACAATTCAGAAATTTTAAATTCCCAAATTGCCTTGGCCGGGAATCGAACCCGAGGACTCCTGTTATAAGACCACAGCGCTCACCGCTGCGCCAGGGAGGTCGTTAAAAGTTTTAAACTTTAAACAAAATTCTATTTGACCGAGGCAAAGGGGCGGATCTCGGCTGAATACAATTTACTCGCAAACATCGTTACAGTATCAAAGTAGCCTGCCGCCTGCCGGGTGACTACCGTCTAAGAGCCGGTCTACACGATTCGTTGCGGCGGCGCGGCATCTAAGCAGTGCGGCTGCCGCGTCCGTCATAAAATAATTATCAACGGTACAGCCGGCTCTTCTCAGCAGAATCTGCATTCCGAAGCAACGATAGAGTCTCAACGTGTCGTAAGAGCTACAGGTTGGCCTACGTGAAATAAAAAAGACGTGTGGCACTCGGGGACTGCCGCGGTAAAGCTATTGCATAGCATATTTTATCAACGCCATTTAGCGGTGAGAGGAGTCCCGTGTCAGGTTATTTTCGTTATGGAATTTCTGGATTCGGTCTCCACGCTCAAGGCCGGCGATAGAAGCTATGCAACAGCTTAAAATAGTTTTGAATTTTGAATACGTCCACAGTAAGTACACCACAGCGCCGCGCCGAACCCAAACCGGACTTGCAGTTCAAACCGAGACAAGACTGGGTAGGGTGGTCGTGTTGCGACGCCAGAGTAGCGCCGTTTTAGCGAGATCCTTACAATCAGACTTTACATACAACAGTTCGTCCAACTTTCTACGGCCGATCAGACGCCGTAGCAACGTCAGGCACCGCACTACCCGTTTGTCCACTAATGCGGCGAAACATCTGTGGTGCGGTTTCGCAACGTATCGTGTGGATAGGCTCTAAGATAGTGTTTGACATCGTAGCCGGTAATCTTAATTTCCGGTATCTGTAATGTTCTTTTCAAGTTCAAATTAATTAATTCATTTTAGACGGGAAAAGGGGAATATTTAGTGATGTGAACAGTGTGAACAACACTAACTAATATTCCCCTTTTCTCGTTGATTAAGAATAAATCTTGACACAGGCGTAGATACGAGAGCTATATATATTAATAACTAAGTACAGTTCAATGCCGGCGCTGAACAGTCAGGCTAATTCTTGCAAAAAATGAACAGCCTGGCTGATTCTTTGCACAAAAGATAAGCTGATCTCTTTATAGTAGGTACTTTATATAAAAATATAGTGAAACGAATCGCGACTCGGAATAAGGAATGTTATATCTTCTTCGTATCTTAATATATAAAAGGAAAAGGTAACTGACTGACTGACTGACTGATCTATCAACGCACAGCTCAGATCACTGGAAGGATCGGGCTGAAATTCGGCATATAGATAGCTATTATGACGTGGGCATCCAGTAAGAAAGGATTTATAAAATTCAACCCCTAAGGGGTTTGAAAAATCGAACTTAACGTGAGTGAAGTCGCAGGCAAAAGCTAGTTGTAATAATAAAATGGCGTAGCTATTAAATGTAGGTAGGCACCTAATAAATTAAGCTTATTAGATATCTACGCGGTAATAAGCTCGGTAACAAGAGATGAGAAGATGTTCGAATTCGCAGGTTTGTTCGCGTAGATACCTTTGGAGAATTAAACTTTTAAATTGATCGGTCCAGCAATTAACCAGATTAAAAAGGGTACGGCCGCATCCCTTTCATCAACTCCAATTAATTTTGACGGGCCGTTACCAGGCCCTTGAATTGAAATTGTTAGTAGATATAACTTTAGGAAGTAGGATTAGTGGAAATACGTTTAAAGATAAGCGGAAATTAATGTAAACCTTCTTAAGATTAGGGACCGAATAACTAACTATAGGTATAGTACGTTCATGGAATAACTGCTTCGTTGGTCTAGTCACTGTAGTGGTTAGCATCTTCGACTACGGATGACGATTTCCCGGGTTCGATTCCCAGGTCGGGCCAAAAATGTACCTAGTGGGTTTTTCTATTAAGACATTCTCAGTACTAGCCCAGAGTTAGAAAGTTGGCGGTGAATCACCCCCGTGTCTCGGAGAGAAAGTAAAGCCGTCGGTCCTGAGCCTGATCTCTCTCCGGTCGTATCGGATTTCCGTCCCATCGGACTGTGAGAGTGAGGGAATAGAGAGTGTAATGTGTTTGTGCACACACATGTGCACTATAATGTCTCCCGCTCATCCCGCGGATTTGGTCGGGAGGATATTATGAAATAACCAAAATCCGTCATAATTACTTTTTACGGTATGACAGTTCATTAAAATAATAAGTATTTAGGTAATAAATAACAATCGAGTAAACAACTAAATAATTATGTGGAGACTACTAAAAAAATTTAAATACTTTACTTAAAAAAAGGAAAAAAAAAACAAGAGAAAACTTATAAAATTATTCAAAAAAAAATAGAGTAGTTAGGTGCTAATAGAACCTACTTGATGTTTGACGAACTAAGGCGCCTATACTAAATAAACAAGAGCAGAAAAACAAGACTTGAACGAAAACTCTCTACCTAAT
This sequence comes from Hipparchia semele, assembly GCA_933228805.2. Lineage (NCBI taxonomy): Eukaryota > Metazoa > Arthropoda > Insecta > Lepidoptera > Nymphalidae > Hipparchia > Hipparchia semele. Next base: position 11,940,053 of record OW121714.1, read on the forward strand.
ATAAGTACTTCTTATTTTAAATATTGATTTATATCCTTTCGCTATCTCTAAATACTTAGATCTAAACAGGAGCAGCCTTTTAATTATCAGACCCAATTTTCCGGGCACTTACTTCGTCTTCCACTCGACATCCCATCGAAGCCCAAGGAGATTTAATAACCTATTCGCTTGGCGCCTGGGCAATATAGAGCAGTGTCTTAATCTCTTCGGGCGAGGAATCCAATAGTTTAACTGAAGGGTCGGGATTAGTTACAGTTTAAATTACATTTGAACTTTCTTATGGTACATCTCAAAGGCGGCTCTAGCTCATGTAGCGCCCGTGTGCAATCAATATCTTGGCGTCCTCTAGTAGACGCGCGGCCAAATTGGAATACTTACAATACAATTTGACTTTTCACCAGTGAAAGGAAATTCAGGTGCAAAAAATGGTGCAATTTCAAATGATGTTTAATCGTGGGCGAAAATTGTAGTATATAAAATGTTTTCGCATTTAGGATAATCGCAAACTATTTCTTGCCGCTTGCGTTCGAGAAACTGTTCTTGTGTAACTGACGCCTTAATGTGATATCACCCTAAAGACGTTTCTGGCATTTCATCATCCTGCAATGTAGAGAGAGCTGCCAGTCGGCGGGTGGGTGCGGGGAATTTAATATTTTATGAAGCCGTCGCCCGCCGCCACCGGAGCTCTTACATTATGAAAATTGTTTTCAAGCTCTAACCGAAATGATGGAGCTTCTGCCGACGATGTTTGTAATAGTTTTTTAAACAGAGAATATTTGTGCCAAACTGAAGTTGACTAATATCCTCCTATCCCCTCCAAATAAGCGATAAAGCTTGTGCAAGGAGTGGGTACGACAATTAGTGCAACGGATGGGGTTCAAACCTGCGACCTTGCAGTTTTCAATCCGCACCTTTAACCGGTGGGCTATCAAGGCTTCAAAATTGAGTTGTTTAAAAACAAGTGTCTTGAAAATAACCCCAACATGGTTCTCTTAACGATACGTTAAAAAGCACTCTTGCCACCATTGATATTCCTGCGCTCATTGAGCCAGCAGGGATTAGTCGAGATGATGGCAAGAGACCTGATGGATTGATGCTGGTTCCCTGGGAAGGGGACGGGCCCAATGTGGAACGGGTATCGACACATGTCATATCAGAGGGACAGTATCAAGACCGGGAACCACAGCTGAAATGGCTAAATCCTGTAAACGGTCTAAGTATGCCTCTCTGATCGAGAGTTACATATTTGTTCCGTTTGCTGTGGAGACCCTGAGGCCTTGGAGTTTAAGTGCAAAAAAACATTTTAGGCATTTGAGGCATTTCACAGCGGTTAATTGCCTCATCTGGTGACAGAAGGGCTGACTCATTTTTTGCGCAACGGATCAGCCTGGCTGTCCAGCGTAAATGCAGCCAGTATTATTGGCACCATTGCACGCAGGTATGACTTGTATAGTAATATATGAATTAGATCAGCTTAGCTATAAGTTTTATTGTAACCCCAACATATTATGTGGAAGGATCTATGTTTATTACTCTCGTATTATCTGACATTGCCAAATGCCTTGTTGGTTTGTGGTTAGCATGATCGACTGTACATAACGAGGTCGAGTGACATTTTGTATGGATTACAATAGTGCCTACCTTCATATAGACAGATAGCTAGACTTTTAGAATACCAGCATCCACACTATTATCCAGTCTCAAAATTGTATTCTACCGGTGTTCGAAAGAACTTTTATATATTTACATACTAAACAAAAGTTCCCAGACATATAGCCCCAGTAAAGTTTTATTTCCTTTGGAATAATCTTGTCATTTCAAACGCTATCAAGCAAAGCATAATAGGGCCTCCTCGACTGAATACTTTTCTATGAAATAGGCCAAAGAGCTTGTAAAAATAGCTGTAAGCCTAAAAAATACCATTCTTTTTCCATGGCTTGATAATAAGGTTACATATTTCTATGCTTTAGCTCAAGTAGGTAAGTAGTTAATAATGTGCCTAGTTTTTTTTTCCAATAGCATAACGCCATCTTAGTACCTACTTAAGTCATTTGTTATAGAAATTAGAATCATTTAATTACATCTTTACTTTTATAAGTTAAGTCAACTTTTACTCGTTAATTTAAAGCTTGCTGAACTGTGATAGTTTTTAGTTCTTTTACCTTCATTATAGGTACTTACCTATCATGGTACTTTTCACATAAAATACCTGACGACCTCCCTGGCGCAATGGTGAGCGCTGTGGTAACTGGGAGGTCTCGGGTTCGATTCCCGGCGGGGGCAATTTGGGAATTTATAACTTCTGAATTGTCTCTGGTCTGGTGGAAGGCTTTCGCCGTGGCTAGTTACCGCCCTATCGTCAAAAACGTGCCGCCAAATTATTTAGCGTTCCCGCACCATGGCGTGTAGAAACCGATTAGGGGTATGGATTGAATTTACACTGCTATACCCCTTCCAAGTTAGCCCGTTACCATCTTAGACTGCGTCGCCACTTACCATCAGGTGAAATCGTAGTCAAGGGCTAGCTTGTCATTGAATTATAAAAATATCTATCTGTCCATTAAAGGTTTATTTGGCAGGGGGAGGGGATACGTACCTATATGCATGTTACAAGCAAATATCCAATTGAAATGATTCAAAGTCAAATTCTCCAACAACAATCGTTACCAACAAGGAACCCAGAGTGTTTGCCTATTATAGGTACGAACCTTTTATAGCCAAACTTGCCTAGTATTTCAATTCAAAATCGGTGCCCGAGCCGACGACTTTAATCCAATTATACAGTACAGAAATAAACGGGCCGGGTCGCAGCTCTTCGGAATTCCTTTGTGCATCAAACAAACGTAGGTACTAAATGGTTATTGATTTGGGCTGCTGTTTATACCACAGAACATCTAAATACCTAAATTATTTATAGGAGCAGCCTTGATTTTCCTCAGTGGCGGATTTGTCAGGCTGAGTAGGCTTGAGCCTAGGGTGGCAGATTTTAGGGGCGGCCAAAGTTTTCTATCCGACATACAGAGAATTTTGTTTCCAGTTTGCGTAGTCAGGTTTGGTTGCGCCGCGGGAATGTGTGACATGACCGACAAGCAAAATGTTTATTCAAACTTGAATAATAGCAGTTCGCATGGCTCTATGTAGGAAAAATACACCAGCGAAAAATTGTTGGAGTGAGAGAAACTTTTCTTGCTTAGAACGGGTGAAAAAATATCTATGTATTAATTGGTAGGGGCGGCGAAGAATAGCCTATTGGCGGCAAATAAAAATTGTAGGTACCAAGAAAAGACTACATTGTTAAATTCCAGGACCCAACTTCTCAATCCTGATGTTGCAGGGATTCTGCCCACTTAACTGTGGGGATTTAGGAACTGTCGATTGTGAATTGAAGAAGTGGACGAAGTCGCGGGCGTCCGCTTGTATGTACAAATAGATACATGTTCTTACCTACTTACTTTATCAAGACACAGTTCAAACAAAAGCAAGCTGATAAGCCAAACTATGCCATTCTCCCACAGTTTATCTCGACGTAATTACAAAGCTCCCAATGTCTGGAGGCATTTGTTTAGATTTACGCCTCTAATAGTGAGAACGGGATTCGTGAAACAACCCTTACACATATAATATATAGTGGAATACACAGGGTCGAATCAGAAATCATGGTTGTTTAAACGAAGTTAACCCGCTCGCAGGATTTTCGGAATGTCTGGAATATAGAGACATGATTTATTGTTAGATATCCGTATAAAAAGGTCTTCGCTTTTTTAACAGACTTTTCTCGTCAACATTCTTGTTTTATATTTTCGGACGAGCAATCCAGGATAGTGGATATTGGATAAGTACTTACTCGTAAAAGCACCGTAAACTCGGACGAGTTTACGCGCATAAACTTATAACGGTTTCTATTCACCAGCAAAGCTCTGCTATAAAAAATTCTATTAACTTATAAGGACATCTTATTTGTAATTAGCCATTCTTATCGCCTGTTAAAATCGTGAAAAAGGAGATGACTATGGCCTAGATTGATTTGATTGATTTTATAAATTGTATAATCACGTAAATTATTTATTATACATACATATTGTCTTCGACTGCGCGGCATTTTCGTAGAGGGTGATACCTTTTTTTTATTCGATGACAAGATAGTCCTTGACTGCGATCTCACGTAATGGTAAGTGACGATATGTTTATCTGCAAATACAGTACCTACCTAATTACCTCGCTGCCCAGCCAGTGAAAATTTACATGGTTTCAACTCTGGTATCACAGCCGCGTTCCACGCTAAGAAGAAACATTGGTTAAGTAAATGCTTTAATACCCTTCTCAGTAGCGACCTACATACCAAGTAGTGACTTAATGAAAGATGTTGATGAAATGCTCTAAGGAGTCTAAGGAATATGTATACGATTCGAAAAGATCCTCCAGACTTCGCTTGAAGAACTTTCAGAAAATTAAAAATAATAAGACTGTATTCAATGTGAAAAAAATAATTTATTAATTGACTATATTGTATAAAAATTATATTTCAAAATTACATCACAATAATAATAATTAATAGTACTCGTAATTAATATAACATTAAACAATATCACTTTTATTATAATGTTGAATATGTATAAGGTACTTTTTTGTTTCGAGTATTTTATGATGTGGAGTGATAAATAAATAATAATAGAAGTAACTTAGGCTCAAGTCAAAACATAGTATTAATTACTATGGGCTCGAATATATAATTTTTGCGTACCTAGCGTTGACATATACAACAATTCAAAAATTTATAAATATAAATATAAATTATCAATATTTACGACTTAGAAACAGTGACAATAAGATATATTTAATTATTTATTTTCTGCTTATAACATTAGTAAAATAAATTAAGAATACAATAAAATAAATAATTTCATTTTGATCAATCACAGATGCAAAATAGTGCAGTAAATATTACACATCTCGATCGGCTGAATTCAGCTTCATATAGCGTCGTCCCTGTCGCACTCAATGACAAAACGACATATGTGACGTTTTGTTCTTGAGTTAGTTATAAGTGACCGAAGCAAACCTCTACGAACCCGAGGCTCGCCGATTGACTTTGGGTTTCGATGTGATAATTTACTGACGGTTAATGTCATAAACTATTACTGTAGTTGTAAAAAATCTCTAAACTAAAATAAATTGACAGTTCTAAATTTCGTTCTGTCCCTTTCATAATACTTCCTGCTGAAAAGGAGAGAACTAAATTAAAACCCACTGACCTCTATAATTAATCTATGATTAACACTGGACTGGCTGTCCCTGTACAAATGACAGCTTAAAGTTAAACTATGGATCAATTTGAGGCACCACATGTGACTCGAGTGTCTCTAGAACTAATAATATAGGAATGCAGTGCCGAAAACTATAAACTATCAATTGTCAACTAGTGTTCTCACTAATTTTAGTTCCCTGGACACTCGGTCATTGCTTACAGCTAAATCTAAATGACGTCAATCCATCAGTTGCAAAAAAATATGACAGCAACAGGTCCAGTGTTAATTATAGACTAATTATAGGGGTCAGTGTGGAGACGTGTCATTTAAGTTAAGTTTAGAGATCGTGTACAACAGAATTAGACATAATATCAACATAAATAATATATTATTACTTTTCTATCTATGCTCGCAAATAAAGAATTTGCTACTAAAATACTGGCGCTTTTTCATTACATTAATTAATTATGATACACAATAGTAATTCTAAATAATTTTTTTTCTTAAAAGAAATTGTGATGTTTTATAATATTATAACACTCATTTATTTCATTAAATTTTTTATTAAATAATGAAAATACTCATTACATAATTTATATTACGTACTATGTAGGTACTAGTGGATGGAATATAACAATATTATGTATAACTAGCGGCCCGTCCCGGCTTCGCACGGGTGGGCATAAGATTTTTTTTAAATAAATATAGCCTATGTTACTCAGGGTGAATGTAGCTTTCCAATGGTGAAAGAATTTTTGAAATCGGCACAGTAGCTTTTGAGTTTATTCATTACAAACATACAAAAATACAAATCCTCTTTATAATAGTAGTGTAGATAAGTGGACAATACTTTATAGGTACTTGGTATCCCGAACTGAAACAGCGGACCAATAACATTATTGAGCGATGACGTGATAAAATCGTCACTTCGATAACAATGATCTGATTGGGTTGCTCTGCAGCGCCTCAGTGGTCAGGCACCCTAAACTCTGTACCATAGTATATTATGCTTCCTTATATTACGTAAATAGAATGGCCAATAGATAAAATATATCGTCGGGTATAGTGCAAATCCGCGTAACTAGCATTAGTACCTTAAGATTCATTTTCATATGTTTGTGCACAAATCAAAACCGCGTAAGTGTCGAAGCGACTAAATGAATCACTTTAAAAGATATCTATTTTTATCAATACATAGAACTCTCTGTGTATAAATTAGCCCAATAGCCACGAAAATAAGAATTTATAAAGTTTTAAACTTCTCCTGTAAAACTGTGACTAGTGTAGATCCGCGGTTTTTACCACATGTACATACGCGGTTTCGCACTATCCCCGACGATATACTACTATTTTTTTTATGCCCATCGCCGCTAATAAATCATAGTGTCTGCCCTGGCCTTTAATGGCGTTTTTCGACAGCGTAAGTCCACAGGTAGATAAGAGGTTTGGTACATCCCATATCAAACTTAATAATAATTATTATCTATAACTGATACCGTATCTTCTCGTGACTTCTGGTGTATGTGTAGTGGCGATAGCTAATAGCAGTGGAACATCGTTCACGTCGATGCTAAGGGATTGAGTTAATGTGGCGATATCGCAGAAGTCAGTCGACATTAGCATGTCTGCCAACGTTTTGGACAACACGCAGAACTCACGGAGCTTACTTTCCAGGTATATGAGACACTATGGAAAGAATATTATATTGTTTAGTATTTGAAGAAATTAAACAAGTTTTTAGGTTTTGATAACAATCAAGATCAGTGTAGGATACGCCTTGAAATCAAGATCAGTGGGGTTAGTATAAAATTAAACACGATTGATCGTATTCGTATACTATGACATTAGCGTCAAAGTAAAATGAACCTTAAACGTATTGATTTAAAGTCACAAATTCAGTACAACCAATTTTAGTTTGGAGCGTATACGTATACGTAAAAGTATAAGAATTCATGCACGAAATTGAGCTCTAATTCAACGTACTTATTGTTCATTTTACTTTGACGCTAATGACATAGTATACGAATACGATCAATCGAATTAAATCTTATATTAACCCCACAGGGTTGGATATGCCTTGACATCAAGCCCTCGTTTTTTGTAGAAACGATAGGGAATGAAAATGATGGTGTGTAATATGTATCCAGTGTAACAACAACGATAAAGTCGACAAAGTCGCCGGCAAAAGCTAGTCTTATAATAAAAAAAATAATAGCTGGATATTAAATACCTGTTGTGGAGGTATTCGGGCCCTGCGCATGGCTGTCAAGGCGTCCAACATTCCGCCTACTAATGGCGACAGACCGCCGCTACCGCACGTACGTCCGATTAGACGCACCTCCCTGGTAACAATCATAATCATTCACCCCCATTCAGTTACCATTTCTTGAAATTCAAAATCCAAAATCCATTTATTTCATGTAGGCCAACTTGTAGCTCTTATGACACATCATAAATCTACCACCGGTTCGTAATGCAGATACTGCTGAGAAGAGCCGGTAAGAAACTCAGCAGTTGCTCTTTTCAAAAATAAAATTTTTTTACAATAGGTAACAAAACTATGCAATGTATACACATACAGTGCTTCCACAATGAAGCTTCAAAAATGCATACGCAGGTACACACAATCCCACGCATGTCAAAATGGGCTGACAAAGCAGACCCATTCCCGTTCGTGGCACCCGTTCACGAGCATGACGCATGAGCATGAGACGCTTAAAAGAATGGTATAAACTTCCATAAAATTGGATAAGTGCGATACAGATGTGGATATCTGTGTGTCGATTCTCGAATCTTCTGGCAGGTCCAGATCCAAAATATAAGAGCTCTACAGCCCTTTTGTGTGGTGCGGATTGTTACGTTCCCTCAAATATGGTTGAGCGAAGCAATGGCTGGATCATGCGTCGTGCTCGTGAACGGGTGCCACCAACGGAAATGGGTCTGCTTTGTGTCTACCCATCTTAACATGTGTTAGGTTGTGGTAGGTGTGCATTTTTAAAACTTCTTTGTGGAAACATAGTTTTGTTAACCATTTAAAAAATTTTTTTTTTGAAAAGAGCAACTGCTGAGTTTCTTGCCGGCTCATCTCAGCAGAATCTGCATTCCGAACCGGTGGTAGATTTATGACGTGTCATAAGAGCTACAAGTTGGCCTACATGAAATAAATAAATTTTGATTTTGATTTGTCTTAAGTGTAACTTACCACGTATTAGTGTCCCCAACGATAGCGACGGACTGTATGGGCGCGTCTACACTCTTGTGCAGATATGACGCCAGGTCCAAGTCGCGTCTCAGCTCTGCTTCCCACGCGGCGGGACTTGCTAACGTTCCTGTGATTGATAAGTAAATAAATTCTCTATTGAACGGTTACAGTAATACAACTATCTTAAAAACATTAAAATATTGAGACCCCCCGGATCAACGCGGAAGTCGACAAAAATTTACGAAAAATCGGTACTGGGTATGTCTTAACACTGTCCTAAGCAGTATCTGTTTGTTTATTACTTTTTTAAACCCCAATAAAAAAATGAAGGGTGTCTGTCGCATGCGGTTCTTTAAACGTCAACTGATTTCAAAAGTTTGTCCCAAAGTTCAAACATCCAGGGAAAAAAGTCTGAACGAAGTCGCGGACAAAAGCTATGCTATAAGAGGATGAACTCTCCCATTAACATCCTCTGTGACTATGTCCTTCATTCACTCACAGGAGACTAGATGATCTTTGAGGACAAGGATTAAAAACTAAGGCTGTCCTCCCTTAGAAAACCTCAAATGATAATATTATGCTATAAGAAGAAATATATATCCTCACCTTGTAAAACTAAATCAGGTACATAATGGTTTGTGACTCCGCCAAGAAGCGTGACGTCATACCCGGAGCGCACTTGCGTGCGAGACTGCGTGCGCATGAGCGGCAACGGGAACTCTATCACTTGCTTCACGTCCAATTTATCGTTCTTATTCACACTTTCTCCCTCTGCCTTTACACTGAACGTACAAACATCCTTCGACAAACGAGCACTTTTATCCGTAGTCCTAACATTCACTATCACGGTGTTCTCCTTTCGTTTCCTAACAAATGTTTTCGGCGACATGTCCCGATGTTCCGGCTCTCTTGCTATCGACTCTTTCGCGAACTGCGGTTCAGTCTGTCGCGGCATGTCGTTCATGTACTCCATTTCGGAAGCGTTCGTGGGCGTCTGCAGCATTGACTCCATCAACTGGCATTTGTAACAAGTCTCACACCTCTCCTCCTGTATCGGTGGAACGAAAGTGGGATCGAACTGGAAGTTATCCAGCTTCAGATTCCCCGGTTTTCCTATATAGTGCCTATCTAGAATCTCTAAGTTTTTACTCTTCATATAATTAGTGACTATCTGCGGATACTTATCGAACTCGAATTTAAAACCGGAATGTTTTATTGGCTTGGAATGTTGCAGTGTTTGCGCGCAGCACTTCGACGGGCTCTCGCTGCTTCTCGACTTCTCTTTTTCATTGGCCTCAGCAGTGGTTACTTCAGCTTCCTCAGAGGTTTCCAAGTTGACCGGCTCGTTGTGGACTTTAGAAGATTTCTTTACGCACTTTCCTCCGTTCGACTTGTTCTTTAACCCGACCAGTTTCTCATCGTCGCCTAGCACGAACAAAACTTTATCACCTTCCTCCGACGTCGACAAGTTTGAACTGGAATCTGAGGAGTCCTTCAACGAGATCATCATAGTCGGTTGCCTCCGCAAGGTTTTGGGCTGACATTCAGAGCTCGTACTGCCGTCTACCCCGAATTCTGAACTAGAGAGCTTTTGACTTAAGTCCGCGAGCGTCGTCGACTTTTTCAGCCCACTTTCACTCGCAACTAACGTACTCACACTACTTCCACTATTCCTATGAAACGAGGGTACTCCTAAACTATCTCTCGAACAGTCTTTCACTTCCAAAAGTTTCGCGGTCCTACCCGAATCTGAGCTATGTTTGTTCACTTTCACAACTTTAGCGTCACTGAGCGCACAGTCTTGATACTCAAAGTCATTTTTGTTGACGTCCCCACAGCGTACAAAGTACGTTAACACAGCGAGTAGTTTGTTTATGAAGGGTATGTTTTTGGTTCCCGTGATGATGGTTCTGGCGGATCGCGGCGGGTAGCCGACGGTGCCGCACAGGTCTGTGAGCTGAGCCCACAGGGCGTTGTACGGACGGCTTGAGCCGGTTAGTTCTTGGGAACTGTACGGATCTTCGACTGTGTCGTAAGGGCTGACTGTAGTGACCCAACCGAGGTGATGGGTGAGGACATACGTTAGAAGTGTGCTGATAAAGCTGAAACAATACATTGTCAATGTTAAAAATGCACTTTCCAAGAAAGATACCTTTGTAGTTCTTCGTAAAGTTCTTAAAGTGTGTAAATAAATATTTAATTACACGACGACCTCCCTGGCGCAGTGGTGAGCGCTGTGGTCTTATAACTGGGAGGTCTCGCGGGGGCAATTTGGGAATTTATAACTTCTGAATTGTCTCTGGTCTGGTCGGCGGCTTTGGCCGTGGCTTGTTACCACCCTACCGTCAAAAACGTGGTGCCATGCGATTTAGCGTTACGGCACGATGGCGTGTAGAAACAGATTAGGGATATGGATTGAATTTACACTGCTATACCCCTTCCAAGTTAGACCGCTACCATCTTAGACTGCATCGTAACTTACCATCAGGTGAGATCGCAGTCAAGAGCTAGCTTGTCATCGAATAAAAAAAAAAATGCTACACTTGAAGGAAATTTCCGAAAACTTCAATGAAAATATAAGAAAGGTGTGTGAAGTCTGCCAATGCGCACTTGGCAACGCTTTGTATTGCAAAAAAACTCCTGCATTATTTTGGACCATTTTATGGGTACCAAAAGTTGACCGCAGCGCACTGACTTATCAAGTAGGCTCTATGTGCATAGATATAGAGCTCAATATATCTTGACGCAAAGAAAAAATCAAATGCCGCATTTAAAAACGATCATCACTTGAGAACGGCTCGACCAATTTTTTTTTTTTTTTTAATTGTGTTTTTAACTGTAAGTTTCTTTAAAATATAAAATTTCTTCATTAGATTAGAAAATTGCACCCGTACGAAACCGGGCCGTGTCACTAGTTAGATATGGTTTTACATAATACTTTATGAGTTCTTAGCTTGTGTAATAAAAGAGAGACATGTGTAGAAACACTTCATTTATGACTTTAGACTAGACCAAGAATTTCTGGCGAACAGTTTTATTACAGGTTCTTACATGAGTACCAAATAAAACATATTTTATAGAACACATGCTCATTTTCCTAGTAAATTATTAAAATACTAGACGATGCCCGCGACTTCGTCCGCGTGGAGATAGATTCATCATAAGGAATATTTTGTTTTTCCGAAATAAAAAGTATTCTATAGTTACTACTCTCTAAATCCTAAACTATATCCATGCAAACAATATTTAATATAGCATGATGTAACTAAGAAGTTTTTGGAGAAGAAAATCATAAAAGGATACCTTATAAAACAGTCTGTAAATCTATCTACAGATGGATCATGACTATAAGAATAAATTCCACGGTACGTTGTACAATTAATATTCACCCACGCAGGTTACACAACTAATCCGCACAAATAGTAAACGACCAAACGCGTCAATCCATTGAACACACAGTCACGTGAAAAACGCGTAAACACTACACAAAAATAACCTACTAAAATACCTACAACCAAAATAACCTATTGCACTTGACTGATTTCATTCACACATGTCAGTAATTATCAGGAACTACGTCCGAAAACTAAAGTCTGTTTGACACTTCAAAGTGTAATCGACACCTAGGGTCAACCCACATCAGAGGGAATTTCACCACAAATAAATCAAATATAGTCCTTACCCAATTTCAGTAAAGTAGACAATCGTATGCAAGCAATAATTTACTTTAGAAAACATCGGCGTTGAATTTTCATACACTATTATCAACTTTATGTGTAAATAATACGAGCGATATTTAGTTTCTATTAATTAAAAAATCCCTCATACGCGTCTGTCCTGAACTTTAGACGTATGGCGAAAGTGTTGGACAAGATCCAAGTAAATGTCTAAAAAATATCTTGTCTTAGAAGCGGATTAATGGTTGTATTAAAAACGATTAAAATGTTCAACGAATCGTGGCGATGTTAATTGATTGCTTAATTAAAACCTTTACATTTCTTTTCTTTTAATACTTTTAATATTTTGCAACAAATAGAAGAATGTAGCATACATATTATAAACGATACTTAATTTTGAAGACCACTCAAAATGTAAGGCTATTATAATAATAAAATGGAAAAAAAATATTTAAGGTGCTCTTCAATTTTATACGCTAAACATTACTAATATTATAAATGCGAAAGTGTGTTTATTTTTTGGTTGTTGCTTTGTCCTTCAATAACGCTGCAACAAGAGCTATGGATCGACGTGATTTTTGCATGGGTATAGTTATAGGACCTGGAGAATGACAAAGGCTACTTTTTATCCCGGAAAATCAATGAGATCCCGCAGGATTTAACAAAAACTAAATTGGAGACGTCAGGCACAAGCAAGCTCTCGCTCACACTTATACAGATACGACACACACAGCTATTAACCACGAACCATCGTGAAATGAAAGAACTATAATATTCGCGCTCTTTTTTTTTTTTTTTCTTTGTCTTGAAATCATGTGATTCTCTTTAACGTGCTGGCGTTAAAAACTGCTAATAAAATCAGAACGTCATCCGATTAACGGCCTAATATTCTTGCTATTAAAGTATCGAAATATTTTTATCAGCTGCCCACATCACGTGCTCGACGGCGATACGCATTTAACTTGTTTCCTATTAATCACTTTGGACGAATTTAGAACCGATATCGTATTTTATAAAAAAAATTGAGAGACGAGACCAACTATGTCCGAGATTTCATAGAATAGAATAGAAAATTCTTCATATCGATTTCGTTCGTACTGTTTTACAGGAAATTTTTGAAAATATTATCTAAGTGACTTAAAAGATAAACATCGACAAAGTTGAAAAATTACGAGAATTGAAACGCTGTAACGTATTAAAAATGACGCAGTGGCGCAGTGGTGAATGCTGTGGTCTTATAACTGGGAAGTCTCGGGTTCGATTACCGGCAGATCAAGGACTATCTTGTCATCGAATAATAAATAACGTAGAGATTTACGAAGTCGTTTATTAAAGTGTAGAATACAGAAGCTTAGAAGAACTGAAACCTGAAAAATGGACGTTAAGGTCTATTTTGCGGTATCGTTTCGAGATGCAAAACCTACCAACGTTGACGAGACATGTAAACTCGTACTGCAATTAGATACTCACAAATTAGTGTGTTTGGTGTCTGCTACGGTAAACACAGAGCAGAGGTCGCCAAGCAAATGGTCCGCTATTTTGCTGGTACGATCCGGTTCGCTGGTGACCAGGTCCAACCACACCGAATGGATCCGCGGCCCGAACATTAGATCTGACAACCTGAAATGAGAGAAACCTAATCAAGTCATCTTAGTAGAAGAATCATCGGCGACGAATCGCTGGTCGACTCCAGACTCCAAAGTCTGGAGCATCGACGCAAGGTGGCTCGTCTGTTGGTGTTTTACAAGATATCTCTGCTTCAGAACTAAAGGGCCACAAAACAAAATTTTCCAAATTCACTTTTATTTCAAAAATAGGGCCATAACGCGAAGACATTCGTCAAAATCGGCCTTTAAATCACAATAATTTACGCGTACGCCCTTTAAGCATTTTCATACATTGTAAGTTGGAGAGCCAAAAAAGCAAAAAAAAACTAAATAAAAATTTTCAATCAGCTCTCGTGAAAAAACTTAAATTTTGAGATGTAGCTCTTTAGTTTTGAAGCACCGATATATTATGGAGAATGTGCATCGTATGGATCTGTACCGGCAAGTGATTGAAATCCCAAGATCTCGCACCAAGCGCTTTTGCCTTCTTGTTCTTTTGGCGGTGCGTATTAACAAGGAGGCAATTTGGAATGCCCTTTCCTTCCATTTTTCCAACTAACTAGAGGTACTTAACATTTAAATTTAGAGTTTAGAGTAAATAGACGTCTTCTAACTAACTAAATCTTTTCCAACTAACTAAAGGTACTCAACATTTAAATCTAGAGTTTAGAATAAAGAGACATCTTCTAGACACGATGTCATTTTCACCTTTAGGCGTTTTCTGCTTCGTGAAAAAGAAATTGACAGAAAACGTCACCTAAGTTAGCTTAAGTAGCCCGTAAAAATTAGGGAACGTTGGTGAAAAGCGGGCATTATAAATTTATTTTTACCTTCTCACCGATTTATTTTCGGCAAAAATAACATTCCGATCAAAAAGATTAACAACTTACAGACAAGTCTACGTTTAAACGACTCTTCAAGATTTACGTGTATCAACACAAAAGTTTTTATTTCCCCTTCATCAAGTAATTTGACATTTACTTTGGCAATGGGCCAGATCGTCAGAAGTTGAAGAACCTACGAACACTAATGTCATATTATAATCTATTTTAATAATTTACTGGCTGTGCTATACAGCGGAACAGTAGTTAAGACTAGTCTCCTACTCGGCGGGGTCGCGGATTCAAAGCGATAGATTTATTTTCTGCTTTTACAAATGTTATTGTTACATGTTTCATTTTCGACTGTAATTAATGATTATCCACATTCTGACAACAGTAAAGTACCCATTTGGAGGTAAAAGGACTTTTTGAAAAAAAAAAGATCGGCCTTCCATTCGTCTCTCGATATGAGGTAACTGTAATAGCTTGACCGCAACGCAACGCAAGAACCATCTAGGAATCCCACTCTCACTTCGAGAAGTCCTTGGAGGTTCCAAAAGACTAGCAGGCCGCACCTACCTGCGCGGTCTGCTAGTCTTTTGGAGAGAGCTGAGATGGTTGGAGTAAAGAACATTGGAAGGCTTGGTGCATCACACACAACAGACGATGACTGGTTTACGTGCGGAAACCAGCCCAGAAAGAAGAAAGAAAGAATGGCCAGACCATCGCAAGCCAACCGCGGAATTCAAACGGCATAAGAACGTGACGATTCTTGCATGAGACTTATGTTCAACAGTGGACGTCTATCGTGACGACTTACCATCTCGCCGCATCCTCTGTCGCCTTATGCAACGTGGACACAAAGGCGTTGCCGACGCCCGCGGCGAGGGTGGCGAGGCGAAGCCGACACACCAGAGCTTGCAGCTGCGGCGAGTGTTCCAAGCAGCGACGAAGTAGATCCCTGTGACGACGACAATTTAAAAGTAGAAAAAAAATCACGACTGGGATAAAAAAATAAATTCAAAAAATTCAAAATTTATTTATTTCATGTAGGCCAACTTGTAGCTCTTATGACACGTCATAAATCTACCACCGGTTCGGAATGCAGATTCTGCTGAGAAGAGCCGGCAAAAAACACAGCAGTTGCTCTTTTAAAAAAAAAAAAAAAATTGGTAACATAACTGTGCTATCTATACAGTGCTTCCACAATGAAGCTTCAAAAATGGATACGTAGGTACACAATCCAACGCCCATTAGACCCATTCCCGTTGGAAATATCAACTGAAAATTCAAATGTGGTCATATAACTGGGAGGTCTCTCGGATTCGATTCCCGGCGGGCGATATTTGAAAATTTTTAATTTTCTTAATTATCTCTGGTGGGATGCTCTGGCCGTGGCTAGCTACCACCCTACCGTCGAAGACGTGCCGCCAAGCGATTTAGCGTTCCGGCACGAAGGCGAGTAAACCGATACATACACATACGAGCTGTATTATTTAAGCATGGCTGCGAGATACAAACAAAAACAATAAAAACCGACTTCAATCGCCACTACAAAGTATATCAAGTTTGCCTATAAAAGTATGTATACCCTTTCAAACAAAAAAAAGAATTTTCCAAATCGGTCCAAGCGTCTTCGAGTAATTGGGAAACACACATAAAAAAAAAAGATTCCGACGCACTGAGAACCTCGTCCTTTTTTAAAGTCGATTAAAAGTTAAAACTCACATGTCAACAGATTCAGCCACACCGATGAGTAGAGCGAGACCCAGCTTTCCCCTCCTGGTGGTGACGGACGAGCTCGCCAGACTGTCCGTCGTACCGCTTGAGGAACTATTGCTGTATAGCTGTGCACAAACAGACCACTAAATATAGCTGGCTGTATTAGGGCCAGCGCACACCGGACGGCGGACGGCATTTTAAATTTATCTGTCCATACTAGTTGATGCCCGCGACTTCGTTTTTTAATTCCCGCGGGAACTCTCTTATTTTTCGGGATAAAAAGTAGCCTATGTATTTTTCCAGACTATAATCTATCTCTGTGTCAAATTTCAGCCAAATAGGTTCAGGCGTTGTATCACAAACATCCATCCATCCATCCATCCATCCATACAAACTTTCATATTTATAATGTTATAATAGGATAGGATAGGATTTTTTACCCCCGGCAAAAAAGTGGGGTGTTATAAGTTTGACGAGTATTTCATGTGTATCTGTGTATATGTGACTGTGTATATACGCACGCGCCCGTGCGTGCGTGCGTGCGTGTGTGTGTGTTTGGTATTCCTTCATGCCAGAATGAATGTATCGATTTTTGGCTGAAATTTGGAATGGAGATAGCTCACACCTAGGATTAACATAAGCTATATTTTATCCCGGAAAATTAAAAAGTTCCCGCGAGAACTGAAAAACCTTAATCCACGCTGACGAAGTCGCGGGCATCATCTAGTTATCGATAGGATATATGTGTTTTTGAAATGAGTAACCGTTATCATACTTATTTTGTTGTAATTAAATTGTTTGACACCTAGTATTTACATTATAAATTATTTCTTGCGCCGAGGCATGTCTAATTACAATTTGTTGTGTAAATTATCTCCGCTAATTATTGTAATTATCACTTCTTGGACGCAAGTCACATGATGGAAAAGTTGGAAACTGTACAGACAACAGTTTACGTAAACAGTACTACATTGTGTTAAAGTGAAAAGTTTCTTTTGCTTGGCGCTGATACCTTCGACTTCGCCAGTTCATACAAACTTTATGATTCCTTTTTAGGATGTTGAGGGTCCTAATAGAATACTATGTGCACGAGAAGGTATATATTTCAACACATAAAAAGGTACAATCATTATAAACGTAAAAATTCTTTTTACAAAGCCGACTTCAAAGTGTTGTGTAGTGACTTGAAAAGTGTGCCTATAGAATTTGAAGAGTTCTCTCGATTTCTCCAGGACTCCATCATCAAATCCAGACCTGATGACAGTGTTACAAAATTCTTGTAACTCAACTTTTAAGAACTTCCCAAAAAACCTAAATCCTCGTGAGCAAAATCGCGAGCACCATTACTAAACAACTATATATTTAAATAACAGGCAATGTAATGAAGCTTTAATATGTAAGCTTATTTGAATAGATTGCAACTGATTATAGTGACAATTTATAACGACGTGACATAATTGTATGAACTGCACCGATAAACGATCACATGACACTGTTTCCGGACACCTCATGTGACGTGACGTCAAGCGCTCGATAAAGGGAATGTCGAGTAACCAGTTCACACGATATTAGTACTGATAATTCTGTAACGACCTACCAAGTTCAACTAACTAGCTCAAGCTGCCTCACTCAGCTTGCTTGGTGTATCCCTGTACAAAGTATCCATCCCTGTACCCTGTAACCAGTTATTGACATAACCTAAATACCGTTTTCTAAACCTATAGAAGTCCACAAGTCTGGATATGCATCTTCAATAAGGTAATGAAAGACAAAGTAATTATGATCACAGTAAAAAAAGAACCTGTTTCATGACAAACTAAAAGAAAAAGGTTAAAAAAAGGCCATGTTAAGCTATATAAAGTCTCCGATAACCATGTCGGGGGATTATCAACGGAACATACAATTTTAAAAAAATAGGGAGGGAGACTAAAGGTAGGTTTTTACTGATAGACAAGTTCGACAGTTCAAGTCGCTAATCGTGTCGTTTACACGCACAGGCCAAACAAATCTATAAACTTAATAACTAATTTAAATTCTAAAAATCGCAAAAATCGTGAATTCTCTTGAGATTAAAGTTAGGTTTTTACTGTTTCGGTAACTATTGACAGTCGCTAGGGAACATTGTGTCGTTAACACGCGTGTTAACACTTAACGTGACATTATTTGATCCAGCGCTGGCCGACAGTGCTTCACTGTCAGGAAAAGTACTTACACGGCGATCAAGACATTCCATAAGAAGTATCAGTACCAGTTGTTCCGGCGCTTCTTCTGCTAGACGCCTTTTATCTTTAATGTTCAAGTGGTGGAGGCGTCGGGACAACCTAATCTAGGTACACCTATTGGGTGATGTGTGGCACAATGCATTAAATAAACGCTTCTTTCTTTCTTACTTACCTGTGAGTCAGAACTGGACATAGTAGCAGACGTGGGCACTTGCAGGCTGTTGTTGGTGAAGTTGAACCGCGTGGCCATGCTCTGGGAGGTCCTCCGCTGCCAACTGCCGCTGCTCGAGCAGCTGAGCTTGCTGCTCGGCGCTGGGAAAACCATGCACCTATTAATATTATATTGCTCTTGAGATGGCGTGGTTGTTATGAAGTGATAATCGTTGTTATGGATCGCAGATGTGAAATTTTTAGTATACAGGGGCATATGTAATGCTCAGATCAAGTCACCAATTCGCATTTTTTTTTTGCTAATGAACGGACTTTTTAAATCCAGTCCTATATACTGGTCCTTCCATACTAGTACAATGACATCGACTCCTTGCTGCGATTTCTTCTTAAGAGCACCGACTTGCCTAGGAACAATGAATTGTTTCTAGGAGGTTGCTTAGCATCGGCTATCATTTAATTGTTAGTATCGCTTACTATATTATTAGCAACTCTTACTCTTTTATAGTTCTTTACTGCAAATACGAAATCAGATTCGACATAGTGGGGGAGTAGCAAAGCCAAAAAATCCCGACTCGTTTTTTGAAGTTAAAATCTTCTTTTCTTATCTTTGATCCACACAATACGCAATGGTCAATTTTCCAGAATAAGTTTGATTAAATTATATAAAATATGTTACTTAAAATGTTAACTTAAACCATAAATCAATATAAATACTTACTATAAAAGCAGTAATCATCAGGTGAGTTGTGCTCCCAAGTGTCGAACATTGAGAAATAATCGCAAGTGGAAGCCACACTGCTGTATGGTGATTGTTCGCCGTAGAAACCTGGAAAATAAAACTTTCTCAAACCGCTTCCCTATGAATTTTTATTCCTTAAAAACGACAAGATAACGCTGTCTCAACCAATATACATCCACTACTGGAGAAACATCTCCAGTAGTTCTTCTTATCTTCTGTCATTTGTAACTAGCACATACCAGCGGATGCCATGCAACAGACAATTAATCGTGGTTAATTGTCTCGTAAAAATCTTTTCGCATTGAGACCCTAGACTATGGTACCTATACTTCATAGTAGGTACATTGAATGAGAGGCATATTGGCAGCGCTTACTGGATTCAACCATTTCAGCTGCGGCTGCTCGTCTTGATGTTGTCACCCTGTTAGATACGGGACCACTTTCGACTTTTATCGACGAACTTTGCGTCAAACATTAGGGCGTCTGTGTCGAACCATCCCACATAAGGGCTTGACCCGACAATTTAAAAAACCTAGCATCGCGTGAAGTCGCGGGAAACAACAAGTACTTAATACATTTTGTATAAGCGAAGTATGTTAATGAAACTATGAGTCAACTTTCGCGCTCATCACGTGAGTGAACGATCAATGGGCTCGGATAGGTCAATCGAGTCAAGGTAACACTAACTTCAAATCTGCTAGTCGTAAATCGACTCATACTTATATCATAAGCCTCAATAGCCCAACGGTTAAAGGTGCGGACTGAAAACTGAATGGTCGCAGGTTCGAATCCCACCCATTGCACTATTGTCGTACCCACTCCTAGCACAAGCTTTCCGCTTATTTGGAGGGGATAGGAGGATATTAGTCAACTTCAGCTTGGCTAATATTATTTAAAAAAAAAAAAAATCTTACTTAATTCAGACGTTTGAAATTATGCTTGCATTTTTGATTATACTTCCCATAAAAACTTAAAAAAATATGCATATTAATAGATGGATCACAACTTACAAATGCAACAACTAACGCCTCATACCTTATCAAAGAATTTTATTCAAATTCAAGTACCGGCGATATTTTAGGTAGTACTAACTCAGTTTGAGATAGGCAGTTCATATGACACCTAATCTTTTAGGTATCTTATGTCGGTCTGTCGCAAACTTAGTACTACCTAAGATACACACAAACACATATAAGGCATAGTGTCTACTTACCAGAATCTCCTCTATCCAGTGAGAAACTCAACGAAACGCCCTCTTCTTTCAACTGAGGCACACTCAAAGGTTTAGAGGTGCCGTTCAAGTCGCCGCTGCTCTTTGCCTCAGTGATCTTCCTGTCGCCTCGACTGATCTGCCGTGATCGAGGCACACTGAACAATTTTGTGCACATTAACCTGGACAAAACGTTGGGTTTTTTAGGATTGTGGCGGTTACCACAATAAGCCTTAAATCACCATTTATTATCATCAGCAACCCACCAACGGCTTAATACTAAGCGCAGGACCCTCTCAGAGAAGGGCATCATCCACTACAAATAAGCACAGTGCAACTAGGCAGAATTCAGACGCCTTTGAGAAGAAGGCCCAGACGCGCAGGTTTCCTCACCATGTTTTCCTTCACCGCTGAAGCATGTGAGTTGTGGATTGAAACATTATGTAGATGCAAACCACATACGAATGACCTACAAGCAAACGCCGGAACCAAGCAACTCATACCGCTTAAACTAGATGGCGCCATATGCTCACTAAATAGCACTACGTCTCGCAATCCTGGATCGCGCTAGCAAAATTCAAGTTTGCCTATATGGGTTCCCGCGCATAACTCCAGTCTTTGCATAGGTTTTAATTTTATTAAGGTTGAGGCCATACATAAAGGGTCTAAATAGACGAACTGCAATTAATAAGCTGCATATGCATGCTGCATTAATTGCAATCGTTGCAGGAAAACGCCTGAAAACGCTTAGTCGAATAGAACAATAATTAAGTCTGTGGAATAAAGGTTTCTAACTTTAGCAAATGAACCGATGTTTCTTGTTTTACAAATAGAAGATTGTAATTATACGTATTATTAACATCAAGGAAAGTTTAGTTCAAGTCTTACACGAGGAAACGATGAATACCGGCCGCTATTCAATGTTAAATTGTACTATCTATTTCGAAATATAAAAGACCATAAGTGAGGTACTTTGCAATTCTATTGGTATTTTATAACAACAACTTTAAAAATAAATAACCCATTGACCAGTTTAGTTTAAAAATACATGTTACGCCAGAAACGCGTATTCTAAAGCCCCAGCCACACGATCGTGTTGCGTAAAATCGTACTCTATTTTTTTATGCGACATGTTGAAGACGTTAATGATGAAGGAGATGCTCGTAAATACGAAATATTACCCAATTGCTCACAAACCTTGAAGCCTCAATAGCCCAATGGTTAAAGGTGCGGACTGAAAACTGAAAGGTCGCAGGTTCGAGCCCCACCCGTTGCACTATTGTCGCACCCACTCC
Organism: Hipparchia semele; assembly: GCA_933228805.2. NCBI lineage: Eukaryota > Metazoa > Arthropoda > Insecta > Lepidoptera > Nymphalidae > Hipparchia > Hipparchia semele. The sequence continues at coordinate 11,961,965 of OW121714.1, forward strand.
TAGCACAAGCTTTTCGCTTATTTGTAGGGGAGAGGAGAATATAAGTCAAGTTCAGCTTGACTAATATTCTTTAAAAAAAACCCATTTGCTTTGGTTCTAGACTGCACCCGACGACATACATGTCATATTACCAATTATTTTTCTTCCTTAACAACCGATAGATGTCCACTGCTGGACATGGGTCTCTTGTCTAGACTTCCACAAGCCTCGGTCTAGCACCGCCTGTATCTAGCGGCTCCCAGTCTGATGTAGTCGGTCAATCTAATGGGAAGTCTTGCGAGATCGCTATTTCTTGGTACCCCAATGACCGTGTAGCAAGTTGAATTATTAAAATTAGTTACCTTTTAGGGTCGTTCATTATGTGAATTTTCAAAGACACGCTCTTGCAGTTCATGGCGACCGCGCCGAACATCATCTCACCGAGCATGCTCGCATCGCCCGCTTCTCCTTTATACTGTACGGAGGAAAATAATACATTTAAAGAATTCGCTTGTACGTGCCGCGATCACTATGCCCATAGCCTTAGACTGAGGTTGATAAAACATCAAAACGTGATTATCCTTACTAATCCTTACTTCCTTACTAATATTATAAATGCGAAAGTGTGTTTGTTTGTTGGTTTGTCCTTCAATGCCGCTGCAACAGAGCTACGGATCGACGTGAGTTTTTGCACGTGTATACTACTTTTTATCCCGAAAAATCAAATAGTTCCCGCGGAATTTTAAAAACTACATCCAAGCGAACGAAGTCGCAGGCATCAGCTAGTCAGTAAATAAATTGCGCAAAGAAGTGACTGTAGTCTCATAAACGTAGGATTACTATATTATCCAAAGAACAAAAGGTACATCATCATCAAAAATCATAAATATCAGGTAGCACATATTTAGGTACATTTTTCAGATTTATGGCGCGAAATGCCACCAAATACTCGCAGTTCGAATCGTTTGTCCGACCTTTCGTGTCACGTGAATAACATAACGATTTAGGAACCGGTCCATTTTAAACAAGACACACCTATAAAGTTCTTAAAACAGATTTGAAGTCCATAACTGCAGTACCAAGATCTAAAGGTTTTCTATTTTGTGTGTTTTGTCTCGTCAATGGGACATAATTTGACGTGACAAGTTTGTTGCAGACTCCTTTTGTCATTTTTTACCCAACTAAGGCAAAGCCAAAAGGGTTACGATTTTAGTGGTCTATGTATGTATGTAAGGTATGTTCCACAGTGACGCTGAAACTACTGAGCCGAATTTGATGGTTGAGGTGTATTTATAAATCGATCGTTGGTCCAGAGCGATGGTTACGTTTAAGATGAACAAAATCAATATTACGGATGTTAATTATAATTAAATTAAAACTACGCAAAATTGTATGTAACAATAATTATTGTTACATCCAATTTTGCTATACAGTAAAAGCTCCTTATTCGCGCTTCCTTTATTCGCGGATTAAAAAAATGCGACCCAATTCCTATATTCGCGGCTAGATTTCTCCATTCGCGGATCAATCGGTACATCGGTACATCATAAAAAGGATTCCAATAGGTATCAACCCCAATATCGTCTGTAAACGCGTCGTCAAATGGACTAATATTTGTAAAATCTCAGTGAAAGTTTAAGAATGGCAAATGAGCTTTGTGATTTTTTTATGAAAACTGATGATCCGTCTATGGAACAAAGTCTTATTTTTAACCGACTTCCAAAAAGGAGGAGGTTATTAAGAGGCAAATTGCTAATGCCACTGCTGAATATCAGTCTGAATTGAAGGAGCTTTTAAAAAGCGTCAAGCAAGAAAAAATTACAAAATTCTTTAAACCATTGCCTAAACCTGAAAATAATAATAATTAATCAAATATGGTCAAAAACTTAAGTTAATGTTTTTTATTTTGTCACCTAGGAACGTATCCCCTATAATCCCATACAAATTACCATTCCATAATCACGGTTTCTGTATTCGCGGCATATTTGCGGAACGTATCCCCCGCGAATAAAGAGCTTTTACTGTAGTTTTAACCTTTTTTCTTGTTACGGGTATTATGTATTAACGCGATTCAAATGAGAATAGGACTGTCAAACAGCCATTTTTTATTTATGTCCTGCTCATATGCAGTTTACACTGAGTGAGATAGAAACAGAAAATGGCGGCTTCTTATTCCTATTGTTATTTGAATCGCATTATAGTAACGTAATTAGAGCTTCTAGTTTAAATATCTACAGAAAATCATAGAGCATGAAGGATTTTATTATTATCTCCCTTGAAATAAATTGATACTCGCACGAGAACACTATAGTAAGTGATATTAATTAGATCTATTCTAAAATTACAGTCCCACGGCATGTTGGTCAGGCCCTCTTGCCGTCTCGATCTTAATCAAAAAGGCTAACGTATAAAGTGGTCTAAATATAGCATCGCAGTGCGAATAAACTGAATAGGAATCCTCGTGACGCCTCAATTGTTGCGTTATTTATAAATTGTTACAGTTAAATTTGATACTCGCAGTATACATAATATTATTTACATTGGCAATCAGTTTACATTCTACAACTATATTTCTTCCTAAATAAGCGTAAATTGTGACGGATGTTTGCTTGTATGCCAAAGGTATTAAACTAATGTATGGCAAGAAAATGTGACATTATAGAAAGCAAATAACTAAACTGAACTTTACGAATTTACTATTTATTTATTTATCTTTTATTGGATGACAAGAGTCCTTGACTGTTATCTCAGCTGATGGTAAATGACGATGCAGTCTAAGATTTTAGCGGACTACTACTTAGTAATTAAAGCATCAAAAACAAGAAAGTTTTAAAGTTCCCGTAGTAATTCCCGATCTTTCGCCTGTCGTTCGTTCGTGTCAGTGAGCGCGTCGACCACGCATACCGATTAGGAGCGAGATTCAATTGAGCCTAATGATACATTAGTGTTAGAGGTTCGAATTAGTGGATCAGTTTGAAGAAACGTCTCACTGAGTCGTTTCAGTAAAGAGTTATATGTAATTCAAACTCATCCATTCTACTATTGACGTACCCAGACATACAGCTACAACTAAGCATAAAGCTAATGCTGGATGCAGACTGAACTTTAAGAATTTCCACCTTTCTCCTAAAAAGCTTTGCTTGGTGGGAGGCTTTGGTCGTAGCTAGTTACCACCCTACCCTCAAAGAAGTGCCGTCAAGCAATTTAGCGTTCCGGTACGATGGTGTGTAGAAACAGATTAGGGGTATGGGTTGAATTTACAGTGCCATACCCCTTCCAAGTTAGTTCGCTACCATCTTACATTACATCGTCACTTACGATCAGGTGAGATCGCAGTCAAAGACAATCTTGTCTTGAATTAAAAAAAAAATCTACTCACAATATATGTAAATCCCTCTGTAACCTCCACAACGCAGGGGACCATGCAAGTGTCTCTGAAGTCTGCCTTATCATTTTTGGACGAAGGCACTCTCTCGATAGTTGATGAGTCAAACAAAACTTTTCTTCCTCTATGATCACACTCTTTGTACAGAAGCAATCGCACTTGCTCCAAAGCTATCTCACAAGACCTGATGACAAAATTAATTATCAAAAACTTTTTATGATCCGATATCCTACATATTTGATGAGAAGATAATTTTAAACTATACAAATTTACTTTAATTTTACATATGTTGCCATCAGGTGAGATTGCTTTATCTTGTCATTAAATAAAAAAAAATTGGTTTTGGTTGGGGTCCAAAAATAATCAATCAATAGTGCTATTTTCTAGACAATGATGGCATTTTTCTTAGACCATATACAGGTAAAGTGTCTAAAGTGTAAAATAAAAAATTATTAATATGAAATAATATTAATTGCAAATGACTGACATCAAAGCAAACTTTATAATCATTCGCTTTACATTGTATCTTACAAGTTATATGCAATAACTTCATAATTAAATAATTAATTTTATTGAAACTTCCTATATAATAATCATGATCTTTATTAATGATTATATGGTTTTTTTCTTATTATTATCACAACCATATCATGTATTACCAATAATTATTACATTGTTATTAATTTGCGTAGCATAATTGATGATATAAATAACATGAGTCTCTTCTTAATTAATAAACTGTCACACTTATTTTCTTTATTAGGTATTACAGTATATCAATATGGACAAGATTAAACTACTTTTAGCCATCTTGTATATAAAATGCATTAAATAACATCTCATTACAACAGGCATATCAAATAACTACTTAAGTTCTCAATAAAAATGTAAAAATTTAACTAATAAGATTGGATCAGCTGTTCATTTACCTATATTTCATTTTATTTCATAGTTGGTTGAATATTTCACAGCTGTTCACAGAGATAACAGCGCTATAAGACCATTCAACAATGAAACTCGCAATATGCACACACAGTACAAGAAATGCAACAGCAAAAGAGGTTTCACTTTAAATGCACTTAGATGACCGATACGCAACGGCCGAGTGGGTTGGAATGTGCGAGTATACTAGCTCGCGTGTAAATAACAAGTAAGCATTGATTGAAGCGGTCGCCTTCCTGAGTGACGTGATCGGGCCGTCGCCCACGCCTCTCCCCGCGCCCGCCGCGCTTATCACATGCTCAGAGGCCCATGCCTTCCCCCGCCGCTTAGGCTAGTCGGTGACGGTGATGCCGCACTGCCAGCATCGTGTGCGTCACAAACATAACTTCGTCGCTCAAAGGTTCACCCTACGAACTGCCGAAAGTTATGTGCGTCAATTCCATCTAATGCTATTCCTACAGAAATAGAAAACAATGAATAATATGCACTCGTTATGCTTATGACGTACCTGACCCTGTTTCGTGAGTTCCAAAAATCATTTTTAAGTTTTCTCTTAGTTGAAAAGATTTTTTCTAACAATGCCATTGTATCACACACAACATTTCATCTCTAGCTCAGGCTCTGGGTCATCTGGCATCATTATGTATTATATTATATCATTAGAGTGTAACAAACTTATTAAAAATTATGCTTTTATATAGCATTTTGGGAAACACTTTGAAATTTTTGATTGTAAATAATTTTTTTGACAGATCACGTGCGAAAGTCATATGATTCACCATAGACAAAAGCACTGTTTTTACTACTTTCACAAGGTCAAGGTTTTTAGTTGATTTATAATCTGTTTTACCATAATTAGAGATATAAAATGTTTATGTTAAAATCGTTAAAATAAATGTTAAAATGGAAATTATAAGGGTAGGTATCAATTCAATAAAAACAGCAAGGATCAGTTTTAAATTTGAGATTGTTTTCACAGACTACAGAAAATTTTCCAAGGAGGGTATAGCCAAGTAAAATCAATAAATTATAATATAGGGTGACCAACCCAATAGCTAGCACTGCACCAGTTTATTCGCACTTTGGCAAAAAAGATTAAAATATAAATTTCTGATTGTGGTTTTTAAATTTTCAGATTAAAAAATATTTAGGGGAATTCATATTTTTCACAATCGAAACCTTTCTAATCTGGAAAGTTTTAAAATGACGTCAGTATTGTAGTTGAAAGATATCGTTCTGGAGTTCCCGAAGTTTTTCGGCCATTTTGACTCATCGACGTTAAGGGTCAGTACTTACTTAATAATGATTTAACTGTGGTTTTATGTGAGTTTTAATAATATAATTGATTTCAATTGATTTTCTAAGTATTATTAGTTACTAATTCAAAAAGTAAATGAAACTTTCCCGTTATTTCATTGCAAAACAAGGGGTGTCAGTATCTGGTTACAAAATTTGGAGATTTTCCTGTTTATTAACACTCCGAAGCGATTCGATTCCCTAGCAGACTGGGAGTCTGTAGACGATCTTAACAAGTGTATGTAAACTGTCCATACTCTGGAGTCTAAATTCTTTAAGACCCATCACACGAAAAGGACCAAGAAGTTCTCTGACCTTACTCTCAAACTAATGGAAGACAGACAAGAGATGAGACTTCAGTCGTCAGCAGACGCGGATGCCTACTGGTAGGTTAATAGGCAGATCTCTAAGAAAAGAACTCGCGACCTGCGGGCCTTGAATACCAAGTGTATTAAAGATAACATCTAGTGGAACAGAAGTTCCATTCCAAAGTGTCCGTGAGAGATCTATCTATCGGACAGAGCCAGCTAACGCGGCTGAAAACTGACGAAGGCTGTCACGTTTCTTCTCCACCTGAGGTATGGAGAGAGGTTGAGAAGTTCTATGGGCAGTTATTTATCACGAAACAAAAATCATTCAGCGGACGATGGAGAGAGCTAGGCTCGGAGTATCCCTGCGAGATCATATCAGAAATGAGGATATCTGTAAGAGAATTAAAGTCACGGACATAGCTAAGCGAAACTGAAGTGGAAATGGGCGGGCATATAGTTCGAAGAGCGATGGGATCCCATGGTGTTGGAGTAGCGATCCCGTACCGGGAAGCTAGGTGGACCGACGACATCAAACGAGTCGCAGAGAGCCGCTGGATTCAGGTAGCGTAAGACCGAGGCCTTTGGAAGTCCTAAGAGACCTTTGTCCAGCTGTGGACGTCTGTCGTTTGATAAAGACTATGTTTACGTTTTCTTATTAAATATGTAAGGGTGTTTGTTTTAAATATAATAAATATATAAAAAAATTAAGTTACTATAAGAATTTCCGTATATTATTTCGTAATAAAATCTATATTCTAAAAGACTTCCGTAGGTAGCCTAGCGTTATATTTCCCTTAAACTGTATTAAAATCTGAGTGTTGATAATTGGATAATTTTGTGCCCATAACTGGTAACAAATGTGCGAATAATTGGGGACTGGGTCATTTTTCAATCTTATTTAAAATACTAATTGATTTAAACAAAAAAATTTCAATATCTTCTTTAATTATATATTTTATTAAACAAGTAACCTTATGAACACAGTGATTTATAGAATTTGGTTAAATTTATACTTAAAAAACATATTTGAAATAAGATAAACTCTTAAAGTGCCCATAATTGGGTCTGCCACCCTAATAGACTAAAATTATAGTCCACGAATAAACCTAGAATAATAACGTTCCCTTATACGCACGAAAAGCATTTAGGTTTAACTAGATACCTAAGTGTTTATTAATGGTTTTTTTCTTTCAAATGCGAACAAAATAATATCAAGAAAAAGTTTAAAAAAATAAATGCTGAACGAAATTCACAATTTTTGTCTGCCATTCTAGACAGATTGATGTAACACAAAAATAAATAATTAATGCAACATTTTTGCCCAACCATTTCTACTTGAAATGAAACGTTGGTAGCCAAAAACCAAAGTAGGTAGAGACTCTGTGGTAGGTAGCTGCCGTAGAGAGAGAAGACATAGAGCCAGTGACGATTTCTTTCTCACTCACACTAAAAAGAGAGCAGAAATAAAGTTATTAATGTGATAAACAGAGACGCAGCTACCCAATTTTTTGTCCCTCATCGTGTAACCAGTTTTTTTCAAGGTCGACACACTTTTGTGCCCAACAAACTGACAGTTAATAAGAAAATTTAGTATCTATGTGTGTTGCCAGCTTTAGGTACCTATACAATGTCCCGATTTTCCCTATCCTACTTATATTATAAATGTGAAAGTTTGAATGTATGTAGGGCCATCCATACATACATCCAAATTTCAGCCATATCGGTTTAGTGTGGCGTGATTGAGTAACAAACATATGGATGTTTGTTACTCAATACGCCACACTAAACCGATATGGCTGAAATTTGGCACGGAGATAGGTTTTTTTTAGTAATGTCCTCTGACATACCGTAACGGCGGGTTACTTTGGCTACTTTTTCAATTTTTTTTTTAATTTTTGTTGAAACAAAATAAAGTCGTGATGGAAGAAATGAATATTATGAGAAAAGAAAAGAAAGATGATGGATACTAGAATATAATATATGTCGGCGATGATTAAAGTGTATTCAGTTAGATAGTGTCGGTTACTGTTCTGAATCATCCTGAAGTTTCGTTCGAATGTCCAACAACCAGTCGAGAACTGTTGGCGATCTTAAGAATTATTTTATTTACAAAGTTCTTAATTTTTAAAGCCATTTTTAAATAGCTAGAGGCAGACTTTTAATGTTTTTTTTAAATAATTATTAACTTAAACTATGAAGAGTTGCAGTTTTATACGACTGCCTGAAAAAAGGAATATACTGTTAATTTCATTAATGATGATTTTGATGACTAAATATACAATTTTTGTTGCTTTTAATTCAATAGCATTACTCGATCGAAGGAAAATTTTAACTGTTCATTACAAATTATTTTGTGTAACATTCTTACTAGTAACGAAAAAAAATTTTCCTTTGTGTTACATACATCTTTTTTCAAAGTGACTCACATATGCTAAATTTCTATTCGGCATTTCAATATTTTTTTTAAGGAGCAAATAATTATCTAGTGAATTGGTCCTATGAAAGTACATTAAAAAACTTTAGTATAAAAAAAAATATTTTTAAAAAACCGACTTACGTGTACAAACTAAAATTATTTTATACTTTTAAGTGGTGGTTGAAGTTAATATTGTGTGCAATAAAGAATAATAAATTCTTTATTGCACACAATATTAAGATATATGTAAAAAATAGAAGCTTACCCTAATAGGTATGTCTCTCCCAGACAACCTTATATGTGTAGGTATGTTATTTAAAAAATAAAACAGTTCAGCATCTGTTTTGTCGTTTTATTTAAAAATCCTGGGAAGAATTTTCCATCTAATTTGGGGTACTAGGGGAGTGCAGTTATTGTGGCAACATTAAACTCGAACTTGTCATGTGACGTCATCGTTACGTCATGTTATCTCTATTTCAGTCGCGGTTACACAGTACCTTGGTCTATTGCCTTCTCTGTCTACGGTAGCTGCTGTCACTGCTGTCAAAACAGAAACGAAGAGTGAAGACCGAAGTTTAATGTCAGTCAAAACAAAACTCAAAAGGTGACAAAAGGTGTGGAAAATAGTGAGAAATAGTGCTCGTTTTTTCCATGTAAATGGCTATTAATTTTGAATGAAATAATTTCATTTCATTTATACAATAAAGATGTAATAGGGATTTAAAAGCAGCCGTGCTCAGAATAGTTTTTACAATGTCAACATCTAAAGATATTCGTGAAAAAATTGAAAAATTTAAGTCCAAAGTGATCTCGTCTCTATCAGAAATTTCTGAGCTGGACATAACTTGTAAGACTGTAATAGAGCAACATTTGAGAGACACAAAGCTAATAAATTTAACATCTACAGTGAAAATTCAAGCGATAATCGACTATATGTATGAACAAGTTAACATTGGTAATTGGAAAGAAGTGAGGTTATTTTTGAGAAAAACTATAACAATTGCGACTTATTTACGTCTTTTGGCTCACATGAAAAACATTGATAACCTTAATAACGACACTATTAAAGAGGCTCTCAAAATAATTGATTTTGGTATACTGTTTGGTTGTCCTATTGATGCTGAACCAAAACTTCTTCAAGTGTGTGCTACAAGCCTACATTCAGCTCTAACTATAGACTGTGACGCATCTGTGAGTACTAAAAATATAGTCAATAATGACAGTGAATTAAAAAATAATTCCCATAATTTAAACATATTAAATGTAGTAAACTGTCCTAGTATGGAAAATTTCTTTCGGGACCACATATTAGCAGAGAAACCTGTGGTACTAGATAATTGTATAAACCACTGGCCTGCACTCACAAAATGGCAGGATCAAAATTATTTTATCAAACTAGCTGGATTAAGAACAGTTTCAATTGAGTTAGGGAGAGACTACACTGATTCAAAATGGACACAGAAGCTAATGACAATAGAAGATTTTATTAAGAATTATATATATGTTACTAGTGGTACAACAGCATACCTTGCTCAATACCAACTCTTTGATCAGATACCAGAGCTAAAGAATGATATCATAGAACCTGACTACTGTTGTTTTTCTGGCAGCGATGATTGTATTGACATAATGGCATGGTATGGACCGAAAGGCACAGTTTCTCCTCTTCACCATGATCCAAAGAACAACTTATTGGCTCAAGTTGTCGGTGAGAAACAAATTTTTCTATTTTCACCCCAGGAAACTGAATACTTATACCCTCATAAACATGAGTTATTGAATAATACAGCCAGAGTTGATCCACGTAAACCTGATTTGGAAAAGCATCCTAAATACAAAGAGGCTAAAGGCTACTTTTGTGTCTTAAAACCAGGGCAGATGTTGTATATCCCACCTAAGTGGTGGCACTTTGTAGAGTCTCTGTCTGTCAGTTTTTCTGTTAGTTTTTGGTGGGAATAGATTAGTATATTCTATATTATAGTGTTTATTAGATTAATCATTAAGTAACAGTGTGCTTGAATAATGAGGCCACATTGGTCGATTATCATTACAGTGCTGGATTGCTACTGGAATAATATAAACACTATTTTCATTCTGGTTGCTAATGCAAATACATTACCGTGTAATTTGCTGCCATATATCATGGATTATGTATTCTGTTCACTATGAAAGCTGTAGGAAACTACAATTGACATACTATTGGCAACACTAATACCACTACATAGAAACTAGTAAGCAAATCAGTTCAGTGAGACCCTATCAATCCCTGGAATATTATTGCAATCATTTTTTCCACTCTAGAAATAAATTAGGTTGGAATAATTTGACAAGACCAGACTTATTGCAAATAATTTGATAAAATATATTCCTATGCATTTATATTTTTTTTATACATAATTATATCTATAAGTATATGTCTATTAGTAATTATGTACTTATACTAATATTAATCTTTTTTATTCCCATTTTTACATGAATTCACATTATGATTTTTGCAATTTTCGCAAATATCAATTATGTTGTAATAATGCACCCCAAATTTTCGGTAAAAGCCTCCTCTAATTCTCTCTATTTTTCTCTGTCTTGGGCACACCTCATAATTATGTCACACGTACGAAGTCACGGGCATCAGCTAGTATTTAATACAATTAAAAATATATATACCTACTTTATTTTAATATTCTAAATATTTTATTTTAGTTTTTTATTACTTATCAAGGTTGTGCAATAATATTGCAGTGGTGTGATCCAAACTGATTTTAGAATAAAGAAGCTTTTTATCTAAAATACTTCATATGAGATTAAATTAAAAAAAACTTCTTGTTCATTGGATTTTATCCTATGGCAGTGCTTTTTTTGTCTGTATGAAAGGAGGTAGGTTGATAAGGCCCAAAATCCGCCCCTCATACACTCGAAAAAAAAAGTTCCAGATTCCGACAAATTGTAAATGTATTTATATACTTGAAGATATAAACTTTATTTTAATATAAAGTTTAGGTGATAAAAAAAATAGTAAGTTACAGAAAATATTACCCAAAAAGAGAGTGTTTCTTTTACTTTTCTTACATTTTCATACATTTTAGTCGTTTTTTAAGCTTTGATTTAATATTTTAGAATGAAGCGCTCCATGAACCAAAATAAATTAATACTCATATGAAAGCTTATAAAAAGGAGCATCATTATCAGTTACGTTTACCATGGTTCATGGAGCGCTTCATTCTAAAATATTAAATCAAAGCTTAAAAAATGACTAAAATGTATGAAAAAGCCGAAAACACTCTCTTTTTGGGTAATATTTTCTGTAACTTACTATTTTTTTTATCACCTAAACTTTATATTACAATAAAGTTTATATCTTCAAGTATATAAATACATTTACAATTTGTCGAAATCTGGAACTTTTTTTTTCGAGTGTATGAGGGGCGGATTTTGTTGCCTTATCAACCCACCTCCTTTATGCCACTGCACTTTCAGTCTACATCCCACCATATTGAGAAACCAATGTTAATCATAAGTAATATGTTAAAAGTTAATAAAGACTATATGATTTTAGTTTGGTTCATAAGTATCAAAGATACAAGTAACTAGTTTAATCTATGAATTAGTCCTTGTAAAATATACAATGTTATTTTTTGTTAAATGATAAGCTAAAACACTTTCAAATTATTTTCATTCTAAGAATATGACAGTTTAATAAGTTACAAACAATTTAGGTTGCACAAAACTATATTCACCAGGAAATATATTCTGTAGAAATACCAACAGACAGGCAACCTTTTGCAGATGCTCCAAACTTTGAAGTCTGGAGTTGACCAGCGCTTCAATTCAGATTAGTAGTACTTAACAATCTATTTTCAGCTGGTTCATAAAAAAATAACATTGTATATTTACATTTTATTGTATTATATTATATACTTTATAATATATTGAAAATTGAAAATTATCATAATATGATGAAATAATCTTGTTCTAAATGAACATATCCCAGATTATATTAATATATAATATTTTATAAGGTCGACAGAAACTGTCGACAAACAAAGACGATTATGACGAAATACTAAGAAATAAGTCTTATGTGCTAGTTTAAAGTAGTTATTTTGATGTTCTAGTCGCAAACTATAAACTATTATTATGTGTATTGATGTTAATATAATATACATAATACATATTTGTAAATATTATTAGTAGATGTTACATGTAAGTAGTTTAAAGTATATTAGATTGAAAGTCTAAACATCGTACCCTTATTGCAAAAACCGATTATCTGCATTTTTGTACCAAAATTAGGTTAAATATATCAATCGACTCCTCAACTCACGGCGAAGCTGTAGGTCAAACCCATTATCTGCTACGACGCTTTTTTACGGAGATAGCTAGAGTTAAAAGCAACTACCTACAGGTATGATTTAATTACCTTCTTAAAAAAAGAACTAAACTCATTTAAATAATTTAGATTTATAAATCTATACCACAAAAACAATGTATTGTATTATAATACTTTTCAGATGTAGTTGCTTGATTTATCATTATGTCAATATTATTCTGTTAATACATGTTAACCTGCGTTAACAGGTTTCAGCTTTTATTAATATACTAGAAATTGCTGATGTATCTAAAAAGAAAAACGAACTAAACAACATTAGTTGCTTTTTGCAGAATAATGAACTCAATATTTTGTTAAAATTATTTCAGGTAAAAGAACTTAAGTTCACTTTTACTGTATAACTGGGCTACGAGGGTTTTTGAACATCTTCACAAATCAAAAGTTTTTTGATTTGTTAAGCTCACAATATAACTCTATCTTTAAGGTGATAGAGAAAAGACTGTCTAAAGATCTTAAGTTTAGTAACTGGCCAACTGCCGGAATCTATAAAAGTAGAAATAAGCTGCTTGACTTATATGCAGAAAAAAATATAATTATTCCCCCGCGTTTATTGAATATGTAAGAAACTATTCTAAATTGTTTGAAAATGTGTGCATACAAGCAAAGTCACTTCACATAAAACAAAAAATTGCCAATTCTGATAATAAAATTAAAACAGCATGGGACATCATCGGCGATGAAATGAGTAAACATAAGGTACATAATAATAATAAATTGGAGCTTAAAAGTGATAATCATGTAATTAACTCCGATACAGTAATTGTAAATACATTTGAGAACTTTTTCAAAAATATTCCAATTACTACAACCAGTTCTCTGAATTCCTCGCCAGCAGAAGTCTATCGTCTTCTAAGGAGCAATGTCTCTGAGTGCAATAAGCTTTTTAGGTTTGAACACGTTACCCCATATGACATAGTCAAAACATTTAAATCTTTACAAAATAAGAAAACAGCAGATCTATGGGGGATATCAGTTAAAATAATTCATAACATAATTGATATTATTGCGCCATATCTTGCTTTAATTTTTAATAAATCAGTAGATTCTGGATCTTTTCCAGACCTTATGAAATGTAGTAAGCTAATACCGCTTTTTAAATCGGGAAGCAAAAGTGACCCGAATAACTACAGGCCAATTTCAATTTTGCCAACTCTCAGCAAGATATTCGGAAAAATAATGCTCAACCAACTGCTTTTACACTTTAATTTAAATAAAATCCTACACACTGAGCAGTATGGTTTTACAAAGGGTCGATCAACAACCGATGCAGCCGCAAGGCTGTTACAACACATATTCGATGCATGGGAGAACTCACAGAGTGCCATTGGTATTTTCTGTGATTTGTCGTCAAAGGCATTCGAATGCGTTGATCACGAGACACTTTTGCTTAAACTGAGCCACTATGGCATTAAAGATTTTGCACTTAGTCTCATTGCGTCTTATCTCAGTGAACGAGTCCAAAGAGTATGTGTCAATGATGTAAAATCATCCGGATCAGCCTCAGTAATGGGTGTACCCCAGGGTTCTATTCTAGGTCCATTCATGTTTTTGGTCTACATAAATGATTTACCACATTTTGTCCACAATACTTGCGATATTGTACTATTTGCTGATGATACGTCTTTGAATTTTAAAGTCGATAGGATAAAAGATAATTTTGACGATGTAAATAATGCATTATCTCAAGTTTCTGAATGGTTTACGGCAAATAATCTACTTTTAAATACTAAAAAAACAAAGTGTGTTGAGTTTTTATTACCTAACCCGAGAACTGTCAGTAAAAATTTAAAGATAAATAATGAACCTTTGAAAACTGAGGACTCCAGAGTGTTCTTGGGATTAACCCTGGATTCAAAGCTACAATGGGGCACCCATATAGCAACGCTTGCGGGCAAACTTAGCTCTGCTGTATATGTTATCTTTACATAGTATAAAACAAAATCGATTCCCGCTGTCTGGCCCTCTTTATGTACGCGTAGATCTTTTAAACTACGCAACGGATTTTAATTCAGTTTTCATCAGTAGATAGAGGGATTCGAGAGGAAAGTTTACAGTTATAGTGTTTCCCTAAATTCCTACGGGAACGGGACAAATGTAGGTGAAACCGCAAGGCACAGCTAGTTATTCTAATATAATAAAACGAAATAGTTTTTTTATTTAAATGAGCTAATCTCTAGAACGGCTGGACCGATTTCAACGAAACTTTCTTTTAAAGATAGCTGAGATTATAAGAAATAATGTAGGCTTGCCCATTTCCCACGGGAACGGGAACTCCTCGGGTAAAACCATAGGGCGCTGCAGTTAGTACGTACAAAGTTAAATGAAATCTACTTTACCTTCAGCCAAAAGCGACTAAAGATATTTATTTTACACCTGTACTGGCTAAAGTTGAACTAAAACGATTTTTGTCTTGATGATTATTACTATTCAAAACAAGTGATTAAATAAAAAATGGCATTAGAGCTACCAGAACGGTAAATTTGAAAATTTGGTAGTTTTTCTACATTCAGGAAAAACTAACTAAGTGAGCTCCTAACCGGTTATTTTCTTCTTTTTGTTGAAAAAATAGTAAGTTTTTTTCAATTATTAACCTACTTAACATTTCTTGAATAGTTTCTTGTTTATAAAAATTATTATTGTTTAAAAATGGGCATCATTATAACTAATTTTTAAGTCGTTAAAGTTTCAAATGCTTATAACTCAAAAACTTTTCGCTCAAATTTTGGTGCAGATAATCGGTTTTTGCAATAAGGGTACGACATATTATAATATGTAATTCATTACTTTGTTGGATGTTGCTGGTACACAACTCTAGGTATATTTTGCGATCTATATATTGCGTCTGATGTGGGGTAAGCTTAGATCATTCAAGTCCAAGGGGGGCAAGGCTGTGGTTAGTTACTGGTATATAAAATAGTGTACAACGAAGAAACTTAGAACTGGAATCGATTTTAATAACATGTCCTAATAGGTTACTGGTATTCCAACTGCCTTGCCAGATCTATTTTATATAGAAAAGTATTATTGGTGTTTCCCCTGTTTTGACCCTTAACCTTAACCATAGGTACAAATACTGATTTGTACAGGTATACAAATCAGCAAATTTAATGGTAACTTTAGCGTAACTAACACGCAGCCAGCCCTAAATGCATCAATTAATTATTACTTAAATCTGACTTCACTTTTATGAACATTGTTAAAGTCTCTTGATGATGAAATAATACACTGTAAATAGTTCATAATAATTTATTCAATATAAAATCTATTTGTCGTGTAATAATTATAAAGCATTTTATTTATATTCATTGTTCAGGGCCCTTCCTATTAGCATTCTTCTGACCTCCGAAGTGCCGGCGCCTATTTCGTAGAGTTTAGCGTCTCTCAATATTCTGCCTGTTGGGTAGTCGTTGATAAAACCGTTTCCACCTGCAAACAGCAATATACAGGGTCACTGGAAATGTGACGCATTCCTCTTAAGGGGTTATAGATGAGGTCAAAACTAATCGATTTTGTTATGTGATATTGTATCCGAAACCTAACGGTTAATGAGTTATTTGAAATTTTAGGCCAACTAAAAAAGTTAATTTAAAAAAACTAATCTTCATTTTTTTGGACCTACTTGACTGACGCCATTTTGGCGCTGTAAGCAAATACGAGTATCTCTGGAACTAATAATCTTGTAAATGGCGCACCGACCTCTATAATTACTCTCTGAAATCATAGAGGTTTGTGCGCCATTTGCAATATTATTAGTTCCAGAGACACTTGTGTGTCAAATGTGGCGCTTCAAATTGATTCAAAATTTTCGCTGTTTCTGTGCATGGACAGGTAATCCAATGTTAAACGTAATTTAATTATCGAAATCAGTGGTTGGCGAGGACAACATACCTAGAATTTGTATGGCATCAAGTGCAACTTGCGTAGCCTTTTCGGCGCAATAGAGAATGGTTCCGGCGCAGTCTTTGCTGTTGACGTGCCCATCGTCGCACGCCTTCGCGACATTGTACAGATAGCTCCTGCATGCGCTTAGTGTTGTGTACATATCGGCCATTTTTCCCTAGACCCAAAATCATAAATTGAATAAACTCAGCTACAACCAAAGAATCCCTTTCATTCTGATGCTATACAGTTTCGCGATGGGTTGAAATGTAGATACTGAGAGCCTCGATGACATTCTACGCGCTGCATGGTAGGAAGATAAAGTAGCCTAAACAGACCTCCAATCGAATACCTTAGAAGTAAACTTTTATCTTTCAATGGGCCAAATTTTTAAATCTCGATTTCATTTGCCCCTGCAATACATCGACGTCATAACGTAGGTAAGTAGATACCTACTCATCTATATTGTACGTATGCAACTTGTTCAATAACTTTCGCTTCTTACGTCGATCGATGACCTTTGTGTACCTACCTATCTACTTATATCGAGGTATTTATGATGTCATAGGAATGATAAGAACATGCTGTAGTTAAGCTATATACCTATAGGTAGGTAGGTATAGAAGATTACGAAATAGTCTATTATTTTATATTAACACCTAGGTATCTCAATAAACAGGCGATGCCACAACCATCCTATGTGCCAAATAAATACTTAGTACAAAAGCATGGCAAACGCTTTGCTGGTCCGAACTCCAAAGTGCAGAATTATACACGCAAATGTTGAGGTAGGTCAGTTCTGAATCGTAAGTAAAACATTCATGGGAGTATTGGCCACTGCTTTGGAATTAAGAAGTAAGTATACCTATTACCTAGTATCCTACTAATACTATGAATGCGAAAGTTTGTTACTTCTTCGCGCCATAACGAATGAACCGATTGGGCTGTTTGGAATAGAGATACTTAGCTCATGACCATGATTAACACATAGGTTACATTTTAGTCCGGAAAATTAGAGTTTCAACCTAACCTAACCAAATCCACGCGTACGAAGTCACGGGCATCAGCTAGTTTGTTTATAAAAATAATATTTAACTAGTTAATCCCTGTAGCAGCTGAAATTGTCAGTACCTGTATCAGTTGAAATTCTCCTATTTTGTTCCCAAACTGTTTTCTCGCGTGCGCATATTCAAACGCGATGTCAATAGCCGCTTGCATCAACCCGACCGGACCTGCAGCCAGCACCAGTCTTTCTAGATCCAGTCCTGACATCAGAACGTACACTCCTTTGTTCTCCTCGCCTAACAGATTTTTCGCCGGTACCTGGAAGGGTAGACTTTTTATTTTTACTTTATATTGAACTAGCTTTATTTATTTATCTTTGATTTTGGCTTGTAAAACTGGAATTCAAGTTCAACACGTTGATTTTCAATCATTTCTAGGCAAGCGCGCTCAATCTTAAAAGTTGCATCTTCACTTACCATCATGTGTGATCGCAGTCATGTGCTAGTTAGTCTATAGCAAGAGAGTCTTTAAAATATACTCGTATCTTAATCTAAAAGGATTTTCCCAATTTATGCCGTGATTTTTGTGGTAGGTAAGTACTAAGTAGGTAGGTACCTACTATTTGATGTTTATACCTAGGTAAAATTGCAATTTACTTAATGTTAATTATCTTCCCTCATTTTAGTTTGGAACTGTAATTAAAAACACATTGTGTCTTACTTTACAGTCTTCAAAAACTAATTCGCCAGTGTTTGATCCCCTCATGCCTAGTTTGTCCAACTTCTGTGCTGTAGAAAATCCGGGGTAATCTTTCTCTATTAAAAACGCTGAAATACCATGTTGGGGTTTGCTTGTGAAATTTGTTTTTGCATATACCTGGAATTAGAAATTTTAAAGTTTTAGTAAAGTAAGTCCTAACTAACACTCGTAACGTGACAAATCCAGCCTCATGCCATGCCCCCCTCTGGGTACGGCCATGGTCTTCTGTGTGTGTTCTTATTTCTGAGTAAAGACACTTAACTACTTATATCGGGTAGACACTCGACACTCTACTGTTTAACCGCTACATTCTTTGTCAACCAGATGCCTTTTTTCGGTCTATCTTATCTTCGAGGATAAACAATGAAACTCAGAGGACCAGTCTATGAGTCAGTCTTTGTTGGTGCAGAAAAATGTCTTGTTCTTTCATACGATGATTGTCATCAGGGGTTTTTCACGTGGTCCAACATCTAGGTACCTACATCATCAAAATTATGATAAAGAAAGCCAACTGCTAAAGAATGAAGAGACATATGCAGAAAATCTCACCACTAAAACGTCGGCATCTGGACCATTAGTGATCCAAAATTTGTTTCCATTTAGAATGTAATAGTCGCCTTTCTTTTCGGCTCGTAACTTCATGGAGACCACGTCGCTACCTGCGCCTGGCTCTGACATAGCCAGCGCACCGATATGTTCACCTGAACAAAGCTGAAAAATAGGTTCCATGTATTAGGTACATTTATCTCAATCTCGCACAGGTCTCGGTCGAATGAGAACGCTTTTGGCCATAAACTACTATGCTGGATTAGGAAGAACTCTCAGGCATACCTACAGGTTTCCTCACGATATTTTCCTTAAAAAATCTTTTTTTTACTTAAAACAGTTGAAGCATGTACGGTACCTTAACTTCGATAATTGATTTTATCGGTCGGTAGGTGCACAGTTGTATTTATCCAAAATGATAGTAAGACCATTCAGAAAAATATTCTTTCTAATTAGAAACTGAAGACTGATTAATTTCAGTTATTTTTAGGCTTTTTATGGGATGAATTGAAGCTCCCTAGATTTTACCTTAGGCAGATATTTGCTTTTCTGCTCGTGAGTGCCATTTCTGTTGATCTGGTTTACGCACAAGTTAGAATGCGCACCGTACGATAGCGCGATGGACCCACTTGCCCTCGATAGCTCTTCCATAATGACACAGTGGTCAGTGTACTTTCCTCCCGTCCCGCCATAATCAGGGCTAGCCGTTATACCTGCAATCGGAATTGTGATGTGATGACCTATAAGACCACAGCTTTCACCCTCGCAAGGAGAGGTTGCCTTTTATCTCTAACATATTCCATACAACAATCTCATTTCCGGCGTTTCATTTAAGACTTCCTGCCTGCATATGCAATCTGTAGGGTGCAAAACCGTTAATCTCATTTTGGTGGGTAACTAAGTAGGTACTTAGTTGAGATACGCGGCGTCACGACGCGACATAGCGACACATCTAGTTAGTTATAAGTTTAATTTTTCGAGGCTGTACGTCGTAAATAAAACGGGTAGGTACTTACCAACCTACCTCATAAGTTAACGTCATAAATATATTTTTATTGGAAATGCGTTTATGACGTTAACTTATGCTATAGCTATAGCTAGTACATTTTGTAGTTAGTCTAAAAGCTAACCAGAATATGATAGGTTTTTTCTCTTTTCTGTCCAACAAATCAAACCTTATGAAATACTAACCGAGAAGCCCAAGATTCCCTAGTTTCTTCCAGAAGTCTCGCAATTCTTTGAAGTTGTTCTCCCTATCGATTTCTGCAGCCTTAGGCGCCAGTTCTTTTTGAGCAAAATCGAAAACGAGTTGTCGTAACTAGACAAGACACAAAAGTAAATAATATAAACGTAAAAATTATTTTTACAAAACCGACTTCAAAACTCGATTTCTCCAGGATCCCTGACTTGATGATTACGGGAGTGGTCCCGTATACCCGTGGGAAGTATACCCTTTCAAACAAAAATAGAATTTTTCAAATCGGTCCAGGCGTCTTCGAGTATTCGAGGAGCATATTATATAAAAAATAATAAATAAATAAAACAAAGATTCCGACGAATTGAGACCCTCCTCCTTTTTTGAAGTCGGCTAAAAAATTACATACATACATATTACTACATGCTGTACAAATTGACCACACATTTACCTACTAGATTTTGCTGTAGTGAATGTGTGTTTTACAGTCAATTTGTCTCGAGAAGGCAATTAGGTACAGACCCCCCACTTGTGGACCGACGACATCGAACGAGTCGCAGGGAGCCACTGAATTTAGCGTTCCGGCACGATAGCGTGTAGAATGCTATCCCCCTTCCAAGTTAGCTCGCTACCATCTTGGACTGTCACTTACCATCAGGTGAGATCGCAGTCAAGGACTTTCTAGTCATCGCATGAAAAAAGGTACATATTTACGTAATTCATTACTCAAATATGGAGTTACGATACCTGTTGCTGATCGTTATTAAGTCCAAAAATGTTTTCATCTATCGGATAATGTGACATACATCGAAAACCAGTTATATTTGCACACTTTACTAAAAGTTTATTTACTCGTGTTAATCGTACGGCCATTTTACTCGTTATTTACCGTCCTTCCACGGCCAACATTGAACCGACACTAAAATAGGTATTTAAAGTTAATCGAATCCATTCACCGTATTTGTTATCTTATTGTATACTACATTGGGACAATTTTGGCATAACAAGTTTACATATGAATTGATAATTATATTCACGTCACGATGATAAATATGCGTTATGTTAAACAGTGTTATCAACTTTATTTTGTATAAGTACTTATTCCATTTTTTGAATGATAACTGATAAATTATACATTTGTCACGTAATAGGAAACAGCATGTTGGTTCCATAAAAATGATTGCATCAGTGTAACGATCGCAAGGGCCTCTGATTGGCTCGTATCTGCCCGTTATTGATTAAAATGCATTGATGCAGCAAGAATTACATAAATTCAGCCAATCAGAGGCCATTGCGATCGTTACACTGATGCAATAATTTTTTGCGGAATCGACATGCCGGTCCATACCGCGACCGGCTGGAATGATTTTGAGAAGACTTTCCCGTAGGCTTTTAAAAGCAACCTGAAAACCTCAGATGTTGTCGCGGGCATCAGCTAGTAGCAACACAATCATAGTATCAAACAGGTAATCGCATAGTAGCAATCAGGTAGTAGCTAGTAGCAGCAGTATAATAAATGCAACTTAATATCATGACTATTGCTTCTAAAATCTTGTGATTTTGGAACGTAGGAAAAGGCTCTAATTTTAACTGTAAACTTCACCTATTCATTAGAGCTGCTATTTTTGTCCAATTTTCCCTGATATCAAAAACGCAAATAACATGAAAATCGGAAAGTGTTAAATAAGCTAATCTGTGGTTAAATATTTGAACGACTTATAAAATCGCGCTCGTGCACAATTCAAAATTATGAAAAATATTTATTTAGGTAATTTTTACGATAATTTCAGTATTTTTTCCAAAAGTGGCTGAATTAAAAAAAAGCTGAGTAATTTTTTTTAATGAAACTTTCACAAACTATGTATGTATTGAGCCTTGAAGGAATGTTAGATGTCCTAATTTGAATAATAAAACAAACAATTAATATTAAATCACATTTATTGGTATTGTATTGTATATTAAATAAAATCTGTATAGCTAAAAAGCACCATAAAAAATTGCAACAATAAATTTTTTACTATTTTAAAGCTCTTATAAATTAACAACACTGATCTTTACAAGTACTATAGGGAATTTTACTATTATTAATTTAAAATAATACTCTGATTGTATTGGTGTAAAGGATCGTTCACACTATCATACCTTTAAAATAAACATGAAATAATAAAATAATAATTATTATAACACTCGTTCGGTTAAATAACGTCACACTAATCAATTAATGTTAACTAACTTAAGTATGTAATAATTAAAAATAAAGATTAAATTACTATTACAAAATAATATATAATATATGTAATATACGAGTAGGCACATAATTTTGAAATTTTGAGTTTTGTTTGTGACAAACGACAAAAGTTTTGGTGGAAGATAATTCTTGCCTATTCAAAAATACCACAGTATAAATATAAGAATAATATATTATGTATAATCTATTAAATATTATTGTGACGTTATTACAACAAATATTTAGTATGGGATAGATATGAACATTTTTTGTTTTTGTGCCCTTTGTTCACATTAATTTGTGTTGTGCATAAAATATACATTCAAATAATTCATCCATACATATGAAATAATTCCTTAGCCCTCATAATTAAATTAACTAGGTACTTATTGTAATTCTCAAAACATTGGAATAATTATTATTATTGTACTTGTACATGCAACTTAGTTACTAAGATATACACTGATAAATAATACATATTAATCACGAAATAGAAAATATTATTTAGTAAATGAAACATATTAGAAACAAAAAATATATACCATGCCAGTATAAACAGGCCTTAATTAAAAAAATCAAGTCACATTATTAAAACATTAAATTACAAAAAATTGGAATGTGTACCAAACTACACACGATAAATTATTTTTTATAGTCAATACAGGAATGTAGGTACTTCGACATTTTAATGTAAGAACTTGTCGTACGGAAGATCTGTGATTTCCATTTGTCCAACAAGTAACTCTCATTTTAATTCCAGTTGTTCAACAAGTAACTCTCATTTTATTCCCAGTTTGCCCAACAAGTAACTCTCATTTTATTCCCAGTTGTCTAACAAGTAACTCTCATTTTATTCCCAGTTTGCCCAACAAGTAACTCTCATTTTATTCCCAGTTGTCTAACAAGTAACTCTCATTTTATTTGCAGTTGTCTAACAAATAACTCTCATTTTATTCACAGTTGTCTAACAAGTTACTCTCATTTCTTTCCCAGTTGTCTAACAGGTAACTCAAATTATTCCCAGTTGTCAAAAAAGTAACTCTCATTAGTCTAACAAATAATTCTCATTTTATTCCCAGTTGTCCAACTGATCCACTGAGATACGGTATAGGCCATCAGATTCGATGACTGGGTATCATAACAATTATCATAGAAAAAAAATATTGCACTATTACATTTTATGCTAAACGTACTGTATACAATATAACCTTATATACAAAAAAATATAGTTTATATTTAATTTGATTTTTAAATAGTACATAGTATCTGTTTAATTATTCATTTAATCCTGTTACGTGATTAATTTGTGTCCATCTTGGATTTTAACGATTGATAATATTCCGATAACACTTTCCAAGCGCTCGGTGCCATGAAGCCCTTTGGTGGTTCCTTGCCTGTTTTAGCTAGACCTGCGAATTAAAATTGATAAAATCTTAATAATATAAAGTCGGGTTTGTTTGAAATTATAACTCTAGAACGGCTGGACCAATTTTCATGGTTATTGATTTTTTGTATTTTTCTCCATCCCGAATAGCAGAATAACTATTAAAAACATTGAAAAATTGTCGAAAAAAAAAATTATAAAGATAATTCATTTTCTCATACACTTTGTATTGAACGGGTTTTTTGAAAGCAAGGAAAGTGACTTTTTACCCCACAAACACAGTAACCTAAATGATGCGGACGAAATGGCGGGCAAAAGCTAGTATTTTGATAAGTTTCTTAGTCAACAGATTTATGTGCTCTCCGAGACACGTGGTAGTTACACCGCCAACTTCCTAACTACTAATGTTGTTAGGAAGTTGGTTTGTTTAGCTTTTGCCTACGACTTCGTTCGCATGGTCTTAGGTTTTTAAAATCTGCGAGAACCCTTTTTTCCGGGATAAAAAGTAAGCTTACGACTTACCAAGTCCTCACTTATACCCCATGCAAAAAATTACGTCGATCCGTTGCTGCGTGATTGTAGGACAAACCAACAACAAATGTGTGTGTGTTTATATTACCATATAATAAGGTAATATTAATAAGGTATTTAATTAATAATAATTCTTAAAAAAATAAAAATTATTTACCTCGCATTCTTGTGCCAGAAATGAAATCAAAGTCTTCTTTGCGCGTGGGGTCAAAGAACGCCATTTTGCCGACCGAGCAGTCGTACGCCGCTACTCGGAACGGGATAATCTGTGGACATCGAAATACTCTTATTAATAATAATAATTTAAAAATTATTACACAAGATTAATTATAAAATGCCAACAATCTAACTTTCACTTTCACACAGACACTTTCTATACATAATTCAACTTCCGTTCAACGCTTTTGATGAAAAATTCTTAATTTCGTATGAGAATAAAATATTTTTTTTTTTTTTTAAGAGGCCCAACCAACATAGGAACTTTCCTACTTTACTAATTTACTTAAATTAGCTTTAATTCCAAGAAGAAAATATATTTATCACAACCTAATTTGAGATCAAAACTGTTCCTCGCGAGTAAATAACTACTGTTTTCCAGAAGTATAATACATAGTATAAATAATAATTATATAATATATCGAGAGTATTGAGCACCATAGCGCCGTGGCGGCGGTCGTACAGATCCCCCGATCCGTTGAGGTGGGGGTCCCTTAATACTATGTAATGGTTGGCCCCACATTCATACAACATTGGTTTTTTAGTTTTTTACCTCTAAATCGTTGAGTCCGGGCGCAGTCTTGAGCACCATAGCGCCGTGGCGGGGGTCGTACAAATCCCCCGAGCCGTTGGGGTGGGGGTCCCTTAATACTATGTAATGGTTGGCCCACGCGTTCATACAACATTGGTTTTTAGTTTTTTACCTCTAAATCGTTAAGTCCCGGCGCAGTCTTGAGCACCATAGCGCCGTGGCGGGGGTCGTACAGATCCCCTGAGCCGTTGGGGTGGGGGTCCCTTAATACTATGTAATGGTTGGCCCCCGCATTCATACAACATTGGTTTTTAGTTTTTTACCTCTAAATCGTTAAGTCCCGGCGCAGTCTTAAGCACCATAGCGCCGTGGCGGGGGTCGTATAGATCCCCCGAGCCGTTGGGGTGGGGCATGCCCGCGGGGTCCCTTCCTACTATGTAATGGTTGGCCCCCGCATTCATACGACACTTGGCGTGCCATTGTACCTGAAAAAAAAAACATTTCGAAGTTAAATAGTATGTTGTAGTAACTACCTACATTATATATAACAGATTCCAAATATCAAGTTACCTCAGTTGGTCCAGCGTACATCATAGGCGAGGGGAAGATAGCCAGCACAGTGGTGTTGGGGTCCAACACCCCCTCGTTTAGCACTGCCTTGTGTTGGTTTATTCGCGTCTCCAACGGCACGTCGTCGTCTTTTGTCCAACCGCCTGGGAAAAAAAATTAATTTTTAATTAATTTTTATTTTTAATATTTGTTATTATGGTGGCACCAGAAATACACATCCTCTGAATATTTCAACCCTCTATTACGGATCATGGGATACAGCTCGCTGACAGACAGACGGACGGACAGCGGAGGCTTAGTGATAGGGTCCGTTGGTTACCCTTTGGTACGGAACTACGGAACCCTAAAAATGAGTATAATTTTTTTATTTACCCAAAGGATGCAGCAGCAGGACGGGTTTCTGGTAGCCCCTCTCGCTGAGTTGGCGGTGCGTGTCTTGCATCAGCAGCGCGTGGCCGTTGTGGATGGGGTTGCGCAGCTGTAACCAACGCGCGGTGTTCAATACATAAACAGTAGGGTTAGTACACCCTACTGTACAGTCTATTTTTCTTTAAATTGTCATTCGAGTAAACAATAATGGCCGAGTGATAACCAAAGACAATTTTTAGGGTTGGGATGTTATCGCACGAACGATTGAACGATAGGAAAACATACAACTGAATTATTTTTATCATTTAATTGCGATGGTCATGGATGTATATCGTTACTGGTTACTACAGTCAATTTTTAAGTGTGTAAAAGATGTCGTCTAGATTTCCAAAATGAATGAAGAAAACAAAAAAAAAATAGATTAAGATTATATATAATTATATATTTTTTATATCATTAAAACATCTTAAATTATTCAAGTTAACTTTTTCAATAATTGTCTGCTGGCGATTAACTTTTTAATAACTTTAAATTCATTTAATTTACTGATTCAGTGTTTTATTCATTTCTAAAGTTACCCACTCCTACCGACTACCGATCATTCAATCCATTTTATATCATTCTTTCGCCTTTGCCCATCTCAACGATTCATAGACAATCTAGGGTTTCGAATTGTCACATTCTCGTAATTTGTGCAAATAAGTTGTGATATTATTTTGTTTTTGAGAAAATAAATGTGTTAAAATGGTAAACTAAGAGCATTTTGCGGTGATAGTCGTAACGTGTGTTTTTAATGAACAGATCTAGACAGTCATATCTAATTCAAAATGTGTAAGTGATGTGTAATTATGTGATTCTCGTAACAAGAGGTGTTTGTTTACTCGAACGACAATTTAAAGAAAAATAGACTGTACTGTAGTTGTACTGTAGTGCACTACTACACTACTGTGTGTGTACTGTACTGTAGTAGTAGTAGGAGTAGTAGGGGTAGGGTTAGGGTAATAGTAGGGGTAGTCGTGTCTGCAACTTTTTAACCTACCCACTTGTAAACATGATAAACTTAAAGTCAAAATAAAATGAACCATAACACTATTAAATTAGAGTTCAATTTCCTGTATGCATTCTTAAACGTTTAGGCTCCTTAAAATCAATTATACTAAGTTTGTGACTTTTGCATTTTAATATTAGAATGAAGTAGGCTAGTAGAAAGTAGTATATTGGACGCACACAACTTGTCAATTAAAAAGTTAACTTTATTCCTTTACTTTAATTATATATTTAATTTGACAAAGTTTTGTGGGTTGAAACGTTATTGCATATGTGCGTCGTACGTGCGTACTAATAATTATTAGTAGGACGCCACTTTATATGGAATATGATGGAATAATTATAATTATTTATTAGTAGGCATTACTTCTATTTAACCGACGAACTTTGTTTACCTGGAAAGCGAACACCGCATCAGCCTTGAGCTCCTTGAACTTCTGTCGCAGTTCGCTGGGCGTGAGGCGGTAGGCGTCGAGTCCGTCGTTCCAGCGAATGCGCTCAAACACTTCGAGGTTCCCGCCCACCAACCAGTCGCCGGACTCGTCTATCATCTTGAAGTAATTGATTTCTTTTATTAACGGATTCGTTTCGTTTCTAAAGAGATTTGAATATTTCGGCCATCCTATTGTCCGCCATTTTCTTTTTTTTTTAATGGCGGCCACGTTTTTTAAAATGGCGGCCACACTTTCATAATGGCGGTCGCTATAAACCTGTAGGTCACTCTTTGGTTTTGTATCGCTATTTGGTATCAATACAAATGAGTATGAGATAAAATCTTCTAAGACGTCATTTTTTCAAAATGTTAGCTATCAAAGCTGTACTTGTGGCGCCATCAGTGAATAAATTTAAACCTAAATTAAACGTACAAAATATGTCTAAAATATTTTTTTTTTTTTTTTCATCTAATTAGGGGTCTGCCAACATTGCGATTTTCAATATTTATAGATAATGATATTGAGATGTAAATTTTTTTTTTGTCTCACATCGATCTTTTAAAGATCTATTGTATCAATGAAACGTGTCAAACTGTACTCTGATATTGATGATTACCCTACCGTCAAAGACGTACCGCCAAGCGATTTAGCGTTTCGGCACAATGGCGTGTAGAAACCGATGTAGGGTACCGGTATGAGTACACTGCCATACCCCTTTCAAATTAGTCCGCTACCATCTTAGACTGCATGGTCACTTCCAATCAGGTGAGATTGCAGTCAAGGATTATCTCAAACGTTCCCTCAAATATGACTGAGCGAAGCAATGGCTGGATCATGCGTCATGCTCGTGTAAGGACACAATCCAGAAATGGGAATTAAAACTCTAAACTAACAACGCCTTAAGAGATCTGATCTCTTAAAACGCTGATACCCTACCTAAAGCCACCTCCTCTCACCCCTTTTAGTGGCCCCTGTCCTCGCATCTAATTAATTTAACCACATCACGTCGGACAAACCACCGTCTGACGTGAGGGTAGCTAACAAAAATATCAAAGTATTATTTAATCAACAATTAATTACACTCAGCTAAATCTATAGGCAATATTTATTCGATTAGGGCGCGATTGCTATCGCAATCCCTTAATCAAACACAACGACCTAGACGCAGGAGCATCCAATAGCCGTATGAGTCTCTGGGAGAGACTGAATTCGCAACGTCATACCCGCCTATTTATACCTACGCCGCACCGCCGCGTCACCGCACCGCTTAGCAACAATGTTTTAATATCGATTTTATCAAACTACCTTCAAATAAAAGATCAATTTAAATATGACCCTACAATAATAATTTTTATATTTAGGTTCACGACACTCGTGAACGGGTGCCACCAACGGGAATGGGTCTGATTTTGCCTGCCTTTCTTAACATGTATTGGATTGTTTTGCATTTTTGAAACTTCATTGTGGAAACACTGTATACATAGCTAGTTTTGTTACGTATTGTAAAAAAAAATTTTTTTTTTTTTTTGAAAAGAGCAACTGCTGAGTTTCTTACCGGCTCTTCTCAGCAGAATCTGCATTCCGAACCGGTGGTAAATTTATGACGCGTCATAAGAGCTACAAGTTGGCCTACATGAAATAAATAAATTTTGAATTTCGTCATCGAATAAAATAAAATAAAAATACCTTGATGTAAGGGTGTCCAGTGTGATAGATTCCGAACTGGCGGGCGCATCTCTCCGGTTTCCGGTGCGGGTAGAACTCGGGCGCGCGCAGGATCGCGACCGGTTTGTCTCCGTACAACAGGGCGATGGCGCCGGAACCGGCCAACCGTTCCTTGTCCGACGTGGTCACGGGCAACACCACCGGCACGGATTGGTTCACTAGAGTACCGTCCGGGAGCGTTATGCAGTTTGAATGGAGAGCCTGCAATACATACATTTTTTTTTTTAAGAACAGAATAATGCTGAGATCTATAGAGGGTATTCTGACTCAAATCAGACTTGTCAGAGTTAAAACGAGACACAAATATGCTCTGACATAAATCTGTCTCGTTTTAACTCTGTCTTGAGTCTGAGTAGAGTAAGAATTCGCTCTATAGATTTCAGGCTTAGCCAAGCTGAAGGCGTTTTAACCGACTTCCACAAAAGGAGGAGGTTCTTAATTCATCAGAATCTTTTTTTATTTTTTATGTATGTTCCCAAGTACTCGAAGACGCCTGGACCAATTTGAAAAATTTCTTTTTTATTTGAAAGGGTTTACTTTCTAGGTGGCCAGGATCTGACGATGGGATCCTGAAGAAATCAAGGGAACTCTTCAAATTTTATAGGTACAATTGATATACTTTGCAGTGAGGTTTGAAGTCGGTTTCGTAAAAAGAATTTTTACGTTTATATTATTTGCTTTTGTGTCTTATCAACTCAATATCATACTCACTTGCAGATATTCTGTTTCCCTCATAAATCCTTTGAGAGGGTAAGCCCAGCCCTCTGAGAGTACCTGAAATTATTTATTCATTGCATTCAAATAAATTACGAACATTAGCGTCAAAGTAAAATAAACCTTAACGGTATTGATTTAAAGTCACAAATTCAATACAACCGATTTTAATTTGTAGCGTATCCGTCTACGTAATCGTATAAGAATGCATGCACAAAATTGAGCTCTAATTCAGCGTCGTTAAGGTTCATTTTACACTTTTGAGTGCACATAGGCAACAGAGCTTACCTGTACCCACTGCAGATCGAGCGAAGTGATCTGGATCTGAGGTAGCCTGGCGGCCTCCTCGATCGCACTGCTCAATCTGTTGCCGTATATGAACAATTCCTCCACCCCCGACACTACGCTCTCCTGTTTAGGTATGATGCCCTGTAAATTAAACAAGAATTGGGTATATGAATAATTTTTTTTTATATATTATGTACTTAAAATAAAGGTTTTTAATATTATAACATAATGCCATTTTTCCTTTTTTTTAAATATTTTAAATCGTCTCAAAAATATCGCACCTTTAGAATTATAGTGACCTGACTAAAAATTCATGTAACTTCGGTTTAAATAAATTTTAAAATATATATATTACCAATCCATATATCAATATACAAAAATCTGCAAAAAAACAACTTTTCCTAATAAAACACGGCAGAGATACATTTTTTACTCAACAATATATAACTTTTTGAATTCTTTTTTTGCTGATTGTTCACAGATCATAATTTTTGAATTAGGTCATTTTAAGATTCCTATTAGACAAAGAGAGCGCTATTAAAACATGACGTCATGATCTACTAGCTCCATACATTCTCTATGAAAAATTTCTTTTAAAAAAGAAATGGATAGTCGCAGTAAAAGTCGTATTTGTTTTTTGACCGATTGATTTTTTATTTTTACAAATGTTATTCTTACATGTTACATTTTCGATTGTAGTTAATGAATCCACATTTGGCAACAGTCAACTATCCAATTTGGCAAACAATGTCCTCCTGACCGATTCTAGACACGGCGGCCAAACTCCAGATATTAGCCATCTGTGCAGGAGTTATTATAGTGCACCACAAGTGGGTGTACTCTATTCCCTAATTCAAGAAAAGTTATCCTTGCCTGAGACTCGAGCAGACGAATAACCTCCATGGTTGACTCCTCAATGGATCGGCCGACCGTCTGGATGACCAGCTCTGGTGATTCGGGACGCTCATACTCTTGCGTTATACCGGTGAAACCCTGGAAATATAAATAGAACATAGATAAAGGATCCGTCCACCCAAAGACATGTCGCACCTAGAT
Source organism: Hipparchia semele (assembly GCA_933228805.2). NCBI lineage: Eukaryota > Metazoa > Arthropoda > Insecta > Lepidoptera > Nymphalidae > Hipparchia > Hipparchia semele. The sequence continues at coordinate 11,993,158 of OW121714.1, forward strand.
CAAGAGGGAAACAACTCAAAAAAGGTCTCTGTTCCATAAACTAAAAAAAACTACTTTTACTTTTTAACTCACATGACTCTTTCTATATACATAATATCTCTCATCGATTCATACATCGCACACCTAGATCAAGAGGAGGTCAACTCAAAAAAGGTCTCTGTTCACTAAACGAAAAAAAAGTCTGAATATTTTATTAGCAAAGTTATAAAACGCAATATTATTTTAGGCCGCATTTCACGACATCATTTATGATCTAAAATAAAATTGAGTTTAATAACTTTACTAAGAAAAGATTCAAAGAGTTTTTTTTTCGTTTAGGAAGAGAGACCTTTTTTGAGTTGGCTCCCTCTTGATGATGAGAGATATGTATATAGAAAGAGTTATGAGAGTTAAAAAGTAAAAGTAGTTTTTTTCGTGGGATAGCTTTTGTAAAACAATTGAAAAACAAATGGCAAATAAAGAAAGGTTTTACTTTCACGCTAATTTTCACATAATTACTTACTTGAGCATTGTTGAAAATTAAAATAAAAAGCTATACAGAATATTTTAACAGTAAAAATCCGGAAGTGTGTATGTTTGTTAGTTTGTCAGTTTGTCAGTGAGTTGATTTACACAGTAACAGAGCAACGGATAGAAGTGATTTTTGTGCATTTTGATTTGTCCTTCAATAAGAGGATCAATTTTTTTTTAAAAGATAATTTAAAACCCTAAAAGAGCAGCTGAAAAATCAAAACAAATTGAAATTGGTAATTTTGTACAAGGAATCACCACTTCAGATTATTTTTAGTAGATGGTGTTAGCGAAACGGCTATTAAAAGTTAGTAGATGATAGATAGTGTAGTGTACCTTGATTTGTCCGTCCCTTGCCTTCTTATAGAGGCCCTTGGTGTCCCTCTGTTCGCACACCTCGAGCGGCGTGTCGATGAACACTTCGAAGAACGGCAGGTCCGAGTCGGTGTGCGTGCGACGCGCTACCTCCCTGTCCTAAAACAAAGGTGCATGAATTACATCAGATGGCGAGATCTTTTGTACCGAATTGGAGGGTATAATAGGTAGGGTGATTTCGCCGGTTGGCGACCGATAAGCGGGATATTCAACTTTACGTCAATATTTAAGTATGTTGCACCCATAGCACATGTATTAAAGTTATATGACGGGGTCCTAGATATTGTCAAGTTATATTTAAAAGTAAAAAAATAAGAATTACAGTTATGAAAACATTTTAAATTTAATAAATCTTAAAAACTACGTGAAATGCTAGTTGGCGACCACTTTTGCTAGTTGACGACTGCCCCCTTATCTAGTTGGCGACCTCTCGATTTGCTAGGGAAAACTAAATTTGATTAATTAAAAATAAAAAATATGAACGTGTTAATGTTTAAAAAATAATTATTATTCATGCTTTATTATTCATACATTATAATAAATTATTAAAACACATTTTTTCATGAGATCAAAGGTACACTTTAATATTCAAGCTTAAGCTTAAATGAATCTTAGCAAGTAGGTACAATACATTTTCCTACACAAGTACAAAATTAAAAATATCACTTTAAACAACAATTACAAAAGTTTAGAATCAAATCATCAGAACATCAGATCTCGGGATGTTATACATTTTACATTTCTTTCTAATACCGTGTCCTCCTTCTCTTATATTTTTAAAGCACATTCCAGATCTCTTTGGGAATAAGCCGGTGTTATTTTCTAATACGGTTTGTGGAGGACATCTGTAATGAAAATATTATATATTAAACACCTACATTATGCAAAAAACAGATAAGATTATAAGTAGTGATTGCAAATGGTCGTAAACCCACATATTAATTTGCTCATTTTTAGTTGGCGACCACTTGATACCCATACATTTTAAGATGTTTTATAATAATAATTTGGTGGTCGTAAACTAAAAGATACACGGATAAAAATAAACAAATTAAATTGAAAGTGATTAAATTCCGAATTAGATTTGTAGTCTATAAAAAATAAAAATAAATGTTTTTCTTTCTAAATGTCTATTGGCGGCCAGGTGGTCGCCAACTGAAGTTATTGGCTAATTCCAATTTCAGTTAGCGACCATTCAATTTTTTTACCTGATTTTGTATATTACATGTAATAAATGTACAAATAACGTAAAACATATATATATCCACTTAATAGAATATTAAAAAATTGACTCAAATAAATACATCACGATCTACTTACCTCGAACGCATCACTTACTCACTATTTTTTTCGTTGTTTTGGGAACGTGTACGCGCCGAAAGTATGAGCGGCGGATTGAACTAAGATTTATTTGCTTTCGGGTAAACACAAAGCTGCCAACTATTGTAGGTAAAACTAATAGGTCTATCCCCCTCTTTACTTAAGTGAATTTCATTTGGAAAAGAAGAATAGAATTCTTATTATTTTCGTTTTAATGCCGTAGGTCCTGTTAGTGGTCGCGTAACTGACCCTGGTCGCGTAACCGGCGAAGTCACCCTATATCCAATACTCCAAACTTGCGCTTCAAAATTGTGTCCTTGGACCGTTACCATGGCAACGGTAGGCGATTCCCCGCGCGGCCCCCTCGTTACCCCTCGCTCGCCTGCCGCCGCTGCACGCACGGTGCACGAGCCCCGCGCAGAAGACATGGGCGTTTTTCATTTTAAACGCAAACTGATATTTATCCGTTTTCAGATTTCAAAATCGATTTTAAAACCCGTTTTTAGATATCCGATTTCAGTAGCAGCTAGACTCGCCAATCCGCTTGCGTACTTCTTAGATTTCGTTTAATTAGCTCGCAAATATAGTATTTAATTAATTTACGATTGTAAGGATTATTTGAACGCATATTTCAAACCAAAATCTAAATCGCAATTCGCGCCATCCTTTTTATTCAGCTATGTTACCTTTGGTTAGAAAGAGAGAAGCTAATTTCTACGTATCTATTTATATATTTGCTTGGTCGATTTTTGAAATCAGATTTTCTAGTTTGAGAAATCGATAAGAATCGATTTGTGTTTGAAATCAAATTTTAGATTCGTTTTGATATGTCGGTCTCATGTCTACCGCGCAGTCGGCAGTCCGCTTTAGGAAAGGCGTCCATGCGCACACGCAGCGTATTGTTTAAGATAAGAGGAAACAACGGATTGGACGTCAACATCCATAGGTATTAAATATTAGAGCGCAACTCGATAACATGTACGACGCTTAAGTAGAGTACAGTTTCAGTACACGGGGAATTATCGCTGGTAGGTATGTACCTATCCAAATAAACTGAAGTGTTTATCTGTGATTTCTAAATAACGGCTTCTTACTAGGATTATGTTATTATTTGATGGAACTCTTAACGATGTGATGTTGTGAGATATGGTGGCTTTATCTATCTATTACTAAGCCTCCGCTGTACTTCCGTCCGTGTGTCTGTCAGTGGGCTGTATCTCATGATCCGTAATAGGTAGAGGGTTGAAATTTTCAGGAAATGTATATTTCTCTTGCTGCTACAAAAATAAAAAATAAAAAAAAGACGTGTGGCACTCGGGGACTGCCGCGATAAAGCTATTGCATAGTATTTTTTATCAACGCCATCTAGCGGCTCACCGTAGAGGAGTCCCGTGTCAGGTTATTTTCGTTACGTAATTTCTGGATTCGGTCTCCACGCTCAAGGCCCGCAATAGAAGCTATGTAATAGCTTAAAAAATCTATGGGGGCTAACACCGAGAAAAACACGTTTCTAGTAGGGACTAGAAACGTGTTTTCTCGGTGTTTTTTGGTACGGAACCCTTCGTATGCGAGGCCGACTTACATTTGACCGGTTGTTTGGGTTACTCTTTCCTACCTCAGCAAAAGGCGAGACGAAACTGCACAGACACACAACGCCGCTGTCGGCGAATAGTTTGGCCACTTCGGCCACTCGCCGGATGTTCTCCTCTCGATCCTCCTTGCTGAAGCCGAGGTTCTTGTTGAGCCCCGTCCTGATGTTGTCGCCATCTAAGCCGTACGCTGGGATACCTGTACATTGACAAAACAATAAGTTATTATCTTATCCACATGGTACCAAAACAAAATGGCCATTTTCGGCCAAGGTTCGGCCACCAATTGGGTATTTTCAAAAGGAAAAATATTTTATTAAATAACCGACCTCCAAAAAAGGAGGAGGTTCTCAAATCGTCGGAATCTTTTTTTTTATGTATGTTCCACGATAAGGTACTCGAAGGTGCCTGGACTGATTTGGAAAATTCTTGAAAGGGTATTCCCTTCCCAGCAGTGGCGTGCACAGGATGTACTACAGGGTAGGCAGATGGTACAAAATGGAAAAAATCTTCGGTGCGAATTTAAAAAATCTTAAGGGTAGGCATTGTACAAATTATTAAAAGCCTACCCTTAAGTTTTTATTACTCGTACTGGCGATTTTCTCCATTTTATATCATTTTTCCGCATTATGCCTACCCTGTGTGCACGCCACTGCTTCCCAGATGGTTCCACTGTCATCAGGTTAGAATCTGATGATGGGATTTTGGAGAAATCGAGGAAACTCTTCAAATTTTATAGGCACAATTGATATACTTTGCAGTGGCGTTTGAAGTCGGTTTTGTAAAAAGAATTTTTACGTTTACATTATTGTGTAAGGCAATGTGTAGGTAAATATTGGTCGATGCAGCCTGTTACCTTCATAACAACGGCGTGTGCGATTGTTGTCATGATTTAGAGTACTGAATGATAAGACGTAATTTTCCACGATCTGATAATAATAATAATTGGCAAAAAAATATCCAATGCCAAATGAAAGGTTCTTTCCGGATGAACAAAAAAATCACTGCGTGTCTAAACGCAATAGAACGTATCTAAAATGCAATGAAACGCTTGTGATTCAATAGTTACCGACTGTGATAACAATTCCTTTTTTTTTAAGTTCTACTGGTAAACGTATTAACCTTTTCCCTGTTCCATGAATCACATGTGAGCATGGTTATTGTTTAACTATTGTGTCTGTTATCTGGACAGTTAACTTATTAAGCTGAAAGGGTATGGCAGTCATTAATCTGGTTCTACATAGGATAATAATTTATTTTTGTTGAATTACAGGGCTTAGTGTAATTTTTTAATTCAAATTCAAAATTTATTTATTTCATGTAGGCCACCTTTTAGCTCTTATGACACGTCATAAATCTACCACCGGTTCGGAATACAGATTCCGCTGAGAAGAACAGACAAGAAACTCAGCAGTTGCTTTTTAAAAAATAAAATAATTTTACAATAAGTAACCAAACTAAGCTATGTATACAGTGCTTCCACAGTGAAGCTTCAAAAATGCAATACATATAATCTAACACAGTCATGTCAGCATGGGAAGACAAAACAGACCCATTCCCGTTGGTGGCACCCGTTCACGAGCACGACGCATGATCCAGCCGTTTTAAGTTTACGTTATAGTCGTTTTTCTCACGAAGGTACTTGTGTAGGTACTATTAGGTATTAGGTATTCTATGCTTATAGGCTAAGTGTATAAACATCATAATACCATTCATAGAGTTGAAAATGAGTAATCACTGACATCCGACTCTAGCGGGCACTAAAAATAGAGCACTAACAATATGTGCCTAATTATGTAATTCTACAATTGAACAGCACGTGGAGGGAAAACTCGGTGCAAGCACATTCACCTATTGCGTATCGTGTTTATTCTACGAGTATTTATGTATGGGCATTAGGCATGCAAGAAGTTTGATAAATACTTCCTATTTTTAAAAAAAGTAACGTTTTTGGAGACCTTGGCCGTGGCTCGTGGTTAGTAAACATTCTAGTGTGATAAAAAAATTCGCCAAACTATACAGGAGTAAGGGCTTAGTAACAAACTATAATTTAAGAAAAATTAAACGACCTTCAATATACCGGAATTAAGAATAACTGGGAATAATAAATAAGGGGAAAGGGTCCATATCTTGAAAATTACTGAACCGATTTCGATGAAATGTATATTCTTCCCTAAGTTGAAGTAAATGTAAAGCAAATAAAATAATAACCGGTCAAATGCGGACGCCTTATTTTTGAAGTCGATTAAACATTGCCCTACACTCCTTTTAGGTTAGCTTGCATATTTATGTACCTTAATGTACCTATAGAACTACTTATCTGCTGTACCAGTACACGCTACACTAGCTTTTTCCCGCGACTTCATCCACATGAAGTGAAGTTTTTGAGTATCCCGCGGAAACTCTCTGTTTTCCCGGGATAAAAGATGCTATCTCACTCTTCATTATACTCATGCCAAGCCAAATTAGAGCCAAAAAGAGTGCTTCCGGTATTCTGAAAGATTTCTGTCAAAAAAAAAAGAGTTCATACCGCTATTCTATTCTAGTGCTAGGCTACCGATTAGGGATATGGTTTGAATTTACACTGCTATAGGTACCCCTTCCAAATTAGCCCGCTACCATCTTAGACTGCATCGTCACTTACCATCAGGTGAGATTGCAGTCAAGGGCTATCTTGTCATCGAATAAAAAAAAAGCTATTTCTATTTTCACTTCAGTAAAATGATTGTGTAGGTATCTATCGCGAAACGATTATTATTTTTTTATCGTGAGAACATTAGTTAATAACCTTTATTGCATTATTATTTAATTGTTTTTTATATCTATGTATTAGTGTAGATTATTTATTTAGCAGGTGATACTGTAATCTATATGAGCTGTTAAGACTCGAGACTGTAAAATATGAAATTACGTATTTTATAAGCTAAATAAATAGCCTTATTTAAACAATAGTACCTACCAAACACATTATTTTACACAACAGCATATAGAAATTCAGGAAGGTCTTTTTAATCGATGACAAGATAGTCCTTGAATGCGATTTCGCCTGATGGTAAGTGACGAGGAAGTCTAAGATGGTAGCGGGCTAACTTGGGAGGGATATAGCAGTGTACATTCAACACATACCCCTAATCTGTTTCTACATGCTATCGTGCCGAAACGCTAAATCATTTGGCGCCACGTCTTTTATGGTGGGGTGGTAACTAGCTACGCCCAAAGTCTTACTAGACCAGACCAATTGGACAGACATAGGCTCGCGAGCGATTGGATCGTTAGCTTCAACCGCTTATTTCTATTTTTTTCATCTCTTACGCGATCTTGGGAAGAGGGCAGCTTGCTATGGCACAAGCAACCTTACGTGCTAGTGAAGTGCGTGTAATTTCGGGGGCTATTTCCTCCGGGACGGGACCAATGGGCGTCGTGCAATGAAGGCACCGGTTTGTGTTCATAAGAGATCTCGGAGCCTTCCAATATGCGTTGAGGATGGCCATCGAGGTGGTTTTAGTAGATAAAAATCCTATATAACCCGATATACTCCCCAAAGATATAGGATATCTTAGAAAGACTTCCCACCGTAAACAAAAAAGATGGGCCGACTTTAGACGAGTCGCAGGGAGTCGCTGGATGCAGTAGGCTGACTAAACTAAGACGTGTGGAACCTTCGACGTCGGACGTGTATCTATACTAATATAGTAAAGCGGAAGAGTTTGTTTGTTTGAACGCGCTAATCTCTGGAACTACCCGTCGGATTTGAAAAATTCTTTTTGCACTTGTTAACCTAATTCTTGAGGAAGGTTAGGGTCTATTTAACATCACGGTACGGCCCTTAGAAGCCGAGTATAAAGAGAGAAAGTAAGAAAAACGCTAAGCGAAAACGAATTACTAAAAGGGAAATGAGAGGCGGTGGCCGAGAGCGGTCAACCGACAGAGCCGAACCGAAGGCTATTTTTCATTCTCTGGACAATCAAAGATTTTTAAATACACGTAGGATTGTTAAAAACTAGATCTACGCGGACGAAGTCGCGGGCAGCAGCTAGTCGGTTGATAAAGAAGAAGAATACTCGCCTTTAGAGACGAGGTAAGCCTCGAGAGCGAAGGCTATGCTGGTCTTGCCCGCCCCACTGAGGCCGGTGAACCAAACCGTGCTGCCGCGGAACGCTCGGCTGCCGAGAGCTCTGCTCCTCTTAGCTCTGGACACCTGGTGCTTCTGCTCCACTACATTTGTCGCTACTTGCGCGCACTGGAACAAAATAAACGCAGCTTAAACTATAATACCCCTAATTTGTTTCTACACACCATCGTGCCGGAACCATAAATCGCTTGGCGGCACGTCTCTTACGGTATGGTGGTAACTAGCTACGGCCAAAGCCTCCCACCAGACCAGACCAGAGTGTTCGGACTATACCTTGGGTATCTACCTACTTGCGTTATCTGCGGTGTTGTCGATGGCGGTCTATTAAAATATGTATCTTTGGTAATTTATGTCTATAGTTACTTAATTAAAAATCGTGATAAAAGGAGGACATATTTTATTTTAAAAAAATCAAATTAAAATATAGAACCAGAACCATTGTTGAAGAAAACGATAAATATTCACCAGAGACAATTCAGAAATTATAAAATTCCTAAATTGCCCCCAACGGAAATCGAAGCCGAGACCTCCCAGTTACAAGACCACAGCGCACACTTAAAAGCTCAATTGAAAGTTAACACATTTGCATGGTCTGACAGCTTTACAGATAGATCTATACAATACTTGCATGATCTATCACCAGATAAGTATGTTGAACATTTAATATAGCTAAACATATTATAGGTCTTAATTTATTCATTGTTCTTCGCATGTTATAATCCTTATGACGCACATAAAAGTTATTTGTTAGTTTTGAATTACAACTAATAAAATACTTACTAATACATATTATAAATGCGAAAGTGTGTTTGTTTGTTGGCTTGTTCTTCAATCACGCAACAACGGAGCAACGAATCGACGTGATTTTGTGCAGATGGGTGTGCATGAGGATTAACCCGGAAAATCAAAGAATTCCCACGGGTTTAAAAACTCAATCCACGCGGACGAAGTCGCGGATATCATCTAGTCTAGTATTTTATAAAGCTAATCCAATCCTTTTCCATTCTATAATCGTGACCGTTACAATTTTCCCAATTTAGTATGGAACTACTTCAAGGTGACATAAAAAAAATCATTAGGCACAATATAATAGAATTAAAACACGGAAAATTCACAGTTCATTTGCTTTTAGGTTGTTTGCACCTGCAGTAGGCACGTACTAATTTGATTCCGGTTAATTAAGAATCGAATGAAAAAATCGTGAATGCATTCAGGCATCGTCTACACTAAGCGTGCCAGCCGCTAAACAGCGTTTCAACGCTTGGTTATCAATTACTTTAGTTCTTTCAACACACGAGCGCGCGTGGCTCATGATTGTGTGTGTGCCTATTCTGTATAAGTCTGAGCGAAAGCTTGCTCGCGCCTGACCGCTCCCACCTAGGCTCCTGACAGGCACTGTCAGTTCAGCCTGTAAAAATATTGTCAAAATCGGTTAAGTTCAAGATTAGCCCATAAAGACAGACACAAAGACAAAAAAAGACGTGTGGCACTCGGGGACTACCGCGGTAACGCTATTGCATAGCATTTTTTATCAACGCCATCTAGCGGCTCACCGTCCGAGTCCCATGTCAGGTTATTTTCGTTACGGAATTTCTGGATTCGGTCTCCACGCTGGCCCGCGATAGAAGCTATGCAATAGCTTAAAAAAAATTTATAAACGTGTGGTATAATATATTTTCTAAGAAAGATAACCCCGAAATATTCCTTCTGACTTCACGTACGGTAACTATGCGTACTGTCTTCTAATTCTGTGGCAGACGTTATAAGTTTGGTGTGATCGACGCCTAACCGTTAGATTTTAGAACTACCAGAAGTGACAGCAACGTAATTAAACTTGACCTTAAAGCAAAGGTTAAGTTTATAGTTTTACATCTATTTTGATTTGCTAGTTATTGTTAACTATTGTAAAGTTATAAATAAACGATGTTTCCTGTTCCTTATTGAATTCTTATGGTACTATTATACATAAGCGCAGTGACCTTAAGCTTCAACTAATTGGACCGATGATCAAGAAGATCAAGAAGATAGCAGCAGTCGATTGTACTGTTTAAGCCGCCTTTGCCCAAGTCGATAACTGGATGGGTAATCGAATTTTGAAATTTTTTTCCATGCTTAGGAGATAATTGCAATCGCCAGCGTTATTTGTATTTATCTGTAACATGTTATACAATCTCTGTACTTTCTTTCTCCCTATCTACAATATAGATTGTAGATAGTGATAGCACTATATCTCTTTCACCTTTCGTTCTTCTTAGTCGAGTTATCTAAATATATAAAAGGAAAAGATGACTGACTGACTAACTGACTTATCTATCAACGCACAGCTCAAACCACTGGAACGATCAGATCTGAAATTCAGATAGCTATTACGTAATTATGACGTAGGCATCCGCTAAGAAAGGATTTTTGGAAATTCAACCACTAAGGGGATGAAGTAGGGGTTTGAAAAATCGAACTTAACATGAGCGAAGCCGCGGGCAAAAGCTAATAATCCTCATATAGTAGATATGAGGACTATATTGTTATATAATATATAGGATCTGAGAACACGATGATATTATGTAATCTCAAGAAAGCCTCCATTCTTATGTTATTACGTAATTCATTGATGGAGACACAACCCTCCACAGTGGGAATTACGTTACAGTGAGAGACAATGCGATAACTTCCAGTAATAGCATACCACCATACCAGGAATAGTATCAAAATAGGTAGGCAATACTACCTGATGATTTATTTGAAAACAAAGTACCAATAGAATTCAAACAGCAATAACAAGGTAACTTTAATGGCATAAGCAACCTAGTTTTAGACAAAGAATGCATTGATTAACGTTAAATAATAATTACACCAATTATATTCGCTGCGAGGCTATAAGCTATTTAAAATCATTTATGTTAATTTTCGTTCTAAATAATAATTAATTAATTTATAATGTTTAGAACTGTTTAGGACCTATTTAACAATCGCTAAGTACTATAAAAAAACTGGCAAAATCAAGATGAACCAGCAAAAACCTAAGTGGTTGCTGTTCTATACAATTTTTTATGAGTGGTCCTAACCTAACCTACCCTAAGCCTCCCCATATCATAATTACGGAGGTATTGATCTCTTGTTATCAGTTAGATAATCATATTTCGTTACATAAAAGATATCAATATGAGGACATCAAAAGATTTGACAAAGCGTATATTTTTTATTTTATTTTATGGATTGACTTTATCTTTCATATTATTGAAGTATGATAGATTGTGATAGATAATATTATTACGATCTCAATATTACATCAAAGTCCTTGTTTTTTTTTTCACGGTCAAGAATGTTTTTACTTTTTACTGACGTTAAGTAGTAACGTGTCAGAAATTCCCATAAAAATATTGGGTTCCTTGTTCTTCAATCTCCCGATTCTGAAACAGAACTTGACTAATATTCTCCTCTCCCCTCAAAATAAGTGCAAAGCTTGTGTATGCAAAAATGCAACGTGTAGAGAAAATCCGTTTGGAATTGGGATAATAATAATAAAATGACCGAATCTCAGATAGCCAATATCCATTGAGATTAACCATCTGCGCAGAAGATGGCTAATCTCTGTCACTTGTCAATGTCAATTTAGCCACTGATGCTGAGAACTTTTGAACCTCCCCTCTGTGGCTCTTCTATTCAACGTGACATTGGCGAAGTGCATTGTGCTGAACTGGCACTAGCTAAAGCCAGAAAGCTAAAACAACAACAACAATCTATAGAGCGTGCTTTGACAGATTTATGTTAGAGCATATTTGGAGTGAGAGTGCGGTCTATAGGTTTTAATCTGAGAGCTTACTTAACACAAGCGGAGGCGAAAAATTCAAAATTGTAACCCGCTATTAGTCGCATGACATCTGTTGTGTGGCTCTTTAGTGCAGACCCTAATATAGCAGCCGATCCTAATCACGCAGAATAGCGGAGAAAGTCCGCGGTTTACGTAAAATAACACTGACATAACCAGTTAAAATAATTACAACTGCGCACATGGTCAGGGTTCCCAACTTCCCACGTAAATAGATATATACTTTAGTTAAATCATACTAATACATATTATAAATACAAAAGTGTGATTATTTGTCTGTTCATAGTAAAAAAAACTGATCAAGTTGATTTTTTTGCATTGATATAGACTAGAAAAAACTAGAGAATAAAAAAGTAGTATTATTATACTTTTTATCCCGGAAAACAAAGTTTCCTCGTGGGATTTAAAAACCTAGCTGTTAGCACCTTGCGGATGCAGACAGGGCGCAAATCTCTTACTATACAGGGTGTCCGGGAAAACGTCACGATCCCGTTGAGAGGTTGTATAGAAGGTCAAGCTCTATCAAATGACCCCCCAAATACCTAAGGGCGAAAATGACTCGTTTTTGAGGTATTGATATTTTTGTGTTTTTCAGACTAAACTCGTATTCACAACTTTTAAAAATGAATTATGCAATTCGTTCATCGCAGATTTTTTCATATGCTAACTAGCTTTTGCCCACGTATGGAGGTTTTTAACAATTAAAAAAATTAAGCTTAGCTTTCAACCGATAGAAGGAAAAAACGCGGAAGCAAAATGACGATGATTATGTAAAAGATAATAAAATGTTAAAGATAAAATATATATTTGGTGTGGCAATAAGAAAAATAAATAAGATTAGATAGAACAATCTTAGATAAATATCTTTCATATTTGTTAATTTTCCTTCGTATAAAGTGTTTTGTTTGCGAAAATCCATGTCATGATGATTTAGATATTGCACCTATGACGTATTTAGTAGGTAAGTACTTCGCAAATAGGGGTAAGTACTAGACTTTAGGCGTGGTTAGTTAGCAGTTTACCACCCTACCATCAAACGATGACTATCACTACATAGTACTAGTGGTTCGCCCCGAACTGAGACCTCGCGATATCCCATAATTCCCAAAAGTTTTAATTATATATTGTAATAATTAACTTTTAACATTAGACACAATAAAAAAAATAATAGTTGACATAAAACTGTTTTACTGACACAGCGCCATCTATTAGCATTATAGTGAAGCTATTAGCTTCACAATAATGCTAATAGATGGCGTATTAAAATTAAATAATTTCGTTTCTTTATAACATTTATCTAATTTTAGTATTTGTTGTTCAAGTACAGGATATAACTGAATTTTCAACCAAGTTTCACGTTCTAATATTCAGTAATTCAGAAGTTATAGGGCTCTGACAGACACTTAGACGGACACACTTCTCTGTCTAGTAGGCAAGCGCCCTAGTTGACTGAGAGAACTCGCTTCGCTCGTTCAATAAAACAAAGTCGCTTCCCGCTGTCTGTCTGTCCCTATGTATGCTTAGATCTTTAAAACTACGTTACGGATTTTGATGCGGATTTTTTTTAATAAACAGAGTGATTCAATTCAAGTTTTATATGTATAATACATGCATAATATAGTAGAGAAACACTGATAATTTTAGAGGTTTCTAATGTGATGTCGTAAATTAACACATTTTTTTGCGCTTACATTGCAAATGCTGGCTGAACCCTACGAGATAGATCAAAATAATGTACTACAGTATTGTACAATTTAAGAAGGTCTACAAAAAAGTCCGCGATGGTATATGTCTATCTCTTAGGGATAACCCACAATAACCATTTTTTATCTTTTACTTTTTAGAGAGCCAGAGAATTGTCTGTAGAGCTTGAGGCTCGCCTCAGCCAGGATAGGGATAGACAACGTTGTATATAAAGACATTCTGTAGTATATTTAGTACCTATCATTTAGTACATATCATTAAAAAAAATACGTGATAGCAAATCTTCTGAATCTTACCTTTTTTATCACTGGCAGAGTTCGCTATTTTATTCGAGTGTGACATCGATTTCGAATTTAAGATTGCTTTAGATTACAGCGGTCCTAACTTAATGGTTAAGAGATAGTCTGGGAGTACGAGGTTCTTATCTCAATCTCTAACTTTTGAGAGCTATTTGAGTTTTACGGAATTATCCTCAATAGCCTAACGTATAAAAGTGCGGTCTGAAAACTGTAAGGTCGCAGGTTCGAATCTCACCCGTTGCACTATTGTCGTATCCATTCCTAACACAAGCCTTCCGCTTATTTGGAGCTTAAATTCGGCTAATATTTAAAAAAAATCTTGCTTTTACGTTTAAGGAAAACATCGTGAAGAAACCTGCATGCCTGAGTGTTCTCCATAGTGTTCTCAAAAGTTTGTGATATGATCTGTCAATCTGGACTTCTACACTACAATAAATTAAGTCTCTAGGGTTTCGTCACGAGAATCGGCAAACTGGGGAATGATTATTATTTTATCTTTTACTTTGCCTTAGATTTTAGTCCCTTGGTTATCCTTACTAATATAATCTATATCTATACATATAATAAAATTGTAGAAAAGTGGTGTCTGTACAATGGAAATATATAAAAGAAAATAGCAGGGGTTGTTATTATATCGATGCCGAACCCGAAATTGTAATTAATTTTTTTTTTGTCTGTTTGTCTGTTTGTCTGTGTGTTTGTGCACGCTAATATCAGAAACGGCTTATTCGATTTAGATACGGTTTTCACTAATATATTGTAGTAAGCTTCACTTAACATTTAGTGTTTATTTCATGTCAATCGGTGCATAAATAAAAAAGTTATGTCAATTTAAAGAATCACGGCGAACATTTTTAACGTACAGAGTACGTACTACACGCCTCGCGCCTGAGCGTCGACGGTATATGTAATTCAAAATATGCTGCCCGAAAAGTCACTATTCCACGCGAACGAAGTCGCGGGCACAGCTAGTTATAAATACGATAGTGTGTTTGTTTATTGGTTTGTCCTTTAATCCTACGACAGAGCTATGAATCCTCGTGATTTTTTTTGCATGATTATACTGAGATTTCGATACGTCTGACAGGACTCTTATAATATAAGGGTCCTTGCAGACGTGCCGAAATGAATATTATTCATCTGCCATTTATCGATTTCTTATAACTTTAATATCTCAAGTAACATAGATGATTATGAGGTTAATGACCATGTCTGAGATAGGAAATACACGCAACAGATTTAATTATCAAATGTGACATAATTTCAGTGTTTTTTAAGTAAATTAGGTATAATATTAAGATTTAAAATGTGGGTCTTTTATTTATTTTATGTACGAAACATCGTATGAAAATCCTTTACTATTAAATGCGAAAATGTGTTTGTTTTTCCTTCAATCACGCCGCAACAAAGCAACGGATCGACGTGATTTTTTGCATGGATATAGTTGAGGACCGGGAAAGTGACATTGGCTACTTTTTATCCCGGAAAATCAAAGAGTATCCGCGGGATTTTGAAAACAAAACCCACGCGAGCAAAGCCGCCGGCATCAACTAGCATGTGATAATAATATGATGGATAAGAAAATGTATCGGTGAATAAGAGTAGTACTTGGTTAATAGGTTTATAGTCCTAGTTAGTCATCCTTGAGTCTTGATTTTTCCATTAATGGATTTTTATTTACATATACCTATTTAGATCTACAATCTACATAATAGGGCCCTTTACACGTAGAGTTCGGACCCACGCATCTGGGACTGCGTTCCAATCCGCGGATGGATCCGTGCGGTTTGGACTGCGGATCAAACTGTTGTGCTAATTAAGACCTAAAAATTGTCCACGGTTTGGTACGCGGGTGAATCTTACATAATTGGCAAACAATCTGAACTGTGCGTGTAAAACGATTTTCAAGAGTTCTGACTGCAGTTTGGAACATTTCAATTTTGAAAAATCCATCTAAATTGGTCGTAAATGGTAATTTAACAATTTACAAAGTTAAACGGAACGGAACTTTCGAATGAACTCCGTTACGGCCTCGACGCTCCAAACCGACATTTTTAAATTTTGCCTCCACACGTGGATGCACAGACAAAACCGTTATAGACGCGCTCGCGTCGACGTGCCAGATCGGACTGTCAGGCCCGCGCATCTACATGTACGTTTCGGAACGAGGGATGGAACGGCGCGTGCTGTTTCCCGCGTTCCGAACTCTACGTGTACAGGGCGCTAATTGACTAACGAACAGGAATAGATTTTTATATATGTATATTGTATGTATATTGTAAAATAATGTATGTAATATGAAAGCAGTGGACCATCGTTCATGGCATACAAAAATATATTATACGAGGAAATAGGTATCTACAACTAGTGAAAGCAGAATAGCCAGTGCTAAATTGCGGAATTAAATAGCTATGTTACTAATAAACACACAAAAATCATGCTTCGTCCATAGCAAGCAAAATAGACACGACATAATTAAAAAAATAACAGCTACTTAAAACTTTTTTTTTTTACTAAAAAATTCAAAACTGGAAAATTAATGTTTATTTCAGTATTATTTATTAATCATATTAAAATCCGTCATAGATTTCGATTTTTAACCGACTTCCAAAAAGGAGGAGGTTATCAATTCGGCCGGTATCTTTTTTTTTGTTCTCATCACGAAATATTAAAAATACAGCTAAAACAATATTTTGGACATAGTTCAAAAACTGTAGGTATTCCAGCTGTGGAAAAAATTAATGTAACATCGTCAAATCTATTTTGTCTACTGTAAAATGACAACGCATTCGTCAAAATCGACTCAGTAGTTTATGGTTTAGGTTCTACGGTTGAACATACGTAAATAGAAACACACATACGTACATAGACTGCTAAAATCATAAGTTATGATTTAAAGCAAAGGTCAATCATAACTCTTCTTTTAGGCCTTGCCCTAGGCGGACTACTAGACGAATAAGAAACATTAAAGAAAATAAATAAAATGTATGTAAATAATATGTAAGTTACCGATCTTATCAGGTCAATTCCCCACTGTGCGATTTTAAATTTTTCAAAGGTCTCCGCAACTTTTTTATTGCGCTGTTCTAAACTCATTTTGGATATAATTAAAAAGAAACTCGATAAACAACACTTTCGCGCCAAAGACTGCGTTCGAAATTCAAACCGGTCGCGTACGCCCGCACGCGCGATCTTCTACGGAGCACTGGCACCGCCGAATGGTTATACTGTATTGCCTTGCAACTGCCACTGTCGACTATAAAAATGTTATTTAATTGATAATAAGCACTGAACCGTATCATAGGTAAGGTACGTGCCGTTTAGGTTGCAAATTTTACCTTGATTTAATTTGTCACCAGTGTAACCCTTCCTTCTAATTACGTATTTTTCATTTCCCTCTTATTTTGTCAGAAGTAATCACTGATCACAGAAGGTTCTCCATTGTACCCGTAGAATCGGAAAAGGTCCTTATTGTGGAACTGTTACGTGGCCTCAATTAATTGATCTAGGGCAAGTTCGCCAACAGGTCCGAACTCCTTAGATTGGAGTCGATTCACTGCTTCGGGAGGGATTTCATATAGAACTTAATAATCGGTCCCCGGGTTTCTTTCTGGTTATTCTCGATAGGAATGGCATTTCAAACCCAATGGTATTTTTTTTAGATTAACAAAAATCATACCCTACTATTTAATCGCCCTTTCTTCAACAGTTAATTGTAATGCAATTAATTGCGTGGCCAATTAAGACCTTGGCCTGTTTGACACATTTTCCACTTAACTCCAGCCCTTGACACTGAAAGCTAAAAGGTACTCGTCGAACTTAAAAGCTTTCTCCGCTTTCTTTAAAATAACGGTAGTGCACGACAAGCTATTTTGGCGAAGTTTTTTTCTACCTGGATTTGTAAATGTTGCAGTTTACAAGGCTATATTTATAACCATTCAACCATAAGCAATTTATAAACAACTATACTGACTATATGAACTCTACAACTAGGTGAAATAATTCCCAGGAAGAGAATTATTTCCGATATTAGAAAGAAAGAAGGAAATACATATTTACATTATAAATATATTGGTCCAGACATATTACATATTATAATTACTTATTTAAACAGTTTGTAATTTAGTACTAAAAAATTTTTATAAGAAAAACTCAGTATAATACATATCATTGGAATCCTGACCCCTATACTAGGAAAGCCCATAGCTTAGAGGCCAGAGCCATGCACAAACATTGATTAATATTATGATATCTTTCTGGTGCACTAAAAACATATTATGATCCCTATTTTCAGAATAAAATGAATATGTTCCTTATGGACTTTTTAATTTGGTATTAAATATAAATTGTATGATCTTTTGAAATCCTATGGTCCTTTCAAATATAAACAGATTGTATGAAGTGTTGTCTCATACAACAAGGCAATACAAGTTAATTATTACTGTATTATGACACAGGACATTAACAATATGTATTATTTTACTATGCATTTTACAGTTAGTCATTATTTCAAGGCTCAAATACAAAAGGTCAGTTGCAGATCAGGCGTAATTACATCTAAATTTCAAATAATTAAAAGGCATTTGTTTGGTACAAATCTTTACTTCTCAAATTGGTATAGTTATATAGGATTTTGTATATGTTAACTGTAATATTTTTTGTGTAGCGATGAGGCTGACAAAAAGGTCACCTTTAAAAGTCCCAAATAAAATGATGACAATAAAAAAAATCATTACTGATATTATAAATGTGAAAGTGTATTTGTTTGTTGATTTGTCCATCAAACATGCTACAATGGAGCTACAAATTCGAGTTTTTTGCATGGATACCCAGTTGAGGACTAAAAATCACATTGCTCCTGACTGAAGAGTGACTTAGGATACTTTTTATCCTGGAAAATCAAAGGAAAGAAAATCAACCCAAGGTGGTTTTTGTTGGTCTTTCAATTTACTTTAACTTTATAACTATGCATTGGCAATCACGCTGAGATCTATAGGGTGTGCTCTAATTTTACTCAAACTTAAGTTTAAGACGGTTAAGACAAGACCCATAACATGTCCTGTTGGCATACTAAGGCTGAAATCTATAGACCACACCCTCACTAAGCTTAGACACAAGACAGAGTTAAAACGAGACATATTTGTGTCAGTCTATTTGTGTCTCATTTTAACCTCTATCTTAAGTCTGAGCTGAGTCAAAGCACACTCTATAGATTTCAGCATAAGACAGTTATACTATCTAGAGTCTGAGCTGAGTGAGTGAGAGAGAGTGAGAGAGTAGATTTCAGTCTAAAATCTGAGCAAAGTGAAAGTACAATGTATATAGATCTCAGCCTAAGTATTAATATAAAACACCATCAGATATTTAATTCTAAGGTCAGACAAGGCAAGTACAGTTTGTAATTATTGGCACCATTAGTTTGATGTCAACCTTTAAAGCCATTTTCTGTACACACACACACATAGGCAAGGTTGCTTGGCATACTGAGACTTACATGTTGTTCCACTGGTTGCAAATGTGTAGTCATCTAGAATATTTTAATTATCCTAACAAGTAACTAATGGGACACATGTTCATAGTATTCAATCAGGCAATAGATTTTATTTTGCAAAATAGTGAGAATTATATTAAAGCAACATGTATAAGACCCACTACATGATACCTGCATGTGCTAAAGTAATAAAATTTTGTTAAGATTATTATTAAATTAGGTTGAAAAGCTTAACCACTTATGCTGTGAAAAATTATTAAAGTACTATTACTAAAATCTAAATGTTTTTACACAAGAGTCATCAAATATATGTGGAGGATAAAAAGTAGCTTAAATTTAAGCCTCAATAGCCCATAGGTTAAAGGTGTGGACTGAAAACTAAAAGGTTGCAGGTTTGAATCCCACCCGTTGCACTATTGTCATATTCACTCCTAGCACAAGCTTTCCGCTTATTTGAAGGGGATAGGAGGATATTAGTCAACTCAGCTTGGCTAATAAAAAATAAAATTACTCTTACGTGTGTAAAAGTTCCATCCTAAAAATTGCAGCCATTCTGAATGGTCCAAATAATGGTTAGACAAGAGATATAAATACATGTGTTGAGGTTAGGCTTATCAATCAAATAATCATTATTATGAGGTTAATTGGTGGAAGTTATTTCTAAACCACAGATAGGATATTATAAACATTGGGAACAACTAAAGGCTCACAAAGGAAAATAATTGAGTATCTATAGGGCCAACAATAATGAATAAATTTATCAAATAATAATATAGTCTAAATCTCATTTTACAAGATGAAAGTGCTGTTATTATTTTCTATGTGTATACCTATTCATAAAAGATTACTAACCGACATCTTAAACCAAAAATAATAGGTATACCTACACAGAATCCCGAGATAGTTAGGAATCTTTTAACTTTACTTGGTGAATAATAATTTAGTTTTAACTTACCGCTTTAAGCTTTTTCTTAGGCCTCGAAGGTCCGTCCATTGCTATTAAGTTCGATCAACTAAAAGTTGCAACGTTGACCGTGTCCTACTTATGCTACAGTAGTAAAGAATTTTACCGCACCAAGTTTAAACGAGATTTCAACGCTCTAAAGCATGGATCTTGAACTAAAACTTGTTAGATATCTCACAGCTACAAATGGTTTCAAAACTTGCGAGTTCACATCACAATTTACTTATATGCATATTCATTTTTATTAATAATTAGGTATTTCAATCAATTTTTACTAACATTTTAGTACAAATTTGATTGTACACAACAAAAATAAAATAAACAATTTTGACAGTTCCCAAGAGAATTTACATTCTCTATGAATCACTCCGGTGGTAGGTACCTACCTACGGAACAACGCTGCAAAAGTAGGTAGGTACCTAATCTCTAATCTCTATGATCTTGTCATAGACATAACATCCAAAGAGTATAATAACATAGGGAAACTATAGTAATCGTAGTATCATAGTAATCTGTGATAGTAAATAATCTAATCTGTGCCCGTCAGTCAGCATAATAAAACTTATTTTTCTGTAAGAAATAAAGAAAAGAAAATAGAAAATAATAAGCAATTCCTGGATAATATGTAAGCGAAATCGAAGCGAAGCGTTGAAAATATAATTTCAATTTGAGATTCAGATTGTGATTTACATCAAATTAAACGTGGAACTAAATTATATTTCCACAATAGGTACCAGTTAAAAAAGAACAATATCAATTTCAGCGTCCTGCTATAATAAATAGGTAGATCCACGGCTGTTTACAATCTAAAACAAACGGTAACAAACCTTCGATCCTCACATCAAATTGCAAGCAAGACTTGAAAGATGCCTGCGGTAACATCGACAACGCCTGAAGAACAGAATGACGCAGACCAGAAAATGTGGAATACTCTCAGAAGATATATCATACGTGATAGGCAGAGAAAGAAAGAAGGTACCTAGTTATTTTCTATAGGTTAGGAGCTTGCGATCAAATACAATAAACTTTTATATTTGCTTAACCTTAGTAAAAGCTGATTTTAAACCTTGTACGATGGTATGGAAACCTTTAACTTGGGCGATTTTTGACTTTTGACTAGAATGTCCTTGAAGTAAAATTCAGAGATGCTGATTCGTGACAGACCAACAAGAATCATAAAGTATCAGAAAAGTAAAATGAAATCAGACCAGCAGGGCGATCGGCTAAAAATATATCAATCCTTAAAGGACAGCATCAATGTCAAAATATGGCTTTTGGCCAATGATTGGATGATATATTTTTAGCCGATCGCCTTGCAGTATTTTTTGCTTCACTCGTAGAAAAACAGGCAAAATATACCAAAAACTACAATTTTGCTATCTGTATTGCCTTGAATATTGATCAATTACCTACATTCTTCAAGAATTTTACAGATTGTGCTGGTTAAGCAATGTTGGTCCAAGTTGGTAACTGTTAAACCTAAGAGTAGAAGTTTTTTTTATTTTGAGTCATGTGAAATGATCTGTGTGAGATCTATAGAGCGTGCTCTGACTCAGCTCAGAATCAAGATAGAGGTTAAAACAAGACAAATATGCTCTAACATAAATCTGTCTTGTTTTAACTCTGTCTTGAGTCTGAGCAGAATGCGAGTGCAGTCTATAGATTTCAGCCTGAGACTCAATACATTATTATCTTAAAAACTTTTAAAGTGTAAAAATTATATGCTATTTCTACAATTTTTAAAATTTGCAAATCTGATAGAGTCACTTAACTTTTTTTTTTCAGAGTATGAAGCCGAGGTAGAAGAAGAGAGATTGAGAAAAGAGCGGGAAGCCAGAGAGAGACAGGATGTTATGACATTGGGTTGGCCGTTTTTTGAAGTTTTGAGGAAAATCTTTTTTCTTATTTATTTGATCCAATACAGTATCTTTAAAGAATAAGAACTAAAATAGCTTTATTTACAAAGCTATTCTGGTTCTTGTTACCATAAATAGATGATCTTTATACCTGACTTCTGCAAAGCCAAAAAGGAGGGTTATGATTTTAGCAGTCTACGCATATATATGTATGTATAACTACTGAGCCAATTTTGATGAATGAGGTCTCAATTGAATCGTTATGATTAGAGACCGGATTATATGCATTTGCATATTCGCATATGCATTTGCATATTTTAGCCATTCTCAGCGGTAATACCATATTTTACCTAAGATTTAGTTATGATGCATATTTTATCGGTACATTTACAATATTTTTCACTCACTCTGCGTTCCGCCGCCGCCGCATTGCCCCATAAACTTAAACAAAAGTTTGAAAACATATTGAGCAATAACCCAGGTTTTCAAAGCTTATGTCAAATTGATAGTTTCATTAATGGGACGGCAGAAATTTTGCCGGTAACAATAAGTGCCATAGCACCCAAGTTCAAATTCTGCCCAGTTACCTCAATGTATATGGAGCAAACCTTTTCTACTTACAAAAATATTCTAAATGATCGTAGACACAATCTTACCACTGAAAATTTAGAAAAATATTTGATTGCTTACGTTTACACAAATTCTAAATCATTTTAATATCATATAATGTTACTTACTGTACCTATTATCGCCTATCAGAAAATAATTTACTAATTGTATGCTGATTTTGAAATAAAAAAAATGAATACTTACTTTTCTATTTTTTAGGGATTCCTAAAATTTATCATTAATTTTGCATATTCTGCCAGTTTTCGTGCATATTTCAAGCATTTTTCATGCATATTTGCATGCATATAACAAGCTTTTTATGTTGCATATAATCCGGTCTCTATAGTACGGTCGCCGAACAGAAAGAATTTCGTACAATGACCTCTTTGCCTACTGACAGTGGTCACAAACATTTTTCTATTAAGTGCGGTTTATATAAAATATTTGAAGGAGAAAAAAAATTAGTAGCTTATTAAATAAATTATTTATTTTTAAACAGTTATTATAATCAAATTATATTAACTTATTACATAGAAATAAAAAAATGAAAATTCAAAAATCAAAGTCCGATTTCTCTGTATCGGAGTAACTACTTTCCGACGACGTCTCGCCTGTCACAGTTATAACGAAATAATGTACAGTTTTGTCTACATTATGATCTAGACTCCCTAAATTCAATTCACAAGCAAACAAAAACAAACCTTAGGTTTGCAAGTAAAAGGTTTACAATCCCCGAGGACGGCGGTCATTGCATTTGTGCGAGCGTGACGCATTATTTTAAAGCGGGAGTGACAGAGACAGGTAGTAACAGGTTAATGTACGAAATTCTTTCTACTCGGCGACCGCACTATAGTTATGATAGTCCTGGTGATGTAGGCCACATTTTTTTGTGAGCAAAATCAATATGTTGGATGTTATCCAATTTTCCATAGTCTCATTACAGTTTTTAAACTTTCATTCTTATTTAAATAGCTATAATAATATGTCTTAAATTTTCCAGAAGAAACAAAGGAGCAAATTGAGCAACTGGAGTTAAAATTAAAGCAATTGGAGAAGGAAAAGCAGCAATTGTTCATGCAACTTAAGAGAGTGCTCAATGAGGATGAAATCAGGAAACGACAACAGCAGAAGGAAACTAAGTAAGTATAATATACATACAGAAGAGTGCCATCAAAACCGGTTCAGTGTTTATGAAAATAAGCCTCAAAGAAGGCGGGACGAAAAATAAAATTGAAAATTATTATTTAGATCCATTGTTACATAGTCATATTTTCAAAATCTGAGCATCAGACAGTCATCTTGACTCACAGACAGATGTGTAAATTTATCGCAATTTGGTGCATATCTTTATTTTAATGTTTCCTATATACTATCACAATTGTATGAACTGTAACTGTGTATGGGCTAATAACAATTGCAAGCCTCAATAGCCCTGGGGTTAAAGGTGCGGACTTAAAACTGAAAGGTCGCAGGTTCGAATCCCACCCGTTGCACTATTGTCGTACCCACTCCTAACACAAGCTTTCTGCTTATATGGAGGGGAGAGGAGGATATTAGTCAACTTCAGCTTGGCTAATATTCTTTTTAAAAATACAATTATTTCACTCTATTTTCAGTGAAATGCAACCAATGAAGATGCCAATGGGCAACATGCCCATGCAGATGTTCCCGATGCCCTCTTCTACTGGACAAGGGGAGCCCCCGCCCACCCAGGGCAGGCCTCCACCTCTTACATCGCATGGAATTAATAAAGTAAGTTTTTAACATTTATGCATGGTATGAATTTAAATTCGCTGTTGGAGGCTTATATATTGCTAACTACAAAGTAGCCTATGGTTTGTTTTACTCATTTAATGTGTTGTCATACAAAGCTCGTCAGTCGTCAGAAAGCTTATTCTAGGAATGGGTACAACAGTAATCCATCGAGATTAATCCACCCGTTGGTGGGGTTCTAATCTGCAACCTTTCAGTGTTGAGTCCGCACCTTTTATCGTTGGGCTATTGAGGCTTCTGACTGTCATTAATGCTAATTCTGTTGCACCATTCAGATGTTTGCGATGAACCTTTCTTAGCGAGCTTGTGTAGTAAGTTGATGTTGAGTATATAATAAAAATAGCTAAAATATATGTAATAGGAAACTGTAATAGATCACTAAGACTAACGCGTATCCTTTCTTTGTTCAAGAATAAGCACTCAAACTACATGTTTGTCTCGCAACAGCAGAGCATGGTTCGTCCTATACAGGCCAGTGTGAAACGTCCTCGAAGCCCGTCGCCCACTTATGCTCTGTATACACATGCTCGGCTTCACCAGCCGCCCATGAAGCACCATACAGTTTACTCTGACCACAGTGAGTTACGTATACCGTTTTATGAATATCCATACTAATTTTATACATGCGAAAGCAATTCTGTCTGTTTGAACTTTGTAGCCAGCTATTGATGTGTCGACCGTTTTGGTTGGTTCAGCGATTGAATCGTGAAAAGGTTGCAACTTCACGATTGAGGCGTGAAAAGGTTGCAACTTCACGATTGAGTCGTGAAAAGGTTGCAAATTCACGATTGAGTCGTGAAAAGATTGCAACTTCGCGATTGAGTCGTGAAAAGGTTGCAACTTCACGATTGAGTCGTGAAAAAGTTGCAACTTCACGATTGAGTCGTGAAAAGGTTGCAACTTCGCGATTGAGTCGTGAAAAGGTTGCAACTTCTAACAATGATACTAATAATAGATTACGCTATTGATCAGATACAAAGTAAGTTCTCACCTATGATTGTGCTGCAGTGCTTTTCAAACTTTTAAAAATACTGGAGCTTTATAAGGTTTAAAAAGTTACTGATAAGAACTTACTTATCACTCATTTGTCAATTCTATAATGTTGTTTATCTTCTTTGTTATTCATTGAAGCCTCACAGATAGATACGATTTCGCATTTATAATATTTCAATATGGAATTCTATTTACTCTTCGAAGATGTTAAAGCGGAATTACTAAACTGTAAAAAAATTCTAATTACTGTA
The DNA here is from genome assembly GCA_933228805.2 of Hipparchia semele. Taxonomy (NCBI): domain Eukaryota; kingdom Metazoa; phylum Arthropoda; class Insecta; order Lepidoptera; family Nymphalidae; genus Hipparchia; species Hipparchia semele. The sequence continues at coordinate 12,018,850 of OW121714.1, forward strand.
ATTTTATTTAGTTTTAATTAAACTTAATTTATCAGATGTCAGTTTTATAAAAATTTTAATCATGTATATTTGTTACCTGTTGCAATGAATTGAGAAACTGTAATGTTAACTTAATTATTATGTGTTTGAAATAAATAAAAATAAAAAATGTCTCTTCGGCTGTCTTCGAAATAAAAAAATTAGATACTACAGTGCACTATGTCTTTTGCAGAGGTAGAGGATGGTCGAATGGGGCGCCAAATGGCGCGTGCAGTTCTTTGGAACAGTGAGTTACATTCACACAGGATAACTGTCGCTTATCGTGCACGCAAACCCATCCATTTCATTATTTCACCTACCATTTTTCTTCTTTTAACCTTTATATGAAACGTCCATGGAAAGCACTATAACAACTTAGCTTGTCATTAATATAACCATCTTAATGTCCCTTGATATAATTTCTAGAGTAGTTACTGACAGGCTCTCGATCGAATCTATACTCATATTTCTTACTATCGGATCTGAATAAGTCGGCATATTCTAGTAAATCTAGTAGTTTTTCTATATCTATTTGATTATTTTTGTCTGGTGGGAGGCTTGTGGCTAGTTACCACCCTACCGTCAAGCGCCGCCAAACGATTTAGCGTCCCGGCACAATGGCGTGTAGAAACTGATTAGGGGTTGAATGTACACTGCCATACCCGTTCCAAGTTAGCCCGCTACCATCTTAGACTGCATCGTCACTTCCATCAGGTGAGATCGCAGTTAAGGACTGTCATTGTCATTGAATAAAAAATCAGTTCATTTTTACAAACACCAATACAACATAATTTGTTATTAAATATCACGAGTATGTACCACGGTAATTATTTTAGTTGGGATTGTCGATATTTCGATCCAATTGCATGGACCGTGGTCACCAATACAACATACTATAAAATTATCATTTTAAAGATAAATCCACGACAGGCAAATATTGAGGTTGCTTATGTAGAACAAATATTGTTATTTCAATTTTTTGTTAAAAAGAACTGACGACTTCCTTGTTGGTTGGAACGGTAATCCAACCAATAGTAGTTTCATTGAAGTGATGAAAGAGCTTTTTGAATAAAAAAAAAAACAATTTTCCCAGATTCGGATCCGAAAGTAGTTGGTATACCTATTTGCGCTTATCTTGCTGGATTTTTCTTGTCTTTCGTTGTTTTGCTTGTGGGGTCCTAATTTTCGTGTATTTCTTCCTTGTCATTAATTTCCTGTTTCTACTTGGCATCGTCAGAAAATAGTAACTTTTTCTTTTATAAGTTGCCTTTCTTATGTTTCTGTGTTTGTAATCTACTTCTTCATTATCAATCTGGGATCTAACTTTTTTTTCCACTTTATTGCACAAAATCGTACAAAAGGCGGATTTTAATGCTAAAGCATTTTCTGTCAGCCTACTTTTAAGCCGAATTTACACTGTGAAATTAGTGGCATGAAATTAGAAGTTTACATGTGAAACTGTGGATGAAATTAATGTCATAAAACTAATTTCATGCCAATAATTTCGCAGTGTAAATTCGGCTTTAGACGTGTGACAACACGTCTTATTATCTATTAATGAAAGAATTACTTCCTATGATACGAATGTTGTGCGAAACGCCAAGTTCGCTCTGAACTTGTTGCAAGAAGCAAACACTAGATCGATGATTACTGGGAGTTTGACGCGACTAACATTTTAACAAAATAAAACTATTTGTTAATTATAATATTTTTTTTACTGCTACCATAAAGAAGGAGGTTATTCGAATCGGGTATCCGAGCGTAAGTATTAATTTGTAGTATTTATAGCTTGTTAAAAATGAACGTGGGAGAACTTGAAACCAAGTTTATTTTGCGGTCCAAAATTCATCACATTCTTTCCTACATTGTGAGCTGGCGTGATAGCAAAAACTTCCTACTTTGTATTAATACCGCGTTATATATGCTGTCGTATTGTTTCTACAATCTACCGCTGGTGTATTTATAGATTTATTTAAATTATTATTAGACATTATAGGTTATTAGATGTTTCATGTAATATAATAAAATTTGAATAATTTCTATATGATGCATACTCCGAAACAATAACGCATAATTGTTTGAGGGTAGATCTCTATTTAATTATCTTGGTGTGTGAATACCCACATCGTTGATCGGTGTGTCACAATAGAACTCATACTCGTATATGCAATTGACTGCTAGTCAATTGCACTGTGAAAGTTTAGATGTGTTACTCCTCCACTCAAAGACTGAATCAATTTGGCTATTTGGAATGGAAATAGCTTATATTCAGAACTAGTTGACGCCCGCAACTTCGTTCGCGTGGTTTAAGGTTTTGTAATTCCCGCGGGAACTCTCTTATTTTCGGGGATAAAAAGTAGCCTATGTGTTATTCCACACTATAATCTATCTCTATGCCAAACTTCAGACAAATCGGTTCAGTAGTTTTACGTGAAAGAGTAACAAACATCCATCTCAAACTTTCGCGTTTATAATAATAGTAGGATTAACACATTGGCTACATTTTATCCCAAGAAATTTTCCTCGGAAATTCCAAAATATCAATCCACGCAGTCAAAATCGCGGATATTATCTTGTAACTAATAGATTTTCAATATTAACAGAACCGTCTCAATACGCATCGGGCGTGAGCAGCTCCGGAGTCCAGTCGGGCGCGTACTACGCGATGCCCACGTCAGGGGTTGTCGTAACGGAACGACCGCCGCCGTTACTGTACGCGCAGCACGCGCACACGCCGCACGCGCACACTCCGCACACGCCGCACACGCTGCATCAACCGCACCATACGGGGTTGCTGTACGCGCCGACGCAACAACATTTATACTTGGATAATATGCTGAAGAGGGACGGACAGCCGCAGCCTGAACAGAAAAAGGAAACACAGGTAAATCTGTATATATAAAATTCAAAGACCTGACTGACTGACTGACTGATATATCAACGTACAGCCTAAACTGCTGGTCTTAGAGATATGAAATTTTGACAGTGGATTTCTTTTATAACGTAGGCACCGACTAAGAAAGGAATTTGTCAAATTCTACGCCCAAATGGTTGTGAAAGTTTGTATGAAAGTACATTTTGAAGTCGGTTTGTAAAAAGAATTTTTACGTTTAAATTATTTGTTTAGCGGGTAACACAGCAATAAATAGCGTTAGGTCACTGTTGGGGCACGACGGTTCTCTTTTTGAACAGTTTTTGGATGGAAGAACTGCATCTTTTAGTTTGTGATTCTTCTTCAATCTTTGCATCCCTTCTAGTGAAGCCCGACATGCTGCGTTCCATACTTCTTTGGCATGGTTTAATTTTATTTAAAATTTACAATGCCCATGTTTGGCATCCATAAGTCAGGGCAGGAAGTATCCAAAGATTAAAGAGTTTTCTCTTCGATGACATTGGGTACTAGCATCTCTTTATTATGTTATGAGGAGGAACGGAGGAAGTCCTTCAGTGACTAATGTTTTCGCTTATTCGTAAGCATATATGTGCGCTATTAAATTTTGTTTGCACTATTAAGATTCCCTGTGCCACCAGTACAAAGCTAGGCAAGCGAGATTTAAAATCAGTATAAAACAAACAAAGCTATACGTAAGCTTTAATATGGGTTACACGTTTTAGCCGCAAGTGTTAATCGGCTTGAGCGAGGCGCATCACCCTTCAGTGAGCAGTGGAGTGGTGTACGCGCAGCCGCCGCCCTCCAGCAGACACCTGTCCATACACCCGTCCGCGCCCGCGCCGCAGCATTCCAATATACAGGTAAAGCGTCAACACTACCATCTAACCGAATGAAACCGTAGACTGAATTCGTATATCCTATCATCATTATTTTATTTATTTATTTAGTACCAGAAACAAAAAAAATGAAAGATAAACATAATATAAAGGACGTGCACAAGGACAGCTTATCTTTAAATGTTGGTTATGAAATCATAGAATAATTACAGAGGTTGGTGCGCCATTATAAGTTCCAGAGACTCTCGTGTCTATGGTTACAACGCCAAGATGGCGTCAATCAAATCCAAAATGGCGTCAATCAAGTAGGTCCAAAAAAGAAATCACTGCAGCAAGTCCAGTGTTAATCATAGATTAAAGATAGCGGTCGGTGCGCCTGCACTTTTTATTTCCCCCAATATTATCTTAATAACATAACTTTATTGTTGAATTTTCTTTTTTTTTTTTTCAGTCGGCAAAACCGGGTAGCATAACGCAGGGTTACCCGGTGCAGCAATCCAACCCTAACGTGCAAAACCCGAACATGTATCCCAACAGACATCGTTATTAGCTACTGCTTTACAAGAAGCACCACAGGCGAGGTGCTTAACTTCCTCTAGGCGTCGTCAAAAAACGTCCACAGCTGGGCATAGATCTCCCACACTAATGCCCGTTTTCATCAGCCATACCTTATCATCCCCTAAGTAGGAGTCTACGTAAATCGCCCCTAAAAACAATGCGACAGAAATTGACAGAAAGCGTCACCTAACTTAGATTGCGCGTAAAAGTTAGGGAATGTTGGTGAAAACAGGCATAAGTCTTATAGAGTCTGTTCAATAAGTCAGTTGACATGGGTGAATGGAAAAATAGGTTGTAGCAACATTGTAAAAGAATCATCGATGAATCAAACAGTTTGATAGTTTACATAAAAATAAATCTGATTTTAATTAAAAATAAACTATGCACACACCATCGATGTTTATGGATATGCCTGTCCCATATAATTGCGTCTACGAAGATGCGCTTGAATATTACTTCAATGAACACCGCGCGGTCTCCGCAGTTCGCTTTGACGCGAGTGTCAACCAATTACGTTCGAGGAGTAGCCACTCCCTATTAACCAGAACAATAAATGAAATGAACCGGCATTAGTACATTCTTTTAAACTTCTTTTAAGACTTGCAAATTCTGTCGTCTTTTTGAGCGCTTTTCTTTCCTCTAGAGGCCTATCCATATACATCGATGTCACACACGGAAAAGTGGAATAAATGGAAAAAAGTAACCCATGTAAGTCAACTGACTTATTCAACAGACTATTCCGTTCGTGTCCAGTTGCTCTGTATTTTGACAGTCCACCTAGTTGGAGGTTGTTTAACAATGCGATACCAGTGATAGGTCGACAGTGCTTTGAGACCATGAACATTATCATACCAGTATTACAAAGGTCGTCTGTTATGCTACATTTACACGCTTGGCAAGTCTCGACAAGCGTCCACAAACAAGCGTGAAAACACCCCGTTTGGCTTGGCTTGCGTGAGCTTGTCGCCGATCCGGGCTAATGTCGGGCGTTTGTAAAGGCTTGGTGCTTGTGGACGCTTACCAAGCCTCGGCAAGCGTGTAAACGTAGCATTATAGTTCTCGCCAATATTTTTGAATGCTCTGAACTATGCAGTGGATACACCGACCAATAAAGTCGTTCTGAGTCTGATACTGCTTTAAATTCTGCGCATCGAAATGCGGCTATGTTCTGAGCATTCGAAAGTTGAAATTAGTTCGTGAGGATTCTACTAACCTTAAAAATATAACTTTCTTCTTATAAGCTGTTGTAAAACTTCAGCCATACGGGAAAGTGGAAACTGATGTGGAACTATTCGTCAGTATCCCCTTTGGTAACTTTGGCTACTATTTGTATAAAAACGCACGCAAGATCCTATAAAATGTATTCAAAAAAATCCATCAAAAAAAGATACACAACACTAAAAAACAAATAAATTTTAATAATTAAGTACGAAATCATAGTATCGTCTCATTTCCGAATTTGCAAGAGTTGCATTTTACTGCGGGGCGTTTTGAAAGCATGGAAAAAAATTTTTTTTTTCTTTTTTTGTATTAAGTAGGTGTATATTGTATAATGATCATTATACATGTAAAGGTAGTGGTATGATGGTGAATAATTAAAAAAAAAGATTATTAAGTATGTTAATTAATTTTGTTTTAATATTATTGTTTATTTTATTAAGTGTTTTCGTTTAAAATTTTCATTAGTATTAATGCTCTACAGTAGTTTGAATGTAATTTACTGCAATTGTAAATTATACAGATTGTAAGGGACAGCCTAACGAAAACTGAAACCAAGGGATTCAATACATTTTCGTGATTTTGATTTTTTTATTTATTTAATTAATTACAACATAGAATCGTGTATGTAACTTATCTAAACAAAAAATGACAATGTTTAACACAAAACATGCGATGAGCATCGCACGTCGGTTTCATCGTTTCTATTTAAGCCCGCCCGACTTCAAACGTCTCTCAAGTGTCATCAGAGAGTGAGCGTCGCGCATCGGTTTCATGGTTTCTATTTAGGCCCGCCCGACTTCAACAAACGTGTACAAACTAAAATTATTACTTTATAGTGACCTTCGCAGTCGGTTTTTTGAAAAGAATTTTTATGACGAATCTTGAAACTGGGTTTATCGTTCAGATATTATGATTGTAACAAAAAAAAAATATTACATGTTATCGAACCCTTCTCAAGAAAATGTTAAGGACTTATATCCATCAAAAACTTTTATAACCTGTCTAATCTATTCACAAAGTTTCCGCTAAGCTGTCCCTTACAGCCTGTTTAAATAGCGTATTCAATATGCGTATCATTTCAATTTAATTGTAGGTACATGGAAGAAGTATAATAGGATTTTCTTAGTCGCTTTTTGTGACCTCGTTTCACTCTATAAGATAAGGGATACTATAAGCATTACTGCAACAAGTGATAGTGCAAGAGTAAGCGGAAAGTATAATAATATAGTTTTATAACACAAAACTCTAATATTGCTTGATTAAGATGATAGTTTATAAAACAATAAATAAGTATATCTTTACCTAACTCTTTTATTTTTATGTTGACTCCTCTTGACTTGAAATATTTGAATATTGTACTAAAATTACATTTTATTTCATCAAAATCAATTCAGATATTTCAAATAGGTGGTGTAGTTATCCACTGTACAGAAATCTTTCATCAAAACTCGGCCGTTGGCTTTCGTACGAAAGATGAGTGAAAACTACATTTTAAATATGAAAAAGAGTGCTATGAAGATTTTCAAGATGGGCATCGCAAAAAAGCCTAAAAAATTAATGAACTATGACGCTCAAAGATAGGGTTGGCAACATTAACTTTTGATTTTTATGAAATTATTACAATATTCGTAACTATCCACGAGTCTGGAAACTGAAGTGGAAATGGACAGGGCATATAGTTCGAACAGTTGATGGGCGCCAAGAGAATATAACCACTGTGGTCCAAGGTGATCCTAAATGGACTCTGTAGTGCAGACCTGTGGAAATCTATGCAAGAGACCGTTGTTCACCTTTCAGCCTAGGTATTTTTCTTTTTATCTATGGCCTAAGTATGTCACTCGTGCAAAAATTCTCGACGATCCGTTGCTCTGTTGCTATGTGATTGAAGGATAAGGAAACACACTTTCGCATTTATAATATTAGTAAGAATAAGTAAGTGTGTGCGCAAACAGATTCACTCGCGATGGGATGGGACGGAAATCCAACACCACTGGAGCGATGAGGTGCAGAACCGACGGCTTACTAACTCCTGGCTAGTACCTATTGAGAATTTCTTGACAGAAAAAAAAGGTTGGAGCGCGTTTACCTCGAAAATGCCTACTGATTCTTGTATTGAAGGTACTCAAATTATATGTAGCCGGAGCCGACCTCCCTAGCGTAGTGGTGAGCGCAGTTGTCTTATGACTGGGAGGTATCGGGTTCGATTCCCGGCGGAGACAATTTGGAAATTAATAATTTCTGAATTGTCTTGGTCTGGTCTGGTGGGAGGCTTTGGCCGTGGCTAGTTACCACCCTACCGTAAAAGACGTGCGCCAAGCAATTAGCGTTCCGATAGCGAAACCGATAGGGTAAGTTGAATGTACAGTGCCATACCCCTTCCAAGTTAGCCCGCTACCATCTTAGACTGCATCGTCACATACCATCAATTGAGATTGCAGTCAAGAATTTTCTTGTAACCGAATAAAAAAAAACTTACCCTTAAAGTGAGGATTTATAAAATCTTGTCAGCCCTTGCTGGGCCGACAGGCAGCTCGGGCGGGGTTGAAAGGTGCACAAGGGAGGCAGTTTGACCTGCAAGTAGGTCGTGCGATCGATGCACCGACACCGCTGCATCTTGCCAGCGGCCGCACACGCTACACCCAGATCAAACCAATTTACGATTAGGCCTCGATGGTTACGTAGGTTCAATTTTAAATGATTATCTTTTTAACCCCCAATGAAAAAGTAGGGTTTGACCTATGTATCTGTGTGTCTGCCTGTTCCCTCGTGACTCCCTAACGAATGGACCGATATTGATGCGGTTTTCTCTGTTTGAAAGCTGGCATGATCAAGGTGAACCTTGGATATAATTTATGAATAGGTATATGCTATGGCGTTGGTAGATATCAGCTCATTTCCTACTTGATTAAAGGGTTTTACACACATTCACTGGTGCGATTAATTTGAAATTTGATGTACCTACTGTTACTTCGTATTATTTCCACGGCACGGTAACCTTGAGCTGATGATTACCCACAGATTACTTGATGCTGCAGCATCAAGTAATCTCTGGGTCACAACTCCTCAGCAACTTATAGCAGATATAAGTAGCTTAGCATGTTTGGGCTCATTAGATTGGTCTCAATGAGTAGGTGTTAGATAAATGATTATTATCGAGGATGAGAAGGATCTGATGATAGAGCAGAAAACTGAATAACAGGATGTCAGCATGATGTCAGGTACATAATAATTATATATCTTAGATAGTCCTTTTATAGATTCACATGTCGGGGGGTGATTACAATGTACAATTTACACCTGTTTAATTAAGTTCCTGAACACATTGTTGTCTTGCGATAAGCCACATTCCCCCCTTTTTTTCAAAAATTGCAATTTAACTAAGTGTAAGGTGTAAGTCATGAAAGCTAAAACAAGGCTAAAACATGGTCTCTAACGCCACTACAAAGACAAACTACTAAGCCGAGGCTGGCCGATTATCTTTCCTGAATCTTGAAGCTCAATATTTAATGTTGGGTATCTACTGTACTGTGTAGGTAAGTAAAACCGAATTTTAATTGGCAAAGGACAGTTTAAGAGCAATGATTTAATGTCTGGAAAGCAACATTTATTATTGCAAATTGTAGTTATTGGATTGGACGCGCTACAAGCCCCGGCTGGCGCGCGTCCAGCTGATGTTGTCAATAAACTTGGCGATTCAGCTGCTGTGGAATATCAAGGCTGAACTAATGGTTACAGTTTTCAGATTTTATGAAATACTGCCCTTTCTCGGTTTTACTTTTGTCACAAAAAGAATTCTCTCGATAAGGGAGGATAAGCTGTCGTCTGTACGTTCTTTATATGTAGATACTAGCGGACCCGACAGACGTTGTCCTGTCTTAACTATGAATATTGAAACTCCCCTTTTTACCCCCTTGGGGAGAGAATTTTCAAAAAATGTAAAATACGTAATTCTTTATTTTTGATCAAGAGCCAAAATATCAAGTTTCATAAACATAACTTGAAAAATAACTTGAAGAACGAAGGACTATCATACAAACATTCAACCCCTATTTAATCCCTTAGGGGGTAGAATTTTTAAAAACTGTGAAACACCTACTTTTTTGTTTTCAATTTAAAGCCTAAGTACCGAATTTTATGGGTATAGCTTGAAAAATAACGGAGTTTCATACAAACTTTAACCCCCCTTTTTACCGCCTTGGGGGGAGAATTTAAAAAAAATGTAAAATACGTAATTCTTTATTTTTAATCAAGAGCCAAAATATCAAGTTTCATAAACGTAACTTGAAAAATAACTTGAAGAACGAAGGACTATTATACAAACATTCAACCCCTATTTAACCCCTTAGGGGGTAGAATTTTTAAAAACTGTGAAATACGTACTTTTTTGTTTTCAATTTAAAGCCTAAATACCGAATTTCATGAGTATAACTCGAAAAATGACGGAGTTTCATACAAACTTTAACCCCCCTTTTTACCCCCTTGGGGGGCGAATTTCGAAAAATCCTTTCTTAGTGCTCACCTACGTCATAAAAGGAACCTACTGTCAAAATTTCAAGTTTCTAACTTCAGTGGTTTAGGCTGTGCGTTGATCGTCAGTCAGTCAGTCAGTCAGTCAGTCAGTCAGGACAAGCCTTTTTATATAATTATAGATTACAGTAGATAGGCACCTACCCTATATACTATTTTGCCCTTTCAAGTAGCTTACAAGTATTACATTAAAATAGGCTAACTTTTGTTTCAGCTTCGACGAATTCTTTTGCGTGGATTGGGTTTTTAAAATCATGAAATAAGTAACTCTATATTTTCACGGGATAAACTAAAAAACTGACTAGAAAGGAACTAATTACATCACATCACATCACATCACACTAATATTATAAAGGCGAAAGTTTGTATGTGTATGTGTGTGTGTGTGTGTGTGTGTGTGTGTGTGTGTATGTTTGTTACTCCTTCACGCCACAACGAATGAACCGATTTGGCTGAAATTTGGAATGGAGATAGCTCATACCCAGGATTAAAACATAGGCTACATTTTATCCCGGAAAATTACAGAGTTCCCATGGGAATTGCAAAACCTTGATCCACGCGGACGAAGTCGCGGGCATCGTCTAGTAGAACAAAAAAGCAAAGCAATCCTGTATAATTAGATACTATAGTGTCGTTGTTACTACTGTTCGAACTTCGAAATCATGAATGAACGCTGCAAAAAATAAACATTTCAATGCGAAAGCATAGAACGAGCTAATACCGACCAAGAATAACTTTAATCCAATAAATCAAGACATTTACAAGAAAAATTGTATCTTTCTAACTTTTAATGTTTAAAAACTTCTAAGCATTAAAAGTTATCAAATAAAAAATTACTCCGATACTAATTTAGTACGTAGCACAAAATCTGATAAAGCAAGTCCTATCAATGATGTAAATTTTGTAAGAGCTTACGACATAAATATGATCGTAAATTACCGTGAAACCCCAAAACCTATCTAAACATCCATTGTTCAACGGTTCGAATTGAACCCTATTTCTATATAGACACAGCTTCTATGAAAGGCCTATTGAGTATTATCTCATATTTTGATTTCTGATACTGTGATAGTTAGCACGCATGCGCGAGGGTATCGACTTCACCTTGCCTCCCCATAAAACCTACGTAGTGCTTACAGGACTAATAAACGCAGAGATAGGTATAGCCTACGGGGACTATACACGCACTATCTCACTCCTAGAAGGTACGAGCATCGTACGAGTCGTAGGTATAGGTAAACAGAAGATTAGCGTGCGATACTTTCGAAGAAGACATCGCTTCATAAAGCATTGGGATAGGTACTTTCCGCTTTTGAAATTAAGTAGGTATCTAGGTATCTCAACACTTTTGTTAAAAATAATATTTAAATATAATAATTCAAATGCCACTACAAAGTATATCAATTGTGTCTATAAAATTTGAAGAGTTCCCTCGATTTCTCCAGGATCCCATCATTAAATCCTGAACTGATGGCAATGGACAAAACCTGGGAAGTATACCCTTTGAAACAAAAAAAGAATTTTCCAAATCGGTTCAGGCGTCTTCGAGTAATCTTGGAACATAAAACACATAAAACTACATAAAAAATAAAAATAATAAAAAAAAAGATTCCGACGAATTGAGAACCTCCCCCTAACGCGTCAAGATCTTACGAAATCATTCACTCTAACAAAAAGTAACTTTATTTTAATCATACCTTTTGTAGTATAATGAGTATAATAAAGGAGACGGTCCATTTTGGGACAACTCTTGTACCATATACCATGAAAAGTAACAAAATACAAAGAGATCATTAACAATAAAATCAATTAGACAATCATAATAAATAAATTGCAAAAATAAAAATGTAATTTCAAGTTTTTCGGTACTGTACACAACACTTACAAGATGGCTACCTTTCAGCCACATAGAAGGCAGTAGGTAGGTACCCAGACACAGTTCTGTCAAATGTCATTTCTGAGTTATCTGACAAGTGACGTGATATTATGGCAGCGTGTGATTGGGAATGATTGGGATTTCGTTGATACTGGACATTGTAGATTGTAAATATACGTAATGTTCTTTCAGTTTACATATTAAACACGATGCATTGTTTAAATACTACTGCTACTCTCTTTTGCAGTTCAACAAGAATATTGCAACCAAGATATCACTTCCACAAGCATTATACTTATTTCCACAAGCAGTATACCTTTGATAACGTGTTTTTGCTATAAAATATGACTTTTTTCCCTTCGCTTCATACTTGTTTCTAGTTTGAGACATTTCAAATAACTGCTTGCCGATGATCGTATCATAAAATAATAGGTACTAGGTATCCAATACGTAATTCACAAAGAAGTAATAAATGGAGTGATTACATTCTCTTGGGAAGTAATTATTAATTATTATATTATCTTCAAATGCAGATCAATGACCCCATAATATTTTGACAGCTAACGTCAGAAACATGAATCCGCCCGCCATGATTACGTATGTTATGTTGCCTTACGTGTAGAAAATAAATAATATTAGCACTGAAATTAAGATGAGTTCGTGGATTTGATGGGTCAAAAATGCTTTAATATTTTATTTTATTTTATGTTATTACTGGTACACGACCTGTCCCAGGCTCCATACAATTTTGGACCGTCTCCTTTTGTAGCTTAGGTCAAGATGATAAGAACATAAAAGGTAAAATAAAAGAAAAAAGAAAAATAAAAAGTCAAAAACACCAGTGAAACTTTTTTCATTTAGTTGCTTGAAAGTTAAATAATTGTTCAAGAAAAGTTTATTTTCTTATACACCGTTGTTTTCTTGTTCGATGAAATTTTTGACAGGTTTCGCTCCTAAAGTAAAGAGCTCACTAGCAAGATAATTGCCCAATTTCTTGCAGAGTTCTAGTCTTAACTCTCAACCTTTCTCTCAACTGAGAAAAGACGTCCCAACAACGGATTAACATTTTGAAAAACTTTTTATGAATATCTAAATCATTTTCAATTTTAAATTTCTATTGCAAAGCGTTTTCAGGGTGTTTAACTGTTTTTAAGCTGATGCAAGTAACTACATAATGTTTTAGTGGAAAATTTACGTTTTTTATCTGACTCCTTATTTTTTTTTCAGGTTCTGGATTTTTGTATATCTGTATTTTTTCTGATTTACAATGTGTTTAAGCCAGGTGTAAGCATACAACCAGATATTCGCCAAGCAAAATCTCAAAAATAAAGATTTTAAAAAATCCTGTGGAAACACTGATCATCGTCATGGCGGGTGGGTCGCGGGTTGACGGCCTCTCTGGCACAGTGTTGAGCACTGTGATATTATAAGCGGGAGGTCTCGGACTCGATTTCCGGCAGGGGCAATTTCTGAATTTATAATTTCTTAATTATCTCGGCCCGGTTTGCGTTAAATGTGCCTTACCCTTTCCAAGTTAGCCCGCTACCCTCTCAGATTGTATCGTTACTAACGATCACGTCGATCTAATCTAGGTAGGTTTGACATGAATTTTTAAAGAAAATGTCTTCATTGCCACACTTAATGAAATTTTTTATTTAAACCCTGGATTAGAATTTATGTCGCCAATCTTCTGGAATGCTCTGAGATAAGTGGTGAGTTTCAATAATTAATAAAGGAGTATAGGTAGGAATCTGCGCGGTAGATATTATAGTGCACAAGTGTGTGCGTAAACACACGTGCACTCTCTATTCCCTCACTCTCATAACCCGATGGGACGGATAATCCGACACGACCGGAAAGAGATCAGGCGCAGGACCGACGGCTTTACGTGCTCTCCGAGGCACGGGGGTGACTCATCACCGACTTCCTAGCTCCGGGCTAGTACTGAAAATTTCTTAACAGAAAACCCAATACATTTTTAACCCGACCCAGGAATCGAATCCGGGACCTCGTCATCCGTCGTTGAACTTGCTAACCACTAGACCAACGAGGCAGGCATGAACACATAGCGCTCTCTTGGGACCCAGAAAGTAGTTCTAAGTAGAGTCGTCTACAATAGTACCTAACTATGTCAATTAGTTTTAATCTTCTAATGGCAATTAAATTAATTAAAATCGTTAATAAATTAAGTAAACCCAAAACGCTCCAAAGGTACTAAGTGAGTACTCGCATATCATATTAAAAAAAAATCAGTGAACACAACACTGAAGCGGCATGCGCGTGGGTGGGAGCTGGGAATTCGCAAAATTGCAGGTAAAATTAAATGCCCTCGATGCAACGCCCAAAATAGATTCCCGGAACGGTCTATTGATCATAATATTGCTTTTATAATTCATTTGCTGATGCTCACAATCAACGCCTGCGTGTTTAATTTCGCCCATTCGCTTCAACATTGTTTTTATTTCGGAGAAGTAGTGATTTTAACTAGAATTCACAATTTATTTATTTCATGCTTATTTCGTGCAGGTCAACCTGTGGCAGAAGCAGAATGTTTGATTTGGTATTTTCTAAATAATCAAAGAGCCGAATGTAAAAAAAAAGACGTGTGGCACTCGGGGACTGCCGCGGTAAAGCTAGCATCATATGCATAATAATGCATAGCATTTTTTATCAACGCCATCTAGCGGCTCACCGTAGAGGAGTCCCGTGTCAGGTTATTTTCGTTACGGAATTTCTGGATGCGGTCTCCACGCTGGCCCGCGATAGAAGCTATGCAATAGCTTAAAAATTGCCGTTTCATACCTACTCTATGAAAACTTTTTTAGTTGAATAGTAAACTCACAGAAAGCTGGATTTGGAGTTTGGAGATTGAAATGCAAACTAACAAACAAACAAACAAACAAACGTTCGCATTTATACAGTAGGGATAAGTAGGTAAGTACCTAGATGTCACAGAGGCCAAGAATTTAAAAATCTTTCAAGGCTAGTTTTATACAACTCCAATAAGGTTCTTTATTCTTTTATGTAATCTTCAGTAAGACTTACAAATTGTTACCAACGATCTCTCTGTAAGCTACGTTATTACCTAATGAAAAGAGCGTCTGAGCATGAAACTAGGTAGGTATAGCGGCTATGTATGCTATACCTAAAAGTATTAAACTATGACTCCCGGCGCACTGTCAAGGTCACATCGATTGTGCGAGAGAGACAGAAATATAGAGCAATTGGGTTGTTCCTCTAATGAGAAAAACCTCAGCTGTAAGAAACTTTCCTAATGTTTGTAAACAATGATATATAATAGGTTTTAAAAGTTGTTATTTGCGGCTTCGCGCGGTTGGTTAATCAGTTAGTTTAAAGGTTAGACTGCATGTAATTTCGAAATAACTACCTCCAAAAAATATTACAATATATTTGAATTATAACTACCATAAACCAACCACACGTCTTTGTCTGCATGTTTATACGGGCTAATCTTTCGTAAGCCGATTTTGACAGGATTTTCATAGGAGATAAGAGGATTAGGTAGGTATTCAAGCAGTGGTCTAGGCTGCATTTTCCATTTATATCTCAGAAATGAGAACGATTCTTTATTAAAAAACTGTTGATTTTAGGGACAATTTATGCATTGAATTCTAACCTTTTTTATACATATATTATCATACATCATTTTTTTTTTACGTACGACAGAAGAAAATCACAGCATCAAGAAAGAAACAATTACGTCTAAGATAAGAAAAATAGTTTGATGTTTTTAAGACAAAGATAGGGTACCAAAATTCCAAGATTTTCACAGATGATATGGAACCTCAGTGGAATGAACTTTGGAGTTTCCTACAAATAGAAATAAACACCCTATGTAAACATCAAACTTTATACTACTTGTACGCCGGCGTAGGCGGAAAGCACCTTCAAGTTTCTGAACCCGATTCCCCGATTAAAAATAAATTATTGAAAATATATTAAACTAGTTGATACCCGCGACTTCGTACGCGTGAATTGAGGTTTTTTTGGAGTCCCACGGGAACTATAATTGGTTTCGGGGTAAAGAGTAGCCTATGTTTTAATCCAAGGTATAGTCTATCTCCATTTTAAATTTCAGCTAAATCGGTCCAGTACTTTTTGAGCCAATTCGTTACAAACATACACACAAAAATACAAATCTTTCTTCTTTATAATAGTATATACTAGCGGTCCGTCCCGGCTTCGCACGGGTGGACATAAGATTAAATATAGCCTATATTACTCAGGGTGAATGTAGCTTTCCAAAGGTGAAAGAATTTTTGAAATCGGCACAGTAGTTTTTGAGTTTATTCATTACAAACATACACACAAAAATACAAATCTTTCCTCTTTATAATGGTAGTGTAGATACGTGTAGATAATAAGCTTGAAATACAAATACGCCTAGATAACATTGGGATGCATAATCTTATCATTGTACAGCTGATACCCTCGACTTCATCTCCTTTACGTGATAAATTAGGTTTTTTTTCTAAATCCCATGTAAACGCTTAATTCTAATAAATATTATATAAAAAAAAGTTAAAATTGCTACAGCCATTCCGAAGATTAGCCCTGACAAACAGACAGACAGATGGTTATGCTATCCATTAAAAAATTATAATATTATGAGCAAATAACAGCTAATATTTTGAAGTAACAGGTAGAGATAGGTAATTCAACCTTATTAATTTGTATAAATAAATAGCATATTATGAAGCAGTATGTTATATAGATACAACATGTATAGATTTTATATTAAACTGCAAGCGATGACGCCGTTAGGGTAGGGCGCGGATCCGCCCGCCCAAGGAGCTAAAAACAACTATAAATGCCGCTGGCCAGTGACCTTCCGTTGACCGTTCCATATATAGAAGATATATAGATAGAACCATTTCAACTGCAATTTGAATGGCTTCGGCCGTCGATAGTTACCGGCAATGACGTACCGCGCGATACACTGATGGGGTGCAAAATAGGTCCAAAACTCCAAAGTCGAAATTGTACTACCCGCGGGCTTATTTACGTATCTCGCGACAGGCGTAAATCTCGCGATCGTTGCTGTCAAATCACTTCTCAACCTGATTACGTAGCAGTAGCAACAGCAGTAGCAAAGCGACAGCAATCACTACGCGTTCACTACGCGGTCGCAAAATGTCACTAAAAAGTGTTTACGGAAGCTATCGCACGTCTATTGTGTTTTGAATCCAGCGAATGAGTATAAGCCTTGAATCTTGAAAAAATACAGCATAATGTTTGCAATCAATCAAATGCGAATTTATTTTTCATGGACAGATTTTTCGATTAGATTTTGCATGGGACTGCATAATATCTTGTACATATTTCGTTCGAATTTCCATGCAATGTCACGCTTCAATGAATTGAACTGCATTGTATATAAAGTCGAGGACGTATTGGTAAGGCTAGGGTAAGGCGAATACATATTATAACTACCTATATAACTACCTAATTCCTCATAATTTAAGCCTCAATAGCTCAACGGTTAAAGGTGCAGACTGAAAACTGAAAGGTCGCAGGTTCGGGCCTCACCCGTTGCACTATTGTCGTAACCACTCCTAGCACAAGCTTTCTGCTTAATTGGAGGGGAGAGGAGGATATTAGTCAACTTCAGCTTGGCTAATATTCTTTAAAAAAAATGATTAAATTATCGCGTCGCCGTCGCATCGCAATCGCTTTTCCAGTGCGGCCCTGACCTTACAATTTATATTACCTACTCGTTGAATTGAGTTCTCGCTTATGAATGCAGATCTAATTTTTATTATTTTACAAGATATACCTACCCACTGCTCCATTCCAATCCAATGAGCTCATTCAAGGTTCTTAGATTTACTGGAATGGGCTGCGTTCTCTACATCATTCCAGTAATTTGGTACCTCACCTATACGCCTTGCGTTGGATTATTGTTGTTGTACTGAAATATAGATACCTATAGATTTTCTATATAAATATAAATCTAGATTCTAGATGATAAATAGTTATAGATAGACAAAGTTTGCTTGAAAAAAGTCACGGAACATGGCATGCGACGTCGCGCATCCATTTACTGTCTGCCGAGACTTGATTTATGCCTAATAGTTACCTACTGTTACTTTTTTTTTTCATTTTCATTTTTTCATGTTTCCACTTTTCTCCAACTTACTTAACTTCCATTCTCCTATTGCTTGGGCGTTTTGGTAAAATGCCTGAGAGGTGGAAGTGTAGAGATAATGTACCTTAGTGTATCGTGATGTGTGGCACAATTTTCTAAATAAGTAAATGCTTACGAGTATTCTTTTCCAATTTTGTTAATAAGTATTTTAATTTATATTCGTAAAAAAGTTCTCATCTCCTTATAGCGTGTGTTTTTAGAGATAAATTATTTCTATTACTGTGTATTTTATTTTGGTTATTTCTTGGTTATATCAATTAAAAAACTGGCCAAGTGCGAGTCGGACGCGCACACGAAGAGTTCCGTACCATCGTAAGCGATTATTAAGATCGAACAAAAAAAAGCCAAAAAAGAACCACGTTTCTATTAGGGGAGAACAGGGGAGAACCCTTTAATTCTAATTAATAATACACACAACTGTGAAAATTTCAACTGTCTACCTATTACGGATCATGAGACAGCCCGCTGACAGACAGACAGACGGACAGACGGACGGACGGACAGACGGACGGACAGACGGACGGATAGACGGACGGACGGACAGCGGAGGCTTAGTAATAGGGTTCCGTTGGTTACCCTTAGTGATTAATGAAACTATAAGCATGAAAACGCTGTTTACATTATTCCAGGTTCGTATTTAAATCTAGGCTGGAATTCCATTGGAATAAAATGAAACCGCTAAAACGGAATGTAAATTGTCCGCTCCATTGTGGATAGGTAAGTACCAAGTGAAACAAAGGCTGATGTGTTGAAAGAGGTTCTGTAGTTTGTACGATACGGTTTTCGTAGCTACGTGCCACGCCGCCGGCCGCCTCTGTGAGCATACCTATTTGAATGGATATATATGGTCGCTAGAGAAGTGAAGATTATTTTGTTATCGATTATCATATTTTTTGTCGAGGTTAAAAGAAACAGATTTCAAGACGACATCACAAAATTAACCCAGTCTGGACCCCAAGGGTTAACATGCGTGCCACGAGATCTTTAGAGAATCACGAGAAAATGGGTACCTACAATAGGTAAACAAAATTTTCTTGTGGCGCACATGTTAGTCCTACTGGACCTCTCGCCCTTAGAATATGAGGGCTTATGTATACCTATATACGAGCGACAGGTTGCCAACAGCAGAGGCAGCCCGGAACACGCGTTGAAAATGTCAATGGTCCCTTAAGTTGGAAAATTTTCGAGTTTCTAGTTCAACTCAATGAAGAGTTACAGATTTTCGAAGCGTATTTTCATACAAAAATTCCGGTCACGTTACGGTAATATATTAGAAAATCTCTCTGAGTGATCATGTAGTAATTAATATAATCCTCACAACGTACGGAACCATCTTGGCCGGTTTTTTTCGGTGGGATGAACAAAAAACGGTCAACAAGCCATTTTCATTCAAAACACTACTTCCCTACAACCTTCTCCAACCCTTCTCCAGCCCGTAAGGGGCTGGATGACGTTTGTTCGGTCACACACTATATGGTGCAGTCTTTCCAAATTAAAATGTTATTTAGTACAAGTACTCGTATCCATCTTATCGCTAAAACTTTCCCCATCACTACTCTCCGCCCTCCGAACCTCCCTCGCTTTCAGTCACTCTGGCCGGGCGCAGCCGTACGGACACTTTCAGCCGCCATTACGCGCTGCAACGCCATTTTAAATTCACTTCCTTGTTTATATTTGACTTCCATCTACAGCCGCGCACCGCCAACTCAAAGTTAAATAAACAAGGTAAGAAAAATTATATATTCATTAATTTTTCTGGCAATTTGTGCTCGGTTCTAACTAGGTAGTTATAGAGAGGACGCTTCTTCAAGGACGTCTTTCAGTTACTGCGTATTGTAAATATTACGCAGATACCGGCTTCCTCATTGTTTCAGGTAGCGTCTTATGATTTATGTCGAAGCCGTAAGCGTATATCTACTTTAGGGGCAACTAAAAAGATTAAAGTTAGGACTTAGGATAAAATACTGAATAGGTACAAAATAAATAAAATTAAATAAACACAAAACTATTAAAGTTACTAAAAATAATAGTAATAGCAAAATTTTTAAGTTAACTTTTCCATATTTATTTGAGTAAGTTGGTAAGTAAGCTAGATCATTCGTTAGTTATCGTATTATGTCTCATAATAGTTATACCTATAGTTACCTATGTAACTAGGTAAAATTGGTTTTCATTCAATAAAAACACCGGGTAGGTACACTAACTCATTGTTTATTATTAACTCCAATGTCCAATGTAATATATTGTAGGTACTTACGTAGAGTTCCTAGCCATTATGTAGAGCATTCGTACATACTTAATATTATATTGTAGCAGGATCTCTACGTAATGGTAGTAGGTACCTTATTATTTACATAATGTATTCAGTTTTTTGTTTCTGCCCTCAGATGATTCAAATTTTTCTTTTTACTGACGAAAACAAAAGATAAAAAGAGTATAGGTACCTCTACGACCGACCGGATGACCGAACATCCTATCTCATAATATCTGCAGTGTCGCATGATGAATAGACACAAAATTATTTATCAGAATATTTTCCTTTTAGCTACAGATAGCTAATAGGAAAATTACCGGGTTCGGTAAAGATAGTTATAGAAAATTTTCCATAGCTAAACTAATATTAATTAATTGAATAGATATTTAATGAATACATATCAACTATTTATTTACGAAATAAAATCAAATTTCCTTTCATACAAGCAGTAGGTAAGTACCTACGTGCTATAAAGTAACATTTTCATAACAGAAAGTAATAAATTCTTAGGAAAATATTAAACAAAAATCTTAGTTGAATAAGGATATAATATACGAACAAGATATTTTTTTGTAGCTTTTCGTTCTTCTGTGTACCTAAAGAATTTAGCATTTCTAATATTGGTGCAAATAAATAATTTGTTCTGTGGTAGTATTCTTCGACGTCAACGTTTGACGCCACGCCCACCCGCGATCATCGAACCCAAGAAATTGGGTCAAGCCTTGGCTCTGTTTATACCTAGAAACACATAATTTGCTTTCAACTTCTTAAATCCACTACGTATAGCTAAACTTTAAACTATTCTAATCAATGTAAAAGTATGGCTAATTACTCTATCTTACTGATATTATAAATACGAAAGTGTTTTTGGTTGTTGATTTGTCCTTTAATTACGTAGCAACCATCGGATCGACGTGAGTTTTTGCATGGGTATAGTTGAGGTCTTGTAGAATATCATAGGCTACCTTTTATCTCGGTAAAAGTAGAGGTTCCAATTAGATTTTTCAAAACCCACGCGAAGTTGCGACTAAAAACTAGTTCTCTTATGTAATTGATCTCTTCTTGTGCAATAGTGAGTGGTCTTAAGTGGGAGGTCTCAAGTTCGATTCTCTGCGTGAATAAGTACTTTTGTCTGTGGGCTGTTAGGAGGCTTAGGCCGTGGTTACCGCCTAGTAGGGTAGGACAACGATTTAGCGTTCCAGTACGATGACATTTACAATTGGTCGAAAAGAAAATAAAGATGTTAATGTTAAAGACGTCTTAATTTATTTAAGTTATTTTTTTAATATTACTGTAAATTATTTAAAAAAAAGACGTTATAAATAAGTTAATTGCTATCGGTATTTTCATGCGGACGTTGATGGTTAGTCTATATTTCCATAGATTGACTCCCTTTATCTTTATTACGTCATCTGTCTGATATCTTTTACCCCAATTCTCGCAGTCGTAAAATGAGCTGTCCTTATTTATTAAAGTGCTTTCGTCCATCGAAGTATAACGCTTAGAAGCGTAATAGTCAACGCGGTGAAAGCCATTTTTAGTGAGGCTTTAAAGGCCCACTACGTAGTAGGTATAGTATTTTTAAGTACGAAGAGCTCGCAGAAAATTTTATTAAATGACCAGTCAAATGCTAGTCGGACTCACATAGAAAAAAATCCGACTGAATCCGGTCACGGCGGCCAACCTCCTCAGACATTAGCCAATTGCTCGGAAGATATTATACCGCACAAGTGTGTACGTAGCCGAGGTGCACTCTATATTCCCTCACTCTCATAGTCCGATGGGGCGGAAATCCAACACGACCGAAGAGAGATCAGGCGTAGGATCGACGGCTTTACGTGCTCTCCGAGGTACTCATCGCCAACTTCTTAACTCCGGGTTAGTAATGAGAATTTCTTTAACAGAAAAAACTAAGTATTTTTTTTGCCCGACCCGGGTATTGAACTCGGGACCCTGTCATCCATAGTCGAAAATGCTAACCACGAGACTGTTATCTATTAGTATTAGTATGGATGGAACAGACGTTATGTAACATATTATATAGCCGTATATGCTGTCTGTACATATTATGTCTATCCTTTGGCAAGTGCCCTTTAAAGTTCTTGGTTAAGTAACCGTTCAGTAACAAACTCAATTAAAATAAATCTTATTATCCGATTCACGAAGTCACGTGCTGCTTTGTTAGTTTTATTACATTACTAGTACGTATTTTAAATATCTAAGTACATAATACTAGTAGGGACTTATTTAATACCATTCGATTCTATACAAATAAAATAAAATTGAAGTAGAGAAGTATTTGCTACAGCCTTGCTAAGGCTATAGCAGCGTCTTTTGTACCCAAAATGTTGGCTTCATTGTCCTTTTGGACGGCCAAACTAAGTCTTTGATCAAGGTAGTTGCCAGGTCTTGGATCCCCAGTTGATTCCATGATCCATTTTGAAAGTTTTTCAGAAAGAGCTCGAGCCCCCGGGATGCACGAACCTGTAGCTTTCACTACAAATACGTAGCAAGACCTCTACGACGGCGTATCCTCTACGACGGCGTAGCCTCTACGTGTAGCCTCAAAAGGGCAGTAGGGCTACACTGAAACGCGAAAGGTCTACGTTTCAAGCTCACATCTAAGTTTAGCACTTTATTGTCGTGCCGACTCCCACAAGTTTTAAGATTTAGAGGGGATAGGGGAATATTAGTCATGTTTCCACAATGAAAAAAACGTGGGCCTCGATTATACTTCGATGGTGTAGAAGTTTCGGGTTATGAGTCAGGAAATATTATAGAGCAGAAGTGTGTGCCCGAATACAGTTACATTCTCTATTCCCTCAGTTTGCTTGCTATAGCGTCCAACAGGGTTGCTATATAATAGCAGTTACAGAATTCAAAAAAATCAGCTACTGACACAGAAAACACAAATACTTTTCTGTATAGATAAGATTTATTATTTGAACTTGAATGTTGTGGATACAATAATTTGAGCCGAAGTTTCATTGTACTCTACTTACAATGAATACTTGTACTTCAGCTCTATTGTGAAAATCGCAACGTAAATATAAATACAGTGTAATGTCTACATATCGCGAACAAAGAATTTTTTTCCGAGTGGAAACCTCTTTACAGCGAACATTACGTAATAATATAGTATTTTTCTCTTTACTTGCTCACGTACCTACTATACAATTTCGTTTGCGTAAATGTTGATGAATTAATTTTGCTAACAAATTGATACATCTCTTTCCTATCATAAGGCAAAGGCAAAATGAAACCCCTTTTTTCAGTGTAGGTTAAAGACAGTGTGTTATTTTTTAATAAAAAGTTATATTATAATAATTAGAATTACCTTATGATAAATACATATATAGAAGTATTTATTACAAGGGTCGTCGCGCACTACATGGCAATGATCACGATTTGACAGACAGTCGTCAAGCCCAACTTAAAGCTGGACATTTAAATAGTAAGTGCTAAATATGTGCTAAAGGGGAGTCAAATGTTCCCAACGCAGAAAATCTCAGGCGAGGCTTGCAACTAAATTGTGCGAAAACATAAAACGAGCTTCCAATTTTTCTACTTAATCGTCCATTCACTACATCATAACTTACTAGCTATAAGACAAGGTTTTAAGTTCCCTGTTTCGCAAGCTAACTTGGCCAGGGTATATTATTACCTTGACCTTGACCAGACCTTGGTCGCTGCAGCCAAGTGCCAGATGCGTATTGGGTATACTCTATGGTAACAATGTGTAAGCCTCATCCTGGACTCTGCACTGCAGTCAATTATGGCTGTGGGAGTGATTGCGTAGTGTGCGAGGTTCCTTAGAATAAAACAATAAAAGCTCTTCTATGATAAAAACCAACATCTGGTTTTTTTGTTTCAGATCTTCTCTCCAACTGTCATTCAAAAAATTCGTCAAAAGTGTCATCAGTGATAAGTGAAACAATAAACGCAACAATGATAGACGATAATTGAACAAAAAACCCTTTTATTTTTCTTAATAATATACAAAAAATAAAGTGCATCAAAATGAAGATAGCGCGAGAAAATTGTTGAGAGCTAAAAAGCTCGGGAAAACTTCGTCCAATCTTTCAATGCTAAATTACAGACTGGTGTCAACGCATTTTCTGAAGCAGCCGTAAATTGTTGCAAGGACAGTGTAATATTACAGACTGTGCCGTACCAACATGTGCCGGGACCGGGATATGCCGGTTCAAAGAAGCGACATCATCAAATAGGCTCGGGGAAGCCTGCTATAGTTTACCGTACAGCAAGACGGCGCGCGTCTACGCGGCACCGTTTCGTTTTATTTCTTTCAATTTGTTTTATATCAAAGGTTAAGCAATAGCCCGGTTATTCGTTATCGGTTGCGATCTCTAGGGGTCTCGGAGCGGTTCGGGACCCAGTTATACCCTGGCCAATCAGAGCCGGCACAACATTTCCAGATTCTTGGACTCCTTAGTGGACGCTGCGAGACATTGCATTGTAAGTACCAGCTATACCTATATTTACATTACATTTACTTAGCTCCATAAGACACTAAAGCTGAAATCTATAGACCGCAATCTCACTCTGCTCAGGCTAAAGTTAAAACGAGACAGATTTATGTCATTGTATATTTGTGTCTCGTTTTAACTGTATCTTAAGTCCGAGCTAAGTGAACAGAACACGCTCTATAGATCTTAGCATACGTACCTACTGTTTAAAATTTAATACTCGTATAATAATACAACACTGATAATTGCGATGGACATGTCCATCGCAATCTATGCATAGATATTATTAAGTACGATTTACATGTAACGAATTACGGAACTGGTCAGACCATATTAACAATTCAATAAAAATTATTTGATACAATTGACGTTTAAATTTCGTACTGAATTAATTCCTAGATTGTTCTGGGATTTCTTGCGACTATTTGCGTATTTTACGACACATATTGGCACATGTAAATCTTTATAGTTTACTTTTGTATTACAAAATTATCTCAGAGATCGTCAGGCACTATACACAGCAGATATAATGCTTGTGAGTTTATCATTAAACCTATAATAATTACGTCAAACTTACAAACATCATATTATGTAACCAAGGCTAAGATAGATCTTATCGTGACGCAAGAATCTCGCAAGATTCTGATACAAGATACCCGGCTATTATAAAGAAATAAATAATGACTAACAAACTACAGTTAGTTGATCTCGTCGTATAAGATTCCACGCTCCAACACACGTCAAGTATCAGAAATAATTATTTTCAGAAACGCGTTACGGCTGATCTCTTTCGGAAATTCGAAAATTTCATTACATTTATATCTGAAGCGAGCATGGTCCTATTGGGACTTCAGCAGGTACTTGTAAAAATTACTAGGCAATGGGGTTTTTGTTAGACAGATTATACATAATATTTTGTAGTATATATTTTGTGATAGAGAGATTTTTCTGTACAGTTAATTATACTTATAGCTTAATATACGCTTCGCAAGTAAAATGAGGTTACTGAATCGACAAAATTGTGTTTATTATCGTGTTATTTTTCGTAAAGATTAATTTTATTGGACAAACGATTGGTCAATAATTGTATACATGTCGGTGAGTCAATAACCTATTTGTCTATTCTCGATAATAGACAATAGCATAATGAATAGATACGATTGTGATTTCAGTAGTCTTGTTTAGTTTCTAGGACATGTAAAATATGTGAGTGAGCTTAAAAGTAAAATCACACCTGTCAGTCTTGTTCGTATTTTACTCGTATCCACTATAAATGGCTATACTGTATGAAGAGGTGTAGATACGTCCTGTACCTATCTGTCAATTTTTTTTGCAGTCAATTCTAAAGCTAAATCTGATGTAAACTGAAGTGGTCAATGCAACTAATATAATGGTCAACTGCAATATTTATGCGTACCTACGTTCGTTCACACAAAATAGCCATCTTGAATAGATACCAAAAATGCGAATCGATGCCGGCAAATGTGATGTTACCCTTAAGGTAAAGGTCATCTCACATACCAAGCGACCCGTAGGAGACGCAAGAGTCGCCATAGCCACAATATTTTTTTATGGGAGATGGTTGGAACAGATTCGTCAGCACCGGCGGATAGAAAAAATGATGTTTCCAAGCATTTTTACTACCCGATATGCTGACCGAACTGACCGAAAAATTCCCTCCTGGGTCTTCTCCGGGTATTGCGGATAGTGACAATTTGTGATGTGCGATCCCCTTTAAAGTCTAGGTCGTGTAAAATATGTGAGTGAGCTTAATAAATATTGTGTAATAGGCCCTAGGTTTCGCTTTAGACTGAGATTACACTGGTACATTTAAACTATTAGCGCCATTTGACACCCACTCGTGCCACACATTGAACATTCGCAATCAAGAATCAAGATATTATGTCAGGCTTTACCATAATATTATGTATTCTATTTTTCCTTACCTGTCTTAAAAGGTAAACAAATCGCAGAAATCGTTTCGGAGAAACAACCTCTGTAAGGGCCAAATTAGACGGTGTAGCTTTCATCGTTTATTTTTGCGATGAACGACACACGATACCAGTGAACCTGTCATTGCGGAAAAAAACGCCTGTCCTGTGAATGGTGAACGGTCCGTGTTTAGATGGTTCATTTTCAATGACTCATCGGTGAAGCCTCGAAAATGAAATCAAAAATCTCGAAAAATGAACCGTCTAATTTGGCCTTAACCGACGAACGTAGCCGAGCACTTACGACGTTCTTAAGTTTGGCTTTTCACTTTTTCAATTTCAAATTCAAAATTATTTATTTCATGTAGGCCAACTTGTAGCTCTCGTGAGTTGACACGTCGATATACTCTACCACCGGTTCGGAATGCAGATTCTGCTTCGGAATGCAGACTTGTACTCGTAGCACAGTTTTATTTTCTGTGCCTAGCTCATCGCTTGCGCATTTCTGCGGGAAACACTTATTTACCATTTAAGACAGCTAAGGAATAATAGATTGTACCATTAACATTCAAAGGTAGGGTTGCCAACAGCTTTAAGTAATTGATAGTAAAAGTTTTTGTGACATTGAACATTCGTTTTTGTGTCATTTCACAACCACAAGCTTTTCTACCATAAACATTCAAAGATAGGGTTGCCTACTTTTTTTGGTCGATACTTAATAAAGTTTTTTTTTTGTGGGATTCAATATTCGCAATCAAGTCAATCATGTCACTTTGCAAACACAGGCCATACCGTAAACATTCAACGGTAGGGTTGCTACATCTTTTAGTACACTAATGACCTCTCTAATGAACAGGGTTACCAACTGTTTGATTGAAATCAATCTTATTAGTGCTTTCTTCATCAACTTGACACTGGTGAACCTAAAAGCCTTGACAATTAAAGTGACATTGAACATTCGCAATCAAGACGTCATTTCACAAACCGCAGGCTTTAAAATTTTACTTATTTATATATATTTTTTTACAATCTACCATAAATATTTTAATGACAAGGTTGCCAACTGTATTGATTGATAATAAAGGTTTTCTGTGACGCGGTTATTCGCTATCTTCAGAGGTCATTTTGCAACCACTGGCTTTTCTATCATAAACATTCAAAAGTAGGGATGCCACATCTTTCAGTACACTAATGACCTCTTTTAATACAAGTACGCTGGACAAGCTGAAGAATGAAGGATTACAAGGAAAAGTGACAATGAGATACACCTACTGATCGCTATTCTCTTTTCTTTTCTTTTTTTCAAAATATGTACTTATTGGTCACGAGTAAAACCTGATCAATAATTTTGAGCCTCAATAGCCCAACGGTTAAAGGTGCAGACTAAAAACTGAAAAGATCGCAGGTTGGATCCCCACCCGTTGCACTATTGTCGTATCCACTCTTAACACAAGCTTTTCGCTCACTTAGAGGGGAGAGGAGAATAGTAGTCAAGTTCATTTTAGCCACAACCACACAAGCTGTCATTTTGTATAGCACAGCCTGTCCAGCGCCCTTGTACAATAGAGGTCAGTGCAGTACACTAATACATTCGCATCCACATGTTAGGGTTACGGGCACGATTCCGAGTGCTCGAGCACGCGTCGGGTTGTAATATCTGGACTCGGGTGGCGTGCGCAGTGCTGCGAGCGGAGCGAGGGTGAGAAGGAGAGGGAAGATATGGCAGCGCCCGAGTGCGAGCGAGAGGCGCGCAAGCGGCGCGAGCGTCGGGACTCCGGCTGCGCTCACGAGCGCAAGGAGCGCAGACCGCACAGCGAGGAGCGGCCGCCCCCGCCGCCGCCGCCGCCCCCGCTACACGACTACAATCGACTTGAGGTCTGTACAATTAAAGAATAAGGAGAATAAATTATATAAATTCTTATTCTGTTCTATATCGCCCCACCCTTGTGTTATATTAAGTTAATTTTATTTGTAAAATAAATTGAAGGTGGGGCGGGGCACCCCCTAATTTAATGTCTATTCAATATAATAATTTCTGAAGCCAAATTAGGTAGCTCTGTAGCCTGTAGAAAGCTGAAACTTCAGTGCAGACTCCCCTGGGAGGCACAGCACTTCGTATGAGCTGCAAAACGCATAGCTATAGCGTTTGAAGTGTACTATATTTTTTATATATTTTAATTCTGAAAAATACTATAATCAGCCGAGGAAATGGTGGCAACTTAGTCCAGTCATTTCGTCCGAAAAAAAGGCAAATAAAAGAAAATGAATTTGCGCTTCTAATTTTTTAATATGTTGTAGGGGATACCTAGAAAAGCTTAACTTGAGATTGTCGACCAAGCTTTCCTAGGAGCTTTCGCCACCATGTTGAAAAAAGGGGTAAAATTTGTTTTTCGGCAATAACTCGGCTATCCGATGAGATTTCGAAAATTTTTGTAGGACACTTTTTGTAGCTTTCTTTGTGCTCTACAATAACGCCTGAATCATTTTTAGCGTATCATGCATCGTTATCGAGATATCGATCGATAAAGTCAAAAATTTAGGACACAATTTTTGTTTTTTGCTTTTTTTTTTCTTTGGGTCTTAATAAATATGAAAAATTGTGGAATTCAAACTTGTAGAGCATATTCAGACCTACAATTTCCTTCTTGGATTTTTTTATGTTGGACAAAAATTACGATCTCCAGCGCGCCGCAAAGTCGGTGAATCCACGCTCAGCGTCGAGCGCGCTCAAGTTAGTATATCGTATCGTGTTGAGTTTTTGCTGTGCGTAGTGTAAATCGAGGGTTCCGATATTCTGGGCAAAAATTTCGATATCTAGTTGGCTGTAAACTCGTTATAACGGAGTGCCCGCATAGAGCGTCCGTTGGAGTTGGAGGGGTCAGGTATAAAGGGACCCTTTTGTTAGGGTCTACGTGTTGAAACGTGTTCTTCTTTTCGTAGCATCTCGGTTAGTTGCCTCGAGCCTTTCGAAGTGAGCACACGTATTTCAACTATTTTGTGACTATGGGAGACTGTTTTATTTGTAAAAAAGCGTTAATCGACGACATTTATGTTGCTAAAAAAAGAGCTGTTCGAACTCTCTTGACGGTGAGTGAGAAAAGAGGACATGTGGACCATCAACGCATGCTAGAAAGTGTCGAATCTGTGAGTGTGCATAGGGCGTGTTACAAGAATTATGCGAACGAAAGACTCGCATCGTTTGTCGCTCGTCGAACAAAATAAGTCTCGGAAGAACAGGAACCTGAACCTGAACCGGAACCCGAACATCAACAGCAGCTCGAAGACCGTTTCGATTTTAAAAATAAATGTTTGTTTTGTGGAGTACCGTTTTCCGATCAAACAAAAACACCAATGCATCGACGACACGCAATTCGAACGGTTCGAGAAAAGTCTATGAAAGTTCAAAGTCCAAGTTCAAACCTGGCTCGGATTTTTCAAGGATCCACAAGGATGGGGTTGGCGACAGACCAATCGAGGGCTCGAACCAATCACCAGCACCGCCGAACCCGCTCCGCCTGAACTATTAAAGCTCATTTCCTGTAAGTGTAAAGGAAATTGTGAGGCCGCCTGTGGGTGCAGAAAAGCGGGAATCAGTTGCTCCGTTATTTGCATGCACTGCAGTGGACAAACATGCAGTAACGTCGCCAGAGTCGACATTTTGCTTGACGACGACGACGATGTCTGTAACGATGATGATGACGATGCTCTCATCGAATCAGCATCATTTCCAACGTTTCAACAGACACAACAACTCGAAGAGTTTACGGAGGACGAAGATCATCAGCCTGGACCATCCAAGTGAAAAAAGACATGAAAAAAGTCCATCGTTCGTGTCTCGAGTGCAGAAAAAAATATTTTTCTTTCCGTTTATTTTGTTTTCTTTATTTTGTATTGTAAAAAAATAATATTTTTTACTGCACAAACAAATTATTTGTTTAATAAATTACTATTGTGTGATCCTTAATTTGTTGCTCTATGTACTTATTTTTATCCCATCAATTTCCTGAACAATTTCCCATTCGATTCGACATCCAGACACAACCGAGCGAGCAGCTCGCTCGACGCTGAGTGTGGATTCACCGACTTTGCGGCGCGCTGGAGATCGTAATTTTTGTCCAACATAAAAAAATCCAAGAAGGAAATTGTAGGTCTGAATATGCTCTACAAGTTTGAATTCCACAATATTTCATATTTATTAAGACCCAAAGAAAAAAAAAGAAAAAAACAAAAATTGTGTCCTAAATTTTTGACTTTATCGATCGATATATCGATAACGATGCATGATACGCTAAAAATGATTCAGGCGTTATTGTAGAGCACAAAGAAAGCTACAAAAAGTGTCCTACAAAAATTTTCGAAATCTCATCGGATAGCCGAGTTATTGCCGAAAAACAAATTTTACCCCTTTTTTCAACATGGCGGCGAAAGCTCCTAGGAAAGCTTGGTCGACAATCTCAAGTTAAGCTTTTCTAGGTATCCCCTACAACATATTAAAAAATTAGAAGCGCAAATTCATTTTCTTTTTTGAATGTACGTAATGACTGGACTAACTCTAATGCTACAGTTGTCATGTTAATGTTATTTAATTTGAAGGTATATTGTCAATTGTTACCTCCGGTAGGAGTAATAATGTTCTGTGATTGTCACTCGCAGTCGGAACGCCGAGCGGAGCGGTTATCTCGCGCGCGTCGGCCGCAGTACGGCGGCAAACGACGCCGCGCGCTCGCTCGCTTGCCGCGACAACCTAAAGAGAACGACTGCTACCCTCACACCGACGACACACGCAGCGATACTCCGCCGCACTTCGAATACGTCGTGCAGCAAAAACCCGAATGTGAGTAGGATCTGTAGTTACCCACACATTGCAGAGCACTGCCAAACCATTCAACTGCCATTGATTGATAAGTTACGCTATCAAAAAGGTTTGCTATGCCTTTGCCCATCCGGGTCAACATACAACATAGCAACAGTGTCATCAGAGCAATGAAAATATCTGAAAAATATACTACGGTGCAAAATTACCGCGCTATTTTTTAAACATACACAACATAAAAATTATATTTCTTGTATTTTTTCTTATATCATTTTGATACCTAAAAGAAATACTTTAAATGTTAAAAGAAGTCCTCCGAATTGTGAATAGCCTCTTTATTATTGGTAATGTATAGTATGCGAGGAGACGGAGCGCTCATCCGTGGACGGCAGCGCTCGGCACGAGGAAGCGGAGCGAGCGCGGCGCGGCGAGCGCAACGAGCCGCAGCGCCGCGCGCAGCCGAGCCCCGACCGCCGCCTCGAGAAGATCGCCAAGAAGGTAAACTATCTGAGTATTGTTATTTTCATATCGTAAAACAAGTATGCGAGGCGACGAAGCGTGCATCCGTGGACGGCAGCGCTCGGCACGAGGAAGCGGAGCAAGCACGGCGCGGCGAGCGCAACGAGCCGCAGCGCCGCGCGCAGCCGAGCCCCGACCGCCGCCTCGAGAAGATCGCTAAGAAGGTAAACTATCTGAGTATTGTTATTTTCATATCGTAAGACAAGTATGCGAGGTGACGGAGCGTGCATCCATGGATGGCAGCGCTCGGCACGAGGAAGCGGAGCGAGCGCGTTGCGGCGAACGCAACGTTCGCTGAATGCTGCCTCGAGAAAATCACCAAGAAGGTAAAACTATCACAGATATATTTTAGTACCTACTGATCTATTGTAAGACAGTGTCGTAAGGGACGGAGCGATTTTCAAGATTAAAAAAAAAACATTTTTAAACTGAAGGTTACAAATGGGTTTTTGTATAATGTTAGCAGGCTACCTTAGAAGTGGCATGGCAATGTACATTCAACCTATACCCTTAGTCGGTTTCTACACGCCATCGTGCCGGAACGCTAAATCGTTCGGCGGCACGTTTTTGACGGTAGGGTGGTAAATAGCCACGGTCAAAGCCTCCCTCCCACCAGAAAGAATGTGTTCACAGACTTAGAATACCTAATCTGTATCGTACATAATATAGCACGCGCTATGAACCGCCTGCCCGCTACAAACAAACACCTAAAGTAAATATACCTAATACCTCACTAATCAGAATAGATTTTATTAGAGATCGATCAAAAAGTCATTGCCTTGCCCTCGACCTTGTGGTATGGTGAGTCGTTACTGGCGGCGTCAGATCGATGATGTAAAAATGTATCGAGTTCACTAACATATAATACCAACCTACTGGTATCGATTAGGTAGATAGGAACATAATTTCTCCGCTTCAATTGTTCTTACGTAAACGTACAGTGCGGTTTTCAGTCTTACCTCACTACTTCATATAAGTCATCCTACTAGTATCTAACAAAAATACGAAAGCGCGTTTCATTGTTAATTGTCCTTCAATCACGCCACAACAGAGATTGGATTGGGATTCTATAATTTCTAAGTTGTCTCTGGTGTAGTCTGGTTGTCGGCTTTGGCTGTTGCTAGTCAACACTATACCATTAAAAACGGACCGCCAAGAGATTCAGCGTTGCGATACGATGGCGTTTAGAAGCCAATTAGGGGTATGGGTTTAATTTTACACTTCAATACCTACCCTTACAAAGTTACCCCCTTGACATATTGCATCGTTGCTGACAATCAGATGAAATCGCAGTGAAGCGCCACCTGTTCATCAAATAAAAAAAATGTATCTATTAGTAAAGCAGAAAAAACCTTTTTTATTGCAGATCAACGTCTTAAAGAAAAATATCGCCAAGTACGAGAGCGATTTCGAATCCAAAAACGGCCATCCAATAACCCAAGGCGATCGTATGACAGACGTTCAACTAGTTCGAATGTACGAAGCGCTCCGACACTTGCAGACAGAAAAGCGCTGCATTAAAGCGGACCCCGTGGAGTATGCGCTCAAAGTTCAAGCGGCCAAGCTGCAGAAGGAACGAGACGATAAGCTGGATGCAGCGCTGAAAAGTGACAAACCTATGACTGAAGTTGTAAAGGATATTGAAGAGGTCTGTTTTATTTCATAGTGGTATATTATTTTTTTGGATGAAAAATTAAACTCTGAAGATATGCCTTTATAGATGAAGGCCTTCGATGCCTTTAAGTATTCTCCGAAGCATAGGGGTCACACGTCGCCTCTTCCTACATCCTGGATAGGACTGAAAATTGCTTGTCAGAAAAATCCAATAACGTTTTTTAGCCCGACCCAGGACCACGTCATCCGCAGTCGAACATGCTGACCAGTAGCCCAACGAGACCTTCCTTACCAAGGTTAGGTTACCAAGGTTACCAAGAACTTGCACGATGTTCCAGTGGGTGGACGGCTGTCGCCAGGCGGCGGGGCGCGCGAGCGTGCCGGAGAGCAGCTGGTCGCCGGCCCAGTTGGCGGCGGAGAAGTCGTGCGTGCAGCGCGCGCTGCTGCGGCTGGAGGCGGCGCGCGGCCGCCCGCCCGCGCACTCCGCCGAGCGCGGCGCCGCGCGACATCTGTACGAGCGGTACCGCGCCGTCAAGCGCGCCTTGGCGACCTTCAGACCTGACGCCGTATGTATCTACGCCTCTTACCTTTTTTTTTATTGTTTACGGGGGGGAAATCTTCCTAAGATACCCAATATTCATTTAATAAGCGAGGGGATAAACATTTTATCCTTTCCCCGTGGATAGGTAATATCGCTCATTTACGACAAGAGTGACATAATTCAAAATCGACGATGAGAGAATTCTCTCGTTAGAGAGTAATGTTTTGTGGATGTTACGATCTCGAAACAACACAGCGGCCAACAAAGCGACAGAGCATTAAGTCACAATCTCTGTCGCTCTTATTTTTTTGTGCTTAGCGTAATGTTATTTTTTATAGCAAAAAGTATTTTTCGACACTAAAATTGGTGAATTTTGAATTATGTCACCCTTGTCGCAAATGAGCGATATGTCCCCTGCCCTGGCTCACCCTGCTGAATCATTTCGCAGATAATCGGCGGCACGAACGGCGAGCTCGCCACCATCCACGAGCACGAGACGATGTTGTTCACCAGCGTGGACAGCTCCAGCGACTCGCAGGAGAAGCCTTCCGACTCATCACAGGTGACATACATTTTTTTTTTAATATATAGACTAGCGCTTGACTGCGATCTCACCCGATGGTAAGTGAAGATGGTACGCGCTTGCCTAGAAGATGCCTATTCACTCTTGATTTAAAGACAACAAGTTGGAAATACATATTCTTATCTTCTTCTTTATCAAACGATAGGCGTCCACTGCTGGACAATAGGCTCTTCGTCGCTTATCGAACAACACCGCACAAGTCGAAAATTGGCGGTTTTTTACTTTTAAATTTGTCATTGCATAAAAAAATAAGTTTAACATTTGAAATCAATAATAATTTAAGCAGTTTTTCCACTGCTATAAAATTAGTCAAAATGACTTGAGCGGTGTTGTTTGCTAAGCGACGTCTTGTATGGACGTCCACAGACCTCTGTCTTGCGTTTCATAATAGAACACCCTCTGGTGTTCTATTATGAAACGCAACTTATTAGGACTCTTACTAACCGCTAAATGCATTCTAGTAGATAAGGTATAAGGATTCACAGGGAATAAAAATGCATTATTAAATATTGAGGTTTTTTATTCCCGCGGGAACTCTCTTATTTCCCGTGATAAAAAGACTATAATCTATCTCTGTGTTAAATTTCAACCAAATCGGTTCAGTAGTTGCTACGTGATTGAGTAACAAACATACAAACTTTCGCATTTGTAATATTAATAGGATAACAGGATTTGCAGGAAACCATAGAGACTCCCCTCCAGTCGCCCCCCACCCGCGAGGGTGTGGAGGAGATGCCGTCATCGACGTCGTCGGCAAAGTCTGCCACCACCAGCGAGGAGGCCACGCCCTCCAACGAGGGCCTGCACTGCCTGGGCCTCGAGGACCTCGCGCGAGCACTCTCTGAGGCCAAACTACTCAAATGTGTGAGTTTGCCCTTATTTCAGCCTTCTATATCCGACGTGGCTGAAGCCCATAACTTCGTTCACATGGATATTTAGGAACTCTTTATTTTTGGGATGCAAAGTAACCTTTGTCACTCTCCTGATCCTCAACTACAACCATGCAAAAATTAGATAGATCCGTAACAAACGCATTTTCACATTTATAATATTAGTATAGTATGGATAACATCTTATCCACGAAGTTTACCACCACCAGCGAGGAGGCCTCGCCCTCCAACTGTGCGGGCCTGTAAGACCTCGCATGAACACTCTGAGGCTAAACTGCTCAAAATATGTGTGAGATTACCCTTATTTAGCCATATTTTATAAGTGTTGGATTTTTCTGCTTAGAAATTCTCAGTACTAGCTCGGAGTTATAAGTTGGTTGGCGGTGTGACATCCCCGTGCCTCGCAGAGCACGTAAAGCCGTCGGTTCTACGTCTGGTCTCTCTCCGGACGTGTCGGAGTTCCGCCCCCACTGGACTATGAGAGTGAGGGAATAGAGAGTCCACACTTGCACTATAATATCTCCCGCGCAGATAGTTAATCTCTGTTTAGACTGTGGCTGGATCTGGTCGAACATTATTATTATTATTTTTTCTTTTTCTTATATCCCCAGATACTTAGGCGCAGTATCAAGGAATACGAGGTGGACTTTGAGCTACAAAACAGTAGGAAGGTGCAGAGGGACGACAAGGTGGGCCGCGAGGAGGAGTACCACCGATACAAAACCGTCAAAGCGAGGATTAAGCTTATAAATGCGCTCATCAACAAACAAAAGTCCACGGCTTGAATGACCAAATAATTTTATGCCATACCCATCGAACTATAACGCTTAGAACAGAAGTTTGAAAGAAGAAAGAAAGAAAAAAACGTTTATTTTATGAATTGTGCCACACATCACCCAATACCAATACCTAGATTAGGTTGTCCCGGCGCCTCCACCACTTCAACATTAAAGACAAAAGTCGTCAAGCAGAAGAAGCGCCGGAACAACTAAGTCATGTGTGGCACAACCCGGAAAAAAGATCCCAACTCAGCAAAATGCTGTATGTTTTGTGTATGCACAAGTTAACAATAAAGTTTCTAACAAAGTACAATTTGGGTATCTTTAAAACAAAAACGCGTAGGCTCGAAACAACCAATGAATGTGTGTCATGTAATGATTTTCAGTACTGGTATTGATAAATACGTTTTCGATGGTTATTATGATGAATTATGACAACCTTTTCCAGCACAAAAGGTAAGTACATCATTTTGTAATAATTTTTTGCGAGCTCGCGGCGATACTGCGTAATCGGCCTTTAATAAAGGCTTATTAAAAATGGCTTAACCCGCGTCGAATATTGCGCTTCTGAGCGTTTTAGTTCGATGGCTATACTTCTATCGCTTATTTGCTGGTTCAATGTTTTATCTCGAAAAAGCGATAATGATTTTAACTAGTGACGTAGAAAAAAATCGCCATTTCATTTTCTAAGAAAACTACATTAGTTAAAAAGTAAACTCACAGAAGATCTTAATGTAAAGTGAATAACTAAGATTTTGAAATTTTAGAAACCTTTAGATACATTTTTTTTTTAAATCAGATTTTTGAGATAAAAAGTGTTGCAGGAAAAAAGCTCTATTACTTAGGCTGAACAGTTTTTTCATATAAAATAAATTTAACGACTACATATTATTATATAGATAATAAAAAAGTTAAGAGATTTTCACTTGAATATGTAAAAAATTAACTTTATAACGAACGAAAATTGGAAAAATTCTACGGCAATAAAATAATGTGTCATTAATTCTGGCATTTAGAAGGAATAATATACTTATGATAATAAAAAAATAAGTATATAATAGCTACTTACCTAACTAGTAATTAAGATAATATTATCTGCGTGACCTACGTACATATAGGTACGTATAGGTACTTTATATCGAGCATGATGTTAAATAACAAAGATTTACTACTTTTGATACCTAAGCAAGACAAAAATTCTCCTACCTACTTTGAAATCGATGATTTGATATCGATTTGGGTATTTTCATAATCTATTCAAGTCGGTGAAAATGCATATTCGAGTAAATACCATACTAATAACAAGACAATTTATCGTTACAAAGCGATAAAAGAAGACAGAGACAAGACAAAAAGATCAATATGATATAAAGGAAAAAAGGATATGACAATTTAGACCACTCTACTCTTTCTCACTCCACTTGAAATCTAAGGGTGAACACGCATCGGTTAACAAGCGCTCATTGGATGAATGTTGTTTACGAACACTTTAATATCCCTTCGTTGGTGTTCGTATGCACCATAAAAAGCTTTGAAAGTCATGGAATTTGGAAAACAACAAAGAATTTCAAATTTTAGTTTTAAAATATTAATATTACGTAATATTATGTTAAAGTAAACGTTTCTTCCCAGGGTTATGACTATTGAATAGAGCCCGTACATTTCTCACAGAGAATATGTATAATGTTATAAATTAGGTATGTCTAGTCATAAGTAAAATTACCTGTGATTTATAAATTATCTTAATGATTCTTGTACGACAAGACTTTGTTTAGAGTTGTACTATTATATGTGTATTCTATTTTAATTATATTTTAGTAATTATATAATTTATGTACTTGTTTTACAATGCCTAATATTTTATTAGGTGAAATACAGCTTGACAGTTTCCATTTCAAACTAAAATGGTGAACAATATTTGCAGTGTGAATACACCTTTATGAAGAATATGGGATAATAATACATTAATAAAATAATTACGTACATTTATGTTTTTACGAATATAGGTAATGTAATTGAAACCATTCTTCATATCGTCCATAACGATAAAATTATTGTATGTAAATGTGAATACCTAAATCTACATCGCTCATTTGCGACAAGGGTGACATAATTCAAAATTCACCAATTTTAGTGTCGAAAAATACTTTTTGCTACATTAACATTACCCTAAGCATGAAAAAATAAGAGCGAGAGAGATTGTGACTTAATGCTCTGTCGCTTTGTTGGCCGCTGTGTTGTTTCGAGACCGCAGCATCCACAAAACATTACTCTCTAACGAGAGAATTCTCTCAGCGTCGATTTTGAATTATGTCACTGTTGTCGCAAATGAGCGACATCTTAAACATTTACAGTGACATTTTTACAGTGAATACTATCTAGTAGATAGTAAGTATCCACTGTCAAAATTTGTCTATGATGTAGATAATACCTACATCATTAACTCTGATTATTTAAAATGTCTAACATAATTCACGATTAACTACTTGGACAAATTACTTCACAATACCTTCCTTATTGGACATTTTTAAATAACTAGAGTTTAAACTTTAAAGCATTTTCAGTTATTTTCGTTATTACTGTAGGCAGATTACTTTGTTATAATATTATATTTACAATATTTTTCATTATATAGAATAGGATTTGATGTATTTTAGAATATAAATTAAAATATTAAATGACAAAACAACTTAAAAGGAACGCCGAATTTTCATAATAAATACCTACCTACGGTCTAGCGATTTCAGGAAATATATGGTAAATGGGTATAGATAGTTTATTTTTAAATAATACCTATTTTACCTATTTTTAACCGACTGCCAAAAAGGAGGAGGCTATCAATTCGGCCGGTATATTTTTTTCTATGTATTTCAAACGATTTCTCCGGTATCTCTGGATCGATTTACTTACCTGTTTTTTTGATAGGCGAAGCTTGCGAGGTGGTCCCTTAAAAACTTTTATTACACGTCTTTTAAAAACACTTTGTGGCATTGACCGACCTGACGAGACCTTATCACATAGATTTTTAGCTTTCTCGATAGCGAACTATCTGTAACAAAAATAAGTTCCCAGCCTAGGAGAAAGCTAATTTTATACAGCCATGCGTTAGTTTGACGACCGTTATGATCGATGGTTTTATTTCTCCTACCAACCAATGCCTAAAGGAGTCAAGCTCATGAATTATTATTATTAAACTATCTATGCCTGTACCATAAGTACGAGTTTGCATGTCTCGACAAATGGTAATAGATTTCGAGCATCGACACTATAAAATAACGTCAGTGTAAAATTGACCTAAAATCTCTTGTTTCAAAGTTGTACTTTGAATGTAATGTCATACTTTAAATTACGGCATTATCTACTGGAAGTGTAGTACTACTAGTACTAGATAAAGAAGTTTTCTCCTCTCTGATTCGAGGCTGGCCTCCGCCAGGGCGTGTCCTCACAGGAAGCATTATGGATTACCTGGGCTCTTTGTCAATCCCATTCAGATGGGTCCGAGCTCGTCCAACGCCAGTCGTACTCGTAGGGCTATAAATTCAGTTGTAGCTTCATTCAATTAGTAGTAGTATCCTTCAGAAATGTCAATGGATACTTTCAGTGGTGAATTTATTTCCCAAAGTTACCGTTTTGGGAGCTACACGCTGGTTGTCTCGTAATGTAACTAAAATATATGGACGAAGAGTAGTTTCCAATCCCATTTAGGTCTAATTAGACCAATAATTTACGTTGACGTTTTTCGATACTCGAAATCTATGAAGTTTTTGAAATGTACTAATCCTACCATAATTTCCCAGTTATTTGACATCAAAACTAAGACTTAATCGAGTTTGTTCCAATCAATACTATACGATAATTTATATCGTGTTTACATACCTATACGATAAAATATCGTCTGGCTAAATGGTTGTTGCCGAGGATTATGTAAAATACTATGTACCTATCGTAATATTTACTGCAGTATACCTAGTTATACAAAAATCAATATGTAGCGTTTCATCAATTTTATTATTGGATGTTCAAAATAAAAACATTACCTACCATCATTTTGTTTCATTTATTGTATCTTCCGAATAATCGTTCGTAATAAAAGTTTATTTATAACAATAATGATTTGATACAACTTTTCTACAAACACCAGAGTAAAGACAACGAGATACTTATAATGTACTTTGATAGGTATTTACAGAAACAACCATTTTTGAATTTTTGTGACCGTTGACTTTGATTAGATGAGATTCAGACAACAGATACTATGTTAATTTTGAGCTAACTTAAAGATTTATAACGAGTTTCTATCTTATTACCTATCTAAAAATCCGAGAAGTTTTTGGTCTGGTCACTGGGGAGATTGATTATTGCAATGCACAGGTTATTGGGGCCAGCACGCTTCCAAGAAGCCATAATGTTTATAAAGTGAAGTTCATCCTTATCACTTGTTTATTTAATTAAATCAGTGTGTCGGTTCTCTAAAAATGATTACTTGACCTCGATTGGCTGAATTTATGGCATTCTTGCTGCATCAATGCATTTTAACCAATAGCGGGAGAGTAGGTACCAGCCAATCAGATGTCATTGCGATCGTTACACTGATGCAATCACTTTTAGAGAATCGACACAGTGCAGTGATCAATCTCCCCCAGTGACCAAGACCACCAACAGAGGTCACATCCTTATTTTCCGGATTAAATGTAAAACTTAAACTAAGTTGAATGAAGAAAAAAATCTTTGTTTGGGAATACTTTAAAAAGTATACAAAGAAAAAACAAAAAAGAAAAAGATACCCGCCGAATTGATAACCTCCTCCTTTTTGGAAGTCGGTTAAAAATAATGAAAAACCCCAAGAGAATGTAATCACTCCGGGAAAAACCGTCTTGCACACCAATCTGCTTAATCACGCTTAGGATGTGTTTGAGTCAATTTTGAAATGCTGTTACTTTTTGAAAAGTTACGTACTTCAGAATTTACAAGAAAGGTATAGAAAATTTGACTTAAATATATTTAGAGTGTTGGTGAACTTGGACCTAAGTATATCCTAATAAATTAACATTAATTTTATACATTTTTTTTAAATACATTTTGAAGCAAGTTAACGGTACTGTCACTAAATAGAGTAAGTTTACATGATGCATTATGTTTAGCAGGGGGTCTATCAAAGTTCGTTGGTTACAATTATTTGTGGCCAAAAAAAAAAATTCCCAGTGGTTGTACAAGTCTTCAGAACCTAATAACCACCAAATACTGACTAAAGGTAAGACCGCACTAGGCGAAACTGCACTGCAGCGGAGCGTCGCGACACTTTTGCTTAGTTGCCCAACTTTGTCGCGCAGCGCGGTTCCGCTGCCGCGTAGTGCGATATGTCTAATACGTTTACTTAGAAACAATATTTTAAATTGCAGTGTTGCGTCGCTCCGCTGCAGCGCAGTTCTGCGTAGTGCGGTCTTACCTTTATAGTTACTTGTTTTTTTTTTTAATGAAACTTTGGTGTCGAAACAGTTGTACTGTTTCAACTTTACCTACTTATTCGCTTGGCCCGTATCTGGCCCTAAGCTTGATAAAACGAGATAAAAGTTATTTTGTTCGCTAAGAAATTTTCTGAGAATAGTCTTTTATGCGATTATGACAAGAATATTTTAAGGAGCCTACACACTGACCGGCATGCAGTAAGATCTGTGGAAGTCTCGATGTTCCTCACACAGACCGTGACAGAAAATAAACGTTTACTAGCGACCCGCCCCGGCGGAATTTGATAATTCTTTTTAAGCTATTGCATAGCTTCCATCGCAGGCCAGCGTGGAGACCGAATCCAGAAATTCCGTAACGAAAATAACCTGACACGGGACTCCTCTACGGTGAGCCGCTAGATGGCGCATTTTTATCAACGCCATCTAGCGGTGAACCGCTAAATGATAAAAAATGCTATGCAATAGCTTAACCGCAGCAGTCCCCGAGTGCCACACGTCTTTTTTTTTTATTATGAATTGTGTACTATCAGAAATATTTTGACCAATTTTGGTGAATGTCTATAAGATATTATCGAAGATAGAGGACATAACTTCTCTCAGATAGTACTGTAGTCTTTGCAGATAGTAGCAAGTCACTCTAAACATTTTCAGCTAGTTTATAATATTAGTTAGAATTTTTTGCACGAATGACAACGAAATAATATCTAATCCCTGTCCAAATGCCTATGCTCACATGTGTAGACGCTCTTAGGTGATGTATCTACGGTAGGTATATTAGCTGTATACACTTTATATAGCACTTACGTTGTAGAGCTTCACTCCTCAGTCCTCAGTGTGAACTGGACGCCAAACAAGAAAAGACGTGGTTTTTGTCTATATAGGATAATAAAGAAACTCAATATGTTCTGGAAAGCGATTTTTATCACCACGTTGGCCATCGGTAAGTTTTATTATTATGAACTGTCTACCAAGAGTACGAGTTTCAATTAAGATAATCTTAGCCATACTAGTGATGTTAGGTCGAACTTTTTGAGATTTCTTTTCAAGTCCAAGACTTATTTTTCTCGTAAAATTAAAAAAGTCTTACCAATGTTCTTCTTATTTGAAATGCAGAAGAAAAGCGTCTAGGGTACCTGAATCTAATAGCATTTAAATGCTCTAAGAACAACGGTACTTATTAATATGTACTTTTTATCATATTGTTTTGTGGGTGACTTTGAACGCGGCTAGTTACCACCCTACCCTCAATGACGTGAAAAACGATATTGCAATTCAAATCGAAGAAATTAAAAAAGTAGATACGAACTAGGAAACTCTTTGTTGAGTCTTTTTTTCAGATAAAGATTTTTTCTACTCGTATTATATAATTTAACCGTTGAGCTATTCAGGCTCAAAAGCACGTTATACTTTAAACGAGTTAAAAGCAGTTTTAGGTGAAATATAAATTTTAAACTGTTTTTTTTTAAACCAGTGATTTTTCCTGCGGGTGTACGTACTTCTTTTTTCTTAAAAACTTTTTTTGCTTCACTCACAGCCACAGATATTTTTTGTACTAAAGCATAAGGAAATTGATACTACGTTTTTTTTTCTCAAGCTAATGAATTCAAACGAGATGGCGCTACTGCTAGTGGAGTACACTACATATATATCTGACTATAGTTTATACTTACAAATACACACATCAAAAGTATCTAGGGTCAAGTACATTTATAATTATAAAAAATTATCCAATTAATATTTTTATCAATTCTAGTCTTCCAGACTGGCTTCATACATTAATTCTAAGTAAAAAAGTAAGTTCTTATGCAAAGGATTTTACTACAAGTTCATTATAATTGATGCATGGTTAAGTACTTTTAACAGGTATCTTGTAATTCTCCATATATGAAAATATGTGTATATGTTAGACATATCTGCATAATTATTATTTCCCTTATTAATAGTTGCCTGCATTAAATTACACTTGATTCAAATGTTTGAATCAATATCAGCTTAGTTGTTTATGTATTGTTTGAATTTTCCGTAAAAAAAAAATTTCGAACTCGCTTCACTCGCGTTTGTATTCTCTGATAACAGGATTTTAATGAATTATTATTTATTGAACTACTACCTAATCTTACTAAAAATCATGTCGGTTTTACAACGCTTAAACAAGCTATAATTAATAAAATTAAAAAACACGACTACCCAGCCAAAAAACGAACTAAAAAGTTCAATATCATAAGTTCATTATGTTTCGAATGTTATTCATATTTTTAAATGATATTTTTTTGTGAATCATTGTATATTGAACTATGGTGTTACATATATATTTTTGGAATCTACTCATCATTTTCCAGATGATTATACACTTAATCTTGGTCCATGGTCAACCCAT
The DNA here is from genome assembly GCA_933228805.2 of Hipparchia semele. Classification (NCBI taxonomy): domain Eukaryota; kingdom Metazoa; phylum Arthropoda; class Insecta; order Lepidoptera; family Nymphalidae; genus Hipparchia; species Hipparchia semele. Next base: position 12,063,201 of record OW121714.1, read on the forward strand.
CAATTTTTTTTTGGCAGTCGTATAAAAAGTTAGCCCACGCGACTAACTATAACTAAATACTATTTATACCTAGTAAGATTTCGATTATGTAAACAACAAGGTACTCTCACATTCTTTTTTATTTGCGGGATTTGATGGAGGATGGAGTGGTAATAAAACGACGTAACCCTAACGAGGTTTTTTTTTAATTTTTAGTTGCTTTTCATTGAGAACTTATATATAAAAATTGATTTACTTTTTTTTTCTATTTCATTTCGCTTTTACCAGTAGTTTTCCAAGTGAACATCCTTTTTGTTGACAATAAAAATTCTTAATCTCGTTCATGGTTGAATCCGCCGTCGGGCTGTGCATTCACGGAATACCACCACTGATCACGACTCGTTGCATATCGCCGGCCCCTCTTCCTGTGCAACGGAGCGGGTGATTTACCAATTTACCTCGTCAAAACCGTCAGGCCATCGCCTAATACTCTCCGAATGACTAAACAGGACTATTTTACGATTATTTACTTCAACGTTTGGTCGTTCACACTGAAATTAAAATTTTTAACTAACTAGCTTTTGCTTCGTCCTTGTCCGTTGGAGTTAGGTTTTTGAAAATCCCGCGTGAACCTTCTTTTATTCCGGGATAAAAGGTAGCACCTCAACTATACCTACGCTGAACTTTTTTTCTTGAACAGACCAAACTTACCAAAACGTAGTTGTTCAAATGTTTATATTTTCATGGAATATTTCTGTTTGCCTGTCTGTGGCATTGTGGCGTTCAAATAGATAGACCGATTTGAATGCGATTTTTGTTCAAAAGCAAGTTTAAGTGGGATTATTCTTAACTATGTTTGATGAAAATCTGTTCAGCTTTCTAAAGAATATACAGGCTCTTACGTGGGGCGTAGATATAAAATTCATAAAATTGATACTTACCTATTTAAATATGAGGTACATCCCATCCACCTACCACATATGTAACTTGAATGGTATAATTTACCTCACTGATAGTCTAGTGATTAGAACTGTGATCTCCTATTCGGGGGACCGCGAGATTGATTCCGGGCTCTCCTTTCGGAATTAGATAGGTACTTATGTGCGTTATCACATCTTCGTCGCTTCAATGGTGAAGGAAATTATTTTGAAGAAACCTGCATATATGAAACTAGCTGTTGTTGGAGTTCGTCCGCGTGGATTTAGTTTTTAATAATCCCGTGGGAACGCTTTGATCTTCCGGATTAATAAATAGCCTTCGGTTCGGTTCTTGTTCGGTTCTCGTCGGGTGACCGCCCTCGACCATCCGACTTACCGCATCGCATTGTTCGCCCGCGCTATTCTTCTTTTTGCTCGGCTTCTAAGAGTGGTACCGAGATATTGAATAGCCTATAACCTTCCTCAAGAATTGGGCTATCAGATACAAAAAGAATTTTTCAAATCCGACTGATAGTTCCAGAGATTAACGCGTTCAACAAATAAACTCTTCCACTTTGTTATATTAGTACAGATAGTACAGATATTCACAAAGGTGTGTGAAGTCGGACAATTGCATTGGGCCAGCGAGCGGCGTGGATGCCTATAACCCTTCTTTGAGGGAAGACCTGGGCTCAGTAGTGAGTCGTTGATGCGTTGCTGATGATGACGACAGATGAATCCTATTATCAGTGAATTGCAATAATGTTTTGCCTCTATGACCTACTTGAAAAATCGTAAAGCATAACTTACGACGCAGTAACTAGAAGAAAAAATAATTATTTTAATTATTATTGATCCATGATCAACGAACGTGCAAGTTTGCTTTAGATAAGTGGGTAATTAAAGAGGTTATGAGGTTATATTATAACAGTTACATGTTTACAATTAATTCGATAAATCATTGTTGCTAGAATAAATTACTGATAAACTCGCATTCGCTTTACTTAAAAGTTATCGGGGATTTTGTTAAGTAACGTACCTACCTACTGTTGCTTACGTCTATCCTTCGCTTAGTACCTATCTGCCTATAGAATAGATTTTTTTATTCCAATAAACAAATAAATGGATTGTGATCTGTGAGGCGAGGCGAGCGGCTATGTCAATATTACAAGCACAAACTATCAATTTTATTTTTTTAACCCCCAACGCATGAACGACGGGATGGGTTATAAGTTTAACGTGTCTCTGTGTGTATGTTCAAAACCAAGATGGCCGCCACCACAAAATGGCGATTTTTTTTTTAAATTTCACATGTCCGGGGTGTTCAAAATTTTCAATTCACACTTGTTAGATGTACCTATTAGTTACTATAAGATATCTATTAGTAGGCTAGGTACAGAGGTATGTGTACTAATTAACTAATTATATCTGATGCTCACTTGCAGGTGCGCTCGCTGATTACCAAATCACTGAGGAACAGCGGAATCAGTACAAGGATATGCTCAAACAATACTGCAAGAAGAATGGTGCCGAAGACAAAGCAGAGGAAGTTCAGGTGCGTGTACACGATAGGCGCTTTGTCAGGGCCAGGTTTCATCTCTTAGGATTATAGTCCATTCCACGTATCGCCCTCCTTGGAAACAAAATACATGGACAATTTCCTTTGGGAGCTCATTTCGTGGAATAGACTGTCCTACTTGGGCCTGAAATTCTTCAGATCTCAGATTTATTTTTATCTGTATAAATATATTTATAATTTTTACGTCTAGCACCAAATGCGATAGATAATATCGCATTAGGTTAAGAAACCTGTCAAGGAAGATTAAGTGTGTAAAAAAATAAATAAATAAATAAATGTTCGTTGGTAAGAACTTGAGTACAACAGGACGGATTAGGTTGGTTTTGTTTTAAGATATTCGTTAATCCGAATAAAGTTGTTATGGAAAGAAAAATTTGAAAAAGTTGCTAGTATTTTCAAATTCCGAAAAAACTGAACGTCTTTTTTTCTATGGGATTTTGTATGTACTGTACATGGTCTTGCCATTACTTATGATTTAAACTTTAAAATTCAAGATTCTACAAGTACCATTATGAAAATGACGTAGGTACTTAAAGAAGATAATTTTTTCAGGCTACAATAACGAACTTCGTGGACTGCGTAAAGGGGATCTTTGATGCTGACACTTTAAAGAAGGAGATTGAGGATGCTAAGCCCAAAGGTGCCCTTGATGAAGTGTTCAAGAAGTGAGTAGATTTTTTTATTTGCGGCGCTACATACCGCGCCCGGTAGATACTTGCTCTTTTTGGTGTTTTCCCGGTGCGCTTCCTTGCCTCCCTAACAAGTTCTTTATATAATCTGTTCATTAAGTCAGCTTACTTACATGGATTACTTTTTCCATTTACTCCACCTTTCCACATTTATTTGTGCATAGTTTATTTTTAATTAAAATCAGATTTATTTAAATTATCAAACTGTTTGATTCATCGATGACTCTTTCACAATGTTGCTACGACCAATCCAATGGTTAAAGGTGCGGACTGAAAACTGAAAGGTTCGAGCCCTACCTGTTGTAGGTACAATTGTCGTAGGTACCCATTCCTAGCACAAGCTTTTCGCTTATATGGAGGAGAGAGGAGAATATAAGTCAAGTTCAGTTTAGCTGATATTCTTTAAAAAAAGTTTTAAAAAAAACCTATTTTTCCATTCAGTCATGTCACTAACTTGTTGAACAGACTATCATTCCCGTCATTTCCCATTCACTCTCCCCATTCTGGGGCTGAACATCAGCCACATATTTGACTCCCGCCGTCATCCTCCCACGTTTCATTCCCTAACCGCTACGTCTCTAATGCCATTGGTGTGCGAAAATCCGCAACCGATTGTAATTTTCTATCGATGAGATGAGGTCTAGGTACTAAACTGTCCTAGCCAATGATCCCATTCAGTAGAGGTGTGTACAGCAGGCAAAACAACCATCAAAATAAAACACTGATATCGTCATCAACGGCTCACTACTGAGTGCAGGTCTCCTCACAGAAAAAGGTTAACTATAGCCTTACGCTGGCCCAATGCAAATTGGCAGACTTCACACACCTATGAGAACATTATGGCAAACTCTCAGGCGTGCAGGTTAGGTATCTCCCGATGTTTTCCGTTGAAGCATGTGATATTTTAAATATCACATGCTTCAACTGGTGAAGGAACTGTGAAATGTCAGAGATATCGATCGAACAGATTGAATACTGCGTCCCATTCAAGTGTTGCCAACATAAAGATTTTTTCGCTTAATTTTGGGAATTTACGAGTAAGTAGTCGAACTATGAGTGATGGGCTACAAAGGGGTGCATGCGGCGCCCCATTTTTCCGGCGCCCTGGGCGATCGCCTAACCGCGCCCTACCCTAACGCCGCTTGTGGCTGTCACTGCTCTAATGTCTGTGACGCACCGACCTAATACCAAGACTGAATTCGTGATAGGTATTGCGCCAAATCGCCGCAGCTGAAGACTTGCATCCACACCCTGACCAACGGCGTGGCTCCGTGTCTGGACAGCAACATGCGCGAGCAGATAGGCTTCGCCGACAACGCGACCGACCAGCTCATCGACTTCGTGTGCTACAAGGACGGCGACAGGATAGCTCGTGAGTGTCTTGGGCTATTCAAATTCAAAATTTATTTATTTCATGTAGGCCAACTTGTAGCTCTTATGCCACGTCATAAATCTACCACAGGTTCGGAATGCAGATTCTGCTGAGAAGAGCCGGTAAGAAACTCTTTTCAAAAAAAAAAAATTTTTACAATAGGTAACAAAACTATGCTATGTATACTGTGCTTCCACAATGAAGCTTCAAAAATGTATACGTAAGTACACACAATCTGATGCATGTCAAGATGGGCAGACAAAGCAGACCCATTCCCGTTGGTGGCACCCGCACAGCATTCAGGGGGCGATAGAATTTTGGCTCAGTTACACAAGGAGTTTCTCATACGCGAGCAAAATTTTCGGCACTCGTTTTCGAGCATTGCTTAACTGATAGTTTTTGTCATAATGTATACCTAAAAATTAAATGTAATGAACACAATATAATAAACAAGAACTACTTTTGACTGTGATTATTGCAGTGTTCATCGCTGAAGGTGGACCCGAGTGCTTCCAAGAAAAGAGCAGCAACATCCGTGAATGCGCGAGCAAAAGATTGGAGGGAATAAATACCGTGGAGGATGCAAAGAAACTCACCATCAAGGTATGTACCTATTGAATACAAGATATTCCATTGAAGTATTGTCCTGTACCCAAAATACTTCAAAATACTTACGATAAAAAAATCGAAAAAATCTACTCATTAGGTAGTTACTTCTCACTTCACCTCCTACGACACTCACTTAAATCTCGAGTCTGAGTATTGACTCATGCATATTGTATGTAATGAGATTTTGCAAAATATCATTGAAAGACACACCAATAAACCAACTAATAGTGGTCCATAGCATACCTCTATATAGCGTTGCCAGGCGTCCGGATAAAGCCGGACACAGTCAGGCTTTTTGGTTGAGTGTCCGGCCAAATTAGACGGTGTCCGGCCTATCTGACTTTTGTTAAGCTTTTTAAGTTTAACTATTTTTTTACATATTTGTCATGTGTTGGTTTCCGCTGCACTCGTCTCACCTTGTATCGCTGCGTTTGTGCAAGCGGGCTTTTAAAAAAAAATTGCCATTTTGTACTAGGTCTAAAAAATAAGGGTGTCCGGTCTTTTTACACAAATGTCCGGCTAAACTGGCTGGCTTGTCCGACTTTTCGGTTTGAAGACCTGGCAACCCTACCTCTATATATCTTCTAACTGGTTTCTTATAACGAAAATGTCAAGAATACCTGCCGTATTCCCTATTTTTAACATTTCCAGTAGCTATAGAAAGCAATTGAAAGTTGTTAACTAAGAACTGTAAAACCTTTTTTTTTTTTTCAATTTACAGCGAGCAAACGAGCAGGCGGGTCACCTAATGTTAAGTGATTACCGCCGCCCATGAACATTTGTAGCACCTGAGGCACCACCAATGCGTTACCGGCTTTTTAGGAACCTGCATTTGATCATGCGAGTTCGACAGTTCGTTCGCAACTTTCGATAGCTTGTGGGTTAGAGGTTAGCCCTACTACTTTAGCGTCTAAGCTAATGTGAAATCTCCCGTTCTGCAGGAGCAATGCGACAAGTACGACGTCATGACGGCATGCATCGTGACGGCTCTGGAAGAGTGCTCTACGCCAACGCCTGGCAACATGGCCGAATCCCTGTTCCGATTCGTGCGCCGCAGTAGCCCGTGCGCTAAGGTAAGCTAATCCTACTATCCTACTATAAACGCGAAAGTTTATAAGTATGGATGGATGGATGTTTGTTACTCTTTGTTACTCTTTCACGTAAAAACTACTGAACCGATTTAGCTGGGCATAGATACAGATTATAGCGTGGAATAACACATAGGCTTTTTATCCCGGAAAATAAGAGTTCTCGCGGGAATTACAAAACCTTAATCCACGCGAACGAAGTTGCGGGCATCAACTAGTAAATAATAAATAATGGCCAAAATTTACCCTCGATCCACTAGCATCCACCATTGGATCGAATAGCTCTCGAGTTCTCGATTTAGGATTGGCATGAGTGGATTCTGTGAGATTGTCTAAAAATGATTGCATCGATGTGACGATCGCCATCACCTCTTATTTGCTGGTACCTCTTATTTGGTGGTATTTGGTGGTGGTTTCATTTCATTTCATTTCATTCCCTTTCACCGTTGGTAGCGCGCGTAAAAGCAGGGAACGTTGGTAAAAATGGGCATTAGACCTGTCAATTTAGTGTAAATGTTTGAATTTTTGACAGTAAGAACAAAATAAAATAATTTTATACTTAACTGTATTATAAAATTTCTATTTCAGAAGGACTGATTCGCGCCACCGCCATCAAACCTATTTGGGGATGAAATGATGTAAAAGTGCCATTTACTAATTTTATGTACCTAGCGGTAATAAAGAGTTAAAAACAATAACTTTTTTTTAACATTTGATTCTATACCTAAATGAGGCTCCAGTTTATTGCACCTACCCTCAGTTTGAGCCTACTTTTTCGGCTGTTTTTTTTAATTTATGACATAATATTTATGACAGACCATTAGTGCAATCTCACATGGACTAGTACCCTATAGGTATAGTGGCTTATTTGGATAATATGTACGAACAAGTCACTATGCCTATTAGTATATTCTGCGATTTAGCTATCCAACTTGAAATTGTCAGCCTGCGGGTACTCTAAATGACGATGCAGTAGTTGTACTAAAATGGTACGGACTCTAACTACACGCATCGGGCCGGTACGCTGAATTGCTTGGCGGCACGTCTCGGTAGGCTGCTGACTGGCTATGGTCAAAGCCTCCGACCAGACCAAACCAGGAAATTTTCTGAATTATTTTCAAAATTGTCCCCGCCGGGAATCGAACCCTCTAAGATTGTCCAACTTTACGACCCGCCAGGAAAGTTATAATAAAATAACACAATATAACATTTAACACCATTTTATTAAGCAACATTACAATGTTCTGATACCGAATTAAACACTACACCGACTATAGTCCAATCAGTCAGTCCAAAATAACAAAATTATACTGAGAAACTATTTTTTTTAAATAGATATCAAAAATTGTCTAATCTGTCTCGGGGATTGAACTAGAATGTATGGTCATATTGCAATAGAGCTAATTTTTTTTAACAGGAACCTTAAAAGCTCTGTATTTTCGAAACTAGTTAAGATATTAAAAAAGAAAAATGACACTGTGTTATAATATTAAAAACCTTTATGCTTACTAATATCATAAATGCGAAAATGTGTTTGTTTGTCTGTTTGTTCTTCAATAACGCTGTAACAGATCTACGGATCGACGGTTACCGACGATTACGACGGGTATAGGTAAGAGTGACATAGGCTTTTTATCCCGTAAAATCAAAGATTTCCAGCGGGCTTTTAAAAACTAAATCCACGCGGACAAAGCCGTGGGCATTAGAGCTTATTTTTAAATATATAAAAAAATTGTCAAATACCCAATTGGTTAATAGTACATTATGGTACAAGTGTCAAAGTTGGTGATTACCGCTGAGGCGCTATTGAGACCCGAGCCGTTAGGTGAGGGTCTTAAGGTAGCCGAGGACGGTAATCATCAATATACACGTGTATCATACGACGTTTTTCAACACACTTGTGAAGAAAATAATACTAAAATAGTACATTATGGTACAAAACGGTGAAAACGAGTTGTGAAAATTTTTTCGCAATGGCGGGAAAAATTAATGTTGTTTTTTGTTTCGCCCTCTTGAGATGCTCTTGAGGGCAGGCAAAGATCGACGATCATACAGCCTATTCAGGGGTTTATTTGATTTAATCAGTTTTCCGGAATGCGCGCACACCTTTAATGGCCATAGACTAAAAGAATGAGGTTTCTTTTTTGTTGGCTTTTCTCTTATAGGCACGTACAAAATGGGGAATTTCCAGTTTTCTTTAAGTATTACAGAAAAAACAAAAGTTATATTTGAGACACGTACAAGTTGAAATTATCTATTTAAATACGAAGTTGTATGAAATGAGCAAGCAATAGGTATCTTGGCAATAGGTAGGATTTTTTTTGTAATAGAAACTTTTTTAAGAACAAAGCAGCTCAACCAATAAAATTAAAAAAAAAATTCTGTAACTCACATTGTGAATAATAGTAATCAAAAGTCACAGTTTGAGTTAAAGGTGTCATTGTGTGCCTAATTGCGGTGAACCGGGAGCCATTTTATGAGCAAGTGTGTTGAAAAATGCATTGTGTATGTAATCGAGACTGTAGCAATAACCTGATGCAATTTCATTCATTTCATTTCAATTCCCGAGATGTGGGTTCAATAATCCTCCATTGGCATCGTTATTTTTGATAGGTATTTAAAAATATAATAACCATTAATTAATAAATGTAACCAATAATATAATTATACTACCCGGCAGTAATTAACACAAAGCCCCATTGGGAAACAATCGGCAAGATTCGACGTGTGTGACGACACTCTACGAAGGTAATGCCAGCCGTCTATCCCTTTCCAAAAAACGTGGTGCGATTCTCTAAACATGATTGCTATAGTGACTAGCAATAGATGCAGCGTTTACAGAATCGACACACCGACTTCCTCCTGCTGTGATATTCTCTAAAATTGTAACGAAAAAAAAATACACGCAACGAATTGAGAACCTCCTTTTTTTCGTCGGTTAATAATAATCGAAAATGTAACATATAAGAATCACATTTGTAAAAAAATTCGGTCAATAAACAAATAAGTTCCAAGACTGTATCCATCTATTTCTAAAACGAAATTTTCTATGGAGAGCGCATGGAAGTACTCCCTCGTGACGTCATGATTTAGTAGCGCTCTCTTTGTCTAATAGGAAACTTAAAAGCTGTAATTATATTATCGAGACTAGTTAAGCACATTAAAAAAAGGAAAATAGCATTGTGTTATAATATTAAAAAACGTATATTTTAAGTATAAAAAAATATAAGAAACCCAATTTTAGAGAATACCACAGCCGGTTATATTAAAATTAGAATAGGCAAAATCATAATATAAAACAACAGGTATTTTTAACTTATTGGAATGTACAAATGAATGTTCAAAGATAATAATGTATTTCTATCTAATTAAAGTTTTATAACTGGTCAGGATGTCCTGATTTCATTTTGATTTCATGCCTCCAACTTATCGTACATATATGTACAGGGTAAATTGTAAAATACCGACAACCTTAGTTAGCTGCTCACTGCATTATATCTGACCAGTCATCATTCTAGCTACTACATATATAATTAATACAATTTAGCTGCTCCCTAATAAGCTGCAATATTGAAATAATTATTACATATTATATAATATTTGAATGAAATTCTCAATAAAAAATAGTTCATTTCATGATATGACACTATGACAGCCACCACAGATATACTTAATATACTTTTTATTTAACTTAACGTAATCGATATGTTGTAGTGTAACGCAGGCTGACTCCATTATCATTTTACGAGAATGTCCAACAGAAATATTGTTACTCTATTTTAATCAATACCTTTGTCTAAATAAATCATATTTATTTGTTTTGTTACGAGGGGCAATCTTAAATTAATATTTAATGATAAGCCATTTCTAATTCACAAGTCACAACCTAATAGCTTATAAAAAATATGGGAGCCAGCCTCAACTAAACTTAAGCTTACTATAAAATCTGTAAAAAAAAAATTAAAAGTCTTTTCCCACTTCTGTTTACAGTTAAGAGTTCTGCGTTAACTTCCATTAGATACGAGTAAGTATAGTTCTTGTAATACACGAATGCGCGCGTTGTGTTTAAGTCGTATCTGTATAAGTGTGAGCGAGAGCAATGCTCGCGCCTGACCGCTCCCATCTAGGCTCCGAAAGGCTCTTACGCAATGTGCATGTACACGACGTAACCACAAGCAAAGTTCACGCGCACTCGTGAATTGCAAGAACTATACTTGCTTATTGCATATTGGTAATTAACTTTTGGGGAAACGTTGTAAATTGATATCTACAAAGTTAATTTTAAGTTGAAAAGTTACTCTTTGAATGAATCCTTCTGAATGTCAGATAGGCGCACATAATATCGCTTATTTGCGACAAGGGTGACATTTTTTATTATTATTCTATGACAAGATAGCCCTTGGCTGCGATCTCACCTGATGGTAAGTGACGATGCAGTTTAAGATGGTAGCGGGCTAACTTGGAAGGGGTATAGCAGTGTAAGTTCAACCCATACCCCTAATCGGTTTCTACACGCCATCGTGCCGGAACGCTAAATCGCTTGACGGCACGTTTTTGACGGTAGGGTGGTAACTAGCCACGGCCAAAGCCTCCCACCAGACAGACCAGAGACAATTTAGAAATAATAAATTACTAAATTGCCCCCGCCGGGAATCGAACCCGAGACCTCCCAGTTATAAGACCACAGCGCTCACCACTGCGCCAGGGAAGTCGTCATAATTCAAATTCGACGACGAGAGAATTCTCTCGTTAGAGAGTAATGTCCTGTGGATGCTGCGGCTTCGAAACAACGCAGCGGACAGAGTGCGACAGAGCATAAAGCCACAACCTCTCTCGCTCTTATTTTTTTGTGTTTAAGGCCCAAGACACGGAGCTGCCCGCGAAATTCAAATTTAATTTGGTTTTTCGCCATTTATAAACGAATACGACAAAGTAGGCTTATGGTATTCAAATTGCGATAATGGCAGTATCATCTTCACAGATTTATATACTAATCTTTACGTAAAAGTATCCAGTTTAAGAAATTAATCAAAATAATGACTAATTTGTGAGTAACTCACGTCAAACTCATTATATTGACTAATTTCTTAAACTGGATACTTTCACGTTAAGATTAGTAAATAAACCTGTGAAGATGATACTGCCATTATCGCAATTTGAATACCATAAGCCTACTTTGTCGTATTCGTTTATAAATGGCAAAAAACCAAATTAAATTTGAATTTCGCGGGCAGCTCCGTGTCTTGGGCCTTAACGTAACGTTGTTCTATAGCAAAAAGTATTATTCGACACTAAAATTGGTGAATTTTGAATTATGTCACCCTTGTCGCAAATGTGCGATATAACGTTACCTTGAAAAGAAACCCCCGATTGATATTGCTTACTCCAATTAATGTAAAAAGACACAATGGAGTCTGTGAATGACAGATTCACGCGACACTCTCTGAACACTGAACTCTAAACTCTAAACCGTTGTTGCTGGGATCCAAGTAATAAGATTACTGATCCAAGCACACCTATGCTCTATAATTGTATGAAAATATAGCTTTAAATTGTGATACTTATACGGATGGAAGCGACGATTTGGCGCGAAATTGATAATAATAGTTCAAGAGACGACCGTTAAAAACTTAAATATTTATGGTAAATACTATGCGTTTGATTGTCGATATTATCACTCCATTTGTCTGTGAAAAATTCAAATGAAGGTAGAATTAGATTTAAGTATAATTATTAAATATGCCATGATATTATTCAAATCTACTGTTGAATACGTTATTTTAAATATATAATTAAAGAGACAGTTAACAGAGTAGATGATTTCTCAATGTAAATATATAGTTCCTTTGACGGCCGTCTCTCACTTATAGTCTATTTTTCTTTAGCTAACATAAAACGTAAATGTGTTCTCACAAAAACGCGTAAGCGACGTGCTAAGCACGGCGTATAGAACTTTATTACTAAAAAAACCGAGTTAGTCAATAGACTAACTCGGTTTTTTTGAATATTTAGCGCTTGGCTGCGATCACATCTGATGGTAAGTGAAGATGCAGGCTAAGATGGAACGCGCTTGCCTAGAAAATACCTTGATTGCCGTAACTTGATTTTAACTCGTTTCTGCGAGAAACGATTTACCAATTAATGTAAGCTAATTAAGAATAGACCTTATGTTTATATTACTATCAAGGATATGTTATATTAACGCTCTATTAATGTCTAATTAAATTTATCTATAACATTTATTTGGTAGTGAAAGAAACATAGCTACAAAAATAGAATAATGTACTTATCTACTTTGTTCATGAATTGGCAACCCAGAAATTTATAACATAATATACATTTTGGATCACTTGAAGGATTTTGCCTGACAAAAAAGATACCGGCCGAATTGATAACCTCCACCTTTTTGGAAGTCGGTTAAAAACTACAGAGCATTGCGTTCTGCGGGCTACGTAACTGCAAAGCCGCCGGCCAAATAATTTGTTTAACTAAAAGACATCCGATTATTTTGCATGATACAACTAAACATAGTAAACATCAATGTTAACATATATTCGTTTTAAAAAATAGCTCATTAGACGAATAGATGTTCACATGTGAAAAGGAAAGTTGGATTCGTAAATTCGTCTAAGCGATTCGTGAAAAATGACGGAAAAATAAATTAAAAAAAAGCGATGCCCTTTCCCACCGCAACTGGTAAATTTTTTGTAATGAAGTATTTGATCGATATTCTATTTTGTTGATATTTCGATACTTTTCTTCTTTATAAACCGACAGACGTTCCCAGCTGGACAAAGTCTCTTGCATGGACTTCCATAGACTCAGGTCTGCCGCCCTATCCAGACGATACAGGCAGAAACGATACTAGAAAACCGCTAATGTAAAGTATTGAAAAATGCGTTCAATAGGCTTAGCTTACACTGCTACTAACAAAGGGTTTTAACGATTGCCTTAACGCTTCCTCATATCCTCAAATGACTCTTAGTTTTTTTTTTTTTTTTCGATGACAAGATAACCCTTGATTGCGATCTCACCTGATGTTAAGAGTCCAAGATGGTAGCGGGCTAACTAGGAAGGTGTATGGCAGTGTACATTTAACCCATACCCCTAACCCCTACTTCCCCCCATCCCGTTTTGAAAACGTATGAACGCAATTTTCCTCAGAACTCAAATATTAGATTAGTAACTAGTGCATAGTGATTAGTGAATAATGATAGTGTAGTGTAAAAGCTGCCTCAAAGAACACAAGAGCAAAGTGTCTTCAACTGATAAAGAAAGACTAAGATACGACAGTGGACTACTTCTTAGTATATAAGATATTTTATAAGTTTAGGTTAAAATAAAATTACTCATTAGCCAGTTTAATAGGCTAGATTGTAATTTTAGTGAGTATATATTAGTTAGTAGTGTGTACTCATATTATTGAAAAAAAAAAAAAAACTTAAACAGAGTCCGTCGATCTCCATTTTAAGTGGCAATCCTTCAAATGACCCGTAGCTGCAAATACTTAGAGACTAAAATACCCAGGCATCATAGCGTAGCAGTTGTTCGAAGCTTATAGAAGCAATGCGAGAGCCATCGCACCCATTGTCAGAGATTTCGCGAGCAGCCCGCTAGCGGAGTTCGAATCTTTATTATCTCTCAGTTCATCGACTTCCTAAAATAATCAAAAACAATAAACGCTACAAGACATCCGATCATTTTGCACGATTAAGACTTCCTAAAATAATTAAAAACAATAAACGCTACAAGACCATTTTGCACGATTAAAACCAAACATAGTAAACATCAATCAATGTTAACATTTATTCGTTTTGAAAAATAGGTCGATAGACGATTAGATGTTCACATGTGAAAAGGAAAGTTGGATCGTGATTCGTAAATTCTTCAAAGCGATTCGTGAAAATGACAGAAAGATAAATTCAAAAAAAAAAAAAAAGTAAAAGTATAGTTATTTATTTATTGGTAATCAACACCGTTTACAACACAATTTTACAAGATTATTATAGTCCAAGATTATTCTCTATGTTAAATAAAGATTAAAGTGCCTTCAATCTTTGTGTCACATGTATTTATTTGAAATCCGTATCCGGCAGGATACTCGGTATTCGGCCGGATTTAAAATTTGAGCCGGATAGGCCGGATACCGGCACCCTGATTACGTAAAAATTTGCAACAGCAACAGCAATAGCAACGCGACAGCGATCGATCGCAAAATGTCACTAAAAATCGTATTACGGAAGCCAATCGCACGTCTATTGCTCACGTGTCGATACTAGCGCCACTCGCGATAGGACGGCAATAGATGTAAACAAAATACACAGTTTTTATCGTCTTCAGCGGTTGAATTGTTATATTTTTTATTTGTTTTGTGTTGTGATCAGTGATAAAACCATCTCTAAGTATTTGGACTTCCTTTCTTCTCCATCAAGCATCTCTAAAGAAGAAAAGTACATTTTGCGATAGGCGAGCAATAGATGTGCGATTGGCTTGCGTAATACGAATTTTAGTGACATTTTGCAACCGATCGCGTAGTGATTGCTGTCGTGTTGCTACTGCTGTCACTACTGAAATTTGACGTTTGACAAGTGACGTTTGACAGCAGAAATGACGTTTGACAGCAACGATTGCGCGATTTACGCCTGTCGCGAACCTGTCGCGAGTTACGTAATAACCCTGCGGATATCCGTTTCATCTCTAGTATTATGCTTAACTAATGTCTGCGAGTACTCACGGGTATGTCCACACAGGGCGTGGACTTGCGCACGAACTTGAACATGGACTCCACGATGTTGGCGGAGGTGGGCGCCGAGCACGTCTCCAGCGCCGACACCACGCACACGCGCAGCTCGCTCAGCTGCGTGCACTCCTTCTCCTGAGATCATATTCGTATTCATATTCATTTATTGCATTCCAATGTTATTACAATGACTCTTAGAATATCTAGAAGAAGAACTAGAGGTCATTTTTTCGCCAAATGTTCGTTCGCAAGAAGTGTTCGCGTAAGTGTAGAGTTTTTTTTCTGGTGGGAGGCTGTGGCCGTGGCTAGTTACCACCCTACCGTCAAAGACGTGCCGCCAAGCGATTTAGGGTTCCGGCACGATGGCGTGTAGAAACCGATTAGGGGTATGGGTTGAATTTACACTGCTATACCCCTTCCAAGTTAGCCCGCTACCATCTTAGACTGCATCGACATCAGTCCATCAGGTGAGATATAGCAGTGTAAATTCAACCCATACCCCTAATCGGTTTCTACACGCCATCGTGCCGAAACGCTAAATCTTTGAACGCACGTCTTCGACGGTAGGTTGATAACTAGCCACGGCTAAAGCCTCCTATCAGACCAGAGGCAATTTAAAAATTATAAATTCCTAAATTGCCCCCGCCAGGAATCCAACTCGAGACCTCCCAGTTGACCAAAGCGCTCACCGCTGCGCCAGGGAGGTCGTCATGCGCCAGGGAGGTCGATCTTGATCAATAAATTAAAAAAAATATATAAACGACGTAACGACTAACCACAAGAAAAACACGCGCGCTCGTGAATTGCAAGAACTGTACTTACACCGAACTTGATTGTAGGAATGTTGTCCAGGCTCACGTTGGCGGTGTCGAAACGCGCCTCCGTCCCCACGGTGCTGTTGAGACAGTTCTCTATCTCCGTTTGTTTCTCGCGGATGCACTCCGGACCATTTTCAGAGATGAACACTGAAAAGGCAATCAATGTCCACGTCAATCAAGCCTCAATAGCCCAACGGTTGGAGCATCCTGCACCGGGAAGCGCAGTGTTGGCAGACCCCCCACTAGCCACCTAGTGGTACCACCCCCGTGAGGTCCCAAGGTGCTGGAGTGGCGACCTCCCCGCACCGGGAAGCGCAGTGTTGGCAGACCCCCCACTAGGTGGACCGCCGACATCAAACGAGCCGCAGGGAGCCACTGGATTCAGGCGGCGCAAGTCAGAGGCCTGTGGAGGTCCATGCAAGAGACCTATGTCCAGCAGTGGACGTCTATCGGTCGATGAAGAAGCCCAACGGTTAAAAGTGCGGGCTGAAAACTGAAAGGTCACAGGTTCGAACCCCACCCGTTGCACTATTGTCGTACCCACTCCTAGCACAAGCTTTCCGCTTATTTAGAGGATAGGATCATGTTCAAAAAAAAAAAAGGTTTTTAAAAGTCCTGTGAAATTTTTTTGATACTACCCACTTACTACTTCGCCTACTTGCGACAGGATGTGGGCGATTGCGTTAAATGGATGGGTGGCAGACTTTGAATGTCAAATATGGTATTTTCATCTCCCGCGTAGCTCGGAGATCATGTTTAATCCCTGTTATTATAACAACTGACAATAATCGCCTATTTTTAATTTTTTTTTATTGAAGTGTTAACCTACACTTAAAGGAAATAACCTAATAGATAGATTTATAAATACATATCAAAAATTCCGAGGCCGGCGGGATTCGAACCCACATCTCTCTGGAAATCGCGTCCTAGTGTGTTAACCGTTACACCACGGCCGAATCACACGGCAGCCACGAAATTAGTGATATGTATCTACTTTTTCAATCAGTTTTATAGCAACTGTTAGCGACATCTAGTAGCGACACATTACAGTTGTCGATCTACTTTTTTACCATATTACAATGGAGCTCTTAAGAAATTATAGATGCCACATTGCTTGTTACAATTTTTAATTTTTTTTTTTATCGAAGTGTTAACCTACACTTAAAGGAAATAACCTAATAGATTTATAAATACATATCAAAAATTCCGAGGCCGGCGGGATAATAATCGCCTAACTAGAATGCCGAACTCGGGTGATCTGGAAATCCACTGTATTATTGATTCCAAGACCCCTATTAGAACTTAATTCATGGAAAAAGATCACAACCCCCAGTAATAAATACGACCCTAGATTAAATAGGTACGTATCTTCGTTGCAGGTAAACAAATGACGACATAGCGTGATTACATTAATGCCATTTATAAACAAGTAATTCCATGTACTCTAAACAGAGAGTTCTCTTATTGTGACTAGAGCAACAATCTGACTGGCTGACTGTTTCAACAGACGTGCGATTTGTTATTTAGTAATGTTACGGTGGTTACTACTAATTATGATCATTATTTTACATGCAAAAACAAACACTATTAAAAAGAAAACTTTCTGTGAAAACCGAATCTTTAGGTGTAAAATGGGAAGGTAATTTTTTTAAATTTTATCATGCGGTAGAGTGCGTAAAAGAGTGGGAACATCCGTCCATCTCTCTCGCACGCCCGCACCTAATTGGTGCTGGTGACGTCACTGTTGTCACTCTTTATTCGTGTACGGTGCATTGCATTCCTCTTTTTGACAAATAGGAGTACCTCAACACCACATTTGAAGAAAACTAACTTATTAATTATTTATTATAAGCGAATTTCAAAATTACTATTTGAAACATTAAGTTATATTTAAAATTCAAAGTCCTGACTGACTGACTGACTGACGGAGATATCAACACACAGCCTAAACTACTGAAGTTAGAAACTTGAAATTTTTACAGTTGGTTCCTTTTATGACGTAGGCGCACACTAAGAAAGGATTATTGGAAATTCCACCCCTAAGGGGTTTAAATAGGGGATGGAAGTTTATATGAAACTCCGTCATTTTTCAAGCTGTTTCCATCAAAGTTGGTATTTGAGCTTTCAGTTAAAAATAAAAAAGTACGTGTGTCACAGTTTTTGAAAATTCCACCCCAAAATCTAATTCCACGCGGACGAAGTCGCGGGGGCAAAAGCTAGTTAAGTTATAGTTGGAGCTGTTAATAGTAAAAAATTTAAAATATCGATTCAAAAACCTTGTAGTATTGTAGCTGCTTTTAAGGTATGCTAATGATATCTGAAGGTTTTATATGTATTTGTAATTAGAATTTAGAACACATTCCTATGACACATTTGACTCGGTGATTTTTCTTGTTTACTTCAAATCTAAATCGATAAATATAAAATATAAATATATATTATTATATATTTCCAACAATAACGCTATCTTTTCGCTCGGAATTCATCCAAAGTTGAAACATTTTTACATTCATTTTAATCAGTAGTCATGTTACTGGAGATGCTTTTTAAGTGAGATTAGCTGCTCCATGTTCTAACTCAATGCTCATACTATAATGCATAGGCAAAGCCAAGCTTGCGACTGACACGGACTACCTACATATTTGAGACAATACTTCGCGACACCTTGACCTTTAGACTATGACTATATGTATATGTGTGAAATCTATTGTTTCTCGTATAACCGATATATTTAAAATGCTTGCAGATATTTACTTATTTTTTGGATTCATCTTACTGCCAGTTTGTTATTTGTTATAATCAATCACCTTCAAAAGTCCCTTATTAAAAAATGAGAATTAAAAAAAAATCGAAAGATCAAAATATTATCCAGATTGAATTTGTAGCAGAGTTTACTGATTGATAAAAAAAATTGTACTAAACGTTCACTTCAAGTTAGCCGTCGTCGACCGTTACAAAATGACGTCATACCGTACCATTGACAAGAAATTTTTCTTTCCTGGCAATGGTATTCATGACAATGATGTTTTAAGCCCTGGAATGGCCCAATAAGAGAACCTGAGCCTTCTTATGAGGCCTATAGTTGGCGACCACAAGTCTGATCCTTGGTTTGGCATCAGTTTCGCGACTCGATGAGATTTTGGTTACGAGAATTATTAACTATACAGTAAAAAGTACTTACAAGCAATTCTGTCTCCCTCCTTGAAGCACACAAACTCGGCAAGCTGCTCGGAAACGTTGTAGACAGTTTTGAGGTTTTTCTGCTCCTCCACCGAAAAACATGGCTTGATAGACTCCGTCATGTTCTTGAAGCAAAGCTTGAACTGTGGCGTTTTCTGACAGTATCTAGAATTGTAATAAATAACCAGATTTAAAGAAACATCTCCAAAATATGTGTTTTTTATTTTTACATTTTTCATCTCTTAGGTCATCTCTCGTCAAAGAGTAACAAATATACACACACGCGCGCGCGCACACACACAACACACATACACACACACACTCACACGCGCGCGTTTTTTTTATTCAAATAAACTTTTACGAAGTGCTTTCGAATTTCATACAAACTTTCGTCTTTATAATATTAGAGTGATTAAATTTTCGTTGCCTAAACTGGTAACACTTACCTCTTAAATACTTCATCAACTTGTCCAGTGGGCTTTGCGTCCTCGACCTCCTGTTTGAGTTTGTCAGGGTCTACCAGGTTCTTGAGACAGGCCGTAAATTCCACGAAGGCTTTCTGAAATTAAAACAACCAAGTTAATAAACTTTAATAACGTCCTCACGACCGAATCCGGTCTTCTTTTTATCCACCGATAGACATGCACTGCTGGACATAGGTTTCATGCATGGACTCCCACAGGCCTCGGTCTTGCGCCGCCTGAATCCAGCGGCTCCTCGACCATCAGCTCTTCGAATCCGGTCACGGCGACAAATCTCGGATTAGCCATCTGCGCGGGAGATGTTATAGTGCACAAGTGTGTGCGCAAGCACAGGTGCACACTTTATTGCCTCACCCTCAGAGTCCGATGGGACGGAAAGGTCAGGCGCAGAAGCGACGGCTTTACGTGCTCTCCGAGGCACAAGGGTTGTACACGGCCAACTTTCAAACACCGGGCTAGCACTGAGAATTTCTCGACAGAAAAACCAAATGTATGTGTAATTTATTGGCCCGACCCGGGAATCGAACCCCGGACCTCAACATCCGCAGTCGAACTTGCTAACCACTAGATCAAGGAGGCAACCTATAATAATACAGCCTCCACAACATATTTTCATTGTATTATCGAATCCAATGTCTAAACACTTTCATATCAAATTCCGTGATTTGTCAGTTTTTTTTTTTTTTTCATAAAATTATGTAGTTTCAAAGTTCATTCGTTACCAGTGTTACTGCCAGTCTCACTAGCAGTAGTAACACGGGTAATTTTCCGCTCATTCACACCTAAGGGCCTCTTAACTGCTCTTAACACTTTTTTTCGATCTAAGTTTTATATTCGTCGGCGTAACCGGTGCAATCCGTGTGTGGTTTCAAAAGGGCAATTTTTAATGTGAAGGTAAATTCCACTATCTTTACTCTGGGAAGGATTTTCCTCGTTCATTGCACAGCAATTATATTAAGGTCGTAAATATAATGAAACCTTCGAAAAAAAATATTCTGTGATCGAAGAATGAAACAGATAATTTCACGCGGATAACAGTGAATCGTGAAAAAAAATTTGTAAGTACAATATTTTAGTAACAACTAACAAGAGTCGACAGGTAGGTACGTAACTAAAGTTCATGATCGTACATTTAGCTCACATATTACTACCAAACTTACGCAATCAATGCGATATATTATCCATCGTAATTTTTACACAGTCGGCTGAATGAACAATGAACATGTAATAGTTTTTTGTAACAACGTTGCATATTATCTGTTACTGCCCCGCTTCAATGTATTAAACGAATTTTAATATTTTTAGCAAACGTGCAGGCAGGTCACCTGATGTTAAGTGATTACCAATGCGTTGCCGGCTTTTTAGGAATTTGTTGGTCCGCCCCTTGAATAACCCCATGTTATAATTTATTGGGAACACCGTCTCAGGAAGTTGGTTCCAGTTTCAAAGTACGTGGACAAAAAGATCTGGCACAACGGATGGTCGAAGTGCTCCAGGCACCCAGGTGGTGAGGGTGAAATTGTGTTCGGTGGCGAGCGGTACGGTTGTAGAAGACAGAGGGTGGAATAAGGTCAAAAGGCTCTTTAGAACACTCCCCGAAGTAGTAGTCTGTATATGTTTAAAATAACTAGATATTTGTTTGTTGAAGTTAGCTACGCGTATGGTGAAATAGTTTGTAGTCGCCGACTAAAATGATCGTAGCATCGCCTATTTTCAACTATTTTATAATTTTTTGCATCGTGGTCACGAATATCAGATAAGATTAATAAAATAATTATGTCGCAATTAGAAGATAACCTCTTCGAACAAATAAATACACAGATAGCGTCGAAAATTAATCTTCTCGAATCAATTTAGATTGTTGTGTTGTGAGGAAATAAGTATTCAGTTGTTAGTTTCTTATCAAAAGGTTTATTACATCTAGGTATTAAGTAACTTCTAAACATCGAGGTATTAATTAAACTTTAAAACATTTCTTCCGCCAGTATTTTCGTCAGTATTTGATTTTTCGTTCCTGCTTTTAAAAAATATTTTTTTTAAAACTTTTAACAACCTCATATTACATACTTGGTTTCTAATCATTCAACCTGTTTGTTAACTTTCAATTTGTTACTTTAAACAACTTCATACTATACTTTGAGCGAGGCACATTTTTGACTAGATACCTACTTACCAAATGTACAAAAATAATTCAAAAAAATGTCACAAAAAAGTCTGCGATTTTTTAATCAACAGAAAACTAATAGGTCCGAAATTTTAAAGCATAGAATGCTTATTGTACCAACTAGACAGTAAGCTTTGGCACGCTTCCAAATGCCTTTGCACCGTGCATCGGAAAACTCAAAGCCTCTCAGTGTTGCCTATGCTTATATCACGAATACCACGAATGTCTCTACTTATAGGCTACATAACCTTTGAAAACAACATTCAAAATTCAAAATTATTTATTTCATGTAGACCAACTTGTGGCTCTTATGACAAGTCGAAAATCTACCACCGGTTCGGAATGCTGATTCTGCTGAGAAGAACCGGCAAGAAACTTAGCAGTTGCTCTTTTCAAATCAAATAATGTTACAATATGTAGCTTATCTATCTTGTGGACAGCTGAAGCAAAGCAGTTTGGTTCCAAGAAAATTGTCATTAAGGAAATCACTGTGTAATAACTTCTAATTTTTATACACTCTATGTTACTATAGTACCCTAGAAGAGCTGTATTATTGTAAGGATGTTTGTCCTTCAATCACGCGATTTTTTGAATAGGAATAATTTAGGACCTGGAGAGTGACATAAGCTACTTTGTAACGGAAAATGAAAGAGTTCCCGCGGAATTTTAAAAACTTAATCCACGCAGACGAAGTCTCGGGCATTAGCTAATGCCTAGTACATATCATTATGACATTGATATTCTGAGTGTGTCGTTTCTACCTATTTCTATTTGAAAGAACTTTGTACAAGTTTATTTGAATAAAAACTTATTCTATTCTATTTTAACAATGTGTGTAGGCTGGTTGATATGCTATAGAATAGAATATTCTTTATGGCTACACACAAGAGATGATTTCTTTACAATTTATTGAAACTTATAGTTAATTACTGTGCGCAAACGCAGATGGTCTTATCTCCTCCAGACAACCTTAAAGAGTTTAAAATGCTATATAAGTATATGGGATTCGGTTTTATGCTTCCGCATGGAAAACGGATATTATTATATCTACTTAAGAGCAACTTATGAGTATGAAAATATCTACCTAGAAATGAAAGGAGTCAAAGTTCAAAGATAATTGACGGCCTCAATGATATGGCACTGATAGCGGAGTGAGCCGGTAGATAATACTCGTATGATATTTATGTATGCAATACAGATTTTTGCTTCCGCATCTCGATATACACGGTGAAATTTTATTCCTCGTAAACCCTGAAGGAGGTGAATGTGCTCATGAAACTGAACAACTTTCCCCAAGGAACATAGGTAGAAATATGAAAAAAAATTTTGGACCTCCCATAGTAAATCAATCAGCTAATCGTCAATTTTGTATGGAGGGTCCAATTTTTTTTTCATATTTCGACCTATGTTCCTCCTCCTTCAGGGTTTACGGGGAATAAAATTTCACCGTGTATAACGGATATGTCAGATTATATTATTTTCGATCGACCACAAAATTCATTCATTCCTGATTCGCACGGCTAGGGTCTGGAATGCTCTTCCAAGATCTGTGTTTCCTAACACGTACAATTTGGGTATCTTTAAAACAAGAGTGAATAGGCATCTTCTAGGCAAACGCGTTACATCTTAGACCACATCATCACTTTCCATCAGGTGTGATAGTGGTCAATCTTGTACCTATATTGTATAAAAAAAAGGAACTAAACAACTTTTCAAAAGCCTCAATGTTGGGCTATTGAGGTTAGAAAATCCAAAAGGTCGCAGGTTCGAGCCCCACCCGTAGCACTATTGTCGTACCCACTCCTAGCACAAGCTTTCCGCTTAATTGGAGGGAAGAGGAGAATATAAGTCACGTTCAGCTTGGCTAATATTTTGTTAAATAACCGGTCAAGTGCGAGTCATACTCGCGCACTGAGGGTTCCGAAACTCTTGACCAATGTATTAATTAGGTACCTACTAGATGACAGCTTAAGTGCGCAGTATTATTGCAGTTCCTATAGACGCCTTCCGGTCTCAGCATTAGACCCTGCATATCATCTAGGACTAGAGTACTTATCAAGATGAATCAAACAAGCCCAAACTCAATGGGGTTGTGTAGTTTTCTCACATTCCCATTCTCCATATTTCATCCCATTATTTGTCTCTTTGAGTTACTTCCATAAGACAATGTATAACTTGTAAAACTAAGTCTAAGCTGTCTTTAAAGCATTCGAGGTAGTCAATCAAAAGGTTCTCTATGTTTGACAAAATTTTCTTTGTGACCCTTTTCATGTCTAAACAAGCAGTAATAGTATTGTATGTTCTTATAAATGTGGGAATAGCTCAAAGTAAAAACACTAAATATATATTAACTTCTTTTATTTAAACTACTTTTAGCACTCCTTAGCACGTCTTAACTCCATACGCCCTCTTGCCAATCTTTTTTATCTCCAATACTTCCCACTCTATTGCATATATCCCTGTCATACACTTACATACATTCCGTTTCCCACATTCGGTCATCCTGCAACTATGTCTGTCCCCAGACATACCTTCCCCTTTCGTACATCTTTACCATATTCATATTTCCTCGCATACTTCATACCTTCTCAACACTAACACACCTTAAGTTAAACAATACAGCTTTCATACATACTTAACAATAATACATCTTAAGTTAACCAATACAGAATGACATCTTATAAGGAATCTAAACACTAGTAAGTATTAAGTATACATGGTCACAAATTATTATATTTCTTTTACAAAATAAAATAAAATTTGACTGATCTCGAATTGAATTTAAAAAACCATAGGTATACTTAAGTTGGTTTTTTTCCTACCATAAAGCACCATGTAACAGTGGCTTTATTTTATACTACCATCTAGCCTGTGGGCTAATAAGTAATATTACTTTAACTTAAACTTCTACTTATTATTAATTTCTATATCTAATTTAAATGTCCTTAGTTTATTCTAACAAGTTCACTATGAGTTCACTATTTGTTCTTAAGTTGGTAATAACAAAATCATGTACAAACATATTATCAGTGTAACACATAACAATATACTTGGCGGTGCTGTTGACAAAACTAACTACATACATCTACTTAACTATATTAATACACACACATTCATTCAACACAGTCACCTTCATTCTTTCCTCACAGTACTATTTACCTACTATTAATCTCTATCGACTATTGGACTTCGGCCATTTTTTCATATGGTCAGCTGAGCCACGCCTCTTATATTTCCAATTCTTCTTTCTCTTTGAAAAATGTCCATTGCTATGGTTTATTTCTTTTTCCAATTGCTTGGGTATGACCAACGATTGTCCTGGATCCTTGCAGAGTACGTCTCCATCCACTGAGTAATTATTCTTGTACGACTGTTCTTTTATCTCCTTACTTGCTCTAATGATATTTTTCTTTTTAACGAATGTATTGCCTTGCTTCAATAATCTCAGCCGCTGTGCTATGGACACTTCATCTTTTAACTCTTGAGCTGCTGAGGTGCCGCTTTAACTTGGACTGGATGGTAGTTATCTATGCACTGGTCAACCTCCTGCTTAATTAATGTCTTTTCGGCATGTTCCACCAAAGATTCAACTTCACCCTTGATGAAAGTTCCCTTAGCTAACCACCCCTTCGCACCTTTAAATATCCTCACGCATCCTCTCATTAACACTGTTACAATATCTTTCAAAAACTCATTTCCTATCGTTATATGCTTTGTTATATGTATATCTCTGATTTTTTTTAGAACTGAGAACATTCGAAATATTTTAACGTTACCTATTTAATAACAAAGAGAATGTAATCACTCCGTTTTAAATGACATGACAGCTTTTGACAACTGGGTTATAAGACTGCGTTGACCTCTATTTTTAATCTATGATTAACAATGGATTGTACATGCCATAGCAGATTCTATTACATATCTACCTATTCTACAAAAAAATGGAGGGATTATACTAGACGATGCTCGCGATTTCGGCCGCGTGGATCAAGGTTTTTCAATTCCCATGGGAACTCTGTAATTTTCCGGGATAAAATGTAGCGTATGTTTTAATCCTGGGTATGAGCTATCTCCATTCCAAATTTCAGCTAAATCGGTTAATTCGTTGTGGCGTGAAGGAGTAATAAACATACACACACAAACATACACATACAAACTTTCGGCTTTTTAATTAGTGTGATATGTGATAGTGTGATGAGAATACAAAATATGACGGCATAAATTAATTAAAGAGATAGGTAATAGATAAAAAATATTTTTCTTATTGTATATGCCATTGCAGATTCTATTACATACCTGGTCTATTCTACAAATCATAGAGTAATTATAGAGGTCAGTCTACAAAAGTTGTGACAGTTCTGTGTTGTGACGCGTTAAAAAGTTAGGCTTAGAACAAACTATCCGACGCGTCAACCGCGGCTGGATAGTGAATTTACATTGAATTGTGCACACTACCGGACGTAGTCGCGGACGTAACCTTGGGCCATTCTTGAGTCTTCGGACGGCCGATAGAAATCTGGGCCTGCTGATCTCAAACGACTGTGAAACCTTATCTGTCGCGGCTCTCAGTCGCAGCTTACGGATAGTGTGTTTTAGCCTCAGGTACTTTACTCTCGTTACAGTACTTTTAAAGTCATAGTAAGTGGTAGGTTTTTATTTGGTTTTTAGCTGTTTAAGTTACTCTTACTATGTTTAGAGATATCAATATGTTCGTCATTTGTAAGACTTTAAAGCTGGTGTTTGTAAAATATAACGGCACTTACTATGAAACTAAGAATTAGGTATGGAAAAAAACGATTTTTGGAAGATGTCCCTTAATTTGTTTTAATAATGAGAAAGCCGTGGTTTTAAAGCTGTAACTTTTCACTGAGTTAAGCTATAAGCTTGATATTCTTAAAACACTACGAGACCATTGAACTTTATATTCAGTATAAATTTCGACTTAGTATCATAAGCCGTTTTCGAGAAAAACGGTGGTGACACACTGACAGACAGACGGACAACGAAGTGATCCTATAAGGGTTCCGAAGTTTTTTTCGGAACCCTAAAAACAAACGAATTTAACCCATTCTGTAACAGTATCTACTCATATTAACAAGAAACAAGTTTAATAACAGTTTAAAAACTAAATCCAAGCATACGAAGTCGCGGGCACCAACTAGTTGATTATAAAATAACATATGCGTCAATAAATAAATCAAATCACCAGTTAATTAACTTTATCATGGGCGTTATCGATTTAGGATTTGCATGTTAGTTAATTAATAACACATTTTGTACGATACGTTCGGTTAATATAACGCATTGTACCTACTTTACCTAGGAACCCACAAATAATATTTTCTAATACCTATTCATATGAGTTTGTTTTAGTTTTCGATAAATTGAACTTGACATAGCGCTTGTTCATAATGCATATCGTTTTCTTTACAAAAAGACAATTTACAGTACCTACAGAAAGTAAAAAATAAATTACATATATATTTTTACAAAACCGACTTCAAATGCCAATACAAAGTATATCAATTGTGCTAAATAAATTTGACGAGTTCCCTCGATTTCTCCAGGATCCCATCATCAGATTTCGACCTGATTACCATGGGACCACCTGGGAAGAATACACTTTCAAACAAAAATGAATTTTCCAAATCGGTTCAGGCGTCATCGAGTAATCGGGGAACATAAAAAATAAAAGAATCCGACAAATTGAGAACCTCCTCCTTTTTTGAAGTCGGTTTAAAAATAAGATAAGAGCGTTACGTATAAGTGGATAGATAGCTTACAAAATATCCTATGGTACTAAATTAATTATTATTGTAGGTACAACTAAACGGTGAAGTCCTCAGTCGTCATCCACTGAATTGTTATGGTTTATTTCTAACAGTTCCACTGTTATTTTCTACGTAAACATATCACGTTCTCATGTGCGTTGCGGTCTTATAAATTATATGAATGGGCTTCATTGATGCTTATTTCAATAAGGAAACCATTACAAGGCTACTTTGTGTTCGTATTTAATAGCTTTTCCGAATTAGACTACCTACTAACCTAACCTAATTTTCAAATAATAAAACTAAGTTCAAAACAATCCCACAGAAGCTAACCTAAATCTGTCACGTTTTAACTGAGTCTGAACCCTCTGGAGCCATAAAGATAGCATTCCTTACTATAGCGCAGTAAACCCGGTAAAAGTTAGTAAGTAACTTTTATCGGCTTTAGGTGACGCTCAATTTTGTTTTCACGAACCTTTTCGGAAATGGCATTAAAGTAAGCGATTGTATGAGTATGTAGGTACGTAAATAGACTCTTATTTAGGAGATGGTGCATGATTGTTGAAAACAGGCTACGATCTATTTTATAGATTTCCTAAGAGCCCTACACTAGTTAATCTTTATAAGACTATAAACAGAGTTGCATCAAAATGGTCAAAGTTGGAACAAGTATATTTGCATCAGAGGTCAAAAAATATCAGCCACTGGTCAAACTAGTTCCTCGCATTGCGTAGACGCACTTAATTAGGAAAACAAAAGAAATAATTATGTAAGCAAATAAATAAAGTTTTTCATGTAACGCGCATAACGTGACCATACGTCCCGCTTTGAGAGGGGCAGTCCCGCTTTCGAGCAGTGTTCCACTGTCCTCAAAAAATAAAAAATGTCCCGCTTTCGCAAACAAGTTGCTTCGGTTATAATATAATAACTAAGTTTCTAAGGATTTCTTAGCTTAGGCATATGCCTATATTAGCTAAGAAATCCTTAGAAACCCTTACAATCTAAGAAACCTTCAAATCCTGGATAAGTTTTAAAACGAAAAATGTATCATTCATACTAAGTATTTGAGATCTGCGTAATGTAAAACCCTGCACCAAAATTGACCAAACTGTTTTTTAGAAAAATGGTAATATAAAAACACAAACAAACAACCTCTAACACTTAATGAACATTTTCTTTTTGTGTGGATTTTAAATAAATATATAATATTAAACCTTAAAAAACAATTTTATGATTAATGATGTTCCCTTCACTGTTAAGAATATGTGTATAAAGTTATTCGTAATAGGTATAAACCACAAGCAAACATTATGTAAATTATGCGTAAACAAATCAATAACCTAATGGTATGATAATTACTGATGAAATGAATGTTCAAATTATTTATTACTAGAGCTGATGCCCACGGCTATGCTATGTCTATGATTTAGTTTTTAAAAAGAACTTTTTGATTTCCCTGCATAAAAAGTAGCCTATGTGCTTTCCAGTTCCTAAATCAGCTCTGTTGCTGCGTGATTGAAGGACAAACCAACAGACAGACTTACTTTCTCTTGTAAAATATTAGTAATCTATTACTTATCAGCTGCAGTACAGATAGCAGATAGCCGTAAAAACCTAGACAAGATAAGCGCAGCAAGTATAAAAGATTGGAAGGAAAGAATTGGAAGAGGCCAAAGGGCACACAGACTACTTGAGAAATATAAAAAACATTGTGATAAACATGTTCCCAGCAATGGTAATAGGTCTACTTTGTCTGCCCATCTTAACATGTATTGGATTGTATGTACACATAAGAGATCCAGAAAGAAAAAAAGTATATCCACATACTTTATTGGCCAGTTCCTACATTCAATCTATTTATTATCAACATTGTTTTCTTCTCCTTTATCAACCAATAGACGTCTATGGCTGGACATAGGTCTCTTGCATGGACTTCCACAGGCCTCGGTCTTGCACCGCCTGAATCCAGCGGCTTCCTGCGACTCGTTTGATGTTGTCAGTCCACCTAGTGGTGGGGTTTGCCAACACTGCGCTTCCCGGTGCTGGGTCACCACTCCAGCACCTTGGGATCCCAAGGTGTTCACAATAAACACATAGGCTATATTTTATTCTGGATAATTATAGAGTTCTTGCGGAAATTAAAAACCTTAAATTAGCAGGCATCAGCTAGTTAGAGATAAAACAGATATATAGATAACTATAGGTATAGATAAATGAAACATATAGGAACTGAGATGTAGATAAATGAAACATATAGGAATTGGCCTTAAATCCTTAGAAGTCATTAGACATGAAACTAAAAAATGTTTACTGACCTCAGCCTTCGAGTAAGCGTCAGACCCTGAGTTTTCCTCACATTTTTTCTTGAACACTGCTACAGTTTTATTCCTTATTTCTGTGACCTGTTTCTCATCAACTTTCCCTTGTAATTCAGGAGGCAGCTTGTTCAGAGCATCAGTTAATGATGGTTCAGTTTGTGCCCACACTACACCTATTAAAAATATACTTACTTAATTTTAGAGCCGGCGGGTTTTTAACTTATACCCACATATATAATCTAGGTAAATTTTCATGCTCACAGAATTGAATCAATTTTATTTACGGAATAATCCTCAATTATCAAGTTTTTACTCAACACAATAAAAAATTAATGATAGGTGCTTAACTTTGAAGTTACTGGGATTTGATACAAAGGTTTTTACAAGTTAAACAAAAAGCTAGAAAAAACAAATTTGAATTTTGAAATGTGTGTTTAAGACTAGTAATAAATGAAATTGTAAAACCTTACCAATGCATATTACGAAAATTATGTTCTTGAAATCCATTTTGAGTCTTATAAGTTTTAACCAACAATTATTTGTATCACCAAATTGTTTAAAGTTCTAACAAACAACTAAGGAAAATTCCAACACAGTGAAGAAATAGGAAATCAGGAAAAAAGATTTTTAAAACCGGTTTAATTTAACGTCGTCGGTTTCGTACAATAGTACCCTATGATCAAAGAGTAAATATATATATAGGACAAAGAGAACCCACTCGTTCGTATATTTGTCATACTGTGACACAATAACGCCATCTATTATTATACCCATTGAACTAAAGTTGAATATATACATACCTACTGATATAGCTAGGTATATTCAATGTATATATATATATATAGGTATATACTAGGTACTACCTATACGTACCTACTTTTTATTTAGAAAAAGGTTTTTATTGTTTATTTCGAATTCACGTGTATTTCAAAGCTTCTGACGAAGACTATCGAGATAGTTATTAAAATATTACAGAAACTTTGGAAATCACGTGAATTCGAAATAAACTGATAAATAAAAAAAAATATGTACATAAAACAATTTTATTTATTTATTTATAGTAACAAAAACTGCATGATAAGTATACAAATACAAGACATTACAATCACGTTACATTACAATCCAATACAAAAAGTATGCGAAGCAACACCACGGTATAGCCCAGCAAAATGTCTGGCCCCCAAACTAGGATCTCCTGCGCTATGGGAAGCCAGTCTTTCGCCCGAATATACTTAGTCTGGCCATAAATATTATTTCTCATGAAAACTGTGCCTAATTCCATAGATCCGTAGTCAGACAGACTTCAGGTTCAGGCTATTAGTAAAATAATATGCCACTGGTTGCTTATATTGCTTCTTTATGCCTTTAATCATGAAGACCAGGGCTTGATTTGCGATATTTTTCTTTCCAATTGTAACAAATCCCTTTAATTGATCTTTAGAACAGTCAAAATGAATTTGGGGTGTTATAGACATCTCGTCAAATATTAAGGAACACAGTCGATCTGATAGATCTAAACCGTCTACTTTTTGTTTGAGGTTTTCAAATAATAATTTATTACTCGTACCTGGGCTTATTTTTATTTGAGACAGCAACCTTTTTAGCGACTTCGCTGACGGGAGCGCAAACGTTTTAGCCATAAAAGAATAACATTTTGGACTTCTTTTATAGAGTGATAATGATAATATCTTCTCTTTAAGCGGAAACCGTCTTCCTTTCTTATGTTTTGCTGCTTTCATTTGCATACCTGTAAAAATTTGAGCAGCTGGAGTCATAGTTTTAATAACTTTTTGGAAAGCAGATTTCTGAAATAGGTTTTCAGCGTTTTCTAGACGAGTCTTTAAACTTTTATCCTTTTTTCGTAATCTGTAGATTTCTCTTCGCAAATTTTTGATATTTGATTGGAACACTCTATATTTATTATTTGATGCAGCTGGCTCCTTTTTTGAAACTGTAATCAACAAACAAGCATAATTTAATATTATGTCAAAATATGTAATTAATATTTAAGACTAAGGGCATTTACCCAGTGCATTTGATCTGAATCCAATTTACATCTAGAAAACTCGGATTGAACCTAGATGTCTTTACACACATACTTTTTTACAATGTTGGTATGGCACTCTAATGATACTACTACGACTGAACTTAGATAGATAGCTATTTAAATATACTTTTATGTATAACTTGCGAAACAGTTTAAAAAGGTTTTTAATATAACAAAAGTTAAATTATCTTCTCAAAAATAACATTATAAGAGCCTACGTTCAACATTTGCTATATCTCTGAGGTAAAACTTAAGTTATGCCAAGAGAACGGTGGTAAATGTTTGAAATTAACAATGATAACGAAACATTTCGAGCTGTTACCATAACAAGTTGGTAAATCTTAGGTTTTACAGGAACATCTTAGGATTTACCATAGTTCAAGCTTTTACAGTAACATATTGAATTTAATTGTTTCTACTATTTTTTTTATTCATATTTATATTTATTCATTTAGTTCCCACAAGCTCTGCTTAATTTATCAATGCTATTTATATATTGGTTTGAAAGTTTTGAAAATATATACTTACTTAAGTCAGACTCATCAACATTGATTTTCTGAGGTTTATTCACATCATCATCATACATCTGAGAACCACACGTAGAACCTGCCAAGACTTCCTCAATAGGCACAACAAAATCAGCCTTACCTAAAACAAAAAAAAAAAGCATTTCTATATTTCACATTCAAAATCTTTGATAAGAGTATGTTTACTAGATCATCCATAACAATAATAAAAACATAACAATAATAGGTAACTATTAATTAACAAACCAGCTGTTATTCAAATAGTTATCTATTATAATAGATAGCTATTTAAATATACTTTTATGTATAACTTGCGAAACAGTTTAAAAAGTTTTTTAATATAACAAAAGTTAAATTATCTTCTCAAAAATAACATTATAAGAGCCTACGTTCAACATTTGCCATATCTCTGAGGGAAAACTTAAGTTATGCCAAGAGAACGGTGGTAAATGTTTGAAATTAACAATGATAACGAAACATTTCGAGCTGTTACCATAACAAGTTGGTAAATCTTAGGTTTTACAGGAACATCTTAGGATTTACCATAGTTCAAGCTTTTACAGTAACATATTGAAGTTAATTGTTTCTATTTTTTATTCATATTTATATTTATTCATTTAGTTCTCACAAGTTCTGCTTAATTTATCAATGCTATTTATAAATTGGTTTGAAAGTTTTGAAAATATATACTTACTTAAGTCAGACTCATCAACATTGATTTTCTGAGGTTTATTCACACATGTAGACATCTGACAAGAACTTGCCAAGACTTCCTCAATAAGCACATCAAAATCAGCCTTACCTAAAACACAAAAAAAAAGCATTTCTAAATTTCCAATTCAAAATCTTTGATAAGAGTATGTTTACTAAATCATCCATCATCCATCCATCCATCAGCATGTATGCCTGTACACACGGTCCTCCGCCTTCCTCATCCACCTGCTTCAAGCCACCTTCTTAAGACGATCAGTTACTAAATAAATAGTCAAGGTTTACTAGATAAATAGTATAAATTAAGTGGAAAGTTTGGCATTTAATTTTTTTTAAAGTTTAAGTCATAGATGCTCTTTACGTTGACATATTTTGCAGTCGCATATAAATCTTCAATACAAATTACTATTCAATATGGCACATTGTCTAAAAACTTACTGGCAGTAGTATGCAGGATGTTCAGAGAAGATTGTGTTTCATTTGTAGATACATCTTTGGATTCTGGTGATGAAAATACACCATCTAAACAAAAAAGAGAAAGCTAAAATGATGACTTATTCTAAATTAAGATTAAAACCTGATTACTAATATCCAATTCAAAATGTATGGTTTTAATGATACTCCAGGATCACTTTACACTTACTTTACTCTTAAAAACTCTTTTGTTGTACTTTTTAAAACTTTTTTTCCTTAATTATCTCATTTAAAGGCAATCAATTATGTGCAAACCATGTTATGGACAATGACCATACCTTACGTGACAATAATTTTGCTCCAGAATCCATCAGTTCAAATGTTCTGCAAAGTAGCAACGAAGGTGCCAAGCCCTAATGATTGCCAACCTCTGAGAGGAGAAATAATAAATAATGCAAACTTACCAGGCAAAAAGAGTGTTGGAACTGCCAAAGCATTTAGTCGATTATTGCGATTGCGGTCAAGATCAGTGAAATGTCTGTCACAGACTCTCTTGTTATGAAAGTCATTCTGGGGTGGGCGTAGATTTTCAGGAACAAGATCAAGCCACGCTTTAAATTGCTCTGGAAATCTTTTCTGATTTGGGAAAGTATGTAGTATTCCACCTGAAATGTATGAAATTATTTTTATACAGATTATGTCTTTGAAATCAAATACAGGGTAGCACCTATCTCTATATTATATACAAAAAGGATTGTCCTGACTGACTGATCTTTCAATGCACAGCCTAAAAAGGTAGAATTTTCTACACAACCAGTATTAGAAAAGATATAACTTAGGTAACTTAGGTAGGTGCTTAATCCAAATCAAATGTGTTTGATACTTACGAGTAGGGCGAGGGCAACCGAAGATGCATGCTCTGGGCATTATTTGTATGATTTCACCACTAAAACGTCGCAAAACACAAAACTTAACACTAAACAACGTCCTTTCGCAAGTTAAAAAGCGTCTTTTCGCAAGAGTTTTAAAGCGTCCATTCGCGAATTTTTGATAACTACGGGGTAACCGAGTGACTTGGAATATAAGGCGGAGGAAAATACTTCAACTCAACGCACTTTATAAACGAAAACAAACACTCAATCACCGAAAAAACACAAAAATTACAAACTATTTCAACAATACAAGTCGTTGCAAATTTGAAATTACTTGTGACAGTGATTTGGTGTTGCCAGCAGTCACGCAAGAAAAAGTCCGAAACCTAATCAGAAATTACTCGAAATAGCCCGTTTTACTTAATTTTTTTTATATAATTTTTTTCACAAAATCATATTTGCAATTCCTTAATAATTTGTTTAAATAGACATTTTTAACCGATTTTTCCGTTAAGTCATAATATTATGTATAAGTATGTACTTTATAAGTGATAAAGAAAATAATTTCAATTAAATAAATATTATACTATTCCATACTATATGGTGTAACTGTATCGTGTCTTTCTCTAACATATTTCTCAGGTATAAACAAATAGATAGGCTTGTGTCGCTTCACAGTAGTGTATTTCTAGCGTCAAGGAAATGGAAATGTGAGATTAATAAAATCTGTAAATTGAAGTTTTTGTGTAGTAAGTACCTTCGTACTTAGAATAATTTATTTATTGAACTCTATACTTTCGTAGTCTAAACCCATTAAGGTCCAAATTACCCGAAATCAGGTATAAATATCCGTGCCGGCAACACTGCAGTAATAAGTTTGATTTAGACTCACTAGTGACATCTAGGTACCTATAGAGAAATAAAAATAAGAGCCAGTTACAGGGAGTAAGTTAATAGATGGCACTGCATAAAATTAATTTTTCACGTTATAAGGAAGTGTCCTCCCCCTGCCTATGATAGTACTTGGATAGTACCCAAGAGAATGTAATCACTCCGTTTTACAAGACAGTTACCAAGCCAAGCGTACGAACCTGCCACAAACATATAAGAGTAAGTATATGTTTGTGGAACCTGCCTACTGGAATGAAAAATATAATATACTAACTTACCACAGACCAGCTAACTTACTAACCTACTAGCTACTAGAGGTGGGCTAAAATGTTATAATTTTTCAATGAATTATACTGTTATAATATTTTTTCTAACTGCTGTTTTAATCGGTTATAATATAATATATTATATATGTTGTAAAGGGGTTCCGAGACGAGCAAGCAGCTTGGCGTCAAGCACGTAGATCTTAGCTTGCGTCAAGCATTTTGACCATCTACAACGCTGGATTGATGCTTGAGACAAGCATTTACGTGCTTGGCCCGCGCTTGATGTGATTTTATATTTTTTGCTAGACATGACGGCTTGTCGCAACGTTTGTTTGAAGTCTTGCTTGATGAAGCCGCTTGACGGGCGTAACTGGCGTATCAAACTGTTGGAGCAAGCAACAGAAGTCTACGTGCTTGACGCCAAGCTGCTTGCTCGTCTCGGGACCCCTTAAATAATCTAAGAACGCAAGTAAAAATAGCTCTTATAATTATCTCTAGAGACATACGCTCTATATATAATAACTAGTAGGGCGCGTGGGTGCCTTAAATTACTAACTGATTCAATTAAACAGTTGCTAAAAATAACTGCTAGTTTTGTGTTAATTAATATTAGCATTAGCATATTTTATCAGTGTTATTATTTTTTAACGTTTAAGCCCATCTCTACTTTGTCAGTGTTTCCTGTTGTCATTGACCTCTATCTTTAATCTATGATTATCACTGGACTTGCTGCTGTGATTTCTTTTTTGGACCTACCTATTTGATTGACGCCATTTTGGCTTTGATTGAAGCCATCTTGGCGTTGTAAGTATAGATATGACCATATGAGTGTCTCTGGAACTCTATAATTAATCTTTAAAATCCATATAAAATCATTAATGAAATCATAGATTAATAAAAAATAAATAATTTCAATATTACTTAATACGTTGCAGAGGCACTCGTATGTCAAATGTGGCGCTTCAAATTTATTCACAATTAAAATGTCATTTGTGTAGGGACAGCAAATCATAATTAGTGTAAATCACAGATTAATTCCATATAGAAATCAGTGGTTACCAGGCAATATTTGTTTTTTTTAAAAAGATTAAAGTGTGCAATCTATAACCACAGTCTAAAACAACCAAAAACATCAGCCGCCATCAGCGAATATCATTATTTTACATCAGTTCCCGCAAAATAATTCTACTCATTAACCGACTTTCAAAAAAAGGCGGAGGATATCAATTCGGCCGGTATCTTTTTTTTATGTATGCCCACCGATTTCTCCGGGGTTTCTGGACCGACTCACAAGATTTTTTTTTAATCGACAGAAGAAGCTTGCGCAATCACAAACATGTGTGCGCAATGGTCCCATAAATTTTTTTACCTTCACCTCCGTGTTTATATTCGTGTGCCGAGTGGTTTATATTCTCTTGGATTTTTGGCAGTATCCAAATTGCACGGAGTGATTACATTCTCTTGGCCAAATTGTAAGTTGAAGATTATTTTGAAAAATTCATTCAGAATTTTTATAATATATTATAAATAAACTATCTAATCAGCCCTATTTATTTAACAATAAGGTAAGACAAAACAACAATTACTTACTTAAGATTCTATTGTTCTTAATATTATATTAAAAGTGCATGATAACTTATTACTCGTAATTTAAGTATAAAATTTTGAGGATAAAAATCTTTTATTGATGGCTAAGAAAAAGCACAATCATAGTACACAAAAGATAACACAAAGAAAAGTTTGCGATTGCACAAATTTGATAAGAGTTGGCCTACGTAGAATAAAATCAAGGAAATCTATAAATCATAATATGAATGGAAAAGTTGATACTGATGATTATCACACCAAAACTAATGTAAAAAATAAAAATACACAATCAAGTAAGAAAAATGTCAGTTACCCAGTATTACAAAAATCACAACGAAATAAAAAGTCCGGTAAAAAATCTATAATAAGCTTATATCGCAAAAACAGGAAAAAACGCTTAAAAAACGAAGAAATAAATAACATGCAAACATCAAGTTTAACGTCACCGATTCAGCTAGAGCCGAAATTGAATCCTTTATTATATCAGTTTGGGACTGGGGATGTTTGTGCTGGAGGGCCGTGTAGAGAACAGTATTATAAGTTACAGAAACCTCGTGAAAATTCAGTCAATACCAAATATTTATCTAAAATCACGAAACAAGAACATGTGTGCAAATGTAAAATGTTGGGTAAAGAAGAAGAGAATGCTAAAATAAAAAGACAGAAACCTCATGATAATTCAAAACAGCATAAAAAATCTGATAAACCCCAGAATAAAATAAACAAAAAGGAGAATGTTAAAACTAAACAATTAACAAAATCTACTGATGCAATCACGTCACCGACACATTCAGAAGAAAATAAAAAGTTAACAGAAAAAAAAATATTCTGCAAGTGTAAACTCGAGGATATCGTGGGTAAAATTCCACAAGTATCACCCAAAGCACAGATTAAGATGAACAAAAAAACAAAAGATATGGGTTATGGTGATCAAATTCTAGGTAAAACAAAACCAAAAACTGAAATTTCAACTTATACTTGTGAATGTAAGCTTAATAATGAAAAAGATTTACGAATTGTAAATGCTGGTGATCAAACAGGAGAACCATTATTCGAAATAAAAGTTGATAAACGCGATATGAATGTCCTTAACGCAGATGAAATTAAATATAAAGTTAAATCTTTTGGAACGTTACAGTCAAGAAGTTGCATTTGTCCCTCTCGTCGAAGCGTATGTGAAAGAGGAGTTTGTGAGAAAGCAATGAAAAATAAACAGACTAATTTCAACTGTAAGTGTATTAGTAAAAATGGTGTAATAGAATGCACAGATAAGATTTGTGACTCGAAAAAAATATTTAAGGGAATGAAGACTGGGAATATTTTTCAAAGTACTAATAATAGCAAACCATTATTTGAAGTTATGTTAGATCCCGGCAATATGAAAATAGTCAATACCGCAGAAATAACAGATATATTTGAAAAATCAAACTATGGAGTATGTCCCACTGGTATATGCAGTAAAAGATCTAAACACAAACTAATAAAGTGTAAGTGTATTAATAAAAAAATTATACCTAAAACAATGGAATGTACAGCAAAAACATGTCATCGTAGAAGAAAGTGTAATTTATCTTACTTATGTTCAAGGGTATTTAGTAGATGTGAGAATTGGTCTATTACAGATAAAAATACACACAGATCTAGATATGACAAAGGATATACAAATGAAAATAAAATTAATACAGAAAATGTAAAATCTAGACCAGAGATACATAGAAGAAATGGTTTGAAAATAAACTTTTCGAAGGATCGTAATAAAAAACACAAAGGTAAGGTATAAAAGTAAGGAATAAAATTCATAAGTATGGAAACTCAAAACTACTTGCGCCAGCAATCAAACTTAGTTTGACACTTGCCTTCTTTTGGGCATTTGCTATCGTAGAGTGTTAGAAACTGATGAGAAAGTCTTGACTGATGTCGAGCGCGGGTGCAACATGTAGCGAGAGTAAAAATTTCGCATGAATCGCGAGTACTAAAGCGAGAATAAGCACTCTGAAAAGATGTTCGTATATCGTATAATCGTTCATGTTCTAGCGCAAACTATTGAACGTGATCTAAAACAGCTATTAATATCTAAAAAAAACGACAGCAGAAAAGAGTTAGTCTATAAACATAGTGAAATTAATTTTAATTCACATAATAATATAGCCGTATAAAACATAACATACAAAATTATTGTTACTTACATTTTATAGTTCTGGATAGCGATAACTTAATTAAGCTTTCAGAATAATAAATGGTTCACCAAAAGCATGAGTTAATTTATGTGCTTAAAAGTATATACTTAAGTACATACTTACATGCAACAATGGCATTCATGAATATTAATTACATACATATGTAATTAATATTCATGAATTCCATTGTTGCATTTCTAATGTTAATAGTTTTTGCTTTGCATGTAGATGCTACAGTTTCGAAGCCAAGACTAGATGAGCCGGATATAGCTAAGAAAGTAGACAAAGTTATGAAAAATGAAAAAAATGGCAAAAAGAGAAAACAGACGAAGAGACAACCGAAAGGCGACCTTGAAAATATATTTCACGGAATACAAAATAAACCAAATGCGTCTTACTTTCAGAAATTTATACATTGTCTCAAAAGGAAGAGAAAGCGATGTGAAAAGAAAATGAAGCAGGAAGAAAAGGCACTTGAGATAGCAGAAAAAAGAGCTATTGAGGAAAACCGTAAACAACTACGGCAACAAGAAAAGTTAATGCAAGAAGAAGAGTATCAATGGAACTGTTTGACCAAATTTATCTCAGGATTAATGAATCTGGTCATTGAAATGATTAAAAATGTTATTAAGGCCATGTTTTCTGTTATATTTTTTCCTATAAGGACTTTAATCTATATTAAACGAAGATTAAATGATCCAAATGGTACCGTAGCAAAGCTTAGTAATTGGATTCGAAGGGCATGGGGAAATCGATCTAGTGCAATATCAAGAAAGATAAAAGATATAGGCGCATTAAATATTTTAGTCGACCACTTCGAAGATACGGGTATATATGAAGCCTTATTTGCTAATAGGGGTCGGACTAATGAAGAACGGGCACTTTATGAAGCAAGAAAAAGAAAAAGGAAGCAAAGAATGCAACAACGACATAACGAAGCACGTTTTGGTTGTAGACATATACTTTTAACGACATTGAGAAAAACGCCATGTATATGTTGCTATCATATATGTCCAGACTTGTATCCATCATGTCTCAGTTTGATAGGTTTTATGAAAAATTTCTTCAATTTACTTATTTATCTGCTGGCGTTCATTTGCTGGACTCCATGTATTTTATCGTTTGAGGTTTGTCGAGCCTGTTTGTGTTGTTTCTTTTGTACTGGCTAGTTTCGTAATTTTAAGATTGATAAATAATTATCGTAAAGAGTTGTTAATTAATTAGTAACTACCTGCTAATAAAAAATTTTGGTGGTAATAATTGTTGTTTCACGTTTGAATAGCGGACGTATTTCTTTAAAGAGATACCAAGGAGTAGGTATATTTCCCACTCCAAAATTTGATTACAAGATTTCTTCTTATAAGGTTCCTCACAGACCGCAGAGGTTCTTGAGCGGCGGTTATTATTAGGTATATAATGTAAGGTGACAGTCCTGCTTGACTGCTATAATAGCTAATAGTGAAGTTGCAGCATAGGGTGAAGCACATTGCCTGGTAGATATCTTTTTGCTCTTGATATAAAGACTAGACAGATTATTATTAGTTATAGCCCTTTGGATAAAACATTGCCGGATGGCTAATCTTAGTGATCTGGGGAATGGCTTAAATGGATTAAATCATTTAGTTCTTGGAATATTATTAAAACACGTTGCACTTTGATTTATTAGCTATGAAAACTCTGTCCAAAATAACATGAATATTATTTAATCAAACAAATAACAAAAGCATCTCCTAAAAATTTCAAACATGAAGACAAAAGGACACCACATAGTAAATATACAGATCATTTGAGTGCACTCACTCCACATACAACAACATTTTAAAAAGTCTTGATAGGTAGGACAAGTTTTTTGGAAGAAAAGACGAGGTTTTTGTTTTAATGTGTCCAAAAATAGTTCATTACAATTTAAATCGTAGTAAATATGTTTTTCATTTTCTTTACATTTGGGTGAACTTTCTACTTTATTACCACAATTTAGTTTACATAGGCACTTCAACGCACAATAAATTTCTCTCCAAGTTTTTTTGCAGATAGCTTTGCACTTGCGTTTTATACAAAAATGTTTGTTACAACATTTTTTGCAGTGTTTGTTCAATTTTGTCTTGTTAAGTTTATTTTTGCAATGGTGTACTGATTTTTTTTCACAGCCTGGTTTAGTTTTATTTTGCTTGCAAGATTTAACAGGTTTTTTCATGTGACATGGTTTGCTAAAGTTAACAAAACACGCTTTGGAACAATGATCTTGAGAAATTGTAAAACATGCCTTATCGAAAAACAGTTTATGTGTTTCGGCCATTGATGCTTGTGGAATGCAATCATTTTGTTTTATTTTAGCGATATGACATCTTTCTGAAATGTTGAAACATTTTTTTCCATCATTTTTTAAATATTCAGCATTATTATCGCCACATTGTGCTTTGGTGGACATAATTCGAGGATTGGAACACGTGGAATGCTGTGTATAACGGGATTTAGGAATTATTCTTACACATTCGCCAATTATTTTGCTATTGCATTTATCAGGGTAATATTTTGATGCATCTAATCCTACATTTGAATTGTTGCATGATTTCCCCACGACGATGCTTTTACGAACATCACAAGGGCTGATTTTCGATGTCTGCAAATATTGAGTCGATTTCGATCTCACTTTGATGTGTTTTTGTTTTTTCTTATTACAACTATCGATATTCCTTCTTGGATCTGCAGTTTCAAGGACCCTAGAATCTTTCTTAGAGTTTATCTTAGTACAGTAAGCTGTATTATTTTTTAATTCTGGGCTAATACGTTTTGTTTTACAGTTAACATAATGTTTAAAAATGTTTACTCTTGCTTTTTTCACATTTTTCTCAGCATTATCAATAAAAACTTGATTTTGTTGGATGTTTTTGCAGGTTCCATTATTCGGATCAGTTGTCTCAGCATTTGTGCATCTATTTTTTCGAACATTTTGATTTAAATCTTTACAGGGTTTGGGAGTTTTAGATGACATAGCATTTCTGCATTCACAATCTTTATGTAATTTGATACATTTATTACGGTTTTTTGCCTTAGCTTTCACATTTTTCTTAACGTTATTAAAAATACTATTTTGATTTATATTTTTACAAACGTTAGATATTCGATTGGATTTAATTGTCTGTAAATTTTTGCAACCGCAATCATCATGTTTTTTGAAACATTCTTCAGTGATAGTTCTATCATTCTTTAAATTTTTCGTAACGTTATTAAAAATACTATTTTGATTTATATTTTTACAGACGTTAGATATTCCATTCGATTTAATTGTCTGTAAATTTTTGCAACCGCAGTCATCATGTATTTTGAAACATTCTTCAGTGATAGTTCTATCATTCTTTAAATTTTTCGTAACGTTACGGAAATGATTTTGTTTTTCATTGATATTTTTACATATTTTAAATTTTTCACTGGATTCAATTTTTTTAGCAAATATACATGTGCAATCATGTATACAATCACATTGTTTCTTGTCAAAACTATTTTTCAAGGATTTTGATGCTTGTTTGGGCTTAATATACTTCGCTACTACAGTATCCTGAGAAGTGTTAGTACTATTTTCCTCATCAACTCTGAAACAAAGTTTTTTCTTTTTTGAATTATCACTTGGTTGAGTATATTTGTCTTCAAATTTACACAGAGCTTCAATGCATTCAGATTTTTTTAAATTATCGGATACCGAAGACTTGATTTTACAGTCACAAGGCATATTAGTAGCAGATCTAAATATTTTTGAAGCTAGTTCTTCTGTAAGTTGTAATAATTTTTGTGTTAATGTTGTGATAATAGAGTTTTTTGGTATTTCTTCTTCATTTTCAGGAAAACTAATTACTGGAAATGTCACACAAGCTGGGCTTAGCAACTCCCTACTTTTACTGAATTTTTGAGTACTCTGATTGTTCGTAATAGGTGTTTTAAAATATATATCTTTTTGAACAGAATTTTTTGAATGCGCCACATCGGCTTTTTGGCAATGCATAACTAAATAGTCTCTTAGAAATGGTTGTTTTGACTTTAATTTAGTATAATGCTCTAATTTTCTTTCAATACCAAAGTCTTTCTTTGCTTTTGAATTTCTGTTATTAATCTGTTTTGTGGAACTTTTTTTCGTGGTGAGAATATCTGCTTGACTTTTTACTTTTTCTGAAGTTAATGACTTAAATCGATATTTAATTTTCTTCCAAAGGCTCAATTTTTTACCGGTTATGCAAATATTTTTAAGAATTATAGCTTCATATTTTTCAGTATTATTACTGTCGTCATTGCCATATTCTTTAACACTTTTGTTCATTGTCTGGCAACTAAGCTTCGTACATAGACTCTGATCTGTAATTGTGGATCCTAGCAAAATAGAAGACATTTCTAAGCCCATTATGTTTGTATCACGTGTTTTTGGTTTAACTACAATAAGGTTCGAACCAACATTTTCATAAGGATCCTTTTTAAATCTACCCAGATTATTCTCCACCTTTGTTTGACTATGTTGGTTAGTTTTGTTGTTTCTATGTTTTTTTCTGGGACGACTCTGACATTTATTTCTAATTTCACTTCTATTGGAAAATTGTATCCAGTCTTTACCAGGCTCATAATGCCTTTTAATTTTATTTGAATTTCCTTTATTCGTCATACCGTATGTTGCAGTTTTGATTATTTTCGAGTATTAATTGCCAAGATACCTTGTAATTATTCTTCTCCTATAAGTATTACTTGTATGAAATCGATACGTATTGTCTTTATCTACTGTAGGTTAATCAGTAGCATAATGGATTCATTTGTTCATGTGATGGGAATACATTTATCTACGTCAATGTGTTAATGTGTGGGTTATTATTTTAGGGACTCTTCATAAATTTTAACCTTTATGTTAGTTAATCAGTTAG
This sequence comes from Hipparchia semele, assembly GCA_933228805.2. Taxonomy (NCBI): domain Eukaryota; kingdom Metazoa; phylum Arthropoda; class Insecta; order Lepidoptera; family Nymphalidae; genus Hipparchia; species Hipparchia semele. Next base: position 12,107,297 of record OW121714.1, read on the forward strand.
TTAGTATTCATTATTTTGTAGGTAAGTATAAGAGAATCCTTCACTACACACAATCATTTCACTACAAATTTAAATTCTTATTTTATACTCCCATCAAATTAGTTCTTTCTTTTGCTAAAAACTGAAATTCATCTAAGCCCTACTAATAGGTCAATAATATTTTCAAATAAAAAGATATATAATTTAAAAATTCTTATGCGAAATAATATTACAAGTAACATATTCCCTAAATAAATACTAAATGACAATTAAGTGGCATTGGCAGCACAATATTTTATAACTCAACAATAGACAAATTTCTATAAATTTCGTAAATAATCCTACTAATATTATAAATGTGAAAGTGTGGATGTTTGGATGTTTGGATGTTTGGATGTTTGGATGTTTGGATGTTTGTTACTCAATCACGCAAAAACGGCTAAACGGATTTGGATGAAATTTGGCATGCATGTAGCCTTTGACATGGAAAAGAACATAGGCTACCTTTTATCCCGATTCCTTAAGTAGTTCTCGAGGGAAAATTGAAAATTGTTTACGTGCTAAGCCGCAGGCAGACTGCTTTGAAATTTGATATGCATGTAGCCTTTGACATGGAAAAGAACATAGGCTACGTTTTATCCCGATTCCTTAAGAAGTTCCCGAGGGAAAATTGAAAATTATTTACGAGCTAAGCCGCAGGCAGACAGCTTTGAAATTTGGTATGCATGTAGCCTTTGACATGGAAAAGAACATAGGCTACCTTTTATCCCGATTCCTTAAGTAGTTCTCGAGGGAAAATTGAAAATTGTTTAAGAGCTAAGCCGCGGCCAGACAGCTTTGAAATTTGGTATACATGTCACCTATGCTATGGAAAAGGACATGTGCTTCCTATACCGATCTCAAATAGTTACCGTGGTAAGATTAAAAATTGTTAACGGACGAAGTTTTAGACCCAATTCTGAAGTCCGCGCAGACAAAGTCACGGACAGAAGTTGCTACTACTACTACTAATTTTAATCCCGATCTCTCAAATTTTTTCCGTGGGAAAAGCATAAATAATTGCTGCACACCAATCGTAGGATTGGTGTGCAGCAATTTGTATATCCTACTAATATTATAAATGTGAAAGTGTGGATGTTTGGATGTTTGGATGTTTGGATGTTTGGATGTTTGTTACTCAATCACGCAAAAACGGCTGAACGGATTTGGATGAAATTTGGCATGCATGTAGCCTTTGACATGGAAAAGAACATAGGCTAACTTTTATCACGATTCCTGAAGTAGTTCCCGAGGGAAAATTGAAAATTGTTTACGAGCTAAGCCGCAGGCAGACAGCTTTGAAATTTGGTATGCATGTAGCCTTTGACATGGAAAAGAACATAGGCTACCTTTTATCCCGATTCCTTACGTAGTTCCCGAGGGAAAATTGAAAATTGTTTTAGTCCTAAGCCCCGGGCAGACAGCTTTGAAATTTGGTATGCATGTCACCTATGCTATGGAAAAGGACATGTACTTTCTATACCGATCTCAGATAGCTCCCGTGGTAAGATATAAAAATTGTTAATGAGCGAAGCTTTAGACCCAATTCTGAAGTCCACGCAGACAAAGTCGCGGACAGAAGCTACTACTACTACTAATTTTAATCCCGATCTCTCAAATTTTTTCCGTGGGAAAAGCGTAAATAATTGCTGCACACCAATAATTTGTTAATAATAATATTATAAACGCGAAAATTTGTATGTTTGTTACTCAGTCACGTCGCAACGACTGAACCGATTTGGCTTAAATTTGGCACAGAGATAGAGTATTGTCTGGAATAGGACATAGGCTACTTTTTATCCCGGGAAATAAGAGTGTTCCCGCGGGAATAAAAAACCTTAATCCACGCGGACGAAGTCGCGGGTATCAGCTAGTAATATTATAAATGTGAAAGTGTGGATGTTTGGATGTTTGGATGTTTGGATGTTTGTTACTCAATCACGCAAAAACGGCTGAACGGATTTGGATGAAATTTGGCATGCATGTAGCCTTTGACATGGAAAAGAACATAGGCTACCTTTTATCCCGATTCCTTAAGTAGTTCCCGAGGGAAAATTGAAAATTGTTTAAGAGCTAAGCCGCGGGCAGACAGCTTTGAAATTTGGTATGCATGTAGCCTTTGACATGGAAAAGAACATAGGCTACGTTTTATCCCGATTCCTTATGAAGTTCCCGAGGGAAAATTGAAAATTATTTAAGAGCTAAGCCGCGGGCAGACAGCTTTGAAATTTGGTATGCATGTCACCTATGCTATGGAAAAGGACATGTACTTTCTATACCGATCTCAAATAGTTCCCGTAGTAAGATATAAAAATTGTTAACGAGCGAAGCTTTAGACCCAATTCTGAAGTCCACGCAGACGAAGTCGCGGACAGAAGCTACAACTACTACTAATTTTAATCCTGATCTCTCAAATTTTTTCTTAATAATTTGTTAATAATATTATCTAAATATATAAAAGGCAAAAGTGACTGACTGACTGACTGACTGACTGACTGACTGACTGACTGATCTATCAACGCACAGCTCAAACCACTGGACAGATCAGGCTGAAATTTTGCATGTAGATAGCTATTATAACGTAGGTGTCCGCTAAGAAAGGATTTTTGAAAATTCAACCCCTAAAGGGATAAAATAGCGGTTTGAAAAATCGAACTTAACGTGAGCGAAGCCGCGGGAAAAAGCTAGTAATATTATAAATGTGAAAATTTGTATGTTTGTTACTCAGTCACGTCGCAACGACTGAACCGATTTGGCTTAAATTTGGCACAAAGATAGATTATGGTCTAGAATAGGACGTAGGCTACTTTTTATCCCGGGAAATAAGAGTGTTCCCGCGGGAATAAAAAACCTTAATCCACGCGGACGAAGTCGCTGGTATCAGCTAGTCCTACTTAATCCTACTAATATTATAAATGTGAAAGTGTGGATGTTTGGATGTTTGGATGTTTGGATGTTTGGATGTTTGGATGTTTGTTACTCAATCACGCAAAAACGGCTAAACGGATTTGGATGAAATTTGGCATGCATGTAGCCTTTGACATGGAAAAGAACATAGGCTACCTTTTATCCCGATTCCTTAAGTAGTTCTCGAGGGAAAATTGAAAATTGTTTACGTGCTAAGCCGCAGGCAGACTGCTTTGAAATTTGATATGCATGTAGCCTTTGACATGGAAAAGAACATAGGCTACGTTTTATCCCGATTCCTTAAGAAGTTCCCGAGGGAAAATTGAAAATTATTTACGAGCTAAGCCGCAGGCAGACAGCTTTGAAATTTGGTATGCATGTAGCCTTTGACATGGAAAAGAACATAGGCTACCTTTTATCCCGATTCCTTAAGTAGTTCTCGAGGGAAAATTGAAAATTGTTTAAGAGCTAAGCCGCGGCCAGACAGCTTTGAAATTTGGTATACATGTCACCTATGCTATGGAAAAGGACATGTGCTTCCTATACCGATCTCAAATAGTTACCGTGGTAAGATTAAAAATTGTTAACGGACGAAGTTTTAGACCCAATTCTGAAGTCCGCGCAGACAAAGTCACGGACAGAAGTTGCTACTACTACTACTAATTTTAATCCCGATCTCTCAAATTTTTTCCGTGGGAAAAGCATAAATAATTGCTGCACACCAATCCTACTATATCCTACTAATATTATAAATGTGAAAGTGTGGATGTTTGGATGTTTGGATGTTTGGATGTTTGGATGTTTGTTACTCAATCACGCAAAAACGGCTGAACGGATTTGGATGAAATTTGGCATGCATGTAGCCTTTGACATGGAAAAGAACATAGGCTAACTTTTATCACGATTCCTGAAGTAGTTCCCGAGGGAAAATTGAAAATTGTTTACGAGCTAAGCCGCAGGCAGACAGCTTTGAAATTTGGTATGCATGTAGCCTTTGACATGGAAAAGAACATAGGCTACCTTTTATCCCGATTCCTTACGTAGTTCCCGAGGGAAAATTGAAAATTGTTTTAGTCCTAAGCCCCGGGCAGACAGCTTTGAAATTTGGTATGCATGTCACCTATGCTATGGAAAAGGACATGTACTTTCTATACCGATCTCAGATAGCTCCCGTGGTAAGATATAAAAATTGTTAATGAGCGAAGCTTTAGACCCAATTCTGAAGTCCACGCAGACAAAGTCGCGGACAGAAGCTACTACTACTACTAATTTTAATCCCGATCTCTCAAATTTTTTCCGTGGGAAAAGCGTAAATAATTGCTGCACACCAATAATTTGTTAATAATAATATTATAAACGCGAAAATTTGTATGTTTGTTACTCAGTCACGTCGCAACGACTGAACCGATTTGGCTTAAATTTGGCACAGAGATAGAGTATTGTCTGGAATAGGACATAGGCTACTTTTTATCCCGGGAAATAAGAGTGTTCCCGCGGGAATAAAAAACCTTAATCCACGCGGACGAAGTCGCGGGTATCAGCTAGTAATATTATAAATGTGAAAGTGTGGATGTTTGGATGTTTGGATGTTTGTTACTCAATCACGCAAAAACGGCTGAACGGATTTGGATGAAATTTGGTATACATGTAGCCTTTGACATGGAAAAGAACATAGGCTACCTTTTATCCCGATTCCTTAAGTAGTTCCCGAGGGAAAATTGAAAATTGTTTACGAGCTAAGCCGCAGGCAGACAGCTTTGAAATTTGGTATGCATGTAGCCTTTGACATGAAAAAGAACATAGGCTACCTTTTATTCCGATTCCATAAGTAGTTCCCGAGGGAAAATTGAAAATTGTTTAAGAGCTAAGCCGCGGGCAGACAGCTTTGAAATTTGGCTTTAGACCCAATTCTGAAGTCCACGCAGACAAAGTCGCGGACAGAAGCTACTACTACTACTAATTTTAATCCCGATCTCTCAAATGTTTTCCGTGGGAAAAGCATAAATAATTGCTGCACACCAATAATAATTTGTTAATAATAACATTGTAAACGCGAAAATTTGTATGTTTGTTACTCAGTCACGTCGCAACGTCTGAACCGATTTGGCTTAAATTTGGCACAGAGATAGATTATGGTCTGGAATAGGACATAAGCTGTTTTTTATCTCGGGAAATAAGAGTGTTCCCGCGGGAATAAAAAACCTTAATCCACGCGGACGAAGTCGCGGGTATCAGCTAGTGTAAAATAAAGTGTGTTGTGAAAAGTGTTCATTCGATTCGCTTTACAAATAAAGACGACGTGCGCTCTTCCCCGCTTCCTATTTCCTCTATGAAAATACAGTCAAAATAAAAATCGAAGAAAATTTCTTTTCGATCACTTTAAATGAACACTGCTCTCTTTTACATAAAATTTTCTGTACTCTTTCTACCTCTTATATTCTTACCTAGGTGACTAGGTAAGTATTTAAATGGAATTTTATACTTTCTCTTCTTTATTTATTGATCAGTTTTGAAGACATTAATTAAGTTTCTGAAGACACCTAGAAGGCACATATAAAGCACAATCAGCTACTACTACTACTTGCATCTGTGAGATTTCTCTCGTTTATTCAGACCTTGCTTTGGTGTGGAATCTAAATACTTCGTATATAAAAGGCAAAGGTGACTGACTGACTGATCTATCAACGCACAGCTCTAACCACTGGACCAATCGAGCAGAAATTTGGCACACAGGTAGCTATTAGGACGTAGTCATCCGCTAAGAAAAGGATTTTTCAAAATTCAACCCCACAGGAAGTAAAATAGGGGTTTCAAAAATCGAACCTAACGTAAGCGAAGCCGCGGGTAAAAGCTAGTCTGGATATAATAAAACAAAATTTCAATACGGAATTTTAAGTCGCAATAACTAATAACAAAACATTCATTGTAACAAAAAAATAGGACAAAGATTCTTTTACAACAAACGATATTTCAAATTAACCTGCAGGAGGTATTTTAGAAGTTGATAAAGGATATATTACAGAAGTGCCGTCTACTGTAGTCAAAATTTCTGAGTTTTTATTAGGTGATTCCCCGGTTATAAAATCGCTTGTCGGTTCTGTTGTGAGTAGATACGTCGAGGTATAGAAAACTGTCCAATCAGACGTGCTGTAAAAACCTTTGTGCAGCCTGTCGCGTTTTGTGGATGAGTAGTCTGGCTCAGTCATCTCAAACGATTCAGATGGCTCAGACAGTTTATATAGCTTAGACGATGATCCAGATGGCTCAGACAGTTTAAATAGCTTATTAGATGATGATTCATATGGCTCTGAAGGCTCGAACGACTCAGTTGTCTCGGTTGACTCATCGATGTAATCGGTATCGTTTCTAGAGCACTCAGTGATATCGCCCGGGGTCGGGACGAATCTATAAACCATAGGTCTGGCCTTAGCGTAGCCGAGGCTGTAGAATATCTTGTCTAGAACTCCTGTTGCTCGGAAGATGAAGAACATTATGATGATTGCAACTGCAGACATCAAGCAATCGCATGCGCCGCCTCTGTTCACTGGACAAGGCCCTCCTCCGCCACACATGAAGCACTTCAGTCTCGCGGTCACAAGAAACACCACGCAGATCGGTATGAGCGACAGCATTTGTAATAAAAAGGATATAAAGTTGTATAACGTCTGCAGTATCATGCGTATGAGATTCTCGAGCATTAGTATGACGGTCATGAAGACCCGCACCAACATCTGTATACCGCATATTACGGTTTGCAGCACCGCGTGCACGGTGCGACACATTGTGAATGTTCTTTTTTTTTCGGTTAACCTATAAACAAAATATTAATGGCACACTGAAGAATAAAAAACATTGAACCGGAGTGCCCTCCTAAGTGGCAATATTTAGCGTTCGGGACCTGCCTGTAGCCTAAACACGAAGATTTTAGCTTTCGAATAGTAAAGGTGAAGTTAACGCTAAGAAATTTTGTTGGCGTAAAAAAAATTGTGGGCGTTATTTTATCACACCTTGGCACTCAACGTCTATCGGTTCTAGCGTTGCCAGACGTCCCGTATTTCCCGGGACATCCCGTATTTTAGGCATAGTTTAAAATGTCCCGGCGGGACTGACTCTGTCCCGTTTTTGAACCGTTCGTCATTTTTCATTATGACACACACACCCAACGTTCGTAAAACGTACTCGTCTCGCTACTAACTTGCACTCGCAGCCCGCATCGACCAATGACAGTGTTAGTGTCAGAATGACAATGTTAAAACTGACTCGATCCTCGGAAAAATATAAAAAATAATAAAAAAAGACACTAAATAATTTTGTTTTTTATTTGTCCCGGGTAAAAAACTAAAATCCCGTATTTTTTTGCCCATTTAACCATTTGTCCCTTACAGGCTGAAAAAAAATCTGGCAACCCTAATCGGTTCTTCAAAGTATGTGCCCCCTCCAATGCCAATACATATTTCAGTAGATAAGCCATTTAAATAATTTAATTATTGTGTAGCCGAGTACTTACTGTAGATGCCTAAATTATTTTGATGGTAGGTAGATATAAAACTATACAGAGATTTATACATTGGTGGGTATTTAAATTTTTAACTATATTAAATTAAAATACCATACTGTATTAAATAACATATTTCAATAGAAATACATTATTAAAGAAAAATACTATAATAATAAACTTATATAATTTATGACATTATGATGACATTCACATATTTTTCGTTTATTTTGACAGTTTTAGCGTGGTTTTAGCAGTTAATTTCAAAAAATTAACGAAGGGTTGGGTTGTACCTACTCGTGTAGGTAACGAGTTACGTCCATGGTAACGAGGTACCGTAGACCCTGTTCATAATCCAATAAACACAACTGCGATGTTTTGTTTTACTCACATTTACTTGATGTTAATAAACAAATTATATGTGTACTCAGTTTTATTTTAGTCAGGGTTCTATGCTTTAGTACATAGTATTACTACTTCCATGGTTATTAATTAAGCTGTCATTTCTATGGGGACAGCCAATCCAGTGTTAATCATAGATTAATTATAGAGATCAGTGCACTGAGTAAACCATCATAGTAGGTAGGTACCTACGTTTTTTTTTCATATACCATAATTATCATAGGTACTAAACGAACGGTATGAAGATGGTCAGCCTGATTCAGCCTGTGTGTAATGATTACCTACATACCTACGGAGTGATTACATTAGCTGCCTTTATAGTTTATACACGCACTCTTTAAGCTCGTCGCAGATTCGCACCACAGAACACTAATACTCCCTGCTTTAGCACAGCTGCACACATCAGTCAAAATAATTATTAAATGCCGGCGGCTTAGTACCGCCGCAGTTTGACAGCTACAATGTGACGATCGCAATCACCTGTGATCCGAACCGATCACCGAATCAAACAACAGGGTCCTAAGTTCCTAACAAAGCCTAACACCCTCTATCACCTAATATGGAAATGTTCCAAACCTAATAATATCTAGCTTGTCCGAAAAGAAAAGATGTAAAATAAAGTGTGATGTGTGAAAAATGTTCATTCGATTCGCTTTACAAATGACGACGATGACGGGCGCTTTTCCCCCGCTTCCTATTCCCTCTATGAAAATACAGTCAAAATAAAAATCGAATAAAGTCGTTTTTCTTTTACATTTCTCTTTTACATATCTGTGCTCTTTTTACCTCTAACCTAGGTGCCTAGGTATTTAAATGAAATTTTATACTTTCTCTTCTTTATTTATTGATCAGTTTTGATCACATTAATTAATAGTTTCTGAAGACACCTAGAAGGCACATATGAAGCACAATCAGCTACTACTACTACTACTAGTACTACTACTTGCATCTGTGAGATTTCCCTCATTTATTAAGACCTTTCCTTGCATGTATGACCATTGATTAATAGAAGTCGTCTGGAATCTGGATATAATTAAACAAAATGTCAAAACGGATTTTAAAGTCACAATAACCAATTTTAACAAAACATTCATTGTAACAAAAAAAGTAGGACAAAGATTCTTTTACAACAAACGATATTTCAAATTAACCTGCAGGAGGTATTTCAGAAGTTGATATATCACTGTCGATTTCAGACCATTCGTAGAATGTTTTGCTCGTAACGATCGAGATACTTTTAGGTGATTCCCCGGTTTTCTCGCTTGTCGGTTCTGTTGTGTGTAGATACGTCGAGGTATAGAACTCTGTCCAATCAGACACATCGTACATGCCGTAAAAACCTTCGCGCAGCTTATGGCGTTTTGTGGATGAGAAGTCTGACTCGGTCGTCTCGAACGATTCAAATGGCTCAGACAGTTTATATAGCTTAGATGATGATCCAGATGGCTCAGACAGTTTATATAGCTTAGATGATGATTCATATGGCTCTGAAGACTCGAACGGCTCAGTTGTCTCGGTTGACTCATCGGTGTAATCGGTATCGTTTCTAGAGCACTCAGTGATATCGCCCGGGGTCGGGACGAATCTATAAACCATAGGTCTGGCCTTAGCGTAGCCGAGGCTGTAGAATATCTTGTCTAGAACTCCTGTTGCTCGGAAGATGAAGAACATTATGATGATTGCAACTGCAGACATCAAGCAATCGCATGCGCCGCCTCTGTTCACTGGACAAGGCCCTCCTCCGCCACACATGAAACACTTCAGTCTCGCGGTCACAAGAAACACCACGCAGATCGGTATGAGCGACAGCATTTGTAATAAAAAGGATATAAAGTTGTATAACGTCTGCAGTATCATGCGTATGAGATTCTCGAGCATTAGTATGACGGTCATGAAGACCCGCACCAACATCTGTATACCGCATATTACGGTTTGCAGCACCGCGTGCACGGTGCGACACATTGTGATTGTTCTTTTTTTTCGGTTAACCTATAAAAAAATATTAATGGCACACTGAAGAATAAAAAACATTGAACCGGAGTGCCCTCATAAGTGGCAATCTTTAGCGTTCGGGACTTGCCTGTAGCCTAAGCACGAAGATTTTAACTTTGGAATAGTAAAGGTAAAGTTAACGCTAAGAAATGTTGGCGTAAAAAAAATTGTAGGCGTTATTTTATCACACCTTGGCACTCAACGTCTATCGGTTCTTCAAAGTATGTGCCCCGTCCAATGCCAATACATATTTCAGTGGTTATCTACTTAAATAATTAACCATTACTTAATTAGCCATTTAAATAATTTAATTATTGAGTAGCCGAGTACTTACTGTAGATGCCTAAATTATTTTGATGGTAGGTAGGAATTCTTTGGTAGGTAGCTTTGGTAGGTAGATATAAAACTATACAGAGACTTATACATTAAATGTGGGTATTTAAATTTTTAACTATATTAAATTAAAATAATATACTTTATTAAATAACATATTTCAATAGAAATACATTATTAAAGAAAAATACTATAATAATAAACTTGTACAATTCATGACATTCACATATTTTTCGTTTATTTTGACAGTTTTAGCGTGGTTTTAGCAGTTAATTAAAAAAAATTAACGTAGGGTTGGGTTGTACTCGTGTAGGTAACGAGCACAAACATATAGTAACGAGTTACATCCATGGTAACGAGGTACCGTAGACCCTGTTCATAATCCAATAAAAACAAACTGCGATGTTTTGTTTCGCTCACACTTATGTGATGCTAATAAACAAAATATATGTGTACTCAGTTTTTATTTTAGTCAGGGTTCTATGCTTTAGTACATAGTATTACTACTTCCATGGTTATTAATTAAGCTGTCATTTCTATGGGGACAGCCAATCCAGTGTTAATCATAGATTAATTATAGAGATCAGTGCACTGAGTAAACTATCATAGTAGGTAGGTACCTACTTTTTTTTTCATATAGGTACCATAATTATCATACTAAACCGTAGACAGAGAAGGCAATAGACCAAGGTACTGTGTAACCGCGACTGAAATAGAGATAACATGACGTAACGATGACGTCACATGACAAGTTCGAGTTTAATGTTGCCACAATAACTGCACTCCCCTAGTACCCCAAATTAGATGGAAAATTCTTCCCAGGATTTTTAAATAAAACGACAAAACAGATGCTGAACTGTTTTATTTTTTAAATAACATACCTACACATATAAGGTTGTCTGGGAGAGACATACCTATTAGGGTAAGCTTCTATTTTTTACATATATCTTAATATTGTGTGCAATAAAGAATTTTAAATTCAACATTCATCATTCAAATTTTTTACATATATCTTAATATTGTGTGCAATAAAGAATAATAAATTCTTTATTGCACACAATATTAACTTCAACCACCACTTAAAAGTATAAAATAATTTTAGTTTGTACACGTAAGTCGGTTTTTTAAAAATATTTTTTTTTATACTAAAGTTTTTTAATGTAGTTTCATAGGACCAATTCACTAGATAATTATTTGCTCCTTAAAAAAAATATTGAAATGCCGAATAGAAATTTAGCATATGTGAGTCACTTTGAAAAAAGATGTATGTAACACAAAGGAAAATTTTTTTTCGTTACTATTAAGAATGTTACACAAAATAATTTGTAATGAACAGTTAAAATTTTCCTTCGATCGAGTAATGCTATTGAATTAAAAGCAACAAAAATTGTATATTTAGTTATCAAAATTAACAGTATATTCCTTTTTTCAGGCAGTCGTATAAAACTGCAACTCTTCATAGTTTAAGTTAATAATTATTTAAAAAAAACATTAAAAGTCTGCCTCTAGCTATTTAAAAATGGCTTTAAAAATTAAGAACTTTGTAAATAAAATAATTCTTAAGATCGCCAACAGTTCTCGACTGGTCGTTGGACATTCGAACGAAACTTCAGGATGATTCAGAACAGTAACCGACACTATCTAACTGAATACACTTTAATCATCGCCGACATATATTATATTCTAGTATCCATCATCTTTCTTTTCTTTTCTCATAATATTCATTTCTTCCATCACGACTTTATTTTGTTTCAACAAAAATTAAAAAAAAAATTGAAAAAGTAGCCAAAGTAACCCGCCGTTACGGTATGTCAGAGGACATTACTAAAAAAAACCTATCTCCGTGCCAAATTTCAGCCATATCGGTTTAGTGTGGCGTGATTGAGTAACAAACATATGGATGTTTGTTACTCAATACGCCACACTAAACCGATATGGCTGAAATTTGGATGTATGTATGGATGGCCATACATACATTCAAACTTTCACATTTATAATATAAGTAGGATAGGGAAAATCGGGGCATTGTATAGGTACCTAAAGCTGGCAACACACATAGATACTAAATTTTCTTATTAACTGTCAGTTTGTTTCGCACAAAAGTGTGTCGACCTTGAAAAAAACTGGTTACACGATGAGGGACAAAAAATTGGGTAGCTGCGTCTCTGTTTATCATGTTAATAACTTTATTTCTGCTCTCTTTTTAGTGTGAGTGAGAAAGAAATCGTCACTGGCTCTATGTCTTCTCTCTCTACGTACTAAACGAACGGTAAGAAGATGGTCAGCCTGATTCAGCCTGTGTGTAATGATTAATACATACCTACGGAGTGATTACATTCTCTTGGATACCTACCTTACTCTTATATGTTTGTGCTACCTACTTTAGGCGTGCTAGGCCTAGGAGGATTAAGCCCTGGAGTAGCAATAGGATGCGTACCCCTCTGTAAGTTTTTATTTGACGGGTATGCCCAGCGGTCATACCCGTTATATAAAACTGTTTGACTCGTGTCACGCGCCTGTCAACAACGTATGGTTAGCGGAGGATGAGCTCCGGTATAATATGCCGACTATGAGTGATTTTCCTTCTAAAAAAAATACCAAAAATATCCAGTTTATGAAAGGATAACATTACTTTTCTCCTGATATATTCTTTTATCCAATTAATGCACTATTTAAGGAGAAAACTTAAAAATACTGTTGATCCGAAAATGTTGCTACGGAATCGTACAAGAAATAATTTCGGGAAATTTAAAAAAATTAACCAATCTACTTATTACTCGATTGGAGCCCTTTATCATGAACTGCAAAATGATTTGATTGCATACAATTAAAATTACGATCGAATAGGAAAGGTTGGGGGTTTATATTTATATTAATTTATAAACTTTAGGCAAACAATTTAATCGATTATTTTGAAAAGGGTACGAGTCACACATTTCGTCAAAACTGAGTTAAGTAGAATATTCGTTAACATTTTATAATATTTTCTTGTCGTGTGACTGAGATTATGTTGGTCTTGCATAGTAAAAATATATCATTATCTGTAGTAAACTCTTACTGGTAAACTGAGCTACTATTGTAGCTATGTCACTATAACTACTTTTTAACATTTTAAAATTTAATAGAAATCCGACCAAAATCAGACCAAGTTATTTATACCTTTGCCTTAATCCTTACCAAAATAAATGTTTTTTCAAGCAAGGCTGTTTAAATACCTGCAAATTACTTTTTAGTTTATTAAAATCGGACATTCCATTCGAAAGATTTTACGAGTTCATTGATGTCATTTATTCTGTTATCATTTTGTTTTCAATCATCAAGTCCATACCCAAAGGGAGCCAGCGATACACTATTGCTAAATACATTATTATTTAGGTATGTCCTGCATTTACTGTGCGTTTATGCCAAAATGTTTAAAAAATAAATATCCACCCTTGCGAAGCCGGGACGGGCCGCTAGTATAATATAAGTAACCGGTATAATTGCATGCGCAAAAATCATTACAAACATACACAGATTTGTGATTAAAAAGCCTTATTAATATTCAATCGCCACAATTAAATGCCCTCGTGCCACCTCGGTTTATGAAAAATTAAATTGTAATAGGTATTGTACCCATTCATAAAGTTGGATAAGCTTATCATTGACAGTACATATTTTTAAGGTAGTTTTTTTGTTTTAAAGAATTTGGTCACACTGCAAGAAAATTAGGGCTGGAAGCAGAAATTATATCGATATTGATATTTTCGGTGTGTATGGTATAGGTACATCATGTATTTTTTAATTTTCTTATAGAACCAGTTAGTGTTCCAACAAATGTCTACTATCCATTGATAAAACATGGATAAAAGTTTAAAAACTATAAACTCGACTACAAAATTGTATGTGACATTTCTTAAATTTATTTATTTACTAGCTGATTTCCGTGACTTCGTCCGCGTGGCGTAGTTTAGAGTAACTTGCTACTATCCGCGAGAAGGTATGTCCTCTATCTCCGATAATATTTATTAGATCTTCACCAAAATTGAATAAAATAGTATTTTTCAAAAACTTTCATCCCCTATCGCGGATGAACCTTATTGTTTATTAGGATAAAAAGTATCCTATATATTAGATTCAGAACATTCGATTTAGATTTATATTCTCATCTTATACAATTCATTAAAAACTTTTTAAGTCTTAGCCAGACCAACGAACAGTAATTGATTGCTAAATTGATTTAACAATATTTTAATTTATGCTATTAGTTGAACTTCATTCATTCATTAATTCATTTAGAACATATCGAAAGTCAATAATCGATAGTGTCTGTCGCAGCCCAAAATTGCTTACATAAATGACATGATTGTTTCGTGTGAGGATAGAACGTCCCTGTGTGTGAACTTGCTTGTGTGCGTATACTTTAAGGTTGTGTTTGGTAGTTTTGTCGTGTGCGTGCATAGCGACGTGATTGAAAAATGCACCTGTAGTAAGAAATTGTTTATGTGTGCTACCTCGCCCCGCACCGTAATTGACAGACTTTTTTGCAAAGAAATTAGACGTCAAGGCGTCTCCATCTAAAACACAAAATTTTTTTTCCTCCGAGGCTTAGGCTGACGTGGGCTGACTATCGTGATTCCCGTGTACTTAATCCCTGTCACATCCCTATAGGTATTAACTGGTACTAAAATTAATTTTTAACCGACTTCCAAAAAGGAGGAGGTTATCAATTCGGCCGGTATCTTTTTTAGCAGGTGCAACTTGAATAGTTTTGAAGCTACAGCTAGCTCTGCGATGTTATGACTTATGCAGGCCATACACGAGCAAGTCTGTCGGTCAAATCTGTATGATGCCGCGTCAAGTCGGAAACTTAAAGTTATAAAAATAAGAAACACATGTTTTTTTAATGTAACTATTATTGGTTAAGAATAAAATACCAATTCCATTTATAATTTTATTAATAAAAAAAAAAAACATTTCTTGCGTAACAAAGTTTCTTACCACTTTCCCTTATCCATTGAACTATAATAAAGTCGCAGCGGTCATGCTCACACTTACTCTTATATGTTTGTGTGCTCACATCACCTACACGGATCGCTAAGACTATACATATATAGGTATACTTACCTACGTCAAGATACCAATTACCATACCTACGCGTCATGGTGGCGACCGCTGTTATGAGCGAGATTAAACGAATCTCTTGTTAATATTTTTCATATCTAAGGGGGCCGTTCAAGTATTACGTAAGCAGATTTATCACAATTATTTACCCCCCCCATGCCCCTTGTCAGCAAAAGTAAGCAAAGCTCTTACCCCTTCCCCCCATGCTTACGTAAACATTTTTCAATTATAAATGTATTTTTTTGTATATTATAATTATAATGTTATAATAATAATTTTTAAAATTCCGAACGTGTGGCGAAATTATAAATTATAAATTTCGCCACACGTTTTCAAGCATAGACAATGTGAGGGTTGCCATTCGTGTAAAAAAGTAGGTAAATAACTACCAATGACGTAATCATCATCTAGACTCCCCTACCCCCCATGTCATCCAAAATAAACAAAACAAAGACCCCTCCACCCCCCCACAGTGCTTACGTAATACTTGAACGGCCGCGTGAAGCAACGATGCTATAAAATTGTACTTCATAGTTCATAAGGATTCCAATTTTTATTCGGCGGGACTATTTGCGGTCAAGTCATACCCAATGGAATTTTTCACCATTGACTGACCATTTTAAGTGTAGGTAGGTGGAAGTTTAGGTCTAAAAATAATAAAATTGTCCGACTTTGAAACACTCGAGTGTCTCCATTTAGTATCAAACAAGAAAATACTCCCGTGAGGGGATCTATAGGGGTATAACATCGATGGGATATACTCTGTATTTCCCTTGGTAGATGTACGTTGTAGATGGTAAAGTTAGGGATAATAAATCGTTACGGCCCTTGCCTAACGTAACCGAAATAGGCAAACGTGTCGTCGAGATAGCCCAGAGCATGCAACGCGAAGATAAGGGCAATAAACAAGACCATAGACATCAAACAGTCACATACTCCGCCCCTGTTCGGTGGACAGTAGCCCCCGCTGCATCCGCTGCCACAAAACAAGCATTTCAACCGCGCAGTTATTATAAACACTATGCAAATCGGTATCAACGAAAACATTTGTAGTATAAACGAAATGAAGTTGTATATCGTCTGCAGTGTCAGTCTTATTAGGTTTTCGATCATCAGTAATATGGTCATGCACACCCTTATCAACATCTGTACGCCGCAAATTATGGTCTGTAGTAAAATGTGATACAGATGGCACATTTTTGAAATTATTTTCTTGTGGTTCAACCTAAAAAGCAAAAATTAATAATTAATAACACGATATACCTACTCGTAAAACGTAGGTACCCACTTTGATAATTAACGATATTATTTGGGTACTTTCTATTTTGGTAATAAAATACCTTGTTTATGTAAATCAACATGAATTATACTGAATATAGAAAACCTTAAAATATTCGAAAACCAATGTTTTATTATAAAAATATGAAACACGTACAAGTTTACAAATAAATATGACAATAAACCCCAAGAGAATGTAATTACGTGTATTATCTATGGTAATTACTCTGTGAATAAACCTATATAAACATAATAATAGTGCACGTGCACATTTTAAATCAAGAGAACATAATTACTTCGTATTGGTATTAGGTATAAGCTTCAAAATTTTTTTTCCTCCGACGGTATAAGTAATCTTTATGCAACATTCTTATTTTTTACTTTTACTTGAAACCACCTTGAAACACAGTTGAATAATAATCCCTCGGTAGAGAGTAGTATATTCCTTGTGAATAGATAATAACGTAAATAATAAAAGACGTGTGGCACTCGGGGACTGCCGCGGTAAAGCTATTGCATAGCATTTTTTATCAACGCCATCTAGCGGTGAGAGGAGTCCCGTGTCAGGTTATTTTCGTTACGGAATTTCTGGATTTGGTCTCCACGGTCAAGGCCCGCGATAGAAGCTATGCAATAGCTTAATAATCTTTGGCAGAGGATCAAGAAAAGCGAAGAACCAAGGGAAGTGGCTCTGCCGCGCCGTCAGATCAATCATTCGACCCTAGTAGCCCAGTAGAGTGGGCTGACAATATATTAGTATGAATAGAATAATATTGCCTAATGGACCAAAAAATCGAGTTGTGCTGCCGTATTCTGTTGGTTTTTGAATAGTTTCGGCACGCTTGGGTTATGGCACCAACTCACCTATAGTTCGAGATTAAGAAAACTAACTAAAACAAAGAATTCGGTGTTAAAATCTTTATTTAAATGCAATTACACCGCGTACATTTATAATTTGGTAAATAAAATAGTAATATCATTGCCTATTAGAATAAGAAAGCAGTGCGCTATCAATCAACAGAATTATTATGCTCATTTTGTTAAAGCATTTTTGTGTTAAAAGCGAAACAGATATGTTAAGCTTAAGGTCGTCGCACATTCGCACAGCACTGCTTTAGCACAGCACACGTCAGTCAAAATAATTATTAAATGCCAGAGGTTTACCGCCGCAGTTTGACAGCTACAATGTGACGATCGCAATCACCTGATTGGCTGACACACTCCCGGTACTGGCTTAAATGCAGTTGCAATAAGAATAACATATTCAGCCAATCACAACAATTGCGAATTTAGCAATATGATACACTTTCGTATTTCATAAGGCTTATAGTGTACAAGTGTGACATCACAAGCACTTCCGATTGGCTGACACTCTCTCGCTATTAGCTTAAGTGCACAGTTGCAACAAGAATAATAAATTCAGCCAATCACAACAATTGCGATTATAGCAATGTTTTAATCACACTTTCGTGTTTCTCGATGCCTATAATCGTAATATGACAGTTACAAATTGACGATCGCAATCGCATCTGATTGGCTGACACTCTCTCACTATTGGCTAAAGTGCACAGCTGCAGCAAAAATATAAATTCAGCCAATCACAACAATTGCGATTGTAGCAATGTGATAATTATCTCATTTGGGGAATAGAGTTGGACGATTTTAGCTTAATTCACTTGATTGGATGGTTAAAAAAAATCGACTAATCAAGACTGTGTTTGAATAACAAAAAATGAGCTGTGCTTGGGCTGTGCGGCGCCGATTAGTGTTGACCTTTGGAAAGTTACAGCCTGTAGGCCTGGCGCATCATCAGGTCGAAATAGCAGTCATTATCGATAGAGACGCTTATGCCGCTGTAGTAATTCATGAACTCCTCCAGTGTTATCTGGAAAGAAAAATAAGTTGCTGTTTACTAACAAAAAGTTTGTACATCAGTAAGAAACTGTTGACATTAGTATCCCTAAATGCAAAAGTGTGTATGCTTGGTAGAGTCTTGACCTGTCATAAAAGCCAAAAGTTGGCCAACATTAAATAAAGAATTTGTTCAAAGCAACAGGGAAACTGATAGTTCTGATATATTTGATTATATCGATGTCACTACATAGTTACCGGTTACCTGTTCACTGGTCGACTATTGAACCTATACTGACGGATACTGAAATACTGGTAGTATGCATCCCTTAGAAGAACGTAGAATAAATCCATGATGACCAAGGTTTATATTTTATGGCCGAAGGGACTTCAAAGCCCCAAAAAAGTGATGTCTCAAGGGTCATAATTATCATAAAAATGTCATCATTCAAGGGTCATAATCATCATAAAAATGTCATCATTGTCAACCTCATAACTTTCAAAACAGTTTCAATTTAAATATGATTTACCTTTCCATCAACAGTGCCCTCCGTTTCGAAGTTAGCGAGGAATCTGTTCAAGATCACATCAGCAGTTTCCTCACCACTCATATATCTGACAAAAAAAACTTCCAATTAAAATTATTGTTGTTATAGCGTAGGCAGGTTAATACTTTGGACCTTTTTAAAGCATATTGATGTAATTAAATGATGGTGCTAGCAAATCAACCAATCAAGTTTTGCAAGTTCAATTTCAAAATAAAATGGCGGGTGGTTGAAAATGCATATAAAGCATTTGATTAGGTCAAACATTTGACGAGAACAAAATTTAACCTAACCCTAGAGTACTTGTGTTTGCACGTTGTTTTAGGAGGTCCTGAATGAAGCGAACGGAAACATCAAGGACAACGAAGCAATTTATTAAGGACTAGAAGCCCGCGCCGACTTCGTCCGGCACCCTGATTACGTAAAAATTTGCAACAGCAACAGCAATAGCAACGCGACAGCGATCGGTCGCAAAATGTCACTAAAAATCGTATTACGGAAGCCAATCGCACGTCTATTGCTCACGTGTCGATACTAGCGCCACTCGCGATAGGACGGCAATAGATGTAAACAAAATACACAGTTTTTATCGTCGTCAGTGGTTGAATTGTTATATTTTTTATTTGTTTTGTGTTGTGGTCTGTGGTAAAACCCTCTCGAAGTATTTGGACTTCCTTTCTTCTCCATCAAGCATCTCTAAAGAAGAAAAGTACATTTTGCAATAGGCGAGCAATAGACGTGCGATTGGCTTGCGTAATACGAATTTTAGTGACATTTTGCAACCGATCGCGTAGTGATTGCTGTCGTATTGCTACTGCTGTCACTATTGAAATTTGACGTTTGAGAAGCGACGTTTGACAGCAGAAGTGACGTTTGACAGCAACGATTGCGCAATTTACGCTTGTCGCGAACCTGTCGCGAGATACGTAATAACCCTGCGGGTTGAAAAATTAAATACTTGTTTTTACGGGAATGACCACACAGAGCTTCTTATAGGAGACGATTTTCAATAAGATCACCACAGGAACCACACGAATCTCCCGCGCCGATACCTGCCACCGGCCCCACCGCGCCGCGCCGGCCGGCAACATTTTATTATTTCGTCGCGCGGAAATATTAATTTTCCGATAACTCCTAAGATATTAATTTAAATTGTATAGTGTAAAGGGCAATTATGTTCTAAATTAAATACTTACGATAATAAACATATTTATTTAGATATAGATCGACATCATATTGGTTAAAGAAGCTTCGAAAATATTTCATTATTTTTAATCAAAATTTGAAAGATAGAAATGGTTACTGTAAGTTAGCCTTAGAAGATAGACATATGCTATCGTGGACTTTTTTTTAGAACTTTTTGAGAGGACCAATTCAGCCATACATCATTTTCATCCAATAAAAGTAAGTATATGATCCAGCGCACGCCTTGAAAACGTTTAGAAGTCAAAAAAAATTCCGACTTCTTTAACAAATTTGCTCAAATTATGTAGCCATAATACATTTATGTGCATAATATATAGCCTATAACCATCTGGAATAATGTACCTTTGAAATGGTGAAAGAATTTTTGAAATAGGTGCGGTGGTTCCAAAGTTTGCTCCGGACATACATACAAACTCACAAAATTAGCGCTCTCTCTTTATTATAATAGTATAGATAAGTTAGAATATTTTCTAACTCACCTAGGATAGGCCGTAGCAGCGAACACTCCACGCACGTCTTCCACGCTCAGCAGACCATCACCTGACTTGTCCAGCTTCCGGAATGCCTGTTCTACTATTGCGCGACGGGATTCCGACATTGGCGGCTGAAATACATATATCTTAAATATATAAAAGGCAAAGGTGACTGACTGATCTATCAACGCACAGCTTAAACTACTGGACGGATCGAGCTGAAATTTGGCATACAGATAGCTGTTATAACGCATGCATCCGCTAAGAAAGGATTTTTGAAAATTCAACCCCTAAGGGGATAAAATAGGGGTTGGAAAAATCGAATTTAACGTGAGCGAAGCCGCGGGAAAAAGCTAGTAAATAAATAAAGTCAGAATATTCTAGCCGCACGCATCAATAAGTTTTTTTTTTAAGCTAGCGCTTGACTGCGATCTCACCTGATGGTAAGTGAAGATGCAGCCCAAGATGGTACGCGCTTGCCTAGAACATGCGTATTCACTCTTGATTTAAAGACACCCACATTATAGGTAGTTGGAGTGCAGATTCATACGATGCCTTGCTGTTCGGTGGTAGAATGGTGATGGAGGAACTAAATCGAATAGTTCTTGGGCACACTCTCCGAAATATAGTAGTAGTAGTAATAGTCTTTTGTCTGGTAAGAGGTTTTGGCCATGGCTAGTTACCACCCTACCATCGAAGACTTGTCGCCAAGCGATTTAGCGTTCCGGCACTATGGCGTGTAGAAACCGACTAGGGGTATGAGTTGAATGAACACTGCCGTACCCCTTCCAAGTTAGCCCACTACCATCATAGATTGCATGATCATTTACCATCAGGTGAGATCGCAGTCAAGGGCTATCTTATCATTGAATAAAAAAAAATCCACACTACAATATGCATTTTTTCACTTACCCGAACTTGCTTCAAAAATTCATCAAGGTTCAGAGATCCACTATTGTCAGTGTCGAACTTCTCGAACAACTCTTCAGCATCCTAGAAAAGACAGAATTTATAGTATATTTGTAGGTACAAAGATTTCTTGTTTTTCTTGAATGAACTGTCTAACTCTTAATACTCGTTTCAACTGCACCTAATCAGAATCTTGACTTCGGCTCAGAAATTGAATTTGCTTTTTGGGTTTGACTCTATATATATTCATAAAAAGTAAAGAGAAGGAAAAGCTCGCACAATAACTTCCATTTTTATTATTATAATGTAATGCTACCTGCGATTTGCAGACAACCTGGTACTGTTTGCCGAGGATCCAGTCACTCTACAAGTAATGCTTGAACAACTAGCAACAGAGAGCCAAAAAGCAGGTCTGACAATGAACACAACCAAAACAAAGGTTATGACCAATAGATATCAACAAAAAATCAATGTAAACAACCAGGACACAGAATATGTGGATGACTACATCTACTTGGGCCAAATAATTGCACCAAACTTGCAGATGGACAAGGAATTGCAAAGGCGAATAAATAATACCTGGGCTCGCTACTGGTCACTGAAAGATATATTGAAGAATAAAAATACTCTAATGACAATCAAGCGTAAAGTATTCAACACATGCATCCTGCCAATACTTACCTACGGGTGCCAAACGTGGGGTCTGACAAAGGCTCATAATCAAAAGCTTAAGGTATGCCAACGGGATAGAGAGGAGTATGCTTAACATCAAGCTGAAAGACAAACGGAGACTGACCAAAATCAGAAAGCTCACAGCTGTGGTAGATGTGTCAAAAAGGATCAGGAAACTTAAATGGCGTTGGATTGGCCATGTGGTTAGATCTCCCAGAGAAAAGTGGACTAAAGAAATCATTTACTGGTACCCCAGAGATGGGAGCAGAGCAAGGCACACGATAGGGACAAATCGAAATTTCTAGAGGAGGCCTATGTCAAAGAACAACCTGATCCATAATGCTGGGGTTACGATTCCTAAGATATATATATAAGAAGAATGAACCAATTATTATTAATATTAGACATAGGAATAGTAATAATGTTAGTTGTAACTAGTATATGGGTGATTCTACGATAAGAGGTTTGAAGTCCATAGAGAATACGGCCACGGAGAAAAGTAGCTGTTTTTTCATTAAACACTTATATTATGATTTTTGTTCTATTTATTTATCTTTTCACGTAAGGGCAAGTCACTTTATGCATATTTTATTAAAAAGTCAAAAAATCAAAAAAATCAAAAAATTCAAAAAATTCAAAAAAGACTTTTTTGACGTTTTTGACGGTTTTTGATTTTTTTGACTTTTTTTGACTTTTTTGACTTTTTTTGACTTTTTTTGACTTTGTTGACTTTTTTTACTTTGTTTGTTTGCACTAACCTTATCTCCCCTGGTCAACAAGTTTCTCTCCTGACATTTATCTTGCCAGGTGAAATATGGCAGGTGAGAGACGTTTTCATGATAAATTGTATTGTTTTAATTGACATAAGAAGTTTTTCGGTACATTATATATCACACTTTCACTAGTCCATCATTATTTAATTAGACCAGTAAATGTAAATAAATTGAATGAATAATATAACTTTTATGACTTGCCAGGTGAGAGACACAATGACCTCGCGAAACGACTACTTTGAATCAACGGTCGCAACAACTAACAAATGACGGCGCTCTTAACGGCTCACGTGTTTTGCATTACGAACTTCACGTCGGTAGATGACTTTGAGCACTATTTGGAATATGGCCGTTTTATATTTGTGTTTGTAGTAGCGGAATGAAATTTTCTAGAGTAGATACCCAAAACCAGTGGGACAAAAGTTAAGTTTAAAATATATTGCAAATAAATAAATATTGTTCTATTTTTCCTTAACAATACTTGAATACATTTATTAAAGTTTGTGTTTAACATACTTTAGTTTAATAACTGATACAAAGAAAGTATGTATCGTTTCAAATTAAACTGAAACCGACAAGGGGACAGGCCAGGTTAGAGACTTTTTTAGACTTTATAAGGAATTTCAGAAAAATATATTTTAATTAGGCATTGAATCGTGACGTTATTTAATAAAGTACATTTAGGTGATTTGTTTCATTGCAAAAAATAACAACATATAGAGTAAAATTTCTATTTTAAACTGATTGCCGCACAAGTTACCTCTTATCGTAGAACTACCCATATAAGAGATCAGAGAATAAAGGCTATTTTTATTTTATTTTAATGCTACCTGCGTGCACATGTGCATACACGTTCAATGCATTTAGTGTGGCACACTAACACAGGTAAAAGTCACAAAATGTTATCAAAAAGAAAAGGTTTAAGTTATCAACCTCATGGGAAAGATCCAAGCCCGTCTCCTGGATCCCTTTGAAGAACTCTTCTCTGTTCAGCTGCTTGCTGCCATCATCGTCCATTCTTCGGAAGATTCTGTATCAACAAGGGTCATCCATTCACCACTGGTTTTGTGCTAGACAAATATGAACTAAAGGTCTTAAACTTATTTATTTCACTTTCTGAGGAACTCTGTTTTTTCAGTATAAAAGAAAATAAATAAAAATCATTTAATTCGACCAAAAGATCATATTTGTTAGTAATGCAACTCACACTAAAACTAATGTTAGTAACCTTAAAAACTATCAAATTCAAATTCAAAATTTATTTATTTCATGTAGGCTACCTTGTAGCACTTATGACACGTCATAAATCTAACACCGGTTCGGAATGCAGATTCTGCTGAGAAGAACCGGCAAGAAACTCAGCAGTTGCTCTTTTCAAAAAATAAAATAATTTTACAATAAGACGTAACCAAACTAAGCTAAGTATACAGTGCTTCCACAGTGAAGCTTCAAAAATGCAATACATATAATCCAACATAGTCATGTCAACATGGGAAGACAAAGCAGAACCATTCCCGTTGGTGGCACCCATTCACGAGCACAACGCATGATCCAGCCATTGCTTTGCTCAACCATATTTGAGGGAACGTAACAACCCGCACCACACGACACCACCACAGAAACGTATCTAATCCTAAAGCGATATCTAATGCTGAGATCTAAAGAGCGTGCTCTAACTCAAGTCAAACTCAAGATATAGGTTGAAATGAGGCACAAATATCTGATATAAATCAGTCTCGTTTTATCTTCGCCATTAGTCTGAGCTGAGTGAGAGGTCAGTCTATAGATTTCACCCTCAGACAGGCTTGTATAAAACAGAGTTAGAGAGCCTAAGTCAATCTCCAAGGCCTCACTTTACCCATGCACAAAAATCACATTGAGCAGCTGCTTTGTGATTAAAGGACATGCCAACAAACAAACACACTTTCCCATTTTAAGAACACACGAAGAAAGTGTGTTTTTTAAAATTTCTAATTAGTCAACTAAGTTAGGCTAGATTGTAATAATTGTATTGAGCACCACTTTGGTGCTCAGAATCAACAGAATAAAAAAAAGTTCACATTCTACTTATAAAGGCGAAAGTTTGTATGTGTATGTGTGTGTGTGTGTGTATGATTGTTACTCTTCCACGCAAAAACTACTGGACCGATTTGGCTGAAATTTAAAATAAATAGATTAAAATGGCTTTAAATTTCTTTAAAAGATTAAAACATAAACTAATTCCACGCGAACGAAGTCGCGGGTATCAGCTAGTTTATAATATTAGGAAGGATGTACAGAAATTGTCAACTCAAAGTTTCATTATAAATACTGATTAAATTATAAGAATGGATAAACAAACCTCCCAAGGGCAATAATGCCGGACGCGCCGCGTGACAAACACAGCAGACGCAACTTCTCCATTGGATCTGTAGTGTTGTTGAGAGCTCTTCCACTCTTCTCCTTGAGCTCGTCATCCACACGGGAGTTCGGAGATTGAGGACGATGGAGAACCACTGTGCGAAAAGACAATTCATATCAAAATCTATATTATATGTGAACAAACAAACTTCCAAGTGAAAATCAAGTTTATGAGTCACTTCCTGCAAAGATTACTCATAATATCTAATGTTTATGCAACAGTAATGCTGTGTATTATCTACCTTTTCTTAATCTAAATACAGTAAAAGCTCCTTATTCGCGCTTCCTTTATTCGCGTTTTCACTATTCGCGGGTTAAAAAAATGCGACCCAATTCCTATATTCGCGGCTAGATTTCTCTATTCGCGGATCTAATCGGTCCATCGGTACATACATAAAAAGGATTCCAATAGGTATCAAGCCCAATATCCTTTGTAAACGCGTCGTCAAATGGACTAATATTTGAAAAATCTCAGTGAAGGTTTAAGAATGGCATATGAGCATTGTGATTTTTTTATGAAAACTGATCTGTCTATAGAACAAAGCCTTATTTTTAAGAGGCAAATTGCTAATGCCACTGCTGAATATCAGTCTGAATTGAAGGAGCTTTTAATAAAAAGCGTCAAGCAAGAAAAAATTACAAAATTCTTAAAACCATTGCCTAAACCTGAAAATAATAATTAATCAAATATGGTCAAAAACTAAAATTAATTTTTTTTTTGTATATTTGTTTTTTATTTTATCACCTAGGAACGTATCCCCTATAATCCCATACAAATTACCATTCCATATTCACGGTTTCTGTATTCGCGGCATATTTACGGAACGTATCCCCCGCGAATAAAGAGCTTTTACTGTATATAAAAGGCAAAGGTGACTGATTGACTGACTGACTGACAGATCTATCAACGCACAGCCCTAACCACTGGACGGATCGGGCTGAAATTTTGCATCCAGACAGCTATTATGACGTAGGCATTTGCTAAGAAAGGATTTTTGAAAATTCAACCCCTAAGGGGATAAAATAAGGGTTTAAAAAATCGAATTTAACGTGAGCGAAGCCGCGAGCAAAATCTAGTTGATTCATAAAATTTTGAATGGTTATAGTTGAGGACCTGGAGAGTGACATAATAAATAAATAAAGCCTTTATTCGGACAGGAGAGTGACATGACACATACTTATGCTGGAATTTGAAATAGTCCCCATATGATTTTATAACATGATAATAATCTGGACACGGTTTTCTGTAGGTTTGCCCAACATGTTTGCTTTAACATGGAAGGAACATGTTGGACTATTAACAAAGTTTTCCTAGTATAATGGGATTACAATGGATTAAGGTTAGAAATTAGATTTTTTGTCAAAAAAAAGAAATAGAGAGAATCACATTTGATAGAAAATTTCGTATTTTTTAGTGATCAGTAAGACACCAACTATTTTAAAATTGCGGTTTGGGTACAGTAGACGTAACTTCGCAACTGCAGATGGAGTGGGCAGTGCGCGTGCAGTTCAAAACCACCAAAATACTACGACGCAGGGGTTCCTTCAGCTGCAATATAGTTAATGACATCTACAAAGCAATTTTGCAGTCGCCTTTCAATCCAAATGCTTCAATTTATCTAGTCTAGAACTTACGCCGGTAACCATCCGGTAACCATATTATTGTCTGATTAATCGATTTTAAAAAGACAGCAAGACATTCTTTTACATAACTGTTCGCCCACTGTACGACGAATACCTTCGACAATTGAACGGTACTTCCGATTGCATGTAAACTTTCTTTTTATATTAAGCTCAGTACTTTTCCTTTAGCCATTTATGACAACTTACCATTGGAATTTGTAGTTGATTTTTCCATTTTTTTTTACACTGAACGATTAGTTACTTAGTAAATAATTGATCACTGAAAAGTAATTACGGTATCGTACACTAGAAATACGCTTACAATTTTTAATAAAAAGATATTTTAAACAGTCAAACTTATAACGGCACGTCTCCCATACAACAAGCACCACAGACGAATAACCATCATAGACCTCGAACCACGAACACTGGAATAAACCTTTAGCCTCACCTACAACGCGAAGCGAATAATATCCACTGAATGCGATAATTTCAAAATCAAAATGATGACTTTAGAAACGTTTTAAGCTTTGTGTCTGAAATGGAAAAATCGCCAGTAAAAAATCCTTACTAAGTAAAACTCCTTACTAATATTATGAATGCGAAAGTGTGTTTGTTTGTTGGTTTATCTTTCAATCACGCCATAACAGAACTACGGATCGACGTGATTTTTTGCATGGGAATAGTTAAGGACCTGGAGAGTGACTACTGGAGGCTACTTTCATCCTTGAAAATCAGAGTTCCGCGTACGAAGTCGCGGGCCTCAGCTAACTAGTTGTTATTCCATTCCATTAAACTTAGCCACGACCAAATAAAAACATTTCTATTTTCTTTCGCTTTGTGGCAGGAGGTTGTTCTTCCTGAATTTGACCTTGCCTCAAAAGCTCAAGGACGGTATCGCCTCCCACACTTTCAAATGAATGAAAATTCGCCGGAAAAAAAACTAGCTGTGTTCGTGAGATAATCCTTTTAAAACCAATAATAATTATCAAACGAATGCTCCTGACTCCCAATGAGAGTACCTACCGTAGACTCATTTTACATTATCAGTATCAAACTATAAAAGTCAGCAGTACGTATGCGTGAGTAGGGTTAACATCGATCTCTGCGATCATCACGTTACATGACTTGTATTTTCCTTGTTGAAAATTGCATTGCGAACTGCGGATATTGAGGTCTTGCTATGCATTTTTTTGTAATATTATAGTTACTTATTGGTCAAAAATATTACACTATGTAATGTGGGTCCAGAATATTAATTTTCCTTTTCTCTTTTCACAAAAGCTGATGCCAAGGACGTGGCGTGTGAGGCGGCCAAGTGCCGGCACGTGTTTTATTGGATAGTTACCTACTATTAGTGAGGTCAATTTGCTTTGAGGAACGTCGTCATATTTTTTAATGTTGTGGAAAGATGCTACTACGTAACGCAGAGATTTTGTCTGATTGTATTTCACACGACTGGTGCGCTTCCCTTCAGATGATTTATATTAGCGCTGCGTTTTAAATTTATTTTACCATGTTTTTAGACGCCGCAGGGGAGTCGCAGAAGCATCACAACTCCGTCGTAAAACATTGATTTATCTGTGTAGGACGCCGCAGCTGCACCACAGTGACGCATTAAAGCATCGCTGTCCATAGCGCAGTTTGACATACCTCGGATTTTTTTTTTTTTTTTATTCAATGACAAGATAGCCCTTGACTGCGATCTCACCTGATGGTAAGTGACGATGCAGTCTAAGATGGTAGCGGGCTAACTTGGAAGGGGTATAGCAGTGTAAATTCAACCCATACCCCTTATCGGTTTCTACACGCCATCGTGCCGGAACGCTAAATCGCTTGGCGGCACGTCTTTGACGGTATTTCTATTTAGGAAGCCGCAGCGGCGCCGCAAAAACATCGTCGCGCTCGATTTGTCATTAAGTTTTTAAGTTTGACATAACTGTGGTAATCTGTAAGCTATTTGCTTGATTTTGCTTTCAATCCACAAAATGAACTTCTAGGTTTGTAGTACTAATAAGTACTATTACTTACGTAGGTAACAACCTGAAAGTGTGTCGTGTCTGTTAACTTTTCACAGAATATCCGCGGTATCGATCGTGTGAAGCTGCGTACAGACCGGCCCAACGAACGCCCAACGATGGATATTTATCGTTCGCTAGCGTTGGCTTCCGCACGCTCGTTGGAGTTCGTTAATACGTCCAAATACATTTAGTGCTCGAACGAACGTTCGTTGGCACTTGATTCCGGTTCTTTTCTCTTTCGTTCGCAATTTAATCATGGACGACGACGACATCATTATAATTGCTAGTTTTATATATCAAAACGTTTCATGATTTCTCCATGATCTAAATGGCGAGAAATATCCAAGTAATTATCAAATTGGACGTCTACACGCTACGCACTCTTGTTTCAACTGAGCGTTCGTTCGTTGGCCTTCGGCGACCATCCAAACAGAGTTCGATCAAATAGCTCGATTTCTTTGATGTTACCGCCACGCTTCGGATCGCCGGCACATGCCAACGAGCGATCGTTGGCATTCGCTAAGCCGTCCAGGGCCCCAAGTCTGCTATTTTACATGTCATTGTCATGTACCGCAATACAATTACAATACAATTATCATTGGTCCAAAATTTCGTAGTCTACTAAATTCACAATGGTCGTTCGATTTCTTATAATTAGATTGTAATTTAATGATACCTCGGTATTGGAATTAGCTTAAAAAGCGTTTCCCGAAATGAGTTTCAAAAAAAACTACATATTAAAAACGTTTATTTAAGCTAGATTTAAAGCTAGATGTGTCAGTGGCAAACCATCGGTAAACAATTGTGACGCCATTGAATTAGTAGACTACCAAAATTGCTAAAAGTAGCAATTGGGATGTCATTGATAGGCAATGTAACTACAATTGCAATAGCAGACTTGGGCCCCAGATTGCAGCAACGAAGGTCAACGAAACCCGTTCGTTGGCGTTCGTTTGGCCGGTCTGTACGCAGCATGAAAGGCACGTACCTACAATAGATACTTAGGCCTTTATAAGGTCCATAACTATTAGAGGGACACACCTCAAACACACACACGACAAGTGCGAGTTACCCGCATTGGTGACACTTTATGACTAAGAATGGTATTTTTAGAAACGGTAGATTAAATTTGGACGCAGTTACGCAATAATGATTCAACCCACAAACTTTTGTCAAATTAAATACGTACCTACACGATGTAAAAAAATAAAGTTAACTTTTCAATTAGGTACCTACTAAGTTGTGTGGGTTGAATCATTACGCGTAATTGCGTCCATTTCTAACTAGTTAATAGTTATGTATCGCTCTGTAGTTGTTGTAGCTTTTACTCGCAAGTTCATCCCAGTGGAGTTAAGTTTTAAATATTCTGCTTTGTTTAGCCGGGAGAGGTATTAAGCTTAAGCTGTGACACTCTCTTGATCTATCCCTTCCACTGTTGAAGATATAGTTGAAATAGGTTAACTTACCAGAGCTCATGATGTTGAGAGTGTTGTCTTTATCCTTCGACTTGTCGTCCTTTCTAGGAGTAGGGGTGTTGTTTTCGTAGTTGAAGCAGGCTGTGGACAAATCAAATTATTAAATTTTTTAATGACACAAGAAAAAAACAGCAAAGCAGCTAGTTGTATGTATGATGATTAACGACCAAAGGACAAATAGGTTCTTCGACGTTGATTGAATCTTGAACCTTTACAACAGTGGGAAAGGCGAAACTATCTAAAAGTCGAAGAATCAAGCGAAGACGACAACGTTCAAGACTCTTTTTATACAGGGTTAAATAAAAAATACCAGATAGCTCTCGGCATGTAATTGTTATCATTAAAACTAACAACTTTTGTTCTTCGACTTTTCAAAATTCCGCATTAATTTTTTTCATACAAAAAAATTAATAAATTACTTATGTTATTTCTCTAAAGTGACATTACTCTGTGAGACTCGAGACCAAGACACGTGCGTGTGGTTCGTGCGGCGGCGTTGCCGATGTTACAGAGTAGTTACAAGGAGAGAATCTATGTAAAATATTGAATATCAAATATTTCACAAAATATCGAGTTATAAAAAAGTCGTAGAACAAAAGTTGTTATTTTTAATGATAACAATTACGTGCCGAGCGCTTTCTGGTATTTTTTATTCAACCCTGTACAAGTACATTATTTTGTGTGAACTTTCCTGAACTCTGAAATTTCACACGGATGCCATGGAACATGATTTTAATGTAAACTAATTCAGTTTACGGCAGGTCATTTTCTGGACTAAATCAATATGCGTTTTAATAATCATATTATGCAACCAATAACTTGTAATTAAAGTAGGTATAAACTTTTTAAATTCATTCACTGTAATATCAGGGGCCCAAGTCTGCTATTGCAATTGTAGTTACATTGCCTATCAATGACATCCCAATTGCTACTTTTAGCAATTTTGGTAGTCTACTAATTCAATGGCGTCACAATTGTTTTCCGATGGTTTGCCACTGACACATCTAGCTTTAAATCTAGCTTAAATAAACGTTTTTAATATGTAGTTTTTTTTGAAACTCATTTCGGGAAACGCTTTTTAAGCTAATTCCAATACCGAGGTATCATTAAATTACAATCCAATTATAAGAAATCGAACGACCATTGTGAATTTAGTAGACTACGAAATTTTGGACCAATGATAATTGTATTGTAATTGTATTGCGGATCAATGACAATGACATGTAAAATAGCAGACTTGGGGCCCAGGACTGCAGCCTGCAATCAGAAAAATCGTGTGCACATACTACCCTCGTTGTACCTACCAGGAAAACATGGTCGGAAAAGTGGATTTTCATCTGTGGTAATAAGATTCCTAAACTATTATGAAAATATTATCATCAGCAACCCAAAAATGGCATACTACTAATTACAAGTCTCTCAGAGAAGATTTTTACAGGTCACTAACTAGCTAGCGAGCATTAGCATGCCCGCGACTTCATCTACGTGCATTTAGTTTTTAAAAGCCCGCGGGAATTCTTTTATTTTCCGGGATAAAAATAGCCCATGTCACTCTCCAGGTCCTCAATTATACCCATGCGAAAAACCACGTCGATCCGTAGCTCTGTTGCAGCGTTATTGAAGGACAAATCAACAAACAAACACACTTTCGCATATATTAATGTATATTTATAGGTCATAGTCCCCCGCGCTGGCCCAATGCAAGTGAAAATTACAATACACATGAACTCGGTCCTAACTCTACCTACCCACTAATTTAGGAAATCGATACGGCTTTATATTTAGGTCATTACAACTCCGTGACGTGCGTGACGAGTCACGAAAACATTGGTGGTATCTACCTAGGCTATACCTACTTACTAAATGTTATTGAATAGCTTTGGCTGGTATGTAAATATCACTGAAAGTGTCTAAATTAAAAAAAAAAAACAGATTTCTAAGTTTTTGATTTATTTAAAAAAAAGAAGTTTCGCGTAAACGGACATAACGAGACGCGTAATTATTACAATTTTTTATTTTTATTGTTTTTTAAAAAAATTTACCTACACTACCTATTTAAACTACCTACTTCATTTGAAAAATCAGCCCAGCAAAGCTTCAATAATTACATATTATAGCAATAAGATAGATTGAGAACCTTAGGCGCATAAATTGACCAAAAAAACTTATGTCAATTGTTTGAAAACGAGATAAGTAATTCATTCAATATTATCATCATAATATTGAATGAATTAACGAAATCTTTTTTTGGAAGAACACATCTGTTCTTCCAAAAAAAACAAATTCTTTTTTTGGAAGAACACATCAGTCTGTTCTTCCAAAAAAAGATTTCGTTTGCATATTACATGACAATAGCCCAATAAAGTCTCAATAGCCCAATGGTCAAAGGTGCGGACTAAAAACTGAACGGTCGTAGGTTCGAGCCTCACCCGTTGTACTATTGTCGTACCTACTCCTAGCACAAGTTTTTCGCTTATTTGGAGGGAAGAGGAGAATATAAGAAGTTCAGATTGGCCAATATTCTTTTAAAAAAATAACTGAATACTAGAAATAAAAAAGGGTCTAAGTGCCAAAAATTTCGTTTCGGTTTTTATTACGTTATTATTTAGTATGTTCCCTCGCCAATAACCTAAAATAAAGACTAACCGACTAGCGTTGTAAAGAATTTTATTGTAATAATAACCATGTGAAGTTTAAAATAAAATAAATATGTTTAAATGATTTATTAATTATTTGAAACACAAATTCTGCTCTTTTTTGTTTTGGTACTTAGAGCCTTTTTTATTTCTGGTATTCAACTGTTAATTTAATTGATTGCTGTATTGATAGAACACTTTGTTCCAGAATATTATACAGTAGCTGTTGCCCGCGACTTCGTCCGCGTTGATTTAGTTTTTAATAATCCCGTGGGAACGCATTGATCTTCCGGATTAATAAATAGCCTTCGGTTCGGTTCTTGTTCGGTTCTCGTCGGGTGACCGCCCAGCGCCCTCGACCACCGACTTACCGCATCGCATTGTTCGCCCGCGCTATTTTTTCTTTTTGGTCGGCTTCTAAGAGTCGTACCGAGATATTGAATAGCCTATAACCTTCCTCAAGAATTGAGCTATCAGATACAAAAAGAATTTTTCAAATTCGACTGATAGTTCCAGAGACTAGCGCGTTCAAACAAACAAACTCTTCCACTTTATTATATTAGTACAGATAGGTACATTATATGTAGGTACATAAACAGAATGACTAAGGATCTATTGTTTGTTGTTTTGATACCACGGGCGATTCACAGTCATGGTCTAGCAAATCTTACAACACATGGGTAGATCTGCCAAGCCCACGCAAACGAGTTCAAATAAGATAATCCGCTTCAATTTAAAGAGGTTAGCTAGTAGCTACACAGTCATACTTATATCTAACTCCCTCATTGGTCTAGTGGTTAGCAAGTTCGACTGCAGATGACGAGGTCCCGGGTACCATTACCGGATTGGACCATAAAATGTACTGGATTTTTCTGTCAAGAAATTCTCAAAAAGGCAACGCATTGGTGTTGCCTCTGGTACTACAAGTGTTCATGGGCGGCGGTAATCACTTAACATCAGGTGACCCGCCTGCTCGTTTGTCCGCTATTCATATTAAAAAAAAAAATATTGAACATACCGTAAAAGGTGCGTGTTAAAATAAAAGAGCCAGTTGCCACGACCACCGTCCTTGATGAAATGATGGTAATTGGTAATCGCGTGTTATAGTCGTATGTACTTACTTACATGCCTCAGGGACATATGGCCATATCACACGTTTTACCTCTGCCCTCCACATCGATCGGCAGGGGCAAAGCCAAAATTGTATATCGCTCATTTGCGACAAGGGTGACATAATTCAAAATTCACCAATTTTTGTGTTGAAAATTTATACTTTCTGATATAAAAACAACATTACGCTAAGCGCAAAAAAAATAAGAGCGAGAGAGGTTGTTACTTTATGCTCTGTCGCACTCTGGCCGCTGCGTTGTTTGGAGACCGCAGCATCCACAGGACATTACTCTAACGTAGAACTCTCTCTTGGTCGAATTTGAATTATGTCACTCTTGTCGCAAATGAGCGATATGGGTCGTAATTTTAGCAGTCTATGAATTTATATTTGTTTGTTTATTCATGTATGTCAATCGATTCACTTTTATGGCCAGGTGATTATAGCTTACATTTTATACGAACAAAATCTAATCTAAAGGATGTTAATCTGTTTCTACACGCCATCGTGCCGGAATACTAAATCTCTACAATAATTATACATACTCGTAGCGACTATCAATCTATGCACAACGTAGGCAAATTATGAAAATGGTATTTTTCAAAGAATAACAGCCAAGCTGAAGTTGACTCATATTCTCCTATCCCCTCCAAATTAGCAGAAAGTGTAAATGAGTGGGTACAACAATAATGCTACGGGTGGGGTTCGAATCTGCGACCATTCAGTTTTCAGGCCGCACCTTTAACCGTTGGGCTATTGAGGCTCATTATTATACCATACTCATACCATAATCATATTTAAGTAGGATTATGGTAGCTGCCTACACACTTATATTAATTACAATAATTATAAATAATTAGTAGGTATATAGTCCGGTAAAATAAGACATTGAAGGTTACAATAATTCCCATAGAGCTAAAAATTGGTAGGAATGTTCAGAATACTATTAGGTATAAATTAATTGTGAAAAGTTACCATCAATAAAATTTTTTGCAAAAAGGGATTCGATGGGGATAACTTGACTGGACTAATAAAAATATTTGTCGGTTGAAAATTACGGGCTCTTATATTATTAAACGCAATCATTAGTTATGTGCAAAGTCAATAACAATTTTCCATCGATTTTCAGTCACACACAATAAACTCGCGTCCGCGTCGACTAGATTCGTCCCTGACCTCACTCAATTAAGCAGACACAATAGGGATAAGAGAACTAGCTGATGGCCGCGCCTTTGTACGCCTGGGTTTAGGTTATTAAGGCTGGCTTGTTGCGGAACTTTAGGTATTTGCGGGCTATCATGCCGCTTCAAAATCTCGTGTACGCGTTTTAAATACGCGGCGGGCAGACTTAGAACGTAGCGACAGGGCAATGACCCCGTATCAGCACTCCTGGTCACAGTATATGAAACTACAGTGGGTACCTAGTTCAACTTGACAGATATTGTTTAAAATTGTTATAGACCAAATTATACGTATGTAGTATGTACCTACTTACTACTCGGAGCTTTTAACTTTTCAAGGCATTGAAATTTTACACTTGTAAATTACTGACTCACGTTGTTCTTGTAAAAATTATATAGTGTAAGCATCTGAAATTCTAACTTTGAGGGCTTTAGAAAGGAAGGAGTAGGAAGGTTTTATTATCAGGTGTGTCCTGGATTTCAAAATAAGCCCTGTTTAGAGATGGGTAAATCAGTAATCACCCAGATTAAGCCCACGAATGGGTTTTAACCCGGGTGATTACCCGTCTTGACCGTCATGAAACGGACTTTATAAGGTGTATTTCTTTTTTTAAAAAAGAATATTAGCCAAGCTGATGTGGACTAATATCCTCCTGTCCTCTCCAAATAAACGGAAAGCTTGTTCTAGGTGTGGGTACAACAATGGCGCAACGGGTGGGGTTTGCACCTGCAACCTTTCAGTTTTCAGTCCGCACCTTTAACCGTTGGGCTATTGAGGCTTATATTTATAGTGTATTCTATTATGAATGAAAATGAATCTTGTAAATTTGGATTTTTACAATAATTAATATACATAGAGCTACTCGTGCTGACTCACTAACTGACTCACTGACTGATCGCCTCTCATCAAAATTTTTTTTCACTCCTGGTTACGTATAGAGGACAAAAATTCATTCGGAGCAAAAACATGAAGAGAGCTGATGATTGAGGATTTTGGAGATGGGTGAGGAGCACGGCCCGGATATTGAAGATAGGTAGGGGTTGTTCAAACAAAAGTCACTCAAAACCTCATCCAACTGGCAGAGAGCTGAAAAAAAACTCCAAGATGGCGGCCATACAAATTTCGTTGGTGTCTATCTCAGAGAGTATAAAACATGGAACAGTGGTTTTCTGGCAAAAGATGATCAGGATTGAAGACCCGAAAGTCTACTTGATGAATAGAAAAAAAAAAATCAGGATGGTGGAATTGATTTTTCCATACAAAATATATGCAAAACTTTGATACGGTTCCTTTTTATTTCTGATGGTTTCTATAGAGCACATAAATTTATTCGTAGGAAAAGTATGTAGAGAGCTGATGATTGAGGATTTCGGAGACAGGTGAAGAGCACGGCCAGGGTATTGAAGATAGGTGGGGGGGTGTTCAAACAAAAGCCACTCGAAACTTCATCCAATTTGCAGCGAGCTCAAAAAAACTCCAAGAGGGCGGATTCAAGATGGTGGCCATACAAATTTCGTCGGTGTCTATCTCAGAGAGTATAAAATATGGAAGAGTGGTTTTCTGGCAAAAGATGATCAGGATTGAGGACCCGAAGGTCTACTTGATGAATAGAAAAAAAATTCAAGATGGTGGAATTGATTTTTCCATACAAAATCTATGCAAAACTTTGATACGGTTCCTTTTTATTTCTGATGGTTTCTATAGAGCACATAAATTCATTCGTATGAAAAATATGTAGAGACCTGAGGATTGAGGATTTTGGAGACATGTGAAGAGCATGGCCAGGGTATTGAAGATAAGTGGAGGGTGTTCAAACAAAAGCCACTCGAAACCTCATCCAATTTGCAGCGAGCTGAAAAAAACTCCAAGATGGCGGATTTACGATGGTGGCCATACTTTCGTCGGTGTCTATCTCAGAGAGTATAAAAGATGGAAGAGTGGTTTTTTGGCAAAAGATGATTAGGAGTTAAGACCCGAAGGTCTACTTGATGAACTGAAAAAAAGCAAGATGGCGGAATTTATTTTTCCATACAAAATATATGGCGAATAGGGAACTATGAAAGACTTTAATACGGTTCCTTTTCAAAATTTCTGATGGTTTGGGGAAAATATATGAAAAGAGCTGATGATTGAAGATTTCGGAAATGGGTGAGGAGCACGGCCAGGGTATTGAAGATAGGTGGGGGGTGTTCAAACAAAAGCCACACGAAACCTCATCCAATTTGCAGCAAGCTGACAAAAAAAAGATTTTCTGGCGCAAAGATGATCACGACCCGAAGGTTTACCTGGTGAGCAGAAAAACCGCGGTCCACTTTAGCGGGCCATGCGGCGTGCACCCACGCACCCTACTAGTTTCCTATATAGGTAATATTAAAAAGAGAGAAAATACACTAACTATTGATTCTTGATAGCAGGCTGTAAATATTTTTTATTAAAATAAGTATCGATATCGTCACATCTCTATTCTCTATAAATGACCGCGGTACATTTCGCAAACCAATCATAGCACTCGAGTACTCGAGTACTCCCCGCCGGTCCCAATTTTTTTCAGAATGCGTTTTCATAGAAAATAAAGCGGGTGCGAGGTCTAGAGTTAGTTGGTCTAAGTTCTAGGCAAACGTTACGGCGTATCCCCACCTATCTTCAATACCCTGGCCGTGCTCCTTACCTGTCTCCGAAATTCTCAATCATCAGTTCTCTACATATTTTTCCTCCGAATGAATTTTTGCCCTATACACGAAATCATCAGAAATTTCCAAAAGGAACCCTATCAAAGTTTTGCATATATTTTGTATGAGGTTTCGAGTGGCTTTTGTTTGAACATCGCCCACTTATCTTCAATACCCTGGCCGTGCTCCTCGCCTGTCTCTGAAATCCTCAATCATCAGCTCTCTACATATTTTTCCTACGAATGAATTTATGTGCTCTATAGAAACCATCAGAAATAAAAAGGAACCGTATCAAAGTTTTGCATATATTTTGTATGTAAAAATCAATTCCGCCATCTTGAATTTTTTTTCTATTCATCAAATAGACGTTCGGGTCCTCAATCCTGATCATCTTTTGCCAGAAAACCACACTTCCATCTTTTATACTCTCTGAGATAGACACCGACGAAATTTGTATGGCCGCCATCTTGAATCTTGGAGTTTTTTTTTAGCTCGCTGCCAGTTGGATGAGGTTTCAAGTGGCTTTTGTTTGAACATTGCCCACCTATCTTCAATACCCTGGCCGTGCTCCTCACCTGTCTCCGAAATCCTCAATCATCAGCTCTCTACATATTTTTCCTACGAATGAATTTATGTGCTCTATAGAAACCATCAGAAATAAAAAGGAACCGTATCAAAGTTTTGCATATATTTTGTATGGAAAAATCAATTCCGCCATCTTGAATTTTTTTTCTATTCATCAAGTAGACGTTCGGGTCCTCAATCCTGATCATCTTTTGCCAGAAAACTACTCTTCCATCTCTTATACTCTCTGAGATAGACACCGACGAAATTTGTATGGCCGCCATCTTGAATCCGCCATCTTGGAGTTTTTTTTAGGTCGCTGCCAGTTGGATGAGGTTTCAAGTGACCTTTATTTGAACACTCCCAACCTATCGCCTCACTGTATGTATTTACACTGTGTTCACATTGATACCTACATCTGGAATAATTATTCTTCTTCAACAAAATTTATTCACGCCTTTTGTAAAAATTCTAATCCTAGGTAATCACAGTAATATTATAAAGGCGAAAGTTTGTATGTGTGTGTGTGTGTTCCTCTTTCCCGTAAAAAGGAAGGTTTTGGTTGAAAATTGGAGTGGAGATAGATTGCCTAGAACGTATACTTTTTATCCCGAGTTCCCACGGGATTTTTCATAAACCACACGGACGAAGTCGTGGGCATCATCTTATCTATACTTCTATATATATAAAATTCAAAGTCCTGACTGACTGACTGACTGAGATATCAACGCAAAGCCTAAACTACTGAAGTTAGAAACTTGAAATTTTTACAGTTGGTTCGTTTTATGACGTAGGCGCACACTAAGAAAGGATTATTGGAAATTCCACCCCTAAGGGGTTTAAATAGGGGATGGAAGTTTATATGAAACTCCGTAATTTTTCAAGCTGTTTCCATCAAAGTTGGTATTTGAGCTTTCAGTTAAAAATAAAGAAGTACGTGTGTCACAGTTTTTGAAAATTCCACCCCAAAATCTAATTCCACGCGGACAAAGTCGCGGGGGCAAAAGCTAGTAATATTATAAAGCTGAAGAGTTTGTTTGTTTGAATGCGCTAATCTCAGGAATTACTGGTTCGAATTGAAAAATTATTTTTGTGATCGATAGTCCATTTATCGAGGAAGGCTTTAGGCTATATAACATCACCCTGCGACTAATAGGAGCGAAGCATCAGTGAAAAATGTTGCAAAAACGGGGAAAATTATCCATATTTGAGGGCTTCCGTTGCGTGCGCTGCGTAAACGGTTCAAGTTACCCAAAAAATAACTAAATATTTTCGGAGATAAAGGACATAACTTCTCGTGGATAGTAGCAAGTCACTCTAAACCTTATCCACGCGGACGAAGTCGCGGAATCAGCTAGTATTTAGATAAAGTGAAAGAAACACTTACCATACTTGTTTTCTAATATTCCTTCGCTTCAAAGCTGATATTTTCTTTATTAAATTTCTTTTATCATCAATTATTATTCATAAAAACAAACACTATATTTAATTCTTTACTATAACTGTTTACAAGATAAGATAGTAACCTAAGATACTAACTAAAAACTATATAAAAACTAAGTAGGTACTATGCTAACTAAGATCTAATAAAAAGTTTTAGTGATTTTACAAAATAATATTTTTACAACAAAATTAATGAAATTGAGAATTTAAGCATGGGAGAGCGTGGCCTGCGAAAACTGACGTGCGTCCAACCTCGTTAGAGGCCGGTGGGCTACTGGAACACCCCTGTTAGAGGATGCGCGTGCCCATTTACGTCTAGAAATAAGCTAGAACTAAGCTTAAATTTTTATTTAAAAAACGGTCAATTGAAAAAAATCATAAATGTAATAAGCTTTATTTTCATATATATATTTTTAAATTTAGTTAAAAATTTTAGACACAAAATTGAAATAAAAGTGAAAATCGCGATTTCTTCATAATTTTTTATGATCGAGCAAAATATAGCTTAACGCGTTTCTGTCAATTAAACTATAATGATAAAATATGTATCTACAACATATATTTTTTTCGATGCAAAAAAAATAGTTCTTCATGAATTAAAACTGGTTTGAAAAGACGCGAAATTGCTAGAAACAGGGAAAAGACCCCGTTAAAATTCCCGTGATTCCCGTCCCGTGTGGGATACAAAAGATTTTTCAAAGGATTTTCTTTGTGATACCGCAGAGCATCTAGTGGTTCGTCCTAATGAAGTTATCAGTATTTACGTTTTAGGTAATAGTCTTAAACAGTGGGTTCTCATAGAAAGGGGTAAGCGACGCGCTGGCCGCTGATAACAACACACACCTACTGAAGTTGTTCTAACTGCACCGCTAAGAATGAACCCAGCGTAAGCGTCGTAAGCGCCCGGTTACGTTTGTCGGTTACGCGTTTCTCCGAAACATATTATTGCGATTTGTTCACCTAAGATATTAAATAGATATTAATATTTAGTATAATAATTAACCTATCGGAGGCCCGAAATCGGAAAGACTGATTTTCGGGCGAGAGTACAGTAGCTTCGCGCAAGCTAATAAGCAAGTAGGTAATTATTGTAGTCAATTGTTATCGCTTGCCAGATCACCTGGCAGGGACTAGGCGGCCCAGGGCCCCACGATCGATAGGGGTGCCCAATGGAAAAGAGGGACTTGAGAAAGACAACGCGTGGGCACCCGCAATAGCGCCATACCGCGCTGTAGCCTATTTGATTTGTGACAACTTTATATTCAATACCAGCTATTATATTCAACGTTTCTTAAAATAATAACCTCCTAATTTCATATCTTTAGATTTGAAAAACGAATCGTAAGAATTAAATACATACCCGCCATAGAGGCGCTGCTCATTCTGCCTCGTGTAAAATCAATCTTGATATTTTTCGAAATTATTTAGAAAAAATAAACGTAGGTACCTAAGTATTAATGATAGGTAAATATTTATCTGATGTTAATTACTTATTTTCTTTAGTTTTGTTTAAATAAGGGATGAAAAGAAAATTATTGCAAAGCAAAGAGGAAATAAATGAAAGGGACACAGACGTTGACTGACAGATTGTTATTATTTTATTTCAAAGAAGGTGGTACATTTATAATAAGAAAATAGTTTTTATTACAGTTTTAGGCCTAGTTTATCCCCACCGCCTTAGACCATTCAACGCAACCGCATATTTATTCAAAAACTAACTGATGCCCGCAACTTCTTTCGCGTACCTACCTACAGTTAGGTTTCATAGGCCCCTTGGGAATCCTTTGTATTTCCGAGATAACTGAGTTACAGAATCAGCCCCCTGCTCACTGCTTCTGTAACTCAGTGCCTATCAAAAAATAAAAGCCACTGACATATATTTTTCATCCATTGAAGGTTTACTATGAAATGGTAAATGACATTTCTCTTCAAACCTTCAATGGATAAAACATGCCTATAGTCGTTGATAGGCACTGAGTTACAGAATCAGCCCCCAGGTCTGTGGTTCTAAGTTTATGGTAGAGATGGGCTTAAACGTTAAAAAATAATAACACTGCTAAAGCTAACATTAATTAACGCTTAAAACTAGCAGTTATTTTAAACAACTGTTAAATTGAGTCAGGCAGATTGTTAACATAATCAGTCTTTATACTACCACGACTATTTAAAAGTAACATTCAAATCCGAATTCAGCAGTTAGCAGTTAATTTAATCAATTGGACTAAAATAATATCAATCGTCTGACAGAACACAAAATAAACAGTTCAGTTGCTAAATTGTGAACTTTTTATTTTGTGTTCTGAATAAGTTGAAAACAATTGAATAGAAACGGAACACAGGAACATCATTGTGTCCTTTCCTTTATTTTGTTTATAGCCATCGCGTCTGCCTGCGGCTTGCAGTAGTCGGATAAAGAGAGACAAATATATATCCGTCCATGTGAGGTGCGGGTGGTTACACCGCCGCTGCCATTATTGTTATGTTATCTGTGTTCACTAGTGTTTGTGAGTTGTGACTGCTATAATATTTAACAACTAGGTAAGTATCTCAGAATTTATTTAACAGGAGTTGATACTAAAAAATTAGCAGTGTTAATTTAGCAGCTTATTAATTTTAGACCCATCCCTAGTCCGTGGCTAATGGCTAATGGCTATAGTTCGTGGTCGTGGTCTGTGGTCGTGGTGTTTGTTACTTTGTTCAAAGAGAATGTAATCACTCCGTTTACTTTGTTTATTTTAAATTTTTACTTAACCTAACTAAATAACTTTAACAACCCATTTGATTTGGTTGTATTTATTAATATGTGCAGCAAGATTTTATAGTGATTTTTAATTTATAACTTGTAGATTGTTGCAATGGCTCCAGGAAAAAAGAATGCCCGGGGAAAACGTACTAACCAACACGTCGAAAAGAACTATGCAGAAAGATTTGAAGACTTGAGTATTCAGTCGGAGGAGAGTGGGACAAGTTCAGACGCTGACGATGAAGGTGTTGAAGCCACATTTGCAGTGAGCATGTGGGACTTGAACCACTGCGACCCTAAGAAATGCTCCGGTAGAAAACTTTTAAGGCATAACCTTATTAAGAATTTGAAACTTGGTCAGAAGTTCCAAGGACTTGTTTTATCGCCGGTAGGAACACAGTGTGTAAGTCCAAATGATAGAGATATTATAGAAAAGTATGGATTGGCTGTCATAGATTGTTCATGGGCTAAAATTGACGAAACACCATTTAGCCGAATGAAGTCACCTCACCCAAGATTGCTGCCTTTTTTAGTCGCAGCAAATCCTATTAACTATGGCAAACCATACCAACTCAGTTGTGTTGAAGCCTTAGCAGCAGCTATGCACATCACTGGTTGTAAAAAGGAAGCAAAATTTTATTTGTCAAAGTTTTCATGGGGACATTCATTTCTTGAACTCAACTCTGAAGCTTTAGATTTGTATGCAAGTTGTACTGACAGTAAAAGTGTTATTGATGCACAGACTAAATATTTAGAGTCTGCAGAAAATGAGAAAGACACAAGAAAGATGTGGCCGTCCAGTGACTCTGAAACAGAAAGTGATTCTAGTCCTGATTGAGCACCATTATAAGTTACATTGACGCACACACAGGGGATTGGGTGGAATAGTCCTGACATACAACTGATCAGCCGCCTGGTGTTGGCATGCGTCCCCTCCTTAAATACAATACAATACATTCACATACCTTGATACGTCAATGTATTGTTCAGCAAACAGGGTCCAACCCACAAAACTTGTCAATAGAAAAGTTAAATCTTCACTCTAAAATAAGCATGTATTTAATTTGACAGAGATGTTTGGATCCTTTTTGGTTTTGGTTTGTTATTTGTTGTTCCATATGGCTGTGAACAAGATATTTATAATGTTTTAGTTATAGAGTATCTATACATATACTGTCTTTTATTACTTCAAATTATATCGTAAAACCTATTAAGCCTGTAAATCATTGGTATATTTATACAGAATTGTATTTTTCATTGTTTTAATTAGTTAGTGAGATTATTTCTGCTCTAGCAAATATTTTAACTGCATAAACATATATTTTTGGTGTCAATGTAAATAATTGAGTGCGAATAATGTATATTATATTTATTTAATGAAATAAAAGTTATTATGACAGTAGAAAACTGTTTTATTCAGTTTGTTCAAGGCAAAGGCTCAAGGCCTCCTTTTGGGTTCTTCAGATCTCTTTACTTGGCTTTCTTCATGTTGTCTCTGCAGTGTCTTTGATGATTTTTGTCTATACTGTATTGAAAGTTCTTTTTAACCTACTTCAAAGAAAAGGTCATCAATGTGTAGATATGTAATACATAGGTAT
This sequence comes from Hipparchia semele, assembly GCA_933228805.2. Lineage (NCBI taxonomy): Eukaryota > Metazoa > Arthropoda > Insecta > Lepidoptera > Nymphalidae > Hipparchia > Hipparchia semele. Next base: position 12,151,716 of record OW121714.1, read on the forward strand.
TACATATCTACAAATTAATGAACTTTTTTTTGAAGTAGGTTAAAAAGAACTTTCAATAATAGTATTGGAACTGAAAAATATATGCATATTATGATCTATTAGGGCTTCCAAACAAATCGACCGTAGCAATTAACAGTGTCGGATCTACATTTTGGCGATTTTCGTTTTGTTGCATTAAGGGTCTTAGAATGGGGATAGCAATGCCTCCACCAATTGTGAAACTTTTGGAATCAACCAACCATCTTTGGTTTTTGCAAGTGCAAGGGTTGGATATGTTGACTGTTTTTCACTTTTCACATATTTGAAGCTTTGAGCGGCCGTGCCCTGGAGTAGTGGTTTTTCACATGCGACTATGTTAATTGCTACGGTCGAAATATACAAAATTTTATAGCTGTATGTATGTTTGTCCATGCATTTCTTCGAAACTACTAATCGAATTATGATCATTCCTTTTTTATTTGCTTAAATTTACTTCAATTTATGGAACAGTAAAGATTTCATCGAAATCGGTCAGTAGTTTTTATGATATGACCTCAGTTATACTTGATTTCAGTATATTGAAGTTTAAACTAATTTGTTTTAAATTCTAGCTTGTGTACAATTTATTTTGCTTGTATTGCTTTTTACAATAAGTTAATATAGCACCATCTTTTGGTATCAATGGCTACCATCGAGTACTATTCAGATGGAAAGCCAACCTATTGAATACTTTTAGGTGGCGCCAATGTAATTCCATTCGAGTTATCACTATGTATTTACATGCAAGTTCCGAATTTATATAAGTTTTATCCTCGTTTTATCCCTTCGTTTGTTAATTTGCTTTGTCATTGAGTGTTGTCTTGTCTTCCACATACAATCCAAGTTTTCGTGAACACAACAATATTTAATAAGCGCCATCTTGTGATAGCTTGTGGAATGTCTTAAGTATTGTAACTGTCGCCATCTAGTACAGTGTAATTTTAAAGCAAGTTTAGTACGTTATTCCTAGGTGGCGCTAACGTAATTTTCTTGTAGCTTGTGTAGCGAGCTTTCGATAAACAAGTTAGAACTTTCGTCCGACCGTCGACTATTCGTTTGTTTGATCCGTTCCGTTAGTTCACTCTTCGCCAGTTTGGTTTCTTTCGTCTAGCGGATCGTTCGTGTGAGCTTTTCTGGCCCGAGTTTCGTTTGAACTCGCGAGATAACTTATTTATGACATACTTTTCAAGTGTATTTGTGGTGAGATAATAGTGTTGTGTTTATCTCAGTGTGATTCGTGTCGGAAAACTGTACGGACCATACTTTGAAACTTTTTTGGTAAGTTATTTGGAGGCTTTACTTTTATGCAACCTGTCACGCAGGTGTCTTACAAGAGTTACGAGCACTACGAGTCGCTAACCTCTCTACCACAGAATATTTAATAAGTATCCATGGATGTTTTTTTTTTCATCACAAGATAGTCCTTGACTTCGATCTCATCTGATGGTAAGTGATAATGCAGCCTTAGGTTGCATCGGGAGGTATCGGTGTAGCTTGGAAAGGGGTATGTTAGTTAAGGGGGTAGGTATGTTTTAATTGAACCCATACTTCTAATCGGTTTCTACACGCCATCGGAACGCTATCGGCATATTATATCGCTTGTCGGCATATTTTTGATGCTAGGGTGGTTACTAGCCACCCCTAAAGCCTCCCACTAAACCAGAGATAGGTAATTCAGAAATTATAAATTTTCAAGTTGTCTCCGTCGGAAATCGAACCCGAGACCTTCCACTTTAAGACTAATTTACTACTGCGTCAGGGAGGTGTAGAAAATATTTACCAACTTTTACGACGAATCCATGACTTTCCTCGTTGGTTTACTGAAATGACAGCTTTATATTTTTAATCCTTGTTTTTATCTACGGTACCACTTTCGGATAGAAAAACCACATTCAGATCGATTCAGGCGCTACGATGTCTCACACAGGCAGACAGACAAAGCGGTCACACGAATGTTGTACGTAGGTACCTAACTAACTAATAGATTTTATCTTGTACATCGATGATTTTAATATGTACAGCAAAATTTTTATATTCAGAGAAAATAATATTTACTATTAATTATTTTATTTTAATAGTAGTTTAATATGAAAGTAAGTAAGACTCAAGATAGCTCAAAATAGTATATTTTTTTATAATGAAAAAAAACTTCAAAAGAAAAATGACGTGTTTGACATGGGTTTGAAATAGGTTTGAAACTTAAAAATCACTTAAAAATTGATTGCGAGATTTTGCGTCAAAGATTGGGTAGAAATTCTTGTGGATTTCGTCTTCATGGAGACGATATCTAGAGCAGTTGGTGAGCCGCCGGCACGATGGATTAGCTGAGCATTCTAGACGTTATGTGTAGTCCAGAGTGTTTTGTATTTGTTTTTGTCCGGTAAGCGCTTCTATCATGCTTCTATCATTTGCTGCTACGGTAGGTATTGCTTCGTTGTTGTTTTCGGCGTCCTATCTACATTAAAATCCGTGGCATCGCTGTGTAGCTTTTGCTGCTAAAACCAATATGTTTGTCGCATTTTATTTGGTCATCTCTCTTCCTCATCTTTATCAAATTCAAATTCAAAATTTTTTTATTTCATGTAGGCTAACTTGTAGCTCTTATGACACGTCATAAATCTACCACCGGTTCGGAATGCAGATTCTGCTGAGAAGAGCCGGTAAGAAACTCAGCAGTTGCTCTTTTCAAAAATTTTTTTTACAAAGCTATGTATACAGTTCTTCCACAATAAAGCTTCAAAAATGCAAAAATGCATACGTAGGTACACCAATCCAACGCATGTCAAGATGGGCAGTCAAAACAGACCCATTCCCGTTGGTGGCACCCGTTCACGAGCATGACGCATGATCCAGCCAAGTAGTAGTGGACGTCTATCAAGCGATAGGTCTCTTGCATAAACGTCTACCTGCCTCGGTCGTCGCCGATGCGCCGCCTGTATTCAGCGGCACCCTGCGACTACCTGATGTCATCGGTTCACCTTGTGGGGGTCTGACAACAATACTCTTTCCCGTGCCAGATTGATTGAACGTCGATTGCGAAGCTATTATGCCAACTGCAATGGAACTGCAACTTTGCAGTTCGCTTGCAGTCCAAATGCTAAGGCTAGTCTAGACGCTCGGAAGCAGCGTTGTTCCCACAAAAAGATGAAAAAATCGACAGTAAAAATATCGTCCTAAATTGTGATTGGGGTTTCAGGTGTATCGAAGCTGTGGCATGTCCTTTATTAAATCGTGTAGTATACACTGTTGTATTATCTTCTATTGAAGATTAAGCTGTTTTTGTAACATTTTGTGTGGAGAAAAAGCAACACAATATGAAGACCGTGCACAAGACTCGTACTAGCAGTGAGAGCTGCTCATGTAATACCTGCGTCTATAAAAGTGAATCTGACCATCCATCTTTAAGGCGAATAATTGACCTCGGGTCCCGAATAGACCGTCTCTACTATGGAAAGTACATACCACTCAGAGAACGAAAACTTCTTGACAGACTAGTTCGAACCAGAGCAGTGTATGATGATATAAGAGCACAATTAGTTTCTGACAGTACTCTTAGTTTGAGTACGAAGGGAGATTACAATCCAAGAAAGAAAGTATCTGTTAGAGAGCTAGATGACACAGAGAAAAGTAGCGGAGCTGTGTTAGAATTAGTGAATATGGTGGATAGAGGTGCAATAGGATCAAAGAAGCTTGATGATTGCTGTAGCTGCTGTAGTTGTTCTTCAAAAATAAAAATTCATGAACAGAGACACAGACAGAAACAAATTTATGAAGGTGGAGATGAATATCTCGCAAGACAAAGAAGGTTGCGTGAGATACGTCATAGGAAAAAAGGAGTACGATTTAAGGCAAAACACATTAGGTCCGATCCATGTACTTGCACTTTTAAATTGATTAAAAAACATTCAAAAGCTGTGTTCAAAAAAATGCACCAGGGGCCTCCTGAACCGCTTTTAGATTTACAGTCCAAAACAGACGAAGAAATGAAACGCATTCGTGGGCGAATTGGTGATATTGCACGTGTATCGTATCAAAACTTAAAAGAATCTAATACACGTATGAAAGAAAAAATATCAGAAGGAATTTCTAAACTCAGAGAGTCGCAAACACGAATTCAAGAAAAGATAGAACTTCAGGCAAAATTATCGAAGGAGAAATTCAATCAGGCAAAAGATAAATTAACATCCAAAATAAGAGAAATAAATAAAAGTGAATGGCAATTGGGTCCTGAAAATGAACTTGCTTTTCATGTAAGAAAAGATTCTATCAGTAAATTTAAGGAAGAACTGAGAAGAAAACAAATTATGAAAGATTGGGAATGTGAGCCTGAATGTTTCGAAGAAGTTTGTGTTCCTGAAGAATGCTTTACTAAATTAAAACAGAAAAAGTTAAATCGGAAGAATATCCACCATAAAGGTATAAGTTATAATATTAAGACACAAGAACGGAAAGCTGGAGAACCGTTGCGTCATTATGATTATAAAATTCAGACCCAAAAATCAACTAAAGCGAAATTAATTGAAACAAAAGGGCCTGTTTTGCAGGCACAACAATCGCGAAATCGTGTAAATTATGATGAACTCCCAAAAAAGGCACAAAAAGAAAAGGAAATTAGTTCACTAAAAATTAAACCTGTCGCATTAATGCGAGATAGAATTAATGTCGAAAATGCAAAAATATCCCACTCTGCCAAAAAAGTTAAATTAAAAAGTAGTTCTCTAGAAAGAAAGTCAAGTCAGCGTCAAGCGGTCCGTATAGGATCTTCTTTTAGTTTTAATGTAGAATTTTACAAAGATAAACCAGGACAAGAAATACCAGCAGTAGATTCACAGCCCTATAAAGTTTTGAAACAACATCCAGGTATCGACTATAGACATGAAAAACCTATTAAGGATAAAGAAACTAAAAAGAGGCATCTTCGCCAACAAGGATCGCAAATAGAATTTAAAAGAACATTTAAAGATACTCAAACTGGTGGACGAGCTTTAAAGCGTTGTTTCTGTACGCTAAAATTAAAAGCTAAAGCAACTAAATCGAAAATCAGGCGTCCAGTTACAAAAAAAATCATGACTACAGAAAAGTCTGCGTTAACTTTAGGTTCACCCATAGAATTAACATTACATAACGTACAAACAAACACTGAAGATATAAGAGGCGTGCATGAAATATCAAAACTTCTTTCATATGAATGTGAACCTGGTGTTTGCACACCTGGCGCTTGCGATCCCTATCAATGTATTAAATTAATTAACATACGAGAGTCTAAGCATAAGAATTCAAAAACTCAAGCACATAAAACAAAATCTACGTCCAGTTATACGTCAAGATCTTATAAAACTTCAAAAACAAAGAATGTGCAGTCGAAGGTTTCACATCGTGGTAAAGCTTCCAAGCCTAAAGCTTCTAAAGCTGTCGAGAAACAACGATTGAGACCATCAAACGCAACCAATAATTCTCATAGACAAGCAGTACGCATTGGATCAACATTTAGTTTCAACTTGGAATTTTATAAAGATAGTCCTTATTATCAACAGACTTCGCGACCAGCATCACCACCGCCATCTAATATAAATACCTTGTCAATAAAACCGAAACAAAAAGCACATCATGATGTGAAGCTGAAGGATCGGGGATATCAAGGGGATTTAGAAAATGTACATAGAAATACTCCAACGCAGGTGATTAAGAAAGAACGTAATGCACTTATTGGAACTACTATTGGAAGATGTTTTTGTACACTAGCATTACAAGGAAAAGATATGAAGAATCATAGCGCGAAAACGTTCACAGTAGGAACAGAAACTTCTGAGCTTAAACCAATAGATACTGCAAACAAGGGTACCAAAACAAAATTAAAATATTCCCCGAATAGATCATTAGAATCTTACGAGTGTGAACCATTTACTTGTGTTCCTGGACGCTGTGATCCGTATATTTGTTTAGATCGACTAAATATGCGAAAAATACGTCTAAAACAAGATAATATAGCTTCAGATCGTCATGAGACATCATTAGAACCTTATGAATGTGAACCATTTACGTGTATTCCTGGAGAATGCGACCCTTATGTGTGTTTAGAAAGAATAAATAAACGCAATAAACGTTTCAGAGAAGTCGGTTTGACTACAGGTCGCTCAAAAACAACATCAAGCTCTAGTGGCAATACAGAAAAATCTATGAGGACTCTACGAGTCCAATACAAACCGAAGCAGAAAGAACGAAAGACGTTAGCTAGAACTCAAAAGCCTAAGAAGTACACTGCAATGAAATCTGAGAAGTATGATGTATCTAAATATGCTTTTAACCCTAAATTACGACAAGCTGTTAAAATAGGTTCTACATTCAGTTTCGACATTGAATTTTATAAAAACAAGTCACCTACCCAAGAAATTAAGAAAGTATATCCTACAGAAAGAAACACAAAAGCTAAAAAAAAAATGAATAAAAAATCGACAGATAAAGGAATCAAAATGAATAGATTGAATGTAGCTCAAGAAGAAACACAAGTTCAAGGATCGAAGAAACGTGATAAAGGTTCTATTGTTAAACCTCTATTGAAGAGATGTTTCTGTACATTAAACTTACAGAAAAAATGGAAACATCAATATTCTAAAAAAGGAATGTCTCCAAGCGAAAAAGTACTTTTCCAATCTCCGAGAATTTATACAGTCAATAGAGTAATGATTGAAAACACAAAGGGCATTACACGTTACAAATATCAAATTCCTCTTCAAAATAGTTCTCGTAGAAACCTCAACAAAAATCAGCCTAATAAAACTTCATTCGTAGTACAAGAAATGCAAGATAACATAAACGCTTACAAAATAGATAAAACATGGAAACCGTCTAAGTCACAACAATGTAAAAAAAATGAAAGAATTTATTCTCAACAGTGTGTCAAAGGAGCTGATGGTATAAAAAGTTTTACTACCAATCCTTCATTAAATGTACAAATACATAAAACTCGTTTCACTAGTTTAACCCATTATTTTCGACGTTGTTATTACGCAATGAATTTAAAAGTGGAAAATGAAAGGAACTATAAAAAACCTGAAAATAAAGTATCTAGTAAAAGGAAACATGCTTTGCACAAGCTTTTGCCTTACGAATGTGAACCAGGGCTATGTATTCCAGGCGAATGTAATCCATATGAATGTCAAAAGATGATTGCGAAAAGATTAATGATGAAAAGTCCTTCAAAAAAATCTGGCACAGAATACTCATTCCATTCAATTAGTAGCTCCGCTAATCAACCAGTGTCTAGATCTAAACAATATAAGCAACAAACTATGAAAAATAAATCAAGACAACCTCAAGTTTATACAGGCAAAACTAAAGAAAAACAGGCTGTTCGTATAGGTTCTAGTTTCAGTTTTGACATAGAATTCTCAAAAAAATTAGCTACTTCGCATAAAGATTTAGTTATCCCGAAATACTCTTCGGACACGAATTTATCAAAGCGTGTCATACACTCCAAATCGAAAAGCACTGGTAACAAAAAACTGAATTCCAATTCGCAGTCACAATCTGCTTCAGTGAAAACTATACACAGAGGGTCCTTTACTAAGGCATCCATGAAACGATGTTTTTGTACCTTAAAATTACAAAAGAAAGGAAGATTGTACGAAGAATTTAAAAATCAGCAACCATTAAGCGATTTGAGTAAAGAAAAAACTGTTAGTAGGGGACAGAACACGAAAAAAATCAAGCCTTTAAAACTATCATACGCACTAGAGCCTTATGAATGTGAACCAAATATATGTATTCCGGGCCAATGTGATCCGCACCAGTGCTTAGAGAGGATAAAAAAGAGAAATAATTATGCAGAAGAAGTTGGCACAAACACAATATTATACGATACAAAGTCAATATCGAGTATGAATACAGATAACCAAAGAAAAAAAATACAGAGAAGTCGCGCAGTAAGCGTGAAACCTAAAAAAAGTACGATAACAGAAAAAGGTGGGAAAAAGCATCCAGAGTACAACAATCAAAAACCATTACGTGAAGCAGTTCGCGTAGGCTCAAGTTTCAGCTTCAATGTTGAATTTTATAAAGACTTACCGCCATCGCACCCACATGGAGCACACACGTACGTAAAGAGAGAGTCAAAAGAGACTAAACATTCTAGAGAACCTACATTGAAAAAACATGTAACAGATAAGTATGCTCAAAATAATAATAATTTGATAAACAAACATTCCCAATTTGGAAATTTAACCCGCCATGCCTCAACATTGACAAATTCTTTGAAACGTTGTTTTTGCACTGCCCAATTATATAAGAACTCTAAAAATATAAATGAAAATTTTAAATCAAAAACAAATAAGAATTCACCTTCATTCATACAAAGATGTTTCTGTGTTTTGAAAAAAATGAATCTAACAAAACCTAAAACCAAGAATGATATTAAGCCAAAAGAAACCCAAGAAAAAATGATAAATACTCTTGAAACAAAAGCAAAATTAGAGCCATATGAATGCAAGCCAGGTATATGTGTACCTGGTGAATGTGATCCATATGTGTGTGATAAAATCATGAAAAAATACAGGAATCAGAATTCTAAAGCGATTTCTCATGATATTAAAAGACGATCTATTTCTAGTAATAGCGCTAATATTCCCAAGAAAAATGTCAAATCATCAATTAAACGTAAACAGAATCTTACCGTTAAAAATGGCAGTGTAAAAAGACAAAAAGCAGAAACAACAAAAAGCATTAATAAGCCAAATGCAACTTCATGGAGCTCAAATAGAAATGCAGTACGAATTGGATCGCAGTTTAGTTTCGATATTGAATTTTTCAAAGAACATCCCTTAAAAATTAAAAAATCTATAACGCACACAGAAAAGTCGCCAAAAGATAACGGAACTAAAAAAAAAGTGAAAGTAAGTTCGACTAAATCATTTTCACCCTCATATATTTCCCAATCATCACAAGTAAAGAAAGAGAAAGGGAAAGATCGTGGAACTGGTATAAATTATCTTATAAAACGTTGCTTTTGCACGTTAAAGCTAAACGAAAATAATGAGTACAGTAACAAAACAAACAAAAGAAAAGATATTGACGATCAGATTCTCAAAAAAGTAAAAACCAAGAGTGTAATGACTGTAGAAAAAAAGAATTTGTTCACAAATGCATTACTACCTTATGAATGTGAACCTTATACTTGTACACCGTATCAGTGTGATCCGTATGAATGTGAAAAACGAATTAAGCTAAGAAATAAGAATAAAGTTAGAGAATTTGGTGTATCGACTTCACCTCCTAAAAAAGTATCTGCTCATAGTGTAACAGACACTAAAAAACCTAAAACAAAAATTCGGTCTTTATCGACTAAAAACTTACATAAACGTGCAAAAAATACTCCTCGTATGTATTCTAGTAGAAGCAAAGTCGGACAACCGAAGCAATCAGTAAGAATTGGTTCTACTTTCAGTTTTAATATTGAATTTTTTAAAGGTAAACATCATGATGGTGTTGAATTCCAAAAGCTTCCTAAGAAGGATAATAGTGATCGGTTGAAAAGTCAAATGAAAGAAAAAAGAAAAACTATTATAAAGCATGCGAATCAAAGTAATAAAAAAATGGATACAAGTCAAACACAGATTAGTAAAAAATTAATGAGTACAAACGAAACGCAGCTTGCGGACCAGGCAATGAAAACACAATCAACAATGACGGGTTTCACGCCAAAAAAGAGGTGTTTTTGTACTTTGTCTTTAAAAAAATCAAAGGATAAACCACCTTTACCCCCAAAAACATTACATGCAAGTACAGAAACTGAAGTTTTAAAAAAAACAAATTATTCAATTTCAAACTTGTTACCTTATGAATGTGAACCAAACATTTGTGTACCTGGTGAATGTAATCCTGTCCAATGTTTGGAGAGAATAAAAAGAAGACAAAACATTTTGTTACCTTATGAATGTGAACCAAACATTTGTATACCTGGTGAATGCGATCCTGTCCAATGTTTGAAGAGAATAAAAAGAAGGAACAAAACATTTGGAACAGGTACAAAAGAATCAGAAAAAATTAATGTTTCCACTTTAATGAAGCACACAAACAATGATAAAAATAAAATGTCTCAAATTAAACAGTTAGATCAACCCATTAGTAAAAAAGTGCTTGTACAAAAAACTGGTAACAATAAAAATAGGCAAGCTGTTCGTATAAGTTCGAATTTCAGCTTTGATGTTGAATTTTTTAGAACAAACAATCTGAATGCACCCGAATTGCCAAAATTAGATAAAACTGATAAGAAACATCAGTTTAAAAACAAAACAGCTAGTAGTAATTCAGAAACAAAGAAACTTCGTAACCAAGCATTACAATCTTCGTCTCCAAAAAAGGTGTCACATGGCGCTTCTGTGGGTCCATTTTTGAAGAGATGTTTTTGTACTTTAAAACTTCAAAAAGCGCTGATAAATAAAGATACCATAACTGTAGAGAAACATTTAACCAAACCTAAACATCGACAGGTATCCACTGAAAGCAAAGGTACTGCTACGAAAAAAACACCCAAAATACACGATCTGAGTCCATTTGAATGTGAACCGTTTTTTTGCATTCCCGGCCAATGTGATCCATATGAATGTGCGAAACGAATAGAAATGAGGGATAAGAAACATAAATCGCAGTATACTATTACTCAATCTCATGATCAGTCTCATAAAGGTGTTGGTGTAAAACAAGATAACATGAAATCCCAAAGAAATCAAGCGAATTTTGTTTCTAAATCGTCTATCGATCGACCAGAAATTGTCGAAATTCCCAGGTTTGCTAATAGTTTTAATAATCAAGCTGTTAGAATTGGATCTAAGTTTAGTCTTAATATAGAATTTTATAAAGAAAATTTACCACCAAACTATAACCCACCTAAACCAAGTTTGGTAGATCATAGAAATGATAAAAAGCTAAAAAGAAAGAAACAAAAAAGTATTCATCACGATGACCAAAATACTGATAGGACTCATTTACGAAGTACTGGATCTGAATATGATAAAACAAAAACACGAAACAAATCTGTAAAGGTAGAAAACGCTTTAAAGCGATGTTTTTGTACTCTAGAACTTCAAAATAGGTCGTCCTCTAAAAATAAGAAACAAGAAATGCATCAAAATAAAGTTCCGTTTGCTCAAAATTTTGAAGTAAGAAGAGTAGCCGTACAGCACAATCCTAAAATGTTATCAAAAGGAACACACATTGGAGTAAAATCAGTATCCACGAAGATAAATAAAAAAAAAATCAAAATAAATGAAAATTCAAAAATACCATGTAATCTTTACATCTGTAAAAACGGCCAAACATTACTTCCTGCTGATGATATGAAAACGATTTTACCATTTACGCCCGAAAAGTTCAATAAAACAGTTAGTAGAACAGTACTTCCTCCAGAAACTAAATATGTTAAGTCAAAAGGATCAAGAATTACAAATCGTGGTAAAAGACTAAGTCGAAAAAATAGTAAAAAACATTTACATAAACAACCCATAACTCAAGAAAAAGATAAAAGAAATAAAAGGTTTGGTATTAAAAAAATTATTGAATGTTGTGGGAAAATATTTAATTTAACGCCGAAATCCCAAAACTTACTTTTTAGCAAGGAGAATGAACGCCAAGCAAGTCCCAATCAATTTGTATCCAATTTAAAACCGAAAAAATGTAACAAGAAATGTCCGTACTATTCGGTTAATCAAAATGGTGACACAAAATTAGAGTATCCTAGGATATCTGTCAAACTAAATAAGAAGGAAATCATTAAATCCGAATCGATAAACAAAAAATCCAGTACTAAGCAGCAGATTGCGAGTAAAATAAAAAACAAAGAAAGTTTTTGTCCTTGTCCAAGGAAATTACTACATAAGAAACAAAACACTGAACCTGAATCTTTGAATATAAATTGGAATCCAAAACAGAAAGAAAACATGAAAATTAATGAGAGCAGAGCTCGTTCACGTCCTTTAAAAGTAAGCTTTTTTGATACTGTTAAGAGTGATAAAAAGAATTTTGAAAAACTCCAAAACTCTAAAAACAAGAGATTTGCATCTGGTACAAAATCTGAACGTTTAGTACCGTCATGCAATTATTGCCGCCCTTGTAAAGGCAAAATAACCAAGGAAGAATTTCATAAAGCAGCAGGTGATCAACTATTCATTAATTATAAACTTGCCAACCAAAAAGGATCTAATTGCAACGTAACAAAAATAATCAGCAAAATAAGAGACGTGTGCTGCCACATGCCTCCTCCTCCTCTTCCTGAGAGGCCATTGTTCGAAATGCAAGTAGATTCTGAGAGCTATGAAATTTTAAATAGAAATGAAGTTGTACATAATATAACTAAATTAAACACAAAACGTAAGCCAAGGATTGAAATAAAAGTGGATTCAAAGATGCATAAAATTTTAAATAAAGATAAATTATGCCCTTGTCGTCGTTGCGTTTGTCGATCTGGTGCAGTCTCAAAAATACTTAAGCATCCAGGAAAACCATGTATTTGTGGGAGCCCGGTTTGTGCTAAAAAATTACAAAGCGTTAAAACACCAATTACACGTCGTAAGTGGAAAACCTGTCTTTGTGGAAGTCCAGTATGTGATGAGGAATCTACAAAGCTAAAATCTTATGTTGAGAACAAATGCCTTTGTGAGAAAGAGATGGCAATAAGAAAGGCAAAGCGGTTAGCAAAAGAAAAAAAAGAACGCGCTATCCGCTTAAAAGTATACAAAAAGAGTGATAAGATGAGAAGACAAAAACGTAAAAAAGAACAAAAGAGAATGGAAAAGAGTATTGACAAAAAAGCTACTGATGGAATTCTTTTAGCGGAATCGGCATTAGATATTGGGAAGTTGGGTATAACCGCCACCACTGACATACTACGTCAAGTCGCCAGATGTGCAAGAGATCCCAAACAAGCTTGTCAGACACTTCGGACTCTAAAAGAAAATCCAAAGCTGGCAGCAAAATTTCTGAAATCGACGTATAAGGATACTGGTTTTACCGCGACACTGAGGAGAATAAGGCTCAGGTGTTTAGCCATGAAGGGCATGCAAAAACTAAGACGTACATTAGAAAGTTTTCCTGTCTCAAGATATTTAATGTACATTAGTAGCAACGATCCGAAGCGTAGATGGATGAAAACAAAGAAAAAAAAACCACAACGCGTACGTGAACGCATGGACTTCAATTGTAGTCTTTATATGTCCTCCTTGAGAAAGCGTCCTTTTCTATCAATTTACGATAGATGGCCATGGTTTTATCAACATTTTTTGAATCTAGTCCACGCATGGAAGCAGTTTGTCGACATTTGCATATTCTTACTGGCAGCTGTTGTGTGGAGCCCCTGTATACTATGTATGGAAATATGTCGAGCATGTATGTGTTGCTTTTTCTGCACTGGATGAATATTGTATTCTTGGGAATAAAATTTTACGTTATAAAATGGGTTTGGATTCCACGAGTCAAATTATTAGGGAATTACATAATATACTAGACGATGCCCGCGACTTCGTCCGTGTAGTTTGAGGTTTTTTATTTCCCGCGGGAACTCTTTAATTTTTCGGCAAAAAATGTAGCCTATGTATTAATTCTGAGTATAAGCTATCTCCATTGCAAACAAACTTATACACATACACACTTTGCTTTTATTGAACGAGCGAAGCGAGTTCTCTGAGTCAACTAGGGCGCTTGTCTGTACTGGACAGAGAAATGTGTACGTCCAAATGTCTGTCAGAGCCCTATAACTTCTGAATTACTGAACGTAATTACTTCAAATTTAAATATAATATGTAAACTGATGGCCTTCAGCCGAACATTGTATAAAAAAATATAAAAAGCTTTATTTCAGGGGGGCTCTCATAGAAGCGTGTTTGAAGTAAAATTTTGTTTGTTGCGTTACATAGACTTGCAATATATCTTTTTAAAGACGACTTTGATCAGAGTACAAAAATATTTTTTTTTTTAATTTTTCCCTTAAAATTGACGAAATGGGGGGCTTTCAAAGTGGAGATTTTAATTTGAGCCATATGTCAAGAATTGAACGTGAAACTTGGTTGAAAATTCAGTTATATCCTGTACTTGAACAACAAATACTAAAATTAGATAAATGTTATAAAGAAACGAAATTATTTAATTTTAAATGCTAATAGCTTCACAATAATGCTAATAGATGACGCTGTGTCAGTAAAACAGTTTTGTGTCAACTATTATTTTTTTTATTGTGTCTAACGTAAAAAGTTAATTATTACAATATATAATTAAAACTTTTGGGAATTATGGGATATCGCGAGGTCTCAGTTCGGGGCGAACCACTAGTGATATTAGTGTAATTAGTGTGAACGTAATTATTACAAGTTTTAATTTAACTGGCAATGTATGTATGCATGTTTGTTTAGATCTGAATCTTACAAGCTGAATAAAAATTTTCCATGTTCATGTTAATCGGATGGCAATACAATACTATTGTGATGTAGAGCTGATCTGATGATGGAGCTGGAAGATGGCAATAGAAATTCTGTAATAAAACGCCGTAACCCTTCGATCACAGAAGAAAACCGTAACCCCATTTACTTTGGGCTAGTTTGATTCGCCTTGACAAGAACTCTGGTCCCAGATGATAGCCTAACCATAGATGTAAGATAGAGTTTAAAATGAGATACAAATATGATCTGAAGATGATCTGACATAAATCTGTCTCGTTTTAATTCTGTCTTGAATCTGAGCTGAGGGAGAGTGCATTTTTTTTTTAATTCAATGACAAGATAGTCCTTAACTGCGATCTCACTTGATGGTAAGTGATGATGCAGTCTAAGATGGTAGCGGACTATATTGGAAGGGATATGGCAATGTATATTCAACCCATACACCCTTAATCGGTTTCTACACGCCATCGTGCCGGAACGCTAAATCGCTTGGCGGCACGTTTATGACGGTAGGGTGGTAACTAGCCACGGCCAAAGCCTATAGGTTTCAGCCTAACTAAGCTTTACCAAAATGAAGTTCTGGCAAGATCGCTTAAAGACCGTAGAAAAATAGCGGACATCATTTTTCTGGCTAAACTTATAAAGGGTCTTATTGATGCGCCTGAGTTACTGGAACGCTTAAAGTTTGCTGTGCCTCGTGACAGTAGCCGCTTACACAATCGTAAGACATTTTGTTTGCCTCAAACCAAAAGTAACCTTGGTCAACATAGTCCGCTGTACAGAATGAAATTTCTTGCAAATTGTTACAGAGATGCTATAGATATCTTCTGTGATAATATACCATCTATTAAAAGGAAATTAAGCACACTTAAGTTTAGTTAGGATTTATTTGCAATTTTTGTTTATCTGTTGTTTCTTTTTTTTTTACTCTATGTACCCTCTATAACGCATGTCACGTCCACATCGAGTAGACTCAATTGCGGAAGATGTACATTCACATATTTGCCTTATTAATGTAATTCAAGCAGTTGTAGTCAGTTTTGTGGACTAATTTAAAAAAAAAAGCGGATTTATTCTGCCATCAATTCCTGATCTTAAGAGGTAGAACACTGATTTTACCAGACAGTCTTACAGTCAAGCACCCTATGTAGTTCAATGACCGGAACCATTATTTCGGGGGTGGACACGGGACATGATAATAATATATGTGAAGTGATTAATATGCATAATAATTTAGTTTTAGGGTGCTTGTCCTGTAGAGCAAATCAGAGTTGTGTTCAGCTGACCAACGACATCATTCACAGATGACGTGATAAAGCTATCACGCCATCTATACACAATCTGATTGGTCTTCTCATCTGCTTTGCTTGTATTATTAAAAATCCAGTGGGGATGTTCTATTTGCCGGGAAGCCTACGTCACTCTCCAAGTCTTCAACTATACCCTTGCAAAAAATCACGTCGATCCGTTTGCTCCGTTGAAGAACAAATCAACAAACAAACACACTTTCTCATTCATACTATTAGTGAGGATTAGTCGTTATCCAATGGATTTGAATGTTCAACGCACTATTCTTTAAATTAGAGGGAGACGCCGCTAGTTTGAAGTGCGAAAACAAAAGAGAGCCCTATCGACCAAACCCTCAAAAGTGAGAGGGTGGCACCCTCTTTATGACTCAGAGGGGAGGACCCTAGCACGTACCGCTGCCTGTACCCTCAGTACGCGGTACCGCATGCATTCAATATTGATCTGGGCTTTGGACCCAAAATAATATGGTTTCTTTGACCTATCGGCCATCATTCGAATAAAATTGAACAGAAAAGTCTTTTTAATGAAATAAACTTTTAGAAAATGCTATGATATAATATATGTATAAAAAGAGGTGGATATGTTACAAGCGTACGATAAATGAATCGCGTAATGGCAGATATTTGTCATAATGTGTCATGTCATTTAACAACGATCTACTCTATTATACTCTTTGTCGTTCGGAACAAGTTTTTCGCTTGTTTTGTGAGTACATAACTCATCCCTAGTACAAAATGCTTTTGAATAGTCAAGTGAATCTACTAGGTTTTAGCTCGGAATGCCATACCAACCGAGAAGAACCAGCAAGAAACTCGAACTCTGTTTTTGAGTGCACAGTTATTGATGTCTTATGGATTTCCTGAAGTGATGGTAAAAATCACCACTTTTGATATTTTAGACTTTTCAGCTGTTCTTTTAGATTTTCACTGTTTTTTTAATTTTTAAACCACCCCAGAATTTGCGAACAAAACAAAAAAAATATTTAAATCGGTCTAGATGTTTTTGAGTTTCAGCCAGACTAACGAACAGCAATTGATTTTTATATTATTGGATATTATATCTTTGTTATAGATGCAAGTTAAAAACCTAAGCGGTGACAGGCAGGCAAACTTTTTCGCATTTTCTCACTTGTGAGAAAAAGATCATTTTGTTACATTCCATCTATAATGATGTCTTTTATTTACAGATTTTCACATGCGTTGAAACACTGGGAAACTTCCAACTTGGTTTTGAGATCTTAATCAAGGTATGTCACGTTCCTATTACAATTTTTAGCTCAAAATTTTGCAGAAAATATTTTTCACACCAGCAAATAACAGTTTGCTGCTCTATGTCTATAATGGCAACTCTTTGTGTACATTTACTACAGTATGGCGTTGGTGCAACTACAAGCGTACATACTACATAGCGACTGAGATACGAAATACATTAGCGGATTTGATATCAACAAAAAAAATACCACCAACCATCAAATCGAAACATTTGTTACGTCGTGGTTATTACAAAGTTAGTGACTTTCTTAATGACAAAGTTGCACGGAATCCATCGGCATCCAGCTATCCACAAGATAGTGTAATAAGTTATTACTTATATTGTAATATTCTGTAGCTATACATTAATATTGTAATATTTTTTTATGAAAAGAGCAACTGCTGAGTTTCTTACCAGCTCTTTTCAGCAGAATCTGCATTCCGAACCGGTGGTAGATCTGGTCTGGTGGGAGGCTTTGGCCGTGGCTAGTTACCACCCTACCGTCAAAGACGTGCCGCCAAGCGATTCAGCGTTCCGGCACGATGGCGTGCAGAAACCGATTAGGGGAATGGGTTGAATTTACACCCTCCCAAGTTAGCCCGCTACCATCTTAGACTGCATCGTCACTTACCATCACGTGAGATCGCTGTCAAGGGCTATCTTGTCATCGAATAAAAAAAAAATTTTTGAATTTGAAATAGGAAATAAGTACATCAACAAAAAACCACCAACCATCAAATCGAAAACGCCATTTTCTTTGAATAGGTTTAAAAATGCGCAGCTACCTAAAGATCAAGTTATAAAAAGTCCCCCGGGAAATGATTCACAATGCCCCGGTTCAGCGTCCCCCGCAGTTGACAAGGTGCTGTCGGTTATTCAAACGAATCACGTCAAAAGAACTTTGGTAAACTTCGTCAGGGGGGAAGTCTTTAACCGTAACTGATGATATAAAAGGGTGTTAGACGGCACTTCTGGCGATATTTTTATCATAAATTTTTATTACATTAGGTTATCAGTTTATATTGCATCTTCTAAATACCTATATAAAACTTTCTGCGACGGTGTTCCCACTAAATTACAACATGGAGTTATTCAAGGGGCGGACCAACAAATTCCTGTAAAGCCGGCAACGCATTGGTGGTGCCTCAGGTGCTACAGATGTTCATGGGCGGCGGTAATCACTTAACATCAGGTGACCCGCCTGCTCGCTTGCTCTCTAAAAAAGGCAAGGGCAAAAGCTCGTGTTGTATATTATTCTGATTGTTGGTTAATGCTTAACATGGGAACAATAATATATTATATTATGCATACATATTAATATGTATTAGTAATTCCGTAATATATTAGGGACATTATAAAGCACAATTTAACGGCCTATTGATCTAGATCATAGGTTCTCAACATGGACGATAACGAATCTTTATGGGTACTTGAGACTTTCAAGGGGCAGTAGAAGACCCAGACAAATTAGGGGGCATTGGATGACATAAAGGGGGCATGGACAGTTAAAAAATATATTCTAAAAAGATGAAAAAAATTGAATTTATAATTTGAATTAAAAAATTTCCACCTTGAAATCGGATTTCACGTGAAATGTCCCATAATATAAATACAAATGAAGTTAGTAAAAATAGCAAAAAAATATGTTTCAGTTTCGTGACAGAGGTAAATAAAAAAATATTCTCAAACTGGGCGGAGCGAAAAATAAGGTTGAGAACCTATGATCTAAATGAAAGGCCTAACGATAGCTTTCGAGTTTCATCCCTATTTTCTATAAATGAAAATTAAAGAATTAGCCCGAGATTTTTAAAAAACTGCAATGTGGATGAAATTGTGGGCATCATCATGAAATAAACTCAATTACTATCCCGTCATCTCTCGTACGCTCATTTGCGTAACATGAACTGTTTTGAATAAAGCCCGCGTCACATCAGACGACGATCAGTCTGCGACATGCCCACCCCCTTGCTATGCTTTATTTCAAAATCACATTTGAATAATTTCCGCGGGGAATATTAATGCTTGTTCTTAACGAACTTGAGTATTTTTAATCGAAGTAAGCGCTTGATTACGATTTGCGACCCCTCAGAATGAAGTGCAGATGCAATCTGAACGTTTTTAGCCCACCGACGCATTCTCACGTGGCCGCAAAACGTTTAATGCCTTAACTCCTTTACTACAAGATTGCATTTCGTACGCGGTATCGAAGCTTCATCGCAGTTATTTACGCAAAGACATACAGGCGATTGTGGTCACTATATAACGTATTTTATTTCTTTCAGCTCTATCGATTTTTGTAAAAATTCCTGACATATGTTTGGTATTTTTTGATAATCTTTGAATACAGGCTACAGTTTTTATTTTCCTTAAAATGTACTCCAACGATAAGACGATTTTAAAAGAAAATAAGTCCTTTAAGTTTATACTTAAAGTTTATCGCATAACATAATAATAATATTGTACATGTTATTTTGGTAATAGATATCACTGGTTACCTGTGGGTTAACACGCGCGCTACGAGAAAATTTGGTCTACATGTTTACTTGTGAATCTCTATAGAGATTCACATAGAGATTACGAGTAAACATGTAGACAAAATTATCTCGTGGCGCGCATGTTAGCTCTACTGATTACGATTACAGCTCGCAAGTGAGTATCCGGCATAAGTTCTCACCTTACAGCTCTCTAAATAACACTCAGTATGCTATTGTTCCCAGTACTGTCCCTTCTATCCTTTATTTCAAAATTTCATTTGAATAATTTCCGCGGGGAATATTAAAACTGGCTTGATCCTTATCAAAACTGTGTTTTTTATATGGTCTTAAATTGGACATCGCATATGAAATGACACTGGTAACGGTGGCATATACACACTTAAAACTAGTTACTGTATCTGTAATTCAGTTCAGTTTCAATTCACTAGTGAGAGCCAGGCATAATTTCTCACCTCTCAAAATAACGCCCAGTATACTATTGTTCTCAGTACTGTCTCTTCCATCCTTTATTTCAAAATTTCATTAGAATAATTTCCGCGGGGGATATTAAAGCTGGCTTGATCCTTATTAAAATTGAGTCTGGAATGGTCTGGAAGGTTGATTAGTGACACTTCGCCGATTCGCTGATTAATGAATCGCACGCGGTGGAAATTCATATTCATAGTTTTGTTCGAACGGAAGGATCAGCGGAGTTCTTTCTCATCTGAATTTTTTTGATAACGACGTTATTTTCTTTTGTGTCTGGCGTTGTGAATTACTAGTTGATGCCCGCGGGTTCACTCGCGTGGAATTATTTTTTAAAATCCCGCGGGAAATCTTTGATTTTCCGGGATAAAATGATAGGATATGCATAATAATTTAGTTTTAGGGTGCTTGTCCTATAAAGAAGAGCAAAGCAGAGTTGTGTTCGGCTGACCAACGACATCATTCACAGATGACGTGATAAAACTATCACGCCATCTACCCACAATCTGATTGATCTTCTCAGCTGCTTCGCTTGTATTAAGTTTTTAAAAATCCAGTGGGGATGTCTATTTGCCGGGATATAAGCCTATGTCACTCTCCCGGTCCTAAACTATACCCATGCAAAAAATCACGTCGATCCGTTGCTTTTTTGCGGCGTGATCGAAGACAAACCAACAAACAAACACACTTTCGCATTCAAAAAGAACTCAAAACTCAAAATTATTTCTTTCATGTAGGCCAACTTGTGGCTCTTATGACAAGTCGAGAATCTATCACCGGTTTGGAATGCTGGTTTTGCTGAGAAGAGCCGGCAAGAAACTCAGCAGTTGCTCTTTTCAAAACAAAAAATGTTACAATATGTAGCTTATCTATCTTGTGGACAGCTGAAGCAAAGCAGATTTCCAAGTTTCAAGAAACTATGAATTGATTTTGATGATTCTTTTTTTTTGATAGACCTGTCATGCTACGTAGGTGATCCCGTATTTTTACCTAATTTTTGTTGTTTTAGTTTATGGTTCCCTTCAACAAATTTATTAATGAGGACTATAGGACTACCTGATAGAATTAAATCTATACCTGTCAATTTAGTTTAATTGAGAGAGTGCGTACAACCGAATTAAGACAATTATACATATTAATTGCTCATGTAGGTATATTTATTAATTATAGTCAAATTAAATTACACCCAAGACAGCTTTGATATGTAAACTTTGCTATCTAATTGTTGTTGTTAATCTACCTAGTAGAAAGTCTTTGTTAATATCGCGTAGGGAATTTAAGGTAAACAAGTACCAAACTTTATAATAACAAAGTTTCAAACAGATAGGTGTTATTTTGAAGTAAAAAATATTTTATTATTTATTTATTTAAATGTAAATGAAAATGTAAGGTATACAATACAATGAAATGGGCGTGCCGTGCACAAAGGACAACGGGAAATATTTCTGTTAATTTTTTTTTTTCATTTGATGACAAGATAGTGCTTGACTGCAATCTCACCTGATGGTAAGTGACGATGCAGTCTAAAAGGTAGCGGGCAAACTTGGAAGAGGTATGGCAGTGTACTCATACCCCTAATCGGTTTCTACATGCCATCGTGCCGGAATTCTATATTGCTTGGCGGCATGTCTTTGACGATAGGGTAGTAACTAGCCTCGGCCAAAGCCTCCCACCAGACCAAAAGCCCAATAAATAAATAAAATAGCCCAAAAAGGTTAAACTGTGCAGATTGAAAACTGAAAGGTCAACGGGTCGATCCCCACCCGTTGCACTGTTTTTGTACCCACTCCTAACTCAAGCATTCCAATAGTCTCATTGAGACCATTCTTTGAGACCAAACAAGTTATAACTGCTGAAAGTTGCTGAGGAGTTCGGTACCCACAGACTACTTGATGCTGCAGCATCAGCTCAAGGTTACCGTGCCTTGGAAATAATGCGAAGTACCAAATTTCATATCAATTGCACTAGTGAAAGTGTGTAAAACCCTTTAATCAAGTAGGAAATGAGTTGATCTTCATATTTAGGCACATCTTCACAAATTATAGCTGAGATCTACCTCGGTCACGTCAGCTTTCAAACATAGAAAAAACTGCATCAAAATCGGTCCATTCGTTACGGAGCTACGAGGGAACAGTAGATACACAGATACATACGTCAAACTTATAACACCCCACTTGTTTCGTCAGGAGTTAAAAAAGATACAACCCAAACAAGCTTTCCCGCCAAAACATAGCCAACATGGCGGCGTGAGCGCGTCTTTTTACGACCTCGTGAAAATTATGGCTCTGTACGTACGCTAAACTTTTATATCTCCGTGTTGGATCCACATGGGGTGTTAAAATTATATTACCGCTGTCAGGAATATGCACTATGGTAATTTTTCCTTTTTATTATATCACCTATTGCCACTGTACGATTTATTTTATATTTAAAAGAAATACATTTAGAAAGATACAGTTTTTTTTAAGTTTTTCACTCTACATGTGACATGCGAGAATTCAGTTAGTGTTAGTTAGATTGTAAATAATATGTAATTTTGAATTTTCATATTTAAACTTCTTGCTTAGTTTTATTGAGACGAAAAATAAGATGTAGTTTTTTCATGATTTTTTATTCACGTCGTATTTTACCTATAACTTGGGTAGGAGATAACTTTACTTAATAATTTCAAATCTCTAACCTTCTATCAGCTAATAAAAAGAATATTTATCATAGATATCACTTTTATCTTCCAAATGTTAATCGCAGTTCGGGAAGAACATGAACATTGGTAAAAGTACAACTTTAGATTTACGCGTAAAGTTTGTTTACAAACAGTCGGCTTCATCGATTTTTGTGATTCATACAGACTTCTTGTGTGCCAACTTTCAAGGCTTATGCAAAATATCGTTTCGGCTGCGTAGGTAGTATTATCGTCTCAATCGATGAACGTTTACTACTGGATATAAGTACCTACCTCTTCTAGGAACTCTATAACCCTTCCAATATATCGTTCTGCTTGCGTCCAGCAAAGCTATTGTCTATTTTTTAAATTTCCAGGCGCCAGTTGAAAACAATGAAAAGTTCCCAAATAAGAACTGACAAACCTGCATTTCTTCATATTTCGTGTTTTACAGTTGTGCTTAGCACAACAGCCACTGAGTTAGAGAATAGATCCTCAGTAGTCTTCTAGTCTTCTTGTAGTCTTTTGACGCTTGTCTACCTCATTGGGGGGTCTATCAACACTTCGCTTTCCAGTGCAGTGTCAACATTTTGGCGCCTGAGATCCTTGAATTCGTCTGTCTACACCTGTCACATGTCTATCGGATATATTTTGGAGAGTGTGCTCAGGAACTTCACAACATTGTGCCCCTTCATCGTTATACCACAGAACTTCGAGAAATCGTAAGCGTTGGCATCCTTACGTGGTTGAAATCCAATCTACTCGCTCGAAACGCTTTAGTTCACCGTACCTGAAACGAACCGCTAAGGTGTGGAACGCACTTGCGGCGTCTGTGTTTCCAGCCACGTACAGTATATCGTCTAGGTAAGAGAATATTTTAGGCAAGCCCACTCCACCCTAGACCTCATCATTGCTTGCCATCTTTGACTGTCGTCAAGCCCAAGCCTATCTCGCAAAAAAAAACATAGTAGAGGATTCTTTTAACGCTGCTACTTCCGGGGCAGACTCTCCATTCCATCACCTTGGGAAACCAAATTATACGGTCCTCCGAGCTTTACATATACGAGTAAAAGCTCCGTATTTCCCGATTCTCTTCGCTACTCGTTGGACTGTGGTAATTCTAGTTCTTCTACTGATTTTTGATTTCATCACGTAGCTAGATAAATTTTGAAGCAACTGTCTTCAACTTCCAAATACAACTTTAGATTTACGCCCAAAGTTTGTCTACAAGCTCCATAGTTTTTTTTTCATTCAGAACTCTTGTGTACCAACTTTCACGATTCAAACAAATTGGATTCCTTTGTTGATTGCAGTACGGACTCTTTTGTATATTTTTTTTGCTTTTTGTGTTGTTTAGTGAATATTTGATGCAGGGTAGTTTTTGCAATGATTCGATAGAGATTGAGGTACCCATTAGGGAATGCAAATCTCGCGAGATTGGGGCTCAAGCGAGATCTCGCGAGATTGTAAATAACAATACTGCGAGATCTCGCCAATTTCGAGATCTCGCGAGATTGGCAGTTTTGTGTGTTTTTTTTTGCAAATAATCACAATATTTGAATAAATTAGAAAAAAAATAATAAAAATTATAAGTATTTTAAGATAACATTTATTTTCACGAATTTTTTTGCATCAAATAGTGTATAACTTTTTAATAAACTTCTAAGTAGTAGACTTTGACGTACGTACCTATCTATCAAATCACTGGAAGCACTGTACTATACCTACATAGCACAGTTTGGTTACCTATTGTAAATTTTTTTATTTTTTATTTTTTGAAAAGCAAAGCAAAAGCGAGTTTCTTACCGGTTCTTCTCAGCAGCATCTGCATTCCGAACCGGTGGTAGATTTATGACATGTCATAAGAGCTACAAGTTGGCCTACATGAAATAAATAAATTTTGAATTTGAATTTGAAATTACAAATGAAAAAAACAACCAGTCTTCTCTTCTAATATCAAACCAAAATCTTTTAGTAATTTAAAAATTAATTCGCCCACCGAACGAAACCGACATGTCGCAACTCCGTCCGTGTCAGTCCGCGCTTCGAATAAGACTTTTTTATGCTCGAGTGCAATCTCGTTAATCTCGCGAGATCTCGCCCTATTTTCGTCCGAGATCAATCTCGCTAAAAAAGGCCGAGATCTCGCGAAAACGAGATCTCGCGAGATCGAGATTGCATTCCCTAGTACCCATGGACTATGGTATTTTTACAATTCCCTAAATTACCACAGGTCTTAGCTTCCGCACTAACCACCAGCAACAAAATGCTGGCAAGTGATAGATGCAGCATCAGGATTGGGGAGTTAAGAGAATACAAATAATAAGTAGGAACCTTATGTTTTTTTTAATTTTTTTTAAAGAATATTAGCCAAGCTGGAGTTGACTAATATCCTCCTATCCCTTCCAAATAAGCGGAAAGCTTGCGCCAGGAGTGGGTACGACAATAGTGCAACGGGTGGGATTCAAACCTGCGACCTTTCAGCTTTGAGTACGCACCTTTAACCGTTGGCTTATTGAGGCTTTTTATACGTAATCGACAGGTCTTGAATTCCCAAAGCTTAAATGTTATGACAGCGTCCTGAAAATCAAGATTGAGGGAAAGAGACCTGGAATTTTACAATAAACACCTTTTTTTCACCAGGAAATTTTCATAAAAGCATTGCTTACAAGAGTCAAATAAACTCTCACTTTTCCGATTCAAGCAGTAATTATAAGGGTTAATTATAGCATCAATAAATCTAAAGCTCCCGAATCTATCTACAAAAGCCCCAGGTAATCGTGAGGGAACACAAATAAATGGAAGTTAGGTAAGAAAGAGCTCGTTTGTCTATGTCCGTACGATTTTATTACACTTTTCTCTTCGTAGTAATGGGTAATGGCTAGTCTACATAGCTACGAGTAGCATAATCGTTGGACTATTCAACCAACGCAACGTACAATTTTATTATTGTACTCCTCCCTCCGTAGTAATTCAATGACTAGTCTACATTGCTAAGATAATCGTTGGACTATTCAATACCTTTTCACCCCTCTATGTTAGGTATTTACATTTATGTTCTACCGTAGAAGCCGCTGAGCCGGTTTTTGATGAATGAGGTGTCAATCTATTCGTTCGTTCGGCTGATATTTAAAAAATAATAAATAACAGCTTGCTGATACTTTGATAGCATCTGTCATCAAGCGTCAGACTCCAAAAGTGGCCATCTACAGCTGAGATCTCTAGAGTGTACTCTGATTCAACTCATACTTAAGATATAGGTTAAAAAGAGACACAAATATGTTCTGACATAAATCTTTCTCGTTTTAACTCTGTCTTGAGTCTGAGCTGAGTGTGTGGTCTATAGATTTCAGCCTAAGATGGTAGCAGGCTAACTTGGAAGGGATACCCCCTTACAAATGTATTTGCATGTGGAATGCATTTTTAACTAATAGCTACAGTTAAAAAGTGTAAGCCAATTAGAGCAGATTCTAAACGTCACTCTGAAGCTGTCACTGTCAAACTAAAGAAACAATAATATATCTACAGAGGTAAAATGACATGAGGCTTAACATACACATTTTGTTAAGGCATCGAATTTACTAGCCAGAAAATTTATGACATACGCTTATTATACTCGCAACATTACACCCAAGAGTCGTAATCGCCAATGGTGTTCAATATGGAAATTGGAAAGTGGGAATGAATCGCCCGAGCACCTACCTTTGACCGCCTCGCGTTGTCACCTTACCGGGCCCGGTATAATTCTTCCTTTCCGTTGAGCACAAAAACTAAGGTCACTGGTCACTGGTCTTGTCCACTGAGGTTCACCGCGTATAAAGAAAAAATAAGGAAATAAACTGGAAAAAGCGCGTTTATTGTTATTGACCTTTTTATCCTTTTATCGATCGGCAGGTAATAATTTTTCTCTCGCCGCATCAGACACAGTGGCGCCAGGCGCGCGGATCCGACCAATGAGAGGCCGTCACCAGCCTTAACTCCGCCGCAAGAGGGCGCCCGAGGATCAAACCCACGAATTTTAAAAAGTACAAATACCGAAACAAAGAGAAAAACCCCAAGTTGTGTTACCTTTGTTCCGGTACGGAACATGCCGCTCGCCTTAAAAGAACGTAGGGCTTTTAATATATTTTGTTTTATACCTTATATATTAAAAAAAAAAAAAAAAAAAAATCAACAAAATTAATAAGAATATCTAAAGAGAACACGATTAACGAAAACTAAATTTAAGAGTAATGCTAGTTGCTAAAACCTAGTAAGAATAATGCAATTATTATTGATTAGGTAAAGGGCAAATCTTAACGACAGGACGTTTGAAAAAACCGTTGCCGTGCTTTAATGTTACAACCCGCGTTACACCGTCCGAACCGGGATGAAGGGCATGTACGCGAGCTAAGCGCCATTGTAAAGGAGGCAAATTGTCTTCACATACTACGACGATATCGCCTTCACGAATGGGAGGCCCGTCATTACGAAACCACTTGTTACGCTGTTGAATTTCGTGTAGATATTCGCGGCTCCAACGTTTCCAGAAATGTTGGACTGTTTGCTGTATCCAACGCCATCGGGTTAGTCTGTCGGGTTCAATCTCGGTCAATGGAACGTCAGGAATAGCCGTGAGTGGTTCACCTATCAGAAAATGCCCAGGCGTTAATGGCAAGGGATCTGCAGAGTCCGAGCTCAACACGCAAAGGGGACGCGAGTTCAATACAGCCTCAATTTGACACAAAAGTGTATGCATTTCATCGTACGTCTGAGTCCGTGTACCTACAACGCGATGCAAGTGGTGCTTGAAACTCTTCACCCCTGCCTCGAAAAGGCCCCCAAAATGAGGTGAATTTGCTGGTTGGAAATGCCATGTTATACCCTGTTGAAGGGTTTTACTATTTAATTCATTTTGGACGGAGTCTGAACGTAAAAAGTCATACAGTTCGGTTAATAGATTATTACATCCGACAAAATTGGACCCTCGATCTGAAAATATGTCCTTACAAATTCCTCTACGTGACGTCATGCGACGCAGCGCGGCTAATACCGCATCTGTAGTTAATTCAGAAACTAGTTCTAAATGGACGGCCTTGACGGACATGCAGACGAATACGGCGACATAGCATTTGATGATTTTTGCATTTCGAACCTTGTTAGCGCGGACATAGAACGGTCCGGCATAATCAACGGAAGTTTTGAGAAACGGACGTTCGGGTCTCACGCGTGCTGCGGGTAACATGCCCATGCAAGGCTGAGGTCGCAAAGGTCGCGTGCGGAAACATCTAACACATTGGTGTGTTCGCTTGCGAATTGCATCTCTACTAGATAATATCCAATAATTTTGATACAAAAAATACTGCACCGTTTGAGGACCGGCATGCAATAGAATATTATGCGCGTCATCGATTAATAGATTAGTAAATGCGTGTTTTTTAGGTAAAATCAGTTGGTGTTTGGAATTGTAAGTGAGTAAAGATTTATGCAATCGTCCGCCCACCCGCAAACATTTATTGTCATCCAAAAAAGGATTCAAACGCTTCAATGTATTAGAAGGCTGATGGCCCCTTGAAATTTTCATAATGTCATCACTGAAGGTGCTTGCTTGAACCACCTTAATTAAACGATTTCGGGCAAAATTAAACTCTGCAACAGTCACGTGATTAGAGTGGGCACTTTTAATTTTTTTACATTTATGGTAAAACCGAAACACCAGTGCTACCACACGCACTAATTTCCCCAAAGAGGAAAATTTCGAAAATAAAGCAAAATCATCAGTCGGCGTGATCGTAGAGACCGTACTCGAAGCGATAGGTAAGTTACGTTTTTCTTCACTCGTACTACTTATACATTTAGTTACAGGCCAAAGGGGCTCATCCATCGAGAGCCATGTTGGTCCTTGAAACCATAACTTATGTTCTATAAAGGCTTCAGGCAACATGCCACGTGACGCACAGTCCGCAGGGTTGTCAGCTGACGGAACGTGACGCCAACAGCTTGCGGGAACCCGGCTTAGTATTTCGCTCGTGCGATTTGAAACAAACGTTTTCCATTCATGGGGTGATGCCCTTAACCACGCCAACACAATGGAAGAATCAGACCATGCATAAATATTTTGAAAATTAATACGGGCTTGGTATAACTTGACGATCTTATCAATAAGTTTTGATAATAGGAGGGCGGCCATTAGCTCGAGACGCGGGATTGTCAGTCGTGGCTTTAATGAAGCTACTCGCGTTTTACCTAGTAGTAACAAGGTGTGAGCTTTACCGAATCTATCGGCTTGACGCAAATAAACGCAAGCCGAATACGCTTTCTCAGATGCATCTGAGAAGCCATGTAATTGAATAGTATTATTTATGTCAGTAATAACGAGACGTGGAATCGATACGTTGGATAGGGTTGACAACTGATCGAGAAAATTTGACCAGGAATTGGCAATATCGACGGGTACAATATCGTCCCATCCTACGGCCGATAGCCAGAGTAATTGAATTAAATGTTTTGCATAAAGTGTTATTGGAGATAGCCACCCCATAGGATCATAAATTTTTGCTATCTGAGAGAGTATGCTTCTTTTGGTGCAGTGCCGGGGTGAATCCTTTACGTTGAAGGTGAAAATATCCGTATTGGGATCCCACTCAAGTCCTAACACCTTAGTTGTAGTATCGTTTTCCATGCCTGCAATGGAGACGATTTCAGGCCGCTCGCCATGAGTGTCTGAGGGCTGAACAGCAGCGATTATAGCTGGTGCATTACTGTGCCATTTGCGTAATTCAAAACCGGCTGATTTACAAAGTTGGATCAATTCAGTTTGCAAGATAAGTGCCCTTTCGACGGTACATTCACCTGACACAACATCATCCACGAATACATCTTGATCTAAGACTTTAGACCCAATAGGAAAGCGGCTTGCTTCATCGCTTGCGAGTTGCTTTATAGTACGCAATGCAAGATATGGAGACGAACTGACACCAAAAGTCACCGTACGCAGGCGATAATCGCGTATAGGTTCTTCAGGACTGAATCGCCACAGAATTCGTTGGAAGTCACGGTCTGATTCACGGACTAAGATATAGCGATACATTTGTTTGATATCCGCTGTAAAGGCGATTTTATGAAGTCGAAATTTTAAAAGTACATCTATAATATCTGGGTGAAGTTTGGGACCTGTTAACAAAACGTCGTTGAGAGCCAGACCATTGCTAGACCTGCTCCCAGCATCGAAAACAACTCTAGTACGCGTTGTACTGGATTCCTTGAACACACAGTGATGTGGAATATAATAGGTTCCACCAGACGTAGGTGTATCATTCACTAACTCCATATGATTGGCATCTAAATATTCCTGAAGACACGCGTGGTATGAAAGTTTTAATTGCGGGTTGCGCTCTAAGCGATATTCTAATTTACGAAGTCTGACAAGAGCAGTATCACGCGATTCACCGAGGCATGGTGCGTCTGGTTTAAACGGTAGGGCCACTACATACTGCCCTGTTTGGTCACGAGTGAAAGTATTTTTATAGAAATTTTCACATATATTTTCCTCGTGTGTCATAGACTTTTGCTCGGGGAAGGACTCAAGCTCCCAAAACCGCTGTAAATAATTGTCAATACCAAAGGAGCTCAAGCAAGCATGAATGCTATCGGAAACTGAATTACAGCATACACGCGGAGTGTTAGAATCGAAGGAAAGTTTACCTAACAATAAATATCCGAATATGCTATTCACGGCAATCGGTGTACCAGGTGGTCCCTGAATAGTGTTATTTAGTAAGATCTCGGACAATACGTCTGCACCTAAGATTACCTCCACTGGTTGGGGGGTGTGAAAGTTAGGATCTGCTAAGTTTAGATTTTTTAAATGGGCCCACTCAGTACAAGGTAATGGCACACTAGGCATTTGTGAAATCAATTTCGGCAATATCATCGCATCAACTGATATTACAGGTTGGTTTTGAAGTCTAGGGGTAATATTGAATGAAGCTATCCCTCGAGGGTAGACGGGTTGGTCGTCTCCAATACCAAATACCGGTACATTTATCGTTCGTCGTGATAGACCTAATCGCTGCACGCCAGCCTCAGTGATAAATGTCCCTTGACTGCCCGTGTCGATCATACAGCGAACGGTCCCACGATCGACACCGTCAACACGCACGTTGACCAGCGCAGTTGATAGTAATACGGTATGAGTGCGATTATTAGAAGCAGTTGCGTAGGCATTTATATCGCCGGTGTTATCGTCGGAATATTCGGACTCGTGTCTAGCAACCGGAAGCGAAGAATTGGTACTGCATTCCTCCGTAGGAGCGCTGCCCTCGTCTGAGGCGATACCAACAGCTGAGGAAACAGTAGGTTTTTTAGGAGACAAGCAGATCGCACTACTGTGTCGTTCGAAACAGTACCTACAAACGAAACTACTCCTGCAGGTCCTCAGGTCGTGACCTTGAGCGAGGCAGTTGGTACAAACAGTTTTATTTCCTTGCACAAAAGCAAATCGATCCCGCGGAGTGAGATTCATAAACTTCTTACATTTAGATAAGTGATGAAAATCACCGCAACACACACATTCCTTATTGCTATAGTCATAAGGTCGTGATTCGCTTGCTGATTCCTTGACCTTAGCAGTGAATGAACCGCGTGCGCCGCGAGTGGCTTGGGACGTAGCAAGCGCAGGCCGGCCGGTGACGGTGTTATTGCTACCGCGAGCCGAACTACCCGCGCTATCGGGATATTTCACTTGACCAGTGATTTCACACGCAGCCAACTCACGTTCAAGAAAATCTATAAGAGTAGAAACGCTTGGGATTTCCGATGGGCTTACTAATGAAAGTTCAAAACGTTTCCGTACGGAATTTGGAATTTTTCGTAATAATATATTAAGAAGTATAAAACTCCAATGTCGTACCGGGAATTGCATCGTGTCTAATGCTTTAATATTTTCTTGATAAACATTTAATAATTCACGAAGGCAAGATATTTTTTCTGAACATGGTTTCAAATCCAGAATTTTATTTATATGTTTTGATGCAATAACTCGTTTATTGTCATAACGAGATACTAAAGTGTGGACGGCTGTTGTATAATTATCCTCTGTGATAGGTATCGATTTGATAAGATTATAAGGTTCGCCCTTTAGTGTAAGTAGCAAATAACGAAACTTTTCCACATCCGTGTAAGCAAGATTGTCATGAATTAATGAACAAAATAAGTCGTAATAAGATTGCCAATCTGTAGACTCGCCTGAAAATGATGGCAAGGGAAGTTTAGGCAATTTATCGAAACGCGAAATATTATTTATCGAACATGTTTGACGCTGAAACGTACTCGAACGTCTACGCTCTTCATCCGCTTTCTTTAACTGATTCGAATGTTTTAAAATTTCGAAGTAATAATCATTAAACTCGTTACGAATGCTTAACTGTTCTTCTTTATCAAAGCATTTTGCCTTTATTAAAGATTTTTCTATTTTAGTTTGAATTTTTGTAAACTTTCGATGTTGAGCAGTTAGGTCTTGTAATCTCGCCCGAAACTGCTCTTCATCAGCGACTAGATCTAGTGTCCTCCGTAAGTCCGAAATAATTATCTCTCTTTCGTAAATATCAAACGCCGCGGCATCGGCCATATTGCGTAGATACTATGTAGGTATGGTAGCAAAATGCGCCGAGAACTAACGCGTGGGAATTGAAAATCTACGTATAGAAACTTATTTCAAGGAAACACAACCTGGAAGTTATCTGATTCGGTTCGAGGCACCAAAAAATATGTTCAATATGGAAATTGGAAAGTGGGAATGAATCGCCCGAGCACCTACCTTTGACCGCCTCGCGTTGTCACCTTACCGGGCCCGGTATAATTCTTCCTTTCCGTTGAGCACAAAAACTAAGGTCACTGGTCACTGGTCTTGTCCACTGAGGTTCACCGCGTATAAAGAAAAAATAAGGAAATAAACTGGAAAAAGCGCGTTTATTGTTATTGACCTTTTTATCCTTTTATCGATCGGCAGGTAATAATTTTTCTCTCGCCGCATCAGACACAGTGGCGCCAGGCGCGCGGATCCGACCAATGAGAGGCCGTCACCAGCCTTAACTCCGCCGCAAGAGGGCGCCCGAGGATCAAACCCACGAATTTTAAAAAGTACAAATACCGAAACAAAGAGAAAAACCCCAAGTTGTGTTACCTTTGTTCCGGTACGGAACAAATGGTAAATGGTGGTAGGATTAATGAATGGCCCGTCAACGTTGAGGCGCCGGCATTTGTCGACGTTGAGTTGAGAGTATGACTAACGATATCGGTTTAGTACACACGTGGTTCTGATGGATTGCGAAAGGAATAAGAACCGGATAATAGATAACTTCGTAATTCATTTGTTTGTGTGTGTGTGCTCACAGTGCTCGATGGCAGCAGTTGTACACTTCTTTTTAGGGTTCCGTAGCCAAATGGCAAAAAACGGAACCCTTATAGATTCGTCATGTCTGTCTGTCTGTCCGTCCGTATGTCACAGCCACTTTTTTCCGAAACTTGGGAACTATACTGTTGAAACTTGGTAAGTAGATGTACTTATTCTATGAACTGCATTAAGATTTCCACACAAGAAAAAAAAAAACAATAAATTTTGGGGTTCCCCATACTTAGAACCACCGAAAATTGGTTTGAACGAGATCTAGTAAGTAGTTTTTTTTAATACGTCATAAATCGTAAACCGCAATTGCTGCTACGGAACCCTTCATGGGCGAGTCCGACTCGCACTTGGCCGCTTTTTTCTTTTTTTGTTTTAATTTTTTGAGTGAAATGTGAATCCAATACACAATAACTACGAAAAACTCATTTTGAGAAAATGATCGAATATCTTTTTTTTTAATTTTTCGAACATTATTTACTCCAAAATTTTCTTTAGGAACTATTTAGTGTTTGATATCAATTTAAAGGTAAGTTTATGAGTTATCAAACCCACTAAATAAGTATAATATATACATAATGAATATTTGCAGATACCAAGCAGACACGTTGTTTTGGATTCATAAGGCATCGTTGTTAGAAGTCAAAAAATAAAGTGGAACAAATGTCGTTTATATTTTGTCTTTATTAAGCGACAGTCGCCAACAGTTGAACAAAGGTCTCTTGCATAGACTTCCACTTGTTTCGTTCTTGCGCCGTCTGTATCCAGAGGCTCTTTGCGACTCGTCTGATGACATCGGTCCACCTAGTGGGGAGTGTGCAAAACTCGCTTTCCGGTGGGAGGTCGCCAAACCAGCACCTTATAGGAGCCCAACGAGTCTTCAAACTACATGCCCCATCCATTTCCAATTCAGCATTATGAGCTATGTCGGTAATTTCCCTAGTTCTTCTACGGATGTCCGGCTCATTTCTGATTTGATTTCGCAGGAATACTCCGAGCATAGTTCCCTCCACCGTCCGCTAAGCGACCCTGAGCCTTCTTATGTAATAGAAATAGAAATAGAAATATTTTTTAGTCAAATAAACTTTTACAAGCACTTTTGAATCGTCAATGAATCTACCACACTGCACAGTGGTCTGGCGCTGTAACTAACGCGGTCATAAGTCCGTTTATCACTAAAATGTTTATTAAATCGTTATAAAAGTCCTTGTTTTGATAAAAATAATAATATAATGTATGAACAGACTAGTTACTTTAACAAAATATGTATTATTTATATTAAAAATCTTAAATTCTAAAAAAAAAAAAAAAGAAAAATTTACTTGACACAGTTAAATAAAACATTCTACATATTCTATAACATTATATATCTGTCAAAAATGTTGTTTATAATTTATAACTTATTTATTTACATATTATAATGACTTAGGTACATTAGATATTGAAAAAAAAATACAATGTTGAAGTATAATAAAAATAAAATATAACACAAGACATGAACTAAAAATAATTTTAAAAAATATATAGTCTTGATAAGACATGACCTAATAAAAATTTACATCTTTAAATCTAATATTCTCCGTTGACTCCGTTTGTTACAATCACTAAATTCCTTTCTGGGGTCTTCCAATATTCGAACTCCCTTCTTGTGGCACTTTCTCTGTGGACGAGGACGCGCTGGGGGTGGCACTCCTCGGCAAATCTCCAGTTTCAACCATTGCTAACCATTCAGCATGCGTTTGCACTAAATTTTCCTTGCATCTGTTAGCTATTTTCCAATATTCCAATAACTTCTTATTAATGTACTTCACACGGCTATGGAGATTTTTAATATCAACATTTTCTGAATCCGGCACCATTTCCAGTAAGTTTTCCAACATATGATTTGCCCTTTCATTCTGAGAACCACTAATTGTGAGCCAAATCTCCATAAAATCCATCTGTAAAGAAGTTAACTGGTAAAAAGTACCTTAAACCAATTAAACAAATATTTTTCATTTCCTTGCTCTTCGCGTTATAATATTATTAATAAAAAAACGGGCAAAAACGGGCAGACAAATGATATTGTTCCTTAAACTACACTACTTTAGCTGTGTAACCATATGAAAATCATTAGGGGCTGATCGGGGTAACATAGTCAAATCTCTTAGTGAAAATACAAATTGCTAAAATAATAACTCAAAAAACACGCATGGCTTTACACCTAAATTTACCTGAATTTAAGGTCTTTATATTAGCAAAAATAGAAAAACATAACAGTACATACCCTTATCAGTTAATTTCATAATGTTTTATCAGGTAAATAATCATCAATTCTGAGAAATTTCTAAAAAACAAAATCACTTTCAAGTCGCGTTAAGCAGCTAATTTACTGGTTGCACAAAATGTGTTCACTTCGTAGGTCGAAAAATTAATGATAACGTTAACTTATGCGTTATCTATTTACAGTTTTGTATTGTTTGGGAACTTGAGAGTGATTAAACAAGCAGAAATTGTAAATAGGTTGTGGTCAATATTTCGGACTTATGACCGCTCTCAGACGACTGTGCACTGGTTCGAAATGCCTTTCCTGCCGAGAAGAGCCAGCGAGAAACTCGGCGGTTGCTCTTTAAAAAAAAAAAAATTTACAATAGCTAATGAAAGTATGCTATGTATACAGTGCTTCCACGATGAAGTTTCCTAAGTCCAATACAATACAATATGTTGTTAACCTCCTAATATTATAAATGCGCAAGTTTGCATGTATGGATGGATAGATAAATGGATGGATGGATGTTTGTTAATCACGCCGCAATAACTGAATCGATTTCGCTGTTTGGCACAGAGATAGATTATAGTCTGGAATAAACTATCGTTCTTGTTTTCATATGCTGCTATACCCGATTGTTCTGTTGTCGGATTAGAATTACTTATACGTAATGGGTGCTATAAAGTTTCATTGGAGACATTTAAGGTTTCAGTATTATATGTATATCTGTATTTCATCCTTACCCTTCATCTTTTACAACACGGTATGTTTCCTTAGAGGAAAAAAGACGTGTGGCACTCGGGGACTGCCGCGGTAAAGCTATTGCATAGCCTTTTTCATCAACGCCATCTAGCGGTGAGAGGAGTCCCGTGTCAGGTTATTTTCGTTACGGAATTTCTGGATTCGGTGTCCACGCTCAAGGCCCGCGATAGAAGCTATGCAATAGCTTAAAAATAACATACAGGCTACTTTTTATCTCGGAAAATAAGAAAGTTCCCGCGGGAATTAAAAAACTTCAAGCCACGTCAAGACGAAGTCGCAGTTCAGTTCAAATCTCATAGAACATAACTACAATATTAAAAGTTAATACAAATGAACGCCGGATTGTACTCGTAATCACACTCGCAATAAAACCGTAATGGCAGCCATAAAATACAAAAAAATATCGTTATTTCACACGTGACCAAGGGCAGTTACACCGGTGGAAATAACGTAACGTAATTTACGTAATTAACGCGTGACCCCTGCCCGTATTCGTTATGATTTTGGTACCTAATAAATTTTCTCCGAGGTACATAAAGGTTCAAGGCCTGATGGAACTCGGAAATCGGGCGTTTTTCATTTGTCCGCGTGGATTTTCAATTCGGCAACTCTTTAATTTTCCGGGATAAATGTAGTATTAATCCTAGGTGTGAGCTATCTCCATTACAGCCAAATCGGTTAATTCATTGTGGCGTGAAGGAGTAACAAATACACTCGCGCATACACACACACATACACACACACACACACATACACATACACACACCACTCACTCACGCTCGCATGCACAAGTGTGATTGGATACATAAAAAATTAAAAAAAAAGATTCCGACGAATTGAGAACCTCCTCCTTTTTTGGAAGTCGGTAAAAAATCACAGATGGACTCTTAAATTTTATTTATTTATATCGATAAAATATGTTACTAACATCACATAAAACTGATCGCGCCATAAAGGAAACTAAAAAGAAATAAAATACCTACGGAACGCGCTCTATACTTGTTTCAAACTCTCGTCTAACAAAGAATAAAGGTGATAATGCTATGGCAGTGTAATCTAGACTTGCTCTATGTAAAGCAGTACTTACTTCCCGAACTCGTTTAGCACGTAAATCATCATCTTAACGCTTCAAGATACGCGGTGTAAGAACAGCCCTGAATATAAACTGTACTTTACAGAATGAAAAATTTATATAAGTTTTAGTGCAGGGCTGTAGGGGCGGTGTGGTTAGGTCGGCCGCAAATTAGTATTAATAGTATTTTTCGGTAGATTATAATGTATCGAAGTGAAAAAATAATGCGTTAAATTGTAAGCAGTATGTTACGGTTCACAATCTTTCGACAGTTCACAATCTCGCGAGATAGATTGTTATCTAACGGTATTTACAATTTTACGATGACATATATATAAAAGGAAAAGGAGACTGACTGACTGACTGATCTATCAACGCACAGTTCAAACCTCTGGATGGATCGGGCGGCATACAGATAGCTATTATCACGTAGGCATCCGCTGAGAAAGGATTTTTGACATTTCCATTTCAAGGGAGTTAAATAGGGGTTTGAAAAATCGACTTTAGCAAAGCCACGTGACTAACTGACCGATCTATCAACGCACAGCTCAAAACACTATACGAAACGGGCTGAAATTAGGCATACAGCTGACGTAGGCATTCGCTAAGAAAGAATTTTTGAAAATTCAACTCCTAAGGGGATAACTTAATGAAAAAAAAATGAAAAAAAAAGTATTTAGCAAAACAAAATTAACAGGGAATATAATAATATCCATTGAGACCCACACCTAGGTGTTCCTGTATCGTGGGACTCAATTCACCACCATTAACAATATGAGCGAAGTCGCTAGCAAAAGCTTTTTGACGACCTCCCTGGCGCAGTGGTGAGCGCTGTGGTCTTATAACTGGGAGGTCTCGGGTTCGATTCCCGGCGGGGACAATTTAGGAATTTATAATTTCTAAATTGTCTCTGGTTTGGTCTGGTGGGAGGCTTTGGCCGTAGCTAGTTACCATCCAAACAAACAGTCAAAGACGTGCCGCCAAGCGATTTAGCGTTCCGGCAAGATGGCGTGTAGAAACTGATTATAGGGGTATGGGTTTAATTTACACTGCTATACCCCTTCCAAATTAGCCCGCTACCATCTTAGACTGCATCGTCACTTACCATCAGGTGAGATCGCAGTCAAGGGCTATCTTGTCATCGAAAAAAAAAAAAAAGGTAGTTTCCTAATAAACGCCCAACGACTGTGCGATCAGCCTTACCGTTGCTTGCAGTTTGCATTTTGCTGGATTTTAAATGAAAAACACGAGGGATTGTCTAGTATTCGATTACAAGGGGCTTGTCTGTCGGCGGTCATTGAATTCGGAATATTGGTTCAGCGGATCTGTTCAGTGCTCTGGTTCAGTTTGTGAGTTTTTAATTACGTATACGCTATTCGTGACCGGAGAAGTTCCTCTTGTACACATTTTTGTTGATTGCAAATCGGATAAAGCTGTTTTTAGAAAGATTGAACGATTTTCTGAGTTTTCTAAGAACTCTAAAAGTTTATTGAAGCTTGATGAGGTACCTACCCAAAAAATATGGTTATGATTGTAGCCACATATTTTGCCCAAGGCGTAGAGTTTGTAGAGTTAGGGTCTGTAGAGGAAGCGTTGCTCTACATGAGATCCGATAACTCTTTGACAGTGCGAGTCATATGGTCTCGTCTTGGCAACATTTTACATGAAAATGTTTTTGGTGGGTTACTTTTCCGGTAAAACAGTTATACCACGCTGTATAGACTTTGGGCAGCTAAAATTTTTGAATGGGTATAGATTAAAGCCTCATATCTCTATCATCTCTTAGTTCTTACTAACTTGTGAATTTACGAGTACTTATTATAAGTTATACCTAATAGTTACGAATATAAAGCAGCATTGCAGTCAAAGTATTGCAGAAAAGCTGTGATCGCCAACGAACTCAAATTCATTCGTAGTTTCTCGCCAATTGTCTCTTTAATAGAGACAGAACCTACAATAGTGGGTATTTTAACACGCAGCATATAGTCCATAGACATCCGTGGTATAGACGCGACAACGACCAAACGATACATTCGCCGCAGTAATTGCAACCATGACTTCGACCCAATGTGCCCATATAAGGTCGAATACGCCAATGTAACCTCTATTCATATCAGTATAGTGACCGATATCGTGTGAATGTAAAAAGGTTTGTGTACGTAATTGCATGCACTCATTTGATACGGTAGGGGTGGCCACAGGTTTACTTTTTGTAGGATATGTCGGTGTTTAAATGCAAGATCTGTTGTCATTTAATCATCTATTTGAATTCAGTTAGTCGAATAACAATTTAATTGAAGATTCGAAAGCAAGGGGTTTGTAAAATAAATATGACTTCTTTAATTTATTGAAATTGCAAAGATGTCTTGTTTTAAGAATATTAGCCAAGTTAAATGCGGTGAACCAGAGTTACCGAAATAATATGTCATCAAGTCGCGAAATAGAAGTGGCAATGGGCGGGGCATATACTTTGAAGAGCTGATGGTCGTTAGGGTTCCAATACGCTGGAGTAGCGACCTGGCACAGAAAAGCGCAATAGCACAGTTTTGGCAGACGCTCCACTAGATACAGCAGCTGGATCAAGACAGCGCATGACCGAGAAATGTGGAAGTCTAAGAGACTTAAGTCCAACAGTGGAGTCTACCAGTTTTTGAAGTTAAAAAACCACATTGTCACCCTACTCACAGCTAAATATTTGTGATGTGAAATCACGGGTCAACGCGTGTATTAAAGGGACCGTTTCTATGGTGGGAGGCTGGTCAAGTTTGTGCCGAAGCTATAACAGATTTGTGTTTATTAGCTCGTTAATTATACCAATTTCCTAACGAATGGATCTAAAATTCGGATCCTGGATGCCAGTCTAAAGCGATTTAGGCTTAGGTAGGTAGTTATTCACTAGCGTTTGGTTTAAATTGGGTTAAAATTTATTTCATCCTTGTCGACAAACCATACACTTTATTTCAATCGAATGAATACCTATCTTTGACGTAATATATCCATTTTCTAGCTGATTTCCGCGACTTCGTCTTGAATTTAGTTTTTAAACTGCCGCGGGAACTCTTGGATGTTGCGGGATTAAAGTAGCTTATATCACTCTCCAAATCCTGAAGACCTTTGAAAAAATTACGTCGATCCGCAGTCCTTCAATCACGCAGCAACGGGGCAATGGATTGACGTTATTTTTTGCACTGTTAAGTATAGTTTAAGACTTGGAAAAACAGTGTTTCCGCGGGATTTATAAAAATCTAACTCCGCGCGGATGAAATTACGGAAGAAAGCTGGTACAGTACGTTTATTTCACGAAGTTACGGGCGCTTTACTTGTGGTTACGTCGTGTACATGCACATTGCGTAAGCGTGCGTACCTGTCAGGAAGGAAGCGAGGAAGCTCTCGCCCACACTTATACAGATACTAGCTTTAACCCGCGGCTTCGCTCACGTTAGGTTCGATTTTTTAACCCCCTATTTAACCCTCTTGGGGTTGAAATTTTCCAAAATCCTTTCTTAGCGGATGTCTACGTCCTAACAGCTACCTGTATACCAAATTTCAGCTCGATCGGTCCAGTGGTTAGAGCTGTGCGTTGATAGATCAGTCAGTCAGTCAGTCAGTCACCTTTGCCTTTTATATATTTAGACGACACGCACACAACCATGAGCCACGCGCCCTCGTGAGTTGAAACAACTAAAAATAATGTAAAGCCAGAAGAAAAATCTTATTTTTAGGGTTCCGAAAAAAACTTCGGAACCCTTATAGGATCACTTCGTTGTCCGTCTGTCTGTCAGTGTGTCACCACCGTTTTTCTCGAAAACGGCTTATGATCCGAAGTCGAAATTTATACTGAATATAAAGTTCAATGGTCTCGTAGTGTTTTAAGAATATCAAGCTTATAGCTTAACTCAGTAAAAAGTTACAGCTTGAAAACCACGGCTTTCTCATTATTAAAACAAATTAAGGCACATCTTCAAAAATCGTTTTTTTCCATACCTAATTCTTAGTTTCATAGTAGGTCCCGTTATATTTTACAAACACCAGCCTTAAAATCTTACAAATGACGGAGATTTTGATACCTCTAAACCTTATATTAGTACCTAAAACAGCCAAAAAGAACAAAAAAAAAACGATATCGTACTGTGAATTACAACTATTGCAACGCTTCTTTAGTGACGCGTCACGTAGACAGATTATAATGGTGCGGCCACACTATGGTAAACGTCAATGTCGATCATCTCAACTATTATCGCGGCTATTTCCGCCGATATTAAAGGCGACAAACGGAATGCCCACACTTCGTTAACGTCAACGCAAATTTAATTGGTGATAACCCAATAATTCTTGCGTTGAATCTCTTTGATATGGCGAAAAATGCCGCCACCCGAGTTATCGCCTAACGAAAACCGACTATGTGAATGCAGCAGCGTCAGCGTCCATCTTGAATCAGGACATTTTATCGCCATTAAACGGGCACTGACGTTGACCGTTCAAGTGTGGCCGCTCAATTTATCGCGTTAAAAATCGGCAGAAGTTGTTATTATTAATTGATTTATATTAACCCTTTAATGTGGCTAGGTCATATAAAGAATAATAAAATTACTAAAGTGAGAAGACGTTATATCAAAATATGTATGTAGGAGCAGGACAAAGCATTATGTCTATGCGTCATATTACGTATCGAATTTTTCTAGTACTGCCAGGGTTGCCAATTAAGAGTTTTCTCCCCAAATTTAAAAGAAGTGAAATGGAATTTATTGAGGGGCTTTATATTTTTATTTAGGGTACATTTAGGGACTTTTTTATTTACAATTAAAGGCTCTACGATAACCCAAACTAGGCAATAATTTTTCTTTATTGACTTAACGACATCTAGTTCAGTTCCTCGTTATTAAGAATGCCGCGTTCAAATATTTAAAAAAAAAATATCACCGGTGTTGAACGCATTCTCTCATTCTCATGCGAGTTGCGGAATAGATTATCTATTGAAATACTTCAAATTTTGATTATGGTTCGATTCACATTGCAACTAAATGGTGGATTTTGCATAACATTAAA
Organism: Hipparchia semele; assembly: GCA_933228805.2. Lineage (NCBI taxonomy): Eukaryota > Metazoa > Arthropoda > Insecta > Lepidoptera > Nymphalidae > Hipparchia > Hipparchia semele. The sequence continues at coordinate 12,193,844 of OW121714.1, forward strand.
TCCATCCACTTAATTAAAATGTTAAGTTTATTTAATACCCAAATGTATTTGTAAATGTATTTTAAAAACTCTGAACCAGTAGAAATCAAAATTATATTTGAAATTTTAGATGATATGTAAGTAAACTGTTTTTCTTTTTTGGGGGGATGTTCAGTAATTGTGGCGATTTAGGTCTTTTGATTTTCGCTTTAGGGGTAAATATTTCTGAGAGTTGGCAACACTGAGTATTGCTAATGGCGTAGGTACATTTTGTAGTTTCGATTTTATTGAGTTTTATTATAAAACCTAGTAAAAACAGTTAAAATCTTATTTGTTTTTCTTATTATGTGGTTGTGTAGAGTTAGTGAAATGCCATATAAAATTGGCTGTAAACGAAATCAACCAAACAGCCTTTCATCGGTAGGTAACCTAAGTTGTTTTTTTTTACTTGTATACAAGTTAAAAGATTGATGTTATAAAGTTCTCATATTATTTATTTAACATACTAATTATTATTTAAGGTAGGTAGGTACTAGTCCAAATACGATAAAGACCAAACTTGTTTTTTTGGTGGTAACGGGCCGATGAATATTGTATTGTATTGTTTACTTCATCGATTTTGACTTACAAAAGCGCTTACGAATGTCAAGAATATTACTTAATTTTACCACTTTTAATATTGTAATTTTGTTTTTTAGATGAACGTATGAACTATTTTTGGGCATGTGATGCGTAACACCGGCAAATATGAACTCCTTCAACTGATCATGCAGGGGAAAGTGGCAGGTAGCAGGAGGCCTAGTCGCAGAAGGATATCGTGGCTTGCGCCAATGGTTCGGGAAGAGCACAAGAGCACTATTTAGAGCAGCGGTCTCAAAAGTTGAAATCGCCCTAATGATTGCCAACCTTCGCAATGAGACGGCACATTAAGAAGAAGAATGAACTATTTTAGAAAATACATGGACTGAGTACTATACTGGAGTTAAATGGTATCCAAGTCTCCATTCTTGGGTAGTGGGTATGAACAAAAAAATTTTGAATCCAGTTGCTTTAAACAGAAAAGAAATTCCTAAATTGAACGTAAGTTGAACAGTAGTTGTTATAATTTGTTCTATATAATATTGCAGTTAGATAATATACTATATCATAGAGTCAGATATGTTCATTTGTGGGGGAAAAATTGTTATTTTTAAGGCATGGTGATTTGAGCTGATGCTGCAGCTCTATTTTATTTATTATTATTAATGTTATAGTTTATACAGACATGAGTGTTACATTCAGTGCATTCAGTACCTAAAGCAGTCTACTGGATACCCAACTCGTCAGTAGCAGATATAGTGTATTTGGGCCCCTGACTAGGTGTTAGGCAGATGATGATCGAGGGTATGATGATGGAGCAGAAAATTGGTCAGCAGGATGTCAGATATATTGTATATAGTCCAACCACAGATTCACATGTTAGGAATGTTTTGATTTTTCAATTTACACTTGTATGGTATGTATTTATAAAGCTTTGTAATACTAAAAATAGCAAATTGTTTCTTTTCAGATGTGAATAATATGCTCAATACATTTTTCTTGTAAGAGACTTCTTTGTACCTGCAGACAAAATACACAGTAAACATAGAATGCTAATTTGTATAACAGATGTCAGACTCAAACTATATGGAGCTTAGTGAAGTTATCGACTAAATTTCTATTTTTACATGAATGCCCAAGTAAAGGAGTGTAATGTTTACAGGATTTATGTATGTGAGTTTTTTATTCGACCATAACTTCTAAATGCCTGAAAAGATTTGTGATATTAATTACTGTTTCTGTGAGCTGTGTGTGTGATATTTTGAAACATGAAGAAGTCAGGGATAGTGTAAAAATAAAAGACAGCCAATAATAATAATTATAAATAAAAAGTGGCATAAATATATAAATAATAAACTTGATAAACGTTTTGTTTTATTTATATGTATCCTTGTATCCTTAGTAAATATAATATTAAGTAGGTATGTTAATCAATTAATTAAGTATTTTTAGGGTTCCGAAAAAAACTTCATACCTTTGCTAAGTTTATATATCGCCTTTAGAATTAACATGACCTATCTCAAAATTCCTGTAATTTCTGTTTAAATACTTTTAAATTTAATATAATATTATCAATCCATACATAAAAGATGCAATATATAAATTTGCATAAAATCAACCAAGTAGGTAGTCCTAGATGTTATGCAGGGTCTGATGATAAGACCGGAAGGCATCTATAGGAATTGCAATAACACTGCGCACTTAAGCTGGTCATCTAATACCTAATTAATACAATGGTCAAGAGTTTCGGAACCCTCAGTGCGCGAGTATGACTCGCACTTGACCGGTTATTTTTCTTAGCTCTATGTTTGTATGAACAAAAGTCATCTCATTTTTTGTGCGAATATTTAAAATGATTACAAGACCAGCTGCTTTTCACCCTCACCCTCGTGAGGTAAGCGAGGGTTGTGCGCACGGAGCAGCAGTCTCGCTTGAATGACCACCGCCCTCTCGTGGAACTACAGACAGATTTTTTAAAACTATATAAGTATTTATACGCACGTTGGTAGGCTAGGTGCTGCTAGGAAAACGTTGCATTTATATTTAAACCCTACGCAACGTCTAGTCTCTAATAGTGCTTATGCCTTATACCTACATTTTGCTTATACCCTTTTACCTACATAAATACTATTAAAGACTGGAGTCTGGATACGACTACAACCCTTTTTTTTTTAAACGTAATAAAATGATATTATAGGTTTTATTTCAGGTTCTATTACGAAAAAGTTGCGAGCATTTCTACAGTACGTCTGTGTTTGTACTTTACGTGGTACTTCTGAGCAAATTTTTAGGGTTCCGTACCTAATTGTGCCAACGGGACTCTTATCTATAGCTTTCGTTGTCCTTCCGTCCATCCGTCTGTCAACGGGCTAATCTCATGAACCGTAATAGTAGATACTTGAAATTTACACAGCAAAATGAAGTTGAAAAGAGGGTTTCCTATAACCTTTTGTATTTGCCCGATCTTAATAGTAGCTGGTACTAAATCATGTATTTGGGTACGGAACCCTTAGTGTTCCTATCGATTCCCTTCGTGTTCGACCATGTCCTTCAAGTGTTCGACTCGCACTTGGCCGATATTTTTATGTTCCGAACTACTTTTGCTCTACCCAAAAGCTACAATGTACCTACCTATTGATATATCGATATCAATAGGTACTTTGTAGCGTTTGGGTAGAGCAAAAGTACAATAGAACTTAGATCGTGCATCGGCAAGATCTAAGTTCTCTTGTAAACCTGTACCTAAGCTCTTTTTTATTCAATAACAAAATAACCCTTGACTGCGATCTCACCTGATGCAGTTTAAGACACTAACAGACTAACTTGGATTTTGAAATTCAATTAATACATACTCGTACTCCGAATCGTCTTCTTTTACACGTCCAATATATTATATTCAGAAAAAGTTACAAATGCGGTTCCATTTTATCACGTTTATCTTTTTCCACTCAGAAATTGGGTGGTCAGATGAAAATAATAGAAAGGCATGAAACAGGAAAAATGCTGAAAAAGCGTGGACATTTTTGGTTTACAGAAATAAAATCACGGGATAACTCGGTTTTATATCCCCCATTTGTAAATCCCATATGCATACGCGGTGATACGAGTATGCGTATATTTCCTACATTATCTCAATTCTAAAACGTTTAAATTTCCATAGCATTAGGCTCGAGCCTAATCCGACCCAGTTCTTGTTTGGACCCCAACAAAGGGCAAAACGGGCCCGTCGATAAACGGATTAAAATTTTCTGAATTTATAGCACTTTAGATTTATGTAAGCTGATACGCGTGGCATTATCCTATTAATAATATTACAAATGCGAAAGTTTGGATGTATGGATGTTTGTTATTCAATCCCGAAATTTATCCCGGAAAATTAAAGAGTTCCCGCGGGAATTAAAAAAAATTAAGCCACGTGGACAAAGTCGCGGGCATAACCCTTGTTTAACCAAAACAGCCAGCTATATCTGTCTAGATAGATTATTCGATATATTCCAACTTTTTAGGGATTGTCAAGTTTTATTTTCAGCCTACATTAGATTATATTTACAGTTTATATAATTTTTTTTATTCAATGACAAGATATAGTCCTTGACTGCGATCTTACCTGAGGATAAGTTACGATGTAGTTTAAGATGGTGGCGGGCTAACTTGGAAGGGGTATGGCAGTATACATTCAACCCATACCCCTAATGTGTTTCTACACGCCATCATGCCGGAACGCTAAATCGCTTTGCGGCACGTCTTTGACGGTAATAACTAGCCACGGCCAAAGCCTCCCACCAGACCAGACCAGAGACAATTCAGAAATTATAAACTCCGAAATAGCCTCCATCGGGAATCGAACCCGAGACCTCCCAGTTATAAGACCACAGCGCTCACCCCTGGACTGGAGGATACATTTTAAACTGCTCAAGAACTACGAGAAAACTTTTATCGTTGATTCAATCTACTGATAACGATTTCCGTACCATTCTAATTGTAAATGCAGAGCTGGTCGAGCCAAGCAACTCAGTGCCAGTTTGCTCATAAGTTATTTAAGTTCACTCAGCTTTAATATTAATCGAAACATTCTGTTCATCCCTCGGAATCACCCTACCGCGATAGACCCTCCTAATTTCCTTTGAAACCTAGGCTTTCCGTATAATAGGCATTTGGGAAATGGGCCCAAATCTAAATTCCGTTAAGCGCCGCACGACTAACTACGGCATGTGTACAGAATGGGCAAGTATCCATATTAAATGGGATTATTTTCAAAGGCATTCTAAAGAAAAAAGACAATGTATCGCTCGGCATTTACCATTTTCAGCTTTCATTTATTTTTCAATCAATCATTCATTCAACAATTCATTCTTTCCATCCAAAAATAGGTAGGATGATTGATTGAGTGAACGAAATCACTTATTCAACCATTCTAGCTTTTTTAAAAGCCATATCCCACGCGGACAAAATTGCGGGTAAAAGCTAGTCAGAGAATAATTCTTAAGGCTTCCTTTCATCAAAGATCACCAGCTCACCTTTGCTCTAATGGAAAAATTTCAAATAAGCTAAGCTTATGGCTTTGACATCATCATTTGGGTTGATAGATAAGTAGGCAGTCTAGAATTCCCTCTCAATAATAATAATCTCTGACGTACTTAAATCTTAATTCACGCAATTTACTAAGCCCTTTGACGCGGTTTGCTGGCTAGGGATCAAAAGGTCCTAAAGTAACTTTAATTAGTTCTAACAAAGGCGGGACCTGTTATGAATTCGTTATAGATTAGATCGAAAAGATGGCTTAGGCTGTCCGCGCTTGGGATGCGTTTACTTACAAATATGACTCGTGCGAATAACTCAAACGTACCTACTCGTCATATATTCATACGTTTACGTACGTACAAATTCGCATCCAAAGTGCGGAATGCCCCCTACGCTTGTAGCAAGCGTAGAGTTTGAAAAAAACTGGTTTCGGAATCCAATATTTTTCAAAATAGTAAAAAATTCCAACAAAAAAATGATTTATTATACCTACGAAGTGTTATTAAGTTGCCCAAACTATCAAATGTTTCCAAAAAAGCGTGCATCGTTATTAATTCAGGACGGGTCTGGTAGATGCTGAGTAAGGATAGGTTAAGGCTAACAAAAAACTGGCCGAGCCTTTAAATTAAGTAGGCGTGGTAATACTGGATAACTTATTACAATTTTTAATAAACTTTTAGAATAATTTTGTTCTTCGAACATATTTTGGTATTCATAAGAGGAAGAGGTTATAAAGTATAATTGCTAAGCATCTCGTAAACATTCATATCTAATCGGGGTGTAGGAGTGTTGTTGTAGTGTTGCTGACAAAATGTCTTATTCAAGATTCAAAGGCAAGGAAAAAGCATGTTGCTGTATGATGCAAAGAGACTGGGCATTCTTTGAAGTTAACTACTTAGGAAAAAAGTTTTAGTTTCTTCTAATTACTGCCGGCAACTATTATAGAGAAAACATTGAAGAAAATGGAATATCGCGAGTTCAAGGGGTTCTCTAACTTTCATCCGGGTATAAAAGCGCACAAGTAAAAGCCGCCATTTTAAAATCACTTCTGTATTGGGAGGTCTAAATTGAATAACAATTAATGCTTGCAAAGAAAAAGCATACCATCATAAACAACAACTTTCTATCTATTAAAATTCTCGTCTACTGAACATAAAAAATTAATTGAAATGGCAGCATTTGATTTATAGTTTCAAAATATTTGAAAAATCAGAGAAATCAATTATGTTATTACAAGAAGTATTGAATAAACTTGTTTTGGTCGTCTTCTTATTTGACCTGTCTAAGCTTACTTTAAATGTTCACTGTCCCTCTCAAACATATACAAAGTTGAAAAGGACAGAGCATGTTACACGCATAAACTTTATGTCCGTATCTATATTGAGTCGTTAGTTTTAAGGAAATCGCTGTCAATGAATGGATTTATATTATTGGATATTGGTTGTCAACTGTAACATATGTTTGTGACTGTAACATTATACTTATAAAAGGTTTTACTGTTTCTCTATCAGAAAAATGTCGACTCATGTAAAGATATTTCTTTTAATTTAGAACTTCATTATAGAAAGTCATGAATAGTTAGAATAGTAGTTATTCGATGGATCATCAAACTGATTGGTAATATCTTCTTAATTAGTGGTCTTTCGTATCGAAAATGGGAGGCACGTTCATAAGCTAAGGCGTTCTGTATACTTACATATTAATATTCATTCGGTAAGATTACAATATTTTTTATCCTTATTCACGAATCTACTTTCTCTATTATCCTTCTAGAAAGCATGTGCATAACGTTTTTAACAGAATTACAATTATTATTTTGCTTTTATTAACCGACTTTCAAAAAAGGGTTGCGCAATTTGTTGGAATCTTTTTTTATGTATGTTCCCCGAATACTCGAAGAAGACGCTTGGACCGATTTGGAAAATTCTTTTTTTGTTTCAAATGGTTATACTTCCCAGGTGGTCCCATCGTCATCAGGTTAGGATCTGATGACGGGATCCTGGAGAAATAGAGGGAACTCTTCTTTTATAGGCACAATTGATTTACTTTGTAGTGGCGTTTGAAGTCGGCATATTATTTGTTTCTTTTATAAAAAATTCGTATAACCGAAGCTAAGGTCGCTTGAAGCATTTCGCATTACAAGTTTTTGCCTCGTAAAACATCGGATTCCATGGGAGGGCAATTTATATCGCGTTAGACCTCCACTTTTGGCTTTTTTCATACGTACAGTGCGCCTCAAAAAGGCATGATAATTTTAGACTCTTATTCGGATAAGCATACGGGTTGAATTTGGGACATTGGGGAATTTATTCAGTAAATTATGTTGCCGGGGTTTCGTTGCCTCGGGGTAAATGTATCCCTTTTCACGGTATGGGATTGTCGGTGCTACGTTTAGGACGTAAATATTGATAGCTTTATCGTGTTTTCGGGCATGCAAACGCGTAAAGTACCTACCTACGTACTGAATATAACCCTTTTCGGGGCGACTTTGTTTCTCGAAGTACTAAATAATTTGTCAACGCCTACTATCTTACTGAACAGCTAAGTACGATAAGAATAGGGAATGTGCTTGTGGTTTCAAGTGGAGTCTAATCTTTATCGACACGAATTCGTTTCTAAATCATCCATTTTTAATTTAAATACGTTGTAATTAAATCATTTAATGATTTCAAGCCTTAACTAAGCGCTGGGTATTCAAAATTGCAAGTATGACGTCAAAAAACATGTAAACAATAGTTGTCAGCCAATCACAATCGTTGGATCCTAATGCTTGACGTCACACGTCACGAGAGGTAGCACGTTTTGAAAGCGCGGCAAAATTGCGGCGTTTGAATTGTCTGAATCGAATGGTAGCTTTGAATAAGTAATCTATATATATAAAATTCAAAGTCCTGACTGACTGACTGACTGACTGAGATATCAACGCACAGCCTAAACTACTGAAGTTAGAAACTTGAATTTTTTACAGTTGGTTCCTTTTATGACGTAGGTGCACACTAAGGAAGGATTTTTGAAAATTCAACCCCGAAGGGGGTAAAATAGGGGTTTGAAAAATCGAAATTAACGTGAGCAAAGCCGCGAGCAAAAGCTAGTTTTTATATAATATCTCAGCTATTTTCATTAGTGATAACTTTTTTGTGCTACGGTAATACAAAGAATGTAATAAAAGTACTTACTTAATTATCACGCGCCTATAAATTCTTTGAACGGGGTACTAAAATGTCAACAGCGAATATTAAGCAATCTGTTCAGTAAGTTAAAAGCATCGACAGATGTGCTTACAAGTTGGATGCCAGCACATTCCAACCTAGTTGGCGACCAACTTACAAACCTACGAGAATATCGTCTGCCGATCTGAGTTGGAGTGTGAAGTCCGCATATTCAAAGATGTTTTAACATGTAACGGTATCATACTTAATTGCTTTTTTAATGGAGCGTTCTCAATTTAATCCGGATCAGAGCTTACTCAATACACTTAATCGCGCCCGTCTCTCAATGAAGCGACAGAACAGGTTGCTATCATATAATATTTTTATCTTAGCATCTCAGGAATGAGATCGAAACCTGTTCGCATCAAATATGCAGGAGCATCGGCCATCGTCGCCGGCCGGTGAGTAACTACTGCTACTGGGTAAGGACTGGGGGAAAAATAATGACCCACCTCACCACTGACCTCTATACTTAATATATGATTAACACTCGACTTGCTGTCCCTACACCTGTAGGGCTAACATGCGCGCCACGAGAAAGTTTTGTCTACACGTTTACTCGTAGTCTCTATGTGAATCTCTACAGAGATTCACGAGTAAAATGTAGACAAAATTTTCTCGTGGCGCGCATGTTAGCCACACTGATCTGCCGTCATAAGGGAAAATCTAACATTTTTTTTCGAAATTGAGTTAGACTTATATTCGGCATCAGAACAAAAATATGCATCTACCAGTATTTTTTTAAATTTTGTTTAAATTTGATCAGTGATCACATTGATATGTTTAAATATAATTTAAAAATACTGGTAGATGCGTCTTTTTGTTCTAATGACGAATATGTGTCTAACTCAAATTCGAAAAAAATGTCAGATGTCTTTTTTCCTTATGACGGCAGTAATGTCAACCTAAGTTTTGGATCAATTTGAAGTGCCACTTTTGTCATACGAGTGTCTTTGGAACTAATAATGAAATCATAAAGAAGTCGTTGCGGCATTTGCTATACGAGCTATTAGTCTCAGATACACTCGTATAGCTGCTTAGTGCTTACAGCGCCAAAATGGCGTCAGTTTAATAGGACCAAAAAAGAAACCACAGCAGAAAGTCCAGTGTTAATCGTAGATTAAATATAGAGGTCAGATAACCTGTCTCAATGAAACTTATGTCTCCATTATAGCCTGAAAAAGCTGATTATCCTTACTGTATTTATTCCTTTTCCTTACTTATTTATACATTGCGGCTAGCATTGAAGAAGTAAGGTTGATATCTAAGATCTCTATCTATATTTAAGATTCACACATTATAATAAATTACCAAACGCAAGTTTTATAATCTCGATACCTTTGAGCATCACAGAGAACATGTAGAGAGTAGGGAAGATACCGCCCAAGTTGGAATCTCTGGTCGAAACTAATTATTTCTATTTGTTAGTTAACATTTACTATGCTAAATTTTAAGAGTTTCATACCGAAAGGGTCTCCAGGGGACCCTATTACTAAGCCTCCACTGTCATTCAGTCCTTCCGTCTGTCTGTCAGCGGACTGTATTTCATGAACAGTAATAGGTACTAGGTAGATACTTGAAATTTTTACAGAATGTGTGAATATCTATTGCCGCTGTAACAACAAAAATAAAATAAAAAATTGGGGTCCCCAAACAAGAATCGTGAATTTTCCGGCGTTTTTTGCTCGACCTTAACAATCGTTGCTACGATGGTACGGAACCCTTGTGCGAGTCCAACTCGCACTTGACCGGTTTTTATATAAGTAGGTTCTATTTTAGGAGTTTGGCGCATAATTAATTTTTATCATCTCTATTATAATTATAATGTTCTGCTGATATTGACTCACGATCATCTGGAGTGGTTGGAGCGGCCGCGCAAACGGCGAGCACCGCAGAGACCACGATAACTGTAGATCTCATTGTCACTACTATACTCCTATTTAGTAAATAAGCTTTATATATCATGACCGTGACTGCCCACGGGCTCTCATTATACTTATACTATTTAGCAACCAGCGCATTTAGGAGTAGACATAACGCTTGCGACCTGTACAACAAAAAGTATTGAAATCCAGCACAAGTACTAAAATGTAACACTCCCGATATTGTAGCCTATTCAAAACCGATAGAATAGAATAGAATAGAATAGAATAGAAATATTTTTTATTCAAATAAACTTTTTACAAGCACTTTTGAATCGTCAATGAATCTACCAAAGTAGAACAACAAAATAGAAAGTAGAACAAATCTATCAAACAATTTAACTACAATTTGAAGATATCTGAATAAAGTTTTTGATCCAGTGGATGGGAAAGTTATTTTGAGTTAGTTGATTAATTTACACGTTAATATGTATGTATTTATTTGCATAATAGCAAAAATAAATTAACGCAAAACTATGTTATGTTACTTGATTAATTTGCGCATATTATGCAAAAATAATTAACGCATAACATAGCACATTAATAGAATTAATTAACAACGAAAACTTAACTGACAACTGACCTCAAATTTTTTGACCCAGGGGTCCGACACTTTGACAAAGCGAAACGTACATATTGAAGCTCTCTCCCCTCGTAGGATACACTTGAGTCGCTGATTGTGATCATCTGGATCGACCTTGGCAATGGGATAATCGCATCTCATTGTGTGAACATTGTGTAGCTCTGGTTAGGCATAGATGTTGCCTGTAGCTTTTCATATGTTTTACGCTTACATTGTAAAAACATTGTTTACGCTAAGGCTATTGATACAGAGCGAATCTGTCACAATGAAATTACTAGCTTGATTTTATATAATACTAGTTGATGCCCGCGGTTTCGCTCGCGTGGATTTAGTTTTTAAAATCCCGCGGGAACTCTTTGATTTTTCGGGATGAAAAGTAGCCTATGTCACTCTCCCGGTCCTTAACTATAGCCATGCAAAAAATCGCGTCGATCCGTTGCTTTGTTGCGGCGTGATTGAAGGACAAACCAACCAACAAACACAGTTTCGCATTTATAATATTAGTAAAGATTTGTTTTATGACCGATTTTTTTTCTGTTTTTAGTTTTTACAAATGTTATATTTACATGTTACATTTTCGATTGTAATCTGGATTGTAATTATATAATAAATATCCACATTTTGACAACAGTAAAATACCCAATTGCAATAATATTCTAGTTCATATTCAAATTCAAATTCAAAATTTATTTATTTCATGTAGGCTAACTTGTAGCTATTATGACAAGTCATAAATCTACCACTGGTTCGGAATGCAGATTCTGCTGAGAAGAGCCGGCAAGAAACTCAGCAGTTGCTCTTTTCAAAAAAAAATTTTTTTTTACAAAGCTATGCTATGTATACAGTGCTTCCACAATAAAGCTTTAAAAATGCAAAAATGCATACGTAGGTACACCAATCCAACGCATGTCAAGATGGGCAGTCAAAGTCATACAAGCATTTGTTTCATTAGGAAGTTTGAATCGGGGTGGGTAGAATCGATACGTAATGTGTTGGCAACATCTTTTGTCGTTAGTTGTTAGGGATCATCCCCCATGCCCCAGCTTTCCACCCTAGCTTGCGATGGCAGCACAATGGACATTGGGGTTTACTTCTGATGCTGAATAATAAATGAACGTTAATTTTTTAGTTGCTAGGCAAGAGTCACTATCATGACTAATGCATACTTTTGTCTTTTAATATGACTGTCCCTCGTGTATTCTTTTGGAGCTTTATATCAAAGGATACATGAAGGATCGTATTTTGTCATAGACTCCAAACATTGAATTATTTTGAACTAGCTTTTGCTAGTTCGTCCGCGTGACTTAGGTTACTGTTTTTCCGGGGTAAAAGGTCACCTCACCTTCCTTGCCATCAAAAAACCCGTTCAATACAAAACGTATGAGAAAATGAAATTTTGTCCTTAATTATTTTTTCGACAATTTTCCAATTTTTTAATAGTTATTCTGCTATATTACCGGTAAAGCCTGGTATCGTCATACACAGACGTTATCGTTCTAAAGAAAAATTTAAAAAAATTTCCTTCTCTTATTCTGCTAAATAAGCTTTTATTCCACTTCGCCAGTGAAGATATTATTGCTTAAATAGAAACTAACTTATTACCTGAGCTATTTTAGGAGCCAATAGTTTAAGAGCTAAGTGAGTCGATAGACAGGTTTCTGGCTAGAAACTTTTCAAATTAGCTCTCGGACGAGTTTACAATGGCTATCTGATGGTGGCTACGCACACTGTGACACCGTATATGGCAATTTCCAGCAGCTAATTGACTACACCAAGTAGTGTAGTATAAAGCATAAATATAGTATTTTAATTTACATATTTTTAGCGAGCAAACGTGCAGGCGGGTCACCTGATGTTAAGTGATTACCGCCGCCCACCAATCATCACCACCAATGCGTTGCCGGCTTTCTAGGAATTTTTTGGTCCGCCTCTTGAACAATCAAACCCATGTTGTAGTTTAGTGGGAACACCGTCGCAGGAAGTTGGTTCCACAGTTTCAAAGCACGTGGAAAAAAAGATCTGGCACAACGGATGATCGCAGTGCTCCAGGCACCCAGGTGGTGAGGGTGATATTGTGTTTGGTGGCGAGCGATACAGTTGTATTTAAAAGCATATTAGGTAACTTAAGTATTATAAATGTTAACGCAGAAGTTTCTAACTTTTTAAAGGGTGTCTTTGCTTATTATTCTTGCAGGAGAGTCAATGTAGTACTATTTGCGTGCGTATGTATAAAGACAGCTTTCAACAATTAAGTCATAATGACTATTCAAGAATCCTTTATTTTCTCCAGTCTCTGGTCTGTTACAAAAAAATGAAGCAAAGTTCCGTACTAGAAACAATAAAATTGAATAGTTAAAATCAAAATCAACAATTTTTATTTATTTTTTAATTTGAATTAATTTTATCAATCATGGTCTTCTGTTAACACAATTTAGAATATTTTGCACACAATGCACAAAAAGTACAAAAGCCTAGTGTAACTTTTCATGTTAAAGTCGACTGTGCGTAAATGTCATTTAATTTCTAGAATTAATTAACCTTTGGAAAAATGGCATGATTCGATATCTCCATCGTACCGGACAGATTTACGTACAAAAGTTACGCACGAGCCTTAAATAATTTTATTTCGCAATATATTCAGTTTTAGCTGTACTTATTTAAAAACCTATTGTTTTCATGGAGTCGTAGCATATCCTAGATGTGAGTTTATCGCCTTTCTCGAGGGAAATGACTCACAAACGCGTAAGTACTGCTTTACGAGCACCCCGTGGCTAGGAATTACCGGCGCAACATTTTATCTCGTTTTGCTGGCATTTTAAAACATCTTTGCTGTGAAAATATATTAATTATATCACTACAGTGCTGCTATGATGTCATACTCACATTTGTAATTTTTATTACTGTAAATAAAAGCAGAATCCTAAAGTAAATGTGGTGTTTTGTTTATACATCCCTTATAAATTTATTTATATTTCCACTTACATCCTTCGATTCAATTGAATTCACTTGATAGACGTATATTATACTCGTATTCCTACCTACTTACTAGATGTGCAGGTTTTTTGCAAGCATTTCCATTGAAGAGTCTTGTGCCGCTTGCTTACTTTCGATTTATTTCAAGCTTTTCAATTTTTTATTTCAAAATATACCTATTTGCTAAAGAATCGCTTTCAGGACAAGCTTTTATGTAACTTGCAATGTGTACTATGTTTGTTTAGATCAAATCTTTCAAGTTGAATTAGAACCACTTCCCGGATTCTTTGCATGTATATGTAAATTAAATTCAGGCGGCTCAAGACCGAGGCCCGTGGAAGTGTGGCTTGGATTGCAAGAAGATCTAAATCTGATGACAATACAAAATATATTAAAATAATAAAAAAAATATATATATACTTATATTATTTTTCACTTGTGCTGAACTCTTTGGTATACCCCAAATGCTAATTCCTGTCAGTTATTTTAGGTTAGGGTTTGAAAGTATTCGTCGAAAATTAAAAGTTCCAAATGCAAAGTTGCACTCGCGATGCCCAGATGCTCAGTGATTTATTTTGGAATCCCATCGTAAAAAAGCTTCCCAATTGGGTGGCATCCCAATTTACGACGGCTAGGTATTATATTTTGTTTTCCCCCTTTTCAAAGTTCCCGAGTTAAGTTGACTCATAATTCCGTCGTACTGTGGAAAAAGTTTGCAACTTCTCGTTTGCGACGGAGTTTTGGAGACCTTTTTTACTTAAGTAATAATAGTACCTTCCCCGTTAGAAGGAGATACTTTTAAGTATCATCCCTCCCTGTCAAAGGACCGGACCAGTAGGTCTAAACATTGGCAACGTCATTGAGTTGGGCGAAAGTATTTGGTTATGTTTACTGCTTATGGTGCTTAATTCAATTTAATTTCATTTACTGATAGGCAAACCGAATTAAAATTAAATTTTTGGCAGAGCATGTGTCGAATTGTTATTCGCTACGCATAAAATCCTATAACTTTATAGAAAGAAAAAAAAACCTTTTATATTAAATCATAACTGTATAAGGCAATCAAAATATAATTGTCTCTGTAGGCACCATATGGCAGAAAGCTGGATCGCCAGTCTTCGGTAGGAGTATTACGTTGGTGAAGTTACAGTTATTTAGATAATTATAGCTGTCGAGAACAATGCCTGCTCTTAAGCGTGTTTCTTGATGGCTGAAGTTAGAAATCTCGAGGGAACATAATGATTCACTTATTGAATGGGGGATAATGGGAACATATTTCTAAGATAACTTTGACCGTTAGTCTAAAGTTAGAAACACTGATAGCTAGCCGATGGTTTTGGAAACTTCACTGCGTCATTGTAGTTGTATAATAGGACAGAATCGACTCTGAAGATTGCAAAGCTGCTGCAAATTATGTTCAAATGGCCTTTTAACGTAGTTGAACCGCAAGGCATCGCATCGATCTGCACCGCTACGTCGTGGAAATTCCAAGATGTCGCACTTCCTCGTTCCTAATACTATTTGGAATGCTCTTCCGGCTTCCGTTTTTCCAACTAACTATAACTTGGGTAGGTACCTTTAAATCTAGAGTGAATAGTTGTCTTCAAGGTAATCAGGCTCCATTTTAGGCTGCATCTTTACTTACCATCAGGTGAGATTATTATTTAAAGACTGTAAAGATATTTGAAAAGATTAAGAATACAGTTTGTGTGTTAAGAATGTGCCTTGAAGAGCCTGTACTTGATCTCTTCCACTCGTGCCCAATTGGATGAGCTCTGTAGGCACAATTTGTGGTACTTAATCCAAACCTTTTGACGACCTCAGTGGTGAGCGCTGTGGTCTTATAATTGGGAGGTCTCGGGTTCGATTCTCGGCGTAGGCAAATTGGTAATTTATAATTTCTGAATTGGTTCCGGCACGATGGCGTGTAGAAACAGATTAGGGGTTTGGATTGAATGTACACTGCCATACCCCTTCTAAGTTAGCCCGCAACCATTTTAGACTGCATCGTCACTTACCACCATGTGAGATCGCAGTCAAGGAGTAACTTGTCATCGAGTAAAAAAAACCTTAAAAGTTCACAAATACTTGTCATTATTTTCAAAACCAATTTGGACCTGCGCGAGCGACTATTAATCAATTTCATAGCCGTGTATAGTCTGTAACGAAAGTCTTGCTCAAATATTTGCCAGTTTAGGAAAGCAATAAAAAGTTTCTTGTCGCATGAGTAGTTTCGGAGCAATATATCGGTCCAGTGGGCAGTGACAGTCCGCTAATACAGCTACAAAGTCACAAAGTACACCGATACAACACGACGCCCGGATGCACTCCGACAGTTTTATAGTTGTGCGTTGTCACTTGCGTGTTTGACTAGCTGATACCCGCGACTTCGTCCGCGTTGATTTAGTTTTTAAAACCCCTCGGGAACCTTTTGTCTTCCGGCCTGTGCAAGTTTAAATTAGCGTCGATCCGTAGCTCTGTTGTGGTGTGACTAAAGGACAAACCAACAATCGAAAACACACTTTCGCATCCTCACTTATCCTAACTAATATAAATGCTAAAGCGTGTTTGTTTGTTGGCTTGTTGGTTTGCCCAAAAATGTTGGTTCTGTAATATGCAATACATTGAAAATAAATGCAAAGTATTTAAAAATTAAACCTAACTTCCCGATTTTTTTTGTCGAACTTTCATTACTTTATGTTTCTACTCAGTATCGTTCCTTGGAAATAGACGTATTAATGTAATTTTTGCCTGTTTTATTTTTTTGGATAATTAAAACTTAAACTCCTGCTCTATCTGCATCTGAAGATTTACCATTGCACGCGCTTTTAAAACCGGTTTTCTATGTAAATGATTCTCTTCGGTAAACCGAACATAGCGTGATTTGTAGAGAAATACGTGCTTTGACGCGTGTAGCGTGGGTTAGTACTTTAGTAAACGGTGACTCATCCGGGATTAGGCTGTTCACGGAGAGTTATCATGTTATTATATAGAGCAGCGGAACGTCAGAAAGCAGCAGGAATTCAAATTTCAAAATGACTGTTGACTTTTTTGCTTGTATTCTTTTTGTCAATAATAGCCACGACCTAGCTTTGTTGAGTGAGGATGTACCATGACGTCTCAAAAGGCGCCCTGGCCGGACTAAATTAAACTTCGAACTTACTTAACTTTAACTCCAACAGATACATTTCAAGAGCGGAGCATAAGAGGTCGAAAACTTGTGTCTTTGACTACGCAACCAAAAATCAATATGAGCCAGCGCCTAAATTATTAGTTACTGTTTAAGTTGCGTCAGTGTTGATCTGATAATTGAACCGATCTTCCAGTGTGGGAATAGGCTTGTGTAGCATTTTTGCTATTCCATAGTCTAAACTAAGCATAATAAAATGTATGTATGAAGTCTGCTACTCCATAGTCTTAATTTAATGGTTGTTTACCTAGAACTTTAGCCAGTAGAGAGAGGTGTTAGAATGGTGATTCATGAAATGTGATAAAAACTAAGATAAATGGTTTAACTGTTAATTTTTACGTAAACAAAAACTAATTAGAATTACTTTTTCGTAAATTATTTGTTACTAGCGGACCCGACAGACGTTGTCCTTGTTATGTCAAACGCCATAAGATTACATCAAAAAAGTTTGAATTGAAGATAGAAGATTATGTTTTCCTGAGTACCTTATTGACTTCATAAATCTATAGATCGCAAGCTGATTGCAAGATTGCAATCTAGTTCTAATGGTTAAAGACTTTGGCAATAGTAAAACTTTACTCTGTGCTTTGGTTCCCTTTTCTGGAGGAGTTCAAATCCGTATCCCAAACTCACACTTCTAATTTTTTGAACTTACGGAAGGCCACATACGTTCAAGTTTGCCGTCAAGTTTGCATGATGCTTAGGGATGCGAAAAAAAGATCGATACTTTTGATTCGATACCTAGGAAAGCTCCAGAAAGCTGTACCACTCCATCGAGAGAGATAACTGCATTTTTAAACCACGAATCAAGTCTAAAATCTACCACTGCAAGTTACCCAACATTTACTGAAGATGAAAAAGAAAAAATCAACCCCCTGCATCGAACTCTGATCAATCCAAAGCACGAGTACATACAGGGTAGACTCCAAGACAAACTTTTCCTTGCTGGCGGTACATAGTGCCCTAGCCTACCCTTGTTTTCACCAGACCAGAGGGGAAGAACCGCCCCTTATGTAAAATTAAAACTCCCGACGTTACGTCAAGGTTATAAATGACCCAGGATCCAATACGATTAAGTGAAATTGATATTTGTTTTTTAGAAACGTAGAATGCATTGGTACTTTATTGAATGACTAGGTTTTGCTCGCGACTTCGTCTGCGTGATTGAGCCGGATACACAAAGCGTGACGGAACAGACAGATTTATGTCAGAGCATATGTGTGTTTGTGTGCTGAGTCAATGCACGCTCTATAGATCTCAGCAATAGACTGCATTTTCACTTACCATCAGGTGAGGTCGCAGACTATCTTGTATCCAATTAAAAAAAAATGGCGTCGATGCTGCAGTGACGTATTTCATAAAATTCCTTAAGTACAGCAATACGTACACGCGCGATCAGTGTAATGGTTTGCCAACTGTAATGTTTGTCTGTTTCAGCCATAAAAAATTAAAAATATATATATATATATCGGGTTAATGATGTCTCGTCTCAATGTAGATAGCCTAATAAGACCAGCTTAGCGACTGGCTTCCTTTGAGGCGGATGATCACGTAGACCATTTTGTGGCTCTTATGATAAATCAAAACTTTACCACTGTTCGTACAGCAGATTCTTCAGAGAAGAGCCGGTAAGAAAGTTATTACAGTTGCACTTATCAGTAAGCAATCCTAAAAAGTGCAGTCGTTGAACAACAATCGCTTTATCGATTTTGGTAAAACCTTTTGTTTTGGCAACCCTAATGGTCGTTAGGGGGCGGCTAGGGTTGTAATTGCAGCGATTCATGGCCAGCGAGCGAGTGTAGACGAAGTACTATCGATTAGCGTTCCCACTTACCGTTCACTTGAAAATTGTTTACGAAAAATTTTGTTGTAGTTTTTAGCTTTTCCTAAACCTAACCAATGAAACACGTAAACAAATACTACGTACACAAGCGACGTGTCAACGCAGCTCCAAGAAGTTCTTGATGTAAAAATGGTTAGTGTACCTACCTAGTTAAAAGTTTTCACCTAAACGTTTTAGTTAGTAATTTTGTTTACTCAAAAGTGAAACTCTTTCTGATCTTTTTCCGATACCTAAAAGTAAATGATAATATTCTTCTAGCGAGCATCCTAAGTCATAACCAAAGAATGGTGTAGACTCGACGTCGCTCGTCGCATACCTACGCTGTGCTCGCTGGCTGCATACAAATCGTTTTGTGCCCTTGACATGATAGGGTTGACAGCTTTTTTGTGATATTTGATATTTTTTATTGATGACACACTATTTACATTTAATTTTATGATCTCAGGCAATAATAATAATAATCGTTTTCGAATAAGGAGATAGTAAAATATTAATCTTTCGCATTCTGTCTTAAGAGTTCCTACCCTCTATTTCATTTTGGAATAATAGAAACTGCTCGAAAATATAGTTGAAGTTGAATTATTTGGACTATTATTCAAATCTCTCCCAAGCTCTGTCACACCTATTTACATCACCAAGTGAAATTACGAGAAGGTAAATACCCGGTGTTATAGACCACAATCGGAAGGAGACCTATTTAACTGACATTGTTGGAAGATACTGCTCTTTCCGGTGCACTCCTGCATCGCAGGAACCCCAACGACCATAGGTATCGAAATATCATGTACCGTGGCTTTTGCCACTTCAGTTTCGCGGCGTGACCAGCTATATTGGTAAATCCTAAGGATCTCCCTATTTCTAGTTTTGATCTCATGAGGATACATCAAGCATAGCTCTCTCCATCGCCTGCTGAGTGAACCTTACCTTTTCTGTGAGGCTATAGTTTCGTCTTATACTTCAGGCAAATACCATTATTCTGTGAGTTGTGTCAGCCCTAGAGTATGGAGAAGTTCGTTACTTTATAAACGCGTCTCGGTACTCAACGACAAGGTGGGAATTATGATTGCCGACTTTACTGTTTAGTGACTTGGCGTCATTAAGCTACTTCGCCTTGCGTCTGGACTGGAATGTGGTAACAAAATGCGTATTTTCTTCAAAATTTCTTCTGCTAGTGCAATCTCCTTTGAACATTGAGTCTAGTAACTTAGTACTTAACCATTTCCCTGTCTCATGAGTCACATGTGAACATGGTCATTGTTTAACTATTGTCTGTTGTCTGGACAGGGAAATTGTCAAAAGTATTTGCTACGTATTACTATTTATCGTGACTAACAGTCAACTGAAACCTCTGGATCTACGGAAGACCAGCTAGCTCTATGCCTGTGCTTTCTCCACAGCGATAGCATATGCAGAGTGGAGTCCATCTTGGGACGCCCTTTTTATGTTTTTGTTTTGTCTAACATACGTCTGTTTGTCTTTAATTGTGTCATGCGTGTATGCGTCTCAAATAAATGCTTTTTCTTTCTTTCTTTTCTTTCTTTCTAACTAGCGCCTACCTCACTCGCTTAGATCACTGTTCAGTGAATTAATGAAAGTATTGTGAAAAGGATAGGAAACCTAAGATTATTTTAGAGAATATTCTTTTACTTCTAGCGGGAATAGAACCAATGTTTTGCAATTTTAATATTACTCTACCTATATTGTGAATACTTACAGATTAATAGACATCAAAATAGCGGATACTTAACGCTTTTAGTGTATTTTTTTCTATTTTTCATAGAACCAACAATTAATTGAGTATATTTTATAACGCTTGCAAAATACAATATCAGTGTTTATTATAAGATTAGACAGCAGTAGGGTAAAGATGCCGAATATGAGATACCATTTACATATTCGGCCATAAAAAATAAATTATTGCACTAATGACTATGAAAATCATTTATATTCGATAAGAATTTAATGAAGTTTATCCTTGAAAGACCGTTTAGTGCTAGGTATAATAGATTTTTTGTTATATCAGATAATATTAGAAAAGTCAGAAATTACGTCTCAGGGAAATGGTCTCCTATTATGAGATACCAAGGGTTTTTAATATGAGATAGTATAGATTTAGAGAAAAAGGAAAGAAATCAATTCAAAAAAGCTTTTTATTGGCGATATTTATTAATCTACAACATCGTACTACTAAATAAAAAGGTTTTAGTAACAACTTAATAATATATTATCATGTGCTTGTGCCAAGTGCTTGATGTTCTTCAGATGTAGATGTAACCCATAAAATCGTTAGTCCAACTTTACAATATTTTTCTATTTTTGCTTCTAAATAGTCAGAAAAAGCTGGAGCTCTTCCCATGAACCTTGACAAATACTTCTGCATTAGCATCTTTTTTGACATAACGTTCTAGGATACTCTTAGGAACATCGAAAGTTTTGATGCTATTAGATAACATATTTGTTTGCTTCGCACTGCACTCACGGCCCGTATTATGGCATCGTGGTCCTAGGACTTCCTTGATCGACGGCATCTAGAAAAAGAGGTTTTTAAATAGTCGTATTTCTATACATCCTAATATGAGATATCTCATTTAAGGAGCCCCCACGTGTCTCATATTAGGAAAACACTCAAATTTAAAAACTAGGCTGCCTATTATTTCTTGACGAAGAAAATACAACTAAACTGCAAATGCATTGTAAAATTAATCATATAACTGATACAATGATTGTAAATTTAAATCATTTAGTGTGACTATAAAGTTGTAACATACCTCGTTAATATTTGGTGTCAAAAATCGGGTTTTGTGGTTTCGTAAAAATCCGCACGTACACAACCTGACTTCGCCTCGAACTGGGAAGCACCAACACATGTTTCAGTCTGTTGCCACGCGGCTTCTGGTGACAGTATCGCCAAATAGCTGCGGCGATTAGTTTCGCCAAAACCTAACTATCTCATTTTTGGCAACCATCTCATATTCGGCATCCTTACCCTACCGCTTTCTGTATTTCCGGGCACTATATTAAATTACAGCGAGACAACGTGACAAATAGCTAAGCGGACAGTTTCCGAGACAAATCTCTCCTTTGTGGCTCTCTCTCGCTCTATATTTACTTGGTTATAACAGAAAGGGGATTAGGGTGCTCTATATTAATATTATTATATTCTTTAAGTCTTTATCTAATATCTTAGGGATAGAGCAGGAAAATAACAGTAGGTTATGTACTACTGGACCTACCAGTACTACTGGATTTCCACATGTTTCGGTCTTGTGCCCTCTATATTCAGTGCAGCGACTTCCTGATTTTGCCGGGTGATGGGCGTGACGTATAAGTGGTTTGGAGAACTGATGATTGGTGGTAAATGATGTCCAAAGCATAAAAGTACTGTAACAGATGATCCTACATCGCGATAGTAAAATAGTCACATGACTGTGTTTGTTACTTCTTCACGCCACAACGAATGTACCGATTTGGCTGAAATTCGGAATGGAAATAGTTCACACATAGGTTATATTTTATCCCGGAAAATCAAAGAGTTCCCGCGGGATTTTTGAATATGATCGGGAAGATTTCGTTTGATACGAGTGGTGAAATAATATTTTCAAATACATATTCCCCCTTATGTGCCGTTCCATGCGTTTTTTTTTTAAATATATTTTTAGCGAGCAAACGAGCAGGCGGGTCACTTGATGTTAAGTGATTACCGCCGCCCATGAACATTTGTAGCACCTGAGGCACCACCAATGCGTTGCCGGCTTTTTAGGAATTTGTTGGTCCGCCCCTTGAATAACCCCATGTTGTGATTCAGTGTACGCATACAACGACAAGAAAAATATCAACAATCTCGGTAACCCCGATAAAAGAAACAGCGGGCTGGTAATTAAAGTGCCCGGAAGATTCCCAGTGCGTCATATTCCCAGGCATCGAACCGCGACCGTTCTACCGACTCTATACAATTGTACCTACATATCTACATAAATAAATAAAAATAGAAGTAGCTGTTAAAAAAAACCTACACTTAAAGGAAATAACCTAATAGATTTATAAATACATATCAAAAATTCCGAGGCCGGCGGGATTCGAACCCACATCTCTCTGGGAATCGCGCCCGAGTATGTTAACCGTTACACCACGGCAGAACCACCCGTCAACCAAGAAATTAGTAATTTTTGACGTGTATTTATAAATCTATTAGCTGTTTATGTTTTTGAATTAAATGTTTTTTATTAAGCTCTTATAATCATCGATGTAAATGTCATCAACTCAATTATTTATTACTAGCTGATGCCCGCGATTTTCCGGGATAAAAAGTTGTCTAAGTCACTCTCCAGGTCCTCTACTATACCCCTGCAAAAATCACGTCGATCCGTCCATCCTTATTGAAGGACAAACAAACACACTTTCGCATTTAAAATATTAATAGTAAGGATTTTTTCATTTTTACAATTTATTGACATCAAGTTGACATATTGCCATTAATCACTCAATAGATAATATGTGATTAAAACATTTTTAACACAGCAAGTAACCACAACATACTTATCTTAATTATCTCAAGTTTAAGTATACAAAACAAAACTTACAACACTTTAATTATCCCACATATCAGTAACATGATATCGACGTGCAGTCATAACATGGTGCCGGTTATCTCAGCGCGTTAAATATGCATCGCCACTAATAGCTAACAGCGTACACCTTGCATGTCTTTACTCGTTCACTGCACTCTAGCGCATAGGTACCTATGCATTGTCAGTTGACGTCATAATATATCTATGGTCGTTGTTGGTCGCTTCGCCACAACGCTTCGGGACCAGCCCCCCGATTCAGACCCTTCCGATAACTTATTTGTCGATCGATTCGGTTTGTGAACATATATTTCTCTCGCTCTGAATCCACACGACAAAAAGAGATAGATACCTAACCGTATCGAAACGGTATGTTATCGAACAGGTCTGAATCGCCCTGCAGGGCCCGGGTTCGATTTGCGGGAAAAAAAATGTATTGGATTTTTCTGTCATGAAATTTTCAGTACTAGCCCGGAGTTAGGAAGTTGGCGGTGAGTCACCCCCGTGCCTCGGAGAGCACGTAAAGCCGTCGATTCTGCGCCTGATCTCTCTTCGGTCGTGTCGGATTTCCGTCCGACCGGACTATGAGAGTGAGTGAGCACGCTCTATAGATCGCAATATCGGACTTAATGAGAGTTAATACTTGAAAAAAATAGGTTAAACTATTAGTTTGAGTGCGAAAACATTTCAGGCACAAATGATTCATCATCATCATCATTATCATCATCATCATCATCATCGCGTGCCTTCTTCGAAGTGAAGTTTGGTGGTCAGCATACGAAAAATTTCTCTACGCAAGGCCGCTTCCTTCAGTTTAGGATAGCTAAGCCCAGTCCACTCCCTCACATCGTCCAACCACTTGCGTCTTTGGCGACCTGGTGCTCTCCTGCCTGCAATTCTTCCTTCCAACACCAATCTCGGGAATAAGAATTGGGCTTCCCGCTGCAAGCGGGCAAAGAAAGCGAGTTTCTCCGCATAATGGTTGACAAATGATTCGTCTTTGCGGAATTCCATGATATAACAAGGAAAAACAAAATTCATTGTCTAAAATCAATCAAACCAGAAAAAATCTATCTAGTAGATACAACATACCGCTATGCAGAATAAATCTTCAAATTGAAGTTCCATCTCTATCCTCAGCTCAGCATGAAGTTAAAAATTTTCAAATTGCGTTCCGCAAACGCAAAATTGCATGCGGACGTCACGCGAATGCGAAATTAAGTTTAGCATTGTCGACAGCATTCCTTTGGTTCTATGCAGTGTTCCGTCTGCTGCTGCTCTGCGAATACAAATAGCCTGCTTCTGGTAAATAGTTAAATACCGAGGATAGCAACTTTGCATTTCTCCAAGTTAAGATATTCGAGCAAGGGTTGCTAATGCTGTAAACATATATGTACTGTATACGTCAGCTCTGTAAGTAACTTCCTGCGACGGTATTCCCTCTAAATTACAACATGGGGTTATTCAAGGGGCGGACCAACAAATTCCTAACAAGCAGGCAACGCATTGCTGGTACCTCTGGTGCTACAAATGTATGTTCATGGGCGGTGGTAATCACTTAAGAGCTTATAGTATGCCAGCTGGAATCCAAATTTTGCCCCCGCCTCACTGCTCAGCGTGGAGCCGCCCGCACCGCGTAGTTGCAGCTATCTCACTCGCACGAGTTCATCACGCGGCAGGGGTCACGCGCCGTACGATAGGGTATATGATACATTTAACGAACCTCTAGTGCATAGTACATAGGTATCGAAATAAAATGAAAGTAATATTATTATATATTATTAATAACTAAGACTTAGAATTAGACTTAGACTAAGTCGAACACTAAGACTAAGTCTAAGTTTAAGCCAAAGACTAAGTCTAAGTATAAGCAAAGATTAAGACTAGGTCTAAGTCTAAGTCTTTCACTAAGACTATGACTTAGTCTTAGACTTAGTCTTAGTGTTAGACTTAGACTTAGTCCAAATCTAATTCTAAGTCTTAGTTTAATTCTAAATCTAAGACTAAGTCTAAGACTAAGTATAAGACTAGGTCTAAGTCTTAGTGAAAGGCTTAGACTTAGACGTAGTCTTAGCTTAAGTCTAAGTCTTAGTGTTAGACATAGACTTAGAGTTAGTCTTGAACTTAGTCTTAGACTTAGTCTTAGCTTAGACTTATACTTAGACTTAAAAATACTTAGTCATAGACTTAGACTTAGCCTAAGACTTAGTCTTAGACTAAGTCTAAGTTTAAATCTAAGTCTAAGTCTCACACTAAGTCTAAGTCTAAGGCTAAGTCTAAGTCTTAGTGTTAGACATAGAGTTATGCTTAGTCTAAGACTTAGTCTTAGACCATAGTCTTAGAATTAGTCTTAGACTTAGTCTTAGACTTAGTCTTAGACTTAGTCTTAGTCTTAGACTTAGTCTTAGACTTAGTCTTAGACTTCGTCTTAGACTAAGTCTTAGACTAAGTCTAAGTCTTAGTGTTAGACTTAGACTTAGACTTAATCTTATACTTAGTCTTAAGTTTAAGTTCAAATCTAAGTCTTACTCTAACACTAAGACTAAGTCTAAGTCTAACACTAAGATTAAGTCTAAGTCTAAGACTTAGTCTTAGCTTAGACTTATACTTAGACTTAAAAAGACTTAGTCATAGACTTAGACTTAGCCTAAGACTTAGCCTTAGACTTAGTCTTAGACTAAGTCTAAGTTTAAATCTAAGTCTAAGTCTCACACTAAGTCTAAGGCTAAGTCTAAGTCTTAGTGTTAGACAGAGTTATACTTAGTCTAAGACTTAGTCTTAGACCATAGTCTTAGAATTAGTCTTAGACTTAGTCTTAGACTTAGTCTTAGACTTAATCTTAGACTTAGTCTTAGACTTAGTCTTAGACCTAGTCTTAGACCTAGTCTTAGACCTAGTCTTAGACTTAGTCTTAGACTTAGTCTTAGACCTAGTCTTAGACTTAGTCTTAGACCTAGTCTTAGACCTAGTCTTAGACTTAGTCTTAGACCTAGACTTAGTCTTAGACTTAGTCTTAGACTTAGACTTAGACTTAGTCTTAGACTTAGTCTTAGACTTAGTCTTAGACTTAGGAAGCCTAAGGAAGACCTTTAGGAAGCTATGTATTTGCATTCTGTAACAAAATAGGCTATAACTAGTCTTTTGTTTATACTACTAAAATAATGTGACTGTGGCTACTAACTGGGAAAACTACCTTAATATTTAGTGATGGTAGGTGTATGAAACTATGTACCTATTCCACAGACAAGAGCCAATAAAGTTATTATTGTAGTAATCAATTCAGGTTTTTAGCATTTTCTATTCTCCAATTTCGTCTTATTTTTCTTATTCCGCTTATTTCCTATTTCACTACACTTATAATTTCTTAGATAATATACGTATTCTGGTAGGTATGCGTGAGAACAAGCGACGCGGGTTCCCCGTTCGAATGCCGGAGCGTGAATGAATTCATGCGGTGGACACGAGTCGCCCGTCGGCCCACAGCCCCACACGCAATATTTTTCAGAATTTCATTTCTAATAACGAAAAAATTACTTAATTTTAAATAATACATAGTATAGGACCCTTATTGTACTAAGTTGAGTATATATTTTAAGTTTTATTAGTATAGGTAAAGTATTCATTGACTACTGCGTTTTATTTGTAAAATTCAGAGGGAAATTTGTGAATTTTTTCTATCGAGAAAATTTTTAGTAATCGTGTTTTCACTTAATACAACATTCAGTCTATATCGTCAACTTTACTATATATTTCTTTCAATATTATTGATTCAATATTTTTATTGATATGGACGATCAAATGTGGCACGCTGGCATACTGTAGGCTCTTAACATCAGGTGACCCGCCTACACGTTGACTCGCTAAAAATATAAAAAGTTAAGTTTAAGTAATTCTGTATATGTGTAAGTCTAAGTGTATAATGTACATATTTCATTTTTGTACGTCAATGAATAAACGAAATTAGTATTTTACGAGTATTCATTTTCAAGCTTGAGCTCATCCATCCTTAAAGTTCCACCAAGAAGCAATTTAACAAGTAGGTAAGTTCGTCATTCAAGAGCCATTTAAAGTTGATAAGGCAACTCCGGGAAACTAGAAGTGGTCTAGATTCAGATGCAAGCAGCGTAATGGATGTTTTCAAAACTAATAAAACTTTCACACTCAACTCGCTTTCGGGTCTTTGTGCGGTGAAGCAAAGTCACATACAATGTCTGTCGCTTGTAGGATCTCTGTTCTGTTTACTTTACATGCACTGTAAGATAGGATTTTTTTAATACGCACTAGCTTTCTCCAGTAGTTCGCTCAGGTTAAATTCAATTTTTCAAACGCTTATTATAGTGTAATGGTTGAATAAATCACACTAACACACTAATATTATAAAGGCGAAAGTTTGTGTGTGTGTGTTTGTTACTCCTTCACGCCACTGCGAATGAACTGATTTATCCTTAGCTTATTCCGGGTGACATAGGCTAGTAAAATTTAAAAAAAAAATCGATGGTGTGACCATGGTCCCGCATTAAAGACTAAAGTTGAAAAAAATATTTTCGAAAATAAGATTAAGTATATAATCATCATCTAGAAAACGATGAGTAGATTCCAAAAATATATAACATTATAGTTCAATATCCAGTGATTCACAAAAAAATATAATTTAAAAATGTGAATAAGATTCCAAAGGTAATGACTGTAGTATTTAACTTTTTTAGGTTCGTTTTTGGGCTGGGCAGTCGTATTTTTTAATATTTTTAGTTATAGCTTGTTTTATTCGCGACTTACACACACATGCCCATATGTTGACAAACTTATGTAAGGTTAAACCCAAAACTTGTTAAGAACGGTTGAACGTCTCCCCGGTACTCCGAGTGTGGAATCCCGCAAACTTTCAACTTGGTCGTCGAGTCGTTCCGAATTCATGTGACTTGTCAAAGCCGGGGCCTGGGAACACAAGTGTGTTACACGAGTGTTACACGGAGTTTACAGATAGTGGTGTTGTCATAAATTGGTAATCAAGATTGTCGGTTTTATCGTATTATAAACGTAAACAATATTTTTACAAAACCGAGTTCAAACGCCCGCGCCACTACAAAGTATATATAATTATCAATTGTGTCTATATTTGAAGAGTTCCCTCGATTTCTCCTGAATCTCATCATTAGATTCCAACTTGATAACAATATAACCAACTGGGAAGAACCACCACCTTTCTAACAAAAAAAGAATTTTCCCAATCGGTTCAGGCGACTTGAAGTAATCGGGGAACATACATAAAAAAAAACCGACGAATTGAAAACCTCCTCTTATTTTAGAAGTCAGTTAGTAAAAAAATACCCATTAAATTTACTGTCAGCAAAAAAATTATACGTATTTTATTTTTCAAATATTGCCTTCCGGCTTCCGTTTTTCCAACTAACTATAACTTGGGTATCTTTAAATCACGATTGAATAGGCATTTTCTAGGCAAGTGCCCACCATCTTAAGCTGCATCTTCACTTACCATCAGGTCAGATCGCAGACTAGCACTAGTCTACAAAAAAAAAGTTACCTATAAATCTATTCAGGTTTACGGATCAGTGGGCTACAAATCGACCCTCGTCAACACACCTGCCACCTGGCATGTAATAATACCCTATTTTAACCCACCGAGACAAAAAAATCACAAAAAATATTCGCTAGAAGTACCTAACCATTTTCACACCCATGTCCTCATTCTATATTGGATTATAAATCAAAACAGCTTAGATTTCAACATTTTTTTCCATCTCTACATCAGAGCGTACGAAAAGATAAATAAAAATTGAGGCGAAGATTTTTGACTGAACTAATTTTGATACGATTTGAAAAAAAATTGAGGTTCACATACAGATGCACGCGTAAATTTTGAATGAGGTAGTCTGTTCCGACTACACTCAATTATCGGATGTAATCTTCTTTTACGACCATCATGCAAGTATTGTAAAGGCATAACCATTAACCAAACTACGTAACGCATTCACACATAAACTTAGTATTACATCTGGTAGGTACGCGAGTGGGAATGAGTGGAATTCACGCCGTTACGATAGTGCGGAACGTGAATTAGTTCATGTTCGCAGATCGGTTGTCACCGGAAGAAAAACGACTCTGATCGGTCAATGACACGAAAACCAAGAAGCAACGAAGTGTGCCTTTATATTAGTACCTATTTATTTTTAATAAAAATTATTTTTCTCTGAAATAAGATGACAATGCAATATTATTATTACTGGAGCCGATTTGATCATGGAGCCGGAAGATGGCTCAGGGAACTTCGTAATAAAATGACGGAATCTCAACGAGTTTGGACTCGATTGATTCGTCTCGATAAGTATCGATTTGAATTTTCGATATTTTTAATTCCACGGTTTTTTTTTAAATAATAACTAGCTTTTTTGGACTTACATTCATGTTACACAGGCTATAGCGTTCATACTCCACAATGTGGACCTATCCGAGGATTCCACACTACGCGAAAGTGTATAATTACCTACTTAATCTATATTCGCAGGCCATAAAGAACTCATCTACATTAACAATGCGACACTTATACTTTTTGTTTATTCTCACACACTAATTAACACACAAAGTCCACCAATAACACAAAAAAAAATACTTCACTGGTTAATAATTGATAGTAGATTTCTTTTCCATTATAATTGTTAATTATATCTTTGGCGCCGAGAATCAGTATCAGTAGAAATTCCCAATGCTGTTGGAAGGTTTGAGGGAAATGTTCTGAAAGAGAAGAGGTGTGGTGAAGGGGGTCTTTTTGGCGGTAAACACACAAACTAGTGTTCTTCGGGGGTTGAATTGCACAAGATTTTGTGAACCCCATACTGACACTTTCTCGAGGGAAGCCTTAATGTCAGACGCAAGTTTGACTCTACTCTCCTCTAGCATAGGCTCTAGTCGTGAATTGCAAGAAATAGAAATCAAATAAGGGCAGAATACCTCGTAAAGATTTAGCTTGTAGCATCTACCTCTTCATTAGACTATGGCATCCATCCATTTGAGACTCTAGGAAGTTGCTGCGGAGCTCTTGCCAAGCCGCTTATGTTTCGACCGCGAAATTTTCGCCAACTTGAAAATTTAATGAACAACCTGAACGTTCCTACGAAATTACTTTTTCTCATTTAACTTTTTTACGTATTTTGTTCGTATTTTCTAGTACTATTTTGGGCTGGAAAAATATGTAGTATTTCCGAGGATGAAGAGCGTTGGAAGAAAAATAATTTTTAAAAGGTTATGAAAGTTGCGATTTGTAGAAAAACTTAAATTTATTTAAGTAGGTAGTTGGAAAAAATTTTATGTGGCGTAAGGAGAGAGATTTACCTAAGTGTGTTTGTCGTTTTGTCATGTCGTCTCTACTATTTACTTGCTTTTGAAAATCGTGAAGGCTTTGTTTAGTTTTGAGACAACTCTGTAGAAGAAGATCCACATACATTGTACCTAATGACGTTCGTTCGTCTCTTTTTTCATTTTGTACTTTAAGGAGTGGAGATAAAGTTCAGTATACCTTAGTAAGATTTTAACACTTTAGTGTTACTTCACTTTGAGCTTCAAACCTGCTACGAGGTATATTAATTAACAAGACTAAATGTGTGCCAGGCCCAGCGTAACACTATAAGCCGCTCAACTTACTGCTAAGCCAGACCAGGTTGTTTGGGCACGCAAAACCTTCACATAATACACATCCCTACTAATATTAATTATATTATTAGTTTTTGTTAAACCGACTTCCAAGAAAGGAGGAGGTTCTCAATTCGTCGTAATTTTTTATTTTTATTTTTTACTAGCCAATGCCCGTGTGGATTGAGGTTTTCTGTTCCCGCGGAAACTCTATTTTCCGGGATATAAAGTAGCCGATGTGTTATTCCAGACCATAATCTATCTCTGTGCCAAATTTCAGCCAAGTCGGTTCAGCCCTTGCGGCGTGATTGAGTAACAAACATCGATATACATCCAAACTTTTACATTTATAATATTACAGTAGGATTTTTTATTTATGTTCCCCGATTACTCGATGACGACTGGACCGATTTGGAAAATTCTTTTTTGTTTGAAAGGATATACTTCTTAGGTGGTCCCATTGTCATCAGGTCAGGATCTGTTGATGAATCTGAATATTAGAAAATATAAATTAATTTAATCTTAGAAACGAATTAAGGATTTCGTGGGGAAATGTTCGAAGCCCGTGCTGGTTAGCTAGTAAGTACTTAGGTACAGCATATAGTTAACATAATAGAATAACTAATGTAGCAAGTAAGTAGTAGGTAAGTACTAAACGATTAGCTAGCCACAGTCACGCAGAGTGGCGTGCAAGTAAATCAACCCTGAGCTGTGGTTCAATAAATTGTACGATTCTAGGAATTATTTTTATATTACGCTCATTTGCTTATGTTTTAAGCTTCAATAGTTCATGGTATAGGGGTAGAATATTGGAAGGTAATCAGGTAAATGATTCATTTTTTCTTTTTAAGCTATTGCATAGCTTCTATCACGGGCCAGCGTGGAGACCGAATCCAGAAATTCCGTAACGAAAATAACCTGACACGGGACTCCTCTACGGTGAGCCGCTAGATGGCGTTGATAAAAAATGCTATGCAATAGCTTTACCGCGGCAGTCCCCGAGTGCCACACGTCTTTTTCTTCTACACTTTGGAATATTATCGAGCGCAAACTTTGCACTAGAGATGGGGGAATATATTCATATTAGAGAATTAGAGTTATTCGATGATCATTCAAGTTGCAACAACAACCGTGACAA
The DNA here is from genome assembly GCA_933228805.2 of Hipparchia semele. Lineage (NCBI taxonomy): Eukaryota > Metazoa > Arthropoda > Insecta > Lepidoptera > Nymphalidae > Hipparchia > Hipparchia semele. The sequence goes on from OW121714.1 coordinate 12,225,990, forward strand.
TCTCAGTTCTTAATTGAGAGGTTTCGCTTTCGATTCCCGGCGAGGGCAATTTGTGAATTCATACTTTCTGAATTGTCTAGTCTGGTCTGACGGGAGGTTTTGTTTGTCGCTAGTTACCACCTTACCGTCAAAGACGTGCCTCCAAGCGATTCAGCGTTCCGGCACGATGTAGAAACCGATTAGGGGTATGGGTTGAATCTACACTGCCACGTCCCTTCCGAGTTAGCCCGCTGCTATCTTAGACTGCATCGTCACTTACCATCAGGTGAGATCGCAGTCAAGGACTATCTTGTCATCGAATTAAAAAAAAATGGTCATAACGCCGAAGAGTCAGAGATGCATTCGTGAGATCGAACCTCGGACCTCCGAAAAGGAGCTTAAAGTATACGTAATAACCAGCGAATGAAATGGTAATAACCGCTAGGCTATCACACCTTACGTTATAGTAAAATACAATTACATGCTTAGAAAGAACCACGAACACGCCAAGGCGGTTCAAGGGCGGCCTCGGCCGATGCCAAGGTTACTCTCAGGGAAAACGTGGCGGTAAGATGCCGCCGCGCCGGTCGCTTTCTTTTTGTTTTTTCTCGTACAGACTACTGGTAATGTGTACTTTATTTACTTACTGTTCTTTTCGTTGTTGCAGGTTGTAACGTGCATGGTTCTTGTTTAAAAAGGTAAGATTTTGCTACCAAGGTACGTCCCCTTGCTCGTATTCCTTGTGATGTCCTCTTGCTCGTATTCCTCGTGATGAATGAAAAATTGATGAATCCTTCAAATTCCTTTCCTTCGTTACTGAAGAGCACAGTTTCAGTATCGACCGCTTATAAATTTTAGACTACCCAGAGTATAGAGAGAGAGAGAAGACTTCCTATAGAGGAACTCTTTGATTGCGAAAAGACACAAAAAAAGTTAATGTATGGTGGTCAAAAAATTAGTTGGAAATGCTTTTCTTTCTTTAACGCAAAAAAAGGAGAAAACAATCAAAAATCGGACACTTATAAACAAGTTTTCTCATTATACAAATATCGCTGAGGATTATGGAACAGTGAGTAAAAAAATATTTTTCAAAAAGTGGGTCGAAATACAGAACAGTACTTATGAAAATGCCAATTTTGTGGTGGATACGAGTAATATAAAACTCCATAACTTAACGGCATTTTGTTTAAACTGTACAATACACTGTTATCTATCAGTTGATAGGATCGATGAGAAAATAATATTATTTGAACCTTGCCGATGCTTCAATTAACCATTTCACGGTGTTTGTTACTTTACCGTAGACATTTGGTAGACATGGATAATTAACAAATTAAATGTTTCCGATCATTATTAAGTACAGTATTTTTAATGTGTAAAAGATTTTAAAATATAAACTTCAAAGTTGGAGTTCATAGAAACCCTTAATTGATTGTACGTGTACATTAACGCTAGACTACCATAATTATCTGTAGATAATAAACCGGTTGATAATGGCGAAACGGTTAATTAGGGTGATTAAGACCCTCCACGCATCCTCTAGCGATAATGGAGCGAGAATAAAAATAATATAAAACCTAATCTAATTTAGGATAGAACATAAGCTGAAATCATATTTTTTTTATTCGATGACAAGATAGACTACAATCTCACCTGATGGTAAGTGACGATACAGTCTAAGATGGTAGCGGACTAACTTGGAAAGGGCATACCCCTTACATAACTTACTTACATAATTTACACAGAATGTGTATTTCCATTGCCGTTCTAACAACAATTGATCAAAAAACATGAAAGAAGGTATCCATACAAAAAACTTTTATCCCGGAATAATAAATGGCTAATCACCTGTTAATTGGTAGGTACAACCCTTTCAACGTCATACTTGCACATAGAACCACACATAAAAATATTATTTATAAGTTAGTTATTAATTAACAAAACTAACAGACATTGTAATAAGAATGCAAAAAAGTGCATCTGCCTATTAGATTAGTCTTACAATGTTATGCGCATTTCAAATAGAGTACAAAAATAGTTTTGCGAAATTCCATTTCGCTGAACAATTAAGTAGCTTATGCCCTGGGAATAAAGCTGTAAAAGAATTTTTTTTATTTTTTCATGGCATTTGTACGAGCCATAAAAGTGTTAAGTATCGTTTAATTAAAGAGAAGCCTTCGATGAAGCCTTAAGTGTAATGGGATGCAGTCCAGTTAATTCAATGTTTTTTACTTATTATAGAGGGTGGAATAAGTATGCTCGGGCGTTTATTCTCTCAAATATAAGCCTCAATAGCCCAACGGTTAAAGGTGCGGACTGAAAGCTGAATGGTCGCAGGTTCGAATCCCACTCGTTGCACTATTGTCGTACCCACTTCTAGCACAAGCTTCCCGGTTATTTGGAGGGGATAGGAGAATATTACTCAACTTCAGCTTGCCTAATATTCTTTAAAAAAAAAAAAATGTAGGAGGTATTCAAAAAATTCACCGGTATTTCTAAGCTTTGACATTACAACTTTTTATTTATATTACAATAATATTTTAAGCAAAATTTAAATGCAAATTTTTAGTTTAGAGTTTCAGACGAACTCGAAGCCAGTCAGTCCAGTGTTAATCATAGATTAATTATAGAGGTCAGCAGTCGGAACATCCCCTTACTAGGACTAACGATTCCAAGATAGTAGCTGCGGCATAAGATCATGTTCTATGGCGATATGCGCGAGACATTTGAGATTCTGACACTCGATAGATCAATATATATTTTATAGCGAATACAGAGTCAGTTATATAGTTAGTACTAACGGGGTATTGGTGATGCTCTGATTGATTTCGCTGTCAAGTTGCCACGCGGACCGGATAATCAATCAGACGCACTCGCTGCGTTTTTTTTTCCGATCAATTACGTTAAACGTTATATAATAAAAGGTCACAGCACACATATTATCAACTCGGAAAGGGATCGTCACCGTATCAACTCGAGCCGTCCAGCACCCTGATTACGTAAAAATTTGCAACAGCAACAGCAATAGCAACGCGACAGCGATTGGTCGCAAAATGTCACTAAAAATCGTATTACGGAAGCGAATCGCACGTCTATTGCTCACGTGTCGATACTAGCGCCACTCGCGATAGGACGGCAATAGATGTAAACAAAATACACAGTTTTTATCGTCTTCAGCGGTTGAATTGTTATATTTTTTATTTGTTTTGTGTTGTGGTCTGTGGTAAAACCCTCTCGAAGTATTTGGACTTCTTTTCTTCTCCATCAAGCATCTCTAAGGAAGAAAAGTACATTTTGCAATAGGCGAGCAATAGACGTGCGATTGGCTTGCGTAATACGAATTTTAGTGACATTTTGCAACCGATCGCGTAGTGATTGCTGTCGTGTTGCTACTGCTGTCACTACTGAAATTTGACGTTTGAGAAGTGACGTTTGACAGCAGAAGTGACGTTTGACAGCAACGATTGCGCGATTTACGCCTGTCGCGAACCTGTCGCGAGATACGTAATAACCCTGCAGTATTCTTTGTATGACACTCCTTACTGCAACGCACACTAATCGGAATCGTATCGTAATCGTCTCGCCTTGGAACAAGCTCACGAACCACGGTACGGTGGTCAACTTGCAGTTCCCGTGTCTACGGCTCGTCGTCCCCGCGCTTACATCTCTCCATACCCGAGCAAGTCTCTTGATGGAATTTGAGCAGCTTAGCCGTCAACCTGCAGTTGGCAAGCTGTATACACGACGTCGTCTAGCCGTAGCGGAGTCGATGTACCGGAGCTGCTGATCCGTTTTGGTTTTTACATTAAGTAGAGTTTACACGAAGCCAGTAATGCTGGCGCCAGTCTGCAGACAAGCCAGCGTTGCCCTGGCCCTTGTTGTTTAGACGCGGCCAATCATTCACGGATTTTTTCTTCTGGTGTGCACACGTTTGGAAAAAATAATGAATACGCAGCAAAGGCTGTTGAAAAAGAAATGTTTAAGGAATATCTCTGCACTATTAAGAGAAGAGTTGAGTCCTCTTCGTTAAATTTTCTCGGCATTTTGTCGCAGAAATTCCAAATAAAACAACAAAGAACACACACCGTACGGACGTTCGCCAGTGACTGGCGAGACTCGTCTACACGTGTCCGCAACGCTGGCGCGGGGGTCGAAGGGTATTCGGGCGGAGATCACTGGCTAGAAAAATAGACGGTCGCTCTATTCTCGCCAGCGTTGGCAGCCAGCGCTGGCTTGGCTTGAAAAACTGTTTACACAAGGCCAATACCAAGCCAGCACTGGCTGCCAGTCTTATTGGCAGCCAGTGTTGGCTCCGTGTAAACTATGCTTTAGGTTGACGCCTGGTTGACAGCGAGACGAAAGGCCATACGGTGACGATCCCTTGCTGAGTTGATATGTGAGCTGACTCCCTTAGATGCACTGTACTGATAAAACAATAATAAAACGTCAAAACTTAAAAAATGGGAAACGGAATACGCAGTGACAGTACAGTAGAAGACCAAACCAAAGGTAGGTGGACTACCAGTTAAAGTGCAAAGTCTATTAGAAACCAAAGCTCTAACTCTATTTTAGATGAGGGTTTCGAACACGCAATATTATAAAAAATATGTGAAATACTCTGTGTGTTTGATATCTCTTCCCAGATGGACGTTTAGCTGTTCAAGTTGTTAAACAAATACGGATGATTTGGCACAGAGATAATTCCTTTTCATCTCGGAAAATTAAAGAGCATCTAAAAAGAAAGCAAGAGAGAGATTCTAAAAAACATAAGAAAAAGGTCTTTAGTATCAGCTAGTAATATCATTTGTTTATGAAACAAAGACTCATTAACATAAACTCCATAGCATACAACCATAACTGTAGTTCAGGCATCGAAAGTGTAATTCTCGCCGTGATATATGTTTGCTTGGCCAGTAAAGCGAGAATGCTCTGACGTCACCGCATAATGCATTAAGCTGTGACGTCACGCTGTCACAGATGGATGTGCGATGGCTAGACGCTCAGATCCATCTATTATTGGGAAAGGAATTAGCTCGAAATGGTGTTAACTATGCAGTATGCATAGGGCGATTTTATTCGATGACTATACAATAGCCAGTCTACTGTGAAGCCTGTGAGACTTGCCACATTTTTCTCCTCTGACTTCGCTGTCGGAAATTTTTCTAACTTTTTTTGCTCGGTAACCGTATTCTGCAATGCAATTTCACAGAGTGAGCATTGTGTTAAAACGATCGTAATTCTTCGTCATTATCAGTAACCCATCAATGGTTTACTACTGATTGTATAGGTATCCTCTCAGAAAAGGATTATCGGCCATTGGCAAATTGGCAGACTTTACACACCTTTGATAACATTATAGAGAACTTTTAAGAGTTCAGGTTTCCTCGTGATCTTTCTTTCGTTGAAGCATGACATCGTGATATTTAACTATTAATTTGTATTTAAAAACAAAATGCTGTTTTCTTTATTTATATGTATGTACTTATAAAAAGTTTTCTATATATATTGTAAAAAGATTAGAAGTTAATTTTCTTTTTTAAATACATAATCATATATGGTATTTTTCTATTATGCAAGTTTTTTCTTTTCGGCTTTTACGTGATTCTAAATCCGAAATCGAATTGATAAGATAATTTGGTAACCCTGTACATATCTTATTATATCCTCTAACTGTCTATAGTTTTTATTTCGTAATGAAGAAGGTCGAGTGCTATATGCCTCGCATGGGCAACAGTGCGTGGATATACTCTTGCTTTCAGTATCACATATCAGTTGAACATTATGACATCACGTGAATAATATTTTTGTTTACATCCAATACTTAGTGAAATTTTGAGAGCTTTGCTTTTAATTTTTTAAAAGATTGAAAATTGCAATGTTAATTTTAAAATTAAGTTTATGTTATGTATTACTGCTAAGGAGTCGAGTTTGGGACTAACTTCCTTTTGGTTAAGGATCCCGCCGCTCGGCAACGCAACGCGGGAATTTCTTTGCCGAATACTGGCTCCAGCTCTTGCGCAAATATCGTGCAACCTACCGCGTGAACACCACTGATTGTTGTGTGGAGTCTTTGGGATCGTTATAAATAACTACTTAACGAATATCGTTGTTTTTAGCTGTGTTCCCGATGCAGCTGTCTTCACCATATTCAGTCCCTATTCTTTAAATCCATCTTCGGGCCCGCTACCTACTTTAAACCTGAATTGAATTAATTTATTCCAAATTAGTCTGCAACAAGGCTGAGTATGTCAAATCTCATCAGTAAGTCAAATCTATATTTATAATAATACCAATCTATGAACGGAATATGACAGTAAGTTAAGGAGCTTTTGTAATATAAGTTTGTTTTTTTCTATCTACTTGATTCGATATCCATATACGAATAAACCAACAGACTGATGTTTATGAGATTAGTATAAAGATATTTTTAACGAGTTTCTTTGAGCTCGCAAAACAGTTACGCAAGAAAATACAAATCGTTAACCTTATCTTGCTGAGGCCACAAATAAGGTGCCGAGGGTCCCGGGAGCTGCTTTAATTAAATCGTGCTTACAACTACAGTTCATCCTAGGTTAACGCTGTGCCAACTACTTGTAGCGACCTAACAGATTTACGGAGCAAATGGTGTTACAGTGATCGCAGATTAGAAGCAACTTAATTATGCCGCAAGATTCGCACGCGGCTAACGCTTCACAATAATATTGTACAATAAATTATTTTTAGAAGTAGAAACTTAACCATTTCCCTGTCCCATAAGTCACAATATGTGAACATGGTTGACATGTGGTCATTGTTTAACTATTGTGTCTGTTATCTGGAGTCTGGACAGGAAAATTGTTAAGTATGAGTGTGTAATGATTTTTGTACTTTTTTTTTTGTTATATTTTTAGATAAAAATTTTACCAATATCTTACCTGGATATTTCTCATTTAAATTTTGCAAAGGTCTTTCGAAGATTTTCGGAGTTGGAGAAAATTCTCGACGGCGAACCAGTATCTTCGCACACAAAGAGCACATTACACATTGAAAACCAAAAATATTCTACATATTGTACATTCGACTCAATCGTGTGAAAAGAAATCTTGATGACGTCTGTTTCTGGTGCAGCCGCATGTATTCAGCGCGTGCTTGTGGAATGTACAGCAATTGATGACGTCATTCCCATGAGAAATGAATATTATTCTTGGTGTGAGCAACTATTGCGGAACATGCGGCTTACCTCTAAAGTGCGATCAGTATCACAGAGCAAATGCGCTTATTTTCCGGTTTCTTGGATTTAAACTGTGCTGAGGCTTGAGTGTGTTTAATTTAGAAATGGATTTATTTAGTCTCCGTACAAATGTTTGGATTTCAGAAGAGGTTCCTTTTCAGAGGAAATGCGGTTTATTTTGTTGTTTGCTTGTTTTTAATTGTGTTAAGAGTTCAAAGATGTTTGTGTTGAATTGTAATAATCTCGCTCTACTTGTTTCTTTCTCGTTTTGAATTTGCAAGGATCGCATGGATGGTGATGTAAAGGCTTTAATCCCTCAATAAGCTGAGCGACTATTTTAAATATCATATTAGCCTTCTAATATACTAATGTTAATTTGTTTTTTGTTGGTTTGTTCTTCAATTACGCAGCAACGGAAGACCTTATCGACGTCATTTTTTGCATTGTATAGTTGAGGGCCTGGAAAGTGATGTAAGGCTTTTTAACGAGGAAAACCAGTGGTTCTCTTGAGATAAAAAAAACTTCACGCGGACGCAGTCGCGGGCTAAAACTAATAATTTATAAGTAAGGATTATTATGAAGATCATTATTATGTAATGTTGGGATAAAATTCCATCACATTAAAACCTTATAGCAATTATTAAAAGCAATTATCAAAATTGCTTGCTCTGCTCAGTGCTCTTAAAATGATACGTGAGAAACGATCCGGGCACGTCTGTGCTTGCGAATCTCCAGGAATTTATCAAGATTATTTTAAACTAGTCGTTGCCCGCGACATCGTCCGCTTCGATTTAGCGAAAAGTCCATGGGAACTTGATTTTCTGGGATAAAAATTATCCTATTTCCGTCCTTAGGATGAAAGCCATCTATCTCTGTGCCAAACGTTAAGATCGGTAAAGTGGATGAGACGACACTCGAGATACTTAGTGAGGATCTGTATTAAAAATAATGTGTCGTATGTATAATATATGAAATTGTATGTGAAACTTAAGAGTTAAGACCAACGCTGTAACATTTTTTTCTAAACTATATGATGCACACAATTTACTTTTTGTAACCTCGCGGAAACTCCTTTTTCCTGGATAAAATGTAGCCTGTGTCAATGGCCATGTCCTTAACTATACCCATGCTATACACGTGATTTTTTTCATGGGCATTGGGTCTAGTTGAGGACCAGGAGATTAATGTAAGCTACTTTTTATCCCGGAAAATAAAAGAGTTTCCTTCGGGAAAATAAATCCACGCGAGTGAAGCCGCGGACATCAATTAGTTTATAATATTAAAGTACGATATGAGAAATTGGATTGGTTGAAGTCTACCCAACCGACAAACTAAAAATAATTTTCGTCTTCAATTAGGATTCGGCATTCAACTTGGATTTTAAAATCCTATAAATGAAAATTTAAGCCTTACTTACTGCATGCCGTGCAAAAATCCAGTCTTCATTGAACTCTAGATAAGTACCTAACCCAATCTTGTATCTTTAACCCCAGTCTTACTAAGCGTGCGGTACAAATTAGGTTCACATCTCTATTCAGCTGTTCCAGTGAATTTGCTTTACCATTTTTATTTCTTGCTGGATCCTTTGAATCTAATTTTCCATCTGAAATGTAAGGTAAGGGGTACAAAATGAAGTCTCTCTAAACCTTTCGTTCGATTTCTTTAGTGATTATGTTAAACATTTTATTTACGACTAGGTATTTGGACATAATTATTTGATAATATAATAGGTACGTTGCCGCAATTAAGCCTTTACGCTAACTGATAGATGACCATTGCTGGACATCTCTTCCAATTGCTTTGATGTTTCCTGTTCCCGTAGTGAGAGTTCACTCCAGTATAAAGTCTTCATTACAGCATCTTGGTTCTCGATTGCCTACGGTTCTTTCTTCTTCTTTCTTAGCTTTGCAAACCACTGAGCTATGTTGGTTATTCTGGTTCTTCTTCGGACATCCTGCACCCTGTGAAGCCATACACTGTAACTACAAAAAACTAATTTTGAGAAAATGATCTTTTTTTCAGTTGTTCGAACATAACTCCGAGATTTTCTTTAGAAACTATTCAGTGTTTGGTATGAACAAACAAGAACCAGAACAACAGGCTAAAAGAAATCGAGTGAACGTTGTTAATTCAAAACAATGTTTGTGAGATACAGTATTTTGGATTCACAGGGAACTACTCCTCCTTCCGTAGTATAGTAGTTTCTCCGTAGATAAACGTCGAACATGCTTATACATCAGCCGCTGAGTGATTATGAAACCCATTAGTTAGTACTTAGTGACTTCGTGAGAAGAACGAACGAGTTCGCGAACTATAGGTCGCTCATCGTTGGCACACTTACTATTCGAATACGTTGGTACGTTCATCGTCAGGCATTGAGGAATTTTGGACGAGCTGAAAACTCGAAGCTTGCCAAGCTTGCTTGATTTCTATTACCTATTTCGTCGTCTTTATTTCGATAATTAGTCGTCCACCGCTGCATCTAGGTTTTCCCTACTTAATATTAACCAACCACCATCTACTACTCGTGTACTTAACGAAAATATATTGTACTTAGCTGAAACTCAACCTTTATTTAACAAGGGCCTATTAAAGCAGGATAATCTGTCTTTCTAGACGTCCAAGGTATTGGATTATGCTAGGCTAATCGCTCGTTAAATCGTAAGGTTCAGCTTTCACATTAGGCCCAGGAATTTGTTGATGTGTATAATACTTAGAAAAGGGTCCAATAGGTTCGTTTTAATTCGTGATAAATGATATTGATGTATTACTTTATAGGCATTCAAAGATATTATCCTCGAAGTCCCTACCCTATGTACATAATTATGTCATAGTACCTACTTCTGTGGTCAAACTGACAGTAACTATAGTCTTGGGCATATTAATGAAGGTCAAGCCTTTGGCTCTTTGGCTAATTAATACCTACCTGCCTAATAATATGTGTAATTGTGTATTCAGTGATAAAAGGAGAAAGTGCATTCGTCTGTTTGTCTGATGTGATTATGTTAGTATTGTTATTTCTGGTTTTGGTGTGTTGTTTATTCTATTCTATTCCGTTTAGGGTTGAACGGTTGTTTTTCTTAAGAGCGCGTGTAATTGTAAATTTTCAGATGCAGGTTTGATTTTTACAACAGTCGATCAAGTTTTAACTATCCGAAAAAAAAAACAGTCAAAAATTACATCATATTTCCAAGGGACGAAACTGAAAAGAAACATAAATAATGTTTCTTCGACAAAAAATATCGCGAAGTTAGGTCTAATTTTTTGACCAATTTGCGTTTATTTTAAATGTGTTGCATATTATAGAGCCACAATTTTTATATAAAATTCGTTTACATATAAAGAAGAGACGGATCGCCCATTAAAAAAATGAATATCTTACGAGTTATTAGAATACATGATGTATTTGGCGCTTACTACACTTTTACACGATAACATCTGTCGCGTTTCACACGAGGTTACGGGTATCTTGTATTTCTGAATTTTTTCTGGCATTCTGCGCAAAATAAACGGACTATAATGTGTACATTATTTACTTTTCTAATGAAACAGCGGGTATACAGCACTCCCATTTAAGTTAATGCTTTTATCTCTGAACTGAGCTCGGTTCAGCAACGTTTTCTATTTACTTGGGAATCCGACACATCATTAAACCCTCCTAATGTGAAAGCCGATCCTTTAAGCCGGATAGTCGGAGTGTCCGAATGAGATTATCCAATACCTACTCGGGCGGGCGATGAGTGAGCACTTTTACAAATTGTAGGAACTGTTCTCGGTTTTTAACTGACTTCAAAAAAAGGAGGAGGTCCTCAACCTATACCTCATCATTGCTTGCCATCAAGCATGATTGTCGTCAAGCGCAAGAAAAAATCCATTGAATTTAGATGAATCAGCCAAGCTGTAGAGCTAAGCTATACACTTTGAAAGGCATCTTCTGAGCAAGCGAGCTCTAAGCTAAACCTCATCATTCAAATTCAAAATTTATTTATTTCATGTAGGCTACCTTGTAGCACTTATGACACGTCATAAATCTACCACCGGTTCGGAATGCAGATTCTGCTGAGAAGAACCGGCAAGAAACTCAGCAGTTGCTCTTTTCAAAAAATAAAATAATTTACAATAAGTAACCAAACTAAGCTATGTATACAGTGCTTCCACAATGAAGCTTCAAAAATGCAATACATATAATCCAACACATGTCAACATGGGAAGACAAAGCAGACCCATTCCCATTGTTTGAACAATCATGTCTGATGGATCTAGCCTGATCCATCAGGCTTGATTGTTCTCAAGGTAGAACCTATCTTGTAAAAAGAACACAGTTAACTAAATTGGTTGATAGGTAGCGGTATCTATACGTTGAATCATCAATGGTCCAAACCTGAAAGGTCGTCGGTTCAATCCCCTTATCATTGCATTATTGTCTTACCAACAGCTTATAAACCCAATCTTTACGTTTATTTGGAGAAAGAGGGGAATATTAGTTAGGTTTAGTATGGATAATGAAAAGAAAATAGAGTTCTATTATCAATCAGCTATACATAAAGTTCAATGATCTGCATAATTCATGCAGTCAATCTAATTAACATTCTATAAATCTAATTAATATTATTTCTTGTCTCAAATGATCAGAGTTGTCAAACTAAAATACACCGCAAAAACTTCGTACAAAAACTTTTCAAATTGTATCATACATTACGGAAGTGTTAGTTATTGTATTAATTTATTTTTATAGCGAATTCCGCGGCCTTTATGTATTTATTCCTTGATGTTGTTAAATGTAGTTTTATTTTAAAACTAGCTGATTCTCGCAACTTCGTCCGCGTGAAATTAGTTCATTAGAGTGATTTGCTAATATCCGCGAGAAGTTAAATCCTCTATCTTCGATAATATTTAGTAGATTTTCACCAAAATTGGCCAAAATATTTCTAAGATTTGACAAAGTTATGGAGCAAAATCAAAAAAAACTTTCATCCCCTATCCCTGATAAACCTTATTGTTTATCAGGATAAAAAGTATCCTATATATTGACTCGGGGTATCAGCTACCATTATACCAAATTTCATTCAAATTCGTTCAGTAGTTTTCGCGTGATAGACAGACAGACAAAAAATTCAAAAAAAATACTTTGGGTTCAGTATCGATAATAAAGAATCCTCTGATTTAAATTTTAAAAATATATTACATGTACAGATTTCGTCCCGTTACAGTTTTATTATATTTAATGATATAGAAGAGCAACTGCTGAGTTTCTTGCCAACTGCTGTTATCAGCAGAATCAGCTTTCCAAACTCGCGGTGGTAGGTTCTCGCCTTGTCACAAGAGCCACAAGTTGGAATTACATGAATTTTGAATTTGAATTACAGGCATTGTCAATCTTGTAGAGCATTGAAATGTAATATAATATTGAAGTTGCTGCTCTATAGTCTATAGTCCAACTCAACGGTTTAATATTGTTAGTCCGCGAGGGACGCGTTAATTTCATATCGACCGTACACAGTACAGCGGCAGTCTGTGTGGACATTATTCAAATTAAGCTCTTGGCGGAAGGGTCGAGCTTTAATGGAGACATAATTTTTGGAAACGGTAATTTGCCATTTTTATATCATTAAGGTATTCATACAACATATCATTGAAGGAAAACATCGTGAGGAAACCTGCATACCTGAGAGTTCTCCATAATGTTATAAAAATTTTATGACCCACGTGGTGGTTTATGGTATTAACCTTTCTCATACCTGAGGGGGGGGAAGACTTTGTGACCGCCTGTGACATGAGTGAGTGTGTGTGTTTGTGTATGTGTGTGGCCTGTGTTTCCATGCGGACAGAGTCGCGGATAATACCTGCGACTTCTTCCGTCGACTAGAAAAATGATAATATTATTATATTTTGATGATGTCATATAAAGCAACAGTCTACGGTATTTATCGTGCTATTTTTTCCAGCTTGAAATGAACAGTATTCTTAGTAGTGCATTATTATGCCCAGAAAATTCCTATCATTATATGATAAAGTCTTACGACCCAGGTAATTAAGAATAACAAAAGGATTATTGCTAGATAACCACAGTGAAAGGTCAAAGTCCTCGCCCCGCGCCCACCTTATTCCATATTCGAGTCAGAGTTTCCTGAAATGAAATTTAGTATAAATCTACAGTCCCCTGAATCCGATTGGTAATTGAAGTTATACGGATTGCCTACGTGAGGTGCATGACAACAGTTGAAATAACACTTAACATGTTTTAAGTTTAACACAATTGCAGTTTTTAAATATTTTTTTTATTATTTTATACGCAATCAAATCACACTGACGTTATACGCCACAACCAATGAGCTGATTTGGCTGAAATTTGGAATGGAGATAGTTCACACAAGAAACGTATTTTATCCCTGATTAAATTAAAGCGTTCCTGCGGGAATTGAAAAACTCAGACGAAATCGCGGGCATCATCTAGTTTATAATAAACTAGCTGACCCATCCCTGCTTCGCTTGAGTGAAAGTATTTAAAATAAGGTTTTCAATAGGGGTTGAATAGATGAAATTTTATTCTGCAGAAAAACACGTTTTGGCCGCATTTAAATCGGCGTCAAGTTGTATCTCGCCTTCTAAACGAACGACTTCATCAAAGTTATACATACTACACTGATAGGACTATCCTGTCTAAATTACCAATTGCCAATAAATGATCATCTATTCGTGTGTTAGTCCATAAACGTCCGTGTTTAGTTGAAGCTTGGTACGTAGATAGCTTCATAGAATGTAGATACTTTCATCCAAAGAAAAATAAGATCAAAAAGAACCTTGTCCATTAAAAAGAACTTCCTACTTGAATAAAAGATTATGAGATTGAGTTCTTAATCCTGTTTAGATGAATGCGCCATTAAGTAAATAGCATCGAAGCAACTTCACACCAAAAATGGTAAACAAGTGCTAAACATGCAAATGGTAATAATATTCAGATCCCGTTCCAAATCTCTGGTACACATTCCGAAAGGAGTCATAAACGGGCTAGATTTTGTTGCAATTTCTAGATGAAATAGCTGCCACCATATTGTCGTCGTCTGTTTATTTGACATAGTTAACTAGATTGTTATTACGAGTACAAGCTTCCAATACGAATTTAACAGTAAAAAACTTGAAAGTTGAAAATGGAGAAACTATAGACTGTACAATATACAATATATAATATATGTACGAGTACATTGATACAAATTTTGAGGGTTTCCCTGGCGGAGGCTTGATACAGATCATACAGAGCCTTCGCTTTAGCGGTCTTATTAATGACGCTTTCAGGGTTCCATTTCCGATTGGTAATTTAGGACTTTAATCAACCTTAAATTTCCTCAGGTCTAGGATGGAAGCTAGTTACCACCCTACCGGCAAAGATGTACCGCAAAGCGATTTAGAATTCTGAATAAAAAAAATACAATAAAACTTGTTCTCGGATAAAAAACATTAGACATGGGAGCTTAGGCGGGAGCTCAAATTATGTTCACTGAACACCTCGGAAGGAGAGGTTCTCATCTCTCCTTATTAATAGCCAGCAAGTTATCAGCAACTTTATAGCTCTTCTACGCTACAATAACCGCCCGCGGCGTTAAAGCAACAACCCGGGATAAATCACCAGATGACGTCACGCTTTGTTCAGCTCCACGCCGTTAAAAAATGTTTAATCCAAAGACCATTGTGTCGTAGGAGTGTTTGAGGGCTTATTCTGGTGAATAATGTTTTTAGTAGCCCGTACATTGTTTTTTTTTTTTTTTTTGTAACCGGTATAAGCGCCACCGCATTCTCACGCTAGTCATGATATATTCAAAAAAATAAATAATTTATCGTCGGGAGTAAAGAAATATTTTATTGTACGCAACGAAGAATTGCATTCATAAAATTAACAATCTTTTTTGTTTATTTATATATACGCAGTTATTCGTTCCTTATGTTGGTTTAATACTCAAAGTTCCTTATGTTTGGAGTGATTAGAACATCAACATTAATTTATTGAACTTGATTTACCTCGCAGGAACCCTTTGCTTATCCGGGAAGAAACCCATGCCACTCACCAAGTATCTGATTTATGGATCTAGTTTTTATAATCCCGCGGGATCTCTTTGATCTTACGGGATAAAACATGCCGCAACAACAAACAGCCTATGTCACTCTCCAGGGCCTCAACTATACGCATGCAAAAAATCACGTCGATCCGTCTGTTGCTGCATGATCGAAGGACAAATCAACAAACAAAAATACTATCGCATTTATAAGATTACTTACTTTTGCCCGCGACTTCGTCCGCGTGGAGTTAGGTTCTTAAAAATCTCTTGTTCTAGTAGGGGAAAGGAAGGTAAAACGGACCACTTAACAAAAAACAAGTATAGAAAAGAAACTATTCATTTTATTAAACTAATTCAAAGTAAAAAATAATCAACATTATTAACTCTACATTACATATGAATCAGACTTTGATAAAATTACAAACAACGAAGATATTAGATGATTTCTAATACCTTCAATAAGTCCGTTTTACCTTCATGGTTAAGGCAAAATGGACCACACATGAAGGCAAAATGGACCTACACATTTCATCACATTTTTCACATAAAAATACGGTCTCATCATCCTCATCCTCTACTCCTGCGCATGCGCAGTGTGCCCATAGACGACATTTGGACATTGCACCCAACCTCCGCTTGATTTCGAGTACAAATTAATAACTCAGTGTCATAGTCAGTGACTATGACACTGAGTGTCTGTACTGTGTCAGTGACGATGACACTGAGTGTCTGTACTGGATGATTTTTCCTAGTTTTTAATTTCTTTATATCAGATTTTTTGCTTGCCTTCCCCTTTTTTGAAATTTTTTGTTCTATTTTCACTTTCTTCGTTTTCGGTCTTCTTTTTTTCGGTCTTCTCTTTTGTTTTTCCTATTTGAAGATTTTGTGTCTCGGAACTAAGTAGGTTTTTAATCTTTTCAGCCTGTTTATTTCAACGACGTAGCTCTTGTAGTCTTTTCTGTTTTCGAAAAAGGCATTATATCTTTAGGTGCAAAATGAAATACATTGCAACGTTTATTGGCAGTCATAATTGTGGTAGATGTTGAAGGTTCCGTTTCACTTTGGTTCCAAAAAATTATGGCTTTAAAACTGTTGGTTCACCAGCTTTTTATGTTTATGTACCCCAGTCCGTTTTGCCTGGGTCCGTTTTGCCTTTTTGCTATAAACAACAAAAATTAAAAATTTGAGCTAATAAGCTTAGGTATAGTCGGCATACCTGTTTATTAGCTTAATCATATGTCAGTTTATATACAGTAATCATTAGAACACACTATCACAAACCAAACCAAAATGTAGGCTAATTGAAAAATGCAAATTTTACATCAAAGTCTAAAAAAACTAACTTACCTTGCTAAATCAGTGCAGGTGCGGTCGTTGGAATCGAGTACACTGACCGAGAGGGGGAACATGGCAGCCAATATTTTGACGTAACAAATTCATAGATGGCGCTACATGTTTCAAAATTATCAAGGTGGACCTTTTTGCCCACAGGGTCCGTTTTACCTTCCTTTCCCCTATAATAGGAAGCTTATGCCACTCTTCAAGTGCTAAATACCTATTCAAATTCGCTCTGATGCGTTGCTCAATTGCTATATGATTGAAGGACAAACCAACAAACATTAACACTTTTGCACTTATAATGTAAGCCTCAATAGCCCAACGGTTTTAAGGTGCGAACTGAAAACTGAAAGGTCGCAGATTTGAGCCCCACCCGTTGCACTACTGTCGTACCCACTACTAGCACAAGCTTTCCACTTATTTGGAGGGAGAGGACTAGAGGAGAATATAAGTCAAATTCAGCATGGCTGGCACTTGACTTATAATCTCTTGGCTAGTGATATCGGAGAAAACATTAAATTGCAGATACGTAATATATATATATATTCTGATTTCTGTCTGTATCTTCCATTAAGGTGAAAATAATGATACATTTTTCCCGCACAGATATTTCAGTGCCTATCGCAGCATTGCTCTTATGGCAAGACTATAAAATACTAGTGGTTCGCCCCGAACTGAGACCTCGCGATATCCCATAATTCCCAAAAGATTTAATTATATATTGTAATAATTAACTTTTAACATTAGACGCAATAAAAAAAATAATAGTTGACATAAAACTGTTTTACTGACACAGCGCCATCTATTAGCATTAGTGAAGCTATTAGCTTCACAATAATGCTAATAGATGGCGCATTAAAATTAAATAATTTCGTTTCTTTATAACATTTATCTAATTTTAGTATTTGTTGTTCAAGTACAGGATATAACTGAATTTTCAACCAAGTTTCACGTTCTAATATTCAGTAATTCAGAAGTTATAGGGCTCTGACAGACATTTGGACGTACACACTTCACTGTCTAGTAGGCAAGCGCCCTAGTTGACTCAGAGAACTCGCTTCGCTCGTTCAATTATATTATCAAAGCATCTAAAGCTTTTTCTTTGTGAGCACAGCCTCCGGGCTTCATTGAGTCCGTATCCGAGAACGATAGGTTTATGTAACTACTGCTTTAAGAAAACTGGAGCGTAATCTATACTGTTATTAAAACTGTATAAAGCAATTACCTACAATAAAATTATTGTCTACAAATATAGGAGATAAACAAATAATGGTCAGTAAAGTGAAGTTGTTTGTAAAAGAAGCGGTAAAGCATATAAAGACGTTGAAAGATTTTATGTAAACTTATAAAATAATACGAGTGTTCGTACTCGTATTATTTTATAAGTTTACATAAAATCACGGTAATTATTTTAGTTGGGATTGTCGATATTAAACTATGAATCAAGTCTAAAGTCTTAAGTTTATGTAAACTGTCTGAAAAATCACAGCTATACAATTGGACCTGATTTCAAATTCAGAATTGTTTATTCCATGTAGGACAACTTGTGGCTCTTATGATAAGTTGAGAATCTGCCACCGGTTCGAGAAGCCGATTTTGCTGAGAAGAGCCGACAAGAAACTTAGTAGTCGCTCTTATCTAAACACAAATGTTTCATTAAATAGCTTATCTATTTTGTGGACAACTGATTGCTTCCAAGCAATTCACTAACTGTGTAAAAGCCTCTACATACTTATTAGATTGGCGAAATTAGGAAATTGGCGGTGCGTCAACCCCGTGCCCCGGCGAGCACTTAAAGTTGTCGGTCCTGCGCCTGATCTCTCTCCGGGCATGTCGGATTTCCGTCCCATCGGGCTATGAGAGTGAGGGAATAGAGAGTGCACCTGTGTTTGCTCACACACTTGTGCACTATAATATCTCCGGCGCAGATTGCTAATCTCTGCGGGGATTAGCCGCCGTGGCCGGATTTGGTTGGGAGGGATGTATTACTTCTAACATTTGAGTATTACACCAACTTCTAAGTTCTAACCCTCACTAGACTGGGTCATTGACTTACCATCGGATGAAATAGCATTCAAGCGCAAACAAACCTTCGATAAAATAAAATAAAGACAACTTATTACCCTGACTATAAGCATCTGCTGATTTATACAATCTTTCGAACCGGTTCGGTCCATAGCATCTTGCGGTTATGATTGTGGTTTTGAGGAATAGTCCCCGCCAAAAGCCTGTTATTTGCCGACACTGTTATCTTACACAATGGCAGTGTAATTATTTCTCGTTGACTTACCGTCGGTCGTTTGTACAGCGGAGTGCTCTTAATGCTGGAGTGCGCTTCAATTCATTGAATTTCTATGTTGGGTTGATAGGAATGTACAATATTTGTGTCGAGCTGGTTCTTTGTTTTATTATTATGCAATCTCGTCATCACGTAGTATTCTATCGTTGTCATTGGTTTGATACTCAAAGTTATCGACGCAAACGAGTCGCAGGGAAGAAAATGGCTATCTTCATACCTGCTGCCAAATGCTAAGTGCAAGCCACAACGTGAAATAAGCTAACTTAATCCAGTTCATATAACCTGCTAGGTATGACGGCTAAGCGAAGCTATACGAAATTACGAACCAAGTATGAAAAGACGCCGAGCTAAGCTAAGCCGAGTTTTTGGAGTGGAATGCGTCCTACTTTCCGGGCTGAATCGAAATTTTTATGGAATTACTAGCTGATGCCCGCGGCTTCGTCCGTGTGGACTTAGTTTTTGAAATCCAGCAGGAACTTTTAAATTTTCCAGGATAAAAAGTAGACTATGTCACTCTTCAGGTCCTCAACTATAGCCATGCAAAAAATCACGTCGATCCGAAGCTCTGTTGCAGCGTTATTGAAGGACAAACCAACAAACAACAAAGAAACACACTTTCGCGTTTATAATGTTAGTAAGGATATATCCGGTTGATTTAAAAATTCTTTGGAGCCTTCAATGTTATTTCAGAATTCTTAAAAACTTGGGATATCTTACTGTGTCATCTTATTAATTACACACAAACGGTAAAATTTTGACATACATATTATACATTATACATAACATACCTACATATACCTAATGGTAGACTGACTTGACGATTCGAGAACTTTGTAAATGTTTATTTGAAAAAAAAAAAATCTATTCTATTGCGTCTACCATACTTGCAAGATTTATACTGAAACTGTGAGTCATAGGCAAGCGATAAAACATTAATATGTTCATATAGAACCAATAATCTATATTACCTTGTAGGAAAAGCAATTCCACAAGCATGAATGTCACATAGAGAATTCGGCAATCGAAGCAAAAGGTAAGATGGTATAAGATATCGACATAATTTGTACCCTTTCCCAATGGCACCAGAGCAGCGAACAATAGGTATAAGAGAAGTTACAATATTATTGGAACTAGGGTGATATTGAGATGGTCCAATTTCATAGTCAGACCGACTTTTTTATTTGTCTCTTTTAGGGTCGGGAAACATTATGAAAACTTTTTACTTTTGCCTTTCGATCGTATATTTCCCTTGTTTCTTTTTTGTAGAGAACGGAATGTACCTTATTGATTAGGTACAGAAAAAATGTCACTACTTACATGTTACATGGACTAAAAGATTATTTATCAGAAAAAATTTGGCTATCTAAGATCAGTTTCTTCTACAACCGAACCGTTCGCCACCGAACACCATTCACCCTCACCACCTGGGTGCCTGGAGCATTTCGACATCCGTTGTGCGAGATCTTTTTTTCCACGTACTTTGAAATTGTAGAACAAACTTCATGCGACGGTGTTCCCACTAAATTACAACTTGGGGTTATTTAAGGGGCGGACCAACAAATTCCTGAAAGACCGGCAACACATTGGTTGTTGTACACATGTTCATGGGCGGCGGTAATCACTTAACATCAGGTGACCCGCCTGCACGTTTGAAAAAACGTTACGTTGATATTGATGTCCAGTACGTAGGGCAAGCATGAAAGCCACGACAAAGCGTTGTCTATGAATAAATCTCATGAATACGTATCACAATAAAATGGGTAGACAAAATTTTCTTTTGCTGCGAATGTTAGCTTCCACAACATACGCTATTTCGTCTTTCAAACTAACTTTCCATTTTATCTAACTTACATTGTAAAACTTTTTCTATAAATTCAACTTAAAAGATTTATTAAGAACACTATAAAAGCTAAAGTTAGTGTAGTCAAACTAGGAACTATACTCAACATTTACAAAAAGTTGTGCAGTAAAGTTACTAATTGAAGTATTTTCCACACGATTTCACATGAATTTTATTTTATAGCTAAAAAGTTTTGCTAGCTGAAGCCACAGACATCGAAAAAGCTAGACATTGTTAAAAAATGAAGCTGATAGTATATACATGTATTGTATTGCTTGATTGGCTTCTTATTTATGATAAGAAGCCGATGCTTAAGTGCTCTTCTCTAGACGTGCTTCATTTTCTGTCTATTTTGTTTTATGATAATGGCGTAGATATATTTTGTTTCTGTGTACAGACAAATGTTGGTATAATCATAAGATGTACGGGTTGTACCATGAAAATTAGTAACGCAAAGCAATGCATCGCAGAAAATATGTATTGTCAATCTTGAAAGCACTTCCCTCCCTCAAACATGAGGGCCAAAGAAAGTGTGGACTTAAAGTAATATACATGGGTGGTGAGGTACAACTCGATCATAGATAAAGACATATGACCATCTCATACTCAGAGGTGCCGTAGCGGCAAGAAGTATTCGGTCTAACTTTTTCTGTAGTCTATGGGTGAAGCTGAGTAAGTGTTGATCGAAGTTCATCGGAAGTAACGAGTAACTTTACTTCGTACACAAAACTGGGGTCTTCGAGTTGACTAGTCCACGGCAAAGTTTAAAGTAACACCGAACGCTCTTGTACTTACAGTCAAGTTAACAGTTAGTTGGTCCAAGCTTAAGACTTTAAAACAATATTTCTAGAAATAAAAACAAATGCCGTTACCTTATTTTGTTACTACGTATAACTTGACCATCTCTTTTCACTCCATTAGGGATGGGATTTTTTAAAACTCCTTCGTATGTGGCTAGAGGTGCATTTGTAGTCGTCAAGATATAATATTTCCTCTAAATCTCTAAACTTAAACGCTTTAATATGTAGAGTTTCACTGATGAATGAAAGAGGCTTTCACCGTTTGAAATTTTTAAGGAGATTACAATCGTAAAACCGAATAATATAATCGTAAAAATTCTTTTTACATAACCGACTGCAAACGCCAATTTGAAGAGTTCCTTCGATTTCTCCAGGATCTCATCATCAAATCCTGACCTGATGGCAATAGAACCAACTGGGAAGTATACCCTTTCAAACAAAAAAAGAATTTTCCAAATCGGTCCAAGCGTCTTCGAGTATAAAAAAAAAGACGTGTGGCACTCGGGGACTGCCGCGGTAAAGCTATTGCATAGCATTTTTTAGCGGTGAGCCGCTAGATGGCGTTGATAAAAAATGCGCTATCTAGCGGCTCACCCTAGAGGAGTCCCGTGTCAGGTTATTTTCGTTACGGAATTTCTGGATTCGGTCTCCACGCTCAAGGCCCGCGATAGAAGCTATGCAATAGCTTAAAAAGATCCCAACGAATTGAGAACCTTCTCCTTTTTTGAAGTCGGTAAAAAGCACAAACAATCAACACTAAAACACTTTAATATGTAGAGTTTAATTGGTGAATGAAAGAGGCTTTCACCGTTTAATCCAGGAGCTCGCATTTTACGGTCGGCGAACGGAGATTACAATCGTAAACCCGAAAAAAGACAAACGTCAGTATAACAAATTCGTATTCAAGGCAGATGGGCCGTAGGCTGGGCGATAAAGAGGGTTCTCTATTATTGGAATTGTGTTTTTAACAAAATTAAAGTTGGGTCTTCATTATTGTACCAAAGGGACCTATCTACCTCAGAGGTTATTTTTTGACATCTATCTGTTTATCTGAATATATTAAAGAAAAAGGTGACTGACTGACTGAATGGTATACGTGAGTTGTTATAGAAAGTTTTTCATACTTAAATAGACGATGCCCGCGACTTCGTCCGTGTGGATTAAGGTTTTTTAATTCCCGCGGGAACTCCTTAATTTTCCGGGATGAAATGTAGCCTATGTATTAATCCTGGGTATGAGCTATCTTCATTCCAAATTTCAGCCAAATCGGTTCATTGGTTGTGGCGTGAAAGAGTAACAAACACACACACACATAAAAACAAACATTCGCCTTTGTAATTTTAATAATGTGATTAATTTTGCATAATGAGGCGCTGAAATTAATATTCCCGATGTCCCGAGGGAATACTGGATACATCACATGCACTGAGCAAGCGTAGGTACATAGGTAGGAGTGTAGGTTGTCTGAACCGACATTATTTTAATTAAGTAGCTTTATCACTGCACTAGCTGTTAATTTTCGTGAATATAGCTTGCAAAAATGACGGACTTTCATATAAACTTTCATCCCCTATTTCATCCCATTAGGGGTGAAATTTCCAAAAATCGTGAAACGTGTTTCTTTTTGTCTTCCCGAAAACCCAAATACGAATTAACTTTTACCCCTTATTTAATCCCCTTGGGAAGTAGGTGGAATTGAATTGTGGTAGTTTAATTTGAATTTGAATTTAATTTGAACAATAGAAATGTCTAAATATCTAATAAAGATATTCAATAAATAATTTTGTCAAAATACTTAGTATAATAATAATTATTCTAATCGTATTTATTGAAGTTTTAGAATACGTATTAAAAATTAAAATCATTTTATGGTATGAAATCGACTTCAATCTTTGGTAGAAAAATAGTTATTTTGCTCAAAGATTGAAGTACGGACTGCAAGTACGGACTACAAGTACGGTAAATGGTGATAAGTGAAGTCATCAACACGTAAGCCCAAAGTTTATTTTAAGGCCGAACAAGAAAATGCTTTCAGAGGAAGTCTGTATTAAAATTTGTTATATTTAAGTAAGTACTTTGTAAAAACTGTACAAACATAAAGTAAGTAACTTTAGGTAGGTAAGGATTGTGATTTCAGCAACATTCGTTACCTACTACCCAAGTTATTTTTTTATATAAACCCGACAACCACCCTCACCAGATAGACAGACGACTTCTGAAGAGTCGCAGAAAGCCATTGGAGACAGGCGACGCAAGACCGAGTCCTGTGGAAGTCCATACGTCGAAGATGCGAAGGCAACATTAGGCAAAGATAAACCTGAGTTGACATAACATTATGCTGTTATCGTTTTGTAAACCTTTAAACTCTATCCACAGGGAACTCTTTTGCGGAAAATAAACAAAGTCTATGAGATAGAAGCACACTTTGAAGACTCCAAGTGCACTTAGTTGCACAAACAATAGTCTACTACGGAAGTCAGCGAAATAATTACTGCTGCATGATTTATGTTTAAAATATACATTGTCAGCAAATATTATACGGAAGGGGTTTTAAGAATAACATTATCCCTGAATATTAAGTATTTTTTTATCTTCCTATATTATATACCAGCGATATTGTATCTTGAAATCCTTTTTATAAAACGATCCTTTCTGTCCTATTAATATCACGCTAACGCTCGCTTTAAAAGTCCGCAAACAAAATGTATAAAATCTCGCTGCTCAGAGTAGCATATTTTATGAAATGGATACATACTTAGTTTGAAATGTCATTCATAATATGATATTGACGGATGCGGGGTATTTGTTGAATATACACTGCCATACCCCTTCCAAGTTAGCCTGCTACCATCTTAGACTGCATCGTCGTTTACCATCAGGTGAGATCGCAGTCAAGGGCTATCTTGTCATCGAATAAAAAAAATAAAGAATCAGAGGTCTATCCGCTGTTTATGAATCTACCACTCGTTCGGAACATTGCATTCATCTTACCAAGTAAAGGCTGAGAAATTCAAAAGCCTGAATATGCATCATCATTACGACTGTTGAAACTCGACCTCACTGAACACCTTAAAGAAATACGGATGAAGTCATACATACAGTTATTTTCGCATTTATACTTACTCAATACTAAATATAAATGTGATAGTAACTTTTTCCGTCTTTTACATTTTCACGACTTAGCCGCTGAGCCGGTCATGGAATTTGGAACAGAGTTTTTTGTGATGTGAACACACACACGCACGCACGCGCGCACACACACACACACACACACACACACGCACACACACACACACACACACACCACACACACACACACACACACACACACACACACACACACACACACAAGATACCTTTCATCCCGAGAATATCAAAGGGGATTCTTAAAACCCGAATCGAATTGGTTCGTCCGCGTCTATTTAGGTTAGGTTAATTTCAGCTAGTCGCCACTTGCCAATATATCACGAAATGCAAACCAAAGTTGGGCAATCGGTTTAGCCTATTCAGATTTCGGTAACAAGATTTCAGATCCAGCTTAATGCTAGACTGATCTTATTAGGACCGTGACATGTGGACGGACGGAGGGAAAAGGGTTCCCCATTAATCAGGTCTCAGGCGGAATTCGACACTGAAAGGGATTAGGGATTGAACGCGTCCACAGTGATAAGTTTCCGTGCTTCGTATACTGGTACATAATTATGTTAGAATGGGGGCATAAACTTATTTTATTAGCTGATGCCCGCGACTTCGTTCGCGTGGATTGAGATTTTGTGATTCCCGCGGGAACTCTGTTGTTTTCCGGGATAAAATGTAGCTTATGTGTTATTCCGGACTATATAATCTATCTCTGTGCCAAATTTCAGCCAAATCGGTTGAGTCGTTGCGACGTGATTGAGTAACAAACATCCAAACATCCAAACATCCACACTTTCACATCACACAAAAAATAAATAATATACTTAGTAGGATAATAGGATTAGTTGATGCCCGCAGCTTCGCTCGCGTGGATTTACTTTTAAAATCCCGCGGTAACTCTCTTATTTTCCGGGATAAAAACTCGATGTGTTATTCCAGACTATAATCTATCTTTGTGCCAAACAGCCAAATCGGTTCAGGCGTTGCGACGTGATTGAGTAACAAACATCCATACATCCAAACTTTTAATATTAATAGGATAATATAATGGGAAGGATAATAGGACTAGTTGGTGCCCGCGACTTCGTTCGTGTAGAACTGTAGATTAAGGTGTTTAATTCCAGCGGGAACTCTTTGATTTTCCGTGATAAAAATCATATATATTCACACAACAGACACTTCAATTTTACTTATTTGTATAGATGTATAGATATAGATTTCCATCGTGTTTTGTGAGGGCCTCGTATCGCAGGTTCCGCTGACGTCCTTGAAAGCTGCCTCCAGTGTTCGTTAACGCGGACCCAGTGTAGCGAATGCGGGTATTCAGTCTGAGTCACGCCGCTCGACGGGATACATCGCATACCCTGCTTCCGTGTAAATACAACCTGTATTTTATTAGAACCCCGAGTCCTACAAAGTGGCGACGAGGATAAAACGTGAGTAGAATAAAATATTATTTTGCAAAAAAAAAAAAAACATAAATGAGAAAGTACATACCGATCAGTTTTTCAAAGAAAGACTGCTTGTTTACATTTACTTGTTGTTCGAACAGTTGTATTCCCATTTCCCATACAATAATTAACTATTTATTGCAATGATGGAATCAATTGAAGTAGATAATTATAAATTATAATTTCATACGTTTTAGCATAACATCTTGGGCAAGTAATTTAAATGCCTACCCACCTTAAAGTATTGATTGGCATAACAATTGTTGTGTGCCTACCGACACAAATATTTTGTGTGTATAGTTTATCGCCCATTTTATAAGTTTTGGGCGTAAACAATAATAAGGCAAAGTACTGTTCGGATAACAAAGTTAAAATAGCTCAATAAATAGTAATACAACGGGAGGTTTTCAAAAAATCTAATGAAGTTAGTTTGTTGAATATGAGTACCTACCTACATAGTAAGGGAATAAACTTGATAATAAATTACTTAAAACAAAAAAAAAATAAAAAAAAAAAAATAAAAAAAAAAAAAATAAAAAAAAAAAAAAAAAAATAAAAAAAAAATAAAAAAAAAAAAAAAAAATAATAATAAAAAAAAAAATCACTGATATATAAAAAAAAAAAAAGGGGATACGTATTTAATGCATATAACGGAAATCTCGATGAGCTTAATTAATTAAGTCTAGGAAAGTTTTGAAAGAAATTAAAAAACTATGCGAAATTATTGTGCTTCCAAATATTTTGTGCAGAGATTAACTACTGTCAATGCATTAACAAACAAAAGCAAAAAACACAAAAGTGGGTACAATCGTAGAGTACAGTTATTTTAATAACTTTGTAAGTCCTAGGTTTTATTTTTATTTTTGTATTAACGGATCTCACCAAAGTGAGAAAAAAAGTGAGGAAGTACAAATACTATCCACTTCAAATACCCACTGTTAATTTGATTTATTGATGAATCTCAATCTATAATAACACAAGTAAATATCTAATTCAAAAGTTTATATCTTAAGGATGAAGACACGGTCTTCTCATGGACAAATTCCCGCTAGATGGCGCTGTTAGGGCGTTTGAAAGTTTTTCAGTATTTTCGCAAAGTTGCTATGCATAGATTTTAAAAAAAATATTTCAAGCACTTATACAATGAATACCAGCTGTGACATCGGTCAAAATGATTTGTTGGATCTATACTCTAAAATATGTGGGTGGATCTATTAAAATTACCATATCTGGTAAACTCAGTCAATCACTACAAATGAGATGCAATAAATAAAAATGATTGCTTAAATTTTTCCGCAATCAACCAGTTGTTATCATTTTATATGTTATTAATTGTAAATTTTAGTGTCTATTCCTACAAAATGTATTTGATTTTGCATTTTGTTATTCAGCTACCTTCTAATAACATATTAATATTAAGTATTAAATATGATAGAAATACAAATAGAACATTTGCAAATATATTAATAGGTAAGCACATCAACCTATGAGTGAGCTAATGCTCACGCTAATGACCACGCTAATACTAATAATAAAATGAGAAGGTCATGCTTGATACGAAAAGGCTATGCAGTATGCAGTTACAATACTGGTACTTAAATGTGGAGCCACGCACAAAATAATCATATCTCAGGGCTAAATACTGTTGCTTAAAATGTAAGCAAAGAGCCACGCACAAAATAATCGTATCTCAAGGCTATGCAGTTAAGATACTGTTGCTTAAAATGTAAGCAAAGAAGCGACGTACGAAATAATCGTATCTCAGGGCTATGCAGTTAAGGACTTAAAATACTGTTGCTTAAAATGTAAGCAAAAAGCCACGCATACAAAATAATCAAAATATCCATAAGTAGATATTGTTGTTGAAAAAACCACACCACAAATAATTGTTATTTAGACTTTTATAATTATTGCAATTGGTGATTTAGCTGTCAATTTGCGATGGAAAAGTCTATATTATGTTTTGAAATATCATAATTGAAAAAAGCGAGCCATATATTTTCATCATAAGTATTATTGTGGTATCACTAAAAGAACCGTGAGATTGTTGTATTTTTACCCGAATTCGAAGAAACAAATAATATTAAAAGGCGTAGTAACTATTAACATAATTAAAATCATAATTATATATATACTTTTTCAATGTAAAGAACAAAAAGGATATGTTAATAATTATTAATAACATTGTATGGTATTCGTCGAAAAGACAAATTTTGAATAACTCCTTTAATCATAAATTGAGAATAACTTATTTTCAATAAATTGAAATAGCCTTTACAATGTATGTATGTGGACGGAGAAATAATTTATATGACACGATTAACTTTAAAATAACCTATATTATATATATATTATATTATATCAAACTGCCCATATTACATATTAAAATATGCGAAAAATAAAATAAATTTTAAAACTATGTTACTACCTTGCTTCGTAATTTAAAATGACAATCAATATGTTAGATTGCTGTTACATGTAGAGAATCTTAATTATGATTAATAAGTAGGTAAATCCTAATATTAATAAAATTATAAACTACTTAGGTATATGTACGTTGTGTTTACCACACAGAGAGATGGGCGATGTTTTAATAACCTAATTTGTCAATGTGCGTACATTATTAAAACTCAGAAATGAACAACTTCACTGAAAGTCTATTTTGTGACCTACCCACTGTTGGGTGGTGAATTTAACAAATCGGTATTTATTTAAAAATAAGGATATTTCATACAACGTGGCAATATAAACAATGGCTGGGGGTGAATTATTTACCATAACAGCTTGTCTAACAAATAATAACTATCGGAATAGTTTTTTATTTTCTTCAGATAGAAGTAAAAAAAAATGGGCCCTCATGTTAATGAATTATATTTGTATGATTGAACGAACTAGCCAAAGGAAGTTCGATCTTGAATTTGTATATTTGGCGGAGAGATTTGATATATTTCATCGTGATAAGACAATTAGGCAATAATTAGGGAAAACCATTCGCTCCGTGTTATAAACGAGCTTTCGTCAAGTTATATTACTAAGACTAAGTTTTTCCAGATTAGATAAAATTACATTACTACTTTTAGTGCGTTTATTTGCTCTGATATAAAAGGAAGACTTTTGGAATTTCTTGTATTTACCCACGATAGATAGATTTGTGGAATAGTACACCTTTCGGACAATTCTAATTGAGATGCTGGTAGGGTACCACAGTGACTTTACTGATGATTACAGATCATAATGCATAATTTCACATAGGTTTTATTCAATCATTTATTCTCGGCGATTCCTTATGATAAATTGTGAACTATTTGTCTATTATAAATTAAATGTAATTATAAACATTAATATTGCCACGATAGTACTAAAGGTTAAATTTTTATATATTTTAAGAAGTTCCTTAATACCCCATTTTAAAAATAAAAGAGGCATTTAGAATTATCTTTATTTTCCGTACGGGAAAATCTACTAGGAAAAGCATGCCTAGCCTAAAAGTATTTTGCCTGGGTTTATGCCATAATCCTTTGTATAATAAATTAAGAAAGACCAGCAGCGCTAACTCAAAGCATTTCTTGTAATGGTCCAGATAATATGTGGAAAAATCCACATGAGGGTGCTTATGGATATATTGTAGGCTCTTACCAGTTATGAATAAAACGATTTGGATAAATAGTTATAACAAAATAATATTATAATGAATATAACACGAAACATGTTTAATGTTTATGGAAAATTAATACCAAGTGGTTATTAATTAGGTACAATATCTTGGAACATTTAATCAACTAATTGCTCTATGTACAGAATAAACTAGAATAACCTTTCAAAATTATGGAAGTAAATACAAATCAAATCTACGTAAGGTTATTTTGAGACAGCCCATAGATATGGAGCCGAATTGAAAGCAGGTACCTTACATCTGCATAATAGTAAAAGACTATAAACATAATATTATTTTAATAATCGATTAACTGAACGAAAGAAACTCGTTGGTTTATTAATAAGCATTGTAATTAGTATCTAATTATTATTAAGTTGTACCTACGCTTAGCTTTAGATTATATGTATCAATGTCGACGATGGTGAACGGAAAAACTCGAATGAGTTTATGTTTGCACCAAGCTGTAATAACCTTGTAAAAAATTGTTATAAATAAATATACAAAATAAAAAATATATATTCACTTATGTCAGTGTGGTAATATTACAATATTTTATTAATCAATAAAATATTGCATCTTATGGTTTGATTCTAATGCTACTAAATCTTATCTGATGCATGAAATGAGGTCAAAAGTGGCCACATTTAAAAAAAAAAAAAAAGTAGAAATTGTGATTGTTTTGAGCCACTGCCTAGCCAAAATTATTCTTCTTTTACTGAAATACTAATTTTTATAAAGAATATACCAGAAACAGACACTTAGATATATTTTCCGAGTTCATCTATCCTGCAGTCATACCCGCTATAGTTGTAATTACTTACAGCACTATTATGTTTGTATACCTCATAAAACTTGAAATCAGTCGGCCTGAGTTGAAAAGAAGGAAGGAGGATGGAGGAAGGAATTTAAACATTTTATAACAAGATGTTAATGCAATTTTTCAATATAAATGTTTCATCTTACATAGCCGACCAAGCAAGTGAGGTCCCGTTATAATCGAACCATAACTAAAATAAGAAGTGTCCGTCTCTGGTTGACTTGTTGATTGGTAGTTAAATCATTTTATAAAGTTAAATTATTTCAGATGTAATAACATTTGTTCTGATATATTTGGTTTATTAAAATTGTTTTCTATTCTTAATTGGAATATTAAGATGTTATACTTAAGTTGTTTATGCAATATTGTCTTTATAATTTTAGTTACTAAGCCAAATAATTAACATGCAGTTGTTGACAAAGTTGCAATCAGCTTTGTTTTCAGCTCAATACAAGAACTTGTTACATTGTTGTAGCTATATAATATTTGTAACACTTTGTAACATTTTGTTGTTAAAAAGAGCAACTGCTGAGTTTCTTGCCGGCTCTTCTCAACAGAATCTGCGTTCCGAACCGGTGGTAGAATTATGATTTGTCACAAGAGCCACAAGTTGGCCCCAATTTGATTAATTATTGTGCAGAGGTATATTTTCTATGAGTTACATTGTTACATACATTTAAAATTGAAATAAAGAAGGAATGTAGCGAATGCGGGTATTCAGTCTGAGTCACGCCGCTCGACGGGATACATCGCATACCCTGCTTCCGTGTAAATACAACCTGTATTTTATTAGAACCCCGAGTCCTACACCCAGTATGAATAATTTATGGACACTGGCTGTGTGTCGTGCACTTATTCTGAAATCTTATTTACATTTTAACAATATTGGTTACATCGTGGAATTACGTTAAAGTCATTTTAACTAGTGGTTCGCCCCGAACTGAGACCTCGCGATATCCCATAATTCCCAAAAGTTTTAATTGTATATTGTAATAATTAACTTTTAACATTAGACGCAATAAAAAAAAATAGTTAACACAAAACTGTTTTACTGACACAGCGCCATCTATTAGCATTATTGTGAAGCTATTAGCATTTAAAATTTATTTTTTTAATATATGACACTTCACATTAAGTAATATTATAAATGCAAAATGAAACAAAGTGTGTGTGTGTTTGTGTGTGTGCGTACGTGCGTGCGTGCATGTCTTTATAATATTATTAGTGTAATTACTCTGATATTAGTGTGAAAAGTTAACTTACAATACGGCTCCATAGCTCAACTTCTCTTTCCCTTGTATAATATGTAGATGTCTAATTGTCTATGTATTATACGTGTATTGTATGTAACTGTTTGTGCACTAATTTCTTCCTATGATTCGCTTCGTTTTGTAAGCTGTCTCTTCCAAATCTATAGATTTTAATTGCAAGCTATTGCGCTAGTCGAACTGTTCGTGGGATCTCGTTCTGACAACGGATCATCAACAGATTTTGCATTTTTTTTTAAAACACGTCCATTGTCCTTTGTCCACTCCATACCATGACATTCATCAACTGCTGGATTATCATTATTCGGGATTAACATTTTTGTGCGTTCCTCGTTCATCCAGAATAAGCCTGCACAGGTCCGTGAGACAATGGTCTGTGGATTAAACATTTTTCCATTCCCGAATTGGCGAACAAAGAGTGACGTCATCGGGTGGTTTACAAAGGTTTTTTTTAACCTAACGGCTGTTATGACGGGTAAAAATAAAATGTATTGAAAATATTATTTAAGCAACAGTAACTAAAAAGTAATTAACGATGGAAAACTTACTACTTAACTTATTACTTTTATTTTATTTTTATTTCATGACAAAATAGTCTTTGACTACGATCTCACCTGTTGGTAAGTGATGATGTAGTCTAAGATGGTAGCGGGCTAACTTGGAAGGGATATGACAGTTTATATTCAACCCTTACCCCTTAATTTGATTGTGTCAGATGAAGTCTCCTTTTAAATAAAGGATTAAAAAAACGGCTGTGGGCAATAAAAGGATCTATAAAGACATAATTCCAGATTGTATAAGAAAATATTATACGATAGTGGCAAAACAATGTTGTGTAGATGTACATCTAAGTGCAAGTTATGTCGGTTTCATGTTTCATAGCTTAATCGTAAGGGCTTAGTGAAACTTTGGGGAACGTAATTGTGCCCCCAATTAGTGCGGGCGGTCCTAGCAGTTACTTGCATATTTTAATGTCTGTATTAACTCCCTGCTGCTGTAGTTAGTATAATTTTGCAACAATGTAGGGTATTTAAAACAGGAAATTATGGAATATTGTAGCTAATATATAAGGTACAATTTTGCTGGTATTCCTTCTATACGTAAGTATATAACTTAATGAGATTATTACGAAGTATTAAGCTCGAGTAAACACATGTTTTACACAAAAATAGTTTTTCGTGTATTTGGAAGCTAAATGTCGGATTCTAATCAAACTATACAAATATATAATAGAATAATGACATATATAGAGATTCAAAATTGGATTTTGTTGTAAAAATAAACATAATATGACGACTCAAAGTAAAAAAATGTCTTTCTATTGGATATTTAACTGGCTTTTTAATTTTTGTTTTATTTATCCATTACAAAAATCAATTTTCAACTCTCGATATGTCTGTAAATAGCCTGAATAAATAACAAACGAGTACAGTTATGCGTAATATCCTTTGCTTGATATTTTTACGTAATTTTTTCATAAAAATAATTAGTAAAAGGATCAACTGAGACTTTAAATTTCTTTTATTTGTAACTGCCTCCCAGTCCTGATAAATTTGATAAAAAGCGCCTTATTGTTGTTTGAAAAAAATTCGTCAGCAAACGTTTTCGTCGGTCTAATTGGAGAGCGGACTCTAAGAAGCATTCTTGCGGTCTCTATTGTTAATATTAATGTAGGTACCGTCATTACGCGAAAATTTTTAGGTTAAGGACTGTGAAACGGCATTTATGATTTGAGCGATTCAGACTTTGATATTTAACAGTGTGAAATCAAATCTATTATTTTGTGCCTTAAAACAACATATTTAATACTTTCAATACTTGTAGGAACAGTATTGTGACAACTTCTCTGACTTTCCAATTAACTGAAGCTGTTGAATCGCCAGATATACTTTTTAGTACTGACAAGCAACGATCACAGAAGAAAAATACTGACAAAATGCTATAATTTTTGCTGACGTCATCCGCGTTTATTTGACGCATATGACGTCATTAGCGTCAGAAAAGTGTAGATATGCCTGCGATGTGTTTGCCGCATGCGGTGTTCTCGTTATATGCGATTAGCTTAAGAAAATTTTCGAAATAAACAGTATTCCATAGAAAAGTTTTAATTTCATTAATAAACAAAAGATACAGATAAATAATAATAGAACGAAGGGAGTTGAGCATTTACAAAATTCAGCATTCGCGGCGCGAATTTGATTATAAAATCCACCGCCGCGATGAAATTACGTCATTAGCCGGAAAATATAATCAGCTTCCCAATTTTAACCGTGCTCTTTGTGGGACGGCAATATTAAGTTAGCTATTTTTAACTGTATCAAATCTGCAGGCAGACACGTTAATTATAAACACTAGCGACCCGCCCCGGCTGTGCACATTGTAGTTTATGAAGAAAATGAAATTAATTTACTAAAGAAAAGGAGAAGTGCTTATTGAGATTTTCATACAAAAATGCCATCGTTTCCGAATTTTCCGGTATTTTCCGAAAATTTTCTTCCACAATTACACAGGAATAAATCACCCAAATCGGTCGAGATGTTCTCGAGTGGTGATCTCTTACATAATTATGTGGCGATTGTTTTTTAACCCCTGATGGAAAAAGAGGCGTGTTATAAGTTTGACGTGTATGTCTGTGTGTCTGTCTGTTCCGTCGTAGCCCCCTAATGAATGGACCGATTTTGGTGCGGTTTTTCCGTTCTCATTACTTCTTAGGCATGGTAACCTCGAGCTGATGCTGCAGCATCAAGTACTCTGCGGGATACCCAATTCCGCAGCAACTTAGAGCAGGTATAGTGTGTTTGGGCTCATTAGAACGGTCTCAATGAGTAGGATTTAGATAGATCACGATCTAGGATCGAGGTCCTCCTCGGCCATAGATCTGGCCATAGATTTACAAATTGTCGGCGATGTTTTTTTTAAAATTTTCGTTGTTTATAATTATATAGATAGATGTAATATAGATTAAGACATAAGGGCCTCTTCGTATTTGCGTATTTTTTTGTTGTTTTTTTTAAATATAGGATTGATTTGGTTTGCTCTGTGTGTTCATGAATTTTTCAACGGGATTCGATATTTTATCTCTGTGAAATTTTCCAAATTAATTTTTTACGGAATATCAATGAACCAAAATTGGTTCAGCGTTTTTCGTACGGTCCGAATAAATAATATAATCACCGTAAATAAATTATTAGGTATCGTTAGCGGTGCTTTAATCTTTTCTTGTTCTTATTATATTATTATTTATTATTTATTTTCTGTAGATCAAGAAGAAATTATAATTGAACACTGACTTTGCTGAGTTTCTTGCCGGCTCTTCGCAGCAGAATCTGCTTACCGAACGGTTGGTAGAGTCATGACTTATAATCAAACTCCCAAGGTAGTCTTCATGAATTAAATTTTAATTTGGTATTTTTGAAATGAGATAGAATGATATTTTTAAAGATTTTATAAAAAAATTAAAATTCTGCACCAACTTGACTTGGGTGAATTTATATAAGAGTAAACTAGGTATAGAATTAATAAGTGTAAACAAAATTTTTATTAAAGACCTATAAATAAAAAGATTTCACTAACTCCCTAGGGATAGAATGCGGAGTTTGCCAATCGCCGACTAGACAGTTAATGCTTATTTTAAAATATTTTTTTTCTAACCGTACCCGTTGTTGATATTGAGTTTCGCGGTTCAGTAATTACCTAACATTGAACCTGCACTGTTTACTCGGGATACTCTCAAAGCTAAAACATATTTCCAATCTCGTTGAATCTCCCTCGAATATTTTTATGGAATTTATCGCTATGATTTTGTTTTTTTCGATCCATTTTTGATTTTATATTTCCGACGGCACCAGGTGTGTCGTTAAGGTTGCTAAAATTGTAACTATTATATCGAGGGAGTGTGCATATTGCCTTATATTAAAAGTTAATTTTATTGCTCGAGTGTCTGACATATTTTACATACATATAGAAACTATAGACTATTAAGAAGCTTAAGAGGAAATGCGGGCAGTCTTTTTTCCATACAAACGTTCTCGCCTATTTTCTGTCTGGTTTATGAGCTATGTAAGAAAACATGAATGTTTTCCTTTTTGATGATACGTTATTATCTTTAGAAGCACTAGAACCCTTACAAAATGTTCAAAATTGCCTATTTAGACTACTGTCAACAGAGGCGTAGTAGTCATGAAAAAAGAAAAATATAGAGACACAGTCACAGTAAGTATATATCTTTGTTATTCAGTTTATGAAATATCTATTTTTGTCCAATATTGGAGGAGGAAATGGTAGAGAGCCAAACCTTGAATTATGACTTTTTCTTAGGCTATTCAGTCGGATCTGCAGCTGTTCTTATTATCGCACAAATGCGCTTTTTGAAACACTGCAGAGCGAAAGCGATAGTTTTTTCAAATACTTAGCTTATTTTCAAAAGTCTTCTGCGACCGCATTTCCTATTAAGGCTTCTCTACCGCAGCATTGAAATACTCTCAATTAATGTTTCTATTCGTCTTGATGGAATCCTAAGCTAATAAAAATCAAAAGCTGTAATGTGTAAGCCCCCACCTTAAAAAATAACCAATTAGATTGATTTTCTTAGTGCGGGTTTACACTAAGACAGTGACTTGCTAAAAATAAATATGACACGCAGCAGAACTACACGCTGCGCTAGTGCGCTATTGACGCGTAGAGTTCATTCATATTTTGTAAGCTGTTTACATAATATTATTAGTATAAATCGAGAGCTATCATTTAATATAAAATTGACCTATTTAACTCAACATTATTATATTATTTTCAGTTACCGCTCTTATAATATACGAGTATGCAGTTTTATACCTTTTATACCTCTTCTCCCCGCAAATAAATCGATAACCCTTGATATTGATTGCACGAGTATGATTTCGTAGTACGTGCTTAACGGCCTTACAATTAATATCCAAGGGGAGCTTTTTCAATTAAAAAATGCAACGTGCTGTTTTTCAAAATGGACATCATATTTTATTGTTATTTAATTGTATCGTATCGAATGGGACGTCATTAGCAAAATTCATTCATAAAGAACGAATGAAAAGAAGTCGATGCTGACGTGACTTGTGTTCAACAACAAAGCAGCAGCATTAATACCGTTACACCGTTACTGTTGTTGTTCATTTAAATTAGCATTTTTTTAATATAACTATTGAAAAACTTGTTTCTCTTTCCATCTCTTTAATAAATGCTATTTTAATTAAAACCTAAAACATTTTAATCGCCGATAGCATGCCCTCATAGCTGACGATTCCACAGCTAACTTATTCGTACGTATAGGGAAGTGCGCTATTCAATTAAGATTTATAATCGTCCTGATTCCCATACTATTAGACCCGCGATCTACCTCGCGATAGTATCGGTCAATCGTTAGGACTCGTAGTTTACCAGTGTCAGTAACTGTCGTCAGTACTTACGCTGCGAAGTGACTCGCACTATTTATTCTTACATGCAGATAGGGTTGTCGATAATTAATGCACTAATGACGTTGCTGATTCTCAGGCATGCACCTCAGACTTTTTGGAGTTAAGTATGTGTATTTAAGCAGCCACTTAACATTGAGAGGAAACTTACATGCTTTAGAGTTCTCCATAATGTTATCAAAGAGTATGAAGGCTGTCAATTCGCATTTGGCCAGAATGGCTTATGTCATTAACCCCCTGAGAGGAGACCCGTGCCCAGTAGGTAGTGGTTTGTCTGGTGGGAGGCTTTGGCCGCAGCTAGTTACCACCCTACCGCCAAAGACGTGCCGCCAAGCGATTTAGCGTTCCGGCACGATGGTATGTTGAAACCGATTAGGGGTATGAGTACGCTGCCATAACCCTTCCAAGTTAGCCCGCTACCACCTTAGACTGCATTGTCACTTACCATCAGGTGAGATTGCAGTCACTGACTATTTTGTCATTGAATAAAATAAAATAGTGGGCCTGCAACAGGTTAAAATGATGATGACTACGTTGCTAGGCCTTAACCTGTCTTGAGTTTCTAGTAACTGACCCAATATAAATCCGGCTTTAGAGACGAGATCTTTGATCTTTTTGTAATATTTTATCAAGTAGTCCTAATAAAGTAAGATGTTAATGAATTCCCGCTACCAAAATATGCTAAATATATCCATTAAAGGCTTGAACACACATGACGCCACGAAGACTGTGAGTCCAACGCGGCTAGGGTTGCCAGGTCTTCAAATCGAAAAGTCGGACAGGCCAGCCAGTTTAGCCGGACATTTGGGTACAAAGGCCGGACACCCTTATTTTTTAGACCTAGCACAAAATGGCAATTTTTTTAAAAGCTCGTTTGTGCAAGCGTAGCGATACAAGATGAGGCGAGCGGAACGGAACCCAACACATGACAAATATGTAAAAAAATGGTTAAATTTAAAAAACTTAGCAAAAGTCGGATAGGTAGGACACCGTCTAATTTGGCCGGACATTCAACCAAAAAGCCTGACTGTGTCCGGCTTTATCCGGACGCCTGGCAACGCTAAACGCGGCACAGCCAAGAAATTATCTAACAAAGAACTTCTATTGTAACAATACACTGCAAACCACACGTAGCCAGTCATTTTCTAGGCAAGGACACTTTATCTTGAGCTGCATTTTCACCATCTTGTGTGATCACAGTCAAGCGCTAAGCTTTATTGTTTGTGAAAAAAAGTTTTGCTTTTTTGAATAAAACGAACTTTACGCGCGTACGCGCGCTTGATATACATACTTAACAGTGTGTTTACGGCTTAAGATTCCGTTATAACTACCTTTTTTTTATAATTAATTCTCTATAAGCATAAAGGCAAACTTGTGAGCATATTTTCGTTTTTATCTTTCTACGATTAACATTTAGATGGGTTTGTCACTGTTTCGTAATAAAATACTTCAGCGTGTAGTAAAATATTTAAATATATTTAAAATATTTAACTTATAGTCATCAAGTAGTAAAATCGATAATTTACAACGGCGGTATAGTTTGTTTATATTTAATTTAAATAACATAAGCTGTAATTATTACATAAATTAATTTATCAATGTGGTACCAATGTAGATTTCGGCTTCAAATAATTTATTATTATCGAGATAAAATGGGGGAAACAAAATATAATTAATTATACTTATGTCAAAAACAAACATAACAGAATTAACATCGATAAATCAAAGCTATTTAATTAATATTAATACATAAGATTTTGTTTTTTAGGAGATAATTAAGTCAGATAATTATCTGTAATGCTATTAAACTATTTCAATTCATATTTTTTTCAATTCCGCCCATTCACTTACCTTCCACTTGGAAAATTTCATGTAATTTATCATCATCAAAAATTTTATATGCACTTCTGATTTTTTATTTCCACCGAGATGAGTTCAACGCAGGCACTTTATAACTTTTGAAGGTTCAACGTCGGGTGATAAAAATCTTGGCAGATTTTTTGCTATTCATCAAATTATTAATTGAAAAAAGTTATAAAAGTCTTAAAGTTTAGGAGGGACGTAAAAAGTACAGATAATTAAGTAGGTATTAATTTTTAAAAAGGTTTTTAGATTTGTCGGTCTAACACGTTTTTGATTTGGTTGCAGGTACGTAAAGCTGGTGAAAGGATTGAATTTATAGTCCCTAAAATCAAGATATAAAAGGTAGATACATCTATACTTACTTGTATTCTTAGGCTGAGATCTATAGCGCTTGCTCTGACTTAGCTCAGAGTCATGATAACAGTTAAAACGAGACACAAATATGCGCTGACATAAATCTGTCTCGTTCTATCTTTGTTTTGAATCTGAGCAGATTGGGAGTGCGGTCTAGAGAGTATGGGCTATTTTTGAAGACCTTTCTGAGATGGTAGTAAGAGATGGTAGAAGGGGATCAATAGGGGATGAATGTTTGTATGAAAGTCCATCATTTTACAAGTTATATCAATTAAAATCGGACTTGCCTTTCGATTGAAAATAAAGAAGTACGTGAGTCACAGTTTTTGAAATTCCACCCCAAAACCTGATTTCACGCGAAGTCGCGGGCGTCCCCTAGTCGAGATATAAAAGTCTCAAGCGAAACCTCAACACATTAAAATAAGTAGTACCATTCCACTTTTCACTAAAGCTTTCTGTGGAAAATGAAATCCTCTTACTACTCTATACCTTTACTCACGAGTAGATCTTTTCGTGGAACTAGAAGAGATTGGCTCTGGCGGCCGTCGAGCCGGCTTATAACGAGTTTCAACCTAATACCTTCAGTTATAAAATACTAAATAATATTTAATAAATAATGTCCTCCCGACCGAATCCGGCCACAATCTCCACAGAGATTAGCCATCTGCACGGGAGATACTATAGTGCACAAGTGAGTGCGCAAACAGGTGCACACTCTATTTCCTCACTCTCATAGTCCGATGGGTCGGAAAATCTGACTTGACCGGAGACAGATCAGGCGCAGGACCGACGGCTTTACGTGCTCTCCAAGGCACAGGGGTGACTAACCGCCAACCTAACCTAACTCCGGGCTAGCATCCTATCCTACTATTATTATAAACTAGTTAATGCCCGCGGCTTCGCTCGCATGGATTCCGCGGGAACTGTTTAATTTTCCGGGATAAAAAGTAGCCTATGTCATTCTCCTCGTCCTCAACTATACAACATGCAAAAAATCACGCCATTTCGTTGCTTTGTAGTGGCATTATTGAAGGACAAGCAAATAAACCAACAAACAAACACACTTTCGCATTTATACCTAATATTAGTAAGGATAGTAAGGATAGTAAGGATGTGAAACTTTGGATATATGAACAGATGAACGTTTGTTTCTCAGATAGCTCATACCCAGGATTAACACAGATACATTTTAACAGGGAAAATTAAAGAGTTCCCGTGGGAATTAAAAAACCTTAATCCGCGCGGATGAAGTCGCAACTCGCAGGCATCATCTAGTAACTATTGAGAAACATACAAGGAGGTGGCTTCCCTTATAAGTAGGTTCAATTCAACCTAAGATGAACGGTCCTACTTTCATCCAATTACATGCAAATTGGTTACCATCTCAACTTAT
Source organism: Hipparchia semele (assembly GCA_933228805.2). Classification (NCBI taxonomy): domain Eukaryota; kingdom Metazoa; phylum Arthropoda; class Insecta; order Lepidoptera; family Nymphalidae; genus Hipparchia; species Hipparchia semele. Next base: position 12,266,890 of record OW121714.1, read on the forward strand.
CCGGGTTGGCGGGATGACATATTATTCCTGGTTGCCATCGAAAGCCATCGTAAAAAGCGGTAGAACCGTAACTTTTGCTAAGTGAAATCTGAATAAGGGACTTCGATCAAATAACTTTGCTTCATCTCCGCGACACTTTTTATTAAGATGTACTTAAGTACCTCCTTTTAATTCAAACGTAATTTTTATTTCCATTGAATGAATGTTAATGTGCTGATCTGCGATTTATGCATACTATAAATATTCTTACTAATATTCTAAAAATGCGAAAGTGTTTGTTTGTTGGTTTGTCCTTTAATCACGCAGCGACGGAACGACGTGACTTTTTACATGAGTATAATTTAGGACTTGGAGAGTGAGATAGACTTTTTTTTATCCCTGAAAACTGAGGGTCTCCGTTGGACTATTAAAGACTTCCACGCGGATGAAGCCGCGGGCAAAAGCTAGTAAGTTATAGACTACATTTAACATGGGAAAATTAAAGAGTTCACGCGGGAATCAAAAAAATTAATCCACGCGGACGAAGTCGCCATCATCATCTAGTTTATAATATTAGTAAGAATGCCTTTCCAGTTTTTTTATTTAAGTATATTTTATTAAAATTGCACAAAATAGTACAAAAGGTGGAATTATATTTAAAATCTAATAAGCAAGAGCTCAGGCTCGTAGTTTTATAGTTAACGTTGTATGATGGCTTCTAAGAATATTCATAATCTAAGGATGGCTCTTATTGAGAAATTGGTATGAGGCGGAACAAATAGACCTGTGACCTGACATCTTCCTGTTTTCCACACTAGAGTTACCAAGTCGATGCGGGTTCCTTAAATAGTAATAATCGCAGGATATGCTAATAATTGGCTAAAGACCTTAAAATTGGCTTAGAAAATTGTATTGGTTCGGAGTCGACGGTAAAGTACCATTATTGAGGTTGCACGTCAAGCTAAGGACACTTTAACTGTTACATTAATTTAAGAAAAGAACTTGAGTCATTACCATTCGGTACATTTTTTTTTATTCGATGACAAGGTAGTCTTTGACTGCAATCTCGCCTGATGGGAATTAACGGTGCAGTTTAAGATGGTAGCGGGCTAACTTGAAAGGGGTATGGCAGTACCCCTAATCGGTTTCTACACGCTATCGTGCTGGAACGCTAAATCGCTTGGCGACACGTCTTTGATGATAGGGTGGTAACTAGTCACGGCCAAAACCTTCCACCAGACCAGAGATAATTTAGAAATAATAAATTTCCAAATTCCCCCACCGGGAATCGAATCCTCACCTCCCAGTTATAAAACCAATGCGCTCACCACTACGCCAGGAAGGTCGTCAAAACATTTTTGGAATGGGTCGTTAAATGGGTGCTCAGTAAGCCTCAAAACATTTTTAGGCCATAAAGCTTATAATAAAAAATCCATGAATACAGACTTTTTACCACTTAACTTTCTCTACAATTTAACAATTTTTAACTTTTTGCATAATTAAGTTACCGCTCATGTGTGTTAATAATAGAAGTAGCAATGAACAAGTAAATAAGTATGCGAAATTAAAAGTTTAATTGGACTTACTATTAACGCTGATATTAACGTCATAGTACCTAATGAAGAAAGTTAGCGGCTGATTGCTGTTTGCGTGAATGAGCAATTTTAAAACTCAGATTTTTTTCAACTTAGTGATAAAATTCAGCCAGCATTTCATCGCGTGAATGAAAGTTTTTGGAATTTGTCTTTGATTTTGTCTGGAAGGAGGCTTTGATCGTAACTTCCTTAGAGTATATAAAGCCAACTTCTTACCACCCTACCGTCTAAGACGTGCTGCCAAGCCATTGCGGCATGGCGGCACGTCATCACTTACCATCAGGTGAGATCGCAGACGAGCTATCTTAACATCGATAAAAAAAAAATTAACTTCTAAGTTAAAATATATGTACGTCCCAAGCGTTCAATAAAAATAGATTCAAGTTAACAACGTAGAACATTGTTTACTGCGTCATAAAGCTTGACGCCCGTTCCGTTTTGAAATACTCGTATAGGCTGTATGTTAACAGCTTTACTACTGCATAAATTTATTTACATAATGTCGGCTGGTCGTGTCAAACGTTTGTATGGTAACCAGTTGCCGATCCACGGCCATTTTGTCGTGTGAATGCATTAACGTCCATTTATAACCTTTAGTTACCTTCTAGGTATGTCTCAATAATGTTTTTTAATTGCAAGAAAGGCTTGCGCTTGACGAAAATTATGCCTGTTGGAATACAATGATGAGATCTAGGTTGGAGCGCGTTTGCTAAGAAGATGCCTATTCACTCTTGTCTTAAAGATAATCATTAATTATATGGTAACCTTGATCAGATGCTGCAACCCAACTCCTCAATAGCTTACCGCAGACTTGATTTGGCCCTGATGAATAATAATTGGCTTATAGATGTAACCAGAGTCTGATGATGGAATAGGAACACGTAGATGCTCAATTCAGATATAGACCGATCATAGATCAGACATATCGGGGATATTTACACTTACAAGCTTACAAGTATATTATACTAATAAAGGCTATGGTCTAATTTGCGCCATGATAATTAGAATGACTGTACAGGTACAGTGTATTATGAACTTATAATAATTAATTTAGGAATTTATAATTTCTAAATTGTCTCTGGTCTGGTCTGGTGGGAGGCTTTGGCCGTGGCTAGTTACCACCCTACCGTTAAAGACGTGCCGCCAACCAATTTAGCGTTCCGGCACGATGGCGTGTAGAAGCCGATTAGGGGTATGGGTCGAATTTACACTGCTATACCCCTTCCAAGTTAGCCCGCTACCATCTTAGACTGCATCGTCACTTACCATCAGGTGAGATCGCAGTCAAGGGCTATCTTGTCATCGAATTAAAAAAAAAACTATACCAAAACAATAATTATTTTTTCGTCCTTATAAATCAAGGAAGAAATATAAATGATACGTATAATATTGAACAACAGTAAATAAACATTACTTACAAGACCAAATTCATTGACTAAGTTTCGTGCCAAAATTTCTTAGCGATATAACTTTATGAATGGGCTCATTTAGCTCTGTCCGTAGTTTATTTGCACGTATTCATAATATAAGAACGTGCCGTGGGCCAAAATTAGGGTTACCACAAAAAAGAAATCCCTAAAAATCAAATGATAATGAAATGGTAAATCGGAGTGAATTATAAATAGACGTATAATTGTTTATTTGAATTTGGCACATAATGCTTTTTATGTTGCTTTTACTAATACGTCATGAAAGTAACAAATACATTGCATTTTTAAATTGTAGTTAGAGCCGCTGCTGCATTCAGCTGGTTCAAGATTTTTTCGGTCTAAACTTTCCATTCTTTGCGATCTTTACATCTTTGCATCGGAGGAACTCCTGGCTTCCGCTTGCAGTCCTGTAGTTTTTTTTTTACTTTTGATAATTGAGCCCTTAATCTGATGATGAACAATGCAATCTAAGAGGTTGTGAGCTAATTTTAAAGGGAGCCCCATTTAAAATTAGTAAAAGGCAGTTTTTAATTGAAACCCGTACCCGTTAATAAAATAGAATAGGTATATATCGGTCGCCAATCTATTGTCTACGATCCATGTACGATGTCATGTAAGATGCTCTCACCAGTTTTAATATTAAAATTTCAAAGTTATAGGAAATTGACAACCCTAATTCCTGAGTAGACCACAGACAAATCCACTCGTGACGTTATCCATAAACTATTAATGGTCCCCGTGCGACGTGACGTGCTGTAATTGAACTCGGATCTATTATAGGTACCTATCGGTCGGATATTGGATTAATACATGTATGAGATGAGGACATCGACGTATGAAAAAAATTTGTTTGTATTATAGTACTATTTGTTGGAACTGTGTTTGTAGTAATTATCTCACTGCTTGTGGCTTGCTTGTTTGGATGCGGATTATGAGGTTCTACGTTCTGGTCCCGGGTCGAGTTTAAATAGACAATTGGGTTCTTCTGTCACTAATCCTTCGTAGCAGTCTACATTTGGAAAGTTAGTGGTTTGTTAGGTTAAATTACGTTAGAGCGCATATAACGCTGTTATTCCTACGCTTCTTTTTATGTACTTTATATTATAAAAATATAAGAACAAATATGGATAAAATATGCATAGTCTAAAAACAACAATAAATAGAAAATAAAATAAAAACGGCAATTAAGCGAAAACAATGAAAAAGGTCTCCGATGGCCAAATGGGAAGATACTTTGATTATATAAAAAAAATCAAGACCCCCTTCAAAAGAAATATACTATCACAGTAATATGTACCCGAAGTGATAGTAAATACTTGTAAAAGAAACGTTTTTCGAAGAATATTAACAAAACACACACTAAGTATAGCAAACTAAAATAACTTTTGTTAACGTGTCCAGTTTGTCGCAAATAAAAATAGCAAAGTCCTGACAACCTAAAGGTACAGACGAAAACAGCTGTATTTGGGAGGAAGGTATTGTCAGGCTGCACAATAATTGCGTTTGTCAGCTGAAATGACATCTCAAGCATTTCTGTGAACCGCTGCCGCCAGCTGCGGTGCTAGACATTGCAGAGCAAATTGACATAAAGCTGTAGTCGTAATAGTAGACGTGCGATAAATGCGATGGCATTCCTTCGTTTAAGTCTTCATGCCTGCACGCACGGCTAGGGTCTGAACGCTCTTCCAAAATCTGTGTTTCCAAAAACGTACAATTTGGGTATCTTTAAAACAAGAGTGAATAGGCATCTTCTAGGCAAAAGCGTCACACCTTAGACCACATCATCACTTAATGTGTAAAAAAAACATTAGAAAATTTTAAAAAGAATAAGTGATAGCATGAGAAAATTACCTCAGACCTTTGAGAATACAGGTGTGCACTGGTTTCCTTCACCGTTCGAGCAGGTGATTTTTGTGGATATAAGTATATGGACTTCTAATGCCTCTGATACATTCTACTAACGATTTTCATATCACAACTGGCGCTGATTTTCTCTTCGCTACGCTTCCACAAGAGAGTGGACTGAAGCTTTATTTAAAAGTGTAAACCCTTTTAAAGCACTCGAAACATTGCAAAAAGAGGTAAAAGACGATATGCCAACAGGAACTTACTAGTATTATTTTGGAACCTGAGTTCATTTACACAATCCAGAGAACAATTTTTCCTGCATCCTTAAAATTCGGCTAATAAATAAATAGTTTTTATGTTATAACAAGCTTATGCCATTTTAAAGCTCTTAAGTAAGTAATTAAAGTAAAATGATAAAAATGTTTCTGTAAATATAGAAAACTCTTCTTAGGGCTCATTTCACCATCGACAACTTTAACGCGTAAAAACGGGTTTTTTATACGTTAGCTTTATAAGTCGGTGAAAGTCTTAAAGTTATCTAAAGTTTACTTAACGATGATGAAATGGGCGCTCAAAATCATTATCAAGCAGCCAAGAGCACGATAGCCTTCGATATCTAAACGACGAAATGTAAATTCGAAAAACAAACCGATGAAATTAACAAATAGCCGTATAAAAAAGTAATTAACGAGAAAAACCTCTCAATCAAAAAAAAACATTCACCCTTCATTAATTAATTTCAGTCATGGCTTAAGTCGTAAACAAGTTTTCCCCGTCCATAATATCAAAGCCTACTACAGAATCGTTCCTCAAAATACCTACCGGGCCCACCTGGGGTCGACGGGGCGAGTGCTTGCAAAGCTACTTAATTAAAGAGTGAATTCGAGAGCCTGCCTTCAGCCTACCACTTTATCATGAGCCCTGTCCTAACACGTCTTTTGAATGTTAAAACCTAGTAATTACCCCAGAGCTGTGGGCTGGGAGTGTGATCAAGTTAGCTGGTCGGGGAAATTAAGGCGATTTTTTGGCTTTTCCCGTCCGTTTTTAATCTTTTATGGCGGTACATTATTTCTTTGAGCTTTGGCTGATTCGCGTTTCGTTACCGTATGATCATATTTTTGGCTAATCTTTTACTAAGTTACACATAATTATTTAAGTTTAAAAATCTATCACGTTTTACGTACGTACATTTGTAGTATTACCGTCGATAGTGTTGGAATTTTGTTTGTTAAGAGACGTTGCTCTAAAATCAATGACCAAGTTAAGAAAAATCACGAAAAAAAGCAAAAAAATAAAATTTAAGAAAATATTAACTGAAAAATCCACAATCCAGCATTTTTTTGAAATATTTGCGCTCTATTATTATTTCTTTTTTTGTTACTAATAACCCTAGAAATATATATATTTTTTTCTAGTAAAAGTGCTTACTATCCTTACTAATATTATAAATCCAAAAGTATGTTTGTTTGTTGGGTTGTTGGTTTGTCCTTCAAGCACGCTGCAACGGAGCAACGGATCGACGTAATTTTATGCATGCCTATAGTTGAGGACCTAGAGAGTGACATAGGCTATTTATCCTGGAAAAAACAAAGACTTCCCGAGGGACTTAAAAAACTTAACTCGACGCGGATAAAGTCGCGGGCATCAGCTAGTAATATTATAAACAAACACACATAACATCAGTTGTATAAATACTCATTAGAAAATAAAGCAATCGATAAGTAACACTTAAAAACACGTCTCTAAGAAGCTGAATTATTTGTGTGGTAATCCAGGTAATCTTAAATCTATGGAAAGAATAATGTTGAACATTGCACCACTTTACCATGATCTATGTCCGAACTCCGAACGCGTCCTTTGAATATTAAAACCAAGTAATTACCTCGCATTGCTGCGACTGCGTTCTAATTACCATATCGCAGGAATTAGGTACAGTTACATTTTTGGCTTTTTCTTACAGGTTTAAAGTGAGTATTGTGTATTCTAATTTTGAAATAATTAAGTAAAGCAATAAATTTTCACATTTTTGCACATACATATAATATAATATTTTTGCAAATAATTTCTTTTATACTTAAAAAGAAAATTTAAATTTTTACCAAAATCACGGTAATTAGAAATAAACATAAGCGCATAAAAATGTAAGTAATAGTACATTATGGTACAAGTGTCAAAGTTGGTGATTACCGCTGAGGCGCTATTGAGACCCGAGCCGTTAGGTGAGGGTCTTAAGGTAGCCGAGGACGGTAATCATCAATATACACGTGTATCATACGACGTTTTTCAACACACTTGTGAAGAAAATAATACTAAAATTACATTATGGTACAAAACAGTGAAAACGAGTTGTGAAAATTTTTTCGCAATGGCGGGAAAAATTAAAGTTGTTATTTGTTCGCCCTCTTGAGATGCTCTTGAAGGCAGGCAAAGATCGACGACCATACAGCCTATTCAGATGTTTATTTGATTTAATCAGTTTTCCGGAATGCGCGCGTACCTTTAATGGCCACAGACTAAAAGAATGTGGTTTCTTTTTTTTTTGGCTTTTCTCTTATAGCCACGTACAAAATGGGGAATTTCCAGTTTTCTTTATTACAGAAAAAACAAAAGTTATATTTGAGTGACAGTTTTATTTATTAAACACGTACAAGTTGAAATTATCTATTTAAATACGAAGTTGTATGAAATGAGCAAGCAATAGGTATCTTGGCAATAGGTAGGATTTTTTTTTGTAATAGAAACTTTTTTAAGAACAAAGCAACTCAACCAATAAAATTAAAAAAAAAAATTCTATAACTCACAATGTGAATAATGGTAATAAAAAGTCACAGTTTGAGTTAAAGGTGTCATTGTGTGCCTAATTGCGGTGAACCGGGAGCCATTTTATGAGCAAGTGTGTTGAAAAGTAAATAATAATATGACATACCTATTACTTAGAAACAAATAATTAAACAGAAACATTCAAAGGTAAGGGGCAATCACGGCAATTAGAGACAAGGGAAGGCAAAAACTATTGTCATTTTCTCTTACTTTGAATAAAAATACGGTACGATTCTCTTTAGAAGTAATTTCTTGCTATTTTCTTGGAAGTAACCCCATTTTCTTTTGCGCTTCAGTTTCCTTAACAAGTTAGGTTCTTTTAATCAAGTGACGCTTTAATAATAGTAAAATAACTATTTAATTGCGGGTAGCGACCTAAAGACCTCTTTCCATGCCGGCTGCCGGCGGACCAGACGCTCATTTCAGAGTCTCCTGTGAACTTATTTAAGTTCCTACTGGCAATTTTCCACTCCCTTGTGTAAAAGAAGTCAAAGAGATGGTCAAGAATTTTCGCAATGCGTATGCGTATTTCGAGAATTAACGTATAGGGTAAGGATGCCGAATATGAGATGGTTGCCAAATATGAGATATGTAGTTAGGTTTTGGCGAAACTAATCGCCGCAGCTATTTGGCGATACTGTCACCAGAAGCCACGTGGCAACAGACCGAAACATGTGTTGGTGCTTCCCAGTTCGAGGCGAAGTCAGGTTGTGTACGTGCGGGTTTTTACAAAACCACAAAACCCGATTTTTGACACCAAATATTAACGAGGTATGTTACAACTTTATAGTCACACTAAATGATTTAAATTTACAGTCATTGTATCAGTTATATGATTAATTTTACAATGCATTTGCAGTTTAGTTGTATTTTCTTCGTCAAGAAATAATAGGCAGCCTAGTTTTTAAATTTGGGTGTTTTCCTAATATGAGACACGTGGGGGCTCCTTAAATGGGATATCTCATATTAGGATGTATTGAAATACGACTATTAAAAACCTCTTTTTCTAGATCAAAGAAGTCCTAGGACCACGATGCCATAATATGGGCCGTGAGTGCAGTGCAAAGCAAACAAATACGTTAACTTATAGCGTCAAAACTTTCGATGTTCCTAAGAGTATCCTAGAACGTTATGTCAAAAAAGATGCTAATGCAGAAGTATTTGTCAAGGTTCAAGGGAAGACCTCCAGCTTTTTCTAACTATTTAGAAGCAAAAATAGAAAAATATTGTAAAGCTGGACTAACGATTTTAAGGGTTACATCTACATCTGAAGAACATCAAGCACTTGGCACAAGCACATGATAATATATTATTAAGTTGTTACTAAAACCTTTTTATTTAGTAGTACGATGTTGTAGATTAATAAATATCGCCAATAAAAAGTTTTTTTGAATTGATTTCTTTTCTTTTTCTCTAAATCTATACTATCTCATATTAAAAACCCTTGGTATCTCATAATAGGAGACCATTTCCCTGAGACGTAATTTCTGACTTTTCTAATATTATCTGTTATAACAAAAAATCTATTATACCTAGCACTAAATTGTATTTCAAGGATAAACTTCATTAAATTCTTATCGAATATAAATAATTTTCATAGTCATTAGGGCAATAACTTATTTTTTATGGCCGAATATGTAAATGGTATCTCATATTCGGCATCTTTACCCTATAGTACGTTTATCTCACGAAGTTACGGGTGCTTTACTTGTGGTTACGTCGTCGTCGTAAATGCATTACATTACAGTACATGCGTAAGTGTGCGTGCCTGTCAGGAGCCTAGGTGGGAGCGGTCAGGCGCGAGCACATGCAGATACGAAACACACCAACCATGAGCCACACGCCGTGAGTAAAGGTGCGGACTGAAAACTGAAAGGTTGCAGGTTCCAACCCCACCCATTGTACTATTATCTACCCAAGTATTTGGAGGGGATAGGAGGATATTAGTCAGCTTCAGCTTGGCTGATATTCTTAAAAAAATAAACAATAACTATGCTGTGTGTAGTTCTATCTATAAGGAAAACTGCGGGAAAAGCAGCGTAAGCAACATGGTTTATATTTTTTTTCCAAAGACAAAATAAAAAAAAATCTAATCTGACTTAAATAAATTAATTACCGATGAAAATTTTATGTCCATAGGTGTATAAATTATGAAATGAGACAAAGTCGACCCGTTGCACTATTGTCGTATCCACTCCTAGCACAAGCTTTTCGCTTATTTGGAGGGGAGAGGAGAATATAAGTAGCTTGGCTAATATTCTTTAAAAAAAAATGCACAGTTTGTTATAAATAAAACACCACCACCTTTCCGACTAAATTCAGTTCCGCGTAGTTTCAGACATTTGTTCTTACCGCTCCGGTGCGCTGCCAACGCGTTTTGTTATTTCGTTTCTGAATATAAAATGCAATATCGGCTGAATAATACAATATTCTATATAAAGGAAGTTATCGGTTTGAAAATTTAATATAAATTGAACCTGCTGTTTCGCCAATTTGCAACAATGCGAAATGGAATCTTCCTTTCGCGAAATTCAATATAGGTGGAGGTGGTGGAAAGATAAAACATTGATCGTATATTTATGAATGATACTAGGTGATGCCCACGACAAGAGTGTTCCCACGGGAACATTCTTTTTTTTCTGGGATAAAAGTAGTCTATGTGTCATTCCAGACTATAATCTATCTCTGTGCCAGCCAAATCGGTTCAGTCCTTGCGGCGTGATTGAGTAACAAATATCCATCCATCCAAAAAAAAAAAAGACGTGGGGCACTCGGGGACTGCCGCGGTAAAGCTATTACATAGCATTTTTTATCAACGCCATCTGCGCCATCTAGCGGCTCACCGTAGAGGAATCCCGTGTCAGGTTATTTTCATTTCGGAATTTCTGGATTCAGTCTCCACGCCGGCCTGCGATAGAAGCTATGCAATAGCTTAAAAACCTTACTCCACGCAGACGAAGTTGCGGGCAAAAGCTAGTAGCTAATATTTTTACTGAATTACACACATTTAACTGCCAACTAAAGAATATATTTAGATATTTGCTGTTGAAACAGCTTTTGTTTGCAATACGTACGTTTAAATAAATATCTGTTTCGTAAGTTATTATTTACATATTATACTGCGTGTAACGGTTCTTCGACCATGCGCTGGTAATCTTTGACTCGTTAGATGCTTTGTGTATGTGTTTGTCCATTCCACAATAGCTTCGAAACCTATTGAATGCTGATGATGGGCAAAAAATAACTGTTGTTAGGATTGCGTTGCGTGGAGTCCTATTTACGAGCCAATAATATACAAGCAGCATAATTTATTTCCCATTATGTAGAGATAAGCCTAATAGAATAGAAAATATGCTATTGATCAGAAATCAATTCGAATTCGTTAGCTATAGGATGCAAGTGATAGCGCACCTTTAATATAGTCATCTTGACATAGCATCTTTATAAGTAGAATTTTTGTTTTTTTGATTGAGATATTTTTAGTATTTTGCCCATAACTTCAAAAGTGCACAACTTTCTGGACGCTATTATGCCGCTTTTCTGCGATACAAAAATTATAATGAACTAGCCTTTTTGCGTGCGGCTTCGTCCGCCTGAATAAAAAGTACTTACCTGTGAAGTATCTAGTCCTCCAAGTCCTCGATTATACCCATGCATAAAAAAAATTAAAATTCTTTTTAAAACACTGACTTCAAACGACACTACAAAATATATCATGTGTGCCAAGAGTTCCCTCGATTTCTCCAGGATTCCATCATCAGACCACCTGGGAAATATACCCTTTCAAAAAGAAGAATTTTCCAAATCGAGCCAGGCGTCTGTGATTAATCGGGGAACATACGAGTACATAGAGATTCCGACAAATTTAGAACTACCTCCTTTTCTTGAAGTCGGTTAAAAATATCCCGTTGATGCATTGCTTCGTTGCTGTGTGCTTAAAGGACAAACCAACAAAAAAAAAACCACTTTCGCATTTATAATACGAGTGTGTATTAATAAAGATTCTATAAGTTCTGAGTTTCTAGCCGGCTCTTGTCAGAAAAATCTGCTTTCCGAACCGGTATAGTCTTGACTTGTCATAAAAGCTACTGGTCAGTGGTTAGCTTACGTGAAGTAAATAATTTTGAATTTGAATAGGGAAAATATTGTGTCCATAGGAATCGATGACGCCTAAACAATCAGTTTATTTTAGAATTCAGCCATATTTTGCGTGGACTGAGAAATGTAACAGGCCTTCAGGGCAACTACTGCCGCAGGCATGATACTGAATATGTCACTAGCTGTGAAAATACATTGTGAAACTAAAGTGAACTCTATGAATATTCACAATACGGTCTTAATTTAATCATTCGTACGTGCTTCAATGTTTCGAATTTGTGACGTTAAAATATTATTGTCGAAATTCTGGCTCGTTATAAAGGCATCGTATGCGGTGGTGGATAGTTGCGCAAGGCAGTCGCAATCAGAGCCCTTATTTGCAAATCGTAACTCGATGCTATTGTCATCACATACGACGATCTGCAAGATTTACATGCAACGCATTTTCAGCAAAGGTCGGCATTGTGACACTACTAAATGTTGTTGACGTTGCCAATAATATGTTCGGTAAGCATACTGAAGTTGCTGCTCTAGTACTTCCTGCGACAAGTCAGGATCCTAAATATCTTCTAAAATTAGGTATTTAAAGCATCAGTTGCTTTAAATAACTAATAACCAAACTTACTTTACTCGATAATGAAATTCAAATTGTAGAACCTACCAACAGAAATATAATTGTATCTACTTCTTTTATATTGACTTTTAAGTCTATGTGGGGTTTATGAATAGATAAACTTCTGTAGTATAACTACGGTTGTCTCATTATAAACTTGTTTATTTAACTTCAACCGTTATCCGCATGACAACAATTTATTATATAACTTACCTTTTGATTGGCATAAGGCACAATCATTGTAAACAAATATTTTTGAATAAGACTACGTTGCGTAATGACCCCTGTTTGCATCAGTGTGCCTACTGCCTACATTGTTTGATTGCATTGGAGTAAACTCAAACTGTAGTTATTTGATTAAAATCCCTGTTGAATTGCAAAGTTGGTTTTATCGCTATTATACCGGCTGCTTCATTACAGTATACATTTGCAAGTATTAGTGCTAATTCAGTTGTACCGAGCTGTACACTATCGAAACTCTCTAAAACTTCTTAAAATGAAGACTGCTACAGTCTTCTTAGAAAGAAGAGTGTAGCAACAACCTTCTTTTTTCCCCAGGTGGTTTTGTCTGTTTGTGTCGTCATGGCCCTCGACCGATTTGAAGTATTCCATTTTTTGAAAGTGAATGTCTTACGAGGTATTAGATTACATGATGTATTTGGCGCTTACTACACTCCTATTCCGCGCAATACGCTAGCATCTGTCGCGTTCTACACGAGGTTTCGGGTTTTATTTCATCGCTTAGTTATGATTGCGCGGGTGAAATCTGGTTTTTTTCTGGTATTCTGCGCAGTTTTAATCAAATCAGGCAGTAACGGAGTCCCCGGTCCCCAGTAGGCTCGCACCGGATGCGGTGACGACCCTCCCCGCACTTCCCGTCAAACCAGCCCGGCTTCTTGTTCGGGACGCGCTTGTTTGTGCTACCGATGTTTGTATAAACGACATTGCTTTAATGGACTCGATTGCTTAACACAAATAAGTAGCGGTGGAGTTTTGAGTGCCCTTTTCAATAACACGTGGTCGTACGTGAGGGAATGCTATTCAATCAGTAGGTATTTACGTCCTGAGGTTGACAACCCTGTAATGGAAAAAATCCGCATCAAAATCGGTCGAGCAGTTTTTCAAAATTACAGCTACTTACGTAAGCAAAAGTTACAGGTGTAATAGTGGGGTAAAACCATGGATATATAGGTAAAACGTAAACATCTCATATACTCTGTACAGAAGCCCAGCAGTCGTTTTTCAGGAAAATTGCAATACAAAAACGCATAATAACACAAGCTCATGTAATAATCTAATATATAAAAATGAATCGCTTAATGTGTTGGTAAGCGCATCACGCGTGAACGGCTGGACCGATTTCGCTAATTCTTTTTTTATTGTGTTTGTTATTGTCAGGAGAAGGTTCTTATAAAAGAAAAAATTAAGAAAATTGCGCGAAAAATTAGAAAATTTAAGAAAACTTAACCACCATATTAAATTATTTCTAATGTAACCGCTTTTACAATTCAAACTTTTTTGATGTAACCTTATGGCGTTTGACATAACATTGACAGAATGCGTGCTGCCAATTTCGTCAAAGAGTTTCAATATTCATAGTTAAGACAGGACAACGTCTGTCGGGTCCGCTAGTGTTATATAGAATCTCTATTTCAAAGTAGTTACCAATATATGTACATAATATAATACCAACAGGTATAAACATAAACCGTGACATGGCTTTCCTAAACTTCCTTCTAACCACTAAATTAAGCTTATGCTCATAAACTTCGCACCTTGCTTTCAGAAGTTTCACTCATCAATACTTACCTACCTGTTAAGGTAAGTACCTACTGTTGTCTACAACAGTACATTTACGTTTCTACACAACCTTGTGTATTGTATAATAAATATATTTAAAAAAAGACGTGTGGCACTCGGGGACTGTCGCGGTAAAGCTATTGCATAGCATTTTTTATCAACGCCATCTAGCGGTGAGAGGAGTCCCGTGTCAGGTTATTTTCGTTACGGAATTTCTGGATTCGGTCTCCACGCTCAAGGCCCGCGATATAAGCTATGCAATAGCTTAAAAAAAGACGTGTGGCACTCGGGGACTGCCGTGGTAAAGCTATTGCATAGCATTTTTTATCAACGCCATCTAGCGGTGAGAGGAGTCCCGTGTCAGGTTATTTTCGTTACGGAATTTCTGGATTCGGTCTCCACGCTCAAGGCCCGCGATAGAAGCTATGCAATAGCTTAAAAATAAAAAAAAGCAGTGATAGCGTTAACAGTTTTGACACATTAAGTATGACGCGCTGATCAAGCCAAGTTACTTGCTCTGCGCCCGCCACTCCGCCCATGTATCTCTTTAATCGTTAGAATGTAACTTTACAATATACTTAATTATTAGTAGGTAACTAGTGTGAATTACTTTGCTATCTGGTAGGGAACATGGCGCTGACCGCTGCTCCAGCATATCGTACAGTGGACACAGCCACGCATAGGTGCCGTATATACTTCCCGTACATTGGTGACCCCGACCCCAGTAACCCTTCTGTGAGAGGAGACCTGCGAGTCGACCTTCATAAGATACCTAAATAAATAAATAATTTATAACATCTATAAAATTCACTCACGGAAACTATAAACAATTTACCTTACACCCACAACTTTTACAGCGGGATAAATCATCAATTTGTAATAACTTAAGCCAGAGAGAAGGTAGCTAGCTCACGTTCTGGAGAAAACCAAACATGGCTACCGCAAACCGGCTCGAACAAGACGTTAATCGATAAAAAATTTTTAGAAAAAATCTACGCAAACCGTGTAACGGCCAAGCGTAGCACTAGGGTCCCGTATAAATATTTTATTGTATTTACTTACTAGCTTTTTCACGCGACTTCATCGTGAACTGTTCTTCCGGCATAAAATCACGTTGCTCCGTTGTTTGCGTGATTGAGAGGCAAACCAACAAACAAACACATTTTCGCTTTTATACTGTTAGTAAGGATAGTAAGGATTTTGTACCACATAATAGCGTACCAAACAGCGCATATAAAGCAAGAGAAAAGAAAAGATTGTGGAAAAGGAAATACTTATCTCTATAAGAGATCTCTAGTCTCTTTCTCTCTACTGTCTACTAGTGAACACGAGCCAAGAACCTAAAGTTAGGTAATTAGTAAAGTAGGTAAAACCTAAAGTACCAAACTTTTAAGGTTTTACCTACTTTACTAATTAATTTTAATACTTTACTTCACTAAAAAGTTTTTAGAAAATATCTGTCAAAATGTTTGGTGAGCGAAGTCTTTCTCTGTAGAATATTTTTAAGTTTTAAACTACTTGCTTGATAGATAAAAAGTTTTCAGGAACTATCTAAGTACATAAAATATGTCAGACATACTAGATGTATCATGGAAAGCCTCTGTGTGTCCCAATTCGTCTTATTTTACAGAGTTACAAAGGCAATTGTAAAAGTTCCTCGTCACTCCTTAGAGATTGGAGTTTGTAAAGAGCGTGAACTTGTAAAAAGAGTATTTAACTAAAACCTTTCCAAAGTACAATTAAGGTTTTATCTCTTTTGCTTTTACAAATGTGCATTAAATTATTGAAATCTAAGGACCAATTATACTTATCCTACTGGTCCACTTACCTACTCTTAAATATTCATTGAATATTTATTTTAAACAAAAGACAGAACTCTAAAAAATAAATAGAGTAAGCCTGCGTGCAGGTAAACGCGGGCGCAACCGGTCCGCGGGGCTTGTATTAACGGAAATCGCTTACCAAATTACTTCAAAACCCTTCCATCAAGTATATGCCCTACTCTCATTAATTTAGGAGTAAAATTCATAAATTCCGAAGTCCCAAGGTCTCACGGGATTTTCGTGCAGCTTTTGCATTTTTTCCGGTATTAAAAAGCTCTTTTAGAACCGCCTTAAATAATGTGGTTTGGTTCTCAAGCCTTCACATCTGCTTCTTAAAGCCTAACTTCCATATCGCGATCCTAAGGTAATGCTATAAGCACTGAATACCTAATAGTACCTAAAGGTATCGAGTGCAGTTCTATAATTATTCTTTTTTTGGCGAACAAACGAGCAGGCGGTTCACCTGATGTTAAGTGATTACCGCCGCCCATGAACATTTGTAGCACCTGAGGCACCTATGAGTTGCCGGCTTTTTAGGAATTTGTTGGTCCGCCCCTTGAATAACCCCATGTTGTAATTCAGTGGGAACACCGTCGCAGGAAATTGGTTCTACAGTTTCAAAGTACGTGGAAAAAAAGATCTGGCAAACCGGGTGGTCGAAGTGCTCCAGGCACCCAGGTGGTGAGAGTGAAATTGTGTTCGGTGGCGAGCGGTGTGGCTGTAGAAGAAATTTCTCAGTCTGAATATGTCTGTCACCTTGCATGTCATCAATAAGAAATAAATATAACAATTTCCAATCTGAAAACTAGATGGTGCAGAACGAAAAACAATCGCGCTAGCGAAGTAAGTATGCGAGATAAAGCGCTGCTAAAAGTTAAGCTCTATTGAGGCTTCAACAGACGATTTAAAGGCGTTTCTGTATCACTTCGCTAAAAACGTTACAGTTTCGAATAAATTCAATAATTTAAACGATAAACGAAGGACATAAAGATAAAGGATCTTGATCTTAAACTGTGAATTATTTATTACTTCCTTGGCCAAAATCTCTTGATTTACCTCAACCAATACATAGTTAACCATTTTATTTCATAAAGCAAGGCGGCTCGCGAGTGACACGCGGCCCAAACCTCATTACGAGTAATTTACTGCCATTTACTTCTGCGTAATCCTGTTCCGTCCCTGTAATTTAAGTGCCAATGCACAATTACTAGATTTCTAGTAATTCAAGCCAAGTACTTACCTACTTCGCACGTTGAGATATTTCATTGCTGATATATAGAATTTTGACGACTTATTTTTAAAGTTGTGTTAAGGTAAGACTAAGGAATGCGTAACAAGCATTTCCACCAGCGGAATATTAAAAAAATTGACTGTGGAATTTTATTACAGGACTTCACGCCCATTCTTAAAAACGACTTTCGGACTTTCTCGAGACATAGTAGAGGAATCACGAGTTATTTGAATCTCTCATTGGACTAACGGTAAATCTCATTCACCACCATATACTCTAACTTTAGAGACCTTTTTCTTGTTTAAATTTTATCTGTTATATTTTGTTCTATTTGTTTAGCTCTGTTTTAAATATGTTTGTTTCCTAGCAAAAATAGTAGAAAATTCCTATTGCTACTTAATAATTAATTAAGACTCTACTTTTACAGAAAAGTCATACGGCATCCATCACGTTGTATTAGTAAGTTTCATTACGAATACAATACCAAAACATTATTATTTGGAACTTTACACAAATTGTTTACTTTCACACTTATTTTTGAAAAAACAAAAGCTTGGAATAAGTGATTCTCAAAGACCCTACATCAAGTAGAGTTCCTACTTCCTCTCAACTAATCGACTTTCGACACTATTTCAAACGATTTAAAACTAGTTCCAAGTTTCTAAGTTTGTTCAACTGCACCCAAGAGTTACCTTCTAAGGAATTTACGCCAGTTTCAAAGAAAGTGGATAGGCAAAGAAATTACGGGACCCAACGTCTATGTTTGAGGCTATTAGGACACCTCCGCTGCGATATTACATACGATAGTGGTAGGTAAAAATGTTACTACCCGATGGTGAATTGCCACTGTGGGCCGATTTCACCAACGTAAAGTAAGTCTTAATCTAAATTTAAAAAATTTAGATTAAGACTTACTTTAAATTTTGGCAGATTTTCAATAGAAAAACTGTCAGAACGCCCAACTTATTCCTCGGTTAACATCAGTTTTGGTATAGTTTCACTATTGTCAAACAGAAGTTTATCGATCTAAGCATTTCGTTCCGCGGCACTGCCAAGTTCGCAGCAAAAATTATAGACCAGGATACACCTTAGGTCTAAGATGTAACCTACTAGCTTGAGCCATTTTACAGATATATGCTAAATGTATGTAAAACAATGGTAACTTTTCTTAATTTGCCTGGAAGAGATCGCTATGTAGCGATAAGGCTGCCAAATTGTATGCTATTTATTAAGCTCATTGTTTATATTCTTATATTATGTGTGGTGTACAATAAAAGTATATTCATTCATTCATTCATTCATTCATTTCTGAGTGCTGTTTTTATGTATGTTTGACATGGAAGAAATTAATAATCGATGTCGCCAGGTACTTTCCGTCGGCGGTAATAGCGTTAAATAATGTTGACACATGTAAAGTTAATTTCAACTCATTTCAATTTGCAACCTCACATAAGTACTTATGAGTTAAGTTTTTCAAATTAAGCCTCGTGCAATGTTTCACATCTACAAATAACCTGAAAGTTCGCACGGGAAAAGTTTCTACGTGTCGCATTGACTTTGACGCGATCCTCCAAGTTTTAGCACTTGGTTCCTGTCGGATTCACTTTAGACGGCATTTAATTAAAACTTGTTCTCTTCACAATGTTTTACAGCAGGTATATATGAGAGGTAGATTTTTTTAAGCTATTGCATAGCTTCTATCGCGGGCCTTGAGCGTAGAGACCGAATCCAGAAATTCCGTAACGAAAATAACCTGACGCGGGACTCCTCTCACCGCTAGATGGCGTTGATAAAAAATGCTATGCAATAGCTTTACCGCGGCAGTCCCCGAGTGCCACACGTCTTTTTTTACCAGAAATAGGCTTGCGCTTGACGACAATCAGTACTGGATAGCACTGATGAAGTCTAGGTTGGAGCGCGCTTGCCTATTCACTCTTGCCTTGAAGGTACCTAAATTATAGATGGCAGGAAACACAGATGCTGGAAGAGTGTTCCACACCTTAGCGGTTCTTATTAGAAACGTTGAATTAAAGCGTTTCGTTCGAGTAGGATGGATTTCTACATAATGCGATATTCACCAGATATGATATTCATCTACAAATATTATGTACATATTATGAAAACCTCCACGAACTATTTCCTTTTTCTGTTTCGTTAACTTTCGTTATTTAAACCACTTAGTGTCAGGTTTCAGTAACCTCATTTGTAATCAGGACACACTTACTCAAAGGAAGCCTTCGTTACGAGATTATTCATTTACCTAATTAGTATAACAAGAGCATTAGACAAAAGACGCTTCCCACGCTAGGATTTGAAGTGACTAGTTCAGTTTCGTACATTTAAATTGGAATAGTTGTTGCAAAGGCAGAATGACAAATGGATGCATTGCGCTTGCGAATTTTAGTCCATTTACTGACTCGCTTAACAAGATTTTAAATCCCGACCACAGTTCTATTATAAACTATTTTTAATATCACAGAGAATATCTCTTCTTCTCTAAACTAGCTGATGCGCGTGCTCGGCCGCGTGGAATAAGATTTTTAAAATCCCTCGGGAACCCTTTGTTTTTTCGGGATAAAAAGTAGCTTCTGTCACTCTCCAGGTCCTCAACTATACCCTTGCAAAAAATCACGTCGATCTGTAGCTCCGCTGCTGCAAGATTGAAGAACAAACTAGCAAACCAGCTTTTCCTTCTGATTAAAGATGAGACGTAGAGTTGCCGAGGGATTAATCAAAACTAAATCCACGTGAACGAAGTCGCGGGCAACAGCCAGTAATTTCAAAAGTACCTAGATATTTGTATTCCTTTACAAAAATTAATAACCAATTTTCC
This sequence comes from Hipparchia semele, assembly GCA_933228805.2. Taxonomy (NCBI): domain Eukaryota; kingdom Metazoa; phylum Arthropoda; class Insecta; order Lepidoptera; family Nymphalidae; genus Hipparchia; species Hipparchia semele. The sequence goes on from OW121714.1 coordinate 12,286,960, forward strand.
GAATAATATATCACATCTGTCCAATAAAGCTCTCATAAATAATACTCAGCAACAATGTTTTGTCGTAAGCCAAATTAATAAGCTATGAAACTGGAGAGACGAGATTGTGTAGAGAGAACATTATAATATTATGTCGGTATTATACACCTGGCTCGTAATATAACCTGTATTATACGATATGCTACTTGAAACGATTAGGGTTCGGCTCTTCAGGAAAGTCTAGCACAAGGATTAATTATAATTACCTCTATGGAAAATTCAAATTCAAATTAAAAATTTATTTATTTCATAACTAACTTGTAGCTCTAGCTGTAGGCTAACTTGTAGCTCTTATGACACGTCATAAATATACCACCGGTTCGGAATGCAGATTCTGCTGAGAAGAGCCGGTAAGAAACTCAGCAGTTGCTCTTTTAAAAAAAAAAAGTTTTTTTACAAAGCTATGCTATGTACAGTACACAGTGCACAGTATACAGTGCTTCCACAAAAAAGCTTCAAAAATGCAAAAATGCATACGTAGGTACACCAATCCATATATATTTCGTCGCTTCATTCTTCAGATATAACATTTACACAAGCAACGTAGCACGCTTTAGAGACTTCTTATTTTAGTATAATGACAAAATTCTCCCACTACACCATCCCCACTACTGCCACCTGTTTACCTGCTCACCATTTGCTTGGTAAATGTTATATCATCGAATGAAGCGACTCATATAATAATGATCGAACTTCACGTACTACCTGTACGTGAAGTTCGATCATTATTTCGAGTTCAATTATTATAGTTCGCTTGATCATAATATATTATTATTCACTAAATATCTATAAAAGATCAACGAAATTTTATAAATGATTTTATAAAACAAGCAGCGATAATGACGAGAATAAGAAGAAAACCGAAAATTCCTTGCTGCAAAATTTGCCTGTCCCTCCTTTAATAAGGGTAGGTTCCATTGATATCCATCCACTTGACTTGAGGGGGAAATCTCTTGACTTCTAAAGGAGTATCGACAGTGCTTTAAGCTTTTGAGATATTCTTCCTTGGGTTGCGAAATAATGTTTCATCTTAAGTTGAAAGTATGACACGTAAGTATTTCATACAGATTTTTGCCCCACAATTATTATTTGACACGTGTTCAGAATTTTATCATCTCACCTACCCATTATACTTAGCCTGGAAATACACGTCAGGTTTTTTCATCCGATAGTCTGATCCGGTAGCCTGATCAGGCTACCGGAAGGCATTGAAGCCATTACTTTGTATGAACAGTCAATACACGTCCGATCCGGTGGCCGGATCGGACGTCCGAGTCGGAAACGGGCGCGAGGCGTTTCCGATTTTACTGCCGGTCCGATTGTCTGAAGGCGCGGTCTACATACTTTTAGTATGAGACATAATAGACATCCGGTTACTCCTTCCGATTTTGCCAGTCAGGGTTCCCAACTTAGGGCTTTTAGCCCTAGGGCGGAATTTTGCTTATTGGGATTTTTTAGGGCCCAAAAAATCTAGCGCTGACACTCTGTGTTCGAATAATGGGCGAAAATTATGAAAAAAAATAAAATAAAATAATTCATAATACTTAATTAAATTATTTTTATTATGAATTATTTTGGATGTTTTAAATAGAAATGACTCTCAGTAAGTCTTGTCAAATTGATTGGATGAATCCAATAGCGACGTTTTTTCTTCTTTCTCTTTCCTCTCTTTAAAGTTTCTGTGGTGGTGTCGTGTGGTTGTTACGTTCCCTCAAATATGGTTGAGCGAAGCAATGGCTGGATCCTGCGTCATGCTCGTGAACGGGTGCCACCAACGGGAATGGGTCTGCTTTTGCCTGCCTGTCTTAACATGCATTGGATTGTTTTGCATTTTTGAAACTTTATTGTGGAAACACTGTATACATAGCATAGTTTTGTTACCTATTGTAAAAAAAATTTTTTTTGAAAAGAGCGACCGCCGAGTTTATTGCTGGCTCTTCTCGGCAGGAACGGCATTCCGAACCAGTGGTAGATTCATTGATGATTCAAAAGTACTTGTAAAACTTTATTTGAATAAAAAATATTTCTATTTCTATTAACTCGTCATCCATCTTCTTTTCTTCTGCTTTGCTCCAAACGCAAGCACTCGGGATGATAGCTCGGGAACGACTGAGTTCAGAAAAAGCCTGATGGAAAAATCGGATGTGTATCGAGTAAATACGATCCGGTTGCCTGATCAGACAATCGGAAACAAAATCGGACGTCTATTGCCAGGCTTACTGGGCACGGGTATATCCTCTCAAAATAAGGTTTCACGACACAGTACATACTATCGAATGGTAGGTACCTTAAGCATACGCTGTTTTAATTTTTATTGTAAAACAATATTTAGGTAAACTAATTTAAGAGACTAGTGAAAAACGAAATAACCCAAACCCGTTGAGGGTGCGCACTCAAAACTGTAAAGTCGACGGTTCAATCCCATTCCCATTGCACTTTGAAGTATAAAATCCTAACCCAAGTTTTCCGTTTATTTGAAGGGAAGAAGAGAATGTTAGTCAAGTTCAAGTGATATTATTTTTCGAAAAAGAAAGTAACACTTTATTTTGTATAAAAAAAGCCGCCCGCGGCAGTCACTTTGGAAACATCGTCTGGTGATCTAAAATAACCATCATTTTGATCCCATCAAAGGTTGCCACGAGTGTATTCGAAAAACAAAATCAATATCATTTTAAAGCCAACAATTTCCTTAAAGCCATCTGATAAATGTGTTTACCAGTTACAGAGAACAAGTTTTTTGATTGATATTATGTGTTTGAAAGAGTTATAGTATGAATTCAATACTGCAAAAAAAAATTGGTCTAGTGGGAGGTTTCCGCCGTGGCTAGTTACCACCCTAGCGGCAAAAACGCGCCGCCAAGCGATAGTTTAAAACCGATTAGGGGTATATTAAAGACGAATGATTTAAATGATTTGAAGTTTTTATATCTGGGTTGTTCTGGCATCTACCCACCCTATTTTTTATTGGGTCAAATCCATACTACCGGTGTGGAGAGCTTTTTCCGACCAAATATAAAAAAAAAACTTTTCACAGTTCCAATGAAAGAATCATTTGAATTCGAGGTATGGAGAACACAAAGCAGAGGCCAGAGACCTACTAAATATCGCGAATGCATCGAAATAATGGCAGACTTTTGAAATATACCAGCTCTCAGTTTTACGTAGATATTACCATACGAACCGGAATATGTTCTACTCCAATTTTTTATTTGAATAAAGCATAACAGTGGCCCAGTTTTATTATAAGTTTCTTTTTTAATATTACAAAATAAAATTCAACACAACTGGAGAGGAATCAGGCGCAGGACCGACGGCTTTACATGCTCTCCGAGGTACGGGGGTGACTCAGCGCCAACTTCCTAGTAGCTAGTAGCTAGTAGTAGTAGTCTGGGCTAGTACTTTTTTGACAGAAAACCCCAATACAACCCGGCCCGACACGCGAATCAAACCCGGGACCTTGTCATCCGCAGTCGAACTTACTAAACACTTCACCAACGAGGCATTTAAAGTGTAAGTGCGTAAGTAGCAAGGGGGTCATTCCCATAATCAAGACGTATCTAATGACACCTTATAGTAGGTATCCATCCAACAGCTAAGACTACAGAATTGAGAGTATACTGGAAAAAAGTCATACTTGATAGATTGGAAAGGAACTAGCTGTACTTTACTTTGAAGTCGTTTGGTACGATGAACATAAAAACATAATAACCTTTTTTAATTTACAATACATTTCTCACGAAAGGAATATTTAAGTATAAAATAAAGCACATACCTACTTAAACATCAACCCTTTGTGTTAACTGCCAATTAGGTAGGTCCTATTGTATAACAAACTTGTCATGACAAACTACAAACAAACCGATTTATACATAATATTATATACATGCAAAATTTTGCAAGATGCGACCTAAATATATAACATACATATATTACATACATATATTGAGTTAAATAAGATAATTTTGTATGAAATCGGCGCTATCCTTGAAACCTATCTTTGAAAGGCTAATACCTACTGGTGTTTTCATTATTTTTGCTATAATAATAAACATCCATGAACCGTTTTTCACAATTATTACACATGTCAAGTGAACAAAGAAAAATCCTATTAGGAGGTAAAGAAGCGGATTTTTGCACCTTTTGTATTGTGTAGGCAGAGCAAATTACTCGGGAATGATTCGCCACTCTTACTTGACCCTTGGAAAGGCTTATGTTTTCCCAATTTCACAGTTATTTGCCTTTGATTCGGTAGAGTAAGGGTCAGATTGGGTGGTCAGTGAGAAATTGCTGTGATTCACGAGCGGACAATACATTGAATAGGGCGGCAAGACACAATGGCCAATCCGGATTGCCGTAAAGATGGATTTTCAGATGGACGCTATATTTAGATAAATTTTGACAGTAAAAGCTAATCTTTTACTAGTAGAATAATTTTTTCTTAAATAAATTTTTACAAAGTGCTTTCGAAAAGAATTAGGAGTCGACGAGCATGTTTTCAAGCTTTTATTTAACTTGCAATTACAAGCTTTTGTTTAGGTCAAATCTTGCAAGCTGAACTAGAACCACTTCACAAATCCATGTATATATGTAAGTACCTATAAGACATAGAGCTGACCTGATGACGGAGCTAGACGAAATCCTATCGAGCTTGGGTTCGTTTAATTCGTCTTGATAAGTGCTCCCAACCAACTTCCTAACTCCGGACTAGTACTGAAAATTTCTTGAAAAAAAAACCCAATACATTGTCGAACCTGGGAACTCGTCATCCGCAGTCGAACTTGCTAACCACTGGACCAACGAGGCAGTTACACACATACGCATAGGTATAAGTATAGTTCTTTCAATTCACGAGGGCACGTGGCTCATGGTTGTGTGTGTGTCGTGAGCGAGAGCTTGCTGCGTCTGACCGTTCCTGACAGGCACGCACACTTGCGCAATGTGTGTGTACACGACGTAACCACAAGTAAAGCGCCCGTAACTTCGTGAGATAAACGTACTATACTAAACACGGAAATACTTTAACCATACTTTAACCTACATACCTACCTATAGGAATATTCTTACTTTTATGAAAGAACAAAATACACCTTTCGTTGGAAAATAAAAGAGTGAAACACTCGCTTACCCATTAGCGAGACAGCACAAAGGGTTCCATAGAATGCCCGTCTTGGTTAGCGCCAGGAGTAAGTAAGGCGAATGAATGGGATCGTAGATACTTCTTACAGCTATTCAGGGGAAATCTTTTATCTATCGATTACTTTACGTATGAGTACTTGAGTAGGTACGAGGGGAGGTCCAAAAGTTCGTGGAATGAAAGGGTTTTAAGTAAAATGAAACAGCAAATCTATTTTTCCTTTTTAATATAATCACCCTTAAGCTGAATACATTTATTAGATCTATGAATTAGTTTTTCTAAACCATCGTAAAAATATTTTTTATCTTTTGCCTCAAAATAAGCCAAAATTGCCTCCGTTACCTCATTCTTGTCGGAAAATTTCCTTCCCCTTAAGTCTTTTTTTGAATTGGGGAAGAAATAAAAATCACTTGGGACCAGATCTGGACTGTAGGGTGGGTGGACTAGTGATTCGAAGCCATGCGTGTGCAGAGCAGCCATTGCAACTTTGCTCTTGTGAACCGGCACGTTGTCTTGCAAGAGCGACACACCTTTGGTCAATTTTCCTCGACGACTTTCCCTTGATAGCCTCCTTTAATTTGTGTAGTATCCTTGCGTAGTATTCTCCGGTTATAGTCCTACCCTTTTCCTTGTAATTAATCAGTATTATCCCCTCACAATCCCAAAAAACAGTAGCCATCAACTTCCTGAGCGAGGGTCGTCTTCAATCGACTCCTGACCATGTTTTAAAAGTCCATGCTACTTGTAAATCATTAATTTACCAGGTCACTGTTACCCATAAACGGTTTCCATTTCATTCAAAATGGTCTGAGTGTTCTTTCCTTGCTTGGTAAGGAATTTTATCACAACACGGTGTTCAATATTTTTTCCATAGTTTCAGTTTTCTTCCGGATTTACTTGTTTAGCAGGCGAGTGTTCGCAAACGAACGACGCAATAATGCTGAAACTCAATTTATATACTAATGATGAGTCCCCAATTAGTATGACACTAAGCGAGCGTACCTATCCCCACTCCATCCCCTCCATTCCACGAACTTTTGGACCTCGTAGGTACTTAAGTAGATATGTGATGAACTCGCAAGAAATCCTTAGCTTTGTCTGTGAACTCATGTAGATACATAAGGAAATTTTTAGTCTAGGTACTTCTAGGTTTCGTGGTTTTAATTAAAAGCTACTGACAGTTATAAACCATTGCATAGGTATTAAATCCGAACTATAGTAACGTAGGAAATATCACACACCTGAAACACCAGTTGGCATCGGCTTCGTAGAGTGTCGTCTCTGTCGCATGAAATGACAAAACGAAATTCGAAGTATGAGTGGCAAAGACGATGTTCCACGAAGCTGAATGCAGCAGGTGTGTTATATTTTTTGCCGGGCATCTAAAATATCATACATACTTCCGTAACAAAAGCGATGCTATAGCGATATTACCTATACCGCTGGCTCAAGGTAAAGTAGGCTCAAAAATAGCCGTGTACATGTATAAAGGACTTCACACACGGCAGCTATAATGTATATTAATGTACATTACATCCCGGGATGTATAGCTTTATATTATTTTAACCTATCACACACAGAGCAGGTAATGTAATATATCTTTCCCTTCATTCCATTGGTATACGTCTCAAAATGATATGTATCGAAATATAAATGTATATTTTCGTATCGCTCTGTATCTTAAGATACGAAGATGTAAAAGTATACATTATAGCTGTCGTGTGTGGTCTCCTGACGATTTATATGGAAAGATGTAATGAGATGTATCGTGCTATAATATACATCTTTACATTATAGCTGCCGTGTGTGAAGTCCTTTAATGTATATGTATAGGCACGCGCGACACCTAAAAGCTCCATAACACTCAGCGTCACTCTTAATTAAGGGGGGCAATACTCAAATGAGTCATATGGCGACTTAAATCTATTAGACCCAATTTCATCACGTTGCCTGGCCCAATTTCATAATGTTTAAATGAGGAATAAATTTCACATTTTGGCATATTTTCAATACAAAAACTGTCAGAAAGTGAAATAAAATTAGACTATAATTTATCATTCAAGTTTATCATACACGCTTCCGCGGATATTATATCGCTCCCTACACTGGCCGAGGATAGAGCAGGCTCAAAAACACCCGCACACGTATAGTCACCGGGCGCTACCTAGACGCTCCAAAACATGTTAATTAAGGGGGCTAATACTCAAATGAGTCATAATTAGACTTGCAACGAATAGTATATTCGGCAGTATACCGAATACCGAATATTCGGCGAGGCCCCTGACCGAATTGCCGAATATTAGGCAAAAGTATTCGGCTGGATTTTAGCGCCAAAAACTTGTACGTACAGACGTGATTGTTTCGCGCTCCTTTGTTTTGTTCTAATGTACTCATCGCCCGCGCGCCCGCTATTGCTCTGCGCGGTATATTGCAACAGAAAAAAATGCAGTTTCAACAGAAATGGATCTTTTCTTAAATATAAGTAATATATCACGTCATGACAACCCGTATACATGGTGGCAAGCGAGGAAATTTGAATTTCCGTGTTTGATTAAGATTGCAGCATGTACCTGTGTTATGCACCAATGACTATTTAAATGATTATAACAGAAATGAAAATATGAATATATACGTAATCAATCGATTTTAATTTTTCATTTTACCAATTATTTCTCTATGACAAAATATATTATTTAAGTATTCGGTATTCGGCCGAATAATATGTAGATATTCGGTATTCGGCCGAATATAATAAAAGCAGCAGAATAGGCCGAATACCGAATAGTAACCGAATATTCGTTGCAAGTCTAGTCATAATATGTGATGATTTTAAATCTGTTATTCTAATTTATCATACATACACACATTCGCAACGAAAGCGATATTCTCTCTCTCTCTCTCTTTAAACGTTTCTGTGGTGGTGTCGTGTGATGCGGGTTGTTACGTTCCCTCAAATATGGTTGAGCGAAGCAATGGCTGGATCATGCGTCATGCTCGTGAACGGGTGCCACCAACGGGAATGGGTCTGCTTTTGCCTGCCTGTGTTGACATGTATTGAATTGTATTTATTTGTATTTTTATTGTATTTATTTTTACTTGTATTGTACTCAGGAAAATTCATCGTGGAAGCACTGAATACATAGCATAGTTTCAATAACAATTGTAAAATTTTTTTTTTTTTTGAAAAGAGCAACCGCCGAGTTTCTTGCTGGCTCTTCTCGGCAGGAAAGGCATTCCGAACCAGTGGTAGATTCATTGACGATTCAAAAGTGCTTGTAAAAAGTTTATTTGAATAAAAAATATTTCTATTCTATTTCTATTCTATTCTATTCTATTATACGGCTACACTGGCCCAGGACAAAGCAGGCTCAAAAATACACGCACACATATAGGCACTGCGCGCCGCCTAGACGCTCCACAGCACTCAGCGTCCCTCTTAATTAAGGGGGGCAATACTCAAATGCTCCTAGCGCGTCGAATAGCCCCATTCAGACACATGCCGTCTGCGACAAGATAACGAACCTCTCTCTCGACGTTTATTCCGCTTGTGTTCCTTTTTTTTTTACTTTTTTATCTGTGTTTTCGCACAATAATTCCACTTGCGAGGCAAATTCTGCTTGATTAAACAGGGAATGTACGAGTATGTTGGTATGTAGGCTGTATGTGATTGTGCCGTTGCCTACTTTGTAAAACATCATGTGTATTTACAATGTAATTCCACAGTAGTATTTTATACATTTTGCTGGCTGTTGTAGTTGATTTTTTTATGTTGTTTTTATGTAGTAGTTTATTTTTTTATGTAGTATTTTTCAGTACTATATTTAAAATAGTTACCAAATGAAGATGATAGGAAATTAATAATATCATACTTACTCATACTCAGAAAAGAAAGTTAGGAAGTTAGGAAGGTTGTGTCCCCCCGTGCTTGAAGGTGAAGCACCAACGTTTCCTTCATCTGATCTCTCTCCGGTCATGTTAGATTTCAGCCCCATGGACTATGAGAGTGAGGGAATAGAGAGTTCCCAAAAAAAAATCACTCGCGCAAATTTAAATCTCTATGGACATGGGCCAATTTGCGCGCGAGATTTTTGTTCGGTCGGAAGGACACGGTAAGTACTGTTTTATATGTACACTTACACATAGATTTTTTTTTAACAACGGCAACGGTACACCAAACGGTTACAAACAATAATTTCTCATATGATATTTTCTCAATCCAGATTGTACGATTTGTGAATCTTTCACGGTCAATAATATCAAAATTAACCGCAATCAAAACGTGATAGCGCAATAACAATCTTACGAGCGTAATGAGATATCCCACAGAGTCGACAAAAACATCATTTCATGATATTATACGTTTTTTTTACCCCACTGGGCGACAGATGACACAAGGATATGTTTTTCACGGCAATCTAGGTACGTGAGATGCTTCTAAACCACTGAACTCTATAATTAATCTATGATTAACGCTGCATTTGTTGTTCCCGGTTGTCCCTATACAAATGACATTTCAAATATGGAACAATTTGAAGCAACATATTTGACATGCCAGTGTCTTTGGAACTAACAATATTGCAAATGGCGCGTCGACCTCTATAATTAATCTATGATTTCATAGAGATATCATAGTTTAATATTACAGAGGTTGGTGCGCCATTTGCAATATTATTAGTTCCAGAGACACTCGCATCGACCAAGTATGGCTTACAGCGCCAAAATGGCGTCAATTATGTCCAAATGGCAGGGGCGGATCTTGAATTTGTGGGGCCCTGGGCTAATTACTCAACTAGTTGCCATTTTAACAAGAAACTGCTTTCTGTAGTGATGTAGGTATATGTAATGTAATATATGTTAAGTACAGGAAGAAAATAGGAAAACAAAATATTTTATTTATTTATTAAAACATTATTTACTGCAAATTTTCGTTCGCAACAATTATGAATTAGAGTAGGTTTACAAAATCTAAACGTCAAACATTTTCGTTCGAACGAAGTTGCGGAACGAAAACGAACCGTGGTAGGAAATACGCGAAATTTCGATCGATATTTCGTTTTTCGTTGAATTAGAGTAGACCCCCAGTTCGGTTGGGGGCCCTCCGTATTCGCGGGGCCCTAGGCTGCAGCCCAAAAAGCCTTTAAGGGGGGGTAAGGTTAATTCGGTAAAAAAAGGCATGTTTTCAAGATTTTTTTTTGGCAATACAGATGGTATTAGTTTATTCAGTCGATCCATACATGATAATGTAACATTAGAACAATATTCTCCTAAATTTTCATTGCAAAATATCAAAAATTGAGCGAGTGACAGTGAATTTCCGGAGGCGCCTCGAGAAAAAGTTGTTTTGCGGTGTCCATCATAACTCGCAACCAAATCATCTGAAACAAAAAAATCAAAATGCATTCGTTAAAGGAGATGTTTGTTGAGGTATTCACGAGAGGATTTTTTTTTTTCGATTTTTCGTAGCACTTGGAAGCCAAAAACCAGATTTTCGCTAAAAAAAACGGCTAATTAGCTGTTGTAAAAAAATTGATAATTATTGCAAAAAAAAAAAGCTCTCGACATTACCTGGGGAATTATGTGAAGAAACACTGTGCAAAATTTCAAAACGATTGGTCCAGTAGATTTTTAGTTATGGTGGACACGGACTTCAAAAATGACAAGTCTCAGAAAAACGCTTTAAAGTTCGCGTACTGAAGTATTCAAGATAAAATTCGACAATTTTTTTATACTCACACAGAGTCGACGATGCCAGGTCCGTCACTTGTTACTGCTCAGCACAGCATACAGCGTTTAACTGATGCATAGATCATGCCTCGAATATACTCGACTTTACCTGAACAGACCCGTTTGGGGTGGGTGGGGCTGTAAAACCTCAGGCTGGCAACGGACGCTGAAATACTCATAACTTCGTCAATTTTGCCCCGATCGACTTGAAATTTTAACACAATCTTCTTGAGATATTATGCATTCAATTAGAAAAATAAAAAAAAAATCGAAAAAAATAAATTTTAATACCTTACCCCCCCCCTTAAGTAGATCCGCCCCTGCCAAATGGCGTTAATCAAGTAGATCGTGATAATCGCAATCAGAGACCTAAGCACAAACATTTCAACTTTCGAATAGTAAATGTGAAGTTAACGAGGAGCGTTCCATTGTCATTTTCATACGTTGGCGTTAACTCCACCCTTACTATTCGAAAGTTAAAATGTTCGTGCTTAGGCTACAGCAATGTATTATTGACGCATTCCGTCCTACTATTGGAACCGTGTCCGTTCTTGGGGCGGCACATACCAACAGTCCAATATGAAATTAATGCAAACGATTATTAACAGCACTTAAGAAGTTAATTTACAATAAACAAGACTAATAAAATAAACCTTAACCGGACGGCTACGTTTTATGGGCTGAAACTCTAGGTTTTTTCTCGTGTCATGCCTGAATCAAGTTTTTAGCTTGATCTTAATTGGTTTTAAATAAAATTACAGTCTTGGAAGGAAAGGCGATTCTTGTATAGCATAGAATAGCTACATAGACTAAGTCTAAGAGCTGGTGGGCGACATGTTTAAAGAATTTTTCCTTTATTTTTATATTGTACCAACGCGACGTATAAAAGCAACCAGGTTTGAATTAGAAAAATTGACATGAACACGGTGATGTATACCAAGTCATTGACTGGCTTGACTTATTTATTTTTTTATTTATGTAGTAGGTATCAGTAACAAAAAATAATAAAACATAAACATATATAAAGGACGTGCAAAATGACAGCTTATCTCTACGGAAGAGATTTCTTTTAGAAGCCCTCTTAGAAGAATTTATTTTATTTATGAAGCGAGACACAGAATTAAAACATGAAGTTTTATGCAATAGTTAAGAGCAACTATTATCTATCTATTTTTACCTACAAAACAGTAGCCAACTGGTAATGCAGAGCGTAAACAAGTTGGTCTTGCGCTAAAGAACTCCCTTGATCACCCTCGAGGTGCACTAAATATTTTTTGAAATTTCAAAACGACCTCTGTATTTTTTTTTTTTATAAAAAAATATTAGCCATGCTGAACAGGTACAATATTCCTTTTTCCCCTTCAAATAAGCGTAAATCTTGTGTTTGTACGACAATAGTGCGAAGAGCAGTGATTGAAACGTCCGCGTCGATGTTTCGATTTTAAGTCCGCACCTCAAAAGTTGCGCGGTTGAGGCTCTACATGTAGTGTGAAATTTAACAGCAAATAACCCACTAGCTCGCAGCCTACCCGTTTTACCGTTACGCCTAGTACTTACCGCTCAAACAGGAATGCTGAACGAGAGTCGTAAAAACATGAAACGTCTTTTTACTCTACGCAGTAAAGCCTTACATTGGTATCTATACCCTGGGCGAATGTCCCCGTCTCACATTAGGGCCAACTGTTGGATCAACTACGTTTCCCCGGAGATAACAATAAAAACATTGGGACCAATACAGTTGCAAATGTTTAAATGTGTGTCGGTTTACGCACACAAAAGCACATAAAACTTTTTCCTTGTCAACCGATAGACATCCTCTGCTAGACAAAGGTCTCTTGCGTGGACTTCCACAGGCCTCGGTATTGACGCCTGAATCCAGCGGCACCCTGCGACTCGTTTGATGTCGTCGGTACACCTAGTGGGGTTCTGTCAACACTGCACTTTCCGGTACGGGGTCAAAACTCCAGCACATTGGGACCCCAACGACCGTCAGCATAAATAAGTTAAACTGAAAACTCATTGAAATGACCCATCCTTAACAGGTAGGTATAAATTAAACACTACACTATCGACCGACAGGGTCGCCGCCCTATGATTGCGCCTTGATGACTGCCATACGGGGAATTTTAAAATAAGACAAAAGGCTTGGACAATCACAAAGCGTAACGACAGCGTCTTGGAAAAGTTTTATTCAAGGAACTGCATGAAGGCTTTAAAAATTGCCCAAAGCTTGGCGCCGCGGCCGTCACCGTTGCAGTATGACTTTATAGATACTATTTATTCCTTAAATACAAGGTACAAGATTTATGTCCGCGACTTCGTCCATATGGTGAAGTTAGGTTTTTAAAAATCCCGCGGGTCTCAATCACTCACGTTAAGTTAGATTTTTCAAACCTCTATTTTACGCCCTCAGGGGTTGAATTTTCAAAAATCCTTTCTTAGCGGATGGCTACGTCCTAATAGCTATGCCTTTCAGCGCGATCCGTCCAGTGGTTTGAGCTGTGCGTTGATAGATCAGTCAGACAGTCACCTTTTCCTTCTATATATTTAGAAGATAGTAATAGTAATTAGTAAAATAAAAATCAAGTGAAAATTATTCTTTCACAAGTGTGATTGGTATGCCAGCTATTTCTACGTTCTTATTCTTTTTCTTTACATATCTGCGCATTCTAGTGCTGGCCGTGCTGGTTCCGTTACCATCATGTATGCCCAAGGCCTTACTAATTTTAAAATAGGGCCATTACAAATAGTTTCCCACTATCGATTTATTATTATTTAGGTTACGCGACAAACTCCAGCCCAGTCCTGGTGGCCTGTTGTTGAATTGTTAATTCTAGTTTAAATGCGGTAAACCGCGCTATATTTTATTAATGGACTATTATTGAATACTGGTTTATCTCAAAAGATTTATGAACAACTGTTCATTTAAACTAGAATTAACTAGATGATGCCCGCGACTGCGTCCGCGTGGATTAAGGGTTTTTTGATTTTTGATTCCTAATGTTGCCTATATGCTATTATACGTTATTGTGAAGTTTCATCAAAATCCGTTCAGTAGTTTTTGCGTGAAAGAGTGACAAACATCCATCATCTTCACAAACTTTCGCATTTATAATATTAGTAAGACGATAACCGCTTTGATACGAATAGAAAGATGCCTTTGGCTTTATGACCAACTTAACTGGCCTCGGTCTAGTTTATTTATAATATGTATAAACGATCAAATACTGTGGAATGACTATCATAATGGGCCTAGACACCACGTGCTTATGGACCTCGTAGGCAAACATTAATAGGATAAATCATACCGTTAATCAACTTACGTCATACTACGTGGACGTAGTACCAGAGCACCGAGGTTTTATGCAACAAGCAACTCGAGGTAATGTGCGAGTTGTTATAAGCAACGTTCCCCTCCGTCACAGTACCAGACCAATAGGTCAAAAATACATCCGTGTATCTTCGAGATTACCTACTGTTGCGATTAGGCTTTTGAAAGGTGTAATGAAAATTAAACATGTTATCTTTTTTTATCAAGCAGACAATTACAATTATCAGATAGCGTTCATGCAATGCATATTTATGCATAAACAATAATAATACCTATGACATATCATAAAAATGAGATAAATAAATGATATTCGAAAGCAAAGATAAAAATAAAAGCTACAAAATTGAAAATATGAAGATATTTTAGGTAATTAAAAAAATTGTGAACCTACTTATTAGAACACTCTTTCTTAAGCAGTTTTAAACATTCACAAACAATATCTCTATGTCCTAAGGATTATTTTCATAATTTGGTATTTGGTCAAGAATTTAATTCGATTTACAGTGTATTTTCCCTCTCCCATGAATCGGCAGAACTTACTTTTTCTTTGAAGCAGCCAAGAGCGCTAAGTCAACTCCTGGGCGAAAAGCTTATTAGAGTAGGTTGTATGCGATGCTTCACAATGAGTCATTGACCGGAACGCATTAAGGAAGGCTCTGTCGTGGCGTAGAGTGTAGACTAGCCTACGTTAGTGTTAGTCCAAGTGTTTATTAACCTATGTATGGGTAAAACCGTTAGTGGTGAAGTAACAATATTTATAACAGAATTTAAATGTTGATTTCTAGCCCAGTCATTAAAGCCAAAACCCGAAAGTAATTAGTAACTTGATAAAATTTTAGGGGGTTTTTAAAGAAGGTAAAATAACTTACCGTGTGATTTTGCAGCGTTGTGGGGTGTACGGAAAGGGTTGAAAAGGGGTGAAAAGGGTTTTTTGTTAATAACATTGCCAAAAAAATTAGTAACACGCTGCAAATTTATAATTAGGTTGTTCTTACCATTTTGTAACGTGTATTAAATTTGCAGCGTTTTGCAACATACGGGACATTGTTTATTATTAAAAAACAATGAAATTTGTTATTAACAAGGGTAAAAAAATAGTAACACGCTGCAAATTTATAATGAGGTTGTTCTTACCGTTTTGTAACGTGTATTAAATTTGCAGCGTTTTGCAACATACGGAACATTGTTTATTATTAAAAAACAATGAAATTTGTTAATAACAGGGGGTAAAAAAAATTAGTAACTCGGTGTAAATTTATAATGACGTTGTTCTTACCGTTTTGAAACGTTTATTAAATTTGCAGCGTTTTGCAACATACGGAATTCAATTTGTTGCAAAACGCTGCAAATTTAATATACGTTACAAAAGAGTAAAAACAACTTAATTATAAATTTGCAGCGTGTTACTACTTTTTTTACCCCTGTTATTAACAAATTTCATTGTTTTTTTAATAATAAACAATGTTCCGTATGTTGCAAAACGCTGCAAATTTAATACACGTTACAAAACGGTAAGAACAACCTTATTATAAATTTGCAGCGTGTTACTATTTTTTTTACCCTTGTTAATAACAAATTTTATTGATTTTTAATAATAAACAATGTTCCGTATGTTGCAAAACGCTGCAAATTTAATAAACGTTACAAAACGGTAAGAACAACCTTATTATAAATTTGCAGCGTGTTACTAATTTTTTTGGCAATGTTATTAACAAAAAACCCTTTTCACCCCTTTTCAACCCTTTCCGTACACCCCACAACGCTGCAAAATCACACGGTAAGTTATTTTACCTTCTTTAAAAACCCCCCTAAAATTTTATCAAGTTACTAATTACTTTCGGGTTTTGGCTTTAATGACTGGGCTATTCTTTATTAAACCTCTACCATGATAACATTATAATGGGGACTACTATGGTGGATCGCGGGTTCGATCCCAGGCACGCTCCTTTGTATTTTGGGAGTTAAATACGTTCAACCAATTAAATACATATTTCAACAGTGAAGACAAGTGTAAATTAAAAATTTAAAACAACCCCATGTTACAACATCCTAATCGCTAGTCAGTAGGTAATCGTCGAAGTAAGTATACGTAAAAATATGTAATACGCCATTTTGTGGCAGCAGCCATCTTGGACTGATTTTCATCAAACATAGCTATGAACTCTCCTTCATTCACCTTTCAAACAAAAAAAAAACAAAATCAAAATCAGTTCATCCATTCAGCTGCTACGATGCTGCAGCAGACACGCACACACACACACACACACACACACACACACACACACACACACACACGCACACACACGTGTGTTTTTGCGTTTAAATTAAAAACATTGTATCGTGAAGAAACCTGCACGCCCGAGAGTTCTTCATAGATGTACCTATTCATAAAGTTTTTCTTAGTGTTCTCATAGTCTTGCGAAGTCTTCCAGTTTGTGCCTACCTATTACAGCAGGGGGCGGCGTAGAAGGGCCTATAACCCTTCTCTGAGAGGAGACCTGCGCTCAGTAGTTGATGATGATGATATCATTAATATATATATAGCTACTCGTGCTGATTCACTGATTCACTCACTCACTCACTCACTGACTCATTGATCACCTCTCCTGTAAAATTTTGTATGGAAAAAAATTTTTTCACGCATGGTTTCGTATAGAGGACAAAAATTCATTCGGAGGAAAAATATGGAGAGAGCTGATGATTGAGGATTTCGGAGACGGCTGAGGAGCACCGGCCAGGGTATCGAAGATAGGTAGGGGGTGTTCAACCAAATGTCACTCGAAACCTCATCCAATTGGCAGAGAGCCGAAAAAAAACTCCAAAATGGCAGATTCAAGATGGCGGCCATACAAATTTCGTCGGTGTCTATCTCGGAAACTATAAAACATGGAAGAGTGATTTCTTGGAAAAGGATGATCAGGACTCGAAGGTCTACTTGATGAATAGAAAAAAAATTCAAGATGGCGGAATTATTTTTTTTCCATACAAAATATATATGCAAGACTTTATGCGGCGCCTTTTCAAAATTTATGATGGTTTCGTATAGAGGACAAAAATTTATTTGTAGGAAAAATATGGAGAGAGCTGATGGTTGAGGATTTCGGAGATGGGTAAGGAGCACGGCCAGTATATCGAAGATGGGTGGGGTGTGTTCAAACAAAAGTCACTCGAAACCTCATCCAATTGGCAGGGAGCTGAAAAAAAATTGAAAATGGTGGATTTAAGATGGCGGCCATACAAATTTCGTCGGTGTCTATCTCGGAGACTATGAAAGATGGAAGAGTGGTTTCTTGGAAAAAGATAATCAGGGCCTGAAGGTCTACTTGATGAATAGAAAAAAAATTCAAGATGGCGAATTTTTTTTTATACAATAATAATGGCGAATTGGGAACTATGCAAGAATTTCATACGGTTTCCTTTGCAAAATTTCTGATAATTTGGAGGAAAAATATGGAGAGAGCTGATGATTGAGGATTTCGGAGACGGGTGAGGAGCACGGCTAAGGTATCGAAGATAGGTGGGGAGTGTTCAAACAAAAGTCACTCAAAACCTCATCCAGTTGGCAGGGAGCTGAAAAAAACTTCACAATGGCGCATTCAAGATGGCGGCCATACAAATTTCGTCAGTGTCTATCTCGGTGACTATGAAAGATGGAAGAGTGGTTTTCTGGAAAAAGATGATCAGGACTAGATGGTCTACTGGATGATTAGAAAAAAATTCAAGATGGCGGTATTTATTTTTTTCATACTAAATATATGAAAGACTTTAATACGGTTCCTTTTCAAAATTTCTGACGGTTTCGTATAGAAGACATAAATTCATTTGAAGGAGAAATATGGAGAGAGCTGATGATTGAGGATTTCGGAGACGGGTGAGGAGCACGGTCAGGGTATTGAAGATAGGTTGAGGGTGCCCAAACAAAAATCACTCGAAACCTCATCCAATTGCCAATGAGCTGAAAAAAAAACCCACCAAAATGGTGGATTCAAGATGGCGGCCACACAAATTTCGTCGATGTCTATCTTAAAGAGTGTACAAGTTGGATTAGTGGTTTTGTGGTAGAAAATGATCAGGCCCTGAAAGTCTAAGAGCAGAAAAACCGCGGTCCGCTGCAGCGGGCCGCGCACCCACGCACCCTACTAGTTATCACTATAAGAATTAAGATTGTGAGTTTGTTGTTATTGTAATATTTTACAAATTCAGGTTTTATGTAAATGTATAGGTACGGTATAAAATTATAGGTTACGACTAAGTTCAGCAGCTTTTAGACCATAATATAAACGGTGTCGCGCCATCGTAAAAGCCGGCGAATAAAGCCGTCAAAAGCCCGTAAAGCCGAACTGTCGGTAGCGATTAAAACGGGATCCCCGCCTAATTATAATTATTCCAATTTCCACTGGCATCTAAATGTTTTTTTACGTTTTAAATTCGTTTACGATTTGAAAATGCCCGGTCAGAACTATAAAAAGGTTTTGATAATTTGGTTTTGATGCCGCTTTTCCTTACTTTTCGTTACTTAGCGGGCTATAGATAGAGATATATGTAGAGAGATATGTTCTCAGTATCTCTGAAGAATCAATCCAAATCAATGAATCAAACCAAGTTATTGATAGAGCTCAACGAATAGCGAAAATTGAAGTGTTGCACATATTTTAAAGAAGCGGTGGTCGTTGCGTTCCCAAGGTGCTAGAGTGTCGACCTCGCACCGGAAAGTGTTTCAGACCTCCCACTAAATGGGCTGATGGCATGTAACGAGTCACTGGCGGGATTCACTGGGTTCAGGTGACATAAGACCGAGGCATGTGAAAGTCCATACGCAAGACCTGTTTCCAGCAGATGTCTATCGGTTGATGAAGAAGACAAGAAAACTATAAAAAACTAGCTTTGGCCGGCGGCTTCGCTCACGTTAAGGTCGATTTTTCAAACCCCAATTTTACCCAATAATGAATTTTCAAAATTCCTTTCTTAGCGGATGTCTAGCAAACAGCCCGATCCTTCCCGTGGTTTGAGCTGTGCGTTGATAAATCAGTCACCCAGTCAGTCACCTTTTCCTTTTGTATATTTAGATAAGTACAAAGTAAGTATAAGTATTTAGTTTAGTATCGGTTTTAGTACATACTCGTATCAGCATTTTTTTAGTTTTTAAAAGTTCATCGAAGCGTGCTGTATCGATTCGCCGCCAGTGCGGCGTCATACAGTCGTTTAGATTGTCAGATTGTGTTGGCCGATGATTGATATTCGACGTGTTCCTGAAATACCTATCTTTTGTCCCATGCAAAAATGAATACTGTCGTTTATGATTGAGAGACCTGGATGATGCAAGCTCAATATATAATATTCATTATTCACAATCTGACCACACAAAATGATGCATATTCTAAAATTTCTCAAATTTTGCGCGAGTGTGTTTATTTATATGACTGTTATTTATACGTTTACATCTTATAGCAAAATCGATGGCAACTCCCTAATAGGAAGTAGTTATAATATATACCAACCTCCGTTTACTTTATGGTAATATGATTTAATTTCATTTAAAAAATCGAAAGTAAAATGGAACGAAAAAAATTATTTTCTTGTAACACGGCATTATTTACGGCTTAGAAAACAAACTGGCAACATTGTGCTTACAAAAAAATGGGTTTCGTTAAATCAGCGGATTCTAATAAGGTAGAGCAATATATAGAGAGTTGATCGTGCCATGTTTACTTACAAATTCAGCGGATGAACGGAAACAAATTCAATTCAACCCCTTCTGTAACAAAGTCGTGGCCGTATTTCTGTATCACGACAACACTTGATGTAATCTGTCACCGACCATGCACGAAGGGCGAAAGTAATGCAGCCTCTCCAAACGGAGGCACTTTACGTTCCCAGATACCAAAGTACCAGACCACGGGGTCAAATATAATTGAGTTTTTTTAATATCGTTTGCCTGCAATCACACCTTATGGTAAGTGAATATGAAGCCTAAGATCGAGGGGCTTTGCCTAGAAGATTTCAATCTTGATTTGTAGCCACTCAAGTTTTAGTTAGCTGAAAAAATGGAAGCCGGAATGCCACTCCAAATTTTAGGAGAAATCTCAGGCGTACAGGTTGCCTCACGATGTTTATTTTCAACGTTGAAGCATGTGATATTTAATTTCATACTTCACACATAACTGCGAAAAGCAAGATATAGATCGAACCCGTGCTCAGCCAAAAATAGTTCTTACCAATAAACTAACTGCACTTAGCCTGTATGAAAAATATTCGAACTACATAATAACCTACTCGAACGAACCGCTAAAGTGAGAAACGCCTTTTCAGCATCCGTGCTTCCTGCCACCTATAATTTGAATACCTTCAAGGCAAGAGTCAATGGGCAACTTCTAGGTAATGGTGCTCCAAGCTAGACCTCATCAGTGCATTTCATCATTGCGTTCAGGCGCGATCGGTCCAATTCGTATATGGTCTAAAAGTCATGATTCGTGCGCGACTTCGTGCATTTGGTCTTTCGTTTTTAAAATCTTGCGCGAAACGTGGATTTTGGACTATATGCGAACTGGACCCTCCGCGAATCTAACTAATCGCGAATTGGACTAGCTGCGAAAAAGGTGACTTGGAATAAATAAAATTATACCAATCGCGCCTGAACGCATCCTTGATTGTTATATTTTGTTGTAAAGCGCACGTCTATCTCGCAAAAAAAATAATAATATAGCGGTAGGGAATGAGTTGTCTTCTCAGCGTGTTTCTAAATGACAGAGCGAATGCGTGGAGATGTGATATTAGTTCAATTCGTGTCGGTTTAGATCGTTCGCGTAAGCCTGACGCATAGCATCCCAGAAATGCGAGAGGAAATTTAGAACTCGTTTGTCACGCGGCGTGATTTACTTGCTTATTTCCTACGCCGTGGGAAGGATTGATTTCGATTTGGTAGGATTTGTATATAGAATTGAACACATTCATATTGTGAACCCTTTTAAAAACCTTGTTCGTAAAGGGAATAGATTTTTCTAAACGATAAAAGAACTGTATAGACTGAAAGTGTGTATGTATATAATATTATAAGGTAAATTTATATAGTTACATAGTATATTTAAGTAATATTCAATTTTTTTACACACTTCTCTTCTTGCATACCTATACTTGTTGTCGCACGTCTAAAGGTAGATTGGCAGAAAATGCTTTAGCATTTATATTATTTTTGTGCAATAAAGTGAATTAAAAAAAAGTAAAATAAAAAAATCTGGATGTAGTTAATTTTAAAATAAGAGTGAACAGGCATCTTATAGGCAAACGCCTTCCATTTTAGGTCACAATATCACTTTATATCAAGTGTTTTCATGATTTTCGTGTGTCTTAAATATATGAAAAAAAAAAATCAAAAAAGTACCTAGCCTAGTCAAGATGTTTTTAACCGACTTCTTGTAAAAACTATTCAAATATCAAAAACATGCCGAGGACGAACAAAATAAACAAAATAATCTAAATGTCGCTAAAATTATTACAGAAGTTTGCAAAATGGAAACTTTCAAATGCCACAACGTAAAACACTTTGTGGCCACTTGTTTGAACGAGTATAATGATAGGAAATTGATACTTTCGAAATTTAAGAGCAAGAATGGTAATTATATAGCCGTAGGGAAGTTTAGGGCTTCAATGTTGCTTCGCGTGAAGCAGATCAAGTGTAATTACAGTCACGGAAATGCGGTCTTAGTTTTTTTTTTGGAGTCGGCAACGCATTCCAACTACATCAGAGATACAAAACAATTGTACTAGTTTTACACCCTTGGGACATCCAACTAGTGTCTTTAACTCTACCATCGGCATGCAATTGGTTAGTTTTTTCTTTTCCATTTTGTCCTCCATTAGGTACTCCATTTATTTTCATTCAATTGATATCTTTATTTTATTTGGAAGTTTGTTAAATTACTAGGTATTTTTTTTGCCTACCCAATTTTCAATTAAGGATTGCAAATATAATACTTATCTGTTTTTTGGTATTAAAATCTAAATGGAGATAGTTCGTTTGAAGGATAACTAAAGTACGTTTGTGCGTCGGTTTTTGTATATTTTTCCTTAAACACAATAGTTTTTCTTATTATAGTGCCCATTTTCATACGGTTTCTTGCATTACACAGCTATGACCTAGAGACGGTTCTTTGATTTATTTATTGATTTAGTTTTAAAGACTAAAGATAACTTTTGCAAAGAACGACAGTTTAATTTGTGTTCAGTCTGCGTAAATATCAATTAAATGAGATTCTATAACATAAAGTTTTCGTTATAATCTTGTTTGAACGAGCCATAATTAATTCCTGCCAACATTTCTGTTTATTTTGCAAGATATTATACTAACCGCATCATTAATTATTGTCGAAATTCTCCCTTCTTTGTCTGTAGTAATTATCTGTGAATTGCTTATATCATAGTGATAAGTTTGTAAATTTCGCATATTTTGCAATATCTTAGTATCAATCATGGTGCTAATCATTTAAGAAGTAAAGTTAGGAGTAGGTAGATTTAGGTCTACTTAATTGCTGTAACGTTTAGTTTTAAATCCTACGGTCCTACTGATATTACGAATGCGAAAGTTTGGATGTGTGGATGGATGGATGTTTGTTATTCAATCAAGCCATTAACAACTGAACCGATTTGGCACAGAGATAGATTATAGTTTGGAATAACACAGAGGCAATTTTGTATCCCGGAAAATAAGAGAGTTCCTGCGGCAAGTAAAAAACTCAATCCACGCGTAACTACTAAGTCGCGGGTATTAGATAAAATATATTCAAAGTCGGATTTCTTCACTCTACCGTAAAATCGTTTTTCAATAAACTTATTCATCATGGATCCTCCAACATTTGATTTATGATCTATAACATTATTTCTCCTCAGACAGACACAGAGGACGTGGCTGACGAGGTAACAAAGGTCTATGACGTTGATCATTTTAACTCAAATTACAATAACGACGTGATGTTTATTTCCCAACAACATAACAATATAGGTTCTTTTTGTATAAAGTTATAATTTTCTGATAGGCCAAAGGTTAAAATTAAGTTCATGCTTTGACCATGAACTGTGTTGGGTAAATTAGCTGTAATATTCAGACTGACGCCATCTATCAGTACTTTTGGAACTAATTTAGTTCCAAATTCACCGAAAGATGGCGCTGTTTGAAAACTTGTTCTTTCTGTATTGCGCTTTGTTGATTTGTCCATAGTTCATGACTATAGGAAGACAACTTTGTATGGTCACTCTGGTTTCCCTTCAAAACGTATAAATCTTTCGCCTTTTACTAAAGATTTCCGTGGAGGGGAACACTCAAATGAGTCTTACTTATTTTTGAAAGGCTTTACTTCGGTAAAGCTTAATATAACCATAAAATTAACAACAGTTATTAAAATACTGTAAGTCATGTTTAGAAGAATTGATTTGAGAAGTGAGAACGGCCTGATTTTATAGTTTTCTCTTTTGTTGCATTCGTATTTGCTAGGACAAGCTTCGTTTAATAGTTTTTTTTGAAAAATTGAAAATCCACCGGAAAAGTCGGAAAGTATGATGCTTTTATATTAAAACTTTGAAAATCTCAATAAAAAAAGTGAGTTTCAGTTTTAAAATTCTATGTTTTCATTTTTTTCGTTGGTAAATCGCACCCATCATTAATACATCATTAGTTAATAATTGCATCATTAATCTCAATTTTTTTGTTACAGATGGCTTCAGATTCGTGAATAAAGAGAAGGCAGCTGTTTTTACGATTTTAAAAAAAGGTAACTCTTAACTGCAATAATAAATTGTGGAATAAATTTTTATATCCTTGATACGAAGGAGTGATTCATATCAATATTCGAAACCATTTACTAATTTTATTTGATGAGTTGATACCTAATGTAATGTTCTGACGCTAAATAAGTAGTAGCTAAATAAACTTAGCGATCTCTTCCCTATAAATACATATCAAATGGGCGGATAAAGGCAAGAAGGGCATCCGAATCGGCAATTTCGAACACGTTTAATAGATAGCACCATTAGCGATACGGTGACCATAAAATTGAAAAACTGGCTCATACATTTTATTATCTCATTCGAAAAACGGCTCTTTGGTGGAAAATTTTATGGTTTTTGCTTGATTCCATGTTTGTTTATTCATTTATTATAATTTTCCCAAGAGATTTTCGGGATATTGATAGCATAAAAATGCACAAAAAATAAGCACATAACCTCTTAAAATCATACTATCATCTCCATTCTATCGTGGGTAAAAATGTAGTTTTAAATTAAAGAATAATGTAAATTTTGAGTATTTAAAAGGTTTAACCAACAAAAACTTTAAATTTTATTTTTACCAACGTGGACTAACGTTTAACCGACGAATAAATTGAAGTTTTGACAGATTTTCAATTCAGAGACTGCCAGAAAGTCAAACTCCTCGGTTAAACGTCCAATTCATTACCCAAATAGTTTGTTTAGACGTGTCAACTGGGCAATGTTGTCGTATTAAAATGGAAAACATTTGAATTTAACGTTTCTGTGCGATGGTCAAACTGGCACGAATACAAATATCAAAATATTGTCACACTACTATTCCCTCCCCTAGTCCCTAGTGACTCACAACATCCCGAAGAGATACTATCCAGAAACCTTCATTTCGCGATCTTATTTTTATCTACTTCATTTCCAAAATTTTACCTACCACGTATTCACTGTTTTCCGATTAAAAAAATTTGTGCAGTTCACGAACTAAAAGTTCCCTTTAATTTAATCTTATTTAAAAACTTTCTGAAAGTTCTGAATCTCTCTCCTTCATGAATTACGTGAAAATCGTTTCAAAGAATTTTGTTGAACCGACCGTAACTTCGATCTATTTTCTTTCTTGCATAATTGAGAATTTTTGCATTATCTGATAGTGCCTTTTCATTTATCTCTTCCAAATTACGACTTGATGTCTCAAAACATGATCGTATGATTCAGAATGTGATGGAATCTTCTATTTGTCTACTATCGCTTCATCTTCCAGTTTGGGTTTGCCATTCGAGCATCTCAACATGCCCAGATTTCATCATAATTTTTTTCTATTTCGCTAGGAGGACTAAGACAAACCATGGTAGGTATTACTACGTTTGTGGAATAAACATTAAAGAGTTTACTACTCGTATGTCCACTGGTAAAGGAAAACAGTTTGCGAATTACTCTACACCTAGTAAATTTGGTAAAAGCGGAAATTGCCAGCGTGCACTTTCATTAATTGCCGTCATTAATCTTGGACCTTTAGCCGATTTTCGTCGAAACTCATAGGTAAAGAGCTAATGCCTTATATGATTAGCTCCTTGTTGCAAGTTTTACTTTATAAGTGTTTGACAATGTAAACGAGATTGTTAAATAAGGAATGGAAGATTTTTGTAAAGAAAAAGTTGCGAGACTGGTATTTTATTCATTTGGACATACACATACATATATACCATGAATATATTAGGCAGATAAGTACTTTAAATTAATATCAAAATATATTAAAAGAACTAAAAATTACTAATCAATACAGTGGCACTGGCTTATTTATCTAGCTATGGGTTTATTTGTTGTACTAACAAGAGCTCTAAAACAAATTACGATCATCACCAAAATTATTTATTTCATGTAGCCCAACCTGTGGCTCTAATGACAAGTTAAAGCTCTTCCACTGGTTCGGAAACCAGAATTTGCTGAGAAAAGCCGGCAAGAAACTCAAACATCATCTAGTTCCACACAAACTTTATGGGTTATTTCTGCCACCAGTTCCCTAGCTATCGCCGGAAATCCCCGATCGTTGCGAACACCAATAATTGTGCGAAGTATTAGTACAGGTATTAAGAGGGATAAGGTTTTCGCTGGCGTTCTGAGCTCGGATTAGCTTTGTATGTTTAAGCCGCATCTCGCTTGCTTTCAAGAAGCTATTAATGTTTTATCTCTTAATATCATGTTCAACGAATTTTATTATCACACGAGTCTCGATGCAAAATATTAGGATTATTTCTTGGACGTTGCTCTTCATATTTATGACATCAAGCATCTTGCCGATTCCAATGGGTATGATTTGATTGGTGGTATTGATTGGCTGATTTTTCTCCTCTCCTCAATCATCAACCGCAGTAGAGTATTGAATGAGAATTATTAGTGTTGACTAGGACCATACGATGTAGGTATTATGCTCTATTTCATATTCGTATTTGGCTTATATAAACTTCCAAACGGGCGCAACTAAAATGTCACCATGAAGCTACGCGCTACAACGTTGGAGCTGGAAAGAGACTATGAAATCTCCTCTGCCTACTTGTAAAAGTTGTGTTGTGTACTTTGTAAAAGTTTATTTGAATAAAAAGTTATTCTATTCTATTCTATTGGATAAATGCAAATTCATTGACTTTGGGCTCGAATGACTTTGACGATTGATTTAATGCGTTTCTAGTAAAAGCGTGTTTTTTTTAAGCTTATTGAAAATGAAAAACTGTGTCTATGGCTCCGAGTTACACGCTCTGTCTTGCCTGCGCAGGCAGAGCCCGAGAACTGTTCAGTTCAATCTTTCGCAAATCGCCGATTGCTCAAGCCGAACTTTTGGAACTGCGTGGGATACCATCTTGCCCTTAACTGCGCAAATTGACTTGTGCAGGTAAGACGGAGCGTGTAGCCGGTACTTATCGTCTAGGATCATACAGTGTTAGTAATACAAATAACATAAACTTATGTCGTAGTTTTAAAAAGTATTTTTTTGTTGCAACAGATGGGCAACGAGCACGTATGTCGGACGAGGCGGCGCTGCTGTAGGTGAATAGAGAGCGAGATGGCGCGGTGGGCGCAGGCCGTGCTGACGGCGCTGGCGCTGTCCGCCGCGCGCGCCTACCTCATCATCGTCCCCGACACCGCGCCGCCCGGCCACGTCGTCCTCGACGCGGCCGTGTACAAGCTCGGCTCGGAGAGGACCTACGCCATCGACGTACACCGCACCGCCAACTTCGTACACCACATCCTACGAGTCAACCGAACTTCTGGCCTAGTCACCTTGCGAAAAAGACTAAGATGCGACGGCATCCTCTATCCGAACCTCTTCACTTTTTACGTCGACTCCACGTCCGAGCGCATCCGAGATATCGACTATTACAGTTTACCGATCAGAATACTTGTAGCTGGCGAAGATTGCAGCAGACGACGCGCTGACTTGTACGACATAGATTTCGATAGAGTCTACGATCAAGACGACGCAGCTTTACAGTACGAAGATGAGAATGTAAGGGATAAGAGAGAAGCTATTTATCAAGAGAGTATAGACTGGAGGTTGTTAGAGGAAGAGGAGTTAGGATCTAGTCAATATAGTGTATTGTCCACGGCCTATCCGTGGTCCAACGCGATGTTCGAGGATTTCGCGTTTAGAAATAGAAGTAGACAAAAGCGATCTCCGTTAGTTCCCTTCGATATGACCATAGATATTAAGATAGCTGAGGCGAAACAATGGATTTCGGAAACGTACGCCAGTTTTGGGATACCGACGACGGATCGATGGCAAGGAATTTGTTTAAAGAATTCGCAATTCATAAATTCTTTGACAGCATTTCTGCCACGGACAGTTCAAAAACAGTGTAGAGTTCAATTCTTAGACGTAAGTGATCCAAGATTTGTTATTGAGAGTAGTCAAGGTGATTTGGTGGCGAGCAGTGACGTGTGCATTCAAGAGCCTATGTGGAAAGTGTCTGTGCTTTTTACGTTCAACTGTGAACGGACCAATATCGTTGATTCGGACCATAGATTGAAGATAGTGTATCATCATCAGGAGCTAAATGATACAGATATAGCGAGGCGAGTGAAAAGGGAGTTACGAAATCAATCTCCTTATTTCGAACAAGCTCTTTACGTAGCCTCTGTCGCTGAAGAACAACCTCCAGGAGTCATAGTCACTACTGTGAGAGCTCGGTAAGTTATCATCAAATTTCTTAATGTGGTAGTAAGTAGTACCTAACATAGCTTTCTCTAGGTAGAGACATTAAGTCATTCGCAGACAATTTAGCCATTCACTTGAAATTTAGGAATGTGAACGGTTTCAACAATCTCGCTCTACAAAACCATGAACTTTACAAGTCAACATATAATGTCTAAGGTGCTATTAACAAGCCCCAATTGTTGAATGCTCTTATTCTTAGTGGGTTATTTCAGAAGGAGTTAGTTATGCCAATAATAAAGCTTGAATATAAATCTCCAGCACCTTGTCTTTAAGCGTCTGCATGCTTGTCAATTTCTGACTTAAACTTAGGTCGGCAGACAATTTAATATGCTTTTAGGTTGGTCGTCAATTGGAGTGACTCGGCCTTTAAGATGTTGGCCCTTTCCAGCCTGTGACTGATGAGTTAAGCAAGTCGATACCATTCAAAGGTTTTGCATCCAAAACCCCTGATTTTACTATTCAGGGCCCGAAAGTTTTCCGTATTATTTCTGTATGCCAATTTACATCAGTAGTCCAAGTCTTCTCCATTGGCCGAAAAGACAAGCGCATCGTTGCCTGGATGGGGTATGGTTATTATATATTTCCTAGGTGTTTGTGTTTGTACAGGAGGTTAGCGCGTTCTGAGCTGACGTCAAGTCTAGCGGGTATCGGGTCTTTGTTATCTTCATCGTGGTAACGATCGCAGGAGCTCAAGAGGCATACACTTTATACTCGTAAAAAGTCGAATCATCCAGTTGGTATGTCTGGTAGGTTATTCCAAATGTCGTTCCAGTTGTTGACCAAAATTACCCTAATCAATGACTCATGAATGCCACCGGTGTAATACCCGTCTACAAACCATCTGGCCCGCTTTAATTGACTCTAAGCTGGCTCATTGAGCTTTTATGATGTCATCTATTTCATGCGGTCCGGGAACAATGTAATCGCGACGAACAATGGCTGACGGGCTGTGACGGGCCGTAAAGCTAAAATACCTCAATTACGGTGACGGCGCGGCTTATTGTGGCCGGCGTGAACAGCGTAAATGGTTTTCCCTTTTTTTTTGTCTGTGCTATATGGGATTAATCGTACACCTTTAACCACGTTTATTATTATTTGATTAAAGAAACGTGTGTTACTCCAGACTATAAACTATATCTGCGTCACAGCCAAATCAACTCAGTCGTTGTGGATTGATTGATACATCCAAACTTTTGCATTTATAGTATTAGCAGGATTTTCTGCGTTCTCATAGGAAAATTTCAAATGGAACTCAGACGGATTAAGTGGAAAAAAAACTTTTCTTATTCTACAATCAAAACAATCAATACCTAAACGGAACATGTAACGTTTTACCACCTTTCACAGCGATCCAGAAAACAGCCCAGTAACTTATTCAATATCGAGTCTACTAGACTCCAGGTCGGCCGGCATGTTCGCTGTGGACACCAGGTCTGGAGTGATCACCACGCAGGCTCGCTTGGACCGAGAGAGGCTCGATGTGCACTACTTCCGGGTGGTAGCTCAGGATGACACGTTCCCACCGAGAAGTGGCACCACCACACTTCAGGTTTGTGTTCTTCTTGACTTTTGTGGTAGTGGTAAGAAGTAAGATTATGTAGAACTAGATGATCCCCTTCGTTCGCGTGGATTGAGGTTTTTTTGGAGTCCCGCGGGAACTCTCTTATCTTCCGGGATAAAAAGTAGCCTCTGTGCTATTCCAGTCTATAATCTAACTCTGTGTCAAACAGCCAAATCAGTTCAGTCGTTGTAGCGTGATTGAGTGACAAACATACATCCAAACTTTCGCATTTATAATATTTTATGTAGAATAATCTTACTTCTTACCACTACCATTTACCACCAAAGACCTGCCGCCAAGCTTTAGCGTTCTGGTACGATTGCGTGTACAAACAGATTAAGGGTATGGGTTGGTTTTATTGCAGATCAACGTGTTGGACTGCAACGACCACGCGCCGATATTCGAAATGCAACAATACGAGGCTTCCGTCAGAGAGGGCGCCAGCACTGGCACTACTGTCCTTACGCTGAAGGCGACCGATCAAGACATTGGCAAGAATGCTGAGGTGCGAATACAATAAACTCTATTAAAATAAATAAATAATTCTTTATTTCAGACTTTAGGTCCATACATTCTGTTAGTAACAAATGACTTAAATCTTTATTAGTACAGTATGTGTTAGTAACAATTACTACTAAACAGTGTTAAACTTTCTTTCCGTACGTTTTTTCTGGATATTGCTGTGCTTTCGACGGTTTCGTTCAATGTAAAGCCTCAATAGCCCAACGGTGAAAGGTGCGGACTGAAATCTGAAAGGTCGCAGGTTCGAGCCCCACTCGTTGCATAATTGTCGTACCCACTCCTAGCACAAGCTTTTCGCTTATTTGGAGGGGATACGAGGTTATTAGTCAACTTTAGCTTGGCTAATATAACAAAAAAAAATTAAAAAAAAAAAATTTAAGCATCTTCAAGTGTTAGGTTTAGTTTCAAGTTATGTTATCCTAAGTAATGTTGAGCTATATCGGTAACTTTGATTCAGCTTTGTATCTCCTGATTTCTGATTTGATCTCAGAGAGATGCCTACTCTAAGCATAGCTCTCTCCATCGCATTGTCCGCTGAGTAAGCTTGAACCTTCTTATAAGAGTCATAGTTGATTCTAATTTTTTTAACTATGACAAAAATAGAAAAAAAGATTGCAATATCTTCAAGTATCCATAATGTTTATGTAGGTTTATATAAATCAAGATTATATTTTTTAACATTTATTAGTACCTAATGGTCGTATTCCATTAATTTTACGACTAAAAGAAGCCAATGTGTACTAAAAAAAAAACCAGATTGACCACTAACTAGTCTCTGGCTTGTTATACAAATCATTATCATAGTTGGACGCGGCATAATAGCTAGCGAGCTAGTGACAATTTCGGTATAAGATATATTTCTTGCTATTCATTGGTACTTGGTACATACATTGTCAAAACTCGAAATGGAAAATTAAAATTGAAAATTGGAAAAAAGTTGGAATTGCGAGACGTAAAAATGTATCCCAGCTCTCACCAGTCATTTTCTTAAACGTTAAACCCTACCTATTAATTTCATAGAATGTGAGATTAATTTGAAGGACTTGTTTAGGAACTAAAACTAATTTAGGAACTAAAAACTCTTTAGTGATTTTATACAGTAAACACTTTACCATGTTTAGACGTGCCGCCAAGCGATTTAGCATCAGGTGAGATCGCAGTCAAGGGCTATCTTGTCATCGATTTAAAAAAGAAATTCACACAAGTTTGTTTTTTAACCACCAGCTCTCAAATGATAATAGGAACCGTCAGATTTAAATTCAAGACATTGTTATATAGTTACCTGTTGTATAAAATATGACCGATTCTATTAGTTCGTTGACTCGAATGTCTTATTTACATAATAGATAGATAAACAAATCGAGGAATGCACTACCTTAGTAGAGCAGATACTCGTATCTCTAACGTGAAATAAAACGGGAACTTGGATTACCTAATTTAGTTAAGTATGTAAAACTTTTCGACGCTTTTTATTGCCCCTTTTTGGTTGATTAAAGAGTCACAGAATGCAGTATAACTTTAGCTTTAAAAGGCTTTAAATTACATTAGATCACGTCATGAAATTCAAATATGAATGGCTGAAGATAATTCGGTACGTTTTCCAAGAAGTCTTTCTTGACTCCTGATAAACTTTTCAACTTTTTTTCGCAAGATAATCATAGGCACAGAATAAAATTCATGTTAGAAATGTTTCATAAAAATACTCTAGATATTTATTGCTATAGCCTTTGTTCATCAAAATATACCTAATGTAGTTTTTTTAGGAATAGTTGTGATAGTAGTACCTAGTAGGCAGTTAAAAGACGATAAGTATACCCAAATACACTCTTGTATTTGGGTATACTTATCGTCTATATATATTTATATTTTTTAGGTGGAATACTCAATAGACTCGGTGAAAGCAGAGTCCTTGAACCCAGAGCTCATAAACGACTCCATAGACTCAGCCGACCAGATCGATGTCAGAGAAGTGTTCAGGGTGGACGGTAGGAGTGGCGCGTTGATGACCCGAGCTCCCCTGGACAGAGAGAAGGTGTCCAGGTACACTGTGATCGTCAAAGCCACGGATCAGGCCAGCCCGTTGTCTGATCGGATGTCAAGCAGGTTAGTTGTGTTAGTTTTAGAAATACAGTGCACAGATCAGGTCGATGATAGAGAAGAGTTAGAAATAGTAGGAGTGGCTCGTTGATGTCTCAAGTTCCCCTGAACAAGGAGAAAAGATCCAGGTACACTGTGATCGTCAAAGCCACGGATCAGGCCAGTCCATTATCTAATGGGATGTCAAGCAGGTTAGTTGTGTTGGTTATAGAAATACAGTGCACTGATCAGGTCGATGATAAAGAATTAGAAATAGATAGTAGGAGTGGCTCGTTAATGACTAGAGTTCCCTTGAAGAAGGAGAAAAGGTCCAGGTACACTATGATCGTCAAAGCCACGGATCAATGTCAAGCAGGTTAGTTGTGTTGGTTTTAGAAATACAGTGTTAGGTTACGCTAGCGTGTCCGTGTCGGACGAAAGTCTCTTAAAAATTGAGATTATTAAAAAAAAGAAATACAGTGCACAGAACAGATCGATGATAGAGAAGAGTTAGAAAGAGATAATAGTTTGTTGATGACTAGAGTTCCCCTAGGGAGAAAGTATCCAAGTACTGGAGAATCTGTTAATGATGACGGTGACTAATAAAACTAATTTCTCCTAGCGCAACGATTCACGTGAACATCTTGGATGATAACGACAACTACCCGCAATTCAGCGAAAAGACCTACACCGTGAACGTGGATGAGGACATCAGTGTCGCTGACAATCCTGTCATCGCTAGAATAAAGTGAGTACATAACCTTTAGACTGAAATCTATAGACCGCACTCTCACTCCGCTCAGACTCAAAAGAAGTCAGAGCACTTTCTATAGATCTGAGCATTAAAGTCTTTCCTAAGCCCAAGCTTACACACAAGCTTAGTTAAACTTTAAAAATAAAAGAGAAAAAAATTGAGCAAACTTTTATAATATGCATTAACTTGATAGTATTACGTAGCAGTGTCGAAATCAAAATCATGTTCTAATCGTATGCTAGTAGGTACGCACATTTCATTTATTTTTAAGTCTTTTGAAACCTCAGTAGCACAACGGCTATGGCAGCGGACTGAAAATCGAAAATCGAATTGAAAATGTTAGTATGGAAAAAAGTTTATCAGATGCTGATGAGCAGACATTTTTAATACTAAAATTTTCAATAAAAAGATCAACAAGTTCCTAGTATCTGTATGCATATTTTAGTTTCATAGGATATTGTACAGCAAAACAGACATAAAATTTACTTTTCCACCGAAGTTTTCGCAACATTTTTCACTTTAAAACATATCGAGGAAACACAATATCCATAAACAAAGATACACTTCCAGCCTCATAAATTCCGAAACGCAGACGTTTGCATCCTAAACTTTAAAAGAAGCAAGGAATAAGGAACTTTGCATATCATATACTACCTAATATAAATATCTAACATGTAATGTTTGCCACTGCCTATACTTTCATGTGTTATATATTTTATAATTTTACTTAGATACGAACTTCATCGAACTGCAAACTAATCCTTTGCTAATATTATAAATGCGAAAGTGTGTTTCTTTGTTGATTTGTCCTTCAATCACGCCGCAACAAAGCAACGGATCGACATGATTTTTTGCATGGGTATAATACGTATATTTGAGGACCGGGAGAGTGACATAGGCTATTTTTTATTGCGGAAAATCAATGAGAACCCGCGGGATTTTTTAAAAACTAAATCCACGAGAGTGAAGCTGCGGGCATCAACTAGTAAACAATAAATGAGAATCCTATTATTTCATATTATCGTATTAATATTATAAATGTGAAAGTTCGTATGTTTGTTACCTACTCAATCACGTCGTAACGACTGAACCGAGTTGCCTGAAATTTGGCATAGAGATATATTATAGTCCGGAATAGGACATAGGCTTTTTAACCCGGGAAATAAGAGAGTTCCCGCGGAAATGAAAAGACCTCGAAGGGAATCATCTAGTAAACACACGTCGACTAGTGTTGGAAATAATAAAATGTTGTTTTCAGAGCAACGGACGCAGACGTCGGTCCCAACGCGGCCATACGCTACGCGATCATCGGCGGCAATACGCAGATGCAATTCTCCATCGACAGCCTGAGCGGAGACGTGTCGCTGGTCAAGCCGCTGGACTACGAGCAAGTGCGCAACTACCGACTTGTGGTCAGAGCTCAGGGTGAGTCTTTTTTTTTACCCTATTACGGCACGCAAGGCTGCCGTCCACAAGCTATAACGCCGAAACCATATTTCCTAATATAAACCCAAATGGTTTTGAATTTATATTGGGAAATATGGTCTTGGTAGTTAACGGCATTGTAGCTTGTGGACGGCAGAAGGCAGGTGTTAGTCTATGTATGTAAGTATTTATGAATTTATGTATTTATGTGGCGCTCTGGAGACCAAACGCGTGGGCTGATTTTGGTGATTCTTACGTCAATCGTTTCGTGTTAATCTTTGGAGTGTCACTAAAACTTACAATAATCTAAATTCAATATGGCGACCATTTTGTGAAAAATAAAAAATTGACATTTTATTTCATGGTTAATTTTACTTTGAGGCTAATGTCATCGAATTCTTATAGGATCAATAAACTTGACTTGACTTGAGACTAACCTACTGATGAAAATATATCAAATTTTTTACTTAGGTATCTACTAGTTGATGCCTGCGACTTCGTCCGCGTGGATTTAGTTTATGAAATCCCGCGGGAACTCTTTGATTTTCCGGGATAAAAAGACTATGTCGCTCTCCAGGTCCTCAACTTTGCAAAGAACCACGTTAATCCTTAGCTCTATTGCAGTGTGAATGAAGAATAATCCAATATACAAACACACTTTCGCCTTTATAATATTAGTAAGGATTGTTACTGATTCGAATGTTTGAAACTTTCAACAGATGGGGGTAGTCCATCGCGCTCCAACACCACGCAAGTGTTGATCAATGTGAAGGATGTGAACGACAACGCGCCGCGCTTCTATACCTCGCTGTTCCAGGAGTCCGTCAGCGAGAGTGTGCCCGTTGGGTACAGCATCGTTAGAGTGAGTGTTCACTACATAACTGTCTGGTTTTAAATTCCATGTTAATCCTTGACTGCGATCTCACCTGATGGTAAGTGACGATGCAGTCTAAGATGGTAGCGGGCCACGCCATACACACGCCATCATCGTGCCGGAACGCTAAGTCCCTTGGTGGCACGTCTTTGATGGCAGGGTGGTAACTAGCCACGGCCAAAGCCTTCCACCAGACCAGACGTCCAGAACAGAGACAATTTAAAAATTATAAATTCCCAAATTACCCCCGCCCGGAATCGAACCCGAGACCTCCAAGTCATAAGATCATAACGCTCATCACTGCGCCAGAGAAGTCGTCAAACTCAACTGTCTGGTGGGAGGCTTTGGCCGTGGCTAGTTACCACCCTGCCATCAACGACGTGCCGACAAGCGATTTAGCATTCCGGCACGATGGCGTGTAGAAACCGATTAGTGTTACAGGCTGAATTTACACTGTTATACCCCTTCCAAGTTAGCCCGCTACCATTTTAGACTGCATCGTCACTTACCATTAGGTGAGATCGCAGCCAAGGGCTATCTTGTCATGAAAAAAAAAAATGTTTGTTAGAAGAGTTTCTAGTGATTTTAGTTGTGTTTTGCTGTTTTAATACGATTTATTAATACATTTATATTTAGTTTCACACAACTCAGTTTTATTTATCTCTGGGACTGGGACTGACGAAACCCCTCCGTTACAAAATATTCTTTACTGTGTTATATTTTCGATTATAATGAATAAATATCAATATTTTGAAAACAGTGTAATATCCTATTGTTAATTATCACAGGTTCAAGCTTACGACGCAGATGAAGGTGTGAACGCAGAGCTGACTTACACGTTACAAGACAAGGAGTACAGCGGCAACAACGACCTGCCGATCACCATCGACCCGCGTTCCGGCTGGGTCTACACGTCGAGCCATCTGGACAGAGAGATCCAGTCCAAATATCAACTTCAGGTATGAAATAATTTGAAAATTCCTAATGCGTTGCGGCATCATTGGAGAATATAAATCACCAAGACTCCGCTGGCTCGGGCACCTAAAGAGAATGGGAGAAGATCGTGCTGTTAGGAGAGCATACTTGGGTCGCCCAATAGGAAAACGCCCCGTTGGACGACCCAGGTATCGCTGGGTAGACGAAGTGTCGAAAGACCTGCAAGCCCTCAATAGACCCGATTGGCGTGAAGCGGCGCAGGAGAGGCATGAGTAGCAGCTTCTGGTGTCGGAGGCCAAGATCCTCTTTGGTTCACTGAGCCAGCGAAGTTAGTAAGTAATGCGTTGCGGCCCTACCCTACATTGTAGCCTAGAAAAATTATGTTGGAATGTATGTCAAGCATTGTGACATACCAGGACGATACCGCAGCGACACCGCAAAGCGCCTTATAAGCGAGTGGGTTCACAGCACACAGAACTAGATTTGTAGTAACTTGAACTTAACTTATTGACAGGTCAAAACGTAATGTTATCCTTTTCCCCAGGGAAAAATTTAAAAATGACTAAGACAGTTCTTAAAATAGTATTGTCATTTTTAAATTGTTCCCAATTTATCTAAGTTTAGTGTACAGTAATAATAATGCCCGGTTCCTATAATCAAACCATCTGTAACCGAAGATACGTTATCTAGCAAAATTGCTATTTCTCAAGAAAGTCCATAAAGTCCATCAATGTTGCTAAATTGCATTAGGGGTATGGCAATATACACTGCCACATCCCTTCCAAGGTAGCTCGCTACCATCATAGACTGCATCGTCACATCTTGTAATTGAATAAAAAAACCTAAAAGTAATAAAACCTCACGCACTCAGGTAACAGCAACGGATAGCGGCACTCCACCCAGATCGGCGACAGCGTCAGTGGTAGTGGTAGTTCAAGACGTGAACGACAATGACCCGGTGTTCTCACCGCCTCAGTACGACGTAGAACTGGCCGAAGACGAGCCGCCCGGCACTCCGGTCGTCACAGTCACCGCTACTGACGCTGACGAGGACAATAGGTAAGATTTCTTCATTGAAGTTCTAACTGCATAAAGAGCCTATGCCATAACGCACGGTGTCTTACTAACACTGTGCGTTATGGCATAGGCTCTTTGAACCAAATGAATAATGAACCAACCAATTTTTCATTTGGTCTATCAATTCCGAGTTTGACGGATGAGTTCCAATAACAGTCAAGTTCAGTATCGCCACAATGGCAGAGCTGCTCCATTCTTAATCATGACCCTTCCAAATCTATGTTCGTATCAGCGCAAGGTTGCCTGTCTGTCGGTTCTACAAGATGTATTTTGGAGAGTGTGCCCAAGATCTATTCAATTTAGTTCCTCCATCACCTTTCTACCACCGAACCGCAAGGCACCACATAATCTGCACCGCTACGTGGTCAAAATTCCACGATCTCGCACTAAGCGCTTTGCTTCCTCGTTCCTAATACGCACCGCAATAATTTGGAATGCCCTTCCGGCTTCCGTTTTTCCAACTAACTATAATGTTGGTGTCTTTAAATCAAGAGTGAATAAGCATCTTCTAGGCAATCAACCATCTTAGGCATGGATGCATCTTAGGCATGGATGATCATTATGAGATCGCAGTCAAGCACTAGTCTATACTTATATATAAAAAAAATATTATGTGTATTGAGAGTGCTTTATCCAGACTCTTACCACTGATCGTAAAAACGCAAATTATTTCTTTCTTAGATTACACTATGAAATCACGGGTGGCAATACCCGGGGCCGTTTCTCTATAACATCACAAAATGGGCGAGGACTCATAACGGTAGCGCAACTGCTAGACTTCAAACAGGAACGACGATACGTCCTAACCGTCACTGCTACGGATTCTGGAGGAAGGTCCGACACTGCCATGGTCCACATCAACATTACTGATGCCAATAACTACGCTCCTGTGTTTGAAAATGCTCCGTACACTGCTTCGGTAAGATCTCATTATTTTCTGTATTTTTTGTGATCATACAGAGTTTCCGATCTGAATACAAATTTTTTAATTGAGTTTAAACTTTTTTAATCAAATCCAAAAGAATTTCTCTTAAGAAAACTAAATTACATAGAGCTTTGTTCCATCCAGTTCAATTTATTTGCAGAAATCCTATCTATCTATCTGTATCTTTTTGGGTTTGCATCTTTTAAATGCATTTAGCACTCGTTCGGAATGAATTTTCTACCGAGAAGAATCACCAAGGAACCAATAACGATGGAGGATTTATTCTTGCAGGTATTTGAGGATGCTCCCGTGGGCACAACAGTGTTGGTCGTATCTGCAACTGATAGTGACGTGGGTGTTAACGCGCAGATAACTTACACGCTCAGCTCGGAGATATCCAACGAGGCAGTCGCGCACCACGAGCAGGAGTTCCTGATCAACCCACAAACTGGCGCCATCACGACCAACAAATTGTTGGATAGGGAGACTATGAGTGGTAATTATGCAGTTTTGATAGGTGGTATTGAATTCCGCATGGTAGATCTAAATGTATGTAGGTGTGTAGGTATATTATGCGGAAGTATCTGGGAACTCACCGCATTTATATCCCAAGAAAACACCTACCATTATGAATAATGGAAAGGGGGTCACGACTGTCAGCAATTAAATAAGGATAAAAGCCGCCATTGAGTTTTTTTATCAACCGATCAACCGATCATTGGAAGACAATGGTCTCTTGCGCCGCCTGTATCCAGCGGCTCCCTGCGTCTGGTTTTTCCATTTGCAAATGTGAAGTTCTGGAGTGGTGACTTCGCACCGGAATACGCAGTGTTGACTGTCACAAGGAGCCGATTAATATAGGTGGCGCTAGGACATGCGGAAGTCTGTGTAAGAGAGCTAACTATCTCCAGCTTTGGACGTCTATCGATTTATAAAGAAGAAGCAGATTCCAAAGGAACTATAAAGTATAACACCATCAAAATGAGACTCTGTAGTATCGAGGTACAGGATATATGATTTTTCCAGGATATCTGCTTACCGTAACGGCTCGTGACGGTGGTGTTCCATCGCTCTCTGATACAACTGATGTGGAGATCTCCGTAGTGGACGTGAACGACAATGAGCCGATCTTCAAGCAGCAACTTTATACCGCCAGTATCATGGAGGATGCTTTAGTTGGTAAGATATTTCAGTTCTCTTCTTTAGGTTAGCAAAATAGGATACTGGAAAAAATCTACCTAGTTTCGACAGCGCGAAAGTTATTTACACTAATAATATGAAGAATTTAAAATTTGTTTTGGGTAATATTGAAGCGTCCACCGTGCAGGAGCCAAAGAGGCCGAACTAGACGGTTCAAACTGGGGTCTGAATTATCAACCTTTGGGTTGCATTATTGTCGTACTCACTCCTAAGACAAACTTTACGCTTAAATTATTGAAGAGTGGATGGTGAATTCGTGCTTCTTGAAATTGTAGTTTTTGCGATATAGCTGGACTGACATCAAAAACTCCTGTCTCCAGGTACATCAGTAACCCAAGTAAGCGCCACCGATGCGGACGTCGGCCTAAACGGCCGGGTACACTATGAGCTGGAGGCTAAGGATCGGGAGGAAGGGTCGTTTGTCATCGACACCGCGTCCGGTGTGATCAGAACCAACAAGGCTTTGGACAGGGAGTCGGTAGCGATATATGACTTGAAGGCCTTGGCGATTGACGGGGGAACACCGCCGCAGAGCTCTAGCGTAAGTCTCGTATATTTTTTTTTAATGATCAGTTTTTGAACACAACGCCGATACACTACAGGGCTCAGGTCTCCTCTTGAACGAGAAGGGTTTATTTAGCCCATAGTTCTCTACGCTAGCCCAGTGCGGATTGGCAGACTTCACACACCTTTGAGAACAATATGGAGAATTCTCAGGCATGTAGGTATCCTCCCAATAGTTTCCTTTGCCGTTAAAACAAGTGATTTCTAACTGAAAGTTCTCCTTAATATCGTCAACGGTGTATGAAACCTGGCAATCTGTACTTGACCAGTTTGGTGGACTACAGCCATTGCTGCCGATAGATGATATTAATACTCTTCTTCTGATATGTCATAAGAGCCACAAGTCGGTATAAAACATTTATGAATTTTAATTTATATTTTTTAGGTCATAGTCCACATAAAAGTGAAAGACATCAACGATTCTCCTCCAGTGTTTGAGAGCGATTGCCTCACGTTTTATATTCAAGAGAACAGTCCCATCGGCACCACAGTGGGTGAAATCTACGCACACGACCCAGATGAAGGCCCTAATGCTGTCGTCCATTATTCTATTAAAGGTACTATTGAACTTCTTTGTAACACTCTTGGTAGAGTAGTCGTGGTCATCACAAAATGAGTTGTTCGCTTCACAAGCGTTCCATTCGCCGCTTTTCCCTGCTGGCCGACAGTTACAACCCTCAAACTCGTGAAATGTAATTGAAAAAATGAACCTATAATATGCTTATACATATCTAACTCTCTTTAATTTTTCTCAAGGTGGAGACGACTCCAATAGCTTCTCGCTAGAAACCCGCCAAGGATCTGATAAAGCAGAACTTATAACCATGGTAGACCTTGACTACGAGAGCCCCAGGAAGAAATACGAGCTCATCATCAGGGCCGCCAGCCCCCCGCTCTGGAATGACGTCAGAGTTGAGATCCTTGTGACGGACGTGAATGACAATGCGCCTATGTTGAAGGACTTCCAGATTATATTCAATAACTATAAGGACTGCTTTCCTGTTGGACCTTTTGGCAAAGTTCCGGCGTATGATGCTGATGTTACTGACAAGGTTAGTCTGGATATTAAATAAACACAATCTCTTAGGTAGGTCGCAAGGTATGTTGTTATAGTCCTGTATAGTTACATAGAAGTCATTGCCCTAAATAAATCTAATTTTAAATGTCACCTATCTACTGAGAAAACTCAACATTACATCAGTCATTTCCAAAAAATACTGTCTGTTAACTAATCTAAAAAGTCTTTAATTTTGAAAAAAAAAAGATGGAAGCGTCAGCTCGAAATTTCCTCCAAAATAGTTAAGTAAATAAATATTCTATAACACTATAAAGTGATACTTATTTATTTACAGCTACAATACCGAATACTCTCTGGCAACAACGCAAATCTCGTGCTTCTGAATGAGACAACTGGTTCAATGACTTTATCGCCTCAACTAAACACCAACGTGCCGAAGCTCGCTACTATGGAGATATCTGTCACAGGTAAGCGATAGAGCGCAATTCAGTTCAGAATTTCCCTACACCACCGTTCGAACAATAATTAATTTAACATGTACTGCACCGGAACTTATGGACATCACAAGCACAGTTACATAAGCGGCCTTATCGCTACAAAAGCGATCTCTTCCAAGCAACCACTGATGTATTTATTTCTCCAACTCTTTCAGATGGTGTGAACGAAGTGAAAGCTATGATGCAACTGCTGGTCAGACTTATAACGGAGGAAATACTCTTTAACTCGATCACCGTCCGCCTAAACGACATGACAGCAGAGCAGTTCCTGTCGCCTCTCCTGGGCTTCTTTATAGACGGGCTGGCGGCTATCATACCCTGCCCCAAGGAGAATATCTTCATTTTTAGTGTTCAGGTAAGAATCTGATGAGGGCATGGTCCAGACTCCTGGCTAGTTTTCAAGTTACACCCAAATTACTTTCATATGGAGATGACAAATTTCGAAGTTATAAAATTACTGAGGCAGTCCTGGCTAAAATGCCAGAAAACCGTAAATTTATGGTATTCTGGCAGCCAATACCACAATTAAGTCTATAGCAGTAATTAATGCAGCTTTTCCGCAATCGAACTGAAGCTTCACTGTCACTTATTCTATCTTTTCTTTTCGCAGGATGACACTGACGTCACAGGGAACATCCTCAACGTTTCTTTCTCGGCGAAGAAGCCAGACGCAGAAGTTGGGATCGGCGGTGACATATCCCAGTATTACTCGCCTACACACCTGCGCGAGCGGGTGTACTTGCATCGCGCTACTCTCGCCAGGCTTGCTACTGTACAGGTAATAGCTTCAATAGCCCAAAGCTTTAGCAGCTCAACGCACGTATACGGTAAAAACTGAAAGGACGACAGGTTGATCCCAACTCGTTGCGCTGTTGTCATACCCACTCCTAACACAAGCTTTACACTTATTTGGACGGAAGAGAATATGAGTCTTTACCATGTCCAATATTACTTAAAAAAAGACTCCGTTGAGATCAGCTGCCGTGATCTTAATAAAGTCAGGAGTACAATAGTTTTTTACAAGAGCTGATGTTCGTTGGACGATCCCCTTATACCGAGCAGAGACGCAGGGGGCCGTTGGATACAGACTACACTAGACCGAAGCCTGTGAAAGTCCATGCAAAAGATCTTCGTTCTTTGTGTGACGTCTTTCAGTCGATAAAGAAGAAGAAGACACTTAAATGAACGTTTATTGATTCTTCCCCAGGTTCTCCCTTTCGACGACAATATCTGCGTGCACGAACCCTGCCTAAACTACGAGGAGTGTCTGACCGTTCTGAAGTTCGGCAACGCATCGGGCTTCATCAACAGCGACACGGTGCTCTTTCGACCCATATATCCAGTCACCACATTCACTTGCCAGTGTCCTCAAGGATTTACAGGTAATTACTGTGCGAACAGCGGCGAAACGAGCCTTCGCCCTTCTTTTCGGGGCCTTTGAGATTTGAATTCTAGGCACGCCTTTAATTTTTGGGTTCTTGTTGTAACGGTGAAGGAAAACATCGTGAGAAAACCTGCATACTTGAGAGTTTTTCATAATGTTCCGGCTGGGCGCTTTGGATGCCCAGAATGGTCTTCCCACATTCGTTTTTCCCTGTACGTGGTTTCCATCATCAAGCAATTTGCTTGTGCCCTGCCCATCTCCATTTTCACTGATCACTTTTAAACAATATCAGTTAGTCCCTATGTTTTTGCCGTTCTCCTGCTTATTTGACATATAATGTAATGTCATACCATTTTTCTTTTATCAGGGTCCCGAGAACATTACATGTGTGACACAGAAGTAGATTTATGCTACTCTTCTCCTTGTAAAAACAATGGTACTTGCGTGCGTCGTGAAGGTGGATACACTTGCGTTTGCGGAGCTGGATTTACTGGTAAATTTTGACTTTTATTTACATGAGAAAGGTATCATCATACTTAATATTCTCTTTAAAAATTGGGAAATGCCAAATTTTGTTCCCGACTATATCGTTGACATAATTTAAAAGAACTGTGACTTTTTTGTATTGTACAGCCTGAACAACGTACTCGCGTCAACAGAACTTAGTAATTTGACTGAAACTTCCTGTTTTAGGCGTAAACTGCGAAACAATCCTAACGAAAGCCACGTGCGAGATGAACGGTGACGGCAGCATTTGTCGCAGCGGTTCCCAATGCGTCGCTAAAAGGGAAGGAGGCATCTTGTGTCAGGGTTGTACCATCGACGTGGCGTATACAACTGCCATGTGTGAAC
This sequence comes from Hipparchia semele, assembly GCA_933228805.2. Taxonomy (NCBI): domain Eukaryota; kingdom Metazoa; phylum Arthropoda; class Insecta; order Lepidoptera; family Nymphalidae; genus Hipparchia; species Hipparchia semele. The sequence continues at coordinate 12,330,810 of OW121714.1, forward strand.
TGAGGGCTAGAAGCTTCCCTTCCACTTCGTTCCTGACCTTTCCGGGTCTTAAAAGACGTCATCGCTTCCATTTGAAACTCAAGTAAGCATATTTTGTCGCATATGTAAATGTTTATTGGCAACGTAACAGAGAAAAATACAGCTTATAGCATATAAATTATTTCCAAGTAAAGACTTTAATCATTTTTTTGTGTCGTCCTTGACAGATGATTAGAACTCTTCCAGAAATTTCTTTTTCTAGTCCTGCGGAAACTTTAAATTCGCTATGGATAAGGCTAATCCGCTCTTTGCCAGTGCAGTGGAGTATGGCCTCATTCTGAAAGGAATCCCGTGCCCAGTATAATGGGCCAAATGCGTTGAGATGATCAAGATTTGGAAAGGCTAAAAATTTGTTCGAAAAAATTTTTACACAAAATATTAACTCTCAGTTGTGTCAATTTTACTTTTTTGTCTTCAGCACAAAAAAAACATTTCGCTGCAATTTTGTCGTATCGTCCCCTTTCCTCTCAATAATTTAGCCCGCAATCATCTTCATTGCATCATTACTTACCTTCAGGATCATAGTCATAAAAAAAAATTGTAAACATTTTGAAATGCCTCCAAGATAACCTTTTTTACCCAGCTTTGCAACCCAAACAACATCTGGTCTGCTGCTCTACAACGGGCGCTACAACGAGAGACACGACTTTATATCGCTGGAAGTGATCAGCTCTGGGGCGGGCGCAGGCGGGGGATCGGGGGTTCGATTCACGTTCGCATTGGGAGGAGGCAAGACTGAAGTCACTGTGGAGGGAGACGTCGCTGATGGGGTCTGGCATACTGTTGAAGTGGAATACTTTAACCGGGTACGGATTTTTAAACTTTTTTGGTATGTGTTAGGTATGTATGTTGAATAAAACATTATTCTATTTCTATTTTGTTATCAGACAGCAACAATGATTCTGGACGAGTGCGACAAAGCCCTCTCGCTAGCGGGCGCGGCGGAGTTTGGCGTGAAGTACGCGTGCGCTAACTTCACGAGGAAAGTGCTGCCGCCGCGCTGCGACATCCCCACCGAGACTTGCCACAGGTATAAATAAGAAAATTATTGCATTTTAGCTAACAATTGGCAACTATTTTCTGTTTCTCATGTAAACTTCGTCATTCTAAATAATTGCCAAGTGAACTCGATATCAAAATAAAAACTTAGATTCCACTATAGTAGTAAAGTGTGGTCGTCTTAACCCATAAACCTTGCAAAGACCACCACAGGACACACAGCTTTTGCCGTTTATTTGAGATCTTCTGGTCATTAAGTGGAAGGTCTTCTAAAGCTGCCATTACTTCGGACTTCAACTTCTATCGGTCCGTCAAGCTGACTGCCCCGCAAATTACCACTTCAGCTTTGCGAATCGATAAGCTATTTCAGCAATTTTTATTTTCTTACAAATCTTTTCTTTCCTGAACTATTTCCGAGCATATATCTCTCCGTCGCACAGACACATAGCGACCATGTTTCGGATCTAAACGTATTTAAGTCATAATTTGTAACATGCTTATGTTTCTTGCCTTGGCAAAAGCCTCATCTCATGATAGCGAGGGATATGTATTGGAGAGGCGGTTTCGATGCTTTCTAACCACTTCATCAACAGCACCACGCTTCGCTTACTTACTAGGTATAAGCCATTTATTTTGTTCCTTATTCTTTGAACTATCAAGCAGATTCCTCGACCTAACCGGACCTCTGCAAATTGGCGGGCTGCCGAACATTCCAAGCAGTTTTCAAGTGAAGAATAAGGATTTCGTCGGTTGCATATCCGATTTGTTCATCGACCACAATTTCATTGATTTGAACAGGTAAGATTTGAGACTAACTTTTCAATATTATGATATTGTTTGTTTGCTTTGTTCCTAAATAGGGAAAGCGTTTAGGTCTTATTGTAATTTGTTTTATTAGATTGCTTTGAAATTTTTCGACCATTTCCCAATTTTCAATTGACCTAAATAGTTTTCAATTGACCTGTGTAGTTTGGATAGCAATAGATAAAAGATCATTGAGCCTGACTTATAATGAATTTTGCAGCTTTTAAAGTTTCCTAGACAAGTACTCATTTAATAGACTTTAAGGACCTCCCTGGCGCAATTTGACGGGGACAATTTGGGAATTTATAATTTCTGAATTGTCTCTGTTCTGGGTTTGGTGGGAGGCTTTAGTCGTGGCTAGTTAACACCCTACCGTCAAAGACGTGCCGCCAAGCGATTTAGCGTTCCAACACGATGGCGTGTAGAAACAGATTGGGGGGTATTGGTTGAATGTACACTGCCATACCCCTTCCAAGTCAACCCGCTACCATTTCAGAAGGCATCGCCACTTACCATCAGTCAAGGACTATTTTGTCATCTAATAAAAATAAAAACAATTTACTATTCCACGCAGCTTTGTGTCGGACAACGGCACGTTGGCGGGGTGTCCGGAGAAGCGGTCACAGTGCAGCAGTGCGCCGTGCTACAACGACGGCGAGTGTCTCGACCTGTGGGACACCTTCCTGTGCAGGTGCAACGAGGGGTACACGGGGAAGGATTGCGCTGATTGTAAGTTATGTGCTAATGTTGGTTGGATTTAGAGAGTAGAGTTGAGGAGTAGCTGTAATAAATACCTATAGATACCTAAATACTCTAAATAATACTCCTTTACTTTATTAAAATCACATCACACTAATATTATAAATCCGAAAGTTTGTATGTGTGTGTGTGTGTGTGTGTGTGTGTGTATGTTTGTTACTCTTTCACGCAAAAACTACTGGACCGATTTGGCTGAAATTTAAAATTGAGATAGATTATACCTTGGATTAAAACATAGGCTACTTTTTATCCCGGAAAATCAAAGAGTTCCCGCGGGATTTTAAAAACTAAATTCACGCGGACGAAGTCGCGGGCATCATCTAGTTATAATATAAACGTAAAAATTCTTTTTACAAAACCGACTTCAAACGCCACTACAAAGTGTATCAATTGTGCCTATAAAATTTGAAGACTTCGCCCGATTTCTCCAGGATCCCATAATCAGATCCTGACCTGATGATAATGGGACCATTTCAAACAAAAAAAAGAATTTTCCAAATTGGTCCGACGATATCAAACGAGTCGTAGGGAGCCGCTAGACTCAGGCGGCGAAAGACTGAAGCCTGAGGAAGTCCGTGCAAGAGACCTATGTCCAGCTGTGGGCAATGAAGTCTATCGATTGATGAGGAAAAAAAAATGGAAAAAAATGGACTGGCTGATTTGGTTCACTGTTTGCAGCCACATCACCGCCATGGCGCTTCAGCGGCGACGGCATGCTGTCTTTCAACCCTCTGCTGCGGCCGATACAGCTGCCGTGGCTCAACGCATTGTCCATACGCACGCGGCAGCAGGACGCCTTCCTCATGTCCGTGCAAGTGGGACAGAATAGCAGCGTTCTTATCACTGTAAGTTTCACCAAAGATATCTTTCACGTAACGCTTTTCTATCATGAATAAAGTATTGTATGGATCATGAGTGAAAATGACAGCTTTGGAATTCGTTAATATTAATTTTTTACTGAATACAATCTTTGAACTTCAGCACATTATGTTCAAACAAATTTTATTAAGTGTTAAATTCTTTAAGCTTTCGTGTTTCTTCTTTATATATATTCAGTCCTAAAGTTTTGTAAGGTTTGACGATTAGGATGAGTTGCCTATGATAGTCTTGATCTGACCGAATCGAACGAAGCAGTCATCTTATAAGATGCAACTCTGGTGTAACATCATATCATTAAAAACATTCAAACATCACAATGTTACTTCTAATATTCCGCTTTTTTATCCTTTTTCAAGTTAAAAAAACTCCAAATTACTTTACAGCTAAAATCCGGCCTCCTACATTACTCATACAACGGTGAAACAATGTTTCTCCCATCCACAACCCTCGCTGACGGGTCATGGCATCGCATAGAAATCAAATGGCTCGGCACCGATATATCCGTGAGCATAGACTACGGCCTTCGCAACGCTTTGTTACCAATGTTGGCCAACAAAATACAAGGCCAGTACATTGGCAAGATACTCATTGGCGGATTGGATACCACTGCTGGGTTATTGGCATCAGATGTTGGATATTTTGAGGGGTGTATTCAGGTGAGCTATCCTGCCGCGTATGTAAGACAATAAGCATGATGACAGGAACCAAGAATGAATGAAATTATTTATTTTTCTCATGAAATAGAGATTCTGTTTTGAGCGAAATTTATATTTATTTTGATAAAATAAAACTATAAAATACAGCAATCTGCCATATTGGATTGAATATCAATCAGAGCGATACGTTATCTATCTTCAACCTTTGACAAACTACTATAAAAAAGCATAGAAGTGACGTCACAAACGACGCCATGACACCGTCGAGCGTTTTAGCGTGAATTTAAAAACTTAAAATTGAATTGTAATTTTCTCTACCAAAGCTTTTTTTGCCGAAATAATATATTTTTTAGAAATAGTAGATACTTCCGAACATTATCCAACAGTTTTGTAAAATCGGTCATCATGCTTATTCCAAAACTAGCGACGAATTTGCAAATAACAGTTTTCTATTACGATATGTCCGAAGAATCCCATAGATAGTATAATACTGGGATATGACACACATATAGGTTTACTTATTAAATAATTATTTTTAGGATGTCCGCGTGGGTACAGCTCAGTCGCTACTAAATCGACCAACCGTCAGGGAAAACGTTAGAGATGGATGCCAGTCGCGAGCGGACTGTATGCTATCCATTTGTCCACCTTATGTAAGTACTGAATTATTTTCTGAAGTATTTTATTTTACTGAATAATTGGATTTTCTTTTTAATCGAACTCACCTAAAGACCAATGATAATGGTTATGCCTTTTTCGATGGTAAAAACATCCTTCACAGAATTTTAAATTAGATAATTTGTTGTTTTCTCCTTTCCTCTCCTTTAAAAGAAACAGCATGGCAATACTTTTTGTTCTAGATATCATATTATTATAGTATATTTTCAGTGTCTAACTACATTAATAGCTATTTTAAACTTCCTACTTCCAGGTTATGTTAGTCGAACTGAAATCGCGGTGGTAGAGTCATGAAAATAACCACAAGTTGGCCTACATGAAATAAATAATTTAGAAGTTTTTTGAATTACAAGTTCCATTAATTTGCAGAGTAAATGTATATCCTCGTGGGATAACACGGAGTGCGTGTGCGAGGCGGGTCGCTTGGGCCCGCAGTGCGTCGCGGCTTGCGACCTCAACCCGTGCGGGGAGCACGCGCTGTGCGTGCCCAGCGACGGCCATAAGGGGTACTCTTGCAGCTGCTTCGTGGGGTACATGATGACAGGTAACATGGCTAACACATTGTACATATTTTCTAGTCTACCTTCCTCAGGTTATAATGCCGTTAACCAACATTTTTGACCAAATACCATGTTTTATGCTATCTCACTTAGAAAAAAATAAAGAAAATGTAAATAGAAGCTAGTAACATATAAATTAGTAGCAAAATACTTTTATACAACGTGTAACAAAAATGTGAAATAACCCTGAAGTAGGTGAATATGCTCATGAAACTGAACAACTTTCCCCAAGGAACATAGGTCGAAATATGAAAAAAAAATTTTTAGCTCCCATAGAAACCAATCAACTGACCGTCAGTTTTGTATGGGAGGTCCACATTTTTTTCACAATTCGACCTATTTCTTCTAGTTCCTTTAGGAAAGTTGTTCAGTTTCATGAGCACATTCACCTCACCAGGGCTATTTCACACTTTTGTTACACGTTGTATAAACAAAATAAATGTGGCGGATGTAGGATCCAATTTTTCGTAGTCGGGTTAAAGTTTTTTTCTTTTGTTGCTACAGCGCAAGGGTGTGTGGAGGAGGACATGCAGGAGTGTCCCAGCGGCTGGTGGGGGTCGCGGCGCGGCGCGTGCGGCCCGTGCGCGTGCGACGCGCGCGGCCTGCACCCGCACTGCGACGCCGCCACCGGACAGTGTCGCTGCAAGGTGAGCTAAGAAACAAATGGACACACATACGCAATTACGTTTCAACCCACAAACCTTTGCCAATACATGCGTAATGTAAAGGAATAAAGTAACTTTTCAATTGATAAGTTGTGTGGGTTGACTCTTTATTACGTATGTGTGTCCAAATGTAATATTGACAGCGCAAAGTTGTTTGCAGGAGGCATGCAAGTTCTTGTTTTACTTCACCGTTAAATCAAGTGAAATTTGAAAATACCCCGAGTAGTCAAAAGATGCATTTCAGGAGGCTTTTCTTTTCACTAGGCAATGCTTTTATTTTTAACAATACTTTTAAACAACATGGACGGCGTGGTTTTGTCCAGAAATATCTTAGTAAATCTGTGGCGATAGGTAACCGTTCTATCTCGATGGATAACCTCCCTGGCGCAGTGGTGAGCGCTGTGGTCGTTACCACCCTACCGTTAAAGACATGACGCTAAGCGATTTAGCGTTACGGCACGATGACGTGTTCAAACAGATTAGGGGTATGGGTTGAATGTACACTGCCGTACCCCTTCCAAGTTAGTCAGGTACCATCTTAAACTGCATCGTCGCTAACCATCAGGTGACATCACAGTCAGGGACTATCTTGTCATCGAATTTAAAAAAAATGTTTTTGTGCTAACTTCTGTGAAATGACGGCAACATAATAGGATGGCAGATTAATCTATGCAGCATAACAATGTGGTGATTAAATTGCGTAAAAGTGGACGCGAAATTAAATTAAAAAGATTGCGAGATAGGATGGAAGGGATTGTTGGACTTACTGTAACTCCTGCGCAAGGATTTCTTCTTATTTCCAACGGCGTGTGGTACCACATTAAATCATGAAAAATGGCGGATCTTCCTTTTTAACAAAGGTTTTTGTGCGCACAATTCACGTCCGAGCTGAACTTCCGTGTGACATAAAGTGAAGTTTTTATTCGGTCCAATTGAGGGTTGGGACGTGAAGCATAGATATTAGCGAATTAGGAAAGGCATGTATGCATCATGGAATTAGGAAGGAGATCGATATAGGTATGGATTATTTTTAAACCCACCACAATGGGATGTTAATTTTTCTTTTACAGGAAAACCACTACAAGCCTCTAGGATCAGAGCAGTGCACCCCCTGCCAGTGTTACGCGGCCGGTTCAGTGAACGGGTCGTGCGAGACGCTGTCGGGGCAGTGCTACTGTCGCAGTGGAGTCATCGGCCGGGCTTGCGACTCCTGCGCTAATCTCTACGCCGAGGTCACGCCCAATGCTGGTTGCAAGGGTATGTTCGAAGATCTTATGCCCTTATCAGAACATTAGTTAAGACCTAATAGAATAGAATACAACTTATTTGTGGTACAACTCTTTGGTGTTAAAACTATTTTGTCCTTACACATTTAACTAATAAATTAGTGTGTTATTAGTTTCTTACAACATTACATTTACAACATAAAATCACAAGGATTACAAAATTTTTATTAATAATGACAATAACATAGTTAAGGCGTACTCTCACTTTGCTCAAACTCAAGACAGAGTTAAAACGAGACAAATTTATGCCCCAGCATATTGGTGTCTCGTTTTAACTCTAGAATAAGCCTGAGCTAGGTCGGAGCACAATCTATAAATCTCAGCATAAAAATGACAGCTACAGCGAGATCCGTCCGAAGCTGTCAATCCCACATGCAAACAACTTTCTTGCCCGCAAACCGACTTGAAGTCGAATAAGGGATTCCTCTATCATTTCGTTTACTTAAGTTATTTTTTATCGTTTCTACGTTTTTCAGAAAAAATAGGTAGCGAATGAAAATGTATTTTGTTTAAGTATAAGGCGAAATTATCCAAAAATTTAATAATAAATAAATGTTTTTTTTTTTTCAGTTGTTTATGATGGATGCCCTCGATCATTTTCTCACGGTGTTTGGTGGCCACAGACAAAGTTTGGAATCGAAGCAATCACGGATTGTCCTACAGGTTACCTTAAATTAAACAAAGAACTTCTAAACAGCATAGTTTTCTTTTATTGAATTAAAAATAACTGATATTTCTAATATTACAGGATCTAGTGGCAAAGCAACACGAATGTGCGATAAAACTCAAGTGATTCCGTGGCAAGAACCTAACATGTTCAACTGTACAACATCTACTTTCTACCAATTGAGAAAACAGGTATGCGTATTGTACAGGCTTACGTTATATGCACAGGTCAATTTAAAAAATCTTTGAAGAAAAAGTATTTTTGGGAATTGTACCTTCCAAATGTGTTACATAATTATTATTCCATACGAAAATGTTACATTAAATATGTAAAAATTTGATATAGTGTAGTTGTAGAATGGGCAATAAATGCTGCGCAACATGATAAGCAACATTTAGAGGTATGATGCAGACTTCGCAAAACTTTGGGTACATTCTGGAGAACTCTCAGGCAAGCAGGTTCCGGAACGATGTTTATTGTTTTCCTAGCTACTGAGTGTTTGGTAATTTTGCCATTTCAGCTGCACAAAATAGAAACGGGCGAGTTGCAAGTGAACACGTTCGTCGGCGTCCGCCTCGCGGAGGAGCTGGCGGGCGCGTGCGCGAACACGCCGCGCCTGTTCGGCGCGGACGTGCTGGTCGCCGAGGGGATCCTGCTGGAGTTGATGCAGTACGAGCTGCGGCAAGCGGGACTGAACCTTACGCATAGCCAGGATAAGGACTATGTTCGAGTGAGTTTTTAGTTCCGCAGACTACTGAGCGCAGGTCTCCTCTCAAGTTGTAGATTTCAATCTACAGACCGCAGTCTCACTCTCTTCAGGCTCAAGGCTCATTTATGTCAGAGCCTATTTAATAATAATAATAAATATTTTTTATAGCTTTTCATTATTGTTAATAAAAAAAAATTGAACAAAAGAAAACAACGAATAGTCAAGCAAACAAAAACTTACATAAGCCTAACAATAAAGCAAATGGCCACAAACTCAGTCTTATGCTGGGCATTGTGCATGCCCAGCGCTGATTTTCAGTTTTCTCCATTTCGAAATAAAGTTTGTGTCTCGTTTTAACTCTATCTTAAGTCTGAGCTAAATCAGAGCACACTCTATAGATCTCAGCAATCAGCATAAGAGAAGGGTTATAGGCTATAATCCACCAATGGCCCAATCAAGTCCCAATCCAAATTGGCAGTCTTCATCTTCAAAAACATCTCTAGCGTGCAGGTTTCCTCATTGTTTTCCTTAAGCACGAAATATTTAATTACTTAAGCACGCACGCCTACGCACCTTTGGCTTTTAGGAGTTTTTCCTAAAAATCAGAGGTTTCCTAAAACTCGGGATCGAACCCGCGACCCACTGAATTAAACAGGCCTACTGAGCTTCAGTACAGATAATATAATATAGTTATCATATTTGCAGAACATAATAAAATCCGCAAACACGATACTGAACATAAAGTATGAGAAAGAATGGCGTCGCATTCGAGAGCTAACGGGGCGAGGCGTGGAACATTTGCTGCAACAGTTTGACAAATACATCGCGGTGCTCGCGGAAAGCCAGCACGATACATATACAAGCCCATTTGAGATCGTCACTTCCGATTTAGGTAAGCCTATTGTCCCAACGCTAACATCACTGTCGTCTCAACAGCAAGCCGATTGCTACAGTCTCAATCATTCATCGCATTCATTCTGCAACAATGCATTTCAGTCATCGATGTATATACATCGATGACTGTGATGCATTGTTAGGATATGCCTGTCCCATATAATTGCGTTTACGAAAATGCGCTTGAATATAACTTCAATGAATACAAGGCGTTCCCCGCAGTTCGCTTCGACGCCAGTGTCAACCAATCACGTTCGAGAAGAAGCCAACTCCCTATTAACCAGAACAAAAAGTGGAATTAATAACATTGGCAGTTTCTTTAAGATAAAAGTCTGTTGTCTTTTTGAGCGCGTTTTTATTCTTCTAGAGGCCTATCCATCCATATAAATCGATGATTTCGGTCAATAGCAAGTGAGTATATCAGAGGCGATTGCAATCGTTACATTGTAGCAACAACTAAAATACTTCAATCTTTTTTTTCTTAGCGATAAGGTTGTCTGGAAGATATCGCTTTTTAGCAATAAGACCGCCTTGCTGTACTTACATATTTATTTGTTAAGTTTACTTTATGTCTGTGTTTGTGGTACAATAAAGTAAAAATAAGTAAAATACACTCAAAAATCTGAACTTTCAGTGATCGGTGTGGACATAGTAACGGCAGAATCTATTTACGGTTTCGAACCAGCGACACTCAACCGTTACGGTGACTCATACACGACTGAACGGGTGGTTCTACCGGATACATCTTCCTTCATACACTCCCCCATACAGACTCCAGGGTATTACGGCATTGGCAAAGCGAAGAACAAAAAACTCTCCAGTCCTACCGTCTCATTTCCGAAATACAACAATTATGTGAAGAGTAAGAACAAGTTTGATAAGTTCTCGAGAGTTCTTCTGCCATTGGATCTGATTGGGATCAATAGTGCACAGGGTATGTTTTCTAATCTTACTTGGTACCAACTTAAGTTAATATGGGAAAATTCTATATACGCCAATCTATAATTTTCTAAATTTTGGTTAAAAAAAAATATATTCTTTGATCGTACATTTTTTTTTTTTGATGAAAAATTAAAACTTTTATTTTTGATGAATTTATAATGTTTTTGTTAATTGTTATTATATCTTCAATTTGCCTGCAGATTTTTGTACTCATTCCTGCCTGCCTGGCAAGCTTTTCGCTTATTTGAAGGGGAGTGGAGAATCTAATTTTATTTTATTTTAATTAAGAAAAACTTCATTCAAATCATGTTCAATTATATTCTTTATCTAACTAATAGTTTTGAGTCATTCCATAATAGCCACAAATCAAATCTATAACTAAGGACGAAAACAGTATTAAATAAAAATTGTGATAAAATTATACGAGTACGAACCACGGTTATTGTTTTAGTTGTAATTGTCGCACAATTACCGTGGTATCGTATAATTTTATCACAATTATACCAATCAAGTCTAAAAGCTTTAGTATTTAAAACTTACACTTCTTCTAACAGAAAACATAGAAACAAACTACGAATCCCGAGCAGTGTTCTCTTACTTGCAATACTCCCGCAACACCTCGCAACTGATGCCGCTGCGTATGGACGAGTCAGTCAGTCGGCGATGGGGAGTCAATATAACTGTAGGGTCACCGATACTGCAAGTTGCCTTGTTCGTACCCGAGTATGTATGGGTCAGAGAGACCAAGGAGGCCGATGAAAATGGTGTTGACAACAATATGGAGGATTTTGAAGGTTTGTATGAGACTCAGGGTCTTTTTCACCAGACAGCCAATACAAAATCTATTAAAAAGTAAAAGGTGCCACCAACGGGAATGGGTCTCCTTTGTCATCCCATCTTGAAATGTATGTGATTATATGTACTTATTGCATTTTTGAAGCTTCACTGTGGAAGCACTGTATACATAGCATAGTTTGGTTACCTATTGTAAAATTATTTTATTTTTTTTATTTTTTGAAAAGAGCAACTGCTGAGTTTCTTGCCGGTTCTTCTCAGCAGAATCTGCATTCCGAACCGGTGGTAGATTTATGACGTGTCATAAGAACTACAAGGTGGCCTACATGAAATAAATAAATTTTGAATTTGAATTATTTGCTCGCTATTCATGAAAAAAAATTCAGTGGATCCTTTGCTCCGTTGCTCAAAGATTGGAAGACATATACATTAGTAGGCTCGCGTAATATAATTTCTCACATATTTGTATAATAAGAAGTAAAATATTCGACTATATTCCAGGCATAACATACAATAACAAGGGTCACCCTCATCCGAACAATATAAACAACCACATTACTTCGAACACGCATTCAAAACACGACATAGACGATGAAAACTCAAACCCCGATAACCACGGACCAGTAGTAATACAACCCGCTTATAAGAAATCGGACAAATCCTACAACGAACACTTCCAAGAAAACGATTCTGCTTACGCTGCGGATAGATTGGATAATTCTGAAGGTCCTAAAGTCTTAGCTTTGATTATGGATAACGACAAAAATAAGGAGGGTAATTTAACAAAGGAGGTGGGGAAGAAAAAGTTGGTATACAAAAGCTTAAACGGAGTAAGGTTGAAGAAGCCTATACGATTGCAACTGTGGTTGGACATCAACAGAGAGACGTTCGGCTCAAGGACTAACCCGCAGTGTGTTCATTGGTCCACATTGAAAGGGTAAGTGTATCTAGTAATAACAGTTTTTTTATAAACCGGTTTATTTATTTACTAGCTGATGCCAGCGAGTTTTTTAATTCCCGCGGCTTAATAATAGCCTATGTCACTCTCAAGGTCCTCAACTATGTATTTCCATACAAAAAATCACGTCAATCCTTAGCTCTGTTGCAGCGTGATTGAAGGACAAACAAACAAACACACTTTCGCATTTATAATAGTAAGGATTTTATTTTATATCGATCGATAATTAATGTACAATAAATAAATGTAATAAATAAAGAATGAAAAGGTGTCTGTGAAAAATACATTCTCAAATAACAAAGAAATATGTAAAAGTTTTACCTTTGTGAATCTTTATAAAATTAAATCTATAAAAAATCATGTTTCTTGTATCTAGGCCCTCTTTATTTTTTATTTTATTTTTATTATTTGTTGATAGAGCGATGATAGAAATACAAATTCTGTAAAAAAGAAAGTAGGTATCAAGGTAGGTAGGTAGGGATAGTAGGTTCATTAGATACAGACCGCTGACAGACGGACGGACGGACGGACAGCATGGTAATAGGGTCCCGTTGGCACCCTTTGGGTACATAGCCCTACAAATAAAAAATAAATGTAATTCTCAGGTCAGGGGAATGGTCGCGTGTCGGCTGCCACACGGAAATCGACTACGATTGGTCGGCGTATTCCGACGAGCCGTTACTCATAAACTGCACGTGCAATCATCTTTCCACGTTTGCTGTTTTAGTCGACGAAGTTGACATCGAGGTATGTAAATGTAATTAGGTTTTTATGATTTAACTACATAGGTTCTATAATTTTTGAAAGAGCAACCGCCGAGTTTCTTGCTAGTTCTACTCGAAAGCACTTTGTAAAAGTTTATTTGAATAAAAAATTATTCTATTCTATTCTAACCCCAGTTTCTCCAAAATCTAATTAGTTATCGTCGTCAACAGATACAATGAAGTAGGTACACTTATGTCCGTTTTGACCACCGTTCCCTAACTTTTACGGGGTAGGTATCTAGCTGAGTTACACTTTGACACTTTCTTTCAATTTCGTTGTCAACTTTTCACGAACCTACTAACGGAGTGATTACATTCTCTTGGCTAAAGAACACCAGCTGTCATGGTCCCTGCCTGGTAAAACGGAGTGATTAAATTCTTGGCCTGGTAAAAAAATTAGAAACCCCTTCCAGGGACAACGGGATAATAAATCAAATTTTTCATTTTACCATTTTCCTGAAAAACTACACGGCTGATTTTGATAATGTTTTCTGTACATATCCATCCCAGATATCTCCTCAGAGCAGATTATATTATTGATATTTATCCTGTGGTCTAAAACCAGAAAACACAACTAATAGCTGAAGGTCGACGTGTAATTTGTTAGAATTTTGTCTTGTTTTTTCACAGTTCATCCCAGAGCCCTCACTCCTGGAATCTGTGACGTCATACACCGGGTTCAGCATATCCCTGCCCCTGCTGCTGTGGACTTGGGCAGCCCTGTGCCTGATGAGGGGCGGGGCGGCGACGGTCTCCAACTCGATCCACAAGCATCTGATATTCTGCGTGTTTATGGCCGAACTGTTGTACTTGATCGCTTTGAAAGCGCGCAGTTCTTTAGTCCAGAATGAGGTATGTGTACTTTTATTGTCCACATTTCTTGACAGACGGACTGCAAGCTGACTGCGAAATTGCAGTCTGGATGCAGTTTCGAAATTTCGAAGCCTCAGTAGCCCAACAGTTAAAGTTGCGGACTGAAAGATCATTCATCGGTAATCACTGATCATCATCATTGAATAATTCAATTAAGCGATTGTATATTCGTCACCAGTTCGCGTGCAAGGTGGTGGCGATGGGGCTGCACTACTGGTGGGTGTGCGCGCTGGCGTGGGCCGCGTGCGACGCGTGGCAGCTGCGGCGCCTCGTGCGCGAGCTGCGCGACGTCAACCACGGCCCGCTCGCCGCGCAGCTCGCCGCCGCCTACGCCGCGCCCGCCGTCGCGCTCGCGCTCGCCGCCGCGCAGCACCAGCACCAGTACGGAAACGCTCTCTTGTGAGTATGTCACTACACATCATCATCGTCGTCGTCATCATCATCGCCATCATCGTTGTCGTTGTCATCATTATCATCATTATCACCATCATCATCATCATCACCACCACCATCATCATCACCGTCATCATCATCACCATCGTCGTCGTCATTATTATCATCATCACCATCGTCGTCATCACTATCATCATCATCATTATCATCACCATCGTCGTCGTCGTCATTATCATCATCATCATCACCATCGTGATCGTCGTCATCTATTTCTTCATCATCATCATCGCCACCATCGTCGCCATCATCATCATCTTCTTCTTCGTCGCCATCATCGTCATCTTCTTCATCATCATCATCAGCAATCCATAAATGGCCCGCCACTGAGCGCAGGTCTTACGGAAGGGCCGTAGTCCACGAATAGGGAATTAGTTTGTGGTTAAAATTGGACTCAAATATTTTTTTCTGTAATCTTTAAAAGAAGGAAAGTACAAAATGTGCGCGGGATAATCAAAATTGATTCAAAATTGCAAAACGTACACCATTGGTATATGATGGTCTGCCAACAATGCGCATTCCGGTGCGGAGTCGCCACTTCAGCACCTCGGGACCCCAACGATCATCAGCTCTTTGATTAGATTACATATTTTTTATCCCTGCTCTCTATACGTTTTAAGACTCTTCCCAATGAACTTCCATGTGTCAATCCACCAGTTGCTGGGTGAGCTGCCACGAGGCGGTGGTGTGGTGGGTGGTGGTCCCGGCAGGAGTGTATGCGTTGGCCGCACTCATATTCCTGGCGGGAGCCACGCGCGCCGCCTTCACAGTTCGAGACCACGTTATCGGATTTGGAAACTTAAGGTACCTAATTTACTATTATTTTCACAAAAAACGGCATTAGGTATGCGTTTTCGTACGAATTTGATTCGTGCGAACTTTCTTCTTGACCAACGCTTCTCTTGCCCTCTATTTTGTCCATCGTGATGGCCTGTAGGAGACGGTACAAGTCATGTTTGAGCACAGAGTATTTATAAAGTTATAGGTATGTCTGAGAAAATATCCTATATAACTGACCTTTCAGAAACCTTTTTGAAATTAGGTCTTTGCTTTTACTGGCGCGCTGTTAGACTTCGTTGTTTCTTACTTTTTGGACCCAACTTATTCGCCGCATTCTTCGGTAGCACCACATTTCGAAAGCCTAAAGTTTTTTGTTGCACAAACAACGAGTAAAAACCTTAAAAACGTCTTTACTGAGTCGAGGTTATTGACAGTTACCTTTTCTTTCGAAATAAGAAACTGCTGTTTCTTGCCGGTTTTTCTCAACAGAATCTGCTTTTCGTACCGGTATTAGGGGTCTACCAAATCTGCACCTCCTGCTGCGGGGTTGCCATTCCAACACCTTGGAACCAGAGGCGTAACTATACCGTTTGAGGCCCGTGGCAAATTCATCGGATGGGACCCTCCCTCCCCCAATATAAAGAAGCTCACCCAATGAGATAGTATTTTTTATTTTTTCATAAATCACTACGTGAAGTAGGTACATACAAACGCAATTACAATTACTTGATTTTCTAATAACCTTTAAGTCGGAGCGTATTGTATTTATACTAAGTGCCGTAAAGTAATATTACGGCACTTAGTAGTCCGTTCTTAGCACCTACAATAGCAACGTAAAAGCGACATTTTCGCGAGCGAAGCGAGCGCGAAATTTTTTATGATTGCATTACGGCACTTAGTAGTCCATTCTTGGCATTTACAATAGCAACATAAAAATGTCATTTTCGCGAGCGAAGCGAGCGTGAAATTTTTTATGATTGCATTACGGTACTTAGTAGTCCATTCTTGGCACCTACAATAGCAACGTAAAAGCGACGAAATTTTTTGTGATTACATTACGGCACTTAGTAGTCTATTCTTGGCACCTACAATAGCAACATAAAAGTGACATTTTCGCGAGCGAAACGAGCGCGAAATTTTTTATGAATACATTCCGGTACTTAGTAGTTCATTCTTGGTACCTACAATAGCAACGTAAAAGCGACATTTTCGCGAGCGAAGCGAGCGCGACATTTTTTATGATTGCATTACGGCAATTAGTAGTCCATTCTTGGCATTTACAATAGCAACATAAAAATGACATTTTCGCGAGCGAAGCGAGCGTGAAATTTTTTATGATTGCATTACGGTACTTAGTAGTCCATTCTTGGCACCTACAATAGCAACGTAAAAGCGACGAAATTTTTTGTGATTACATTACGGCACTTAGTAGTCTATTCTTGGTACCTACAATAGCAACATAAAAGTGACATTTTCGCGAGCGAAGCGAGCGCGAAATTTTTTATGAATACATTACGGCACTTAGTAGTTCATTCTTGGCACCTACAATAGCAACGTAAAAGCGACATTTTCACGAACGAAGTGAGCGCGAAATTTTTTATTCTGCACTACACCATATCTAGTCCTGTACTTTTGGCGCTTGAGACACTACGCTTGTATGCGCCGCACACTCGGCATCGTAGGTAAAGTCGGCCCTACCAACTATTTAGTTATTGTTATTGGGGTTATTTTAAAATGTGTTTGTGGACCTAATGACATTTAGGTATTACAAATATGTATCTTTTTAATTTCTGTAAGACATAAATAAAAATTTTGGCCCCAAATTCGCCGCCCCTAAAATCTGCTGCCCTAGGCTCCAGTCAAATCAGCCATTTGGTAAATTTACCACTGTGCGTAACCTTTCTTGTCCCAAAGAGTTTAGTTTATATCAATTTTTATTTTGAAAATGATCGCTCGGCACTAGCCGTAGTCACAGGAATGGCTATAAATGTTATGATCATCTTGAGCTTCCGGCCCTCTCTGACCAGGGGCCCCTGCCGGCTGGGGCCCGTGGCATTTTGCCGTCATGCCACCCTGTAGTTACGCCTCTGCTTGGAACACTAACGCTCATCGAAGGACAAAGCAACAAAAACACTTTCGCACTTATAATAGTAAGATGACAGCCAACTTTCAGGAGAAGCAGAAGTTGAAATTACTTAAAGATTTTCCTTGTAGGATGCTTCTTGCAGTCAGCATAGTTTGCCTGCCGTTGCTGTGCGTCGCGTGGGCCAGCGGTCTGATACTGGGCAGCGAGGCGGGCGATCGCAGAAACGTACTCAGCTCAGTCCTCGCCGGCGCGGTCGCCCTGCACGCCGCCGCGGCTTCGCTGGGATACATCGCATTTAACATCCGAGTGCGGGATAATTTGAAGAGGTAAGAAGAATTTTCCTTCTGACTATGTTGCCTAGCATACCGAGATTACTCTCGACTGTATACATAGCATAGCTTTGTAAAAAAAAAAATTTTTTTGAAAAGAGCAACTGCTGAGTTTCTTGCCGGCTCTTCTCAGCAGAATCTGCATTCCGAACCGGTGGTAGATTTATGACGTGTCATAAGAGCTACAAGTTAGCCTATATGAAATAAATAAATTTTGAATTTTGACATACTCTCGATTTGACTCATTCATAACTCCATAGCATAGTTTGATGTAAGGGTTGTCAAAAGGAGAGATGTAATGGCATTAGTTATCTATTGTTTACGAAACTATTATTCTATGAAAAGGGCACATCGCTGTTTATATCCGAGTGCGGCATAATTTGAAGAGGTAAGAAGAATTTTCCTTCTGACTATTTGCCTCACGTACCGAGATTACTCTCGATATACTCTCGATTTGACTCATTCATGACTCGATAGCATAGGATTGTCGAAAGGAGAGATGTAATGGCGTTAATTATTGTTTACGAAATTATTAGGCAATGAAAAGGGTACATCGCTGATAATATCAGAGTGCGGGATAATTTGAAGAGGTAAGAAGGATTTTCCTTCTGGCTACCTCACGAGTCACGTACCGAAATTGCTCTCACTTTGTCTCATTAACACGTTGAAGTTAATAACCTAGTTTCGACGTAAGGTTTGTCGAAAGGAACTCCTTTCGACAAACCTTACGTCGGTTCGGTTACATAACTATCTAACCGAAAACTAATCTATGTAAAACTAAAGCTAACGAGGCTTCTAAACGTGTTCTAGTTTTATTTGATTGTTATTAACATTTATTTTATTTTTGTCTACAGAACAATTTTGAGATGTCTAGGAAAGAAAGTGCCGCTTGCTGACACTTCTGTCATTATAAGCACGAGTGCCCAAAATCTATCTCAAGTGAACAGGTAAGTAACCTTTATCTACATCTTGCTTGTCGCTGAGAAGGTATTTAATTGTTATACCTAAATGTATTGTTTAATACCTGTGTTTAATACCTGTACTGTATAACTTAGCTCATAAAGACAAGACAATTACAATTGAATTTTAATGAATACTAAATATATAAATAAATAATAAAATAAAATTCTAAATATCAAAAATAATTATTTTCAATATTTTTTAATTTTTCCGTACTCTTATCCTAATAGATTAATATTTTTTATTAATTGTTCTTAATAATAATTTTGGAGGCTTAAGATTATAAAACAGCATTTACTTCTTAGAACCATAAAACCGACAGCCGCAATAAATTAAATAAAGCTGAAAAATTAGGTAGCCTAATTATTGGAATCTAAACTTAATTGCCGTGATTCCTGACTTAATAAAGTAAAGCCATAATAAAAGGAAACTACTTAATAGACTGTGAAAGTAATGTAACAACAATAAAATATAATATGTATGCCTAGCCGTACTAACACCACCCTGTATACAGATCAGCGCTGGCATACCATAGCAGCACAGAGCCAGGCCGACAACTTCGCAACATCGGGATATCGGCTTCCTCAACTACCTCAAGATCTACTACCAAAACTAGTTCTAGTCCTTATAGGTTAGTAGTATTAATTTAAGGCTTCTGCAACTACTGGTCCATAAAAGTTAATGCTATAAGACTTCTTCAACTAACTCAAGATCGATATTGAAGTACAAGAGATCCCACTATCCTAAATTCGAAAGTTTGTATGTATGGATGGATAGATGGATGGATGTTTGTTACTCAATCACGCCACAACGACTGAACCGATTTGGCTATTTGGCACAGAGATAGTTTACAGTCTGGAATAACACATAGGCTACTTTTCATCCAGAAAATGAAGTGGGTTCCCGTGGGAATTAAAAAACCTGATCCATGCGAACGAAGGCGCGGGAATCAACTAGTATTACATAAATATATTTTTTTAATGTATTTTTCTTCGACATGGGGGTAGAATCGAAGACTGTTCTAGGTCAGTACTTAGAAATTTGCTGTCAGAGTCTTCTTGTTTTTTCTAATTAGTTTTGTGACGTCTGCTTTGCTTTACAATTTTGAATTAGTTTGCAAGGATTGTTGTATTTGCAGCCGCAGTGACGGCCAACTGCGTCACACAAGCACGTCTACATCCAACTACAACACAAGCGCGAGTGACATGCCCGCATACCTCAGAGGATTTGACTCCTCCCTGCATACGAGAAAAGAGGGTAGGACTCATTTTCATTAATACACATTCATTCATTCACGTTCATTCGTTCACGTTCGACGACCTTTTTGACGACCTCCCTGGCGCAGTGGTGAGCGCTGTGGTCTTATAACTGGGAGGTCTCGGGTTCGATTCCCGGCGGGGGCAATTTAGTAATTTATTATTTCTAAATTGTCTCTGGTCTGGTCTGGTGGGAGGCTTTGGCCGTGGCTAGTTACCACCCTACCGTCAAAAACGTGCCGCCAAGCGATTTAGCGTTCCGGCACGATGGCGTGTAGAAACCGATTAGGGGTATGGGTTGAATTTACACTGCTATACCCCTTCCAAGTTAGCCCGCTACCATCTTAGACTGCATCGTCACTTACCATCAGGTGAGATCGCAGTCAAGGGCTATCTTGTCATAGAATAAAAAAAAAAAAAAAAACGTTCCGCCTTTCGCACTTCGAAAGCATTCACTACTCATCACCACCAATGCCGGCCCAATTACAGGACACAGGAAATAAGAAGGGTTTTAGGCCATAGTTCACCACGCTGGCAAAGTACAGATCGGCAGACTTCACGGACCTTTGAGAACATTATGCATTATATTGCTTTACCAAGAAGAGCAAAAATATTTTTTATATTGGCATATCCTATTGGCAATCTATTGTATGTTTAGACATGTTGAGAGTAGGTATATTATAAACTTTGCCAAACATGTGGAGCCAAGAGTGGCTGTTCAATTGTATTTTTTTTATTCGATGACAAGATAGCCCTTGACTGCGCTCTCACCTGATGGTAAGTGACGATGCAGTCTAAGATGGTAGCGGGCTAAGTTGGAAGGGGTTTGGCAGTGTATATTCAACCCATACCCCTAGTTGGTTTCTACACGCCATCGTGCCGGAACGCTAAATCGCTTGGCGGCACGTCTTTAACGGTAGGGTGGTTACTAGCCACGGCCAAAGCCTCCCACTAGACAAAAAAATTATTAAGTAAGTAATTGTATTATTAAGTGTGTATGTACCCTTACCATTCGCAGACGAAGGTCGTCGCCGTCGCAAGAACCGAGGCGACACGGAAGAGGCCACGGAAGGCACGGAGGGCACGGAGGGCACGGACAGCGAGAGCGAGGCGTCCGCGCGCAGCCTCGACCTCGCCTCCAGCCACTCTTCCGACGACGAGGACACCGCCTCCCGCCGCTCCAGCCATCCGCCTTCCGCACTGAGTAAGCTTATTTACCCATGAACATGATATGAGGTTCCGTGAGCTTTATCTAATTTCCTGGAATAAGGAATACCCTTCCGGCTTCCGTTGTTTCAACTAACTATAATGTGATGTCTTTTAAGGTGTCTTTAAATCAAAAGTGAATAGGCATCTTCTAGGCAAGCGCGCACCATCTTAGGATGCATCTTCACTTACCATCAGGTGTGATCGCAGTCAAGCGCTAGTCTGTGTATTTAAAAAAAAATGTGTGAGTGAGTACAATGCTCACGCCTGACTGTTCCCACTTAGGCTCCGACCAGCACGCACTCTTACGCAATGTACATGTATACGACATAACCACAAAAGTTTAGTATAGTAACTGTATAAGTTATGACTTATGACGCCAGCAGATGTAACTGTAATGTACGAAATGTAGATACAAACCGCGAAGTAATTAATATTCCATATGATTATTCATATTTTTAAAGTTGCTTAAATAAGAGTAATGTGCTTAATTTATCCATTCAAGGAGACCGAAGTACGAACGGAACGGGAGGAAACTACCTCCCGAATATTACTGAGGGAGCGCCGTTGGCCATTACGCCAAGATGGCCGTCCCACATTAGAGAAGGTAAATATTGCTGTATTCTCTACATTTGACATTTCCACAATGTAGGTTTGACAGTTCGTAGCAACTTTCAATAGCTACTGAGATAAGGAATAAACCTACCGAAAAGTCGATAAATTATAAAAAGTCTTGAACCCCCTAAAATAGATGTTTATCCGAAAATGTTGGTGGTTGATTGGTTGGATATTTAACTTACTACTTAAAATCATACATTTTTAGTAGACTACTCGGTTTTATAATTGTCATTTGGATTTCGAAAATCAGTTTTACATTTAAAAAGTAACAAATTACAATCTTTTACAAAAAAAGAAAAGTTAAAAAATCTACTTAGGTTAAATTAGCCTTGATCATAGACAACGGTTACAAGTAGGACAAGTAGTGAAATGGGTCAATAGAGTTATGAATTTATGGCGGCGGTAGAGACCTAAATTGGCTGAACAAGAACGACTTCTGAAAAAGAAATTGAAGTTTCTTTCTTTCCTCTCGACCAATAACTTGGCTACTAAACAATTCCACAGATCATCCAATAAAATTCATTCACAGAATCGAACCGACCAGATATGGGTAGGTGGTCCCAGGAAACAGGATCCGA
Organism: Hipparchia semele; assembly: GCA_933228805.2. Lineage (NCBI taxonomy): Eukaryota > Metazoa > Arthropoda > Insecta > Lepidoptera > Nymphalidae > Hipparchia > Hipparchia semele. The sequence continues at coordinate 12,353,000 of OW121714.1, forward strand.
AGACGCGGGCAACCCGGGGCACGCGACGCCATCACCCAACCCTCTGCCCAACCCGGACCTGACGTCAGACGTGTACCAACTCAGCAGACATCGCCTGAAGCCGTCTATACTGGAGAATGTTCACGACACTTATGTCGCGAGCGTTGATGCGTCCAGGTTACCTCTTGACAATAGGTAAGGTAAAACATTTGCCAGTCAAATTGATCTTCCTATTAATATTATAATCCTATCCTATTGTTATTCCTATTAATATAAAATATCGCTGGTACAATTTGTACGGATAAGAATCAATGTGAAATGAGCTAACTATTTTGTAGCGGAAAGCATTTTTTGTCCTTGAATCCAGCTGCTTTCCGTGACTCGTTTGATATCGTCTATTCAGTTAATGGAGGGAGGGAAAGGCCTGCCAAAATTAGGGATTCTAGTACAGGGTCACCACTTCAGCAATGTGGGACCCCAAAATTTATCGGATGTCGTCTCAATAACACTGCAAAATTTAGTAAATGCAGTCTCTTTTTTTATTCAATGACAAGATAGTCCTTGAGTGCGATCTCACCTGATGGTAACGGACGATGGTAGCGGACTAACTTGGAAGGGGTATGGCAGTGTTTAAGCCTTATCTGTTTCTACACCCCATCGTGCCGGCACGCTTAATCGCTTGGCGGCACGTCTTTGACGGTAGGGTGGTAAGTTGGTAACTAGCCACGGCCAAAGCCTCCCACCAGACCAGAGAAATTTAATCTCTTCAATTTAAATGACTTCTTTCAGATACGGTGTAATGGAAGACGAACTAATGTACGGTGTGATGCCGAACGACGCAGACAAACAAATGCCGTACGATTCCAACTACCCAATCTCTCCTACAATGTACAGACTACCCTCAAACCCGTATGGATCCAAAACGTACCTGTCATCGCGTACTTCGGACTACGGATATAGTCCCACGAAGTATTTGAATACAGAGCCAAGCGTGTACGGGTCGAGGGATTTTCGAGATTCGAGTGTTACCACAAGGTACTTCTATATAAATACTGAATATACATTATGCCAACCGTACTTTACTTCACATATCTGACTTTTTTGGCATATTTATCATTAAAATATATGGGACAAAAATTAACGATCATTAATAGTCACAAGTATCTCATATTCAATAATTAATACATATATCTTTTTCAATGAATTTGGTTGGCTTTCTTTTTATTCGATCACAAGATGATGACTTCACTGACCTAACCTGATGGTAAGTGACGATGCAGTCCAAGATGGTAGCGGACTAACTTGGAAGGGGTATGGCAATGAAGGGGTAACGTTTCACGTTAAAACCAATGGCTGTATGCACCGACACAGATCCACCCGTTTTTTTTTTTTTTTCTTTTTATCCGATGACAAGATAATCCTTGACTGCGATCTCACCTGATGATACGTAACGATGCCATCTAAGATGGTAGCGGACTAACTTGGAAGGGGTATGGCAGTGTACATTCAACCCATACCCCTAATCGGTTTCTACACGCCATCGTGCCGGAACGCTAAATCGCTTGGCGACACGTCTTTGACAGTAGGGTAGTAACTAGCCACGGTCAAAGCCTCCCACCAGAACAGACCAGAGACAATTCGGAAATTATAAATTCCCAAATTGCCCCACCCGGGAATCGAACCCGAGACCTCCCAGTTATAAGACCACAGCGCTTACTACTGCACTTACCTCGTCATATACATACAATGTAGTCCGCTGTGATTTGGTTCTATAGTTATATTTATATTGAAGGGAGCACGATGGGTACCCTCCGCGGGATTTCCGCGACTCCGGCATAGCGACCATGTTGAAGAACGACTATCAGCGGAAAATGGAACAGTACGAGTACAGCGACCGCATGTCGGACGGGTCGGACAAACATCATCCGCACGACAAGTATCTGTTCCCTTACACAGGTTAGTTTGGGGTTTGTGTTGTGTGGCGTGTGTGCCTTTTTAGTGTTGTGATTTAAATATAAATAAAATATCGATAATAAAAAAATTGCCGTGCCTTAACGGTTATTTTTTACGCCGACTCCACACGTTGGATACCACGTTGGTCCCAATATTATTCAAAAAACATTTGAATCAACAAAATAGTATTGTTCCCAACACAGAAGTTGGCTGGTCTGTGTCGGTTTCTCAGGCGCACACGCGTTTACATTTTAACCTTATATTTCTGTGAGGTGACACTTAGTAAGGATCCAGTCCTTATAAACTATTTGTTTCCGGACAAAAAATTGCCGAATTTCGGCCACGGCAGGCAATACAGACTAGCCAACAATATTGTGGACAACTGTGTGAATAGAAGTTGCAATAGATTTTTCTGGACATAGTGTGTGAAAATGCTTTACTACTTTTTTTATTTGTAAAACACTTTTGAATTGACCTACACCTAATCTATAAAGGTGCCTGTCCATTGAAGCGAAGCGGGGCGGCGATGCGTTCGGTGGACCAATGATATTACTGAGAGATGACGTGATAAAATTACCGCATCATCTGTCATTGACCTGATTACTCTGCAAGGACCATCTCAGTTACACTCCGCTACAATGGAAAGGCATCTTAGGGCTCGGTTGTTTCAAACCGTCTGTTAACGTTACGTACATTTGTTAAAATTGTTTTCTTTGACATTTTGTTCTCTAACGCAATGTTTAACGGTTACGTGTCTGTTAAAATTTGCTGAAGCAACCGTGCCTTGGAGTGACAGATCCTTTTTTTTTAAATTGGCATACCTTCACCAAAGCTTATTATGATATACTTTGATGGCTTGTTAATTTGCTTCGTATAGCGGAGGAAGACCACGTGAGCGTGCGCGGTGGGCAGTCGCCACAACGGCTAAACAGCGAATTGCACGGAGGTAGGTAGCTTTACTTTTATTTGCTGATTTATGCCAGCCGCATTTTATCAGAAATTTCTGTCAGAAAGTCTTCCGATGATCAGAGACACTTTACATTTTTCTTTTTCTCTAAGTGATGTACATATTTCGATGGTGTATTTTTTATACAGTAAAAGTACCTACCGTTCAGTGATCAATTAATTAATTTGAATGCGGTAGGCATCCGGCAAAGTTCTAATGGATGGTAGATCCATTAAAAAAAAAGGATAAAAAGAGAAATTTTTGCTAATATACGACTGGCCCAATAGTTTTGGTAGAATTGGTAGAAATATAGATCTGTTTAGATGTTTTATTTTTGTCGACTTTGCTTTTATCAAAAGCAAAAGATTTTTGAGACTTTTAGAACCAATTAGTTCATTACCTCACAGATTAAAATTTTCTGTATTTTTTAAATCGTTTTGTATAGACAACACTAGTAAACTTTTTAATTCTAGGTGAAGGTCAACAGCCAATGGGGGCGCCACTAGCAAGCATGGGAGAGACTAGCGAGTAAGTATTTCATGAAAAAAATCCTTCTTTCTATTCTATCTTTTTACGATTTACTTACCTAATTAAAAAAAATTAAAACACATCGCATGTAAAAATGTATTTAAACAATGTTGCATGACTGTTACCTTCTATTTTTTTTCATTATTTAAAATATAAATTTAATTACTGTCATCTCGCTCACTTTTTTTCAACAAAACAATACTTGCATATATCTACAATTCATAAATTTTTAATTTTGCAGTACTTACTTAAGTATAAATTTTAGATTTTATCAATTCTTCAAGTTTAGTGAGATCTAAGAGAAAAATATAATCACTCGAGATTGTCAGTTCTGTCTGTATTTTGTTTGTGATAAAATCAGTCATTATTTCGTTTACAATACTTGCTTACTTTACTCTTTATAGTGTTCTTTAGAAATATGATATGTTAGGTAGAGGGTAGGTAGGTACCTACTTTAAAAGAAAGAAAAAAAAATACAGCCAACGACAGTCAACCACAGACGAACAACATTGCGGTGCCATAGCCTAAATGATAAGACACTGCACATCGTATTTTAAAGAACCATCCTCAAACTTCTTACACTGATCATCAAGAACACTTTTTTATGACTGACTCTATCACGAATCATTTAAATTGTACGTATATCGATATTCCATTAGATGGTGGCGGTTGTATGAGAAACACTCATTGTAAAATCATCTTTTGCTTTGCTAACCGGTGGTGTCGCGCCCGCAATCATCTGTCGCCGTAGGGAGGAGGTAATGTAACTCATGTATAATACCAAGGAGCTATACTAAAAAAACAAATAAGTACCTATATTTAATCTATGATTAACACTGGACTTGCTGTCCCTGTACAAATGACAGCCTAAATTATTTATGTATCAATTTGCAGCGCCACTTTTGGCATACGAGTGTCTTTAAACTAATACAACGGACATGACAATATTGCAAAGTTCGGTAGAATAGGTATAGATATAATTTATGAAATCGTACAACAACAACAATAACAACAATGAAATCATAGATAGATTTATTATATAGAGGCAAATGCGCCATTGGCAATATTATCTATTAGTTCCAGAGTCACTCGTATTGCGGCTTAGTGCTTACAGCGCCAAAATCAAATCCAAAATGGCGTCAACCAAGTAGGTCCAAAAAAAATCACAGCTGCAAGTCCACTGTTAATCATAGATTAAATGTAGAGATCAGTGACGTATATTAAACGCCCATTTTCTATTGTCATCCTACTCAAGCGTCTTAAACTAAGCAGGACAGAAATATAAAATGCATGTTTAACATACTTATTATTATTTTGACCGCATCTTCTAAGCATGCAAGCGTTAAGTGCGCGTCACGAAAGTTGAAAGTGAATCCCGGCTTCGGGTAATTAGCGTTGTTAAATCCCTGTTTAGAACAAGTTTTATGTAAAATTTCGTACCATAGGTAAAAAAGATGTGAAAATAAAACACAACTAAATTATAATTTTTTTACCCAAACTTGCGCACTTTTTTATGAGTTAAAATAAATAAAGTTATAAAATTGTTCTTAAATATTTTTCCTAATCTGTTACAGGAAATCTACTACTGAAGACGATGCCGAGACAAGAGTGTAATAAGACCACAATATAGTACAAGGTTTCCAATGAATCTCAATTAGTTAATTAATTTATTTCACTTTAATTGTAAAATACTCTTAAGTTTTAGTTACAATATTAATTGTAAAGACTGTCATAAACTCAGTGCTCACTGCCATAGATAATATAGATCTGCATAGCAGTTAAAACGGTCAAAGCACTAAACTCCAAACTGTTAGTTAACTTTGTCATGTAAAGATTAGTTCCTCCACAAGTCTCCGGCTAGATTTGGATTTTTGTTTAATACCTATTTATATTTAAAATACTCGTTCACTGTCTATGCTTTAAGTAGAATAGTTGCCATCGTAAAAAATGGTAGTTTTAAGATTTAATATTATGAAACTTTAATATAAAATCCACCATTGCACTCAAATGCTCAAAATTCTATGACAAATAATGAAATTCGATCTCAAATAATGTGTTTTTAATGGAGAGAATCTGTTCTTTTTGTAGAATTTAACTAAACGGGTGTTCAATATATTTTAGTAAGTTGTACATGTAGCAGGTACATAGTTATTTAATCCATCTAATATAAGACTTATTATTTGTATAGAGGAAAAATTATAAATAATTTATAATAATCTTCAATATTTGTACTCAAAAGATATCAGTCAATGTAGGTAACATTCTTGCTTAATTCCACTGGAAAATATGTACTTCCAATAAGAAATAGGCTTGACTGTAGTTTTTACCAACCAGCCATGTGATTGTATAAGAAAACTTGCATAATCACGAATCCTATGCTGCCCTCGTAATTGAAAACACAGTAACTTAAATGTAACTTCTATTTAACTTACTGTGTTTTCAATTAAGTATGGCAGGTTAGCAAAACCTATAATCGGTTCTTTTTTTATTAAATTTAATCTTTCTCTTCTTTTTATTTTAGTACACAATGTTGAATGAGCATCTAAAGTTACCCCATTGACTGTTTAAGAACAATGGAATTTCATATATGTAATGGTGACTTATTTATGCGTTGAAATTGATTTGTTAGCAAAATCACTTAGGGATTTTTAAAATTGTGCTCTATTTTTATCTGCTTATTAGACATTTTAGAGTTAGATCCAAAGTCAGTAGGTAAATGTACATAAAATAATAATTATTAAGGTAAAGTCTTATGTCGATCTTTATAATATAACTACTCTAGTAGTAGGAGTAGAAGATGTGAAATATTTTTATAAGATACCAAAACTTATTTAAAACTACAATAATAATTACTTAATATTATTTAATATAGGTCGACAGCGAGTGAATGATTTTCAATGTGTACCTAATTATTATAATGGGCTACTTATTTAATTTTGTTTAAAAAGTTAGACTTACTTACGCCTGATGGGTATCAGTAATGATGTTTGGGAAGGAGCGCGCTAGCCTAGATGCCGATTCACTCTTATATTGAAGATATAGAAATGAAACGTAGGAAACACGATCGCTGAGTGTTTCATACCGTACTGATTCATATAGTTATGTAAATGTTGAGAAAAAGCACTTTGCGTTATTTGATTACACATACCTACTTATTATGTCAACCACAAAAGGAACGGTATGGTAAAGTTCCTGAGCACACTCTAAATTAATGCTCTTAAAAATTACAAGCGGTATGAACAATTTTAATAAATCATTCACCAGCTCCTTGACTATTCCAATTTTAAGAAGCATGTAGTAAAAAGTATCTAGATAAAGAAAAGTTTAAAATTAGATATTACTACCGTTAAATGTGGGTAACTTTAGACTCGTGTTTAATATTGTTAATCGATGTAAAATGGAGTATCGTCATTTGGTTTTTTCGATTAGCCGATTAAAAGTTACCCACATTATATAGGTACTAACTTTATTTATGTAATGTAAATAACATAGGGGTGTTGCGTGTATTTTGAGCGATTTAACGAAGAGTCCACCTATTTTGTAAATAAATAGTCTTTTTACACTTTGTAGTAAGTAGGGTAATTAAATAATTAATTTAATTAGTATAGGGAAATAAATAAAGCTTTACTCTATAATTCCCTATAATCACTTTGCCATAATAAATAAATGGGTTTCAAATGTGCAGTATTCTATATAGAATATAAATTGCTTAATTAAGCATAATAAATTAGTCTACCTACATGAAAATCATTTAGTTGAATGAAAAAAGATGTAACTAGCATGCTGAATAAAAGTTCAACAAAATACGGCTGCTGAATTTTTACTGAGGTAGGTACTAAGTGTCAGCAAGTACATTCCACACAGTAATTTTTAAATTTTTACATTCCATTTTAAAGAAATTGTTTTTAGTAGCTGTATCTACAAAATGTAGCATCAACTGTTTTATAATAATGAAATAAAATATTTTATTGCTAAAAAGTGTACTTTTATTTATCTTAACGTTGTTTTATTAAAAATTATTAGTACCAACCTTTAGGTATAAGCCAAAAGGCGTCTTTGCTGCCAACCTTCAGCAAAAGTCATTTTTGCTCCCAGTGAGAAATATATTTGTGTTACAAAGAACAAAGGTATATTTTGTTCTTCGAGGACATTATTTTAAATCTTGAGTGCGGCGACGCTGCTGAGTGCTGAGGTCGCGTGAAGCCCCGCCCCCTAGCCGCGCGGATCATTACGTCACAGACTACATTGAATAAGGAGGTTCATTACGTACAAATCTCTAGACAAAGCGGTGCACAGCTGCCGGATCGTAACTGCCGAGATCCGAATGCTACCTTACACACAATAGCGATAGTTCCATACGGCCTATAAGGGCCGATCTACACGGCCCAAGTCTGCTATTGCAATTGTAGTTACATTGTCTATCAATGACATGACAATTGTTATTTTTAGCAATTGTCATGTCATTGATAGACAATTGAACCCCTGGGCCCCAAGTCAAATTGCTAAAAGTAGCAATTGGGATGTCATTGATAGGCAATGTAACTGTAATGTAACTACAATTGCAATAGCAGACTTGGGCCCCTGGAATGGCAGCGACGCGGCGAGCGAAGTTTAAAATTATTTCTATTGAAAGTGCTCGCCGCGCCGCTGCCATTCCGGTGTAGACAAAAATGATTTACAAAACTCAGCTCACACGTTTATAATGGCAAATGTATTATTTCCGTGCCTTAAGTTCCACACAACAGGACGAAGCAGGTTAAAAAAAATAAAACTCGCAAACTTTTAGCTATTTATTCATCAACATACATAATATCTACATTTGCACAAATATTGTTTTATAAATTATAAACCCTTCAGCGAACAGTGGGTACGTACTTAGGTACACGTAGGATGATACCATAATACTTTTCTCGATCGATTATTCCATACGCATACTTTGTGCCAAAGAAAAACGCTTACTATAAAGTTATAAAGACGGCTTTTACATAGTAATTTTAAAAGCTAATTTTAATCACAGTTTAAGGAAAATGATAGATAATTAGAACTGTTGACTGTTTAAAGATGATAAAGGCTCGCTTCTCATTTATGAACATCTTCGTTTGGAGTTTAGCACTACTTTTTTACTTGAAGATTTTCAGCCATATAATATCAGCCCTGCAAGCGTAAAAACTTAAGGATTTCACGCACATCACTCACATAGGTTGGTACAATGCTGAAATGTATGAACTATGAAACAATTTGAGGAGTGGAACGCTCGCTTGAAATTATATGATTCGATTAATCAGAAAATTACGGTATTGAAAACAGCCTAATACTTAATTATGACAAGAATTATTCAGAGCATATTTTTATGCAACCTTCTATCTTTTTCCTTTAATATGTGATTATTTAAACTGGATATGCAATTTACCTACATTTACAAATAAATAAGTGTAATTCTCATTTCTCATTTAAAAATATAAAGAAGCAAACTAATATTTACAATAACAACTAAAATTCATAATGAAAATAGACTAATTTCAAAGTAGGTAATTTTAGTAATTTATGTTTGATCAAAATTCTATTTTATATGAATTGAATGATTTAATGTATGCTTATATTAATTACAATTACAATATGTATATCCAACAATATATTTAGCTGAACAAGATGGTAGAAAATATTAAGTATACATTTTAGAGAATAACGGAATATTTAAAGGGAAGAATTATGATAAAAGGGTGTAAACACATCTTCAGTTATTAAATTAAGTAAATCTTGTAGGAAACCAAGTGATTACTTATAAAAAAAGGAAAATTACATTGAAATAAGTAAAAGATGGAAGTCACAACTTTTTAGGGGAAAAAGACGTCATGTGACAAAAAAGGTAGGACAAAAATTGTGGGATGTAAAGCAACATTCTAAGCTTACAGGACGCACAAATTGCGGATGTACCCTCAAAAAACAATTATTACATATAAAGTGTCATTTATTTATATACACAGGCTATTTACCAATCAAAGCGTTCACAAACGTTGTATTAACATTTCATGGAATGTTTAAGCCTTAAACAAAGTGACTACATACATCAGTGCATCCATTCAAGGCCCAAAAGAACTTTTCCCTTTGACGCGGATTTGCGCCCGAGTACAATTCCATGCCCCTTTACACTATTATTTTTCACGAGAAGAATAACCCTAGCCTGTGATCACACCTGATGGTAAGTAACGATGTAGCCTAAGAAGGTAACTAGCCACATCCAAAGAAGAAATATTGGTAGTGTAGTAATTTATATCATGTAATGGTAAGTAGGTAACTTGCATAATATACATTTATGTATGTATGTAGATGGAAAACGCGAGCGCAAATCCGTGTGAAAGTAAATAAGCCCTTATTCTCTGATTATATTGTGTTGAAATCGTAATTAGAAGACATATCTTCTTACAAAAACTGTGAAGTCACGTGAAATGTATTTTTTGTTGTCTTTGACACTGAATTCACAAGAATCAAGCTTTATAATCAATAATACATGCAAAAACTGTATTGCGACTTTAAATATTGCAAGAATACACTGACAACAGTATGTATAATACAAGAAATTTAAAGTTTGCAATTACAAGCGAGACAATTTGACGACAGCGAACAAGGACCTTAACATTGCTACATAGTAACATTACAAAATACTATGATGACATAAATTACATAAGAGAAAATGCACCATATATCTAGTCAATTTTATGTAGGACACTGTGATATGGTATTAAATATATATACATATATTCTTATTGGTTACAAAGTTGTCTAATTAAAAACAGTCCAATACAATCCAACTTGTATCATTAAATGTCTTAGACCTTAGCACAAAATGCAGAAACTTTTTAAATTATGAATTAGGGCGAAGTTCATTGTTCAAACCATCGAATTATAACGCTTAGAATAGAAGTTTTCAACAAAGTTCCATTCCAAACAACCAATGAAGGTGTGTGCTATATAAATATTTTCTGTACTGGTACTGATAACTAAGTTTTTGACGGTTATTGTGATGAATTACGACACCTTTTCACAGCACAGTAGGTCATTTCTTCATATTTTTCTGCGAGCTCGTCGTACTAACGCGGCGATAGTTACTGCGTAGTAGACATTCAAAGGCCTACTACTAAAAATGGTCTATCATTGCACTTCTAATCGTTATAGTTAGATGATTTAAACAAATTCAAATTGGTACTATGGCTCTACGATAAGTATTAAACTTTTTTTACATTGCTTTGTTAACTTGTAAGTTTAATTTCATATTCACTATGCAAGTCAACTAAATTAAGTTAAGGAAGTGAATGTCACAGCTGATGCCTTCATTATTAAGCTGATTATTTAATAATAACATTTTAAAGATCTTACCAAAACAAGTGATAAAAACATTTGGCATATTTATGTTGTAAATTAAGCAAAAATTAGCCATTCATACAAAGATGCAAATCCTTATAGAATGTGTTATTTATGTAACATTGGCCTTAGAAATATTGTAGAACAGAAAGGTGTGGATTAAACAGAAAAATAAGTTTCCAAAATACAATTTTAAGTGCTAAGGTAATCAACATTATACAAACGTCAGATAGTAATTGCACACCAACAAACAGTAATTCTGAAATGAAGGTTCGGAAGTAAACAAGTCCAACACTTATTCAAGGATTATGTTGCTCCTTAATTAAATATGTTTTTTTAAGCCCTGGCGGCGAGTTGGGTCAGGTCAAGGTCGGGAAAGGAGTACCAGTGCTCTTGTATACTGAAAAGAAAAATAATTGTCTCTGTATTATTGACAAAATAATTATACTATCATAAACTTCCCACTAAATTACAACATGGGGTTATTCAAGGGGTGGACGAACAAATTCCTGAAAAGCTGGCAACATATTGGTGGTGCCTCAGGTGGTATAAATGTTCATGGGGTGCGGTAATCACTTAACATCAGGTGACCAGACTGCTTGTTTACTCTTTTTCGCTAAAAAATTGTGAAAACCTAAAATACAAAATACTATATACTGATTCTAAGTTTAATAGATTTTATTGTAAACAATTTATTTATTTAATTTATTTACTTAATGTTTAAGTGTACTTGGATAAATAAAATTCTTTTTCTATAATCTGCCAAACCAGAAAAATCTGTATGGTACAGTAGTAGAACAATAAAGTAATACACTCTATTTTTTTTCATTCATTCTGACACTAGAGCATCTTCAGAAGTTATTTTGGAGGGTTTGTGGGGGTCTGTGTTATATGAATATGTATCTTCATTTGGCATGAAAATATTGTTAAAGTATATCCATTTTTCTTTAATCAATTAGTAGGTATACATTAAAATATTAGTAGACTCCCAATACAAATTTTGTTTAATAACAAGTTTGCATTTAATATGACCAAAAAAAATTTGCATGAACCTTCCTTATGAAATGATGGTGAAAATCACTTTAAAATCTACTAAGTTTAACAGATTATAGACAATTTACTGATTAAGTATACATATAACACAAAACTTCTATTTGGAGTACGACCTATTATTATAGAGTATGCTATAACTTGAAGCAATTGTCTGTGTGAGATTGCTATTTATTGATCTCAGCCTTAGTCGTTGGGTATACATAATCACTTTGTTTGCCTTAGGGCATTTAGCAGCCATAGAGCACATTATTATCTTAGACTGCTATTTTATTTAAAAAAATAATACCTAGTCTGATCTTAGATTTAAAACTGAATCATTCATATTTATTTTTTTATCATTACCTAAGTCCACATAAAATGATCATTATAAAAACATAGTAAATTAATAACAGGAAAATATTAAGTATAGTAATTCTGTCAGTGTTAGCAAGCTTTAACTAATACATATTATGAATTATTACATATAAGCTTACTTTGAATATTTTACTTATTGTAATTTTAGAAAAATTGACAACACTAAATCTAAGCAAATTGAGGATGGGTTGTGGGTTGAGAAGTGTGAATCAATAGTTAATACATAAAAATAACATAAAGTTTATTTGAACTCACAAATAATACAATTTTCAGCACAGTACATTTAACTAAAGTAAACTAATAAATACTTACACTTAAATTCAAGTATAACTTTCTTCTTAAGTTACTGGTTGCCCATTTTGACTCTCGACGTCATGTAAATGCCAACAATCAATCCAAACAGCCCAATAGCCGACCCAAAGATTTCCACAATCAGGATCTTCACAAACAGGGCTGCATTGGCAGCATCAGCGAGGGCCGCTCCCGACCCCACGATTCCGACAGAGATACCACAAAACAAATTCACGAGACCCACGGCCAGTCCAGCGCCAAACATGACGTACCCAGCCATCCAATTCTGTTGCTTGATACCTATATCCAGGAACGGCTCTTTGTATTGCTCCAACATACCAGATAGCACGATGGCTGTAATCAATCCGTAAATGGCTACAGCTTCACAGAAAATAACGGAGATCAAGTTTTTAGTCTTGATTCTAGGCGCTTTGACACCACCTCCCACTATGCTCACTCCAGTCGTGTGGATTCCCATAGCGGCACCGACCACGGAGAAGGCTACGGCGAACGCTATGCCCAAAGTCGCCCACATGTAGGGAGACGTGTTCTCCAGGAACCATCCGAAACTGATTTGCTCACCCTTTCCAGTAAGAAGGTAGTACAACGAAAATATGGGTATGGCGAGCGACAGCAGCAACAGAAACAGGTACGTCAGGAAATATCTCATCTTGATGGAGGTTTCGTCGATTGGAGCCTTTAAAACCCGGAAGATCCCAAAAGGGATGGCCTTTTCTCTCCAATTTCTACCTTGACAGAAAACTCAAAACGAAGAAGTCTTGTGATCAAAAGATGTCAGAGACAAGAAAATGTTGCCATTTTTTTACCCAAAACTAATAACCATAGAGCTATTTATTTAAAATATCGATGGTATGTAAAACTTGGTAAACCCCGTAGACAGAGAAGGCAATAGACCAAGGTACTGTGTAACCCGTAGACAGAGAAGGCAATAGACCAAGGTACTGTGTAACCGCGACTGAAATAGAGATAACATGACGTAACGATGACGTCACATGACAAGTTCGAGTTTAATGTTGCCACAATAACTGCACTCCCCTAGTACCCCAAATTAGATGGAAAATTCTTCCCAGGATTTTTAAATAAAACGACAAAACAGATGCTGAACTGTTTTATTTTTTAAATAACATACCTACACATATAAGGTTGTCTGGGAGAGACATACCTATTAGGGTAAGCTTCTATTTTTTACATATATCTTAATATTGTGTGCAATTAAGAATTTATTATTCTTTATTGCACACAATATTAACTTCAACCACCACTTAAAAGTATAAAATAATTTTAGTTTGTACACGTAAGTCGGTTTTTTAAAAATATTTTTTTTTAAACTAAAGTTTTTTAATGTAGTTTCATAGGACCAATTCACTAGATAATTATTTGCTCCTTAAAAAAAATATTGAAATGCCGAATAGAAATTTAGCATATGTGAGTCACTTTGAAAAAAGATGTATGTAACACAAAGGAAAATTTTTTTTCGTTACTAGTAAGAATGTTACACAAAATAATTTGTAATGAACAGTTAAAATTTTCCTTCGATCGAGTAATGCTATTGAATTAAAAGCAACAAAAATTGTATATTTAGTCATCAAAATCATCATTAATGAAATTAACAGTATATTCCTTTTTTCAGGCAGTCGTATAAAACTGCAACTCTTCATAGTTTAAGTTAATAATTATTTAAAAAAAACATTAAAAGTCTGCCTCTAGCTATTTAAAAATGGCTTTAAAAATTAAGAACTTTGTAAATAAAATAATTCTTAAGATCGCCAACAGTTCTCGACTGGTCGTTGGACATTCGAACGAAACTTCAGGATGATTCAGAACAGAAACCGACACTATCTAACTGAATACACTTTAATCATCGCCGACATATATTATATTCTAGTATCCATCATCTTTCTTTTCTTTTCTCATAATATTCATTTCTTCCATCACGACTTTATTTTGTTTCAACAAAAATTAAAAAAAAAATTGAAAAAGTAGCCAAAGTAACCCGTCGTTACGGTATGTCAGAGGACATTACTAAAAAAACCTATCTCCGTGCCAAATTTCAGCCATATCGGTTTAGTGTGGCGTATTGAGTAACAAACATCCATATGTTTGTTACTCAATCACGCCACACTAAACCGATATGGCTGAAATTTGGATGTATGTATGGATGGCCATACATACATTCAAACTTTCACATTTATAATATAAGTAGGATAGGGAAAATCGGGACATTGTATAGGTACCTAAAGCTGGCAACACACATAGATACTAAATTTTCTTATTAACTGTCAGTTTGTTTCGCACAAAAGTGTGTCGACCTTGAAAAAACTGGTTACACGATGAGGGACAAAAAATTGCGTAGCTGCGTCTCTGTTTATCACATTAATAACTTTATTTCTGCTCTCTTTTTAGTGTGAGTGAGAAAGAAATCGTCACTGACTCTATGTCTTCTCTCTCTACGGTGTAACCGCGACTGAAATAGAGATAACATGACGTAACGATGACGTCACATGACAAGTTTGAGTTTAATGTTGCCACAATAACTGCACTCCCCTGTTACCCCAAATTAGATGGAAAATTCTTCCCAGGATTTTTAAATAAAACGACAAAACAGATGCTGAATTGTTTTATTTTTTAAATAACATACCTACACATATAAGGTTGTCTGGGAGAGACATACCTATTAGGGTAAGCTTCTATTTTTTACATATATCTTAATATTGTGTGCAATAAAGAATAATAATATTAAAATAAGTATTTTTAAAAAACCGACTTCAACCACCACTTAAAAGTATGAAATAAACCGACTTCAACCGCAATACGTGTACAAACTAAAATTATAATTTTAGTTTGTACACGTATTGCGGTTGAAGTCGGTTTTTTAAAAATATTTTTTTTTTTTTAAGTTTTTTAGTGTAGTTTCATAGGACCAATTCACTAGATAATTTTTTGCTCCTTAAAAAAAATATTAAAATGCCGAATAGAAATTTAACATATGTGAGTCATTTTGAAAAAAGATGCATGTAACACAAAGGAATATTTTTTTTCGTTTCACAAGTTACTAGTAAGAATGTTACACAAAATAATTTGTAAAGAACAGTTTATGATTTTCCTTCGATCGAGTAATGCTATTGAATTAAAAGCAACAAAAATTGTATATTTAGTCATCAAAATCATCATGAATGAAATTAACAGTATATTCCTTTTTTCAGGTAGTCGTATAAAACTGCAACTCTTCAAAGTTTAAGTTAATAATTATTAAAAAAAAAACATAAAAAGTCTGCCTCTAGCTATTTAAAAATGGCTTTAAAAATTAAGAACTTTGCAAATAAAATAATTCTTAAGATCGCTAACAGTTCTCGACTGGTCGTTGGACATTCGAACGAAACTTCAGGATAATTCAGAACAGTAACCGACACTATCTAACTGAATACACTTTAATCATCGCCGACATATATTATGTAGTATCCATCATCTTTCTTTTCTTTTCTCATAATATTCATTTCTTCCATCACGACCTTATTTTGTTTCAACAAAAATTTAAAAAAAAAATTGAAAAAGTAGCCAAAGTAACCCGCCGTTACGGTATGTCAGAGGACATTACTAAAAAAACCTATCTCCGTGCCAAACAGCCATATCGGTTTAGTATGGCGTGATTGAGTAACAAACATCCATCCATACATAGTACATTCAAACTTTCACATTTATAATATTAGTAGGATAGGGAAAATCGGGACATTGTATAGGTACCTAAAGCTGGCAACACACATAGGTACTAAATTTTTCTTATAACTGTCAGTTTGTTTCGCACAAAAGTGTGCCGACCTTGAAAAAAACTGGTTACACGATGAGGGACAAAAAATTGGGTAGCTGCGTCTCTGTTTATCACATTAGTAACTTTATTTCTGCTCTCTTTTTAGTGTGAGTGAGAAAGAAATCGTCACTGGCTCTATGTCTTCTCTCTCTACGGTAAACCCCTACGGTAAAACCAAACCATAGTGGTATATTAAAGAAACCCATGGTAGGAAGGGAATATATGGAGATGCCCTACCTATGAAAATAGGGTGCATACCTACAGAATGCTGTCGCATAAAATGGCCGCCCATTAGGGAGTGTACTTCACAATTATCGACATCGATAAGAAGTGAAATAATACACTGGCTTATGTCCGTGACTTCCTTCGCGTGGATTGAGGTTTTTTAATTCCCGCGGGAACTCTCTTATTGTATGCGCGAAATGTAACGCAACGCAACGCGCATGCTATTGCTGTTTCATTAGAGTGAGATGCACGGCGCACCGAATGTTTACTGAACTCGATTTGACTTGTTTAAGATTCGATTCGAGTTACTTACTTACTTCGCTGGCTCAGTGACCCAAAGAGAATCTTGGTCTCCGACACCAGAAGTTGCCACTCATGCCTACCCTGCGCCCCTTCACGGCTATCGGGTATATTGAGGGCTTGCAGGTCTTCTGTCACTTGACACTTCGTCCAGCCAGCGATACCTGGGGCTGATCTGTAACTCAGTGCCTATCAAAAAATGAAAGCCACTGACATATATTTTTTATCCATTGAAGGTTTACTATGGAGCAGTAAATGACATTTCTCTTCAAACCTTCAATGGATAAAAAATGCCGTTGATAGGCACTGAGTTACAGAATCGGCAGGCGGGGGGCTGGGTCGTCGTCGTCCAACGGAGCGATTCGAGTACTCGAGTCAAATAACTCGACTCGTACATCGCTATTCGCTATTTGCGACAATACCTATATAATATGCACAGAGTACTTTTGTATTATAATATGTTACTCTATGTTTGTGACTATTTTATTTCAAAATTCAAATAGCTTTTATAAGGCTTTTATAAAAATATTTTGATAAATAATGTAATCCTAAAGTTTTAACAATATGTGAAGTCATCAAACAGCTTTAAGGACATGTATTGGTTTCACTTGTGCACAAAATGGAGTAAGAATGGAGTTATAAATATGAGATCAATGAAATCAAGGTCTAATAATGTTGTCAGCTTATGCGAGGTTTATTGTCCGTCACTCATACCTTTTCCTGTGCATAATCGTAGTTACTTCCACTGTCCTAACTGTAATACCGCTAGTATGTCACGAACTTCCTTCATTTTCCGACCCAATAGTTGGCTTCGAAACGAGAGGTACAACGCTAGCGCACCGTTTCATAGCTTGGGAAAACCTTATTGAGGAGACGAGACCCTCCAGAAGGCTTGCCGTTAATCCTAAAGAGATAGAAGACCAAATTCGAATGAATCAATCTTACTACAATAGGGACAAAACAAGGTCTGGTCATAAGCATCCCAGGAAGCAACATAAGAAGAAAAAAACTTATAACAACACAGGATTCGCTACAACATTTTATAGCTCGCCTGAAATAAATACTACCATAAACCATGTTCATTGGGGATTTGGAAAAAATGTGTCATTTGAAGATGAAAATGCTGTCTATCTCAAAAACCACACGAGAAAACAGTGGAAGTCACTTAAAAATATGCAGCGTACAGCTGATAATTTTCATCACAATTATGCTTCTGGGGTTTGTGGGGCACCCGTTGCAGACTATGCTCACTTGGTCGTTACATCTATGGACAATAATTCAATGCTTTCATTTGAGAATGTCAAGAAGGTTTGTCAGTTGCAAACTCTGCTTATTGAGCTTGCAGAAGATGAATTTTACAATCTATGTCAAAGATCATTGCATGCTGAAGAAATATGCTGCCCTATATGGAGCGTCCCTAACTACATAGCTTTAATATCTGGTAAGAATTCTTGTGAAAATTTAACTAGAGATGATGTCACTTATGTTTTAAATATATTAAAGAAATGTGCAGGCTATTTTCATAACTTTACACTGATGGCATCTTGTGAATTAGACCGCTGTAGGGTGCCGAAATATTGTTCCCAGTATGATGCAGTGTACAATTTACTGTTCTATATTATTGATTCTGATGCATTTTCGCCTCCACAATTTTCTAAGACATTTGTGAAAAATGTTATGATATTTTTACCTTTGCCAACGAGTAGAACAACTCTTCCATACTATTTAAAGTTGCAAGACTCGAACATGTCTTACGATAGTCTAATCATCCCAGCTATGGATTTTGGATTAAAGAATGCTCTGTTTGATCTTTGGATTATTGAAGATACTTGGTTAATAGGACTGGGTGGTGTCTTTGTATTTGTATGTGTTTGGGTTTATACCAAATCATTACTTCTTACATTATTGTTGTTTACAGCCATTACATATTCACTTGGTGTGGCATATTTCTTTTATGTGTATGTGTTTAATCTGGACTTTTTCCCCTTTATGAATCTGTTAGTTGTGGTTGTTGTAATAGGTATTGGGGCAGATGATGCATTTCTTTATGTAAAAGTGTGGAAGATGATAAGTAAACAGTTAATAAGGGATAATGTAGTTGGTGCAGATAATAATTTGACTGATGTTAAGAATGTTTCTAGTGCTGGTGAGACTATACTTGTGCAAATACTCGAGGAGACTTTGAAACATTCAGTAACAGCTATCTTTGTTACCACTTTGACAACTGCTGTCGCTTTCTACGCTTCATACGTAAGCTACATTCCAGCCATTAACTGTTTCAGTGTTTTTGCTGGCACTGCAGTATTAATTAACTTTATACTCATGGTGAGTTGGTTGCCTGTATCAGTATTTATATTAGATGTAAAATTGTCTGTAAGTAGGTGGATAACGTTAGGTGCAATTAGTAAAGCTGTTAATGAAATTGGAGGAGATATCAATATTATATTAAATCGATTTATTATCACTTGTATAATGAGGTTGCACACAGGTTTTGTAGTAATCTTGGGTGCTATTGGGGTCTGCAGTATAGTTGTAGTGTTTTATTACCCTGGACTTCAATTACCTGATTCAAAACAGTTTCAACTTTTTCAAACATTGCATCCCTTTGAACAGTATGACATGAATTACAGAGACAAGTTTCTTTTTGAAAGGTTTGGCAATGATATTGGAACTGGTGCCAAAATGCCACTAAGGTGGGTATGGGGTATAAAAGCTATCGACAATGGTAATCATATGGATCCATTTTCGAAGGGCAAACTAGTTTTTGATGAGAAATTTAGTGTCTCAAATCCGAATTCACAATCATGGTTGTTGGAGTTCTGTTCTAAAATTAAAAGTCAACCATTTTACCAGCAAACATTGGGCCCATTATTACCCAACTGTTTTATTGAAAGTTTCAAAATGTATATGAGCAGAAGATGCATTGATAGTATTGACAAGATAAATAGGACACCATGCTGTGAGTCATCCCATTTCCCATATAGTAAAGAAGTTTTCGATTTTTGTATTATTAAAGCAATGGAATCTCTTTATCAAACACCACGTGAAATCTTTATGCCAGGTGTGGCAGGCCCTAAGTTTTTAAGAAGTGCTTACCCTCCAGCCGTGTCTGCTATAGTTATAGAATTTGAAAGTGTAATACCCTATTCAATGTCTTATAAGGTAATGAATGATTTTTTCGTACAAGTAGAAAATTGGACAAAGAAAGAGTTAATGAATGCACCGCCAGGGTTGAAATGTGGGTGGTTTCTCTCTGATTTGCAATTTTATGATCTCCAAGGAACTTTAGCAAGTGGAACACTGTTAGCTTTGTTATTATCTGCTGGTTTAGGTTTCATAGTACTAATACCATCAACATATAATTTTACTGTTAGTATATGCTCTCTATTAGCCATAGTTTTTTCTTCAACTGTCACAATAGCTGTGCTTGTTATGAACAATTGGAAATTAAATATATTAGAAAGCGTAGCAATATCAACGTCAGCAGGGTTAGCTGTAGATTTTAGTCTGCATTATGCACTAAGTTTTACAAATGCTTGTGGCACAAAAATGACTAGAGTTAAGTCTGCACTTTCAACTTCATCAGGGCCAACTGCTGCAGCAGCATTGACAACTGGTTTTGCCGGTATATTCTTATTACGCTCAAATCTTCTTCCTTATTCCCAGATAGGGACATTCTTGGCTTTAATTATGTCAGTAAGTTGGGTATATGCTACCTTCTTCCTTTGTTCTTTACTGCAAATATTTGGAGGAAGTTCTTCTAAAGAAATTTCCACAGAAGAAAGAAAATCTGTATCTCGTGTAAGTTCTGTTTGCTCTGCTGTTCCTAATTTGGAGAGTCATGAGTTAGAACATTTAGCAGACAGTAACAGGACAAATATTACCTCCCACAGCCCTTCTAGTATTAGCGCAACGACTGTTGTCATTCATGATGATTTTGAAAATTCGCTGAGTAAAATCGAAAAAAAATCGAATGACATAAATAATGACTGAATGTTTAAACTTTAGTAGTTTGTTAATAAGAGCTTTGGCTCATTTTGGAAGTATTATAACTATTAATTTAACAGTATTACAAAATATATGTATTTTTTGTATCGCTCCTTTTTTCAATCTGTAACTTATTACCTCTGCAGTATTTTCAATTCATTGAATATGTTTCAAAAGGCAAGATTATGAACGATTATTGTGACAATAATTATAACATAACATAATAATTATAGTTTCAGACGACAATACAACATCACAATGAGCTTGGAAACTAATTGTTAATGTATTTTATTTAGTTGCTTGTTTCTAACATTCTGTGTTATTGTTAAACAGAAAAAAAAATACTTATCCTCGATTCACCAAGTCAAATGACAGGGAAATTCATGTCAATTTTTCCCATTTTTCCCTAGTAAATTAATGTTCGGTATTCCTATATAATAATATAATATTATATTTACCTACCTAGTATGTTTTAGGGAATTAATTAATGCATTTATTAATTTTATGTTTATCTAATGTACTTAAACACCCATAAAATACAAATCAAATGAAAGTTATTCTTCATAGTTTGATAGATATATTTCTACAATGCAAGCCATCTCCCTGCTTACCAAGATGTTATGTTCAATAGATAGACCAAATCATTCTCAAGATACAATTTACCTTTACATGCCTGTGAAAATAATGTCAAATTCAGTTAAGAAATTCTGAAACAGCAAAAATGATAATGTTTTTGGGTCTATCATTCAACTTATATAAGCTTCCAGCTTGATAAGAGGCAATTAATTCAAAATTACAGACAGACACTTTTAATTATTTGTGTAGATAAATCGATGTGATTACGCAAATACCTATAATAATTAAGTATGTATTTCTGATATACTGGGTGACTTTTTTCAGCGTCTTGAAAAAATTAAGGGTTGATAAGTAAATGCAATAGAAGCTCATGGCATCGTTACATTTTTTTTTTTTTAGTTTTACTAACTTATTGTGATCTTTATTCTATGAATAAATACTAATCATGTAAAGTATTTTTTTCATATTATAACATAAAAAATAAGAATTAAAAAAAAGAGTTAAATTACAAAAAATGTAAATCATAGACACCCTAACAAATACGCGAACAATTTTCCGCGTGGTTTTCGTAGCCGGCTGTCGGCGGGAAGGCTGTCGGCAACCTCTGTCTGCGCCCTTTGTCGGCGCGGCGCGCCCGCCGACAGTCGCACTGCTCTAGGCGGCGAGCCTGCTTTTACCGCCCCCGCGCACCCGCGCTACACTATTTCTGCGCGATGCGCTCTCCCCGCAA
This sequence comes from Hipparchia semele, assembly GCA_933228805.2. Classification (NCBI taxonomy): domain Eukaryota; kingdom Metazoa; phylum Arthropoda; class Insecta; order Lepidoptera; family Nymphalidae; genus Hipparchia; species Hipparchia semele. The sequence continues at coordinate 12,375,107 of OW121714.1, forward strand.
CCCGCGCAGATCAGTTTTTGTTTAAGGTCCTAGGAATAAGGACACTAGTCGGATGCGAATTTCGATTATTTACGGTCGTGTCACGTGTGACGTCGCGTTGAAGTGTAAATACTTTGTAAATAAAAGAAGTGTACAATATGGCATACGAATATTCTAATACCGAGTATTTAGCGATGGTGAGATTTTACATTCAGTCAGGTGAAAGTTTAGATGGTGCGCGAAGAATGTACGCAGATCCAAACAATTTACAGGCATTGCGTAGGAATGGTATCCCGAATCCGCGAGTTCCAAGCACGGCATTGATCTTGAGAACATACGAGTATCAAAGGTTGCTTGACCATGCATGTATGGAAGTTGCTAAACATGTCTAGCATGCATCCATATCACTTCACCCGCGTGCAAGCTTTACATGCGCCGGACATTTTGAACAATTATTACGATATCATTAGGAAGGATTTTTTTATCATGTAAGTATACTTTTATTTATCAGTAGGGATGTAAAGAAGTTGATTTCGATTTTTTAAATACGCCTAGGATGGTGTAGATTCTAGTTTATGATTGGCAGAACAAATCTACCTAAAATTCATACCTAAAAACTTTTTTTCTTTGCAATTTACGAGTTTTGTAAAACAAAAGTTTAACTTGTAGGTATGCTGAACCCCTTACCTTCTTTACTAAGGTCCTAAGCCCGTATAAGTATGAAGGAAAAATCGAAATCATTAAAATAATAATTTTGAGTAGGTACCTACGAAGTCCTGTTACGTAAAACAAACAGCGCTCTTCCGTCTCCCTCACTCAGGCTACGAGCCATATTGCCATCGCACGCGCCGCCGCCGACGCCGCCTACCTATTTTCATTCATTTTTCGCGCGACTGCTTGAGTAGTATGTCTTACGTTTACGTAGTATGTTGGATATGATGAACTATAATAAAACAAGAGATATTAATCTAATAATACCATGTATATCTTATACTCCACTTACATAGTATGATCTAAATTTTTCAAGACGCAGGAAAAAGTCACCCAGTATATTCTTTACTGTATAAGTTTAAAATATATTGTAGGACTTATTTGTGATGTATAATTAAATGTTCATATGTTACTGTAAAAGCTTGAACTATAGTACATCCTGAGATCTTACTGTAAAATCTAAGATTTACCAACTCGTTATGGTAACAGCTCGAAATGTTTCGCGATCAGCGTTAATTTCGAACATTTACCAACATTCCCTCGGCATAACTTAAGTTTTAGCAGAGAGATATGGTAAATGTTGAACATAGGCTATTATAATGTTATTTTTGAGAAATCCTAAAACCTATGAGTACAACCTAGCATTTAATAATATACAGGCTTTTACAGTAACATATGTACAACCTCTACATACTCTATTTTAAGGAACAAAACAAAAATCACTGTCTTGATGTATTCAAACATTATAATGACAAAATATTTTGTTAAAATTATACTGTGCCATAAAAAGTAATACAATCTAAGGTCTGTAAATAGTACAATGAAGAATTGTAATTTGTAAAATTATTTGCATTTACAAAAATTATTGATATCAGTTATATATTGGTGTTGATACTTGTAGAATTTATGTAAGTAATTTCTTTGGTTTAAGAATAATTATTATTGTACTTAAAAGAGTATTTAAGAGATGAATGGTTTATGAGATATATAAGAAAGAAAATAAAATGTTAATTTTTATAACATTGACCTTGTTTTATTTTATCTGTTAAGTACTCCCTAATATTATTACAAAATATTTTTATTGAAAAGCAAGTTTAAGGGCAATTCCTGAGAAATATGCAATTTCACGAATTTTGGGAAAAAATAAAAAAAATGGTTTTTTATATTTTTTTCTTAATAATTTGACAGAATGTAACATTACATGAATTTTGTACTAGAGGCCCGCTAGTATTCTGATAATTGAAGAAATCGCCATATTAAATCTGCAAAAAAAGTATAATTTTTCTAATAAATTAATCAGTTAATTTAGATTAAATAATATTCTAAAAAAAGTAAAAATATTAAGATATTTTCATGTAAGATTTATCGTTACCGTGGTTAAAAAAATCCACGGTAAAACATGGTAATGACAAACATGGTAATGATAATTTCTATGTTTTTACGGATTAGCTATAAAACTAAATACATTTCTTGAACATTATTTCATTCAAAGACAATGTATTCTTTTGGTACCTTATTATAAATCAAATACGTTATAATTATATGAATACTTACTGAGCACAGAGGTCCAAGGAGGTGACGCCAATTTGTGACAAATATAAAAATCAGGGGCAAAAACAATTTTTTAAATATTTTTTAGCGATACCAGGTGACGTGCGTTCTTACTGTCGTATCGTTAAAGGCTGCTGGGGCGCGCGGGGTACAAACCATTATAAACAAAACTCCCTATTAAGTTTAAAGCTGCATCCGCACGCTTGGCAAACCTCGGCAAACCTTCACAAACGCAAACGTGCGGATAGAGCGTTTGCCATGGTTTGCCTACGCTTGCGAGCGTTTGTGGCCGATCCATCGAGTGTCGGTCTTTTGATCGCAAACCAAAGGGAATTTGCCACAAGCGCTTGCGTCTCCGTCCACACGTTTGCGCGCACTCAGTCTCGTTTGTGCACTGGCGGCGATTAGACGTCTTATTGTATTACGATTTACGTATCGCACCTTTAGAAATCTTCATTTTGTGAGTGGGTAAAAATGTAAAATGAATGACTGGTCGACTGAAGACTTTTGAAGACGATTTGTTTATATAATTTAATTAATTAATTAAGTAGTTTTATATATTAATAATAATAAGTGGCGACTCCGCACCGGAAAATGGTATATAATGGTATGGTAATAGGTGGACCGACACCATCAGGCGACCCTCAGGGAGCCACTGGGTACAGGTGGCGCAAGACCGAAGCCTGAGGAAGTCCATGCAATAAACAGTCCAGCAGTGGACGTCTATCGGTTGATAAAGAAAAAAAACAAAATATCTATTGAGTAGGTACATACTAGAATAGAGTAGAATATTTTTTTATTCAAATAAATAAACTAGGTAGGTACCAAGTGTTTTCGAACATACTACTAGCTACTACTACTAATCTATAATATTATACTAAAACTGTAACTGGACAAATTGTGCACATGAAATATGTTTTGAAAATTTTAATTAGAGGACGCTTTACTATCAACTAGTGACGTCCGCGACTTCGTCCTCGCAGATTAAGGTTTTTTAATTCCCGCGGAAAGTCCTTAATTTTTCGGCCTAAAATGTAGGTATGAGCTATCGCTATTCCACATTTCATTCAAATCGGTTCATTAGTTGTGGCTGAAAGAGTAACAAACATCCATCCATCCATCCATCCATATTCCATTTTAGTAGGATTATTGATCGATACTGAGCTTAAAACATTTGTAAAAATAACTTAAGCCAAATAATAAAGCCGACACAAGTTCGACGTCCGTCATGCTTGCCTGTTCAGAACATACAAACGCCCTCGCAAGCGTGCGGATGATTCCCAAATTCAAGGCAAACGTTTGTAGAGGTTTGGCGTTTGCCGTTTGCCACAAGCATGCGGACGCGGTATTACACATCAGGACATGTCATGACAAGGTGATGACGATTTTTTCTTGGGACAAAGTTTAAGGTTCTGGTAAACATTCTATATTTTCATAAAATATATTACAATGCCATTTTTAGGGAGCCCAAGTATTGTTGTTTAGTGGTAACAGAATGAACTGGGCATAAAAGTAACCAATTATTTGGAATCCTATTTTGAAAGTTCCTTTTCGGGTTTTGGGACACACAGGGTAATGACGTTTTGACACTTTTAAATTTAAATTTAAATAGAAATACTTTAATATTACAGTAGGTTATTGTGGCACGCTGAAGGAAATGTCCATATTAATAGAATAAATCATAAAAAAACTCTAAAAAGCTTAAGATTTCTTTCATATTTGTCCGGCCACCAAAATTGCATATTTCTCAGGAATTGCCCTTAACTTGCTTGAGTTAGATTATGGTTATATTCCAAGAGAATATAAACCATTCTGCTTTGTTATATTCTAGAAGAGATTATAATAATTTATATTATAATAATAATTTATATTATAATCTCTTCTCAATGGAAGAGACAGATTTCTTAGATCATTATTATTTTATATTTATTTTGTCAAAACATCTCAATCGTATTTTAATTTAGTTTTCCCGCTTAACATACCTACCTATTACCCAAGAGAATGTAATCACTCCGTACCTATTACGTAAGAGTAGGTATATTATTTTGTAAATATGGCAACAAATCACAAAAGGCAGGTTTGACACCAGCTACACCATGGAAATAGTAGGTACCTATCTACCTACCTACTAAATAACTACAGTAATTGACATGTGACAGTTTGAGTACCTATAGTACCTAATCTGTGGTCTAAGGTGACAGGTTGGGTTCACTATAGTAATCTGTGGTTGGGTTGACAAATCGAAATAATCTATGATTCATAGTTAAACAAATGTCAAATATTACAAACAACACAATTTAATTAATGTATTACTCATTCAAATAGAATTTTGCAACAATTGTTCATTGATTTAATAGTGAGTGACCTCAAATCAAAATGTTTTCCTCAAATCCCAATTACACGAAGCTAAAAACTCACTTGAGATTAGCTATAAATCGTCTCAAGTTATTGGAAAAGAAGAAAACTGAATTAGCTCAGAAAGCCCGTAAGGAAATAGCCGACTATATTGCTGCTGGTAAAAGCGAACGTGCGAAGATTCGTGTAGAACATATAATCAGGTATGTTCTAATAACATAAGTTTGTATAATGAACTCTCATTGCTTGGTTTATATACCTGTTACATTAAACCCAATCAATGGATGGATGTTGGATGGATGGATGGAAAAATGGATATCAAGTTTCCAATGAAAATTCACCTCTATAATAAAGAAAATGGTTGATCCCTTGCTATTTATGATATAAAGTTTACACTGTACACAAAATAAACAAGAAATATTTTTAATTAAATTCCATGTGTCTCAAAAATTATAGCAGAAAATTGAAAACAATCGTTATGAATAATCATGATGGTTAGCTTGTGAGACCTTTCATACACTGAGGTATGCCGCTGGTATTCAGCAGTTCTTGACTTGTTTGGTGTCATAGTCCATCTAGTGGGGCCTGCCAACATAGATTTCTAGTGAGTGTCTGCCAACCTAACACCCAAGCATCTTTCAACATGCTAGTCTTCATCATCTCAAGCAATAGACTTCCACTGCTGTCTGTCGATCACCATAGAACACAAATCTGTCATCCACCATAGGTCTTGTCTTGTAGTTTGAAGCAATTTTCTTGTTTCTGTTTTCCAGAGAGGATTACATGGTGGAGGCGATGGAAATAGTGGAAATGTACTGTGACCTGATCCTGGCGAGGTTCGGGCTAGTCACGCAGATGAAGGAGTTGGATGAGGGGCTCAGCGAAGCTATATCCACCCTCATATGGGTTGCTCCTCGGATGCATACTGATATTCAGGTATGCATCCGATTATGACATCAATGCTTACCTGTAATTATTATTTACAAAAAAGTATAGGATAGAACTAAATAGAAAAACATGATACTACCATAGACAACAACATAGGGTTGTAGCACCAAAGAAATTTCTCTATATCCTATCCTTTACTTTCTTTGTTTTTAATGCCATAGATCTTACACATAGTCCCAGAATTTTCAGGTCTTTTTTAACATATTTGCTAGTTATATCACTAGCTCCTTTACTAAGTTGCACCTTCTTTTTATGTCCTAACCACTTCAGACCTTGATTTGGAATGTATCACTATTGTTACCTCATGAGGTAACCATATACACATATATTCATACAATCAAATATGTTTAGTCATATTATATTTCTCCTTATAATTTATGTTTGTTTGTTGAAACTTACTTACCTGCCTCAAATTAATCCTTACTTATATTATATATGCGAAAGTGTGTTTGTTTGTCTTTCAATCACGCTGCAACAAAGCAATGGATCAACATGATTTTTTGCATGGGTATAGTTGAGGACGGGGAAAGTGACATTGGCTACTTTTAATCCCGAAAAATCAAAGAGATACCGCGGGATTTAAAAAACTTATTCTATGTGAACAAGGCAGGGGGCATCAACTAGTGAAATAATATATTCATCATTACAGGAACTTAAGATAATATCAGACCTCTTCACTGTGAAGTACGGCAAAGTGTATGCGGACGCATGCCGAAATGAAAGTGTGAGTACAATAAGTGACAAGTTGAAGCACAAGATGTCAGTTCACAGCCCACCAAAGATCCTGATTGAGAAGTACCTGATTGAGATTGCTAAGAACTATAATGTGGAATATACTCCTGATGAGCAAGTTATGAGGGAGGAAGAAGGTAAATTCTATGCTATTCAAATTCAAATTTATTTATTTCATGTAGGCCAACTTGCAGCTCTTATAACACGTCATGACTACCACCGGTTTGGAATGCAGATTCTGCTGAGAAGAGCCAGCAAGAAACTCAGCAGTTGCTCTTTTCATTACAAAATATTACAATATTAATGTATAGCTACATAGCAAGAGGTAGAAGTCCTATTAAGTTATTAACTTAAGTTTAAGCTAATAACAGTGGTGGGACACTCCCATCAGGTGGATAATACGAGTTGTGAGAAGCCACTGAATACAGATAGTGTAAGACCAGGGTCTGTCGAAGCCCATGCAAGAGACTTTCGGTCTTGACCATTGTCCTATTGAGTTTATTATAATCTGTTGACATTTGATTTTAATGATATTATGGTAAATTAATAGTTTAAAAGGGACCAATCCTACTAAGGATTGGTCCTACTAAGGAATCAAACTACTAAGTTTGATTTTAAATTAATTAAAAAATATTATGAAAGCCTAGTGTTTAGGACTGCCTTTTCCTATTGGTGGTTCACAGGTTCAATCACGGGTATGCACCTCCAACTTTTCTGGCTTATAATCTTCTTAGAGGAGACCTGTGCTCAGTAGTGAGCGATTGACAGGTTTCTATTGATGATGTACAAATAAAAAGTACATTTTTCACCATTTTGTATTTTATTATTTGTAGGTAGAGATGCGATGCTGATAGACATCAACGGGCCGCCAAACCCGCCCGGCTTTATTGGGTACCCCACACCTTCGATGTCCCAGATGCCCGACCTGCCACCACCCACTGTCACACCATTCAACTATCCATCGGTAAGATACCCTGCTAAAAAGTATACCTAATTTGCGTTAGCTGGTCCATACAAACTTTACGTTGGTCAGACCAAATCCGCACGACTCTCGTAGTAAGGTCCACGAAGCCTTGCATGTCGCAAAAAACATCATCTACAAAAGAGTCCTTGGTGGAAGGGGTCTCAATCCTCAGTAATGGGAAATACGACGCAGAGAGAGAAGCTTAATAATAAAATTAGTTATAACATTGGAAACATTCCTATTTTAGGGCAAATTTCGAAGAAATAAAGTACTTAATATGTATGCATATAAAAATATAGTATTATAAGTTGTTGGTTTTCAGAATGTAACCTTAAAAAACTCTAAGTTCGCTCCAGTTAAGTTCGATTTTCGCGTACATTTAGTTTTTCAAAAATCCCGCGGAATCTCATTGATTTTCCGGGATAAAAATGTCTATGTCACTCTCCCAGTCCTCAACTATACCCATGCCAAAAAATCAGGTTGATCCGTGGCTTTGTTGCCGCGAGATTGAAGTACAAACCAACAAACAAATACACTTTCGCATTTACAACATTAATAAGGATTTGATAATTTAAAGAGGATAAGCACAATAATCCAGGCTGTTTCAAACGGCATTGTCATTTCGAACTGCATTGTTGTTACGTGTAGCTACCATCGGGAGGCAAGGCCGGCGGGTTCATCGCCACCGGTTATAGCGGGCCTAGCAACCACATGTCTTACAACGTGCCGCCAGGGGCTGACTCCAAATCTTTCAATAACAGCTTCTTACAGGTAAAATAGCATTGTTATTATTATTTTTTTTTTAAGAATTTTAGCCAAACTGAAGTTTGCTGGGAGTGGGTAAGACCATAGTGCAACGGGTGGGATTCGACCCTGCGACCTTTCAGTTTTGAGTCCGCACCTTTAACCATTGGTCTATTGAGGCTTCAAAGGTTGTGTACAACTGAATTAGTAGAATCATTTAGAGTCGTTTTTTGCATTAATCTTATACTAGTCAGCATTTCTTTTTATTTAGATTTTAGATGTCCCATCTCACAGCCATTTAATTAATAATTCCTTTTTGTTTCGATTCTTTTAGCAAGACAGTGTGGATTTGGTAAGCTGCCTAGATTTATAGTTTTTGAATTATTATCAAGCACTTAATACTCGTATAAAAATGCATAATACATAGTACTAACAGTAGCTACTTTTTGTCTTTCATATAATGATGCTAATTTGGTTGTACGGAATCTTTAGATTAAACTTTTAAAGGTCTTCAAATTAGTCTTTTCTTTTTCACAAAGTTCTGTGAGCACTTTGTTTAAACCTATCGATTTAATTTAAGAGGTTAGAATATAACCGAAGAAGCACCACTCATTCTAATTTTTGTTGCCTTGGTTCTTATATTAAACGGTAAAGCACAAAAGTTTTTCACGATTTTCTAGCTCAAATGCATACATGTTTTCACATAAAATAAGAAATTAACTAACTTTTCGTGAGCTTAAAAAAAAATTAAGCAAAACCAATTAAATCATTGATAAAATAATATTATAGTATTGCTATAACAAAAGTTTTAACAGCACTGAGGTGAAATAATTTCATCTACAAACAAAAAAGTTCTAGGCCTAAATGCACGTGAGCACGGGTATGGGCATGTGACGTCACATCTATTCATTCACCGATATATCTATTACTTTTGATCTATATTTTGTTTGCATATATAAATATCAGAAAATTATTGTTATTTCAGTCTCTGTTTACCTTTTCTTATACTTGACCTTTTACAGGAAGAAATGCACAACCTGCCTCCCGCTTATGACAGCATTGCGCATGATTCGGTAATATGTTCGTTATTTTATTGTCATGTCACATTTAGTTTCATCAAATCATAGTTCACATGTAAAATTTTTAATTTTGTTGCGTAGATTGCTTATTGTAGAATTTGTAGATCGTTGATTATTTTCGTAGTAGTATATTGATACTGATTCTGTTGTACATAATCTGTTATCTATACAAATAAATAAAATTGAAGTGTCTGTTTGTAATACCAAAAAAACATTTTTTTACTAACTGCATACGAAAGTAAATACGGTACTTATATCAAGAAAACAATTTTTAAAATGTTTGTCTGTCTGTCTCTTTGTTGCCGCTAATTTCGGGAACGGCTGGACCGATTTTGACGGGACTTTCACTGGTAGATAGCTGATATGAAAAAGGAGGAGGAGTTGTGTTTTTCTACCTCTGTATATCGATATCTCCGTGATTTCTTAACCGATTTGCGTGAATCTTTTTTTAATTGAAACAAAAACTTTGCAAGATGTTCCCATAAAAATTTCGGGTTCCAACTCTTCAATCCTGATGCTGCAGGAGTACTGCCCTCCTTAACTGTGGGGATTTAGGAACTGCTGATTATGAATAGTTATATTAGGTACCAAGTAAAGACTAGGTACATCGTTGAATTCCAGGACCCAACTCCTCAATCCTGATGCTGCAGGATTTCTGCCCACCTAATTGTGGGGATTTTAGAACTGTCGATTGAGAATTGAAGAAGCGGAAGAAGTCGCGAGTGTCCGCTAGTAAATAATGTGTCTAATTCTGTTAAACACAATTGAATATTTGACTAATGTCAAAATGTGGATATTCATTCATTACAATCGAAAATGTAACAATAAGGTTTTTAATGTAACACAATGTCATTGTTTTAACACAATTTCTTTTTTTACTATCCCAACTAGTCTCGAAAATATAGAGCTTTTAAGTTTCCTGTTAGAAAAAGAGAGCGCTATTGTCACGTTTCAGTAGCTCCATACACTCTCCATACAAAATTTCGTTTAAGAGACTGATACAGCCGCAGTAAAACAGCTTTTTTCGCTGCTTCAGAACTAAAGGGCCACATCTTAAAACTTTCCAAATTCACTTTTATTTCAAAAATAGGGCCATAACGCGAAGACATTCGTCAAAATCGGCCTTTTGATCACAATAATTTACGCGTAGACTCTTTTAGCATTATCATACATTGTAAGTTGGAGAGCCAAAAAAGCAGAAAAAAAAAATTCAATCTGCTCTCGTGAAAAAAATTTGATTTTGAGATGTGGCTCTTTAGTTCTGAAGCAGCGATTTGTTTTTGACCGATTCATTTTCTGTTTTCACAAATGTTACTCTTACATATTACATTTGCGATTGTAATTAATGAATATCCACATTTTGAAAATCAGTTAAATACCCAATTATGGTATGGTCTTTTGTTTCAGCCTTCACACGTGCCAACACCGCACGCTCCGACACCGTCCGTGCCCACTCCCCAACCTAGGTCCAAACCGCCAAACGCAAACAACTACTTCCCCGAACTCCCAGAATTGCCCTCCGTTCCTTCTGACATCATTCTCCCCTCCGTTCCTCACAGCACTAACTCCAATACATCGAATGACGCGAACGCACCAGACGAGATTGACTTCGAAGATCTGAACAGACGGTTCGAGGAGTTGAAGAAAAAGAAGTGATTGTTACATAATCTGTGTAAAATATATATATACAAATCATTAATATATTTTTTGAATTTTTGTTTGAGTTGATTAGATATAATGTATGTATTGCCGGGCTATAATTGCCGGCAAGGTGTATTTTAATTTCAATACCCATCTGCGACTTGCAAGCCATTTAAAGCATGCATGTTTAAAATTGTATGAATTTGTTTGTATTCTCATTTATAAAATTAAGTATGTTAAGAGATCTTGATACTTTCAATTCTCAAAATATCATTTCATTATGCGAAAGTTGAAGTATGAGTGCTATACACGGTGAAATTTTATTCCCCGTAAACCCTGAAGGGGGTGAATGTGCTCATGAAACTGAACAACTTTCCCCAAGGAACATAATAAATAATAAGGAAATATGAAAAAAAATTTTGGACCTCCCATAGTAAATCAATCAGCTAATCGTCAATTTTGTATGGAGGATAAAATTTTTTTTTTCATATTTCGACCTATGTTCCTTGGGGAAAGTTGTTCAGTTTCATGAGCACATTTCAGGGTTTACGGGGAATAAAATTTCACCGTGTATATGTGGTGCTAAAAGAAAATTGTATATTCATTTGACAGTTTAAAACGGTATTCATTTCATTCGAACATACGTAATTACACTAGTTTACATGAATTTTGTTCATGAAATGGAACATATACGGTTACGTTACATTGGCTATCTACATCTCGGAAAAAATATTTAAAAAAATCCAGCACGTCAATTTTTTGAAATAATCATCAAGAAGATTTTTACAAAAACCTACATCTAAATAAACAAGAGATAGTTAAAAATGGGTAATTTCTTGTCTTTTTTCACAAATATTTTCATCTGTATCTCTCACTACAGACTAACAATAGTCACCTAGCATATTTTGGTCCCAAAAACCTTGATAATTTTGCTCAAATGACTTTAAACCTTGGTGAAATCGCTCACCGTGTTCATCACTCAGTCTACCAAGATTTTCTAGAAAAAAATCTTAATGGGAATGCAAAAAATGAATTTGTAGTGACATATTTACACCCATACGCTCATAATTTTGCAATAGATTTTCAACAACCTCTTTGTAATTATCACTTTTTTTACTGCCTAAAAAATTTTTAACGACATTTTTGAAAGAGTTCCAGGCTGCTTTTTCTACCTTGGTTAAAAGGCTCTCGAATTTTGTATTGTCCAATATTCTTCTGATTTGAGGACCCACAAATATTCCTTCCTTTAATTTAGCCGCAGAAAGATTCGTAAACCAAAATTTTTTGTTATACAAAAGTAACAATCAGTTACGTGGTTAGTTGGCTCTCTCCATATCATTGGTTTACCAACTTTCAGTGATCTATTTTTACCTGAGTACCAGGAACTGAGGACCAATCTGCAATTAGTGCAAAACACATGAGAACCCCAATTTTTATCTTGATTCGACACCGGAAATCCAAAATAATGTAAATAGGCTTCTTGCAATGGTTTTCTTATAGGGAAATCACGATTTAACTGAACAATTTTCCCACAAACATAACAAAATCGATTTGGATGTAGTAAGCACACTCTAGATGACATTTTAAAATAATAATAAGACTTTTGAATCTCACAGTTGTTTACAAAATAGAGCGACAAACGTATTTAAACAATTGCGGGTAGATAAAAAACAAAGACCTCATATCTCAGAATTGTGACGTGCTACGAAAAATAAAAAAATATTTTTTTTTATTACCGTTCATAGCCTACGTAAATAATATATGTTTCATTTCATGAACAAAAAAAAATTATTTTTTTGTAAACTAGTGTTATCAGTCAAATAAATGCGATTTTTTTTACACTTCATTATCATGTCACAAAATGATTCATGCATTGCTAGGTATTCACTACCAATAAGAAATTATTTTTTACTTTTGTATATTTATTGTATATAACTAATCATAAATAATTGTATGTATTAGATTGTGTCTATATTGAAACTTGAATGATTTAATCAGATTTACTTGATTACTTTACAAGACCAATAAATAAACGTTACTGTATTCTATTCTTTGAAGAGGTTATATTAAAGTACCTGCAACTTATTTACGTTTTTCATACTTGTAAGAAAATGTGAATGTAATTAATAATCATGATATATCTATTATGTTATTGTTATATAGGTAATACAAAGTTATTTTATGAAAAAATGTGATGAGGTGTAACAATAAAAACGACTTTTTTAATATTAAATTATATTCAATTTGCTATAGCATTGTAACATTCATCCATCCGCTTAGGAATTATTAACAAAACGTTACGAATATTTGACTGTATAATAATTAAAATTACTTTTTTATTTCAATAAATCATTACACAAACTCTTGTTTGAATTAATCGTTTTTATCGAGATTTTTTTTTGTAAAGCGTGGGTAGATCCACAAATTAATAATAAGAGGTAAACCTCGCCTCTTATGCAACACCTACGTATTGCTTGATAATGTCAGTGCGTACTCAAGAATGACAGACTAAAAAGAACGTTACGTACCTTATCCAACAGCATAGTGTTAGTTTCCCAGTAAACGTTAATTATGCGTACCTAAGTAAATCTGTCATTTATACTTAGAGAGAGATCAAATTGCCTTGGTATATTCATAAACATAGTATGACTTACTACCGAGTAAATTACGCTAGAGACTCTGAACTTGTTCCTTTGAACTCTAGAAGCTGAGTTTTCAAGTTACTAGAGTAAATTTACATCAAGCCAGTTATGATGACAGTTACTGTCTTAATGTAAGTCCGGCTTGAAAACTGACACGCCAACAAAATAGAACCTTAAAATTATTACCAGTCAACACTGACCGGAAAGAAAGCACGTTACAGGCATATTTACCTTGGTACACTTGTGATCAAAGTGGCATTTTGGTCAATATCGAGATATGTGCATTTTTGATTTCTTGGGATCAATAAAAAAAAACCTAGTGAAAACTACTGGTGCTACATGAAATTTGTATGAATTGTTTGGGCGCATTTACATCAATATCTCGAAACTTATAACAATGTCACTTGGATCACGTATATACCAAGGTATCCATTTATTTATAAATTATAACAATCACTATTGATGTAATGAAAAACCAGCCTTATAGTCATATATTTAAGGTTACATTTCCACACCATTTCATAACATTTTGAGTATCTGTTGCGAGCAGACGCATATCTTCTTAAAGCTGGGGTCGACTTCGGAACTGTCTCTCTTCAGTTTGTTGAGGAGCTGCACATTGGATACTATCTTCGTTTGGACTATTAGTTTGTTTGGTGCTTCTGCTAATAATGTTCCTAGTGCTACTAACGCCCTGTAAATAAGATAATATTTTGTTTTTTAATTGTGGCGGATCCTTATTGCTAGGCGTATTCTTAAGTAAAAGTCCGCCACATAATTAATGTAACGATATCTGATACAGCACTATCACACTAATATTATAAAGCGAAAGTGTGTGTGTGTGTGTGTGTGTGTGTGTGCGTGCGTGCGTGCGTGCGTGCGTGCGTGCGTGCGTGCGTGCGTGCGTGCGATTGATTTTGTCTGAAAGGCGAATTAGTCGGGAGTGTTCTTAGCTATGTTACGTATGTACATATTTATTGTTACATGATTAGTTGTAACATGTCGGGGGTGTTTTAAATTTTAATTTACACTTACATAGGAAGTTATAGTGATACTCACCTAAAGTACGCTTCGTTATCAGTTATTTTAGTCAACAGGTCGACTATGCACTCCGCGAGCTCCATATTGTCAGTCTGTTGGGCGAGCGCCACTGATAGATTGAGAAGAAGCGAGGCTGCTGCGATCTGAAAAGTTACGAAATATTTTGGATACTCCATCTAGCCGCTCATGCATCCTCGAGCATGCTATTCAAGTATTGAAAAACGTATAGCAAATGAATTTAGGACAGTGCCATCTGTCTATATAGCTTGGTACTACGTCGTAGATTTTTAAGCTATTGCATAGCTTCTATCGCGGGCCTTGAACGTGGAGACCGAATCCAGAAATTCCGTAACGAAAATAACCTGACACGGAACTCCTCTCACCGCTAGATGGCGTTGATAAAAAATGCTATGCAATAGCTTTACCGCGGCAGTCCCCGAGTGCCACACGTCTTTTTTTTTTTCAACTGTATCTATAACGGTGATATCGCCCGCTGACTGAGACGGCCGTACAGCGGAGGCTTTGTTTGGGTTTGGAGGTGTAGCATACAGAGGGTAGTCTGTGAATATTGGAGTAAACATGTTATAAATATAGCCGCCATTAGAGACATTAGTCAGTCGTGCTAGGACCACGGGTCGGATAGCACGTCGGTTGTGTAACACACATTATGTGTGCTTGAAGTGTGCATTGGTATATACAGACTATATACTTGACTACTATATACGTGAGTGTTTGAGTATACTACAGGAGGGTTCCGTTTGTTACCTTTCGGTTACCGAAACCTAAGAAATAAGAGAATTAATCCGCTTAGTGGAAACTGAGTCATAACGGTAAAGTAGTCGTCACCTGCGCATTCTTGTTGAGTTGAGTGAGGGAGAGGAGCGCGTGCATCACGCTCTCGCGCGCCGCCAGCACGAGCATCTCGCCGGGCAGGTCGCTGAACGCGTTCACGAGCACCCGCATCGCGAGCATCTGATTCGCTGCCAGATTGTCTGTGAAACGTTGACAATCGTCTAAAAACGTTTTATTTTTTCAGTCTTTATCGAGGAAATCTGTCACAAAGTCAATTTTATTGAGTCTACTCGAGTGAATTTGCACTTGTCCGTCCGTCCGTCCGACTGTCTGTCAGAGCCTTATAACTTCTGAATTACTCAACGTAATTACTTCAAATTTAAATATAAGATGTAAACTGATGGCCTTCAGCCGAACATTGCATAAAAAAAATATAAAAAGCTTTATTTCAGGGGGGCTCTCATAGAAGCGTGTGTGAAGTAAAATTTTTTTTGTTGCGTTACATAGACTTGCGATATATCTTTTTAAAGACGACTTTGAACAGAGTACAAAAATATATATTTTTTAATTTTTCCCTTAAAATTGACGAAATGAGGGGCTTTCAAAGTGGAGATTTTTGGACCTGAAAATTGGTTGTAAATTCAGTTATATCCTGTACTAATTGAACAACAAATACTAAAATTAGATAAATATTATAAAGAAACGAAATTATTTAACTTTTAATACTAATAGATTCTATAGCTTCACAATAATGCTAATAGATGGAGCTGTATTTGCCATCGGTAAAACAGAATTATGGGATATTACCGCGAGGTCTCAGTTCGGGGCGAATCACTAGTTCCTTAGTTTTTGCTCGAATTGATGAATGAAATGAATTGAATTGAAAGTAATGTCCTCAACGATAACTTCCGGAATCGGAAAACAAGCTTGGAATAAGTTCGGATAGATATCCGATTTATTCAATGTCAGCTGAGATTGAATAAATTCTTATAGAAAATGATTCATGTCCTACATGATTATCTAAGGATAAACCAACAAAGAAACCCTTTCGCATTTATCTTTACTAATATCCTTACTAATAGTGTTAATGCGAAAGTGTGTTTATTTTTTGCTTTGTTGGTTCATTGATTTGTCTTTCAATCACGCCGCCACAAAGCAAGCGATCTACGCGATTTTTTGCGTGGGTATAGTTGAGGACCGGGTAACATAGACTTTTTCTTATCATTATTAAATCAAACAGTTCCCGCGGGATTTTAAAAACTAAATCCACGCGAGCAAAACCGCGAGCATCAACTAGTAATACATATACTAGTAGGAATAAAATAACAATTGTCTTAGTATTATTATTACTAATTATCATAATGGAGCAGAACAATACGTACCTGGAGTGAGTAATGTTAATAAATATTTAACGAAATTAGGTCCGTGAGTTGTATCAAATATCTGACCGTTGATTTCTTTGTTTCTAACAGCTAATCTTGTTATATCGAGAACTGGAAATAATATTTCTGAAAAGAAATGAAATTCAAATGAAAAATAAGGAATTTGATATATGCAAATGATCGATTTTCATCATTGAATACTTTACAATATTAAGTAACAGTCTCTCATTAACAATCATTAACAATAAATAATTGTAAAAACATTCTTATTTACCTTTCGGCCACTCTAACATTTTTTTTAGTGCTTGTACAGTTTCAGGACTGTATGTACAATTCTGTGAAAAGAAAATCTCATATAAGGGACGCCTTTCTTTAAGTTTTCTTAAGTATGTATTTAAAATTTATTATTTGTAATGTCTTATAAATTGTTATTATCAATCGACAAAAAAAAAATTACATTGGATAGTTAAAGTGAATGACAGTTTTTTTTTATATTTTTTAAAAATTTTTGAGTCAACGTTCAAGTGAAGAATTAATTGAAAAAAAGTACATGCATAATTCTAATCCTATTCAAGTACACTTGGTTGCCAATGACTATACACCTACTACGAAGACTTGGTTGCCAAAGACTATACTTTTTTTTTTAAATATATAGACTAGTGCTCGACTTCGATCTCACCTGATGGTAAGTGAAGATGCAACCTAAGGTGGTGCACGCTTGCTTAGAAGATGCCTATTCACTCTTGATTTAAATACACCCAAATTATAGTTATAATTCGGCCGTTCAGAGAATGCGTTCCTGACACGTCGCGATTGAACTGACGACGTAGCTTTGTAATGGCGTTGCAGTTACGATAAAAATATTTTTGCTGGTTGTTTACCGTTTTAACAATTGATGAGCATTAAAACAACATTATTATATCAATAATCAATGAATGTTATAATTTTGTGCCAAACTGAGTGTCAAATAACTTGGTAAACAATATTTTTCTAAATCTATACTGCGCTATTACAAGGTTATGTCAGCGCTTTATATTTGTAGTGCTGTGCTAAAAATAACAGGCAAGTATCGTAATCTGTTATACAGTTATACTTATAATATACTACTATACTATATACAGTTATACTTATAATATACTACTATACTATAATAGACTAAAAATCTGATTTTGGAACATTTTGACCGAGATATGAGGATTGATTCTGTTATTGATAATAATATAATTATACATGTAGGCGAAGATGATGAAGACACCACTTCTTCAAGCGAATCGGAGTCTGATTAATATTCTGTACGCACATTCAATTCAATGTACTTACTTTATTGCATAGAAATACAGATTGTAAGTAACTTTGTAACAAAGAATAAATAAAACAATTTTATTATATGAATATTACCTTTTTTTGGTTTCTACTTAAATAACTAAAATATAAATTTTAAATGATTCCGCCAATTTAAAACGAAAATAATCTTAAAATAATGCCCCGGTTCATTTTGGAGGAACGGTAACGAACTCAGTGTTATGTTGTGCCCATCACTAGTCGTGACTAACTGATAGGTGTCAGGAACGCATTCTCTGAACGGCTGAACTTTAGTTGTAAAAATAGAAGCCTGAAGGGCATTCCAAATTTTTGCGGTGCATATTAGGAACGAGGAAGCAAGGAGCTTAATGCGAGTTCTACTACAGACTTGACTCCTTTTGAGAAAAAATGGTTAGAATAATTGATAGTCATCGTCAACTCACCATTTCCCCTAATTTGACAATATTCTCTAGCTGTAGCTCCGTGAAGGCGCTCAGGCCGTCGCCCACTTTGCTGTTGAATTCCTTCAATTTTTCATGTATTGCTTTCAGATTGGCCTGGTCGAATCTGAAACATTCATTCATAACGTGTACGTCATGTAATGAAAAACCCCCTATTACGAAAAGTTTTCTTGAATTTGGTTGAGTTCATTCATTTCAACCCACTCTCGCGTTTTTTCCGTACTAACGTATAACGCTATTTGCATTACTGCAACGGTCAGCAAGAGGCATTGACGAACGAACGTGTAAATGTGGGTATATATAAGTCCATCAATGCCTAGTTGTGGCCAAGGTTTGTATAGTATTTTTCTCAAGTAATACGCGGAAACTAGAATATAATTTACTTTTCAAAATCAATGACGAAGAACGAACAACAATAATTTTTCCCGCGTTAGTGTTTATTTGTTTTTTTTTTTTTTCAATAAACAGCTTTCCATTTGTAAGCCACTTCAAAATTTAAATAAAACCTTAGGGTAAAAACATGCCAAAGATGCCTCACTGCGATATCTCGCGGTCGCGGTTTAGCTCGCTACCTCGATGTCACCTCCATGTAAAACAAATGTATGCAAACAGACGAGCACGAACATGTCGAAAATACCTCGCTGTACCGCGATGTATCGCAGTGAGGTATCCTTTGACATGTTCGTGCTTATCTGTTTGCATACATTTGTTTTACATGGAGGTGACATCGAGGTAGCGAGCTAAACCGCGACCGCGAGGTATCGCAGTGAGGCATTTTCGGTATGTTTTTACCCTAAGATATTATTTTCCAAACTAGATTAACGATTCATAAGGCCAGGCTAGAAGGACATGTAAATAGTCTGGCAGTGTCATTAACCACATGTAGCAAAATCAAAAGGCTAAAGCGAACCACAGTGGAAGAACTTTCACTGTGAACTCAGGCCAGCAATTGCATAACGAGAAGAGTTTCTTGATGGAATGACCTTCTCTCAACTCACGACGCTTACATCGAATCTACTTATAGTCATAGATGGACTGATTGTAGATGGCTGCAAAATAGCAAAACAAAAAAAAAAAAGATTAACGAGCGCTCACCTAATATAAGCGTCGTGGGGCACGAGCGGCTTCTCGCTGGCGGCAGCGGCGGCCGTGGTGTACGCGCCGGAGCCCGTGAACGGGTCGGCGGCGGCCGGCGGCGGCAGCCCCGGCGCCGCGGCCGAGCCGGGCACGTACCGCGACCCGCCCGTGAACGGGTCTGCGAAACTGAACGGACGGCGTCCTGTGTATTCATTTATCTAAGCAGAACGGCGTAAGTGCCACCAACGGAAATGGGTCTGCTTTGGCCTGCCTGTTTTAACATGTATTGGATTGTATTTATTTGTATTGTATTTATTTTTACTTGTATTGTACTCAGGAAAATTCATCGTGGAAGCACTGTATACATAGCATAGTTTCATTAACTATTGTAAAGTTTTTTTTTTTTTTGAAAAGAGCAACCGCCGAGTTTCTTGCTGGCTCTTCTCGGCAGGAAAGGCATTCCGAACCAGTGGTAGATTCATTGACGATTCAAAAGTGCTTGTAAAAGTTTATTTGAATAAAAAATATTGCTATTCTATTCTATTCATATAAAAAAAAAGAAAAATGAAACATTCAAGAATCCTACTAATATTATTTTGTTTGGAAAAGTTTGGACGGACGGACGGATAGACAGACGGACGGGTGGATAGAATAGAATAGAATAATTTTTTATTCAAATAAACTTTAACAAAGTGCTTTCGAATCGTCAAATGAATCTACCGCGGTTCGGAATGTCGTTTCAATATTGCAATCAATAGTGAATACTACGTTTCACAACCTCCCTGGCTATTGGTGAGAGCTATGGTCCTAAGACCACAACGCTCACCCACTAGCATCAAATGAGATCGCAGTCAAAGACTGTCTTGTAATTTTTTTTTCTTTTATCAAATCTGCGACGCAGCAATCTATTTTAATGAAAACAATAAGTCGATCTGGCGGCTGATAGCCATCTGAATTGGGCTTGAACTTGAGCAAATTGCTCATTGACGTTTTTCTCGCATCGCATTGTCAGTGTCAGTAATGGGTTAGTGAAACCGTAGACAAAGAAGTAGTATAGACTTAATGATATCTCCTTTTCACTCCCACACGAAAGAGATGCAGTATAGCAATGTTAAACAAGACAGAATGAGACACAGCTATGTCTATATCCATCCCTCACTGCGTGCCACGTTTTGAGTTGTTGCTCACAATACATTATGAGGTAATTGTGAGCAAAAAGACGTACAAGAGTAGGTATTTCAGTATTACCTTTCCCTTTCGGCGACACTTACCCATTACTTGAAGCTGGCAGTGTATCTAGTTTAGCATTCTTAATTATAAAGTTGGCGACTTCATCCAAAAATCCTTGAGACAAATCATTTCTGCAAAAAAAAAAAGCTTTTTATATAAAATGTTTATCATTGAAAAGTGTAATTGGGATTTTGTCTATTTCTCTATTTAATAATATAAACGTGCAAATTCTTTTAGTTGTCATACTATGAGCTTGTTTAGAGGTTTGATAAAGATTTATTGGTTTATTAGCTGATGTCCGCGACTTCATCCGCGTGGATTTATATTTTAAAATCTCTAAACTAAACTAAACTAAACTCTCTAAACTATTTAATTTTTCGGGATAAAAAGTAGCCTATGTCACTCTCGAGGTCCCCAACTATATCCATACAAAAAATCACGTCGATCCGTAGCTCTGTTGCAGCGTGATTGAAGGACAAACCAACAAACAAACAGATTCTCGCATTTATAATATTATTAGTGGGATATCCCTATAAAGATACGTACTTATGAATGAACGCCTGTGCGACCACCCAAGGGTCTTCAGTCTTGTTGAAAGGCAGTTTTAACGGCGGCGCGCCGTCCTTTATATCGACGCTGAATACGAAATCGTATTCCTGCAATAATACATCCATACATATAAATAAAATTGAAGTTTGTAATATCAAAATAGCAGCTTTTTACTGAATGCACATGTAAGTAAATACGGTACTTATAAGAATAAAAAAAAATATTGAAATTTTTGTCTGTCTGTCTGTTTGTTTTTTGCCGCTAATCTCGGGCTTTCCGACACGATGGCGCGTAGAAACCGATTAGGGGGTAATGTTTGAATCTACACTGCCATACCCGTTCCAAGTTAGCCCGTTACCATCTTAGATTGCATCGTCACTTGCCAACATGTCGAAGGATACCTCACTGCGACACATCGCGGTATAGCGAGGTATTCAACATGTTCGTGCTCGTCTGTTTGCATACATTTGTTTTAAATGGAGGTGACATCGAGGTAGCGAGCTAAACCGCGACCACGAGGTATCGCAGTGAGGCATCTTCGGCATGTTTTTACCCTTAGACTGAAACTCACTTACTGAGATGAGATCACAGTCAAGGACTATCTTGTCATCGAAAAAAAAAACACAGTGAACAAACCCAGAGGCGGCTCTAGCCCATGTAGCGCCCGTGTGCAATCAATATCTTGGCGCCCTCTAGTAGACGCGCGGCCAAAATGGAATACTTACAATACAAGAATACCGTTTGACTTACAGTTATATTTTCAACAGTGAAAGGATTTTTTTTTATTTTTTTATTCTATGACAAGATAGCCCTTGACTGCGATCACACCTGATGGTAAGTGACGATGCAGTCTAAGATGGTAGCGGGCGAACTTGGAAGGGGTATAGCAGTTTAAATTAAACCCATACCCCTAATCAGTTTCTACACGCCATCGTGCCGGAACGCTAAATCGCTTGGCGGCACGTCTTTGATGGTAGGGTGGAAACTAGCCACGGCCAAAGCCTCCTACCAGACCAGACCAGAGACAATTTAGAAATAATAAATTACTAAATTGCCCCCGCCGGGAATCGAACCCGAGACCTCCCAGTTATAAGACCACAGCGCTCACCACTGCGCCAGGGAGGTCGTCAAATAGGTAGTAAAAAATGGTGCAATAAAATAAAGGTGTAAAAAATGGTGCAATAAAATAAAGGTGTAAAAAATGGTGCAATTTTAAATGATGTCGGGAAGCAAGCAAGCGCGGCTCGGCGCGGCGCCCCTTACAACCCTGCGCCCGTGTGCGTTGCACACCCTGCATAGGGTTGCCGGATTTTTTTTCAGTCTTTAAGGGACAAGTGGTTAAATGGGCAAAAAATACGGGATTTCAGTTTTTTACCCGGGACAAATAAAAAACAAAATTATTCAGTGTCATTTTTTTTATATTTTCCGAGGATCGCGTCAGTTTTAACATATTTTTAGTCGTTTGAACATAGGTAATCATCATCTGTAAATATCAATACAATAATAATCGTAATTAAAAACGGTCATCAACTCTCTTTTTTACGAATGTTGCGTGTTTGAATACTTGGATCGATTTCATAATGAAAAACGAAGTACGGTTCAAATACGGGACAGAGTCAGTCCCGCCGGGACATTTTAAACTATGTCTAAAATACGGGATGTCCCGGGAAATACGGGACGTCTGGCAACGCTAACCCTGCACCATAGGTAAAGCCGGCACTGAACTAACCTTGCCCTGGTACATGGTCTTCCCCTCAGTGGGCGGGGTCGCGCCCATCACGTCGCCGATCTCATTCCACGTGTTCTGTTCCGCGCTCCACGAGTAGCACTTCACGTTCGTCCCTCGTCGGACCAGCTTAGTCTGACCGTCGGTTTTGCCCGGCTCTAATAGTACTTCAGGCCCGGGTAATCTGGAAGTCGCTTATATTAAATTTCTAGATTCTAGGAAACTATTCTGCTAAGGCTATGTGACTGAGACTGTGATAGAGTGAATAGGTATCATTTATGCAAATATGTTACAACTTAGGCCACATCATCACTTTACATCTTGTGTGATAGAGGTCAAAAAATGCCTATGTTAAAAAAAAATACTCCTGTTTCTGGTGGAGTCGCCATTGTGATTTGTATGTGATTTTCGAAAGTTACAAAAGCTTATATAATTTTTTTTTTTTTTTTTAAAACCGACTTCAAATGCCACAAAGTGGTTTTGTTATAAGTGTGCCTATAAAATTTGAAGAGTTCTCCCGATTTCTCCAGGATCCTATCATCAGATCCGGACTTGATGACTATGGGACCACCTTGGAAGTATGCCCTTTCAAACAAAATAAAAAATTTCCAAATCAGTCCAGGCGCCTTTGAGTAACTGTGGAACATACATCAAAAAAAGATTCCGATGAACTGAGAATCTCCTCCTTTTTATGAAGTCACTTAAAAAATTAACACATACTCGGATAATTTGAAGCCCCCTATCTCCTGCTGCGAGGCACTCATCATTTTCTGCACCTCCTCCTCAAATAATTTAAGAGTATTGTCGTCGGCGTAACGCGCGGGATCCCGCGTGAAAACGCGCACCAAGCCGTCGCTCGAACCTGCAAAATTCAAAGAAAACACAAAAGTAGAACTTGAATATGACGAACTCAAGAGCAGTAGTGATCGCTTTGGTCTTATAATTGGGAGATCTTGAGTTGGCAATTTGGTAATTTATAATTTCTGAATTGATTCTGGTCTGGTCTGGTGGGAGGCTGTTGCTAGTTATTGTTGGAAACACGTCGTTCAGTAGTTCATTCAGCTGTGCAATGAACGCTCTTGCCTTCAAACTGCCATGGTGTAAAGACGTACTTATTCACTTTCGTTAATTGTTAATTGTTCAATATATTCAATTACTGTGCCACAAGCCGTTGTTCTGTTTCTAAAATCATCGAGCACCAACCATCAGTCTCCCACAGTTATCACCCTATCGTCAAAGATTTCCCGCCTAGCGGTTTAACGTTCCGGCACGACGGCGCGTAGAAAGCCCGCTACTATCTTAGACTGCATCGTCACTTACTAAGGTGAGATCTCAGTCAAGGACAAACTTGTCATTGAAAAAAAAAAAAAAACAATACAGTCCTTGAACTTTTATACTTGTTATTATATTTGATGGATTTGATGGATATTATAGGATGGACTGATTGTAGATGGCTGAAAAAATAATAATTATATTTTATTGTATATAATCTTACCAGTGACTATATCCCCATTGTCTAGACAAGTAACACTCCACACGGATTGTACGGGCAACCGTAGCTCTCTAACACAATCACCGGACGCCCAAACTCGCACCGAACCATCCTCGCCACAAGTTGCAAACCCTTGCGGCAGGGTTGGGATTAAGCTAATACTGAAATGAAATAAAGATTATTATTATACGTCTCTAGCAAAGATTGCCAAAAAAATAACATCTTGTGCTGCTAGTATCCAGTGACTCTCTTCAAATCGCATTAAGTGATCTGTTTCAAATAAAAAATGCTTTGTTTCGAATAAAAAAAGATTAAATTCCTAGATCCAAATTAAATATTGTAAAAATACCTCGTTTTTATTTTTAGTGGCTTTTCATGTTTTCATGGTTTTATTTTTAGTGGCTTTTCATGTTTATGATACAAAAGTAAAAGTATGTGTTTGCGTGCATGTGTGTATGTATGTTTGCAACAAATTTTTTTATTATAATAAATAAGTAAATTTTTGTGACAGTAGAAACTCACCTATAAACATAATTAGTATGACCAAAATAAGTGTTGAGGCACTCTCCTTTATTGGTCCACAGCCTGACCGAAGCATCATTTGAACAGCTAAGGAAGGTTTCTGCGCTTGCTACAACTAAATCTCGAACACAATCCGTGTGACCTGTTAACATCCATTTATATTATACTAGCTCATGCCTATAGCTTTGTTTTTCCAGGATAGAGGCACATGTCATCAAATCCTAACTAAAATTAAAAATGCGAAAGTGTGTTTGTTGGTTTGTCCTTCAATCACACCACAATGGAGGAACTGATTGACATGATTTTTTGCATGGGTATAGCTGAGGACCTGGAGAGTGACATAGGCTACTTTTTATTCCGGAAAATCAAAGAGTTCCTGCAGGATTTTGAAAAGTAACACTATGTGGACGCAGTTGAGAGTGTTGGATAGTTCCTCATATAAAAATATACCCATGCAAAAATTCACATAGATATGATGCTGCATTATAAGGATAAGGGAAATATTATTTAGGTATCATACATCACTGAAGGCAAATAAAATCAAACCTTTACTGATAAGACACAGTTCTTTTTGTGTAATATATATGTGACTTAGATTTAGTTTTAATCCTAACATCAACTTGTTATATTTTGTCACTTATTTTTATGTTAAACTAAATAAATATTTATTTACTTATTTAAGGTACCTGAAAGTGTAACAATCAATCCACCACTCTTTCTCCACAGATTTATATTTTTATCAGCAGAGGCTGTAGCATAAGCCCCATTGCCAAGTTCTAGAGCTGCCCAGACAGCAGCTTGATGGCCTTTTAACACTATCGGTGACATCTGTGGAGTGTTCACATTCCACACTCTTGCTGTACTATCCCAACTTGAACTGTAAATTGTATTCAATTTATATACTTACAGGTATTATTAAATAGTTGATCTGGTAAACAACATCAACTTTGTCAAAAAACAATATCAAAATACTTTAGAAGGCTGACAGTCAACATATTGCAGGTACATCTTTCATGAATATACATTTTTGCATTTATATTATTTTGATATATTAGTGAAACGAATAATTTAAATACATAGTTATGTATGTGCATAAATAAATAAGGACTCAAGAACCTAACCTGTTAAACAAAAAAAATTGGCAACACAAACCTTAAAAGAATCCCAGACTCGCTTCCAGGTGCCACACTGCAAACTACATTCTCATGTCCAGTTAAATTGATTTGAACAGCTCCATCTTGTAAATTGTAGCCTAGTATTGTATTGTCGTTACTTCCTGTGATCACTAGGCCTTCAGGAAACGCTTCACACGGCGGTAACCAACATACACACGATACGAAGTTCTTGTGGCCTTTATATGTTACTACGTTGACAAAATCTTTCACCCTGTTTGGAAATGACCCAAGTGTGTTTATTTAATATTTGCAACCTTCATTAAATAATGGAATATAATATTTGAGATGAAAAATAAGATATACAGACCCTTCCGGGTGCCAGAGTTTCGCTGTTCTATCTCGGGAAGCAGACAGTATACAAAATTCTTTTGTTGTGGCCACACACCTTACGTCCATAGAATGGCCACATAGGACAGAACTTAGTTTATAATCTGGTATAGCCATCTTTCAGTGTAAATTACTTTTATATCTATTCGAAATCTAGAAAATAGAAATTCGAAACAATCACAACGACGAGAATAACAAATGTCAGTTGTCAACTGTCTTTTTGACAAGAATGACTAGCTATTGAAAATGAATTGTCATCCCTTCAATATGTCGCGTTCAGGATAAAAAGCTTAAATACAAAAATTAGAATTTTGCATTCAGTAGAGGTGGGTAACTTTAAAAACACTTTAAACAGGTGAGACGACTGTAAAATGGAAATACAGAACACGTTGTACGTCCATATCACGGACATAATAAGAAGGTCCGTACCTATTTATTTATTTATTTATTTTATTTGGGTTTACAAACAACATCACAATATTATATTATTACTAAAAAAATTATAAACTAATATTATTAATTGTGGCGTCAACCACGCAAACCACAAGTTACATTTAATATAGTAGGTACATAAGTGGACCTATATACGAATAATTGCAGGGCACCCTTTTGGACATACTATTAATGAAACATTTTCAGAATACAATCCTAAAAGTCACTGCCTAAGAATGAATATCCTTTACTATATTGATGTATCAGCTCATTATAATTATTATTGTCTAGTGAATTATAACGAACGCATTTCATGTGACGTTCCCAAGATTACCAACATTATAGTATGAATGCGCGAAATTTGAAATATTTAACTAAGAATAGAATGGGTTTTGTAGTTTTTACCTTGCGAATATATTTTGCAATGATTTTACTAAATGTGATAAAAAATATTTATGGCTGATTGTGGCGCAGTTTTAGAGCAGAATTCAGTTTCGCTTTGCGTACAAAAATCATTGTACAGTGCATAAAGTGCCTTATATTCAACAAAATGATTATTATTTTTTTAATTTTAATATTATTTTATAGAAATCCTCAAAATGAATTGTTCATCTGATATCAACTGTAGACATTGATAGTACCAACTACCAACCAAAAACGACTGGTACTGGATTGGGCGGGTGTTATATTGCTATTGGAATTTGTATTGGTAGTGTAAAAAATGGCGTCGACGGTGTGTGTGTCTAGATGCCGACTTTTAGCTAAATTAGAAATAAATCGTGGTTTGTGTTTATCTCCAATATTTAGGGATTTGTCAAATAACAGAGTAAGTATCCATTGCCTTGATTAGGCCAGTGAATTTATAATATCCACTTTCATATAAGATTTCGGCTTTTTTGTTATGCACGTGTATCTCTAAATTGTTCAGATATTTATTTTTATGCAGCTGTCAAATGTCATTTTAAAATTGGAACTTGTTTTTGATAATGATAATGATAATGTAGTATAAAAATAAACGTACTTGCTGTAGAGGACCGACTGTTAAATGTTTACTTAACTTACCTACGTATATTTAACGTAATTTTACGTAATTTAGTATGACTAAGGACTTGGTATCAAGTGAGATAATATTAAAAATACATACATAACAGTGACAGATTCAAATAATTTTGTTATAATAATTCCCAAATAGTTAGTTTTAAAAACAATATAGATTTAATTAACAAGATACATCTATTTGTATGGCATTCTCACCTATTCCTTTATAAACAATTTTTATATTATTTAATTCTATTTGGCCTAAAAATTTTATAATCATGGACCAACATTACATTATTTTATTTATTAATTTACTTACTTACCTAATTTCTTATTAAATATAGATGTCTAGTCATTAACAATAAAAGAGCCTGTCATTTCTTCTACTATGTTTACATAGTTTTGTAACTTTAATTAAGTATAATGCAGCTTTCTGTCTAACTAAAATTTTACTAACTTATTTATATACAATATAGATATAGATTTCAAATAACATAATAACAATCCTTCATTAAATTACCAGGAAGATGTGTAATAATATTTATAAAATGTAAATATCACACAGCTGTTAAGTATGTTGTTATGAGTGTCAAAATATAGTAGGGATAGAAATCATGTGACTTTAATTTGGCTCAATAGTGAGACAGGATAATAAATAATTAGCGGTTAGTGCAAACTCATTAATTGCTTGCTTGTTGCTGCGCTGTCATAATGAGTAATTTTTACCATTGGGTAGATGGAATTAACTAGATATAGGTATTTTTAGTGATTTATGTCGAATTATCCCTAATAATAGATTAGGCTTACCTAATGGCCAAAGCCAAACTAAACCTAAGTATAGATGAGCCATTTTATTGTTTACAAATGATTGCTAAAGTGTGAGGATCGCAACCACCTTTGATGGACCAACATTATCTCATTATTGGCTAAAATACATTGTTACAGCAAGAATACTTATCTTGTCTGGTGGGAGAGGCTTTGGCTGTGGCTAGCTACCACCCTACCGTCAAAGATGTGCCTCCAAGCAATTTAGCATTCCAGTATGATGGTGTAACAAAACAGCTTAGGGCTATGGGTTGAATGCACACTGCCATACCCCTTTCAACCCGCTACCATTTTAGACTGCATCGTCACTTACCATCAGGTGAGATCATGGTCGAGGACTACCTTGTCGCAGAATTTAAAAAAAATGCCATAGATGGCAATGACAATGTCGTAAATCCACACTAATTTTAAAAATGCAAAAGCAAAGCTTCTGTCTGGCCTTTTATCTCTTCACGCCTAAACTTGTTATCGACTTCGATAAAATTTTTCAAGATATCTCGCTTGCATCCTGAAAAAAGCATGGGATACTCTTTATTTTGGTATATCAATGTGGCAATCACCAGATTTTTAAAATATAAATCCAAATGGATAATCCATCATCTAGTAGGTATAATCCTTACTAGTATTATAAATGCGAAAGTGTGTTTGTTTATTGGTTAGTTGTTTTGTCTTTTAATCACGCCACAACAAAGCAACGGATCGACGAGATTTTTTGCATTAGCATAGTTGAGGACCGGGAGAGTGACATAGGCTACTTTTTATCCCGGAAAATCAAAGAAATCCCGCGGGATTTTTAAAAACTAAATCCACGCGAGCGCTGCCGCGGGCATCAACTCAACTAGTATATATATATATAGCTAGTATCTTTATAAAAGCTAGTCTACTATATAAAAATAAGTCGGGTTTTCCTTCCTGACGCTATAACTCCAGAACGCACGAACCGATTTCCACGGTTTTGCATTCGTTGGAAAGGTCTCGGGCTCCGTGAGGTTTATAGCAAAGAAAATTCAGGAATTTTATCCCGGAAAATCAAAGAGTTTCCACGGGCTTTTAAAATCTAAGTCTACGCGGACGAAGTCGCGGGGGTCAGCTAGTATCTTTATAAATAGGGACCAGGTACTCACTAGTAGAGGGACTTACACGATTTGTACTTACCTACGTGAGACAAAAGGGTGCAAGTCCAATTATGTCATCTGCATCTGAACGGCATCCCGACTCATCATGATCATTTGTTTGAACGAGCGGCAATTTGTTTCACCAGTCGTAGGTACCTACCTCATAGATTATTATTGTTATACTTACTTTGACCTCTTTATTAAAATATTTACCTATATTATAATTTATTAAACTTACGTACGGTACGGTACGAAACGTCCTTCTGATATCGGTGTTTCCTGCCACGTAGTACCTTCAAGGCAAGATAAAATACGTATCTTCTAGGCAAGCGCGCTCCAACATCAGGCATGTCTTTAGTTCAGCGCTAGAGTGAGACTCACGCAATAAAATAAATGTTAGACTAGCTAAAGCCGGCGAAATATAAACGTCTAGCTATTTTATAAGTACTTATTTCTGGAAAACCATTTTACGCTGCATTTAAGTTCAACGATATCACTTGAGCATATAATCACGATTCACGACAGTTAATTTGCATGAAAGAGCATACTTTTCATTTTATGCATCACAAAAACGATAACAGTAACGAGTCGTCAACCTGCCATACAATATTTCAATGGGCATTTGAACATTGTACTTTGTAAGGACATAGGTATACACACTTACATGTACATAACATCTCCCTATGCTTGGTATTTTTTTTTTATATAGACTAGCGCTTGTCTGCGATCTAACCTGATGGTAAGTGAAGCTGCACTGCTGCAGCCTAAGATGGTGCGCGCTTGCCTTCAAGATGCCTATTCACTCTTGATTTAAAGATACCCAAGTCATTGTTAGTTGGAAAAACGGAAGACGGAAGCGCATTCCTTTGCGGTGCGTATTATGAACGTTCAACGTAGTATTTAGGATGTATCTAGTAGTAGGAACGTAGTAGTTAGTATTTAGGTGCATAAAATAAGTATGCTACTTATAATAAAATTTTTAGATTGTGTTTATTTGTTCGTGCGCGCATCTTATAAACCTCATCATTTCAACCTATTGCCGGTTCACTAGTTACCTGCACAACTATTATAATTATACATATTAACATAATATATCTCTTATTGAAGCGGATTAAGGAGGAATAAATTAACACCTTAAAAGCATTTTGACCGGCTACAATTCTTTAATTTTTTTAGAGCGTATAGCTTTGCACTAACTTAACCCGAATATCGCGAAGCCTTGGACGAAACTCAAAATTAAACTCAAAATTATTCATTTCATATAGGCCAACTTGTGACTCTTATGACAAGTCGAGAATCTATCACCAGTTCGGAATGCTAATTCTGCTGAGAAGAGCCGGCAAGAAACTCACCAGTTGCTCGTTTCAAAACAAAAAATGTTACAATATGAAGCTTAAATCTATCTTGTGGACAGCTGAAGCAAAGCCAGTTTGGTTCCAAGCAACTTTGTCATTAAGGAATTCATTAACTGTGTAATAACCTCTACTTATTTAATGTGTCTTTACACACTGTTTAAATTTATGTAATGGTAAATCTACCAATTCTTTCGGAATCAAGTTATAAAAGCGTAAACCGGACCCCACAAGACTTCTGCACTTTAAAGTAATTTTTTCACTGAAATATTCTCGAACAGTTAGAGATACGTGCCTTCGTAGTTCACAGAAACTGTTACTAATTTGACGAACACGTTTCAAGTCAAACATTGGTGTGCAAACAGAAATGACGAAGATAGTATGTCATAGCCTCGATTAATCACATAACAAGACCATAAGTGGCTATAGAACCTGCCTTTAAACTGAATTAAAAAAACGATTCTAGTAATTTCTCAAAAACAGGTAGGTACTGTATTCTCAGCCCAATCACTTTGCTCTGTATTAATTATGCGCCCTGGCTTCGCTCGGGTCGGGTCGGAAAGTATGTCTGTCTGTTTCATTTTTATGCTCCAACCGCTGCACTGAAAGAATCTTGAAATAATTTTGGCACAGCGATAACTGGCTTCCCAGAGATTGGCAGGAGACTACCCTTTATTTATCCCGGAAAATCGAATGAATTCCCAAGGGATTCTTGAAAAATAAATTATCGCAAAGTCACAGGCAGTTATAGTATAGGTAAAAGTATAATTTCAACTTTTAAGTATTTCTCGTTACAAGGTTCATCCTTCGCCTACTATCTCAAAAAATATTTTTCAGATGTGATTGATAAGAGTAAAATTCCTATTCGTCCTTAAAATCCTCGCTGTGAATCTTGAAGTAAATCGTACTTCCGATTAAATTGATTGCGTCACAATTATTTGCACATTAATCTGAGTCCATCTACGCAAAGTGACTCAAGGAAAAACCATAAATAGGGAAATGTTGGTGAATATTGTATTACGTATTTGAATAGGATACAAACCTTGTTGGATTTGAATGTTTCCTAAAGTTCAATCAAAATAAATTAAATAAATACTTGAGGCTGCTATTCGTAGATCGAACAGTGTATTTTCGTACTGCAACAACAATACACTATTTCTTAACACTACAAGATTCAAATTATGCCGATCATAAGTTTCTATGATTAGCAGAATTAGAATCTTGTAAAACAAACAAAAGATTACGGGATATTTATATTGTCTTCGTAATTTTGTCATGTAGTTATGTGCCAAGTTTATATAAACAATGTTGTCCGAGCAGATGTCATTTATTTATAATTTAAAAAATGAAATCATGTTTTCATTGTTTTAATTAATGTAAGATTAACAAATTGCACGTAATAGGTAGATAAGTACTGCAAATTTTTTTATATTTTATGAAGAACAATGACCCCAGACCTTATATTATAAGCTAAAATGAAGGGTTATGTTTTTAGCAATCGTACATACATATGTAGGAATGTGTGGTTGTATTTTTGTTTGTATGTACGTATCTATTTACGTATACGTATGACACTGCACTTATATCTATTATGAAATTTCTTATCTGTGAAATAACAATTTTAATCTAATGGAATTCTTCGTTGGATTAAAATACACGTTCCCGATCTTATGGTTAGTCACATTTTTGAAGGGTCGTTGATAAAAAACTCAAACATTGACGTTACTATCTAATCTTGATAGATCCCATTAATGTTTTTATTTAACTTCCTACTTATGTTACTGCACATAGTATAAGTACTTGCAAACAACTTGCAAAACATTAAATATTAGTTTTTTGATTTCTGATTAGCTTTCTTTCGCTTAAAATATAAAACATTTGTTTAATGGTGTGTAAACATTTGTGTAATCTATGATTTCGAAGCATTTAAATGATATAAATATGACAGAGTGATTTTCAGAAAGATATCAACTGTCGAATCCAAAATTTGGCAGGGCAGCGTTCGGGAATTTCTTTCGTGATATTTTCTCGTTGAAAATCCCTCAGTGTTTGAAGACCAAAATCTTTGAACAGTGCGTGTTACCAGAGGTGGGTCCGATATATTGTCACTAACTGCCTCATGATAAGGCTCAGGGTCACTCAGCGGGCGATGGAGAGAAATGCTCAGAGTATCCCTGCCGGATCTAATCAAATCAGAATCTCCGTAGAACCAGAGTCGACCAAAGAACCGATTGACGTTGAGTTTCCAGGGTGGCTCAGACGGTAACCCTGCACTTAGAAGCACAGCCTTACAAGCCTTTTCGTTAGGTGGACGAGCTCCCAAGCGAATTGCTAGCAGCCGGGCCGCTTGATACAGGTAGCAGAAGATCGTTCTGATGATTAGGAAATATGACTTAGGACAATTTTTCTTTTTTCTGCGATTAGCAACGTTTTACTACACATCACAACAATGCAAACTACGATAGTAAACTTAAACTGCAATTATCCAAAAAACCCTTAACGTTATCAGCACTCATTTCTATTACTGACAAAAAGTTTAAAAACTTACCTGATCCATACACCATATTGATTTTGTTCGTATAAAATGTAGCCTATATCACTCTGACTATAAGAAGGAATCGATTAACATATTTTATCAATATGCCCTAACGGTGCATAACGGTTTGTATATGTAAATACAAACATACATGTTAAAATCATAACCCTCTCTTTTGGCTTTGTTGTGGTCCGGTAAAAGATGCGTTGTTTCCACTCGTCTTTTAATGTGTCCACTTTATTTTTGTATTTCCCGCCGTCTTTTTAATTTGATCTGTTTCTATTTTTGAATAGGAATCGTGGTGTCGTCGGTGGCGACCCGCGCGCCGATCGCTTTTCACGAGCGTATGTGCACACGGATCTAAAGCTACTCCCACAAAAATCGAGCACGATAAATCTGACGGTAAGTAATCTGATGAAATCATCAACACCATCCCATCAGCGGCTCACTACTGAGCGTTAGTCTTCTCTAAGAGAAGAGTTCACCATGCTGGCCCAATTCAAATTGGCAGACTTCACACACCTTTGAAAACAGATGGAGATATCTCAGGAGTGCAGATTTCCTCACGTTGTTTTCCTTCACCATTGAAGCATGTCATATTTTATTGCATAAAGGCACATACCTCCGAAGAGTGAAGTGTCGAGATCGAACCCGCCCGAATAGGACTAACCTAACCTAACCACTAGGTTATCACTGCTCTTGATAAGGTAGGCTCCTGGTAAGGACTTAGTTAAATAAAATATATTTATCGGAACATTCAATGTGATTTATTACAAAGGGTTGGAGACCATCACCAAGACTAAGCTTTAATTAAAATGATAATAATTATAGCCGTTTACTTTAAATTAAACAGTTTACATAAATGCTTAATTCTAATTAAGATACTAAAATATCTAGAATTAGCTAAATATATTTATAATTCTTACATACTTTACAAGTAATAATTTAAAAGCGTTTGAAACAGGCACAGATCACAAAGTGGGTAAGCGAAAAGCTTTTAAATTACTACTTACTATTTCAAAGACTTGTTACTGTTTAAACTATCGTAACAGTTTTCTAAAACTTCGAACTCTTCAAACACCATTTCTCCAAATTTTCCTGGTGTCACCTTATTTTGCTCGACGTTTTCGTTTAGATAATAAAATTTTTTTTCGAAAGTTTGGGCGTCAAGTGTCTGCGTAGGTTCAGAACATTCTTGTATGTTATCAATGATAACTTGTTTCTTTACGTTTTGTGGTTCTGATTCTTGTGTAGTAACTTTATTTGTTTTGATTTCCACGTTTTCGTTTAGACTTTTTTCTTTTGTGCTTAGGAAACCTTTGGCATTGTTGTCATCATTATCCTTTTCTTGAAAAGGACTTGTTACCATTCCTTTATTATAGCTCTCTAAGCGGCAAATTTTATTCTTTACAGAATTTTCATGTTCATTGATTAAGGGAGGATCTTCTTTAGAATTTCGTTTTCTAAATTTTAGTCGAGGATTTTTATTTTCATCAGCTCCTGTTAGTTCCAGTCGACTGCTACAACTATTAGATTTCACAAGTTTAAATTTAAAACCTGGAAAACCTTCTGTTCGTTTGTTAGTGTCTTTGATTTGATTTGCTACAAAATCTGCTGAAGAGCTAAGTGATGCTTTTTCATACAGCATTTGTTCATGTTTATCTGCTACTAAACATGAACATTTTTCACCTCGACATTTGGTTTGACATGAATAACAATCCCTACTACAGTTTTTCTGCAGACTTTTTATCTCTTCCATTATTGCCTTGGTCATAGGGCTTACTGCGGAACCAGGTTTGGAATTTAGTACCTTGCCTCCATAATATGTTACTGATGTTCCACAATCCCGTATTTTTTTAAGGATATCTGGACTTACGTATTGACTTTCACAACAAAAGTCTTGACTTCCTGAATCGCATAGATATTCATCACTAGAACTATAAACATTATCTTTCAGAGTTTTCTGTGAATATGGGCTGTGGCCGTCGGTTTCGTATTCGTTGTTTGAACTTAAGTCTCCACTAGATACTCCGCTCGATAAACTAGCATTATCCCACTTTTTACTGCCCAAGTTTGTTTCAATGGTTAACTGTCGTATTATTTTTTTCCTTCCTCCAACTTTACTATTCTTTGTTTCTTCGCTCAAATTTCTATAAGACGTAGCTCGTCTTGTGAGGCCAACGCTTTCATCAACCAATGGAGGATCATGAGTCATTGGGCTTTTCATTTTCAAAGTATCTTCAAATAAATTTCTAACCTTTTTAACAGTATCTGGGTTTGGAAGCTCTTCCTCTATTATTTCTTTATTAACACGTATAGGATGATAGAAAAAATGTCTTCGTACTGCATTTTTTGATTTGTCAACTTGAGAAGAGTTCTCGTTCTTCTTCAGTAAGATAGGTGATATTTTACAAGTATCTGTTTTTGTAGTATTTTTTGGAGCTGGTTCAACTTTAGTTCTTACAGGCTCAATTATAACTATGTTATTATTGACTAATAGTTCTTGAAAGCTGTAATCTTGTAAATATTGTAACAGGCCATCAAATTGTGCTTCTTTACGATAATTAGCAATCATACTATTTTTGAAAAGTTCCGATTTCATTACTTTGTATCTCACGTGATCGAATTCATCGCATCCTTTTTCATATCCTTTAGCTTTAATAAGAGTTGCTTGAGTTTTTTGGTTTTGGTTATCGTCACTACTTAGCTCTACGATTTCAATCTCCGGTGTATCTCTGGAAACATCTATCTCAGGTTTTTTAATATATTTAGGGTTATCGTAAATAGTTCCATTATTTTCTTTGATTATCTTTTCTACAAGTGGTTCGTCAATTTCTGAATCGCTTTTAACTTTTTCAGTTTCGTCCTTCCATAAATTAAGTTTTGTTTGACTTATTTTCCTAATGCTATCTACAATTTTAACACTTTCTAAAGATTTTATAATGCTACAAACTGATACTTCTGGGACACATTTGTTATTTTTATCGTACTCTTGTTTATATTCTTTTTCTGTATTATCTGACTGAATTTCATCTGAAACATCTGACCTTTCTGAAATACCTTCTTCTTTATTTTGAACATCTGGAGGTTTTTCAATCAGTTTTGACCAGTAACTTTTCACTGAATTAATTTTTTCTTGATATTCTATGTCTGTTTTAATTGCATTGTTAAGTTTCTCTTTTACATGGTTATTGTCACTTTTAACTTCTTTGATTTCCTCTTTTATCTCTAAATTTTGGTCAGATTGTTGATAATTTTTAATTGTTTTGTTTTTGTCTGAGTTGGTATTAGAAGTTTGTTTTTTATTTTTTGAATCAATAACTTGTAGAACTTGGGGCCGCGTCATTGTTGGCTTAGAATTTGGTAAATTGTTACTTATGATAGAATTATTTTTATCGTTTATGATAAGTTTTGGCGGAGGTTTCAATAATTGGTGCTGACTAGTTTGACTTGTTTCATAAGATATACTGTTCAATTTTGGAATTGTTTTTTTCACCACCTTATTAAGTTTAATTGTTATGAAAGGGTCTTTTGCAATTTGACTTGTCTCAAAGGAATTATTGTCGGTGATTTTTATACCATTTTCTATAGTGGCATCCTCGATTAATGTTTGTTTTTCTTCTAAATATGTTAAATTTGTCTCTGTTGGAGATTTTGTATCTAAGTTTGTTTCTTGATGTATCTTTAATATAATGTTATCGCTATTATCAGGTATGTTTTGCGTTACAGGTGGATTTATGACAATCGTTTGATGACCACTTAAAGGTACAATCGATATATTAGACTCCGCAGAAATCTTGAAAGATTGGACTCTTGAAAGCAAGGAATGGTTTTTTATTTGTTCACTAAATGACAATTTTGATGGTGATAATTTGCAAGTTTTGTTTATTTTTTTGTTTACACTGTTAGGACTTGGAAGACGAAAGTTTTCGTCTTCTGCAGGATTCCGTTGACGCAAGGAGTAATGTTTTTTGATCCCAGTATTTACTTTCTTTTCTTTTACTGAATTATTAATATTATCATTTGAATATGATTTCAATATTCTGATCTCTGGTTTGTAAGAAAGATCCTGAGCTTTTTTTAGGCTTTCTGACTTTGTTATTATTTTATTATTTCGAATAGTACCTTCGATTTCGTTGATTTCCCTTTCGTTTTGGTGGTGATCTAGGTGATAGTAGTGTGAATTTTCGTCTGGATTAGAACTATCAATAGTAATTATAGATTTCAAGTCGTCCTCTAGTTTGGAAAAGTTTTGAATTACTTGAGCTTCTGAATTCTGAAGCGGAGTGTTTTTATTAAAACTGTTATCGTTATTATGATAAGTTAAGTTTATTTTGTTCAGTTGGCCATAGTTTTCGTTACTTTTATTTGATAATATTTCTCTAAAGTGCGTTTGTGCTACTTCATATGTATTTTCACAAGGTATATCTTCTGGATCTTCTTCTCTTAACTGAGCGTCAATTCGTTCTGATTTTCTTAAGCATTTGCTTATGTTTATGTCAGGTAAGGAATAGTACTGATTCTCTATAATGGTGGTTACGAATGGTTCAGTAGTTATGTTTTTAGAAGAAGTGCAATAAGTATCCTGACTGTAATCATTACACCCTATAAACGTATTACTAACATAAACTTCATTTGTTGGTGTTTTGACCTTTTCTTTGATGGTTGAGTCACTAGTTTTGCTTAACTCACGTCTTATATCAGCAAATGTTGTTTTTTTATGAACGGTTGTATAAATTGGATCACTTTCAACGTTTTGAATCCCAGAATTTGATGCTTGCGAATGACTCAAATTATTTTCTTGAAATTGTGAGTCACAGTACTCATCAATTTTTTCAGCAAGCGAGTTTGCCAAGTATTCTAATTTATGTGACTTATCTGTCGAAGAAGCTATTGAAATAGATATGTATGAAGTTATGCTATCAGCTGGACTTGATATTGTTTCGTCGTTCTCAGAAATTACAGATTGGGTATCACAATCTTGATTATGTCCTGTGCTTATATTATAAGTCTCAGTGTTTAAATTTTTATCGCCGTTTGATTGACTTTCTTTCGAGATTTCGTAAGTATTTGAATTGCAAATAGAAGGAGGTTGGTCAGATTGTACTATACTGTGTTCACTTTTTGTAGTAGG
This sequence comes from Hipparchia semele, assembly GCA_933228805.2. Classification (NCBI taxonomy): domain Eukaryota; kingdom Metazoa; phylum Arthropoda; class Insecta; order Lepidoptera; family Nymphalidae; genus Hipparchia; species Hipparchia semele. The sequence goes on from OW121714.1 coordinate 12,413,961, forward strand.
AATGTTATCATGAGTTTCAGGATTTAAAGTTTTAGAGGCCTCTTGATATTCGTTCTCACTGTCAGGATCGTCAGTTGTTATGTAAAGCTCTTTGCAACTGTTTGGGGATCTGTCAGTTTCAGGGGAGCTATCTTTGTAATTTTTTCGATGCGCCTCAAAGTTATAATGTTTCCTTACGTAATTAGAATCCAAGCTGTCAATTTCACTAGGATTGCGTGAATGGCCAATGCTGTCTTCCGATAGATTTGTTTGCTTAACCTCTTCGTTTAAATTTGGCCAACTGCCTGCTCTGGAGTGTTGACTTTCGTCTCGTGATATAACGTCTTCTTTATCCGATTTACTTTCTCGGTTATTGCTTTGTGTAGGTGATCCTTCGTCTGCTCTTTGTCGGTTTATGTCCGCGAAACACGATACTGTGCTATCAATGTAAATTCCCTCCAATACTTCTTCTTTTGTTTGGTATTTTGCACGTCCGGTTAATCTGTAAAAACATGAAATTACTGTATGAAAAAGGGTGTAAAGTATAAAGTATTAATTGTGTATTTGTATCATGATATGGTAGTCGTTTGGGAAATCTTGAATTGGAAAATTAATATGAGACTTGGTGGGTGTTGAGGAAAATATTTTTAACTGGATGACTCGACTGGATCAAGGTTTTTTAATTCCCGTGGGAACTCTTTAATTTTCCGGGACAAAATGTAGCCTATGTGGGTACCAGCTATCTCCATTCCAAATTTCAGCCAAATTGATTCATTGATTGTTGCTTGAAGGAGTAACAAACATACACACCCCCACACACACACACACGTAGTAGTAGGATTGTATATTTTACTAAAGATTACATTCACAAGCTATACATGTAATGTTTACGACACGATCAAATTAGGTTAATTAAAAAATCTTTACCTGTCTCTAAAACAAGGCTTATCAAATAATCGAGCACGTGGAATGAGTTGAGACCTTTTGGTTTTAGTATGGTTTTGTATTTGAAGGTCTGTAAAAGTTTCTTCCCTAATTACTGCCAAACTTCTACTGCGCCGTAAGTTGGACCCTTCGATTTCCTTATGTTTACAAAGCCTTCCGTAGCTACCACTAAACTCTGTGTCCGAGTTTGAGAATCGTTTTTGCAGAAACTCTTCGGCCGCTTTCGACCGCGTAAGATGTTGATAAAATTCGTCTTGTGGAAGTTGCACGGGAAGCTTGTAATATTCCGCGAGTTTGCTTTGATATTTTTCGTTTTTCTTGTTCTTACTATCGCACTCTTTGCTCTTGGATAATTTTCGCTTTTTGGGTCGTTCGTCCTGACTCTTCTTCTCTAGGGAGTGTCGTGGTTTGTCAAACTCCAAAGTTTCCGTGGGGTTCTCAAAGTATTGTATGTCAGCGACGGTGTTTGCCGCGGGCTTGTGTTCGTCCTGGCTCGATTTCCTTTCGACGAATTCTCGGAGGCGGCTTCTTGTGGAGCTAGTAGAGGTGACACTTTCTGGCCGTTTGACTGGATATTCCAAATTCGAGGATGAGCGTCTGAAGAGGCTTGTCTTGATCGACCCGAAGTCGCCTTCGTCTTGACAAGAAGCCGCTGAGAAATTCTGAGTCCTGATACGGTCAACGTGATTCTGACTAGAATACGACGCGACCGAGTCCACCGAGTGCCTGAAACGTAAAAGGATGTTGGTTAGATTAAGGTGTTGTTTCAGACAAAGCCGAGATTACTACTGTTTACTAAAGATAATGGAATATTCGGTTTAACGTTTAAGTCAAGGCTATGACATCAAGTAGGTCGACGGATTATGAAGGTCGTGTGGTTAACGAACTAATGATTGATATAAACAGTACTGTCTACGTTTATTGACGGGCGGATTGCCTCTCTATCAATTTATCATATTGCCTTTCGGCCGCTAGCTTGTGTTCTCGTTATGTTTGCAGTGACAGTATTGGCAACTGTCCAGGAGCTTTGGGCTCACAGTTTACGCATGTCTATTTACTCTAAAAAAATATATATAAATATCGTCAGAGCACTGACCAAATACATTAGTTGTTAATATATTATGAGAGTTTATTCTCACAATATTCAATTTCTCGGCGCGAAAATAATAAAGAAAAGCAAGGATTGGCTTTAGCTTTATCAGACTTCGTAAAAATGACATCATTGTTCGTTTTAACTTATATCATGTTAACATGTTTATTATATAAAAATCACTACAGTAGGTATATCCATTGTGTTTAATAAATTGCTTTTTACCTGACTGCCGAATTGCTTTTTACCTAATGTTTTTAACATATTTCTTTGGCATGCTCTGCAGTCTAAATGATTTGACGGATGAGGTGTCATAGAATTTCATACGAGGGGTCATTAGTTTAGATTTAATGGTCAATACAGCGTCCAAAAAAAAAAATGAAATTCGATTTTTTTTTATAGTTTTAACGCATTTCAAAACCTAGAGTTTTGAAATTAATTAAACTGAATGCATTCAGTTTCGCCAGTAAATAGTGCCTTTTTTAAGGTGATAATTTCGATACTCGTATTATTTGAGACTTGGATTATTTCTACTAGCTAATGCCCGCGACGCGAAATTAGTATATGTGTTATTCCAGACTATAATCTATCCTGTGCCCAGCCAAATCGGTTCAGTTGTTAAGGCTTGATTGAGTAACAAACATACATCCAAAATTTCCATTTCTTTAATGTCTTTGTGAAATCTTTCGCCTTGTCTTTCACTAACTGCTCCTAAGTCTTCAGGAAAGTAAACTTTTGCATTTATAATATTAGTAGGATTAATGTGGGTACGATTAAAATGTATGAACAAAAAGTTCAACATTCGAACGATTCAAAGTGTGATAGTTGAGTCTGCATGTATTTGAAAGGGTGCCAAGAGCGGCGTCGCGTCGTCGCTAATGATCATAAAGTAGCACTGATGGCACTCCGACACAAGTATGTGCTATATGAAATACTCGCAAATCGTCTGAAGCCACTGTAAAATATGTTTCGTTAAACATTTCTATAAGTTCTGACTGCTGTTTAATGAGATACTTTACTATACTTTGTTCAAAATGTACGTGGAAAAGATCCCTCCGATCACAACAAGGTATACTAAGTAAAACATAACTACATAATATTTGTGCTACGCCATACATAGATTGCGAAAGCAACGCAACAGCAGAAATAACTTGGTAATACAAAATTGTTTCTTCCGCCACATAACATTCACTGGGTTGGCACGATTTGTTTTTGGTCCGCAAATAAAGCTGGTAAGTAATTTCTTCCACGTTCGTTTTGAACAAGGTATGTAATATATTATAGAGGTAAGAAATCGATTTGCTGCAAGTGTTTACATGCAAGCTTGTTAGAGCTTTACATTGCGCTGTCTGTACCGAAATTATTGCGTTGTCTCTCGTCCAAATTTATTTTGCAGATACTAACAAATAAGGTTGAACGACAGTCACTGATAGTAAGTTTTAATTTGAACTGGTTTGATGAGGGACTTTGTCAGAGTTACCTGGCAAACCCTACATCAAAATTAGCCCGAAGGATGTGCGATATGGTCGCTGCTTGCCGTCAGGGACTGTCGGATTTCGTCGTAGTTAAGTTAGTATTAAGTAGGATAAGTTAATTAGGTAAATCTACTTTATATTTCGATGGGGTTGGCGCGACAGCTGGTACAAAACCCCCCAAAAAAAAAAGTTAAAAATAAATAAATGTGTTGTTCAAGTTCCCGGAAAAAACGACCAATATTATTACTATGGAGGTATTACATTATTCAGAACATAAGATAGATGTGTCCCTGAGCTTGTAGGACGTATAAATATTTATAGTCCTGAAGACCGCTTACGGGCAGCGTACTATCCGATAGAACGATGAACTTGTTCGGAAAATATCTCAATATTAACTAAGTTTACATTTATACAGCACGAAGCTGAATTGATTTTTAAATTAAGTACATAACCCTATTTTACTTGGAACAAAAGTTTCTAAACCGACTACAAAGTAGAGCATATTTCTTTTATTTATAAAAAGGAGGAGGCTTTTTTGGAAGACAGTTAAAAAGTATTTAAAATGTACGAAAATTATACTAGGTCTATGGAGTACATATAAAATCTGATAGAAATTTGAATTCGGTATTTGAATCTTGCTCGAAAAATATATATCAAAAATCGAAAATTCATATCACACCTATTAATCATAATTTGTTTTCGCGTGCCTTCATATCTTGTTTCGAATCTAGGAACACGTTCTCAAAAAATTTTCTTCATATAAAAAGTTAGCTACTCATAATTTCCTTTCAAGCAATATTATTTAGCAAAAAGTTTGCCGACTTCTCGATAAAAGGCGCATGAGAGGTTGGTAAAATATTTAAGTTATGTGTGTCGTGATGTGCGTGCATATGTACATTTTCCGTTTCCGTGCTACGTTGGAAGTATTTTATTTTTATGCGTTGTGCTTTTAATGGTAGATATGTCATAACTAGATTGTTTAAAGCACGCGCAAAGCATAATATTCGCAGTGTGAATAATACTCGGTCACAACATGTTATTGCTATTCATTCTCTATTCTAAATATTCGCTTATTTATTTATGTTAACTAGCTTTAGCCCGCGGCTTCGTTCACGTTAAGTTTGATTTTTCAAACCCCTATCCCTATATAGTCCCTTAGTTTGTTTAGGATTGTATTTTCCAAAATCCTTTCTTAGCGGATGTCTACGTTATAGCTATATGTAATTATGTATGTCAAATTTCAGCCCGATCCGTGCAGTGGTTGAAGCTGTGCGTTAATAGATCAGTCAGTCAGTCAGTCAATCAGTCATGGTCAGGGCAGACTAACTTGTCAGTGTAAATTCAACCCTAAAGTGTTTCTACACGCCATCATGCCGGAGTGCTCAATCGCTAGGCGGCATGTCTTTGACGGTACGGTGATAAATAGTCACCCACCAAACTGACCAGAGATAATTCAGAAATTATAAATTCCCAAATTGCCTCCGTCGAGAATCGAACTCGAGACCTCCCAGTTATAAGATCCCAGCGCTTACCACTATACCAGGAAGGTCATCAAAGATAAGACATAGGTGATATGCTAAAAAGGTACTCTTAATTTTTTATTGTGCGATTTCTCATTAATTTTTTCGTAGCCTAAATTGGCTACACTACTATTATTAGGTATATTGATCCACATCTCTAAATAGATACACAGTGTATTGTGTGATGGCTTTCTCCATTATAAATATTGAATTTTTCTTCTTATTGGCTGATTTCACAAAATTTGCCTCGCCCATGCTTTCAATTGCAATTTCAATATCGGATATTGAGACATGGGCAATAAAGTCACTTTCATTTTAATAATGGAGCGAATAAAGTAACTTATGGGACAAGAGTTCGTTTCATTCATGACATCGCCTTGTATGAAATAATTGAACGAGCGAAGCGAAGTTCTCTGAGTCAACTAGGGCGCTTGCCTACTAGACAGAGAAGTGTGTTCGTCTAAATGTCTGTCAGAGCCCTATAACTTCTGAATTACTGAACGTAATTACTTCAAATTTAAATATAATATGTAAACTGATGGCCTTCAGCCGAACATTGTATAAAAAAATATAAAAAGCTTTATTTCAAGGGGGCTCTCATAGAAGCGTATTTGAAGTAAAATCTTGTTTGTTGCTCTACATAGACTTGCGATATATCTTTTTAAAGACGACTTTGAACAGAGTACAAAAATATATTTTTTTTAATTTTTCCCTAAAAATTGACCAAATGGGGGGGTTTCAAAGTGGAGATTTTAATTTGAGCCATATGTCAAGAATTACTGAATATTAGAACGTGAAACTTGGTTGAAAATTCAGTTATATCCTGTACTTGAACAACAAATACTAAAATTAGATAAATGTTATAAAGAAACGAAATTATTTAATTTTAATGCGCCATCTATTAGCATTATTGTGAAGCTAATAGCTTCACTATAATGCTTCACTATAGATGGCGCTGTGTCAGTAAAACAGTTTTATGTCAACTATTATTTTTTTTATTGCGTCTAATGTTAAAAGTTAATTATTACAATATATAATTAAAACTTTTGGGAATTATGGCATATCGCGAGGTCTCAGTTCGGGGCGAACCACTAGTATAGATTCTGATATAATCATCGTTCCACATGTACTTTTATCGTACATGTCGTACGGAGTACTAAAAACATGCTGTCCTTATATCGGCAGTAAAAATTATGAAAAGGCTGGCATTATTAATGGGCATGTCAATTTAGTTGTCTTTTGGATATATCATGAGGAGAAATCAAATGATTTTCCTCCTCTTATTACAAAGCTTAGGTCATTGACCCTATTTGGAACCCTACCACTGAAAATAACTTTTGCATGAATTTTTTTTTAATATGTTCGGACACTGAAGTTCGTTAAACGTCCATTACGTAACAATTAAGAGAAACACGCAAGTAAAAATAAAATTCTGGATTTTTCAATTTAGTTTTAAAGACGACCTCACACGTAGAAGTCGATAAGAACTATTCTAGTAGTTCTCCTGTCACAGTTTTATATTTAGAGACGTGAATATACTTTTAGCATGTGGGCAACGTCTTATTTCTAGACACCGCACCGGCAAATAAAAGTCGATAAACATTCCCCACTCATTGATGTGGTTCACTCTGGTCGGAGTTATATTTTTGTTTTAGTTCAAATATTGTCCCATGGTCTAATTATATTAAGGGTTTATTAGGGTATATTCTTTTATTTAAATAATTAAATATCTCTCTCATAAATTGTGTATGCCTAAATTGGTGGACTTTTTTAACAATATTCTTCGCTTTGAAAATTCTACTACATTTAATAGTTACATTAATTACCCACATCTAATAAAAGTCTACGTCTTTGAAAGTCCTATTACATCTATATTTTTATTTTCATATACATTTTTGCTGTTGCAAGAGATTGTAATATTTTCTCATTTTTATAGGTGAGTGAAGAACTACGCAAGAAATAGATTGAAAGAATAAAATATCAAGTTTTGCTTCGCGCCTTGTTTAAGTTTGTTTCCAGAAGTCAACTGCAATATGAAATAGAAAACTTGACGATCGACTGGTTAAGAAATTCATGAAGTCAAAGAAGTCGGGCTATAAAAATGTGTTTTAATACTAGGGAAGATCTTAGTGCATGGAATTTCTAGAGAGCGTTACAGGAATTTCATGCATTTAGCTCAAAGGTTGCGAAAACACATCGTCTTTGTAACGTACGTTTCTTTATCGTAACATACTTCCTATCTTTTATTTTATACTATATAGCTTATTAAAGTAAGAATAACTTAAATTGTTTCTGATTAAAAATTGGTTGTGATGGGACGGGTAATTCTTTTTAATCTAGATTAAATAACGATTTTGTTCTACGTCTGCTTTAACATGTAATACCCAATACTATCTTACCCTAATATGTAATGCAATTGCATTGCTCTTATCGGTATCTGAGTGACCGACTTTCTTCCGTGATACTCTATTTGCCATTCGTGTTCGCACTGCATTTCAATACAACAATTATCTTGCTACTGACGGTTAACAAAGTAGGTGTAATTTGATTTTGTTATAGTTTTCATGTGACTTTTCCAGGCTTAACTTACAGCTAAAGTCGTCGCCGTTTCAACTGATAGATGCCTTTTGCTAACCGAAGATCTCTTGTAAAGTTTGCTACTGTACAAGATCTTATGCCGGTTTTGTCTAGCAGCTTCTATCAATAGACGTCCACCTATATGGGGGTTTTCCAACGCTGTATTTACCGTTGCGAGATTGCTATTCCAGCACCTATGGAGCTTAACGTTTGACGGTTCTATTTCCACTTGTATTTTGCGACTCGATGAGCTATATCGTTTATTAGGTTCTTTTACAAAGTGCTTTTGAATCGTCAAGTGAATCTACGACTGGTTCCGAATGCCTTAGAAAATGAAGAAGCGAATTGGCAGAAACATAACAACTTCGTTGAGATTACATCTTTACAAATTCTACGCGTTAGGTTAGATATTATATTTTTACAAAAACGAGAGCAAGCAGAGAAAACTATAATACCACAGATATATAAAAGAATAAGAACGATAAAAGAAATAAAAAGTAACTTTAAAAGCTACTTAGCTGGAATAGCTAGAAGCAAAAGTAAGTTTTTCACTTTACATTTTTATAGATATATTGGAATTGTTTCTCAAAGGTAATGTTTTGGAGGTAATGTTTTTGGTCTTACGGATCCGAAACATGGTCGCTAACTATGGGCCTCATAAGAAGGCTCAGGATCACTCAGCGGGCGATGGAGAGAGCTATGCTCGGAGTATCCCTGCAAGATCAAATCAGAAATGAGGAGATCCGTAGGAGAACCAAAGTCACCGACATAGCTCTGCGGGTTGCGAAACTGAAGTGGAAATGGGCGGGGCACATAGTTCGAAGAGCTGATGTTCGATGGGGTCCCAAGGTGCTGGAGTGGCGACCTCGCACCGGGAAGCGCAGTGTTGGCAGACCCCCCACTAGGTGGACAGACGACATCAAGCGAGTCGCAGGGAGCCGCTGGATTCAGGCGGCGCAAGACCGAAGCTTGTGGAGGTCCATGCAGGAGACTTATGTCCAGCAGTGGACGTCCATTAGTTGAAGAAGAAGAAGAAGGAGAATGTTTTGGACTAATTTTGGAGCCTCGGGCTTTGTACATCAACTTATCACAAAAATCGTAATTGCTAGCTTGTCTATACTCTTCCCCGATACGCTACATTAAATCCTCAAAAGAAAAACCATTCATTTTAAAGTTAAAATATATAAATATAAATTACTTTACTATTCACAAAGTAAATAAATTTTTTGATACTCAGTTCAATAGGAAATCTGTTATTTACTGTCTTTAAGGTCATTTTTAACCGACTGCCAAAAAGGAGGAAATTATCAATTCTTTTACGACGAAAAAATGCTTTAAGGAAAAAGACACGCTATTTCTTGTTTTTCTTTGTATTCAAAGTTTTTTTTTTAAAAAGAATATTAGCCAAGATGAACTTGACTAACATTCTCCTCTCCTACTCCAAGTAAGCGGAAAGCTTGCATTAGCAGTGGGTATGACAATAGTGCAACGGGTGGGGATCGAACTTGCGACCTTGTAAGTTTTCAGTCCGCTCCTTTAACCGTTGGGTTATTGAGGCTTGTAAAGTTGTTTTACATTTTACTAAAGAAAAAGAACTTGGAAATTAGCAATAACGTTATCAATTGCTGGTAACAAACCAGTTATTTTAAATATGTATCATAATAATTACTACCACTAGGCTTGAAATAAATTTTCAACATTATCATAAATAAAATTTTATTATGCTCAAATTCGTTTGGCAGATTGCCAATACAATAACTGTCAAAACATCAAAAGTTTACTTTGAGATTTTAAAATCAGCTATTAATAAGTAACACTATGGTTATGGCAATTAGGTATTCTATGGTTATGGGTGGAATAGGCTCTAATATACAAAAAATATCACATCGACTAAACACTAGTGTCACTTCAGTTTGATACTCGAGATGTTTTGATAGAACCATGTTAGAACATTTTGCGCATAAGACAGTTTGTTAATATATAATCGCTCGAAACGTCACTACCGCTTCATTAATGGTGTTGATATCCAGAAGTCTATAATATTGTCAAAGCTCTAAACTTATCTTGATTGGGTGTCATTTGAAAATGTTTGTCGTCATAGCAAACTGTTTGAAAGTTTTGTAATAATTCCCGTGGCTCGTGGCTCTATCTCGGAAGACTGAGAACAGATACAAATCTGATTAAACCAAATCTGTCGTTGAATAGTTTACAAGTTAAATTAGGTATTCGTAACAAGGTTGTATTGAGATCTGTAGATATTGATGCTTATCTTTTGTACAAACTGTACCAAAACTAAATTGCTATCGATTTGGCATCTCCAAACCAGTTTTAGATTTACTTGACGATTCAAAAGCACTGTACTGTTTTATACTTTTCCTCAAGGAACATTGTGACAGTAGGTCGATACAGCGCTGTTTTAGACATACTAAAAGTTAAGTTTAGAGATTGATACACTTATATAGGCAAAGCTTGATTGACATCTATTAATTAATCATCATTATTGATTAATCAATCAATTGATTATTTATCTATTTATTATCATTTAATTACTTTTAGTTGTGGTTATTGTTTTGATGAAATAATTTCTAATAATATCTCTATTGAAACTTTCAATCTTTGTTTCCTGTATATACTTTATCATAATCAAAGATTGGTTGTTACAGTTAATTAAGCTGTCATTTCTAGCAAATAAACAATTCCATACAAACAACAATATAATTTATGTAAATTGAAAAGATAATATAGGTATAATATTACAATAGTTTAATAATTTCTGTCATAGTAACTATCATAAGGCTAAAAAGCCTTTGGAAGTGTGTCCAAAGAACGTACATACGTATATTTTCACGAAACTAAGGACTCATCGATATCTTCGGATACCGCTGATAATGTTGGGATTACCATGTTGCTTAATATTTCCGCGGATTATCAGTTTCGAACAAGTATTAAGTAACTCTGAGAAATAACAGAAATCCCACATCACGCCATAGACTTATTTTAGATCTCAGACAAGTTCTCGCTCCCATAAAGTTAAACTATCCATGGATATTGGATATGGATATGTTAACCTTCTATAAATATAAAAATCAATAGCTGCTCGTTAGTCTGAAAAAAGTCGTTAAAACTAAAAACGGCTTGACCAATTTGAATAATTCTTTTTTTGTTTTGTTCGCTCTAATACATGGGTGGTTTAACCATGACATACAATATCAAAATAAAAATCTGTTTGAATTGAGTAAATCGGCAAAATTCAACCGCAGATTGGGAACGTTTTATTCCCAAAAACTCGACGCAAACTGCCGAAGTTCCTAAATAATTCCCTCGGGCCAAAACTGACAACTCTATCTTGGTATCTGTTCATATTTAACTTTCAAATATTAGTTCGAGAGTTTAATTACGAGATAAGGTTGAGCACGAATTTAACGATGGCCTGAATATGCTATTAATATGCTGGGTGTTAATATTGTTAACCTATATTATCTCTATATCAGAGTTAGGAGAACTGATGGTTGTCGGGGTCCCAAGGTTCTGGACTGTCCCCCACTAATAAAAATAATGTCGGCGAAATCAGACAAGCTGCATTATGTGGCTGGATACACGCGGTGCAAGACCGAACTCTGTGGAAGACCTTGCAAGAGTCCTGTGTCTGGCGCCGAAGACGTCTATCGATTGATAAAGAAGAAGATATAATTTCCTTAAGTTAATTTAATTTTAGTTAAGTTAGCTAAGTACGATTCTCTTTACGTAGCTCCTAAATATAATCCCTTACCCAATGTCATTTCCACCTTTAAGTGTTCCCTAAAGGTTCGCGTAAACGAAATGGACAGAAAGCGTCATCTAACTTAGCTTAGGTAGCTCGTAGGAATTAGGGAACATTGGTGAAAACGGGCATGAGAAACTTGGTTATAAGAGAAAGCCAAAGACGCTGTGGAACTTCGATTTAACGTAATAAAAAGTATCCTATTTCAGGACGCAAGCTCCGTGCCGTCAAGATCGGTTCTTGTGACAAGACCAGACCCGAAGAAAGAGTCGCTTTAATATTTACGCACCGTAACAATACACAATTCACAATTGCCTCTAGAAATGGGTAACAAAGGCATTCATGTAAAAAAAATTAAAGCAACTCCAGAATTCGGCGAGCAATTGGGCATTTGCTATTACAGCCAGCTATTTTGCTCCAGTCGTGTTATCGGCTTGTATGAAATAATTAGCAGCGCCATTGATCGATCTGGACAGCAATATTACTGATGGTAGCCGCCTGTTTTATCTTGATTAATGGAGCGTTGAAACACGTTGAATTTAGATTCGAATTCGGCTTTTTGATTACGTATTTGTCTGCAAATGAAGCTTCGTCCGTAAAATTAGGTAGGCACTTAACTTTGTTAGTTGTTAGCATGTTCTCGGCATATTACGTACAACCAAAAGCCTCAATAGCTCAACGGTTAACTATGCGGACTGAATGTTCAGTCGTTTTATTGATCATTAAAATATTTAATGTGCGGAAGGGAATGAAAACATCGCGCTCATCACAAGACTGTTAAAGTTAATTTATTTGCTGTTTGAGAATAAACTGAGACTTTATGGTGCTTAAATAACCATTATATCAGTTTAGTGATTAAATATAAATGGACATAGGAATATCTATCCGGTTATTCCCAGTAGTTCTGTTGACAGAACTACTCTATATTAATTACTAGTTACTAGTTGATTCCCGCGACTTTGTTCGCGTGGATTGAGGTTTTTTGAATTCTCTTATATTATTCATGTAGGTTATCAAAACGTACTAGATTCTATGAATACCTACTTTTATCAGTTCTTAATAATGCAGCAGCTGCGTACTGAATATTATAGCTTTATGCAATAAAAACGTAAGTATGGTTGCCTTCACCTCATTTTGTTTAAATTGCGGCCGCAACGAGCTTTGACAGAGAAACGAGATTATTTGTGTGGACTGCGCTGAAATGTTTTATAAAGTCTGCTTTTAAGGGGCTACAACATACAATGATTGTGATAAGTAATTTTAAGAGAATTTAGAAAAAAACATTTTTTTATCAGAATCTTTTTTTCCAATAAGGTCAGGGGGAGTAAGAGAAACGGTGGGGTAAGAGAAACACAAAGCCATATCTAACAAACTATGCAGTTTATCGATATTTGCTCTCAGTCGATAAAAGAGTATTGACGAAGTGGTATCAATTTTTTAACATAGATGTTGCTGTGATAATTCTACAAGGTAATATTTAAGAAAGAAATTTGACATTTTTCAAAACTCAAAACACGAGTTAAAATAAAATAAAATAAAATAGCCATTTATTCTACTACCAATTAAATAATTCAGTATTTTACAATTGTTATTAACATAATTACCTACATAATATTTTTAAAATTGAGAAATTAAATTATTATTATAATACAATGTTTGAGATGTCAATTATTTGAATTATTATTATTATTATTTTTTTTTTTTTTTTTTTTTTTTTATATATGTATGTACCTAGTTTATATGTCAGTATTATGTGTTTGTATGTCAGTATTATGTGTTGGTAGAAGTCGCCTGTTTGGCGTAGGCCTCCCCCAGCTCTCTCCAAGTCCGTCTATCTCGTGCGTTCCTCATCCACAGTGGTCCATTGATCCGTGCAAACACATCTGCCCAGCGTCTCCTGGGTCTTCCTCTTTTTCTCTTAGCATTGCGTGGTAACCACTCTGTCACACGAGTTAGACGCGGTTATATTTATTGCTTGTTTTAAAGTGATTTTATAGAGTTTTCAAAAGTTTTTTGCGGTAAGTACCTTGAATAATGTATAGATTTAATGTTCCAATTGTATTTTTTGTCTAAAACGTTCAGATTATTAATTTAAGACATGGTAAAGATTCTAGTCACTAAAAGTTTCGAGTGGAAAAGTGAAACAGAGATGAGCTGGGTAAGAGAAACATATGTTTCACTTACCCCATGTCAGAGATTACCAACCTTTTTTAAATTATATCTTATTTAAAAAAACTAATATTTGATTATAGGCCGTCCTGTGTCTGACACACCAGTCATTCTGTTTGTTCGAGCGTCATTCAAAAACAACTGGACTGATTTTGATGAAACTTATCACACATATAGAATCATCTGTACGTAATATTATATTCGTTGTATAGAATAAATTTATGTTTTTATTGACACTAAGACTTAGTATATTTAATTTGATTCCCATAATTATTTTGATAAAATTTGAGGGAGCTGCTAGCTATAAAAAAAGTTAACCTATTAAATATATATAAAGAAAAGGTGACTAACACTGGCCGACTGATCTATCAACGTACAGCTCAAACTACTGTACGGATCGGGTTGAAATTTTGCCTACAGTTAGCTATTATGACGTAGGCATCTATTAAGAAAGCAAGAATAGAAGAAGACGTAAAAATATTGTAAACATGGTGTTAGCTAATTAATAAAAATTTATAACGTACCATTTATTGTTATGGTTTACTACCCCTGACTGCTTGACTATGTTTCTCTTACCCCATTTTCAGTTTTTTCCTTTTATTTAAGAAACTAGACCATTTAGCCATGCACTGAGACTCGTATTCGATTGAAACAATTAAAGATGCCATTTTAGTCCTTGAAATAGTTCTGTAGACCTTATATTAGCAGCGTACTGATCATTGTTTCACTTACCCCATTTTGAGGGTAAGTGAAACGAAACCATGGTCTACTTTTAATTAGTAATTTTATCGTTATTAGCACTAATAGAGGACTCAAAGATCATGTCATAGAAAGCCCATTTAAGGAAGAGTACTTTGCATTGATCGTTATTTAAATTGACATTTTTTTTATTGACTTAGAGGCCATTTTGTAGAAAAAACAGAAAAGTATGTTTCACTTACTCCCCCTGACCTTATTTCTTTTTTGGAAAAGAATCGTTTCTTGGATTTATTCACTGTCGTCTAGCTAAAAACAGCCGAGGAAAGAGATGGCTCTGATGTAAGTTGGCAAAAAATCAAATAAAATCCTTGAAAGAACGAAAAAAAAAATAACGATTTTGCAAATTGTATTTATCTACACAGCAGAAGAAAGAAAGTCTTACTGACAGGGCAAAAGGCTAAAACTAGATAGTAAGTAGGTGCGATTTTTTAAGGAGTTTTTTGAAACGAAGGTTAGAACTATAGGGCGTCCTCGTGTTTGTGACGTGATACTACTATTCAAAGTCGCTTTGTAAAAGGGATGTTTCAATAGGAAAGTTTCTATTCTAAACTCTTCGAATGTCGTCAAGACTTAGGAAACTTGTGGTTTGTTTGCGTCTGGCAATCGATAGGTAGGTATGTAGGTGATGGCCTACCTAGCGCATCTTCGAAGAAAATCGTTTAGCGTCGCGACGCTCAGTCGACACTCGACAGTCACCTTGATTGATGTTTGAACTAGAAAACAAATATTACTTAGCAACGTACCTACTATCTGTGGAAAAGATGCTTATTACCTTTATTTATTGAGATTATGTGCTCCTTATCGAACACGAATCCACTTATCGGCACGAAGCCACTAGATCCACGCGGCAGAAGACCGCGACATGTGGAAGTCCCCACAAAAGACGTATGGTTAACGACGATGATGTGTGTAAATAATAATCAGTACCTAATTTAGATGAAGGTCATTTTCATGTTCAGCAAGTAAAATGGGTAATATATCTACCTGTATAAAACATCATAAAGGTCATACAAAGACCTCATTATAAAAAGCAATAAAAACATGTTTCGAATACACTCCTTGAAAACGCTCATAATGATAAGTACGGTTGACCCGCTTACTACCATTTCTCTGCATATAACTTGCTAGTCGATTTCGGAAAGCTGCAATTCCGCTTACTACCATCTCTCTGCATATAACTTGCTGGTCGATTGCGGAAAGCTGCATCTAAAATTGCTACAGTCAATTGTGGTGAAAGAATGAATTTATGGCGTTCTTGCTTCAACAGTGTATTTCAGCTTATGGCCCACAAACATATAAAGAGTAGAGTTGGTCAGTCAGGTGATTGCTATCGTCACACATCATGTTTAGACAATCCCGCGGCTGGTGATATGATTTTATATTAACCTACTGATATTTATAATTAATCTATGATTATACAAATACAAATGACAGTTTAATTATGGATCAATTTGAAGCGCCACATTTGACATACGAGTGTCTCTGAAACTAATAATATAGCAAATAATGCACTGACCTCTATAATTAATAATAATATGATTTCATATATAAATTATACAGGTCGATACGCCATTTGCTATATTAAAAGGTGGCTCTCGTGCTTCTTCAAGCATTTGCGCGCCTTGTCGGTGTCGCGTCACATCTCGATGTGAGCTGACCCTTAAGAGCTTATAGTATGCCAGCTGGAATCCAAATTTTGCCCCCGCCTCACTGCCCAGCGTGCAGCCGCCCGCACCGCGTAGTTGCAGCTATCTCACTCGCACGAGTTCATCACGCGGCAGGGGTCACGCGCCGTACGATAGGGTATATGATACATTTTAACGAACCTCTAGTACATAGGTATGGAAATAAAATGAAACTAATATTATTATATATTATTAATAACTAAGACTTAGAATTAGACTTAGACTAAGTATAAGTCTAACACTAAGACTAAGTTTAAGTCAAAGACTAAGTCTAAGCAAAGACTAAGACTAGGTCTAAGTCTAAGTCTTTCACTAAGACTATGACTTAGTCTTAGACTTAGTCTTAGACTTAGTCTTAGACTTAGTCTTAGACTGAGTCTTAGACTTAGATTTAGACTAAGTCTAAGTTTAAATCTAAGTCTAAGTCTCACACTAAGGCTAAGTCTAAGTCTTAGTGTTAGACATAGATATATACTTAGTCTAAGACTTAGTCTTAGACCATAGTCTTAGACTCAGTCTAAGACTTAGTCTTAGACCATAGTCTTAGACTCAGTCTTAGACTCAGTCTTAGACTCAGTCTTAGACTCAGTCTTAGGCTCAGTCTTAGGCTCAGTCTTAGGCTCAGTCTTAGGCTCAGTCTTAGGCTCAGTCTTAGGCTCAGTCTTAGGCTCAGTCTTAGGCTCAGTCTTAGGCTCAGTCTTAGGCTCAGTCTTAGGCTCAGTCTTAGGCTCAGTCTTAGGCTCAGTCTTAGGCTCAGTCTTAGGCTCAGTCTTAGGCTCAGTCTTAGGCTCAGTCTTAGGCTCAGTCTTAGACTCAGTCTTAGACTCAGTCTTAGACTCAGTCTTAGACTCAGTCTTAGACTCAGTCTTAGACTTAGACTTAGTCTTAGACTTAGGAAGCCTAAGGAAGACCTTTAGGAAGCTATGTATTTGCATTCTGTAACAAAATAGGCTATAACTAGTCTTTTGTTTATACTACTAAAATAATGTGACCGTGGCTACTAACTGGGAAAACTACCTTAATATTTAGTGATGGTAGGTGTATGAAACTATGTACCTATTCCACAGCAAGAGCCAAAAAAGTTATTATTGTAGTAATCAATTCATGTTTTTAGCATTTTCTATTCTCCAATTCCGTCTTATTTTTCTTATTCCGCTTATTTCCCATTTCTTTACACTTATAATTTCTTAGATAATATACGTATTCTGGTAGGTATGCGTGAGAACAAGCGACGCGGGTTCCCCGTTCGAATGCCGGAGCGTGAATGAATTCATGCGGTGGACACGAGTCGCCCGTCGGCCCACACGCAATATTTTTCAGAATTTCATTTCTAATAACGAAAAAATTATTTAATTTTAAATAGTACATATAGGACACTTATTGTACTAAGTTGAGTATATATTTTAAGTTTTATTAGTATAGGTAAAGTATTCATTGACTACTGCGATTTATTTGTAAAATTCAGAGGGAAATTTGTGAATTTTTTCTATCGAGAAAATTTTTAGCAATCGTGTTTTCACAACATACAAAATTCAGTCTATATCGTCAACTTTACTATATATTTCTTTCAATATTATTGATTCAATATTTTTATTGATATGGACGATCAAACGTGGCACGCTGGCATACTGTAGGCTCTCTTATAAACAAAAGTTTTTTTACAACATTGCGTAAAGAAATTATCTCGATAACTAAGACCAAGAAAATAGCTGAAGGGTGTCGCTGAACTTAGCTCGATTATTAACAACTTTAATTGGACTCAAATATATTAAATTCGACCTCGTTCAATCTAAATCGAGAACAGGCTCCAGTATTTTGCTATGTGATTAATTTAAACCTACAAGACCTATTCAGCAGCTTTAACTAAACGTGTTTTTACCCTACATGTTTCTAATTGAAGTAATCCTCAATCTCGATTCTTTATTCCGTCGTTCTAAATAGTTAAATGCTCTAAGCTCGAAACAAAAGCTCCTAGCTTTTAGTGAGAGGAGAGTGGTAGATAATGTGAAATACATGTTCGAATGATAATCTATAATTATATAAAAAGGCTTGTCCTGACTGACTGACTGACTGACTGACTGACTGACTGACTGACGATCAACGCACAGCCTAAACCACTGAAGTTAGAAACTTGAAATTTTGACAGTAGGTTCCTTTTATGACGTAGGCGAGCACTAAGAAAGGATTTTTCGAAATTCGCCCCCCAAGGGGGTAAAAAGGGGGGTTAAAGTTTGTATGAAACTCCGTCATTTTTCGAGTTATACTCATGAAATTCGGTATTTAGGCTTTAAATTGAAAACAAAAAAGTACGTGTTTCACAGTTTTTAAAAATTCTACCCCCTAAGGGGTTAAATAGGGGTTGAATGTTTGTATAATAGTCCTTCGTTCTTCAAGTTATTTTTCAAGTTACGTTTATGAAACTTGATATTTTGGCTCTTGATTAAAAATAAAGAATTACGTATTTTACATTTTTTTAAATTCTCCCCCCAAGGGGGTAAAAAGGGGGGTTAAAGTTTGTATGAAACTCCGTCATTTTTCAAGCTATACCTACCCATAAAATTCGGTATTTAGGCTTTCAATTGAAAACAAAAAAGTAAGTGTTTCACACTTTTAAAAAATTCTACCCCCTAAGGGGTTAAATAGGGGTTGAATGTTTGTATGATAGTCCTTCGTTCTTCAAGTTATTTTTCAATTTATGTTTATGAAACTTGATATTTTGGCTCTTGATCAAAAATAAAGAATTACGTATTTTACATTTTTTGAAAATTCTCTCCCCAAGGGGGTAAAAAGGGGAGTTTCAATATTCATAGTTAAGACAGGACAACGTCTGTCGGGTACGCTAGTTGTTTATAATCAATTATTTTTAATTCATTGAACATGCATTTATGAATTCAACTCTTTCAGAATTGGATTTCACATGAGGGAATATTTAGACTGCACCTGATGTGAATTAAAACGAGTATTTTTTATTAAAGAATTCTCTAGGATAGACCATTTTATTTGATTTTGGTTTATGTACAATATAAAGCCAAAATGGAAATTGATGGAGAAGTAAAGGACGCTAGAGTGTACGGAGGATCGCTAACGTGATGGACAGACCAATTTAACCCGTAGGTCGATTCCCTAGATGATTGGAAATGGAAATCAGGCGTCAAAGAGAGTTAGGTCGTCGCTCACTTATCAACCCGGCACCCGACCAGCACCGCCTCGTTCGTACCTTAGTACTAAGTTGGCAACACTGTGTGGGAGAGGGATGCCAATGCATAGTCTTCACAATCAGTCACAGTCGAATCACAAATTAGGCCAATTGAACAACTCGTGGGAGGCACGCGGTTCACTGCTCGGGTTCTGCGATGTGGGCAACGCACGGCCAGCAGACGAGCAGCGGGTGGTCACCGAGTTGTTCACTCGCCGTCCGCGTATGGGCAGCTTGCGGTCGAGGCGATCCCCTGAAGCGACGGTGTTGATAAAAGTGAGTGCCTATATATGGAAATCCATATAAAAAAACTCAACCGCACGCGGCTAGGCTGTGCTGATAGGGTGCCGGATTGATTAGTGAACGACGACCTTTAGAGTTGAGAAGAATTGGAAGGATCATAATTTCCTACCAAATTGAACGCCATTCCCGCTCAATCAAGTGCAAATTAAGGATCAAAAGTGACTTGAGAATTAATGTAGGTACAAGGTTTTCGATTGCCTTGTTTACTTTTTCCGCGTAGATATAGTAGGTATATAAGTGAATAAACTTATTTGAATTTTCAGTGAAATAAACTCCCTCAGGAGAAGATCGTTGAGTAATCCGTTCTGCGACGAATTTTCGAGTGGCCTTGCTGGGAAATTAACTTTGACGAATTTCACGAAAAATTTCCGTGATAATTTTTATCCTCAACTTCAAAAAACGAAAACTGAAATTCGTTCGTATTATAACGTCATACTAATTATATTTGTCCCACAAAAATATTTTCTTTATTTTGGTGTCTCGATTCACAATGGAATCAGGGAGGTACATACGTAACCGAGGTTAAAATCTGTTGTAATACTTATTACTATATTTTCTAGAAACAAAATTGCCGCTGAATATTGTTTGGTAATGATAAATCCATTGATGCTGCGAAAAATTAATATTTTATGCTCGATTGAGATATGGCGATAGAAATCTTAAGCTTTCTTTATTCAATTTGTAGACTATATTCTGAAACAGGTACATACTATCAACAAGTTGTTACACATTGACGGATGTAGATAGAAAGGTACCTAACAAAACTGCACAACTTTTTATTTTGATTAAAACAATACTCTTGCAGCACTAAATTTCTTTTAGACTTATATTCGTGATTAAAGGCTTTTTTCACTAACGGGTTCCCCCTTTTGGACTCTTAAATTTTAAATTGAAAAAATCTAATCCAACCCATAGGGCATAAAACAGAGATTTCTTCTAGTTAGTTTATCTGTTCTGTCTGTAGTTAGATATCTGTTCTTTACTCTCATAATATAAGGAATAATAAACGGACTTTCAATCATTTATGACAATTGAAAACTCGACTTTCATTCAGGTTAGCTCGCGAACCTATGCCATGCCTAAATATTCCTTATAAAAAGAATCTATGCTACATGAACAGATTTAAATAATAATAAATAATTTCATATCATCAATGCAAAATTAAATAGTTGAAATTTTACGTGTCTTTCGACTTCTATCATTGAAGTTTATACACAATGATTTAAAATAAAAAAGTTATGATTAATTTAATGTCTGTAACTTTTTTTTGTACATATGAAATAGTAGACCGTTTTTAATCAATACTGAACGACATTAGAAAGTATTTCGCCGGTTGATTGAAGAGACTACATACAGAACAGAACCGTTGGATATTGTTTTGTTTTACCATTATACTCTGTATGTGTGTAAAAACACATTTTAGAGGTCTACAAACTCCAAAGTTGTAACTTTTGAGTTTGTTACCTTTGATACTACACGACTAATTTATTATGATACTTGTCGATGCTCACTGATTTAGCTTTTTAAAAATCCCGCGGGATCTCATTGATTTTCCGGGATAAAAAGTAGCTTATGTCACTCTCCCGGTCCGCAACTATCCATGCAAAAAATCAGGTTGATCCGTTGCTCTGTTGCCGCGAGATTGAATTCACAATTCACGAGTACGCAAGAACTTTACTTGTGGTTGCGTCGTGTACATGCACATTGCGTAAGTGTGCGTGCCTGTCAGGAACCTAGGTAGGAGCGGTCAGGCGCGAGCAAACTCTCGCTCCCACTTACATGGATACGACACACACAATCATGAGCCACGTGCCGTCATGAATTGTTAGAACTATAGCAATCTTCACCTCTTAAACTAATCTCCAGTTATGAAGGAAAATATAACGGTTCCAGACCCGCATGCTAAAAGCTTGTTTAAAGGAACATAAAATATTAATAATCTTATCTGTCGCCTTTATAAAAGGACACTTCGAGATTTTTCCATGAACCGTCAAATTTAATCGCCCGCATCAGCGATCATTTATTGAATTGCGATCGTGCAAATTCACAACGGTGTTAAGGTCGACCCCGAATTTGATTCGTAAGCGATTCACAAGGCTTTTGTTTTTTTTTAAAACCCGGGGTCTCGATTCTTTTTTGTCCCGATCGCAGTGCGGAAATCTGTTTTCAGTGGTCTCCGTTTAAACTGCAGGTTTTGCAATGTTCTTCGATAAATACAGTAGTGTATTTTTCAAAAGGATTAAATGTCTCTTAAAATGTTTAGTTAAATACTCTAATAACCTAATGCAGGGATTGGAAAATTCTGGAAAAATACTTAATGCTTTTGTTTTTTTTCTATCTTCTCACGTAAATCGGAAGTATTGAATGAACTTCTAGTTGGTAGCTTGTGTCATTATAAAAATTTCTTACGTCCCTGTCTGGTGAGCCTTCTTTTAATTTCTATATCTTCGTGATTCTTTATTCTCTTCTTCTCTTTCTTACTCCTAGCATTATCTTGGCTCATTTCAGAGTCCGCTTTCTTTGTCCACTTTGCACGGTCTATAATATCCTCCTTTTGAAGACCGTCGCGCATGCGATTTAACTTCGTATAAGTAACTACCTATTTGATTTCTGTTTTTAATGTTCATTATCTTTTCTTAGAAAGCAAGTTTTGTTTAAATTAAAAGAATAGATTCAGTTCATTCGATTTTTCAATATAAGTATAATAAGGATCTATGGCAATAAGTTACGTTTACAGTTATGTAACATCACACATAATTGAACGAGCGAAGCGAGTTCTCTGAGTCAACTAGGGCGCTTGCCTACTAGACAGAGAAGACGTGTGTCCGTCTAAATGTCTGTCAGAGCCCTATAACTTCTGAATTAAGTACTGAATATTAGAACGTGAAACTTGGTTGAAAATTCAGTTATATCCTGTACTTGAACAACAAATACTAAAATTAGATAAATGTTATAAAGAAACGAAATTATTTAATTTTAATGCGCCATCTATTAGCATTATTGTGAAGCTAATAGCTTCACTATAATGCTAATAGATGGCGCTGTATCAGTAAAACAGTTTTATGTCAACTATTATTTTTTTTATTGCGCCTAATGTTAAAAGTTAATTATTACAATATATAATTAAAACTTTTGGGAATTATGGGATATCGCGAGGTCTCAGTTCGGGGCGAACCACTAGTTAATCTGTGGTAATACCTACATATGTAAGTAGGTATTACTAGATGTCTCTTTGTAACGACTAAAAGAGATTAATATTTATTAAATCTATTAAGCTGACCTCAGAAAGTAGGCCGTTCTGAGATTAATTGGTTACGTTTATACTTAGTTTATGAAATAAATAATTGTAAGGACCTTGTCTAGAATTAGACTGTTTAATATGTCAATAACATATCGACTGAAAGTGTTTTTCCAGCGTTTAGCATAAACGTGATCTGCGCAAGGCTTTTTATTATACGTCGGTATATAGAGTCCATACAATCAATAAGTCACGAATATGTTTATTTACTAATAGACACCTAGCTATGACACTATAAGTAGTTAACAATAGTTTTACAAAGGGAAGTACGCTACAGGCGGCGCCAGTGTTTCCTGCCACGACTTTACTTATATAATACTTATACTTTAATTAGATACTTCAAGGCAAAAGCCTAAAGCTTACCTAGACATCGTCTAGGTAAGCTTGCACCGAAGTCTTTCATCATTCATAATTATTGTCGTCAATCGAAAGTTTAATCTATCTTCAATCTACAATTAGGTACGTATAAAAATCATTAGCTGTTCGTTGTCTGGTTTAAAATTCAAAAACGGCTGGACCTATTTGAATAATTTTTAAGCTATTGCATAGCTTCTATCGTGCGCCAGCGTGGAGACCGAATCCAGAAATTCCGTAACGAAAATAACCTGACACGGGACTCCTCCACGGTGAGCCGCTAGATGGCGTTGATAAAAAATGCTATGCAATAGTTTTACCGCGGCAGTCCCCGAGTGCCACACGTCTTTTTTTGTTTTGTTCGCTTTTGTTCAAGGGTGATTAAAAATAAAAAAAAATAGGTAAACCTCAAAAGAATAAGTGAAAAATCGACTAACTCAAAATTGATATAATTCAAATTAGCCCAATTCAAAATTTTGTATAAGAATTCCCACTTCGGATACTTTTTAATATATAGAATAAAAATAGATATGAGTTAAATTGTAAAGGAAAAATAGAATGAGTATCTTTTACCTAACTGTGTTTTAGAATTTGTCATCATTCTTTACAAACTTAATTATCCAGTCCAAATTCCAATACCTAATAGAGGTTGGTTTTTGAGGCTTTGAAGAGGTTTAAGTAACAAATATTAATACGTTACGTTCCAAGGTTCGAACCCCCAGTTCAGCGATATTGACACTTGGCCGGGTTTTATGGTTTTTTTAGAGACAAATTCAAAAATAATTTTAATACAGTTATGTCGGAAAAGAACGCCAACACTTGTTAAGGGGTCAAAGTACATATTAAGTTATAACAAGGGTTAAGGGTCGATGCCCTTATTTGCCTCGAATTTGGCATTACAAAAACTTATTTCTTGGCAAGAATATCCCATTTATATATTCAGAAGCACACGTAACTTATAGTAAAGTGTAAAGTAGCCTAAGTATGTTTCTCTTAGAACGGTGAATGGGTGAAAAATGAACACTGAACACTTTTATTGAGCTCTAAATTCAAACGCTACGTGCGAAGACTCTTAGAGCCTTGAGCACGATCGCAAATTCTACTGCCACAGGAACAATTCCAAAAAAATATCTATAAGAAAATTAAAGTTTAGAATAGAATTAGAATTCGGGGTAAGACAGATAAGCAAGAGATCTGAAAAAGGACTAGTAAGCGACATAGCTAAACGAGCCGCGAAGATCGATAGTAGTTGGTGCTGGAATGTGCTGGAATGGCGACCTCGCATTGAAAACCGTAATGTTTTTAGACTCCCCACACGGTGCACAAACAAAATTTCTATGGGCTGAGACCACTGAGATTAGAGAGAGCCGACCAACCCTCTGTTTCTGTAACTCAGTGCCTATCAAAAAATGAAAGCCACTGGCATATATATTTTATCCATTGAAGGTTTACTATCAAATAGTAAATGACATTTCTCTTCAAACCGTCAATGGATAAAAAATGCCTATTGTCGTTGACAGTCACTGAGTTACAGAATCAGGGGCAGAAAGCCGACGAGACTCAAAAATGGTGTATGTTCATTAGACGTCTCGAATTCTACGTGTGTGTTTATTTACGCGTTTTAGTGAAGTCATGATTATTGCGGAATCGGTCGCAACATGTCAGGTACAAAAAATAACTGATTGGGTTATCTAGAATAGGAAGTTTTAAAATTTGTATATATTTGTATGGTGATAATAAAAATAAAAAAAAACTGAATACAAATCGTAAATGTACCTATGTTTTCATGCAGCATTGGGTGAATCAAGTAAAGGTTAGAATGGACATTATTTTCTAAGTTTATAGCCGTTTATTAGCGAAACAAAGCACGTCGGAAACATAGACCGGAACAAATAAATTGAAGATACAGATAAAAAACAGGGATCACGTTTGTTAGTAGCCTACTTTCGGATAGGTAGGTACTCCAATTCGAACTTCGCACGATTTCGAATCGAATAAAAATATACTGAGCAAAAATATAAACTAACTGCTTTTAGTTATCAGTTTTTTTTCTTTAGTAGACTATGTAGGAAAGTAGAGCTTGTGGCAGATCGGCCATGAGATGGGCAGACCAAGAGAGTATTGCGGTGGATGTTCCCTCAAATAAATGCACGAAGAAGACAGCTGCACTGGTAGCATGGGTGGGAGAAATTTTATCCCCAGGAAAAGGATAAAACGTTTATCCCCTCGCTTAGCTTTATCCACCCGTCGAGCATGGGCACAGCGGTGGAAATAACACTCAGTGGATATACTTATAGAAATATATATCGCCTTTTCCTCTGTTGCCATGCTTTAGCATAGGAAAAAGATAATT
The DNA here is from genome assembly GCA_933228805.2 of Hipparchia semele. Lineage (NCBI taxonomy): Eukaryota > Metazoa > Arthropoda > Insecta > Lepidoptera > Nymphalidae > Hipparchia > Hipparchia semele. The sequence goes on from OW121714.1 coordinate 12,439,424, forward strand.
TTATCCCCTGTCAGTGGATAAAATCGGGGGATAAAACTTTTATCTCCTGCCCATGCTACCAGTGCTGTTAGGGAAGAGTGGAGAAGTATAGTAAAGCTTGCCACAACTCTCAAGTGACGACCACGACTGCTCTGTCAAGAGCGAAACGACAGAGAAGAAGAGACAGTGTCGGAAGACCGATGGCCGCTGCAGTCGTAAGGTTAACTAAGAAGCATTATCTGTAATTAATTTGGCACACATATTCGCATCTATCTATCTATTTATATGGTATGTATTGGCTGCAGTGAACTTATCAGACATGAAATGTAAACTGAAATGTGTGTTACTTTAAACCGATCGCCCGTATCTATAGAATTGAAAGTAAACGGTGTCATTGACCCAGACACCGAAGCACCAGCTGTTTGCAGTTTTTTACATTGCAATTTTTATATTTCTTATGTACTTAATAGTTATGTTGTTTTGCGGCATTCACCAAAAAGTTTTTATTTTGTTTTCAAATAAATGTGCATTATAGAATAAGTTTTATTCATAATGATAGAATCTCGACGCATTAAAATCAGTCTTTATGCTCAGTTTTCTCATGATAACTCTGCTGATTGTCCCTTTTCCTATTATTTTAATTTTTTTGGGATATAATAAGTGTTTCAATGTGTGTATTGTTGTTTTTTCGTTTTATACCTATTGCATATTTGATAAGTTGATAACTTTCAAGACTTTTCACCAATGTACAATAGGTCTAATCCGAGCGTAATATTTTGGCAGATTTTCAATACAAAACTGTTAGAACGTCCAATTTATTTCTCCGTTAAACGTCACTCGACTTTGGCGAAATCTGCACTTAGTGCCAATTCACCATCGCCGAGAAAAGTTTGACCGAGGGATTTTGCTTTAAGTGATGGGAAACTTACGTTGTATGAGGGGGTAATGCAAGCTAAATGTGTTATTATGTCACAAAACTCACGCCGCAGCAGTTACTAACGGAGCCTTGGTAAAGTGGCACTTTGCCTTCGGCTAAAGGGTCATGATTTCTTTAGTAGCCTTAAAATTAAAACCTGTTACCATCCTCTTAAAAAGGTTAAAAGCATACTGCATACAATTTGCGCTCTCGTTTCTTTTAAAATGTCTTAACGAGACGGGTAGCTCATTATGAGTTTTAATAACATCCTTATTGCTGCGTTTTTACTTAATAAGTAAAATTATATTAGTCCCGGAACTGTTCCCGGTTGGGTCAATTTATTAAATTCTATTTTTGTAATGGACTTTTTTTTTCTACATTATAAGCACCGCGCTTGACCACAATCACACCTGATGAAAAGTGATGATGTGATCGAAAATGTTACGCGTTTGCCTAAATTGGATTGGATTGGTGTACCTACGTATGCATTTTTGCATTTTTGAAGCTTTATTGTGGAAGCACTGTAGGTATACATAGCATAGCTTTGTAAAAAAAAATTTTTTTTTGAAAAGAGCAACTGCTGAGTTTCTTGCCGGCTCTTCTCAGCAGAACCTGCATTCCGAACCGGTGGTAGATTTATGACGTGTCATAAGAGCTACAAGTTAGCCTACATGAAATAAATAAATTTTGAATTTGAATTTGAATTTAAAAGATGCCTATTCACTCTTGTTTTAAAGACACCCAAATTGTACGTGCTAGGAAATACATCTCGGAGGAGCGTTCCAGACCCTAGCCGTGCGAATAAGAATGAAGACCGTAGATGGAATATCAACGACGTAGGAAAGCGCTTCCGATTTTGTTTCGAAATTTAGAAATACTGGCAAAGCATTCACCAGAAGACTCTGCTTTTTGTCATCACCATCGTCTGCCAGTGGACATCCATTCTTAGACTTAAGCCTTCATTTATGAGCGCTATATAATATATCCATAATCTATAATTATATAAAAAGGCTTGTCCTGACTGACTGACTGACTGACGATCAACGCACAGCCTAAACCACTGAAGTTAGAAACTTGAAATTTTGACAGTAGGTTCCTTTTATGACGTAGGCGAGCACTAAGAAAGGATTTTTCGAAATTCGCCCCCCAAGGGGGTAAAAAGGGGGGTTAAAGTTTGTATGAAACTCCGTCATTTTTCGAGTTATACTCATGAAATTCGGTATTTAGGCTTTAAATTGAAAACAAAAAAGTACGTGTTTCACAGTTTTTAAAAATTCTACCCCCTAAGGGGTTAAATAGGGGTTGAATGTTTGTATAATAGTCCTTCGTTCTTCAAGTTATTTTTCAAGTTACGTTTATGAAACTTGATATTTTGGCTCTTGATTAAAAATAAAGAATTACGTATTTTACATTTTTTTTAAATTCTCCCCCCAAGGGGGTAAAAAGGGGGGTTAAAGTTTGTATGAAACTCCGTCATTTTTCAAGCTATACCCATAAAATTCGGTATTTAGGCTTTAAATTGAAAACAAAAAAGTAGGTGTTTCACAGTTTTTAAAAATTCTACCCCCTAAGGGATTAAATGTTTGTATGATAGTCCTTCGTTCTTCAAGTTATTTTTCAAGTTATGTTTATGAAACTTGATATTTTGGCTCTTGATCAAAAATAAAGAATTACGTATTTTACATTTTTTGAAAATTCTCTCCCCAAGGGGGTAAAAAGGGGAGTTTCAATATTCATAGTTAAGACAGGACAACGTCTATCGGGTCCGCTAGTATTGTAATAAAATCGTTCAATGAATCTTCTCCTGTAATTTTATATGAAAGGTAGGGGTAGCATAATAAATGGGCTATTGTTAGATTCAACCTTTTGTTCAGTTTCTTAAAGGACAGGTTCAAAGCCGAGCTAAGCTCAACGTGTACCTATGTACGCAGTACGTATAACCAATTGTAATAAAGTCGATGGACGGAATAAATAGTACTCTTTTTAGACTTCTTTTCCGATTAGGTTTCCGAATTGAGATTCGATAGGAATTAACCTTTTTCTTAAAGGACCCGAATTCGGATTACAAGAAATTACAAGAAAATTGTCCCGAGGCTTCTTGTACCTACCTAATATAATGTCGGCCCTCGACATTGGGCGTAAGATTCGAAGAATAAAGCATTCTTAGATTTATTATTTCATTAGGCGCAGCGATTTATTAATGGCTCAACAGCTGGGAGCGCGACATCGTCCATGTGGATTTTCTATAAATCTAAAAAAAAACTTTCATTAAGTTCTATAATATATTTCTTTTTACATATAGGCAGAGATCACTGTTGATAACCTTTTGTATCCCCCTTCACTTTCTAGGGTTCCCAACCCTACTCGAAGTGTTACCAACGGGACCCTATTACTAACCTACCCCTAAGCCTCCGCTGTCCGTATGCGTCCGTTAAAAAAAAAAAAAATTCAAATCAGTCTAGCCGTTTTTGAGTAGGTATTAACCAAAAGAACAGCAATTGAATTTTAAATGCATTATAGTTATAGATTTTACTTATATGCTACTTTCTATTTATGTACGTAAAGCTGTTTAAATAAAAAAAAATATATAAAGTTGTAGGTACTTATATAAAAAAAATGTGTACAGAAATGAATATAATTTATTATTTTCATCGCGAGATTAGATGCCGTAACTGTAGGCAATTTAGTACTTATCCACGCTTCTATGAAATGAAATCTCAAACAGCAGATTTAGAGATGTTATCTTATCAACGATGGGTGATATAACACGTTGCATCTGACGCGGCTGCGATAAGAGAGGCTTATCTTTTATCAATGTTTGGAGCACTGTTGCGACCAGTTTCAAATTTAACTAAGATGTACCTAGATATCTTCATTTTCGTACCATAACATACTTTTACAAACAGATTTGGGCTAAAGATACAAACTCACGAGTAGAGGTTCAATGCTGTAAAACATTGGAAATAAAATCTCAAAATATACATCCGTTGGATTGTTTTTTTTAGCTTTTGCTATGAAAGGATTAAAAAAAACATACATATCTACTACTTAATTAATATCTACTATATAAAAATAAGTCGGGTTTTCCTTCCTGATGCTATAACTCCAGAACGCGCGAACCAATTTCCACGGTTTTGCATTCGTTGGAAAGGTCTCGGGCTCCGTGAGGTTTATAGCAAAGAAAATTCAGGAAAAATTTCAACAATTTAAGAACGCGGACGAAGTCGCGGGCGTCCGCTAGTGTCATATAAAGTAGAATCTCCTGATCCTAGTACCTGAAATAACAATTCAATGTCATATTCTAAATGATAAATAGATAATACAGAGACAGAGGTTGTATAGACTCTACCCTTTCTTCTTATCTACATCTCTTTCTTTCTATACTATAAAGGTTATGGATCGTGTAAGATGAGATCCATGGATCGCACTCTCACGACTCAGACTCGAGACAGAGTTAATACGAGACATTAAGACATAATATTTGTGTCTCGCTTTAACTCTACTTCAACTGCTCTATAGTGCTCTATGCTCTATAGATCTCAGCTTTAGAATAGATTCGAAACTATTACCAACTTTTCGAAAAAGACGAAAACATTGATATTTTATTTTGATTTGCACTGAATATGTATATTAAAATATTTGATCGTGCAAGTCAGTGTTCAGATAACAGTATAATCAAGAGTCTAGATCGACTTTCGAATGTTTACAAGCGCAATTAAAACAAAGATACGAGGACGGTCAACTCAACATTTTATATCTTTGAGTTCTTATCCAGTAGCGAGAGATTACCAGCCAATCAGAGCTGATTGTGACCTCATATTGTAATAATCCTTACTTATATTATAAATGCGAAGGTGTATTTGTTATTTATAAAATTGAAAATTTATCCAAGTTTGTAATTTTTTGCATTGTTTCTATACAAAAAAAAAAAAAAAAAACTATAAGTGAAGTACGTTTCTCCACTTGCAGATCAAAACAAAATTCTTTCTTTCAATGTAATTAATCAGATCAAAGCAGCTGCGTCTCTCCATTTCTCGGTAACCGGGTACGTCTGTTTTGCATTTCTAATCCAATGCGAGAAGACGTCTGTACGTTGCAGCTTCTCGTAAACTCTAATGATGCATAAACGATGTGGAAACGCACGATGAAACACCACTTGGTCTATATAACCGTTCACTGTTACGTATGAACGGGGCTTTCGTTATTTACAAATACGTGCCTTCATGGTTTGTTTGATGAAAGATATCTATCGAAATATATAAAAGGAAAATGTGACTGACTGACTGACTGATCTATCAACAACAACTCAAATCACTGAAGGGATTATAGAAATAGAAATAGAAATATTTTTTATTCAAATAAACTTTTACAAGCACTTTTGAATTGTCAATGAATCTACCACTGGTCCGGAATGCCTTTTCTGCCGAGAAGAGCCAGCAAGAAACTCGGCGGTTGCTCTTTTCAAAAAAAAAAAAAAATTCAATAGTTAATGAAACTGCTATGTATACAGTGCTTCCACGATGAAGTTTCTTAAGTCCAATACAATACAAATAAATACAATCCAATGCATGTTAAGACGAGTAGACAGAAAGCAGATCCATTCCCGTTGGTGGCACCCGTTCACGAGCATGACGCATGATCCAGCCGTTGCTTCGCTCAACCATATTTGAGGGAACTTAACAACCCGCACCACACGACACCACCACAGAAATTTTAAAGAGAGCATGACATACGTAGGCTACCCATGTTAAGGCATCGAATTGAATATTAATATTAAACGACTCATTTTAAGACATGACTGAGACACAAATAAAGTGGAAACACCGTAGAACAGAATACTAATAGATTGGGATGGACAATGGGTATACGGTATAAATAATGGGGGGTAAGGGAGCGCACTTCCATCTAGCGCTCCAACTGTCAACCTCACCTGCCCGTGGTGCCTCCTGCTGGTCTACTAACGAGGCTCTGACGACCGACAAATGGCGGTATAACCATTTCGCACTGGCTAGACTGAACAAATGACACAGGCCGGTGTCGGGCAGCAGCGACACCGGTGCGATCAGTCTAGCCCTGCGATGACCAACACGCCTGCCCAGCGCGGTCATTACGGGCAAAACCTTGTATGGTGCACAACACAAGGCCACGGCCCCTAGTTCCCGGCGGCCCCGTTATTCCCGACCCTGGCAGCGGTCGTGGTAATGGCGGGGCAGGGGGTGCTAAGAATCTCCGGATGGGATTCCGCTGCCAACCCCGACGACTGGACCTGGCGACATACAACGCACGCACTTTGAGGACCGACGAGAAGATCATCGAGCTGGAAGAAGCAGTGAACAAGTTGCGCTGGAATGTTATAGGTTTGTCTGAAGTCCGAAGAGAGGGGGAGGACTCGATAATCCTCAATTCCGGCAACTTGTTTTACTACCGGGAGGGCGACCAGCAGTCCCAGGGTGGTGTTGGGTTTATCGTCCACAAGTCCCTCGTTAACAACATTGTCGAAGTCACAAGTGTGTCGAGCAGGGTAGCGTACCTTATACTCAGAATAACCAAACGGTATTCGCTGAAGGTTATACAGGTTTACGCACCGACAACTGCACACACTGACGAGGAGGTGGAGGTTTTGTATGAGGATATATCAAAAGCCATACACGCCTCCACTACTCACTACAATGTTGTGATGGGGGATTTCAACGCAAGGTTAGGTGAACGAAGCGGTGCAGAGACGAGGTTGGGGCAATTTGGGCATGGGCGAAGGAACCATAGGGGCCAAATGTTGGCCGACTTCATGGAGAAGGAGGGCCTCTTTATGATGAACTCCTTCTTCAAGAAGCGGCCACACAGAAAATGGACATGGATGAGTCCCGATGGTTCCACGAGAAATGAGATAGACTTCATCATGTCGACCAAGCGGCATATATTCAATGATGTCTCTGTGATCAATAGGGTAAAAACCGGCAGCGATCACCGTATGGTAAGAGGCACATTGAATATCAACGTGAAGCTGGAACGGGCCAGACTGGTGAAGTCAACTCTCCGACCTACTCGTGCTCATATCCAAAACCCCGAAAACTTCCAACTCGAACTGCAGAACCGATTCGATTGCCTAGCAGATTGCGTTTCTGTGGACGATCTTAACAACAGGTTTGTGGAAACTGTCCATACTGTGGGGTCTAAGTTCTTTAAGACCCATTGCAGGAAAAGAACCAAAAAGTTCTCTGACCACACACTCAAACTAATGGAAGAGAGACAAGAGATGAGACTTCAGTCGTCGGCAGACGCGGATGCCTATCGGCAAATTAATAGGCAGATCTCTAAGGCTCAAACCCGCGACCTTCGTATCTTTAATACCGAGTGTATTAAAGATACCATCGAGCGGAACCGAGGCTCCAAAGTGTTCGCGAGAGATCTGTCTATCGGACAGAGCCAGCTGACGCGGCTGAAAACTGACGACGGTCGTCTCGTTTCTTCTCGTCCTGAGGTTTTGGGAGTGGTCGAGAAGTTCTATGGACAGTTATATACCACGACACAGAAACCTGTTGAAGATTTGGCCAAAGACCCTAGAGCCAAACTGACCCGACACTATACCGAAGATATCCCGGACGTCAGCCTGTACGAGATTAGTATGGCTCTCAAACAACTCAAGAACAACAAGGCGCCAGGTGATGACGGAATCACGGCGGAACTCCTGAAAGCGGGTGGAAAACCGGTTTTAAAGATCTTTCAGCGATTGTTCAATTCCGTCATTCACGAGGGTACAACGCCGGAAGCATGGCACAGGAGCGTGGTGGTTCTGTTCTTCAAAAAAGGTGATAACACCTTGTTGAAGAATTATAGACCCATCTCGCTGCTGAGTCATGTTTATAAGTTGTTCTCGAGAGTCATTACGAATCGTCTCGCCCGTAGGTTCGACGACTTCCAGCCTCCCGAACAAGCCGGTTTCCGAAAAGGCTTTAGCACCATAGACCACATTCATACGCTGCGGCAGGTTATACAGAAGACGGAAGAGTATAACAGGCCACTTTGCTTAGCGTTTGTGGACTATGAGAAAGCCTTCGATTCGGTGGAAACCTGGGCTGTATTGAGGTCGCTGCAGAGATGCCGTATTGACTACCGGTACATTCAAGTGTTGAAGTGTTTGTACGAAAACGCCACTATGTCAGTACGTATACAGGACCAGACTACAAGGCCAATCCAATTGCAGCGTGGAGTGCGGCAGGGAGACGTAATCTCCCCGAAGCTCTTTACCGCTGCGTTGGAGGACGTCTTTAAGCTTCTGGATTGGAACGGACTTGGCATCAACATAAACGGCGAGTACATCACTCACCTTCGATTTGCCGATGACATAGTCATTATGGCAGAGACTCTGGGAGACCTCAATACAATGCTCAATGACCTCAGCAGGGTTTCTCAACAGGTGGGCCTTAAAATGAACATGAGCAAGACGAAAATCATGTCTAATGCTCATGCTCCGCTCCACCCAGTAATCGTGGAGAACTCTGCACTCGAAATTGTAGACGAGTATATATACCTGGGACACACAGTCCAGCTAGGTAGGTCCAATTTCGAGAAAGAGATCAACCGCCGAATCCAACTCGGCTGGGCAGCGTTCGGGAAGCTTAGAGATGTCTTTTCGTCCAAAATTCCTCAGTGCCTGAAGACTAAAGTCTTCGAACAGTGCGTGTTGCCAGTGATTACTTACGGATCCGAAACATGGTCGCTAACTATGGGCCTCATAAGAAGGCTCAGGATCACTCAGCGGGCGATGGAGAGAGCTATGCTCGGAGTATCCCTGCAAGATCAAATCAGAAATGAGGAGATCCGTAGGAGAACCAAAGTCACCGACATAGCTCTGCGGGTTGCGAAACTGAAGTGGAAATGGGCGGGGCACATAGTTCGAAGAGCTGATGGTCGATGGGGTCCCAAGGTGCTGGAGTGGCGACCTCGCACCGGGAAGCGCAGTGTTGGCAGACCCCCCACTAGGTGGACAGACGACATCAAGCGAGTCGCAGGGAGCCGCTGGATTCAGGCGGCGCAAGACCGAGGCTTGTGGAGGTCCATGCAGGAGACTTATGTCCAGCAGTGGACGTCCATTAGTTGAAGAAGAAGGTATGACGTAGGCATCCGCTAAGAAAGGATTTCATATCAGGAAGTGTTCATTTCATTCATTACATTTAGTTTTATGTAGGATCAGATTCCGAAATCAATATCTCATCACACAATGTCGAAACATGAAAAAAAAAATACAGTATGTCAGTCTATCGCAATGTGGTAAATATCTACGAACATTATAATAACACTTTAACTTAACGAGTATCCATCAATATCCTACATGATATCGTTGATTTTGTAACGTTATAACTAGATTCAGTAACGTTATTAACGCTATTCTTTTTTCGAAATAATGTGTAGTAACAATACCGCTGAATTGTACGATCAATCAATGTAGAGGTCGCAATGATTTGATATGTATATTACATGATATTAATATTACTTGGTAATGTTTGTGTAACGCAGAAACTAGGTGCTTATGTAAATGTTACAGATTGTGTTGCAATGTGGACACTGTTGAATTAGGTAGGTATACAAACTCGTATGTTAGTAGGTCTTATCTTTAAGCCAATACAAGTAACAAGGATATCCATAGGTATCCTTTGAACTATATTTAAATCGTTGTGAATTAATATATATTATAGGAGGAGTGAATTATATTATATTACAGGAGTATATTAGTGTAGAACATGAACATCATGAACATATGAAAATAATTCGTGTTGATAATAATACCTATTTTTTGTACAGTCTACCTGTTATAGGGGTGACATGGTCACTCGGTGATGAAAACCCTTTATTAGATTAAAAAACCCTGTAATTTTTAAATCGATACGTACTCGTAAAAGTTAATTAAGGTGATGTATAGAGAATTTATGGCTCAGACCATTTAACCACTTTCATATTTAAATACATGTATATCATTTTAGATACATAGTCTGACTTAGCTTAGCTGTAATAGAAAGGGGAATATTAGTCGTGGCTAATTAAAAAAAAACGTACATATCAAATCTAATAGCTGAGAAGAATATTGTAAACAAATAGACCATATCAAACTTTATGGCTATGTGGCTTCTTGTGGTTTGAGAATGATGTCATGGCAATAATGTTGTTGATGTACTCCTGTATTGTGATGTCGTAAAGATTATCAAAATTATATTCCGTAACACGAAAAATACGAGGACGAATCTTGTAGAAGGAAGGAAGTTAGTTAAGTTACAAAATATAACTTTAATTGGTGTAGGAAATTGAACAATAAGTAGTAACGCAATGGGTCATAATCAAACACAAAATTGTTTTTCCTCCGAGGTCATAATATAACATCGCACAAATTGAAAAAATATAAAAAAATATATAAACTTGACAACAATTATTTTTATGTAGCGAAACTATAAAACAACATAAAAAAGAAGATATTAATTGAATTATAAGTAAAAGAATACCTTCAACTTTGATAAATAATTTTAAAAAGATGATAAAAAAGTAGAAGAAATAATAATGTTGAAGTAAAAGATTGTGTTATTGATAAACAATTGAATTAAATATGCAATTTCGAAAAGGTTCGGTCTTCTTATAAATTATATTGCTTACTGCGATCACATTTGATGGTAAGTGAAGATGAAGCTTAAGATGGAATGCGCGTGCCTAGAAGATGCCTATTCATTCTTGATTTAAAGGAGCCCAAGTTATAGTTAGTTTGAAAACGGAAGCCGGAAAGGCATTCCAAATTTTGCCGGTGCGAGAAGGCAAAGCGCATAGTGCATGACCGTGGGATTTCAACCACGTAGCGGTGCAGATCCATGTCATACTGTCCTTACTCTGTAGGGGAATTAAGTTAAACAATTGAATGAACACACTCACCGATTTTTGACAACAGTCAGTCAGTCATCTTTTCCTTTTATTGAACGAGCGAAGTGAGTTCTCTGAGTCAACTAGGGCGCTTGCCTACTAGACAGAGAAGTGTGTCCGTATAAATGTCTGTCAGAGCCCTATAACTTCTGAATTACTGAATATTAGAACGTGAAACTTGGTTGAAAATTCAGTTATATCCTGTACTTGAACAACAAATACTAAAATTAGATAAATGTTATAAAGAAACGAAATTATTTAATTTTAATGCGCCATCTATTAGCATTAAGCTAATAGCTTCACTATAATGCTAATAGATGGCGCTGTGTCAGTAAAACAGTTTTATGTCAACTATTATTTTTTTTAATGCGTCTAATGTTAAAAGTTAATTATTACAATATATAATTAAATCTTTTGGGAATTATGGGATATCGCGAGGTCGGGGCGAACCACTAGTATATTTAGAGATATATGCCAATTTAAATATGGTTGAACTATAGGTGTCAATGGAAATGGAAACGAAAAATGATGTCATCGCAAGATTAGAAAACAATAGTTTTTATCCGTATGACGAGGTGAATGAACTTACAAGAAAATAAGCTATGTATTTAAAGATACTTATTAAACATACCTACTACATTCGATAGTTAAGTATACGAAGTATACGATACGACATCTTCAAATTATGTCATTGTAAAATAAAAATAAAATGTTTTGAAACGAGCGAAGGTACGTTAAATTAGCCCAAACAGCAGGTCCAAACAATGATAGCTATTAACGCAAGTGGAATAAGAGTCAAATTAGCAGTCAATTTTCCCCAGTCTTTCGGTTTCACACCGTAGTTCCTGTCCCATTGTTTCGAACGAAGCCAGCGTCGATTATGTGTATGATAAGGTTACGTTATCAAATGTATGGTAAATTTTGACCATGTGACGCATATGTTTAACATATAATTATTTCGGGAAAGAGGTCGGCGTTGTTTGGGTTCACTGTATGGTATATATTTTTACATATTATTATACTAGATGATGCCCGCTTCGTCCGCGTGGATTATTCCCGTGGGAACTGTTTAATTTTCCGGAATAAAATGTAGCCTGTGTCTTAATTCTGGGTATGAGCTATCTTCATTCCAAATGTCAGCCAAATCGGTTCATTCATTGTGGCGTGAAGGAGTAACAAACATTTTTCCATCCAACCACAAACTTTTGCACTTGTAATATTAGTAGGATACTGGATCGCAACGCAACGCAAAAACACGGATAGTCCAGTCAAAAAACCTCAAAAAATGGCCCAACCTCTGGAAAATTGCGAAAGTTTTGAAACTTTGCACATCGAATTATGGGTCCCTAGGGATGAATATACCAAAAGTCCTCATGCGTACGAGGCGAGCTCTAGCGGCAATTAGCGGAAACAGGACCCTTTTTTTGGTTTTTTGTTAATATCTCGAGAACCTTTGGTCCGAGGTAAAAGTTTACTACTACATAATTAAAGCTTATTAAATTTGCAACATTAATGATTATATACATTTTTCTTGAATTCCTAATAATTACTGAGTTTTAGGCCACTAAAAGATAGCTTTTTCGAAAAATCACGCTAGCGGCGCCCGGTACACTATGGCATTTGTAATAATATTTGACAATCATGGTTTATCATTTTTTTTTTGGGTACCAAGGGTGATTCAGAAAATAAACTTCACAGTTATGTACAAAAAAAAGACATATTGTTTATTAAACAACTAGCTTTTGCCCTCGGCTTCGCTCACGTTAATTTAAATTTTTCAAACCCCTATTTTACCCGTTGTACCCCCTTAGGGGTTGAATTTTCAAAAATCCTTTCGTAAAGGATGCCTACGGCCTAATAGCTACCTGTATGCCAAATTTCAGCCTGATACGTTCAGTGGTTTAAGCTGTGCGTTGATAGCATTTTTTATTGTTTCTGTATTTCATCTAAATATTTAAAACGCAAAAATGACAGACTTACTGACTGATCTATCCACGCACAGCGTAAACCACTGGACGGATCAGGCTGAAATTTGGCATACAGGTAGCTATTAGGCCGTAGGCATCCTCTACGAAAGGATTTTTGAAAATTCAACCCCTAAGGGGGTACAACGGGTAAAATAGGGGTTTGAAAAATTTAACTTAACGTGAGCGAAGCCGAGGGCAAAAGATAGTTGTTTAATAAACAATTTGTCTTTTTTTTGTACATAACTGCGAAGTTTATTTTCTGAATCACCCTTGGTACCCAAAAAAAAATGATAAACCATGATTGTCAAATATTATTACAAATGCCATATTGTACCGGGCGCCGCTAGCGTGATTTTTCGAAAAAGCTATCTTTTAGTGGCCTAAAACTCAGTAATTATTAGGAATTCAAGAAAAATGTATATAATCATTATTGTTGCAAATTTAATAAGCTTTAATTATGTAGTAGTAAACTTTTACCTCTGACCAAAGGTTCTCGAGATATTAACAAAAAACCAAAAAAAGGGTCCTGTTTCCGCTAATTGCCGCTAGAGCTCGCCTCGTACGCATGAGGACTTTTGGTATATTCATCCCTAGGGACTCATAATTCAATGTGCAAAGTTTCAAAACTTTCGCAATTTTCCAGAGGTTAAACCTTGTTTTGACTGGACTAGGAGGGTTTTTGTTATTCGACAGAAGAAGGCGTTAGGTACTTTGCGGAATTCCATGATACTCAAGAGAAAACAGAATCCTTTTGCTATAATCCGCCAAACCTTTGGCAACAAAGAATCTCTGCAATTGTGCATTGTGGAGTTAACCTCTCTTGAGGACTTTTCGAAACTAAAATTACGTAGAATTGTATTTCGCAAGGTTTATGTGGTGTTGGCGAGAAGGCGAAGAAGAAAGGCAAGAAGGAAGGAAGGCCATAATCCACCAGGCTGGTCCAATTTTAATTGGCAGATGACTCTATACTTAGAATTTTAAAATAGTTTAATCTATTTCGAAGGCTCATGGTTGATGTCGCATATCGAGAGTTATTCTCTTTTGTTTAATACTTGTTAAAATTAAGCACTGAAAATGTAATTAACATCAGAAATTAGAATATATTTCATAACAAATAATATAATAGTATTGGAGTAGAAAGTTGGACGTTATTCATAGAAAGTAGAGTGAGATCTCTGTGTTCTTTCATTATGTTCTAATTTCCATGTGCAATATAATGGAGTGACAATAGAAAATCTTGTTTATTCATCAATTACAACTCAATTACTGTTAGAAAAATCTTTAGTGTCTATTGAACATTGACAAATCACATCGTAAATATTGTGTTTATCACATACAGTTGAAATAAAAGTGGAAAGCTTCACTTTATTCATAGAAAGTAGAGTAACGAGCGAGTACAGAAAAGTCTCGATGCTGAAAGTTAATAGGAGATATTGAGGATTAAAACGAATTTTAGTATGCCTTAATATGAAAAGTATAAAGACTCTCATATTTTTAACTATTAGCCTTTTTTAGGAATAAAGATTGGGAACAATTTTCTCGACAAAAAGTTTTTCAAACACTGCTCCAAAATGTTTTTTTTTTTAGTTTTAATTTGAAAAGGTTATACGTTTCTGTATAATTTTTTTTTTATTTGTGCAGAACAAATCTAATAATATGGTTTTAAGAGCAAACTATAATTATAATTGACAAAAACAAAAAACAAACATGACGGTTTAGGCTAAAGTACTTAAAGAGTCCTTAAATAGTTTTCACGTTACTTACCAAGAATCATTTCGTCTCTATCGCAATCTGTCCCGCATAATAAGTCTACTTGGCTTTATCTAGTCACAGCGGCAAAAGTTCACCAAGGCCCGGAGTAGGTACAGCTGAGAGTCTATTATAATTTATCACTGGAATTGTAGGTAAAGAACTTCAATAAAACTTTTCGTTTTTAAAAGTCAATAATAAATTTTAAATGGAAAAGTTTTTCCAACTTAAACTTTAAATTAAAGAGATCTTCAGCTGGCATTTTCAGGTTTTCGAGTTAGTAGGTACCTACTAAACTTTATTAACTCTATGACTCTTGAACACTAAAACTTAGTGTCACGTGATAATTCCATACCAAAAATGGCAAAAAAGTATGCTTGTTTGGAATAAGTTTTAAATGCAGCCAAACTTTATTTCAAAAGAAAAAAAAAACTTTTTCCAATTTTGCTAAAGGGGTTGAAATGGAGGCCGTTACAAGGGACGTTTGTACAAGTGAATTAAAGTTGATAGAGATTTGTATTACAGGAAAATAAAATGTAAAACGAACTCTTTAATGTGTGTTCAAGCAGCTTTAATTGCAGTATCTTTATGAGGGAAACGTACAAATTTTTTGTGGTCATTTACCATACCATACTATACTATGCCATACCATTCCATAGAAAAATACTTTGGAAAATATGTATTACTAGTTGATGCCCGCGGCTTCGCTCTCGTGGATTTAGTTTTTTAAAATCCCGTGGGATCTCATTGATTTTCCGGAATAAAAAGTAGCCTATGTCATTCTCCCGGTCTTCTATACCGACGCAAAAAATCAGGTTGATCAGTTGCTGTGTTGCCGCGTGATTGAAAGACAAACCAACAAACAAACACACTTTCGCATTTATAATATTATAGTAAGGATAAACAAAGAATACCTATAAATCTTTTAAATTCTAAACGTTTTATGAAAGTCAATACACCATTAATACTAACTTAAGTGTATTTGTTTTTACATAAGGCGTGGAAATAACAAATATAAAACGATAAAATATGTCATTTAGATAAGAAACAGTATATTTACATCTTTACGTACCTACTTAATTCCTGTCATACCTTAGGTATTTCTTGACGGTAGCAAAACGTTCTACTTTTAAATTCCTTTTCGTCTAATCAAAATAAAGAAGCGGCGTGGAAGGAAAAATCTCTATTTTATGGAGATGGAATGATTAGGTAATTATTCAAATCAGTCA
This sequence comes from Hipparchia semele, assembly GCA_933228805.2. NCBI lineage: Eukaryota > Metazoa > Arthropoda > Insecta > Lepidoptera > Nymphalidae > Hipparchia > Hipparchia semele. The sequence continues at coordinate 12,455,161 of OW121714.1, forward strand.
TTTTTATTTCATCCGAGTTTATTTTCATATTCAAATGATATTTTTGCCAAATATCAGGTAAATCTTGATTGCACAAAGAAAATTAAGACCATCCATCTCTCCATCTATCTTTCTTTGAAATTGATGATCTCGTCCATTTTTATTTTTTTATTTGATGACAAGATAGTCCTTGACTGCGATCTCCCCTGATGGTAAGTGATGATGGAGTCTAAGATGGTAGCAATCTAACTTGGAAGGGGTGTGGCAGTGTACATTCAATCCATACCCCGAATCGGTTTTTACACGTCATCGTGCCGGAACGCTAAATCGCTTGGCTGCACGTCTTTGACGGTAACTGGCCATGTCCAAAGCCTCCCACCAGACCAAATCAGAGACCTTAGTAATTATAAATTCCCAAATTGCTCCGCCGGGAACAGAACCCGAGACCTCCCAGGTATAAGACCACAGCGCTCATCACTGCGCCAGGGAGGTCGTCAATTAATTTTAGGGAACGTCTAACCCCAGTTAGGTGACACTTAACACGCTACGGATGTCTAGGATTTAAAGGTTTCTTATGCTAGGGGATTCTTACTTAGGAAATCATTTAGGTACCACTGGTAAATTGGTCATGATTTGAGTTTCGGTTAAGTCGTTTAATACATAGGTAGGTACATACCTATACAATTACACATGGTCCGATATATCGCCCGTCAAGCAATCAAATTTCATTTTAAGGCTCCTTTAAAATAAGATTTGATTGGTTTTCATTAGCACGATGTTTTTAGCATAATAGAAGCCAATTAAGCTCATAAAAAAATCGTCATTTTTCAGTTTCGATGGTTTATGTAGGAGCCGTCGATATTTGGTACCTACTGATAGTCATAATATTAACCCGGCTAAATGTGACACTCGAAAGTTATCGTTAGTTATAATTATTGACTTCGCAATATACCTACTGTAATTTGTGTCTAATCGCTGTAAAAGGATTGACCGAATCGTAAAAAAAATAAGATTATCCGCGGTAAAAAGTCAGTGTCACTCTAATTGGTGTCAATTTTTACCGTTTCAAATGTTTATCCGACCCGATGTCGGCATCGGTTACTTAACCGATATACGTGAAATTTATGAAATACCTATTTTTTACGGATCGATAAACTATTTATTTACAGAAAGGTAATGACCATTCATAATACTACTTAGGTACTTACTTAACGTACTTATCTTAGCCTATTCGTATGGCTGTGTGCGCACAATAAAGATTAGTGTTCTCCGTAACACGAAAGACTTGTTATACTTTTACAAAACTAAACAAAAAATGTTAGAGTTATTTTGCTGTAATCCGCCAACAGAAAAAATCTGTATGGTCAAACATGCAGTTATAAGCTAAGCACCGCTTACCTCCCCAACCAAGCAATAAAGCAAAGTTCCCGAGCAAGCAATGCCACCACCACTCACATGCACCACCACACAAGACTTTTATACTACTCTCGACGCACGTTTCGCCCCGACACCGGAGCATCCTCAGGAGATATCGACTTTACAATGCTGTATTGTCTAGACTCTAGATTTTTTCTGTTGGCGGATTACAGCAAAATAACTCTAACATTTTTTGTTAATCATGAACTTCCGCAAAGTAACGCCTGATTCTATCCAATATTTTACAAAACTCTTTATTTTTAAAAGGTCCATTTTAAATTTCATTTGCAATACGTATGTACCTACTTACTGCAGAAAAATTGTAAGTTATAAATATTGTAAAGTTTGTTAAGTTACTGTTATTTAAATCATTTTTAAGAAAGAAGAAATTAGAATTCGTCATTTTATTAAAAGTCTGAAAGGACTAGAATCCAGTCCTTTAATAAATAAATAAAAAACTCAATGACAAGCTTTTGTGAATTCAGCTGATAACGTAGAATTGTAGGTGAATAAGCGGGAATTTAGCGCGACCCAACTTTAAGCGATTTATATTCAGACTGAAGGCGAAAATGCGTAACAATGCGGCAGTAAAAGAAAGGTTTACGCATTAGAACTTAATAAGATGAAAATTAAGACACTGTTTACTGAAAAAGTTTTTTAGTTAGTTTGAACACGCACTCAATTACACAAGACGTAACTAATCAAAGTATAAACGAAAAAACGGCAGATACTGAATAGATCTTGTTGTCAAAAAAAAAAAAAAATTAAATTGAACTTTTTTATTATTTTATGTAGGCCTACTTATAACAGATTCTACTAAGAAGAGCCAGCAAGTAAAACAACAATTACTCATTTTGTGAAAGGTATTACAATAGCTTTATCAATGTATCAAATAATTATACTATCTTGTAGGCGGTTGAATTGCCGATTTGTACAACGCTGCGTGGTAAGCGCTTGTAATGAATGAAATATTCATTATTGTACAAATGTACACCATAAAAAACAAAACAACAAATAACGCAAGTCGTACCGTCGCCGTAACGTAATATTTTTGTTATATTTTGTCTATAGAAAATTTACTAGTGCAGCGCGTAATTTTAATTTAGAACATGTCGACTTTCATGGAAAAGCTCGCACAATAAAAATACACATACCTACCTTTTTTTTTTTTTTATGAAAATCTCTTTCGTAATTTGAACCGTATGATTGCATCCATATGCTACAAAATAAGTTACGTTCTATTTTCCTGTTACCCGCACCATGTTACAACAAAAAAAAATTATCTAGCTAATCCTATTGATATTATAAATGCGAAATGTATGGATGGATGGATGTTTATTTATTACTCAATCACGCCGCAAAGACTAAACCGATTTGCCTGAAATTTTTCACAAAGATAGATTATAGTCTGGAATAACAAATAAGAGCGTTCCCGCGGGTATTAAGAAACCTCAATCCACGCGTACGATGTCGGGGGCATCAGCTAGTGTTTTAAAGGTACTCAAAAATACTTGTACCTCAAACGCTTGGAGCACGTTTCTGTCATTAATACACACACTAGAAAGCAATAAATTCAAGTTCCTGTAATGATTTTTTACAACTTTTTGCAAGAAATGAAAACAAATTAAATTAACACTTCTATTTAGGTAACTACTGTCGGCTCATTAAGAACCATGCCAGGAAGTGCTGTTACTTTCCTTTATTACATGAATCATTTTAAAAGTTTGATATTCATAATATTATTATGCTGAAACAAGAAAAAGTTTGAAAATTGTAATCTAACTGGAAAATTGGATGTAATATATTCTATCGGTCATATTGATTTTGTTTCTATAAAAAAAAGATATCGGTCGAATTGATAACCTCCTCCTTTTTGGAAGTCGGTTAAAAATATAGTCTACTAGCTGATGCCCGCGACTTCGTCGGCGTTGATTAATGTTGATGTTAGCCGGCTACCATCTTAGACTGCATCGTCACTTACTATCAAGTGAGATCGCAGTCAAGGACTATCGTGTCATTAAATAAAAACAAAAAAAAAGACGTGTAGCACTTGGGGACTGTCGCGGTAAAGCTATTGCATAGCATTTTTTATCAACGCCATCTAGCGGCTCACCGTAGAGGAGTCCCGTATCAGGTTATTTTCGTTACGGAATTTCTGGATTCGGTCTCCCGCGATAGAAGCTATGCAATAGCTTAATAAAAAACAAACATTATCATAATAAGTTGTTTAACAATCGTGATAGATGAAGAGGAACAGACTTATCTGTCTACCCTTGACAGAATACGTCACTCACGAAATTCAAGATTAACTTAAGAGCACGTTTATATTGTACCTAATCAATTTAGCGAAGGTCTAGTAACTTTGAGGTGTAATTATCGAGTGTTCATAAATCATAGCATAAGTGGTATTCAGAGGATTTCCAAGGCTTCCAAGTTAGCTTCATTATTGTTTTAACCCAACGGTTGGAAGTGCGGACCGAAAACTAAAAGGTCGCAGGTTCGAATCCCACCCGTTGCACTGTTGTCGTACCCATTCCTAACACAAGCTTTCCGCTTATTTGGAGGGGATAGGAGGATATTGGTCAACTTCAGCTTAGCTAATATTCTTATTAAAAAAAAAAAAGCAATTAGTAACTTAGGCTTTTGCAAGTTGTTGTCAATAAGCGATATCGTGGGAAATTTTATAATAGCTAATCATTTTCATCAAGGAAATGGCAATAGAGATAAAAACTTATACATGCGATTGTAGAGACGCTTAAGTGATACCTCAAGCGGTAGAGAATGTATTAACGCTGTACACAGATACGTTAAGATATACGAAGATATTAGTATAAAAGTACAGTCAGCAGAAAATCCCTACTAATATTATAAATGCGAAAGTGTTTGTTTGTTGGTTTGTCCTTCAACTACGCAGCAACGGAGCCACGGATGGACGTAATTTTTTGCTTAGGTATTCGAGGGCTTTTGAGAACAGTGACAAAGGCTACATTTTATCTCAAAAAAAAAAAAAAACAGAGGGTTCCGCGGGGTTTTTAAAACCCTCTATTTCCACGCGGACGATGTAACAGGCAAAACTAGTATATTTTTAAGAATTTATTTTTAAGACAAAATTGAAAACATAAAATATTAATTACTAGCTTTTGCCCGTGACTTCGCCATTGTTTTTCCGGGATAAAAGGTCACTTTCCTTGCCATTAAAAAACTCGTTCGATACAAACTGTATGAGAAAATGAAATTTTTTCATACACGTTACTTAACTTAATGTTACAATGATATTTTGGATTGGTGTAGACATAAACCATCAAGTTTTTCCTCACACTATTTCCTTCGACGTTAGGTACAAGAAAGTTATAATCATTATAATATGGGTCCATTCAAGCAATGTTTCATAATACTTGCTCTTGACATGAAATAAAGGGAAAATGTAGAGGTATGGAAGAGGAAAAGTAAAACTACTAATAGACGTTAAAGACTATAAATATTAAGTAGGTTATTTATCAGCCCAAGGTGAAGGAAAACACTGTGAAACCTGCATTCTCGAGAGTTCTCTATAATTCTCTGTAAAATGTTACACGAGTGTGAATTCTGCCAATCTGCATATTTCGGCAGCTTGACTTTTCTCATTCTTGTTATAAAATAATACGAGTAGGTAAGTACCACGGTAATTATTTTAGTTGGGATTGTCGATATTTCGATCCAATTGCATGGACCGTGGTCAAGACTTAAAATGACGTTCCTCCAAAAAGACCAAGAAGACGGGTAGATACCGCAAAACACAGCAGTCCTGTCGTGACCACGGTCCATGCAATTGAACCAAAATATCGGCAATCCCAACTTAAATAATTACCGTGGTACATACTCGTATTATTTTATAACAATTATGTCATTAAACCACGAATTAAGTCTAAAATCTTTTTACATTCTGAGAGCAGTGCCCAGTCCACTCGGCAGTCTCAGGGCTGTCGATTAGTTGAGATAAAGTGAAGTATCTGGGCATATTTGATGCTGATTGTACGTGTCATTTGCCAGTTATATCTATCTATTATTAAGCCGCAAACAAAACAATAAATTTCCTTACACATGATAGTTAAAGACTAAACAAAGGTGGGAAAATGACATCAGCTATAAATTGGAAAAACGAAAGTTTGACCCATTCTGTGAGAACCATTCAGTAATAAATAACTTGGTGATCACTGATTACCCATAAACGAACACAAATGAATATGTGAGCAGATACCTAAAGACAATTTATAAATTCAATTCGATCATGAAATGTTCTGAACAAGTACTCGTATCTATTATCCATACATTTAAAATTCACCATGTAAGCTGATAACCTGATAAAATGATAAAAAATGAGAATAAAACAAGACAAATTTACATAACGGAAAAATATAGTAAAATATTCATCAATTTTATTTGAGCGTAATCACTTTCGAATTAATGTAATACATGTACATTGTAATTTCATATTGCCACATAAATTAAGTGTACATTTCCTTCGAAATCTGAAAGTCTGACTCCAGTTTTAAAAATGATGTCAGCGAAATGAGAATAAAAAGTTTGATTTACAAAATAATGATAGCCCGTAATGAAATAATTAGTTAAAATAGTGCTATATAAAATAGCTAGTGATAGTGGGGTGTGACAAATTTTTTTTACAAACAATCATTCTCATACATAAACGAAGTCATAGTTAATGTGGGAAGTAAAATATGAAATATGCGTAGACTAGAATCTAGTCTTATTGCACTTCTTGAAAGTAGTCCTCAAAATCAAGTTCATCTGAAGTAATCTTATCAAATATAAAAAAATATTCTTATAAGTATACATATTTTTTAATTAACAATGTTACCTATATAAAATATTGAATACATAAACCTTTATACGTTCATATTCAGGTTATTATAAACTAAACTGTCAGGATTAGAAGTAGTGTCGTCCTTTTAAAAAGTTCCTAACTCATAAGGACAACATAATGTTAGTAAAAACGAAGTATACAACCGAATCGTAAAGAGGTGGTGTTAATGAATCTCTCTTCCTCTATATAAGTTAATAGAGAAGACTAAGAAGAAGTTAGTTTACAACCACTTTGGCAATTTAAGCTAACGAGATCTGTCTATCTAGAGATTGGAGTTCAAAGTTTCCAACTTGATCTGGAATCTTGATGAAGAGTAAACTAAGAGTACCTGGTACTTCAGTTGTCGAAACAAAAGCACTTACAAAGGAGCCCATTGTTTCGAAACTTCGATATTGCAATTCAAATCTTCCTTTACCACACCACTCTGATAACTTATTTATGCAGGGAAAGGCCCTTAAAATTTTTCCTGCTCAATTCTTTAGTATCAAGGAAATCCGCAGATATTAAAATAAGTATGAAATGACTTGGTGAGGAAAACCATTCCCCATTATCATTTTGAAAGGGAATTTATTTTTATTTTGAGTTTACTTTTTATTTTAGTTTGAGTTACGTTTTATTAACATTAACAAATGAATATTTCGGGTCGAAAAAGTCAGGGTTCTTGAACTTTTCACCAGACCGACAAACTTAAATATACTTTTATATAGTTATAGGTACGAATACTGGTTTATGCTACTCACTTTGCTTGATTTTTGGTAGTAAGTTTAATTTTAACGGTAACTTAATTAAAGTGCTCCACGTGCAGTTGATACTATGTAAATAGTTTTATTTATTATATAGTTAGTGGTTTCTATAAAAAATTCCTTTCCGCAGTAATTGCCAAAATTTTCTGACATAAATCGTAAAGAAAATTTTTATTTTCGAAACGTCAGCAAGAGTTCAAAGTCAGCATCAGGTTTTCAAGAGTCAAAACGATTTCTACTTTTTAAAATGTTTATAACGTAATAATTATTAATTGTAATTTTGCACACAAAAATAGTATTAATTTTACAGATGGGAATAACGTAGCGTACAATGTTTTGGTCGTTAAAATTGTTGACCAAGAACAATGGTTCAAAAAAGCCATCGGAACTTTTTTCGCAGCCTCAGTAATTATGCTAACGATGTTTACAAAATGCAAATACAACCTTCGTTGGTTCAAAGCCAAGTGCAAAGAGGTCGCTTTATATAATCCACGATAATAAATAATCCAATTAGCGAAAAATTTATTTACCTTTAGAAACATGTTGCTAGATTCACTTTCAGACACAGTTAATGCGTTAACACTTTTGGTTATTAATTGAATAACTGTTTTCACTTTTTGTCACGCGCGTCTAACTGTACGTCGGTACGTGAACGGGCGGTGTTCGCGCGAGGCTTTCGCGCTGCGGCATCGCTTGTGATAGTCTGACTCTGATAGCGTAGGTTAGGTTGCGCGGGCGCATACATCACGTGTAGGGTTGCCAGCTCGGTTATTCTTTAAGGGTTTTGATATTTCGATACCTCCTACGTAAGTTGTTGTATCCTCAATACGCTTACGTGACGCGTTAATTGGTGTGAAGGTTGGTAATTGGTGTGCGTTTTAATAATGATTCAACTTTATACGTCTTGAAAGTATGTAAAAAATGCTGTTTTTAATTTTTTTTAAACGAACACATAAAATACATAAAAACAAATGATATATGATGTGATATATCATTTGTTTTTATGTATTTTATGAATGATACAGTGCAAAAAACCTAAAATGCCAATTTTCTGGGATACCACAACTTTCGTAGGAGGTATCGATTCAGTGAATCCAGTCGCTACTTCTTCGTTTTTCTTTTTTGTTGTGTCTACAGATATGGTACAATTTACTTCATCAATGTCGAGTAACTTGGAGAAAATATAAGAGCCTCTCTTGGGTTGATTTACAAGAACATTTATATTGTTTTTGTTATAATAAGTATTCTGAGGTGGTAGGATAATTTTGAGGAGGTCTGTTGTATTAATTATCGTGAGTACGGAAACCTAGAATTACCAGAAAGACGGCAGTCTTCAAAAGGCCGCTCTTAAAAGTAAAAAAAAATAGGTATTTACTTGACGAACAGAGTATGGATTCAAGAGTTATTTGACAAAGATTTCGTATATTTTTAACTTTTATGAAAAATACTATAAAGACAAAATATCTTAATGACCCGGTGACGCTTAGATAAAATGCTAGTTTATCCACAGAGTATACTTACTCTATGAATAAACATTAGTTTAACGAAGTCGCGGACTAAAGCTAGTAGTTTAATAATAATCTTGCAAAAATATTGTAAATATATGGGATATTCATGTAATATCATTTCAATATGAAGTACTATACATACTATCCGATATCCATGACTTCTTCCGCGCGGATTAAGGTATTTTTGACTCCCGCGGGGATTCTTTAATTTTCCGGGATAAATCACAGCCTTGTGCTATTCTGATGTATAAGCTATTACATTGTGAAGTTTCATCAAAATCCATCCGGTAGTTCTTGCGTGAAATCCATCTATATATCCATCCATTCAAACTTCCGCATTTATAAAATTAGTACGATAGGAAGTAGGATAGTAGGATTACTGTTGGCAGCCCTGATCACGTGGACTGTGTCGCCGCCGAGCGCGCCGGCGGGCCGGTGCGGCGTGTTGCGGAACTAACGGCGTTTTTCACGCTCCAACGACAATCGGCGATGAATGATTGCTCTCTACAACTAGAGACTTTATCTGCTGCATTCGCTCCTACAATTGCAATAAACGTAAATTAAATTTTTTTATGCGTTCTTACAAGTAGGTGCAGTTTAGCTGTCACTATAAATCTGTGTGACACTGGAAAATTATGTTGTTATGTTCAGACGTACGCGTTTATTTTCATGCGATAAGTTATAGATTGATGCTTATTAGACCACAGTTTTCATTTGCGTGAAATCTTTGAGTGGTTTAGTACTTAAAGCGTGAAATAGAGGCATTTTAACGACAGAAAATACTAAGGACTAATTTCACCATAGCAAAGTCACGTTTAACCATCGTTTAACATACGAAAAATACATTATGAGTCATGAAAATTTGTCATAATTTATGACACACTAGTTGATGTTCGCGGCTTCGCTCGCGTGGACTTAGTTTTTGAAATCCCGCGGGAGCTCTTTATTTTTCCGGGATAAAAAATAGCCTTATGTCATTCTTCCGGTCCTCAACTATATCCATTACCCATGCAAAAATATCACGTCGAACCGTTGCTTTGTTGCGGCGTGATTGAAGGACAAACCAACAAACAAATACACTTTCGCATTTATAATATTAAAGTAAGGATTTTCAATACAAAAACTTATCAGAATGTCAATTTGTTTTTTTTTTTTATTAGTCGAATGAAAAACAGTGTTACTGTATTTGATGCCTAAAAATGCATTTATCTTAAATATGTTTTTAAAAGTAATAAATGGCTTTTTGTGTTTCTATCTATGCTCTTGAAATTTTTCATAGTGCAATCAAAAATATTCTCTGTGAAAGTCAATATGCTTTGTTCATAAAGCGCCCTTATTTGCATTTGAAGCTGTGCCAATTGTGGAGCACAATACAAAAATAAATAACACTTTCCGCTTTGCATTTTCCGCGATTTAGGGTTCCGTATCCAAAGGGTGCTAATGGGGCTCTATTACTAAGCCTCACTGTTCGACCGTCCGTCTGTCAGCGGGCTGTACCTCATGAACCGTAATAGGTAGACAGTTGATATTTTTTACATGCAAAACAGCTGGATCGCTCTTAATCTGATTTCGTTGTTGTCGTCGTTACAACCGATGGATGTTCAATTGTCCACAGGTGGACAAAGAATCCCTTCATGTTTAATTTTATACTCAGGAATATTCCGAGCATAGCTGTCTCCATCGCTCGCTGTGTGTCACTTATGTTCTGATTACGGTCATAGTTAACGAGCATGTTATCGATCCATATATCATTAGTGTCAACTCGCACTCGAATTTGGTATGAGACTGTAAATTACTAATTACTTTATTAATGCTCAACAAGTCAACAACTATGGTGCTAAAAAAAATCTCTTAGGGAGTCAGCACACATATCAACTATAGTATATGTTGTGCTATGTGTAAACTTGAACTGAACTAAACTGATAAAGTTTATAACGATTGCCAAGGTTTTCGTAATGATCTAATGGGAAGAGGATAGCACTATTTTAGACTTGTGTATTTAGTTCCTTCTACTTCTTTATCAATCGATAGATATCCATTGGACCTGTGAACTTTTTGTTATAATTCAAGCGTTTATTCCTTAGTATTTTTCTAGATGCACTAGGTATAGCATTATAGGTTCACAATTCCTTAAAACTTATATTGTGAAATAATTTGAGTTTTAACTTATTGAGTTTTAAGTAGGTAAGTACTAAGTTTTACATTACTTCTCAGATTTTATCACAGTGAAGATTGATTGTTCATTGTTTAAAATGCAATTTGTTGAAGCGTTGTAAAATAGGAATTAAAATCCTTTGAAACTGACAAAAATATGATTATAATAATCTCCAGTTCATAATAGAAGCCTCAATAGCGAAACGGTTCAAGGCGCGGGACCGAAAGTTCACTGGTTCAACCCCCACCCGTTACACTATTGTCTTACCTTCTCCTTGAGAAGATTTACGCAAAGTTGAAGGGGAATAGTTTTTACCAATGTTCCCTAACTTTTACAGGTTACCTAAGCTAAGTTAACTAAAGTTAAAAAAACGAAAGGGTCACCCTTTCGTTTTCACGAAGCTGAACACCTAAAGGCCGAAATGACATTGGTAAAGGATTGTATTTAGGGGTTGCCTACATAAAGACACTCCTACTTACAGGATGATTGGTAAAAACGGGCTTAAGTGGTTACATAATATAATATTCTTTTTATTAAAAAAAAAAGAAGAGAATACCTAATACTGAGTGTATTTTGTATATTTTGTGCATAATTTAAACTAAAAGTCACGTTTACATTTACTTTACCATCGTGACACACACTCACGATTATATACGGCTGTTAAAGTAGTAACATATAATATAACAACAAATTATGTAAAACATGTAGGTTCCTGTCATACCATAATCTTTACTAATATTATAAATGCGAAAGTGTCTGTTCGCTGGTTTGTTGGATTGTCCTTCTATCACACCGCAACAGAGCCGTAGCTCTGTAGTCGCTCCGTAGAGCGACGTGATTTTTTGCATGGCTATATTTGAGGAAAATACAAAAACAAATATTAGAAGAAGTAGACATAGTTGAAGCTTATCTCTAAAAAAATAAATCTCTTGCAGCTTTCCTTGAAAGTGAGTAAGGTGAAATTATAGAGTGGTATAGGTCAAAAATGTACATCACTACATATACTTACTTAACTTACTTAGGGGTCTATTCTCTATCTCATTGGCTGTCAAACACGGAATATGTATGAAGAAATGCAGTTTTGACAGTTGGTAATTTTCCAGGTTTTCCAACAAGCCACTGGAAATGTCAAAAATAGAGAATAGTCCCGCTGGAGGATATAGGATATTTTTTATCCTGGAAAATCAAAGAGTTTCCGCGGGATTTTAAAAAGTAAATCCATGCGGACGAAGTGCCGGCTATCAGCTAGTAGGTATGTCATAAAAATGTTGAAACCACATGCAAGTAATTTTACAACACTAGCTTAATAAAAAAAACATTTTGTCATCTCTTTGAAATACATGTCAACATAAATACTGTCACATGTCCAAATTACTTGGGTCATGAGCGTTTTAAATTAACATAAACTTGTTAGTAGGTACGTATCTCGCACGTTCTGATATTATTGCATAATAAATGCTCTAAAGGACGCTGCGATTCAAGGTTCCTCAAAATAATAACAACTAGGTGATTAAGGCTATAAAATTAGTAACAAAATATAATATACATAGTTCGTACATTCGTCTTTTCTCCATATATTAATATATTTTGAAGCCAGGGTGAGATTAAGGAGACCTATATACCTAGAGGATTTTTAATAAACCTAATTCTAGGCGGAAGAAGTCGCAAAAGTATCCTACTATCCTGCCAATGTTATAAATGCGAAAGTTTGGATGTATGGATAGATGGATGGGTGTTTGTTACTCAAGCACACCGTAAGGACTAAACCGATTGGCTGTTTGGCACAGAGATAGATTATATAATCTAGTTACTCACTTAGTTAGCTTTCGAAAATAACAGAATTTTGTTGTGGTTAATATTTTTAAACTCACTCTCTCAGGTTAGAGTTAGGTTTTTAAAAATCCCGAAAAATCCCGTCCATCCATTGCATAGCAATAGCTGCGTGATTGAAGGACAAATCAACAAACGAACACACTTTCGCATTTATAATACATATTAGTAAGGTCACCTCACACCTTGATGGACTACCAAAAATTGTGTCGCTTAATTTTAAGCTGTAATAAAGTAATAAGGTCATTATTTTTCCGGCCTTCGCTACACGCTTAATCCAGCCATAACATTTTATTACACAAGGTAATTTCGTACTTTCTGTTTTCACCCCACATTTGAGAGGTTAAACGCCTCAACGCCAACAGCATTGCATGTTTCAGAAGCTTCTGTGGAAGTTATTACAAGTTACAAAAACTTTAAAGGCCGTAACCCGTGGCCAAATAAAAATATTGGACATTAGCTTTTCTCTTTTGTTTTTAAATAAATTATTTGGCTCAATATACAAATAAGGAAAAGGTGACTGTCTGACTATTCTGTCAACGTACAGCTCAAATCACTGAACACATAACACTGAACGTTTCGTGTACGTATAGGCATCCGTTAAAAAAGGATTTTTCATTACTCATACACGGAAAGTAGGTCTGAAGTTGCCTGAGAAGCGGGTTGAAAGTAATACTTTTCAGCCCTAGGGAGAATCGTTTTCAACTGACAGCTGTCAAATAATTAAAAAAAAACTAGTTGTCACATTTTTATTGGAATTCAAATGAAACACGACATACCCGAGTGCATCCATAGACAAGAAGAAAAATTGTTCTAATTTTAACATAAACTTTAAATAAATATCTCACCAAAGTTGTTGATTTATGTAAAATAAAGTTCACTCAATTTTCTTTAGCTAATTTCTATTTTTATTTTGACTTTCCTTATATTCGTAATGAAAAGCACAGTGTTTACCTCGGGATAAAGACTTATTTAGTCCCTCGAACTATAGGCCCCCTCGCTACGCTCGGGCGCCAAACCCCGTCTCGGGACTAAATAAGTTACTTTCATCCCTAAGGTAACAATGTACTATTTCATTACTCATACACGGAAAGTAGGTCTGAAGTTGCCTGAGAAGCGGGTTGAAAGTAATACTTTTCAGCCCTAGGGAGAATCGTTTTCAACTGACAGCTGTCAAATAATTAAAAAAAACTAGTTGTCACATTTTTATTGGAATTCAAATGAAACACGACATACCCGAGTGCATCCATAGACAAGAAGAAAGATAGACTTTATTCATAAAGTAAAGACAACTGATTCATAGACATTCATAGACAATCATAGACAATACTTGACTATTAAAAAGCTAAATGCATAGCCCGCCGGCTAGGCCAAAGAAAAAAAAAGGCGGGAAAGTGGCAAGCGGCAATCCGATCTTCATTTGTTTTTCGAGTTGTAGAGTTTTGTTTAGGCTTCTGTTTAACAGTGATCTATTTTTATTTTGACTTTCCTTATATTCGTAATGAAAAGCACAGTGTTTACCTCGGGATAAAGACTTATTTAGTCCCTCGAACTATAGGCCCCCTCGCTACGCTCGGGCGCCAAACCCCGTCTCGGGACTAAATAAGTTACTTTCATCCCTAAGGTAACAATGTACTATTTTAACCCCTAAGGAGGAAAAATAGAGGTTTGAAAAATCGAACTTAATGTGAGCGAAGCTACGGGCAAAAGCTAGTATTTTTTCCTAATAAATAAATATAATTTAAAATTTTAAATAAAATAATCTAAGGTGTGTGTAACTAAATCCCAATAGTTATGTAAATTTTCATTTAAGTGTTTACTAGGAAAGTACTCTCGTAATAATTATGCGATGTAAACCATCGAGCTTTAATTGCTCCAAATATTTTGAAGTTTATAGGAAAACACGCGAACTCAAAAGCGGTAGAATAGATGAATCCAATTTCAATTCTAAAATTCAAATTTTGCTGCAATATTCTTAGTTACCTAAAATCATGATTACAACAGGACTCTATGTGTTCAATGAGTGAAACTGTGAAATCTCGGAAAATCTTAAAATCTCAAAGGAGGCGATTGTTTGGTCAGTGATTGTCTGCCGTGAAGGACGTTGCTGATGCGAGAAATAAGTGACAATGACTAGTAAATTCATTATATTAGTACCGTACCCCCTTCGATGACAAGGTCGTCTTGTTACTTGGCAGCATGTCTTATGTAATTGATAAACTAATTTATCATTATCATTATGATCATCTCAACGCAACGCCGAAGTAAAAATTTCATAAATTCCATTAATATTGAAATAAACTTAAATTCTCGTAAATAACTTAAATTCCATGTAATAATTTCCATGTAAATAACTTAAATTGAATGTAAGTAGCGCTACTTTTCTATGATAAAGAAAAATCTACATTTGTTATATTACTGGAGACGCGGCAGTATACAGCAAGTTGTACCTTGAGTGTTTGCTATTAATTTATAAGTAGGCGCATTATTATTTTGTGATGTTATTTTAAAAAGTAAAAAAAAACATTTTATGATGAAAAATTACATAATGTAACATTGTACAGCATTCTAAGTACGCATATTATTATTGAGACAGGGAAATATGACGTAGGCATCCACGTCACAATAGTATGACGTAGGCATCCGCTAAGAAAGGATTTTTGAAAATTCAACCGCTTACAGGGTAAAAAAATCGAATTGAACGTGAGTAAAGCCGCGGCAAAAGCTAGTCTTCGATAGGGAAAATAAATCGATAGTCTGATTGACTTTTTACTCTGTGAAATCGGTCAATGGAAATAACTTTCTTTTGATATTATGGAACATTTTCTAAAGCCAAACTGTTTACAAGGTGCACTTTTTTTGGTGTTTTTATAATAACCTTTAAATTTTTAGGTTACTGTTACTATTTGGTAAGATAAGTATCTACTTACAATGTTTGTGGCAGAGAAATAAGAATATTTTATTGCCACATTTTGCTTGGACAGATTAAAAATGGCCATAAAGTATTGCAATAGTATGTAATGTATCTTCTTGGGAATTTTTTTAATTCATGACAAGATCTCTCACCAGATGGTAAGTGACGTTGCAGTCTATGATGGCAGCGGACTTATTTGAAAGGTTGTATGAAAGTTGTAATTAAACCCGTACTTGAGGTATCGAAACGGTATTATGACGGAAATCTCCGGCACTTCTATGACGTTACAGTGGCATCTAGCCACGGCCAATCTGACAAAAAATGTTGCCAATAATAAGTAGAGTTATCAAATAGATAAACACGCACTATAGAGATGATTCAATCGCGTGTCATATTTAACACGCAAGAAGATTTAGGTAAGCTTCTTTTTGACACGCGATCTCTCTATCTACAGAATTTCGGTGGAATTTTCGCAACCTCGGAGCTTATTTACCTCTGGCGCAATGGTGGTGCGCTTTATGTAATGGGCTTGGGTTCGTAAAATTCCGCGTGTTGCGGCATGAAAAATTCCGCACGCGTTTTCCGCTCAAAACACAACACCGGTATGTCAGTATGGCGGCAATGTAAAGGAAATCTCAGGTCTGTTGATCCATACTTTGTAGATACACATACGTACATATCAATATCATCGTCCGCTTGTATTAAGGTTTTTTATTCCAGCAGGGACTCTTTAAATTTTAATTTTCCGGTTCAAAATGTAGCCTATGCAAGCGTCAATTAAATATTTAAGTCACCCCTGATAATTTCTGAAAGGTATAAATAAGATCCTCAATCCTGAGGAAACCCGTCTTCGAATAAAATTTGCATCGAAATCGACCCATCCATTTAAGCTGCAATGCCATAAACAATCTTATCTTATTCCTCTCTAAGTCGTGGGTTAAAAAAAAGTTGTATGCTCATAAATAAAATTCATCGTCAGTTGCGGTTATTGTCTTCGTGAAAATGGCATTTAGAAGAAAGATTTTCATATAGACATAGAGAAGAATAGAGCGGAAAATTAAACTAAAGTTTTCAGTTTAAACTGGAACAAAAAGTAAGGTCGTTTCTTGGTTTTAACGGTTGAAAAGGCGCGAATTATAGGATGGAATTGAACTAGATACTATTGATTCTTTTTTGTTTACAGTTTTTGTGTATCCATCGTGGACAACTGTGTTTTGCTTTCTGTGTTAGTAGATTTTTTTAATGTACTTACTTGTATAACATTCATTGTTTTATTTGTCTCACAATCGAGGGGTTCTGGTAGTTTCTTCCGAAGAGATAAGTAGTTCTTACGCACGTTTTTTCAAATGATTTATACAAGGAGTTTTTGTATTATTATTAGGTACGTCTGTAGGTCTAGGTACCTAAGTCCGCGATTTTCTCGCTTCTGGCTTGACCAATTTGAATGTTTTATTCGAGGAAGAGTTTATTCGGGGTATTTCTTAGCTATGTTTAATGTATTTAATGATGATTATACGTATTATCTGTGGCAGTAGTACAAGTCAGAACTTTTGTTTTCAACAGATAGATGTCCACTACTGAACAAAGGTCTCTTGTATGTACTTCCACAGGTCCGGTCTTGCGCCGTCTGCATCCAGCGGCTCCGTGCGACTCGTTTGATGTCAAGTTGTTGTTGTTTGTTTGTTTATTTTAAATGTTGTGTATAGGCAGTACGATGTAATGAGTTGTTATAGGTAAACAAACAATTACGCATTTACGGTTAGGAGTTTTGTTTTATATCTGGACAGTGGTAAAAAACTATTGCAAGGATGCTTGTACTTTTTTACCATTTTAGTCTGAAAGCCCAAATGGTCAGCTGCTAAGTTCACGTAACCTATTTTAAAAAATTGTAATAAAACGCTTATTCATGGAAGTTTACTGGTACCATTTCTTCGAAGACCTCCTGCCGTTGCATTATTAAATTGGCCGCAGCTTATAAACGGTTATTGATTTTTTAATGAGAGGAGCATGCTTTTACGATAAGAATGAGAAAATCTGTCTAATAATGATATTAAGTTGTTTTATTTTTGCAATAAAACACATTTTTAAGTTTCCGAAGAAAAATAACGAAACCCTTATAGGATCACAATTTTTCAAATTCAAATTCATTTATTTCATGTAGGCTACCTTGTAGCTCTTATGACACGTCATAAATCTACCACCGGTTCGGAATGCAGATTCTGCTGAGAAGAAGCAGAATTTACGCTGTTGTCCGTTTTTGTGTCAAGGCCTCTTTTCTCAGAAACGGCTTGAGGTACTAAGTTGAGATTAATACTGTATACAAATGTCAATAGTCCCTTAATGCAGTAAAAATTACAAGTTTTTAGTTCAATTCAATAAAAATTCACAGCTTTTCAAAGTATATTTTCATACAAAAGATCCAGTGACCTCACGCATACAGAATTATATTACAAAACGCCACTGAGCTGTAGAAAAGTGGTGTCTGTACAATGGAAATATATAAAAAAAAGTAGCAGGGGTTGTTATTATATCGATGCCGAACCCGAAATTGTAATTAATATTTTTTTTGTCTGTTTGTCTGTTTGTCTGTGTGTTTGTGCACGCTAATATCAGAAACGGCTTATTCGATTTAGATACGGTTTTCACTAATATATTGTAGTAAGCTTCACTTAACATTTAGTGTTTATTTCATGTCAATCGGTTCATAAATAAAAAAGTTATGTCAATTTAAAGAATCACGGCGAACATTTTTAACGTACAGAGTACGTACTACACGCCTCGCGCCTGAGCGTCGACGGTATATGTAATTCAAAATATGCTGCCCGAAAAGTCACTATTCCACGCGAACGAAGTCGCGGGCACAGCTAGTTATTAATATAATCCTTACAAGGTATAGAACCCTCAGTGCGCGAGTATGACTCGCACTTGGCCGGTCTTTTTTAATGTTAAACTTTGCTGTAGACAAAAAACGCAACTCTTAACAGTGTTGGTTTGAAGCTTCCATGTTTTTTCAGGTAGTTAACATAACAAAAAACTTCAAACTTTCGTGCGTGATTTGGTCGCATGATTCGTGTACGTATATAAGGCAGGTCATCGTAATAAAATAATTATAAACGCGTAATAGGACATATTAACATTATACGATATCCGTAGCGCAGTACCTAGTCAGCGCACTGGTTCTATAATAGATGCACCGAGTTCCATTCCCGGCAGAGGCAATTTCGGAATTTACAAACTCTTATCTGGTAGGCGGCTTCGGTTGTGGCTAGTTACCGCTCTAGGGACAAAGATATACGGCAAAGTCATTAAGTTTTCGGGTACGATACCGCGTAGAAACTGATTGGGACTGCTTAGGCATGGGTTAACTTGAATTACCATATCCCAGCCATACCTTCTACCTATGTGTTTTTAATCTTCTTAATATATAAAAGGAAAGGGTGATTGACTGAATGACTGACTGACTGATCTATCAACGCACAGCTCAAACCACTGGCTGGATCGGACTGAAATTAGGCATACTACATAGATAGATTAAGGCTATGTTCAGATGGCTGAATTGCGACGCGCGTTTTCAAATCGCACGCTTAGACATCCTAATATATACCTAGCATCCGTTCACATGCGCGCGCGTTAACGCGCGTCAGCGAGCGTCAACGCGGCGCTCAGAGAAAAAGTTTCTAGACGCAGACAATCGCGCGTTGACTCGCGCTTTGATATTAATGTAATGTCCGTTTGCTGTTCAGTTGAGCGCGCGCTTTCATCGCGATCGCATGTAATTTTGTTAATTTTCGTAATTATATTTTGAGTTGAAGCAAATTGTCGAATGACTTTGTAGACATTCTAAAGTAATTAAAGAATTTAGATTTATGGTCTCTTAGATTCGAATATAGGGTCGCAAACAAACTGGGTCTATTTTTCAAAATTGGATGAACCCAATGTGTACGTTTTCTTTTTTTATATTTTTCTTTATAATATAACCACAAAATAATAGCCTTTTCCACGTCCATTTTCTACGTTCTACCGAACTAGACTGACGAGTACTCTCGCAACGCGCATTAAGCGCTCATCATCTGAACTCTCTTCAAATTTGATCGCGCGTTGACGCGCGTTAACGCGCGTTACATGTGAACATAGCCTAAGGCTATGTTCAGATGGCTGAATTGCGACGCGCGTTTTCAAATCGCGCGCTTAGACATGCTAATATATACCTAGCAACCGTTCACATGCGCACGCGTTAACGCGCGTCAGCGAGCGTCAACGCGGCGCTCAGAGAAAAAGTTTCTAGACGCAGACAATCGCGCGTTGACTCGCGCTTTGATATTAATGTAATGTCCGTTTGCTGTTCAGTTGAGCGCGCGCTTTCGTCGCGATCGCATGTAATTTTGTTAATTTTCGTAATTATATTTTGTTTTCGCATTTAAAATGAGTGAATTGAATGAGTTGAATGAGTTGACTTGGATGAGTTGAAGCAAATTGTCGAATGACTTTGTAGAATTCCTAAAGTAATTAAAGAATTTAGATTCATGGTCTCTTAGATTCGGATATAGTGTCGCAAACAAACTAGGTCTATTTTTCAAAATTGGATGAACCCAATGTGTACGTTTTCTTTTTCTATATTTTTCTTTATAATATAACCACAAAATAATAGCCTCTTCCACGTCCATTTTCTACGTTCTACCGAACTAGACTGACGAGTACTCTCGCAACGCGCATTAGCGCTCATCATCTGAACTCTCTTCAAATTTGATCGCGCGTTGACGCGCGTTAACGCGCGTTACATGTGAACATAGCCTTAGACGAAGACATCCACTAAGAAAGTATATTTGAAAATTGAACCCCTAAAGTGGGTAATATAGCGGTTTGAAAAATCCAACTTAACGTGAGTGAAGCCACGGGCAAAAGCTAGTCCTCAATAATAAAGAACCCTCAAATAGCCCAACGGTTAAAGGTGAGGTCTGACAAATGAAAAGTCGACTATCCATTCCCATCCATTGAACTATACACTCCTAATATAAGTTTAACGTTTCATTTGGAGGCAAAAGGGGAATACCCATTAGTGAAGTTGCAGCATGAGTAATATTCACGAGTAAATAAACGGTCAATTGCACGTCAGACCACGTACAGTGTGGGTTCCGTAATTGCCTGTCACTTAAAAGAGAGTAAATACGTAGTTTTCGTAATAAAATGTATTTCTTTACATTTTAAAACAACATTACAAAATAATAATGATTTAAGATAAAACGCCTAGATTTAAATCAATGGCAAAAACGTCACTGGACATTTTGTATGGGAATACGCTTTGAGAAGCTGTAACTTTTCATTGCGTTAAACGAGAAACTTGACATTTTCACAGCATTAAAAGACCATTGACCTTTGTATAAATTTCAACTTAGTATTTCAAGCCGTGTCTGAGAAAAAGGGCCTTGATACACAGACAGGCAGACGGACAACGCAGCTATCCTATAAGGGTTTCGTTTTTTTCTTTGAACTTATAAATATGTTTGAATGTTTAATTTAATTTAAGTAATAAATAACTTTAATATACTTTTGACATTTTATTTTAATAATTCTTTTGAAATTTCTATTAATTGTTCTTATTAAAAAATATGTATTAATTATAAGTAGTGAATGAAATGTGTTAATTTGGATTGAAAACGTAATAGAAATAAAGGCTTTTTTATTTTTATTTTATTTATTTATTTATTTATAAATAGACAACTATACAGTAGGTACCCAACCAACAACTGTATATTTAAATAGCTATACAGTAGATACACAACCACCAATTGTATAGTTGTCTATTTATATATGTAACGCACATAGATAACCATGAATGTAAATTGGCAACCTGCGATCAACTAACGCAAGTCATTGATTAATTGCATGCAAATGATTAAATGCTTAATTAGTATTCCATGAGCTGAGTAAATTAGATAGATCAGCCGTTATATCAAGCGCAGTTTTGTTTTGCTCCGTCATTTCGTTAATTTACATCCATTTCATTTGTTAGTTATAATTAATCAGTCGGTATCTATACTCGTATATTTCGTGAAATATGTCTGCAAAAGTGTCAGCCAAAACTTTTGTATAGTTCTTGCAATTCACGAGGGCGCGTGAGCTTTACTTGTGGTTACATCGTGTACCTGGTGTACATGCACATTTTGTAAGTGTACGTGCCTTTCAGGAGCCCAGGTGGGAGCGATTAGGCGCGAACAAGCTCTTGCTCACTCTTATACGGATACGATACACACACAACCATGACCCACGCGCCCTCGTGAATTGCAAAAACTATAACACATACTAAATTAATACATATAATATTTTTCAAGCGATATATATATATATCGTTTCGTGTTATATAAGTGAGTGCCTGACATAGATTAGGCACATTTTTCAGATTTATTGTAGAAGTAAATTAATGTTAATTGTTAATTATTTAGCAGTCTTTGAATTAAATAACTTAGAATTTTTATTTTTAAATATTAATATAAAGGAAATAGTACTTAATATTTGGGAAAGTAAGGTGGAAACACTTCAGCTTGGCTGATTTTCTTAAGTAAAAATATTACATAATTTAACTCATGAAAAAAAAAAATAATAAATCTTTTTATACCTTAAGCCAGGTAAAGCCTGAAACAATTGAATATCCCAATACCATTCAATGTTATTTGAAAAAGAAAAGCCAACAGGATAATATTCATCCGCGTAGCTAGGCCGGGATGAACTCCGGAGCCATCTCATTAATACAAAAGGTCTTAGTGCCTCTGGGACAGTGGTGCGATTTGCATAACATTAATCAAAGTAAGGGAAATCTTGATTATAGTATTCTCTAATAGACCTGGTGGTAATTGAAGCCTCAATAACTCAATGGGCAGGGGATTAGGACTGAAACGTGAAAGGTCGACGGTTTACACATTCTAAAGCAAGTGACAACAAAATGTCACTTCTTTTAACGGTGCGTGCTTGTATACATGCGTGCGTGCGTGCTTGCGTGTGTGCGCGTGTGCGTGAGTGTGTGTATAGGTGATTAAAATATGTTCTTCTTTAGGTACGGATTTGATCTTTTTGGAATGGAGAGTTTCCACGGGAATAAAAAAAATCTTATCCACGCGGACTAAGTCGTGCCCACTCCTGTGTGTGAATGTGAACCTAAGTCCGCGAGCCATAAGCATTTTTGTAAGAGTGGCAAACGGCTTAATTCGTCTCTATATGTATTTTCTACTACTTTTGTATGCAGAGTGCGATTCTCGCTTCTAACTAAAGCAAAATTATTGTACCTACCTACTACTGTAGAAACTATTACAACCAAACTTTAGTCAACCCTAGCCCCTTTAAATTTCACGTGAGATGATTTTCCTCAAAAAGCGAAACGTTGCGGAAAATCTGGGACGACAAGCGTAGCGATGTCGTTTGCGTGATAATTTTGATGTACTTGTCTCCCGCTTGTCTCCTCACGGTCCGTTCGTGATTTACGGTATTTACAACTCGTGGTTGAGTTGCAAGCTATCGTGTATTTATGTAATTGCTTTTATTATTGTAACAGGCGTCGAGTTGTATATACGGCTATCCTTACTAATATTATAAATGAGAAAGTGTGTTTGTTTGTTGGTTTATTGGTTTGTTAGTTTGTTAGTTTGTTGGTTTGACTTTCAATCACGCAGTAACGGAGCGACCGAATAACGTGATTTTTTGTATGGGTATAGTTGAGGACGTGAAGAGTGACATAGGCTACTTTTTATCCCGTAAAATCAAATAGTTCCCACGGGATTTTTAAAACTAAATCCACGCGGACAAAGTCTGATGCCCTACATCAGCTAGTAATATTATATTTCACAACATCTGAAACGTCGGCGCAAGGTGGCTTGGCTGTCGGTATTCTAGAAGATATTGCGGAGAGTGCACTCTCTCCGCAATTTGGAACTATATTGAATTGCCTTACGGTTCGGTTCCTGAGCACTCAGGAACCGAACCGTGAGGCATTGTATACGTATAAATCTGCACCGATACGTGGCCAAAATTCCACAATCTCGCGATTTGCTTCCTCGTACTTATTACGCACCGCAAAAATTTGGATTGCCCTTCCGGCTTCCATTTTTCCACTTAACTATAATTTATGACAACTTGGGTATCCTTAAATCAATAGTAAATAGCCATAGGCAAGCACGAACCATCTTATCTTGCTGCATTTTCACTGACCATCAGGTGAGATCGCAGTCAAGCGCTAGTCTATAACATATTAAAAATATTATCCTCTTTATCTAGTCAGGTCTTTAAAAATCGGGAATAGTTTGTTTTACCGGGATAAATAATAGCCTAAGTCACTCCAAGTTCAACTATGTTATGCCCATTCATAAAATCACGTTTCTATGTTGCTCCGTTGTTGCGTGATTGAAGGACAAACAAACATACTTTCGCATTTATACATTAGTAGGATAGCATTTCGCTTTTTACCGCCTAACTTTTGTTCGAGACCATTAACAAATATCCCTTTTGAATTGGAACCAACTCCGAGATTTAAAGAGAGAAAAACTTCGCTCAGAATTTACTTTCGAATTAAAAGCTGACAGATTTATGTTCTGACATAGCTTGTTTTATTAGTAGAATAGGGTTTTGTAAAAATCTCATGGGAACTCTTCGATTTTCCTGGATAAAAAGTTCCTTATTTTCCTTATGCAGTCAAACTTTGCCCAAATCGGTTCGTCAGTTGAGACATGAAAAGGTAAAAAACAGACAAGATTTATTTCCGCGGTTATAATATCAGTATGCATTACTATGATTTATGTAAAATGATTTATGATTTATGTAAGACTTCGTTCGTGTGAATTATGATTTCATAATTCCCGCGGGAACTCTTTTTTCCGGGATAAAATGTAGCCTATGTGTAAATCTTAGTTAGGTATGAGCTATCTACATTCCAAATTTCAGCCAAATCGTTACATTCGTCGTAAAGGTAACAAACACATAACAAACACACACACACACAAACTTTCGCCTTTATAATATTAGTGTAATATAAAATATGAACGAGTTATTAAGTAGAATCCATTAGGAGGTAAAGCCTTTGCCTAACGTGTATACTTATAAAATATTTTATTTGTTTCAGGTAATCCCTTTTCCAAAGAAATAAGCAGCTTACTTTCACACACACTCGTAAGTCTGAACGCCGAAGCTTCTGTAATGTTCGATAAGAACTTTACTCTTGTCTTATTTACTAATGCTAACAGCCAACAGGCGGTAAGCTCTGATAACATCCTAGAGCCTTTTACTTAATTACCTTTCGCTCAGAATTCGTTTCCGTAATCTCGGGAAGTACCTAATTGCTTAACGCCCTCGCAACGAACAGCTTTGATTTGGCCATATTTTGCATCTAACACGTATTAAGTTGGTTGTATGGGTCAGTTATTTGAATCCATGCTGACTTCAAAATTGCGGTTTCGATGCAGTTATTGCAGTTGACTATGGGATATAGTAAAATAAAGTTTTTTCTTGTAAAGCAAGCTAGACAAAGGTACACTAAATCGGCAGCTTTATGTCTGCAAAAGCAACAAAAGACAGAGCTCAAGGTACAATGTTCACGAAATATCTTGGTTTTAGACACAAATTGCGACGTTCGTCTTGTAGAACTACGATAAAAGTTTATGAAAGTCACACAAAGTGTTATTTAACTCACTAAACCAGAGGATCTCTCAACAATATAAAGTTTACGACTCTAATCCATCCGCCCTGCGAATTCCTTGAATCCAATAAAATTTCAAATTAAGTCCGCCCGAAATCCTTCTAAGAGGTTTATGGCTAGGTCGATAACCAATCATAGAAATCGCGAAAGCAAGTAGAACCGCCCATCTCTTTGATCTATTTGATTAGATTACTTTGTTAACGTGTTTCAATTAGGTACATTCATCATTTTCATTAGATCGTCATTTTAAGCCTCAATAGCCCAACGGTTAAAAGTGCGGACTAAAAAACTGAAAAGTCGCAGGTTCCAACCCCACCCGTTGCACTATTTTCGTACCCACTCCTAGCACAAACTTTCCGCTTAGATATTTGGAGGGGATAGCAGGATATTAGTCAACTTCAGCTTGGCTTATATTCTTTAAAAAATCATCTTAACTCCTCGCCGGTCCACTATTGGGCACAGGTCTCCTCTGGAGTGGGAAAAATCCACCAAGCTGGCCAAGTAGGAGTTGGAAGACTTCACACAGCTTTGAGAACATTATAAAGGCATGCAGGCATAATATAATCTCAGGCATGCAGGTTTCTTCAAGGTTTTCGTTCTACATTGTAGTAACAAAACGTGTCAATAGCCCAGCGGTTAAAGGTGTGAACAGAAAACTTAAAGGTTGCAGGTTCGATCCCCACCCGTTGCACTATTGTCGTATCCACTCCTAACACAAGTTTTCACTTATTTGGAGGGGAGAGGAGGACATCAGTCAAGTTCAGCTTCACGTCTTGACGTGATGCTTGTGCCGGAAGATGGCTATGAGAACTCTATAATAAAACGACGTAATCTCATCGAGTTTAGGCTCGTTTGATTCGTCTTAACGAGTACCCTAGACATCCTAGATGATATCCAGGATCTGATAATATAGCAAAAAGGTGGCACCCTGGAAGTCGTCTATGGGAACTCTGTACCTAATAAAATGACACAACCATAAAAGCTTCTATTTAAAAAAAAAAATTAAACTTGTTACAGCTTACTCATTGTAAAATGTAAATCTGTATGTGTATTATGGATATGCATTTATTGAAAAATGTTCGTGTTACGTAATTCTAGCCTGTAATAATGGCTATACAATTACAGTGAAGTGAAGGCTGAAACGCAGATAAATTTCCCGTAACATCAGAATAGGCTATTATCAATAATGATTTGCGTCTCACGATCCGTTTCCGTGACCGGAAAATCTCAATCTGTTGACATATATACGTAGGTAAGGTACTCCGACACATGGGTATACCTATTATGTACATCACATCGTCACGTCTACTGCAAAATTACCTACGAAACTACAAAATGCACGCATTTTACAGGTGTGCAGTTTGAAAACAGCATAAAATATCGCACACCTAGATCTTAAGTCAGACAACTTGTAAAAGGTCCGTGTTCCCTAAAACAAAAAAAATCTTTCGGAATCTTTTTAACCCTCGACACAAAAACGACGGGGTGTTATAAGTTCGACGTGTGACGTGTGAAGTGCACACTATTGTGCGGCATAAGAATAAGATGGAAGATGCCTATTCATTCTTAATTCGAAAGTGCCTATATATATATACTCGTAAGTAGCTGGGGAAAGGGAAGCCGGAAGGGTATTCTATATCATTGTGGCACGTACGAATCGCTTGGTACGTGCGCCTGAAATGTCGACTACAGTACCTAACAGACATATGCGAACGACACTGACTACATAAGTGATGCTTTGGAGCTTCGGCAACAGAGACGAAGCTCTGCGAAGTTAAAGCCAGCCGACTATACAGATCTTAGTGTTTAATAAGATCTTAGGTACAGACCTTACCAAAGCTCGAGAATTCAAAGTTAGCCGACTATTTTTTTTTTTTATGCCTTTCCAAAGCTCGACTAAGGTATGTATGTACTTACGTATATGTCCCACCGTAGCGCCTAAAGGAGGCTCTTGCACCATAATATGGAGCAAGGGTGCAAGCAAGGGTTTTGCACTTTGAATGTTCTGTCTACGTCAACTGAGATGCTCCAAATTATAATAGCGTACTAAAGTCAATAAGAAGAATGTCACAACTAATTTTATATAATCGGGCTGAAGTTTTCAACTTTTTTATTGTTTACATAAATGGCTGATAAAGGAGCATCGCATATTATATGGTATCCAATTCCAGTACGGCACGCTGAGCTAATAAAATCACGTGAGTTTAAAACAGTGTCAAACCGTAAACTATGTACAAGCAGTCTACAGAATGCCATTAGGGAAACTTATCCAATATACACCCTAGTGATTATCTCATAATAACCACAAGACACTAGGTACACAATTAGAAATATGCCTTGTTTCACGAGATACAAGGTTTAATTTTGATTGCTAAGTGACACTAACAGCCTGTCTAAATAATATGTCCCCGAGGATGTTTCAACATTGTAATAAACGTCATACAGTACATACGTCACTTTGCGAGCTAAAATCCGAATTAAAAAAGTCATATAATATTAAAATTTAGTTGAAAAAAAAAAAAAAAATTTTACTATGTTTCCAGTTCTTACTCCTTACTAATATTATAAATGCATAAGTGTGTTTGTTTGTCGGTTTGTTGCTTTATCCTTTAATCATGGACTAACGGGAGGTGTGATTTTTTTGCATGGGTATAGTTGATCACCTGGAGAGTGACAAAAGCTACTTTTTATCTCGGATAACCATAGTTCCCAATGGATTTTAAAAGCCACACACGTGGACGAAATCTAGTTCATCAGCTAGTTTTCTATAAACATAATATGAATAATTGAATATCTTATAAACCTTCAAAAAAGCTACCAAAGTCAGTGGCTTCACAATTCCTAGGCTGTATATTTTTAGCCTCCAAGCCCTTATTTGGTTTTCCACTCTATGCTCTGCTGCACAATTTTCCTTTTGAAAAATTCTGCGTTAGGAAATATGGGGGAATATTCCATTCGCTTAATCGAATCTGACCTGACAAGCCAGCGAAGAGGAGAAAATTTATTCAAACTCGATAACACTTTTAGGTACAAAAAATGTATTTAGTTCCAGGTTATAGTGGCAAATTAGTATAGACAGACACTTCAATTTTATTCATATGAGGAGTGAGCGAAGCACTTTTTGTGGGAACTGGGCAATTTAGATAATTTTTTTATATGGGAATTACTACGTTTAGAAATACAATAGCGAGTTTATTTGATGCAATTTAGTGTTGCAAGTATAAAAAATATATGTTAAACCAACAAACAAACACACATTCGCATTTATAAAATTAGTAAGATAGCAAGAGTTAGTAAGATTAGTAAATGTTTTTTGCTACATATCGAATGAATGAATGAATGAATATACTTTTATTGTAAACCACATTCCTTAAAGTAGATAACAAAACAATTAATATTGAAGAATAGACGTTCATTTACCTAGTTACATATATATTATTTTTGCGTTGAATTTGCACATGATTTACACCGCGCGCATTCTTTTGCGATACCGGTAGATGCTAGTGGTGGTAAATAGACTGTATCGTTTCATTTGCTTATAACTTACTATGTGATATGCGCATGTTTTTAATCTCTCTCTCTTTGAGTAGTATTCCTTATTGTTGAGTCTAGGGACCCTTTTGCTTCATATAATGCCTCAATAGCCCAACGGTTAAAGGTGCAGACTGAAAAACTGAAAGGTCGCAGTTTCGAGCCCCACCCGTTGCACTATTGTCGTACCCACTCCTATCAAGGCTTTTCGCTTATTTGGAGGGGAGAGGTGAATATAAGTCAAGTTCAACTTGGCTGATATTCTTTTTTATAAAAAAAAAAATTTCTTGGTTATAATAATGCGATGGGCATTTTCTAATTCTTCCGCACATAATTAATTAAACTAATAGTAATGTACTAGATTTAGATTTTAGACTCTCGACTTTAATGACTACCGACTTTTATTAGATGTATTTGATAATAACAGTCAATTCAAAAAAAATTCAAAATCGGAGACCCATTTAGTTACCTACTTGGGTTAATTTTGCTTAACCAGTGCAATCGGCTAATAAGCACTTACACAACTAGATTATTTGTCCCTATAGGTGGCTTATAACTACTGTTGTATTGGAATTGAATTTTAAATATAACTACGATAAGGATTA
The DNA here is from genome assembly GCA_933228805.2 of Hipparchia semele. Taxonomy (NCBI): domain Eukaryota; kingdom Metazoa; phylum Arthropoda; class Insecta; order Lepidoptera; family Nymphalidae; genus Hipparchia; species Hipparchia semele. Next base: position 12,484,379 of record OW121714.1, read on the forward strand.
AAATTAAACGAAATTATTTAAATTTCGACATAAACCTGTCTGGTATGAGCCGATAAAGCTGGTGCGATGCGTCGTATTTTTCACTTTATCCCGGTGAAATATTTCACTGGGATAAAATTAATGTCCGGTGGGCACACATTCATTTTCATACAAATGGATATCCCGTGCCACTAATATGCCGGGACAGCAACTTTGTGTTCATTTTACTACTAGCTGATGCCCGCGACTTCGTCCGCGTGAATTTAGTTTTTAAAATCCCGCGGGAACTCATTGATTTTCCGGGATAAAAAATAGCCTATGTTTTAACCCAAGGTATAATCTATCTCCATTTTAAATTTCAGCCAAATCGGTCCGGTAGTTTTTGCGTGAAAGAGTAACAAACATACACACACACACACACACATACAAACTTTCGGCTTTATAATATTAGAGTGTGATTCAGAGCTGATTGCGCGACTTTCAGTGTTGAGCAGGTCAAAGCTATTGAGTACCATTTTTTATACATTATAAGCACACGTTTGACCACTATCACACCTGATGGTAAGGTGTAACGCGTTTGCCTAGAAGATCCTTATTTACTCTTGTTTTAAAGATACCCAAATTGTACGTGTTATAAACACCTAATCGTGGAAGAGCGTGCCATACCCTAGTCATGCGAATGAAGACTTAAAGCGCTTCGTTCGCGTAGATGGAATATCAACGACGTAGGGATGGAAGCTCTGCAGATAGGTATTGGAATGGTAGGCATTTCAATATGTTGTGATGTGACATTGTATTGTTACTTACATAAGTTTTGAAAGAAGGTTTGTGACTTGACATGACTTGATTCACAGAACAGCGAAACACAGTATAGCGAAAATGTAAATACAAACATGCTTGTTAACATGCGATAGTACCTATTAGTTTTGCATAAATGTGTGAGCATCGAAACCACCCGCGCTCTGTCCAAATTATTGCAGTACCTGAAACAGAAATAAAATAGGTTAATATATTAGAGAGTTCATTAAATGGTCTGCAAGAGCTCTGGTTAGCTTCTGGTTGTTTCATTTTGACTTTTGCTCCGCGTGGAGTTGGATTTTCGAAAATCCTTGGGAATCTTCCATTTCTGGGATAAGAGGTATGTCACTTTCAAAGTGGAGTTTTCGAAGGACAAACCAACATATAAATACAAATTCGCATATATTTTACCGACTTCCAAAAAAAGGAGGAGATTCTCAATTCGTCGGATTTTTTTTTATGTATGCTTTCCGATTACTCAAAGACGCCTGGACCGATTCGGTATACTTCGGAAGGGTATACTTCCCAGGTGGTCCCATTGTCATCAGATCAGGATCTCATGATGGGATCCTGGAGAAATCGAGGGAACTCTTCAAATTTTATAGGCACAACTGATATACTTTGTAGTGGCATCTGAAGTCGGTTTTGTAAAGAGAATTATTAAGGAAGTATCTCATTCTGAGAATCTTATTTGAACAGGATCGTTTTAATATTACAATCGCCTTGGCAGTGCGGCCCTGGCCTTATTATTCCTTTAAGGTTGACGCAAATGAAATTGCCCGTAGGGATTAACTAAATTAGCATCTGTATTTCCTAAGGGAACGTTGGTGAAACCGAACATAAAGTGTCTGATTTCTAACACCCGGCCGAAAACACATGAGGTGAGGTGAGGTGAGGAAGACATTGAACTTTCTCCCAGCAACATGTAAATGTTTATTTATTATTCGAAGTAGCAATATTTTCACTTACCCAAAGTACCCTATTGCGTTTCATTTGGCAGTAAATCAAGTAGCACATTGAACGTCTTTCAACGTTCATAAAGCGTGAAGCTATTCGGTTCAACATCACCATTTTATTTATTAAAGTTAGTGGGGACAAAGACCCGCTTTTCCTTTGACCAGAATAACTATACTATTAGGTATATGTACGACCGAAGGCTATTGTGAGATTAATGAGTGCAGACTATACATTGTAGAGTTTGGACAATAGGTAAACTGGATGCATTTTAATTTGAATTTTAGTTTATGAATATATTTTTTTGCAACTAGCTTTTGTCGTTCCTAATACGCACCATGCGAAATGCAGATTATCAGACATCACACCTTTGAAAATATTAGGTACAGAGAACCCTGAGGCATGCAGGTTTCCTCTATTCCTCTATGACGACCTCCCTGGCGCAGTGGTGAGCGCTGTGGTCTTATAATTGGGAGAAAATGCAAACAAAATTTTCTTTAAATGAAAGTTAAAACAGGAATAATTTGACTCCTGAATTTCGAGTTTTGAAGTTTTGCTATTTTTGTTTGCGTTTGAAAACTTTTAAATGCCAGCTCGGTGAGTGTTTGCTGAAAACTTGGAGCGTCGAGACGCCATGAATCCATACTGCGAGGGGAAATAAATTCCAAATTGCAACTTTATAGTATAAATCCCTCTCGTAAATATTCTAAATGAAATGAATTGATAAGAATCACCTAATAACTTTCTTACGTTTTCTATATACCACATTAGGTACATATCCTTTCTTATCTTATCTACACAGACATCTGCACTCCCGTATTTAAATAAATGGAAAAAATGACTGACTGACTGATCTATCAATGCACAGCTCAAACCACTGTACGCTGACATAAAGGTCACCTTTAAAAGTCCCATATTATATAATGAGAATTAAAAAAAAACCACTGTACGGATCGGGCTGCTTGGCATACTAGATACTAGATAGCTAGATACTAGATAGATAGATGATGTAGGCATCCGCTAAGAAAGGATTTTTGAAAACTCAAAGTAAAATAGAGGTTTGTAAAATTGAACTTAACGTAAGCGAAGACACGGTCAAAGATAAAGATGAAAGGTTCGTCTAAGCGCGGACCCATTTCCCTCACATTATATTTTTAGTCTTTACTCAGCTTTTAAAAAGAAAATTGACTATGTATATTAACTTGTGCGGTGACATTAACAAACTGTTGACGGATCAGTTAATCCGTTCTAATCAAATGATAAATAACAGTCATTAGTTAATTTAAAGTAGCTAATTACAGATTAGCGCCTGATTAACGTACGTTAATTTGGACACAGTCCATTTGCCGGGCTGTCGAGTGAGACGCGTAATTGATTTCTAATTGATTGGATACTCTTTCCAAACAAACGTTTTTTAGGGTTCTGTACCCGAAAAGTAACCAACAGGACCCTATTACTAAGCCCCCGCCGTCCGTCCATCCATCCGTCCGTCCGTCCGTCTGTCCGTCTGTCCGGGGTGCATCTCAATATAGGTAGACAGTTTTTTTACGCAAAACCTGCGGTTAACGCCTTCTTGCGGAGAAAATTCCCAGGAAGGTAGACAGTTGTAATTTTCACAGAATGTGTTGCTGCTACAACAAAAAAATATTAAAAACTAGCTTTTACCCGCGGCTTCGCGCACGTTAGGTTCGATTGTTTAAACCCCTATTTTATCTTCTTCGGGGTTGAATTTTGAAAAATCCTTTCTTAGCGGATGCCTCCGTACTAATATCTACCTGTGTGCCAAATTTCAGCTCGATCGGTCCAGTGGTTAGAGCTGTGCGTTGATAGATCAGTCAGTCAGTCAGTCAGTCAATCAGTCAGTCACGTTTGCCTTTTATATATTTAGATTAAAGGGCTCCCCTATTAAAAACTTGTTTTTTCAGCGTTACGGAACTCTCCGTATGCGAGTCTGACTCAGATTTGACCGGTTATTCATTATGTATTGATGCTATAGATTGGTAAATAAAAGTTTTAACACAAACAAGTGTAAATTGAAAATTTAGAACACCACTGACATGTGAATCTATGGTCGAATACGCTTGATTTGATTGATTTCTTGATTGAATACGCAGCTTTTCCGCACAATTTTAAGTGGAAATTTAGAAAACATAATAGTTTTCATTGTTGACCGACATTGGAATAATACGTTTCTTTTTGGGTTTCGAATAAACGCCAAGAGTCGCACGTCTTTGTAGCCGTAATATCGTTCCCGGTCCTAAACGATTTTACGAACAATATCAGTTAAATTCAAGCACCGCGCCACCCGTTTGCGAAATGTGTGGTGTGCTACACATGAGTGCGGGAAACCTCCTATTAGTCAGAATTATCCTGCTCCTATTTATAGGAATTGCCCTATAACTCAATTTAAATAAAAGTAATTCCACAGAATACGATTTTACCAGATTCATAGTTTCACCGTTTCATTTATCTCAACCAAGGATCTCAACCCGTCATCGACCTACTATCAAAGTCTCCTCTCGAAATAGAGGTGGTAAAAACGCATCTTCGTTAAGGTTGAATCAGTTCAAAGATTCAAATCTTTACCATCAGGTGAGATCGTAGTCAAGGACTAATTTGTCATCGAATAAAAAAAATAACTATCGAGCCAGTAAACACGTGTAAACAATACAAATGGTAATCGATGTTCACACATGTTTGCCAGCACAAAACCCATCAGATACTCGCATTTGAACACCACAATACGTAATTGTTATCAAACCAAGCGCGCATTCTGTTTACGACATAATTCGAAGTGCTATTCAGTTATGTAAATTTCAGATAGCTGTGGCAATTTGAATATCTATCTTTCTGAATATATTTAACTTTTTACTGCACTTCATTTTTTATTTTCCATGTTTATTTTCCATTGCCATGGAAATGTCAGGGAGACTTGGTGAAGTTCTTTCCCGACCTGATTTTCTGTTTGACAAATCTAAGTTTTCATTTATAGCGAAATGAAGTAGTTATAGCCATTTATTTCTATATGACTAATTGACTATACTAAATGATACCCGCGATATCCTTACTTCCATATCCTTACTAATCCTTACTAATGTATAAACGCGAAAGTCTATTTGTTTGGTTTGGCCTTCAATCTCGCGACAACAAAGCAATGGATCGACGTGATTTTTTTGCATGGGTACAGTTGAAGACCGGGAGAGTGACATAGGCTTTTTTATCCCGGAAAATCAATGAGATCCCGTGGGATTTTCAAAAAACTAAATCCACGGGCATCAACTAGTAAAAATACAATTTCTTAATTAAAAAGGATTTTCATTAGAAAAGAAGAATTTTGTGGTAACGTAAACCTTACGCGAGCGAAGTCTACCAAAAGCTGGTTGAAAATATAGTAATGAAGCGTTTAAAACTAGTAAAAAATAGCACAGAGACGATATTGCCATGCATTTGAACGCTCGACGCCCGCTACTGTCATGGCGTCCTGCCGCCGAGTCAACAGAATAAAGGTTTCATGAGATAAAAACGTTTTGTATGAGGAAGTCTTTAAGAATTCAACTCGGAAAGTGCAGCTCTTCTCAGCGAGTGACTTGCAAAAGATATGAAAACGTGCCGAGGGTAAAGGGAAAAGGGAAAAAGATAAGATGAAACTTCCTTGTCATGCTTAGTATTGAGTTTTATATGGAGCGAGAGACTTCTTTAAACTCATATATGTTTAAGCTGCAGTGCCTTGTTGAGTCCATTATGTCCAGAACTTCTAGGAATACTTGTTATATAGGGTAAGGATGCCGAATATGAGATAGTTGCTAAATATGAGATAGTTAGGTTTTGGCGAAACTAATCGCCGCAGCTATTTAGCGATACTGTCACCAGAAGCCGCGTGGCAACAGACCGATATACACCTTTGTTTGTTTGGACCTCCCATAGTAAATCAATGAGCTAATCGTCACTTTTGTATGGAGGGTCCAATTATTTTTTCATATTTCGAGCTATGTTCCTTGGGGAAAGTTGTTCAGTTTCATTCACCTCCTTCAGGGTTTACGGGGAATAAAATAACACCGTGTATAATGCACATTGAAAAAACCGCAGAGGTTTGTCCTCGATGCCACCCTGCAACATAGCATTAGCGTCCTTTGCGAACGAAACCCTAAAAATTATGTCTTGTTGAATGACGTCATTCATGGGTTAGGGAAATATTACCGTATGGTTATTGCTCCTCTAACTTATATGGCAATATTTGTTGAGAAGTAATATGGAAGTAATAAACTCTTGCTCGGTGTTCGGGCATCAGGCGCCTCTTATTAAGTTTATCGTAGACGTGAGGCGTGGATGGAATGGCTAGTGGCTACGGCTACAACTTGTCCTTGTACTAGTATTTGAGACCTGAGTTTCAGAGTAACTTACGAGTTTTCTCTTTGTTTGGCTAGTAAGTTTATTCTTTGTTATAAACACTACGACGTCTGGAGCTTCCGCACTCGCTAATAGTTTTCTACTAATGGATCTAAGTTTAGTATTTTAAAAAGTTCGCTCTCAGACAGGTAAAGGCATCGTTAGTACATATAGTAAACGTATGTACTAACTAATGTGTAATGTTGTTGTATATACAAATGCCAGCTCATTAAGAGATTTAAATTGATTCATTAATATTGAATAGAAGCGAGCGTTTCTTTGCGGAATTAACATGAATAAACAAGGGAATACAAAAATCTTTTGCTAAAATCCGCCAAACTATAAAAAGTCTGTACCTATGTTACAAGATAAAGCAAAGTTTGCCACACAGTTTTTTTTAAATATATCTTTATCTATGTTTGTATGTATATGTTGTTTGTATGTCTATCTTTATCTATGTTTGTATGTGTATGTTTGTAGTTTTTTTTAAATATATCTTTATCTATGTATCTCCCTGAGGGTAAGCGAAGTTGCAGCCTAAGATGGAGCGCGATTGCCTAGAAGATGCCTATTCAATCTTTATTTAAAGGTACTCAAGTTATAATTGTCTGGAAAGCGGAAGCCGGAAGGAAATGCTTTGACGGTAAGATAGGAACTAGTTAAGACCAAAGTCTCTCACCAGACAAAATATCATTATATTTTGAAGAACTTTCAGCACGCGGAGTAAGTCACGGGCTTGAGCAAGTGATGAATACTGAAATCTGAAATAGGTCTGTCCGATTCTTACCTTTTTATGGATAAATAATCGGAGAATCAGAAAATGTTGGTGGTTCGATAGATAAATAAATAAATAAAGCTCAATTTTAAAAGCCTCAATAGCCCAACAAAAAAAATATTATTTAACATAAGGGGATAATTTTCTGAATTAAATATTAATTAAATTAGGTTTCTCTATGTTCCAATTAAAAAAAAGGTACTACTACTTAAAGAAAATACTTTTAATTAACAGGAATTCATTAGATTTACTAATTAATTAAAATTGAAGCCACTTCAGTGTTATTTAATTGCCGCTAAGTGCGGCTTAATTTTAATTAACTTGGTTAGTATTGAGTTCGCAACTGCCGAGTAATTGACATGTCGTTAATTGAAAAACCCTTTTTGCATTTAATACTTTATAGAAATTTTAATTATTTACATTTGTAGGCTCATTTACATCGACCCGCTAAATATATATATATGTTAAATTATTATTTATCTATACCCTTTCTATACCTGTCGTTTGTTTGTCACTCTCGTGACGAAAGCTGCACACTACAAAAAACACACTATCAACACTAGCTGATGCCCGCGACTTTGTCCGCGTGGATTTAGTTTTTAAAATCCCGCGGGAACTCTTTAATTTTCCGCGATAAAAAGCCTATGTCACTCTCCAGGTCCCCAACTGTACCCAAGCAAAAAATCGCGTCGATTCGTAGCTCTGTTGCAGCGTGATTGAAGCACAAACCAACAAACAAACACACTTTCGCATTTATATAAAGTAAGGATTTTGATAACAGTCAAATAGGTACCCAATTGTAGAAAATTTCTAATTCTACGCGAGTATCAACTATAATAAAGTTAACACGGCCGATTCACAAGGCAATTGTGCCAGCAATATACGAGTATGAGAGGCTCCTGATCCACACGATAAGCAATCCAGTTAGCTTGCAAAATTGGTCACGCGATGTTTGAGTTATAAGGCAAAATCGTAGCTGCAACGTTTGCTACAAGCTTAAACAGAAAAGGTTTAAAATGTAATACGCGATACATTTAATAAAAGACAAGCTAAAGCGCCCGACTACGTCCGCGTGCACTCAGATTTGTTGATAATAATTCGTTGATCGTTGAGCCCAAACACACTTTATCTGCTGTAAGTTATTGAGGAGTTGGATATCCCGCAGGCCACTTGATGCTGCAGCATCATCTCAAGGTTACCATACCTTAGAAATAATCCGATGAAACAGTACACGCAGATCAATCGCACCAGTGAATGTTTGTAAGATCCTTTAATTAAGTAGGAAATAAGCTGATGATCTTCAAACGCCTGAGCAGATCTTCATAAATTATAGCAAAGATCCATCTCGATCACATCAGCTTTCAAACGGAAAAAACCGCATCAAAATCGGGTAATTCATAGGCAGTAAAGAGGGAACAGACAGATGCACAGAAACACGTCAAACTTATAACGCCCCTCTTTTTCAATCGGGGGTTAAAAAGAATATTCGTGAGACACGGATTGCTATTTTTGTTTGACCTCAACTTTTGATTTGTTATACAAGCTAACTTTAAGCTCGCTTAATTTTTCTGAACGTTTCAGTTTAATTGTGTATTGTAGAAGTTTCTGTGCGCAATACGAGTACGCTTCGGCAATACGGCTAAATTTATTAAACGCAACGTCAAAGTCACGTGCTATTGCTCGTTAATTTTATTGCGGCATTTCGTAATGCTGAAAGAAAACCGTATTAATTTAGATCGTTTTTCTCGAAGTATTATAATTACAAATGAGAACCATGCAGTATTTCATAATACTGAACAAAAGTCTCTCGTTGTGTTATGATTATAAAATAGATTAACTAAGTAAATAATATGTATTTTTTTATAATATGTAGACTAGTACTTGATTGCGATCTCACCTGATGGTAAGTAAAGATACAGCCTAAGATGGTGCGCGTTTGCCTAGAAGATGCCTATATTCACTCACATTATAGATCGTTGGAAAAACGGAAGCCGGAAGGGCATTCCAAATTTTTGTAGTGCGTCTTAATTAGGAACGAGGAAGCAAAACCGCTTAGTGCGAGATGGTGAGATAGTTGGAATTGAGCTTGCTAATTTCACAGACTTACGACTATTATAAATTTAAAAGTCCTTTTTGACATCGCTCTCCTTAATTATAATTAAACTAGCTGATGCTCGCGACTTCGTTCGCGTGGAATTAGTTTTCAAGATCCCGCGGCAACTATAATTTTTTCGGGATAAAAAGTAGCCTATGTTTTAATCCAAGGTATAATATATCTTCATTTTAAATTTCAGCCAAATCGATCCAGTAGTTTTTGAGTTTATTCATTACAAACATACACACAAAAATACAAATCTTTCCTCTTTATAGTAGTAGTGTAGACTACTAATAAAAACTTAAATTATATGTTTGAAACATATAATTTAAGTTTTTATTGTATAAAATTGCATGTGTTCTTAGTTACAAAGTTTGGTAAACTAGAGCGTATTTGTGGGCTTACAGGCTAGCGTAGTTTGCTTTTAAAACAAATTCTGCCGTAAAAAACTAAACCGTAATCTGAAAGGGGATTTCAGCTACTTTATGGCAGCATGTACTCGTACGAATATGTTAGTTAGCGAATTAATTTTTTAAAGGCTCTGAAAGTTCGTTAAATCTTTAATAGAACCGGGAAGAGAATTTCTGTAGCTGTGAATTAATTTAGTTTTGTGTCAGAAAATTATATTCCTTCTTTCTCTCGAAATAAAACAAGTTTCTATCGTATATTCCCAAGCCAGCTCCATACAAATGAAATTTTAAATATTAACCAATCAAATTCAATAAAACGAAGTACCTAATGCACACGCTCTACAAAGTAATATCCTTTGCCCTACGTATTCGTGGTAAAAAGTGGTGGGACCTAAACCAACAGGTTTCAATTACCCTTCTCGGCAAAGTCAAAAGCAAGAGTTATGATTTTAGCAGTCTATGTGTGTATGTATGTGTCGATTGTATATGTTCCACCGTAGCGCCTAAACTACTCGGCCTATTTTGATAGAAGAGCTATCAATCGATTCGTTATTATGTTTTAGGTGATGACACCCAGACCACGTACCGTCACCGTGGATGACCACGTACCTACCGTTTTAAACCAAAGTTTACCAAACTAAGTTGAAACGTTATGTCAATTGCACGTATTCAAATGTTATTGCCTAATGAACAAAGTTCCACACTAACGAGAGTGTGGTTTTCTATTAACGCGGAATTCAACAAATGTTTTCACCTCGTTATGACGATGCAAGTATTGTTAGGAAAATTATGGATCCATATTTAGGTGCGATTGTATAATATCTATTCATGTGTTAATTATTGTGTATTTGCATTGCATTTGGATAATTGCACGAGCACAGTCTGAATTGTTTCAGAATATTTTTAAGTGTCACACTCATATATCTAAATATATAAAAGGAAAAGGTGAATAACTGACTGACGGATTAATTGATCTATCAACATACAGCTCAAACCAAGCTCAAACCACTGTATAGAACGGGCTGAAAGGCATACAGATAGCTATTATGACGTACATAAGTATCCGCTAAGGGATTTCTGATAATTCAATCCGTAAGTTGGTAAAATTTTTGCGAAATAAATGGTCCACTATCCAAGTCCTTAACTATACCCCATGCAAGTCCGACTATCTGCTGCTTATGTAGACACATTGTTGAGGAATGTGGCTAGCTTATAATCATGGCTGTATTACATTTGTTTTGTATTATCATTATCTGTTGTGTGTCTCATAAATAAATAAATAAATAAATAAGTAAATATACCCCATGCAACAAATCACTTCACGATTCTTTGCTCTTTTGCTGCGTGATTGAAGGACAAACCAACAAACAAACCTGCTGTCGCATTTATAATATTAGCAAGGATAATAAAAATAGCCGTTGCTCTATGTTGAATTCGTCCGCGCATGGAGTAAGTTTTGTAAAAATCTTGCCGGAACTCGGTTGGTTTTCTGGGACAAAAAGTAACCTACAGTTACTTATGTCATACCCATAATAAAATTACACCCATACAAAAAATCACGTCGGCTGTTGCAGCGTGATTTAAGAAACCGACAAGTCGAACTTTCTGATTTATAAAATTAGTAGGGAAGTAAGAATGCGTGACCTATGTGGAACATACTTTAACATATTTGAACATTCTGCTGATATTTTTAAGGTATTCCTAAAATATGTTTTAAATTTGAGTACATCTATGTGCAAGTACGCATTTTATTTGTATACAAACCTTTTGACCTCGTTTCGCTTAGCCAAAAGCTCAGAATTCTGGCAAGAAAACTGCTGTGATGCCAGCTTTATCGGCGTGTTCTCGTTACGGGATATATGACTCGATCCTGTTTACTATTATTATACCAGTATGTATACAATATACATATATTATGTACGTATTTTAAGATGGCATGTAATTAAACGAGCTTCTATTTAATACCATTATTGGCTTCTCAATTACTAAGTCAGCTTCAACTAGTGAGCCTCTAAAAAATATAATTTTAGCATCTATATTTATAACTTAGCTTCAAATCGTGAACTCCTAAAATACTTAAATATTAGCATCAAATAATACACCAAATCTTCAACCACATTTTTAATTTTTTATTTGTGAGAAAAATGAAATAAAAAAATGTTTCTAACTAAATAAAAAAACGTTTTTTTTGATAAAATGAAATTAAAAAAATGATTGTTTTTAAATTTAACTCAAGATAAATACCTACACATAACATTATAACATTTTTGAAAAAAAAAATCAAATTTTTTTTCAACTTTTTTTTTAGTTTTAGGTAGGTTTACGATCCCAACAGAACCTAAGTGCCCTGAATATTCATGTATAACCCTAACCTAACCTAACTTTAGTTTAAAGAAAAAATTATACAAAAATAATTGCAATATTAACACACTAACAACAGAACAACAAAAAAAAACAAATGCATGTTTTGAATGGCGCTCTCTGATTGGTGCAAATAGCCATAACCAACGAGATCGTGCAAATTGCCAGTCGCATCCGTCTCACTCGCACCAACGAAATCGTGCAAATGGCCAGTCGTATCCATCTCACTCGCACCAAATCGTGCAGTGGCAGTGGACAATAATAAAAATAGTGGCTCTTTATTTGATGCTTTCTTTGGAATATTTTGTGGCCATTGTGAAGAAGCCGAGTTAGTATATTAGAAACTTCATCATTTTCCCGTTGCTGAGTTATTAAATTAGAAGCTAGGTTTTGATGCCAAAAAATAAATTTTGTTGGTCGACTTATTATATTCCTTTTAAGATGAGTCAATAGGTTGTATCTACAGGAAAACGTTCTGAAATCTGAAGAGAACGTCAGTGATTTCTGAATCCTTTTCGAAGTTCATATTGATTTACTTACATTATATTTACAAATAAATATAAAATCATTTATTACAAATGCGAAAATAAAATAATAAAACACATAAGCATCGATGTAAGCAACCTAAATATAAATATGAGGTTAAATCTACCATATATTTAGTACCAAAAAAGAGTAAGTAAAGGTGATTTAGTAGATCCTTTAAAAAACTCTGATATAAATTTTAGTTTTCATAATTTTCACACGCTCGTGGGAGGAAAAGAAAATAATATGTCGCGTTCCTTTTTATGATTCAAGTTTTTATGTGGAGCATACAAAAAGGTTTTGCAAATAAAGAGGGTGTCTGGATGAGTTTTAATATAATGTAGTTTTAGTCATTTAAAATGCGAGACATGTTGCAATAATAATTTTTTTTATTTTTATACAACTTTATTGCATGAAAAACAGGAACAAAATACGTAAGTAAATATAAATAAAGTAAATAATATTGTGTAGCGCAGAAAAATTCTCGTACTTACTAAAAAGGTATAACCGTTGATTTTGATTTCACCTGGAAGTAAGTGACACTAAGTTGTAAAAAACCTGGTTCTTATCAGATATGAATCTGGTGAAATAAAGGCTTGGCTCATTCATTGCTTATAGAATCAGCCTGGCTGTCCAGCACGGAAACGCAGCCAATATGCGCCACTAGTACGACACCATTCCACGCGAACATGATTTTTATAGTAATTAGGTTAGCTATAAGTTTTATTGGAGAAAATAAATATTGAAATTCTTCTTTTTCTACAAAAATTGTTTGTGCACTTATAAATAGTTAGTATTTAGTAGTTACATATATATATACTAGCTGTTGCCCGCGAGTTCGTCCGCGTCAATTTCTGATCGCGATACAGAAGTTTTTAAAATTGGATATTTTTCCCCATTTTTGCAATATTTTTCACTGGTGCTTCGCTCCTATTGGTGTCAGCGTGATGTTATATAGATTAAAGCCTTCCTCGATAAATGGACTATCCAACACAAAAAGAATTTTTCAATTCGAACCAGTAGTTTCTGAGATTAGCGCGTTCAAACAAACAAACTCTTCAGCTTTATAATATTAGTATAGATAGTCATAATATCAAGCAAGTGTTTAGCAGAGCGGACTTCCAATTATTAGGATATCTATGCGATTTGCATAAAGTTGTATAACGTGAAATAAGGGAATTGAGATTTGATTTAATTCGGCAGTTTAGATTCTAAAGCGGCTTCCATTACGTTTGGGTGCACAAGTAGTGTATCTACTTACTTATTTAACCCGAGTTTATCCCTCAAGTGCAGGCCACGCCAAGATGTTAGATTAGCTTAACTCTGTAGTTCTCGTTGTAAATTGTAGTATGGAAATACGCTACTAGTAGCTACGTAAGCTAAGACAGCTTAGTTTGCGGTGTCACCTGTGCTTTAAAGGAACAGCTTTTAGTTTTACCCATTGCTCGCGTGATTTTCTTTTGTAGTCCTACTAATTGACTATAATACAATGTAGAACCAGTATCAACTTGGACCATATTATCATTTCAAATGCATTTACCTTCAAGCTCTAATAGGTGCCTTTTCTTGATTTAAAGAAACCCAAGTTATAGTTGGAAAAACGGAAGTCGGAACTTAGTTTGAAATAATAAAAAACTAAAAGATTCATTAATATTCATTAGTAACATTTAAAGTTTTCAACATCTATGCTTTAACAGTTAAAATTAAAGACTCCGCTCAAGTAGGGAAAACTTGGCACAAACTTCAAACTAAGCCCTGACGTAAGAGTTTACGGCTTGATACCTTCGATCACAGAAAAACTTCTGTGATCGAAGCTTGATACCCGTTTCAAGATAGTTTAGTTGCAGCGCAATTTAGTACGAAAAGTAGATACTTTTAATTAAAAGTACCTTGGGGATAGCTTGCTAAATTAAGATACTACATAATTATTATGTTAATGTCACGGAAATACTTATATATTTTTTATATTGGTAAAAAGTTATGGATAGTGTTTTAAAATCGAATAAGCATAAACTTAGCACTGCATACAAAATAAAGCTTTCAACAAAAAAAATCTGCGAAAAGACTTATGCAGACAATAATAAATTCTCATAATGCAGACTTTGTTATGAGATGTCTATGGATTATATTTTTAAAATTTATAATATACATACAAGAAAAAAATTGACATAGGTTGACTTTTTTATACTAGAAATTATTCGAAAATATCAATAGTATTTAAAAGTGGTTAATTTATAATTATTTTATTTTACGAACACAAAAAAATGCAATTTTATGTCAAACGGATGCAACATATTAACGCAGTCTTGGCACAGACTTCGGTACTAATCCATAATATACGAGCTACGGTGAGCTACGAATTCCCGCTACAACTTAGCCGCTACGCTATTTGCTACGACTGTTACACTTTGGATGTGTCAAATGACACTGAAGAATATATTATTGTGTCATTGTTTCCGTGGGGATCTAAATGTTTATTCGTGCAGCTACAAAGTTAACTTACCGTGTTATTCTGTCTTTTCCGAGTTATTATAAAGTCAGTCACGTTGACATGTTTTGACTGGCGGCGGTGTCGGCATCCTTGAGATAAGGTCCTTCCAGTTACGCGCACGAAGCCTATACATATTTTTATCATAGTACGCTCAGGTTTACGCTATGTGAAAATGACTTCACCCGGATAACGGGGTATCGGGAACTTATAACTTGTCAGTTTTAAGCTATTGCATAGCTTCTAGCGCGGGCCTTGAGCGTGGAGACCGAATCCAGAAATTCCGTAATGAAAATAACCTGACACGGGACTCCTCTCACCGCTAGATGGCGTTGATAAAAAATGCTATGCAATAGCTTTACCGCGGCAGTTCCTGAGTGCCACACGTCTTTTTTTTACATATTCTTTTGCACAGTTAAAAATATATTTATATGTTAAAACTTTTCTAAAAGAAAATATTAAGGTTGTATAAGTTCTATCACTTCACGCTTTACACTAATATTATAAAGGCGAAAGTTTGTATGTGTGTGTATATTTGTTACTGCTTCACGCCACAAGGAATGAAGCGATTTCGTTGAAAGGAATGGAGATAGTTCATACCCAGGATTAACACATAGACTACATTTTACGCCGGAAAATAAAGGAGTTCCCGCGGGAATTTAAAAACCTTAATCCACGCGGTCGAAGTCGCGGGCATCGTCAAGTTGACTATAAGGTTAATAAATAATAATTATTTTCTAGAGTAAGGAAGATTAATTATATTACCTACTAGACCTATAAAGATCGTTAGTAGTCAGGTGATTATTTATCTACGTCACGAACCAACATCCAATCTACTGTTGGAATCGTTCTTTAACCATCAAAGAAGAAAAATATATTTGTATCGCGAAGCAGAATTTGATCATTATTCATTATTTATTAGGGAAAAAAATTACCAAAAGTGAAAATTGGAACCGCTACACGTTATACGAAGTTATTTTTTTGAATTATGCCCGTTGGAAACAAGTAAATTAACATTTTAGAGAACTCTTAGATTAGCAAGTATCCTTAGTCAAATAATTTATTCTACTAGCTGATACCCGCGACTTCATTCGCGTGGATTAAGTATTTTTATTCCCGCGGGAACTCTCTTATTTCCCGAGATAAAAAGTAGCTTATGTCTTATTCCAGACTATAATCTATCTCTGTGCCAAATTTCAGCCAAATCGGTTCAGTCGTTGTGACATGATTGAGTAATAAACATACAAACTTTCGCATTTATAATATTAATAGGATAACAGGATAGACAGAGAGGACAGATTAAATAAAAAACTTAAAATTAAACTTAATTTCATTTATATAATTCTTTGAGCATTTAACCAATCATTGCAAGATATAAAACCAAACATTTATTAAATATACTTAGTTAATAATATTTTGCCATCAGTTGACCTCGGTTGTCAAAGATGAAAAGGGTAAAAAGGACCGCCGAGGGCAAACGAGGAAAGATAGCCTCGTAATAAGCTATGGTAGGAAATGGTGCTTGAAACCCAATTGCTTGAATATCTATACTATTATAATAAAGAGAGAGCGCGAATTTTGTGAGTTTGTATGTATGTCCGGAGCGAACTTTGGAACCACAGCACCTATTTCAAAAATTCTTTCACCATTTCAAAGGTAAATTATTCCAGATGGTTATAGGCTATATATTATGCACATAAATGAATTATGGCTAGATATTATGTGCAAATTTGTTAAAGAAGTCGGAATTTTTTTTGACTCTTAAACGTTTTCTTAAGTCGTGCGCTGGGTCATATACTGTTATTGGATGAAAATGATGTATGGGTGAATTGTTCCTCTCAAAGAGTTCTAAATAAAAGTCCGCGATAGTATATGTCTATCTTCTAAGGATAACTTATTTAATTTTTAACCCGGACGAAGTCGGCGCGGGCTTCTAGTATATTGTGAATTATGCACATGGCTTGCTTGACTGACACACGTTGTGTTAGATTTTCTTTGCGTAGAAAACATGACAAAAGACATTTACACGATTCGTTACGCTTTTGTATCATTATCTTGATACATAGAGATTCCGTTGTCACGTCGATGCCATAATAGGCCTCTTTCAACACGGGAAGTGTTTCGCGTCAACACAGATTGCCGATTTCCTTTCAAGCCTTCGCGCACGATTCATACAAATGATGAATGTACTGTAATCCAATATATTACAATATATATAGACTGCTTCTTTATATTTTCGAGTATAAATGGTGCGTACAACTTCGTCCGTGTGGATTTAGTTTTTAAAATGCCGTGGGAACTAAAGATTTTAGACTTGATTCGTGGTTTACTGACATAATTGTTATAAAGTACTACGAGTACGTACCACGGTAATTAATACCACGCCAATTGCATGAACCGTGGTCACGACGGGTCTCGTCGTGACCACGGTCCATGCAATTGGATCGAAATATCGACAATCCCAACTAAAATAATTACCGTGGTACGTACTCGTAGTATTTTATAACAATTATGCCGTGGGAACTCTTTGATTTTCCGGGATAAAATGTAGCCCGTCACTCTCCAGTTCCTCAAATATACTCGTGCAAAAATCACGTAGGTAATCACGTTGATCCGTAGCTCTGTGGGGATAGGAGAATATTAGTCAACTTCAGCTTGGCTTCTTTAAAAAAAATGCGCCAGATTTCTTTTTGATCTTGTCGGATTGCGTCCCATCGGAATAGGAGAGTGAAGGAACACAGAGTGGACTTGTGTTTGCACATAGTTTTGTTCACGATTATCTTCTACGTATTTCGCTACCCTCCGCCTAAGTTGAGACTGGCTACCGTGGCTGAAATTCGAGTAGGTACCATTAAACCTTACATCAATCCTATATTTTTAGCTACTGAATGTAGAATTGCTATTATCTGAAGCACATTAAAGTATGACGGAATTGTATTTGGCAACCAAATAAGCGATTTGTTAAATCTTATTACTTCGTGGTTTCGCCGCCGAACTGTCTAGGTTATTGGCGAGAATAAATCTCTGATTTTTACTAGTGTTCTTGTATTTTTATTCAGAGTCGAAGCGTGATTGTACTCTCAAAGTGGATTCGTTTAAAATCAAATCTCTCTAAATAATAACTCCGGTTTGAAAGGCCGAATGTAATTGCACATAAGAATATAATGATTACATAAAACATTAATAAAAATAGTTGGTCAAATGTGAATTGGACGATACGAAGGGTTCCGTACCAAGAAAAGCCGAAAAAAAAAAAACACGTTTCTAGTAGGAGAGCCCTCTTTAATTTCTAATTTATTTTTATTATTTGTTATAGTGGCAACAGAAATACACAACTCTCTACCTATTACGGATCATGAGATACAGCCCGCTGACAGACAGACGGACGGACAGCGTAGGCCTAGTAATAGGGCCCCGTTACCTTTCGGGTACGGAACCCTGGAAATGGTATATTTGTTCGTATAAATTTTCAAACAGTACACAAACCTATTATATTTTGTTAAATATTACATCAAATGTTGACTATGCGGGGGACTATCAAAATAAGCGTTTTTAGACCTCCTGTTTGAAGGGGTCTGTCTCATAAACGACTTAACATCAAAAGTTGAAACTTATACGTATAATCTTAGCAACTTTACGTATAACTGTAAACTTTACATAACATAATATTGGTATTAATTTTTTTTAAAGAGTCAATCGCCGAGTTTCAGGCTGAAACTTCATTCTCGGTCGGAACGGAATTCCGGACCAGTGCAGTGGTAAAATCGCTTGATGATTCGAAAGTGCACTTTGTTGAAGTTTATTTAAATAAAAACCTTTTCTATTCTATACAATTCAAGGTACCTATACAAAAGTCTAGGACGCAAAGTTTTAATTTGAGTGGAATCACCAGTTTTTCGCATTCTATAACTGCGAGTAACTCCTAGTTCTCATTTTTCTCTGCCACAACCATTTCAACTGACAAATAACACCGGATTGTGAACGTGTAGTGTACATAAAGGATTTCATCTCTTTTGTTGCAAACTAAAAAACGTCTATCCACTTGAAATATGATGTTGCCTGGAATATATAGATGCTGAGGCCGTGTCTGCAATGCGTAACGCTGCGGCGGCGAAGCCAAGTGACCGACTTATAGCGTCCTAACTAAATTATTGTTGACTGGCTGATTCCCGCGACTTCGTCCGCGTGGAAAAAGTTTAGAGTGACTCGCTACTATCCGCGAGAAGTTATGTCCTCTATCTCCGATAATATTTAGTGGATCTTCACCAAAATTGGACAAAATATTTCTAATAGTACACGATTTATAATAAAAACCGAATTATCAAATTCGGTTAAGATTTGACAAAGTTGTGGAGCAAAATCAACAAAAACTTTCATCCCCTATCCTGGATAAACCTTATTGTTTATCCTGATAAAAAGTATCCTATATGTTGACCCGAAGTATCACCTACCACTGTACCAAATTTCATTCAAATCCTTGTAGTAGTTTTCCCGTGATGCGCGCACAGACAGACAGACAAAAAATTCAAAAAAAAATTGTTTTGCATTCAGTATCGATAATAAAGCATCCTCCGACTAAAATTTTCAAAATATATTTAATGTACAGAATTCGTCCCGTTACAGTTTTATTATAAGTATAGAATAGATATGAAAATATATTACCAAAAATATATGAGCCATTTTACCATAAAATCCTACAGTTAAACTCTCAATTGAACTTTGAGAGCACAAAAAAGGGGTCACCGAGAGATAATAGTAGGTCATGTGTATTGCATTGTGTTTATTACGATATACGTGCGGTAAGCCCAAAACTGTTATCTTGGCAATGTCGGGCTACAAACTACAACCAGGAACATTATTTGGGCACGTATTCTACGAGAACATGTTCCTAGTTATAGTTGAAGCCTAAACTTGTATCTTCTAAAATTATGCTTAGTCCCTAAGGGTACAAATTCGACGTTTTATTATGAAGTCCATTCAAACACAGTCGAATGTGTATTTGCAACACATTCGCTTTGGTCTATGAAGGTTGCTTGTCGATCTAAAAGCGCAACTTTCCCTAGTTATTACTCCACAAAGGTATCCTAGGTATGACCTATCTCTATTCCAAATTTCAGCTAAATTGGTTCATTCACTGTGTCGTGAAGGAGTAACAAACATACATCCATCCAACTCATCCTCAAAAACTTTAGCAGTTACGAGTATGTATAATATTAATATTAAAGTCGGAAAAGTGCTGTTTGAAATTGTCAGACCACTTTGGTACACTTTGTGCGATTACTTTAAACTGTAAGTATATTATTTGCATCGTAAAGTGTTGATTTTGCAACTTTGCGAGTACATAGAGACGTTCCACTTCTGTTTGTCACCTGTTCTGTAAGCCCACTTCTTAGGTACTTTTAGTATACTTCTTATCGGCAATATTTTTGTAATTCCGTTTGGGTGTTTTGCGTTATTTTAATACCTATGCAGAACATTAGGCCCTTGGCAAGGTCTCTGGTAAACAAGACGTTGTATAAATAAATGCTTATTACGAGAATTCGCATTACGCTCGTTTTGAATTCAGTTGTGTTTGGGTTGTATCATTAACCATTATTATTTCGGTGTAATTTAAAATAAGTGTCTACTATTAACCTATTCAAATGCTAATGAGTTCAGTATGACAACACCAGCTAACTGCAATTACATAAATACCTAGGTATACAAACATAACGAAGTTGTGAGTGCAGCTAAAAGGTGCTGTCAAGCTGTGCCTGTTCTAGACAGGCAAACTGCATTTCGACAGTTAGATGACTGTAAAATTGCAGTTTTAAAACAATTCTATAGCAGTTAATATATTTGAATTGAATTGCGTACGATTATGAGACTAATGACCCTGAGGAGGGAGAACTTATATCGAAAATTTTATCATTATATTTTTTTTTTTGCATTATAATATTTTTGTTGATTCTTTAATACTTTTTTAATTTCAAAAAGAATCTACTTAAGAGACAGTATTGTCACATAATAAAATTGATCGAAAGTGCAACCTTGCGGCAAACAACAAACTGATTCTCCTAAGATTTTGTCGGAAGCCTAATGAAATTTCCGGAAAATCCAGACAAATTCTAACCATCTGGAAAAACCTAATCTGGATGCTCTGCTGGCTCCCTACCAAGTTTGGAGTGTACAAAGTGAATATTTTTTTCGGACCCTTGGAGTAAAATTGGATTTACTAAAAGGTTGAATAGATCTGTGAGGTTTTATTCGAAACCTTTTAAGATCAATAAATTAATAAGTTTCATATATGCATAAAGCGTGCTGGTATCGCATATCGCTACGTTTGCGCCATACGTTTGTTCAGGTCTTTCTTCTTCCTCTTAGCATTTATGCCGACTTACAACAGGGTCCGCTTTCCTGCTCAGATTCTTCCACTTTACACGATCTAAACCTAAAGCGTCCTCCCTTCGGAAGACCGTTAGTATGTGCATCTGCCAGGACGATATCAACTCACCGTTTTCTCGGCTGGCCTCAGGACCGTTGGCCAGGAACGGGCATATTAATAAATATCTTTATGAAACTAAAATGCAATAAAAACTACTCCGTAAGCTATAGCGTGTTGGCGTTAATTAGGTTTAAAGTTTTATTCTAATATTACCCTTGTCACTACTCTATATTATCCTTTTAATTTCTCGTGGGAACCACAAAGTCGCTTTGTTGGTAACTTAAAGCTCCCTAGAAATAATTAAAATGCTCGTGTCAAAATAATTTAAAGTCAATTAAAAAAATTTAAATCTACATCGCTTAGGTATACTGCCGTGTATATTGAGTATGTGGGAGTGTGGTCTATAGATTTCAGCCATAGATCACGTCTACCACGAAATATTTTGCTGTGAAAATATTTGCTACGTTATTTCATTACTCCCAAATCTTGTTAGTTGCGATTCGTGCTAATTGTGTTATACAATTATATACAGGCGCGTGTTGAAATCTCACACGACGTTGATTATTCATAGCTTTCGCGGTAGTGATATTCATATTAGAATCAGTTGCTTTAAGAATTTACATATTAAACACCCTCGTTGGTCTAGCGGTGTTATTTTATTTAACTGCCGATCATGCAGTCTCGGGTTCGATTCTCGGGACGTGTCTGGAGAAACATCAGGCGTAGAACCGACAGCTTTACGTAATTTCCGAGGCGCGGGGGTGACTCATCGCCAACTTCCTAACTGCGGGCTAGTACTGAGAATTTCCAGAACATTTTATTGATCCTGTAGTGTCTAGGTCTGTAGGTAAGCGAATATATTATACGCGTAACATCAGACTCTGGATGTGTTATACCACTGTATTGTTACTACCTACCCACATTACAAATGCAGCCACCATGCGGTGGGTGTCTTAGTCTTATATCGGCATCGGCGTAGCGGCACATGTGAGTGAACTCTGTATTATACATAGCCATTATGTTGTGTTGTTGTACTGGGCAAGCCAGTACAGATCCGACCCAGGAATCGAACCAGGAGCCTTGCAATTGAACACGCTAACTACTATACTAACGATTCTGATATCAGATTCTGCTGAGAAGAGCCGGCAGGAAACTCAGCACTTTTTTTTTTTTTTATTCGATGACAAGATAGCCCTTGACTGCGATCTCACCTGATGGTAAGTGACGATGCAGTCTCAGATGGTAGCGGGCTAACTTGGAAGGGGTATAGCAGTGTAAATTCAACCCATACCCCTAATCGGTTTCTACACGTCATCGTGCCGGAACGCTAAATCGCTTGGCGGCACGTCTTTGACGGTAGGGTGGTAACTAGCCACGGCCAAAGCCTCCCACCAGACAAACAGGCACTTGCTCTTTTATCAATGCGTTCCTACTTATTTCATTGAGTACGTACGAGTACGGTAATTGAAATTGCAGATAAGATTATCTCTATAAGTCTGGGCCCGGTGACCTCTGTGAGTGTAGTTGACCGGAAAATTGAATTTCCGTCTTGGAATAGTTTTCACTGCTTTGCATGAAGCCGATCGTGAGTTTTGCTGCAGGTTTAGAAAGTTTGCATATTTTAAATATAATATATATACACGTTTTCTAATGTAGGCATGTATATGTACATTATACAGGGGTGTACATTTTGCTTAATACCTACTGTAATGGAACAATTAAAACTTTGTTCACTTCATTTAATATTATACCTACTAGACGATGCCCGCGACTACGTCCGCGTGGATTAAGGATTTTTAAGGTGTGTAATTTCCGTGGGAACTCTTTAATTTTCCGGGATAAAATGAAGTCTTAGTTAAACTTGGATATAGGCTATCTACATTCCAAATTTCAGCCAAATCGGTGCAGTCGTTGTGGCGTGAAGGAGTAACAAACTTACACATACGCACGCGCACAAACACATACGCACGCGCACAAACACACACGCACAAGCGCACACACACACACACACACACACACA
This sequence comes from Hipparchia semele, assembly GCA_933228805.2. Classification (NCBI taxonomy): domain Eukaryota; kingdom Metazoa; phylum Arthropoda; class Insecta; order Lepidoptera; family Nymphalidae; genus Hipparchia; species Hipparchia semele. The sequence continues at coordinate 12,507,594 of OW121714.1, forward strand.
CACACACACACACACACACACACACACACACACACGCTTTAGCTGTGACTAATAGTTTCCACTCTACCCTAAAAGACGTGCCGCCAAGCGATTTTAGCGTTCCGGTACGATGGTGTGTAGAAACCGATTAGGAGCATGGACTAAACACTGCCATACCCTCCTTCCAAGTTAGTCCGCTACAATCTTATAAAAATGCATAAGTGTTATATACAATTATACAAGTTTATTTTACTTCTTCAGTTAAAATAATAAAATATTTTTTCACCCACACCACAAACATATTTTATACCGACGTAACAATTCATACATCCTTTGTTTCATATTCCATGAAAATGCGTAGGTACGCAGGGATTTCGGTGTGAGTTATTGCATTTACTTAGTCAACGACAAGTACAAGGTACCTACTCGCGACACCGTCTCCGACATTTTTTGTTTTTAATTATTCTTACCTCTTGTAGTTAAAAGTGTGAAGATTTATATGCCAAGAGTACTATGGTATCGTACTGCTATAAGTTTAAACTTAAATTAGGCTATTAGTTTTTGCGTCAATATCGTCCCTAAAATACTGATGTTATCTACTTGTTTTTAAAAAACATTGTACCTACCAACTGTTGTACTGTACCTAATATAGTTTATGTTTACATATTATGTAATTATACAGTTAATTATTGTGACTGGCGGCGCGGGGACGGCTAGAAACTAGATTGTTTGGTTTCGATGTGGACTGTATAATTTTCGCGGGGTTTGCTCAAATCCGACTGGGGTTGGGTTTGGGCCGCGGAGTTATGGGGTGTCTATAGGAAAAGGGTAAAGGCACTGACCTGAATCCTTTGGAGCGGCACCGCGATACTTCAGCGAGCCGCGCGTACGTTCATGGATACTTTTCGATGCTTCACTCTTCCTTTCTCACTTCTTCGACTGACGAAAACCAAGAAGACAAGTTTGTTGGCAAGTCCAGATCAACACTGAATCACTAGGAGCGGCGCGGCGATGCACCAGCTTTAGCGGCGCGTTTACGTTAATTGACGGTCATCGATGCACTGACACTTCTTCAGGCCAGGGGGGGTCGGTATTAGGTAGGAAATTTTGACAGGATGGTCGGATTCGAGCGGTTAAACGAAAACTATTCGCGCTTCGGCGCGACCATGTCCCCGGGCTTGAAGGGCTACCTTCAAAGAAACTACGACGCGGAGAGTTTAAACGAAATTATTTATTGACTTAAGTATAATAAGCTAACCTAACTAAATAAGAATCCTAACCTAAGCAGATGAGTTGAAGTTAAACTAATTACTGTTTAGGTAAGGGACAAAGACGCACTACAGGACGTAGATAGGTACCTGTAGCAGTACGAACGCGGACAACACGCGTGACACCATTCGATCCAGGAAAAACTTCCTCGACTAGCCCTAACGGCCAGTGAAGAGGCGGTGCATTATCGACGGTAATTATTACCACATCTCCCTTAGCGATCGGATCGGTTGGCGTGTTCCATTTGTTTCGAGTCTGTAGCGTATGTAAATAATCAGCCTTCCATCGTTTCCAGAATGACTGAACAAGTTTATCAATAAGTTCTTGACGCGAGAGCAAATGTAACGGACCATCTTCTATCTCCCTAGCCGGAAGATATTTTAAGGGGGTGAGAGTGAGAAAATGAGCCGGTGTCAACGCGAGAGGTTCCGATGGATCATTAGATAGCGTGCGGCACAATGGACGGGAGTTCATTACTGCCTCGATCTGAGCAAGCACAGTATTGAACTCTTCCAAGGAAAGAATTTGGTCGCCTATCACGCGATATAGATGAGTTTTGAGGCTCTTAATGTTGGCCTCCCAATTACCGCCAAAATGGCAAGCAGTTGGAACATTAAGTGACCACTCGATGCGATTTTCGGCTAGTATGTGACCAAATTCAGACCTGAAGTGTTTGGACGCTAAAAATTCGTGCAATTCCGAAAGCGTGCGCTTGGCGCAAACATAATTTGACGCATTGTCGGAATGAACGCGAGCGACAAAACCGCGGCGGGATAAAAAACGCTTAAACGCCCCGAGGAAACTATCTGTACTTAAGTCGCTGGCAACTTCTATGTGTACAGCGCGAGTGGTTAAGCACACGAAAAGACAAACGTATGCCTTCATTGATCGAATTCCACGACCGCGAGAAACAGTCACCTTAAAAGGCCCTGCGTAATCAGTGCCAGTGTGTATAAACGGTTTCACGGCCGGCGTAACTCGACAGGAGCGGTGATCTGCCATTTCTGGAAAGTTTGGTTTAGCGCGGAGTCTAAAGCAGGGTAGACATTTGTGTACCCGGCTTCGAATTAAATTACGAGCGGAAAGAATCCAATACCTCTGACGGAGTATGGACATCAATAAATCTGGACCTGCATGACAATTGACTTTATGATGATAGTCAACTAAAAGATTTAATATATGATCCTTTCGAGGAAGTATAATCGGATGTTTTGTATCGAAACTTATATCGGCGTTTCTCAGACGACCTCCGACTCTAATGATGCCGTCCTGAAGGAAAGGTTTGAGACGTTGAAACATTGGACTACAACGTTTACCTGCTTGTAAATTAACAATCTCGTTCGCGAAGTGAAAGCGCTGAAGTTCACGCAATATTAAACTTTCAGCGTAATCCAGATCCGATGCAATCACCGTATCACGACGCGGTAGTAGCTTAGCGAAGCGGCAAACGAAAACCACACAACGTATGAATTTCGACCATGACGAAAAGCGATCAGCTAGCGAAATTATTAAATTTCTTTCACTGCTTTCTGCAGTGAGCAAAACGTGTTTCTTTTCCTCTGGAGGCTGTGACACGGTGGAAGGATTGAAAGCGGTAACAGGCCAAAGATTTGAATCTAACTCAAGCCATTTAGGACCAGAGAACCAAAGCGGGTGATCAGTTATTTGTGCGGGGGTAAGACCTCGCGACAAACAATCAGCGGGATTTTCCGTGCCTTGCACATGGAAAAAAGTTTGAGCGGGAAATTCATTTTGAATTTTGGTGACCCGATTGGCCACAAAAGTGTCCCAACGATGAGGTGAGGAGTATACCCAACACAACGCCACCGTTGAGTCTGAAAAGGCGAGAACTCGGTCAATAACAAGGCGGTTATGGCAGGCTTCAATGACCTTGGTCATTAAGCTGCTCAGCAACAGAATGGCACAAAGCTCCAACCTCGCAAGCGTTATAGTCTTGCGAGGCGAGACTTTGGATTTAGCTGTTATTAAAAAGACTGCGTTTTTGCGAATACCTCTGCTGTCTTTCACGTGGAAGTAAATTACTCCTCCGTAAGCCTTTTCGCTCGCATCTGCAAACCCCACGATCGTAATGATATCGCCGGTCGAGATGCCTACGTGCCGTGGAATTTTCAATTCGCTGAGCAAAGGTAGTTCTCTTTTGAAACAAGACCACTGATCAGCAATGTGACCAGGGGGCACATCGTCCCAATCACATTCACACAACCAGAGTTGTTTAATGAGAAGCTTTGCATATAAGACGACGGGAGCAACGAAACCCATGACGTCCCATATCCTAGCGACACATGACAAAATGGTACGTTTTGTACAAGATTCAGCGGGAACACTAATTTTGAGACCGAAATAGTCTGTTGCGGGAGACCAACATAGGCCGAGCACCTTATGTGGCTCAGAGTCCTCAAACTCTTTAATCGCGGAAAGTCGATGCGACAGCGGAATCGAATTTAACACCTTTTGTGAGTTGCTTGTCCATTTCACCAGGTCGAACTGACCAGCTTTCATCAGAGCAATCACTTCGGCAGCGGTGGAGATAGCATCGTCTTCATTGTCAATGCTATAGACAAAGTCATCCATGTATAGCCCTATATCTAAAGTTTCTTTAGCGCGCGGGTAAGAAGCACCTTCGTCTGAAAGAAGCTGCTTCACTGTACGAAGAGCATGAAATGGACTTGACTTAAGCCCGAAACAAACGCGGTTAAATTCATAGACCCTTAAGGGTTCTTGCGGAGAAAAGCGGTATAAAATGCGTTGGAATCTGCGATCACATGGACGAACTCCAATACAAAGAAACATCTGACGAATGTCAGCTGAAAGAGCGGTACGATATAAGCGAAAATTAACAATAATATTGAATAGATTCCCTTGTAGATTCTGACCGCCATACAGAAGGTCATTGAGGGAAACTTGAGTGGTTGTCTTGGAACTGGCGTCCAGGACAACGCGCAACTTAGAAGTCGACTTGTCATCTCGTATGACCCCATGGTGCGAAATCGTATACGAGGGCAAGCTCTGCGTTGCCTCCGTGTCCGGGGGTGCGGGAGAGATATAACCTTTGTCTAGGTATTCGGTAATGACGTTGTCGTAGGCCTCCTTAAGCTTAGGTGACGCTAACATTTTACGCTCTAAGCAAAGGAAGCGAGTTTTAGCCTTTTTAAAAGAATCGCCTAACGACAATACATCACCCTTAAATGGAAGTGCGACTACATATCGTCCGTCTGCCTCACGGGTAGTCGTGCTGCTATAAATTTCTTCACACGCCGTGTCATCTGGACTTAATTGTTTCGGTGCGTTCACCTCTTCTATTTGCCAGAATTTTCGCACAGCATCATCTAGCGGATCTGTAGCACAACAATATGATACCGTGGCGAAGCTGTTAACACGTACAGGAGCAGAACCAACGATAACATAGCCCAACACCGTTTCTAGGGCTAGCGGTGAGGTACAATTCGATTGACCTTGAACCTTGCGAGATAATAGGAGATGCGGAAAGATTGAAGCTCCAATCAGCAGATCAATGTCTCCTGGAGTGGAGTAAGTGTCGTCAGCCAAAGGTAAGTTATTGAAATTTATCAAACTCGAAATATCTATCGGGACTGTGGGCAAGAGTTCCGTTACCTTGTCTACCACGAGCGAGTCCATGTTAAAACAAACGCTGAGATCAAACCTAGAGAAAAATCTAATAGAAACTGCGCCTTGGATCGGTTTGGTTGTACCTCCAATCCCTTTAACTACAGAACAGTTTGGATTCTGGTTTGTCTTTAAACCTAAGCGTTGACATAAATCCCGACTGATGAAGTTACTCTGTGAAGCACTGTCCAATAATGCGCGCGCAGAGTACTCCTTGCCTTTGGCGTCGAAAACTATAACGCGTGCGGTAGCGAGCAGCACCGTAGTCGGTGCACGAGAAACATTACAACTCGATAAGGAACAAAGCGATACTTCCTTGGAGTGCGCGGGTGAACCTGAAGGTTTCGAGTTACTAGTGCCGGTAGTGCTGATAGAAGCAGGAGGCTGCTCAACAACACCGGGCATCTTCTGCGAAGAAGCATCACTAGAAGCCGCACTCGAAGTTGCGGAATTTGCGGTTGCGGAATGCCTGTGGAGCATACTATGATGAGGTAACGAGCACCAGCGGCACCTTGACTTGCTAGAACAAGTGGCCAACCGGTGGTTTCCAGTGCAATTTATACAAAGATTATTCGCCTTAACAAACTTGAAACGATCTTCAACGGACATCTTATGAAAGGCGGAACAATTATATAAATGTTCGTGTTGTGAGTTACAAAGAGAACACAAAGACTGTGCAGACGTAGTCGCGGTACTAGTATAGGTATGCGTCGGCTTGGGTGGTTTGTGAGGCTTAGATGCCGTATCCACCTTCCGCTCAGCACTTTTCGGAACTTCTTGTTTCCCGGAAGTGCGTTGCAGTACCTTAATATGTTCGCGAATGAAAGCAACGAAATCGTCATACAAGGGTATCTCACAACTATGTTTATTCAACTCGAACAGGCGAACAGTCTCCGGATCTAACTTCTTTTGAGCGAGGTATAAAAATATGAAGTCAGCCAGATTACTCAAATTTAAATTTTTAAGCGCGGCGATCGACGATGCAAAAGTGTCCAAAAAATTTTCAAGGTTGGTCGGAGTCGCGTTTGACATCGCCTTAATGTTATAAATTTGATCCATATACGACGTAGCCAAATAGCGTTTATCTTCAAATTTATCTACTAACGTTTTAAAAATTAATTCGTAGTTTTCTGCGCACGGTGTAATACCGGCACAAGCTAATTTCGCCTTTCCCGACAGCTTACCTAAGAGATAATAAAGTTTTTCGGCATCCGTAAGGGACTTATTTTCGTGTATAACAGTTTTAAAGTTAGCGTAGAAGAGACTCCACGATTTTAAATCGTATCCATCGAAAGACACTAATTGAATCGGGGGCAAATAAGGTTTAAGTCTTCGCGGCTCATTCTCATTCTCAACCTTATTATCATCGGCGTACTGCGAGACTAAGCGCTTGATACGACCGTATAGGCGTTCGAACGATAACAAACATTTGAACTCCGGCTTCGCTTTCGGGTTCAGTGCTAATAAACGATTATTATAATCCTCCACTATTTTACTGAATTCAGAGCGTAACGTATCGACATTACTACTTGCGTCGAGAAATTCTTCCCGGACCGACGGGTTAACGCCTATGTTTTTCGATAAATCGAATGTTTCTTGTAGATACTCAAATATCGAATTGCGTCTCTGTTCTAATAGAATTAATTGTATATCTGCGGTATCTTCAGTCTTCGTCATTTTGAATATAAACTAGATTCAAAAATGTCGAGACTAAGTTCCTAATACACGAATGAAACTTCGATTCGGCGTATAAGTATTTAAAGTTATGAATTTCAGCAAAAAGTGAAAGGGAGCGAGCGGGCGGTCACGGCCGCGATGAAGGTCACGCACACCGCTGTAATCTAAGATACAAGTACTTGCAACTATGCACCGATGGCCAAGCGAATACGTTTATGACGCGTAGGTAATTACACAAAATAATTACTTAAAATAACTACTAATAAACTAATATTTCGATTAATATCTATACTGGGATAGATCGGGATGCGATATACGATTAGGATTACGATAAATAAGTAACGTATGACCTATCTATCACCTATATGAGCTATATGTAGGTACCTAGTTAATACCTAAATGAACCCTATTTCCTAAGCAATGCGGGACGAACGATAATAATTCGCTTAGGGAACAAGATTTTAGGACGCGGGAAAACAATTACCTACTTGGAAATTGTAAAACTATCGAGAAAATTAGCGGTAAAATCCGGTTCGATTGGAACCAAAAAAATATGGCGGCGCGGGGACGGCTAGAAACTAGATTGTTTGGTTTCGATGTGGACTGTATAATTTTCGCGGGGTTTGCTCAAATCCGACTGGGGTTGGGTTTGGGCCGCGGAGTTATGGGGTGTCTATAGGAAAAGGGTAAAGGCACTGACCTGAATCCTTTGGAGCGGCACCGCGATACTTCAGCGAGCCGCGCGTACGTTCATGGATACTTTTCGATGCTTCACTCTTCCTTTCTCACTTCTTCGACTGACGAAAACCAAGAAGACAAGTTTGTTGGCAAGTCCAGATCAACACTGAATCACTAGGAGCGGCGCGGCGATGCACCAGCTTTAGCGGCGCGTTTACGTTAATTGACGGTCATCGATGCACTGACACTTCTTCAGGCCAGGGGGGGTCGGTATTAGGTAGGAAATTTTGACAGGATGGTCGGATTCGAGCGGTTAAACGAAAACTATTCGCGCTTCGGCGCGACCAGTGACTATATGCCGATTATGAGTATATGCCTGCGAATTCGTTTGAGATAGGTTTTAAAAGTCCCTTGAGATTTGTTTTTTCGTCATAGAAAGTCTATGCCTATGATCTATATACTGTCTAAGGTTAACATGCGCGCCATCAGATAACTCTGACCACAGTTTACTCGGTAATCTCTATGTGAATCTCTACAGAGATTCACGAGTAAACGTGTAGACAAAATTATCTCGTGGCGCGCATGTTAGCCCTACAGGCCCTCATGAGTGTATTTGAGAACTATTATTTACCTTAATGTAAAAAATATCGTCGATTCGTTGCCTAAATGTTTCGATACCAGGACAAACCAACAAGCAACTACGCCATGTTTTAAGCATTATATTATCATATACAACAGTAAAAAGAAATAGTAAAACCTTCAAAGAATTTTGTTAAGAAACACGAGTAAGCGACGACATTGTGGGGACTTCTTTGAGGTTTAAGGGTTTATGAGACGACGTCAAAGGACATTGTTGCTTCCACGTCGTGCATACTGCATAGCACCATTAAGACACCCTTTGTGAAAATGACTTTACTCCTCCTTTCTTGTTTAAGTGTAGGGGCGATTTATGCTTTTTCTATTTTAATATGGCTCCTACGTAAACTGTAGTATAGTAAGTTTATCTCACGAAGTTACGTTCGCTTTACTTGTGCTTGTGAACGTGCCTGTTAGGAGCCACTGCACCAGGGAGGTCATCAAAAAATACATAAGAATATTAAAAAAAATACATTCTGATTCTGTGCGGCAAGTTTATAAATGTAACACGTGTAAATACCCTGTATTTACAGATGTTATCATAATTAATTAACCAACGCAAATTAATTAGTTCCGCGCTGAAAATACTTGAATTCTGTTGTCCGAATAAATCTGATTAACGCTTTTGGGCATTCATTTGCCTAATGTCTGTTTAACTCCACCCTTATCCACTACCTTTATTCATTAGTGGGATTGTTTAATGCTTTTTATCAGTAAAAGTGCCCTTTAAATGGAATAAAGCCTTGTTTTGGCTGAGTCTAAATAAAGTAAAAGGACAACCGCTAGAATTTTTCACTACTAAAAATATGACCGACGTTGATAGAAATGGGAAGGCTTAAATGCGTGGGCGCAGGTCACGTTATTGTTTGTCTTGTTCAATGGCAAAGATTGATGCCGAAACGCAGCGTTTTTTAATGATAACAACAAACAGTTTTATGACATATCGCTCATTTGCGACAAGGGTGACATAACTCAAAATTCACCAATTTTAGAATGTCGAACATTTATGCTTTTTGCTATAAAAACAACATTACGCTAAGCTCAAAAAAATAAGAGCGAGAGAGATTGTGACTTTATACTCTGTCGCTTTGTTGGCCGCTGTGTTGTTTCGAGACCGCAGCATCCATAAAACATTACTCTCTAACGAGAGAATTCTCTCATTGTCGATTTTGAATTATGTCACTCTTGTTGCAAATGAGCGATATGGTTGAATTAAAACAAAACACGAACTCTAGGCGAATAAAGCTGTAATTAAGTCGTTACTGCGAGAAGACTGTGCCTATCTATGTATTGTCTCGGCGCCACTCTACTCTACCTACTCGTGTGACTCTACTGCGTTGATTCTTCGATGACCGAACGTGTAATACGTGGCCGAATCTTGCTGCTGAGTTAATGCGTTGCTTGAATCTCTTGCTGCTCACTTGTTACCTACTTTTTATTTGTTTTCAAAACGCTACGAAAATGTTTCAAAAGAAAACTGCAACAAACTAATTTTTTTTTATTTGTTTCAGGTAAGTCTACAAAGGCAACGTGTCGCAACGCGCAACTCGTCCTACAAGTTGCTATTCAAGGTGAAGGAGTTCACGCTGCGAGTACTCCGTAATGTTCTCAAAGTGTGTCAATCCACACTTGGGCAGCATGGTGGACGATGGCTTAATCCTTGGCTTTCAAGAAACCTGTCCTAGTAGGGCCGGTGATGGCTTAAGATGTTGATTCCGTATTGCACGTCTTTGCACCGGACCGGAACTAATAGTACATAGGGGTTTAAGTAGATCGTCCTACACGCCAATTGCTTAAGGTTCTTCTGCACTTTCATAACGCACTTTCTACACACAAACGTATTAGAGGGACTTCGCGCACTACGCAACCACGACCACGGCCAGTGGCCGCAGTGTCCAAGTAAAGAATCGTAACCTAAAAGTGCGTAAAGGCCAGTTGTCTGGCGTGATGTCACTAGTCGTTGCGACCAAACTTTGTGAATTTTCCCATAAGTGTACGCTTAATGGTATTAACTTCTGCGACCAAAATTGCAGCCACGATCTTAAGGTTTAACTTAATCTGCTTAAACGCGCAGAAAACATCACACATTTTTTCATTTCAGCTTTTATAGCGGCTACATAAATCTCTGAAGCTCTATGAAAATGAATTACTAAACCAGTTCATAATAAATTGATACGGCTGCATTTAATAGCTAGAATGCAAATTGATACTATCAATATATATAATAAATAGGAATACATATTTCGAACTTCAGATTAATGAATTCATTGCAGAATTCTCCCAATGCCCATTCATGTGAAACGGATTGAACCATTGAGTTAGACAATAGAGCAGCAGACTTCATACATCAGGTCTCTAATGAAAAATAATTTTCCATTATTGAAATCATTGTTCAGTGTATTTAAACTTATATTTTGTAAATTTTAAGATACTTAAAACAAAACAAAAACAGATTTTTACTGCTCATATTTATTTTTTCGAGATATTTTAACTTTTGAATTAAAAAAATATTTTATACTACACCTGCTCGGAAAGTACGTTCTGATTTGTGTCAAATCGCAAAAGAGCGAGAAAGAAAATACGTCATTACGTGGAAACAAATCTGCGGGCTGTCAAAATGTATGAAATTTCATTACTTACCTGCTTCAGCGGGCTGAAAACTGTATGAAAATCCATTACTAACGTGCTGTTTTTTTTTTTTAACTGTTGGTCAAGTCAGTTCAGTAATAACTTGAAAAACAATGAAATCTATTTCGACCTTTTTCGACAAATAGACTTATTATTTTCAAAGTACTAGGTAAATAAATAACGAACTAAAAATATAAAAATAGTAATAGTAACTAATTAATAACTAAATAATAATCTATTTAATAATCTATTTAAGTAAATATAATAATTTCATTTCTTTGTTTAGGTCTACTTATCTATGGTCTAAGGTTATTCACACATTCAAATTGATGTTAAAAAAACAAATTGTTGCTGGCCGCTTGCATTTTCTTTAGTGAGTACATTATTTGAAAAATTAAAAAAAAAATTCGCGCGATTCGCTTTCTTTTGTTTTATCTAAATTTTCAATTTATAAAATTACTTAAAACGCAAAATGTCTAGTAGCGACAGTGAAGATATTTTGATGACGCCGCCAGAATTAAAAACTATTAATTTGCCAAACAAAAATATCACCCTAAGTTTTAATAATTGTATGAATTTCGATATAAATTTCAATTAAATAATGTGTCTATTATTTTCCTCGTAGGTGTAGTATAAAGCACTATGTATCACTCGGGAGAAAGTGCGATTCGTAACTCGGGTGTGTCGCGGCCCTCGGCTTCGCCTCGTGCCTCAAATGACACCCTCGTATGTAATCGGCCACTTTCACCCCTTGTAGAACAATGTACTATTTTGCATTATAAATGTTTATCAATCACTGATCATGGGTAATTTCTTATTTACATTTACTTATTTTTCAACACACTTGCTCATAAAGGGGCTCCCGGTTCACCGCAACTAGGCACACAATGACACCTCTAACTCAAACTGTGACTTTTGATTACTATTATTCACAATGTGAGTTATAGAATTTTTTTTTTAATTTTATTGGGTGAGTTGCTGTGTTCTTAAAAAAGTTTCTATTACAAACAAAAAAGATCTTGTTCAATAATTTATAAAAATATCGTGTTAAATTAATGTACCTATTGCTTGCTCATTTCATACAACTCCGTATTTAAATAGATAATTTCAACATGTACGTGTTTAATAAATAAAACTGTCAGTAACTTTTGTTTTTTTTTTGTAATAAAGAAAACTCGAAATTCCCCATTTTGTACGTGGCTATAAGAGAAAAGCCAAAAAAAAAGAAACCTCATTCTTTTAGTCTATGGCCATTAAAGGTGCGCGCGCATTCCGGAAAACTGATTAAATCAAATAAACACCTGAATAGGCTGTATGGTCGTCGATCTTTGCCTGCTCTCAAGAGGGCGAACAAAAGAACAACATTAATTTTTCCCGCCATTGCGAAAAAATTTTCACAACTCGTTTTCAATGTTTTGTACCATAATGTACTATTTTAGTGTTATTTTCTTCACAAGTGTGTTGAAAAACGTCGTATGATACACGTGTATATTGATGATTACCGTCCTCGGCTACCTTAAGACCCTCACCTGACGGCTCGGGTCTCAATAGCGCCTCAGCGGTAATCACCAACTTTTACACTTGTACCATAATGTACTATTATTGTTGTCACAGTATTTCCTCTTACATATTGGCACCAATTTACTAAATAAAAAATTTAACATCAGGTGAATATACTTTAACGCAAAGATATATTGCTACTCTTCCAAAATGCTAACTCTTGGCCCAAAACCATTAAATGGCTCATAACTCTGATAGCACAGCCCTATGTATTTATTAGCACCATTAAGCGAGTAATGGAATATTGACTCTTTCATAAAAATAATTTGATGGCGAAACTATCGAATATTAAATGTTGTTTCATATCATTATTTTTGTTTTATGTGGTTTTACATACGTGTATGTCCGGAGTAGTTTATTAGTCTACACAATATCTGAACTAAACTGACAGCTGTGTAAGAATGATTGTTTTACTTTGGACTTGCAAATTACGATAATTCTCCTCGCATCGGTTCCTCAGCTTTAAGGATCGTCCCTTGAGATATCACCGTTCACGATGGTGCCATTTCTCTCATGTTTGACTACAATTAATCGACCACTTAATTACACCTACAATTCGGGTTTAGGAACTAATAAGATCTTAAGGTATAGCATTGTATCTGCACAGCTTATCCTACGCTTAATAATAAAACATAGTTATTATTTTGATACTTAGATGTAAAAGAAAGAAGACGCAAAAATATACAATTTATTTCAAATCATCCCTAATACGTATCCTAATACTAATCATCCCTAGTACGTCTTTAATGAGAAAAAAAAGACGTGTGGCACTCGGGGACTGCCGCGGTAAAGCTATTGCATAGAATTTTTTAAAAATGCGCCATCTAGCGGCTCACCGTAGAGGAGTCCCGTGTCACGTTATTTTCGTTACGGAATTTTTGGATTCGGTCTCCACGCTGGAACGCGATAGAAGCTATGCAATAGCTTAAAAATCATTAGCAGTCACGGCGTACTTCGTTTAATTTCCGCATGCAAAAATATAGTGTCTGAATACCGCACAAAATGCTCAAAACTTCGCGCACTAACCGGGTCACAGCTGCTAGCTGTACTTAGAAAACCAAGCGCCCGTGACCGACCGAACTTTTGCTTTTAATTTTTTTAATGTTCCTTGCGGTAGGTTTGATTCTAATTAATGCCTTTTAATGTTTATTTGGAGCAGTGATTAGGACTTGGGTCTCCTATTCGCGAGGTCGCGGGTTCGATCCCGGGCACAAACCTCTAACTCTTCTGAGTTATATGGGAGCCGCTGGATTCAGGCAGCGCAAGATCGAGGCCTGTGGAGGTCCATGCAAGAGACCTATGTCCAGCAGTGGACGTATATCGGTTGATAAAGAAGAAGAATAAGAAGAAGAAAAAGCAATTACATATATCACATTGTTCAACGGTGAAGGAAAACATCGTGAGGAAACCCACACACCTGAGAGTTCTCTATAATATTCTCAAAGGTGCGTGAAGTCTGCCAATTTCCTCGATATTATCTCGATAGTAGTCTCGATAATTGTCTCGATAGTAGTCAATTAGCTTATCAAATAGCGTATTTTGTCATCTAATAAAAAAAGGCAACTCAAAGTAAAGGGGATATACTGCACTGAAACTGTGTATCAGTTAAAATAAGACGTCCAAGGAAACTAATTTCGCTGGTGTCTAGCAAGCGTGAAGCGATGTGGCCGCTAACATGTGTCTCGTGTAGAAAAATGTAGTGTGGAGAAACGCGCTCGCGGCCTGCACGGTCCACTGCGCACTTTTTACCTCGCAGAGTGCGGCCGGAGTGAGCGTGGATGATCGTGCTACAGCTTAACTTGTTATTAATCTAATTGGTTCATCACAGTGTTCTGTGGAGATTCCTGTAAGAGACTGTTTTCCAGACCATTATACAGTAATGCTGCTGATGTTCATGTTATTTTCGTGCTGCAAAAGAGGGGAGTTTGAGCCATATATTATTACTTTTTTTTTTTTTTTTAGCCAAGTTGAACTTGACTTATATTCTCTTTTCCCCTCCAAATAAGCGAAAAGCTTGTGCTAGGAGTGGGCACGACAATAGTGCAACGGGTTGAGCTCGAACCTGCGACCTTTCGGTTTTCAGTCCGTACCTTTAACCGTTAGCTATTGAGGCTTAAATAAATGAGGTATAAGTAACTGATGCCCGCTGTTTCTCCCATCGCTGTTCTCCCATTTCAGCCCGATCCGTCCAGTGATTTGAGATGAACATTGATGGATCAGTCAGTCAGTCACCTTTTCCTTCTATATATTCAGGTAAAGGATTCTAAACACCTACCGCAGACCAAGATCGACCGACAGCATCGCGACTGCATCGCGGTCTTTATTTTACGATTGTATCGCGACTGAATCGCTGTAATAAGTCTCTATGGTCGATCTCCCTTATAATGTAAAAATCGTCACCTCACAGTTCACATTCAACCAAAATTCCGGCCACGCGTCTTACACGTTTACATACCGCCGAACCCATCCTCGCGTGAACGGAATAATAAATTAATGACCCCATCGCTCTGCATCTCGAATTTGACTTGTTAATTACTTTCTAAGTAGACTCATGGCTCATGAGTAAAAAGGTCATCACTTTGTCGTATGTAGAAACAAATATGTTTTTCTTTATTCGACGACGAGATAGTCCTTGACTGCGATCTCGTCTGATGGTAAGTGACGATGCAGTGTAAGATGGTAGCGGGCTAACTTGGAAAGGGTATGGTACATTCAACCCATACTCGTAATCGGTTTCTATACGCCATCGTACTGGAATGCTTAATCGCTTGGCGGCACGTCGTCGTTGGTAGGGTGGTAACTAGCCACGGTTAAAGCCTCCCACCAGAGCAGACCAGAGACAATTCAGAAATTATAAATTGCCATATTGGCCCCGCCGGGAAACAAACCCGTGACCTACCAGTTATAATACCATAGCGCTCACCACTGCGCCAGGGAGGTCGTCAAATATCTATTGTTTCGGTATCTATTTTTACGTCCACTTGCACTTGTTTTTAAAATCCCGGAGACCGTTCCGCTGATATTAAAAGCCTACGTCTCTACTCTTATGACTACAAGTTCTAAGAACCCTTCCCATATAGATAATCAAGTCGATCCGTAGCTCTGTGGCGTGATTGAAGGACAAACCTGCAAAAAACGCACTCTCGGATTTCGGAAAATATTGCTATAGAGATAGTTATTTAGACACGTATTGAAAATCTGATTGTGATAGAAAAAAAAAATGAATAAATCTTAACTTCTACGTTGGTTGATATTCGTAGCGCTAGGTAATCGTAGGTAGATAGAAAATAACGTCCCACCATAAAAAAACAACTGCTTCTCCCAAAGTAAAAATATGTTGCTGCAGAGTAATATTTAATGGGCCCGAACGTATCGGTTTCAGTTTTGTAGGGAACCGAACGTTACGCTTTCCGCGTGAAATGTATGCTGCTATATTTTTTGGTATTTTATTCCTCGATAGCGTAGCATACAGGTAAGCGACTGATTCAGCGTTGCGAGTACCCGCTATGTAAAGAGATCTTAGATTGGTCTCTAAATGTTATAAAACAGGCTGAATTAGGCTATCCACTGGTGGAAACTGAAGGAAAATCTCTACAGTAGTTTCTGTTTGTCTTTCTGTTGTCTTTTTATGAGCTTAGTGCATGCACACAGAAAAAATAAATCTGCTTTCAGCTTAGCTGGCTAAAGCAGCTTAAACCGATTTTATATACAAACAATGTACTACTGTGTTATTTCGCATTTCGAAATGTACTCCTTCGGTTGCAGTCGGGCAATAAGCTTTAGAAAGTACTTTGTAAATTATAAGTAGGTAATATAATATGTACATTTAAACATCTAGTGCTATATTATTCGCACCATAAAATCAGTAGTACAGTATCGATCGTGAAAGATAAAAGGTCTTTTGAAGGTCGATAAGGTAATCTGTATAAAGTGAAGGAAAAACCAAAAAAAAAAAAAACCACCATCGCATCATAAAATATACTAATATTAGGATAATATACCTATAGACATTATAATAGAAATAAAATAGCAAATAGATGTAAACCAAATAGAATATGTAAATAAAATATGTAAATAAAATAGCAAATAGAAGTAAAAAAGATGTTGTATCATAAAATAACAACAGAAGTTAATAGCAATAAACATTTAGGTAAAAAAAAAATTCTGTATAAAGTAACAGAATAGGTGTAAGATTAATGCTCATTTTCACATGTGGTACCTACTTAAGTTATGTGAGTTTAAGCGATTAAATACTATATTCTTCAACGGTGAAGGAAAACATAGTGAGAAAACCTGTACCTACACCTGATTATAATAATACACTGGATTTGCTGTCCCTATACAAATGACATTTTAATTATGGATCAATTTGAAGCGCCACATTTAACATACGAGTGTCTCTGGAACTAACAATATAGCAAATGACGCACCGACCTCTATAATTAACCTATGATTTAATAGATTCCTATCGGCCAAGTATCGGCTTACAGCGTCAAAATGGCGTCAGTCGAGTAGGTCCAAAAAAGAAATTACAGCAGACAGTCCAATGTTAATCATAGATTAATTATAAAGGTCAGTGGCTCTACATGATTTTCTCAGAGTTCTCATTATGTTTGTAACTGTCAAGATAACACTTGTATCAAAGAAAATTTTAGAAAATCCAACGGAAAAGTCGGAAATTTCAATGGTATTTTTGTATCTTAATTTCTTCATTAGTAAATTGCACCCGTGCGAAGACGGAGAGGGTCGTTATCGAAGAAAAAAGGTACATTCCGTGTTGACGAAGCTACTCGGTCGGCAGGTAACGAGCGAGTAATAAAAAGCTGTTAACGGCTCGCCGCTGGCCGGTTCCAGTTAGGATTCGCTCCAGTTGCGCTCACAGCCGCACAGCTCGAGCTAATCGCATCTCGGCGAGATGTTAGACGTTGCGCACACTTGCGACGTTGGGATGTCTTGACTTGAGTGCCTCTTGGCCTATTGCAGGGGCTCTTAACTTTTTAATTATAAGAGCTGGTCTCTTTAACGTTATTTTTATCTTGCCATGGACTACTATTTCTTACATACAGCTTATTTACAAGATTCAATAGCCCAACTGTAAACTGAAAGGTTGACAGTTCGTTCCCAACTGTTGCACTTTTCTCGTAGCGACTCATAACAAAAGCTTTCCACTTACGAGGGAGAGGACAATATTAGTCGAGTTCAACTTGACTAACATACTTAAAAAAAATATTACGCCCTTTATTACATAACTAGCTTTTGCTTGCGGCTTCGATCTCGGCTTAAGTTCGATTTTTCAAATCCCTATTTTACTCCCTTAGGAGTTTAATTTTAAAAAATTCTTTCTTAGCGGATGCCTACGTCATAGCTATCGTATACCAAAATTCACCCCAATCTGTCCCACAATTAGAGCTGTGCGTTCATAGATCAGTCAGTCAGTCACCTTTGCCTTTTATATATTTTTAGAAGAAGATTTAGATATTTCACTTGAATTTAAATTTATTTTTAGATTTTGGTTTGCATAAGTCATTGTAACCGTACGTAATGGATTGCAGGAATAGAGAGTGCATTTGTAGTAGAACGGCAAAAATCAAAGTAATAATAAAAGTAAATCTTTAACTAGAAGCACCTGTAATGTGTTCACCGCTTTAGATCTCTTCGTGTATAATACATATTGATTGGTTACGTGATCTCGTAAATCGTGGAGTGACAGTTTTATGTTCCCGTCGAGTCGTAAAGTGTCCAAACCACTTGGAAACGCACTCAAATTGTCATGAATATTAAGCTGGGTGTACGCTTGGCGAACCGAGCACTAACGGGGCCGTAACGAAAGAAGTTTCCGTAACGTATGCGGGCTTGGCAGCCTCGACTAATGCTGAGATCTATAGAGCGAGCTCGGACTCAGCTCAGACTCAAGATATAAGTTAAAACGAGACACAAATATGCTCAGACGTGAATCTGTTTTGTTTTAACTCTGTCTTGAGTCTGAGAGAGTGCGGTCTATAGATTTCAGCCTAAGTAGAACGCCTTGAAAGTATGACTCGTGCTTGAAATTGGACCTAGGAGGCAGACTAGATGAATTCTCGGAGAACCAACTCTGGAGGGAGAGTGATGTAACAGACATATTGGACATTCGGAGAATTGAACCATTTAAGGATTGGACCTTCCAGGATTGGATGTTGCGGGAATAGGACATAACGTACACGGTTTATACTAACACACAGGTTACATACAGACATACACGGTATTTCTTGAAATAAAATGAAATCTTGTAATTTTCTAAATATATAAAAGGAATAAGTGACTGACTGATTAACTGCTGCGCCATAAAGGCTTTGATTTGCTGATTTATGGATTATTTTGCCCCAAGTTTGAACTCAATCTCTGTAGACCATTTAATAGTCTCACATACAGCCTACAGGCAAATTCCTGAATTCTAACGACGTAACTTTTTTTACCTCGATTCAATTTATTTTGTTTGGATACACCTTTTGAACCTAAAAGGTTTTAATTATACGGATTTGCAGTCCAGAATACCTCGTTAACAAGACATTTATTTTTAAACTAGTATCTCCATCAGGAATCCTTTATATCATTAAGTCTTTTCGAAAAACATTAATCGTGTACCAATCGTTTCGAAATCCAATAAATAATTGGTATAAGGTCACGAAAATCCAGATTTCTCTACACTTGTTTGTTTGTTGTTAGCTTTATTGCACACACAGAAAGAAAAACTGTTATAGTTCTTTCAAATCACGAGGGCGCGTGGCTCATGGTTGTGTGTGTGTCGTATTTGTATAAGTGTGAGCGAGAGCTTGCTCGCGCCTGACCGCTCTACCTAGGCTCCTGACAGGCACGCACACTAACGCAATGTGCATGTATACGACGTAACCACAAGTAAAGCTCAAGCACCCTCGTGAAATGCAAGAACTATACTATTATTACTTAGGTATCAAAATTTCACTTGTAAAGGCAGTCTTATCGCTTAGAGCGATCACTCACAGATAACCTTTAGTGATAGATAGATTTCTACTATCGAAATTCTATTAGGTTAAAGTGAAATAGATCTACACTACCTTGTTTGAATACGATTTAAGTGCTCGCGTTTCCCCTTTATCAATCTCTATTCCGACTGATATTGCAAATGGGAAAGTGTATTATGCGGTTTTCCCTTCAATCACGCTGCAAGAAAGAAACGGTCAGACGAGATTTTTATGGGTATATTTTATGGGATTTGTATCCGGGTATAATTGAGGACCTGGAGAGTGATATAGGTTACTTTCGACCCCGCGAAAACAAAAATTTCCCGAGAGGTTATTTAAAATCTAACTCCACGCGGATAATAGCTAGTCTTCTAGTCTTCTAAATATATAAAGAAAAAGGTGACTGGCTGGCTTACTGACTGATCTATCAACGCACAGCTCAAATCACTGGACAGATTGGACTGTTTGACATACAGATTGCTATTACTAGTGGTTCGCCCCGAACTGAGACCTCGCGATATCCCATAATTCCCAAAAGTTTTAATTATATATTGTAATAATTAACTTTTAACATTAGACGCAATAAAAAAAATAATAGTTGACATAAAACTGTTTTACTGACACAGCGCCATCTATAGTGAAGCATTATAGTGAAGCATTATAGTGAAGCTATTAGCTTCACAATAATGCTAATAGATGGCGCATTAAAATTAAATAATTTCGTTTCTTTATAACATTTATCTAATTTTAGTATTTGTTGTTCAAGTACAGGATATAACTGAATTTTCAACCAAGTTTCACGTTCTAATATTCAGTAATTCTTGACATATGGCTCAAATTAAAATCTCCACTTTGAAACCCCCCCATTTGGTCAATTTTTAGGGAAAAATTAAAAAAAATATATTTTTGTACTCTGTTCAAAGGCGTCTTTAAAAAGATATATCGCAAGTCTATGTAGAGCAACAAACAAGATTTTACTTCAAATACGCTTCTATGAGAGCCCCCCTGAAATAAAGCTTTTTATATTTTTTTATACAATGTTCGGCTGAAGGCCATCAGTTTACATATTATATTTAAATTTGAAGTAATTACGTTCAGTAATTCAGAAGTTATAGGGCTCTGACAGACATTTAGACGAACACACTTCTCTGTCTAGTAGGCAAGCGCCCTAGTTGACTCAGAGAACTTCGCTTCGCTCGTTCAATGATGTAGGCATCCGTTAAGAAAGGGTTTTTGGAAATTCAACTCCTAAGGAGGTAAAAATCAAACTTAACGTGAGGCAGGTCAAGGGCAAAAGTAGTTCTGTATAAATCACACCTTAAATTGTTGATTCCTTTACGAAAGTTAGACGCAAGCAAATTGTTTTCCACCGTAAAATGCGTTGTTCGAATTTCACAAGCAGTATATTTATATTACATTTCCCAACTTTAGTATCGGGTGGAAAATCTTTTTCGTGATGAGAAATTATATGTGTGCCAACGCCATCCGCTGCACTTGTGAAACTTGTGCACTATATTATAGTAATAACGCGAGAGTTATGTTTGCTGAATTAAAGTTAAAAAATAAGTTCAAGAGAATTTACTAAGCTTTATGAATGTTGCAATAGGTATATGAGTATGTTAAAACTTAAACGAATGTTACACTATATATATATGAAACTTTAACGCGTCTACATTGTATTTTTTTTTATTACATCGTGCAAAAATTAATACAAACGTAACGCTTACATTCAAGAATAACTACAGTTATAAGTAACGCCAATATATGAACATGACAGGAGTGCTCCTGTCATTTTCATACACTTTATTTATTTGACTATCAATACGGCAAATACTTCCTGAATATACATGGAAATGAGATTATGCTTCAGGTTCCTCATAAAGCGCCTTTGATCCTCAAAATATTGACAATATCCTCGCTATATTGATCAGAGAGTGCGTAGGTACGATATTATATTGTGCTCGGTAATGAGGACGCCGGCACGTGACTGGCAATCGTTCCGCCCCTTCCGCCCTCATCATTTTATTATACCTACCCTCTCCTTTATACTTACTCGTAGCATGTTGTGATAATTGTAAATTGTTTTTTCCGGAATTCTAAAGAAATTATTGAACACAAGTTCAATAATTTCTTTAGAATAAAAAAAAAATTGGCTCCGATCCTCTGTTTTTCCGGTCTAGACATTCTCCAAGAAATTAGAAACTGAAATTCTTAAATATAATATTAGACCATTATATAATTACTTACTAGCTTTTGTCTGCGGCTTCGTTCACATTAAGTTCGGTTTTTTCAAACCCCTATTTTACCCCGTTGTGGGTAGAATTTTCAAAAATCTTTTCTTAGCGGATGCCTACGTCATATTAGCTATCTGTAAGCCCTGCCCGATCCGTCCAGTGGTTCGAGATGTGCGTTCTTAGATCAGTCAGTCAGTGAGTGAGTCACTTATCTTTTCTTTTTATAAGAGTACTAGGTGTTGCTCGCGGCTACGCTCGCATGAATTTAGTTTTTAAAAATCCCTCGGGAACTCTTTGATTTTCCAGGATAAAAAGCCTATGTCACTCTCCCGGTCCTCAACTATATCTATGCAAAAAATCACGTAGATCCGTTGCTCCGTTGCTGCGTGATTGAAGGACAAACCATCAAAGTCTTAACCGCCGCTTTCGCTTCAAAAATAACTGAATCAATTAACCGATTAACACAATTGAGTATGTTGTTTTCATCTTCTTCAAAATTTTCAAAGACGCTTGAAGTACGTATTCAAGTTTGAGACGTTTCAGGGAAAAGTGTTTTATAACGAGAGAGCTCAAGTGTAATCTGCCGCGAGGAATAGCTCTTCACTGCGCTCCACAGCGTCGAGGCGTAGGTATGTGATGGAAATTTTCTTAAATGCTCCCAATACTTTCTTTTTTAATCTGCAATGATTTACGGCGATCAACTAACAAAGGGTTATATGAATTTAATAAACTGCTGTGGACGAAATCGTGGGCAAAAGCTACATGTTATATTATAAAACAATGAATTAATACATTTAAAATTGTTTTTCTGATTTATAATGGTATTATTACAAATCAACCAAAATTATCGCCTTATATCACACTATTATATTATTATTATATAATATTATAAAGACGAAAGTTTGTATGTGTATGTGTGTGTGTATGTTTGTTACTCCTTCACGTCACAACGAATGAACCGATTTGGCTGAAATTTGGAATGAAGATAGCTCATACTCAGGATTAAAACATAGGCTACATTTTATCCCGGAAAATTACAAGAGTTCCCATGGGAATAGAAAAACCTTTATCCACGCGGACGTAGTCGCGGGCATCGTCTAGTTCTTATATTCGATCACAAGGACCTTGACTGCCATCTCACCTGATGGTAAGTGACGATGCAGTCTAAGATAGTAGCGGGTTAACTTAGAAGGGGTATGGTAGTGTGTATATTCAACCTATACTCTAAAGAGCTAATAAAATGGCTTTAAATTTTTTTATGGCTTAGTAGTATTCTCAAAATGATTTTTTTCCCGGAAACATTAGATCACGACCTGTGCACAATAAATTGGCTTCTGATCTGATTCTGACACATGTCTGACACCGTGAAAAATGAATTTGGTCCCAAACTATTTGTAATTTTATTCGGGCGTATATTTTTTATGCCCCAGGGGTCTAAAAGCTGCCATCTATAGCTGCTTTCAATGCATTGTTTTTCTATCACCAAAAATGTAACAAACAAAAATAGTTACTTAATATCAAATTCAAAATAAAATTATAAATTTCACGTTAGCTAACTTGTGGCTCTTAGGACACGTCAAGACCAACCATGAACCACCGATTCGTAAAGTAGATTCTGCTGAGAAGAGTCGATAAGAAACTCAGCAGTTGCTCTTTTCAAAACAAAACGTTAAAATATATTGTAGCTAATACATTGGCATAAGTTATTCTACTATCTTTTGGGCAGTTGGATAAATATCGGTTAGGAACGTCTAATAACTAAACATAAAGGCTGTAATTTAACTATTCTTTTGCCCAATATAAATCATATGGGCCCCTACCAGATCTGTGTATGCAATACTTATAAGAGAAATCCATTAGATTATCCAATTTTGAAGCGGTACGTTCATGCACTTTAATATGCCTAATTATTTAGTTATAAAATTAATTCAATTGCACTTATTATAATTAAACATAACAATTATTTAAGTAACTATGCTGCAATAATATACACAGTTATGTGTTTATTTGATAATAATATTAAATCTCTATATCAATATAGGATTTGTACCGGAATAAAATGTAAACTTAACGTTTGGAAGGTAAGCATTTCATCTGTTATTTTTGCGGTATCTACCTCCTTTAAAGTTATACAATATGTATTTGTGAACATTAGTTTTGTTATATATTTATTATATTTAACGTACAATACGTTTATATAAATTATTAATTATTTATTTGTAATTTGTACCTTTTAACACTCCCCACTGCAATATATTTTTCAGGTCAATTGACGTTATACTATTAATAATAAAATAGATATAAATATGTGCAATAAGATAGTAATTTATGTATATCATTTGCTTAAACGTTATAAGAAAACATCGTAAAGAAGAAAGTTTAATTTTCTCAAAGTTGTATGAAATCTGCCAATCCGCACTAGGTCAGTGTCAGGTTAAAACGAGACAGATTTATGTCAGAGAATATTTGTGTCTCGTTTTAACTCTAAATTAAGTCCAAGCTGAGTTAGAGCACGCTCTATAGATCTCAGCATAAGTCATAACTCATAGACTTCTGAGAGGAGACATGTGCCTGTTGTGGGCGATAGGTTGCGATGAACAAGTGAATGATGTAATCTAAGTAACCTTACTTCCCTTACTAATATGTATTATAAATGCGAAAGTGTGTTTGTTTGTTAGTTTGTCCTTTAATCACGCCGCAAAAAAACAACGGATCGACGTGACATTTTGCATGGGTATAGTTGGGGGCCGGGAGAGTGACATAGGCTACTTTTAACCCGGAAAATCAAAGAGTTCCCGCGGGATTTTTAAAAACTAAATCCACGCGAGCGTAACTGCGGGCATCACCTAGTACTCTTATAAAGAGAAAAGCTAAGTGACTCACTGACTGACTGATCCATCAACGCACAGCTCAAACCACTGGACGGATCGGGCAAGGCTTATAGATAGCTAGATAATATAAAGCAAGCATCCGCTAAGAAAAGATTACCATAAGGGGGTAAAATAGGGGTTTGAAAAATCGACCTTAACGTGAGCGAAGCCGCGGGCAAAAGCTAGTAATTATATAATGGTCAAATATTATATTTAGGAATTTCAGTTTCTATTCCTCTAGCTGAATTAAATAACTCGTAAAAACGTAAACAACTAAAACTAATAAAAAGCTACAATATGTACAAGCAAAAATGGCACCTATACTTTGGGTATAAAGTTTAATATTCCTTGGTAGCATGTAACATAGTAGTTATGAATACCTACTCTCCCCTTATATCAGTAATTATCGTAGTGCAACGCTGAATGGTTGATTAATATCAAGTGGAAAAAGCCGTCGTTATTAACATTCCTTTCATTCGTGTTGTGGAAAATTCCATATAATTTAGTAAGTACTGACCTACTTAGCAATTCCTTGATAGAAATAGAAATAGAAATAGAAATATTTTTTTATTCAAATAAACTTTTACAAGCACTTTTGAATCGTCAATGAATCTACCACTGGTTCGGAATGCCTTTCCTGCCGAGAAGAGCCAGTAAGAAAC
This sequence comes from Hipparchia semele, assembly GCA_933228805.2. NCBI lineage: Eukaryota > Metazoa > Arthropoda > Insecta > Lepidoptera > Nymphalidae > Hipparchia > Hipparchia semele. The sequence goes on from OW121714.1 coordinate 12,532,412, forward strand.
TCGGCGGTTGCTCTTTTCAAAAAAAATAAAAAAATTTACAATTGTTATTGAACACAGGATAGTTATTACTGTCTTATGAATCACTGGAGCGAATTATATCCACGCTTTTTTATCATTTACATAGTCTTCAATTGTATAATATGCTTTTTTCATGAGAGCAGATTTAATTGATTTCTTAAACTTGTGTAGAGGCAAGTCTAAGATTGACTGTGGAATTTTATTGTAAAACGTCACGCCCATTCTCACAAATGTCTTTTGGACCCTCTTGAGGCGCAGCCCAGGAAACATGAGCCTATTTGGATTTCTACTTGGTCTATCGGACAAATCACTCTTTTTTTTGTAACTCAAAATGTTTTGTCTGACAAATATTATGTTGTTATAAATATATTGTGAAGCTACTGTAAGAATGCCTATCTCTTTAAATCTTTCTCGATCGTGTATTTATTTGAGACTAGCTTTTTAGCTTAGCTTACGTATAATTTTACAAGTAGCAATCCTTAGAAAAACTATAAGTTAAATGAGATCCTAATTAGGAATATTTTATTGAAATACATTTTTGGGTACCGAAAATGGGTTTTTCTGACAAGAGCCCGGAGTTAGGAAGTGAGTCTCCCTCGTGCCTCGGAGAGCACGTAAAGCCTGATCTCTCTCCGGTCGTGTCGGATTTCAGTCCTATCGGACTTTGAAAGTGAGAGAATAGAGAGTGCACCTGTGTTTGTGCACTATAATATCTCCCGCACAGATGGCTAATCTCTGCGGAGATTGGCCGCCGTGGCCGGATTCGGTCGTTAGGACATTATTATTTTTATTTAGTAAAATTTTAATTTTGTCTCTGTCTGTACCTACGAGTAATATTAAATTATTTTCGTAGCACTCTCTACCAGTTCGTAGCACTTACGCAGTTAGCTTAGGAGTGTGTGGTATAATAATAGAGATCCGCTATCTTTCACATTATGGATCCGCTCTAAATTCATTTCCATTATAAATATTTGTTTTAACGGTCTGATAAATAAAATCTACTCTTAAGTATCTAATGCCTAGAAGCTCATTGGACCTTGCACTCGGTGAATTTGTACTGGGCCACTTGACGTACATTTTCTATGACCTTTGTGAATTTTCATATTATAAGCATCCATGTTGAAATCTTAACATCGTTTACACATTGGCCAACGCTCGCCCACCATTTGGCTAATTTTCTGGAGTCATTAGAAAGAAATATTAGAATTTTGAATGTTAATTATTTCTTTGTTAAAACGGGGATTTCAAAATAGAAAAGGTCCTCGGGAAATTGGATTCCAGTTGCCTCCGATAGGAGACGGCGCTGCAAAAAGGAGAAGAAGTCCAATGAGTAGGTGAACGTTGCCTAACTCTTTTCCTCTCTACTTGACCTTGTACCACCAAACGCTCACTATGCTAGAAGCACCGTGTTAAATGTCAGTATAGTAGTAACTGGCTTAGAATAAAGAACATATCCTTTTTATCACTCGTTGATATTGGTTTACGAATCGAGAAACTGTCGATGCCTTCCTCGCACGATGCCCATTATCTTATTCTCGAGGGAAGTCTCTAAACTTTTGCTTGTCTACAGTTCCAACTTGTTTCTTTTTAGGACGGTAATAGTTTTAGTTACAAAGCGTATATAAAATCTCTGCTAATATTATAAATTCGGACATGTTTCATTGTTCATTCAAGCCTCCATAGCCCAACAGTTAAAGGTGCGGACTGAAAACTAAAAGGTCGCAGGTTCAAATCCCACTCGTTGCACTATTGTCGTACCCACTCCTAGCACAAGCTTTCTGCTTATTTGGAGGGGATAACAGGATATTGGTCAAATTCAGCTTGGCAAATATTCTTTAAAAAAAATTACGCAAAAGAGCAACGTATCGATGTGGTTTTTTGTATGGATATAGTTGAGGACCTGAAGAGAGATATAGGCTAAGGGAAAAACAACCCACCTGGGACTTTTAAAACGTAACGCCTTGCGGAGAAGTCACGGGCAATAACTAGTTATCAATTAAATGTTTGCATACTTGGCATATCTCGAATTCTCGAGGCTAAACGATTCAATCACGAAATCAGTCATGCAAACATGATGAATCGAGTGCTTAGTATTTTATTAATTATTCTTTAACGAAAGTTAAAATGAGAACTCAGCAAAAATAAGCAGCTAATTAACTACTTATATCGTAATTTTCTTTGTAAAGTTCCTAATATCAGCTTATGCATTCAAAATTTGCGTTGTGTTTACCTCTGTTTCAAACTGAGATAAACATTAAAATTATCGTTATACTTTATTGTTCACAGCGTAGTAGCATTGTGAACGTTGCTTTTCAGATTTAACCAAAAGCACTTTGTAAAAGTGTATTTGAATAAAAAAATTATTCTATGCTATTCTAATGCTAGATGAGGCAATCAACCACTCTTTCTGATTGTAATTCAACTAACTCGATTAGTATTTTTTAAGAATATTGTCCACGTAAAATGATAATACTACCCTTACCCCTCAAAATAAGCGTAAAGCTGTCTACATATTTGAGTGCATGGGTGGTGTTTAAACTATCGATATTCCAGTTTTTCATTCCGTTGCGCAATTTAAACTGAATATATCAATAAGAATTAATAAATATACTAGGAATGTAGCGCAAGGTAACCAAAGCTTTACCTTTTATAGGGGGTTTTACCAACATTTTAAACAATGATAAATGGAAACTACTGACCAGTACTCTATATTTTATACCGTCAATAAGGCAACGTTTTACCTCAACGACATGAAATGCTTTACGACTCCCGGGGTTACAGTTTCAGCAAGCTAGGAGCAATTTTGTAGCCCATCAGCTACAATCTTCATATCTCCTTTTTCTTATCAATCGACAGACGTCCACTTTTGAACAAAAGTCTCTTTCATAAACTTCCACAGCACGAGGGCTTGCAACGCCTGTATCCAGCGGCTCCCAGCGACCCCATCTTATTTATTGTCTAGGTCCACCTAGTGAGCCCTAGTCTTCATATTATTCATATTAGGAATTTATATTTGACGACCTCCCTGTTACAGTGGTGAGCGCTGTGGTCTTATAACTGGGACGTCTCGGCTTCGATTCCCGGCGGGGGCAATTTGGGAATTTATTTTCTCTGGTTTGGTTTGATGGGAGGCTTTGGCCGTGGCTAGTTACCACCCTACCGTCAAAGGCGTGCCGCCAAGCGGTTTAGCGTTCCGGCACGATGGCGTGTAGAAACCGATAAGGGTTGAATTTACACTGCCATACCCCTTTTAGCGCGCTGCATCGTTAGACTGCATCGTCACTTACCATCAGGTGAGATCGCAATCAAGGACTATCTTGTAGTCAAATAAAAAAAAATGTATGTGTGTCTAGCCTAGCCTTACCTTCGCCTCCTGCAATGCGTTTTCCTCCGGCTGTGGGCAGGCGGGTCGCTAGTCGCGCCATCGCACTCCGCGCTATGTCCCGCGCCCATCCTCCATGCCACTACACACACCGTCACTGACACAGACCGACGACACCCCGGACACCTGCCCAGACACCCTCCGACACTGTCAGACACTGTGCACACTGGTAGTTCGAAACGAGGTAAACAGGGTGTATCTAAAGCATGGGGTGTCGCGGTGTATTCCAACTGGGCCAACGTTGTGCCCGAGCGAGTTGCGATGCGAATGTGAACCGTACCGTACCGCCGTACGCGCATACCGCACGACCGCCTTAGCGTAAGATCACACTAGGGAGTTCTTATCCGACTCAAGAAGAGGAGGTTCTCTATGCGTTCTATACGTATGTATGTTTTTTAAAATGATGTTAAGTTCAGTATCAGTCAAGATCAGCTTGGCTGATATTCTCCAATTCAGCGAAAAAGTCTGTGTTAGGAGTAGGTTGGACAATAGTGTAACTGGTGGGAATCGAGCCTGCGACCTTTCAATCCGCACCTTTTTATTTGTATTTCTATGTAGATATGTTTATTAAATAATAATAAATAATAATTCAAAACGAAGATAGGCAGCAGGCATTTTAGCCCATAGCCTAAATATGATGTCCACAGCACTCCGTCCAATAGCCCAATTCTAGTTTTAGTAACCATTCCTTGAGATAGTCCTGCAACCACTGGCGATTATAGCTCAGTGCAACTTATTAGTGTACTAGCTGGTGCAAGCGACTTCGTCCGCGTGGATTTAGTTTTTAAAATCCCGCGGGAACTCTTTGATTTTTCGAGATAACAAGTAGCCTATGTCACTCTCTAGGTCCTCAACTATACGCATGCAAAAAATCACGTCGATCCATATCTCTGTTGCAGCGTTATTGAAGGACAAACAAACACACTTACGCATTTATATATGAGTAAATATTAATTAAGGATAACACCTGGTGTATAGTATCTGGTGTAAAAGTGTCGCCCAATTTAGATAAAGTCTCTCATGAAGCCTCTACGTATTGGACCTATGTCCCCGAGCAATATTAAGAAAAAAGTCAAAGAAATTCCGCACGCGAAAGAAAGAAAGAAAGAAACGTTTATTTTATGAATTGTGCCACACATCACCCAATAGGTATACCTAGATTAGGTTGTCCCGACGCCTCCACCGAACAATAAAGATAAAAGTCGTCAAGCAGAAGAAGCGCCGGAACAACTAAGTCATGTGTGGCACAACCCGGAAAAAAGGTCCTAACTCAGCAAAATGCTGTATGCTTTGCGCATGCACAAGAGCATACAACGCTGATTTTCAGCCAGAACCCTGATTCGGGAATGCGCGCGCAGTTACGTAATATAGCGCGCAGATATGTAATATAGCTGTACGGAATTCTACATCGTAGTACAGCTATATTACGTAACTTATCTATAACTAAACTATCTACAAATGAAAGTTTCCTTTTATCTCTTAAAGTTCTTAGAAGATGTTTCGCGCAGATACGTACTCATAGTTATGGCGTGTTCCTGATCCTCGTGTCCTTACTAGTACTATAAATGTGTGTTTGTTGGTTTGTCCTTCAATCACGCAGTAATGGATTGACGTGATAACACAAGCTGCCTTTTATCCCGAAAAAGAGCGAGTTCTCCGCGAGATTTTTAAAAAATAATTCCACGCAGACGAATTCTTTCAGTGTTCATTCCATTTCAGTGTTTATTTATTTATTTGCTCTTTATTGCATCACAAACAGAAAAAAGTAAACTTAACAAAATATATTATGTCAGTCCAAAAAGGTGGTCTTATCGCTTAAAAGCGATCTCTTTCAGACAACCTTTAAGGATAAAAAAACAAAAAAAAAAAAAAATAGGAAGACAGCAGGAAGTGTTTTTCTGCCACGGAATTTGTTCGTGTTATCTCGTAAGGTTTGTCGCTGGCTTTACATTGCCTTTAATTGGCCCGTGTATTAAACGATGACGCTTCTTAGAGTCTATTAAATTATCTTCGGGATATTAAGGGCAATATATTTAACGTATGTGCCCCAGAATAGATGTTGATTCTTATCTTAATCATTGTGTTCGTGTTATCCGTTTGTTTGGTACCGGCTTTATGAATGCACTGGTACTTTGTTGACCCCACTTACAAGGGTTTATTCTGAACTAGCTGATGTCCGCGACTTCGTTCGCGGGAATTGAGATTTTGTGATTCCCGCGGGAACTCTGTTATTTTCCGGGATAAAAAGTAGCCCATGTGTTATTCCAGTTGTTATCTCTGTGCCAAATTTCAGCCAAATCGGTTGAGTCGTTGCGACGTGATTGAGTAACAAACATCCAAACATCCACACTTTCACATTTATAATATTAATAATAAATAAATAGTAGGATAAAGTGTAGACCAAAAAAAATAATTTAAATAACTTAGTTTTTATATTATACTAGCTTTTGCTCGTGATTCGTTCAGGTCAAGTTCGTTTTTAAACCCCCTATTTTACCTAAAAAATCCTTTTAAAATAAAATAAACAGTTATTTTTTATATAAAATTACACCGTTCGGCGGTCATCTTGGTTACCCTCGGCTTTCGCGATGGAATGTTACTTTGCGTCAAAGTGATCGCATACCAAAAGACAACCAGCAAGTGCCACAAGGGGCGCAACACAGTAGATACATACATGACACAACACCTTTATCAATACTGCAACGAAATTTTGCGGCATCGATTGCTTCTAATAAATGCAGATCACCACAGCAGAGGTTGACTGTCACAATTGATACTGTGAGTTCATAATGCTGTTCGCATTTGTAGTTCCAAAAAATACGCCTCTTGAGAATATGCCGCGTCTTTTTAAGCTATTGCATAGCTTCTATCGCGGGCCTTGAGCGTGGAGACCGAATCCAGAAATTCCGTAACGAAAATAACCTGACACGGGACTCCTCTCACCGCTAGATGGCGTTGATAAAAAATGCTATGCAATAGCTTTATCGCGGCAGTCCCCGAGTGCCACACGTCTTTTTTTTTCATCAACCGATTGTCGATCGAGATGTCCACTTCTGGATACAAATCTTTTGCATGAACTTTCTTAGATCTTGATCTTGCACCGCCTATATCCAGTAGCTTGCTGCGATTTGTCTCATTTCGTTGGTCTACCTAGTGAGGGCTCTGCCATCACTGCGTTTTCCGGCGGCAGTGTGCGGTCGCCATTATTCTTCAACTTCTCGTCGACTAATTGAGCTATGTGGACTTTGGAGGGTTTATTTTTTAATTAAAATGTTTTTCGTCTTTCATGAAACCGCTGCGTGATTTTTAGCGAGTTTGAAGGTAACGTCTAGGGGTCTATTTCGGCAGATTTGATATACTGGTAGTAATGGTAAAATCAAAATACTAGACTACTGACCAAAGCTACAATAGCCCAACGGTTAAAGACGCGGAGTGAAAACTGAAAGGTGGCAGGTTCGAATCCCACCCGTTGCACTATTGTCGTACCCACTCCTAAAGCTTTCTGCTTATTTTGAGGGGATAGGCGTCTTCGAGTTATCGGGGAACATTCGTAAAAATTAAAAAGACGTGTGGCACTCGGGGACTGCCGTGGTAAAGCTATTGCATAGCATTTTTTATCAATGCCATCTAGCGGTGAGAGGAGTCCGTGTCTGTGGGGTGTCAGGTTATTTTCGTTACGGAATTTCTGGATTCGGTCTCCACGCTCAAGGCCCGCGATGGAAGCTATGCAATAGCTTAAAAATAAAAAAAAGATTCCGACGAATTGAGAACCTCCTCTTTTTTGGAAGTCGGTTAAAAAGTTTAGTTCAAAAACGGTAAAGATGACGGAAATAAAACAGTAAATATTCGTAATAACGAAGTACGGCACAAGTTTCTTTGTAAAACATCCGCCCGGCGGATATCACTTGCGCCTCGCAAATCTCGATCGCGTCGGACCGCTAATTGTTACGCGATGCGTTAGAAATCGCTTCGCTCTCGTTTCTACTAATTACACAATCCGCTGCTTTCCCGGGGAAAACTTCACGGAAGGAATTCTATGTCATCTGTCATATGGACGGCCCAGTCCAAGAAGTCCCTAAGGTCCGTAATAGCCCAGTTCAAGGAGTCCTTATGTCCCATTTTCCAAATAAAAAAATGAACTTCAAGACTTCTTGAACTGAGGTTTTTTCCAAAATAGAATAAATGGAAGTATGGACTATGGACCTCTTCAACTGGGCCATTAATAATAACAATGTCCTCCCGACTGAATCCGGCCACGGCGGCCAATCTCCACAGAGATTAGCCATCTGCGCGCGAGATATTATAGTGCACAAGTGTGTGCGCAAACACAGGTGCACTCTCTATTCCCTCACTCTCATAATCCGATGAGACGGAAAATCCGACACGACCGGGGAGAGATCAGGCGCAGGACCGACGGCTTTATGTGCTCTCTGAGGCACGGGGGTGACTCGCCGCCAACTTCCTAACTTCGGGCTAGTACTGAGAATTTCTTGACAGAAAAATCCAATACATTTTTTGGCCCGACCCGGGAATCGAACCCGGGACCTCGACATCCACAGTCGAACTTGCTAACCACTAGACCAACAAGGCAATCACACTGAGCCATTATGGACTTGGGGACTGCTTGAACTGAGCCACGTCATGTGCGATGATTTTTATATTTAATGTTTATTAAATAATTAAACATTAGTTAGACGAACAAAATAAGCTTGGAATGCGTTAATTTAATAATAATATAAAAAAAAATTCAAAAAACCGACTTCAACAAACGCCACTTAAAAGTATAAAATAATATTAGTTTGTGCACGTATCTATGTTGAAGTCGGGCGGGCCTAAATAGAAACGATGAAACCGATACGCGACGCTGGAAAAAAAACGCATCGAATTGAGAACCTCCTCTTTTTTTGAAGCCGGTTAAAAATCCGAAAAAATGTATAAAATAGCTTATTTACTTCGCATGCTCTCTAAGTAAAATAATTCGTAGGCAGGCTGAAATCTATAGACCGAACTCTCATTCAGCTCAGGTCACACCCTATAGATCTCAGCATTTAGCAATCTGATTTCTAAATTATTTAAAAATCCCCAAATTAACTAAAATCAAAACAATTTTTAAGTTTATTTCTTAGAAACAATCTAGGTAAATTGGCGTTTAAATCTAACACAGTGAAAGAACATTACGAGTTTGTCTCGCTTCAGAGACCGCTGGCTGCGGATATCTTCCGCAGATTTTCCGTCCTTTACGCTCCTTTTATCGAATGCTTATGTGCGATAGAGAGGGTAGAATAAACCGTATAGATATACTGTTAAAAAGATATGTGTTTATGATTTATGCTCGTTACCGTTTGTTGGTCAGTAGTGACCGTGCATCTCAATATTACTACTATAGTGATACTGATTTTATTCATATACTAGTTGATGCCTGCGACTTCGTTCGCGTGGATTGAGGTTTTTAATTCCCGCGGAAACTTTCTTTTTTCCGGGATAAAAAGTGGCGTATGTGTTACTGCAGACTATAATCTATCTCTGTGCCACAGCCAAATCGGTTCAGTCGTTGCGGCGTGATTGAGTAACAAACATCCATCCATACATCCAAACTTTCGCATATAGAATATTAATAGGAAGTAGGATTTTTTAGCCTTTGCCCGCGACTTCATCCGTCTGGATTTGATTTTATCCCGTGGGAACCTATTATAATTAGAGCAACGGGTCGACGTGACTTGCACGCGTATAGTTGACGAGCTAGAGAGAGTGACGGACGTAGTCTCCTTTTTGTGTTGTTAACGGAAAAACAAATTATTTCCGCTGGATATTTTAAATCCTACATCCACATGGACAAAAACTTTATATCTTTTAAAATCATAGAATTTCCTCGGGATTAAAAAAAAAGACGTGTGGCACTCGGGGACTGCCGCGGTAAAACTATTGCATAGCATTTTTTATCAACGCCATCTAGCGGTGAGAGGAGTCCGTGTCCGTGGGTTGTCAGGTTATTTTCGTTACGGAATTTCTGGATTCGGTCTCCACGCTCAAGGCCCGCGATAGAAGCTATGCAATAACTTAACATAAACTGACGTGAAGTTTTTCAAACACATTAGCGCATACTCCTATCGAACAAAACGCTTGCATTCCATCAAAGAACAACTGTTATTCTTGGTTATATAACTTCTTTCTTGCTTTACGCCATACGGCCCGTGTTTATGGAGAATGACTATGCACCACAATGTCTTATCTCTAGAGATGGCTTACGACGTTACAAACGGTAAGTACTTAATTCGCTAAGAGGAATTTATCGTCTCGCTGAACATTCGGTGTTCAAACAATGCCGCAACCCAACAACGATGAACATTTCTGCTGAATAAATGAAATGCGACAGTAAAATAGGAAATTAAATATTCCTACGTTATGCACGCGGTTTCTACACCCCATCGTACTGGAACGCTAAATCGCTTGGCGGCACGTCTTTGACAGTAGAGTGGTAGTCGCGGCCAAAACCCGACCAGCGCGTTGGGCTGTTCTCTAATTTGCTATAGTTTTTTCATTTCACGAGGGCTCATGGCTCATGGTTCGTGGTGTGTTCGTCGTATCTGTATAAGTGTGAGCGAGAGCTTGCTCGCGCCTGACCGCTCCCATCTAGGCTCCTGACAGGAACGCACGCTTACGCAATGTGCATGTACACGACGTAATCACAAGTAAAGTGCCCGTAACTTGAGAGATAAACGTACTATAGCTAAAAACTGTCGAATTTTGATGACTGCAGGTAAGACAGTTCTTAGTCAGTAGGAAATGACATAAAAAATAGAGAGTACGGCAGCAGAGATAATAATTTAGAAACCATAAATTCCTAAATTTCTCCTACCAGGAATCGGATGCGAGACCTCCTGCGCCTGTGCTCTTCATTCTGGGAATAGCCTCCGCAGGTGATGACCACCAGTTTTGCGAGATTCCGCTGGTACCGCTCCCCGCCGAATCACTCCAGCCAGCCGAGCTCACTCCAAAATCCGAGCAGACCGCCCAGGTTGCGAGGATTTCCAGAATTGTTACTGGGAATCTTTGTCATTGGTCAGATACGCCTAGGCATTTGAGCAGTACGTGTTCTGGTGTTTCAAAAAGTCCGTTAGAATCACAAAATCGTCTACGACTTACAACTTGAGAAAATACGGGTACCTTATTTATTTCAACGGCGGATGCAATTTTGTACCCACTTGTTTTTAATGAGGAAACTGCATCAAAGACTTAATAGCCAGGCATTTCAATTTGCTAAATAAAAGAAAAACAAATTCCATTCCTTACTTTGAGATGCTCAGGAGGCAAAGCTAACTAGCATTTATGAATATAAATATGTTTGACAAGATGGGAAAGAAAAGCGTTCTCAACTTTTCGCCTTTAAAACTCCGCTAATTGAAGACTTATTGTGTCTTCAATTTAGCCTAGTTTCTAGAGTAGACTAGGAAGATGATTTGAATTGCGAATAAATTGCAGTAAAATTAAGTGTAAGCCGTAGTTAAGCAATTTTTAATTTTCAAATTTTATTTTTTCTATGAATTTCAATTTGTTTTATGAACCATGATATCACATTTGTATAATATCAAAACTGAATCTTCGATCACGAAGAGATCCAGCAGCTAAATCACAAAATCTAACGATTTTTAACCGACTTCCAAAAAGGAGGAGGTTATCAATTCGGCCGGTATCTTTTTTTTTTTTTTTTTCTATGTATGCCCGTCGATTACTCCGAGGTTTCTGGACCGATTCACAAGATTTTTTTTTAATCGACAGAAGAAGCTCGCGAAATGGTCCCATAAAAATTTTTACCTTCAACTCCTCAAGCCTGATGCTGCAGGGGTATTTCCCCCCTAAATTATGGGACTTTAGGAACCGTCGTTTACGAATTAGTATGTTTGTCCTAAGCATATACTAGATCATAGAGCTCCAGGTCCTACTCTTCAATCCTGATGCTGCAGGGTACTGCCCACCAAAATTATAGGGATGTAGAAACTGCTAATCATGAATTGTTATTGTATGTAATAAGCATATACTACACCATCGAAGTCTAGGTTCTAGCTCCTCAATCCTGATGCTGCAGGGTACTGCCCACCTAAATTGTAGAGATTTAGGAACTGCTAATGATGAATTGTTATTGTATGTAATAAGCATATACTACTCCATTGAGGTCTAGGTTCTAGCTCCTCAATCCTGATGCTGCAGGGTACTGCCCACTTTAACTGTGAGGATTTAGGAATTTTCGCTTGAGAATTGATATTGTTAGTATCAAGCATATTCAACATCGTAGAATTCAAGGTCCTCGCTCTTCAATACTGATGCTGCAGGGGTACTGCCTACCTAAACTGTGAGGATTTAGGAACTGTCGTTTACGAATTGATATTGTTGGTACCAAGCATATACTACATCATAATGCTCAAGGTTCTAGCTCCTCAATTCTGATGTTGCAGAGTTGGAGGAATTACGAACTGACGCTTTCGAACTGATATTGTTGGTACCAACCATGGACTACATCATGGAGCTCCATGTCCTAGTCCTAGCTCTTGTGTATTGTTAATAAATACTGTAGGTACCAAGTGTAGAACTACATTAGTACCGTAGCGTTGGAGGGAGGGGAGAAAGAAAGCAGGGACAAGCTCCACTAAAAAGCTTAAAATAAAAATTATTTTCAAAAAACCGACTTCAAACGCCACTACAAAGTATAAAAATAATTTTATTTTGTACACGTTTGTTGAAGTCGGGCGGGCTTAACTAGAAACGATGAAATCGATGCGCGACGCTTATCTTATGGTGACATATTATAAGAGACACGCTTATTGAAATCGGGCGAGCATCGCGTATCGGTTTCATCGTTTCTATTTAAGCCGCCCGACTTCAACAAACGTGTACAAAATAAAATTATTTTTATACTTTGTAGTGGCGTTTGAAGTCGGTTTTTTGAAAAGAATTTTTATAGCTTAGCTGTTGGCAAAATCCATTTGTATGTAATGATATTTTTCTATAAATAAATGATATTTGATTTGAAAAAAAAAAATTATCAGGGCATATATTTACTGCCCATCAATAATAATTATTATTGTCCATCTCAAAAAGTTATCATCATGAATGGTCTTCAGTCGCGGGCAATAGCTAATAAAATGAAATAAGAGACTTACATTTAGAGTACATTCAGATTTACCATTTTTTGTTAGACAACTAAATTGCAGAGTATACTAATAGGCATAAGTACTTATGGTACACCTTATCCAACTAAATTCCGTTCGTTTGGAAATTTCCGTTTTAATTATTACCTATTAGTTATTATTATTATATTATTATATAATTATATATTATTATATAATCTTCGATCGTATCTTTGTTAAAATCGTAGTGTTCGATATAGTCGGCCAACTTGAAATTGTATGTAACTCTATTGCTTTTCCATTTAATTTTTTGTTTTATTACAGCAATGTTTGTAACATTTGATCTGGGAAATATCATTTGCCCTGTAAAAAGGCTATCAAATTTTGGTACGTCCTGATTCGGACGTAGCAAGGGTAAAATTTTAGCACGTTCCTGAATAGAATCGATACATAAAGCTCTCAAGTCTGGATCCGACGAAAGTTCCGTATCAAAAGATTCCCGCATAGAAACTTGGACTTACAATAAACTCGCCGTTCCTACATTTATCCTATTCAGAAAATGTTGGCAATATCCAGATGGAATTTTCAGCTTACATTGAAACGGTCGAATTTTGTATAGAAAATATCACGACTGGTTGAGCATCGGCTGCAGCTATTAGTTGTAGTTAAAAAAGTTAGTAATTTTCCTACTGTCGTACTTTCGAAGAAAAAGCGAAGCGTTTCTAGTCTCTTGAGTCTACTTGGATTAGTTTGTATTTGAACCTGTGTCAGACCCTTGCAACTCCTGAATTAATGAAGATAGTAACTTGAAATTCATAAATAACATATACGAGTATCTATGGCCCTAAACTGAAAATAACATAAAAGTTATACAAAATTTTAATTGAGGAGGACGTTATTGGTTAGCAAATGGGGCTCATGGTAAAAAAAATCGGTTTTTGGAAGTCGGTTAAAAAGCTTATGCGTTCAAATAGCCATAGCCAGATGTTTTAGTAAACAACAAATACTAATATCAATCAATTATATTACCAAACAGAAAATGAGTTTTATTAATAAAGTTTTTCTTGCAAACATTTCTCTATACCAAAACAATCCAAAACTTCTGTAGCGCGAGGTGTCAGATCGGGGCGAACCAACTAGTTAAAAAATTCCACAGCTGGACATAGGTCTCGTAAACGAACTTCCACACGCTACGGACTTGTGACACTTAAATCCATCGGTTCCCTGGCGATTCTGACCGCACTTCGCTTTTCGGTGCAAGCAAGCTCACCATTCCAACAACAACCGTTGGACCGGAAAGTCTGTCTTTTTATAAAACTATGAATATTTTCGTCAAGAAAATTTACAGCATATTTTTTCAATGCAAAATGCCACGCTTCAATAAAAGTCGGGAATTCTCGCTCCTGCAATCCAATCATTTCACGTATGCAACTGCACAATACATTGCATTTTCATTATTATTCGGCGGAGATGTCTTTTCTGAAAAGGGTTTTTTTATTTAATTGCACAATAGTTAACGGATAAAAGTTGTAAAACAGTAATAAAATTGGATGTAACATCGTCACATTTATTTTGTTCATAAAAAATGTAGCGTAGGTCACCATGTCACCCGGACCACAATAACGAATCAATTGTCACTACACACACACACACACACACACACGTTCGCTCGCTCGCTCGCACGCACGCACGCACGCACGCACGCACGCACGCACGCACGCACGCACGCACGCACGCACGCACACACCACACACACACACACAAACACACACACACCGTAAAGGTATAAATGGGTATGTTTAGTGTAAATATCAATAAAGTCAATAAAATTATTACCAAGTTGCGGGGCATTGTTGACTCGAACATTTTTCGCTCCGACTTCCAAAAAAGGAAGTTCTCAATTTGTCGAAATCTTTTTTTTTTATGTATGTTCTCCGATAACTCGAACTAGACTGGTTTGGAAAATTATTTTTTTGTTTGAAAGGGTATACTTTCCAGGTGGCCCCATTGTTATCAGGTCCGGATCTAATGATGGGATCCTGGAGAAATCGAGGGAACTCTTAAAATTTTATAGGTAAAACTCATATACTTTGTAGTGGCGTTTGAAGTCAGTTTTGTGAAAAGGATTTTTACGTTTTATACATGTCTAATTCTTTAGAATCCGCAATGGCGCAAATGTCCTTATTTTATCATCCGGGTGAATGGCTCGCATTTTTTCACATCCTTACCTCTGGGATGAAAATGTTTTATGTTTGAGCGCTCCTTTCAGCTTTATAGCCGCCACGTATTTAAGTATTATATTAAGGGAAAGGAGAATTTATTGTATTTACACCATGAATTGTTACTGTACAACTTAAGCGTTTCTGGCAATTTGTAAAGGATGCTTGATAACGTAAATTCCATTATCAAAATGGTTATTATTACTTCTTTCTTCTGTGCCTTGACGCCCCTTCTCTTTGTTTGTGTGCCTTGTGCCTTTAAGAAAAAGCCAACGATGCCTATTTTTTATCCGACTTCCAAAAAAGGTTTTCAATTCGTTGGAAACTTTTTTTTATTTTTTATGCATATTCCCCGATTACTCGAAGACGCCTGGACCGATTTGGAAAATTCTTTTTTGTTTGAAAGGGTATACTTCCCAGGTGGTCCCATTGTCATCAGGTCAGGATCTGATGATAGGATCCTGGAGAAACCGAGAGACCTCTTCAAATTTTATATAGGCACAATTGATATACTTTGTAGTAGGTTGATTGAGGTTTCCTTGGATTCCCGCGTGAACTCTCTTATTTTCCGGGATGAAAAGTGGAGTGAAGATAAATTAGTGTCATGAAACTAATTTCGCAGTGTAAATTCGGCTTAATGGTAATGAGACACTAATTCGTTGGGCTCCCAGTTTCCAGATTCTCTCTTCTAAGTCCTACAAATTGCAAAGTCCTTACTGCTCGTATTATAACTTCCGAGAGCAATCAAAACTTTTTAATATCTTGAAAATACTCTCTTTCGCCTTTTTGGCAATTCTCACATATTATATTTAGCTCTACATCCCGAACTCATTGTTTTACGACCTTACCTATCGCGAAATCTCTTATATCGGGATTTCCCTAACGCCTGCTTTCCGGAAAACAATTTGGTTTCTTGTTAAAACCTTAAATTATACCTCAGACATTACATCGAGTTGTCATGTAAGCTTGGAATTTAGTACAGAGCTAACAATTTACTATCATATTTCTTTAATTATTTGATTTACCAACAACTTATAGATACATTTATATGAATCATTTAAAAACTAATCAACCAGACCAGCATCAGCAATTCTGCAATGCCAAGTGCCAACGATGCGGCCAGCCTACGATAATACCTAGAAATCATTTTTTTTAAATATCAGCCAAACTGAAGTTCACTAATACCCTCCTATCCCCACCAAATAAGCGGAAAGCTTGAGCTAGGAGTGGGTACAACAATAGTGCAACAGGTGGGGTTCGTACCTGCGAAATTTCAGTTTTCAGAACGCGCGTTGAACCGTTGGCTATTGATTGAGGCTTATGTACTTGTGAACAATGGCAATTGGAAATATAACTGTATCCTTAGTACTGCGTTAGTATTGAAAATTTGCAGACTATAAAAATACCCAAACAAAGAAAATTCTAAATCATTTTTCCCTGCCTTGTTATGTTTCACTTTAGCTACGCAGAATCTACGCTCCATTTTGAACTTTATTCCATTACAGCAAGTAGTAATTTCTAATGACAAAAGATATAATATTTGTACAGCCATAATAATATTATATAATCCGCGTAAGGATTTTCATATCATGACATAATATTATGTAGAAACGCTAAGTCTAATGAAATTATGTTTTAAATAGCTTGCCTTCTGCATACTGCAATTTGAATTGCAAAGATTGCTTTAGTTAAGTCCGAGGGTAGAATGCAAAAATGCAAAGAAAGTCTTTTAAGTTTCTTCATATTATAATATGAAAAGTTTTAGCGTCATTATGTTGTAGATAGAGTTTTTATCTAACTTTAACTGCTTCTTGCAAATGCCAGGTACACTTTAAGTTCTAAGTGCTAAAGTTTTATTCGCTTTAATTTACTAATGGCTTTGAGACCGAAATCATTCGGGCGTCGCGAGCAAAAGCTAGTTTAACAAAGCTTAGAGTGTCCGCAGACTTACAATAAATCGCAAACTTAACGCTCTGACTTAGCTCGGACTTAAGGTACAGTTTTTTTTTTTAAGTTTTTCAGTCCGCACCTTTAACGGTCGGGCTATTGAGGCTTTAAAACAAGACATACTCGTAAATATGCTCTGACATAAATCTGTCTCGTTTTAACTCTGTCTTGAGCCTGAGCAGAGTTAGAGTGCTGTCTATACATTTCAGCCTAAGTCACTATAGGCATAGTGTCTTAGTTTAATAAGATATTCGGGCTACCATAAACCACGATGCCTATTAATAATATTAAACTCTGCGATTTAGTTGTCCAACTTGAAATTGTAAGTCTGCGGGTATTCTTATAAACAAACATAATGGATTGGATTCTACGAATAAATAATAAGTAAGGAAGTCTAACTGCGTTAAAAAAATGACCCCAACAAAAATTGCGCCGAAGTGGGTGGAGATTAAAATTAAACCGTTAGAGGCGGGGATTAAAAACAAAAATAGCACATCAACAGTTGGTCATTTTTCTTGCACGTCAAATTTTCATAACATCGTCCAATGACTCAGCTGTCATAGCAAACATAGCAGCACGCGCGCGAACCAATCATTGCTTTCGTTCTGAATTTGAACCGATCACCAAGCTTGCATCATACGTCGTTTTGGTTTGAAGTAGGGCTACATTTTTGAGTGGATTTTGTTCTGAATTAGACTTCCTTACGTATTATTTATTCGTAAATTGGATTGGATGGATTGGTGTCGAGAAACAAAACATGTAATTCTCACAAATTCTCACGTGATACACATCGTTAACACAACCAATACCAACAACATGTCGCCTCAGCATGCGATGTTGAACAATGAACTTGATGCTACAACTTATGCTAATCGATGAACGTAGCGTGTACAGACGATCTGTAGTAATTTGTCATTGATATGAGCGAGAGTCTTTTACGATGCGTGAAATGAAGACAAGATGTATTTATCTTTTGTAGGTTGTCCAGGTGTTGATATGCGTAGCTGTTGCTACAGGACATTATTAACAACCACATGATGCCCGCGACTTCGTCCGCGTAGATTAGGGTTTTTTATTCCTCGCTGTCGCTCGCTCGCTTCTACTGTTCGCGGGAACTCCTTAATTTTCTGGGATAAAATGGAACCTGTTCATATTACACACACATACAGATAGAGAGGGAGAGAGAACAGGGAGACAAAAATCACATCTCTATTGCAACGTGATTGAAAGACAAACCAACGAACAAACACACTTTCACATTTATAATCTTATAGATAATTACAAATTAGCAACTTTTATGATAGATCTTTAGATTTAAAAGAACAAAAGCTTGTACTTTTGTCGCGTATTTAAGTACGTAGAAAATCGCAAGGTTAACATAAATTAATTAATAATCATATCTTTCATTGGATAATAGTCCATACGCTTTCTTAGCACTTTGCATAAATAGATACTTATCCGCCCATCGATAAATAATAATTTAACGTTTTAAGAGATAGTGTTGCGAAGAGAAACAGAAAGTGTGTAACGGTCATTAATGGCAAGGAATTCCCATTTAGCCAATAAGGGATGTTTTAGCACAGAACTCGTCTTGTTTTTGTTGACTTACGAAAGTGATGTATTGTTTTGATCAATCTTCTATTAGGGCATTCTTGTTAGGGGGGCCAGGCACTTTGCTACTCAATACCTTCGTGATCGTTTACTTTGTATATTTGGACGCAAAAACGATCCAAGCCATAAAACTTGTCAATTGAAAAATTAACCTTCATTCTAAAATAAGTACTTTTTACAGATGTCATGTAGGTTGGACTCTTTTTCGCGAATTCAAATGCCACTACAAAGTGTGTCTATAAAATTTGAAGATTTCCCTCGATTTCTCCAGGATCCCATCATCAGATCCTGACCTGAACTATGGGACCACCTGGGAAGTATACCCTTTCAAACAAAAAAATAATTTGCCAAATCGGTCCAGGCGTCTTCGAGTAATCGGGGAGCATACTTAAAAAAATAAAAAGGTTCCGACGAATTGAGAACCTCGTTTTTTGGAAGTCGGTTAAAGAAAGCGTAGGTACGCATTTATTGGCAGTTATAATTGGAAAACTTTATAAACCAGCAAGGTGAGCATGGGCAGGAGACAAAAATTTTATCCCCGATTTTATCCTCTGACAAGAGATAAAATTATCTTCTCCCTATGCTAAAGCATGGTGTAAGGGGAAAGTAGAAGTATATTCCTATAAGTATATCCACTGTGGATATTATTTCCATCGTTTTACCCATGCTCGACGGGTGGATAAAACTGAGCGAGGGGATAAACATTTTGTCCTTTCCCCGTGAATAATATGTCCCCTGCCCATGCTCAACCTGCTGCTAGCTTTAATTACAGCCTAGAATTTTGTGAATAGAAGTCATGTATTTTATGGATGTCGGGAATCCATTGTGAGTTTGACGTCCTACATCGCCGCGCCAAGATCGATGGTTATTGCCTGCGCTGATAGGTATGAATTATAGGCTCATCTGGTGTTCCAATATTGAGTGATAATGATAAGGCACTATCTAGTGTATAGACTAAAAAATTTCCTCCATGTATAGACATGGAGGAAATTTTTTTCGATCCACGGTAAGTAGACAAAATGTTTTCTAATGGCGCCCATGCAATCTCTATTAGAGACTCATAAACTTCTTTTAATCCGGGGAAAATAAAGGGTTGCCAAGGAACTTCAAAAACGTTCGCGGACGTAGTCACAGGCATAAGTCATAGTTTTATAGTACGTATAAACTGGGGGTAGGACTGTATAAAAATCTTCGCCGTATAAGTTCATCTTCGTAGACTAGCAAGAAAAATATGGACGTAGTTTTTCAGTCCATGGGTGATAAGTCTGTTTTATTGTTATTGCTTAGTAACCATGTTACCCCTGAGGCGGGTAATGTCGTTTGAACGCGAGTTTATTAGCGCTTGCGGGTTCAATGGACAAATTCGGGGTCTTATATCACACTAATATTATATAGGCGAAAGTTTGTGTGTATGTATATGTGTATTTGTAAAAAAAAAGTAACACTTTTTCACGCAAAAGCTACTGGACTCATTTGGCTGAAATTTGGAATGGAGATAGAATACATATTATGGATATAGGTATATTCTATCTGTAGGCGCGATTACATTTTTATGATTGTAATCTAGGTACGTAACGTGTGCGTGAATTGTTCATTGTAGTTTTGTGACACATGGATTTCAAGTCATAAATACATCATGCCTACTCAATAAAGCGTATAAGGCTGCTTCGATAAAACAAGATGCAATTATTGATACGAGCATAATATGCATGCACAGGCTGCAATGAATGCGGTTGCATATCAAAACAATTGACAGGTATGATGGATCGCCGGGGCGGGGTGGGCGGGCTAGAGAAACGTCGGCATGGCGATAATTAGGAAAGTGACGGGGCAATTACGCCGGCGCGCGCGTCTGCGCCCGCGTCGCATACTAAATAGCTCTGGTGCAATGCAAGGAATGAAGCGTGGTTAGTCGCACTAATATTAAAGGTGTGTGTGTGTGTGTGTGTGTGTGTGTGTGTGTGTGTGTGTGTGTGTGTGTGTGTGTGTGTGTGTGTGTGTGTGTGTGTGTGTGTGTGTGTGTGTGTGTGTGTGTGTGTGTGTGTGTGTGTGTTACTCCTACATTGAACACCAGGCTCCAGCTGCTTGTATCATTGTTTCGTAGCTTTCCTGTGTGAAGCTGGGGCGGGTCAACTGGTTCATAATACATTTAATAATTTATGAACATGGTAAAGTGAAGATGATGCATACAAAATTTTGATGATCATATCCTACCACAGTGTGGTGTACAAATATTTATTGGTAATGTGAAGATTAATAATTTTAATAAATAAATAAATTATCACTAGGGGAGAGTGGGGGAAACGCGAACGCGGGGTAAACCCGAATCCAATGGTTTTAATGTGTTAGAAAGATATAGCCATATTTTACTTGTCGCCATTTCGAAGATCACGTCCCCACTAGTGCCAGTCAATAACACGGGAGATGTGGACGCACGTACTTGTCAAGGTATGCATTTTTCAATATTTTGCATGTTTTTGATGTAATTTTTTTGGTAAATTCAAGTTGGTGTTGCTTTATTTCTATCTACAATAGTAATTTAACTTTTATATAGTGGAATACTCACATAATAATCAGTTAAATGACAATGAAGCAATTGGCAAAAGAGATATATAGAACCTATTTTTTTTTTCATTTTCTTGTTTTCAATCCAGCGGGGTAAAGGCGAACACTCCATGTGGGGCAATCTCGAACGTTCGGCAAGCAAAGCCAAACCGAAGTATAGTCTTAAAGATCTCAAAACGGCTATAGACGATGTTAAAACCAAAAAACTCAGCACCGGCAGAGCAGCAGAAATTTATAATGTTCCAAAAACAACCATTTTTGACCACCTAAAGAAAGCAGTGAAAAAGCAGCCAAGGTCTGGACGAAAACCTTTATTTACAGACGAGCAGGAAACGCAACTTGTCGATTGTCGATCATAAAGTGCAGTAAACTCTATTATGACCTAACCATAAAAAAATTTGCCAAATTCCATAACCATATACAGAGAAGAAGTTATTAATGTTAGTACGTAATTACCCCACTTAGTGTTCGTGTTTACCCAACTAATGTCGGGTAAAGCCGAACACTAAGGGTTTTGGTTTTTTTTTTCATATTGTTACAATTTATTAGAAATATAAATTTTGATAAGTGAATTCGTTAGACAGATAAGTTAACTTTATAATTAAAAAATAAAGAAACTCTTGTGATCAAATTCCACTGTTTTATTTAAGTTTTCCCTTAGGTGTTCGTATTTCCCCCACTTTCCCCTAAATAAATTTGTTATCGCTATAATGTCTTATGTTAGAGCGTCTCGTCTCTTGAAAACGTTTAGTAGGCATGAAAGTCTTAGAATATTCAGTAGGTACAGCTGTACACATTTATTTTGATTAATTTATCATTAACTTAAAGATTAATTAATATACTTAATCATGTAATATAATTATGTAATATTTTTGGAGTACATAAATGAATTACATACAGCTGATGGTAAATCAAATTTTTAATTGTACTCATTTTTAATCATGAACCTCACTATTTGTTCAGAACCGTTTCATAAATTAAGAGATTTATATTCACCAAATATAAATCTTGTTTCAATTAATGTGAAAACTATTGGCAACTTTGTTTTCAAAAATTTGTTATATTTCTATCCATAGCAAGGCGATAGCAAAAATTGCGATACAAAGTTGTTTTTTACGCTGTTACGATAGTACGGAACCCATCATTTGCAAGTCTGACTGGAACTTTGCCGGTTTTATTAGATTTTTTTGCTTTTCGCTAACCTAAAAATTTTGAGGACAATTTAGTTTTATAAGGGACATAAATCTTATTTAATAGAACATTGATTAATTAGCGCCCATTTAAAAGACAACAATACATTAACTACCAAAAGCCCCGAGTCTAATCAAGCGCCAAGCGCGCTTGCGGTGAAGCTGCCACGTTGAAATAGTAAATAACTTGCAGGCTACTAGCTATTTATTTAGTTTGCTACTACTAGAAGCACTAAACTAGCGATAGCTTATTTATTTACGTAATGCTTCCACACAGTCTTGTATAAATAGTTTGTAATTCATTGAGAGGATGTTGTTGAATTTATTAAGAGGATTATTTATTTATTTATTTCATTTATTTATTTTAGATTAAATGATAAAAAGCACATAACTCGCTCCAGCGATGCATAGACATAATTAACCCGTAAATTGTACACAACATAATATTGTTATTAAGTACACATTATTATATTTTTAAAATAGCAACCGCCGAGTTTCTTGCTGGTTCTTCTCGGTTGGAACGGCATTCCGAACCAGTCAGTGGTAGATTCATTTGACGATTCGCAAGCACTTTGTAAAAGTTTATTTGAATTCACTTTCAAAAAAATTATTCTATTCTATTCTAAATGAAATTAGATTTTTATTGTGCTCCCATACGACACTCCAGCTACTACGCTTTCCGGTGTCAATTTGCCATTAGATACATCACCTTGGCACTCCAATTTGGGTTCTACTACTGAGTTTCTTGCCGGCTCTTCTCAGCAGAATCTGCATTCCGAACCGGTGGTAGATTTATGACGTGTCATAAGAGCTACAAGTTAGCCTACATGAAATAAATAAATTTTGAATTTGAATTTGAATTTTTAAACTATATATGGCTCCCGACCATTGCCGCTTCACTTTATCCCTAATCTTGGATGGGGATTAATTGATTAATTGATTCAATAATTTGACGACCTCCCTGGCGCAGTGGTGAGCGCTGTGGTCTTGTAACTGGGAGGTCTCGGGTTCGATTCCCGGCGGGAACAATTCGGGATTTTATAATTTCTGAATTGTCTCTGGTCTGGTCTGGTGGGAGGCTTTGGCCGTGTCTAGTTATCACCCTATTGTCAAAGATGTGCCGCCAAGCGATTTAGCGTTCCGGCACGATGGCGTGTAGAAACCGATTAGGGGTATGGGTTGAATTTACACTGCTATACCCCTTCCAAGTTAGCCCGCTACCATCTTAGACTACATCGTCACTCACCACCAGGTTAGATCGCAGTAAAGGGCTATCTTGTCATAGAATAAAAAAAAAATTAAAAAAAAAATGCTAATTAAATTATTATTTTATGATTTATGCCAGTGAGTGTACATCCAGGCGAGTGAGTAACCGGAGCGAGTAATCAGACCGTCCGACGCCTGCGCATCAAAGCAATTTCGTTGCGATAGTACAGTGGAGGTACACCATAATATTCAATGTGATATCTTGATAATATGGTGCATGTAAAACAATCTTGTTACATTGTTGATGTTTGATAGAAAGTTGAGATGTTTTAATGTGAAATTCGTGATTTTAAATTTATTCGGAAACATTCAAGTAAATACTAATTTACAACCAAGCAAACAAATCCTTTTTGTTTTTAGTTCAAATCTGCTTCACATAAATAACGATTATGAAATAAGTACTTCACAACTTGGTTGATTAGGTATATTACGAAAAAAAATATGGCGATTTTTCCACATATGAAACGTGCAAAAGAATGAACCACTACACTATTTTCATCAAGAATAACGATTGGAAAAAGCAATTGTCGATATGTCGCTCGAGGATATCGATAAAAAACGTTTTTCTGATTTTTGTTAAACGTCCAATGGATGCTGTAAAATGGACCCGAAACTAAATCTACTTTCACACGAGCGCACGCCGAGCCTTGATTTACAATTCGGCCGCTCGTTTCGTATACGAGGAAATTAAATGAAGTCACAACTTTCGTTTTTACTTATCCGCAATGCGTATGTAAATGTGTAAAAGTCGAACGATTGCCTCGCTCCGAAAAAATCTTTTTTTTTTTAGTTTTTCTTATAATAATGGACAGCTAATTTTAAATTACTTTTTAAATCTAATCCAAATATATAAATGGAAAAGTCGACTGACTGACTGACTGACTGATCTATCAACGCACAGCTGTTATGACGTAGGCATCCACTAAGAGGAATTTTTGGAAATTAAACACCTAGGGGGTAAAATAGGGCTTTGAAAAATCATTGTGAGCAAAGCGAAGTGCGGGCAAAAGCTAGTTAAAACTTAAATAAATTTAACATCCTACTAACATTCCATCGATGTCACCGTAGCGCGACATGGTACCCAAAATGTTGTTACCTATTGTAATTTTTTTTTTTTTGAAAAGAGCAACCGCCGAGTTTATTGCTGGCTCTTCTCGGCAGGAAGAACATTCCGAACCAGCGGTAGATTCATCGACGATTCAAAAGTACTTGTAAAAGTTTATTTGAATAAAAAAAAATATTTCTATTCTATTCTATTCTAAAATGCTGGCAGCAGCTTTGGATGGCCGCAGGTAACTGCGACTTGAACTGCAACGCGTTATCCAATATTTCTGACTCATCTGAAAAAGAAACTGATATATCGTATCGATTATTTATTTATAATCTATTTACCACCAATGCACTTGAAAAATAATCTTGTACTATTTTATGAGCGGTATAGGCCTGCACTACATCCTTCCAAAGATACCTATAGAAAAACTGGCCCATCGCCACATTTCAATTTTGTTTTTCTGAATGAAAGGAGGAAAATATAGAAACTCTATAACTCTTTATGTTCGCACCAAGCGACTTTCATGTTTAACCCCTGTAGAATAAAGTCTTTAATGGTAAGGATAAAATCCGTGTGAGCGAAAACACCTGCGGGTTTATGTTGCGTGAAATAAAATCCGCTCTGAACATTTGGCAAACATCTCGCACCTACGAGTACCTACCCACGTCCCATACACAATAACGCGAAAACACAATAGGTTGGAAGGGCGTTCAACGATAATAATAATGTTTTCGTAGCCGAATTTTGAATAACACGATAGCCATTGAACTGTGACACTTAGAAACGGACTAGTCGCCGTGATAAGCTATTTTCAGTAAGCCCTTAAAGGCCGACTACGCAGTGTCGTTGCGTCAGTACGACGAGCTTGCAGAAAATTATTAAATGATCGGTCAAATGCGAGTCGGACTCGCATACGATGGGTTCTGTACCAAAATACGCCGCAGTTTTTGTTAAAAAAATACTATGTTAGGCTAGATTGTAAATTGTATTGAGCACTACTTTGGTACTCAGCATTAGGGGAAAAATAGTTATACTAAGCTGCAAGTATATTTCCTTGTTACAGAAGTATCGGTGACGTACCGGCGAGGGTTGCCTGTGATAACGGTGCCCCTGCCGTCGCGCCGGGAGAAATGTAGGTTCACCCTCCGGCCCGTCTCGCAGACTGTCGGCGATCTCCTTGAACAGGTATATTTCTGTTGTATCTTTGTCATTATATCACCGTAAGATCTATTTTGATAGTAGTAAGACGTAAGCGCGGGTATTGCGAGTTGACCACGTTCCCTTTGCGGTTCGTGAGCTTGTTTCGAGGCGAGGCGAAGCCATTACAAAGTTGATTAGTGTGCTATGGAATTTCATGCGAAGAATACTAAACGGCTCGGGCTGAGGCGGTGATGATCCGTATCCGAAAGAATATATGTGTCATCGATGTACTACATACTAGATGTAGTGTTCCGAACTCACTTTGTTCAACTGGCATGCACTGCGGACCGTGCATTAGTTGTTTGCATTCCTGACATACTCTATAGCTGAACATTCCCGACCTCGCCCGCGCGATATGTGTTCTAATTTCTAAGTCCGTTTCTAAGTATATCTATTTCGATGGCATGTGTGCTTGTAACCTTTAACTGGTGGAAGTCGGTTGACAGTGGACACTTCGCTTATGAAGTGTCGGTGGTGTGTCGCAGGTGAAGGCGGAGGACCGCGGCGTGGAGCGCGCGGTGGCGCTGGCGGCGGAGGACCGCGTGCGCATCGCGGCCAGCGACACCGTGGAGTCCCTGCTCGAGAACGACTTCAGGCTGCTCATCAACGACACCGAGTACTACGTCAAGAGTCCGCCACAGGTGAACAATCTTCTATCTTCTCCTAACACACTAATATTATAAAGGCGAAAGTTTGTGTGTGAGTGTGTGTGTGTCTGTATATGTTTTTTACTCCTTCACGCTACAACGTATGAACCGATTTGGCTGAATTTTGGAATGGAGATCCAGAATTAGCACGTAGGCTACATTTTATCCCGGAAAAGTGAAGAGTTCCCGCGGGAACTTAAAGACTCAATCCACGCGGCCTATGTGCTATTCCAGACTATAATAATGTATCTCTGTGCCTTTCAGCCAGTTGCGGCGTGATTGAGTAACAAACATCCATACATCCAAACTGTCGCAAATACAATATTATAATAGGATTAATTAGTATTAATATTAAGATTAATGATAATTCTTAGAAAATAGGATTTCATTATTCATTATGCCATTTTCCTTAGAATTTCCTATAAAAAACATTTCAAAGTAAGAAAAACCTTGAACACTGATAAATGGGAACGCACGCAACTCAGGTCGAAGGTCCCACACCTTTGTTCCTCAAAGTGGCCGATAAGAAAATACATTCTCTTTGTTTCATTAATGGAGTCCTTTGAAATGTCCACTGTATATAATGTTTACTAGTGTAGCTACCCACATATATTGTAGAAGCTTTTCGTAAGGCTTGAAGAGTTTTTCCATTAGTTATACCTTTACTACATATATATTATCGCCTATCGGCTACATACACTCAAATCTTCACAAGAAAGGTTATTAAAAAAAAATTATTAACTTTTCCCCCTTTGATAAGAAAGGCCGTTATCTTGTAAAAATGTAGTTTAAGTGTTATTCTGATGTATAAACCATCACACATACATACATCGTGAAGTTTCATCAAAATCCGTTCAGAAGATTTTGCGTAAAAGACCAACAAACATCCATCCATTCAATCCATCCTCACAAACTTTCGCATTTATAATAATAGGTAAATAAATAAATTGTTTATTTCCAAGAAACATTGTACAAAAAACAGTTGTTATAAAGTTCCAGGTTACATACGTCTAAACATGTTCCATCAACGATGACATGTAAATTATTAATGTCCTATTTAAGAATTATTACTAATAATACTTAAGAATTAGTAGCACAGTAGGATTTAGAATAGAATAGAAAATTATCATGATATTTAGATTTTTATTGCTTCTTTGCACAATCTTCGAGTAAATCCTGCACTTTCTATCATGTTAAATAATAAAACAGCATTCTACATTAAAAGAAAAATTAACATAGTAAGTGCACAGTAAAATGGCCGACCTTGTTTAGAAGTAAGTTAGTAATCAGGCCACTAATTACGTGAAAGCTATTAGGTTAAGTGCAGCTTTCAAAGGCCTTACGCATATTTATTTGCGTTTAACCTGTATTAAAACATTAGTACCTACCTAGGTTTTTATTCTATTAGGCTCGATAACTATTTATAGAATTATAATAAAAATAATGTCCTCCCGGCCGAATCCGGCCACGGCGGCCAATCTCCACAGAGATTAGCCATCTACGCGGGAGATAGTATAGTGCACAAGTGTGTGCGCAAACACAGGTGCACTCTCTATTCCCTTACTCTCATTGTCCGATGGGACGGAAATCTAAAAAAAAATTTTTTTTTGAAATAAGATTTCAAATTGAATGCGAACGAATTCGTTGCCATTAGCTGTAGTGTACAATCTTTTGGCTATTCAAAAGTCAAAATTATTTATTTCATGTAGGCCAAGTTGTGGCTCTTGTGACAAGTCATGACTGTACCACTCGGTTCGGAAAGCAAATTCTGCTGAAAAGAGCTGAAACTCAAAAATTACCATGTTCAATACAAGGGGCTTAAAAGAGGTTGATATTTGTTTAATTATAAAAAATCATTACTTTAATGTCGAAAACCAGAAAGAAAACAGGCGAGAACATTTATATGGAGAAAAGACCGCCCGCATTTCCTCTTAAGTAAATTGTTAGGATAAACGCATATTGCAATTATTCTAATAACGAGAACTATACAATTCCCGCTGGCCGACTCTCTAGTTAGATAACCGCCGATTAAAGTTCGACTCTTTAGTATTGCCGTTGACATTTTAATTGTTATTCAACTAGTTCAAGCCGAACTTTGGACAGCTTGAGTGAAAGGCTATTTTAATGACTTTATTCGGATTCGCTTTGGCATCATGAAATCTGAAAATCAAATACGGCGTATATTTGAATTTCGTTTTCTGACTGTTTTATACGTAATATTTGCGGTTGCGAGTTGTAATCATTGCAGGAACCGCAATTTTCAATCTACATACGACAGGTTGAGTAATTGATAATAATGATAAAGTCAATAGTGTACAACCAGTACCAAGCTGCTGACGCGGTACCTTTTGTTAATACGATTTAAACGTAAAAATTCTTTTTACAAAGCCGACTTCAAACGCCACTATATCAACTGTGTCTATAAAATTTGAAGAGTTCTCTCGATGTCTCCGGGATTCCATAGTCATCAGATCCAGACCTGATGACTATGGAACCACCTGGGAAGTATACACTTTCAAACAAAAAAAGTATTTTCCAAATCGGTCCAGGCGTCTTTGAGTAATCGGGGAACATACATAAAAAAAGATTCCGACGAATTAAACGTATTTTCTTTATTTCTTTCAGTAGGGATAACTTAGTAGGGATGGGTAGCCGTATAAAAGTATGAAGTGTATAAACAAAGCTAAAATAATAACCAACATATTATAACATTAAAAACACTACATCAGACGAGTCGCAGGGAGCCGCTGTAAACAGGCGACGCAAGGCCGAGTCCTGTGGAAGTCAATACAAGAGGCCTTTGATATAAAGAAGAACACATGAAAAAAATAACTACGTCTCGCTCTCAATCGAAGACGGCGGGTGTTAAAGTGAAAAGTGGGCCAATAAAATTATAGGGAAATCCGAGACAAATGGATTTCAAATTAGCTTTATCGGCAACGTACTAAAGAGGTTTGTAAACTAACTCAGTCAACTTTATTGTATAAGTTACAGAGTTGCTAAGGGAAATTCCAGTTTTTGAAACCCTAGATAAAGTACCTTCACCTATGTATACTTCTTCTAATATATGTTCTTTTGTAAATATTTATATGTACATAAAAAATAAAAATAAAAAATAAAAATAAATACTTAAAGTTTTTTTTAGTTTTTTTTTAGAATATCAGCCAAGTTGCTCTTGAATAATGTATTTTTTTTCTTCCCTCGGACTAAGCGGAAAGCCTGTGTAAGTGTCATACAACACGGGCGGTTCTCCCGCTGCGGGAATCCGCTTCTGAACCGCACTAGTCACAATTTAATATGAAAGTTGTATGCTGCATACTACACTGCGCGGTTTCCCGTCGCGGTTTGCAGGCGGGAGAAATACGACCGCCGCATGCAGCGTCAAACCGCCGCTGATAACCGCCGATTTAAACTACACGGGCGGTTTCCCGCTATTACGTCATTCTGCGCGGGATCTTGGCGCGCTAAACCGCGCCAAGATCGCGTAAAAGACAGCGGTAAACCGCGTCCAGTGTAGTTTGATGGTCTGCGGCAGCTTTGTCGAGCGGATTCCCGCAGCGGGAGAACCGCCCGTGAAGTATGAACCTAAGGAGTGGGTACTGCAATAGTGCGACAATAAAATCGAACCGTCGACCTTCCGGTTTTCAGTCGTTACCTTTTGCTATTGGACTGTTGAGGCTTATTAGATTATTAACTACTACCTACAACCTTACAACCTCAGGCCTTAGGGCCTCGGCTTCGTTCGCGTGGATTGAGGTTTTTGCATTCCCGCGGGAATTCTCTTATTTTCCGGAATAAAATAGGCTACTTTTAGTTTGGCTAAAAGTAGCCAATGTGTTATCCCAGATTATAATAATCTATAATTTCAGCCAAATCGGTTCATTCGTTGCGGCGTGATTGTGTAACAAACATCCATCAATCCATCCATCCATCTAAACATCCTCGCATTTATAATATTACTATTTTTACTAGGAGGATGATTAAGCAGGAAAGCATGTTATTTTTTCTATTATTTTATACTGCAAAGGAAGGAAACCATTTACTTTACACGAGGTGAAGTTTAGTGAGTTTATGAAATTAAACTGGGTTAAGTACTGGTAAAACATTACGACCCCTTTAAGATCCCTTTGCAAAGCTATAACCTTTCAAAGGGGTCGTTATGATCAAAGGCTCACACCAATTAGTGAAATAAATATTATGTTTGTTTCATCGTATACAAGCTGATGCCCGCGACTTCGTCCGCGTAGATTAAAGTTTAAAATTCCCGCGGGAACTCTATAATTTTCCAGGATAAAATGTACCCCTTTCCAAGCTAGACCGCTACTTTAGGCTGCATCGCCACTTACCATCAGGTGAGATCGCAGTCAAGGGCTGTCTTGTCATGAAAAAAAAAATGCACCAGAACTGAGTCAATGGTAGATTCACTTGACGATTCAAAAGCATTATGTAAAATTTATTTGAATAAAAAAAGATATTCTATTCTCTTAGAAGCAATGCTCGAATAGACCGCCGTTACATCCAAATTGGACAAATGCGTCCAACACGTGGCCAACATTGGATCAATATTGGATCAACGAATCTCACATCCGTCCTCACTGAAATCACGTAGCAAATACAGTTGACGTAACGAGGAAATACAATTTAACAATCCAACAAGACAACATTGTTAGCCGACAACAATGGTCCAAGACAACAATAAACTTCTTATCGTTTATTTTATATCTCAACTAAAATTCCGATAGTCATTTGAGTCTCGAGAGCTCAACTTGCTCGCTGTGAGTTTATAATGGCACTTCAATTTCAATATTTCGGGCACAGCTGAGAACCTTGTTGACCTTAATTAATTACGACTTTTCATATACTTACCATTTTTCTTAAAAGTAGATTAAGTACCTATGTAGAATAATAATAATAATTTGTAGTTTGGATATCTAAATCTAAATATATAAAAGGCAAAGGTGACTGACTGACTGACTGACTGACTGACTGACTGATTGACTGACTGATCTATCAACGTACAGCTCTAACCACTGGGCCGATCGAGCTGAAATTTGGTATACAGGTAGCTGTTAGGACGTAGACATCCGCTAAGAAAGGATTTTGGAAAATTTCAACCCCAAGAGAATTAAATAGGGGGTTAAAAAATCGAACCTAACGTGAGCGAAGCCGCGGGTTAAAGCTAGTATACATACAAAAGGCAAAGGTGACTGACTGACTGATCTATCAACGCACCGCTCAAACCACTGGACAGATCAGGCTGAAATTTGGCATACAGATAGCTATTACAATGTAGGTGGCCGCTAAGAAAGGATTTTTGAAAATTCAAGCCCTAAGGGGATAAAATAGGGGTTTGAAAAATGAACTTAACGTGAGCGAAGCCGCGGGAAAAACCTCGTTTCCTATAAAATTAATTTTCCTGAGATTCAATCCTGATTTCAATTCAGAGGTCCTTGAGACCCTATTAAATAGAATTACCATCTATAAATCCATCGAAATGATAGATATTAGAAACCCAAAATGGATCCTATATCCGAATGAGATACGGTTAATTCAATTTAATCTAAGTGGGGTTTAGGGTAAGGTAAATTCCACGTAGAGATTATATATGTTTGAAAACATATTACATATATTGTTTGATTTAATCTGTCATTATTCCCGTGAAGCCGAAGGATTTGTCTATTATTTGGTTAAAGGAAACACATTAACTTATATGATTTTATGTTAGTTAAAGTAAATGATGCCATACATTTTCCAACTCCTAGTTCTTCCTAGTTTTCAAGTGAAACTCAAAGTTTTTATAAGAACCTAGTAAGGTCTACTTCGTTAAAAGAAATTAGGTAATATTAACATAAACTTTGAAATAAAAATCGATTTAAAACCAATCTGAATTTAAGATCTAAAAGGGTGAGGTCGGAAATACCCTTTATTTTATTAAACCTACAGACCTTAGAGAGGTTTTAATAAATTCCACACAAACTAATTTCTGTACTGTAAGCGTTTCCAATAACGTTAAGCCAGTCTAAACAGCTTTATACAACACTAGCTTTAACCCGCGGCTTCGCTAACGTTAGGTTCGATTTTTTAACCCCCTATTTAACCCTCTTGGGGTTGAAATTTTCCAAAATCCTTTCTTAGCAGATGTCTACGGCCTAACAGCTACCTGTATGCCAAATTTCAGCTCGATCGGTCCAGTGGTTAGAGCTGTGCGTTGATAGATCAGTCAGTCAGTCAGTCACCTTTGCCTTTTATATATTTAGATTAAATAAAGGATAAGTCGGTACACGGTCACACAGATTATAACCGGTATTAGTGACTATTAGTCAGGTTACCCGTAACTTATCACGACTTATTGGGCATTAAGTTTACCTATATAATAGCCATATAACCTACCCTCTAAATCGTAATTAATATAATCGTAATAATCTAGAACTGATAGATTTAGAGGGTCTAAATCTGATCCAGTTCTAGATTATAAATTTTTTGTGTAAAAGTAAATATTTTCTATGGATTCCGTTCAAACGCCACGTTTGGATAACTTAGCTATTTCTTTCAATATATAATCGGCTGAATCTTAAACTAAAAGGTACAGTGTAACGTTCGCAATCTTTTTCTTTTTTCTGATTGGCTACATTTGAATCTATGGTCGGACTATGTATGATATATCTGATAGATAGATAGATTAATTATTTATTCACCAAAATGCAGGTACAATGTGATGTCAGTATTAAAAGTTAATAATTTTAAATGTCATAGTAAAATCACCTGACATCCTGTTACCCAGTCTTCTGCTCCATCATCAGATCGATTCTCGATCATCATCTTTTCATTCTAACGAGCCCCAACATGGTGTCCCTTAGGCCCAGTATCAACAATCGATTAGGTTATTGATTCTGAACAAACTACGAGTATTTTCAGCAAGTAACTTTGTATACTCGTAGTGCTCCATATTTCAAAACTTTGAACTTACGCTCAACACCGCTAACATACGAGATGACGTCAATTTCTATAGAAACATTTCAAGGAATGCAAGTTTAAGAGGATTGCGGCTGCACCGCTGCCTTGTGACTTGGCAAATACCTCTTGAATATGAGATTCTAGGAAATAAGACTTTGCTCTATTTGCAATAGTCGTAAGTTAGGTTAGGTTTTGCAAATGTTAGGTGTTCTTATGTAACTAGGCACTCATTATCTACTTATTAATTATTTTGTTATTACTTTGTTTTAAACCAATTTATTTTTGATTAACTAGACGATGCCCGCGATTTCGTCCGCGTGGATTAAGGTTTTTTTAATTCCCGCGGGAACTCTAATTTTCCGTGATAAAATGTATCCCATCACCCATGTGTTCATCATCATAATAAACACACATGAACGAACGCACGTACGTATGCACACACACCTACACTTGTAGACTTCATGCTCGTTAAAGTCTCGTCAAAATCGGTTTAGTCGATCTGAAATCACGAAATTACATGCAGAGAGACAAAATCTTTAAATACGTATGTTTAGGTTATTCTAACGTTCAAATTAACATATGAGCTTGATTAGCTGTAGTTATTTCTAAACCACATCATCTTTGTTTTCTTGTATTATTTTCTTTTATATAGTGAGTGGAAACTTGAACATTTCGGTAATGACATCATAACTCAAAATAACATCACAAGAAAAAAGCTGCCTCACTCTCTGAAACTTATTATGAGCCACAAGTTTTTATTCTTTCTACAAAAGTAAAAAAGGAAAGGCCTAGTATTATAGCTAAATACGTAGAACAATATATATATATATGTATAGCAGGGCAATCTGAGTTAATAGACAGTGAAACGTGCGGTCATTTCTTATGCCTAGGTAGACCGATGGCTAAGCTCAGAATTTTTCCTGTCGTTGCAAATTGTTCTTTAAAGCCATAGTCTTAGAATTCATCAGCCAACGATTCAAACAAATGAAAATGCTGAGTAAAATATGGTGCGCGAAGATTTGATAGCATAGTTATGATATTCCTTTGCATTGCAGGATGTAGAATTTGTAGACCTTCTTTGCTTCATTGTAGCTGAATTGCAGAAAATATAACCATCTTACGATTTCAAAGTTAAAACTCGAGGTGTTGCTTTTTCAATATTATGCTGGAATTCTTTGTATGCTAGCATATTTAGGCTCGTTTTCACCGACGATGCCAAAATTTTAGGGAGCATAAGCTCAGTTATGTAACACGCATACATTTCGATGGTAACACGTCAAGATTTTTTTATATATTTTTAGCAAGCAAACGAGCAAGCGAGTCACTTGATGTTACGTGGTTACCGCCGCCCATGAACATTTGTAGCACCTGAGGCACCAGCAATGCGTTGCCGGCTTTTCAGGAATTTGTTGGTTCCTTGAATAACCCCATGTTGTAATTTAGTGGGAATACCGTTGATATAAAAAAATTAAGTGTTCACATTCAAAAAATATAAATATTTGACTTGTAAATAGCGTGAGCAATGAGAATTTTCAGTCGCCTACCTGATTGACCTTATTCACACAGCCAATATATCTACACGTGTTCTCTTATTTTATCCGTGTCCCGATGAATGGAAGTAATTTGTCTCTAACTAACCTGGCTAGCATCCAACACGTTTAGATTTTCTATAAGACAAGATAATGTATTAACCGTAATGTCACCGTGTAATAATTGGAATGTCACAGACATAATCTGCGGTATCAATGCTTTCAATCGCCTAATTGATTATTAGAATTAGGTATAAATACTGGGCAATCAGCAAATGTGAGATATTGTAAGATAAATTACGGCATAACTCTGAAATAAGATCACCATTTGAAGATAGATAAAGAAGATATCGTCGGAGATAGTGCAAAACCGCGTATGTACCATTGGTAAAAACCGCGGATCTACACTAGTCACAGTTTTACAGGGGAAGTTCAAAACTTTATAAATTTCTTATTTCTACGGCTATTGGGCTAATTTTTACACAGAGAGTATTAATTCATGTGTTCTATGCATTGATAAAAATAGAAATCATTTAAGGTGATTAATTTTGTCGCTACGACACTTACGCGGTTTTGATTTGACCACAAACGTATGAAAATGGATTTTAAGGTACTAATGCTAGTTACGCGGATTTGCAGGAGCGTCTAAGTACGGAGGAGATCGCGCGGCTGAGCGACGTGCGGAACCTGGTCAACCAGCTGTACGAGGCGCTCAACGTGCGCGAGCACCAGATCCGCAAGGAGAGAGAGTTGAGGGCGCAGTTGGAGAAACTCACTGCTGAGCTGCAGCCGCTGGAAGAGGTGAGTCAGAGAATCGAAGAAAACCTCAATAGTTGAAGGCGCAGACTGGGAACCGACATGTCGCTAGGTCGAACACCTCCCGTTGCGCTATTGTTGGACTTATAATAGGCGTCAGTTACACAAGTTTCTCGAATGCGAGCGGCAAAAAATAGTTTGCGATTATATGTATATGCGAAAACTTTTCTTACAATTTTCGGCCGCGATTGTACATTACCTACATTACGTTATTATTATACACTTAGATGACTTCGTCCGTGTGGATAAAGTATTTTTAATTCCTGCGGGGACCCTTCAATTTTCTGGGATAATTTCTGGGTAGCCTATGTGTTAATCCTGAGTATGAGCTATCTCCATTCCCAGCCAAATCGGTTCATTCGTTGTAGCTTGAAGGAGTAAACATACACATACACACACATATTAACTTTTATAATATTACTGTGATTATGATAAAAACTCGTATCACTCTCTTTGTGTAAATGAACCAAGCTGGACATGTGCCTAGTACGACAAGTGCCCGAAATAAACTCAATCAGGTTTTGTTAACCGGAATCTTTGACCAAATCATACAACTTCAGCTTTCTAGAGCTTCAGTTGCATTGCCTCGTGCATCTAAACCAACGGCGTGAATGATCGGATAATGTATATGAATATGCAGGAGGCGGTTGTTTCGTACACCGAATATATTACCATACAGATGAGACGATCCGCTTAAAACCCTAGCTTTGCGATCCCGCATTTAGTGTTTGAACTTTTTGTTAGTTCGTAGTTGTTGTACAGATGTTAGTTCTTTCAAATCTACATATTATATTTTCAACTACATCTTCGTGTACCATTTAAAAAGGTTGTTATATCGTAAAAACCACCCATAGTTTTTTTTAATTAACTTTGTAAGTGCAACAATATGGGACAAAATTAGTTAGTTCTACTGACCTGCCATGTCACCCCTACAATGCTACGACGAAAACTATAGTGCTATCCTTTTCCGCAGATAGCATTATGAAAGGAATAGCACGAAATATCAACCAATTCAATTGAATTGGTTCAAATTTCGTGCTGTTGTGTACAGTAGTTAGCCTCAATAGTCCAACAGTTATTAAATGAGAGTGGTATGAGAGTAAGACCAATCAATTCAATAATGTATATAACTCAATATCGCCCAAAATGTCGCTTAGTGATTATTGCCTTTCAAGCGTTGGTATGTAAATTGACGTCGTACCCTCATTATTCCAGAAACGCATGTCCCTAGAGGTGCAGGCGACCCGCACGACGTCAGCGCTCACGTGGGTGGGGCTGGGGCTGATGGGCGTGCAGTTCGGCATCCTGGCGCGGCTCACGTGGTGGGAGTACTCCTGGGACATCATGGAGCCCGTCACCTACTTCGTGACCTACGGGACCGCTATGGCCGTGTACGCGTACTACGTTCTCACTAAACAGGTAAGTGTAGTTCAAGAAGTTATAGTAATTAATACTCTTGACTATAAAATAAAACTCGTATACTTCGGTTGCACTTGTATAGGATAATTGTTTCACAATTATAAAAAAGGAGAACGTTTGAACATGCGGGGCAGATGAATAGTCAGAGCGATGAACTACACTTTGATAAGAACTAGGAAGCCGACGAAGTTCGGGTGGCTGCAGCTACATAATTATAATGTGACTGTTATTAACTGCGGCGCATGTTCTGAACAATAGATTTAAAATTGTGTTCTAAATTTAAATATCGTCGAACATTGGAAATACAAATAGCCAGTCCTCTCGACGAAACTGGCCAGTCGTAAAACTTCGTGGAGACAGTAGACTCTACAAACTGTCATAATGTTCTTCTTCTATCTATCTTCTTCTAAATATTATATAAAAGGAAAAGCTGACTGACTGACTAATCTATCAACGCTCAAACCACTGGACGGATCGGGCTGTTTGGCTATTATGACGTATGCATCCGCTAATAAAGGATCTTTGAAAATGAGGAGGTAAAACAGGGCTTTGAAAAATCGAACCTTACGCGATTGGAGCCGCGGGCAAACGCTAGTTAGGTACTTTATAAAATACAGACAATAATATTGATATACAGAACAAGACGACTCGAAATCAATTAAGTTAACTTAAAATGAATTTATCTTTCAGGAATACGTCTTGCCAGATGTAAAGGATAGGCAACATTTGCTCACGCTCCATAAAAAAGCGAAAAAGATTGGGCTCGACCTAAATCAATATAATCATCTGAAGGATGAGGTAAGAATTTCATAATCATATGAAAATTTTCTTTTAATACAATGACAAGTTAGTGCTTAATTGCACCCGATGGTGAGTGACGATGCAGTCTAAGATAGCGGACTAATTTGGAAGGAGTATGAAGGAGTAGTATTCAACCTTACCCCGCAGCGGTTTCTACACGCCATCGTGTCGGAATGTTAAATCGCGTGGATTTAATTTTTAAAATCGCGCAGGAACTTTCGGGGATTTTCGGTCCTTAACTATACCCATGCATAAAATCACTTCGATCCGTTGCTTTGCTGCGGCGTGATTGAAGGACAAACCAATAAACGTATAAACTTTCGCATGTATAATATTAGTAAGGATTTTACCTGTGTCTTTGTTTATACTGTCATTATGGGTGCCACCAACGGGAATGGGTCTGCTTTTGCCTGCCTGTCTTAACATTTATTGGATCGTTTTGCATTTTTGAAACTTCATTGTGGAAACACTGTATACATAGCATAGTTTTGTTATCTATTGTAAAAAAAATTTTTTTTTTTTTTTTAAGAGCAACCGCCGAGTTTATTGCTGGCTCTTCTCGGCAGGAACGGCATTCCGAACCAGTGGTAGATTCATCGACGATTCAAAAGCACTTGTAAAAGTATATTTGAATAAAAAATATTTCTATTCTATTCTATTCCAGGTAGACAAATTACAAAAGGATCTCGCCCGACTCCGGGATCCCTTGCAAATCCACTTGCCCCCGGGCATAAACAAGTCTGAAGACACCAAACGCTCACCCTTGACCAAAATAAAAGACATGCTCGAGGAGACCTCGAAGAAAATGAAAATCACGTAATATAAGCTGTAAAGGACGCCACGTTGCGTTTCGTAGAATAGCTTGTTGTTCATTGATCGCACTTGTTCATTGTTTTTGTATGTTGAACTGTATTGTACAAGACTGTATCGAAAGCTTTGTATAAACCTGACTCAGTATTGAGGCGACCCAAACTTGTTATTGCGACGATTGTTATAGTATTGGCAAGAATGCTCCTAGAAAAATGTTTTTTTTTTTTGGTATTGATTATGTTATTTATATAATACTAGTTGACTAGTTCGACTGCTCCGCAGAACAAAGTCTCATCTGCTAAATTCATAACATGAGATTTGAGCCTTAGAAATTTTAGTTTAAGGCTCAAATTTCAAGTTGTGAATTTAACAGATGTGACTTTGTTCTACGGAACAGTCGAGTTGATGCCCGCGGCTTCGTTTAATTTTAAAAAATCCGCGGGAACTCTTTCATTTTCCGGGATAAAAAGTAGTCTATGTCACTCTTGCGGTCCTCAACTGTACCCATGCAAAAAATCACGTCGATCCGTTGCTTTGTTGCGGCGTGATTGAAGGATAAACCAATAAACAATCACACTTTCGCATTTATAATATCAGTAAGGATATGAAAGTGTGAGATGGTATTTTGAAGTACCTAACTAAATTACTCATGTAGTACCTATCTACTTGGTCTTTAATTCGATTCTTTGTTGATTAGGTCCAGTCTAAAACCAATGGACGTATACAGGGAGGCGTGACGTCAAAAAGGCGTTTTACATATTATGTCTCTTTTACTCTTGTTACATTGCCATAAAACCTGCGACATGATAGAGATAGCGATATTATTGAGACACGCATTAAACCAATTTCAGATCCGCTAATAATTTACCTACATTAAAAATCACTATTTGGTTGCTGTTGTTAAAATATTTTGTGGAACCGTGTTCGACGTTTGAAGAAATGTGATCACTATTTTGAACTTAATAGATATCATTACACTTTTTAATGGAATTTCTTCGGCTGCAATAGTTACTATGATCTCTGTTATTCAAGACCAGTCCTTGACTTTTTTAGGTAAAGAAGCATGAAGGTCTTTAGAACATTTAAATAATTCTATCTATATTAGATAGTTTGAGGTAAAAATTTCACTTCACTCAATTTCATAAGGGCCAGCAAAGTTTCCGAGGCGCGGAATAAATTTAGGGTAACTTGAACTGCTTTATTTAATTCGAGATTGAAATTGGTACAGTGAAACACGAGTGGTCAGGCAAGCATGGGCGCGATTTTTGTTTTGTTTTCAACCGTATTCCAAAGTCTATAAAGCTGATTTTAGGTTATCATTAAAAAAGTCACCTCGGTGCCACTCTGCTCTGGTGTGCCTGACGCTTCATACCTATTTAGTACATTATAGTTCAAATTGCCGAAGGAGGTTTTTAGGCAAATCTTGCTGTAATGGTTGTTATGTAAAGGTAATCGTGAAGAAGTAAAAGAAGACCTGTTAAATATAAAGTTATTACCCTCAGAACGAGTTTTAGTAGTTTCGTCGAGGTTAGTTTTTGTTATACCTAATAAGTTGCATATATCTAAAGCCAACTTCTAAATAATAATTTATTTATACACCTGGACATAACAAGACCATTTGTTTTTATAGCCAAATTGGTAGTACGGTACGATTTTAAAACGGGGGTGTTATTGCTATTATAAAATACCTATATTATTATAGTCATTCTACTTTCGAAACTCACTAAAACTATTTAAGTTTTCGAAATGTTGATACTCGCACTAGAGGTATAATATAATAATGGATTATTTATGAAAGAACAGCAGTAATTGTC
Organism: Hipparchia semele; assembly: GCA_933228805.2. Lineage (NCBI taxonomy): Eukaryota > Metazoa > Arthropoda > Insecta > Lepidoptera > Nymphalidae > Hipparchia > Hipparchia semele. Next base: position 12,572,773 of record OW121714.1, read on the forward strand.
ATGCACAAATTCTTTGACGTAGTCCATAGACAAATCGAATAATTTTTAATTACTATAGTTGAATTTGGCCCTTATTAGTTATTACTAAAATTAATTTAATTCTACTGTACTTTTAACTGTCGTCTATAAGCCATTGATTTGAACGTCTAGCTGAAAACTATTGGTAATAAATATACACATGTTTGGATTACTGTTGGAGCTATGTCCATGAAAGATTTTCAATAGCAAAACTTCTTTAATGTTTAGATAAATCGAATAAAAGGGGGTCATCCACTGCCGCAAGAAGGCGCATGACCTTCAAATCTTTCAAAATTCAAAAAATTCAAAATTATTTATTTCATGTAGGCCAACTTGTAGCTCTTATGACACGTCATGACTCTACCACCGGCTCGAAATGCAGATTCTGCTGAGAAGAGCCGGCAAGAAACTCAGCAGTTGCTCTTTTCATAACAAAACATTACAATATTAATCTCTCTGGCATCTCTTGCGGCTTTTTGTCCCTCTTGCAGGTGGCATAGATAATAGACAACAGACCTAACTTAACTGCTTGAAAAACGAGTCAATAAATACACTAACACACGCACAATACGTATATGGTGCATGTTATATGTATATGGTATATGTTATGTAATATCTCAAATTGTGCGTGTGTTTATTTACCCGACATAGCCTGTTGCACATAATCTCTACTCTAAACGAAATTGACAGGCCTAAATCTCTTGTTATCCCTTACATAATACTTCCTGCGAAAAAGGATAGCACTATATTCAGAGCCACTGTCTTATTAATCTATGATTAAGATAATATTAGAATTTATTGGTTCAATACAGCTAAACAATACCAAAGATTAACACTGGAATGGCTGTCCCTATACAAATGACGGCTTATATTAGGTTCAATTTGAAGCGCCACATTTGACATACGAGTGTCTCAGGTACTAATAATAAGTTAGGGATACAGGAAATGCCCAAAAGTATCAACTCCTCAGTTGTCAACTAGAGCTCTCACTTATTTTAGTTCCTTGGATACTCGTAACTGCTTCCTAATCCAAAAAATATGACAGCGGTCTGTCAAGTGTTAATCATAGATTAATAATAGAGGTCAATTTTTAGAGCTGTCAATTTAGGTTAGAGATTGACTAAAAAATATGGTTTTCGCAGACGACAAAATATCGCACAAATTGCGCCATTATTTTATTGAATCTATTAAGATATTAATACGTACTTGCAATATCACTTCTGAAGAATATCGCATCTGAAAAAATGGTATACTTACTTGATATATATTGCTACAAAAGATTTTTCGAACCTACACAAAATGAGAATCACAAAAATGTTAAAAAAATTACAATCACCTAGACTTATTTTGTAGTTCAAATATATTATTGTATTAGTTAAAATTTTATTATACCTAATAATTTTATATTATGAATTGTTTGTTGGTATTGAAATGTGCTCAGAAATATTGTTTCCTATAAATTTTAAGAACTAATACTGCATGCCGCAAGGCGAGTTCCATTTGCAAAATATGGGGACCGTATTTTGTCTTTTTTTTTTTTCAATATATGAATAGCGAGCAAATGAGCAGGCGGGTCACCTGATGTTAAGTGATTACCACCGCCCATGAATTGTATTGTAGTACCAGAGGCACCACCAATGCGTTTCCGGGTTTTCAATAATTTGTTGGTCCGCCCCTTGAATAACCCCATGTTGTAATTCAGTGGGAACACCGCGGTCCTCATATATTGCCAATGAAAGTCGTCTTGAAGCTTGCAATAAAATTAAAAAAATATATATTTAATTGTGCCAACGTGAAGCTGATTAAATAAGTAGAATTTAAGAATTAACTGAAAAGCAAAGATTGTTGACTGAAATGTAGTTTTTATTTTGAAATAATAATTTTTATTAAAATTTTGTATTATGTCAGTCATGTTTTTTATTAAGCTCGTATTATATTTTTGGGATTTTAATTTAATTGTTGTTGAGATTTTATCATTAAATCGATTTTATTAAATTATTAAAATTAAATAAAGAATTAAGGTGAGACCACACTGAGCGGAATCGCACTGCGTCGGAATGTCGCGGCACGTTGCGATTCTCTATAGTAGTGAATTACAGTAGAGCGACAACATCTAGTAAAGGAGTATGACCAGCACGGTAAGGAGCTTGGGCCCCTAAGAAAAATATATTATATTTCTCGCTAAAAGTTCGCTTATTATATTGTTTGATAGTGTCATATTAATTTAAAAATTCTTAAAGGTTCTTGAAAAAGTGTTTTTAAATAGTATTAGGTTCGGGGTAGGTATTTGAGTATTTTTTAACGCTTTGAATCATTTCTTCGTTGTTCGTTTTAGCCTATTTAAGCAAAGTATTACTTATCTCATAAAATATTCTAAATAAAACTGTATAGGTACATATTTACGGCAGGTTTTACTATTTATTTGGGACTGAACGACAAATTATTATAACTTTTATTAATATATATATAGCTTTATTGTATAGACACAAACGTGGCCTGTGTATGGTCGATCTGTTTTGTTTGTCAATCGTTATTATACGTATAATCAGAAACTATGTATAATGTAATATGAAGAAGAGGAATGAATTTGGCCGCGTTTACCGCTGCAGTGCAGTTTCGCTCTTTTCGGTCATACCTTTATAGTTAAAATGTTTATATCGTGTTGGAAGGGACCATCTGTCACCCAAAAAAAGTTGTCACACTATGATGTTCTGACCAGCCCTTCTTGTCACACATTTAAATTAAACAATTTATAAGCAAAATTTACTTAATTGAATATAAATGGCGAAGAGCTTTTGAATTTTACCTTAAATAAAACTTTTATGTTTTGCTATATGTAAGAAAAAACTTTTACGTCTTATGTGTGACGTGATTAATGGATGGCCCTTAGATATAATATTATTATGTATGTATTTATTCGTAGTTAGTAATTCTAGTCCTTTATAAACTTAAATCGTAAAAATGTGTTCCTTTTTGGCTTGCCCTAAATGCAAAAAAAAGAATGCATGGCTTTTTTTCAAGAGTGATTTTACTAGGGTTTCAAATTTATTGTCATTTTAAGATATTAATTTAATCGCACAAAATGATGATTGTGCTTGCAATTTATTCGAATTTTTATATTATTAATAATTGTTTTGAATTAATTAGTTTTTCAAATTGTGTATTAACCACCAATGGGTCATGAGTTTATTTAGAAAAATTAAATAAATTATTCAATTTAGCAATTTTAGCATTTTTGTATCACTAACATGTCTTTTGTACTAACTTACCTAGTTTACAGATTACATACCTATTGTTTGAGATTTAAAGTATGATTTTGTTATAAAATCTAAATAATAAATTAATCTTTAAAAAAGGTTGGAGTGCGAGGAGTTAAAAGAAAAATTAAATTAATTTAAAAAATTAATTTGATTTAAAAAATACTTTGTGTCAAGCCAATACGTAAAACTTAGAACGAATTGGATTAGCACTTATTCGGGTTCATAAACAAGATTTTCAAAACATCTGGATATTATAAAGCTTACATTTATTATGTAAAGCAAATGTTAGGTATAAAATTATCTTAGGCTATGGAAAATTTAGCGGAATGTCGAGCTTGGAACTACTTGAATTAATAACTGAATGGAGACAAAGTTTCATACATCACAATTACAGAACTCTTATTGAAATATCAGTAGGTTGAGTATAAGATTTAACTCGATTAATCGTATTCGTATTCGATGACATTAGCGCCAAAGTAAATTGAACCATAAATACTTTGATTTAGAACACAATTTCATGGATGCATTCTTATACGTCTACATATACGGATACGCTTCAAATTAAAATTAATTGTACCTACTGAATTTGTTACTTTAAATCAATACAGTTATGGTTTATTTTACTTTGACGCTAATATCATCGAATACGAATACAATCAATCGGATTAAATCTCATACTAACCATACAGGAGAATATCTGCAAGATGCAATTCTTGCGATTTCCGCTCGCAATGTTCCCCTAGATTTGTCCATAGCCTTTAAAGTAACAAGACATAGGATTAATGAAGGCTGTGAACTAAATGTGAAGGAGCCATTTTGTCATTGTGATAACGACCTCACGTCACGTTATCTTCTATTTGATTATGAAGTAATTTCTATAGGGGCCATTCGTTTAAAATTCTGGCCGAAAACATCCCCCAAGGTAACATTACTTATTATAAACCCGTCACTACAGGTTTTAGAGAATACCACTGTATTCTCTAATATTGATTGCATTAACGATCGCAATGACCTCTGATTGGCTGGTACTCTTCCGCCATTGGTTAAAATGCATTGATGCAGCAAGTACGTCATAAATTCAGCCAATCAGAGGCCACATAACTCCATAGGAACTCCATTTTAAACGAATGACCTCTTATATTTTAAGTTATAAGTACGTAGTAACTTATGTATAAAAAATAAAACTTATATGTTAAATTATTTATTTCTTCTATCGCTCTGTCCATTGCTGACTTCATATTCATTATAGAGTAATTTAAGTAAAAATGTAATCTAGATGAAATACCTATCATCTTACTAAAAATTACTGTTGTATACTTACTAAAATTGTATCTACACTCTAAATTAAGTTATATGGCCTTACATTTACGGTCTACTATACTTTGTATATATCCTTCGTAAGTCTAGCTGTAAGAACGCACATTTTACTATTAGTGTAACCTAGTCTTTGATATTGCAATACAAGTGCGCACCGTTTCTTAAACCTCAGTAGCTGAAATCTTTACAGGGTGTTTAAACTCAAGCCAGAGTTAAAACGATGACAATTTTCAAGACATATTTGTGTTTCATTTAGCTCTGTCACAAGTCTGACCCAAATCAAAGCGCGCTCTATTATGTATACAGCCGTATTATAGATTTGCCTCGCTCGACAGCGATGTTGGATTTCGAATACAACGTCAGAGTAAAGTTATGTTCGTTTAGGCAATTAAATATTAGGTGCTTCAATAGTGAAGGAAAATGTCGTGAGAAAACAGCGTGCAGGTTTGTGTGAGAGGTCTCTAATCTCTATTAATCGACTGATTAATAGTCCCAACTGGATCCTCACTGGCCCAATGCGAATTAGTAGACTTTTCACACCTTTAGTCATAGGGCTTGTACACAAAACCCTGCGAGCTCGCACGTCGCGTCGCAAGAACTTGCGAATTGATTCGTATCGCGCATTCCTCACCTCTCACTCACTCAAGGAATGGTCACCTTATCGTGGAAGGGAGACGCTTTGCCGCACGAAATCGCATCGCAGCAATTCGTGTCGCAACTTTCTGCGTTCGAATTCGCATCGCGTCGCATCGCAGTTTTGTGTAGTCCCTTAAAGCTTCTCTGAGAGGAGATCTGCCCTCTATGCTTTAGGCCACTAAAAGCCAGAGCAGGGCAGGTCTAGCAAAAAATTTTTTAAATAAATAAAAATTGATAGTAAATAGATACGTAATGTTTGACTTTAAAACAGCGCTTTAGGTCCAGTATGCTCTGATTCGAAATTCATATCCGTCATGGTGCTATTCGTAGTTCGTACAAAAACGGTCAGTAGTACCCATACCTACCCTTGTATGTGTGAGAATTGTAAACATTTTTGGCATTCAAAAATTATATCCCTCTGTTCCTACTATTCAAAAAAAGAGCACTTCTCATTATTTCGGTATGCCTTTTGGCCTGACCTTTTGCTTGCTAATTTTATTGAATCATTCTACAAATTGCTTACTTATAAACGTAAAAATTTTATTTACAAAACCGACTTCAAACGCCACTACAAAGTATATCAATTGCGCCTATAAAATTTGAATAGTTGCTTCGATTTCTCCAGGATCCCATCATCAGATCTTGACCTGATGACAATGGGATTACCAGGGAAGTATACCTTTACAAGCTAAAAGAATTTTCCAAATCGGTCCAGGCATCTTCGAGTAATCGGGGAACTTACATAAAAAAAAAAGATTCCGATGAATTGAGAACCTCCTCCTCTTTTGGAAGTCGGTTAAAAAGTACTCCTAACTACGCAAAAGACTACTACTATAGTATTGATAAATTGTAATTCCGTGCTTGTATTGCAATATAAATGACAAAAAGCTTTCTCTTGTGATTTGCTGATTTGCCTTTTAGAGTCTTCTTAAACGTTTTTCAAATATAAAATTTTTATATACCTAGTCATTAAGTCGGAGCAAAGCTTCTGTTTACATGAAAATACGTTATTTACTGTAGATTGAGATACTGAACTTTTTGTAAGTTATTTTGCGAATTAATTATTATTATGTATTCTATTTTTGAGATACTAAAAATCAATGTTAGCCGATTACTTATTTGAATTCTAAAATGAGCCGTCGAGACGTTAAGTAATTATTATAATATTATTAATAATTATTTTTACTATTGTTATATTTATATGTATTATGCACATAAATATTACGTGTATTGTGAAGATTATATTTAATTGTATTTAGTTATTTTTTATTAAAGTGTTAACCTACACTTAAAGGAAATATCCGAATAGATTTATAAATACATATCAAAAATTCCAAGGCCGGCGGGATTCGAACCCACATCTCACGGGAATCGCGCCCTGAGTGTGTTAACCGTTACACTACGGCCAAATTGAACCACATTTCAGCCACCAAAAATTATGTATCTAGTATCTACTTTTTCAACCAGTATTATAGTAACTGTTAGCGACATCTATTAGCGACACAGTACAGTTGACGATCTACTTTTCCAAGAGCCCATATTACAAATATTGATATGTATTTATAAATCTATTCGTGTATTTAGTTAGTTAGCCTTTTAATCAACAATTTGTCATTGCGCTTTTCACTGGTTACATTTATGTGTAAAAACATTTCGGAATCATTTAAAAATGATCAAGCCTAGCTAATTCTGGCCCCATATTAGTTACTCTCGCCTGAGCAATTTTAGAGAAGCCATTTATAAGCGATTGAGTTGGTAGGTAACTTGTGCCACTGATTTTTCAAGTAAAAACTAAGCTAACTACCAAATACTTAGTTTTTACCTGAAAATCAGATTAAAAAACGGTAAAATTGATCTCACACTAGTTTTTCATTAGCGTTTTTCACCTAAGAAATTGGTAGAACATCTAATTGCTCCCACGATAGTAGAAAATGTGTGGCCTACCTTCATTTTATTTTGACGCCACTGACATGTACGGATCGTGGAATGATTTATTTTCGTTGATTAAATGCTCTTAGATTTTCACCAAGGATTTTGTATAGTTCCTGCAGTTCACGAGGGTGCGTGAGCTTTACTTGTGGTTACATCGTGTATATGCACATTGCGTAAGTGTGCTTGACTGTCAAGAGCCTAGGTGGGAGCGGTCAGGCGCGAGCACAGCTCTCGCACTCACACTTATATAGATACGACACACACACAACCATGAGCCACGCGCCTTCGTGAATTGCAAGAGCTATATATTATTATATATCATGATTTTCACTGGTTCATATAGAAGCAATGTTAACGTAACGGTCGTAAATATTCTGACCTTGATTCTAGCGGGTTGTACCTACCTATAAAGCAATTTTTTAATCGTGTATAAACTAGACACTGATTGTTCAATCTCACAATTAGTTAGGGAACTTAATAATAAAATATATATTATATTTAGATGTAATAATTTACCCACATATAAAAACTTTCCTGTTTATTCACTAATGAAAATTGCCAAACTAACCTTCCAATTATGCATCTCTTGTTAAATCTTTGTTAACACCTTACGAAGTATATTTCCCATGAATATGAATATAGTTTTGAATACTATATATATACATAGCTTCAATAAACATAGAAAATTCAATTTTTAGTTTTCTGAGCAGCCTCAAAAAAAAAATACAACAGCCTTTGCTGAAACGGCTCGATTGACTAGAATGAAAGATTTATCGTGGTACGTACGTGATATACCTGTTTGGCATATTAGATATAATTAAATCGAGAGGCCTAAAATCAGTGCTATCTATTTCCCTAACTAGAGATTAATGTGAAAAGGATAGCATTTTTTTAGGCCTATCAATTAAGTTTAGTTCAGAGATTGCTTTTTAACTTAATAGGCACAAATATAGGAAATTAAACATTGTTCCGTTTGTAATTATTGATATTCATGGGATATTACTTGTAAATCGTTATTGGTGGAGTGACTACGGGAGCGCGGCGTGAGAACAGTACCTACACCAAAATACATTATCAGCCAGGTCCCTTGTATAGTTACTATTTTGCATTTTTGTTAAATTTACAGTCGTGTTCGAATAAATTTGTAACAAATGCCCCATATGTTTTACTTCATGTGTAACCTTTTAAAGTTATCCTATTTAAACCAAAGGATGTACAAAAATCTTTATTCATAGAATGTTTTTTTTTTTAATTTTATTAAGGGATTCTTAGGCTGACATTTATAGACCGCACTCACTCCGCTCAGACTGCAGACAGAGAACAAAACGAGACACAAATATGCTCTGACATAAATCTGTCTCGTTTTAACACTGTCTTGAGTCAGCGGAGTAAGAGTGCAGTCTATAGATTTCAGCATTAACTAGTGTTAGATAGGTAGCTGTTGAAATGTTATGTTTTTCTCATTTTCTTGGGCTTCGGAGGACGAAAGCGGCTTTTTGCCAGAAGGATATAAGTCATTACTTTGTATATGGGCCTTCACAAATACGCCAGGAGGTATGTAATATTCATCACCTGTTCCTAATCCCGATACCCGGCTTTAAGTGATGAATATTGAATCCTACCGCAAACTCTGGTCTACTTTGTTCGCCACTCTCAACTTGAAATTAATGTGTCAGTATATTGTTAACCTTTTGAAATTATCCTAAAATTAAACTCAACGGAAGTATAAAAATCTTTATTCACAGAATAATTTCGATGTCTCCATGTTTAACAAATTGGTTTTCTACCTAAACTGTTGTAAGGAATTCTTAGTATTAGCTGTTGTAAATGTTATGTTTTGTCATTTTCTAGAGCTTCAGAGGGCGAAAGCGGCTTAGAGCCAAAAGGATATAAGTCAATACTTTGTACATGGGCCCTGACAGATACGCCAGGAGGTATACCAAAATATTCATCACCTATATTCTTAATGATAGTCGCACCCGGTTTTGAGTGATGAATATTGAATCCTACCGCAAACTCTGGTCTACTTTGTTCGCCACTCTCAACTTGAAAATTGCCGGGTTTATTATTCGTCCCTTGGGAAGGTTTAACCGGTACGTAAGGTTTCTTCGGCGGCCTATAAGGTTTGGTGGGTTTGCTGGTCGGTCGCCACGGTTTGCCTGCAAGTTGTAATCATTACTAAGTTCTATGAAATTCTTTGCGTGCCCTATCGCTGTGCTTTGGTGCCGTGAGGTATTGGTGTAATAAAAACCAGTTTGTCGGTGAACAATATTTATTGCGATCAAGCAATCTCTTATAATTAAATCATTCCAGTGCTCTCTCCAACCTGTCTGTGCTAATATCGATTGAATATTGTGATCTTGTTGTTAAACATCAAATGGCACATTTTTTTGGACTTTATCAATCATCAATCCGTCTTTCTGGAAAGAAAGAGCGCAGAAGTTTCAGGGTTCTAATGCGAAGAGCAATGACCGTCCACTTAGGCAGGGGTTGATGAAAATTGGTAATGTGTTTCAAACAAGATCACTACGGTCAATCATTTGCCAACATCCGTGTTATGCATCACCTGATCCTTGTGTTGGCTTGGGGCCGGAGAAACTAGATGCGTCTTCGTCTACGTATCCCAAGTCGACCGATCCCGTTTCTTGGACGTAGGTCGGGCCTGAGCCGTAGGTGTCACCGCTGGATCCACTGTCTGGGCTTTTTTCAATGTCAGTTGGAACATTGGCCTGATTGCTTGGCCTATCTATTTCGGAAGGGAACGGAGGTGGTTTAACATGTCCGGAAGCAGCAGTGCCGTCCGGTCCTAGAAAAATGTTTCCAATCAGAATCCTGACTTAATTTTTAACTTAACTGCTATGTAGTTTTAAACCCTTTAATTGTATAATTTTTTTGGTTCATGTCTATTTCGATAGCTTCCAACAGTTAGCGCCACAAAAGTTCTTTGGTCAGGTTCTCTATCTATTTTAAAAGTAGAGGTAGTTTATAGTCCTTCAAAATTTTGTTCAGCCATAGGCTGCAACGAATAACTTACCTTTAAAAACATCATCCCCCACTTCATCAGGGGAAGTATAGGAAGGTGACACGGAGCCCCCACCACCGCCAACGGCATTGAAGGCAGGGTCGAAAGAACTAGGTAGAGTGGGGAAGTAGGGCGGGATGATAGGGTCGTTACTGTTCTTCACGATGCGATACCCTATGCCCGGCCCTGCTATGTAGTGGACTGTCCTGGGAATTAGAAAATAAGTGTAAGTACCTAAATACTTTGTGGAAAATGTAGGTAGGACGAAATTGCGATAACAATGAGAAAATAACTTGACTCCGGAGTTCAGTGTAAGTCTAAGAACTGATTTGACTGCACTTAAGGAACCTGAAAGATAGTTATTTTAAAAATACTATTTCAATAAAATGCTATCTCTATAGATCTAAATACAAGATAGGTATTTTATCACAAATGATCATTTTTGAATAATATTCTGAATTCTTTTAATAGATGTAGCTAATAATATAGTACATGCCCACAGAGATTCGATAGTTCTGCTGGATAGAATCTGGATTGAAGATGTTACTATAACTTGTAAGTACGCTGTACGAGTATTTATACCTTTGTACAAGTTTGTCATCCAAAAACGTGTAGGAACCTCGGACGTTACCGCGAGAGTCGCTGCTTTCTGTTCTTCTCTGATCAGGACCAGCAGATATGAATCTAAATTAACAAGATTAAAAGGATTAACATTAGTAAATTCAAGACATCATTAGATGAGATCATTTTTCTGAACGTGAATTATGCGTCTGTTTTTAAAAAGAAAAGTTTGAGTGAACCTATTAATATCCTCCCGACCGAAATCGGCGGTCAATTTCCACAGAGCTAAACTATTTGCGCAGGAGATATACAAGTGTGTGCGCAAACACAGGCGCACTCTCTGTTTCCTTACTCTCATAGTCCGATGGGACGGAAATCCGACACGACCGGAGAGAGATCAGGCGCAGGACCGACAGCTTTACTTGTTGTCTGAGGCACGGGGGTGACTTACTGCCAACCTCCTAACCCGGCCTAGTAGATACCTACTGAGAATTTCTTGACAGAAAAACCCAATACGGTGAGATCCGGGAATCGAATTTGTGACCTCTCGGGGGACTCGACGGGACTCGGGACGGGCAGTCGAACTTGTCACCACTAGACCACTGAGGCAGTTGATAATAGTGGTGAACCTATTATTACCCTCTTCTCAATATTTTAGAATTATTGCGATGAAATTAGTTCTACTGATATACACAGTATCAGTGTGGTACTTCTTGCTGACCTACCGATCAATTTTCTGCACAACAACTTCAAAAATTCCACATACCTGTGAACACCACTTATACCTGTAAGAGCCATCAAGTCCTCGTTGCACGGCCGTCTTCCCCCTAGGTTTGCTTTCCCCCCTAACCAGCGGCGCGCGGTGGAAGGGTGTTCCAATCAGGTTGGGTGCGTCGGGATGCGCCGATGACACGTGGAAGCCGGTGTCGCGACCAGCAATATAGGAGACGTCGTGTCTTTCCCCAATGTCGTCGACGAATGAGTAGCTACCTGTGATTGAATGTTCCTTTAACTACTTTTAGAATACAGTATTCGTTACAAAATCTCTGTGTCTGAAGACCAAAGTCTTCGAACAGCGCTGATATATTGTCTGGAACATAGAACATGGTCTCGCACCTCATAAGAAAACCTAGTGAGCCTCATAAGAAAACTTAGAGTCACTCAGCGGGCGATTAAGGGAGCTATGCTCTGGGTTTATCTCCGTCATTAATTTAAAAAGAAGAAGCAATCATCGACATAACAGCGGATTACGAAAGTGTTTCATCGTTGTGTGGAAAACTTAGTTCGAAAGGCAATTCTCATAATACCAATGATTGTTTATCAGAAAAAGATATACCTTCCTGCTTACATCGAAATTCTACTGTAGTGTCTAGTCTATTATTATCATGGTTTTAACAAATGTTCAGAATAATTTCCGGCGTGGATCAAGTTTTACTGACAGATAACTAACAAAATTGTGGGTCAAATAAAAACAAAAGTCTACCGGTCACATCTCCTCTGCTATCAGCATTCTCATTCTTGGAGTATGTCCGCGTGTCCTGCTTGAAGGAGTAGCTGGGGTCTTCACTGGGATCGAAGTAAGGGTCGTCTTTGTTGCCGATGTTGCCCCGGGGACGCTGGTCCAAGTCTATCTTACGGTGGACGTTTGGACCTCTTGCGCGGAACCTTATGTGGAAGTAAATAGCAGTCAAGCTGAGCTTGAGTAGTATGCTTCTCTTCCCTTCAAGCGGAAAGCTTGTGTGAGGAGTGGGTAGGACAATAGTACAACGGATTGGGATCGAACCATTTACCTTCCAGTTTTCAGTTAAGCATTAGGCTTTTTAGGCTTTTAACTTAAGTAAGTGTTAAAGTTAACAAGCAATGTCAATCAGAAATCTCAATCGCTCAACGGTTAAAGGTGCGGACTGAAAGGTTCGAACCCCACCCGTTGCACTATTATTGTACCCACTCTTAGCACAAGCTTTTCACTTATTTGGAGAGGGGAGGAGAAGGAGAATAGAAGTCAAGTTCAGCTTGGCTAATATTCTTAAAAAAATGTTTTTGGGTATTATTTAAGACGTGAAAATTAGAAAATAACCCATATAGGCCCAATCGTGACTCTTGACTGATAAGACCGAGAAGAGCCGGCAAGACCTATCTTCTTATTCATTGCTCTTTTCTAAACTAACAGTGAGACCTATTAGGTATCTAGTTATATCTTGTGGGCAGCTGAATGCAAAGCCATGCTTCTTTGGTATTAAGAAATTAGTAGATAGATATTTATAGTTAACTTACCCTCTAGGACCAGCAGTGTAAATGGTTTCCTTGATTTCATTGTTCCCAGGATCCCTCGCCCCAAATCGACCTCCGACCAGTCCATTAATGTTTCCCTGTGCCAAGTGATAGCTTGCTCCGATGTCTTTGTTTGCGTACCTGTAAATGTCTCATCATCAGCAACCCATAAAGGGCTATATCTAAGGGACTATTTAGGGCAGGTCTCCTCTAAGAGAACAGTTATAGGCCATAGGCCACTACGCTGGCCTGCGCACTTTTGATAATATTATACAGAACTCTCAGGCCACAGGTGTGCAAGTTTCCACGCAATTTTTTTTTCTTGATGTGACATTTGATTGATTAAATGCATATAATTCTGAAGTCAGTGGTGCATCCACGGGATCGAACGCGCGACCCTCCGAGACCGTAGTTCTAACCACTGGCTATACTATTGTTCTGCCTCTGGCTATTGCAGCCTGTAAATGTAGATAGCACCTATAATCGTAACTTAAAAATTAGGCTATCCGTCGAAGAACGTTCTCTGGTACCTACTCAAGTTCTGCCAGTGATAGCATACTTCAAGACATGTTGGCTAACTGCTTAGATTATCTCTATGTGAACAATTCAGGAGATCCGTATAGAAGAATCAGAATAACCGACTTTTTATTTAACAAGGCACAAAGCTGAAGTGCCAATGGGCAGGGAACAGTAAGCTCTTATCTTCTTTTCAACTGATAGACGTCCACAACTAGACAAAGGTCTCTTGCATGAACCTCCACAGGTCGCGATCTGACGCCATCTATATCCTACGGCTCCATGCCGTCTCGTCTGATGTCGTTAATCCACTAAGTGGGAACTCTGCTAACACTGTGCTTTAGCTCAAGTTTAGCTCTAATCAAAAGTCCAGAGGCATTTCAAAGTCGCCAAAGAGTATTTTAAAAATTCGTTTCTGTCTTTGGATCTGGGTAGTTAACTAGTCTCTAGCTATATTGGCCGTCTTTACAGAATATTATTATTGGGAAGGGTCACGAAACACTGTTACACTTTGGTGTAACACGAAAACTTAGATTGAGATTAGTTACATAAGGAAATACCGCCTGGTACCCCTATCTTTAAGTATCCCATGATACATACTAAGTAGAGATAAGTATCTGTACTGGTAGAGATCGCTACTATTTGTATGTTACTTAAAATACCTATTCCATTATATAACGCTATTAAATAACACCACATGGTGATACATTAATTGCTGGCATTTTTGTACTGTACGTACAGATTGTACATACAATCAAGATTCGAATTAATTATTACTTACAGCATAATAAGGTACTTGTAGATGAAAGATAACTCTACAATCTGTAAATGTTAATACTTCACTAATTGCTTCTAATTATTCTCAAAATCATCGTGATTACAAATGATGTAGGTAGCTACTAAAATTAGTCATAAATAACTTTTTAATATAATGAGAGAAAAGCGTTCCAGTTGTAAAAATAAAAAAATAAAAAATTATGTTATAAAAACTACGAATTTTGATTATTCAACAAGTAGAAGTAGGTAGTTTAAATAATCTCCTAATTAAACTGTTATAAATATATTTGAATTTTCAAGCCACTTCCTTTTAGATTTCATTAAATCTTGCATTAACTATTGGTAGGTAACATAAAAGTTCATTATATTAATTAAGTTATTCGTTCTTTAAGTTCACTTTCTTTTTGATCTGATTTATTGATTCAAATCTTCCGTTAACTTGGTAACTTAAAAGTTCATATTAATGAAGTTAAGTAATCGTTCGTTGTTTAAAAGTTTAAGCATTATAGACTATATTGTCCAACTTTGAAACATACGACCATTCTGAAAATTTTCTTATAAGTTACCTGACTATTTATACAAGAAAATTATTTACCCAAAATCAAAGGACCCATCCGAGTTCACATTATTGAAATCACCATCGTTCGTCCTCGATTTTCCCGGTATCACTTGAGTCCTTACGACACACACACAAACAAAACACACAACATACAAAGTCCAGGACATTTTGACACTTGTCTGTACACTATTTATCTCATTACCGACTGAGAATCAGAGGTCTTTAATTCAACACTTTTGGGGTTCGACTATGGAATTAAAAAACAATGGCTGCTTATATATGGCGCTAAAAATGAGCGTCCAACAGAATTACACCGCGTGAAAACGACCGGACATCATTGTTATTAATATTAGGCGTGTGTTCTAGTTGGAAGCGATATTCAGCTCTATTAACGCCTGAGTATTAAGATCAGTGATAACTGGCACGCACAGTTCTACTAATCAGGTATGTCATAATATGATAAAAATACACGGTTATCTCATATACTTGTCAAGAAAGCTCAGACTTATTTATAGCCTACTTATGTACTTATAGAAGAGAGCTATTCTTGCAGTGAAAAGTGACAACGAGCAGAACTAATACTATGGAGGAATACTGAATTTTGGAGTTTCAATATTACAGAGGTAACCCTGAACCAGTAAGCAGATCGCAGGTCGCAGGCAGTCGCAAGGAACCGCATGATTCAGGCGGCGCAAGACCGACACCTGTGGAGTTTCATGCGAGAGACCTATGTCCAGCGGTCGATGATGATCAGAGAACATAGTTCAAAGAATTTATTGGTCGTTGGGGTCCAAAATGATGGAGTGGCGATCTGAGATAAGGCGGATAAGTGTAATCGACTAGAATATTAATACTGGAGTAAACGTAAGATCTAGGTATTGTTATACTGTCAATTTTGTATCAAAATATTGTGAACTGTGCCAGTGAGTGAGTGCAACGTAGTCTCATTGTAACACACACACATTCTAAGCTCTGGCGGATTTATTGTAGGAAACGTGTCAGGACTCTTAAAACAAAGACGTCTAGTTTATTTCATAGCTTTTACTGTGCGCATGCTTATACGCATGGAGATGCAGCCACACGAGGGCCAACACATCCTCCTTGTCTCGAATAGGAACAGAATCTTGTGAACTTATAAATATGTATGTTCTAGGTTATTATACTTTAAGCGTAATGTGCTCAAAACTTGCTTAAATATGGTTTTATTGAGCTTAGAAGTTTATTGTTTTCTAAATTACGATGGTATGAAGATGTGGGAAAGTTAAAAATTTTTAGTTAAAATAGAACTATGATGAAAAATAGTTTGATTTCTTATTGAAGACATTTTTACGATAATTGATTTTCTCTTGGAACATATTATTTCTGGTTTTTCTTGGAGGGATTCTTTCTGATAGTGTATTTTATTTCTTGCTAAGTTCAAAGGCATATTTACCTCTTTTACTTTATTACTTTTTTCCATTTATTCTATATATGTTAATATGTTACTAATAAGGTCAAATGACGTGCTCACCTAAGATCTAAGATTCATTCATTTAAGAAAATATCACCTTCGAAATGAAAATTCTAAAAATCTTCTACAAGGTATTTAATTTTATGTGGAAGGCCACTTAATTAACGTGTGTACTGGTACTTAGCAAAAATTTATTGTCTCTGCCACTTAAGCGTTGTACTTCACTAATTAAATATCATCATCATCATCATCGTCATCATCGATATCTTAAAGATTAAAGAAGAGCAATTAAAATTCTAAAATTGTTCTACAAATCTTTATTTTATGTGGAAGGCCACTTAATTAACGCGTGTATTTGTACTTTGCAAAAATTTAGTCTTTGCCATTTTGGCGTTGTACTTCACTAATCAAATATCATCATCATCGATGTCTTAAAAATTAAAGATAAGCAATTATAAGGCAGCCGAGTTGTTACCTGGTTGCCACTAATACTGCTTCTTATCGAGAAGACTAATATCCGCGTCCGGCGTTTGTTCCACTTCCTGGTGCCTTGGGGATGTTTCACAACGCTGTAATAAATGTCTAATTGTGATGAGATCTATATGAACGCGTTTCCATTATACCACGTCAACGTAACGCTACAGTTCCATTCGTTTTAATCCATCGCCGGCCCAGAAATAGGCAAAAGTATTCATTCGAGTTAGAAGGGTTTAGGCCATACGCCACCACGCTGGCCTAGACTTCATTTACCTTTGAGAATAATATGGAGAACTCTCAGGCATGCAGGATTCACGATGTTTACCTTTACCATTAAAGCAAGTGATATTTATCTGCTTAAAACGCACATATCTTACTCCGAAAAGACAGAAATGCATGCCTGGGATTCAAGCCCTGAACCCAGTGAAATGGAGGCCAAAGTGAATGAGTAAACGGAGTTCAATGAAGTTTTCTCGATCGAGAGTTAGATATGCCTAGGTGTTTATAATCAATATTGTTTAGTAGAACGGCAACGGGTTAATAAACAAAATTACTATTGTATGTGCTGAATCAGACCATTTCCTATCAAGGAAAGCCGATGCAGCACCAGACATTTATTCGAATATATAAAAGGAAAAGGTGACTGCCTGTCTGACTGACTGATTGAGCTATCAACGCACAGCTCAAATCACTGGACGGATCTGACTGAAATTTGGCATGCTATCTTAGCTATTATGAATTTATGGCGTAGGCATTCGCTAAAAAAGGATTTTTGAAAAAGGCCCTAAGGGGGTAAAATAAATTGAACTTAACGCGATTGAAGCCCGGGGCAAAAGCTAGTTGTGAATAAAAATAAAAATTTGCGTCACCCACGCACGTCTGACAATGGAAACAATGCTACCAATGCCCGTTCCGGTGTGATCATCACGGCTTTACCGCCGAATTGTGTTCACTGAAACGAATCACCTCACAAACTTGACCTCCCAAGTGCAACTTCTTATGATCAATCCCGATCAGACCAGGGGTCAAGTTATGCTGGACAATCGGTCCATTAGCATACGTCCTTACATCTCACTATTGTTTTGTAACGATATATTAGTTTGCCGAGAGATAGGGTGTATGGGTGTATACTTATGCCTCTACAATAAGGTGATTGGGTTTAAATTATATGTTTCGGGTATTTTAATTAGACGGATGTGTTTAATTGTTCATACCTACCTCACATTTTAAGTGGTTAAATCGAGGCACAAATGCTCTAACATAAATCTGTCTCGTTTTAAAACTCTGTCTTGAGTCTGAGCTGAGTGAGAAAGCCGTATATATTTCAGCCTTTTTTTAAGCTATTGCATAGCTTCTATCGCGGGCCAGCGTGGAGACCGAATCCAGAAATTCCGTAACGAAAATAACCTGACACGGGACTCCTCTACGGTGAGCCGCTAGATGGCGCATTTTTTATCAAAGCTATCTAGCGGTGAGCCGCTAGATGGCGTTGATAATAAATGCTATGCAATAGCTTTACCGCGGCAGTCCCCGAGTGCCACACGTCTTTTTTTTTTATTTGAATAGCGGGCAAACGAGCTGGCGGGTCACCTGATGTTAAGTGATTACCGCAACCCATTGTAGTACCAGAGCGAGCCTTAGATCTGATCTGATTTGAGAGATTTGACACAAATATGTCCTCGCATAAATCCCCATAATTATGTTTCGTTTGACCTCTGTCTTGAATCTGAGCAGAATGAGAGCTTTAAAATAAAATAGAATAATTTTTTATTCAAATAAACTTTTACAGAGTGCTTTCGAGTCGTGCAAATAAATAAAAACCACTACTAAAAACCACTGCTGGAATGCCGTTCCAACCGAGAAGAACCAGAAGAAACTCGGCGGTGGCTCTTTAAAAAAAAAAATTGTATTTAACAATATTATGTTGCGTACGGTTTACAATTAATATTCACATAGAGCGTAAAACGCACATAATTCTGAGAAGTCAGAGGTAAGATCGAACCCCGTAACGCCTGAAAAGGAGTCCAAAGTATTAACCACTGGCCTATCACCGCTTTGGTGGTGGTAGGTACTTGGTTATGAGGTAATTATGAAGGCCCAGGGAGTAGGGCGGAGGTCGGAGGGCACACAATGGAGCGGCGAAGGTCATCTTCAGCAGATCTTCACGCTGACTGCCTCGTGCCTCATGCCTGAGCGTTGCTGACATTATTGAACACTTTGTGTCTTGTCTTTTGTTACTTTTTTTTTGGCTATGGTCTAACTTTTTTTTTCGATGACAAGTTAGTCTGCAATCTCACCTGATGGTAAGTGACGATGATGGGGTAGCTTGTTTATACACGCCATCGTGCCGGAACGCTGAATCGCTTGGCGGCAAGTCTTTGAGGTTAAGGTGGTAACTAGCAACGGCCAAAGCCTCCCATCAGACCAGACCAGAGTCAATTCAGAAATTATAAATTACCAAATTGTCTCCGCCGGGAATCGAACCCGAGATCTCCCAATTGTAAGACCACAGCGCTCACCACTGCGCCAGGGAAGTAGTCAACTAAGTACCTTAATGAGACTTATTTTCAAGTCCAATTTGAAAATTCGCTTACTATTACGTCTATTTTTATATATTTTTCACTACCAAATTTCAGCCAAATGGTCTAATCCAAGTGTGGATTAGCAGACTTCACACACTTTTGAGAATATTATGGAGAACTTAGCTTGCAGGTTTCTTCACCATTAATATTTAATTGCTAAAAACGAAACCTATCCATTTTTTTAAAGACATAATGTAGACCTAAATAACGACTAAGTATAAAATAAACTCAAATCTAAAAAAAAATATTCCTAAATTATTTTTAAAACTAAATCTTCTATTGTTATATTATTAATTTTATAACGTATAATTTATATATTTGAACCCTTAATTAAATGTTATTAGCATACCATGGGAACGTGCATACAAAAACTCATCACGAAAAAAATATTAACTAAAAACCCGGATTTATTACTAAAGTGTCTTGTTAGGTGGGACTTGAGTAATTAATTGTTGTAAGTTCTTATCTTTTCATACATACAATTGAATTTACTAGGCAAATACAAACGCATTGGGGAGGTCGTGGGACAAACGGACAGACAATCGTCGATAACGATCGTCAATTTTGTTCACGCTTTGTACTTGCTGTGCTTTATGACGGGCTGAGAGATGGCTGCAATAATTCGGACAGTAATTTTACTTCCACATTATACCTTGGTCTGTTTAAAAAGCGATGCCTAAGTACCTAGCTGTTAAAACTTCGACCAGCTTTTCGGGGCTCCGACGTTCGACCCCAGAGTTTTTTGAGAGTTATTAGTGTTTTCACTTCAGAGTTTTGTGCGTTTTAAGCAATCAACGATCACTTGCTTTAACGGTGACAAACAAAAAAATACATCGCGAGGATATCTGCATGTATGAAAGTTTCTACATAATTTTCTTAAAGGTATGATACGTGGAGTTGTGAGGTCTGCCAATTTGTACTTGTGTCAGTGTGATATGTAGGGCCTAATTCTTTTCATTTGATATCATTGCAACCAGCGTTTTTTTTTTTTTCGAAAAAGTAGTGTTTCATCATTGAATTTGAATCGGAATTGTGCTTGATATAGTGAAAAACCTAGGAAGTGATTTAGGAATCTTTAAAAAACTAACTCCACGCCAAAGCTAGTAATATAAAAGATATGACTATATGGAAAGTGGTTTTCATTCATTAATCATAACCCATCGCCGGCACACTATATACTAAGTTTTCAACTAAAGAATGGGGAGTAGGTATATTGTATTTTAATTATATTAATAATCGGAAATATTAATTTCCTAGTAAAAATAACGACAACAAGATTTCCGAGTAAAAATAACCAAACAAGATAACGACACCTTCTCTCACCCTATGTGCTTTATGAGTAAGAACATGTAGGATGTAGGAAGCTGAGCTGATAATGAAAATTTTATTACGATGTGAAACGTACGCCTTTGTTGATAGGTAGGTAGGATATTATTATGATTATTTTCATCATAATTAATTTGCTTTTGGCGACTATTAATATTTTTTACTACTATTAACAATGCCTTTTAAATATTATTGGTCGTCGTTGAAACTTCATACCTATTATAGGTAATTTTCTACATGCTTTGTCTTAGCTGTTACTCAGGCAATACTCCAGTGTAACATTCCAAATTCATTCTTTAAATAAGAATAAAAAAAAAACAAAAAAAAAACATTCCAAAGTTAGCTTTTCGTAGTAACATTAATTAGTAGGGAGATGCGAAAGAATCACATTTTCCCATCTGATTGACGAAATTACAGATTAACGCTCAGTTAGGTTGGTATGAAAAATTACACTCAAGGCTCAAAGGTAACGTAAAGCCAAAGTCCATAATATACAAAGTTATTTTTATTATTAGAAAAGCTCGTTTATAAGCTCGTTGTCCGCCCAAAATCATTTATTCGCTGTGCATGCTTTAATATTAATAGGCACCTATTGGTAGGTTGAACAATATGTAGTATGTTCCCCCCATGTGTTTTATTACATTTTCTAGATATAACAAAGGTAGTTAAAAGTTCGCCTGCCATTTTAACAACAGCAATGTATTATTTTAAGACAAACAAGATTTTGCCGAAGAAATTAACAAAGGCACTGTGCACAAAAAAGGCTGGTCGCACGCTCTCTGTTCATAAAAGCTGTTAAACTATAGGCTAAACAAAATCTGTTAATCTATAACAAAATAAAAATTTGCAAAAATAAACGTCCAGAAGGCTTATTAAAAATGTAATATCTGTACTTAATTTGGTTTGAAAATATCAATTAATTTACAAAAAAATGCTTTTTTCTGCGGTTAAAAAATCGTGTATCCCGCTTATATTATGTTCCTTCCGTGAATGTTGAGTGAATTAGCATTCTCTTTAACAAGATTACGTGAACAGAAGAAGATACTCCAAAAACGCAGTTCAAAACTATGCTATAATTTTAGCATAATTTTATTATATCATTGATATTACAGTTCAAAAGTTCAGACTATGCTACAGCTACTATTTTGCTTATAATATTATAGCCACGTGTCGACTGTCGATACATTGTAGCATATATTTTATTTCAATTATTTTAGTTATGTTGGTAATTATTCGTATTTTCTCATATATATCAAAATCGAACCCGGAACCTTTTTCTCGTGAGACATCAGAGAACCAGTCGTCAATCGTTTATGATTTTTGAAAATTTCTTTTAGTTAGGGTAAAAAAAAAGTCCAAGTTTCGTGCTATGTACATTTATTATTGGAATTAACTTAAAATTAAATTAATCTATCAGTTCGTTATAAAGCTTTAAGATCTAGTTAAGATTAAGTAAGTCAATTTTAGACGTGCTGGCATAAATTTTTAAATATTACAAGACGGAAACTGCTTTGCATCTTTTTATATTTAAACGGGTACAAATATGTATTCGAGTAAGAAAAGGTTATAATTATTATTATATATGATATTGTATGTATTATATTTTCCTTAAATATAAAGAATTTACTAATTTATTACTGTGTAATTCTATAACTAAATTTTTTTTGTCATGGGTATCCAATATCCATGTAATGTATTGAAAATATCTTAAATTACACGTCTTTTCTAAAACTAAAGTGGTAAGTTAATGAGCATCACAATTTAGTAGTTTTAAAACAATAATTTTATTTACATCTAGCTTACAAACTACGTAATGTTTTTTGAGTTACATACTCGTACAAAAATATTACAGTTCATGAGATACAGCCTGCTGTAAGACAGACAGACGGACGGACAGCGAAGCCTTAGTAATAGGGTCCCGTTGGCACCCTTCGGGCACGGAACCCAAAAAAATGTTTGCTTGGACGAATATGCAACTTATATTGTAATTATTTTTAATGGTAACTAAATATAATATAAGAATTCGGTGACGTCGAAACACTGGATTATATCCATAAAAATTAATAGAACGATCAGTGGAAATATTTATCACATTGAAATATTTTTTATATATACTCATAACTAGTCCTAACGCCGTCCCTTGAGAATAAAATGGTAATCGCCATAGTGCATCATGGCGATTACCATTTTATTTTCCAACGACGGCGATGAAGTAAGTTTTTTTTTTACTTTTTGATGTGCCTACGCTATGATCGGCTTTTATACAGATCATTAGAACACAATGAGTTAAGAAAAATTAATTAAGAAAATCGAAAAAAATATTATTTTCACAACCCGGAGTTCCCGCAGTATTCGCCTATTCGGTCTGAGATGCATTCGAAGATGTCAAAGGAAACATCGCAGTTGAGGCCGTTATCTGGAAAATATAACCAAAAAGTAATGATTCAGTAATGTTTATATGGTCAAAAACTCGAAAAGATTAAAATATGTATTTTGAGTAAGGATAGTTTATATATTATTATGTATATATTATATTTCACGGTACGATATTCACAGGTCACATCAAAGGACAAAATATAAAATGCAATGAGGGATGATGGTAAAAGGTTAACAAAATAGATTATAGAAGAACCGGCAAGACAGTCAGCAGTTAAATAGACTCAGCTGTCTTCATGAGTAGAGGAAAGAAAATAGACAATCTCAAACAATAAGTAGGTATTTAAAATAGAAGTATGTAATTTTAAACAGGAATTCAAGACAGCACGCTAATTTTATTCTACTTATATGTACCTATCTATAGATAATATATTTCGACTGTAGTCTGTAGTAACTGGAGTCTTGAGTTATCATAGAGCCACAGGTTGGCTTACATGAAATATTTAAATGTTTTTTTTTTTTTTTAATTTTGACGACCTCCCTGGCGCAGTGGTGAGCGCTGTGGTCTTATAACTGGGAAGTCTCGGGTTCGATTCCCGGCGGAGGCAATTTAGGAATTTATAATTTCTAAATTGTCTCTGGTCTGGTCTGGTGGGAGGCTTTGGCCGTGGCTAGTTACCACCCTACCGTCAAGGACGTGCCGCCAAGCGATTTAGCGTTCTGGCACAATGGCGTGTAGAAACCGATTAGGGGTATGGGTTGAATTAACACTACTATACCCCTTCCAAGTTAGCCCGCTACCGCCTACAATCTTAGACTGCACCGTCACTTACCATCAGGTGAGATCGCAGTCAAGGGCTATCTTGTCATCGAATAAAAATAAAAATAAATATTCCTCACTCATAGGAACAGTCCGGGAGAACCTATCATGGTTCCTCATGAGGCACTCGCGAGACGCCTCCAACACAGCCATGAAGTAGCCGCGCTCGTTTACGCCGTCAGAGTACAGGCCCACCAGACCCTCTAGTGTGGGGAACCCGTAGCCATCCACCTGAAAGTGAAGATATTTATTTATTTTATTAATGACAACTTTCCTCTGCTCTATCGAATTTCGTTACAGGTTTTTCCAAGTTTGAGATCAGCCTGATCTGTTTGATTTAAAATAGAACAGATTTTTTTTTATTCAAATAATCTTTTACAAAGTTCTTTTAAGTCGTTATAAGTGAATCGACCATCACTGGTTCGGAATGTCATTTTAGCCCAGTAGAGAATTCATGCTGGTTCTACTCGGCGGTTGCTCTTCAAAAAAAATTTTTTTAACTGATTAACTAGAATATCACCCAACTAGCACACAAGCAATATAAGCAGCCACTGCTTATATTGCTTGTTGTTAGTTGGTCATATCATGTAGAGTATTGCTGTCTCATGAATTGGTGGAGCGAGTCTAATCCACGCTTTTATACTCAACTACGGCATATTTAAAAGTAAGGGTTATATTTTTGGTAGTATGTAGATATGTTTGTATTTATTTGATCACTTTTCCATACTCTAGATACACTAAGAATCTAAACTCAATACCTATTTTTATTTTTGTATAATACTTTTTCATGAGCATACTTTTAAAAGATTTTTTTAACTTAAAGGGCAAGTCCTAAACCGTTCTCATTAGAGGGGAGACCTTTACCCAGTTGACTTGGCGGTGGGTGGCGAGACGAAAGAAAAAATAAACCCTCAATATTTTATTCAACAATTGGCTTTAAAATCAATTTAAAATACGACTGTATTTCCCTTTCTTGTGGCCATAATGCGTGAAAGGCCTTGAGGTGGTATGCAATATTAATTCAATTCCTTCCCCTAATTACAGGCCGGCTTTAACATTTTTATGACAGTTATATTTCTGAGGGAATTTTCAAGTAATAAATAGGCGAATTTCTGTTTGAGTTTTACGACTCGCTCCGAGGTTTAAAGTAAAAGAGTAGGCCTTCCATCTCCTTTATGGGGAGGAGTTATATACGTCCATATTCTAATTTTCGGACCACTAGGTCCAAAGGATTACACCTACAGCCTAGTAGAGAAGTTACGGGTATATTTTAATTACAATCTCGTATAAGAAAATAGGATTTTAGTAGCGGGGCATTCTTTTTTCTAATTTTTTGATGTTACGTCGTGTTAGCAACCATTTTATTTTGCAAAAAAGGGAAGTGGCAGTATCAATAAAAAAGCGTATTTCCACACTAACTTAATGGTGTCAACAAACATGCACTCTATTTTTACCGTTCTACGGCAAAGCCAAAAGGAAGGGTTATGATCTTAGCAGTCTAGGTATGTATGAATGTTTGTTCGAATGTATGTATACACATACATTCGAACAAACATTCCGCGTGCGTCCCACAATATCACCTAATTATGATGAATAGGTTGTCAATTAACACGTTTTTATGGTTTGACTGAAATCTAGGCTATATTTAATACGAACAAAATCCATTAATGACTGATCAATTGGATTTTATATTCAATTTTTCGCAGTCGGGTTACTGTTTTAAACTTTTTAAAAAAAAAAGATGAAGTTTCAGTCAACGCCATATTATAGCAGATACTTTAGAGTGGTACAGTAAATTTTTAGAGCTTATGAAATAATGAAAAAAATATTCCACCTTTGCGAAGAGAGCACTTTGTCTACTCCCAAACGTGTAGCTTGATGTTAATAGTGAGTTATTATTAGTGAACAAATTGGAACATCGCGACACGCCACAGCCGTCATAAAGCGCTAAAAACTTGGCCTCAAAGGGACACTGATCGTTGAACCAGCACGACCTTGAAACAGGCTTAATATTTAATATTCTTCATGTTGACTACTTTCGTTTTTTTTTAAACCATTTGAAGTATAACATAGTCCCTTTTGCCCTTTAATAAAGAGCGATGCTTCTTAGATTTAAGATATAAGTTATAATAATAGTAGTTAGTACAAGAACTAGAGACCAACGCGACGTTACGCTGACCAAATTTTAATTAAAAAAAAAACTTTCAGTATAACATAGTCCTTTTTGCCCTAGAGCTATGCTTCTTAGATTTCATATTTAACATATAAGTAATAATAATAGTACAAGAACTAGAGACCAACGCGACGTTATGCTGTCCAAATTTTAATTAACAAAAAAGCAAAGCATATTTTCTACTTATATATCGTTTTAATTCCATAGAAAAAGGGCTTTGAAAATTTTTCACGCCACTTTTCCAATTTTTTTCCACAAATGGTTTCCACAAAACCTATTACGAACATTTTGCCTAACCTAATCGATCCAGCCGTTTTCATAGATAGATAAGTAGGTACACAAACTTAGTGAAGGGACTTTGTTTAAGTAATGATATTCATTACATTCGATTTCGACATAATACATAATTATGATATATGTATAACATTCGAGTTAAATAAGAGGCTTTGAAGTCTCAGGAAATGATTTATTACAAAACAATGAATAACCCACTTTCCACAGATCGCAGACGATAATGATAGTTTTCTCTTAAACTAGAGTAAATAATTAGATAGTAATCATCACAGAGTAAAAAGTTTTACTTTTACTTTAAAACAAAAGTGGGTGGATACTTACAGCTTTCACTTTTCTGTACACGCACTGCAGTAGACACTGGAAAATAGAGAAAAATATCATATTAGTTTAACATTGTTTTCTACACGTTAAGGTGGCTTTAGACGTGAGTACAATAAGCACAACGTTTTTAAGTTAGTATATTCGGGCCTTCGGGCGGATTCGAACGTGTGGATGTAAAATGAACAATTTAGGGACTTCACGTACTACTCGGTTATGATTATCGATATTCGTGATAATTCAGTTATACACAATGTCTAACTTAAACTTAATTGACAGCCTCAATTGATGCACTTATTTCGTAAGAAACATTGTAAAAAGAAAAACGCTATTTTAAGACCTGCCAACTTAGTTTAGTTCGTGAACTACATTATCATAAAGCTGCAGTGTATGTAAAGAAATAAAACCGCAAACACATCGCACACTTAAACGTAACAATCAATTAGCTGCACGACGTTCGTGATGACTATTCGTTTGGACCAAACTTTCTGAACTGTTATTTCGAGCGTCCGCTTAAGGACGGGATTTCGCAAAGAGTAGGTATAAAAACGCACTTCTACACATGCACCGTTCACACGCACACACAGGCGCGGGCAAGCTGCGTTAAAAATGAGTGAATTAACTTGTTTTGATACTTGGATATAAATTGTTTATGTTTTATTTTTTTATTTTTTATTTTCGTCCGGACTTGCTGTACACTAAGTTAGACTTAGATTTAGTCTTAGTCTTAGACTTCGATTTAGACTTTTTTAAGCCACTGGGAAATGCATTAGACTAAGACTAAGTCTCTTTAAGTCTAAGCCTAAGTCTAACACTAAGACTAAGACTAAGACTTAGACTTAGTCTTAGTGTTAGACTTAGGCTTAGATTTGAACTCAGACTTAGTCTAAGTCTAAGTTTAATTCTAAATCTAAGTCTAAGTTGAGCAAACCAAATTGATAATATATTTTGAAAAGAAGAAACTAAGTACTAGGTACCTATGGTACCTTCAATATAATAGCATTATTTTATTATTTGATAGAATTTCGAAATTTCTTGCAAAGTTACATTCCCCGAATGTAGTACTGACCTGCATGTATACCTCGAAAACTTCTATTGGAACTCCTAGATCTTTAGAGTAAGTTGTATTGAGTTTGGGCTCGTTTTGTAAGTTATGATGAGATCTTACCACTGGCCTTATTGGAGTGACCTGATGGTATACTTCGAAGACTACTACTGGATCTTCTAGACAGCTACAGCTAGTTATATCGAGTTTGGGCTCGTTTTGTAAGTAATGATGAGATCTTACCACTGGACTTGTTGGAGTGACTTGGTGGTATACCTCGAAGACTTCTATTGGAACTCCTAGATCTTTACAGCTAGTTATATCGAGTTTGGGCTTGTTTTGTAAGTTATGATGAGATCTTACCACTGGACTTGTTGGAGTGACCTGATGGTATACTTCGAAGACTATACTACTGGATCTTCTAGACAGCTACAGCTAGTTATATCGAGTTTGGGCTCGTTTTGTAAGTAATGATGAGATCTTACCACTGGACTTGTTGGAGTGACTTGGTGGTATACCTCGAAGACTTCTATTGGAACTCCTAGATCTTTACAGCTAGTTATATCGAGTTTGGGCTCGTTTTGTAAGTTAGGATGAGATCTTACCACTGGACTTGTTGGAGTGACCTGATGGTATACTTCGAAGACTTCTACTGGATCTTCTAGACGGCTACAGCTAGTTATATCGAGTTTGGGCTCGTTTTGTAAGTAATGATGAGATCTTACCACTGGACTTGTTGGAGTGACTTGGTGGTATACCTCGAAGACTTCTATTGGAACTCCTAGATCTTTACAGCTAGTTATATCGAGTTTGGGCTTGTTTTGTAAGTTATGATGAGATCTTACCACTGGACTTGTTGGAGTGACCTGATGGTATACTTCGAAGACTATACTACTGGATCTTCTAGACAGCTACAGCTAGTTATATCGAGTTTGGGCTCGTTTTGTAAGTAATGATGAGATCTTACCACTGGACTTGTTGGAGTGACTTGGTGGTATACCTCGAAGACTTCTATTGGAACTCCTAGATCTTTACAGCTAGTTATATCGAGTTTGGGCTTGTTTTGTAAGTTATGATGAGATCTTACCACTGGACTTGTTGGAGTGACCTGATGGTATACTTCGAAGACTATACTACTGGATCTTCTAGACAGCTACAGCTAGTTATATCGAGTTTGGGCTCGTTTTGTAAGTAATGATGAGATCTTACCACTGGACTTGTTGGAGTGACTTGGTGGTATACCTCGAAGACTTCTATTGGAACTCCTAGATCTTTACAGCTAGTTATATCGAGTTTGGGCTCGTTTTGTAAGTTAGGATGAGATCTTACCACTGGACTTGTTGGAGTGACCTGATGGTATACTTCGAAGACTTCTACTGGATCTTCTAGACGGCTACAGCTAGTTATATCGAGTTTGGGCTCGTTTTGTAAGTAATGATGAGATCTTACCACTGGACTTGTTGGAGTGACCTGATGGAATACTTCGAAGACTATACTACTGGATCTTCTAGACAGCTACAGCTAGTTATATCGAGTTTGGGCTCGTTTTGTAAGTAATGATGAGATCTTACCACTGGACTTGTTGGAGTGACTTGGTGGTATACTTCGAAGACTTTTATTGGAACTCCTAGATCTTTACAGCTAGTTATATCGAGTTTGGGCTCGTTTTGTAAGTAATGATGAGATCATACTACTGGACTTGTTGGAGTGACCTGATGGTATACTTCGAAGACTACTACTGGATCTTCTAGACGGCTACAGCTAGTTATATCGAGTTTGGGCTCGTTTTGTAAGTAATGATGAGATCTTACCACTGGACTTGTTGGAGTGACCTGATGGTACACCTCGAAGACTTCTATTGGAACTCCTAGATCTTTACAGCTAGTCGTATCGAGTTTGGGCTCGTTTTGTAAGTAATGATGAGATCTTACCACTGGACTTGTTGGAGTGACCTGATGGTATACCTCGAAGACTTCTATTGGAACTCCTAGATCTTTACAGCTAGTTATATCGAGTTTGGGCTCGTTTTGTAAGTAATGATGAGATCTTACCACTGGACTTGTTGGAGTGACCTGATGGTATACCTCGAAGACTTCTATTGGAACTCCTAGATCTAATCATCATAACTTACAAAACGAGCCCAAACTCAATACAACTAACTCTAAAGATCTAGGAGTTCCAATAGAACTCTTCGAGGTATACCATCAGGTCACTCCAACAAGTCCAGTGGTAAGATCTCATCATAACTTACAAAACGAGCCCAAACTCGATATAACTAGCTGTAAAGATCTAGGAGTTCCAATAGAAGTCTTCGAGGTATACCACCAAGTCACTCCAACAAGTCCAGTGGTAAGATCTCATCGTTACTTACAAAATGAGCCCAAATTCGATATAACTAGCTGTAGCCGTCTAGAAGATCCAGTAGTAGTCTTTGAAGTATACCATCAGGTCACTCCAACAAGTCCAGTGGTAAGATCTCATCATAACTTACAAAACGAGCCCAAACTCGATATAACTAGCTGTAAAGATCTAGGAGTTCCAATAGAAGTCTTCGAGGTATACCACCAAGTCACTCCAACAAGTCCAGTGGTAAGATCTCATCATTACTTACAAAACGAGCCCAAACTCGATATAACTAGCTGTAGCTGTCTAGAAGATCCAGTAGTATAGTCTTCGAAGTATACCATCAGGTCACTCCAACAAGTTCAGTGGTAAGATCTCATCATTACTTACAAAACGAGCCCAATCTCGCTATAACTAGCTGTAGCCGTCTAGAAGATCCAGTAGTAGTCTTCGAAGTATACCATCAGGTCACTCCAACAAGTCCAGTAGTAAGATCTCATCATTACTTACAAAACGAGCCCAAACTCGATATAACTAGCTGTAGCCGTCTAGAAGATCCAGTAGTAGTCTTCGAAGTATACCATCAGGTCACTCCAACAAGTCCAGTGGTAAGATCTCATCATTACTTACAAAACGAGCCCAAACTCGATATAACTAGCTGTAGCCGTCTAGAAGATCCAGTAGTAGTCTTCGAAGTATACCATCAGGTCACTCCAACAAGTCCAGTGGTAAGATCTCATCATAACTTTCAAAACGAGCCCAAACTCGATATAACTAGCTGTAAAGATCTAGGAGTTCCAATAGAAGTCTTCGAGGTATACCACCAAGTCACTCCAACAAGTCCAGTGGTAAGATCTCATCGTTACTTACAAAATGAGCCCAAATTCGATATAACTAGCTGTAGCCGTCTAGAAGATCCAGTAGTAGTCTTTGAAGTATACCATCAGGTCACTCCAACAAGTCCAGTGGTAAGATCTCATCATAACTTACAAAACGAGCCCAAACTCGATATAACTAGCTGTAAAGATCTAGGAGTTCCAATAGAAGTCTTCGAGGTATACCACCAAGTCACTCCAACAAGTCCAGTGGTAAGATCTCATCATTACTTACAAAACGAGCCCAAACTCGATATAACTAGCTGTAGCCGTCTAGAAGATCCAGTAGTAGTCTTCGAAGTATACCATCAGGTCACTCCAACAAGTCCAGTGGTAAGATCTCATCATAACTTACAAAACGAGCCCAAACTCGATATAACTAGCTGTAGCCGTCTAGAAGATCCAGTAGTAGTCTTCGAAGTATACCATCAGGTCACTCCAACAAGTCCAGTGGTAAGATCTCATCCTAACTTACAAAACGAGCCCAAACTCGATATAACTAGCTGTAGCCGTCTAGAAGATCCAGTAGTAGTCTTCGAGGTATACCACCAAGTCACTCCAACAAGTCCAGTGGTAAGATCTCATCATTACTTACAAAACGAGCCCAAACTCGATATAACTAGCTGTAGCCGTCTAGAAGATCCAGTAGTAGTCTTCGAAGTATACCATCAGGTCACTCCAACAAGTCCAGTGGTAAGATCTCATCATAACTTACAAAACGAGCCCAAACTCGATATAACTAGCTGTAGCCGTCTAGAAGATCCAGTAGTAGTCTTCGAAGTATACCATCAGGTCACTCCAACAAGTCCAGTGGTAAGATCTCATCATAACTTACAAAACGAGCCCAAATTCGATATAACTAGCTGTAAAGATCTAGGAGTTCCAATAGAAGTCTTCGAGGTATACCACCAAGTCACTCCAACAAGTCCAGTGGTAAGATCTCATCATTACTTACAAAACGAGCCCAAACTCGATATAACTAGCTGTAGCCGTCTAGAAGATCCAGTAGTAGTCTTCGAAGTATACCATCAGGTCACTCCAACAAGTCCAGTGGTAAGATCTCATCATAACTTACAAAACGAGCCCAAACTCGATATAACTAGCTGTAGCCGTCTAGAAGATCCAGTAGTAGTCTTCGAAGTATACCATCAGGTCACTCCAACAAGTCCAGTGGTAAGATCTCATCATAACTTACAAAACGAGCCCAAACTCGATATAACTAGCTGTAGCCGTCTAGAAGATCCAGTAGTAGTCTTCGAAGTATACCATCAGGTCACTCCAACAAGTCCAGTGGTAAGATCTCATCATAACTTACAAAACGAGCCCAAATTCGATATAACTAGCTGTAAAGATCTAGGAGTTCCAATAGAAGTCTTCGAGGTATACCACCAAGTCACTCCAACAAGTCCAGTGGTAAGATCTCATCATTACTTACAAAACGAGCCCAAACTCGATATAACTAGCTGTAGCCGTCTAGAAGATCCAGTAGTAGTCTTCGAAGTATACCATCAGGTCACTCCAACAAGTTCAGTGGTAAGATCTCATCATAACTTACAAAACGAGCCCAAACTCGATATAACTAACTCTAAAGATCTAGGAGTTCCAATAGAAGTCTTCGAGGTATACCACCAAGTCACTCCAACAAGTCCAGTGGTAAGATATCATCATTACTTACAAAACGAGCCCAAACTCGATATAACTAGCTGTAAAGATCTAGGAGTTCCAATAGAAGTCTTCGAGGTATACCACCAAGTCACTCCAACAAGTCCAGTGGTAAGATCTCATCATTACTTACAAAACGAGCCCAAACTCGATATAACTAGCTGTAGCCGTCTAGAAGATCCAGTAGTAGTCTTCGAAGTATACCATCAGGTCACTCTAACAAGTCCAGTGGTAAGATCTCATCATAACTTACAAAACGAGCCCAAACTCGATACAACTAACTCTAAAGATCTAGGAGTTCCAATAGAAGTTTTCGAGGTATACATGCAGGTCAGTACTACATTCGGGGAATATAACTTTACAAGAAATTTCGAAATTCTATCAAATAATAAAATAATGCTATTATATTGAAGGTACCATAGGTACCTAGTACTTAGTTTCTTACCTTTCTTTTCAAAATATATAAAGTATCAATTTGGTTTGCTATGAACTATTTCGTGTTCGTACAGCGATGTTTTTCGATACCAGCATCTGCTTGCATCCAGCGCAGCTACCACTCAGAAAGGCGGTCAAACGCCGACTGATTGATATTTGAATTTTGAATTTTGAAAATAAATCAAACCAGTGACCGAGTAAAATCAAAATAAGCCTTATTGCACATTATTTTAAGATTCGGTTTAAACCAAAATATGTGAAAAAATTACACGCGATGCTATATTTTTTTTTTAATACTATTTGTACTATTTTTGATATTTTTCTCTCCAAGATTTTGAGTTGAACATATCGGCTAACAGATAGTATTTTTTAATTACATAAAACCGGTATATTATATACAAGAAATGTACCTAAAGTCGCCCCAAAATCGTGAATTTTGTGTGAAGAGGTGACGGGAAATAATTTTTATAGTACTAAAAATTGAGATTTTGAACAAAATCAACTCCCAAGATTTGGAGATTAAGGACCAATCTATGTGTAGCAATTTTTATTTCCATCTTATTTGGTTTAACTTAGTCACAATATGTACCGAAAGTCACCCGATATGCGGAAACGCACTCTTAAAGCGCAAGCCACATCGCAAACTTTCCTAGTTTTAGTTGATACAACCCACTATTGCTACTAAACGAAGCTATACGAACCAAGAATGAAAAGAGGCTGAGCTAAACTATTAGTTAACTTGCGCCTTAACGACTGAGCTTCTGCGATTAACGTTGAGGACCAGTTTTGCATGCTTGCTAGGCACCCACGCAGAAACACGTCGAACATGTACAAGCGTGTAAACGCACCTTTTCGTACAATAAATAGTTATATTATTTGGTTTATGTAATTTAGCGCTTGACTTGTGCTTATAACAGGTCTATAACTTATTGAATAATATCTTTAATAAATAGTACACCAGACTGATTACAGGTTACAATATAACTAGTAATTATCTAATTTTAATTTTAATACATAATTGTTTTACGTGGTTAGTTATCTTTATCCTAGAATATCAAAAAATCCCACTGGTTTTTTAAACGACCTAGCATCAGTTAGTTCTAAATGAAAGGGTACAGAACTATTGTCAGTAAATCAAAAACCTTATATCTGAAGCTTCTTTCTCAAGGTTTAATATAAAGTTGTACTGAATTTTATAACATTCTTCATTCAAATAGATTTCTATATGGTCTGCAAATTATCCTAATAACTGCAATAAAATCTAAAAGAGATGTATTTCTAAGAGAGATCCTTGCGAACTCGCTATGAATATAAAAATATATATACGGCGGTATTGACGTCAGTATAATCTGTCCTATCCTATGGCATTAACGAATGGTGCCACGATCGAACATCATAAAATTTGATATTTTACTTTTTTTGATATTTTTTAGTGCCTATTAAATATAAGGCTGAGTATCCATTACTGTCGCTTGAGCAATGGATTCTTTATACAGAAGCTGAATGGCTCAATTTTAAGAACTTAGAGTTTGTCAAATTAAAAGGCTAACTTTTTAAAAGTTAATTAATTAAAAATATAACAAAATGCAACCGACCTCGTTTGTGACGAGGGTGACTACTAGGTAGAAGAGCGTAAATATGAAACCATAGAGAATAGTTTCATATTATTTTGTACTTTTGGTATTGAAACCCTGGGATCATGGAGTGAGGATGCTAGATCCTTTTTTAAGGATTTATCATCCCGTCATACAAGTTGTCAATTTAGCGGGGTAACGCAGCCAGCATTCTGGCCTTCTTATAAATTCAATGCAAAATGCATGACAGAACACTATGGTGCTATATTCTGTACTTGTTATACACAAGCTCTAATTGATAAGGCTATTCTTTTCCTCACGGATAATAATTTATTGTGAAAAGGATAGCACTATGTTATCTTTAGAGATTGTGTATAAAGGAATTAATAACAATATCTATTAATTTATTTTTCCTAAGCTGTCTTAAAAGGTAAGCAAATCGCATAAAGCGTTATAAAGAAACGCTTAACCGACGAACTTAGCCGGGCACTTAGTACGTTCTTAATCTTGGTTGTAGCACGGTTTTATTATCAGAACGGTAAGAACGTCTTTCTCGGTTCAACGCTGCGGTGTGCGGTGTGCGTCACGGGTCAAAATTGTTCATGTTCACGTCTACCTTGGTAGCTGCGGCAAAATCAACTGACCACCACCACCGCAGGGATGCTAAATGCTGCGTCGTGACGCTGCGTTGCGGCGCCTACCGCAGCGTTGTGCGTCATGATCACCAGACCAAAGCTTTATGCGTTGAGCTAAGCGCGTCGCTTATCCCTTTCTCCGAGAAACCGTTTGTTTATTTGTAAAATAGCCATGAAAAAATAGATTGCATTGTGCAATGTGCATCCAGTCTACATCTGGAAGTCTTGATTTTTTTGTGAAGATGCCATGTCTGCGATGTCATTTAGGTCTTTTAGGTACTTAGGAACACTTAAGTAACTATGACTAAGTTATCCATAGGTAGGTATATATATGAGTCAATTGATTAACATTATAACTAAACAGGTATCAATATCCTTTTGTGACCGGTCTTTGTCAATTATGTACCTATTGTATTTGTAGGTATGGTTTATTTTTTATTAAGAAACGGGGTTCTTCCTATATTATATCCTATTAATCCTATTATAATATTTAGGTATAAATGCGAAAGTTCGTATGTTTGTTACTCAATCACGTCGCAACGACTGAACCGATTTGGCTGAAATTTGGCACAGAGATAGATTATAGTTTGGAATAGCACATAGGCTATAGGCTAACTCTTTTTTCCGGGATAAATGTAGCCTATGTGATAGTCCTGGATATACGCATTCGTTGTGGCGTGAACTCATGGAGTAACACACAAACAAACACACACATACAAACTTTCGCATATATAATATTAGTGTGATGTGATGTGATGTGATATTTACCCCCGCAATCCTCTTCTCGTCGTGGGTGAACGGCACCTCTCGCTTGTTTCGTCGCCGCTGCGCAGGCATCGTGTGTTCTTCCTTAATTACGTCTAGGGCTTCTGAAATTGGAAATAAAAATCTTTTTACGTAAACGTATTTTTCTAAATATGTAAAAGGAAAAGGTGACTAACTGACTGATCTTCCAACGCACAGCTCAAACCACTGGACGGATCGGGCTGAAATTTAATATACCGCTAAATATACATATTATAGCTATTATGCCGTAGGCATCCACTAAAAATAGATTTTTGAAAATTCAACCCCTAAGGAGTAAAAAAGTTACTGTGTTTTCAATTACGAGGGCAGTATTACAATGTACCTATATGCCTACTTAATATTATAAATGCGTTAGTGTGTGGTGTGTTAGTTTGTCCTTCAATCACGCAGCAACGGAGTAACGAATCGACGCGGCGCGGCATGCAGAAGTAAAGGCTGCACATACCTATCTCTATAAATGGCTTGTTGTTTTCATAATATCATGTGAACAATATCGTGTGATAACATGCAATCTCTGCAAAATAATGGAGATTAATTAATAGTGTTATGAACCTACCTATCCGTGCTCATAAGTAGGTTCATGCATGCCTTACGATTTCATAGGTAACACATGAATGAGCATGTTATGCAAGAAAATGGGTCAGGCTATTGCAAACATTGCAGTGTCACAACATAAGTACCAACATATACGAATGCAATATGGGTTCGTGTATATTCGCAGTCTAAAAGGAAACCTTAACTATTGACAAACCGCTTAAAGTTTGCGTTCATATAGAAATTCGAATCACATAATTCTGCCGCTAAAGACATCAGTTCTTGATGACCACGACCGCTCTATCAAAGGTTACGAAGAAGAGGAAAGAAATTCGAAATTACTTATTAGGCACTTTGGACGTAGAAAAATAACTGGGCTTTAAGTAAATTATTTGGTACTAGCTGATTCCCGCGACTTCGTCTGCGTGGAAAAAGTTTAGAGTGACTTGCTAGGTACTATCCGCGAGAAGTTATGTCCTGTATCTCCGATAATATTAAGCAGACCTTCACCAAAATTTCACAAAATATTTCTAATAGTACACAATTTAAATAACAAAAAAAGAATTATTAAATTCTTCAGACAGAAAAAGCTTTTTAAACAGTGTAGCCCGTCTTTTGTACAAATATAGCATTATAATACTTATATATTATGTTTAATGACGAATTGAAACAATATTTATACTGTTTTCTCTTAACACGACGTTATAGTTCATTAAACCTAATTACGTATACGTAGAACAGTGCCCTTAACGGTTTTATGTACTTAACAAAAAATAATAAGTGTTCAACATTGGTGTTCAACATTGGTGTTCAATAGGAAAAAAGTGACCCACATTTACCATTCGCCTTAAAACTACGTGAAAACGCACTAATGAGATAATATTATGTGGCACTAATTGCTTTGTTCGTTTAAAAATGGCGGATGCCCGAATAAAGTGGATGACCGCGTCGAGCCTTTTTTGGTCACTTCAGGGGGGCGTATCGGCCTTATGAGTGACGTCATTTCTGGGGACAGACAGAGTGATAACGTCTTTAACGCCAACTAGTTTAAGAGGAATTATGACACGTGAAGATATTCACTGTTTGAATTCTACTTCGTACCATAAACCATAATTAATTTTTTTTTGTAGGTTTCTTTTGTAGATTGGATTTGGATACTCGCGGGAACCACAGATTAGGGGAACTCTCTTATTTTCCGGGATAAAAAGTAGCCTATGTGCTATTCCAGTCTATACTCTATCTCTGTAATCTAAATTTCAGCCAAATCGGTTCAGCCGTTGCAGCGTGATTCATCCAAACTTTCGCATTTATAATACTAATAGGAAAATTAATAGGATTACGATATAATATGTTCTTATAAGTAGGTACCTACTATTAAAACTAGTGCGCTTTTAAATCACTTGTTAATGAAAAATTTTATGTAATTAAATGACTTTAAATAATTAGCTGATAGCGGACTTCATCCGCGTGGATTTTATTTTATAAATCCCGTGGGAACTCTCAGATCTTTTGATTGAAAGACAGACCAGCAAACAAACACACTTTCACATTTAGTATGGATTAGCCATCAAAATTTATTTAAATATTTGATATAATATAAACGTACGCTGTATCTGAATCCATTACTTGTGACTAGTAGGTAGTGCACGACATTTTGGCAAATAAAGACTTGAAACTCTTGAAAGTAAACTCGTTTTTCGGTTAGTGATTCAACTGTTTTAAAGGTTAACAACGATGATTCCGGATAATAGTTAATACATGCCGACTTACATTACAAAGTTAGCCTGCTACCATTTTAGACTGCTTATTTTCACTTACCATCACGTGAGATCGCAGTCAAGGGCTGTCTTATCGTCGAATAAAAAAACAGTCATCAATAATGGTAGGTATCTA
The DNA here is from genome assembly GCA_933228805.2 of Hipparchia semele. Classification (NCBI taxonomy): domain Eukaryota; kingdom Metazoa; phylum Arthropoda; class Insecta; order Lepidoptera; family Nymphalidae; genus Hipparchia; species Hipparchia semele. The sequence goes on from OW121714.1 coordinate 12,611,261, forward strand.
TATGGAGGTCATGTAGATAATAGATTGTACCTATTACTTACCTATCGAAGGACATTGTATTGGGTATTAACAAAGTGATGGTTTTTTATATAACAATCCATATTTACTTAATAGATAACTTGGTACCTACTTTGTGTAAAATATTATTTCCGTAGATAAATTAGATCATTTTCGATCTTGCACGTGTTCTTACATTCTTAGCAACCATTCGATTGGCAATGTTCGAACCTCTAGGCCACTTTAAGGTTTTTTTTTTGTAAGACAATCTAAAGTAAGTATGTCATAATTAACATTTTTGACAGTAGATAGTCACTTACGGTTCTTATTTTTAAATAGTAGTAGTATGTATACAAGTTATTTTCAAAACTAATACATGACTGAAATACATATATATATATTATAATCCATGATTTTTGATTTAACTAATCTACTGATGCGATTTTAAAGATTTCCTCATGTTTAATAAATATTTTTTATTTGTGAACATTTTAATATTTTATAAAAATAATATTTGTATTTACTTAAATAAATAAGAAAAATTAACAAACAAGAATATTAACTTAAAATTAATTTATTTTAAGCTATCTTTATAGCAAGTTTGCAAGTTTTCATGTTATAAACGTAATGTCGATAGAGGTACGTATATCAATTAGGTACTTACATAATTTGTATTTTAAAGTTACAAAATCGATCGGAAATCACGGGTATCTCAAAATGTGCTAATTGAATTCGAGTCTGTGTTGTAGTGAGTCAGTGCGACCTCAGTTACAGTTAAGAGTTTTAACCTTCTACGTAAATACAGACATACATGCCCGTTGACAATATGTATCGAGGACGACATGAAACTACTGTTATGTAAATCAGAATACCCGTTAAAATTTTGAGCAGAACACACAAACCATTAGTGAAGTTCTATCTTTACAACTAAATATGTATATATAATGAGGCTTATTCTGTTGTACTTATTTTCTAAACTATAGTCCCCGCGCAACTCGTTGGTCGCGCAAATTATCCCGGAGCTTTATGAAAGGACAGCATGAGATTTAGATCAATTAATTTAGTTTACTTTAAAGTACTGTGTACAACACAATTGGACATATTAGGTAATATTATGCGTGTAGTTTTTGGTTCAAATAACTTTTTTTCTCTCTAATTTTTATCGACTGAAAATCATTGATTGTTATTTAAATTTAAAATACTTTCTTTTTATTTAAGATTACGATTTAAAATACTTTCTTCCTCGTTCCGGTGAATTTGATGATTGTTTTGATAGGTGCGAGTATAATACACATAACTTTTACTTTTTAATGTTTACGATTTTATTAATTTAACTTTCTAATGTTGGTTCTTGCAATTAACGAGGGCGCGTGGTTCATGGTTGTGTGTGTGTCGTATCTATATAAGTGGGAGCGAGAGTTTGCTCGCATCTGACCGCTCCCACCTAGGCTCCTGACTGGCACGCAAGCTTACGCAATATGCATGAACACAACGTAACCACGAGTAAAGCTCACGCGCCCTCATGAATGTATGTACATAATTAAATAATGTATCTCCTAAACTTTAGAATTACCTTAAGTTATTACCTATCTGATATAATGAAGCTTTTGAAGGAAATTTTCTTTCTTTTCTTTCGAAGGTTTAATGAGTGAAAGGAAAATTGTTTTGTTAGTAATAATAAGTCATACATAATTACTGCTTCATTACATTATCTATTTATTTAATATAGAGTTAAGAGCTGTTAAAGTTTATTATGTAGATACATACATTCCGTAATACAATCCGGTTTGCTATATTTCCTCATTGTGTTTCTATTACTATCCATTGTACATTCATGACTAGAGTCTAGAGATAGATAAACAAATAAAAAACACAAAGCTGAACGTCACAATGCTTATTGCATTTTAAAAAGTGACTTGTATTACAGCAGAAGCCGCAAAGTGCATGCAGCACTTGAACAAAAAAAAACTTGTAACTGAGTCGTTCGATTTTGATGATTCTTTTTTTAATAGATAGGGTCTACCTCAAAGTACCCATACGCATTTAAAGGATATATATATATTAGGAAAATAAATATCAACTCTAAGTGTCTATACACTTAGAGTTGAAATTTATTTTCCTATCTATATAGGCACACGATTTTCATGTTAACCGATTCTAATACCTATGTACTGGGTTCTCTGATTTTGATGACTCTTTTCTTACTGGATAGGATTTATCTCGAACTTCGTCCCATTTAATTATGAAAAATAAATTCCATACCTAAGGGTAGTTGCAAACGGTTAACCTGTTAACCGATTCAATAGAATCTTAGACCCACCCAACCCACCCAAACAAACAACAGATAACTTGCATTTTCTATACTCAAAAATAATGCGGCCTTTGCGGCCCTTGCGGCTCTAGTGCCTTTTGCGGCTATGAGCGATCTCCTTGCATCAATAACAACGAGTTTGTATGGGCAGCCTTTAGCAATGTCCGATAATTCGACACAAGGTTGCGAAATGGTGAACGCGTGAGTGTTGCCAATGAGAACATTTGATTGACTTGTACAGTTCGTGGAAGGAATAACGCGCTTAATTAATCTGTAAATCAAATTGTAATCATACATTTTCAATTGTGGATTGCGAGTTCCCGGGTTCGATTTCCAGGTCGGACCAAAAGAAGGGTTTACTGGCCTGAAGTCAGGAGGAAGGTGTGCCTTGGAGAGCACGTAATCCCTTCGCCTGATATCTCCCCGGTCATCGATATATTTGTTACTAGATACTTACTATCCTTATGATAAACGCTGATGTTCCCAATTGTACCTACTCAATTTTATCCTAATTTCTATGCTTCTAAAATTCTTATATTTTTTGCCCAACTTTTTTCATCTTTCTAATAAATAGGTTAAAATATATAATTAGTATCAATGGATATTTTAATCAAAGCCAAACAAATAGACTATTTTAACATGAACTTACAGTTCAAGTTTAGTGCATAGCTATAAGTGTCAAGTGATCAAAGTTATCAAGTTAACATAAGTTGGGTCACAGACAACATTTCGAAACCAAGTCATTATCTTTTATTGTCTCATTACGTACCTACATAGGTAATAGGTATAACCGCGAATGCACGTAACTTTTACTCGACCTTGAGGACAGGCTGCCAGATCAAACTAAAGTCTGGATATGAGACTTATCAAAACATCAGCTATGCAGTCTTTCAAGTAAATATAGCGGCTTCGCTCTTGTTTAGTTTTCTCTCGGGATCTCTATGATTTTCCGGGATAGCCTATGTCACTTAATTAAATTAAAAAATTTAAAAAAAAATCAATGTGTTTATGCCCTTATTTTTCTCCCAAAATAGATAAGTACCTTATTGCCTCTCTAAGATAAAATCCTTACTAATCCTTACTAATATCTATTATAAAGGCGAAAGTGTGTTTGTTTGTTGATTTGTTGGATTGTCCTTCAATCACGCCGCAAAAAAGCAACGAATCGACGTGATTTTTTGCATGGGTATAATTGAGGACCTAGAGAGTTACATAAGCTACTTTTCCCGGAAAATCAACGAGAGTTTTCCCAGAATTTTAGAAAACTAAACCCACGTGGACGGAGTTGCGGGCATCAGCAGTCTAAAATATTTATGGAGGCTTTGTTCAGTAATAATGAACATGCCACCCTCACAGGACCGCCTCACGGAGTTACCTACTGATTGCATTATATTCCGACTTAATATATCTCATACAGATTTTTATTATTCGTTTAACGCATGAGAAACGTTAAACGCATAATAAGTACGAGTAATTACCTATACTTTCTCCCTTCCGAAGCGGGTACAAAATATGAAAGCTATTGAACCACTTTAAAAATCCAATACATCTAATTACCAAGTCTTCAGTCATTACCGTTAGTAGGTACATTAGCCCAGTCATTAAAGCCAAAACCCGAAAGTAATTAGTAACTTGATAAAATTTTAGGGGGGGTTTTAAAGAAGGTAAAATAACTTACCGTGTGATTTTGCAGCGTTGTGGGGTGTACGGAAAGGGTTGAAAAGGGGTGAAAAGGGTTTTTTGTTAATAACATTGCCAAAAAAATTAGTAACACGCTGCAAATTTATAATAAGGTTGTTCGTACCGTTTTGTAACGTTTATTAAATTTGCAGCGTTTTGCAACATACGGAACATTGTTTATTATTAAAAAACAATGAAATTTGTTATTAACAAGGGTAAAAAAAATAGTAACACGCTGCATAATGAGGTTGTTCTTACCGTTTTGTAACGTGTATTAAATTTGCAGCGTTTTGCAACACACGGAACATTGTTTATTATTAAAAAAACAATGAAATTTGTTAATAACAGGGGTAAAAAAAATTAGTAACTCGGTGTAAATTTATAATGACGTTGTTCTTACAATTTTCAAACGTTTATTAAATTCGCAGCGTTTTGCAACATACGGAACATTGTTAATTACTAAAACGCTGCAAATTTAATATACGTTACAAAAGAGTAGTTTTTACTCTTTTGTAACGTATATTAAATTTGCAGCCTGTTACTACTTTTTTTACCCCTGTTATTAACAAATTTCATTGTTTTTTAATAATAAACAATGTTCCGTATGTTGCAAAACGCTGCAAATTTAATACACGTTACAAAACGGTAAGAACAACCTAATTATAAATTTGCAGCGTGTTATTATTTTTTTTACCCTTGTTAATAACAAATTTCATTGTTTTTTAATAATAAACAATGTTCCGTATGTTGCAAAACGCTGCAAATTTAATAAACGTTACAAAACGGTAAGAACAACCTTATTATAAATTTGCAGCGTGTTACTAATTTTTTTGGCAATGTTATTAACAAAAAACCCTTTTCACCCCCTTTTCAACCCTTTCCGTACACCCCACAACGCTGCAAAATCACACGGTAAGTTATTTTACCTTCTTTAAAAACCCCCTAAAATTTTATCAAGTTACTAATTACTTTCGGGTTTTGGCTTTAATGACTGGGCTACATTACGTATGCTGGCCAAGCGTGGATTACTTTCACTCGACCTTGACTAGTTGTGACCCCATGTTACGTATGTAAATCAACAGTCAAGACGTGCGAATTTCACATGCTCCTTTATTAATTATCTATTATTATAACTAAGATATGAGATACTCTTGCGTCATAATATGATTGCATGTATATTCTAAAGAGCTTAAGAAATAGGTACACGTTTTTATAATCTCAAAAAATCTAAACCTAAAAGCAGGCCGTCTACCGTATTGTGTCCTAACACCAACAGATAAAACATGCTGAGTAACCATTTTTGGAGATCATAACATACCATCTAGATTCTAGAAACCTAGTAAGAAGTTTTTAGTTTAGGTATTTTTTGCTAACTCATAACTACAAGTGCGCTTATTTTTATTTTTTTAATTTATAAGTAAGTTTAAAAAAGTTATTTTGTTCTATCATAAATTCGAAAGTAAAAAATAAGTAAAAAATGCCTCTTGTCTGTTAGATGTTCACACGCAACGTAATCAACGAAATAGACTGTATATTTAGGATAGACGTGCGATACTTTTTATCTCGGAGAATCAAGCAGTTTCCACAGGATTTAATGAATCTATTTCCACGTGGAGGAAATCGTATAAAGATGTGATTTCATCCACGTAGAAATAGATTTATTCCTCCTCAGGATAAGGACTACCTAAATATATAGATAAAAGGATATCATATCCTTTTATCTATGCTACCTATCTCCTTACCAAAGATATAAAATTAGTTCATAGGTTTAGGCGTAAAAAGGTAACAATCAGCGATGAACCAGAACTTCTAAAATAGGTAGTCTGCTAGGAGTTAGGGCACAAAAATATGAAATGGTCTAGTCAGTCTAGCCTCTGTATTCTGACTTACATATTATATAGGTAACTGGACTCACCTCTCAGTATGGAGACTTTGATTTCATCTTGACAGCGTGTGATGACCTGCTCGATTTTCTGTGGTGCGGTGGACGGGCTCCGACATCGTGTTTCCTGATAATGAAATAAAATTATTATGTACTGGTTGATGCCCGCGACTTCGTTCGTGTTGAGATTTTTAATTCCCGCGGCAACTCTGTTATTTAACGGGATAAAATGTATGTGTGTATGTAGCAGAGGTAGATTGTAGTCTGGAATTACTTCCAGACTTCAATCTACCTCTGTGTCAAATTTCAGCCAAATCGGTTTAGCCGTGGCGCTGCCGTGGCGTGATTGAGTAACAAACATCCATCCATCCATCCATACATAGATCTAAACTTTCGCATTCGGCACCTTTAACCGTTGGGCTATTAAGGCTTAAATAATAAATACTTAGTTTAATGACTTCTTAATTCCACTACGTTTGTGCTGTTCATAGAGTGCATTGTTAAACACCATGTGAAATCAGGTGAAGTAAATAGATACTAAATATTTGCATATTTACCTACTTTCGGCTTAATGTACCGTTGGCAAACACATTAATAAAATACTTAATCGTTTGCTTACCTATCCTTGATTTATCGAATTTACTACGAGTAGAAGATGCTGCATTCGTATTTCTCAGTTTGCAATTCCTAATGCGTCGTGAACGTAAGGTCAGTCTCAAGAATGCATGTATTTAGTAAGTAACTAGGAATAATTCTGCAGTGAACCTCATAAATAAAATTTTATATTGCTTTGCGTACATATAAAAAGAACTAGCTCTTGTCCCCGCGACTTTTCCGCGTTATTAGGTTTTGGGGTGGAATTTTCAAAAACTGTGCAACACGTATTTCTTAATTTTTAATTGAAAGCCCAAAAATACCAAGTTTCATGGATATAACTTGAAATATGAACGACTTTCATACAAACTTTAACCCTGTATTTAACTCCCTTTAGGGTGGAATTCCAAAAAACCTTTCTTAGTAGCTACGTCTAGAAAATTACTGTCTTTGTAAGCAACTAACTCTAGTCTAGGCTGGGCGTAGATAGATTAGTCAGTCAGGACAAGTCTTTTTATATGTAGGTATAGAAGATTGAAGTTTGATAGAAAGTAAATATTGGCATTTGGACTAAGGGCAAGACACAAAAGACGGTAGTCCTTGAGACGACACGCATCGGAATATATCTACCTAATGGTGGTCAGGGCTCCAGAGGTTCCTCACTCTGGAGCCCTGACCACCATTAGGTATAATCCGACCAATAACTACCTCGATATGGGAGATTGATCACGGTCATTGCTACAATACAAAGAGTTCAATAATAGTTTTGCATCTTTGTTACAATGTTGATGCCGTACCGTTTGTTAGACTTGTCGCAACAACGACAATAAAATCTATGTAACTGTTCGGCGATTACACTGGTCTGTTGATTGATTTTTAACATGATTACAGAAAAATGTTGTACAATAGTACAGATTATTTATTGCTAACTTACTAAATTTTAATGTTATATTAGGCAAATTCGTTATTAACATCATTTATAGTTTACAGAACAAAGAAATATTATATCCTAAATTACTTACTTGGACAGATTACTAGGAGTATATAAGAGATTAATTATATTATTATTAGATTACATATTGCAAACCAAACACTTTATTCTCCATTTAAAATATCTTTTTATTTCTTTAACTAGCGGACGCCCGCGACTTCGTCCGCGTTCTTAAATTGTTGAAATTTTTCCTGAATTTTCTTTGCTATAAACCTCACGGAGCCCGAGACCTTTCCAACGAATGCAAAACCGTGGAAATCGGTTCGTGCGTTCTGGAGTTATAGCGTCAGGAAGGAAAACCCGACTTATTTTTATATAGTAGATATACTGCTATAAACTTCTTTTATTTTTAACTTGAGTTTTATACAAATAATTTGAATTTAATATTCTTTGCAGGTGCAGCGAGTTCGATTGCATATGGAATTCGGATAAAGTGTATTATCTATGGGATAAACGAAGAACGTAACAGAAAAGAACGGAGGCACGTGCGCTCGTCTTCACTCTTGACGGCTTCATCTTTTCCATGTTTCAGTTTCACGACCAGTGTAATAAATGCATCGGATGCCTAAATTGGACATTTGACTAAATATTTTTATATGCTTACTTAAAATAAAGGTTTTGAATATTATATCACAATGTCATTTTTCTTTTTTAATATTTTAACAAGTCTCGAAAATATAGAGCTTTTAAGTTTCCTGTTAAAAAAAGAGAGCGCTATTGCAACATGACGTCACGTTTCAGTAGACGGATTCAGTCGCATTAAAACAGCTTATAACTTATTTGTTTTTTTACCAATTTATTTTATGTTTATACAAATGTTATTCTTGCCTGTAAGATTTTCGATTATAATTATTAATGAATATCCACATTTTGACTTTCAGTTGTCAAAATTCTAGTAAAATCATTCGAACACCGACACGGGCACCAAGTGTGATCAAGGCATTTGCTAATCCACTTGTACACTCTCTTAATCTTATCTCTTTCACAATATTCTTTACAACAAACAAACACACTCTCACATTTATAATATTCGTAAGGATTAATCTAATAAAATTCCATATTAGTTACGACAAACACCTACAACTATTATGTATTTGTAAATGTTTGGTATCATTTCATACATCTAAACCAAACTCAGATTGCATAAACTATGAACAGGTATCTACTTAAATACCAAAAAGGAGCTGGGTATCTTGCCCAAGTAAGTTTACGGATTGTTGATTATATAACCAGTCCAGTTGGATTGCATTGGCATTAAAATAGCCTGGGATTAAGAAAACACTTTGATTTATTGCAACCTCTTGCAACTGTGCAATTAGAACCGATGCGACCTGGTTTTGTGATTTTGATAAACTCTACGCCTTTCAACATAATATATGAAGTAACTTCTTGATTAATATCGTCCACATGGGAAATATTAAATATGAAACCTACTAAGCATACTGGTTCCTGGTTATTTAATTTTTTTTATTGATGACGATGCAGTCTATGATGGTAGCGGGCCAACCTGGAAGGGTTATGGCAGTGGCGGGCTAACTTGGAAGGGATATTGCAGTTTCTTTATTTGTAAACGATATTAAGTACATCATTATCGATCCATCAATGGCTCAGTACGCAGCGTAGGTCATGTCTCAGAGAAGGATAACATTCCAGACCGTAGTCCCTGCCCTAATGCAAATTGGCAGACTTCACAATGTATCTCTGTGAAATCAAATCAGAAATGAGGACATCCGCAGGAGAATCAAATTTACTGAAGTAATAATTAGAGAGGCGCTTAGTTCGAAGAACCTGATGCTCGTTGGGGTCACAAACATAAGGTGCAGGAGTGGAGACCCCGCACCAACACAATGTTGGCATGCCCCTCACTAGTTCGACTGACGACGTCAGACAAGTTGCAGCGTGCCGCTGGATACAATCCCCGCAAGATTTAGGACTGTGGAAGTCCATGCAAGAGAACTTGTCCTGTTGCGGACGTCTATTAGATGATATAGAAGAAGATAATACGAAGAGCAGGTGAGAAAAAAATTAGATACAGTTGCGTTGACAGACACAATTGCATCTAGAAATCGCTTAAAAACTAGACCATGCACTTGTTTATTTAATTTTTAAGCTTGAATAGGTAAAGACGCAACTTGAATATCTTTTGTGATACCAACGCGACATTAGTTTTGCCTCGATTGAGTCATAGGCGGTGGGCGCAACCTTGCCAACTCATTTATAGACATACAACCTATATATGGTACGAAGTGGGTTGATGACGTTAGGTTTTGCTGGTCTCAAATCCGCTACTTTGAAAGCAAATCTGCGAGTTTTAGGTTTTTTTTTGTTTCTAGCGGGACTTTCACACTTTGACCCTGACTATGAACTCTAAGTCCCGCCCCCATTTCTAATATATTCCCATTTCCCAATGCCTACTTACTAAATCTGTCTACACTTCAATTCGTCAGTTTAGTTCACGTCAGTACGATCCAGTGGTCTACATTCTTTGAGACAAAATTAAAGTTCAGAGAATAATCATCGTAAAATATTTTATCTAATTAATACAATATTTTTGCAAAGTTTCATATAATGCTTGATGATGATGCATGATGCTTCCCACAAAATATTCATGATATAATATAAATAATAATAAATATAAATAATATAAATATAAATATAAATAATAATATTAGTAGACTACCCCGAACTCTTTGCCACCTGCTCCGAGACACAGGTACCTAGCTATTTTAGTAAGGACAAGCAAAATAACTAATAACTTATATTGTTTTAATAAAAATAAAATACTTAAGCAAATTTATTTTAAAAAAACATCTTTATTATTTATTCTACAGAAAACTTGAAAATAAGACACCTTGTAGATGTTTGATGCAAGTTTCCTCCCATATATTATATTTGGTTTCAAACAAACCAACCAAGAGGAACACGCTTTTAAAACTTGATAGAGTTCTTTATAATCAATGTGTTGTATGTTCCACTAAAATCTACTCTTCTCATTGATCGAAACTATTTTGCCCTGCCGTAAAATCAATTTTCTTTTGCCAACGGTGATTTTTGTAATTGTCTTCAATTTTCACGCCCATTATATTATTTGCCAATAGACAGAAATAGTACATTGTTACCTTAGGGATGAAAGTAACTTATTTAGTCCCGAGACGGGGTTTGGCGCCCGAGCGTAGCGAGGGGGCCTATAGTTCGAGGGACTAAATAAGTCTTTATCCCGAGGTAAACACTGTGCTTTTCATTACGAATATAAGGAAAGTCAAAATAAAAATAGAAATTAGCTAAAGAAAATTGAGTGAACTTTATTTTACATAAATCAACAACTTTGGTCTTTACTTTATGAATAAAGTCTATCTTTCTTCTTGTCTATGGATGCACTCGGGTATGTCGTGTTTCATTTGAATTCCAATAAAAATGTGACAACTAGTTTTTTTTAATTATTTGACAGCTGTCAGTTGAAAACGATTCTCCCTAGGGCTGAAAAGTATTACTTTCAACCCGCTTCTCAGGCAACTTCAGACCTACTTTCCGTGTATGAGTAATGAAAAGTACCTTTTACGTAACCCCGTTGCCAGTTACATAAGACGTCATCACTGCTGCGTCTTCCTAGCTGTGAAATTGTCTATTGCCATCTAGCTTGTCTAATTAAGTTTATTTGATTGCGCTGTGGTATACCGCAGTTGAAAGCTTGTCGATGTAGGTAGTAAGTAAGTGAGTAGAAGTTAAGAAATCTTATTGCGAGTGATAATTCCTCATAATTTCAGTTTTCAGCACGACGACCTCTCTAGCGCAGTGGTGAGCGCTGTGCTCTTAGAACTGGGTCTAAGATCTCGGGTTCGATTCCCGGCGGGAGCAATTTGTGAATTTGTAATAATTTCATCTTAGACTGCATCGTCACTTACCATCAGGTGAGATCGCAATCAAGAAATATCTTGTCATCGAATAAAAAAAACGTACTTATGAAAAATTTTACTCTAACACAATAAGCAATTCATCAAATAAAAGGAATTCAAACTCTGATGAAAGAAATCATCATCATCATCAGCGGCGCTACAGCCCCTTGTGGGCCCGGGCCTGCTCCAGAAGTTTCCTCCATCCATCCCTGTCGCTTGCCTTCGCCTTCCAGTTCCTCACGCCAAGTCGCTTTGCATCCTGGCTAACCCCATCCAACCAGCGAAGTTTTGGCCGACCAATGTTTCTATGACCGTCTGGGTGTGACGACATTAATTTTTTTGGGGGCTGATGATCATCCATTCGCTGCACATGCCCAGCCCATTGCAATCTTGCGATTTTAATGTGCTGGACAACGTTTGGCTCATTAAACATCTCATACAGCTCCAGGTTGTATCGAATGCGCCAAATCTTGGCGCATTCGATGAAAGAAATAACTCACTTAATTATTCGTAATAGTTTCACCATAAATGTTTCAGACAAAGGCAAGCACTTAATATTTGAACCCACTAATGTCACATTGTTCATGACCAATTATATTAGTTATCATTCATCAAAAACATCCACAAACGTGCTACACCAAAAAACTAAATTTTTTTAAGCACAAAACAATGTTGGTATATGTATATGTTTTTAATGAATTCCTCACAAAAATAAAAGTTGTCATCATAATAATTATTATTATAATTTCTACGGTCGTTAAATTCCGTGACCTTTGCAAAATGGCAATATGGACTGGCTTTATTGCATATCTTAGATCGATACCAAAATAACATATTAGGAAAGCAAGCATTAATTATTCGTGTTCCAATTATGTTTAATGAGGATAAAATCTTCAATACTATCGTGTTCCGGGTTCTTCTTGAGTTCTTGCTAAAAATTGATGAATACTTTTTAACCGACTTCCAAAAAGGAGGAGGTTATCAATTCGGCTGGTATCTTTTTTTTTTTTATTAATACATTATGGAAAGACCTACTTATCGATTGGTAAATTATCAAATCTATACTTGTAAGTTGTAACATTAAGTAAACTTGAATCACTATGTGAAATAATTGTAAAATATGTAGCTCACGCCCGCGACTTCGTACGCGTGGATTGAGGTTTTTGATTCTCGCGGGAACATTTCTTATTTTCCGGGATAAAATGTAGCGTGTTATTCCAGACTATAATCTATCTCTGTGTCAAGTTTCAGCCAAATCGATTCAGTCATTGCGGCGTGGTTGAGTAACAAACATCCATCCATCTATTCCTTCGACAATTCAGCTTTACGCAGATTTAGTACTGAACATATTCTGCCACTTTCTGCGGTGAGGTGGGGTAATCACGTACAGCACACATTTACTCACTTCCGCACACTCTTGTAAATACTTGATGTCTCTATGAAAGCACACTAACTCAAAAGCTGTCACACTTACAAGCTAACACGTACATTTGTACATATACTTCGGCAGAGGGGAATGCGTGCGCTTGCCACGTCCCGGCTGAATTGTCGAAGCATCTATCCCTCCATCCATCCATACATCCAAACTTATTAGGATTTTAGGATTAGTAGGACTTACTAATTCTATTTATAAAGCGATTTGCAAAACTCTACCAGACATTTTCGTAAGGTCTAAGAGCCCTAGTCCGTAACTACCGTAGACAATAACAATATGTTTGAACTAAGAAATACTTTCAACCTTTTGTTGGATAAACATTCACGTGTAAAACAAAGAAATGAACAAGGTCACAACAAATAGGCGCATCCATAACGTGTTCACTTTCTATTGCATTTTCACGCACCAGTTTCTTGTGACATCTAAGTTCTGAGCCGGTGTGTCTATACAATGTAACGAAAATCATCTCAAGCCATCGGCCGACCGGTCATTTGCTAGACCTCGTGTCTTCACTCAAAATGATAAGAGTTTGTAGAACATTTGTAGGTCTGGTGGGAGGCTTTGGCCGCGGCTAGTTACCACTAGCGTTGCCAGACGTCCCGTATTTCCCGGGACATCCCGTATTTAAAGCATAGTTTAAAATGTCCCGGCGGGACTGACTCTGTCCCGTAATTGAACCGTACCTACTTCGCTTTTCATTATGAAATCGATCCAAGTACCTATTCACACACGTAACGTTCGTAAAAAAGCGAGTTGATCACCGTTTTTAATTACGATTATAATTATTATTGTATTGATTTTTATAGATATTGTATGTAAAAATGAATAAAAATATGTTAAAACTGAATCCTCGGAAAAATATTTAAAAAAAAATGAATAATTTTGTTTTTTTATTTGTCCCGGGTAAAAAACTGAAATCCCGTATTTTTTGCTTATTTAACCGTTTGTCCCTTATAGGCTGAAAAAAATCTGGCAACCCTAGTTACCACCCTACCGTCAAAGACCTGCCGCCAAGCGATTTAGCATTCCGGCACGATGGCGTGTAGAATATTATCGGAGATAGAGGACATAACTTCTCGCGGATAGTAGCAAGTCACTCTAAACTTTTTCCACGCGGACGAAGTCGCGGCAATCAGCTAATTACAAATAATTTTTAAAATGAGAACTACAATGTTAACCTTCCAAATACCAGAACAATATGTATCCAAGATTATATCACGTTATTGCAGTGGGTAAAGTGTCTCTACAGCCTCCACAGACATATAACCAAAGATATGTTTATAAATAGAGCGGGCAATGTTCCTCAAAACGGCCTTAACTGGCGTTGTTATCAGCTGTGAGATTGTCTAAAAATGATTGCATCGATGTTAAAATCGCAATCCCCTTTGACCGACAGGTACGGTAATAAGCTATTAGATTAAATACATTGATAAAGCAAGAACGTAAATAAATAATAAATTCAACCAATCAGAGGTAATTTCGATTCTTACACACATTTTTAGACAATATCTACTACCTACTGCAATGTCTCGGAAAGCGGCACTTCTGGTTACTATCACGTTAATTATAACGTGATAGTAACCAGAAGTGCCGCTTAGTTAGAAGTTAATCTAGTTTTATGTGGAAATATAAGATAGTCTACCGTATTACTATTCAAAGAAAACCCAAACATTACGTGATAGTGGAAGGATTACGGCCCTCAGAAGTGAGTAATACGTTATTGTCTATGTCACATTAGGCATGGTCTTTATGACACAATTGTGATGTTTGAGATCTGTTGCTCTATATGTATTCATCTCAGTGCATAATATAATAGGTATACAAGTCACACGTTTTCAAGGTTGGCTTAAGAAACTGGAGCAGTGTATAAGAACTGAAACAGGTTGATCTATTACAAACCGATTAAAATCAAATAGGTATCTGAGTAGTAACAATAAAAAATACTAGAACTAACAAAAATTATATGAAAAAACCCTCTGTAAGGACATTTTATAAGTTTTTAAATTAGTAGACTTAAGTATGCAAATTAGAACTTATTTTTAATTATGTAGGTAAGTAAATTCTAGGTAACTTAACTGCAGAAGATTTAGGGGTTGGAAAATATTTTGCTCTACTTCGAAAATTCTGTTATTTTATGTACACTACCTACCTAAATATACTTTTAACTCAGACATAATTATTTAAAGATTAAAAAAAATATATAAATCAATAAAATAGGCATAAACTAATTTGTTGATTTATATTTTAAATTAAAATCATATTTAAGAATTAATATTAATAATCGAATTACTTACACTTTCGCCAGATATAGCACTATCACTGAGAAGAACGCCAAAAAATATGTAGAGGCAACACAGAACTTTACGAACCATTTCGAATTTCGAACACAATCACAACAATCTTTTTTTATTTTATTATGTTTTATCGTGCTTTATAAAATATCGAACGTTTTTTAACGCCGCGTGAAGCGAAAGGCGCGCGAACTCGATGTGATACTTAGGCTTTGAGTGCGAGGATTTTGAAAGGCCCGCGTAGGAAAGGTTTCGCGCCTATTTCAAGCTGCTTGTGTGTTATCTGTTGTAATGTCACGCGTTTTGTTTTTGCAACTTGCTGTAGATTCACATACTTTTCATGGGAGAGTTTATATAATAAAACTAGCAAACCCGGCGAACTCCGTTTCGCCACCAGATGGCTTCGTTGTGTATGTGAAAAAAGATTTTCCCGCTTTTCTGTTGAAATTTTTCCTGAATTTTCTTTGCTATAAACCTCACGGAGCCCAAGACCTTTCCAACGAATGCAAAACCGTGGAAATCGGTTCGTGCGTTCTGGAGTTATAGCTTCAGGAAGGAAAACCCGACTTATTTTTATATAGTAGATATAATTATCTACTTAGTGTTTCTGATTATGTTTTCAAAGCGAAGTAAGTATAAAATAAATAGCAGGAATTTCCATGCTACATATTATACACCCACAAAATATAGGTATTACTTTTCCAGTTATAAGTAAATTATTTTTGCTCTTTCGCGGCATTACTTATCAATTTTATTTTTACTTTTACTACTTCTCACTAAGCACTTAGAAGATTACTTAATTGATTTAAATTAATACATGCTTACCTAATTAAAAATGATTTTGAACTTTTAAATATTTCAATTCGTAGAGCGATAGTTTTTTTTAATAATCTAATCTTTCCATGATTTCTAGAGTTCTTGATATGTTAGGAATCGCAAATCACAATAGTCAGAACAAAAACATTAGTGGCGCGAAAGTTGCAAAGATAACAATCAATAATTAATTCATTGTGTCCTTATTGTATCACATGATCACAGCCGTTCACTCTTTTTACTGTCACTATTGTTTTCATAAGCTCTTAATGAAGATATATAAGTCTGAACTTACCTACTATTATATTTTAGGTCGCTTTGCCAGAGTTTCTGGATTTAATTCCCACTTTTCATAGTAATATTTCTATAATTATTTTTATTATGATTAAAATTTGTAATGTAGGCTAACTAATGTAGGTATGTATTGTGTATGTGGCTCTTATTACAAGTCAAGAGTCTACCATCGGTTCGGAAAACAGATGTTGAAAGGAGCCGCTATGAAACTCAGCAGTTACTCGTTTAAAAACAAATATCATAATGAACGAATAATTCTTCTAATTTTTTTTAACCTTATTGGTGACTTAACAGCAACATAACTTTTCAAACTTTTTATATTCATATTTAGTTAGACATTTGATTTAAGGTTAATTAATTCACATTTAAAAATTAATGTAGTATTACAAACATAAGATGTTTATGAAATACATAATACAATAGGTAAGTTTACTCAGATAAAAATCGGTATGTAGCAAGAACCGCCTTAACTAGGGCGTATTGCCTGTATGTGAAGTCTAGATTTTCTCTTTGTGAAACCTACGTTTAAGTAGATTATAGATGTGGGCAATATTATAACAGCACGCGATGATTTCCCGATAATAGTACATTATGGTACAAGTGTGTAACATTACCGTCCTCGGCTATCTTAAGACCCTCACCTGACGGCTCGGGTCTCAATAGCGCCTCGGCGGTAATCATCAATACACACGTGTATCATACGACGTTTTTCAACACACTTGGGAAGAAAATAATAGCTCTTCCATGTCATCGCTATAAAGAATCAAAATTAAAACAGCATATTAAAACATTTATTCGTCTTTATTTCGATTATTATCTGACACTTTATTATCTCTATGTTTGAGACGATCAGTTATTCTAGCACTGCTTAATGCGGCTCTGGTGTTTTGCGCACTGAAGTTTTGTAAGGATCTGAGCCTGCGTTCCGAAGCCAGGGTGGAACGCCGAGAGTTGTAATACTCTTCGATCTCTTGTAGCGTCAGATCCTTTGTTTCTGGTAGGAAGAAGTACAGATAGATGCAACCTGGTAAAAGAAATTTTAGGGGATGAAATCGATCTAATTGTTCCGCTAGTTTGGTTGTTAACTAAACTTTTGAGTAAGTATACATTTTGCATGTCATCAATTCCACGTGATGGTAAGTGATAACGCAGTCTAAGGTGGCGTGCACCTGCCTAGAAGACACCTAAGGCTCTTGTTTTGAAGGTACCATCTACGTATTGTACCTACGTGGCGGAAAAACGTTACGTTAAAGAATCTTTGTTTCAACAAATTACGAGGATATGCTTTTTTGAAAATTGACCTAAATTTTGCCTACAATTATTATAATAACTTATTTACGCAAAGAGGTTCATCTAGGGTTCAAACCTCAACGAACTAACTACAGTTTTAGGTTTGAACTTTGAAGTACAACAAATCTTCTGCCTAGTGTAATCTTGTATCGAGGTTCAAACCTCAAAGAGTAGTAGTAAGAAATTTTCATACTACTTACAGAGTAAAGAAGCGGTTCCAAAAGCGATAATCAAGTTCGCAAAGCCCAGGAAGTTTCTGACGTATGGATAACATTTATTTGCAGTGAAGACAAAAATATTTAGATTCGAAATGGAAATGCCTCCTAGCAATCCTCGGACCTGTAAAATATTTTTTTATTATACCGATTTTGCGATATTTGAAATACAAACTTGCGCTTCTGGATCGTCCTAAGCTCTGTTACAGTCTTTATCTTAGTTTCTGGTACGTTGTAGACTACCTATTTCATAATTTTATGACTACAACTCGTAGTAGGAATTTCTAGGCTACATTTAGTGAAGTCAATCGTGTTGTCTGCTGCCTTAGTCAGTAACAAACTAAGAAAAATTGTTTTTTTTTTTTAATTTAGAAGCTTATTTTTCACAGACAATTTTTGACGACTGGCAGTTGAAATAAAACGAGAGATCCCAGGTCAGAAAAGGAATGAACAATTTCTAAATAGGCTAAAGTATAGTCTGGTGCAAGGTTTTACCAGGAATGACGAAAGATTCCTTCAAACTTTAAAAAAAGTTAAAGGCTAACTTACTTGTAACGGATAAAGCTCGTATAAAATCAAAGGCGGTAACGTATAGAAGCACATCCCGGCAAACAGTACGTACAACATGAAGAGGATCTGCGGTATTAGAGATATTTTGTCCCAATATAATGTAAGGAGACCAAGCGTTATATAAGACGCTCCTGCACCTAGAGCTGAAACCAATCGTGAAATAGTCAATCTGCGTCATCGATGCCATAGATCTCTTGTAGGGGCTTCCACAAAACATGGTCTTGTGCAGCTTATTTCCAGATTCCAGCGGCTCGCTGTGACTCATTAATGTCATCGCTTCACCTATTCGGTAGTCTTAGGGAACACCTAAAGGTGAAACTAATGTTGGTTAAGGGATTGTATTTAGAACTACGATTGTGTGTAAAGAGACTTCTATTTAGGGGATGATTTAGAGGTACGGTGGTTATTTAATTATACTTTGATAAATATCTACCAAACCATCAACTAACAAGGTTTTTAAGGTTAACTGAGTACCTGAAGTGATCGCCAAAGGTCTCCTTCCAGTTTGAAAGATCACAAAAGCTCCGAAGACACCAGCGAGGATCCGCGTGATGCCCAAGATAAAGTTTCCTAAGTCAGCGCTCACTGATGACTTAGTATTCTGTTGAACAATAAATTAACGAAGATTTAACTTACTTACCAATAAAAGTGGCATAGTAGTGTTCTATGTTGATAATGATATCAATTTTATAATTCCTACGGTCTTTATATTGTTGTTTTTTTTTCGCTGTTGATTACAATAAAATAAAATAAATAAATAAATAAATAAAAATTGTCAAAAGTTACTACGACCACCAAAACAGATGAAAGAGATTGAGAGAGAATAGAGGAAATATTGAAGCTCTAAATTCACTATTCTATAAAGAAGAAAGTAGTTGAGGTCGTTTAAAAAATGCATTAGGTTATTCCATATTTTTTGTATTATATTTCCATATGTTTTTCGTGAAACGGTGTTAAAAATACTGGTCGCATTTCCGCGCTCGACTGCCAAGCTGAAGCCTGAACCTTTGCGCAAACAATTATCTCGCCAGATATATTTAATTGTCTATGTCAAATGTTTAAATTATATTCATGTGCAATGTGCATGTAGGTCGTATCTTCGTAAATCGAACGAACTTTTATAGGCATGTTTAATCACCTGTAACAAATCAACGGTCCACATGGATACAATGGACGCGCCAGAAAGTTCCCCAAACAATGTATACGTTGTCATGAGCCAGAAAGGCTTGCAAGAAGACCGCTTGAATAGAGCTGCAAACTGTTGCTTGGTTGTCAATCTACAACATTACAAAAGGCTCTAGTGTATTTTTCGGCGAGTAATGACAGAAAATTACGTTTACGTGCTTGAGTCATAAATCTTCTCTAACAAGTGGCATAGTAGTGTTCTATATTGATAATGATATCAATTTTATAATTCCTGCGGTCTTTATATTGTTTTTTTTTTTTCAATCGATAAGGCTAATTATTCCAAAAAAATTTCGACTTTCTCATTATCATAAATAACATTATACAATATTTTAAGGTATCAAAACTTTTACTTGCGAATTTCGTTATCGTGCTTGAAGTCTATGAGGTCATTCATTTCTAGTTCAATATTATAATCTTTAGATCGAAAATTTTTGAGGCAAGCTTCAGCGTCTTCCATCGACGCATGTTTCAGCATAAAATATGGCGTTTCAGGAAGTCGTAAGTTGACAATAAGCAATATCATTGCATATACACCATTGATGTAACACAGAGAATTCCAACTCAATATTGAACCTAAACCAGCCTGAAAAATAAATTTTATTTTATTTATTAGGTTAATCGAAACTTTATCTGGACTTTCATAATAATATTATCAGTATGTTATTCTAAGTAATTAAGAATTTATTAGGTTAATATATGCGTACATATAAAATGTCCATTTTGAACTGAATATTTCGATATAATATCAGATATATATTTAGGATCAATATATGTATATTATTAGATTAATAATTTTTAAACTGACTTGTGGTTTCAGGTTTGCTAAAGCTGTGTATATGTTCAATTCAAATATACCTTTCAATACCTTCTAATATAATATTAACAAATACCTGTACAGTGATACCAGAGGCCATAGCAAGGTTAGGAAATGACCCAACTACTCCTCGCATGTTCGGAAGACAGACCTCTGTCATGTAGACCCTCGGAGTACTCATCGCCAAACCGATTCCAAACCCAACGAAAACTCTACCTACAACGAATGTTATTGTAAAGGTCTACAACTAACGGTTTTAGGTGTAGCTTTTAGCATATTGTTATCTCCAAAGCAAAGGAACGAAAGAGATAAATGCATAGGCAAATAGGTTTCACTGCTACGGTTTTGCAGCAGAGTTGTATTTATCTTAATATCAATCAGTTAGGGCCGGTTGATTGAAACCATTATCTATCAGAACTTATGTTCATTAGAAGCGTTTTCGCCTGAGTTAGAGACTATTCCTATAATTCGGCGGGCGCTGCGATCTAAGGAGTCTAATGCATCGACTTGGTTCTTGGCAGAGCCATCCCAGAAGTGGCAGCAGTACTCTATGACTGATTGTACCTAAGCCTGGTAGAGAGTCAGGCGCTGCTCAGGCGTGAAGCATCCTCTCTTTGATTGTAATAAATACATAGATAGATATAAATAATAATAAATAAAATTGGACAAACCAATTATTATATCCATTGCGGACTTCGCAAAGCCAGTAAAAAACCATCCAAATGCGAGAGGCACATGACAGTAAATAAGCATAATACGGCGTCCAAACTTGTCTATTAAAAAACCGCCCAAGATACAGCCGATTGGAGCGAACAGGGTAATGATACTTGCTGCAATAAAAATAACGCCTGTACCATAGCTACTTATCTGGTCATTAATCAAGTAGTACATAATATGTAGTAGTTTTAAAAACACTTCAGTATCTAGACTCACCGCAGTTGATATAACTGTAAAAAGGACTACAAACTCGGTTCGCAGTTATGCTGTGAATATGTTAACTACAATAGAATTGCAACCGATCTGAGAGAGATCCGATCGTGAGCATCAAAAATCGTACATTTTTCCATCATATTTAGATTAGGATTTCCACAGTTTAGTAACTAGTTAGTACTATACTTACATTTAACATACTGACTGGAGAGCCAAGGTGCTAGTATTAGTTAGTATGATAATTTTAATGATGTTTACTTACCGATCCAAGACTCATCAGAAATCGTCACTTTTATAGATGATCCAGGAGCATTTAACTGAGGAATGGCAACCGCAGAGAACCCGTATGCCAAACCAATAGATCCCATCGTTAGATTAACCCAAATACCGTAACCTAGTTGGATCAAGGAAGTTTTCGTCCAAAATCCGGGATCAGGATAGTTCACTTCTAAACTTCTAGTCGACATTTAACTGCTTTAGAAAACGCATGTTTTATTTAATTTCGTACACGTTTGGTACGGATTTCCTTCTGTTTATTTATTTGTTTTGGCCAAGGAATATACAAGGTACTCTCTATCGAGAAGTTTTGACAAGTTGATCAATTTATGATTATGATATTCTTATACACTATCATAGATTTATGAAGTCTATCTAAAAAAATCCAATGTCATCTCTCTAATTATCTTTGATAGAAAGAATATAACTTTATTCTCTGGGGCGACTACTGACCTAGTGCCTTAGATTATGCAACCAAGCATTCTTTGCCATGGACTTTTTTTCGCTAAATACTGATAGCCATAAATCATAATCATCTTTTTTCTTCTGTGATCGAAGTAATCATCACAATTACTACTAAGCGAGGGACACTAAAGTCTTCGTCTTTTAGTACCTAGGTAAAGATGAGGAGACGATGATGACGAGTCTTCTGGCTTAGTCCGTTTAAAACTTAAATTACTTATTACTATTATCTATCTTATTATTAACCAAAATTAGTCGTTCGTAGTCTTTACGCAAAATTTTATACCTGTAGCCTAAGCACAAACATTTTAACTTTCGAATGGTAAAGGTAAATTCGCATCATTTTCATACATTAGCGTTAGCTTCACCTTTACCTACTGTTCGAAAGTTAAAATGTTTGTGCTTAGGCTATTGATCTATTTTTAATATGTACTTTAATCTTAAAAACCTAAGTAGGTAATAGCCAGAATCCATAGCAAATCCCGGTTAACTTTAATTAATGGAGACTTGTTAAATCAATAATATCATGTGTAGATATTATATCGAAACGTATATTGAAATCATACAAACAATACAATTTGACATCATTTTTACACTTAATCTACAATAATCGGAATTGTTCAATAATGTTGGGTTCAGTGTCGACTTTTGTAATAGGCTTCTGTCTGTTGCAGCGTCAGACCTTTAGTTTCTGGCAGGAATATGTAAAGAAAAATACAGCCTGAAATGTAAAACACATTTAGTAGTTTTGAAGTTGAAAATAATATCAAATAGGCATTTTCTAAGCAAGCACGCTACAATCTAGACCAAATTGTACGTCAACGCAAGTTATCATTCGATGAAAAAACCCCCACTTTGTGACGATATTACTGAAGAGTCCAAGTTCAAGTCAACGCATATTTTAATATTTAACTTTACTTCTTATGAATGATACTCGTAATGAAATGAAATGAATACACTTTATTGTACACCACATTACATAATAGGAACAAAAGATAAAATTAACTTAAAGTAAATTCCTAAAGGAATGTGATAATGTGGTAAGGTAGATTTATGGATTCCAAATTCTGATTTTGTTCAATATTCTTTTCGGACCGCAAAAAATTTGCAAGACTCGGCAATTGAGAATTTATTATCTTACCTTTTAAGACCTGTTTTACCAACTCCAAGCTTAAAGACAGACAGATTGCCAATACAAAAACTGTCAAAACATCGAAATTCATTGGGTAGAGATCACTTAGCAATTGGGAATCTATCTCTTATAAGAAGGATATACCTACCAGCTAAAGAGCATACTCCAAAAGTTGTGATTGTGTTAGCAAAGCCAATGCTATCACGGATATGAGGGTAGGCCCAGTTGGCACCTGATATGAGAACATTTAAGGTTGAAGTTGATATCCCGCCTAGTAACCCCCTTACCTGAAATTAAGGTAACATTACTAAAGAATCCTAAATAAGACAGATTTGGCAAAACAATTGGGGCTTATTGAAGTTGTACGATGTTTTTAGTTTCAGTTATTACGGTTAAGGAAAAAGTTTTTCGAAAGAAAAGTTCATAGGGTCTATCCTAAATAACAAGTAGATACAAAAAATCTACTATGATCTATTTAAATTAATTAACCCTAATGATAATAGTTTTATAAAAATCATGAAAGACACCTCTAGTCCCAAACATATTCCTGGTACAGTTTATTGAAAATAAAATGATAAACAGCTTTTCATAGCAATAGCTAACATAATATACATAGATTCCAATCCCAACTTACTTGTAATGGATAAAGTTCATACATCATAAGAGTTGGCAATGTATAGTGTCCAAAAGTACCGAACAAAATGTATGCCACATACAATATGAGAGGCAACACTGTCGGCTGCTTTGCTTCTTTTATTTGAAAGCCTAGGACTACGCAGATTAAACCGACCCCTAACCCTGAAAGAGTGTAAATTTTATTCATATTTAAAAGACGATTGTAGAATCACTGATGTCAAAAACATTGACATTTTATTTGGAATTCTTTTCCCAACTCCAAATTCCAATTGAAACGGGTATATGCAAACACTTATGACTTATGACCGACGACGTCAAACGAATTGCAGGAAGCCGCTGGATTTAGGCGGCGCAAGACCGAGACCTGTGGAAGTCCATGCAAGAGGCGTTTGCCCAGCAGTGGACGTCTATGGGTTGATAAAGAAAAAGATACTTATTTAAATTAAAAAATTGTAGCTCCTTGTTATTTCCAAACTAATGATGCGTTGCAATCGTTGTTAATTAATTTTGGCTGAACTTGTGAAACTGTTGTTTAATTCCCTACTGAGAATTAACTCAAGATTAGCTTACGACAGACAATGCAAAGTGTACTATGAGAAAACTTAATAATATCACAATCATTGTAAGTGATTTTGTAAATTGTAAAATTAAAATAGAATTATGGAGTTTCCATACGATTTGCAAAAAGTATTATAAATGAAGTAACATAGGATATGAAAATAATAAAAAAACAAATTGATTCACATTCAAATTGAACACAAACCTGAACTAAGCGCCATTACTTTTCTCCTAACTTTGAATAAAAGAATTGATGTGCATATACCTCCTACAGTTCTCGCAACACCCAAGATAACGTTACCGATGTTTGCATCCACGGATGACTTAGAATTCTAAAACAAACTTTAAAAATTTTACTAAAATCACAGTAGGTACCTACCTACTTATATAGATTTTATTTTAGTTTATTTTGAATTTAACCTAACCTATTAAAAAAATACATTTGACACAATCTTTCGGTTTTTATACCAAGAGTGTTTCAGTTTTGACCATTACATTGATGCTAATGATACCTTCTTCAGGTATGTTTCATGTTAGAAATTGCTTCCAATGTATTACAATCCTATTAATATTATAAATGTGAAAGTTTGTATGGATGGATGGATGGATGTTACTCAATCACGCCGCAACGACTGAACCGATTTGGCTGAATTTTGGCACAGAGATAGACTATATTCTAGAATAACACATAGGCTACTTTTATCCCGGAAAATAAGAAAGTTCCCGCTGGAATTACAAAACCTTAATCCAGGCGAACGAAGTCGCGGGCATCAACTATTCAATTAATAAACTTCTAACTTATCACCTTTAAAATTTCCACAGTCCACATGGCGATCACCGTCACTCCAGAGCATTGCGTTATCAGTAAATAGATTGCAATTAGCCAGAATGGTTTGCATGTAGACATCTTAAATAATATAATAAGTTGTTCCTTAAATCTTAACCTGTGAATATACTTCATTTAATTTAGTAAGTAATGATTTTTATCAAAACATCTGCGATTGTAATTATTGGTCTCGCTTCATCCAGTTATTAAAGTTCTTAGACTAAAATAATATGTTTCTTCTTCATCAATTAATTAATAACATAATAATATGTTAATATATCATAAATGGCTCTCAATTCTTCTTGAAACAATAACCTTTAATTTTTAAAAATTAATTAAATTTTTTATCCTTTGCTCACTTGCTTCCTTTTTGTTAACAATAAAGACGTTGAGTCAAGTATAGTAGAGTACATAAAACAGCTTTTCTAACTTTTTACACACTAAATATTAGCGTATTCCATCTAGTCTGCATCACAACAGCAGACTCTTTACAAAGACATGAATAGTATAGGGAACATACTTGCGAATATCATTCTCCCTTTTGAATTCAATTAATTTCTCCATCTCAGCTTCAATGTTATGTTTCTTAGACCGGATTCTCTTTAAAGAAGCTTTAGCGTGTTCTAGTGAAGTTTTACTAAGCAAGTAGTAAGGCGTCTCTGGTAGTCCAAAGTTGAGAAAGAATAATGCTAGTGAAAAGGCACTACTTATATAACAAAGTATAGACCATTTGAATACAGAGCCTAATCCAGCCTACAAAAAACACAATATGGTGTTAGAAAACAAATTAATCAAGCCATTTTCGCACAAGATAGAGAAATTCGGAAGCGGAAGCGGAAGAAAATATTATAAAGTTTTTTATAAGAAAAGTTAAACTCGCAAAAAAGACTGATTTTAATGCAAACATTCATAAAAGGAATCGCTAAATGTACTGACTCCTTTAATGAAAGCATATCAGATTATTTCATTATTAAAATAAGTACCTGTATCGTAATGCCGACAGAAATTGCAACATTAGCAATAGCACCAAGCATTCCTCTCATATTAGGTAAAGAGATCTCGGTCAGATAGACTCTAGGAACACTCGACACCATCCCCATTCCGATGCCAATTATTGTTCTGCCTATCCCATAAAATAAGGAATAAATGATTTTAAATGTTAGATGATTTTGGTACAAAAGAAAAAGGTACCAATTTTAATGTTTATGTGGGCAGCACAAACGAAGCTTTCCTTTTTGAATCAGATAAAAATCCCAGAGATCATAACCTTGAATGCTTTAGAAATTAATCATTTTCAAACATCTATAAGGAATCGAAAGGAACAAATATTTATTTCGATAAAGTTTAAAATCTCGGGAATTAAAATTTTCGCCACTTCTTAACAATTTTAAAAATATTTAGATATTAAATTATCATTTCTACTGAAATATTATGGAAGCGAAATAACAAAGCAGATGCATATTTAAAACTATTGTAAGTATAACCTATTATAATGTCGTTAGCAGATCGCGCGTAGCCCGTGTAGAGCCAGCCCAGGCAAACGGGTAATTGGCTGTAGATAAGCATACTGCGACGTCCAAACTTGTCTATCAGATAACCACCTAAAACACATCCGATTGGAGATACCAATGTCAGGACACTTGCTGAAAATGTAAGTAATGATATCAATAAATATATTAAGAACACTCAACCATAGTCCAACAAGCATGAAAAGTATTATGACAGATTCAACTCAATAGGCGTTAAAAGTAAAATGCAAAACAAACAAAAAGCCTCTACAAGATAATACTAAAAATCCCGAAATTCTAAGCCCTGAAACTGTTTTGTGGGAAAGTTTGAGATGAAAAATTGTACTAACCAATCCACGATTCGTCAGTAATTGTCACTTTTATTTGTGAATCTGGTGCTCTTAGCTGAGGTATTGTTACTGCTGAGAATCCGAACGCCAATCCTACTATAATCATTCCTGAGTTAACCCATATGCCATAACACAACTGTATTAATGATGTTTTAGTCCAAAAACCAGGGTCTGGAGCGCTTTCTTGTGCATCAGTTAGCATTATTCATTTTAAAATGTTCTCAATCTATTATATTTTACCTATTTTTATGTTTGCTATCAAATAGATCAAAGCCAAGAAAATCGTTTGATCCAAAGAGAATGTAATCACTCCGTGGTTTGATCAAAGTTTGTTGTTTGATACATGAATGATGAAAGTAGGACTAAGTTTGATAGAAGTTTGATAGCAGAAACGTCAATGTCAGTTCTCTTCTTCTTAATCTACTAAGGTACTTAGTCTATGATGGCCAAGAAGCTCCCATATAAGCTTTTCGGTTTAGCTTCTTATCTTGGAGTATAAATAGTCCAAGATAGTTGGCTTTAGTTTGGTTTACTCCAAGCTTCTTATATCCGAGTAGCATCCAAGAGTGATGGCCTTGGTGTTGGCAGTTGATTGAAAGTATTCTTAAATATCTAATTCAATGGAAGTATGCCTACTGTAGATAACCATACTCTGAGAGGAAACCTGAGCTCACTGAGTATTAATCACTATGTTTTTATCCTGCGCTCAGTAGTGGGCTGTTTTTAAATTGATGATGATGATGATGATGATGATGATACCATCTATGAAAAGAACAACTTAGTTGGTGTAATAATTTACAAGAATATAAGCTTTGTCGAAGTATTGAACTAAAGACGATTAGAGAGTTCGGAAAATGATTCGAAATACATAATAATAACAAAAAAAAAAAAAATTAATAATAATAATTTACTAAGTATTTTATTCCCACTATTCCGATAATGAAGCCAACAATAAAGTAAGTGAATATTTCTATAAAACAGTTGTAGATTTTATGATTGCTGCTTTTTTAGCTGACGTCGATTCTTAAACACTTCAGGATATATAAAGGGTTTCGTGTACTTGTTATTTGCAAATTCTGCAGTCACAATGGGATTTGTCTTTTTATCCAAACTATTCTGTAGGTTTTCTTCGAAAGCAGCCAAGATTTGTAAAAGTGTGCCTCTTGATATAGAGTCGAATTCCATACCGTCCGCTTCTCTTATAATAGGTGTTTCTTCATAAAAATAAAATAAAATAATATCAATTTCAACATTAATTGGATGATATCGAAGATGGAGTTTTACGTTTATTGAATAAACTCTTATTACTACTTCTAGTACAAGGTTGCCTGTCTGTCGGTGTTTTTTAGAATATATCTTATATTCTGGAGAGTGTGCTCAAGAACTATTCAATTTAGTTCCACCATCACCCTTCTACCACCGAAATCACCTTTCTACCACCGAACCGCAAGGCATCGTACGAATTTGTACCGCTACGTGGTCGAAATTCTACGATCTCGCACTAAGCGCTTTGCTTCCTCGTTCCTAATACGCAGTGCAAGGAATGCCCTTGCGACTTCCGTTTTTCCAACTAACTATGATGTGGGTGTCTCTAAATCAAGAGTGAATAAGCATCTTCTAAGCAAGCGCGCAGCATCTTAGGCTGCATCTTCACTCACCAACAGGTGAGATCGCTGTCAAGCGCTAGTCTATATATTTTAAAAAAGTACCTTTTTGTATTATTGACCGTCGATATACCTACTATAATCAATCAAAACTGGATCACTCTTTTATTTATTTCTCTATTTGACTTTACTGTAAGTACGTGCTCAAGTCTTATATTTTAAATCAAATTAATATTTTCCTTCACATTAATAACTTCGTTTAAAAGTACTTTAAACTTACCTTTACGCTGTAATAAAATTTCTAACATCTCTCCTTTACAAGATCTAACCATAAACAGGGAAAGGAAAAAAACTGTCAGCATGCTTAGCTGATTAGAACGCTAAACATTCACTGAATCAAGATTGAAAAACACTCGTCTTTTTGTAGGCGATAAGAACGATATTGTTCTGGCTTCTACTCCTCAACAACTGAGATAAACGTAAAACCATTCGCTTTATCAGAATCAGCTATTTTAACGATCTCCCTAGTGCAGTTGTGAGGACTGTGGTTCTTATATGTAATCTCGGGTTCGAATTCGGCATGCCTAATTAAGTCACATTAATATTATAAAGGCGAAAATTTGTATGTGTGTGTGTGTGAGTGTATGTGTGTTACTCCTTCATGGCACAACAAATAAACAGATTTGGCTGAAATTTTGAATGAAGATAGCTCATACCCTGGATTAACACAATAGGCTAGATTTTATCCCGGAAAATTAAAGATTTCCCGGGAAAATAAAAAACCTCTATCCACGCGGACGAGGTCGTGGGCACGATCTTGTATGATTTTTAAATCGTCTCAGGTCTGGTCTGGTGGGAGGCTTTGCCCTACCATCGGAGACATGTCGCCAAGCGATTTTGTTCATGCACAATGGTCCGATTAGTGGTATGCGTTTAATTTATACGCCATACCATACCATGCACTCTCACTCAGCTCAGACTCAAGACAGAATTAAAACGAGACAGATTTATGTCAGAGCATATTTGTGTCTCGTTTTAACCTCTATCTAGAGTCTGAGCTGAGGCAGAGCGGACCAGGGCTAACTTGTCGTCGCATAAAAAACATTATAAAAAAAGCAAATAATACCACATTTAAAACAATTTTTCATTTATTTTTTCAACAAATACTTTCACGGCAAAATTAATTTAAGGTTTTGTAACGTCTTTCTAAGCTACAGCTAAAATATAAGCATAGTTATGTATCTGAAACATAACTATATATTTTTTATCACTACGCCATAATATTTTGACAATAGTCACATTGACATACAATAATTATGTATAACGGTTCCTTAACAACTATGATACAATATAAACATTACTAATTTACTAAGAATAAATACATCTAAAAAATAAATTACTTTCGTTCATTTCAAATGGCACCATTTATAAGTTTATCTTGCATTCTCTCTATGTACCTACCTATATACATGTTGTAAATACACTTATTTGAACTTATTATATACAAAAATATAGATAAACTATAATACTTTTATAACATTTTCATATGATTTCGACTTAAATAAAGTTATAAAATATGTTGCTAGAAAAAATATCTTTGTACTTTTTAGTTTATGAAATATTTGATGTGGTATATTTCAAAAATGTTAACTATTAAATTCTAATGTTTCTTTCATCCACAATTCCACATGTTCTGTTTCGTTATTACTTTCTCGAAAAAATGCATGTTTCATCTTATCTACCTAATTTTATTGAAAAATAAAGTCTTCCATAGTTGAAACAATTAATCATTCCTTCTATATATTCACAAAATATCTTATAAGTTATAATATTAAATATTATATCAAAACAATATATTTATATCGTTTCATCTATAGAAGCTAAGTACACTATTAGTATTTTGCACTCTTCTTGTGGCTTTATAAAATATAATTATAATTATAATAATAATTATATATTACGCCAAACTTATATGGCAATCTACATTATTACAGTTAATTATTATTGTGTTTATCTCGATAAAAACTATTATTATATGACTATTAGTATTTTTATTTTATCTGGTAACTATTATTTTGTGTTCTTATTTCTATGTTTTGGGAAGTTCTGTGGTTTTTACCCAGAGGGATAACTATTTACAATTTACACATTTCACTAAATTGAAACAATCATTCTATACAAAAAAACTTCACGCAGTTTCGGCTACGGGATTTACTTTCTTTAGCGTTTTTGTTCTACCACAGAAGTAGTCTTCGATTTCTTGCAGAGATCTTCCTTTTGTTTCTGGCAGGAAAAAGTAGAAGAACGCCAATCCTGAAATATATATTATGATTCAACATTAATTATAGGCATGCAATTTAATTAAAATAGACAAGATCCAATAATGTCCCTTGTATTACCCCATAAAGAATAGGTCATGTCAATGTGGTTAATAAAGTTGTATTCAATGAAAGTAAATAATAAGTACTACTCGTATTTTCATCACTTTACAAAAAAAAAAAAAACTAGACAAGTTTCGATGGTTTTCCTATACCCAGCCATACCCAGTCTAAGGCTTTTTAAAAAATGTTTTTAAACATTTTAAATAAAATGTTTTTATTTACATCTTTTGTTTTGAAAATGCAAAAACAAGTAAGCTGTTCATTAAAAATAATTTCCTGCTGTCCGAATTCGGTCACAGCAGCCTATCTCTATTATAGAGATGTAATCCATCCAGCTCGACAGATGTTACAATAGTGCAAAAGTATTTGCGCAAACATACCAGCTTTCTTAACTCACCTTCTCATACTAGTCCAGTCAAAACAAGGTTTAACCTCTGGAAAATTGCGAAAGTTTTGAAACTTTGCACATCGAATTATGGGTACCTAGGGATGAATATACCAAAAGTCCTCATGCGTACGAGGCGAGCTCTAGCGGCAATTAACGGAAACAGGAACCTTTTTTTGGTTTTTTGTTAATATCTCGAGAACCTTTGGTCAAAGGTAAAAGTTTACTACTACATAATTAAAGCTTATTAAATTTGCAACAATAATGATTACATACATTTTTCTTCAATTCCTAATAATTACCGAGTTTTAGGCCACTGAAAGATAGCTTTTTCGAAAAATCACGCTAGCGGCGCCCGGTACAATATGGCGTTTGTAATAATATTTGACAATCATGGTTTATCATTTTTTTTTGGGTACCAAGGGTGATTCAGTATTTCATTGTTGCAAATTTAATAAGCTTTAATTATGTACCAGTAAACTTTTACCTCTGACCAAAGGTTCTCGAGATATTAACAAAAAACCAAAAAAAGGGTCCTGTTTCCGCTAATTGCCGCTAGAGCTCGCCTCGTACGCATGAGGACTTTTGGTATATTCATCCCTAGGGACCCATAATTCGATGTGCAAAGTTTCAAAACTTTCGCAATTCTCCAGAGGTTGGGCCATTTTTTGAGGTTTTTTGACTGGACTATACTCTATATTCTCATAGTCCTATGATACGGAAATCCGACAAAAACGGAGAGAGACCAGGCCCAGGATCGACGACTTTACCTGCTCTTCAAGGCACAGAGCTGACACATCGCCAACTTCCTAACTTCGGGCTAGTACTGAGAATTTCTTGAAAACCCTACAATTTTTGGCCTGACCCAGGATCAATCACAGGGTCTCGTCATCCGCAGTCTAACAAACTAACCATTAGATCAACGAGGCGGTCGTGTCCAATAAAAGATAGCTACTAACCTGCGAGAGATATAACGCCGTATAGCCCGAATGCACCGTAATCGTTAAGTCCATACTTGATGTAGGGAAACGTCTTCACCACCGAGAATATCGACAAGTGAGCTGCGCATGTCGTTATTCCACCAATTATACCGCGAACCTAAAACAAATTGTGTAAATAAGTACATTGCCTTTCAATCATAATTTTATAATTCACAATCAACAGATTCTAACTCCTCGCAGTTTTAACTCCAAATAATTTAACATGTTGTTTAAGGAAACGAAAACATTCGGTGATTCGGTGAAAGTATTTACTTGAAAAAATCCTTTTTTTATTTTGTTTTTTCTTTCTTATTTAATTTCGTTCGTTAGATTTGAATCAAAATTTCATATATGAGAAAGCAAAAGAATTGGTGAAATAAAAGATACTTCTACACAACTCACAATTACAAATGACAAAATTGTAAATGATCGGCTTTAGCAAGAAGCCTAAAACTGGTCAACATACACGTAGAAGTGGAAATAGAAATGAAAAAAGTCATCTATAATATAAAAAAGACCTTCGAAATTTTACTTGATGCATTTGAACTCGGTATTACCTGAGTGGGATAAACTTCTCCAATCATGATCCATGGAACGATCAAGTAGCCTAGAGTACAGAATATCGTAAAGAGGTAGATGGCGGCCACTGGGATCCAAGAGTGTTGTGGTGGGAGGTCATTGGCCTTCCAGTATTGCACGTAGTAGAGATACACAGACAAAGTTATCATAGTAGAACCACAACCGATGGCTGAAACAAATAAGGCCAAATATAATTAATTATTATTTATTGATTTTAGGGTAATTTTATAACCGTAGCTTGCACACCTAAATCTCCTAACCGATTTTACTTTTCCTAAATATTAAGGAATGACAATGGGAATAGAAGTCGTAAAAGCTTTATAATTTATAATATTAAAAAAAGAATATTATTTACAATAAAATAGAGACATTTGAGAAACATAACGTAGGTTGTGACAATTTTGAGGACTCTATCGAAACAGCAATAGAAAAACTGGAGAAAAAGTGTTAAAAAGTACATACTTATTCAAAAAAAATATCAAATAAAGTAAATACTATAAATTAACTGTAATGATCTTACCAGAAACAAAGGTCAGGGGCCGTCTACCGCAACGTCTGCAGAGGATACAACCGACCACAGTAAAGATCACTCTCAATATTCCCATTGATATCGTAAGCCAATACTTGTCTAGTTGTGCACCTGATGACTTGAAAAATAAAGTTAAGCTGAATATCGGGTATGAAATTTAAAAAAAAAATATTACAGAAGCGTATATACTCGTAAATTCTACAAACAGAAAGAAAATTTAATCCACCTAATAATTAAGAAGAAAAAATAATGTATGTTTCGGCTATAATCACAAACGTCGATCGAGTCGTTAGTGAGATTGGAGGTTTTATAGAGATCTACTGGTAACAATCGAAACTTTATACATAACCTAAATGATAAGTGGATATTTTGGAAAGTTTAATAAAATTACCTCAAACACTTCAACAGCGTAAAACGTAATAGTGTTGACGCCACACCACTGGTAGATGAAGAAGTAAATAGCGAGGATTCCAAACGGTTTCAATGTCGACGGAGCTAATAGTGCTTTGATTATTTCCTTTGGTGACTTCAAACTGAAATATAAAGATATGGTGAAGTTTTGGTGATCATCTAAATATACAAAAGGAAAAAGTGATTGTCTGACTGATCTATCAACGCACAGCTCAAACCACTAGACGGTTCAGACTGAAATACATACAGAAATCTATTATGACGTAGGCATTCACCATAAGAATTTTTGAAAATTCAACCCCTAAGAGGATAAAATAGAGGTTTGACAAATTGAACTTAACGTGAGCGAAATATTTTTAAATGCGATTTGTGATCTATTGGAAGAAAATTTACACCTGTAAAATGACACCTTGTATTTAATGATTTAATAGACAAAATGGACGTGTACATAAGTTATAGTTGTGTTATTAACAAGGCAATTGATACATATTCAACCGTATATAAGATCGTGACTTGCAAACAATATAAGTAATCAAACACTTTAGCGAAAACAAAAACAATACGTACGCATCATGTGTATAGTTGAATAAACATGAATGTGTAAATTAAATTAAGGACTAATAAAATACTACGTCAAGATGTAAATAATGCGTAAGGATTTATTTATTAAGACCAAGGAAGCATCGACGATGTAATTTAATTTATGCGAAGAAAACTAGAAAACAATAATAGAAAAGTGACATAGAGGGGAGTTTATTTTCATTTTTATGACAAAAATTAATATTTTCAATCTACAAGCAACCAAAAATGTCATAATATTATTTACACAAACCATGACTTATAGAAGATATTATGGCGTATTAATTTACTGATGTAGAAGTTTCCATTCAGCCATATAAGCAAGAATATAATTTGAAGGTGTAGGCAGTTATTTTTTGATTTAATATTTTAAAACAAACTACAAATACAGTAGATAAGGAGAATGAAAGAATGAATTCAATAACTTTTACGTAAAGATGACCATTTTGCATATTGATCATTCAACGTTAAAGAACACACGCTTAAGTACCTATAGGAGGACATGGTCGATAATAATCCGGATGTATCTAAAATGTTGATGATTTTGTCAACTGGTCAATTGCATCGGTCGTTACGCCGCTGGCGACTGTCTTCATATGCTATGCATTGTATCAGTTCTTCGACTGTTTAATTTCACTTTTCATTACATGATTATCATCTACGAGGTTCAATGTAGGATGAAGCAACACCACAACATAGAATTATCGATCAACAAAAATGAACCTTACGGTTAGTAAACTTACGGTTCAACGTGATTCTTCTCTTTGAAAGAAACCATCTTCTGTATTTCATCTTGTAAGTCGCAAGTTGATCCTCTCAATTTTATGAGGGATTTTTCAGCTTGGTCCGTCTTGTCCTGGGTCAAGAGATAGTTGGGAGTTTCTGGCAAGAACAGCATCCCCAATAGTGATAATATCGGCACCGTAGCACTCAATCCAGCTAGGATATTCCATGTGGTCATACTGCCTATTACGTACTGTAACAATTATACAAAAGCTTGTTTAAATAGTTGCGGAAAACTGACAAATACAGTCGAGGCGTAACTAACTAAAATAAATAACAATAAATCCACAGCAAAAATTCATAATAGGTATGGTTATTAAATAGCAACAAGAAAAAATTTTTCAAGGCGCCCGTGGATAATATTTAACGTTTTTCAATATATTTGTATAAGTGAAAATGATACGAACAATAAAATATCACCTGAAAATAACCTATAGGCAATATAGTTAAGACCTTGTTTCTGTTATCTCCGGTGGTGGTAGTTATATTATGATTATTTGGTATTAGGTAGGTAAAATAGATACGTGTGTACCCAACATTAAAGTTTTAGTAGATATTTGTAAGTATATTACCGGGATTTGGTAAATATACTAAACTGCTGTTTATTATAAGCAAAGCTATTTTGTTCGCCGAGAAAAATATGAAAAGCGATAAACGTATTTCAGTTTAGTTTAGTGAGATAGGTACTCTAAACTAGATCAATTTAGGTGTTTAAAAATAAAGTAGTTACTAAAAAAGCTTAGTATAGAGATTTACTTGTACCTACTAACTGCACCAATGACAGTTAATATTGTACATTCGTTAATTGAATTCTTGTGATAATAATAAATAATAAAGATTTTTATTAGTAGGGTGGTAGACCCAATTATGGGCACTTTAAGAGTTTATCTTATTTCAAATATGTTTTTTAAGTATAAATTTAGCCAAATTCTATAAATCACTGTGTTCATAAGGTTACTTGTTTAATAAAATATATAATTAAAGAAGATATTGAAATTTTTTTGTTTAAATCAACTAGAATTTTAAATAAGATTGAAAAATGACCCAGTCCCCAATTATTCGCACATTTGTTACCAGTTATGGGCATATAATTATCCAATTATCAACACTCAGATTTTAATAGAGTTTAAGGGAAATATAACGCTAGGCTACCTACGGAAGTCTTTTAGAATATAGATTTTATTACGAAATAATATACGGAAATTCTTATAGTAACTGTAGGTGACTTAATTTTTTTATATTTATTATATTTAAAACAAACACCCTTACATATTTAATAAGAAAACGTAAACATCGTTTATCAAACGACAGACGTCCACAGCTGGACAAAGGTCTCTTATATGGACTTCCACAGGCCTCGGTCTTACGCTACCTGAATCCAGCGGCTCTCTGCGACTCGTTTGATGTCGTCGGTCCACCTAGCTTCCCAGTACGGGATCGCTACTCCAACACCATGGGATCCCATCGAGGCCATCGACCATCAGTTCTTCGAACTATATGCCCGCCCATTTCCACTTCAGTTTCGCTTAGCTATGTTCGTGACTTTGATTCTCTTACAGATATCCTCATTTCTGATATGATCTCGCAGGGATACTCCGAGCATAGCTCTCTCCATTGTCCGCTGAATGATTTTTGTTTCGTGATAAATAACTGCCCATAGAACTTCTCAACAGAGGTTGGTATGGAGAGAGCTCCATACCTCAGGTGGAGAAGAAACGTGACAGCCTTCGTCAGTTTTCAGCCACGTCAGCTGGCTCTGTCCGATAGATAGATCTTCTGCTCTGAATGGAACTTCTGCTCCACTAGATGGTATCTTTAATACACTTGGTTTTCAAGGCCCGCAGGTCGCGAGTTCTTTTCTTAGAGATCTGCCTATTAACCTACCAGTAGGCATCCGCGT
This sequence comes from Hipparchia semele, assembly GCA_933228805.2. NCBI lineage: Eukaryota > Metazoa > Arthropoda > Insecta > Lepidoptera > Nymphalidae > Hipparchia > Hipparchia semele. The sequence continues at coordinate 12,648,328 of OW121714.1, forward strand.
CTGCTGACGACTGAAGTCTCATCTCTTGTCTGTCTTCCATCAGTTTGAGAGTAAGGTCAGATAACTTCTTGGTCCTTTTCGTGTGATGGGTCTTAAAGAATTTAGACTCCAGACTATGGACAGTTTACACACACTTGTTAAGATCGTCTACAGACTCCCAGTCTGCTAGGGAATCGAATCGCTTCGGAGTGTTAATAAACAGGAAAATCTCCAAATTTTGTAACCAGATACTGACACCCCTTGTTTTGCAATGAAATAACGGGAAAGTTTCATTTACTTTTTGAATTAGTAACTAATAATACTTAGAAAATCAATTGAAAACAATTATATTATTAAAACTCAAATAAAATCACAGTTAAATCATTATTAAGTAAGTACTGACCCTTAACGTCGATGAGTCAAAATGGCCGAAAAACTTCGGGAACTCCAGAACGATATCTTTCAACTACGATACTGACGTCATTTTAAAACTTTCCAGATTAGAAAGGTTTCGATTGTGAAAAATATGAATTCCCCTAAATATTTTTTAATCTGAAAATTTAGAAACCACAATCAGAAACTTATATTTTAATCTTTTTTGCCAAAGTGCGAATAAACTGGTGCAGTGCTAGCTATTGGGTTGGTCACCCTATATTAAACTTTGCTATTCTATTCCCTCAGGTAGCTTTGGCAAGCTATTGGTTGAAAAAATGGAAGAACATCAGCTATCGTAGAACCTTCCTAAACCTACTAAAATAAAAAAATAAAAGACCTTTGTTGTTTTATTGTTATTCGTTTGCCCGATGACGACGCCGCATGGCTCCATAGAGTTATCTAATAGCTACGTAGCACTTGTGTGCATTGCAGGCAATTCTAATTTTATGCGAACAAACATGCTTGCCGTTCAATTACCATTTATCAGTGTTTGATTTTGCTTACACGGAAAGGGGGCGTTGCTGTATACAGCTTGTATACAAGTGTTTGTAAACGTAAATGGTATGACAAAATTGAACGATCATACATCACATGACATCTGTGACACCGGAGATGAATAGTCGTAACCAAGGACAAGAATAACACGAGCGTGCGAAAGCGATTCCATCAAAGTTATCTATTTTAATGGATTAGACACGATAAAAAAGCTAAACACAAATATAATTAGCTGATGCCAACGTCAGCCGATGCATACGTCCGCGTGGATTTTTTTAGAAATATATAAAAGTAAAAGGTGACTGACTGACTGAGAGATTGAAAAGTAATGTCGGTTCTCAGAAGTCTTAAACACTAGGCTATATAACCATTCATATTTCATTGTAACCAAATTATTGAGCAATATAGACAACGACTCACTTCAAGAACTAAACGAAAAATCATTCATGATTTAAATGATGTAAAAGGACAGACTGCTTCACCTACTTCCCAACTCTTTTACGCAAAATCTGCTTTCCAAACCAGTGGTAGAGCCTTGACTTGTCATAAGTCAAACCATGAGTTGGTGCAAAATGAAATAAATAAATTTTAATATTTTCAACAGAAGTGGCAGCAACCGAATGCAAATATTATGACGTGCACTTAATTGTTACTGATAAAATAATTAAAACAGTAAATTACCTACCAGTTGACGATAACAATGAGAGAAGTTTTAATAAATAGAAATTAAGAAACCAATAGTGGCATCGTTACCTAATTACTATTAGGCGGTTAATAAATGAAATATAAATAAATAATAATTAATTATGTTTTACGAATTAAGCAGTTTTAAAATGCTAGTTTATTAATAGGTAAATGATTTTATTAAACAACTTCTTTTAAATCCTTTGGTTCCTTTCTAACATTCATGATGAAAAAATAAGTTGTGATTTGCATGCGTAAAGTCATTTAATTTGGACTTACGGGAACTACCCTGTGTTTGATAGATATCCAAGACTTTTAAGTGCAGATTTACGCCAGCTCAAGGCGAATAAAGAAAGAGGACAGTCTAACTGAGACGGTCAAATCAAAAATTTTTGAATGATTCAAAAATAGATAAGCATTAAGCGATCTTCCTCCCGCGTTCGACGTAGCTAATTATGACAGCGACATTCTCAAACACCTGGACAATTGTGATCTATTTAAAGACGGCAAGGTACTTTCTTCGTATTAACGGAAATCATACGAGAATGGAATAATCGATACATAGGTAGAGGTGAGTGACGCAAAATCGACGGCCGACCGAAAATCTACGTCAGTTTTTCGTTGAACAAATATTTTTGCCCTGTTTACTGTGATCATTATATTAGATATTGAGTTTTTATCGATGATAGGAGCTTAATTAATGCGTTTCTTATCAAGACAGCTTTGATTGAAACTTACGGTAGGTACGGTTGATAAGGTAGGTTACCAAAAACCTCTACGTACAACGCCCTACGCCCTATTTAGATTAATTATTATAGATTCGAATGGATTCCATAGATTTATTACATTGTTTTAAGTTTATTCGTAATAATTATTTTAGCTAATAGACTAAAATGTGGTGAGGGCTATTGTATTATTTGTGTAGGTACTTGTAAGCTACAAAAAAATGTTAAATTTATCTGTAGAATTATACAAGGTACAAGGTGTAATAACTTTCACAGGATTTGAATGCTAGACAGCTTAAGATTAAAACGTATTGCAGGATCGACACGTTAAATTAAGATATTTTTTTCAATTTGAACTAGATACCTACATATAGTCCTGCATAGTTTGAGCAAACGGAATTTTGCATCATTTTCATAGGCTATAAAAAAGCACGTTGAATTTCACTGCGTCGGCTCTACAAATATAACATTATCATTTTATAAATAACTGTTGCTCGCTACCGGAGTCGCTACATCGTTCGAATCGAATTTGAATTTTGAAATATTTCTTCCGACGAGACTACGATATTCTCTTTGGCTGAGATCTATAGATCTACTAGACGATGCCCGCGACTTCGTCCGCGTGCATTATTTTTCTTGATTCCCGCAGAAACTCTTTGATTTTCCGGAATAAAAATTAGCCTATGTTTTAATCTAAGGTATTTTCTATCCCTATTTTAAATTTCAGCCAAATCGGTTCAGTAGTTTTTGCGTGAAAGAGTAACAAAAATATACCTACACATACACATACAAACTTTCGCCTTTATAATATTAGTAGGATATAGATCCTATTAAAACGGGAAGCGCAGTGTTGGCAGACCCCCCACTAGGTGGACAGACGACATCAAACGAGTCGCAGGGAGCCGCTGGATTCAGGCGGCGCAAGACCGAGCCTTGTGGAGGTCCATGCAGGAGACTTATGTCCAGCAGTGGACGTCCATTAGTTGATAAAGAAGAAGAAGAAGATAGATCCTATTTAACTCAATTTCAAGACAAAGTATAACGTGACTGAAAATATGTATTTTGGTCTCGTTTTAATACATGTCTCAAATACATCGAAAATCAGAGTACAATCGATAATTTTCCGCCTAAAATGTCCTTCTCGGTCTAGAGGTTATACTTGTGCTTGTATCTTTTCAAGTGTAAACTGCATAAATCTGTAATTTGTATGGAGATGTTAATGATGACGTCCCAAAACTTAATTTCCATAATAAGTAAGTAAAAATGATAACGTTAATAATAAAATGCAGATGCTCCAACGCCTCAATATCGCTACGGTTAGAGTATAAGCTGAAAACAGAAAGGTCAGTTCAAACCTCATCCGAAGCACTTTTGTACTATCCACTAGCTTAACATACTTTTTTTTTTAAAGAATTATTAGCCAAGCTGAACTTGACTTATATTCTCCTCTCCCCTCCAAATAAGCGGAAAGCTTGTGCTAGGAGGGGTACGGTAATAGTGCAACGGGTGGGGCTCGAACCTGCGACCTTTCAGTTTTCAGCCCGCGCCTTAACCGTTGGGCTTTTGAAAAAAAGTATTTTAAGCTATTTTTAATTTGAAATTATTATTAGCTATTTTTAATTTGACATTATTATTAGCTATTTTTAATTTGAAATTATTATTAGCTATTTTGATTTCAAAATTATTTATTTCACGTAGGCCAACTTGTAGCTCTTATGACACGTCTAGACTCTACCACCGGTTCGGAATGCAGATTCTGCTGAGAAGAGCCGGAAAGTAACTCAGCAGTTGCTCTTTTCATAACAAAATATTACAATACGAGCTTTAACCCGCGGCTTCGCTCACGTTAGGTTCGATTTTTTAAACCCCTATTTTACCTCCTTCGGGGTTGAATTTTGAAAAATCTTTTTTAGCGGATGACTACGTCATCATAGCTACCTGTGTGGTTAGTTTAAGATTTTTTACTACAATTTCGAGCTCCGTAAAGTTTCCTCACAAACTACTCACTGCGTGAATAGTTTATGTCAGTTTGGTACCACGAGTCTGTCAAGCAGGCATAATGAGTAAACTATTCGACAATACGAAGGTCAAAAGCCTGACATTTGTTGTCTCTCTTACACATTTGCAGAAAAAGCGAGACAGGTATACGCTGCCATCTTATCCAATTTGACATTTTTTGCATCGTTTTGTGACGTCATTGACGGCATCACAGTGGCAGCATAGACTATATATATGCTGGGAAGTGTCAGTACATCATACAATCTATGGTATGGTTGTCTATGGTAATTTGACATAAGACCTAAGAGTTGATGTAAGTACAGTGTACACTATCAATATTATTAACAATACTAGATTGTAACTGATTGATAGTGATATTGTTTTGTTTGGCAATAATATTATTATTTTGATTAAAGAGTGATAGAAAATGAAGCCGTTAGGTAAAACAATGGGTGCCTAAATGATGCACAACGTTAGCACTACTGATATTACCGATGTGGATGAAAAAATCTGCATGTTCTTCAAGACCGCATTAATACCGCTAATATTATATAATTACACACCAATTTTAGTGTCAATAGGTACAGTAAATATATTGATAGTGTAAACCCAGCCTACAGTCAAAGCAGAACAAAGTCTGTGATGTTTATGACTGCGCCGTAAGTACCTAGAGAAGTATCATAGACTTTGATATTTCCTTTTAACTACCACACGAAAGAGATGCAGTATAGAAAAGTCAAACAAGATGGAATGAGACACAGTCACAATTTATTGTCTTTCACAGCGTGCCCACTTTCTAGAGGATACCTACCTACTTAATCTATGACCTAAGTCATTAAACCACAAACAGATTTAAGTGTCTGTGGCTCCCTAAATATCAACAAAAAGTTCTTTAAGATAACGGAATACAAAACCGAAAAATGTTATATATATTTAGTGGTAATTTGTAATCAAGGAACATAATACTCTGGTCTGACGAGTTTGTAATAGTTTTGTAAGTGGTGTTTGTAAACAGTTTGTGTTTGAATTCAAAATTCGCCACCAATTATTTTCGCACTAATCCAGTATCTACTGTCCACCAAGTAACTTCATAACCCTAGCTGGTTTAAAACTGTCTAGGCTTACGCAAACAGACCAACTGAATTGGAATGGAAAAATTAAAATCAAGCATCATCTTGTAAACTAATAGGTATGTAATTGTACTATTTTATGACCTAATCCTCTCATTTCGAGAGGAGACCCTAAACTTCGTTTGATTCTGTGACTCTGACCCACGGCTGTCTAGTTGTGTAGCTCAACACATCCTGTGTTGAGAAATGACTGGTTTAAAGAATGTGTGGTAAAGAAAATAAACTATTTTATTTGTTGAAGTAAGCATACTTACTTAATTTTATTATTAGACCTATAAAATATTAAGATTTCCTACACTAAAGAACAATGTTATGTTGTTTTGATATATTGTGATGTCATTCTCCGTACCCTACTAATTTTTTTATAATTGTGAAAGTGTTATTATTGTTTGTTGATTTGTCCTTCAATTACGCTGCAAAAGAGCTACGGATTGATGTAATTTTTGCATGTGTACAGTTGAGGACCTGGAGAGTGACAAAGGCTAAACTTTTTATCCTGGAAAATCATAGTTCTGTGAGATTTGAAAAACTAAATCCTCACGGATGAAGTTGCTGGTATCAGCTAGTTACTAATGATTAAATAGCTTATGGGATATGATTTTTTCTTTTTTTCCAGTATAACCTGCGCAACTAGTGCCTATAGTACCTACTTACACTATTATACCAGAAGAATACATTTATATCTCTCTATTCAGCTCTTAGGCTGGAATAGCCCTTAGGCCCTTAGGCTGGAAAAAGCAGAGCAGTCACCAGGTCTTCTGCATCTTCACTGCTTGTTATACCACTCAGGGGCACAGCACATTCCTACCTATACCTACTTTATAATCATTTTAGTGCAAGTATCCAGCGTTATAATGGGATGGAATGTAATTTTTACTTTGAGAATTCATGTCAGAGAATCTAATGTAATTTGTTATGGTTGCTTAATAAATAAAATAAATTATTTATATTCTGTAATAGACCCATTCTTGTTTTATATTTATACTAATTACTACATGAATAAATAAATTTATTTACAAACCATTTCTATTCATTTATATGTACATTCAAGTTATTTTAATCTATACCTACATACAAAGTCTACTTAATTATATTATACAGGTAAATTGATGCTGAACAAAGGCATTTATTTTGAAATGGCAGTCTATCTATAATAAATAAACTGTCTTAAACATTTAAGTTTAAATTTTTGTGCCTGTTGGTCATGGTTAAAAAAGGTCAAAAGGCTGAACCGATTTTGATAATGCTGTTTTGGCAGATGCACTGCAAGAAAAGTATGGATGCTATACAGTTTAATTGCTAATGCAGACCATCTGACCAGACTATCTATAAGTATTATATGAAAGTTTCTACTAGGCTACTTTTCATACAAGAAAGGTTCCTAAAAACAATATATAAATCCACATTAATGAAGTCAAGACCCTATATCTACTTAGTGAATACAACATATGATTTAATTATATTTATTATCATTGACATTAGTCAATCATGTTAGTATATTAGTACTAACATATTTATTACAGAGAATCCTGCTAATAATGTAAATGCGAAATTATGGATGGATGTTTGTTACTCAATCACGCCGCAACGGCTGAACCGATTTGGCTGAAATTTAGCACAGAAATAGATTAGTCTGGATAACACATAGGCTACTTTTTATCCCGGAAAATAAGAGTTCCCGGCGGAATTAAAAATGCGAACGAAGTCGCGGGCTTCAGCTAGTGTTTCAAATATATTATTTCTTTTTAATAGATAAATAAGCTAAGTAGGTATGCTATAAATTATACATTTTAGGACAGAATTGGGCAGTTAAAATGAAAATTGAAACAATAAAGATTATATTTATTTTTACATTTGGTTTGGTAATTATTGTCTTATACATATATAACCTACCTATCTTTTTATGAAAATCTTGATAATATTTAAGTATGATTCGAGCTCCACCTAGCACCTGCATACTTGGTATTAGGTGACAGCTTATATTGGTCTATAGTGATCCTGTAATAAGTAACATGGTGCAACCTGCATTTTTCTTCTTTATCAACCGACAGACGTCCACAGCTGGACAAAGGTCTCTTGCATGGACTTCCACGGGTTTCGGTCTTGCGCCACCTGAATCCAGCGGCTCCCTGCGACTCGATTGATATCGTCGGTTCACCTAGTGGGGGGTCCGCCAACACTGCGCTCCCCGGTGCGGGGTCGCCACTCCAGCTCCTAGGGACCCCATCGACCATCAGCTCTTCGAACTATGTGCTCCGCCCATTTCCACTTTAGATTCGTTTCGCTGAGCTATGTCGGCGACTTTGGCTCTTTTACGGATCTCCTCATTTTTGATTCGATCTCCCAGGGATACTCCGAGCATAGCTCTCTCCATCGCCCGCTGAATAACCCTGAGGCTTCTTGTGAGGCCCATAGTTAGGGACCATGTATCTTCAGGCACTGAGGAATTATTAATTATTATTATTGTAATAAGTAAGTAACAATTTATTAATCTGTGGAACTATCCTGATTAATCCTGAATGAACTGGCTGAGCGATTTATATAGTTACTCAACGGAACTGGCTACGGCTTAGGTACTTATCTTCGTCACCACTCACCAGTGATACCTTTTGTGAACCTATTAGGTTGTGAGAGTTAGAGATAGTGCTAGATTCTCTTGACGATTCTAAATCACTTTGTAAAGTTTATTTAAATAAAAAACTATGTTATTCCATTGAATAAGCACTTCTCGGGATCCGTTGGGAGTTTTTGCACAAAATGCTTCATCTGAGATTCTTTTCGTCTTCGTGACACTCTGGCCAGAGAGGTGGTGGTCATCAACGAAGTGACGTCTTTAGCGGCAGATGTGAATCGCCTCACGAGCTTTCGCCACTTCTCCCTGCTGGCCGACAGCCTCGTACACTTGTGCAATTGACCGCCCATCGTAGACTTTATTTGATGGGTCCATCGCATAGGTGATTTTCTTCGTCTTCTGGTGCCCTACACTTTGTCCGAGAAGCACAACACTATTAACGCCTCTAAGTCAAACTTTTCTCCTCCTCTTCCCGGCGGTTAGCTTTCACAGCCTCTGTGATCATTATTCACGTCTTCGTGGGTCCTAGAACTCTTCAAATTAATTATTTTTCAACATTTCGTTCGTATATCACCAAGCTCTCACGGAATATTTTCGGTGAGTTGCAATTCGAGTATCGTATCGTGTCACAACTCGAAAATGACGTCATTTTCGGGTTGTGAGATGTCAAACATGTAACTCATACTGCCAAATAGCAATACTTTCCGTATCTTTGTTCGAAGACGTGTTTATTTCTCGATGGTGACGTCACACGTCCGTAACGTGTAAGCTCATACTCGGAAACACTCGATCACTTTTAGTTCCGCCGCTCGCCGCTTGGGGCGCTGGCTGTAGATGTATGAAGAAGCTCGAAATCGAAGATTCGATGAAGTATACTATCAAAACTTAAACTAACCACACTGTATGCCAAATTTCAGCTCGATCGGTCCAGTGGTTAGAGCTGTGCGTTGATAGATCAGTCAGTCAGTCAGTCACCTTTGCCTTTTATATATTTAGATGAATGTGTAGTTACATAATATTACAATGTAGTAGGTTATTGCACTATCTTGTGGCCAGCTGGATGTCAAGCCGATTGATTCCATGCAACTTTGTCATTAAGAAAGTCTTGAAGTAAGAAACTTTGTATAACCTCGACTTAATAAATGTGTTTCTACGCTTGTTTAAAGTGCAATGGAAATCCAATAATTCCTTCGAGGTTCAGCAGCTAAGACGTGAACATAAAACAGGTGTTTATTACTGTTCACGACAAACTTAAAAGAGTACGAACGCTTTCATATATTTAAAAAAAAAAAAAAAAAAACAATAGTATGCACTGTGGCTGAGATCTGTAGAGTGTACTATGAGTTATGACTCGACTCAGACTTTTTTGAGTTGAGTCGAAGTCGGTATTTATAGAGCTAATTTCGTGTTCGTGCTAAGCATTTGCTTGAGTCATCAAAATCGACTAGGCTGAGATCTATAGCGCATACTCTGACTCGACTCAGACTTTGTCGAGTTGAGTCAAATTTCGTGCTAAGCATTTGCTTGAGTCATCAAAACGACTACTCTTCAAGCTCAAAGCTAAGAAGAAAAAATATACCTGTATCAAGACACCAGTGGAGACTCCCACAGATGCTATGGCCCCGAGCATACCGCGAAGATGTGGCTGAGATACTTCACAAGTGTATACTCTCGCCGGGGCACCCACCATGCCTGAGCCGAAGCCAATCAGCAATCGGCCTGTCGAATCAAAACCTTGATTAGATCAAAGTGGTCAAACATAAACTTAAAAAAAGTTAAACTATTTCAAAAGTACTAAAAGTATTAACCAATATTTATATTAGTTTTAAATCGATTTAAGGTGCTAAGAGGTGTGAAATACCTAAATTCATGGATATTTAAATCAAATTGTGAACAGACTGCTTGATTTGAGCCGTACAGAAAAAATACAAAATTAAAGATAAAGTTTCAATAAATGTTTTTACTGGAACAAAATTGTATTTTTATAAACCATCTCTTGTGAAAAAAATCACCAAAGAATAGGTAGCTATTTTTGTCATAATTTGCAAATGCTCTCCAAAACGACACAAGCTTTTTAATTAATTCTTGCACACAAAAAAGGTCTTGAAAATAGTAACATTTTTACTTGAGAGTTTTATTTTTATTCCGTATTACATTCGAGTAAAGTAATTTTTATCCCGAAATTCACCTAAATCTGCGCGAGCGTGCCTGCTCCGTCGCTATGTAAAGCCGTCAAACTCATTCACGCTTCTTAAGACCTTAATCGTAAATTCATTGACAGTATAGGAAAACCATCTTGAAGTTTTCGGAGTTGGCGCATAATCAGACAGACATATTAATAAATATAATATAGCTGATGCCCGTAACTTCTTTCATGTGAATTTAGTTTTTAAATCCCCCAGGAACTCTTTGATTTTCCGGAATAAAAGATAGCCTAAGTGCTATTCCAGACTATAATCTATGTCTGTGCCAAATTTCAGCCAAGTCGGTTCAGTCGTTGCGACGTGATTGAGTAACAAATATGCAAACTTTCGCATTTATAATACTAGTAGATAGATAGGATAATAGGAAATAGGATAAAATAATAGGATTGTTTGGTTTAAAATAAATAAAATAAAAAATGAGACAGTGTGGCTTACCAACATATATCATAGGAACGTTTTGAGCGGATGCGACCATGATCCAGCCCAGGATGAGAGGCACTTCGGTGAGAATGAGGGTCATCCTGCGTCCAATATTGTCCATCAGGTACCCGCTGACGATGCAGCCGATTGGCGTACCGGCTGAACTTAAACTGGCTGCAAACAGAGTAGGTACCAATCTTTAACAACATCATCAACCTTTTACATACATACAACATAATTTTTTAATTGTTATTACTTTTTTTTTTAAGTCCAACCGCCGAGTTTCGTGCTGGTTCTTCTCGGTTGGAATGACATTCCGATTTCCGAACCAGTGGTAGATTCATTTGACGATTTAGAAGCACTTTGTAAAAGTTTATTTGAATAAATAATTATGCTATTCAATTCTATTTTTTTTTCATATATGATGTTATACATTTTTACTGTTATCTGGCCAATGCTTTTTATTATTATTTTTTTAAATACGGTCCAACTGAATTCGATAAATTCTCTGGTATGTGCAAAATTTTTTACGGGATATTAAATCCCGTGCCTTGAGTCTTTGACTGCCATGAATTTATTACAGGAGTAATATGTTTAGATAGAATTCAATAGTAGTAGTACTAAGCATTTCATGTATTTATATCTAGGTATGCTAGTTTTCCTTTAAGCCTTTAATTTCGCAGGTCTTTCTAAAGGCTGCACGTGTCTAAGATTTGTATAGGCACCATTGAAAACGTTATCATTATCATATTGGTACAGTGTAAACGTTATGTGATAGTTATTTCTTTGTTAATACTATAGTGACAAACTCCTTTCTTGTCGACCCTTCCCATAAAACTACGCATGAAGTTAATTCGTTTAAGAAATGAAAGGAATGTCTATTGCTTTTCATTCCTTAATCAAGGGCCGAAGTCCTTAAAATGAAAAAGCCAATACGGTATAAGTCCGGTCTGTAGAAGTTGATATTGATGGCTGCCGGGAATTACCGAAAATTAGGTGACCCGCCTATTTGTTTTGTCGTTTACCTACCGGCACAAGTCCATTGCTTGTTAGACTTGAATCATAAACTTGTCATTTCTCTGATAAAATAAGTTGCTTTCTTTTTATTCGATGACAAGATTTTATTTTTTTCGGTTTCTACGCACCATCGTGCTAACACTAAATCGCTTGGCGGCACGTCTTTGATGGTAGGGTGGTAACTAGCCACGACCAAAGCCTCCCATCAGACAAAAGATCATGCTTTCTTAGATCCAAATTAATTAAGAACAGCTTACCAATCAGACCTTGCATCAAAAAGCGCAGCGTGGGCAGACGTCCACTAGGTGAGTCAACGACATTAGACGAGATGATTCAAGTAGAGGGATACGGAGGGCGCAAGACTGGAGCTGGTGGAAGTCTATGCACGATACCTATGTCCAGCAGTCTATCGAGATAAGAAGAAGCTTACCAATCCAACTGGCTTCGCTCTCTGTGACACGTACACTGGAGGCAGCACTTTTGAGCTGAGGTAGAGATGTGGCCGAGAACCCGAACGCCATTCCCGTGTTGACTGTTCCCCAGTTGGCAACAAACGCAGCCATGATCTGTCGCAAAGCCTTCCCCCTTCCCTCCTTGCCAGGTTTGGGAGTTTTCCCCGGCGTTGGAGTCTTTGTGATCGCCACTGTTGTTCCATTTTTTATGAACGGGGTTGAGTCACTCCTGGGAACAATAAATAAAAATAAAACTTTATAAATCTCTTTACTGAATTTTTTTCGCGGTCGATGGCCGTTTAGTCGTAGATTAGTCGAATCTACGCAGAGGATATTAAGTGCATTTCAACTTCCTAGAGCATAGTGAAGAGCTAAGATGTTTGTGTTCACTAGACCAACCAGATCATAGAAATGACGTGATACAATTTTCACGTAGTCCGCTTCAGTGGAACTTTAGGTCTGCGCAATCTTTTTCTTTCACTTTACTAGCTTTTGTTAGCGACTTCGTGCCTACGTAAGGAGTTAGGTTTTTAAAATCCCGCGGGAATCCTAAGTTTTTGCTGCGTGGCTATATGCACAAACCAACACACCTTCATATTTTATAATATTCCGGGTAAGGATTTTATGAACATGTAGGTACATTGTTTTTATTCGTTTGACGGCTAAAAGACTACATTTTGCTATCTACAGCCGAATAATTTACCCGTATATCAAAATAAATTATTATTGTAAAACACGTTTAGATATAATTATTTAGTTTTCTAGACATTACAGTTGTTTGTATTGCTTAAGTGCACCTATAAGGTTATCGTTCATTGCCTGAATGACCTTACAAGAATACTTGCTTATAACATTTATCTACGTAATTAGGTATAAAATTATGATGATTATTCTCTTTCGGTCGTAGTTGTTTTGTAGTGCAAAGCCAGAACAAGCAACAGTCTTCTGACATAAATTAATACATGAAACCTTTCGGGCGTTCCGAACCACTGTTACATTCTTTTGACGATTCAAAATCACTTTGTAAAAGTTTATTTGTATAAAAAATTATTCTGTTTTATTATTTGTTAAACCCAACCAATTACCAATCAGCGTGGAGTTAGGTTTTTGAAAATTCCGCGGTAACCCTTTGTTTTTTCGGGATAAAGCGCAGTGTTGGCAGACCTCCCATTATAGGTGAACCGACGACATCAGACGAGTTTCCTTTGTTTATCCGGGATAAAGCGCAGTGTTGGCAAACCTCCCACTACCGACGACATCAGACGAGTTTCCTTTGCTTTTCCGGGATAAAAAGTAGCCGGTGTCATTCTCCAAGCCTTCAAGTATACCCATGCAATGCGCAATTTCAATCAGTCCAAACTGCAGTACCTAATAATGCCTCTTTTGGTTGTCATTCGGTCTTCTGCGGGAGTAACGCCAGCGCAGTAATATAATTATTTAGGGCCGATATCACTAGCGTAAAATAAGTCTTATCCGAGCGTAGATATCTTGGCAGATTTTCAATACAAAAACTGTCAGAACGCCCAATTTATTCCTCGGTTAAAAGTCACTCGACGTTGGCGAATTCTTTGAATTTCACGCTGCCTTAATTTTTTTTACTTTAAAAGGGTTAAATCACATCTGTTAGCATCGATTTGATGAAGATGTGTAGGTACGTATTGGAACGATATCATCCATAATAGATTTTACTTATAGATAGATACATTTAATAAATCAATTAAATAGCAAGTAAGTATATTCAAGTATTTTCATTCAGAACCCCTAGTTACGTCGACTTCTTAAAAAGTTGAATTCACAAAATGTTATATGAATATAGGTACATAGATAATAAATACTAATTAAAATTATCTTTTGTTTATTAAAACCACGTGCCCGCGTTCTGTTTACAGAACACTCGGCATTTGCAGTGTCAATGACTGCATTGATAAATGATTAGAAAACTCGATTGTTTATATAATCGATACGTTGCGGTGGGACACAACAGCATTAATTATGCTGTTTAATTAATGATTACAATTTTTACCATAACATATGGTTATATTATTATACAATATACATTATACAGGGTGTCCCACGGCTATGCCACATGGAGGGGAAGTACCTTAAATATTCTAGATGGAACATTTTACTGAAAGAAGACTTCATTTTAATTTAAAAAACAATTTAAACTGCATTCATAGATTTTTAAATAATTGCCTGGTTGAACCGGGACTCGAACCCGCTATACGAGAAAAAAAATTAACCTGTATCTTTATCATACCGATCGGAAGGCTTCATCATAAGGATTATTTTTTGTTAAATAACATAGCATGAGAAATAAAAGGAAGACCATGAATTTTAGCCTTTGATGTAAAATTTTGTTCAGAAAAATGAAAGGTTTAATTCCCATTCGTTGCATCAGGTTGTACCCATTTCTAACACAAGCTTTATTTGGAGAGAAAATATTATTCTAGTTCAGCATTGTACAGGGAAAATAATCTAGATAGCAAAATTAAGGAAAATAAGGTGAATAAGCATTTTCTAGGCAAGCGCGCTCCAACCTAGACCTAATCAGTGCTATCCAGTATTGATTGTCGTCAAGCGCAAGCTTATATCGGTTAAAAAAAAAAACAACTTGAAGTTCCTTTAAATCAAGCCAAGGAGCTTCAAAGCAAAGTGTGGGAAAGATTTTTTTACAAATCGCAAAACACCCTAAGTCGTCATTTGACGCAAAAATCTAGACTCTAGTGTTAAATATAAAATACTAATCGTACATATTATTTTATTTGATAGAAAATAATGGGCGTTAAGTTATTACAAACTCGTGACGCTCGACGCGACAGTAGGTACTAAGTCCTCACCAAAGTCGACTCGTTTGTTTTAATAATCTACTTGTCACTTTTAAGTATCACAATGTATTTTTTTTACTATTAACACAGGGTAGGTAGGTACATAGTAAGTTTAGTTAGTTTTGGTTTGGTGAGTTTTTCTCCGAAGGATGCAAATAATTATTGTATAAGTGAAGCAAACATTTTCTTTCTATTTCAATCTATTTGTAACAGTTAGCAGAACTGTTAAAAAAATAGATATACATATGTTACTTTTAATAAACTTTTCATAGTATAGTAAATAGTAAATAGTAATATTATGAAATGAAATGAATAAATACTCCTTATTGTACACCATATCAAATAGAAACATAAAAGATAGTAAAAATAATATAAGTAATAGTAATATAATTTTCATATATTTTTTTTAGTTTAGTGGAGATACGATATCTTTTTTGCATCAAATATACCTTATATGTATTATTTATCTTTAAGTAGCTAACCTTGTGTGATCCTTGCACTCAAAACGTGTCAAATATTAAAATTATTGCTTAGATAAACATTGGTGTATCTAAATATTTGCGAACCCGTGATAAGGTAGTATTTTTATCAAGATCGGAGTAAATGAAATGTACATGATCACTCACTGTACTTACACTGTTTACCCAAAAAATATATTTTAGATTAACTCTAACATCCTGGAACTAATTTTATCTTGAAATACCTACAATCTCTTCTCTGTACATACAGTAGTAAAATCAAATCAAATCAAAATTTATTTATTTCATGTATGCCAACTTGTAGCTCTTATGACACGTCATAAATCTACCACCGCACCGGTTCGGAATGCAGATTCTGCTGAGAAGAGCCGGCCAGAAACTCAGCAGTTGCTCTTTTCAAAAAATTTTTACAATGGTTAACAAAACTATGCCATGCACAGTGTTTCACACAAGTTTCAATAATGTACACCTACCACAACCTATCACACGTAAAGATGGGTAAACACAAAGCAGACCCATTTCCGTTGGTGGCACCCGTTCACGAGCACGACGCATGATCCAGCCATTGCTTCGCTCAACCATATTTGAGGGAACGTAACAACCCGCACCCCGCACCAGTATAAAGCAATGGCGCTGTTTTCGTCTGTCTGTTTCTCCGCTAACTTCTTCTAAGACACTTTTAGGTTTTCACTTAGGTATAACTTACGGTTACATTGTCAGTGTGATAGGCATGTCCTATGCGCCTTTCATCTAAAAGTTTAAAACAGATTGTGCCTACTTTACCTTCCTTTATCCGTCTGTCTTTAAGTATTTAAAAGTTCTATGTATAAAAATTTACGACCTTTTATTCATTAGATGGTATATTAGATTATAGTAAGAAAGTAGAGCAGCTGAGTAAAAGCAAGCAACTTGTAAAAAGTGAAATATCAATCGAAATCAATCAATAGGCAAATAAAGTTCAAAGCCAGGAAGCGACTGATACCAGCCGCTATTATCAATTTGCCCTAATAAGCCCAACTAATAACAAAACCGGCCAAGTGCCAGTAAGACTCGCACACCGAGGGTTCCGTACGTTAAATAATTTTCGTCCACGTCTTCATCCGCCTGGTGTTACTTTTTTAAATGGGCTAAGCCAGAAGATTCGAAGGTCTTTAAGGCTAGCAAGAACTAAAAAGGCTCGCATCCTCGTCCCCGTATTCAGCTCTATCTTTTTGATCTTTGTTTTGCTGTGAAATGTGGGTAGTTCTGACACAAAATTTGTGTTGTGGTCGTTTTTTAATTACCAGCATGCATTCTGACCTTCTGACCTTCCACATAATATTATACTTACTCATCGCATCTTATATCCATGTCGCATCTATTCTTTTACCCTCTCCGACTGCCGAAAATACTGACAGAGATGTTTTTCATACAAGTATGTTCTATATACGTTGTTTGGTACAAATAAATAAAATATAGTAGATTATACACAGTAAAAATAAAAGCTTAAAGTCCCATAAGCAAATAAACAATAACAACATAAATAGCGTTCCGCAAAAAGACTATATATGGTTAACCAATAACAACATATTATGGCAAATGAAGTGGCAACACCTCGCCTGAAAAAAGCCAGCCCCATTTTGTAAAACTACGTTATAACAAGTATAAAATATATAAAAGCTAAAATAAAGTTCCATAACCAAATACAACAAATCTATACGCTGCAAAACAAATAACGACCCACAGAATAAAAAAGACAAACAACCAACGTATCAATTGCCCTCCTGAAAAAACTCCATTTTCAACCCCACTTTGACAAACTATTGATCAACTAAAACTCTTGCGCTCTGTACACTATACTGTTAACTGCGTCGTTGGACTAGGGGTAAGCAACTCCGACTGCGGCTGACGAGGTCCCGGGTTCGATTCCCGGTTCGGGAAAAAAAATATTATTGGGATTTTCTGTCAAGAACTTCTCGGTACTAGCTCTGAGTTAGGAAGTTAGCGGTGAGTCACCCCCGTGCCTCAGAGAGCACATAAAGCCGGTCGGTCTCATCGGACTATGACTGAGGGAATAGAGAGTACACCTGTGTTTGCGCATACACTTGTGCACTATAATTGTGCTGAATTTAATGTACAGATGGCCAATTTCCTCAGAAATTGGCCGCCGTGGCCGGATTCGTTCGGCAGGATATTACCTACTGTACCTACTTATAGTTGGTAAATGTAATAAATCCCATAACCGGATACAAAGCAAAGGTACATGCTATCCCGTAAAACAAGTAAAAACTTTATGCATGAACATTGAACACCCGTCTTTACAACAACTACACTACTTACTTCTAGCAACAATCGTCTGAGAACCATAATACAAGTAAGAAACTTACATAGAACCGTAACTAGTCAATTCAGCATCGTGCGGTGGACTGCACCTGATATAAAATTAAATAACAAAAGTAAAGTTAGTGGGAAATATTTTATATAACAATTTATTTGCGTACTAGCATCAGCCCGCGACTTCGCGTGGATTGAGATTTTTTAATTCCTGCGTGAACTCCCTTATTTTCTTGGTTACAAAGAAGCCTATGTGCTATTCCAGACTATAATCCATTTCTGTGCCAAACAGCCAAATCGTTGCGGCGTGATTAAGTAAAAAACAAATATCCATCCATCTATCCATCCATCCATGCATCTATCCATCCATCATTCCATCCATCCAATCTTTTGCATTTAGAATATTACTAGGATTTATTATTTTTAACCGACTTAAAAAAAGGAGGAGATTCTCAGTTCGTCGGAATCTTCTTTATTATTTAGAAAATTCTATTATTTGATAGGTTATACTTTCCAGCTAGCCCCATGGTCATCAGGTCAGGATCTGATGATGGGACCTTGGAGAAATCGAGGGAACTCTTCAAATATTATAGGCACGCTTGATATACCTACTTTGTAATGGCGTTGGAAGTCGGTTTTTTAAAGTATTTTTGTTTATAACATTATTTTGAATTATATTTCTTGCATAGTTTGCAAGTCTACTCTTTATCGCGGAAAATCAAAAAGTTTCCCCTTTAATTTTTATGGATGAAGTCGTGAGAATCGTGAAAATAAATTGAGTTGGTATCTAGAAACTCTAGAAACTTATCAATGGAGTCATGTATTCTGTTAATTATTACCTACCACTTGAAAACATTGAGTGTTCAGTGATGTCACAGCTAATCGTTCTCATAATTTATCGCTACTTCACTTCATTTGCGTCCCAATATGCAAGCAGAACCACAAACAAATATATAATACCTATTAATATTTTAAGACCATTCTATACGAGACAGAGAAATTAATGGAAGTGACGAGTGAGACGGGGAATCGCAATAAGTTTACAAAAATGTATATATTATATATGTTATACATATACAATAAAAATAGGTACCTATATAAAATATACACTTAATATATAAATACACACATTATGATAGTGATCCTTTAGTGATCATAAATATGGCACATATACATACATAACTATTAGTGGTTAGTACATCAGTATAGAAAGCTTACAATGACAGGGGTTTTTGAGACAGCTTTTGAAAACTGACAACGATTATACCTACCTATAGACCTACCTACCTACTATAGCTATTATATATGCTATTTATAGATGTAGAGACCATCACACATGGAGTAGGTACCTAAGATATCTCGGCATCAGTTTTTTTTTCAATCTAGGTATATCCACTAGCAACAGGCCTATCAGCTTAGCTTATCAGTTATCACTCAATGATGTTCTAACAACAAACAGCATTGTTATCAAAAGTCTAATGCGGTATACCTACTTAGAAAAAATAAACAACGCGGTAAATGTTTCTTATACCGCTAAATGCGGTTTTGGCGATATAAGAAACATTTTACCAAAATAACCATTTTTTTTTCCTCAAAAACTTGTTCGGACTTGCTGAACTAGGCTACTTTTTATCTCGAAAAATAAAAAGTTCCCGTAGGAATCAAAAAACCTTAATCTTCGCGGACTAAGTCACGGGCATCATGTAGTAAATAATTTTTAAGCTATTGCATAGCTTCTATCGCGGGCCAGCGTGGAGACCGAATCCAGAAATTCCGTAACGAAAATAACCTGACACGGGACTCCTCTCACCGCTAGATGGCGTTGATAAAAAATGCTATGCAATAGCTTTACCGCGGCAGTCCCCGAGTGCCACACGTCTTTTTTTATTTTGTTTTATATAAAGAATATTAGCCAAGCCGAAGTTGACTAATATCCTCCTATCCCCTCCAAATAAGCGGAAAGCTTGTGCTAGGAGTGGGTACGACAATAGTGCAACGGGTGGGATTCGAACCTGAGAGCTTTCAGTTTTGACCGTTGGGCTATTGAGGCTTAATAATAATAATAATATGACTGGATTCATTTGTTTATCACAAAGAACTAATCCGTCACAATCCAAGCAATGGATGTCATTACCTCACGCCGTGCAACTTTGATGGTCTCGCGATTAGATAAACCTGATAGTCTTGATACTGCGACAATAAAACGTAATATCTGTCACTCGAGCCGCGCATGAGCGTGACTATCTGTCATTTCTGCTGCAGTATTTGGTAATCAGCTGATTATAAGGATCAGATGCAAATTGTATTGACGATGATATTGACATTTTAGGATTCGCTTATCACGAAAATAAGTACCTAACTGCTTAACAATAAAAAAATTTAATACTATAAACGTGAAAATTTCTTTTACAAAACCGCCTTCAAACGCCACTACAAGGTACCTATATCAATTGTGCCTATATATTTTTTTTTTATTTATTTATTCATTCATTCAAATTTTTAATTTCAAAATATTTGAAGAGTTCCCTTTTGTGCATGCATTCTTATACGTTTACGTTTACGAGCTGCCTCGTTGGTCTAGTGGTTAGCAAGTTCCACTACAGATGACGAGGTCCCGGGCTCGATCCCGGGTCGGGCCAAAAATGTATTGGGTTTGCTGTTAAGAAATTTTCAGTACTAGCCCCGGAGTTAGCAAGTCGGTGGTGAGTCACCCCCGTGCCTCGGAGAGCACGTAAAGCCGTCGGTCCTGCGCCTGATCTCTTTCCGGTCGTGTCGGATTTTCCGTCCCATCGGGCTATGAGAGTGAGGGAATAGAGAATGCACCTGTGTTTGCGCACACACTTGTGCACTATAATATCTCCCGCGCAGATGGCTAATCTCTGTGGAGATTGGCCGCCGTGGCCGGATTCGGTCGGGAGGACATTATACGTTTACTTATACGGATACGCTCCAAATTAAAATCAATTGTACTGAATTTGTGACCTTAAAGTAATACTATTTGTATCATTTAAGGTTCATTTTACTTTAACGCTAAGTTCATCGAATACGAATACGATAAATCGATTGAAATCTTATACTAACCCTACAGATCATCGCTTGCGCAGTCGCCGCGTCACAGATCGTTTCAAATATTTTTGTTGAGGCAGTTCGCAACATTTTCTAGACATTCGCCGCTAAAAATACGTCTATACCACGTGATAAGTAATTGCTATCCGAATCCCGAATGGAAACACCGACTTATGTGGACTCTTGGCATGCACTCTAGACAGCGATATAAAACCTGTCGTATTTAACGGACATTCAGATTTCCTATTTAGAATTGGTTACATGAATGTTTTTATAGGCACCAGCTTACTCCTAGTACATTTCCATTAGAAATAAGTGGATAGATTTTAGATTGTAGTAGGCAGAGGCGGCTCTAGCCCATGTAGCGCCCGTGTGCAATCAATATCTTGGCGCCCTCTAGTAGACGCGCGGCCAAAATGGAATACTTACAATACAAGAATACCGTTTGACTTACAGTTATATTTTCACCAGTGAAAGGAATTTCAGGTGCAAAAAATGGTGCAATTTTAAATGATGTCGGGATGCAAGCAAGCGCGGCTCGGCGCGGCGCCCTCTACAACCCTGCGTTTGCGTTGCACACCCTGCACGTAAAGCCGGCACTGGTAGTAGGTAAGAGTTTCTGAGTATCTATATTTTAAATATATACGTATCTATCGTGTTAAATCTTGTATGAGGATACGGAACCCTCTACGTGCCGGTCTGACTCGCATTTAGCTGTTTTTTTTAAGTGCCCAATATTCTTTAGGGTTTTGAATCGCATGGGAACTCTTATTTTCCGAGATAAAAAGTTGTCTCTATCACTCCTTGTAACATAATCCTATAGAGTAGTATGTAATAGTAAATATTAGATAATTTTATGTATGTTTTATTTATGTATGTTTTGAACATGCATTAAAACTGATTTGTCTTTCAAAGTTGTTTATTTTGGGCTTCGAGTCCAACCTTCAGAAACGTTGTCAGGTTTGTGAAAAAGGAAATGGCAAATCATTCAACTTCGTTCTCCAGAAAATATGCTAATTACCGTCAATGTACAGGGTGTGATTTTGGGAGTAATCAGTGGGACGAATACATAATAGCATACACTGATCGAAGCATATATACATACATAATAATTAGGTGTGTTTTATGCAGTTCAAATAACTGTTAAAATATAAGTAGGGATTGTAGAGTTTAATCTTTAATTACTTTCAGTATTCTGTTATCATATAATTTTGAAATTGATAATACATAGGTACAATTCTATTATCTTCTTTATATAAATAAAAATTTATTGCAATTGTGCAAGATCATCGCATGTAGAACGGCTCGACCGATTGGGTTGTTTTTTGTGATGTTCATAATTTTTTGTATGAAAGAAAATTATTGGAAAATTCACCGGAAAGGCCGAAACATTTTTTTAGTATGTATTATGAAGTTGTACCCGTGTGTAGTATAGTTGAGGACCGGGAGAGTGACATAGCTACTTTTTATCCCGGAACATCAAAGAGATCCTGCGGGATTTTTGTAAACTAAATCAGGCATCAACAATTCAACTAGTTTCACATAATTGACAATTGAGTTCGCTTTCAAAGTGATTTTTATTTTAGTGAATTCTGATCTATAAATATATTTGTAACGCTAGTAAAAATAATGTTTAAAAAGTTATACGTCCTTCTACTACATCCCACTCATGCAAACGATTTAAACACGAGAATTTGATCGCTACACGAACGATTTTTCCGAACTCACTGATATTTTATTGCTGAATGGTCAGCATTCTCGCAGATCATACTTATTTTTAGTTATTTTGGATACATATAATATGTTTTAATCAATCTTAGCTGAAATCATCTTTTCAGCTTTTATTCCGATGTACGCCATAAATATAACCCATAAACAATTTCAACTTACGTTTGTCTTCTAAACATCTACATATACACGGTTATTATTTCTCGTCTTGAAAACTAATAACAACCATTTTTTATTTAATTCTTCTTTAAAAAAAAGTTTAATTTTTAACAACTCGTAATAAATGTCTAGCTTCTTGGCTTTTTCCTGTCAGTAAGATATTTTATTTTATTTGCCAATTTCAACACGGGTAATATAATTTAAATACGTAGCATAAAATCCTGCACAAAGTAGATATAATTTTGAAATAGACTAAAATTTCCCAACACTAATTACTTAGTTAAAATACAAAATTACATTTCCTTCTCCATTATCACATAAATAATGATACCTATTTCATGAATAATTGTCATATGTGATACTATTCTATATCAATTACGAGTATCATGTATTATCCGTCTTTGTCATGAAAACCAGTACCTCACCAATCCGGAACATGAAACTGAAGTGTGGAACACGCAAACAATTGAAGAGACATTGACCGGGGCGGGCGGCAGACGCGGGCGGTAGTTGCGGGCGGGCGGGCGGCAGTTGGCAATAAGCCAAGAGCTGACGGCGAGACCTTGCACTTTAAGCCCGATCGCCAGGAATTACGGTTATTGGGAAGTTTTCGCATTATTTACCATAAGTACTTTACGCGTAATTAATTATTGTTTCTATTACGAATGATGCTTGTCAACCTTGAATCTCGTTTTGACATTTGGGTTTAAAAAAAAAAATACGCGTTGAATTGAGAACCACCTTTTTTTGCGTTTGTTAAAAGAAATACTGAAAACGAACGAAATAAAAACATTGGGTCAATATGAACTATAGACCCTTTTATTATTCACTTACATACATATTTTTGCCCGCGACTTCGTTCACGTGAAGTTAGGTTTTTAACAATCCCCCGGGATTCCTCTGTTCTTCCAGTAGAAAAGCCTATGTCACCCTCCAAATCCTCAACTATACCTATGTAAAAAATCGTCGACTCTGCTCCGGTCCCTCGTGATTAAAGGACCAACCAATAAACAAACATACGCATTTTTAATACTAGTACACTATTCATTAATTCAATATGACGTTTGTTCTCCTTTCAGTGTGAATGGCATGCCCAAAGCCAACTCGGTACAACATTAGCATTATAAATACCGCGATAAGAGAGGAAACAGTGTGATAATGGCCTTTATTACGCACCGTATAAAATTATGAGTTTATTTACATTACCGTTTTGTTATACTATAACTTAATACATATATTATGCTGGATTTTTTAAGAACTTTAATACCTAATTGATTAATTATGCTGTAGCTTTGCTGTAGGTACCCATCGGGTTGTTTTTAAATTACAGGTATTGAAGGATATGTTCAGCGTCGAGTGACGTTTAACCGAGGAATAAATTAAGCATCTATATGCAAGTATAGCAAAAAAAAATTATGGGACCACCTCGCAAGTTTCCTCTGTCGATTAAAAAAGAATCACGTGAATCGGTCCAGAAATATCGGTGAAATCGGTAGAAGTACATAGAAAAAAATGTACCGACCAAATTGATAATCTCCTTTTTGGAAATCGGTTAAAAAACGAGTAAAAATCTGTAAAAATATGGAAGGAAAGTTTTACATGGTTTTTGTTATCGTTCACAGCATAATTCGATGTGGCAGACTTCGTTTTATACCTACTTATTCGATTGTGTCTAAAATTGATAAAGTTTTTCATTGTATTGTATGCTAAATAGTTTTTAAAACAATCGGTTAGCATCCTGACTAATATTATAAATGCAAGTGTGTTTGTTCGTCTGTCCTTGAAACCAGAACCAGATTGATGTGATTTTATATACGAATACAATTCATTTAATGACCTGAAGAGAGTCACATGGGCTACTTTTTATCCCAATAAACCAAAGATTTAATACTCACTTCAAGCTTTTTGACGACCTCCCTGGCGCAGTGTAGAGCGCTGTGGTCTAATAACTGGGAGGTCTCGGGTTCGATTCCCGGCGGGAGCAATTTAGTAATTTATTATTTCTAAATTGTCTCTGGTCTGGTCTGGTGGGAGGCTTTGGCCGTGGCTAGTTACACTGCTATACCTCTTCCAAGTTAGCCCGCTACCATCTTAGACTGCATCGTCACTTATCATCAGGTGAGATCGCAGTCAAGGGCTATCTTGTCATAGAATTAAAAAAAACGCAAACTAGTAAGTCGCGATTAAAATCTAGGTCTCTAATTAGTTTTTGTGTATAAGATTATTTGAAGCCTCAATAGTTCAACGGCTTATGACGTGAACTAGGTTTCGAGAAGTTTTATGTCTTACTATGTTCTATTCAAATCCATCCATTAAACTTTTTTCTCCTGATGGTTTGACTCTCTTTCAAATGAAACCATTCATCAAAGATAGAATAGAACAGAATAGAATATTTTTTTTATTCAAATAAACTTTTACAAAGTGCTTTCGAATCGTCAAACGAATCTACCACTGGTTCGGAATGCCGTTCCAACCGAGAAGAACCAATAAGAAACTCGGCGGTTGTTGAAATGGCGGAAATATATGTACATTTTATTAATATAATCTAAATATACAAAACAAGAAAGTGACTGGCTGACTGATCGACTGATCTATCAACGCACAATTGAAACCATTGGACGGATCGGGCTGTTGGCATACAATAACTATTATGACGTTATTATCCGCTAAGAAAGTATTTTCGAAAATTCAACCCATAAGGGGGTAAAATAGGAGTTTAAAAACGAACTAAGCGTAAGCGAAGCCGCGGGCAAAAACTAGTACATATATTGCATAGGTAAGGACCTGGAGAGTGACATCTAGATTACTTTTTATCCCGGAAAATTAAAGAGTTCCCGTGGGATTTTAAAAACTAAATTCACGCGGATGAAGTCGCGTACCTGTGTAAGAATGTATAATGTAGATTAGTGATCTAATAGGATCAAAACTTATTATCCCAGCTAGATTTTGTCCATCTGTCGAAGAATATTTTTATAATATGGCCATTAATGGAAATTTCGATAGCTACGATAACATATTATAGATAGCTTATTATTAAAAATAGATACCTATTATTATTATTAGCTTGTTTTCGGATATACATATTTAGAACTCACGTGATAGTGACAGTCGCATAAAATCCAAACCGGTACGACTACCGATGAACCCCTTTTAATCCAGTTTTGTATTTGCGTATAGGTATAATTCTGCTTACGTCGCCATACAATTATTTTTTTATCGAAATCAATACCTTATTAGTTAATAGAACTGATTTAAGAGCAACTGCTGAGTTTCTCGCCGGCTTTTCTCAGAATAATCTGCTTTCCGAACTGATCGAGGATTGATTTGTCAGCTTTCGACTTATATGAAATAAATAATTTTAATTTTTTTGAATTTTTATGGAGAAAGACTAGTTGGAAATAACGTCGTTATTAAGAAAAGTACCTATATGTCGTTACAGACAAGTTACAGACCTTACTCTTCGCCTTTGCTCAAAAAATTATTCAATGCTTTAGTAAAGTTGTCTATGAGTTATCAACTTATATATTTAACTACTGAATTCTGACAAGTAAGCAATAAATTATAAATATTTTATTCTTCTATTTACTTAGAAATGGTTCTTTTAATTTCCTAAGTAGGTTTAGGAAGGATGTATGCTCATTGACAAAATACATAATCATAATTTTATTATAAGAAAACTCTACATCAAAAATCCTCGCCTTCAGCAAGAATACGCTGCCTACTTTACGCACATAATGATTCATGTCTCTCCTCTCTACAATAGTGAGAAGAGTAGGTTAATAGCCCAGTAGGTATATATTTCTAACTTCATGTAATAATTCACTGAATTTACTGAGAAAAGTTTATAATTATAAAAAACACACAAATAGACGGAACAGAATTTGATTTCCTTGACATAAAATGACGTAAAACTCAAAAATTATTAAAACTAAAGTATAGGTGTTAGCTAACAGCGTGCAGCGTTATCTAGCTATCGTAGTGGTGAATTCTAAATCTATATTCAATATATGCAGTAACGTAAACACACTGCCTAGACTAGACAGAAATCTATACATATGTATGTTCGCCAGTATAAACAGACATTTATATGCGAAGTGCTAGAATTTATGTTTGAAAGAGGGCTAGCAATAAGTTTTATTATTACTTAATAAAATATTATTATATGTACATTGAAATTTTATAAAATTCTTATTATTTTTTATTAACACAATATTATATCAAGTAGGTACTAGTTAAAACTACCTACTAGAAAACTCATAACAGATTGCTAAAAGTTTGAATCCTACTTTAATATACAGTTATGACTGAATAAATATATGTATTACTATATATATATAGCTACTCGTGCTGATTCACTGACTGACTGACTGACTGACTGACTCATTGATCACCTCTCCTGTAAAATTTTGTATGGAAAAATTTTTTTTCACCCACCGTTTCGTATAGAGGACAAAAATTCATTCGGAACAAAAATATGGAGAGAGAGTTCAATATATATTTATTTATTAATTAATTAATAGATGAATAATGATAAAACATAAATTGAGTCTTATCAAATAACGTTCCCTTTCAAATTAGACATTTAAATTAGCTTGTTATTACAACCTATAAACTAGATATTATCATAATATTCACTAACTTATTTTTAATGATAAATAAATATTAAATGAAGCAGTCAAACGTAAATATCGTGATTCGTGCGGCTTGTTTACATTGATAATGATAACAGTCGCACAAATAACCTAATGTCCCAATTGGCATCCCGGCCTATCGTTATAACCTATATAACAAAATAAGAATATTTTTTATAAATCTATGTATTTATATAATAAATAAATGTTCAATATTTCGCTATCATACTCAATTATCGTTAATCATATACTTAATTATTTTTTTAAATATATTTATAACTAGATGAAGCCCGCGACTACGTCTGCGCGGATTTGGGATTTTTGTTTCCCGCGGGAAGTCTTTAATTTTCCGGAATAAAATATAGCTTATGTGTTATTCTGATGAACAAACTTACATCCAACCTTCCATCCTCACAAAATCGCATTTATAATATTAAGTAGGAAGTAAAATATTTTTTTTAATATTTATACTATCATTTTCAAAATAAATAATATATAAAACACGGTGAATGTAACAATCTGCTAATAAAAATGTACTCACTTTTCGCTGGCCATTTTTGACAATATTTCTATGAATTAAAGTCCAACACTATAAAATATCACAGAAGTTATTTACTAATGATAAAAATATATAATTTAAGTAGTATATCACATAATTAGATCACTTTAATTTTAAGGCACTGAATGTTACGCGCGTGATTTTGCGTGCATTTTCTTGTACGGGCACGTCTACCCTCTTCGACTGTTAAATATGTACTGATGCTATATGCGAGTTTTTCTCCATATATGCATGATTTTCGCACACACTGCTTAGTACTTAGCGCGAAAGTAATGCTAGGTATCCACATGCTAACATGCATGTGTTGCCAAATGTATGGCCAAAGTTGAACTGCCGAGCGATTAACATTTACCTTACCGATTAGGGATAAAGTTTTAATTTATTGACCACCGTACATACCACTTTCCAGGTTAATGCACTTTCAAAGTCGACTGCTGTGTTGTCACTTAGCATCAAATAGGATGAAGACACAACGAAAAATATTACTTTTCTCTGTTTATCGTTGGTGGTTATCGTTTCAACAAACGCCCTTTCCATCCCTTTTATTTTATATCGGAATTTATTGTTTTTTTTTTTTGTATATGTGTCGGGTACCTAAAGTGCATTTTAAGTTGTGACCTACATCCTCATATGCTACAACCTAATCACTGGCCTCTTATCATTACATTGTCGGTGCATTCAAGCATCTTGGTACCCCAGTGGTTCTTGAAATGATAAGTGCTGCCCAAGGCTTCTTCAGCTTCGCGACTCGTTATGTCAATGACCAACTAAAAGGTTTGAAAAGGTATCTACGGTACGATTCTCTTAAAGTAATTGTGACCATGTTTGCGATCGAAACGCTTCTGGAAAAATTCACGATTGCATCGCCTCTGATGTGCACTATGCCTTGTTTGTCTTTAGCCATAAAACAATTCTGAACGTAGTATTTAAGACGTAATACTACTTTATGAAAGGACCGCAGTAAAGCCAGGTTGTCGAATCTTATCTAAGAACCTACTTTCAGAGTATCATCCCAAAATATCGTGTCAAAATTTTCCCAGTTATTTTTCTGGAAAATGGTAAAAAAACGCATAGGTAACTAAAGACACACCCTTTTCGCCACGCGCAAAGCAAATACGCTGTCGTTACGTCGCTCGTAATAAAAAGCGTAAGGTGGGAACTCAGCTTAAAGTGACATTTCACAGTTTTCCCGGCAACCCAGCTACCAGCTATCACGTGCTACGTGCGTAGCACGTATGTACATAGAGATGGATGTACGCAAAGGCGTCAATGAGAAAACTTAAAATAAATCAAAGGCGTTTAGGAGATTTCCGCCGCGACACAGTAGCGGATCGAATGGAAAAGTGCAAAGTCAAATGTCTACATAAATAAAAGGAAAAGGTGACTGACTGATCTATCAACGCATAGCTCAAACCACTGGACGTATTGGTCTGATATTTGCCATACAGATAGCTATTAGGACGTAGGCAACGGCTAAGAAAGTATTTTCGAAATTTCCAACCCTAAGGGGGTGAAAAGGGCGTTGAAAAATCGAACTTAACGTGGGCGAAGCCGCGGGCAAAAGCTAGTTTTTCTATGATTTAGTTTAACTTCCGCTGCGATTCTCTAAAAATGATTGCTACGAGTACTCTACCTACATTAATATTTTTCTCACATAATAAGAAGCCGGGGGTAACGAAGCAAATTTTGACTATGCACCCATTCCACCCAGCCCTTCGTTTCGCTGCTAATTTTTTGGCGGAGATGTGCTATGGGCTTTAACGTGTTGTAAAAAATAAATTTTTCGAGGAACTGACTTTGTGGGTGTGTTTGAAAAGTAAACAGCTTTGCTGACGCGGCAGATGACCATTGGCTACAAGTTTTTTTACTTTAGCTAATCATCTAAAAATATCTCGCGGAGCGTTTGTTGTACCAGTGTTTCATAGCTATCTTACCTAACATTTTCAAATATTAACAACTAGTTGATGCCCGCGGGAACTCTCTTATTTTTCGGGATAAAAAGTGGCCTATGTGCTATTCCAGATTATAATCTATCTCTGTGCCCAGCCAAATCGGTTTAGTCGTTGTGGCGTGATTGAGTAACGAACATCCAAACTTTCGAATATATAATATAAATAATAGTAGTAGTACCTAGCATAAATAATAAATATTACATGCACCACTAAAGCCCTAACGACTGATTGTAATATTATAAAATTATGGCTAGATGTGCCCGCGACTTCGTTCGCATGTTAGGATTTTGAAAATACCTTTGGAACTCGGAAAAATATTTCCGAGCATAATTTTATCCCGGTATTCCGGGATAAAAAAATAAATATTATACTCCGAAAAAAAAATGCTTCTCAAATTTCTATTTTAAACTCCAATAGAGAGTGACATAAGCTACTTCTTATCCTGAGAAATGAAAGAGTTCCCGCGGGATTTTAAAAACTTAATCCACGCGAGCGAAGCCGCGAGCATCAACTAGTCTTTTTATAAATAGATTCTCATAAATTATAGTATATCTTTTGAAGTGGATCTATTTGACCGATTAGATCCTATCAGATAATCTGATTATCACATACGTAGATCGCAGATTTTTTTAGTAGAAGAGTCCTTTAGCAACGGATTTGTGCCGCAATCTTGATCAATGATCAAGAACCATGGAAGTGTGCGTAAATTGTTTATGTATTCCGCAACACCTACATTTGAGTTAGTTTAAACTTCCTGTGTCCAACGTTAAAATTGTGAACCAACTTGCATTGACAGAGCAATCAGTACATAGTTCAAAAATTTTTTGCTGGCTCATTTTTTGCGCAAAGGATCAGCCTGGCTGTCCAGCGCGGAAATGCAGCCAGTATTCTTGGCACCATTCCACGCGGGCATGATTTGTATACTCAGTAATTAGATTATCTACTATATAAAAATAAGTCGGGTTTTCCTTCCTGACGCTATAACTCCAGAACGCACGTACCAATTTCCACGGTTTTGCATTCGTTGGAAAGGCCTCGGGCTCCGTGAGGTTTATAGCAAAGAAAATTCAGGAAAAATTTCAACAATTTAAGAACGCGGACGAAGTCACGGGCGTCCGCTAGTTTTAGCTATAAATTTTACCATAATATTAATAGTAATAGTAATAATAGTCACTCTTTTAAGATGTGATCTTCCATTATCACAAACATCTAAATTGTTAAAACATGATTCGTAGACGTCATAATACAAACAAGATAAAATAATTTTGCCAAGTGCTACAACATGAAAATCAAGTAAGTAGGTATATACTAGTTTTCTCAAAACACAAAATAGGTATATGAAGAAAATTAAGCGCCATTTACTTGAAACCACCTTTTCTGACTAGGCTTTTCGATTAACACGGATGCAATAAACATACATAATAATTATGTAAAAGTGAAAAATACTTATTAAATTATTATTGAAAAACTCTTGCAAAGCTTCAGGCCGATACTTTATCTACTAAACATTGTCGGTTTTTACAAAATATAACGGACTGAATACTGTCCTTACTTTTCAGTTACTTTGATGTCCTTGTGATACTTACTCGTACTTCCTGTATATATTCCAATGCTCAAAATCAAAAATTCTGTCGCTGTACAAGGGAATTCGGCGAAGGTCTTCACTCTTCAGTCATCTTGACGCTTAACAATGTGACGGTCAAAAACCAGAAGTATTTGAATTTGCAAATGATGCGTTTCGCGAAAGATCAGGGAAAACATAATTTTATTTCCAAACCACGTACCTATATAGATGTACTTCCTACCTAACCTAACTGCCTCGTTGGTCTAGTGGTTAGCAAGTTCGACGACGGATGACGAGGTCCCGGGTTCGATTCCCGGGTCGGGCCAAAAATGTATTGGGGTTTCTGTTAAGAAATATTCAGTACTAGCCCGGAGTTAGGAAGTCGGTGGTGAGTCACCCCCGTGCCTCGGAGAGCACGTAAAGCCGTCGGTCCTGCGCCTGATCTCTCCCCGGTCGTGTCGGATTTTCCATCCCTATCTATCTATCTATCTCCGTTGCACTATTATCGTACACGATAATAGTGCAACGGGTGGGATTCGAACCTGCGACCTTTCAGTTTTCAGTCCGCACTACTGACTAGGTATAGATCTCCTTTTGAATGAAAAGGGTTTGACCATAATGTTGTTTATGTTGTTATTTTCGAATTTCTTTTAATATGCTAATTAGATTCTTGCAATAGTACCTGAACAAAGGCGGCGTGGCGAATGTCGTTATCGTAATATGGCTGCCAATATTGTTGTTTAAATTACACGAACTTAGATTTTACACAAACATTAACGCTTTTATTTGAAACTAGCTTTTGCTCGCGGCTTCGCTCACGTTAAATTCGATTTTTTAAACCCCTATTTTATCCCCTTAGGGGTTGAATTTTCAAAAATCCTTTCTTAGCGGATGCCTACGTCCGATCCGTCCAGTGGTTAGGGCTGTGCGTTGATAGATCAGTCAGTCAGTCAGTCAGTCAGTCAGTCAATCAGTCAATCAGTCACCTTTGCCTTTTATATATTTAGAAGAAGATGTTTAATATTCTGCTGGCTATAGGTCGATTGCCCTGTTGAGGGATTGTTTAAAAATGATTTCTACAGTCTGATAATCGCAATACAAGCGGCACAAGATCGCGTTCTGTGGCGATCCCTTCTAGAAACCTAGAGACATCCTGCTGCGGACGAAAGGAATTTTTGATAGTTAGAAAAAGTATGTAGCTAAAAAGCTAGGTAGCTATCTAAGCATCAAGCGCTTTGCTTCCTCGTTCCTAATACGCACCGTTAAAATTTGGAATGCCCTTCCGGCTTCCGTTTTTCCAACTAACTATAATGTGGGTGTCTTTAAATCAAGAGTGAATAGGCATCTTCTAGGCAAGCGCGCACCATCTTAGGCTGCATCTTCACTTACCATCAGGTGAGATCGCAGTCAAGAGCTAGTCTATAATATATATTTAAAAAAAAACTAAAATAGATGGTCATCTGATGCCTACCAATAAGAATACCTATATTTTACCTTTTTGGGATAAAAATATATTGAGCAAATAAATTTTCACGTGATAACAGCATTAAGTTGGTTGACGTATGGTAACTGGTAGGTTTATATAAAACCGGCACTTTAGATTATTGAGCTAACTACTTAGGTACCTACCTAATTGTAATACCTAAATAGGTTTTTTTTTTAATTCTATGACAAGATAGACTGCGATCTCACCTGATGGTAAGTGACGATGCAGTCTAAGATGGTAGCGGGCTAACTTGGAAGGGGTATAGCAGTGTAAATTCAACCCATACCCCTAATCGGTTTCTACACGCCATCGTGCCGGAACGCTAAATCGCTTGGCGGCAAGTTTTTGACGGTAGGGTGGTAACTAGCCACGGCCAAAGCCTCCCACCAGACCAGACCAGAGACTATTTAGAAATAATAAATTCCTAAATTGCCCCCGCCGGGAATCGAACCCGAGTCCTCGCAGTTATAAGACCACAGCGCTCACCACTGCGCCAGGGAGGTCGTCTAAGGTATTCTGTGTAGATAGGTTTGCAAATCCAAAGTAAATGGCTTTTAATCTTACTTATTAAGTAGTAATCTATTTTCTACTTACTTACGTATCTACCTATTTAAAAAAATATTTGGTATCCTAAACGTTATTAACAGTTATTCCCTGGAAACTCCTGCTACACAAAATCTACGACAACATTATGTGCAACGGTTATATTTGTATAGCAGTTTGTAAGTCTTTGGTCTAGTGGTTAACAGCATCTTTGACTGGGTTCGATTCCCAGGTTGGGCAAAAAAGGTATCGGGTTTTCTGTCAAGAAATTCTCAGTAGGTAAGCGGTGTCATCCCCGTGCCTCGGAGTCGGATTTGCGTCCTATCGGATTACTTGTGTTTGCACACACATTTGTGCACTATAATATCTCCAGCACAGATGGCTAATCTCTGTGACGTAGCTGGATTCCGTCTGGAGGACTCTACTGTAATATATATATTTGTATTTAAAAATCTTGTCCCCCACACGTGATTACAAGGCTACTTCAAGGTGATGTCTAATTTTATTTTTAAATGAAAAAAAAAAAACAGACTTGAGCCTTATCACATTACCCGATACGATACCTTTATCGTATGAAAGAACCGTTCACCCCAAGGTACGATAGCTAATAGGTACTTAACTATTCAGTTATACGCTTTAAAGCTGCGAGAGAGACCTTTTATGTACATAATGTTATCCTATTGTTATAAATGCGAAAGTTTGGATGTATGGATGGATGTTTGTTACTCAATCACGCCGCAACGACTAAACCGATTTGGCTGTATGGCACAGGATAGATTATAGTCTGGA
Organism: Hipparchia semele; assembly: GCA_933228805.2. NCBI lineage: Eukaryota > Metazoa > Arthropoda > Insecta > Lepidoptera > Nymphalidae > Hipparchia > Hipparchia semele. Next base: position 12,682,536 of record OW121714.1, read on the forward strand.
ATAACACATCTAAGGCTACTTTTGATCCCGGAAAATAAGCTAGTTCCCGCGGGAATTAAAAAAACATTAATCCACGCGAACGAAGTCGCGGACATCAATTAGTAAATCATAAACATACAGAAGCAATGTACCTAAGAAAAGAGTTAGTATATTTAAACGTATCTACTTACCCATGTACAAAAATCTTTGAATTCTTCATATTTTATAAGTTAAATCTTCACTTTCTTCGCAACACGATAAAAAGTTTGGGAAAAATTATGAGGGAGCACATTTTTGAATTAGAATCAACATCTCTAGGAACTAAAATGCTCTCCGACAACGATCTCGATATCGGATCCGTGGATGTAAAAACCCCCTGAGTTAGTTGCATTTAGAAAAAAGTTGGCAAATCGACAGTTTTCTACATTTCTTTCAAACAAATCATTGTATTTTGGCACTAAAATACCGACCTGCTAGATGATGTAAAAATTGGAAACTACACAAGTTTATTTTAAGAATTGCACGTTATCTCATTATAAGTAGGTAGGTATAGCCACCTACAATAGTATTGAACCCTACTACGCAAATAGAGGGGTGTTATAATTTAAGATGGTTTGTCATCGTAACCCTAACGGAGGGGCTGTTTTTAATGCGGTCAGCCATTTAGTTACTTACATTAAGGCCCAAGACACGGGTCTGCCCGCAAAATTCAAATTTAATTTGGTTTTTCGCAATTTGTAAACTAATACGACGAAGTAGGCTTATGGTATTCAAATTGCGCCAATGGCAGTATCATTTTCACAGGTTTTTATACTAATCTTAACGTGAAAGTATCCAGTTTAAGAAATTAGTCAAAATAATGAGTTTGACGTGAGCTACTCACAAATTAGTCATTATTTTGATTAATTTCTTAAACTGGATACTTTTACGTAAAGATTAGTAAATAAACCTGTGAAGATGATACTGCCATTATCGCAATTTGAATACCATAAGCCTACTTTGTCGTATTAGTTTATAAATTGCGAAAAACCAAATTAAATTTGAATTTCGCGGGCAGACCCGTGTCTTGAGCCTTAATTTCTGAATTGTCTCTGGTCTGGTCTTAACCAGAGACAATTCAGAAGTCGACCCTACCGTCAAAGATGTTATAATTCCTGGTGTATCCATTGGGCAGCATTACCAATGGAGTCTAGTCGGGATGTTTAATTTCTACATTATTTGGTAGTTGGTTTCAAACTCAGTGGTTTGGGCAGCAATGGTGGTACGGTAGGACGGGCATGCCTTTCGAAATAGTTTCCTCCTCCCAGTAAAAAAAAGTATCAATATCATAGACCTCAATGGCGCAGTGGTGAGCGCTGTGATTTTATAACTGGGTCTCGGGTTCGATTCCTGGTGGGGGCAATTTGGGAATTTATATTTTCATAATTGTCTCTGGTCTGGTCTCGTGGGAGGCTTTAGCCGTGGCTAGCTAAGCGATTTAGCGTTCCGGCATGGGTTGAATCTACACTGCCATAACCGTTCCAAGTTAGCCCGCTACCATCTTACACTGCATCGTCACTTACCATCAGGTGAGATCGCAGTCAAGGGCTATCTTGTTAACGAATAAAAAAAACAGTACGTAGCCTACTTAATGCATTCCGAACCGGTGGTAGATTTATGACGTGTCATAAGTGCTACATGGTAGCCTACATGAAATAAATAAATTTTGAATTTGAATTTGAATTTAAGCCTATATTCTCATAATACCACAGAATACTGGTAATTCTACATTCGCTTTATTATATTACGTATTCGCATGTACTTCCTCATTAAATAATGAAAAATGAGATACAATAATTAACATGTTGTGACTATACAGTAGGTTAGTCACAATCACATGATCTCTTTGTTCGAATGCTAGATATCTTTGCTTTTGTAATCTCAATGAGACTTTTGTTTATTTATATTGATGTTAATTTTGCATTTCACAACACAAACAAAATCCTTATTAATATTGAAAGTCTATTTAGGTAGGTGTTTGGTTTGTCCTTCGATCACGCAGCAACGGAGCAACGCTTCAACGTGATTTTTTGCATTGAACAATAATGTAAACCTATATGCAGGAAAGTTAAAAACCAAGTGACAGGTTTAAATAAAAAAACTATATAAGTAAAACTCTTTTTAAACATTTATTAATATAACGTATATTATAAATTCATCATACAATATTTATATCAGTTGCATTTGTAGTACCTAATTAAAATAGTATATAACTAGTTATGTACTATTTTAATTAGTAATATATCGTATATTATAATAATATACGTATATCTATGTAGGTAATTATTTGTTGTTAATGTTCTAGAAATAATATTACGTAATTAAATGTTTTACTTTAAAATATATTTACCTTCCATAATATACACAGAATACACAGCTTAAAAATTAAAATTATGAATAGTAAGTATATTATATATTTTTAAAGCTAAATAATATAATTGTTAAGTACAGAACGGTATCTATATTTTAACAACCGGTTTTGGGTACATAAAACCGGATATCTGGTTTTTCGTGTGATTTAAGAAATGAAGGTTAAATATTAAGAAAGTAAATAAGATTAAATAAATTAAGAGCCTCACTAAAAAGCAATATTTTACATTAATAAAATGATCTCATAGCAATCTCATAGCATCCTTTATCATTGTACATACAGGGATAAAATAAGTGAATAATAGGGAATAAGATTTTTCAACAAATTTTCTATAGAATACACTGCAAATAATTTAATTAGTATAGTTCTTGCAATTCACGAGGGCGCGTGAGCTTTACTTGTGGTTACCTTGTGTACATGCACATTGCGTAAGTGTGCGCGCCTGTCCGGAGCCGGTAAGAGCGTTGGATACGACACGCACACAACCATGAGCCACGTGCCCTCGTGAATCGCCAGAACTATAATATCATGATCATCAGCATCATTAGAAGATGATTTTAAAAATACAATAAAATTACAAAAAACAATAAGTAACCGAATGTCACAGACCGCCATAGTGCACATGAACATTGAACAACCTTCATGCTTCAGTGCACATGAACGACACTTTAAGTTTTGTTTTATCTGTGCCCTGGACGACAGGACTAAGTTATCTTTGATGTTCTTTAACAAGTGACATTTCTAAGTACATTTTTTGCTGATTCATTATCAATATTCTATCTTCGTATAATAATTGTTACAATCAGTTACAAATTACAAAAACTAATAATGTGAAGAAACCAATACATATTTATTTGGATACGAATGCATTTTTATTGCAAATCCACTAAAAACAAACTTTAGTTAGTCACGACGTCCACGACTAGACATAGTTTCCTTTGTCTAGTCGTGGACATCGAGGAACCATTTTTATGTCCTGTAGAACCAGTATTTTGTGGCACGGGTTTCATGCACTAATTTATTGTCCTTTGATCACAATTTAAACGTATACATATGTACATGTACGGTGCATCGAATATGTCAGAAGAACACGTTGGCAGCACTTTAAAAGTTCACTTTCTCGTAAGTATAGTTGCACTTATTCATCGTTCACTTTCGATCACTTTATTGATAGAGCAATGAAAACGCGTCCAATACGGGTTTGCTGATATAATTAGGAATAGTATAATAATATTGTATTGTCATTGGCACTATAGTGAAAACTGTAGGCACGCGGCCCCGCCCTCTTTCCCGTTCATATATGTCTGTGATTTACACTTTAATCTATTTTGTACTGACTCCACTGCCTTCACCCTGGAGTCTGAATGTTAGTAGCAGTTTGCACCAGGTTTTTCTTCATCTTCCCATCTCGACCCTGGTTTCGCCCCTAATACACGTAAAGATCGTTTGTTCAAAATTGTAAGTAACAGTAGATACTACGTCGGAGCAGCCTGGTAGGGTTCGAAGTTTGGATCGGCCGCGTCCTCACCGCGCTCGCGTTCATCCTGAAGTTCGTCCGAGTTGTAAGTAGTTCCCGGCAGGAGAATGTAATTTGCTTGTCTGAAACAAAATGGGGTTTCTTTATATCAAATTCGCTGTACTGCGACCTTCCTTCCAATGAGAACATTCCATAAGTTTCCATATAATTTTTATTTTAGACTACGAAATTACCTATACCTATGTCTACTTCTTCTAATATATGTTGTCTTGAAAATATCTATATGTACATAAAAAATAAAAATAAAATAAAATGAAATTGAGCCACAATAACCTATTTTTGTTGCACTATTGTCTTACCCACTCCTAGAACAAACTTAACGCTTACTTTTGGAATGGGGAGGGGAATATAGTCTCAGCTTGGCAAATGTTCTTTAAAAAAATTGGACTATGTTAACTCCTATATTATAATATCTACAGCTAGTGCATCTAGGGAACAAAGGTGACTTCCCTCGTTGTGAAGTACCTGCCTACTGCCTAAAAATTTCATCAGAATTTGGCGAATCGTCTCATTATCTCTCAGATGTATGCATGAAACAAACTTTTCTGATAATATTAGGTATTCGGCTGGCTTAAGTATAAGTTATTAGCAGCTATCTATACCGTACCTACCAGGCCAGGTGCACGCCGCATTTTGGGTATAGAGCTACAAGTACCCGGCGAGCTCAATTTGTCGCCCAATTCTTTGGGCTAATGTAGCCCTAAGGGATAGGAGTTACGTGATAGAAAGAGAGGCAACTTCTAGCTGAATATAACTAGGCATTTTAGCGCTGTGCTACCTGAATTGTACTTTATTGTATGGTAGCAAGAAACGCTATTTATTTAAATGATTTTGCGGAGTAAATCTTCTATACCTGTATGATACTATTATGTATTCTATGGCTGTACTAAAATATTATTATACGTGTCTACTTTAATGAACTATCCTTTGTAATTTTTAACAACATGGTAACCAGCACTGAACTCTATAGTTAATCTAAGATTAACACTGGAGAGTCGCCAATAATGACGCCATTTTGGCGCTGTAAACAGATACGAGTATCTCTGGAACTAATAATATTACAAATCTATGATTTCATTGATTAACCATAGAGGTTGGTGCGCCATTTGCAATATTATTAGTTCCAGAGACACTCGTATGTCAAATGTGGCGCTTCAAATTGATCCATAATTAAGCTGTCATTTGTATAGGAACAGCAAATCCAGTGTTAATTATAGATTTTTTTTTTAAGAATATTAGCCAAGCTGAAGTTGACTAATATCCTCCTATCCCCTCCAAATAAGCGGAAAGCTTGTGCTAGGAGTGGGTACGACAATAGTGCAACGGGTGGGGTTCGAACCTGGGACCTTTCAGTTTTCAGTCCACACCTTTAACCGTTGGGCTAATTGAGGCTTAAATTCATTTTAGGCTTAGATTCATTAGATATAGAGATCAGTGGTTACCAGCCTAGGTTATCTTTTATTGATCGAAATTGAAGTAGGTACTATTAAGGTCATCGCTCATTATAACCACACCGCTCCAGCGCAGCACCGACACGGCATGGTCTTGTTCGACGAACGCAAACGCCTCGGAGTCACAGCTCGTCCACGCTTCGCCGGCGAGGTGACGCGAATGGCGAAGTTTCCAGACCCCTTTTTTTCGGCTCGTGGCAGCCTAGTAATTACACCAATTAGACATAAACCGCAGTCATGTTCTGCTAGATTGTGACTAGAAACCACGTTCAGTAAGCGTAGGAATACCCGCAGCAGCAGAACCGATGACGTCAAGTTGGCGTGTTGCAAGTGGATGAGGAAGATGAAGGACAGTTTGGGGGCGTGCCCTTGACAAGGCCTATGTCCAGCGCTGTAGAACTAACCGTTCGACATTTTAGCAGCGAAGCAGTATTTACAGAATATAAGTGATAAGGATTTAGTAGGACATGGATGTTATTTCGGTTGAACAGAATCTCTATAGAAATAACAGGCCTAAAAATAGTTCTTTTTTTCACAATGTTCCTGAAGAGAAGTATGGCATTAGTTCAAGGCAGATTGTGTAATACCAACTTAGCAGTCAATTTGATACAAATTGAAAACTATCTACATAGTGTGTATATTAGCTGTCTATGTTTATATTTACATACATTTCACGTAGCGCCTAAACTACTGAGCCGACTTTGATGAATGAGGTGTGAATCTATTCGTTATTATGGTCCGGGTGCAACAGACAACAGTTTATACGAAAAAAATCAATATATCGGATTTTACATCCAATTTTCGGCACATGAATTAGTAGTAGTACCTACAGATTTTAACTTTTTTTTTGTATTTTAAAATTAAACATAAGCAACACTTAGTAAGAATTGTATGACACATTCGCTGCGCCGGATCTGTGTCATTTTATGAGTAGTGGGTGATAACCTTATAGATTCATTATTAGGTACCATTCTAATCACTCTATACTCACTTTATACTCTCTTTTACAGTGGTGTTAATTCTTTTGTACACAATCTATCAAACCAAATTGACAGATTTAAATTAGTGCCATTTTTAGAATATTAAACATTCCAAAAATGGCACTAATTTAGACGCGTCAATTTAATTAAGATATTTTATGAATCCAAATCAGCACCAATATAAATTATCAATTTTCATTTTTTCCGCATATTTTTTTTTTAATCGCTTGGAACAAATCTAAAGTCCGGGGTTAAATCCATAACACCTCAATAATTAAGAATCCAACTAAATAACTAAACCACTATAATACTTATGAAGCTTGCGAGTTCCATTTACCTAAGCGTCCTAAGACACGAATCAGGGAGGTTAAATGAAACACAGCAAGACCAAAATTAATTTATTACTTATCTTAATTAAAAACATTGATTCAATTCACAAATTATAATACCGTTACACATAAAATATATCTTTGAGGAAAAATATATATAAAATCTAAAAAGAATATTAGTAATATTTTGCTATATGTAATAATTATGTATGACATTTGTCTGTGCTCAAAAATGCATTTCAACACCTTCGTGCAATTTTTTTTATGAACGAAACCCGTACATTGAAATGCAAACAAACTGTCTATTATATCATGCCGTCGATTATTATTTATAGAAAAGAGAAGTGAGCCAATTTTTCCTGCCACTATAGTACTTTTATCTCACGAAGTTACGGGCGCTTTACTTGTGGTTACGTCGTGTACATGCACATTGCGTAAGTGTGCGTGCCTGTCAGGAGCTTAAGTGGGAGCGGGCAGGCGCGAGCAAGCTCTCGCTCACACTTATACAGATACGACACACGCACAACCATGAGCCACGCGCCTTCGTGAATTGACCGAACTATAACTTTAAAAGGATTACGTTAGTATGTTGATTTCGTCATCACTTATAACTTTGTAAACGAGTTTCGTTCAATAAACTTGCACTTAGGTTGTTTGGTTGTTAGATGGAGGATTGAAATCAAAACGCATCGGTATTGATCACATTTTAATATAAAATGTGTATCTTCATCACAGAACATCATTACATCGTCATTTTATTTTAATATTAGGTATAACAATAAAGATCAACAATATTATTCTTATTCTTATAAAATAGCAGTCCATACCCAAAATAATGTTTTATTTGTATTTTTTTAAAAGTTAAATCCTTTAATTTATTTTCAACTGTCATTCATACTAAAAAAATAAATGCGGAAGTCTTTCTGTATGTCTGTCAACTTTTTACAGCTCAATAATGGTTCGATTTCGAAAAATTGGCATAGAGAATATAATAGAATTGAAGACTAAAATAAATCAATTTTAAATAAATAGGTACTTAAATCCTTGCGAACGACGCGCGACGTCAACTCAAATTAATTAGAAATAAAATTACAACTTTTCACATATTATAGTTATTTCGCTGTTAAACCCTTATCTATTTATGTTATGATTACATAAATTGGTGAGTTTCACTCTATTATTCTTTACAATTTCAGTCTATACTTTTTAATTTTATTTATTGCCATGACGATTGAAACTTTAAAGTAATAATATCTAAATTTAAATTATAGTAAAATGATACTTATAATTTCCTACTGTTAAATTTTAATTAACCATCAGCTGTCAGAATTATTTTGTTGTAAGTAATTAAAATATGTCAGTAAAGTTTGTTTCCAAAAAAGTCATTAAATCTATTACTTTTAGTTTCCTATAAATCAGATCTTAGTTTAGTTTAATGTGTGTCAATTATGTAATTAGATGTGGATTCATCTCGATACAACTTTGTCAAATCGTTATAAATACGTTTAAATCTTTAATCAATTTTGTGAAAGCAATTCAGAAGAGACAATCAATCGTCGAGACGTAGACTACATGACATAGACAAATCATAATCTGTAGTTATGTCTAGTCTAATCTATAGATTGTCTCCATTGTGGTTATTGACTGAATTTATAGCGTTATTGCTGCATTCTAGCAAATAGCGAGAGAGTATCGACCAATCAATTTTTTCGTGGCAGAGTCTCGACTTGTTATAAGAGGCACAGGTTGGCCTAAATGAAAAAAAAAGAAATTCAATCATTTTGTTGAAAATTAAATACATCAGTAGGCAATTGTTGTAAAATAAATAATTAACTATTTAATAATATTGTAAAACTGGCGGCATATTGCGTTGAGCAGAGTATTCCGTCACGCCTTCGCTTCCAAATCGTATTTCTTCTCGTCGGCGTGCCTAAAAACAGGAAAGATAAAAATAGGAAATTTCTTGTGTTATAAATTTTACTACTATTAAGCACACGTCACGAAAAAAATAATTTTTTTTGGTACGTGAAAAAAAGATGGCGGATGCGACGCGCGGCGAACTAGAGTGCGTCGAAAGCGCGTCCATTCGCAATACTGTGTGTATGTACGAATCTATGTGTGAGTGTGCCTGTTATTGTGTCAACTTGACGTCTCGCAACACCGCAGTCTCGTCGTGACCACGGTCCATGCAATTGGATCGAAATATCGACAATCCCAACTAAAATAATTACCGTGGTACGTACTCGTGATATTTAATAACAATTATGTTATTGTGTATTGTAGTATGTATGAATCTATATGTTATCGTATGTCGTGTCGATGAGAACTTCTGTTACTTTCTTATTTCGTGGCCATTTATTTATTTAATTTCAACTTTCGTGACGTGAGCTCCAGTTTAGCGATTATACAGTTCGGAGGCTTTCTGTATCGCAGAGATTATAACGTGACGGCCGTGTCAAAATACCCATATACTAAGACCCAAATGTAAGTTTTGAGAAAACAAACATTTTGACGTTATCTGTCAAGTAGTATGGATGAAATATTCATGTTCTGTCGTATCAATAATTTCCCATATACTTCAGTGGTAATTATTCTGTTGTACACAATCTCTGAACTAAAGTTATTCGAAAGGTTTGAAAATAGTACAGAATTTGTGCCACTATCATTTATATACGCTACTAACATTTTTTTACCAAACTCAATTGATCGGCTTTTAAGCTTTATCGCTCTATACCCTGAACTGTATGATCGCTAATCTATGCTACTACTGTAATACTTGAGGCTACACAAACATTGCAGATTAAAAAATATATATATAGGGAGAAAACAAAAAGCAAGAAAAGGAAAACGTTGAAAGAAAAAAATCTTGTTCGTGTCCTAAGAACGCAGATTTTCCATACATACCAAGTTTTAATCAAAAAGTATTCACTGGAATCCGCACTACCAGTCATCGTCGACCCTTCGTCACTACTGTCAACTATCATAAACTTCTTGTCCAGTCTGAAAATTCGACACAAAACGTTGGTTTTTAACTTTTGAATTAAAAAAAAATAAAGCGCCATTTTGAATTTTGTGTCCCCATTTTTTCACGTTTGCGTTCGGAAACATATACATGCGTGCGTAGCGTCCCGTATTATGTGTGTGCATTTTCGTATGTATGATATTATTATACTCGTTTGAAGCGATGATTTGATATTATTTACAATATTTTTGATAAATATTGCAAATAATATTAGACCCAAAGATGAAAATTTCAAAGAATTTATGGAACCAAAGAAGCATTTGTTAAAATTTTCCATGTAGATTAACATCATAATTTCAAATCTTCGAGTTAGTTGATGCGATTTCCCATATTTGAGTTGTAATATTTTATTTGCAATACTTTAAATATATTGTAAACAATATTTTTGGTGCTATGAATGAACGTTATCATGTTCGTTTCTAGTGATCCATTAACAAAGGTATATTTGGGTTTTATCTTTGCATTGATCTCTTCATCATCTTTTGTGTCATCCTTTTTATCTTTTTTCTTCTCCTGATTTTCCTCATTTTGTATAATCAAATTTTACAATGTCCTTTTTTCTCTATCATGCTTTTGTCTTCCTATATTGCTATTTCCAAACTCTATTTTTAGGATTTTTAGGATTTTTCTTTGAATTTTTTTTCTTCTCCTAATTTCCCCCATTTTATGTAATCAAATGTTCCAATGTCCTTTCTTCCTTTATCATGCGTTTGTCTTCCTGTATTGCTGATTTGATTTTTACGATTTTTCTTTGAATTGAAAACTTCTTTAATGCTTTCTCTTATACTGTTTCAATTTTTAATCAAACACATTTTTGATATTCCAAACATTCGATATTGGAAAGTTTTCTTTCCTTTCCTATATTCCTCATATATTCTTCCACTGTTCTTCAACACAGATTTTCATATAAATCTGTTCTTCTTTTCTTGTAATTATATTCCCTTTTGAAGTTTTCATTTTTCTGTTATTTATTTTTTTTGTATTTTGAGACGAAACAGAAGGTTAACTTACACATGGTTAATGAGCCCCTACTTATTTAATGTTAATGTATCCCAAAGCCATGAGAATACCAAACTAACTAAATAAGTAAATGTTAGCTCAATATTCCCATTAAAAGCATCCCAAGAGGCGAAACACAGAAAAGAAGACAGACACTTGGTGTTGCCGTGCTTGTTATAAAAAATTGTTCGACAATTAAAAAAAATGACAGAAACATAACAAACGTACTAAACTTTTCAGGGTTTTAATCTTATACAAAACGGATTTACTATGGTTGCGTAAAACATTAAGACTTTGAGGCTTCTAGTAAACGTTCGCCGCGAAACAAATATAAAGAAACCGCTGAAACTCTAGCATGACTATCCGATGTAGACAGACAAGAAACTGCCTATCGTAAGATATTCGATCGTTTTCCATGCTATTCCAACCATGCCCCTAGGTATTCTCTGAAATTTATTGTATCAGTGTAACGATCGCTGTGACCTCTGATTGGTTAATACTCTACCGCTATTGGTTAAAATACATTGACGCAGTAAGAACGTCATAAATTCTGCCAATCATTATTCATTTAGATAATACCTCTACTGAATTCTGCCGAAATCACATGGGAAAAAGATAGTAAAGACTCGTAGTCAAATCTCTATCCTAAAACAGGCAGTTTCGCTTCTTTCCGCATTTCATATACCGAACAAGTCTAGCTGGAGCTTACGCAATTTGAGCATTTGGCAAGTTTGGGCAAAAAGCCAAAAATTGTCTTCTGGAAGAATAGCCTTCTTTCAGTAGAGAGTTTATGTTCAATGATGCTTTAAGTCTAAACATATAAAAGGCAAAGGTGACTGACTGATTGACTGACTGATCTATCAACGCACAGCTCAAACCACTGGGCGGATCAGGCTGAAATTTTGCATGTAGATAGCTATTATAACGTAGGTATCCGCTAAGAAAGGATTTTTGAAAATTCAACCCCTAAAGGGATAAAAAAGGGTTTTGAAAAATCGAACTTAACGTGAGCGAAGCCGCGGGAAAAAGCTAGTTTTATAATATGTTTCAAGCCCTGAGACGTAATTCCCGACACGACAACACCAAGAACTGTAAAATGAGCATAATTCAGTACAACAACGTACCTGTAGAACACATAGTGTTGCAGCATGAAGAATATGTCGAAGGCGAGCGAGAACGCCCCGAGACCGAACTTGGTCGCGTCTCCGAAGAACGAGATCCAGTCGTTGTAGTTGTACGCGTTGAGGGTCATCTGCAGGATGGAGAGGAACCCGCCCGTGAAGTCCAGGAAGATGTTCCCGATGGACCAGCCAACTGTCGACTTGCGCTTGTAGTTCATGTAAGCCTGGAGACAAAGAATGAATCGTCACAACGAGCAACCCATTAACGCTTATTTTCCCCATGGGAACTCTGTGATTTTCCGGGATAAAATGCCTATGTTTTAATCCTGGGTATGAGCTATCTCTAGTTCTTGACTGCGATCTCAACTGATGGTAAGTGATGCAGTCTAAGATGATAGCGGACTAACTTGGAAGAAGTATGGCAGTGTTTAACCCCTAATCCTAATTGATAACTACACGCCATCGTGCCGGAACGCTAAATCGCTTGGCGGCACGTCTTTGACGGTAGGGTGATAACTAGCCAAGGTCAAAGCCTCCCACTCCACTCCTCCTTCCAGACCAGGGGCCTGATTCTGTAACTCTGTGCCTATCAAGAAATGAAAGCCACTGACATACATTTTTTATCCATTGAAGGTTTGAAGGGAAATTTCATATACTATTTCATAGTAAAATCGGAAAATAAGAGAGTTCTCGTGGGAATTTGACAAAACCTTAATCCACGCGAAGTCATCAACTAATATTAATTAAGAGAATTTGCAGTTGTTCAGCTTAAACTCACTTGAGGCATGTACTTGATTAGCATGATGCACAGTTTGATAATATGCAGTTGTTTAGTTTAGACTCATTTGAGGCATGTACTTGATGAGCGTGATGCACAGTTTGACAATATGTACTTGTTTAGTTTAGACTCACTTGAGGCATGTACTTGATAAGCGTGATGCACAGCTTGATGTAGCTGCAGTAGTACAGGAAATCGAGCCAGGCGATCTCTTTGGCCGCGCCCAGGCTGGCCGTCACTACCACCACGCCCACGAACGCGCCCAGAATCGAGCGACCCACGTTGGACACACGCTGGTCTTCTCTCTAAAATACGAATAATATAGATAGTGATAGCCTGGGGTTAGGATTCGGGAGGTCGCGGAATCGATCCCGGAGTTCTTTATTTAGTCCCAGACTTCGAACATTTAGCCGGGACGAGCCTTTACGCAGATTAAGTACTGAATATATTCTGCCGCTTTCTGCGGGAGGTGAGGTAATCACGTACAGCCTACGCACAGCACACATTTACTCACTTCCGCACACTCTTGTAAAAAACTTAATGTCTCTATGAACGCACACTAACTCAAAAGCTGTCACACTTACAAGCTGACACGTACGTTTGTACATGTACTTCGGCAGAGGGGAATGCGTGCGCTTGCCAAGCCCTGGCTAAATGGTCGAATGTTCCAGAGAACAAAACAATAAAACATAAACATTTAAAGGAATGTGAGAACAGAACAGAATGCATTGAAGGTACATACGGGTTGTTACTAAATTACAACTATTCTATATACTTTACCTCATATATGAAGCACTGAGTGATGGTGACCAGAGTAGCGAAAGCCGCGTGCAGTGAAAAGAAAACGTCATTCAACTGAACCGGGTTGTGACTTCTCGGGTGACGGCTGAAGTATTCCGCCTGTAAACGAAACAAAAAGAGTTCTCATTTTTGAGTTATATATTTTTAATTGGGATAGCCTGAGAAAAATAAACTATTAGAATACCATCATTCGAATTCCTATATTCAATCAACCTCTAATCTGTCGATAAGTTTTTTCTTTTTCTTTTTAAAAAAGAATATTAGCCAAGCTGAACTTGACTTATATTCCCTCTAATTAAGCGAAAAGCTCCGGCATGATTAGGGGGTATAGGTTGAATGTATACTGCCATACCCCTTCCAAGTTAGCCCGCATTCATCTTAGAATGCATCGTAACTTACCATCAGGTGAGATCGCAGTCAAGGACTATCTTGTCATCGAATAAAAAAGAAACTTATCCGAGCGTAAAATTAATTTGGCAGATTTTAATACAAAAACTGTCAAAATATCTTTACGGAATAAGACCTATTCTGGCGAAATCGGCGCTTAGAGATACCGAATGAGTACCACTACCTAAGTTAAGAGGCCAGGATACCTGATTTTAACGCATCTTGGAACTGGGTTTATGCTTCAGATATTATCATTGTAATAAAAAAAATTACAAGTTAAGGATCGAGCCCTGCAGAATAAAATTTTAATTAAAAAAAATGTATTCAAATCGCAATTCTCGTGAAGGACGTTTAAGATTTTAACGCTTTTGAGTAGAGATAAAAATACAAACCTGTATAGCTTCAGAGAAATACAATCCACAGTTGAAGAGGGAATACATTGTGAAGCCCATAATATTGAGCGCCAGGAAGTCAAAGTTGAGTCCGACGACGCTTTTCCTCTTGAAGTTGATGTAAATCTGGAGGTAGAAGGAGATCGACCAGGCCACGAAGTAGATCCAGCCCATGATATACGATATTATATATATATGCTGCGAATGCATCACTGTCACACGCAGGAATACTGATTGTAAGCTGAAAAGGACAGATAATACTCCAGTAAGTTATTTAAATTTAAAGGTAAAGGTGCGAAAACTGTACAATTTGAGGGAGCACTACTATGTAATAGTCTGCCTCAAGAGATTGTTACTGCAAAGTCAAAACTTAGAATGCATTTGCAAAATACCTGTGTCTAGGAATTAGTCTTTTTTTTGTTAAGAGTCACCATTTTTGTTTTCATATGATTGCACATTTTATATTAATTTTATAGTCTTAAGTTCTCTCTAAGTGAACAAATTGTTCTTTGAGAATAAATTCTTTAAACCTAATAAATCTAAAGTTTTATACACAGTGAATTTTATACCGTCTCATAAAAACAAACCAGTTAATGTACCCGGTGCTTTTGTAAGACGATATAAAAGTCACTGTGTGTACCATAAAAAAATTTAATTAATTTATAACATCGCTCATTTGCGACAATAATTCAAAATTCACTAATTTTAGTGTCGAAATTTTATACTTTTTGCTATAAAAACAACAAAAAAATAAGAGCGAGAGAGATTGTGACTTAATGCTCTGTCGCTTTGTTGGCTACTGTGTTGTTTCGAGACCGCAGCATCCACAAAACATTACTCTCTAACGAGAGAACTTTCTGGTCGTCGAATTTTGAATTATGTCACCCTTGTCGCAAATGAGCGATATATTCATTAGTACTCACTCGACAATCCCAGTCGGTGTCACATTGAAAGTGACGTCAGAATGTCCCGGGCTCTTCCCGTAGGCGCATATATCGTACGTCAGCTGCGTGGTGTTGTCGGGCGTCGCCGACCCCGGGATATCTATGGTCGGCGGGATGAACTGGACTATATCCGGGTGTTGGATCTGAGCCGCCACTTTCAGTGATGTGTTGAATTCCCCTCTGAAAATATATTATTTCAAGATAATTTACGTTTACGGAAAAAAACAGGGATCTTTCCTCGAGCTTAAGGCATAAGAAACATCCTATTTGGTATTATAAAGGCGAAGGTTTGTATGTATGGATGTTTGTTAAGGTCGTAGCCCACTTACACGACACCGCTCCCACCCAACCAAAGTATGAGCATTCAAATATGGACTTAATATCGTGCTGTGGAGGTGCACTTTACAGTAACAACACAAAATAGAATACAGCGCGCGGTACCGGTACCGCGCGTAAACTGTACCACTGTAAAGTGCACCTCCAGAGCACGATATTAAGTCCATATTTGAATGCTCATACTTTGGTTGGGTGGGAGCGGTGTCGTGTAAATCAGCTACGACCTTTACTCAATCACGCCGCAACGACTGAACCGATTTGGCTGTTTGGCACAGCGATAGATTATAGTTTGAGATAATAAATAGGATTTCTTTATCTCGGAAAATAATTGGGTTCTCGCGGAAATTAAAAAACCTTAATCCACACGAACGAAGTCTAGTCTAGTTTATTCTAGTTAAAGAATAAACTAGTATAAAGTTAAAGATGACTAGATAAAATTAAAGAATAACGAAGGCAATGTTGCTAACATGGATTTTAGTTGAATAAAAACAAGTTTTAGTATCAACTAGCTGATACCCGTAGGTAGTAAGACGATGTCGACTTATAGGCTTCTAGAATTTTCTACTTACATTTGTATTAATTGGAATAAGAACGTCTGGTCCACGAGGAGATTGATGTCGGTGATATTTACATATAACCTTTCTTTTTGACATTGTGCAACTGGTAAAGCTGAAACCACAAAAAAAATACCGTAAAAGAAACAGTTATGATACTTATTTAATAAGAATCAAAATAAATAGCCAATAGCGTGTCAGGCCACGCGCAGTATAGGGTTCCGTAGTTGCATTTCACAATATAATCCGTACTTAGAAGGCTATATAATTTTTCATCATAAAACGTTTTTATCACATTTTAAAATAATATCACAGAATAATAATGCACCTAGTTATAAATAAAGTTAAAAACTCAAAATACAATTTGCCATATAGGTACTCCACCACCGCAGAGTAAATTTTAACCAAAGAATAGATGTTTTGGCAGAATTTCATTACAAAAACTGCCAGAATGTCCAATTTATTCCTCGGTTAAACTTTATTAGGCGTTGGTGAAATTGCCAATGAAAGTATGATTCAAAAGAGCTTGTATAGTTCTTGCAATTCACGAGGGCACGTAAGCTTTACTTGTGGTTACGTCGTGTACATGCACATTGCGTAAGTGTGCGTGCCTGTCAGGAGCTTAGGTGGGAGCGGTCTGGTGCGAGCAAGCTCTCGCTCACACTTATACACATACGACACACACACAACAATGAGCCACGGCGCCCCCGTGAATTGCAAGAACTATGAAACAATAAATGGTTGATGTTTAAGAGCTTATAGTATGCCAGCTGGAATCCAAATTTTGCCCCCGCCTCACTGCCCAGCGCCCGCACCGCGTAGTTGCAGCTATCTCACTCGCACGAGTTCATCATGCGGCAGGGGTCACGCGCCGTACGATAGGGTATATGATACATTTAACGAACCTCTAGTACATAGGTATGGAAATAAAATGAAACTAATATTATTAAATATTATTAATAACTAAGACTTAGAATTAGACTTAGACTAAGTCTAATTCTAACACTAAGACTAACTTTAAGTCAAAGACTAAGTCTAAGTCTAAGCAAAGACTAAGACTAGGTATAAGTCTAAGTCTTTCACTAAAACTATGACTTAGTCTTAGACTTCGTCTTAGTGTTAGACTTAGACTTAGTCTTAGTGTTAGACTTAGACTTAGTGTTAGACTTAGACTTAGTCTAAATCTAATTCTAAGTCTTAGTTTAATTCTAAATCTAAGACTAAGACTAAGTATAAGACTAGGTCTAAGTCTTAGTGAAAGGCTTAGACTTAGACGTAGTCTTAGCTTAAGTCTAAGTCTTATTGTTAGACATAGACTTAGAGTTAGTCTTGAACTTAGTCTTAGACTTAGTCTTAGACTTAGACTAAGTCTTAGACTTAGACTTAGACTAAGTCTTAGACTTAGACTAAGTCTTAGACTAAGTCTAAGTCTTAGACTTAGTGTTAGACTTAGACTTAATCTTACACTTAGTCTTAGACTTAGTCTTAGACTTAGTCTTAGACTTAGTCTTAGACTTAGTCTTAGACTTAGTCTTAGACTTAGTCTTAGACTTTGTCTTAGACTTTGTCTTAGAATTTGTCTTAGACTTTGTCTTAGACTTAGACTTTGTCTTAGACTTTGTCTTAGACTTTGTCTTAGACTTTGTCTTAGACTTTGTCTTAGACTTTGTCTTAGACTTTGTCTTAGACTTAGTCTTAGACTTAGTCTTAGACTTAGTCTTAGACTTAGTCTTAGACTTTGTCTTAGACTTAGTCTTAGACTTAGTCTTAGTCTAAGACTCAGTCTTAGACTTAGACTTAGACTTAGTCTTAGACTTAGACTTAGTCTTAGTCTCAGTCTTAGACTTAGTCTTAGACTTAGTCTTAGACTTAGTCTTAGACTTAGTCTTAGACTTAGTCTTAGACTTAGTCTTAGACTTAGTCTTAGACTTAGTCTTAGACTTAGTCTTAGACTTAGGAAGCCTAAGGAAGACCTTTAGGAAGCTTTGTATTTGCATTCTGTAACAAAATAGGCTATAACTAGTCTTTTGTTTATACTACTAAAATAATGTGACCGTGGCTACTAACTGGGAAAACTACCTTAATATTTAGTGATGGTAGGTGTATGAAACTATGTACCTATTCCACAGCAAGAGCCAAAAAAGTTATTATTGTAGTAATCAATTCATGTTTTTAGCATTTTCTATTCTCCAATTCCGTCTTATTTTTCTTATTCCGCTTATTTCCCATTTCATTGCACTTATAATATCTTAGATAATATACGTATTCTGGTAGGTATGCGTGAGAACAAGCGACGCGGGTTCCCCGTTCGAACGCCGGAGCGTGAGTGAATTCATGCGGTGGACACGAGTCGCCCGTCGGCCCACACGCAATATTTTTCAGAATTTCATTTCTAATAACGAAAAAATTATTTAATTTTAAATAGTACATATAGGACACTTATTGTACTAAGTTGAGTATATATTTTAAGTTTTATTAGTATAGGTAAAGTATTCATTGACTACTGCGATTTATTTGTAAAATTCAGAGGGAAATTTGTGAATTTTTTCTATCGAGAAAATTTTTAGCAATCGTGTTTTCACAACATACAACATTCAGTCTATATCATCAACTTTACTATATATTTCTTTCAATATTATTGATTCAATATTTTTATTGATATAGACAATCAAACGTGGCACGCTGGCATACTGTAAGCTCTTAAACTTACCAAATAACAGGATTGCAAAGAAACAGTAGCTTATCCTATGACTAGACGAAAACATAATGCTGTCCGGGAATGATTGCGATTTGAGCGCCATATTTGCTTCTTTAAATATCTGTGAACAAAAAGAAAACAACAATTTTACTAAGGAAATATGTACGCGTGTTCGTTTGTTTGTTACGTATTTAAAATCTTCGTCCTCTAGACCGATTCTTAGTTTTTTTTTATTGATTTATTGAGCTAGATGTAGTGCAAAGCTGATTTTAGTTTTTTAAAGAAATTATAGTACTCCAATATGAATCGTTTGGGTCTAATAAACTGATTAATAATGACGCTCTTATGCTATTAAGTTAGTTATTAAGAGATCTATCTTTAGAAAGATTAAATAAAGACAAGAAATACGGCATAGGTAGATTTTTGTAAGGTCATTAGTTCAGTTGTACATACTCGTAGGATTTTGTTTTTACAAGGTATAAAAAAGTAAGACTTCAAACGACACTACAAAGTATAAATGTGCTTATAAAATTTGAAGCTTTCCCTCGATTTCTCCAGGATACCATCATCAGATCCTGACCGGAACAAAAGAATTGTCCAAATCGGTCCAGGCATCTTCGAGTAATCGGGGAACATAGATGAAAAATAAAAAAAAAAAGAATCCGACGAATTGAGAACCTCCTCCTTTTTTGGAAGTCGGTTAAAAAAAGTTTTTATTCTTAAATTTTTCTTAATAATATTTCTACGGCTTTATAATACGCAAAGAACATGTTTTGAACATTGTGGAACAGGTAACAATGGCTACACATTTTAGTAGGTAAATATTGTAATTTTTGCACTACCTATCAATGCAGCCAAAGTAAATAAGTATATAATTTATAAATAACAATACCTTACTGTGACTCATGAGCGAATAATGGATATGGCATGAAAAATCCTTTCAAAGTTTCATTCAAATGAACAACAATACACAATAATTTAACATCACATCTGTTTAAATAAAATATTAGTAATTCCACTGCAGTTTTTCCATTAGAAAACTATAAAAATGTAATTTTATGACACATAAAAAAAACGATGAAAGTAACGAATGCATGAAATAACTGCAATACGACGTATGTTCTTGGATTTTTATAAAACTGTAAGAATCATTGTCCGTACATTCGAGATTTAAAATTTCCGTGTAAAAGAATGTTTGGCCCGTTTGAACAAACAAACAGACATGAAAAAAATTTAATTGGATTGTGATATCGTTATCATTCAAAACACAGGTTCAAAAATACATTAAGTCATAAGAGCCACAAGGTGGCCTACATAAAAATATTAATATAAATAGTTTTGAATTTAAAATAAACGGTCAAATGCGAGTCGGACTACCATACGAAGGGTTCCGTATCAAAAAAACGCCGAAAAAAACATGTTTCTAGTAGGGGAGCCCTGTTTAATTTTTATTATTTTTATTATTATTTGTTGTTATAGCGGCAACAGACATACACATTCTCTGACAACTCTCTACCTGTTACGGATCATAAGATACAGCCCGCTGACAGACAGACGTCGGACGGACAGATGGACGGACAGCGGAGTCATAGTAATAGGGTCTCGTTGGTTACCCTTCGGGTACGGAATTCTATGAACAGCTCTTGAGAGGCAGTTTTTTCGAAATCACTGAACCTTTCGGTTACGTCATAGGGAAAATGTGTAATTTATCATTTGTTAAACCTACTTAAATATTTCTTTAAAACTATTTCAAGTATGTAAGTCAATTTACCACGATAAGTCACGTTTTATAATGGAGGTGCGTGCCTGTTATTTGATTGTAGATATAAACATCTCTGCTGGGTTCGATACCTGAATAAGTGTTGGTTACAAAAAACGCAGCGGCTGCAACGGATGGTATTTTTTTGCACATTTCTGATTGCCAGGTGTGTGTTCGTATCCAATCAATTTATAATCCGATATTGCATACCTATTATTTGTTCCGTCTTCGATATCCGGAATCCATGTTGAGTGTAGCCTTCGTTTTTCGTATGTTCTGACCTAGCGTTTCCCTCGCTTCCGGTCCCCACCACTGTGTATCCGTTTCCGCTTTGGATTCAATATGGCGACGCAGCGGGATCGCAGGTGGGGCCATCTTATTTTCTCATTATAGCGTCGTTTTTCGTAGTGTTCAGACGTGTTACTTAAAATATATTTTGGGTAAATACATATCCCAAACGAGTGTTAATTATAATAAAATATTTAAAAAAAAAAAAAAAAAAAAAAAAAAAGTTAAATTGATATGAAATTGATAATTGATATTTAATAATTTATTCCCTCGCTTCTGCGATGGATAATAACGTCGACGAAGGAGTTTCGATGAATTCATCAAGTTTGAGCTGCTAGTGAAGTGAATCAAGAAATGGTTGGTGGTTGAAATGGGTGGTTCGAGAAATGGTACGCAAATCGGTAAGTAGTTTTAAATTTTTATTTTTCTGGACAACAAGAAGCCTTTTTGACAAAGACCACGCGATCGCATGGTGAATATTTGTAAATAATAAGGTGATTTTACCAAATATAGGTAAATGAAAAGAATTTGCTTTGCAATTACCGCCTTGCAATAAGGTGGTGATTGATGAAGGCTTAAATAAATAAATTGAAATTATGCATTTCAAATTTCGGTTGTCAAAGTCCAGAAAAAAGTATCAATATTTTCAAATGTTTCTGTTTGACGAATTGTTATACTTTTGATTACAAAATGTCGTGCTATGAAATTTTATTAAAACGTGCTAAGACGTTTTATTACGTCATATTACTCCGAATTTTCATAGTGATATATTGTGTAAAATCCCTCTTAGTTTACAATCTTTAATAACGAGTCAATCCAACGTTATTTAAATAAAAATAAAAAAAAACAGGGGGGGCAAATAAAACATTAAGCCTAACCAAACAATAGTAGTGATAACTAAGAGGGTAAGCAATTTTATTCACGGTTTACCGACATAACCATTTAAAGTATTCGGTAACATTCACGGGGATTTCCGAGAAAATAATCCATTTATTTTAAAGCCACAGATAATATTGAAGAGGTTATGCAATGTTTCAGTACTAAGACTATTCACGACATAACTTCCCAGATCAGCTATAGGTTAGTCTCTAACCTGTAACCGTTAGAGATAGGTATATTAAGAACCTATTCTTTTTCACGTTCTTTTTGGTCTTAAGCAAGGCTAGACATTCCGTACCTATCTAAGTATAATCTTCAAGTTTGTTTGTAACAATACATCGGTTTTGTGAATTGGCTGTGCGATCACATCCGTGTACATTCTGTGAGTTCTTTATGGGCACCTACTGCCTTAAATTACCTGCCTGGCATTCGGTTTGTCAGCAGCTCCCGAACCATGTGTCCAATATCCATGTGTATTGAATAGGCATTACCCAAGAAGTTACTACGTCAGGTGCGTAGCATATTTGGACGATTTTCTCTTAGCAAACTGCACGGATTTAGCATTAAGAATAATAATTACGCAGTTATATGGCTGGACATTCTGCTTTGACAAGTTTGTGCTGGCTCCGACACAATGCCTTGACTTTCTCGGCATGACATGGGACACAAAACGTAACGCAAAGTCCTTGTCAGAGCAGAAGTGCCTAACGCTACGCAAAGCACTTCAGCATCACGTTCAAAAACGCAAGTAAGTCTCTCAAGCAGTATCGTGCTCTAATGAGACACTGAAATTTGTGATATTTAAGCCCGGCATAAGGGACCGGCAATACCTTTTTTATACTGCAATATAATGACCAAGACCTGAGCAGCGAACTATAAATATCAGCGGAACGTCAGTGAGCTTAAAAGAAGAAAGCTTCATGCCAATACTAGACAAAGTAACTCATTTACTTCTTCAGGTTTATAGAATTTCTTGTTTTTAACGAGGAGCTGAAACGCTTTCAGTCTCCTTTGAATGATTGGATAAATGATGATTTGGTCGGTGAAGAGGACCATAATTTATAAGATTGCAACTTATTAGAAAGCTATTTTCTGATTTTCGATGTCATAAACGATGATCTGATATACTTTCGTTATGATGAAAGGTTGATATTACAAGCTATCGATGTAACGTATTCGATCTCATAAGCTTCGATGTGGTGTACGGGAGTCAGTATACTGATAGTTGTTTTCATTTGTCACGCGGAAGACCGGAGTTTGATTTCCCGCTGGGAGCCATATAGATGAACCTGTTTGCACAATTGTCATTTTGAAAAGGTTCAACTATTAATATAATCGTTTATACAAAGCAAATACTGGATGGTAAAGCCTGACTTGCTCGGCCTATTTCCATCTGTTCACGTTGATTAGCATTATAGTTCATTTAGAGTGAGCTATAAAAGGAAACTGTGCCAAATATCATGTGTACATTTGGCTTTTAATGCATTTCATATGGGCGTTCACCGCAGTCGCGAATTGAATAGCAGTGGATCTAAGAAATCAATACTTGATGTAATAGTCCTGGCCTTCTTGCTAGGCAATTATGAAACAGAATAATTGTTTTGCAACTTTTGAAGCTCAAGAAGGTGGGACGATCAATCGACAAGCCTGTATTGGTTCCGACCCAACACCTAACTCTCTAGGGGTTACCTGGGGTAAACGGATCAATTCCAAAACCCTGTCCGAACCAAAAATGCCTCACGCTACGCATGGCATTACAGGAACAGTCGAAAGGCAGTAAGTCCCTCAGACAGGCCTAGTTCCTAATGAGGAGTTTGCCACGTCCATTATTATTTGCCGAGGGTTGCGTCATTGTCGAACAGTGCAGCAATACACTCGACATCTGCCGAAATCCCTCTCCCCACAATTAATTATATATTCCGAAACGACTAACGACGCGAAGGTTTCGGATGTGGGGTACACCAGTGTGGATCTGTTCGCTAGGACACGTCTTATTCGACAAGCCTGTATTGGTTCCGACCCAACGCCTAACTCTCTAGGAGTTACTTGGGGTAAACGGATCAATTCCAAACCCCTGTCGGAACCAAAAATGCCTCACGCTACGCATGGCATTACAGGAACAGTCGAAAGGCTGTACGTCCCTCAGACAGGCCTAGTTCCTAATGAGGAGTTTGCTACGTGCACTACTTGCCAAGGGTGGCGTCATTGTCAAACAGTACAGCAATACACCGGACATATGCCGAAATACCTCTCTCCACAAATAATTACATATTCCGAAACCACCAACTACGAAGGTCAGGTTTCGGATGTGGGAGTCACCAGTGTGGTTCTGTTCTGCTTCGAAATACGAGTTATTATATCCACAGAACGAGAAAGCCTTTGCTCATGATAATTCCCTTTCTCCGTCTGGATCTACAAACTGGGCTTGCAGTTTCTGCTGCAATCTAATATTGCAAGCGCTGTCCTATCGAAGCTACGATCAAGGAGCTATGATCGAACGGTTCTGAAGTATAGAAACCATATCAGATACTAGATACAGATATTTATTTATTTATTTATTTGTCTTGTTAGTACGGATCAGCACGCTGACAGTAAACATTCAGCGAAGGTGCAGAAATCATATTCTAGGAGCATGGTTGATTAGAGGTGGATAGACTTGGTTTATGTGACAATGCTTTTTCATAAACCCGTATATTGTCTATCCTCTTGAACAGGAACTGTACATCATCATCAATATGTATTTCCTGTAAAACAGTTTTTTAAAAAAAAAGTATCTGTTTACACAGAAACGGCAATCCGAAGCAATCATAGATAAATGCGCTTGACTATTCAAAAGCAATATTGTGGGAGTTTATTTGAATTAAATCCATTCTATTCTGTTCCACTCTATTTGATCATATCTATAACTAATTATTTTTTAGTTCTCAGAGCCAAGATAAAGGAAGCTTTTATCTCAAAACGTACTGCTATTTGCTTCTGCTTGCATTGTATTGAGAGTGCATGATCTCACTATACCAAGGATTGATCCAGAGCATATAATGGTTTAGAGCGGTCATAATAAGGTGTGTAAATGTCATATTACTATATAGACCGCCTTTGTTTCCAAAATAGAAACTGCTCACAAGAATTCAAATTTGTACACTGGATCCGTCTGTTGTGAGAAATTTACAGGTAAGATTTAAGATTAATTATGTAATGGTCACAATTATTATTTATTATACTTAGAAGGCAGTATGAACCTGCTACAAGATAATTGTATTTAGAAGTTGGCGAAAAGCGCTCTTACATTAAAACGCGCGCACGGCGGTAAGTAACTCACCCGTAGCGCAGAGCCCAAGGTCGAGTTCTGGCCAAGTCGCTCTCTTTCCTTAATGGAGAAGGTCCCCTTCTCAGCCGTCTAGGAACTGATCGTTGTCCGTAATTCCATTGGCTCGGTCAATGATGTGATCCTACACTATATCAGTACGATTCGGTGGTATCATGATTAAATTGGTAAGGAAATTATTCAATAATTGTTACAGTATTATAGTACAGTTAGTATAGTATATACATTGATTCTTCTTGCATGCCATAGCATTTTAACACATTATAGCATCAATAAATTAATAGTACCAGGAGAAAGCAAACACATCACTCAACATGGATTCCGGATATCGAAGACGGAACAAATAATAGAGAGTTTTACCTACCAATAAAACTTACCTATTATTTTTCCTGAGATATCCGGAATCCACATAATTTCTACCTGGTACACGCTTATAATGAGAAAATAAGATGGCCCCACCTGCGATCCCGCTGCGTCGCCATATTGAATCCAAAGCGGAAACGGATACACAGTGGTGGGGACCGGAAGCGAGGGAAACGCTAGGTCAGAACATACGAAAAACGAAGGCTACACTCAACATGGATTCCGGATATCTCAGGAAAAATAATAGGTAAGTTTTATTGGTAGGTAAAACTCTCTATTATACGGTTTATTAATTCAACTGAGTGGTCATGGATTTGATGATAAAATTTATTTTCCATGTCCAATACAATTCTTAATTCCCTAAAGTAACTAAAATATAATAAAACCCGATTTAAAAATCTTACAAAAAAAACCCAACCAAGTGCAAGCCAGAAGATTCACGCACCGAGAGTTCAGTTTCTCAGGAAACGAATATTCACTTATTTTGTTAATTCGAGCGCCTAGGCAATATTTTTTTGAGCAACTTAAAAATGATAAATGATAAAGACTGTCTCCTATTCCGAGGGTCACGAATTCTATCCTCACGATGTTTTCCTTCAACTTTAAAGCATATGATATTTAATCGCTTATACGCACATAACATCGAAAGGTCAGAGGCATGCTGCAGGGTCTTCGTATCCTGGGATACTGATCCCGGATCGGATTTTTAATTAGGCCATCATCATTAGCAATAGGAAATAATCAGTATTCACTTGTGACAGATGGACAGAGGGAAAACCAATCGCGTTATATAGGTTCCTTTTTTACATTTTGATGCGAAACCCTAAAAATTACCATACAAATAATAATGATTATAAAAGCCTCACCTGTTTAATTAACATAAAAATATAAAATTATTCCACGACCGGATTTAAAAGGACAAAACTGATGCTTAGTTTTCGCGCAAATGTTTTAGCAACATGTTAATAGCAGTGCACGGTTCTCAACGTACTGAGTTTGAAACCCGATACAGCCTATGAATACCTTCGAAATAACATAATATGGACGCAAGTATAAAACACGTACCTACATATTATATACATAGGCGCAAAATAGCAAAAATAGGACCTCCTTGATGCGGTGGTGAGCGCAGTGGGAGGTCCCGGGTTCGGTGCATGGCAATGGCGGAGCGACTTTGGAATTCACAATTTCTCAATTGGCCGTAGCTAGTAGTTACCAACCTTCCATCAAGTACACGTCGCCAAATGGTTTCGCGTTCCGGTACGATGGCGATTAGGAGTATGGGTTTAATTTACCGTCACTTATCATCAGGTGAGATACCAGTCAGATATAAAAAAGATAAGTTAACATACAAAAAAATCGTTCACCAACAGCACGACCAGATAGCTTATGTAATATATTCACATATAAAAATAGATACACCTACTTAACCAGCAGCGATAAAAAGTCGACACAACAATGATAAAGGATACTTAAGTCAAAGAAAAAATCTAGTACTAACATTACAACCCAAACTCGATCGCAAATCATCCTACTGGTTCATTTAAGCTAAATTAAATCTTCATACGTTGTGATTGAGATAATTCTTGAATGGCAAATTGTAATTGCTAGACTTTATTAAAACCAATCTAAATCTACAGTGTTTGTAAATAGAGATCACTAGCTGATTTCCCCGACTTCGTCCGCGTGGAAAAAGTTTAGTGACTTGCTACTATCCGCGAGAAGTTATGTCCTCTAACTCCAATAATATTTAGTAGATCTTCACCAAAATTGGCCAAAATATTTCTAATAGTGCACAATTTATAATAAAAAAAGAATTATCAAATTCGGTTTAGATTTGACGATGTTATGAAGCAAAATCAAGAAAAACTTTCAACCCCTATCCCGGATAAACCTTATTGTTTATCAGAATAAAAAGTATTCTATATACTTAGTGGTATCTTTCATTCAAATCCGTTCAGTAGTTTTCGCGTGATACGCGCACAGACAGACAGACAGATAGACAAAAAATACAAAAAAAATTGTTTTGAGCTCAGTATCGATAAATAATAAAGCATCCTCCAATTAAAATTTTCAAAATACATATATTTTAATGTACAAAATTCGTCCCGTAAGTATAGATTTCTTAATGACTTCAACGGTCATTGGTTTGACATAATTCTAGGACCAGTCGTTTCACATTGAAAACTGTTCGTGACTTGTATAGGTAAGTACCTATCGCGAATGGCAATGATCAGTGAACTTGATCCAAGAACCTGTAATAAGCACATATTATATTACCGTCATATTTTTAATCTTATTAATAGGTTTTTTACACACTTCCGACTTCATTAATAATAACTGCGGGTATGTCCTCCCGACCGAAGCGAGAGAGCCACAGACATTAGACATCTGCACGAGAGGTCAATGCAAACTCAGGTACACTATCTATTCCCTCACTCTCATACGACCAGCGGTACGGAAATTCGACACGGCCGATGAATGATCAGGCTAAAGCTCGCTGCATACATAACGTGCACGGGACGTGGACGGGACGTGGCCCGGACGTGGTTAGTAAACACGGACGGGAATTTTTAATGCATACGCAACGTGGCAATAACTCAGAACTAACGTGCTAGTGATGTGAACAAGGAAAGATGGATTTATATAAGATTGTAGCGAGCTAACTTGGAAGGGGTATAGCAGTGTAAATACAACCCATACCCCTAATCGGTTTCTACACGCCATCGTGTCGAAACGCTAAATCGCTTGGCGGCACGTCTTTGACGGTAGGGTGGTAACTAGCCACGGCCAAAGCCTCCCACCAGACCAGACCAGAGACAATTTAGAAATTATAAATTCCTAAATTGCCCCCGCCGGGAATCGAACCCGAGACCTCTCAGTTATAAGACCACAGCGCTCACCACTGCGCCAGGGAGGTCGTCAAAGGTTGATACTATATACCTATTGATTTGAGCATAAAAAGTTCAACTGTAATTATTATTACATATTAAAATATAAGTAGAGATACGAATGCAATAAATTAATAAAATAAATCTGACCGGTTTTCAGTGAGTGATAGTTCGACTGCAATTTTACGCCACAGATAATTTTTATATTTGGTGTCTAAATACTTTCATGATCGTACACACTCAATTAGTTTTTCCATTCGTCCATTTTTGCTTGGTAGGTAAATACACAAACATCACTACTTAGCTCTCCGGAGCGAACGGGGCGACTGTGCATACGCAGCGGAATCACGCACGGGACGGGGCACGTACGGGACGGGACGTGCTAAACATCGTCGCCGACGATATTTTTCCCGTTCCGCGCGTGGCACGTTCCCGTCCCGTCCGTGCTCCGTGACGTATGCACAGTCGCTTACATTTTCTATGAAACGATGTTTCCAAAACTCCACGTCCCGTCCCGTCCCGTCCCGTGCACGTTATGTATGCAGCGGGCTTAAGAACCAAAAGTCTAAGGCACGGGGGTGACATGGACACATTGTCTATACTTACCTACTTTAATTTTAGAATGTCAGTGGCATGCGTACTCTAAAGATCCAATCGAGGTTGGCAAAAGAAGCAACTTTGCCTAAACGTTCGCGTTGTTTGAATGAAAGAATATTTCTTTGTGTACCAGGACAAAAGAATTTTTACAAAAGAATGTCAGCTACATAATATTATTGTATGTCCTTACAAAAATGTGAGCAGAGCAACACGCGTTGGTAAGTTTACAATAGGTCGCACACAAAAATATCCTATTTTCAACGTAAAATGATGGTCAATCATATTTTAACAACGGTCAGAATTAACGAACCGTGTCCTGAATTATATTTTGTGGGAGGTACATACGTAATAATTTTAATCCTTACTAGCCTTTGTCCGTGCAATCGTCCGTGTGGTTGGGTTTTTAAAAATCCTGCGGAAACTCTTTGTTTTTTCTGGGATAAAAAGCCTAGCACTCCCTAGGTCTTCAACTAAGCCTAGGCAAAAAATCACGTCAATCCGTTTCTGCGTGGTCGAAGGATAAACCAAAAAACAAATACACTTTCTCATTTATATTAGGTACTAGATTACTCTTCAATTTCGCATAAAAAGGAGATCTTGCCAGTCTTGCATTTTTACTTCTTTTAAAACATGCATCAACTCTATCAGATACAGCAGGTAGATATCTGTTATAGGCATTTATCTCGCTGATACAATTATTATTATTCAATGCGCATGCTAAATATGGAGACGGAATTTTAATATCTTTAGCTATCTCAGGAGGACAAAACGCGTAACAGCCGCGAATGCAGTCTCTCTGTACCTACTTGGATGTTGGACGTTAGTTAGAACTGGCTTATAAAAGAACTCTTTAATATTATGTACAACAACTAAACTGTGTCATACTGTACAGTTATTTTTTTATCTCATCGGGCGATAAGAACAAAAAATCAAAGTTAAAATCCACAAGGTTAATGGCAACAGGTAACCTTGATTGTTTCGAGTATATGCTGATTTTTTTTACATTTCGCTCGTTGGCTGTGACACTGTTTTATCTCAAAAATCCTCATTTTTTTCTTCTTCAAAAAATGTGTCAAAAGTTTCAAAATCTTAGTTTCTGATTTTATAGTACCTAACGTCTTGTGTGAATTTACTTAACAACTTAATTATATAACTTTCATAGCGCATGAAAAGACGATTTTTTCTAGATTACTTGTTAAAAATCACTTGTTCGAGATAAAACCTTTTTACAGCAAAGGAGATAATGGATAAAATGCCAAAAATAAATGACCTTAATAATACACTCATGCCCCTAATCAGTTTCCAAGTGGTATCGTAACGCGAAATGTAGGATAGTACCTTAACAGCCTCGATAGCAGCTTGACCCCATTTTGATAAAAATAATTTGCTAACATATAAATAATAATTTAATTAAAAATAACACGAAGTACCTTTAAAAAAACGAAGACAGAAGGTATACTGCAACCGCAGCTTTATAATCTCTTTACGAATTCGTCTTGCGTTGTCATCTGGCCCGTACTTCCATACGGATGTTAGGCATGGACCATTAAAAAAGACCTCAGGAAATGCATTAGAAGCTTTCGAGCTGTGGGTGTATAGGCGAATTAGCTGAACTAACACAGGCAAGAATATGGAAGTCCTGCAACGGATCTATTAAAAACGTGAACTTTTGTAGAACGTCCGTCAAGATGAGAAAAGTCACATATACGAGGCACGAGAGATTCGAGCTCCTACAACTCAGGATGATGATCATATGATTTCAAGGGAAAATTTGCTGGAAAGAGGCATTGGATCTATTCCTGCGATAGATGAGAATCGCGAGTGCAGCTCTGAACACTTTCGCCTTACACTGAACAAGCATGAGTATGCAAAGTTGACTCCAAACCTTCGCTAGTCGGAGAGGCACTCGAAGGAGAGAACAAAAAAATTAGTTTTAAAGTTGTACATATTAATACCGTACCGTACCCAAACCGCAGTACCGTGACTGATCAACTGACACACTAAATACATCCTAAACCGGTATCTGAGATTGGGCTGCGAGATGTCTTTGGAGGAAATATTCCTCAAGTAGCACATTAGAAGTGCACCAACGAGAGTTTTTTCAGCCTTCAGGGATGAGAAGACCTTTTCGGACGGACGAAGTCAGGCATTTTTAAAATTGTATTAATATCTAAATCTTTAACTTGATTTACCTACCATAAATCTCAAACATTAAAATCATTAAAAGATAAGGAAAATACAACAAGCGTCATCACTCATCACGTGCATTGTAAACGTTAGAATTCTTGCGGAAATCTGAGATCTACAAGTGATGAAACAATAAAAACTTTAACACACTTTAGAGATATCAAAAATAAAATTATTGACAACTAAAAATTATAAAAATTATTAAAACACGCGGGTCAAAAAGAAAAAAAATTTAAAACTTTTGAAAACGGTAAAAAAGAGTTCCATACATTTTGATTCTGAGATTAAGTCGAATGTATATATTATCTATTAGACCAGTTCGGTTCTGAGAAAGCAAGAGTAGGTAAGTACGTATATCATTAAAACATGAAGACATTTTGGAATCATAACAGCTAATAAGCAATAATAACTCAAGTCATAACTAATAACCTCAATTTCCCTGTCCAGACAAAAGACACAATAGTTAAACAATGACCATGCTCACATGTGACTCATGGGACAGCGAAATGGTTAAATACTAAGGTACAAATTCACCGTCACCGCATAATGTTTAACTGACGAACAAATTCGACGTTTTAACAGATTTTCAATATAAAAACTGTCAGACGCCTGCACTAAATCTGAACAAAAGTAACTTTAAGTGAATTGGGTATCTTGTCAAAATGTGGATATTCCTTAATTACAATCGAAAATGTAACATGTATGAATAACATTTTGCATGGAGAATGTAATGAGCTACTGAAACGTGACGTCATGTTGCAATAGTGCTCTCTTTTTCTAACAGGAAACTTAAACCTCTATATTTTGGAGACTAGTAAAGATATTAAATAAATGACACTGTGTTATAAAACCTTTATTTTAAGTATAAAAAAAAAAATTGTCAAATACCCAATTGTAATCATGACGTTTCGTTAATCAGTGTTAAGCTAATCATTCCAATCGTGAACATGTTAATCTCATATGAGACGTTACTTCATTATTCCATTGCGTGATCAATTAGAATTAACCGTTTTATACTTGTTAATTCATATGACATTGCGTGAGTTAATCCACCAGTCAGTACAACATACAAATCAATTATAGAAATTTTCAGATTTCACCTTTATCTGTAAACAATAAGGACTATTATCGTCTGTAATAATTAATTAACGAGGTAGGATCGCTTAAACTCTTTACATGAAGTTTCTGTGTGGTTCGTCTGTGGGTGCATGGACCTTGTTTATCAATACACAAGAGTAATTAGGACAAATGCCTCTTAACATGTTGGCAGAGATCGTAAAGATGATTAAGAATCAATTAAGAAAGCATCGCTACAATTGGATTAACGTTTTGCGTTATAATAGAGATTGCAATTGGAACCTTACACTCATTTCCACTAGGCACAACTGAGTAGTTAGTGACTAGTTGGACTTTTTTGTCCCAGTTGTAAAACTACATCTAAATCCTTTTACAACAGTTGTAGTAGTAGGAAAAAGGCCACTACTTCAACGGTTGAACTAATCAGCTGTACGAGTGGGAAATGGGAATGCTCCAAACCGAACTATTTTCTTTACTGTTTTTTTTAATTTTTTTTTAAAGAATATCAGCCAAGCTGAACTTGACTGATGTTCTCCTCTCCCCTTCCCCTTTAAATAAGTGAAAACTTGTGTTAGGAGTGGGTTCGACAATAGTGAATAGGGATCGAACCTGCAACCTTTCAGTTTTCAGTCCGCACCTTTAACCGTTGGGCTATTGATGCTTAAATCTTAATTAAATCTTAGCATAAGTAATTAATCAATGATATCAGTGTTAAGGAAGGCTTAGCTTTATCTTGACACACGGGCTATTAATCGCAAGATAAGACGAAATAAGAATAATGCGAACGCATTTTAGACGCATTTTAGATGCTACTAAAAAAGGAGGAGGTTCCCAATACGTCGAATCTTTTTTTTATGTATGTTCCCCGATTACTCGAAGACGCCTGGACGGATTTGGAAAATTCTCTTTCTGTTTGAAAGGGTATAACTTCCAGGTGGTCCAATTGTCATCAGGTCAGGATCTGATGGTAGGATCCTGAAGAAATCGAGGGAACTCTTCAAATTTTATAGGCACAATTGATATACCTACTTTATGGTGGCGTTTGAAGTCGGTTTTGTAAAAAGAATGTATACTATGTCACAGTGTGAACTGACGAACCTATATTCGAGACTTACAACAATGGGCGTCCATCGGTTGTTCTAGAATTGCATGCAAACTGCATGATGACTACATTTGGTATGTAGTCATTGTGCAGTTGAAATGCACGCCTATTACGCAGTCGATCTGCAGTATCCATTTGGGTCAACTGCATCAGAACTGTATCTGCTAATACGACGGCATGCAGTCCGTTTAGACATAATCACGTCCTAGCGATTAGCGAGCGCAGCTAGATGAGTGCTCTAAACAGTGTCACCTTCTTTCCTTACAAGGGACACCCGTTAAGTACATAAAAAAAAAAACAAGTAAATGCACATTCTAAAGTGAATACGTTGCTAACTACGTCGGTGACACGGTCACGAAGGAAAGCGCGGGCTTTCGCGACTTGGTAAAGTCTTGCATTCTAGCACGATAGGGCCATCACCCAGTTGCTTTTTATACGAATAGATTTTCTACCGATGACAAATTAGCCCTTAACTGCAATCTCACCTACTTGAAAGTCCCATAAAGTAAATGTATCTATGTAAATCGTAAC
Organism: Hipparchia semele; assembly: GCA_933228805.2. NCBI lineage: Eukaryota > Metazoa > Arthropoda > Insecta > Lepidoptera > Nymphalidae > Hipparchia > Hipparchia semele. The sequence continues at coordinate 12,716,253 of OW121714.1, forward strand.
TAATATTATAAATGCGAAAATGTGTTTGTTGGTTTGTCCTTCAATCACAAAGCAACGGAGCAACGAAACAAAATCTGGCGTGGTTGAAGACCTGAAGTTATAGGGTAGCTTTTATCTCAGAAAGAAAAAGGGTTCCCGCGGGATTTTTAAAATCCAACTCCACGTGGACGAAGTCGCGATCAAAAGCTAGCTCGACTTAAATCTAAATATATAAAAGGCAAAGGTGATTGACTGACTGACTGACTGACTGACTGACTGACTGACTGATCTATCAACGCACAGCTCTAACTGCTGGACGGATCGGACTGAAATTTTGCATACAGATAGCTATTATGACGTAAGCATCCGCTAAGAAAGAATTTTTGAAAATTAAGCCCCTAAGGGTGTAAAATAGTCATTTCAAAAATCGAACTTAAGCCGCGAGCGAAGCCGCAGGCAAATGCTAGTATATACTAAAAGGAAAAGGTAGCTCATTGATCTAAGTGATTTACCAACGCACAGCTCAAACCACTGGACGGATAAACCGTCGAGTTTCTTGCTGGTTCTTCTCAATTCTTCTCAAAGGAAACGCTTCAATAGTCCAACGGTTAAAGGTGCAGACTGAAAACTGAAAGGTCGCAGGTTCGAATCCCACCCGTTGCACTATTGTCGTACCCACTCCTATTATTATATTTTCCGCTTATTTGGAGGGGATAGGAGGATATTAGTCAACTTCAGCTTGGCTAATGTTCTTTTTTAAAAAAAAAAACGGAATTTCGAACCGGTGGCAGATTCACTGTACGATACAAAAGCACTTTGTGAAAGTTTGTTTGAATAAATAACCCTTTTGTATTCTATTCAAGGGAACCTATAGGGTGAAAGGATCGTGTGATGGATAAAAACTTTCAAAGTTCAAACTACGAATCAGACCAACCCGCGGCCAAAAGCTACTCGTTTGTAATTTAAGCATTGCATCATGAACAGCATGTCTGATTTAGACCGTCTTTCAGTTTTAATTGGCAGTTAATAATAATTAGCGTTACCTACTAAACTGGGTCATCAACATAATAGATAGGAATTTAATTCTGTTAACGAGTTACTCAATTCAATACATACTTGAGAATTACGGATAAGTCGACTAATTTAACACTATCAACTACTGTTTATCTATGACAAAATGTTATTAATATTATGTCTTCACTTTTCTTCCAAGGAATTTTAGAAACAACAAGTATAAACGTAAAAATTATTTTTACAAAACCGACTTCAAATGCCACCACAAAGTATATAAATTGTGTCTAAAAAATTGAAGAGTTCTTTCGATTTCCCCAGGATCCCATCATCAGATCCCGACCTGATGACAATGGGAAGTATACCCTTTCAAATAAAAAAGAATTTTTCAAATAGGTCTAGGCGTCTTCGAGTAATCGAGGTACATAAAAAAAAAGGTTCCGACGAATTGAGAACCTCCACCTTTTTTGGAATTCGGTTAAAAATACAGGTACTTAAATGGATATTTTAAAGCAGGTCACATCAAGTAGGGGCTAGAACCTCCAGTAATGATCCGGGTAGGTGTACATGATGCCTTGTATTAAAAAATATTGTAATTTGCTTTTAGACTGACTTAGCCACGACAAAACCTGACCTGAAACTAGGGATGTAAAGCGGTAATATTACTTTCGTAAAATTCGGTAATTTACCATATTTTACGTAAAATATAAATAAATTACGTAAATTACGGTAAAATTGGGTAAAATACGATTTAACTCTTACTAACAAAACTATTGTGACCCACACTTTTGCTTGATTTCCTGGCATAATTGAACGAGCGAAGCGAAGTTCTCTGAGTCAACTAGGGCGCTTGCCTACTAGACAGAGAAGTGTGTTCGTCTAAATGTCTGTCAGAGCCCTATAACTTCTGAATTACTGAACGTAATTACTTCAAATTTAAATATAATATGTAAACTGATGGCCTTCAGCCGAACATTGTATAAAAAAATATAAAAAGCTTTATTTCAGGGGGGCTCTCATAGAAGCGTATTTGAAGTAAAATCTTGTTTGTTGCTCTACATAGACTTGCGATATATCTTTTTAAAGACGACTTTGAACAGAGTACAAAAATATATTTTTTTTAATTTTTCCCTAAAAATTGACCAAATGGGGGGGTTTCAAAGTGGAGATTTTAATTTGAGCCATATGTCAAGAATTACTGAATATTAGAACGTGAAACTTGGTTGAAAATTCAGTTATATCCTGTACTTGAACAACAAATACTAAAATTAGATAAATGTTATAAAGAAACAAATTATTTAATTTTAATGCGCCATCTATTAGCATTATTGTGAAGCTAATAGCTTCACTATAATGCTTCACTATAGATGGCGCTGTGTCAGTAAAACAGTTTTATGTCAACTATTATTTTTTTTATTGCGTCTAATGTTAAAAGTTAATTATTACAATATATAATTAAAACTTTTGGGAATTATGGGATATCGCGAGGTCTCAGTTCGGGGCGAACCACCAGTTTACTAAATGCACGTATAGTGCAGTCAGTCAAAACAATTCAACTGATCGCCGAATGCTCACTGTTCAGTCGGAATGGCAACAGCGCAAAACATAAAGGCAAACTGCACTAAACGGCAACGTCGCAACGTGCGAGTCGCGCCGCGCGGCTCGCAGTACGTATGTTTCAACTACACGCTCGTCTCACACCCCGCTATACTTTTCAGTATAAATACGTAGCCGGTAATTTTACCGTAATATATATAAATTACCGTAAAATATCCGTATTTTACTAGCTTTTTCGGTAAAATTACGTAATTTTGCAACCGTACCTGAAACCAAATTAACAAATAAAATGCTAGATTGACATTCGCTTTTTTATTAGAGACGGAAATTAGAAACATAGGTTTGGCAGTTGCCTTGGCCAATATGTAAGTTTGGCCATTGAGCGAGGTGACGCAGCCAGCGACCTGGGCACATTTCCTCGTTCCAGTTGCTTAGATGATATTTTTGATATTAGAATTTTACTTCTCAACGTTTAAAATATTATGAATTCAACTTAAATTCTATCAGGATTTCAGTTCAAAAATACATGTCTGGTGGGAGGCTTTGGCCGTGGCTAGTTACCACCCTACCGTCAAAGACGTGCCGCCAAGCGATTTAGCGTTCCGGCACGATGGCGTGTAGAAACCGATTAGGGGTATGGGTTGAATTTACACTGCTATACCCCTTCCAAGTTAGCCCGCTACCATCTTAGACTGCATCGTCACTTACCATCAGGTGAGATCGCAGTCAAGGGCTATCTTGTTACCGAATAAAAATAAAAAAACACATTTATTATTTGAGTCAAAAATTGATAAAACAAGCAATTTCTTAAAAAATAATAAAAACCCGACTGCTTTTAAGAATGTCAACTGAAAAATAGCCATACATACATATTCTTATGGTAGAATAAAGAAAAACACGCATATATGAACCCCGAAAACCTTGAACTCCTTTTTTCTAGAAGTCGTGTATTAAACCAAATACCTACCAGTCGTTTTAAGCTAACTCGAGAATTTCAAATAGTCGTTTAAGTGAAAGTGTTTTAGATAGCGCATGAACATTATATAATTATTATGAAACGCCTTAATTACAACCTAAAAGACAGCGAAATCACACGCGACAACATTAAACTGACCATGAAACGAGCAAAACTTGGCGAGTCAACGAACCCAGTGCGAGAATTCGCTAACGGAGTCGTGATTATTTAATTTCAACTTGAATAGCGGCCCGTGATGGCACAAAAGACTAATAGTTCAATCAACGAGGTCCTACAGCGATAAATAAATTAACAAGTTGCTTGTGGCCCACTTACAAAGTAGACGAAAGGGACCGGGAAGACATATCTACCTACTTAAGGAAGTACCAAGTATCTGTTTCCCAACACTTACAATTTGGGTTTCTTTAAAACAAGAGTGAATAGGCATCTTCTAGGCAAACGTGTTACACCTTAGACCACATCATCACTTTCCATCAGATGTGATAGTGGTCAAGCGTGTGCCTTTAATCTATAATTATATAAAAAGGCTTGTCCTGACTGACTGACTGACGATCAACGCACAGCCTAAACCACTGAAGTTAGAAACTTGAAATTTTGACAGTAGGTTCCTTTTATGACGTAGGCGAGCACTAAGAAAGGATTTTTCGAAATTCGCCCCCCAAGGGGGTAAAAAGGGGGGTTAAAGTTTGTATGAAACTCCGTCATTTTTCGAGTTATACTCATGAAATTCGGTATTTAGGCTTTAAATTGAAAACAAAAAAGTAAGTGTTTCACACTTTTAAAAAATTCTACCCCCTAAGGGGTTAAATAGGGGTTGAATGTTTGTATGATAGTCCTTCGTTCTTCAAGTTATTTTTCAAGTTATGTTTATGAAACTTGATATTTTGGCTCTTGATCAAAAATAAAGAATTACGTATTTTACATATTTCGAAAATTCTCCCCCCAAGGGGGTAAAAAGGGGGGTTAAAGTTTGTATGAAACTCCGTTATTTTTCAAGCTATACCCATAAAATTCGGTACTTAGGCTTTAAATTGAAAACAAAAAAGTAGGTGTTTCACAGTTTTTAAAAATTCTACCCCCTAAGGGATTAAATAGGGGTTGAATGTTTGTATGATAGTCCTTCGTTCTTCAAGTTATTTTTCAAGTTATGTTTATGAAACTTGATATTTTGGCTCTTGATCAAAAATAAAGAATTACGTATTTTACATTTTTTGAAAATTCTTTCCCCAAGGGGGTAAAAAGGGGAGTTTCAATATTCATAGTTAAGACAGGACAACGTCTGTCGGGTCCGCTAGTTTAATGTATAAAAAAAGTAATCCATGAACTCCTAATTTTATTAGGCAATAATTGTAATCGACAATAGATGCTCATTTTTACGACAAGACACTGGAAAATATTGGGGAAATTACTGGATTAAAGATTAACGATAACATGTAATTCATCATGATTTTATTCATGTGAAAATTGATGAGTGTAGTAATCATTAAAATGACGGAAATCTGTATAAACATTCTTATCAGGATGCCTACAATAATTTTATAATTACAGTGTCTCGATCGCAATCAACTCTTATTGGCTGAGTATGTCTGCCTCTCTTTCTATAGACTATTCGAGAATAAAGGTTTAAAAACTCGACAATGGAGACGTAACTTACGTTATATTGATTTTGTTCGTATAAAATGTAATATTATTATGTCCTATATCATCCGGACCGTAATAAAGAATCGACTGACACCTCATTCATCAAAATCGGTTCAGTAGCTCAGGCGGTACGGTGGAACATACGTTAATACAAACACATACTTATATAGACTGGTAAAATCATAACCTTCCCTATTGGTTTGGCCGTAGACGGTTAAAAATAACTGTTGCAGCAATAATGCCATAAAGGCAACCAACGCCAACTATCATTGAGAATGTAGCAAATTGATATAAATTATACTTTTTACAAAAAATTTCCGACGATAGAAACAACTAAAAAGGGAAAAATTAAATATAAAACCTTTGAGTGTATAACCAACAGTCTTACTAACTAAGCTTCTTAACTAATGTAAGTAACTAATTTTTAGTGGACGACAAACTTTTTTAAAAGCATAACATAAGCATAAAGATGTATTTTTAAATATGGCTGCGAGATACCTTTTTCAAATTTAAATGGGACCAACTTCAAGGTAGCCGCTATCAATTTAAAAGAGAATCATCAAAATTGGACGACTCTGTGAAAAGTTATGCGAGGTCATACATGAAAAGAAATATTTAGGTACGCGACTTATTGAGAACCTCCACTTACGTAATAATGGGGCAGTAAGACACTATTACACTTATCGTATTTAAACTCTAAAGGTTTTACATGGAACTATTGTTGCAGTTAGTAATCTAAGTGCGCATTTAATTTGCGTCAACTTATTTAAAATTCAAATGATCACACATAAAGTGTATGATAATTTTTGCAACTTTACATTTTTCCTTTCATTTCGAAGTGGTAGCCTTTTTTTATCCAACTATAAGGCAAAATAAGAATTGTGTCTGTAACTTTCAAATTGTTTTCCCTCGAAAATTTATATTCATTAATGTTACACTAAAAAAAAAAGACGTGTGGCACTCGGGGACTGCCGCGGTAAAGCTATTGCATAGCATTTTTTATCAACGCCATCTAGCGGTGAGAGGAGTCCCGTTTCAGGTTATTTTCGTTACGGAATTTCTGGATTCGGTCTCCACGCTGGCCCGCGATAGAAGCTATGCAATAGCTTAAAAATTTCATACTTATAAAATATACGTATACAATTAATCGATTCATACGTGATATCAGGCTTTTTAAGGTACAGGTAGGTATTAACCTACTATTCTTCAAATGTTATGTTACAATTATGTTACATACTGCATAAAACTTTTTTTTAAAACGCTTTCTTTTATCAAAATGGAAACCCTTTCTGCGACCGAAAATGATAATGTTATTCATAGATTAGTTATATTTACATTTAATTAACATTGTTGAACACGCGCCGTAATCATGTAATGAAAAAAGTATATTGAACTATTATGTGTAAATGAAAACTCCATTGTTTGCCACTTTATGTTATATCAAAGTGCATAACTATAGTCAAACGCAACTTTGTTACACATAAAACGTTAAAAAGATTGGTATCGAATCGTATTATATTAGTAGGGATGCGAAAGTATGTTTGTTTGTTGATTGATCCTTCAATCACGCAGCAAAAGAACCGGATCGCCAGTATTTTTTACATAGGTATTACTGAGATCCTAGAGAATACTTTTTATCCCGGAAAAACAAATTATTCTCGCAGGATTTTTAAAAATCTAAAATGTCGCGGGCAAAAGCCAGTAATGTTATAATTGCCTTAGAAAATGTACCACATAACCCACTTAATGAAACCTGTTGAGGTGCCCGTTATTCCCATGCCATCAGTGTTCTCATCGCCATCATTATTTTGCACATCCTGTCGTCTGTAATTATTATGGTCTTACTCGTACCCACCCAGTCTGACGGGACAGCTTTCCAAGAAATTCTGATTTTCTGAGTAATCGAATATCAACTACACTTTGTCACTAGGGCTGTCAAACCTCCCTATGACGGACAGCAGACCTAAAGGTCGAACAAAACGCAGTTTTTTGTACTAAAAATGATAATAACGCTGCAGGCGGCAACCGATTCGAATGCGCCGATAAGCATTGTATCTAGTAGTGGCATTTTTTTTTAAGGATATTAGCCAAGCTGAACTTGACTTATATTTTCTTCTCCCCACCAAATAAGCGAAAAGCTTGTGCTAGGAGTGGGTACGACGCGACTAAAGTGGTGATCCTACCTGAACTTCTGCTGCTTAAACTGGAAGTACACGCAAAAGACAAAAGACCTTCGAAGAAGAGAGAATATTATGTCGGTTTGAAAACCAGAGATCAACCCATGCGTTTTGTGCACACTGCAGTTGCTTAGCAAATGTAGGTACACATTTGTGGCCTTATTTATGGTTTAGACTTATGGACAATTACACAAGGAGGGTTTCTCGGATTCAAGCGAAAATTTCGGCACTCATATTCGACCATTGCTTAACTGATACGAGTTTTTGTCATAATGTTCAATAATGTATTGCAATGAAGTTGGGAAGTCTTGGCATAGGATAATCGCACATAAATCTGTCTCAGTTTAACTCTGTCTTGAGTCTAAGCTGAGTGACAGTGCGGTCTATAGATTTCAGCCTTAGTCTCAAGTTGAAACTGATAGACTTAAAAAGCTCTTAAAATACAACGAAGCTAATAAATGCGGATGCCGTCATCACTAGAAGCCATTCGTTTAACGCATACTTTGGCAACCCTATCAAGCAAGGGTAGATATTGTTCGAAAATTTTCGTAAATATCAACAAGTTTTTTCTTTTATTACTTAACTTTTTAAAATTAAATTCTGAACACAAGCACTTACCCAAATGTAAACAACTACTCTTTCGTAAAAGGACCAACTTGCGTAGTGAGTAAAATAAACGGATCGGTCAAGGTTCGGTCATAAAAATTTGTTTTAAGTTATAATTGCCATACAGCAGTTAAAAATGTGTATAAGTTATTCATCTAATTGAACTTTAATAATGTATGCGTTCATGCAGTAGTCTGTTTCTAATTAATCGAACGGAAATCCTTTCATCCCAATACCTACTATGCAACAAAAGTACAATTTAAGATATAAAAGGAGAAACTGACTGTCTGGCTTACTGAAATAGCGATGTACATCTTGAATAGCTGCGTCGAGAAGCTTGAGATTTGTATGTAGAATTTAAGTTACTCTCCCAAAAAAAAAAAAGATAGGAACTCCAAATGAGCTAAGTTAGATCAGCTACTTCATATTAAAATCAATATTTGGTACTAGTTGATGCCGCAACTTCGTTCGCGTGGATTAATTAAGGTTTCTCAATTCCCATGGGAACTCTGTAATTATACATATAAACTTTCCTCTTCAATCACTCTATCTAGAGTTTTTATTCCCGCGGGAACTCTCTTATTTTCCGGGATAAAAAGTAGCCTATGTGTTATTCCAAACTATAATCTATCTCTATGCCAAATTTCAGCTAAATCAGTTCAGTGTTTTTCACGTGAAAGAGTAACAAACATCCATCCATCCATACTTACAAACTTTCGCGTTTATAATATTAGCAGGATTGAGGCTAAGTAGCAACAATATGATTTACAAGCTGATGCTTGAAACTTAGACCGTACACTTAGGTAGGTATGTTGCATTGCAGTTCATACGACACCTCCTTTGTGTTGAGAAAATCGTCGGTTTATCATGTTTTCATAATATTGACATACTTAATCGTATTATTTCGGGGAAGTTATGCTTGTAATATTATGTTACATAAGCATCGCCATACACGACTGTTTGTATGGATGTGTACAATGTGTTTATCAATTTGTTACATATTACATTTCTGGCCATTTTCACATTGATGGAAATATAATATGTCGGAGCTATTACAAGATTACAACTTTTAATGTACGTTTAAGCAATTAAATTAAAGGTTCAACGGAGAAGGAAAACATTGTGAGGAAACTTGCACACCTGAGTTTTTTCAGAAATATTCACAAATGTGTGTGAAGTCTGCCAACTTAACCCTTTTCCGAATTTATGATAATGATGATGACTTTGAGGATATAACCAACGATGATGATGATAATGTTGATAAACGATAAGAACCCGTTGTCTTCGAATTTCTGAACACTTTTAATGGGGAAAACGTTATCGTATTATAATATTCTATCATAATAATATAACGCAAATAAACCAAATAAATACACTTTAGCGTGTTTATTCGCTGGTTTGTTCTTTAATCACACAGCACCGATGCAACCGATCGACTGTGATTTTTGCAAGCAATGAGGACCTGGAGAGTGACATAGGAACTTACATAATTTTTAATCTCGGAAAAGCAAAGGGTTCCCATTTTTTTTTAATCTAACTACAAGCGGACGAAGTCTCGAACGAAGGCTAGTATTAGTATGATATAATTATGTAAGTAGAAATAATAAATTGTGGACCGGTAATGGGTGACAAAATTACAGTGTTTACCAGTTATTTTCAACGGCTAGCAGTTCCGAACAAGCGGGATGTCTTTACGGCTAAAAGGCTAAATTGCCGCCAAATTGTGTTACCTACAAATTTTCACAGCTAACAAGTTAATTCTTGACCAAGTTGTTGACACACCGATTTCGTAGATTATTTTGATCTAGAACGGACCTAAATATAAATGTTTGATAAGTTAAATGAAGACTAAAGCGAAATCTGAACTGCCTAGTAACTTTTGCAAAAGTCACTTGAAATTCTACTTCTTACTAATACTAATATTAGGATCAAGTGACTATAATTATAGGAATGCGAAAGTTTATATGTCCATACATATATATGGATAGATGGATGTATGGATGTTTGTTTCCCAATCACGGCGCAACTACTGAACCGATTTGGCTGAAAGGCACAGAGATAGATTATAGTCTGTAATACCACATAGGCTTCTTTTTATCCCGGAAAATAAGAGAGTTCCCGTGGGAATTAATAAACCTCAATTCACTCGAATGAAGTCGCGGCTGCTATCTGAATAAGAAAATCTGAAAATGCAATAGGAGTCGCAACGTTGCTTGTTACAATTTTGTAGTCTGTGGTGATAGCCTAGCTTAATGGTTAAGATTTCAGCCTTCATTTTGGGAGGCTCCAGTTACCCCCAGGGATACCCCCAGGAGTTTGATCCCAGACAGGTTATTCCTTTTCTTGGTAATTTTAAAAACCTGACTCCACACGCCTAGCTAAAGTCACCAGTAAAAGCTAACAAATTATTATTCATGTGTTTGTTTATCACTTTATCAGTTAAGAGTTAATGACCCGTCTAAATGATAATATAAAATGCAAATACTTTAGACACTTTCAAAACAGTTTTCTCTTTTAAAGCAACACTGTAGTGTATATGGGAACTCTGTAACAAAACGACGTAACCCCGTCAAGTTCTAGCTCGTTTGATTCGTTTTTCGTTTTCTAGACTTTAAAACTTTGAGCTTTACAAGGCTGTATTGGCTAGACTCTAGACAATACAGCATTGTAAAGTCGACATCTCCTGAGGATGCTCCGGTGTCGGGGCGAAACTAGAGTGCTTGTCGAGAGTAGTGTCTTGTGTGGTGGTGCTTGTGAGTGGTGATAGCATTGCTTGCTTGGGAACTTGGCTTTCTTGCTTGGTTGGGGAGGTAAGCGGTGCTTAGGTTGTAACTGCATGTTTGAACATACAGATTTTTTCTTGTGGCGAATTATAGCAAAATAACTAACCTTTTCTTGCTAGTATTTTTTTTAATTTACACTTGTTGATAATATGATTGTCGTGCACTATGAATGTTTTCAGCGTAGGTATCGTCTGCCGTAAAGAGCATTATTTGTGAAACACTTGAGAGTGACTGTGCTAATATTTAAGCAATTGGATACTAGTGGTTCACTTCGCTCCGAAATAAGTCCTGGAGTTTTAGCATAGTCATTTTTGCAAGAAAAGTGTTAATACAGGAAATCCTAGTGTGGAAATCACGGCATTCACTCTCAGTTACATAATATTGTTATTTTCTTACTTTAAATAAATCAATAAAAAAATATATATCATTTACTACTGATTCACATTTTCATATATTACTGATAAGTATTAGTATTTTTTGTTTAACGGGTGGATTAAAATAGGAAGTGACTGAATTTATATTATACGTAGTAAGTTTCGATTTTAAGTATTTTTTGTTATAATTTTTTTAATACAACAATAGGCGAATTTAGCTTAGTTAGGCTAAAAATTTACCTCCCCCTCCCCTATAAAAATAAAAAAATAAAGTATAGGAAATAAGTGTACCTAATAACGAAGTTTTAATATAACTGCTGAAGATTAAAAACATTGATCTGTCTATTACTTTGATAATAAATAATTAAACAAAATCGTACAACTACGTATACATCAACATAAGTTATTGATGACTTTTTCAAATGATAAGATTGTAGTAAAAAATAAAAACATTATAAATACATTCAATATCTAGACAAAAACAAACACTACTATTTTTAATAGATCTCTAATATTACCATTAAATATATCAGGAATGTTTGTTTGTTGACTGAAGTTCTTGTGTAACTTTAAGGTAGCATTAACTTTTTAATTATTCAAGAGATGTTAAATCTTGACATTTTCCAAAAGTTACTTTCTATAGAGTTAATTTTTATTCTATGGAAAGTTACCTACTCAGGGCTTTGAGGTAAACAAAACGCTCTAAGTTATGTAATGCTGGTTTTGTTATAATTATTACAATTAGATTCGACCATTTAGCCAGGACTTGGCAAGCGCACGCATTCCCCTCTGCCGAAGTACATGTACAAACGTACATGTCAGCTTGTAAGTGTGACAGCTTTTGAGTTAGTGTGCGTTCATAGAGACATTAAGTTTTTTACAAGAGTGTGCGGAAGTGAGTAAATGTGTGTTGTACGTAGGTTGTATGTTATTACCTCACCTCCCGCAGAAAGTGGCAGAATATATTCAGTACTAAATCTCGTCCCGGCTAAATCAAGTCTGCTTCCACATAAACTTATTATTATGAGTCATACGGCATACCATAGGTACAATGTATAGAATTTATACAATTCTGCATTACATTGAAGCATTAATCTTATAAATATATATATAAGGCAAAGGTGACTGACTGACTGATCTATCAACGCACAGCTCTAACCACTGCACCGACCGGGCTTAAAGGCATACATGTATAGATATTATGACATAGGCGTCCGCTAAGAATTTTTGAAAATTAATTAAATTTTGGGGGTAAAATAGGGGTTTGAAAAATGCGAGGCCGCGGGCAAAAGCTAGTCAAATAATAAATTCAGTGCATAAAGATTATGACAGCAGTAAAGAGGTATGCAAATGCGAGAATAGATAGGTACCAACTGTTAGTTTACTTTGTGTTAAATATCGCAATAACTAGATTGCGAGATTACCCTATTTCTAAGCCATAAACAACATTGTTAATCAGAAAATATCTAGTTTTAATTAACTTTTAATGGAGACGCAAAATGTTTGCACTGTATAATTCTTGCAATCCACGAGGGCTTTACTTGTGGTTACGTCGTACATGCACATGCGTAAGTGTGAGTGCCTGTCAGGCGCCTTGGTAAGAGCGGTCAGGCGCGAGCAAGCTCTCGCTCACACTTATACAGATGCGACACACACACAACCATGAGCAACGCGCCCTCGTGAATTGAAAGAACTATAACATTGTTTTGCGTTTTAGGTTAATAAAATTTTCTCATATTAAAGATAATGTTCATTTTCCTTTGACTTAAAGCCTGTTATTCCCTAAGTGGCAAATGGAATTGAATCTTTGCGAATAAAATTGAATTGAATTGAAGAATCGATACGTTTATGCTTCCGAAAAATTTTATAAACACCTTTTATAAGGGATGCTACAAAATTATAGTACACGGTCCGATCTTAAGAAGTGAGTAGTAATTATCTACAAGTGTCCCAAATTATTCTGGCTACCTGCCTGGATGCAGAACCAGGAATAAACTACTGTTGCGTTACATTGTTTATTTTGATGTTTAAATTTTTGCAACTATGTAGTCTTACTAGGTCAGGCAGTAACTTTTTTTGATAGCGAAACCCTGAGTGTAACTTGTATATAACTCACTACTAGGTCACCCTGGCTTTACGCCAGTGGTATTCAGAGGCCATAGTATAACTTTTCAACCTAAAGTTTTAAATGTTTGTAGCTATGTTGTGCTACTAAGTCACAGCTGGTAAAATCCTGGATTAACTCAAATCCAGCTGATCCAGTTAAAAGGAACAGTTATTTTGTCAAGTTCATTTAATCCGTTAAACTAATATCAGGACGACGTTTTGTAATATTGATCAACGTAATAGGAAACTAAACAAAAACCACCGCTTTTGTTCCGTCATCTTTCCGTGAATGCATGCCTTAGCCTAGGTTCACACATGCGGTGCGGATTCGTTCAGCAACGGCCGCTAGAACTAGAACGTACCGCGTTGCACAGTCACACGCGCCGGATGAATCCATCCAGCGCCAAACCGACTACTTAATACCAAATTTTGTATCGCTCATTTGCGACAAGGGAGACATAACTCAAAATTCACCAATTCTAGTGTCGAAAATATATACTTTTTGCTATAAAAACAACATTACGCACAGCACAAAAAAAAAGAGCGAGAGAGATTGCGACTTTGTGCTCTGTCGCTTTGTTGGCCGCTGTGATGTTTCGAGACCGCAGCATCCACAAAAAATTACTCTCTAACGAGAGAATTCTCTCTTCGTCGATTTTGAATTATGTCACTCTTGTCGCAATTGAGCGGTATAATACCCGACGCCGCGACGGCCAGTATGAACTTTGCGGTTGAAACGGCGCGCGCCGGACGAATACGCTCTGCGCGTGTGCACCAAGGCTTATGCAGTTGCACTCCATGCGTTTTCCCCAAGTTTGTCATTGTTATACGTCAGATATGTACATACTTATTTTATACATGTATTTTTGTATGATTCCTTTTTTATTTAATTTATATTACATTTTTAACATTCGTAAGCGCTTTTGTAAGTCAGAATCGAAGAAATAAACAATACAATACAAGACAAAATATTTTACTTGTCAGTCATTTTTTTATATCGTTTTTGCTTGCATAATTAGAGTTGTAGAGCCAGAGGAATAGAGTTCTTAAACTGAATAATAATAATGAAACATAAAATTAAAAGCTTTTAAAGATTAATGCATGCCACACACGTTCCTGTCTGCCATATGTCTGTGAGATAATATACCTAAACTACTCACGTACTCAAACAACTTAAGTCAAGAACACAAACGTAGTGTAATAAAAGTTGACAGTTTTATATCAAGAGCCTTTATTTTTGTCAAAATATCGCACAGGGCAGCGTAAGTACATATGACATACACAAGACATCGCGCTATAAAGCCAGAAAGTTAAAACAACAACAACAACAACAACAACACTGTAGGTACAGCACTATGATTTACGCCTATCATCAACGTAGGTATTTTAATAGGCATTTTCTTATTACCATGGTCGCACGCACACATGTACCTACTCATAAATTTATGCAGTCCAGTCAACCTATACAAATACGTCCTACCTAGCTACCGTAACGTGCGTGACCTTCATTATTGTTATCACATACTAATTATATAAAAGTTTAGAAAGTTCAGATCGTATTTGCTACCGGAATTGATACCATGTTAGGCATATCATTTACACACTTTACTCAGGTCTTTTTTGCAACGCAACACTTGCTTCAGCTATCGATGTCAGTGAAATGGTTAAATTACAACTGTACATCCACAATAAATTGATGGCACAATTGATTGTAAGAATAAGAATTTATTTACTGACGTATAAAATTGTGGATGTACAGTTGTAATTTTTGACAATGTTTCCTATTATATAATTGAATGGCCCAGTTTAAGAAGCCTCCAAATCCAGAACAGCAAATCCATACGTCCATTTTTTCTGTTTCGGAAAAATGGACTTAAGGACTTCTTGAACACTATGGACTTAGGGAATTCATGAGCTGGGCCATTCATTATACTAGCACGTGTAATACTGTAAATAGTTTTATAAGAAGCTACTCGTAGTATTTTGAGGTCTAAATCATATCTATATAGGTACATTCCTTGATTTACACTATTAATTCTTTGCTCTGCGCTCTTATTATAAATGCGAAACTGTTTTTAATTTTTGGTTTGTCCCTCTATCACGCAGCAACGAATCGATGTGATTTTTAAGCTATTGCATAGCTTCTATCGCGGGCCAGCGTGGAGACCGAATCCAGAAATTCCGTAACGAAAATAACCTGACACGGGACTCCTCTACGGTGAGCCGATAGATAGCGCATTTTTTATCAACGCCATCTAGCGGTGAGCCGCTAGATGGCGTTGATAAAAAATGTTATGCAATAGCTTTACCGCGGCAGTCCGAGTGCCACACGTCTTTTTTTGCAAGTTCAAGCCCTGGGGGACTGCCGTAGATTACTGTTAGTTATCCCGGAAGTTTCCGCGGAATTTTACAAAACCTAACTCAATGCAAACTAATAGTGTTTTAATAATATCCAGAACATTTATGCCTCATAGCTATAGTACGTCATATAGGTTCATCTTCCTCGTGGGTTTTGTGAAGTTAACTAGGGGCGAGTTGCCTGAGGTGCAGTTATAGTCATGTTACAGCTAAGTTACCGTTAAAGCTAAACGTGACAGCCGACACAAGCAACATGAGTTTGTTAAACCCTAGGCTGACCTAGTTAAGCCTAAAACATCAATTAACTAAAAGCGCACATTTCCAAAACGAAAATTCTCTCTCTCTTTATCAACCGACTGACGTCCACAAAGGACTCTTGCATGGACTTCCACTGGCCTGGTTCTTGCGCCGCCTGTATTCAGCGGCTCCTTCCGACTAATTATTTATTGACGCAGTTTTAACTTTTTCAGCCGTCAACGTTCATAGATTTTAAGTACCTATGTAATAAAGAACGGAAAATAAATAATTTCATTTCAATCTTGTCATTATCGGATTTTTTTTTCACAGCCACATGATAAAGATAACGATTTACCGCGTGGAGCTGTCAATTCCGTCCGGTTAAAAAAATTCTCAAACAAGTATTGGTAAAGTATGCAGCAAAGCTAATCAATTGATACGAAGCAGTGTTGTTTAACTCCTCATAAACCACAGCTAAACTATAGCACCATGAAGTTTATTAGTCAAGGTAAGAAAATTGTACTTATACCTACTTATATTTTGATGAATAATTTTTCCTGATAAGTACCTACATTTGTTTTTTCTTTCAATTTTTGCATTTTATGGCTTTTATTGTGATTGTGATTAAAGCAAGTTAAATTCAAAGTTTCATTAAAATCTTGCCGATGCCTGCGACTTTGTCTACGTGGATTTATACATATCTTTGATTTTACGGGACAGAAAACTATCTTAGATTTAAATCTCTGTACCCCTTGAGATCTTTTCAGCGATTGAACCGCGAAAGTTTATCACTATCACATAAACAGAGAGTAAAATGATAAAGATTATCTTTAACATTAAAGGTAAATATTAAAAAAATCCTACCCGTGTTCAGCTATCCTAAAATACAACTAATAAAATAGCTACTTATAGAGTAAGTGGTTTGCAAATTATTCGCAAAATGTGCGAAAGTGTGGATAAAATAGTGTTGCGAGGCTTTATATTTAAAACTTCCTGTAACGTTCTAGACTTAAAAAAACCTTTAACCAATTTTTCATAGGACACCTATTATCACTGAAACCAAAAGAATCTGAAGATTTTTTTAAATTTACGTTTAAAAATCTTAAAAGTTCGCATTGTTTATAGCATATGTCAACAGTACTTAGAAAGAACCTTATTAAAGAAACAGAACAAATTCAACTAGACAAGGCACTATCACGCAAACGTAATTTATTCCCCCACGCTAAAAGGAATCACAAGTATTTTATAGCCAGAAATGATAAAAATATAATAATAATAAGAAAAAGAATGAAAACAAAAAATACTTACAATTATTTCCAAAAGAAAAAAGAAACTCGCAATCAAAATATTCAAGGCAGGTGAATACTGTCCACAAAAAACACTTCACTATTTATAAAACTAATAAGAAACTGTTGAATAAAATAAATTCAAAAACGCACTACGAATAAAATTAAATATTAATTTAACTAGAATAAAATTTATACTCCGGCTTAAAAGTTTCAAGAGACGCGCGTTCAGTGAAACGGCACGTCAGCTTATGATAAGAGCGCATTCGGCCGTACTCAATTATACCAACTGTGCGTTAACGAGTCGAGCAGTCAGGTGTAGACACATGTAACATGGTCTGCACTAGAGACCGTCGTAAACCAGTAACCCTGTCTTGTCGTCTCCGCAAAGTGCAGAAGTCCTTTGAAATCCTTTGTAGGATTGATTCTTCCCTTTCTCTGCATCGTATTCCTTATTCCTGAGGGTTGTGACATTTCCATCTGAACTAATATTATAAAGAGAAAACATTTGTTTGTTTGTTTATAATGGATAAACTCAAAAACTATTTAATCGATTTTTAAAATTCATTCACCTATGGAAAGCTAAATTATCACCAATTAACATAGGTTATTTTTTATCTTCAAAAAATTAGAGATTCCTACAAAAAATGCAATAATGTAAAGTCCCAGTCTATGTTCCTATTTGTTCGTGGCGTTTGAAGTCGGTTTTGTAAAAAGGATTTTTACGTTTATATTATTAGTTGCTTCTATCGTCGGTTAAATTTTTTGTGAAAAGTAATTATTTTGAAAAGAGTAACTGCCGAGCTTTTTGCCAGCAAGTCTCAGCAGAATCTATTTTACAAACCGTTGGTAGAGTCTTGATATCTACACCAGCCAATGAGAGGTTTTGTAATCGCCACATCGTCACTTTGGCTATGTGTGGTGAATGAGTTTTAACTGATACTGACATATACACGTTTGAGGGAATTAGAAGCCCTAGTAAAACACCCGGTCCAGCAGGAACTTGCTTATAGATTAAAAGAGACGGAAGCTAAAGATTATTTATTTATTTATTATATCATATCATCTTTTTATTAAGTCTAAGTCTTTTTACTAAGAAATAATGACTTGCAATAATCTAAGCTCAGACATTCCTCGTTACCATTTAACTACATAGTATGAAAATATGAGTGATGCAGCATTTTTAAAATAATGGTTTTATATTTATTACACCTGTAATCTAAACTTATAATAGATGATAAATTTTAGTCATTTAGGTTTAGTACTTAAGTACTTAGGCATCATCTAGTACTAACTTATAGGTGATGCCCGCGACTTCATCCGCGTGAATTAAAATTTTTCAATTCCCGCGGGGAATCTTTAATTTTAAGGGATAAAATGTATGCCTATGTGTTAATCCTGGGTGTGAGCTAATTCCATTCCAAATTTCAGCCAAATCGGTTCATTCGTTGTGGCGTGAAGTGAGTAACAAACATACACACACACACATACAAACTTTCGCCTTTTTAACATAGTGTGATTGAATTAGAACCATATGTAAGTAGAGCGACAAAAATGTCTCACATTATAATTTGAAATCAATGAACAACATTCGAATCTAAAAAGATTAATTCAATATCGATTTTATGAGCAGAATAAAGTGGGTAATAAAAAATGTTGTTTTCTGATCTTTCCCTCTCTTTAGGGTACACGCTTGCGAGACGCACAGACCATACTACACATGGATACAACAGACGTGTACATGAAAGATAATAGAGCCTGAGCAATTCATACGTTAACCTCAAGTGCGGTTTAGTTTCGGCAATGAACTAGATTAGATAATACAACTACACTACTTGGGCCGATTTCACCACCGTATTAAATAAGTCTTATCCGAGCGTAAAGATATTTTGGCAGATTTTCAATACAAAAACTGTCAGAACGCCCAATGTATCCCTCGGTTAAACGTCACTCGCTGAAATGGGCTTTAAAAGTACTATACCGGTTGAAATTTTAATGGTTGTACTCCCTGAAAGAGGTGAATGTGCTCATGAAACTGAACAACTTTCCCCAGGGAACATGGGTCAAAATATGAAAAAAAAAAATTGGACCCTCCATACAAACTTGACGATCAGCTGATTGATTTACTATGGGAGGTCCAAATTTTTTTTTTTCATATTTCGACCTATGTTCCTTGGGGAAAGTGGTTCAGTTTCATGAGCACATTCACCTCTTTCAGGGAGTACAACCAATGAAATTTCACCGTGTATATACTGCGTATATGATACTGTTACAACAATTTACTGTCTCTGTTTAGAATACGTTGTCTCAACATGTACCTAGTAGACTTTTGGATATCTTATACCGTTTGTATCCTAGCCACAAACAGCGATCGTTTGAGATATCTTCCATAACTTTAGTAGGGGGTCTTCCAACGCCAAGTTTTTCAAAGCGAGACTCAAACATCTTGGGACCCCAACGACTATCGGTGTTTCGCACTATTTGCTCAGCCACCACCATTTTTCCATCTACCATTTTCAATGCCAGACCAACCAAAGCCAAAGCCTCGCGAACCTGTTCAGCTCAGTAGAGAAAGACTTTCACTGCCGATCATTGGTCTCTAGCAAGGATCGCCATTCAACACAGAACACGACTTTGTGCCGCTAATATCCAGCAGCTGACCGACTCGCTTGACATCGTCTATCCATCTAACGAAAGAATTTCCAACTCTGCGTCAACTAAAGCTTAGAAAGATAATTTAATGGTCGGAATTACAACAAGTCCAAAACTAGATACATGCGCTTCAATAAGTCTTTATCTACCTCGACCTATCAGTAATAAAAGCAAAGAAAACATACCCAGATTTGTTTTAATTGAGATAGCGCAATCGCAAAGTTAATTATATCAAAAAAAAAACAGTTATCGAATTATCTCACATTTATCTAAGTTTTCATAACCTATTGGTTATGTTTAGAGCATTTGAGATTATAACACTGGATTTGGACAGTTTTTGTCGTGGTGTTTGGCAATTTATTTATATTATTTTGACAGTTACTTTGTATGAAGGAAAATTAATAAAAATTATTATCAAAAGTAACGTTTAGAAGATCAAATAGTTTTCACGAAATACCTAAAACTAGAGCAATATTTATCTATTTTATAAATTGTAATCTTATTATAATATATCCAAAATATAACAACTATTGCATATATGATGAACTGATGACTTATCTGTCTATGACATAGCAGAATGCTGATAGGAATAGAATCTTGCAAAAGTGTGACGTCATAATATTTCATAACAACAACACCCATACTGAGTTTACAACAACGCCCGACCGATGAGTGAATGACTGTGCACCTTTTTAATAACATATAGTCCAGTCAAAAAACCTCAAAAAATGGCCCAACCTCTGGAAAATTGCGAAAGTTTTGAAACTTTGCACATCGAATTATGGGTCCCTAGGGATGAATATACCAAAAGTCCTCATGCGTACGAGGCGAGCTCTAGCGGCAATTAGCGGAAACAGGACCCTTTTTTTGGTTTTTTGTTAATATCTCGAGAACCTTTGGTCAGAGGTAAAAGTTTACTACTACATAATTAAAGCTTATTAAATTTGCAACAATAATGATTGTATACATTTTTCTTGAATTCCTAATAATTACTGAGTTTTAGGCCACTAAAAGATAGCTTTTTCGAAAAATCACGCTAGCGGCGCCCGGTACAATATGGCATTTGTAATAATATTTGACAATCATGGTTTATCATTTTTTTTTGGGTACCAAGGGTGATTCAGAAAATAAACTTCACAGTTATATACAAAAAAAAGACATATTGTTTATTAAACAACTAGCTTTTGCCCTCTGCTTCGCTCACGTTAAGTTAAATTTTTCAAACCCCTATTTTACCCGTTGTATCCCCTTAGGAGTCGAATTTTCAAAAATCCTTTCGTAGAGGATGCCTACGGCCTAATAACTACCTGTATGCCAAATTTCAGCCTGATCCGTCCAGTGGTTTAAGCTGTGCGTTGATAGCATTTTTTATTGTTTCTGTATTTCATCTAAATATTTAAAACGCAAAGGTGACAGACTTACTGACTGATCTATCCACGCACAGCTTAAACCACTGGACGGATCAGGCTGAAATTTGGCATACAGGTAGTTATTAGGCCGTAGGCATCCTCTACGAAAGGATTTTTGAAAATTCGACTCCTAAGGGGATACAACGGGTAAAATAGGGGTTTGAAAAATTTAACTTAACGTGAGCGAAGCAGAGGGCAAAAGCTAGTTGTTTAACAAACAATATGTCTTTTTTTTGTACATAACTGTGAAGTTTATTTTCTGAATCACCCTTGGTACCCAAAAAAAATGATAAACCATGATTGTCAAATATTATTACAAATGCCATATTGTACCGGGCGCCGCTAGCGTGATTTTTCGAAAAAGCTATCTTTTAGTGGCCTAAAACTCAGTAATTATTAGGAATTCAAGAAAAATGTATACAATCATTATTGTTGCAAATTTAATAAGCTTTAATTATGTAGTAGTAAACTTTTACCTCTGACCAAAGGTTCTCGAGATATTAACAAAAAACCAAAAAAAGGGTCCTGTTTCCGCTAATTGCCGCTAGAGCTCGCCTCGTACGCATGAGGACTTTTGGTATATTCATCCCTAGGGACCCATAATTCGATGTGCAAAGTTTCAAAACTTTCGCAATTTTCCAGAGGTTAAACCTTGTTTTGACTGGACTAATATGTCATATTGCATGTAATATTCGCAGTGTACTTAGGGGATAATTTAGGTATGGTTGGTGAAAACGGGCATACAATTCGGAAGTTCGTTGATTGAAATATCGCCGTTCGTACTCCTAGCAAGAACCTTTTACAGGAATAATTGAAACGTAAAAATTCTTTTTACAAAACCGACTTCAAACACCACTACAATGTATATCATTATATATATTGTGCCTATAAAATTTGAGGAGTTCCCTCGATTTCTCCAGGATCCCATCATCAGATCCCGATGACTATGGGACCACCTGGGAAGTATGCCCTTTCAAACAAAAAAAGAATTTTCTTAATTGGTTCAGGCGTCTTCGAGTAATCGCGGAACATACATAAAAAAAAAGATTCCGACGAATTGAGAACCTCCGAAGTTCTTTAAAACTTCATCTTCTCGCATCGGTTCCTAGGGTTTGAGGATCGTGGCTCCCTCAAGACATCGCTTCGTTCAACATGACATAACGAACATTCAGCGAACATTCCTTTAAAAAACAAATAAGAAGTATAAGAACTCTCATGATATCGAATACGAGTAAGTAAATGAAATGAATATACCATACGTTATCAATATTATTAATATTAACGACGAACTTTCACGTTAATCAAAATTGTAATCAGATTGCAAATTACAATTTGCTATTAAACCCAGTTATGAAATTCAATCAATAAAAATTCTAAGGGTTTAAGAAACTTCTGTTGCTATTTAAGAAATATATTAAAACAGCTAATGCCCGCGATTTCGTCCGCGTGGATTTAGTTTTTAAAATCCCGCGGGACTCTTTGATTTTCCGGGATAAATGTCACTCTCCAGGTCCTCAACTTTACCCATGCAAAAAATCACGTCGATTTGTAGCTCTATTGTGGCGTGATTGAAAGACAAACCAATAAACCCACAAACAAACACAGTTTTGCATTTATAATATTAGTTAGGATTAGTAAGTATTTGGCGAAGTAATTTTCGCCACCACCGATTTCATGCGAGTTGTCTAAATATATAAAAGGCAAAGGTGACTGACTGACTAACTGACTGACTGATCTATCAACGCACAGCTCTAACCACTGGACCGATCGAGCTGAAATTTGGTATACAGGTAGCTGTTAGGACGTAGACATCCGCTAAGAAAGGATTTTGGAAAATTTCAATCCAAAGAGGGTTAAATAGGGGGTTAAAAATCGAACCTAACGTGAGCGAAGTCGCGGGTTAAAGCTAGTTAACAATAAAATTATTTATCATCATTTATTCATTAAACAAAAACACTTGTACCAAGAGTTATAGCTAAATACGTTAATCGTTTACAATGACGATGACTTGACATATTTGTGGTAATTGCCATAATCGGAGCGATGTAATTTGCCGATGGATTGCTTGGAGCCTTGGATTGAAACGTTGTGTTTAAAAATAAACTGAACTTATGACGTCACTTTCTGCATCACACTATGTAATGTAAAGGTAACTAGTTTATATCTTTACTATCGTAATTCTTTTCTTTCTCAGGGTTTTTCTGTTCGTCCTTCAATCACGCAACAACGAAGCCACGGATCCACGTGATTTTTGCATGTTTGAGAGTGACATAGGCTACTTTTTATCACGAAAAAACAGAAAGTTTCCACGGGATTTTTTTAAAAGCTAACTCCACGCGGACGAAGTCGCGAGCAAAAACTATTTTCATAGTATATTTCTTAGAGGTATAAAAAGAAAAAGTGACTGACTGACTGGTCAACGCACAGCTCAAACGACTGAACAGATGGAAGCAAATATAAAAGGTAAATGTGACAGACTGAATGATTGACTGATCTATGAACTCATGGCTCAAATCACTGGACAGATCGGCCTGTTTGGCATACAGATAGCTATTATGACGTAGGCACCCGCTAAGAAAGGATTTTCGAAAATTCAACCCCTAAGAGAGGTTTGAAAAATCGAATTTTACGTGAGCGAAGCCACGGGCAAGAGCTAGAAGGTATATAAAATATAGTGGCATGGAAGAAGAGAAGTCATGGTAGAGCGCTGTCCTGTAACTGTGAAAAGATAGTATTTTTTTAATCACACGTATCTACCGACTTTCAGGGTTCTCTTCAAATGGCTCAAGGTACGACCCTCAGTCCAAATCGATCAGAGAAATCGATTTAGGAAGAAAAAGTTCGTAGTGATGACGTCGTGAATAGGTATGAGATAAATAGAGTTATCATCACTTCACCGACAGATTTCCACTGCTAGACACGCTTAAAATGATCGAAACAGAACAGGATCTTGTGCCGCCTACTTCCAACGACTGCCAGCGACTCGCTTGAGATCGTCTATCCCCCTGGTGGGGTCTACCACCGCTGCGCCTATAAATGTGAAATCGCCATTCCAGCACCCCAACGCTCATCGGTTCTTCGAACCTTGTGCTCCCCACCCGTAAATAAATAATATACTGATAACCTTAATTGGTTTAACTTATTAATTTTTAAACGGATTTACAAAACTCTTGATAAAAACTATTTTAAAGTCGAGTCAACGCCCCTTTAATTACTACATAACAATATACAATAAATACTAATAAATAAAAATGGATGAAGACATAGTCGCAATCGCAAAATTTCTCCAACAAATCTTTTTTAGTGTGGAAGTTATGTAAACAAGTAGAAACGTAATTCATGCTAGAATTGACATAAATAATAAATACTTAATATTATTTATTTAAACTTTTACAAATATATAATTTAAAAATTGGTGTTGTATTCACTTTTAGACAATCTTGAACGGAATTTCTGGGTAACACCTTCCGCTTCGACTAGAAATTGGTCGGACTCTAAAATAGATAGCAGCAAGCTAATCTTCATGGCAGTTGTCTAATTAAAATCACAGCCCTACCACATTTGAGTACTTAAATACCAAATCGATTTTCGCCGGCTAAGTTAGTAACAAACATACATACAAACTTTCGCATAATGTTATAAAGGTGAAAGTTTGTCTAAATATATAAAAGGAAAAGGTGACTGACTGACTGACTGATCTATCAACGCACAGCTCAAACTACTGAATGGATCGTTTCGGCATCCGCTATGAAAGGATTTTTGAAATTTCAACCCCTAAGGGTTAAAATAGGGGTTTGAAAAATCAAACTTAACGTGAGTGAAGCCGCGGGAAAAGGCTAGTTTATAATATTAGTAGGATTAGCAGGACTAGAATAGAGGACGTCAGCACTATCCGTCTACCTGTAGTATAGCAAGTTAGTACTTGCGGCTTGCCCAATAAAAGATAATAAAAGCGTTATCACACTGCCCTTGACTTCGGTGTGGTTGACATCTTTCGTAGTTTGAAGACATTTCAAGAGGTTGATAACACAAGTGACACCGGCGTGACTGTTTCATGCTCTA
Organism: Hipparchia semele; assembly: GCA_933228805.2. Taxonomy (NCBI): domain Eukaryota; kingdom Metazoa; phylum Arthropoda; class Insecta; order Lepidoptera; family Nymphalidae; genus Hipparchia; species Hipparchia semele. The sequence continues at coordinate 12,741,467 of OW121714.1, forward strand.
TATTCAGATTGTTTTTAGGGTTCCGTACCAGAAGGGGACGGAACCAACGGGACCTTAGTAATAACGTAAGCTTTCGCCGTCCGTCCGTCCGTCTGTCCCAGCGCCGAGTTTCTTACCCACTCTTCTCAATAAAATCTGCTTTCCGAACCGATAGTAGTCTTAACTTGTTATAAGAGCTACAGGTTGGCCTAAATGAAATAAATAATTTTGATATGGGAACGCTTGACAAAAGATGAAACAGATATCTTTGATTTTACGAGTAAGTAGACCTACCTACACAACCAATAAGTACCATTATAGTTCTTACAATTCACGAGGGCGCGTGAGCTTTACTTGTGGTTATGTCGTGTACATGCACATTGCGTAAGTGTGCGTGCTTGTCAGGAGCCTAGGTGAGAGCGGTCGGGTGCGAGCAAGCTCTCGCTCCCACTTGTACATATAGTTACCACATACACACACACACAACCATGAGTCACGCGCTATCGTGAATTGCAAGAACTGTAACTGTTTTGACTTGTTTTAAAAATGGGTGGTCGAATGACCGGCAATCAAAACATACTTTTGTTATGGCACTCTGATACATTATCGCAAAAAAATTTTAAACGCTTACCTACTTCACAGCCATTTCAGTATTACGCTTTTGCGTGGAATGTGTCATGTAGGCGAAGTTTTCATCTGAAAGAAAAAATAAGTATATCTTATAATATTCATTTAATAATACAGGTACATATATTCAACTCATATGTGCATGCGGCGTTGTGTGTGTGTTTTATTGTTTTTTTTGTTTTTTAGCTATAGACACGCTCAAATACTCATTGTATAGACTTATAGAGAATAGACAAGCCGCGGGCACCAGCTAGTAAGGATAAAAAACTGAAATTAAATTAAGTAAAGAAGTGTCCTTAAATTGTTTTAATCCGTTTATGGCGTTTAAGCTTTATCACGTATCTGCTAAGTAAAAGCCTTACAGCTAAGTAAAAGCTAAGTTGAACACAGTTAAAGAAAAATAGAAAAATGAAGGTGAAAACATGAGTTTTTATTTATTAGGCCTGTTAAATCATGCCCAATACACATTTTCCCCTCCAACAAGATGAATATTACTAGTGCGAGGAATTTACTTGCGAAAATAATGTATAACCTATTTAGAACAGAATCAAATGCATACGGGCTTTCTATACGATTCTAGTAGCCAGTGGCGCAATCGGCAGAGGAAATAATTTGCAAAGAGCACTTCACGATCCATTATCCTATGGATTAGAGAGTTCGCCTACAATTGGACAATTGGAGTTTGTATAGAAGTACTAGAAAGAGGGTAATCACATTGGAAAAGCCTTTGTAGGGATATTTTTTTTAATATATTTTTAGCCAGCAAACGAGCAGGCGGATCACCTGATAATAAGTGATTACCGCCGCCCATTACACTTGCAGTACCAGAGGCGCACCACCAATTCGTTGCCGGATTTTCAGTAATTTATTGGTCCGCCCCTTGAATAACCCCATATTGTAATTAGGTGGGAACACTGTCGACGGGAGATGATTCCACTTTGGCAGTAAAAAAGATCTGGAGCAAAGGATGGTCGAAGTGCTCCAGGCACCCAGGCGGTGAGGGTGAAATTGCGTTCGGTGGCGTGCGGTGCGGTGGCAGAAGTAAGAGGGTGGAATAAGATCAAATAGCTCACATCTCTTCCCATTTTCCAGAAAACCTTGTCACCCTAACAGACTAAGTATTTACTATTCGACACCATTGTGCCTGGCCAGACGGTCAGCGGCCCGCCACGTGACAGAAACGTGACGAAAAGCAGAACAATTACAAAAATACACTTATCGGCGAGATTTCCTAATGCGGTTTTTTACTGACATTTCACAGTGACACGCATAATGCAATGCAAGTAGTATTTTACATCAGAAAATATTCATATATTTTACATCAGAAAATAGTCATATATTTCCCGGGAATCGAACCCGGGACATCTGCAGTCGAAACCTGATGATGACGACGTGCTGTTTAATTCGCGGTTAGCTGACCCTTTATTTGACACTAAACTCTATGAACTCTTCAGAAGCCAGAAGACCAAGAGATTTGTCAAGTGTTTAGAAAAAAGTGTAAATAAACGCCGATTAGAACTGCCTTTGTAGGACAGCTAACCGCATAGCAAAAATAGTGCAGAAGTTATCGTCGTAAAGGACGATCTCTTAAGTCCTGTGTGATTCTCTTCTGCAGTGTGACGACTACAATCTCTGATTGGCCGAGGCTTGCGCTTGACGACTACCTAAACCTCATCAGTACTGGATAGCACTGATGAGGTCTTGGTTGGAGCGCGCTTGCCTAGAAGATGCCTATTCACTCTGGCCTTGAAGGTACACAAATTATAGGTGGCAGGAATATTATAGGAAACACGGATGCTGGAAGAGTGTTCCACACATTAGCGGTTCTTATCAGAAACGTATAGTTAAAGTGTTTCGTTAGAGTAGGTTGGATTTCTACCAAATAAGGATGCCACCGCTCACGACTTCTCTCAGTTCTGTGGTAAAAAAGTGAATGAGGTACCAGGTAGTGAAGTTCCAGAGCACACTTTCCAAAGTATATCAAATAGAACTCACTCACTATTGGCTAAAATGGAATGTTGTTGGAATGGAATGTTGTTGGATAAATTCAGCCAAGAGACTGTAGCAATGACTGATGCAGTTTTTACAGAATCGGCCTGAAGTTTAAATCAGCCTATTCAAGTACTCTTTTACAGTTATCTTAAGATATTTTATTGTTAAGATCTGTCGGCAGATACATAAACAAAGCCAAAATTAACCATTTTATTGCAGAAGAAATAAATTGATAAGAACATTATTAATTGCAAAAATTATCTTTTGTATACATTAGTAAATTATGATTATAATGCTCAGATTACGATACATAATATTGTAATGATGCAATATCAAAATATTGTTAAGTATGAAGGGGAACTATTTTGTTCTTACTCCAGATATTCTTTCAAAAGTTGAATAACCAGTCAAATACGAGTACGTGTACGAAGGGTTCTGTACCAAAAACGCCGAAAAAAACATGTTTCTAGTAAGGGAGCCCCTTAAATTTTTAATCCATTTTTATTTTTATTATTTGTTATTAATTATTAAAGCGGCAACAGAAATTTCAACTGTCCTACCTATTACAGATCAAGAGATACAGCTGGCTGACAGACAGACGGACAGAGAGGTTAGTAATAAAAAGGGTCCCATTGGCTACCCTTCAGGTACAGAACCTTAAAAAAGCAATAACCCATTATGCCGAAAGCTGCACCACTCTGGCTCTGACAAAAGCATAATATGTATAGTGTATATCATATAATATATTTTACTACTATTTACTATAATAATGCAAAAAATCATGTTGATCTGTTGCTCCATTGGTGCATGAACGAAGGAATAACTAATGAGCATGTACACACTTTTGCATTTGATAATAATAATAAGTAGTCACTACTAATTTTATTATTTATACTAGCTTTAACCCGCAGCTTCGCTCACATTAGGTTCGATTTTTTAACCCCCTATTTAACCCTCTTGGGGTTGAAATTTTCCAAAATCCTTTCTTAGCGGATGTCTACGTCCTAACAGCTACCTGTATACCAAATTGCAGCTCGATCGGTCCAGTGGTTAGAGCTGTGAGTTGATAGATCAGTCAGTCAGTCAGTCAATCAGTCAGTCACCTTTGCCTTTTATATATATAGATGACAGGTTACTTAGTACATTATCAAATGTTTAAAAGTATACTAAGTTAAACCCATAAGTTAATTTGAATTAATTAATCATTCAAATTTTGATACGCAGTATGGTTAGAACAATGTATGAGTCAAAGGGCAGTTAGGAGTAAGTGTAACTTTGAATTGAATACTTTTTCATTTAATTATAGAATAAGTACTTATCCCTAGGTCATGACAATATTAAACAAAGATTAGAGCATGTAAATATGAGAAAAAGATGATGCAGGGTAAAAATTATTGCTAGTCAAAACCACTTCTGACTAACTACATAGTTAATCAAAGGCAATCTTGCTGCATCAATGCATTTTGACAGATAGTGAGAGAGTACCCCAACCAAGCAAGCCAAATCCCCAAGCAAGCAAAGCCACCACCACTCACCACCACCACACAAGACTTTTATGCTACTCTCTAGAGAGTAGTATAAGTCTTTGTAAGGTTGTCTGGTGGTGGTTGGGGATATAAGCGGTGCTTAGCTTGTAACTGCATGTTTGACCATACAGATTTTTTCTGTTGGCGGATTATAGCAAAATAATTCTAACCTTTTATTGCTAATAGTGATACTCATCACTCCCCAGTCTATGTATTCTGGTATTATACTGTGCAGCCCCAATATTATTAAAAACCTCTTTTTAACCATTCAAGATTGTCTTCAAATTGCAGCTAGTGTAACAAGCACATCCACCTCTGATACTCTCTCTGTACCAACTATAAACTATTGTAGGCTGTACTACTATTGGAGACTGCAGCAAAAGTTGATGCAACGTTTCTACAAGCAACCAGCAGAAGATAATAATTTTAGAAAATACTAAGAGTATTTTCTAAAGGGCTTACTTTTGTAAACGCTTTAGAACACACCATAGGTTGAATAGTTTCTTAACACCCGAGGAGTGTGGATCCTATGGCTTCAGTCACAGATTTAGAGTAGCTTCAGTTGATTATCACTATCTAACTGTAAACATTGCATTCATAAAGTAAATCAAAGTTGTACTTACCTCTTGGCTACATTACAAAGGTCTCTATCGCTAGCATTATTCACCTAATCTTTTAACCACCTCATTTTAATTAATTTAATGCACAATTATTTTAATAATATTACAAAAACACCCATTTTTCCTGTAGGTATTTTTTCAATGTCAATAAAATGTCAATGTCAATTAATTATTGACACTTGACACATCATAAGTGACCGTGAATAGGTAGGTACCTACCTATTCCGCCGTGAAACCACCATGGAACTACACTGTTAATACTGTAGTCTTTGTGCATCAAATGCACAATTTGCCACTTTACAGACATAGTACTAGACTTTGCTCCTATAGACATTATAGCTATAGGTACGAAAACAGAACAATACTGGGTTGTAAATTGGTAAACTTAGTTTGTAGAACATTCGATCGACTTTGTCGCATCGTGTAATGCAGCAGCATTTTAATGAGACATAAGTTCAGGCGGGAAATTTGAATACCTACTCAGTAATATGAAATATGGTTTGATTGTTGTAGCTTTTACATATTACATTATAGTTAGTGCAAATAGATTGTATTTTATTTTATTTATATTTCTTTGTTGAGATATTGAGATGGATGTGTGGTGTGACAAGAATGGATAAGATAAAGATGAGTATATAAGAGGAAGTTTGAAAGTAGCGCCAGTAATAGAAAAGATGAGGAGTAAATAGGCTCGCATGGTATGGGCATGTAATGAGGAGGGAAGAAAACCACATTAGTACAATGTTAAATATGCATGTAGAAGACCAAAAGAGATTGATGGATTGTGTGAAAGAGGATATGAATGTATGAGGCATAGATAATGAGTTGACGAATGATAGAAGTGTGGAAGAAAAAGACATGTTGTGCCGACCCCACATAGCGTGGGAAAAGGACAAAGACATGATGATATATTTCTTATATCTTCATTGAAGAAAACTGAACTATCAATACGTAATAAATTATTATTCAAACATCTTTTAATTATGTATTACATATTACAAATCATAATTGATTGCACACAAAAACTAGTGAGGTAGGAACTTAAAAACTATTTTCATTATTTTTATTTATTCATATCAATATCTTAATATTATAAAGCTGTAAAAATTTTTATCATTACAATATTATACTTCAGTTATCACTACACTCTTAGAGATTCAATAAAATTTTTAACTTACTATATAACTTCAACTTTCCAAAAAAAGAAAAGAAGAAAGAAAGAAAAACTTTGTACTGAATTTTTAAAAAACAACCCTGTAAATGATTAACGATCTTTGTACTGTAAAATTATTAAAAAGTATTATCTTTTTCGTTTCAGTGCCTTCTTCTCTTTGCTGAGTTTATAAGCTGCATTCATCTTTTGTATATTATCCTTATGCACTTTATCATGATCAACAATCCTTTTAGGATAATCTTGCCCTATAATACAGCTGGCAGTTGTTTGTACTGATTTTGGAGCCTTCCATGGCTCATAGATGAACTCAGTAGGGTACTTCTTTAGCTCAGGTACATATTTCCTTATATAAAGACCTTCTTTGTCTGTTTTTTTACCAAATGCGATCGGGCTGTATACTCTGTAATACTTATAGAAAAACGCAGAAGCAGAAAGCCACATCCAGTTTCCTGCATTTAAAGACCAATCATAGTCAAGAAGGTAATCTTCAAAAACTTTTGCGCCATCTTCCCAAGATACCCATAGGTCACCTCTAGTAAGAAAGCAAGCAACCATGTGGCGAGCTAAATGGTGAATCCATCCTTCTTGTTTTAACTGTCTCATTATAGCATCCACAAAGGGATACCCTGTTCTGCCTTCTGCCCAAGCTTTTAAATATTCTTCGTTCTTGTTCCATGGTATTTGTGTGCATACAGGATTTCCAACCATCTTATCAAAGTTCTTAGTGCCTGCGCCAGCCGTGTAATAGAATTCTCTCCACATAAGTTGACCCAAGAGTGAAACAGGTGGGGAAGAGTGTTTCATGCCACTTTCAACTTCTTTCAGTTTATGATAAAATAATTTGGAAGATAAGCATCCATGACTTAGGTATGGACTTAATACTGTTGTGCTTGGTTCTATACTGTTTGGAGATGTATTTGGTTTCTCAAAATTGCAAACCCATTGCTTTTTAGCCATGTATGTACTGAGTCGCTTTAACCCTTCTGTCTCACCTCCAGGGTACTTACATTCATTTAAATCTGCCTCATTAAATCCCAAATCTTCAAGCAAAGATATATGATAATCTTTAGCATCAAAATCTGGTGCTTTACAATCATCAGACACTTGTTTTGTAATTTCTATAGAATCTTTTACTTGTAAATTTGCAACAAGAGAAAGAAACTTTTGATAAGTCAACGGTACATTGCCATTATTGTTTCTTAATGTTGTATTAAAGTCATATACAGTGTGTTGGACCCTTTTAACCATAAATATATCCTTTTCTTCACATATTTTTTCTATAAATTCATCTTGCTTAACCAATTCTACATCAATATCAACTTGCAAGGTTATAAATTTTACCTGCCATTTCTCAAATAGTTTTGGCAGGCAATCTATAGCATTCCCTTTGATTATGAATAATCGAGTGTTAATTTTACGTAAGTTGGCATCAAGGTTTCGCAAGCTCTGAATGAGAAACCTTAACCTGTTCCTGCCGACTTTATTTTCTATTTCTGGTTCTATAACATAAACAGGCCTCAAAATGTATTTACGGTTCTCGGCCTGTTGACAAATAATAATCCTTATTATTATAAAATTAAACCCTATAGTTAATCGAAACACTGAATTATGTAAAGTTTAGTAAACTCACTTCATTAATTGCATTGCGAAGAGCCAGATTATCGTGTAAACGCAAATCAAGACGAAACCAATGGATCACTGATGCTGCTTTTGTCATTATGTTATTTTATTAAGAATTTAGTAAACTAAACTCTAATATGTGACAGGTATTTTTAATGTAAATATTTTATTCGAAAACCAATATCCAATATCAAACAAGAAATAATTAATAAGCAGTGTTGCCAACTTGTTTTTGGGAAAAGAGCTAGATCAAATCTAAATAAAAATTCTTTTCAAAAAACCGACTTCAAACGCCACTACAAAGTATAAAAATAATTTTATTTTGTACACGTTTGTTGAAGTCGGGCGGCTTAAATAGAAACGATGAAACCGATACGCGATGTTCACCCGATTTCAATAAGCGTGTCTCTTATATGTCACCATAAGGTAAGCGTCGCGCATCGATTTCATCGTTTCTAGTTAAGCCCGCCCGACTTCAACAAACGTGTACAAAATAAAATTATTTTTATACTTTGTAGTGGCGTTTGAAGTCGGTTTTTTGAAAAGAATTTTTATTTTAAGCTTTTTAGTGTAGCTTGTTCCTGCTCTCTTTCTCCCCTCCCTCCAACACTACGGTACTAAAGTAGTCTATACTTGGTACCTACAGTACTTATTAACAACACACAATTTCTAAAGAGCTAGGACCAGGAGGTCCATGATGTAGTCCATGCTTGGTACCAAAAATATCAATTCGAAAGCGACAGTTCGTAATCCCTCCAACCCTGCAGCATCAGGATTGAGGAGCTATAACCTTGAATTTTATATGTAGTATATGCTTGGTACCAACAATATCAATTCGTAAGCGACAGTTCCTAAATCCTCACAGATTAGGTAGGCAGTACCCCTGCAGCATCAGTATTGAAGAGCTAGGACCTTGAGCTCCACGATGTAGTCTATGCTTAATACTAACAATATCAATTCGCAAGCGAAAGTCCCTAAATCCTCACAGTTTAGGTAGGCAGTACCCTGCAGCATCAGGAGTGAAGAGCTAGGACCTTGAGCTCCACGATGTAGACTATGCTTAATACTAACAATATCAATTCGCAAGCGAAAGTTCCTAAAACCTCATAGTTTAGGTGGGCAGTACCCTGCAGCATCAGGATTGAGGAGTAGGACCTGAAGCTCTAAGATCTAGTATATACTTAGGCCAAGCATATCGATTCGTAAATGACAGTTCCTAAAACCCCATAATTTAGGGGGAAAGTACCACTGCAGCATCAGGCTTGAAGAGTTGAAGGTAAAAATTTTTATGGGACCATTTCGCGAGCTTCTTCTGTCGATTAAAAAAAAAATTGCGTGAATCGGTCCAGAAACCCCGGAGTAATCGGTGGGCATACATAGAAAAAAAAAAAAAAAAAAAAAAAAAAGATACCGGCCGAATTGATAACCTCCTCCTTTTTGGAAGTCGGTTAAAAAGAGCTTTTATTTCAAAAAAAGAGCTGATGTTTTAAAATGATTTTAATTAAAAAATCAAAAACTTCTTGAACCAACCTCGAAAAGGATCTTCACTGAACCATTCATTTCGAAATTTTTCTGTGTAAGCCTTACTACTCAATGCCATTTTAGCAATAATTTGCAAAATTACTACGTAGTTCGAATCTATACAAATAGGTAAATAAAATTGAAGTGTCTGTTTGTAATATCAAAAGAACAGCTTTTTACTAACTGCATACGAAAGTAGATACGGTACTTGTCGCGGCACGTCCGCGAATGTAAATATTGTACATAACAACACTGATATTATCTATGATCTATAGTGAGTATTAGTCTTTGGTTTCTCTTTTGAAGTCAGGTTTGAACTTGTAGAATATATTGCCGCCAAATGCGCCAAATGGTTCAATTAGTATCTTAGTAATTTATAAAGTCAGTGAATAGTGCTAAAAACTGAATGGTGGTCAACGGGCAGTAACATCCAGGCCAATGATAATAAGTTAAGTGTCCAAAGTTTACTTGTTAATGTCGAAAGCTTCTTTATATAGTGAGATTCACAAACTGGCGTACTGCGTACCGCGGTGCCATGTGAGCTGATCATGACTAATGACTATTCCTCAGCCGCAAAAGGCGTGAGCTCGTCCAACCAGACGCTTGGACAACTACCGGTAGTTTAGGACGACCTCAGGCGGTGTAGAGTAATCTACATCGCGAGGGCGGTATTTGCCCGAGGGTGAAGTACCGTGGTAACGAACATACTAAGTCCTTGATTCGGTGCTGGCGGGTCAGAATCGAAGGTTCTGACACCAGTCACTGAGACAACAGTGAACGATCGCTCTTATGCTCTTAACGGTATATAGATTATACCTATGACAGTAAAGTAAACAACTCAAAAGTACAAGTGTTATATACGTGGATAAGCTTTAGGCACTTAATGATTTCAGTGGGAATCATAGCTGAAATTAAATGTTACAGATGGTGAAACTATAGCTTGATCAACAGTTGAGGGCAGTGGCTTGGAGCTGCTGGTACATTAGTCACTTCCCAAGTGACAGGATTGGAGGTGAGAATAACATGTTGCAATAACGTATTCATAATAATTAAATATAGAACACGGGCATTCTGCATCGCCGTCTTAAGACTTAGTTGTCAGTCTTAATCCCCAACAGAGGCGACGATATGGTGGAGATGCTGGGATCATTACAAATCAAATATTTGCCAATTTAAAGAACTCAAAATATAATTTATGTTTATTGCAACTTGTTACTCTCAACGCCATCTATCATTCACTAACGAAACTAATATCGTCAAATTATAACTATTTTATAGTAAAACGAGCTATTTTCTTATAAAATTGATATTGGTCACGTAATAATATTATGATGGGAATATTTTGAACTTTTGCACAGATATTACGAATGCAAAATCATTTTTATGCTATTTTTAGATAAATGAAAGTTGATCAATTGAGTTATTAATTAGTTGAACCGGACGTAAAAAAGAGAAAATAGTGATCTATGGTCATAGAGTATATTGAATTTACATATAGACTGTAGTCATTGCATTTACTAATTTATGTGGTAAAATGTTTAAATGTTCAAGCAATTTAGTTTAATATAAATTATTAATTATAAGATTAATTTTAAAATAAATTTCTGGGTCCGTACGATAAGATAAAAGAATAAAGTATCATAGTTCAACCTTGCCGCGTAAACACGCAAGTAAAGTTCAACTCTGTGCCGGACATCGGCCATTTTTTCTTTTTCTTGCAAGTCACAAGCAGAATAAAAACGAGTTCGGTGGTAAAAACTTGGGTAAAATGTTGAAAAGGTGTTAAAGTGGATTAAAGTGAAATAATAAGCACGTAAGTAAATTCGTTTTGCACTTCATAAGAATTTTATTATGTTTCTATCGTTTGATGATTTGAGCACGCTATTCATGTCGAGTTCTGTGATGAAAAGTTTATTTGCAACGGTCAAATCAAAGATTTAAATTACATACGAAATAAAAAGAACGATTACCATTAGGAACAAGTGATTATTATTGTTTATTTCATCAATACAAGTTTCATAACACGATCGCAACAAAAGAGAACTTTAAGCGTAGTACTTTGCATTTAACAGAAATTTATTATGAAGAAACCTACTGTTGAGTGTTGATAGACCTTAACTCATTTCAATAAGGTTGAATAGCAATATTATATAAATGTTCAAGCAAGTTATCAAGCTGAACGGTTACATATTTGAATTCGGACCTACCGAAATTTTCTTTGTAAGACTCGCCCCAAATTTCCAAGTAACAGTATTAGTGTAATTAAACGTGAAAACAGGTATATATTATTGTTTTAGGCAACCACACAAGATCACGTTCAGTATTTTACTCCTAAGTACTTACCGAAATTAGTAGAAGGTATGTTTTGGATATATTACAATTATAGAAACAGTAGTACTTTCAAATAAGAATTTCTATTACCTATATTCTAGCGTAGTAGGGTAGGTATATGACCTAAACCTAATTATCTATGTATAAGATAATATTCAGAAGTATAACTTTGACCCATAGTACTGGAAGAATAATTGTATGTATATATGTACATACTTTATTTATCAAAGTCAGATACCTAATTACAAAATTTTATTATCTTTATATGTTTACAAGAACAATTTTATTTGATTTGAAATATAGTTTCAAGTTAACTTGTAGAATTTATTTGAAGTTTTATGTTTAAAGATATAATGTCCAGTAATGATTTTAAATAATAAAAAATGGCAGATATTGTTTATTATTATTGCTTTCAGATTATATCTATATAGATAGTAAATCAATATTTTAAAAGTAACATTTTCCAAATGATTTAAATTAAAGTTTAATGCTATATAGGGCACAGTTGGCATAAGATATTAATATTCAAACAAATTCTTAAAATATTTTTATATTTTGTTTTTCATTGTTTTGATTATAATTAGATGGATTTGTAGTTGTCATTTATATGTAATGGTGAAAGATGTTTAGGTACATTGTACCTATAATATATCTTAGGTGTTGTGATAAAATTAAGGTACTTGTTGCTTAAACTTTCAATAATAGGGAAATAATTTGAGTCTTTATTGATAAATTAAGTTAATGGTAGCGACTACTGTAGTTAGGGTTTTAAACATTCTTACCTGACATAGCATTTGTGCCATTGACATAGAGTAGAATTTTGTGTTGCTCATGTATGAGAAATATTTTTACTTTTCAAAGTACTTGTGCCATTGGCATAAGGTTGAAAGTCGTGTGGCTCATGCGACTTATTTAAAATGTAAGTGAGTATACCTGATGATAGGTTATTATGTATATATGTTTGTTGTATGTTGTCATACCTAGTCTAAACTGTATTTCCAGAATATTTGACTACAAAATGGAAGAAATACTTTTAAGTCGTTTGTCCACATTTGTCAAAGAAGTGAAATCTCTCTCGGATCAAGCTCTCAATTTATGTCAAACCCTTCATGAAAATGATGAAAATTTGGAATCAGCAAAGATTGTGAAGTCTAAATTGAAAGCAATATTGTCTCGGTTTACCACGGAATTATATAGTTATTTCAAAATTTGTAACGATCCTAATCCAGACGAGATATCAGATTTGACTAATGATCAACTTCGAGGTGAAGAAAATTTAGCAGAGCTAGAGGCAAGATTAGCCATGAGGAGTGAGAAGTCAGCGATGGTACCTCAGCAAAGTGACTATTCATCATATAGCAAACTACCAGATTTGCATTTACCCGAGTTTAGTGGTAATTTGCTTGAATGGCATCAATTCTGGGACCAGTTCACATCAAACATGAACCGAAGAAAATTGAATGATGTTGATAAGCTGCTTTATCTTAAGAGTTCTCTCAAAGGAGATGCTGCTAGACTTGTAGATGGACTCGATACAACAAACCGAAATTATCAGATTGCTGTCAACACTTTAAAAGCAAGATATGGGAAAGAGAATGAAATTGTATATGCGCATCATAACGCTCTAAAGAAAATCAAGCGAGCGGAAAAGATGGAAGATTGTAAAGGAACTTTGGATGAAATAGAACGACATCTCCGAGTACTTCAATCCATGGGGGAAAATACAAATTCCAATCAAATGCGATTTCTTATTATGGAAAAGTTTCCAACGGAGATTATCTATGAAATGAAAATAAGATTGGACTCCGAACAGACAGAGTCAGTCGAAGATATACTGAAGCAACTCTCACGAGTGATCTCAGTTAAAGAAGAAGCACGGATGATAACTCAAGAAAGTAACATCGACGGAGCTTCACATTATACTGTGGAAACTTTACATGTAAAAGAAACTGCTCTTCAAAACAAAAGGCATTCTTCTAAGATGAATAATACTAATGGATCAAACCAAAATAAAAGTCATTGGAACAATTTTAAACCTAGATTCAACGATAGGAATCAAAGAGAGAAAACCTTACCAACTAAAAGAAAATTTGAACCAGAGAGAAATGGTTATGGCAAGTTTAGTAAAGAAAAAAGAAGAAAATGGTCATGTATTTTCTGTGGGGAGCACCATAGCAATAAAGATTGTACCAAAGTAAAAACCATAGAAGAAAGGAAAGCGAAATTGAGAGGAAGATGTTTTAATTGTTTTAGAATAGGACACATAATGCGTACATGCACAATAAAAAGGAAATGTGATTTCTGTGAGAAACGAGGATCTCATCACCGATCATTATGTCCTAACAAATTTCAACAAAAACAGGAACAGAAGGAATCCACTAGCACTAGTGTAATGCATATAAGCAAAAGGGGATCTACTTTATTGCAGACTGCTGTAGTTGAAGTCCGAGGATATGGTAATAATACAAAGATATGTCGAATTCTAATGGATTGTGGTAGCCAACGGAGTTATGTCACTGAAAGGATTGCCAAGGATTTAAATCTTCAAGTTGAAGAACAAAACAATCTTTCTATATTTACGTTTGGAGCACAGAAGCCTAAGGAAATAGAAAGTCCACTAGTTAAACTAATGTTAGTTACACAGAATAAAGCGATTAAGACCGTACGTGCTAACGTGGTACCTTCAATATCTCACGGAGTTCCACATCCAGAGAAGGACCTACTTGACTGCAAGATCAGAGAAAATTACATCTTAGCGGATGATGGTACATTGTCAGACAGAGTAGACATTTTACTAGGAAATGACTACTATTACACGATTATGTCAACGAAGAAGATTCGTCTTGGAGAAGACTTATACCTCGTCGAATCGGAATTCGGATGGATACTCTCGGGCAAATTGTCAGAGAATAACAACACATTTGAACAACTGTCAGTATTGACATATTGTCAATCTTCATGTGAAGTCAGACTAAATCAACCAGATCCACCAATAGACACCGGAGACGTAAAACGTTTATGGGATCTGGAATCAATAGGGATCACTGATTCACCAAAATTAAGTCGTGATGAAGAAGCTATCAAGCACTTCAATGAAACAACTGAATATAGAAATAACAGATATTACATTAGTTGGCCATGGAACAACTATCCAACAGACTTACCATCTAACTTTGGATTAGCGTTCGGACGTCTAGTAAGTTTAGTTAAAAGACTAGACTCTGATACTCTAACAATGTATGATCAAACATTAAGAGAACAATTGGAAAATGAAATCATTGAAGAAGTCCCAAACGCAGAGAAAAATGATCATCCAATACACTACATACCGCATCATGGAGTGTCAACACCAGGGAAACCGTTGAGAATTGTATACGACGCTTCAGCAAAAACCAAAGATCACAAAAGTTTAAATCAATATCTTTATAGTGGACCACTATTATTAGAAGATTTAACTGGATTACTAATTAAATTCAGATGTTATAGTATTGGAATAACAGCTGATGTTGAAAAGGCATTTCTACAGATTGGACTTAAAGAACAGGACAGGGATGTCACAAGATTTCTCTGGTTAAAAGATACCAAGAAACCAGTAACAGAAGATAATCTTCTTTACCTCAGATTTACTCGTGTTCCATTTGGAATAATATCAAGCCCATTTATATTAAATGCTACAGTCAAACATCATCTGATGAACGCTAAAAATAAAAGCGTTAGAAAATTAGCAAATGACATATATGTAGACAACGTTGTGACTGGAGCCAATACTGCAAAGGAAGTCGAAGATTTATATAGAAACTCAAAGGAGACATTCCAAGAAATCTCAATGAATTTGAGACAGTGGAGTTCTAATTCAACGGATTTCATGCAACAAATTCCCGATGGTTGTGTAGATGAGATAGTAAAAGTATTGGGTCTAGACTGGCACATAAAGAATGATACATTACACTTGAGGACAAATAAACTCACGAACAATGCTAATACCAAAAGAGGTATTCTGAAAAGCGTTGCGTCTTATTACGATCCATGTGGATTTATAGTACCAACTATGTTAGCTGCAAAGCTCTTATTGCAGGACATGTGGAAAATGAAAATAAAATGGGACTCACCATTACCCAAGAATATCGTCGAAAACTGGAAAGACATTCAAGAAGACTTAGAAAGAGTCAAGGAAATAGGTTTGGCTAGATGCTATATGAAGAATCCTCAATGTAACGACTTTGAAATTCATTGTTTCACGGACTCTTCAACAAAAGCCTACGCAGCAGTAGTCTATATCGTCGGAAATGATCAAAAGTGCTTTGTTATTGGAAAATCGAGATTGGTACCAATAAAAGATCAAGAAGATCTGAAAATTCCTCGCTTAGAACTGTTGGGTGTATTAATTGGAAGCCGATTAATAAAATATGTTCTTAAATTCATAAATTTGAATATAACTAAACAAATATTATGGACAGACAGTCAGATCGTGATTGATTGGATTAACTCAACTAAATTACTAACACCATTTGTTGCCAGAAGGATCAATGAAATCAAACAAAATAAAAGCTTAGTCGTCAGATATGTACCGTCAGAGCTGAATCCTGCTGATGTTGCTACCAGACCAACAAGCGCGAAGGAAGATAAGGAGAGGTGGTTGAATGGACCAAACTTTTTGCTTCAGAAGCCTGATAGTTGGCCAGGGACATTCAGTGTAAATACTTTTTTAGTTGGGGAGGGTCTGACGAAGACCAGTGATACGCAAGGTTGTCAACAAACGGTATTAGAAGATCAGGTGAACACCAATGAGGTTAAAGAACAGGTTCCAGAGGTAATGGAATTGGAAGATTTTATAGATGACAATATTCAAGAAAGTACATCTACAGAACGAGAAGTAGACGTTGAATGTTTGGATAACACTTTAAATGAAATTAAGAGAATACAAGCTGAATACTTCAAAGAAGAAGTAAATGGTAAAGAAACAAGTCTCAGTCGTAATTTGGGACTGTTCAAGGACGTTGACGGAATTTTACGATGTAAGGGTAGACTTCAGTATGCTGAATGGCCTTTCGACAAAAGGTACCCTATACTTATACCTAGAAACTGTGATTTCACTAGTAAAATTATCACAAAAATACATGAAAAGAACTATCATGTGGGTGTCAATCATACTTTGAGCCTGATTCGTCAGAAGTATTGGATACCACAAGGCAAACGTGAAGTTCAAAAGAAATTGCAAAAATGTCCACGTTGTGTGAAACATGGAGGTGGATCATTCAAAACACCACTCACACCTGCATTACCACACGAAAGGGTAAATTATAGCAAGCCATTTACATTTACGGGAATTGACTATCTTGGACCAGTATTAGTCAGAACAGAAAGAGGAACGAGCAAAAGATGGATATGCTTATTAACATGTTTGGCAGTCAGAGCGGTACACTTAGAAGTCGTTGAAGATTTGTCAGCGGAAGAAGGTTTACTTGCTTTGAGGCGAATGATTGCGACAAGAGGAGTACCAACGCTAATTACATCGGACAATGCTTTACATTTCAAACTAATAGCTGACGTAGTTTCCAACGCATACTGTGTTGAAAATAAAATAAAATGGCGTTTCATACCTGAACTTGCACCTTGGTTTGGAGGGTTCTATGAGAGGCTTGTAGGACTCGTAAAACATTGCATGCGAAGATCACTTCATAAACATCTTTTAAAGGATAGTCAACTCACAACAATAGTAAAAGAAATAGAAGCAATAATAAACACTAGACCATTGACATCCGTAGATTCTGAACTAGAACATGTTCTGACACCGGCTGATTTTCTACAAGTGGATAGATGTATCAGTGTGGAAACAGCACAAGATAACATTCCATTGCAAGGTACATCGACAAAGATCAACTTAGTCCAGGGCTGGAGAAAAGCTCGTATATTACTAGAAGAATTTAAAGAAATGTTTCGTAATCGCTACTTACCGAGTTTACGTGAGAGATATAGTCACTCGCACAAACAACCACGTGTGACTGCAAAGCTGATCCCAAAAGAAGGCCAGTTGGTTCAGATAAAAGGAGATAAGAATCGTGAAGGCTGGAAAGTAGGCAAAATAGTTTCTTTAGTTAAGAGTTCTGATGGTTTAACGAGAGTGGCTCAAGTGAAAGTAGGAGACACTATATTTACTCGTTCTATTGCTCACTTATATCCGCTTGAAGTAGAAGACGATGTCCAATGGGAACCGATAACTCAAGATGCAAAACAGCATTCTGAAATACAAAAATTATCTAATGAAGCTTCTAAAGAGTCAAGAACGTCACCAGATGCTCTTACAATAGAAACGGAGAACACGCAAAAGGAAACATTAAATGAAAATGATATTGAAATGAGACAAGTTGAAAACATAGATGAGACAGAAAATACGGTAGATGTTACAAATAATGAAACAAACATAGAGACTGAGAGCATTGAAAGGGATAGAGTGGTAAATGATCTGAGAGATGATTCTGATGACAAACATTCGATGACAACGAATGATGATACTGTTGAAAAACCGACAGAAACTGGACACAAGCGGATTGCAGCGGTCCGAGCCCTTGAAAAGATAAGGGAATGGACGCGCAATTTGTTTACCTTGATGTAATGCATCGTTCCCGGCGGGTGTGTCGCGGCACGTCCGCGAATGTAAATATTGTACATAACAACACTGATATTATCTATGATCTATAGTGAGTATTAGTCTTTGGTTTCTCTTTTGAAGTCAGGTTTGAACTTGTAGAATATATTGCCGCCAAATGCGCCAAATGGTTCAATTAGTATCTTAGTAATTTATAAAGTCAGTGAATAGTGCTAAAAACTGAATGGTGGTCAACGGGCAGTAACATCCAGGCCAATGATAATAAGTTAAGTGTCCAAAGTTTACTTGTTAATGTCGAAAGCTTCTTTATATAGTGAGATTCACAAACTGGCGTACTGCGTACCGCGGTGCCATGTGAGCTGATCATGACTAATGACTATTCCTCAGCCGCAAAAGGCGTGAGCTCGTCCAACCAGACGCTTGGACAACTACCGGTAGTTTAGGACGACCTCAGGCGGTGTAGAGTAATCTACATCGCGAGGGCGGTATTTGCCCGAGGGTGAAGTACCGTGGTAACGAACATACTAAGTCCTTGATTCGGTGCTGGCGGGTCAGAATCGAAGGTTCTGACACCAGTCACTGAGACAACAGTGAACGATCGCTCTTATGCTCTTAACGGTATATAGATTATACCTATGACAGTAAAGTAAACAACTCAAAAGTACAAGTGTTATATACGTGGATAAGCTTTAGGCACTTAATGATTTCAGTGGGAATCATAGCTGAAATTAAATGTTACAGATGGTGAAACTATAGCTTGATCAACAGTTGAGGGCAGTGGCTTGGAGCTGCTGGTACATTAGTCACTTCCCAAGTGACAGGATTGGAGGTGAGAATAACATGTTGCAATAACGTATTCATAATAATTAAATATAGAACACGGGCATTCTGCATCGCCGTCTTAAGACTTAGTTGTCAGTCTTAATCCCCAACAGAGGCGACGATAGTACTTATACCAAGAAAACAATTTTTAAAATTTTCGTCTGTCTGTCTGTTTGTTACCGCTATTCTCGGGAACGGCTGAACCGATTTTGACGGGACTTTCACTGGTAAATATATTATCGGGCAACGTATAGGCTACTTTTTTAACCGATTTTCGAAAAAGGAGGAGAAGGAGTTGCGTTTTTCTACCTCTGTATTACAATATCTCCGTGATTTCTTAACCGATTTGCGTGAATCTTTTTTTAATCGATATAAAAACTTTGCGAGATGGTCCCATAAAAACTTCGGGATCCAACTCCTCAATCCTGATGCTGCAGGGGTACTGCCAACCTAAACTGTGGTGATTTAGAAACGCGGACGAAGTCGCGGGCGTCCGCTAGTTATTAATACGTAATGTCAAATCTATTAGAAAAAATTAAGAATTACCTTGCAATGAGAGACAACTGACAAGTGAGACAACAAATAGCTATGAGAAATTAAGGGGATTACCGCGAAAACGCCAATATAAACCTGAGTTGACTTCTATGTTCGGATATTCTTATCGCGTAAATAAAAATTAAATTTCAGGTGTGTGATTAAAATAGAGCTAAAAACGCGTAAAAAAAGAGCTAAAGAGCTAAACACAATTTTTTAGAGCTAGTGACGTGGAAATAGAGCTAAATTTAGCTCTAAAAGAGCTAACTTGGCAACACTGTTAATAAGTTGAGTTTTCTTTACGAATTTGAAGTTTCGATTCAAAAGCGTTTGACATCTAAGGGTGGCAGACCCAATTATGGGCACTTTAAGAGTTTATCTTATTTCAAATATGTTTTTTAAGTATAATTTAACCAAATTCTATAAATCACTGTGTTCATAAGGTTACTTGTTTAATAAAATATATAATTAAAGAAGATATTGAAATTTTTTTGTTTAAATCAACTAGAATTTTAAATAAAATTGAAAAATGACCCACTCCCCAATTATTCGCACATTTGTTACCAGGGGCCCAAGTCTGCTATTGCAATTGTAGTTACATTGTCTATCAATGACATGACAATTGTTATTTTTAGCAATTGTCATGTCATTGATAGACAATTGAACCCCTGGGCTCCAAGTCAAATTGCTAAAAGTAGCAATTGGGATGTCATTGATAGGCAATGTAACTGTAATGTAACTACAATGGCAATAGCAGACTTGGGCCCCTGTTATGGGCACAAAATTATCCAATTATCAACACTCAGATTTTAATAGAGTTTAAGAGAAATATAACGCTAGGCTACCTACGGAAGTCTTTTAGAATATAGATTTTATTACGAAATAATATACGGAAATTGTTATAGTAACTGTAGGTGACTTAATTTTTTTATATTTATTATATTTAAAACAAACACCCTTACATCCTACTTATTATATATTATATATAATCCTACTAATATTATAAATGTGAAAGTGTGGATGTTTGGATGTTTGGATGTTTGGATGTTTGGATGTTTGGATGTTTGGGTGTTTGTTACTCAATCACGCAAAAACGGCTGAACGGATTTGGATGAAATTTGGCATGCATGTAGACTTTGACATGGAAAAGAACATAGGCTACCTTTTATCCCGATTCCTTAAGTAGTTCCCGAGGGAAAATTGAAAATTGTTTACGTGCTAAGCCGCAGGCAGACTGCTTTGAAATTTGGTATGCATGTAGCCTTTGACATGGAAAAGAACATAGGCTACGTTTTATCCCGATTCCTTAAGAAGTTCCCGTGGGAAAATTGAAAATTATTTACGAGCTAAGCCGCAGGCAGACAGCTTTGAAATTTGGTATGCATGTAGCCTTTGACATGGAAAAGAACATAGGCTACCTTTTATCCCGATTCTTTAAGTAGTTCCCGAGGGAAAATTGAACATTGTTTAGCCTGGCAATAGACGTCCGATTTTGTTTCCGATTGTCTGATCAGGCTACCGGATCGTATTTACTCGATACACATCCGATTTTTCCGTCAGGCTTTTTCTGAACTCAGTCGTTCCCGAGCTATCATCCCGAGTGCTTGCGTTTGGAGCAAAGCAGAAGAAAAGAAGTTGGATGACGAGTTAATAGAAATAGAAATATTTTTTATTCAATTAACTTTTACAAGTACTTTTGAATCGTCAATGAATCTACCATTGGTTCGGAATGCCGTTCCTGCCGAGAAGAGCCAGCAATAAACTCGGCGGTCGCTCTTTTCAAAAAAATTTTTTTTTACAATAGGTAACAAAACTATGCTATGTATACAGTGTTTCCACAATAAAGTTTCAAAAATGCAAAACAATCCAATGCATGTTAAGACAGGCAGGCAAAAGCAGACCCATTCCCGTTGGTGGCACCCGTTCACGAGCATGACGCAGGATCTAGCCATTGCTTCGCTCAACCATATTTGAGGGAACGTAACAACCCGCACCACACGACACCACCACAGAAATTTTAAAGAGAGGAAAGAGAAAGAAGAAAAAACGTCGCTATTGGATTCATCCAATCAATTTGACAAGACTTACTGAGAGCCATTTCTATTTAAAACATCCAAAATAATTCATAATAATAATAATTTTATTATTATGAATTATTTTATTTTATTATTATTTTTTTTATTTTTTTTCATAATTTTCGCCCATTATTCGAACCACAACGATGCGTCCACACAGTGTCAGCGCTATATTTTTTGGGCCCAATAAATCCCAATAAGCAAAATTCCGCCCTAAATTTGGGGCTAAAAGCCCTAAGTTGGGAACCCTGACTGGCAAAATCGGAAGGAGTAACCGGATGTCTATTTTGTCTCATACTAGAAGTATGTAGACCGCGCCTTCAGACAATCGGACCGACAGTAAAATCGGAAACGCCTCTCGCCCGTTTCCGACTCGGACGTCCGATCCGGCCACCGGATCGGACGTGTATTGACTGTTCATACAAAGTAATGGCTTCAACGCCTTCCGGTAGCCTGATCAGGCTACCGGATCAGACAATCGGATGAAAAAACCTGACGTGTATTGCCTGGCTTAAGAGCTAAGCCGCGGGCAGACAGTTTTGAAATTTGGTATACATGTCACCTATGCTATGGAAAAGGACATGTGCTTTCTATACCGATCTCAAATATTTCCCGTGGTAAGATTAAAAATTGTTAACGAACGAAGCTTTAGACCCAATTCTGAAGTCCGCGCAGATAAAGTCACGGACAGAAGCTGCTACTACTACTACTAATTTTAATCCCGATCTCTCAAATTTTTTCCGTGGGAAAAGCATAAATAATTGCTGCACACCAATAATATTATGGACTGGAATAGGACATAGGCTAATTTTTATCCCGGGAAATAAGAGTGTTCCCGCGGGAATAAAAAACCTTAATCCACGCGGACGAAGTCGCGGGTATCAGCTAGTATCAGCTAGTATAATATTATAAATGTGAAAGTGTGGATGTTTGGATGTTTGGATGTTTGGATGTTTGTTACTCAATCACGCAAAAACGGCTGAACGGATTTGGATGAAATTTGGCATGCATGTAGCCTTTGACATGGAAAAGAACATAGGCTACCTTTTATCCCGATTCCTTAAGTAGTTCCCGAGGGAAAATTGAAAATTGTTTACGAGCTAAGCCGCAGGCAGACTGCTTTGAAATTTGGTATGCATGTAGCCTTTGACATGGAAAAGAACATAGGCTACGTTTTATCCCGATTCCTTAAGAAGTTCCCGAGGGAAAATTGAAAATTATTTACGAGCTAAGCCGCAGGCAAACGGCTTTGAGATTTGGTATGCTTGACATGGAAAAGAACATAGGCTACGTTTTATCCCGATTCCTTAAGAAGTTCCCGAGGGAAAATTGAAAATTATTTACGAGCTAAGCCGCAGGCAGACAGCTTTGAGATTTGTTATGCATGACATGGAAAAGAACATAGGCTACCTTTTATCCCGATTCCTTAAGTAGTTCCCGAGGGAAAATTGAAAATTGTTTAAGAGCTAAGCCGCGGGCAGACAGTTTTGAAATTTGGTATGCATGTCACCTATGCTATGAAAAAGGACATGTGCTTTCTATACCGATCTCAAATAGTTCCCGTGGTAAGATTAAAAATTGTTAACGAACGAATCTTTAGACCCAATTCTGAAGTCCGCGCAGACAAAGTCGCGGACAGAAGCTGCTACTACTACTACTAATTTTAATCCCGATCTCTCAAATTTTTTCCGTGGAAAAAGCATAAATAATTGCTGCACACCAATAATTTGTTAATAATCCTACTAATATTATAAATGTGAAAGTGTGGATGTTTGGATGTTTGTTACTCAATCACGCAAAAACGGCTGAACGGATTTGGATGAAATTTGGCATGCATGTAGCCTTTGACATGGAAAAGACCATAGGCTACTTTTTATCCCGATTCCTTAAGTAGTTCCCGAGGGAAAATTGAAAATTGTTTACGAGCTAAGCCGCAGGTAGACAGCTTTGAAATTTAGTATGCATGTAGCCTTTGACATGGAAAAGAATATAGGCTACCTTTTATCCCGATTCCTTAAGTAGTTCCCGAGGGAAAATTGAAAATTGTTTACGAGCTAAGCCGCAGGCCGACAGCTTTGAAATTTGGTATGCATGTAGCCTTTGACATGGAAAAGAACATAGGCTACCTTTTATCCCGATTCCTTACGTAGTTCCCGAGGGAAAATTGAAAATTGTTTACGAGCTAAGCCGCAGGCAGACAGCTTTGAAATTTGGTATGCATGTAGCCTTTGACATGGAAAAGAACATAGGCTACCTTTTATCCCGATTCCTTACGTAGTTCCCGAGGGAAAATTGAAAATTGTTTTAGTCCTAAGCCCCGGGCAGACAGGTTTGAAGTTTGGTATGCATGTCACCTATGCTATGGAAAAGGACATGTACTTTCTATACCGATCTCAAATAGCTCCCGTGGTAAGATATAAAAATTGTTAATGAGCGAAGCTTTAGACCCAATTCTGAAGTCCACGCAGACAAAGTCGCGGACAGAAGCTACTACTACTACTAATTTTAATCCCGATCTCTCAAATTTTTTCCGTGGGAAAAGCATAAATAATTGCTGCACACGAATAATTTGTTAATAATAATATTATAAACGCGAAAATTTGTATGTTTGTTACTCAGTCACGTCGCAACGACTGAACCGATTTGGCTTAAATTTGGCACAGAGATAGATTATGGTCTGGAATAGGACATAGGCTACCTTTTATAACGGGAAATAAGAGTGTTCCCGCGGGAATAAAAAACCTTAATCCACGCGGACGAAGTCGCGGGTATCAGCTAGTAATATTATAAACGTAAAAATTTGTATGTTTGTTACTCAGTCACGTCGCAACGACTGAACCGATTTGGCTTAAAATTGGCACAGAGATAGATTATGGTCTGGAATAGGATATAGGCTACTTTTTATCCCGGGAAATAAGAGTGTTCCCGCGGGAATAAAAAACCTTAATTCACGCGGACGAAGTCGCGGGTATCAGCTAGTATTTAATAAGAAAACGTAAACATAGTCTTTATCAAACGACAGACGTCCACAGCTGGACAAAGGTCTCTTATATGGACTTCCACAGGCCTCGGTCTTACGCTACCTGAATCCAGCGGCTCTCTGCGACTCGTTTGATGTCGTCGGTCCACCTAGCTTCCCGGTACGGGATCGCTACTCCAACACTATGGGATCCCATCGACCATCAGCTCTTCGAACTATATGCCCGCCCATTTCCATTTCAGTTTCGCTTAGCTATGTCCGTGACTTTGATTCTCTTACTGATATCCTCATTTCTGATATGATCTCGCAGGGATACTCCGAGCATAGCTCTCTCCATCGTCCGCTGAATGATTTTTGTTTCGTGATAAATAACTGCCCCTAGAACTTCTCAACCTCTCTCCGTACCTCAGGTGGAGAAGAAACGTGACAGCCTTCGTCAGTTTTCAGCCGCGTCAGCTGGCTCTGTCCGATAGATAGATCTCTCACGGACGCTTTGGAATGGAACTTCTGTTCCACTAGATGGTATCTTTAATACTTGGTATTCAAGGCCCGCATGTCGCGAGTTCTTTTCTTAGAGATCTGCCTATTGACCTACCAGTAGGCATCCGCGTCTGCTGACGACTGAAGTCTCATCTCTTGTCTGTCTTCCATCAGTTTGAGAGTAAGGTCAGAGAACTTCTTGGTCCTTTTCGTGTGATGGGTCTTAAAGAATTTACACTCCAGAGTATGGACAGTTTACACACACTTGTTAAGATCGTCTACAGACTCCCAGTCTGCTAGGGAATCGAATCGCTTCGGAGTGTTAATAAACAGGAAAATCTCCAAAGTTTGTAACCAGGTACTGACACCCCTTGTTTTGCAATGAAATAACGGGAAAGTTTCATTTACTTTTTAAATTAGTAATTAATAATACTTAGAAAATCAATTGAAAACAATTATATTATTAAAACTCAAATAAAACCACAGTTAAATCATTATTAAGTAAGTACTGACCCTTAACGTCGATCAGTCAAAATGGCCGAAAAACTTCGGGAACTCCAGAACGATATCTTTCAACTACGATACTGACGTCATTTTAAAACTTTCCAGATTAGAAAGGTTTCGATTGTGAAAAATATGAATTCCCCTAATTTTAATCTGAAAATTTAAAAACCACAATCAGAAACTTATATTTTAATCTTTTTTGCCAAAGTGCGAATAAACTGGTGCAGTGCTAGCTATTGGGTTGGTCACCCTATAAGATCGATTTCGGAATGGACGGAAAAACGTTAAGGCCGGCTTACATTTACGAATATAGATAATGCTTGGAATCAGGAAGTACCTACCCGATTCTAACTCCAAGAGTTCGTAAGGTTGGTGTCAAGAAGCAAGAAGCTTAGTTGGTGTTAACGTGTCGGTACCTAATCGTAATCCTATACCTAATCTGTGATCTATCTGTCGTGTTACTATGGTAACTGCTCCATAAACAATACGAATATGACGTAGGTAATTTTTGACATTATTTTGTTTTGAAGAAAATATGGCCAATGTGTGCAAAGTAGTTTTTCTTAAATTAATTTCGATATAATTATCGGTCCATTTGAGAATAACATGATGCTAAAAGAAAATATCCGTTGTCGTTTAAATGTTGTTAGATAAAATAATATGGTGATGGTTAACACCGCGATATGCCTAAACTGATAGAGTTGACTATAGAAATTGAAGTACAAAAGGTAAAAGCCACAAGCCACTATCCACTATAATACCTACCTAATTAATTTACTTACTACAAAAAAGTTCTGCCAATGATGTTTTAGTCAGTCTTGTGTACAGTATTGGAAAAAAATTGCATTTCATTATCAGTACCTAGCACTTAGCAGCCTGAATTAGAGAAGTTGGTGGAAATACACCACTGCTTCAAAATTCTAGGTTTGATGACCTAGAATTAGAATAGACTAGCTGATACCCGCGACTTCGTCCGCGTGAATTAAGGTTTTTTATTCCCGCGGGAACACTCTTATTTCCCGGGATAAAAAGTAGCCTATATCCTATTCCAGACCATAATCTATCTCTGTGCCAATTTTAAGCCAAATCGGTTCAGTCGTTGCGACGTGACTGAGTAACAAACATACAAATTTTTACGTTTATAATATTACTAGCTGATACCCGCGACTTCGTCCGCGTGGATTAAGGTTTTTTATTCCCGCGGGAACACTCTTATTTCCCGTTATAAAAGGTAGCCTATGTCCTATTCCAGACCATAATCTATCTCTGTGCCAAATTTAAGCCAAATCGGTTCAGTCGTTGCGACGTGACTGAGTAACAAACATACAAATTTTCGCGTTTATAATATTATTATTAACAAATTATTCGTGTGCAGCAATTATTTATGCTTTTCCCACGGAAAAAATTTGAGAGATCGGGATTAAAATTAGTAGTAGTAGTAGCTTCTGTCCGCGACTTTGTCTGCGTGGACTTCAGAATTGGGTCTAAAGCTTCGCTCATTAACAATTTTTATATCTTACCACGGGAGCTATTTGAGATCGGTATAGAAAGTACATGTCCTTTTCCATAGCATAGGTGACATGCATACCAAACTTCAAACCTGTCTGCCCGGGGCTTAGGACTAAAACAATTTTCAATTTTCCCTCGGGAACTACGTAAGGAATCGGGATAAAAGGTAGCCTATGTTCTTTTCCATGTCAAAGGCTACATGCATACCAAATTTCAAAGCTGTCTGCCTGCGGCTTAGCTCGTAAACAATTTTCAATTTTCCCTCGGGAACTACGTAAGGAATCGGGATAAAAGGTAGCCTATGTTCTTTTCCATGTCAAAGGCTACATGCATACCAAATTTCAAAGCTGTCGGCCTGCGGCTTAGCTCGTAAACAATTTTCAATTTTCCCTCGGGAACTACTTAAGGAATCGGGATAAAAGGTAGCCTATATTCTTTTCCATGTCAAAGGCTACATGCATACTAAATTTCAAAGCTGTCTACCTGCGGCTTAGCTCGTAAACAATTTTCAATTTTCCCTCGGGAACTACTTAAGGAATCGGGATAAAAAGTAGCCTATGGTCTTTTCCATGTCAAAGGCTACATGCATGCCAAATTTCATCCAAATCCGTTCAGCCGTTTTTGCGTGATTGAGTAACAAACATCCAAACATCCACACTTTCATTTGACCTAGAATTAGAATAGATGACCTAAGTCTTTCTAAGGAATCATTGTTTCTTGGAACTGTGAGAGTGAGAGGATAGAGAGTGTCACATCCAATGGCAGAACATTGTCTTGAGATGTTGACTATAGAGTTATGGACTGATGTTTGGGCTGAACTCTTCATAGCTGGCAAGGGTAAAGCCACCAAACCTCATGAAAAATAATGGGATGTGTCTATATATTAGTCTGTTGGAATACAATTACACAATGTTTTCAGGTGTCATGCCCAGGTGTGTGGTTGTGCCAGGATGGTCGCGTGTCGCTCACTATATTTGCCCTGGGCACAAGCTACCAGACATGCTTGCTGCCACCCTCCTTCCCGCTAGCCTTCAGAGACGTGTTCTACTTCCGCAAGAGATTTCAGGAGAGTTGCGCGCTGAATAACATCTGCTGCCTGCTCAGTCAGTATCGTTCATAGTTAACATTATTGAATTTGTGGTGACTGCTCTAAATATTATTGCGATCTATACCCTGATGCAATCATATTTAGAGAATCGACACACAGATTTGAGCTAAACTTGAATTTGACTTTTTTTTATCTTATGCTTATTCTTAGTTTGTAATTGAAAAAGCTTTAATTAGGCAATCTATAATTTACAGAGGATGAAACAATATACTGTGAATTGGTGCAGTGGTGCGAGAGCTGTATAGCAGGGGACTGTATAACGTTAGCTCAGTACCTTGGTGCAATGAATGATGTACTGTTCCCACCTAACATGTGCTCATCGGATGGAGTAGACCTTCTCATGAGGAGAACTAAAGACTTTCCTGTAAGTATTAAACTTTCCTGGTCCAATGTTTGGGTTATTCAAGGTTCAAGTCAGTCAGAAATTCTAAGTTCCACCGCCAATTTCCCAACAAAATTGAGTTGAGAAATTGTTGGTAAGAGACTGAGGGAATAGAGAGTACACTTCTATTGTGTGTATACAATTGTGTTCTCTAACTTCAACTGAATAGTTAGCTCTACATCTTTTAAAATGATGGGAGCTTTGCAACTCTTAGATTACACAAAACAATTACCACACTATAGATTTTTTTTCATTCTTCAGGGCATACTATCACCTAAGATAGAGATCTCAACGAAAGTCCGCATAGATGAAGTTTGGAACTCGAGTTGCTTGCACAATATGAATAAAGTTGATAGTTGTCATTGTGGACCAAAGGACTCCCGACAGAAACAAGTGTGTCATTCTGCACAGTATCATAGGTAAGTAACTTTTGTTTTTAGCTGGATGATACAAAAAATATAAACCATCATTGTCATCATCATCCTTGCATGCTTTGATTAAATTAGTGTATAATAGGCTTTATCACCTAAATCCTAAATCAATAGGCATTCTTCGTTTCAACCCACAAACCTTTGTCAAATTAAATACATACATAAAAGAATAAAGTTAACTTTTCAATTGATAAGTTGTGTGGGTTGACTCTTTATTGCATATGTGTGTTCAATTAAGATAGATTTATAGTAAATTGATTTTTGAAATAGTAATCACTTGTGAACCAGTGAAGCAAAATAAGTATTTATATGTATAACACAGTAATAATTAAGGGGAATGATTTGTTTCAGAACAAGATGCAATAACCATTTGCAATCTCGATCCAGGTCACGGTCACGGTCAATCGGCTCCAGGTCGTGCTGCAGTCTAGAAGCGGATGCCAGTGCCTCTTGTCGCAAGTAAGTTATAACCTACATAAATTATCTTCCGTGCATTGCTGTTCTACTATAGATATCCTGACTACAGTCCCTTGTCCGAATCCCACATGACATTTGTCCCTGTTGCTGCAGAGAGGAAAGTGTATGCTGTCAATAACACTCATATCTACTAGAACAGCAACACAAACGATACGAAATACTTAATGTAGAATTTTTCCTATTTATCGAATACATTAGAAACCGTATTCCATTGCACCTCAGTCCCCTGTCCAAATCCCGCGTGTCGTTGTCGCCCTGCGCTGCTAGCTGGAGCGTGCGTCATTGTCGTGGATAAAACGTGTACCTATCACGTTGAGAAAAGTAGCAACTACTGGAACCACAGTCAATTACTATATGACTATGATATGAAGTGTTATATGTAGGATTTTCTAAAACCCGCAATCCTCTGAATCCCAGTCCCCTGTCCAAATCCCGCGTGTCGTTGTCGCCGTGCGCCGCGCGGCGCGGCGTGCGTCCCTGTCGCGAGTACAACGTGTATCCCGTCGACACCAGTGGGAACTACTGGCGTGGCGACAGAGACGTTTGCTATGAATATGACGGTGATACAAGGTGAATCGTGTGAATGTAATATTATTAAAGTTGATCATTAATGCATTCATGATTGTAACAGAAATTAGTATTCATTACTGCATTCATGTTTGTAACAGAATTTATAGGTATGCTTTAGTGTTGTACACCACTTCAGCTTAGATAATAGATTATAGAGGAAGAAGATACTTCGTAGCACCGCATCATAATGCTTGTCAATAGCCAATCTAGCAGAGGTTAGCGGGTAGATAATTTTTATTTTTTTTAAATATTTTTGCAGGATGTTCCCTTTCATGGAAGGAGTCTTTACATGCTTTGTTTATATTAATCTTAATTTTTATAATTTCTATTTATATATTTAGTGTTTTAATATAGATAATTAGATATATGTACGAAAAACAGTAACATATTAGTAACTAGTTGATGCCCGCGATTTTGTCCGCGTGGATTAAGATTTTTCCGGGATAAAATGCCTATGTCACTCTTAAGTTGCTCAGCTTTACACATGCAAAATCATACGTGATTGATAATCAAACTAACAAACACTTTCGCATTTATAATATTACCAATTATAAGCGACAAATACCAAATCATCATTTGCATTTCACAGGGGCAACGATTCGGTAAATATTAATTCGTCAATGAAAGATGAGAGACTGCAGAAGCTTCTACTCGAGAGCCGTTACATAGACCAAGAGCCTTATAACGACTATGCGCCGCGCACCAATAGGAAACCTAAACTGACACCTTGTGTATGTGAGATATGCAAGAAGTATCACGAATTGTTCCATACTAATTACGAGGAAAGTTGACTGGGTTAGTTAGGCCCATATTACGCTCTATACAACGTGTAACAAAAGTGTGAAATAACCCTGAAGGAGGTGAATGTGCTCATGAAACTGAACGACTTTCCCCAAGGAACATAGGTCGAAATATGAAAAAAAAATTTTTACCTCCCATAGTAAATCAGCTGATCGTCAATTTTGTATGGGAGGTCCACATTTTTTTTCACATTTCGACCTATGTTCCTTGGAAAAAGTTGTTCAGTTTCATGAGCACATTCACCTCCTTCAGAGTTATTTCACACTTTTGTTACACGTTGTATATAGGATCCTATTTCGTACCATAGATTAATTATCATCCTAGGAAATATAATATGGTGATCTATTTAGAATATAGCCTATGGTACGAAATAGGATCCTATAGAAATAGAAATAGAAATATTTTTTATTCAAATAAACTTTTACAAGCACTTTTGAATCGTCAATGAATCTACCACTGGTTCGGAATGCCTTTCCTGCCGAGAAGAGCCAGTAAGAAACTCGGCGGTTGCTCTTTTAAAAAAAAATAAAAAAATTTACAATTGTTATTGAACACAGGATAGTTATTACTGTCTTATGAATCACTGGAGCGAATTATATCCACGCTTTTTTATCATTTACATAGTCTTCAATTGTATAATATGCTTTTTTCATGAGAGCAGATTTAATTGATTTCTTAAACTTGTGTAGAGGCAAGTCTAAGATTGACTGTGGAATTTTATTGTAAAACGTCACGCCCATTCTCACAAATGTCTTTTGGACCCTCTTGAGGCGCAGCCCAGGAAACATGAGCCTATTTGGATTTCTACTTGGTCTATCGGACAAATCACTCTTTTTTTTGTAACTCAAAATGTTTTGTCTGACAAATATTATGTTGTTATAAATATATTGTGAAGCTACTGTAAGAATGCCTATCTCTTTAAATCTTTCTCGAAGGGAATCCCGCGGCCTCAAATTATAGATTGCGCGGATTGCCCTCTTCTGCAAAACAAAAATTTTTCCAATATCGGCTGCCTTACCCCATACTAAGATTCCGTATGACATAATACTATGGAAATATGCAAAATAAACAATTTTTGCAGTTTCTATGTCAGTCAACTGTCGAATCTTCCTAACAGCGTAAGCAGCAGAGCTAAGTTTGCCAGCAAGCGTTGCTATATGGGTGCCCCATTGTAGCTTTGAATCCAGGGTTAACCCCAAAAACACTGTGGAGTCCTCAGTTTTCAAAGGTTCATTATTTATCTTTAAATTTTTACTGACAGTTCTCGTGTTAGGTAATAAAAACTCAACACATTTTGTTTTTTTAGCATTTAAAAGGAGATTATTTGCCGTAAACCATTCAGAAACTTGAGATAATGCATTATTTACATCGTCAAAATTGTCTTTCATCCTATCGACTTTAAAAATTAAAGACGTATCATCAGCAAATAGTACAATATCGCAAGTATTTTGGACAAAATGTGGTAAATCATTTATGTAGACCAAAAACATGAATGGACCTAGAATAGAACCCTGGGGTACACCCATTACTGAGGCTGATCCGGATGATTTTACATCATTGACACATACTCTTTGGACTCGGTTGCTGAGATAAGACGCAATGAGACTAAGTGCAAAATCATTAATGCCATAGTGGCTCAGTTTAAGCAAAAGAGTTTCGTGATCAACGCAGTCGAATGCCTTTGACAAATCACAGAATATACCAATGGCATTCTGTGAGTTCTCCCACGCATCGAATATGTGTTGTAATAGCCTTGCGGCTGCATCGGTTGTTGATCGACCCTTTGTAAAACCATACTGCTCAGTGTGTAGGAGTTTATTTAAATTAAAGTGTAAAAGCAGTTGGTTGAGCATTATTTTTTCGAATATCTTGCTGAGAGTTGGCAAAATTGAAATTGGCCTGTAGTTATTCGGGTCACTTTTGCTGCCCGATTTAAAAAGCGGTATTAGCTTACTACATTTCATAAGATCTGGAAAAGATCCAGAATCTACTGATTTATTAAAAATTAAAGCAAGATACGGCGCAATAATATCAATTACATTATGAATTATTTTAACTGATATCCCCCATAGATCTGCTGTTTTCTTATTTTGTAAAGATTTAAATGTTTTGACTATGTCATATGGGGTAACGTGTTCAAACCTAAATAACTTATTGCACTCAGAGACATTGCTTCTTAGAAGACGATAGGCTTCTGCCGGCGAGGAATTTAGAGAACTGGTTGTGGTAATTGGAATATTTTTGAAAAAGTTCTCAAATGTATTTACAACTTCTATATCGGAGTTAATTACATGATTATCAATTTTAAGCTCCAATTTATTATTATTATGCACCTTATGGTTATTCATTTCATCGCCGATGATGCCCCATGTTGTTTTAATTTTATTATCAGAATTGACAATTTTTTGTTTTATGTGAAGTGATTTTGCTTGTATGCACACATTTTTAAACAATTTAGAATAATTTCTTACATATTCAATAAACGCGGGGGAATAATTATATTTTTTTTCTGCATACAAGTCAAACAGCTTATTTCTACTTTTATAGATGCCGGCAGTTGCCCAGTCACTAAACTTAAGATCTTTAAACAGTCTTTTCTCCATCACCTTAAAGATAGAGTTATATTGTGAGCTTAACAAATCAAAAAACTTTGTATAAATTTCATCCGGATCATCCTGTGCAAGGTCAAGCGTCGGCAATCCAGCTGAGATGTTTTGTTTAAAATGCTTTACTTTTTTAGTGGTAACTGGCCTGTATTTTATTACTTTTGTTATATTCTGTTGACTGCTTGGAATAGATATCATTTGACCGCAATGATCAGATCTGAGATAAGTGATAACAGATTTTTCAATAATGTTACAATCACAAAAAATGTTGTCAATACAGGTAGCTGAGTTTGCAGTTACTCTTGTAGGTTCATCAAAAATATTCTCTAAATTAAAGCTTTTAAATAAGTTAAGTAGCCTACCAGTAAAAGGAGTGTGAAGCAAAATATCAATATTAAAGTCTCCACAGACCACTATTTTTTTTGATGACCTACATAGCCGCCTTAAGGCATCCTCCATTACCTCCTCAAAAACAACAAAGTCGCCCGAGGGTGGGCGGTACACGCAAACTACAATATATCGGTCCAGCTCAACACAAGACAGCTCAATAGTGCGTTCTATAGAAAGACTAACAACGTCTTTTCGCTCTTTATAATTAATGTTATTTCGCGTTACTATCAATGATCCCCCGCGTATAGCAGTCTTTCTTGAGAACGCACTTGACAGTGAATAATTATTAAAGTGTACAATTAACTGATGAGTATTGAGCCAATGCTCAGTGAAGCATAAGATTTCAATATCAAATTTTTTAATAAAAAGCTCAATCTCATGTTCTTTGCCAGATAAGCCCTGTATATTTTGGTGTACAAGATTAATTTTATATTGCTTATCTGTTGTCTTACTGCTTAGTTTAAATTTTTTACAAGTATTATTTTTACTTGAGTCCAAATTCACCATACTGCCGGATAGGCTCTGTATATTTTGATGTACAATGTTCAGTTTGCAGAGCCTCTCCGTTGTCTTAGTATCTAGTTTAAACAAGTAATAGGCTTACTATTACTTGGTTCAACAACAGAAATATTAGTACTTAAAGTACTTGAGTCAAAAACAGAAATATTTGTACTAGAAGTACAGTTTGTAAAATTGTCAAAAGACTTTGTTACAACACTTGTAACTGTATCATTCATTAAATTATATGCTAGCAATGAAGCTATATGTATTTTACATTTTCTAGGCAGGTACATATTATCTGCGGTCAATTTAAATTTATAAATAAATTTATTCAAGTCAAAAAAGGAGATAGCACTGTCATGATG
Organism: Hipparchia semele; assembly: GCA_933228805.2. Classification (NCBI taxonomy): domain Eukaryota; kingdom Metazoa; phylum Arthropoda; class Insecta; order Lepidoptera; family Nymphalidae; genus Hipparchia; species Hipparchia semele. The sequence goes on from OW121714.1 coordinate 12,775,999, forward strand.
GCTTGACAAATTAAACATATGCAAATTTAATTTATTTATGCGCTGGTTTTGCTCCTTACTTAGTGTACTAGAGTAAGGGAAGGCACATAAAGTAAATTTACATTTGGTTTTATTATGCAAATACAATAATTTTTCAAAACATTTTAGGATCTTGTGCTTTTTTATCAATAAACTGTCCCCAATCAATATGATAACATTAGTATTTATATCCAAGCTTTCTTCATTCAAGTTATTAATTAAATAGTCAAAACTAGCCCCTGGTGAACATTTATTAATCACTGGATGTTGCATATACTTGTTCATATAGGCACCAAAGTCTTTACCTAACTGGTCAGAGATAATTACAGTTTTTTTACTGACATTCACAGAGAGATTTATGTTTGAGGATGAAGAACTTTTTGTATTTACACTACACTGCGTGGGATGGGAAGGCAATTTGACTGGGAGCAATGTACTACTACTGTGATCGTTGCTAGCCATAGGTATAGGTGAGAGGTTACATTGGCATTTACTTGTCAGTGATTCAAAGCGAGCCATATTGTAGTTGCCTAGGGCTAACAACTCGTCAGCTGCCTGTAACTGTTCACAGATCTGATTTTGTGACCGCTCGTACTCCATAGTAACTTTTTTTAGGGAATCATTCAATTTACAAATCTCATTATTAAGGTTTTTAACATCAACATCATATTTAGTGCTCATTTCTGTCAAAGATGAGCAGTATGTTTCAAGCTTATGTAATAAATGTGACCGTTCCTTCCTTAATGCAACATTTTTAGTGTGAGTCCTTTGTAATTTAATTAAATTTTTGGTTTTTTTAATTATTTTGCCAATTTTAATGTATTTTTTAATTTTATTATGACTATTTAGTTGTATCTTATCATGGTTCTGTATTGTCTTACTATTTCTAGTATAAGGGCTGTCACATGTCAGATCTATGACCGGCACAATTGAGGATGAAGTAAGCAGTTCATCATACAATGTGTTGGTTGCTTGAGCTTCATAGCTTTTTAATTGAGACTGAAGGTCATCAATTGTTCTGTGAGCCCCACTCAATTCATCCTCTAGTACAGATATCTTCCCTAGAGCCTCTTCATAAGTCTGAATGCACACATTAAAAGAGCTGACTGCCTCCTGGAGTCGGTCACGTTCCTCTGACACTAAAGTATGTGAGCTATTCAGGGCAGCGAGTTCAGCTTTTAACTGTGAATTTTTGGCAATCACAGCTTTTACTTCAACCTCACTTTCTTCTTGCTCCCTCAGCAATTGATCATTAAGTTGTCGCAGTGATTTCAGTTCATTGAGGGCAGTTTTAAGTTTCAGCTGTTCTTCTAATGCTGCTGCCCGTCTTGTTTGCATTGTGATGATTGTTGTTATACAATAATGCACCTGAAACACCAAATAATGTGTAAGTGAAGGAAGAAAAAGAAAAGTGGGTGGGTTACACAGAAGAGAGTCTGAGATATATAGAATAGATTTACAAAATGTGTAGAAAGAAAGATAGTACTATTTAGTGTGTTTGTATTACTTTCAAAAACAAGATTTATAGAGCCCACACTTATTTGAAAATAAGCAGCTGTTAATAGGTAGGTATTAACCTATTTGAGTTATTTATGACTATTGTCACTTCTATTGAAGTGCTTAAGTAATCAAAAGTTGCAAGGGACAGTGTACAATCTATTATGTATGCTCGTGTCGTGAAATGTCTGAGGCAGTACAAGTTATTCTTCTACTTCACTTCCACTATTGTCAAGTGAACAGAGAAAAATTTTGCCTTTCAATGTGAGGAAGGACGTGTCTCGAGACTCGAGAATGTACCTAATGTGCGCGGATAACGTATTTATTCAATAAACTAACTGCACTAAGTAGTTATTATAATATTTTTAAGAAGATAAAGGAAATACTCCCCCGGTTTATCCAGATGTCGTTGAGATTTGAATCACGCCGTCCGTCCGACAACTGCCTTGGGTATTAATCAGGTACTTTTCGACGACAGTGGAGCTTATGTATGAGAATTATAAGGAAATCTATCACAAGATAAACTTTAACACTTATTTTAAAACATTAATTCACTAAGAAATAAATTAAAAATTAAAATTTAATGTTTCACAGCTGATTTTGCAACATTTCAGTTTGACAGCTCGTATTCGCAGTTCGACGACTATAAATCGTATAGTGTAATATGAGCCTTAGACAATTTTTTCATATTTTTTAGATGAATAAATTGCAAAAGATTCATACTACAAACTATATTTTTATACACTTTTAAACATGAAATATGATTTTTTAAATTATTCTTAAAAAAGTTTTTTGTACTAGATCATGTGATGTTTACAATCATATTTGTTTGTGTTGAATGTTTATTCTGAGTTTTATAATTAATTAATACATATTAATATATAAAATCACACGGGTATACTACGGGTACTTACCTATATAAAATATGTTTTTTTATAAATAAAATAAATTCGATTAAATCTGATTGAGTATATAATTTTAAGTAAATCATAGAATTTAAAATTAGACAATTTTCAGTTGCAAAATTAAGTGTTTTGTTAAAAATTCATATTTAAATTATATTATCTATTAATACAGTAAAAGCTCCTAATTCGCGCTTCCTTCATTCGCGTTTTCACTATTCGCGGATTAAAAAAATGCGACCCAATTCCTATATTCGCGGCTAAAGATTTCTCTATTCGCGGATTCCAATAGGTATCAAGTCCAATATCCTTTGTAAACGCGTCGTCAAATGGACTAATATTTGAAAAATCTCGGTGAAGGTTTAAGAATGGCAAATGAGCTTTGTGATTTTTTTATGAAAACTGATCCATCTATAGAACAAAGTCTTATTTTTCAGAGGCAAATTGCTAATGCCACTGCTGAATATCAGTGAATTGAAGGAGCTTTTAAAAAGCGCCAAGCAAGAAAAAATTACAAAATTCTTTAAACCATTGCCTAAACCTGAAAATAATAATTAATCAAATATGGTCAAAAACTTAAATTAAATTGTTTTTTTTTTATATTTGTTTTTTATTTTGTCACCTAGGAACGTATCCCCTATAGTCCCATATAAATTACCCTTCCATATTCACGGTTTCTGTATTCGCGGCATATTTACGGAACGTATCCCCCGCGAATAAAGAGCTTTTACTGTAATGAGTTATTATTTATTTATTTATTAAATCACGAAGAATCACTAGATGAATTTTGTTATAGCACATATTAAGCTATTTATTGTTAAAAATCATGTTAGAGCTTTTTGATTTGGAGACCTTAATATTTTTATAATTGTAATAACAAATGTTTGTAAAATTGGGATATGGACGAAAATAAACAATTAAACCACATTAAATCTATGTTTATTTGATATATTTTTTTAATTGTTGTAACTAAAAGGTAACTTAATAGTAATATTCTCTAATATTATGGCTCTTCTTTTATATTTAACCTAGTCCTCATATTCATAATTTTCATAAGTGATTAATAAATTAATTACTATTATTATTAATAATAAACTGACTTCAAATAAATGTTAGTTATACAAATTCTGTTGTACTAAACTAACACTAAAACTCAACACAAAGCAGTCTTTTATGCTATTTAGTCCTGATAAAATTTACAAAATTTAGTTTTCCATACAACAAAAGAGTGCTTTTTGAACGATTAATTGTAGACTTATTATTCAAAGGCAGTTACTTATTACTTAACCACTTAAAACTCTTCAATTGTTTACAAAAAACTAACTAGATTAATGAATATAAAATTTTGCTAGCTTTAAATTTTTGCTATCAAAATTGAAATCGATTTGATCAAATTTCAATTTGAGCAATTTTTTTTTGAACCAAACTACAAATTTTACGGTTGATTACTATCAATTACTGACGTAAAACTTTTTTTTTTAAGAATATTAGCCAATCTGAGCTTGACTTAACTCCTTTCACCTCCAAATAAGCGGAAAGCTTGTGCTAGGAGTGGGTACGACAATTGTGCAACGGGTGGGGTTCGAACCTGCGACCTTTCAGTTTTCAGTCCGCACCTTTAACCGCATCTTTAAACTAAAAATGTTTTAGTCAAATAATTCATTTTAACACAAAAATATTTCCTAATATTTTTGTTTATTATTACGGGTAAATTATTATTAATAATGAAAAGACATTTAATAAATTGTGATACTGAGCTTATGACTTAATAGACACTGTTGCATTAACGATTGTACAATATTTATACAACTAAGAATCATTAATGCTCTAATTATACATGCTATAATTATTATCATAAGGAAAATATTATGCGAATTGCGAAAATATTATTAAATATTATGGACGGAAGACATTTTGAAATCAGCCTTCTTAATTTATTATTATGCTTAATTTTAAACTTAATACAAAAATAATAATTTTGTACATTGATAATAACGGTACTGTTGAGTCGAAGTCATGCAAGGCAGTACACTAATTTTAATCATAAATACACTAAAATTAGTTTTTTGTCTGTTAGCGGCAGTAACATGCGCATCACTAAAAGTTTAAAGACTTTTTAAATAAGTCTGGATAATGTATCGCCTTACAAAGAGTTAGACTTATTTAAACTATATTTTACTATCTAAGTGAAATCGGAAATTTTCATTTAAAAACATGCATACATCCAAAACATTTACAACAACGGCTACAATTAATTCTACACGATGCAAAAACTAAACTAAAAAATCTTAGTTTTTAGTGTTTCAAAAATGCATTTAAGATGTGACACTGTTGAAATTTTAAATTATATTTCTAATAGATATAAGATATATTATAGAGATTATGAATAGGTATAAGATATGTATTCAAAAGAATAATAAAAATCACTAACATATTGGAATGATTCAGATCGGTAGTTGACTAAAAATACCTTTTGTAAATTAAAAAATCCAAATTACAATGATTAAAATGTTAAAAGAATTAATTTGAAAAATAAAAAAAAATAGTTACAATTTTCAATTATCAAAACTGTTAATTGTAAAGAAGCTTGTGCAATAATTACTTCGATCAACAAATCATAGAAATAAATCGAGCTATATTTTCTATTTCTCCCAAATACTAACCTTTTCTCTTTCCTTGAAACCCACGGAAAGGGTATAAAATTCATTAGGTATTTCATTTCATAAAAAATGAGTTATCTGTCAACTATCGTATTAGTATCAGAAAATAGCACCAAAATCGGCGGAGTTTATAAATGAATCATAGAAACAGCACCATTTCTAAGGAGTATTAACAGTTACTTTATAACCTTTTCTCAATGACTTCTCTTTACTCCTAACATACTTCGTACAGTCAAAAACAAACGCAAACATTGCGACTAGAGCGAAAACTACGTAGAATATCGTCAAAGCTATCAGGAACGTGTCTTCTGTAGATTCCCATAGCTTATTAGATCGTAGGTATTCGAAGTTTGATAAAACCTGGGTACCATTTGGTGGTGGGCATGGTGATTGTATTATTATGTCTAGATGCTGCCTCTGAAATAAAAAATAGGTATCATTTAGTTGTCATATTTTAACTCGGCTAAACTTTTCTGGAAGGCATTGGATTTAGTCCAATATAGAGTGCACACCACACAAAATGTAAAAATCTGTGGTGTACACCACAAATATATATTTCTGTGGTGTACACCACTACGACTTGTTGTTGTTGATTTTAGGAATTGTACTAACCTGTTTATTTGTACACCTCAAGTCCTTGCTTATACTGCTCTTAAGGGCAATCTCACTCAGTTCCCGCCTCAAAATCTCCGGCAAGACCCATCTAGACGGTGACACGAACTCCAACCACTTGACATATGACGGCAAGTCTTGCTGATGTACCATCACTCCATTCACTAAGGTCGTGAGTAAGAGGCAGAAACCGGCGAGAGCGGAGGCGGTTTTCTCCATTGGCACTAGGAATATCGCTGCACGACACAGCATTTGTATGCTTATTAGGTAAAGCAGCATATAACCTGAAAATGCAATGATTTTTTGTTTTCGTTTCGTTCTTCAAAAGGAAATTTTCAAAAGTTTACAAAACTCCAGGCCGTCTGTCTTAAATCCTAAATCGAGCCGCGTCACGGAAGAGAAACTACTTTCGAATTCCTCAATGAAATGATCTCCTAAAGACCTCGCCACTTCTAATTTCTAGGCATTTCATTATACATTTAAATACCTAATGTCGAATTTTTACACAATGAATCAACTAGAAATTTCTTCTAGGAAACGAGCTGAGCCTCCTCAGTAAAGTGCTTTCTGGGACTAGGTGGTAAAGTCTCTACTTGTCAAAAGAGAAACAGGATGACCTAATTTTTAAAACTCACCTAAATAAATATAGAATCCATCAAACGACGCCGGCGCCTGCGCATACAGACCGCTCATAGCGTAGCTCGGGACTAAATATGCTAACCACGTCAGTATTGCCGACCATACTTCCAAAAATTGCTGGAATATAAAAAATAAATTGTTAAAAAAAAATCAGAAAAAGTTGATTACAATCAAGAATTGTCGTGTTAGAAGTTTCAATTTCCAGAATTCATAAAGGGACACGAATTGGCAAAATTCTGGTCGTTTTCGGGGATTTAGTGCAAAATGTATCATCAGAGTCCAACGCCTTTTACCGTGTCCGATTTTTTTTTACAGTTTCGTATCATCAGCAATTCATTACTGAGCACAGTTCTCCTGTCAGAGAAGGGTCTACCACGCTGGCTTAATGCAAATTGGCAGGCTTCACACACCTTTAAGAATATTATGCAGAAATCTCAGGTCAGGTGCGTGCCCGAAATCGAATTCGCGACTTCCCGAATAAGAGACCGCAGTCCTTACCACTAGACCATCTCTGGTCTAACACATCAGTGACTGAGTCTGTCGCCTAGCTTATTACTGGTGTGCAACTTTAGGGGTATACAAACACAGTTTTAAAATCAGTCCGAAGGGTATCGCACAATTAATAGCGATAGTGCATAGGGACCGCTGGTGGGTTTTGACTCATCATAAATGGGTATACAGCTCTCGAATATACAGCTCTGAGTATACATTTCCACCAGCGGGATACAAAAAAAAAACACTTACATCAAACAATATGAACATAGTCCTAGAATACAGTCCAACGGCGATATCCCTCTCTACGTGGCGCCGCATGGAGCTCGCTTCGCGCGCGCTCAGCCACAGCAGGATGGGCCACGCGCACAGACACATCGCTGCATAGTGGAAGCCGATACGGTCGTTTTGGGTTAACTGCAAACGGTAAGGTAAAATGAACCTTAACTGTATTAGTTTGAAGTCACAAATTCGTTACGATCGATTTCAATTTGGAGCGTATTCGTATACGTGAATGTATATGAATGAATGCACGAAATTGAGCTCTAATTCATTGCTGTTATGGTTCATTTTACTTGACGCTAATGTGATACGATCAATCGAGTTAAATTTTTTACTAATTCTAAAGGCATATCCTGCGACTAGCGTAGCCCTTAAAAACCTGCCTCAGCGGGCGATGGAAAGAACTATGTATCAAAGTACCCTTTGAGATCAAATCGGAACAAGAGATCCGTAAGAGTACCAGAGTTACCGATAAAAATAATAAGAACAACAATCCTCATCGACTGTACCTACCTTAGCGTCGGTTGTCGGTAGATCCCAAAAGATAGTTCCCGTGACGAGAGATATAACCGCTGCTATTATCACTCTGGTGATAACATTCGACAATGTTGTCATTTGGGTGTATAGCAAACTTTTCCTGAAACAAATTAACATTTATTTAGGTACCGCAATATATATTTCAGATATAGTTTCAGAAAAAGTACGTATATACGTACGTTTAATGAAAATCAGAAAGGTATTTTGATAAGTACACGCTAAAGCCAAAGTTTTATAACGCTTCCCTTCTGAAAGGATACGACGTGCGATAAAAAAAACTTTGGGAGCCCCTGCTTTAGCGTGAGCGATCGTAGAAAGAGACGACACGTTTGTAATATAGGTATGGCTAGAGCGGCAGATGTAAGACCACGCTTACTTTACGCTTAGTATTAGCTCAACAACAAATCTTATCTACACCTCCTGACTTACTCGATCAATGCAAACGCTTGTAAGAATACATTAGGGCGGGTGACGGGCGCGGGTAAGGGCACGGGCGGGGGAGGCTCGGGCGCCGACTGCGCGCCCGCGAATACGCCCGCCAGCGCTTCTATGCGACCCGACGATTCCAACATGGCCGCCGCTGACAGATCGTCTAATGTCACGAGATCCACTGAAATGGAGAAAAAATTGAAACTAATGACTTAATGTGTGTCATTTATTCGTGTAACTTAGGTAAAAACCACGCTGGAGCAAGATGTACCAACTAATTTTATTAAGTAACGCAAACCTTTGCCCAACGATTAAAAAGGTGCGGACTGAAAACTGAAAGGTTCAACAAGTGAATAACCTGATTAAAACAAAAAACTTTGGAGTTACTCGAACCGAAAGGTGTACTAAAAAAACTCACGATAATAATCCGAAGGGTTCTTGAATGCAGGACACGGATAATCTATTGAGGCAAAATATGGCAACATGTCTCTTCTATATCCACTGAACATCGTTCGGCCAGCCGATATTAGGACAACCTGAAATAAATAAATTTTTAATGCATATCTACCTACCAGAAATTGCAGGATGTCGGCCAAATATTTAAACCCTTGCAAATAGTTGCCAATGGTTATAGATAACTATGATTCACATGGATAACTCATAAGAAGGTTCAAGAATGAGGAGATCCGTAGGAGAAACAGATTTAATAATAATAAATAAGCTTTATTGTTTCCTTATTGTTAGTCGTTATACAAAAACTTAAATCTATGGTTAAAACTTAAAACTAACACTAACAATGAACAATAGGCGGCAACCTCAGCATTTCTGAGCACTGGCAACAGTGTTCAGCGCTGGTTTTCAGGTTGCCCCACCTCTATTAAATTTTACAAATAATAATTGCGCTGCGCCCTCTGCCTTTTAAATTAATTTATACTTATTTACCGATATTGATCATCGCGTCTAAACTGAAGTCAGTGCATATAGTTCGAACAATTTGATGTCGTTGGTTCCCAATGTGCTAGAGCGGCGACCTCGCACCCAAAACCGCAGTGTTCGCAGACCCTCACTAGGTAAACTGACGACAGCTCTAGTGGACCCGCTAGATACATGCGGTGCAAGACTGAGACATATGGGATGCAAGAAATCTATGTACATCCGTGGGTTACCTATCTATACTTATAAAAAGACTTGTCGGTTGATAAAGAGGAAGAAATAGTTACCTTAGTTAACATCGCAAAAATTTCATAAGTAGGCGGGTGTAAGGACATTATTACTACACGGCCGGTGCTCGCCCAGTTTCTTAGATACTCTACTAAGAAGAAAGTATCAAAAATGTCCATCTCCTTAGTCGGCTGGTCTAAGATCAAGACTGCCATGTCGAGTAGAAGTTGGCACGCCACGTTTAACCGTCTGATCTCTGATCGGGTCAGCCGTCCTACGTTTGTGTCTCGGACCTGTTCTAATCCTAATTCTTCTATTAATATGTTTATCTGAAAGAAGGGGATTAGTTGTCACATTAACAGGTTTGACCCACGTGAGTTCTAGGAAGATGTTTCTGGAATATTTTAAGTAGCTCTTGCGGCGTCATTTTTTCCTGCCTTTTACCTATAACCTTCAAGGCAAGAGTGGCAAAAGTGCTCCAACCTAGACCTCATGATGATGAGGTCTATGTAGGAGAACTTTTGCCATTCTTGCCTTGAAGGGTATAGGTAGGTAACCTGATGGAAAGCAATGACTTTCCATCAGGTTTTAATTTCACAAAAAAATAATTGGTAATTTCAATTACTTATTCAAATGCGTTTTATATCTTACTATCATGAAAGAATCGCAATCGCTTATTAGCTAGTAATCCCTAGCCACTGGTTACCATGCATTGTTGCAGTAAGAACGCCATTAAATCAGCCATCAGAGGTGATTGGAAAATTTGGAATGCCCTTCCGGCTTCCGTTTTTCCTACTTACTATAACGTGTCTTTAAATCAAGAGTGAATAGGCATCTTCGAGACAAGCGCGCCCCATCTTAGGCTGCGTCTTCACTTACCATCAGGTGAGATAGCGGTCAAGCGCTATTCTATATATTAAAAAAAAAAGATTGCGTTCGTTATCACCCTTTTTAGATAAAGCCGCAGATGGTAAAGTCCAAATATTGCAAATGCATACCCGGTCTCTATCATCCATCTTCATTTGGTTATTGTTGTGCCTCGGCTTCCGCAACGCGGCGTGGAACCTCAGCGTGTGCTCGACGGTCATGGCGGGACACAGCGACGTATCCTTCCGCACGTACGCCGCCACTTTGCGCAACGTTGACGACGCCACCGGCTGACCGTTGAGGACTATGTCGCCTGTCAGTTTCTATGGAAGAAAAGCAAAAGCTGTACCTACCTTAAAACTTTAACACTTAGGCCTGTGGGATATCTCTGGATAGAAGCAGGCGATATTTTTTTAAGAGGTCTTAAAACGGCTATCAATAAATCGTCAATAAAGTAAAAAAAAAACAGTAGTTTTGTTCTCTGATTGAAAAGTTCTTTATAACGATGCCCCACAAAGTAACGCTTGTTTTTTTTTTAATAAAAGCAGGCGTTACTTTGTGGGACATCGTTAAAAAGAACTTTTGAAATAGAATACAAAACTATTGTTTGTTTTATTTTACTTTAATGACGATTTCGGGATAGCCGTTTTTAGACCTCTTATAAAATATTCTAAAATTAGCTAATGCCCATGACACTTCGTCGACGTGGATTCACATAAAACGCCATCTTTTGACTTTTTATTATGCTAAAAAGTCTCCTAAAAATTATGTACGGGAACGACAGTTTTACAGTTTCATTATAGAAATATATGTAGGTAGGTACACAATTTGATGCGTCGCGAGAGACAACTTTCCTTACGAAATGGAAAGTTGCAATGTAGGAAACTACATAGGAGTGACAGCAATAAGAGGTCACGCATGCCACAATAGGGAGATTAACTATTATGTAGAGACAAGATACATCAGAGAAATTTGTTACTTTCACACAGTAATATATGGATGATTCTTTACCTTTCTAGCTCCAGCTAACACATCCAGCAACCCCGTGGCCTCTGGTTGCGACGTCGCTAACACCGCTAATATTTCCCCTGATTTCACTTCGAAGCTTAACCCCGATACAAGTAACGTTGACTTATTTTCGGGCGACGTAATTTCTAAACTATTAACCTGAAAGAAAGATAGAATTCTATATGTAGAAGAAGTAAGTATAAAAAAGAGATTTATTTGAAGTTCGAAGGTGTTCATATTATTTTAATCTAAATTTTAAGGCATGATCAGATGGAAACAAAACGGGAATGATGTGAAATCTTTATTGTTACCCAGGTGACAATAATTTCCTAACTTTTAAAGCATCACCCACATTCCAGGCTCAATCATCAAGAAAATCTTAAAAACAACCCTGTGTCCGTGTCTGTATGTGAATAATAAGTAATTGAATGGTTTAGGACACTTCACTTACATAATAGTTGGGGTAGATGTACGCTGAATGCGTGTATCCATCCAAGTGGTCTCCCGGTCGTAGGGTGGAGTGTTTCCTAGACTGCGCCAGAGATATGTGACTACCGGCTTTAGACATCCGACCGCCGAGATGGGATGATGGCATGAGGTAGCTGAAATAAACGAGCCTTTTTAAATCTATTAACTCTACAAAGTGCTCATTTGCTGCTCACACAACACTACAACAATAGAGCTTGAAATGCATTTGCATTTTAAGCTCTATTGTTGAAAAGTAACCACACAGAGGAGTGTCCTATAAAGTCAAAAACGTAACGTAAGATATTGAAAATTTTAAAATCTTACTAATTTTTTGAAAAATCGTGATATTTAAGATACAACCTTGGATAGGCACTACTTCCATGAATAAAACAGTTTGCTTCAATCTTATTCCTCGAGAAAGTGTATTTTTAAATGTGGCTGATTCCTTTCTCAAAAGCTCGCTTGATTTGCCATCCTTTAACTACTGAGGATCCTGACCTTCGTATGCTGTTATGTTTAGTATGTTGTTTGAAGTTAGATAGGTACTTATATGACTTGAGATTGAACTGAGTTTCAAAGTTAATTGACTACTTGCTTCGAGCGCAGAAGAAAAAATCTTCTGTGATCGAAGACTACTTGTAATTTTAAATAGTAATTAATTTACCTTTGATGATCATTGTCAGGGACACAATCTGCAACGCTGTTTCTTCTATTGTTGTATGATCTATGGGGTCTAGCGTCAATGCCGAGTAGGTTCGCTTCACTGTTAGACTTGTGCCTCGAATTGGTCCAATGCGACTCTCTCCCGTGTAATCCGGCTTGATGCATCGCAACCAGAGGCACGCCTGTAGCATGCTAAATGAGAAAAGTCTATTAACTGTCACATTCTTTATTCAATTAGTTTTTCACAGGGTCTTAATTTTTTTAACCGGCTTCAATTCAATTAGTTTTTCACAAGGTCTTTATTTTTTTAACCAGCTTCCAAAAAAGGAGGAGGTTCTCAAATCATCGGATTTTTTTTAATTTTTTTTTTTGTATGTTTCCCGATTACTCGAAGACGCCTGGACCGATTTGGAAAATTCTTTTTTTGTTTGAAAGGGTATATTTCCCAAGTGGTTCCATTGTCACCAGGTCAGGATCTGATAATGGAATCCTGGAGAAATCGAGAGAACTCTTCAAATTTTATAGGCTCAATTGATATACTTTGTAGTGGAGTTTGAAGTGGGTTTTGTAAAAAGAATTTTTACAAAACCCACTTCAAACTTCTTTTTATAACTTCTTCACTCATCCGTCTCAACCCATTCAAGGCTCACATCTGGATACAAGTCTCCTCTCAGATGAGAAGGGTTTAGACATAGTCTACCACACTGGCAAGTGCGGAAGTGAGAAAAGTTTAGATTATAATCCACCACCCATATAGAACTCTCAGGCTTGCAGATTTGCTCAAGATGTTTTACTTCACCGTTAAAGCAAGATATTTACTTGCTTAAAACGCACATATACTTACTCGTAACTCCGAAAAGTCCCTCTGACTCTTGGGATCTAAACCCGAACCTTCCGAAAAGATGTAAAGTGCAAAAGTACTGTGGTAAAAAAATGGGGAGAAACTACAGAATTGCGGTATCATCACAAAAATCCCCTACGAAGAATATAATCACTTCGTGATTCCCTGGCCAGACTGATGACCTCATGATTTATGTTATAAATACCTGGTAAGAAGGATGTAGGTTTTGCATCCTGAAGTCAGGATCGGATCGGTATTTTCGGCTGTATTTATAGTTCGTCGACGTCTCGTTGTCCGAGCTATCGTAGCCAGACGATGTTTCACGAACTCCGCGAGTTTGCCTTTGAATTCTGCAACACGTTGGAATAAGGGTTTAAATTTTTATTTGCATTAAGAGTTAAGCTATCTTGTAAAGTCTTGAACGCATCTCGAGTTCCATCTTACCAAAACATCATTCTCTATCAGATGAAATTGTGGATAAGCAAATGTATTTTTCTATATTTAAATTGGAAGGCAAGGTTAATGAAATGAAGGTTGTAAGAGGAAGTATCAAATTTGTAAAGGAGACACGCATGGAACCTATTGAAATGGGTAGTTAGTATAAAACAAAGAGCAATTGAGTAGAACCTTGGTACAGATTTCATTCCGCTTCCGATCGATGTCTTCGGTTTGGGTGTTCCTGATCTTTGCGAACCGTTGTGATTAGGCGGAAATACACGAGGCAGGCCGAATTTAAGGTATGTGTACATATTGGAACCGAGTGCTGATCTGAAAAAGTAATGTATCGTCTTTTATCCAAATAAGAAATCGCGGTTCGATCCCAGGTAGGCATCTCTTGACTTTCAGGAGCTATGTGTCTTTAAGCAATTAAATATCATCAGTGAGGAAAGCTTTTTTTTATTCGATGACGAGATAACTAGCCCTTGACTGCGATCTCACCTGATTGTAAATGATGATGCAGTCTAAGATGGTAGCGGGCTAACATGGAAGGGGTATTGCAATGTAAATTCAACCCATACCTACCCCTAATCTGTTTCAACACGCCATCGTGCCGGAACGCTAAATCGCTTGGCGGCACGTCTTTGACGGTAGGGTGGTAACTAGCTACGGCCAAGGCATCCCACCAGAAAACTTGTATGCTTAAAAGTTCTCCGTAATGTTCTCAAAGCTATCTTTGAAGTCTACCATCCTCACTAGGCCAGGGTGGTAGATTATGTCTTAAATCCTACTGATTCGACAGCAGACCTGCATCCAGATGTCCAGAGTTCTTTTCGATAGGTTGAGATAAAAGAATGAATGATATTTTTATAGGTATAGATTAAGATACAGGAAAATTCTACGTACTTAGGTCCATATCTAGGATGTGAAAGAATCGATTGAACGGTGGTGTCTCGAAGTTGGAAATTTCCATATGGCAGAGGACTCTTGTCAGTGCTACCGAGGGCACTATCAGTGAAGTCTGAATTCAAATTTTGCCTGTGAACGAAAGTTTACTGCATGAGAAATAAGAAATTGGGGTTTCACACTAAACAAAAGTCATCTACTGGAAGCAACCGAGTCATAGGAGTAGGTAGGTACTCGTATATAGGACTGCGACCTCACCTGATGGTAAGTGACGATGCTGAAACTGTGGAACCAACTTCCTGCGACGGTATTCCCACTGAACAACAACATGGTTATTCAAGGGGTGGATCAACAAATTCCTGAAAAGCCGGCAACGCATTGATGGTGCCTCGGGCGCTACAAATGTTCATGGGCGGCGGTAAGAACATAACATCCGGTGACCCGCCTGTAAGTTTGCTCGCTATTAACATACCTATATTAAAAATAGAAAATACTGGTCAGTTACCCAGAGGCGGCTCTAGCCCATGTAGCGCCCGTGCGCAATCAATATCTTGGCGCCCTCTAGTAAACGCGCGGCTAAAAGGGAATACTTACAATACAAGAATACCGTTTAACTTACAGTTCACTAGTGAATATTCAGGTGCAAAAAATTGTGCAATTTTAAATGATGTCGGGAAGCAAGCAAGCGCGGCTCGGCGCGGCGCCGTCTACAACCCTGCGCCCGTGTGCGTTGCACACCCTGCACCATAGGTAAAGCCGGCACTGCAGTTACCTGTATATGGACCAGGCATGCAGATCTTCAGAGTGCATGCCGCGTGGGTCATGCATCATGGGGTGAGCTGGCACGGAGTAGCGCCGCTCGCCGCCCAAGCCGAGCGCCGACTGCGACATGGCGTCTCACTAGAATAACAGTGGACATTGGATTTGGCGTCTGAAATGACAACTCGAAATATAGTTTCTTATAAAGGAAAGCCATCCTCACAAAAAAGGATAGGATTAAGTCATCGAAAGAAGAAGTGGTATTCGTATGCTACGTTTACATGCTTGGCCAGCGTCCATAAGCTCTAAGTCTTTACAAACGCCCAACATTAGCCCGGATCGGTGCCAAGCTCACGCAAGCCAAGCCAAACGGGGAGTTTACAACTTTACACACTTGTGTTTGAAAATGAAAATGAAAATATTTATTTGACAAAAATTACATGTATCCGCATAATATTAACTGTGGATCCCACACTAGGAGGCCTGTATCGTGGAGCCCAAAAGTTTTACAGGTTTTACAGGCACGGAAAATTCTTAAATTAGTGGCACAATGTTTTATTTACTTTGTTAGTAAATTATAAATATGTAATAAATAGATCAATGTTGCAATCAAGTTGCAATGTTTGTGGACGCTTGTCGAGGCTTGCCAAGCGTGTTATTATATGATTTCTGAATTTTCATCTTTAGATTGGTAGGCTTGGCAGTATTGATAGGCCATAAAGGCTGGAACAATACTATTTGGAGGAAGGACGAGTATTAGGCCGTAGGAAACCGACACTATGCATTATTTCCAATGTATTTTTAAAAAGGGAATTGAACTAGCTACGAGTAGCTTTCAGTCATCTCGTGATCTCGTGATTAATCACAACATATAGGTACGATCATGGCATAATACCACTGATTGCCACCTCTGTAAACACCAGCATAGGTAGGTATATGATATCTTGGGTAAGATAAAAGATATTACCTTAGTTAAGACCCAAGGTTAAGGCATACTAGGTATTCTGTGGCTAAGCGCAAACAAAGGCATAAATAAAAAGATAAAGGTTGACTTACATGTGTCATCCCAAAAATGTCTGAAGACTGTTTGTACACACGAGTCGCCACATAGTAAACATCCTTGTATTTCATATCATCTGCAACAAACAAACAATTCATTAGCAAATATTTAGCTTACGTTCACGCAAATATCTACTAAAAAACATAGGTATATGGCCGAATTCATCAAATCGTCACCGTTTGGACTAGAAGATGAGTAGTTTTTTTTTTTTTTTTAATATATAGACTAGCGCTTGGCTGCGATCACACCCGATGGTAAGTGAAGATGCGGCCTAAGATGGAACGCGCTTGCCTAGAAGATGCCTATTCACTCTTGATTTGAAGGTAAGTTGTTGTGTGTGTCTGCTGTGGCATCGTAGCTCCCGAACGGATGAACTATTTTTGATTTTGTTTTTTTTTTTTAAAGGGGAATTAGGCGGAAGAGTTCTTAGCTATGTTTGATAAAAAAAAGAAGGTCCAAGAAGAAGAGTACGCGGGAATCATCTAGTTCAGTACAAATCTCAACTTAGTAGATACACACCTCAAATCGTTTCTGAGAAAAAGGGCCTTAACAAATGGACAGGCAGACGAACAACCGAGCGAGCCTATAAGCGTTCCGCTTTTTTTGGAACCCTAAAAACAGCTGGTATGTTGTACATTTGATGATACTGAAAAAGTTTTAATGATGTTATCGTATTAGTCAAATAATGGATGCCACTGTACAATTCGTGTTACGTGTAAATTAGAGCACGACCTTTCGTTTATGTTAAACCGCAGACAAATAAACTGTGTCATTTCCACCCGGTGGCATTGAACATATCCTCTATAACTAAATCTGTACGGCGCATCCGATTTAGACAGACAGACTTCTATAACAGTTTGTCGATATTTGAGAACTTGAGGTTACCGTCCCATCAAGGATAGTCGTCGATAGTAGGTAATTTAAATAGGTATTTTAAAATCTAAGCACTAATGACTTTATTGTGGAAGCACTGTATAAATAGCATAGCTTTGTAAAAAAAAAATTTTTTTGAAAAGAGCAACTGCTGAGTTTCTTACCGGCTCTTCTCAGCAGAATCTGCATTCCGAACCGGTGGTAGATTTATGACATGTCATACGAGCTACAAGGTAGCCTACATGAAATAAATTAGTTTTGAACTTGAATTTGAATTTGAATTTATTCTTTTCATTTGTACTAGGCCACTAGGCAGTGTAGTGATAGCCTAGTGTAGAATGGTTAGAACTGAAGTCTTCTATTCGGGGGGTCACGAGTTCGATGCCGCCTCCAACTTTTCAGAGTTATGTGCATTTAAGCAATCAAATATCACATGCTTCACCAGTACCTAAAGGAAACCATCACGATCGTAAGGAAAAAATCACGACTTATAGAAGTTCTCCATAATGTTCCTGAAACGAACCGCTAAGGTGTGGAACGCTGGAAGTGCGTCTGTGTTTCCGGCTACGTACCTACTTATAATTTGAATACCTACCTTAAGGACAAGAGTGAATAGGCATTTTCGAAGCAAGCGCAATTCACCCTAGACCTCATCAGTGCTTCACATAAATAATTGTCGTCAAGAGAAAGCGTCTTGTAATAAAAAAAATTAATGTTCCCAAAGGAACTTGTGAAGTCTGCTAAAAGGCATCGGACCAGCGCGGTGGCCTTCGTCTTTTCTGAGATGAGTCCTGATCTTAGTAGTGGGCCGTTGATGGGTTGATAATGTTGAATGTTGATGATTTGTGCCAGTTGATGGCCAGTTGTCTCAAGTTGCTGATTTCCGCAAACGGCAACTGCAACGCGTTGAGCTTTTAAAACGATTTATTTGATTGCATTTTCGTAATAAGCTGAATGCTAGAGTGCAAACCAATTAGTTTCTACACTTAATTATGCATTGAAATCAGGTAAAACATAAACGTCACTTCGATTTCTAAACCAATTAATTAAATTTTTGCATATTTATGTAAACTGGTAAAATCACTTTCTACAAAATCTGCATGCGCTCTATGCGTCCAATTATCCTTCCTGGCTATTATAAATGCGAAAGTGTGTTTACAGTGTTTGCTTGTTTATGCTTCAATCACGCCGCAACAGAGCTACGGATCGACGTAATTTTTTCATGGGTATGGGTATAGTATATAGTGGACAACATAGGCAACTTCAACCCAAAAAAAAAAATCGCGTGAATCGGTCCAGAAACCCCGGAGTAATCGGTGGACATACATGAAAAAAAAAAGATACCGGCCGAATTGATAACCTCCTCCTGTTTTTTGGAAGTCGGTTAAAAATAACACCAAACAGAGAAATGTTTAAGGGGCTTCACACGTTAAAACCGCACATACGACAACTAAATAATAGGTAATATAGGTTTAGTTCTTGTAATTCACGAGGGCGCGTGAGCTTTACTTGTGGTTACGTCGTGCATATTGCGTAAGTGTCTGCATATTGCATAGTGCGTGCCTGTCAGGAGCGGTTAGGTGCGAGCAAGCTGTCACTCATAAATAATTTTGAGTTTGAATTGTCAATATTTACAGATTTTGGAACCGCGTCAGTATTCCTCAAGCGTTGATCTATCCAAGCCTTTAAACGAATATTTGCCATAGTTGTGTAATTTAATACTTTCGGCATCGTTCGCCTAACGGACGAGTCACGCATAATATTACACATTACCTCATCTGAACATGGCTATTTCGCTAATTTTATAATCTAAAAACTAGATGTCTCAATATGGCAAATGAAGATGTTTTGCCAGGCTTTTTTGAAATTTTATCCTATTACAAATCTGGTGGGAGGCGTGAGCCGCTAGTTACCACCGGCTAAACCTGCCGCCAAGCGATTACGGGTTCCGGCACGATGGCGTATAGAAACCGATTAGGGGGTATGGATTGAATCTACACTGCTATACCCGTTCCAAGTTAGCCCGCTACCATCTTAGACTGCATCGTCACTTACCATCAGGTGAGATCGCAGTCAAGGACTACGTTGTCAACGAATAAAATAAAATGCATGTTAGAGATTTATTTTACAGGTATAATTAAATCTGTCCTGGATTAGTTTAGGCGTTACCTACTTAGGTGCTACCATGTCTGTGGTTAGTGAAAACGGGCATAATTATATTATGTTGTTGGCTGTTGTTGGCCCATAGAGTTATCGACTTTACAATCTACATGCCATTGTTGTATTATGAAGTTGTGTCAATGAGTATTCGCTGTAACTCATTTACGAATACCATTGTTTATGGGGACACCGATTGAAATGAATGGATGTCTGGAAAAGATAATTTTATAACGACAATAAGCGGGGAAGAGTCGAAAGCACTTACTATAACTTGGGTATCTTTAAATCAAGAGTGAATGGGCATCTTCTATGCAAGCGCGCACCATCTAAGGCTGCATCTTCATATACCATCAGGTGAGATCGCAATCAAGCGGTAGCCTATATATATTTAAAAAAAATAAGTATTTGATATTATTTTAGGCAAAGATATTACCCTGGATATGACGAAAAACTGGCACCTCTGTATGGGTACTGATGCTGAGATCTGTAGAGCGTGCTCTGACTCAGCTCAGACTCAAGATAGAGGTTTAAACGAGACACAAATATGCTCTGCTATAAATCTGTCTCGTTTTAACTCTGGCTTGAGTCTGCGCTGAGCGACTATAGATTTCAGCCTGAGAGTTTAGTGTCATCTTTTTCTCATACCAGCTATCACTTTCGACCTCAAGTCAAATTGGTATAATTTTTTTATTATTGTAAATTATTATTGATGATAAGATAGGGTGTCATAAATGCGATCTCACCTGATGGTTAACGTCGAAGTAGACTAATTTGATAGCGGGCTAACTTGGAAGGCATTATGGAAGGATGGGTGTTAAAAATTAAACCCGTACAGTACAGTCCTCCAATCGGTTTCTACACGTACACATCACATCGTACCCGAGCGCTAAATCACTTGGCGGTACATCTTGACGGTAGAGTTGTGCCTACGTTCAGGAATACCCCTACACAGAAATATAGGTACCGTTTTCGTAACTTCCGTTTTAGGTAGTTGGTAATATTATAGTTTAACTTAAGTGACTTCAATACATATTCATGGTTTGCTGCACAACATTACGTATTGTTTCAACACCTACAGTCGACCTCTACATACCATCTCCCCTACGCCATACAACCTTAACTATGGCTTATGCATTAAACCATGTAATTGCCGCACGATTTCCTAGTGCCATCACCTGATGGTAAGTGAAGATGCAGCCTAAGATGTAGAGAATGTAGTGATTCTATAGGGCACACAAAATGAAAGACGTGGACTACTTATATATTGGTATTTTGACAGTTATTGGAGGGTGTTTAAAACATGCAAGGCAGTCGACTGCTTTGGTCAGAGCGATAAAATAAACTGGAATTTGAACTCACCAACCCGGGTAGTGGCTAATAGTAAAGTGAACTGCGTATGTCCAACAATGATTTCTACTAGGGATGAGTTAGGTATATACTCACAAAACAAGCGAAAAAATTGTGCCGAACGAGGAAGAGTATAATAGAGTAATACTTCATTATTAAATGACATGACAAATACAAATATCTGCTATTACGCGCTTCATTTACCGCACGCTTGTAACATATCCACCTCTTTTTATACATATACAATATCATAGATGTCCAAACCCAAACAATAATTCGACATATTCTAGCCAGTCCTCTCGACGGACTCCGCAGCTGCCTATTCACTCTTGATTTAAAGGTACTTAAGTTAGGTATAGTTGGAAAAACGGAAGCCGGAAGTGCATTTCAAATTGCGGTGTTTATAAGAAACAAGGAAACAAAGCGCTTAGTGCGAGATCGTGGAATTTCGACCACGTAGCGTTCGTAATAAGTAGGAAAAATGCGCACACAAAGAGTAATTCAGGCCTTGAACCAGACCTCTAGCAAAGACTGAACGCGTTGATACTCAAGACAGCCCGTGAGACCGCCATTGTTCCATACTAGACAGATTCAGAGCGCATTATTCACATAATGAAATCATCATACAAATAGCTGGCGTGAAATTAACGTCTTTTGTATGTCAATGGAATAAGGTTTTTTAATGGCTTTAGAAATAAAAACACTTTTGATTGGCCTATTGTCGGCGAATTATTGTTTTTTTGGCTTTCTTATGTTTGTTAAAAGATTGACCACAATCTCACGCACGTGATAGAAAGTGGTATGTTTTAAACAATCTCAATATTTTTTTGTCTCTAGATCTGCTCTAGATAGGTTAACGTTTGACTACAATCGACAAATATACCTGATGGAAAGCAATTATAACGCTCGTCTACAAGATTCCAATCACTCTTGCCTTGAAGATACCAACCACAGAATCAGAAAATATATAATGGTACTAAACTTTTTACAAAACCTACTTCAAACGCCACTACAAAGTATATCAATTCTGCCTATAAAATTTCAAGAATTCCCTCGATTTCTCCAGGATCAGATCCTGACTTGATGACAATGGGACCACCTAGGAAGTATACTCTTTCAAACAAAAAAAAATCCAAATCAGTCCAGGCGTCTTCGAGTAATCGGGGAACATACATAAAAAAAAAGATTCCGACGAATTGGGAACCTCCTTCTTTTTTGGAAGTCGGTTAATAATATGTAGTATAAGTACCTAGTAAAGATACTCAAATATGTGGTAGGGAAAACGGATGCGATTTTAGGGTGTTCTATAAAATTTGAACTGAAACATTTCATGTGCGTTTGGTAGGTTCCTGCTCACCACATAAGGAAGCCAACACCAAAAATGGCTTTTAAGACTATTGTTGTAACCACCCCTGCGTAACGCGACAGCAGTTTTGCTTCCTTCAAAATCTATGTTCTCGTCTCCCAGGATTTGTGTAGTGTAAAGTTCTTGAAACTCCTGCGAAAATTCTGTTCGTACATGGGTCAATACATACTATAAGAGTAGGTATACCATTTTTCCTATCTATTAGAAAAGTCATGGACTCTTTGATACGAAAAAACCTGCCACATTGCTAGTGATTAAAATTTTTCCAATTAGCTAGCTTGGAACATTGCAAAATTATACCTGTCTTTGGCACAGCCGGATTTTCGTTCAGCTTGCGGCCTACGTTAAACGCCCACAGCGTTTTTTCTGCATATTTTACCCGTATAGACACTTTGCATCTTGCACATCGCAGACTAAATTGCGGTATCCCAGGCATTCCGAGTGGAATTGTAACCGGTTTGGATCGCGTTGCCTCCTGTATTACGTATCCTGTCTTTGGTCTTTGGTAAGTATAAGTACAGGGCTGTTACAAAAAAAGATAAATCTATAGCTTTGCTTGAAACGCATACTTACCTAGCTGTCAAAACCGGCATCATAGTTATAAAGTTAAAACGGTTAACAGAATAGATATTGTAATTTTACTGAGCTTTGAAATAGCATCTGTTTACCGAGGATTTTATTATTCGCACTCTCTAATAAACCTTTCTTGATACCCATTTAACCAAAGCTTTCGCAAACGTTAAATCACGCCACCACTCCAACTTCAAAGAAAATCATCTTTCACTAAATCTTGGTGTATCTAAAGACAGCATTAACATTTCTTTTGTGATCGAGGCTGTTTGGCATGAAGGGCGAAGGCTGCATGGGGCCGGTGTCTGTCTACGTAGGCGACAGCTAATAATTATTTATTTACAAGAAGCTTTAATGAAAGATCATTACAAGCCGTAACCCTATTCCGGAGCCAATCCGAGACCCTCACCTTAATCTGTACAAGCGTAACCGGTTTAGATTGCGTGATAGAATTATTAAAATCTGCAACACCACGCGAACTTTTTATCAATGACTCATTTGTAATTATTCTTTAATGTCAGGAAGTAAGTGGGTCTCGGATAGGTAGTTAAATGCGTTTTTGTTAAGGTATAATAATCTGTTAATTGCATGATTTTATTTATCTTATGGAAATGAAGTTTTATCGATGTGAGATGGGAAAATAGCGTCGTCTGAAGCGAGCCTATATTGGAAGTATAATTGTTTTTATAGTTTTTATGACGTATGAGAAGCTTTTAAATATTCCTGAAAATGAAAATTTTCTAGCATTGTAGATAAATTATAAATACTTAAGCCACCAATATAATCTAAGCATATAAAAGGAAAAGGTGACTGACTGACTGATTATCGACGCACAGGTCAAACCATTGAACGGATCGGGCTGGGCATACAGATAGCCATATGACATAGGCATCCGCTAAGAAAGAATTTTCGAAAATTCAACCCCTAAGAGGATCAATTAGGGGTTTGAAAATCTTACAAACTTAACATGAGAAAAGCCGCAGGCAAAAACTAGTAGGAATGTAGTAAAATATCTAAAGGCATATCTTTTAGCTAGATAACTGTTAGCCATGTACATAATGGACTGTATTTTCTGCAAAGTTTGTGTAGAGAAATTTTCTGCTACAGCGGCGTTATTCAAATAAGCCATCGATTTATTCGACTTCTATGCCATTGTAAGTTAGATAAGTTTCTCAAAATGGCATCGACACTGAGATGCGCGCCGTATATGGAATGTGGAGAGTTGAACCTCGCCTCTGCTGGGTCGAACGAGGCCTTTGTATGTTAATTACGCGATTATGTATTACTTACGTGACGCCTTTCGTCACGCCGATTGGGATGTCCCTTTGATACTTGCGTGACTTATTAATGCAGGGTTTGATTGTGTGATAGAGGCTCTTGTAATTATCGTCACGTTTTAACATGCCCGCCCGATAGTACGAGTAGATAGGTAGGTATATTGATTTCCAGTTACGGGAAAATCTCGAGATAATAAAAGACTATTTCCTAATCTTAATGTTGCTTGGTAAAGATCGTTTTATTTATTGTGATCAACAGCGTTACACATAATATAGTTTACAATATAAGGCCAAATAGGGTTACAATTTGATTAATTCGCATATACTAATTAATTCACAACATGTAAGAGTGCGCGCGGGCGCCTGTGTGTGTGTAGATATTAATTTACTATTTTTAGTTACTTATTGTTTTTTCGATGCAACTTAATTATTTTTTAAATAATAACGTCACCTTATTATCCTAATTCTGTCGTAGGTAATTTTATAATGAGCATAGTATCTGTCTATAGGTACCAATTATCAGAAACTGGCATATGACCGCGACTTCATCCACGTGGAATTAGTTTCTGAAATCCCGCGGGAATTCTTTGATTTTTTGGCATAAAAATTAGCCTATATCACTCTCCAGGTCCTCATGTATACTCATGCAAAAGCTCGTTTGCTGTGTGAACCCGAGACCGCCCAGTAGTAAGACTACAGCGCTTACCACTGCGCCAGGGAGGTCATCGAAGGTTTTAGATAGATCTCGAAACCTCTTTACGGACACGCATTCCCGATTAGCAAGTCTAAGGTACCTGGGTAGTGGGTACATTGGAAATCTGCGCGCGAGCCTGTGGTCTATTTTTACCTGTGGTATGCGGCTGGCGCCTTGGGGTCGTTGCCCGGCCCTTCGCCTGTGTACCCCGGAGCCCGAGACCTCAGTCTTAGCGCAGATTTGTCCAACAAAGATTGAACTTGAATGTGTTAATAGATATCTCGATGACCGGTCAGTTACTATTTATTAGATTACCTCTTGCGGAGTAAATAGTTACTCGTACTATAGTATTTTATTTATTATACCATACCATTTATCATCACGACATACCCAAAAATAAGTTTGTATGTACCATGTATGTACCACGAACTTTGACTATGGAATATAGACTGACTAGCTTTTGCCCGTTAAGTTCGATTTTTCAAACCACTATTATTTATCCCCGGCATTGAATTTTCAAAAATCATTTTTTAGCCGATGCCTACGTCGTAAAAGCCCGATCAGTCTAGTGATTAGAGCTGTGTGTTGTCAGTCAGTTGAGTCAGTCAGTCACTTTTTACTATACATATTTTATAGTTTTTTCTGTGTATGTAATAGGTACGGTTAAAATATATTCACTGTTAGAAAGTTACAATGTTTCTTTTTACGAACATAATTTTCTATTATTTACAGTAGGTAGGTACTTACCTACAAAACATAAAATAAAATCAATTATTTTAATATATGTTGCCTTTTCTATGTACATGAACTGGTTAGGTAATTCGTAGAGAGCTCATGTCCTTATCGCTGTCGTTTGTAATAACTAGCTATTCTTTTTATGCTAATAACTGAGAAAAGGCGAGATTTCCTCGGCAATTTTCATTTGTTTCTACCTATTTCACGTAATTGAATTTTCACGTAATAATTGTATTCATTTAGTATTATAAATGTGTATACAAGGTTTTATAAAAACATTTTTTTATTAATAATTACGTTAAAATAAAAAAATACAACAAATTGCATTGTATATAACTTCTGCGTTCTTTTTCAATTTTCAATTTGAAGGTTATATGAACTCGATTTTACAATATTTTCTTTTACAGGATTTGCAATAGTTGCAGTGCCATATTATCTGAAATCTTTAAAAAAAAATAAGAAGTACTTTGAAAAGTTTTGTTTAAAAATAAAAAAATTCAAAATACTTTCGAATCAAGTGAATACTAATTTGAATATATAGCTGTATCCTACTTTCCAAAACATGTTTTTTGAAAATATTTTGTATATCTAATGGTTTTGTCTATACCTACTCCTCATTTAGAAAATCTAGGTGACTAATTTCAATTAATCCAAACGCATCTTAAGAAAATAAAATAAAAAAAAAATCTTTTAAAAAAAGCGACTTCAAACGCCACTTAAAAGTATAAAATAATTTTAGTTTGTAGGTACACGTATGTTGAAGTCGGGCGGGCCTAAACAGAAACGATGAAACCGATGCGCGACGCTATTAGCCCGACTTCAACATACGTGTAACCCCCTAAATTAAGGGGCAAAGCCTTAACGACTGTCACCGCAACATAATGAGCGTAATAGAAGGAAATGCGAAAATGATGACTGCGAGACGTGAGATTAATATGTCGTTATCTGAATTTAATGCTAACTTATAGCTTT
Organism: Hipparchia semele; assembly: GCA_933228805.2. Lineage (NCBI taxonomy): Eukaryota > Metazoa > Arthropoda > Insecta > Lepidoptera > Nymphalidae > Hipparchia > Hipparchia semele. The sequence continues at coordinate 12,802,232 of OW121714.1, forward strand.
GAGAAAACCCTGGTGTTTTGTTGAAATATGCCGGTACCTAGATAGGGTTAATTGAAGTTCGAAACAAAAACACTAGAAGTTTATCGCGGCGAGTCGGACCCGCCCACTGAGGGTTCCGTACCATAGTAGGTCCAAGAAATAACACTAGCTATTATTTATTAACTTCGAGCAAAAACAAAAGTTGATTGTATGAAAACTACATGAAAGATATGTATGTTATAGCAAATGAATTTAGTTCAGCGCCGTCTTTGTAGGTAGAGGCAGGCAAGAAAATAAAACAGAGCCCCCTTTAATTTTTAATTTATTTTTATTACATGTTTATTGTTATAGCAGCCAATAGCCAGAAAGCATCAGCCAATGGGCGATCGCGATCGTCACATTGATGCAACCATTTTTAGACAATCCCACCGCTGTTTAAGATTGTCGCAAAGAATTATAAAAAAATAAAATTCGCTTTTCAAGGCGAATCTATGCGCAATGTTTTTTGTGCTCAAAGCACTTATCTAACAAATATTTTTAAGGGAGAGCTGTTTGGAAATTGAAATGTTCTTTTTGCCTAAAGTTTCGAGGTCTTATTGTTTCAAAAAATCCTCACTAATATTACAAATTAAATGCGAAAGCGTGTTTATTTATTACTTTGTTGGTTTGTTGGCCTTACCTTCAAACGCCGCAACTGGCTACGGATCGATGTGATTTTTTGACAGTACCTAGAGAACTTGGAAATTGAGTAAACATGAACAAAAGCTACAACGAATTAATGAATATTGTATTTTTGTATGTACGTTCATCGATCGGTTACCTCGTAATTCCCAAAATATTCAACAGATTTTCTTTAATGAGCTAATCGTAGGTTTTTAAAATACTCATATAATAATAATAATAATAAAGCCTTTTATTTCCAAACTTTTGTACATAGTATAGATAATACTTAGCACTAGTAGGTACACATATTTTAAACATAAAAAAAATATAAATAATGTAAACGTTACATAGGTACCTAATAAGTGTTTTTTTTTTTTTATTAGTATAGTTTTTCTTACAATATTATTTTATTTTGATCTTTCTCCTATATAAAATACTCATATATTGATTAGCAATTGACTGTGATTATACTGATGGTAACTGTAGATGTAGCCTAAATGGAGCGCGCTTGCCTAGAAGATGCCTACTTAACCTTAATTTAAACATTTAAACAAATTCTTTCAATAGGAAGTTGTACGAAATAGTAATGTAATCCATAAATTAAAAAGCTTTAGCTCCGAGCAGTAATAAATTGCGTAAAAGTAATATCTAGCACACAATGAAGTAATACTTTAGACATTATTTATATACGTACATTAAATTCTGATTGTGTAATAAATGTATCTCATACATAATTATTTACCAATTCAATGTTTAAGTAAACGATGCTACTGAAACAGCGAGTTTTTATGTTCTAATCTTTTCTATAATGAGTAAAACATTAAGCAAACACAATAGCTTAATAATAATAGCTCAAAAGCCTCAATAGCCCAACGGTTAAAGGTGCGAATTCAAAACTGAAAGGTCGCAGGTTCGAGTCCCACCCGTTACACTATTGTCGTACCCACTCCTAGCACAAGCTTTCCGCTTATTTGGAGGGGATAGACGGATATTAGTCAACTTCAGCTTGGCTAATATTCTTTAAAAAAAACTGATACCCGGCGTGGCCTCGCTTACATTAATTCCGATTATTAAAACCCCTATTATACCCTCTCAGGGGTTGAATTTCCAAATATCCTTTCTTAGCGCATGCCTTCGTCATAATAGCTATCTGTATGCCAAATGCTGAATGAATTTTTTGAATTTACTCGTAGCTCTAAAATGTAAACAATGTGAAATGATTTTATAGAAGACAAAATTTAATCTTTAGTTTTTAACTCTTGTATGTATGTATTTTGTATGTCAGTTATCATCTGACTGAATATGCGGCACCTTTAAGTTTTTCTTTTTAAGATCTTATGTTACCCATATTCTTGCAAATAAAATATTTCATTTCATTTCAAACAGCCCGATCCGTCCCGTGATTTGAGCTGTGTTGATAGATCAGTTAGTCACCTTTTCCTTTTATATTACATTCAAAAGAAGATAATTTATGAGACAGTTTTATTCATGAATCCGCCGTGAAACTGTTCTTAGTAATGTTTGTGACTAAACTCTAACATGTGGTAAAAGACATTAGCTAAGTAAATGGAAATATTATTCACTGTGCCGGAATGTCTCTTGCGCCTTCAGCCGGATATGGACCGGAGATTGTGCCTTATAATGACTAAAGTCTGAGTAATCTATTTTATCTAGACACATTTATGACAGTAGCTTTTGCACCCGACTACTAACTTGGAGTTAAGGTTTTAAAATTCCCACGGTAACTTTCTGTTGAACTACTCTTCTACTGACGAATCTCTTGGCCTGCCGGCTTCTGAAGACTTCATGGAGTTCGTCTGGTGGGAGGCTTTAGCCGTGGCTAGTTACCACCCTACTGTCAAAGACGTGCCGCCAAGCGATTTTGGCGTTCCGGCACGATGGCGTGTAGAAACAGATTAGGGATATGGGTTGAATGACACTGCCACACCCCTTCCAAATTAGACCGCTGCCATCTTAGATTGCATCGTCACTTACCATCATGTGAGATCGCAGTCACGAACTAATGTGTCGTCGAATAAAATAAAAAAATAAATAAATACACTTTCGTAGTAGGTACTACTAGTTTACATAGTGAAGGTCCTGGAGAGTTACAGACTAGTTTTTATCCCGGAAAATCAGAGTTCCCAAAGATGTTTTAAAAACTCAATCCACGCGGACGAAGTCGCGGGCATCAGCTTGTTACGACATATAGTATACTTATTTATTTACGTAACTACCTAATATGAAATTAATTTGTTACAAAACGCGTCAATTCGCAGGTCATTGACACCACATTAGAATCTAGCCATTAATGAATAAAGATTCATCCGAAGTCAGTAATGAATAGTGAATTAAGGTTAATGCGAGGGCATCAAAATGTCATTTTCGACCGTATTTAAATACATATCAAATAAATACAATATATCAAAATTAAAACAAAAAACTAATTGAAAAAGTCTTGGAAAAAGTAGATACATATCACTAATTTCGTGGCTGACGTATCGTTCAAATTGGCCGTAGTGTAATCTGGTCAACAAACTCAGGGCGCAATTCCCGAGAGATGGGGTTCGAATCCCCCCGGCCTCGGATTTTTCGAAATGTATTTAAAAACAATCCAAATAAATCCTATCCTACTTCCTACTAATATTATAAATAAGAAAATTTCGATGTATGGATGAATGGTACCCCATCAGGTCGCAATGACTGAGCCGATTTGGTGAAATTTGGCACAGAGATAGATTAGTCTGCTACTTTTTATTCCGGAAAATTAGAGAGTTCTCGCGGGAATTAAAAAATCTCAATCCACGCGTACGAATTCGCGGGCATCAGCTAGTTAATTAATAAAGGTTCATCGGAAGTCGGTAATGAATTAAGGTTAATGCGAAGGTATCAAAATGTCATTTTCGTCGTCCGCGAACAATGTAAACGGTACTTTGGCCATCAAATGATATTGCGTCGACCAAAACGGAATTCCTTCCACACTCCATACGCGGCAAGCACTGGGTCAGCCAGTTTTTGTTTAACAGCCAAAAGCCAGCTGTGCGCGAGCCGCAGATATTGCTACAGAGAGTTGCCATAGTTATTCCTGGAGCAGCACTTCGACGAAACAACATATCTGATGTGCGTGCTTTTGTCATGCAGTAAATTGGTGCTAAGCCAGTTTTTTGCATTACTCGTTAATAATTAATAACTGATAATTAATAATTACGTATAATGATAATACATAAAAGGTAAAGGACTGACTGACTTATCTATCAACGCACAGCTAAAATCACTGGACGGACGGGCTGAAAGGCATACAGATAGCTATCTATTAATGACGTTAGCGTTGGCATTCGCTAAGAAAGTATTTTTGAAAATTCAACCCCTAGTGGTTAAAACAGGGTTTTCAAAAACCGAACTTAACAAAAACTAGTAAGCATTAAATAAATAAAGTAAGATTTTGAGAATTTTTAAATCAAATCTCTTAACAAAAGCTTAACTTCTGTTTCCGCTCTAGCGCAATGATATCAACTTCAAATCTTTTATGACGTGATTTTTCTTTAGGATATTTTTCCAAGAGAAAAAGAGAAAGAGATGCATTATTTTGACTTCAAAATACGCGTATTAATTTCCAAGCTTAGTTCCGCATCTTTGTAAACAGTTTTGGACCGTAGCTTTATTCTGTGAGCTGCTCCATGCTCTAACTCAATCCATAGGTATATCGTAATTCATATGACATACGTATTACCCAACTTTCGCTTTTATTTCGAGTTACTTTGTTAAACCTACTTAGATATCTCTTTTATCACGGAATTTGGAAATTTGTTTATATAAGCGGGTTTGTAAGCAAGACTAGATGATAATACTCATGATAAATAAGTATAAATGCTTAAACCATAATATTATATTATTATCACAATATAATTACTGTACTTTTTACTCTTTAATTATTATTATTCAGTTGCACGTAAGGCGATCAAAGTTAAGTAATATTTCAATAGTTTTTTTTAATAATATTAACCCTAACCTTACCCTAGTCCCCTTAGTTCCCTTAGTTTCGAAATGATATCGAAATAGGCAGGTAACTAATAGGGTTGCCAGATTTTTTTCAGCGTACAAAAAGGGACAAATGGTTAAATAAGGCAAAAAAATAAGGGATTTCAATTTTTTACCCGGGACAAATAAAAAAACAAAATTATTTAGTGTCTTTTTTTTTGATATTTTTTTGAGGATCAAGTCAGTTTTAACATATTTTTATTCGTTTTAACATATCTGTAAAAATTAATACAATTTTATTATAATCGTAATTAAAAACGGTGATAAACTCGCTTTTTTACGAACGTTGCGTGTGTGAATACTTGGATCGATATCATAATGAAAAACGAAGTACGGTTCAAATACGGGACAGAGTGAGTCCCGCCGGGACATTTTAAACTATGCCTAAAATACGGGATGCCCCGGGAAATACGGGACGTCTGGCAACGCTATACCTAATACTCTATCGAATCGGTTATCGATTTCAGTCCCTTCGTTACAGTTGTCATGTATTATTCTCGGATGTCAACCATCAATAATTTGATTCGAGTTTTTACGACTTTAGAATTACCCATAGAACAATTTACCTCAAACAGTCACAAATCGGTTAACTATTTCGTAAGCGTAACTAAGTTTTTGTTAGTAATTTTGGTAGTTTATGGATTATAGACCAACGTGAAACCAACGCTATCAAAAAAACCATTAAAAAAGAAACCGTTCCGAGAATTTATCGAGGTTACTGTAAAATGCCAGTATTACCTATATAAAATACTAGACTTCGTTCGTAAGGGTTGAAGTTTTTTTGTTTTCGCGGGAACTCTCTTATTTTCCGGCTTAAAAAGTGCCAAATTTCAGCCAAATCGGTTTCATCTTTGCAGCGTGATTGAGTACCTAACATCCAACTATCCATCCATGCCTCCAAACTTTCTATAATATTAGTAGGACTAGTATCTACCTACCTAATTACTATTCAACAATAGCTTACAGCATTTGAAATTCTGTACAAAACAGGTTACATATAAAATGAAAATGCTCCTAAAGACAATAAATAGGTACATTTTTAAATACACACAATTATATGTATACGTTAACGACGAATACCTGTTTGGGTAAACGGATTTCCTCCGGGATCGTACCTAGTTAGCTGCATATAAATTAATTGATTTAACTTTAAATTCCTGTTAGCTGTGTTAGGCATAAAGACTGTGAGAAACCAACCAAAGGAAGCATTTATTGCAGTGATTACGCCTTGAATATGACAAACTTTGATTGCAGGGATTGCTAAATTAAGCTCGCTGCATACATAACGTGCACGGGACGGGACGGGACGTGGACGGGACGGGACGTGGAGTTTTGGAAATATCGTTTCATAGAAAATGTAAGCGACTGTGCATACGTCACGGAGCACGGACGGGACGGGAACGTGCCACGCGCGGAACGGGAAAAATATCGTCGGCGACGATGTTTAGCACGTCCCGTCCCGCACGTGCCCCGTCCCGTCCGTGATTCCGCTGCGTATGCACAGTCGCCCCGTTCGCTCCGGAGAGCTAAGTAGTGATGTTTGTGTATTTACCTACGAAGCAAAAATGGACGAATGGAAAAACTAATTGAGTGTGTACGATCATGAAAGTATTTAGACACCAAATATAAAAATTATCTGTGGCGTAAAATTGCAGTCGAACTATCACTCACTGAAAACGGTCAGATTTATTTTATTAATTTATTGTATTCGTATCTCTACTTATATTTTAATATGTAATAATAATTACAGTTGAACTTTTTATGCTCAAATCAATAGGTATATAGTATCAACTTTTGACGACCTCCCTGGCGCAGTGGTGAGCGCTGTGGTCTTATAACTGAGAGGTCTCGGGTTCGATTCCCGGCGGGGGCAATTTAGGAATTTATAATTTCTAAATTGTCTCTGGTCTGGTCTGGTGGGAGGCTTTGGCCGTGGCTAGTTACCACCCTACCGTCAAAGACGTGCCGCCAAGCGATTTAGCGTTTCGACACGATGGCGTGTAGAAACCGATTAGGGGTATGGGTTGTATTTACACTGCTATACCCCTTCCAAGTTAGCTCGCTACAATCTTAGAAAAATCCATCTTTCCTTGTTCACATCACTAGCACGTTAGTTCTGAGTTATTGCCACGTTGCGTATGCATTAAAAATTCCCGTCCGTGTTTACTAACCACGTTCGGGCCCCGTCCCGTCCACGTCCCGTCCCGTCCCGTGCACGTTACGTATGCAGCGGCCTTTACATTGGTGCGTAACTACTTCGTAATTATGAATACCTATTTTAATGCATATTCCGCAATTGAAGGCGTATCCTTTGGCTAAATCTCATATTATTAATACATAAGAATTTAGTTATTAACTTCAAAGCTCAAAGTGTTCTTAAGCTCGAAGTTAAATTAAATCCTTACTAAAATCACAAAACGCGAAAGTGTGTTTGATTGTTGGTTAGTCCTTGAATCACGCAGCAACGGAACAACGGATCATGGTGATTTTTGGTGAGGGTGTAATTGAGGAGAAGACCTGGAGAGTGACTTATTTATGAGTTATTTCGCAAATGGGTAAAAAAAAGACGTGTGGCACTCGGGGACTGCCGCGGTAAAGCTATTGCATAGCATTCTTTATCAACGCCATCTAGCGGCTCACCGTAGAGGAGTCCCGTGTCAGGTTATTTTCGTTACGGAATTTCTGGATTCGGTCTTCACGCTGGCCCGCGATAGAAGCTATGCAATAGCTTAAAAATACCATCTTATAAAATAAGCGATAAAAGTAATAGGTATCTGTGACATAACGTTATTAGCTTCCCGTCAGCGGTAATCTTGCGTGCAGTCAATCACTACTCGCTTACTTCCTAACAATCATAACGACGAACGGTGCATCACTAATTTATCGTAATAGTGTTTAAATGTATTCATGACTAATTATATATATATCACATGTTCCGTTCGGAAATTAGGATGCCAATGCCGACTATTACAGACAGACAAAAAAACATAAGTGGTTATAAGTGGTTTACTTAGAGTCTCTTAGAGTTGAATTTTGTGTAAAGTTTTAGTATAAAATTTTAGTAAAAAAAAAAAAAAGTACCGGGCGCCGCTAGCGTGATTTTTCGAAAAAGCTATTTTTTAGTGTCCTAAAACTCGGTAATTACTAGGAATTTAAGAAAAATGTATATAATCATTATTGTTGTAAATTTAATAAGCTTCAATTATTTAGTAGTAAACTTTTACCTTTGACCAAAGGTTCTCGAGATATTAACAAAAAACCAAAAAAAGGGTCCTGTTTCCGCTAATTGCCGCTAGAGCTCGCCTCGTACGCATGAGGACTTTTGGTATATACATCCCTAGGTACCCATAATTCGATGTGCAAAGTTTCAAAACATTCGCAATTTTCCAGAGGTTGGGTCATTTTTTGAGGTTTTTTGACTGGACTATATGTTTTGTGAACAGTTTGAATAAAAAATTTTTCTACGACACCCCACAACGTAAAATGCCCAATTTTGTAACGTTGATCGTTACAAAATGGATTTAATTCGTTTACATTTGTACACACGATTTATTAAATTAATAAGCAAGGATAACTAGAGCGTTGACAGATGAAATTGATAACAATTATTAATTACCGCCGAATCGAAGCGTAAAGTTGCAGATTAACAAGAGATTAACAAAAAGATGTCAGTTTATTCGTGTGTGATGAGATGAAATAAATCGTTTTCAGGTTTTATTGTTTAAGGCGATTACTAATTTTGATGTACTCTTAACTATACTTACCTACTAAGTAATTAACATCTCTTACGCCCGTTTTCACGAACGTACCTAACTGTTACGGGCTACCTAAGCTAAGTGAAGCTTTCTGTCAATTTCGTTTTCACGAATCTTTAGAACACTTTAACGTGGAAATTACATTGGTTATGGGATTGTATTTAGGGGCTACCTAAATTCCTACTTAGGGGATGATTTAAGTATGGTTGGCGAAAACTGGCATTAAACAATTAGGCTGAAATCTATAGACTCTTACTCTACTCAGACTCAAGACAGAGTTAAAACGAGACAGATTTATGTCAAAGCATATTTGTGTCTCGTTTTAACTCTATCTTAGGTTTGAGCTAAGTCAGAGCACGCTCTATAGGTCTCACCATTAGACTCAAATTACTTCCAGATTTCAAATTACTTTCAGAAATGTTACGAGATTTAAGAAATTATTATGTAGTAGGTATTATCTATTATTAAAATCGAATTATTTTTTATTGACTATTACTCATAATAAATAATAAGAAAACAATAACAATGCCCACCGCGTCAAAATAATAATTAATCGCAGCTAGTAATTAAACAATATAACTCAGAGCATGTAGGTCAAGATCGTAGTAACGTCAGTGCAACTATTGCAGAAGAGGTGTTTGCTCTACACTTTATTGCCTTAATACAAATTGGTCTAGTGGTTAGCATGTTTGACTACGAATGACGAGGTCCCGAGTTCGATTCCCGGCGGGGGCAATTTGGGAATTTATAATTACTGAATTGTCTCTGGTCAGGGGGGCGATTCAGACCTGTTCGATAACATACCGTGTCCATACGGTTAGGTATCGATCTCGTATAAAAAATTTTTGTCGTGTGATTCAGAGCGTTTGGTTTGAGGATACGATTCGGTATCGACTACGTTATCGACATCGACAAGATACATTCGTTTACGGGAGCATTTACGAATTGAAAATATATGTTATCGTACGGTAACAAACCGAATCGATCGATAAATAAGTTATCGGAAGGGGCTGAATCGGGGGGCTGGTCTAGTGGGAGGCTTTGGCCGTGGCTAGTTACCACCCTACCGTCAAAGACGTACCGCCAAGAGATTTAGCGTTCCGGCACGATGGCGAGTAGAAACCGATTAGGGGTAAAGGTTGAATTTACACTGCTATACCCCTTCCATGTTAGCCCGCTAACGCCGGGCGGGAAAAATATGTGTGTAAGTATTTGGTTTCTCTGTCAAGAAATTCTAAGTAGGTACTAGCTCGGAATTTGGAAGTTGGCGGTAAGTCACCCCGTGCCTCGGAGAGCACGTAAAACCGTCGGTCCTGTGCCTGATATCTCTCTCCGGTCGTGTCGGGTTTCCGTCCCATCGGACTATGAAAGTGAAGGAATAAAGAGTGCACTTGTGCACTATAATATCTCCCGCGTAATGGCTTATCTCTGAGGAGGTTGGTCGCTATGACCAGATTGGTTCGGGAGGAGCTTAATATGGTATTGAAACCTGTGTAAAGAATGCGTGTTCAATGTTCATATATGTAGGTATAGCTACCTATAACCATTATGTATGAATTTTCCTTGATATTAAGGAGGTTAAGGTAAAAATAAAAAGGTACAACTGGTTAGCAGATGTACAGATGCCTTAATTTGTTTTATTTTTAACCGAATTTTAATAAAAAAAAGAGGAGGTTCTCAATTCGTCGGAATCTTTTTATGTATGTTCCTCTATCACTACTCGAAGACGCCTGCATTTGGAAAATTCTTTTCTGTTTGCAAGGGTATACGTCCCAGGTGGTCTCGTTGTCATCAGGTCAGGATCTGATGATGGGATCCTGGAGAAATCGAGGGAACTCTTCAAATTTTTTTAGGCACAATTGGTAATACTTTGTAGTGGCGGTTTTATAAAAAGATTTTTTACGTTTATCTTGTACATTACCGTAAAATAAATGAATATAACATCTTTATGATGTGGGTAGGTAGGTTTTCTTTTTATCATGTATCTTAACTGTTGTTTTGTGTGCAATATTTTTACGAGCAGAAATAAACGGAGTTATAGATTTTATCTTCATTACAACACAATGCTGGCAAGTAGCTATACTTGCGTGTTTGTGTGCAATCGATGAGCTATCTACATTCCTTGCGGATCGAGCAATAACAGCAACAAAGTGTAAAAAATGTTTGTAAATATAAAATTAAAACTAGCCTTTCTCGTTCGCGACTTCGTAGAATTAGATTTTCGAAATTCCCGCGTAGCTAAACTCTGTTTTTTCGGGGTAAAGTAGCTTGTCCCTCTCTAGGTCTTAAAATGTACCCGTGAAAAAAAAATCATATCTATTTACGTTACGGATTGGAGGACAAATAGATCCACTTTCGCCGTTTGAGGCGCTAGATGGCCAGAGATATTAAGAGAAACTTAATGTTAAGGTCCGATTTACGTCGACGTCATAGCTTTTCGATGCTCAAAATATATTAAAATTGTCGAAATGTCTTTTACAAAATTCAAAGGGTACAAAATTCAAATCTATTTATTTTATTTGTAGGCCATCGTGCCTCTTATGATTAAGTCAAAACCATAGACTCACCTGCTAGGTACCTGCTACTACCGCGTTTAAAAGTATGTCTATTGTCTATGGTCAAAACTCAAAACTAAATAGAACCGATTTGGAAAGCAGATTCTGCTGGAAAAGGCGGCAAGATTATTTGTACAGATGTCTACCTCAATGAAAATCACGTAAAAGTCTTATTTATCAATTCGACTAGTGAACGATGACGATGACACAGTTACCTTGGCCGCACGTAACCTCGTGGGAAACGAGGTTGCAATCAAATGATCGATATCTCCGCACTCCCTTCCTAATGCTGTAATACCCAACTACCAACCACAAAAGCCTGACTTTTTTGGCTTCCGAAGACACAATATTGTCAGTACAATATACCAGACAGACAGATAGTCATGTCCCGATTCACCTTAGCATTCGATTAGCACCCGTTCCATTAAAAGTCGATAGGTAGTAATAAGGCATCGTATTTAATTATTTCGTCTTTTAACTGGAATGCAAATAGAAAATAATACACCATAAAGTGTCGAGTTGTTTTTTCCTCGATTGCAAAAGTGGAAAACAGGTTGGACAGAATTATCAGCTTTAATTTTTTTGCTGTGAACAGTAAAAGAACATAAAAACATTCCAAGTGCGAGTCGAACCCACATATGAAGGGTTCCGTAGCATCGCACATGATTTAACAACAGCTTAAGTCATTAGCAACATATTATGAGATACGAATGTGAATAGAAATAAAAGTTTATTGTATGGAGACAATCTTTAATTTTTAACTTTGCTTTTTAGTATTATTTGTTGTTGTAGCGGCAATAGAAATACACATTTTGTTAAAATTTCAAGTATCTACCTATAACGGTTCATGAGATTCAGACGGACGGACGGACAGCGGTACGGAACTCTAAAAAGCACGAATTTGTTACGCGCAATGCTAAATATTAAAAGGTTATGGGTCTGACCGTTAGCTTACAGTTCAATTTAATCATGTTAGTCTGAGCATTCGTACCTATTAGGTATTATTTTTCGTTCATAATGCACGAGCGCCCGAAAATGTTGCCAGTTTATTCTCAGAGATAGCCCAGATCACAAGTAACTTAAATTTTTACCAGACTACGAAAAAGACTGAGGCCTGTGGAAGTCCATGCAGCAGACCTTTATTGGAGACCTCTATCAGTTGAAGAAGAAGACGGCAAAGTCCTAATGCCCGGTTCCTATAAGTAAAAAACGATTCATTTTTCTTACGGACGCTTACTACGAGGCGGAAATCAAAACCGTTCCTATAAAAAACGTTTCGTAAGCTAAATTACCGACAGTTTGCTACCTACGGATGGAAGGGTTACGAAAAACGAATAGTAAGACAAATGTATGAAGAACTTGACTTATAGTGTTTCTATAAAAAAAAGAAATGTCAACGAGCTGTCAAATAACTTTGACAGCTTGTTGACATTTCTTTATTTTTAACTCGTAACCGAGTCGTTTAAAATTTGTTTATTGCCCGACAATGTGCCCATACAAAATTTTTCTTTTCATTTCAAAAAATATATTGTTGTGATTAATGGAAAAGGGTCACGAGTGACGACCCTCAGCGATTAACACGACGAAAAGAGAGAGAGAGAGAGATAAAAAAACAACATTGAAAAACAAATCAGTTCCCGTTAGTGATAGGTATTAGTATTGCGCAACCAGTTGAATGTTGAAACAACCGTATTCTAACTTCGATACAGTTACACATGTTACAGTTATACAGAGCGGGCCCGATGATTGCGACCCATGGCAAATTGTATGCCACAATGTAAAGACTGTAAAGTTAACATGTTGAATTACGCCGAGTGGACAACTGCACGGTTTGTTAGTAATTGGTCCATTGACTGTAGCAAAACGGGTGTTCGAGCGGTATACGCCGCTCAACAGTAGGTGATATTGCCAACTAATCAAACCAAGTAGCAAAATGAAAGTGATAGCTTAATGGTTAAGACTGTTGGCTTCTATTCGGAAGGTAGCAGGTTTAAGCAATACAATATTCTCGAAGGTGTGTGAAGTCCGCCACCTTGCCAATGGTGAATTTGGCCTATAATCCTTCCTAGTGAGACATAGAACTTAAATGAAATAGTGAACCGTGACGTCATAAACATCTGACACACTTTTTGTAGTGTAGTTTCGTAATTTATAATGATTTTATTATCACTAATAGCGGACGTGTATTCTACTAATTTTGAAAGACCCGAAAATCGGCACAACGTTGCCACAGCAACATTGTTGAGACCATTTCTATTCCATAGATCGTTTTCACTTTTACAGTACCTATTTAAGTCAACATAAAATGATTTTCAGTTTGCGATGTCGCACGGAATTGGAAAGTCGAAAGGGGGACGGTTTGGCTCATCGGGCAGGCTTAGCAAAAGCTGACATAAGTGGTAGGGTTGCCAGTTATTTGGCGGCAATAGAGTAACGTATCATTTTCTTGAATTAGGTATAGTTCTTTCAATTCACGAGGGTGCGTGGCTCATGGTTGTGTGTGTGTCGTATCTGTATAAGTGTGAGCGAGCGCTTGCTCGCGCCTGCCCGCTCCCACCTAAGCTCCTGATAGGCACGCACACTTACGCAATTAGCATGTACACGACGCAACCACAAGTAAAGCTCACGCGCCCTCGTGAAATGCAAGAACTATACCAAAATTTTAGTTGGTGTCGGAACTATTAGTATGGCGTTATAACTAGAGAGTTTTCGCTACAGAGAGTTTACATTGCATTTATTTAAAAAAAGATGTGTGTGTTTATGGTGGGCACTTGTAGGCAATATTACAAAATTGGCGCCAACAAAGCTGAAGACAAAAGTTTCTTAAAAATCTTAAAAATTTACAGGTTGAACCACCGGCTAGATTAGAAAAGTAGCTTATGCTTAGACTTATAATACTAATCTATGGGCCAGACTGAATCTTAGTAAGTAGCTGTTTCTATTTTCAAAATGAAAACAGTTACATCGTCTCGTGGGCAGCTGAATATCTTTCTATTTTGTGGCTGAATGTTGAGTTTTAATTTATTACTATTAAATACCGCCATATTTATGCATTGTGGCAACCATAATAATGTTACAGCCTCGTGAGAGCAACCTTGATACGGCAAAGAAAGCGCCCGGAACAGTGCCAATGTCAATTGTATGCAATTCGAATTTCGAACGTTTACGTTTATTCTCTTTGGAGCATCATGGCTTGAATGACAATTTCATATGCAATTTGAATTTGGAACAGATTAAACAGGAGCATTTAGACTCTGTGATATTCGAGCTTGGTTATTTGGCGCGTCGCATTGTTTGAATTCGAATTTCGAATCCATTACTTAAGTAAGTGCAGTAATTTTTTCATATTTAATCTGGATTCTAGGTCAATGTTTTCACAATTTTACGGCTTAAAACTAAGATCACCAGCATATTCAGTTACCATCCAGCTTGTTATAGAATTACGAATTTGGGCCTTTTCGTGACTTGCGCTAGGTAATTTTTTTAAAATTTGAAATTAAGAGGACTTAATTTTTATGAGTAGATAGTTAAAGCCGGTAAGGTTCTTTATAGCGAAGTATTTTAATTTATAATCTCATCTAAGAAACTGATCGAATTTAAAGAAAATAACTTACTAATATTTCAAGATTTTCAAACTACGGCTTGCCATCTGCTTGCCATATTTGAATTTTAACAACATATCTGTACTTATATAAAAAAAAATATATAGACAACATTCTTACTATAACCTACGTAGTGGAATTAATTTAATAAACATGAATTTAATGACTGTAGCATGTCAAATAAAATTAGTTATGCAACAACATAATATTCAAATCATCTGTATTGAATAGCGTACAACTATTTAAATTAAATACCTAAGAGGTATGAGTAATCATATTGCAAATATACAATGATTCATTGGAATAACATTACAATTTACAACTTTTACAAGTGTTTATTTGTATTCAAAGTATATTATTTTATTCTTCACTTTCATGAAACATGTTTCAGTACCTGTAAGTACTTACAACATACTGCATATAGTTTATGGTTTCGCTTTCTTTTTAAAAGGTTTATTATTAAATTTTTTTATATACTTAAAATAAAAGTTTTTAAGTCATATTATATGGAATATAATGTCATTTTTCTTTTATTAATATCTTAATTAGTCTCGAAAATATAGAGCTTCTAAGTTTCTTGTTAGAAAAAGAGAGCGCTATTGCAACATGACGTCATGACCCACGATTCAGTAACTCCATATACTCTCCATACAAAATTTCGTTTTTTTTTCGTTTCAGTCGTATTAAAACAGTTTGCAACTTGTAACTAATCTGTTTTTTGACCGATTTATTTTCTGTTTTTAAAAACGATAAGTTATTCTTACATGTTACATTTTCGATTGTAATGAATGAATATCGACATTTTGACAACAGTGAAATACCTAAAATTACGTATGCAAAACAAGTCAATTTTCCAATGACCTTATTAGTTAACTAGACGGGACATAACGGGCGCTGTCTTGTCCCGCTCGCTCGTTTTGTTCGCGTCATTCCCACAATCAAGATCTATATACTCTCTATTTCCATTCATTTATATATATTCAAACGAATCCCACACCATTTGCAACTCGGGCGTAACAATGGCCTACAAAAACTGTAGAGTAATTTGATAGCGTTTATTAATTCGTATACATTTGTTCCGAAGGAATAGCTGAGGTTGGCCTTTGTGTATATCACCTTGTTGGTCTAGCTAGTGGCTAGCTTATTCGACTTTTAACGATGATGTCTTTGATTCGAGTATCGGGGAGAAATAATTTAAGAAATAGACTTAATAACTAGTTATAAGTCATTTAAATTGACGACCTCTCTGGCGCAGTGGTGAGCGCTGTGGTCTTATAACTGGGAGGTCTCGGGTTCGATTCCCGGCGGGGGCAATTTAGGAATTTATAATTTCTAAATTGTCTCTGGTCTGGTCTGGTGGGAGGCTTTGGCCGTGGCTAGTTACCACCCTGCCGTCAAAGACGTGCCGCCAAGCGATTTAGCGTTCCGGCACGATGGCGTGTAGAAACCGATTAGGGGTATAGGTTGAATTTACACTGCTATATCCCTTCCAAGTTAGCCCGCTACCATCTTAGACTGCATCGTCACTTACCATCAGGTGAGATCGCAGTCAAGGGCTATCTTGTCACCGAATAAAAAAAAAATTATTTTTAATTGTGTACTTACGAGAGCTACATAGTCACTCTAGTGACTCAGCTCTTTAAATGAGAAAAAAAAAATCATATAGGTACCTTCATTTGTTCTGAAGGAATAGTTGAGATTGGCGTTTGGGTATATCACCTTGTTGGTCAACTCTATTGGCTAGCTTATTCGACTTTGAACGATGATCTCTAAAAACCATCACCTTCTTGATCAACAAGTTAGACTCGGGACCTTGTGCAGAATAACTGGTGCAGAAAAATATGCATATTAAAATGAGCGGCCGATTGAGAATACAGCACAATTGGGCTACAAATTAGACTAATTAATAGATCACATGTTGCAACTGTTGAGGTTCGCGCAACAGCTGTGCAAGAGCCGCAACCGAATGGAACGGCCGCCATTGTTTTACATGTCATTATCTGGAGGATCCTAAACTGATTTGTGTTGGTGTCCGAATCAAACAGCTCGCTTTTGTGCTATCCTGTCTATGGTCTACATATGCTTTTAGCACTACGGCAAAGCCAAAACGAAGTGTTATGATTTTAGCCGTCTATGTAGGTATGTATATTATATGACAAATCATATTTAGGTACATCCTTTTTTCATGAAAATATAACATGAAAATACAACGTAATACAACGCATGAAAATATAACAGGCTGCAGTTCTCCCGAAGAAATCGTTAAATAAAAAACCTCCGTGGATGTCGAACTCCACAAGTTTATATCCACAAACGTTATTTAGTTTATCGCATCGGAACTGTAAATCGTACGGTATTTGAACCTACTTATAATTCGCTTCAAAATTCATAATTTTAAACGCTGCAGCATAATTCGGTTAGCAATGATTTGATTAATTACATAGGTACCATTAAATTCATTGTAACTTTCAATTTTGAGTCTGCACCGTAGTTTATTTGGAGCGTAATCAAAATGATGTTGGTTTTGATTATAATCAAAACGGGGCTTTTAATTATAAATTAGAGTTACCGACTCTACTGGCCGTGCATCGCGGCATTGGCAGAACTTTAAATTTAATATTTATTATAACGGTTAAAGTATGTCTATGGCCTCAGGTTCTCAATACGTCGGAATAATTTTTTTTTATGTATGTTCCCCGATTATTCAAAGACGCCTAGACCGATTTGGAAAATTCTTTTTTTGTTTGAAAGAGTATACTTCCCAGGTGAGATATAATACGTACAGATTAGACTAGTTATATGTAGCCTTGCCTCTAATCTTTTTTTTTTAATAAAGAATATTAGCCAAGATGAACTTGACTTATATTCTCCTCTCTCCTCCAAATAAGCGAAAAGCTTGTGCTAGGAGCAATAATGCAACAGGTGGGGTTTCAACCTGTGATCTTTCAGTTTTCAGTCCGCACCTTTAACCGTTTAGCTATTGAGGCTTATATTGAGGCAATCTTAGTTGTAATATTATTTGTATACGTTTACTTTTTATTTTCGCTTGTCAAATTGTCATAATAATCCATAGTCAATCGAAATCAGCAAGCTCATGGGCCTGTTCCGTTATAAGGAATGTGCTAACCGTTACCTTAGTTACTTATATATCATTACATCTGATCTAGTTTAGACTTGCTGAGGGAACTAAATCTATCTGATACGGTTTACTTTTGCATTGTCGTATTGTTTTGGGTCTTCCATTACTAAGTAATTAATTGATATCATTTGCTCAATTTCCGATGGTGACTTGCCACTATCTGCTATTAAAGATGGCAAAAAAAGATTTTTTTGCTACTAAGCGCCGCTATATATTATATACTACTTCCATTTTTATTTAACTCTTCCATTCTGTGTTCTTCTATGGGCATGTGCCGTTTGTATCCAGAAACTTCCTGCGACTCTATTGATGTCGCATTTTCCCGCGCCACTTTTGACATACGGATGTCTCTGGAACTAATAATATTGCAAAATATACCTATAATTAATCTATAAAATCATGCAACAATGAAATCATTTATTTATAGAGGTCAGTGCGCCATTTGCAATATTACTTATTAGATCCAGAGACACTCGTATATGCTTAGTGCTTACAGCACCAAAATGGCGTCAATCAGATCCAAAATGGCATTAATCATGCCCAGTGTTGATCATAGATTAAAAATAGAGGTCTGAGAAACTCATCTATACCATAGACTTATTGACTAATACCAAAAGGCTTACCTACATTCCATATGATTGCCGTTTCTTGTTCATCGTTAACTAAGTAGAAAGCGTTGCCAAAATGAAGCGAAATTGTCACCGCAAAGTGGATTTACTAGTGAACAGGCAAAAACCAAGTCCGATGTACCGTAAAACGAGCGATCGTGCTCGGAGTCAAGTGCAGTTTTTGTCATGGCTTACCTACTTCTGGTTATTTTAGAGGATTACCCTACTTCTGGATTTTTTCTTTGATAAAAAACCATTTATAATTAGCTGATAATAATTTATTGTCGGCATCGGAACAGCTTCCATCCCTACGTCGTTGATATTCCATCTACGCGCACTAAACGCTTTAAGTCTTCATTCCTGATCCGCACGATTCACGGTCTGGAACGCTCTTCCAAGATCTGTGTTTTCTAACACTGCAATTTGGATATCTTTAAAACAAGAGTGAATAGGCATCTTCTAGGCAAACGCGTTGCACCTATCATCACTTTCCATCAGGTGTGATAGTGGTCAAGCGTGTATCTATAATGTAAAAAAAAAATTGGAATTTAAACATTTAATTGGTATTAGACATGTAAGTGGATTCATGAATGCAAAAAATAAATGAAATGAAATGAAACTTATATCTGTACGCCACACTGTTGTAGAATACATGTTGCTATATTTTGTAATTTTAACATTTCTTTATTGTATTCACTCATAATTCTTTCGCACATAGTTCTTCTCAGCAGAATCTGCATTCCGAACCGGTGGTAGATTTATGACGTGTCATAAGAGCTACAAGGTAGCCTACATGAAATAAATAAATTTTGAATTTGAATTAGGAAATTAGCTATATAAATTTTTTGAATTTGAATTGAGATGAATGGATGGATAAATATTTATGAAATCAACAGTTAATTTCAAAATTCAAATTAAATTAGGCTCAGTGGGCATTTCTATAAACGAGCAATGAACCAGAAAACTGTACCCAGTGTGTATTGTATTAGCATACGAGTCATACGACGCGCGTAACGGAAGCTTTTACCTATACCTAGTACATCCTGTTTGTCGAATAGCATGAATATTTGAACAGCTAAACGCAGTCTATGGTGCTTTCTTTTCACCCGACTATTCCAAAGCCAAAAGGAAGCGTTTTATTAATCTACCTAGATAATTCCCGCAACTTCGTTCGTGTGGATTAAGATTTTTTATTCCCGCGGGAACTCTCTCATTTCCCGGGTTAAAAAGTCTATGTGTTATTCTAGTCTATAATCTATCTCTGTGCCAAATTTCAGCTAAATCGGTTCAGTCGTTCCGACGTGATTGATTGATGGATGAACAAACATCCATACATCCAAACTTTCGCATTTGTAATATTAATAGGATAATGGGATTTATACTTTATTGCATCACAAACATAAAAATAACCGGCCAAATGCGAATCGGATTTGTATACGAAGGGTTCCGTACTAAAAACACCGAAAAAAAACACGTTTCTAGTAGAGGAACACCCTTGGTTGGGGAGGTAAGCGGTGCTCAGCTTGTAACTGCATGTTTGACCATACTTACAGATTTTTTCTGTTGGCCGGATTATAGCAAAATAATTTTAACCTTTTCTTGCTAATCATAGACTTCCGCAAAGTAACGCCTACTTTTATCAAATATAATATATTTTATTACGTTTACTTTTTTCTGTTTGCGGTGCAATTAAGAATAAATAAATGAAGCTAAATGTTAGACATAAGCAGATTATGAAGATAAGCGCCATAGGAATATCTAAGTACCAATTAACACGCCTGAATAGCTGAAGGTTTGCCATTAACATTAGAACAACAACCTACCTAGCGCCCAAAGGCCGCTGTGGTAATAATCAATTCATCGACATTGTGTCAATTACGCAAGGCTTCGTACACGACGCGTACACAGTGCCACCAACTTATCTGTTCAGGTAGACAAAATCCTACTATCCTATTTCCTATTATCACACTATCACACTAATCACACTAATATTATAAAGCCGAAAGTTTGTGTGTGTGTGTGTGTGTGTGTGTGTGTGTGTGTGTGTGTGTTTGTTACTCCTTCACGCCACAACGAATGAACCGATTTGGCTGAAATTTGAAATGGAGATAGCTCATACCCAGGATTAAAACATAGGCTACTTTTTATCCCGGAAAATTACAGAGTTCCCGCGGGAATCAAAAAACTTTATCCACGCGTACGAAGTCGCGGGCATCGTCTAGTAATATCATACATGCGAAAGTTTGGATGGATGGATGGATGTATGGATGTTTGTTACTCAATCACGTCGTAACGACTGAACCATTTGGCTGAAATTTGACACAGGTTGTAATTTGTATCAACATATAGGCTACATTTTATCCCGGACTAAAACTAAAGAGTTTCCGTGGAAATTAAGAACAATAATCTACACGGACGATGTCGGCGGCATCATCTAGTAGCAATACTAAAGTAAAGTCTATATTACCGTCAACTAACAGATAAGTTGATAGATCTTATACCTTCACGTTTATCGACCGTTTAGCAGCACTTCTAGTACGAGTTTTAGTAATTTTCGAAAAAGTAAAGTTCCATTCATATCCAGCCAGCGCCAAAAACAATTTTTTTAAAGTCATATAACTTAAGCGTTATATTTAGTAAACCTTAGTTTAATAACTTAGAATTTCCAGCACGAAAGTATACCCTGTTTAAAGTGAGAATGGTCCTTCGAACCGGATTTACTCTTAAATATAGTATCAAGTTAAGTGTGCTGAATCAACGAGTAAAAGCTTGTGTTAAGTAAAAAAAGCGACACAGTTGATCGCGTACCGAGGAAAATAAATAAATAATTATGTTGAGCTCAAATAACTCAATAAATAAGCTGACGTGTATTTTCTTGTTTTCTTCCCTGCAATAACATAAATCCATAATGCAAGACATAAAAACATAGAAACTGGCCAAGTGCGATTCGGACTCGCACAAGAAGGGTTCCGTTCCATCGTATAAGATTTAATATTTTATTTTATTTGATGAACTAGGTATGTGCTTTTTAATTAATTTTTTAATTTTTATTATTTGTAGTTGTAGCGGCATTATAAACACGCATTACGTTACGTTACAGTTGATTAGATACAGTGCGCTAACTAACAGAGGAACAGCTCAGGCTTAGTAATAGGGTTCCGTTGGCACTCTTTCGGTACGGAACCCTAAAAAGCGAATGTTGCATCCCGTCCCGCTATTCACGCGATCTGAGTACCCATAAAAGACGTCTAATAATAAAATTAATTTATATATCCGTCTATAATTATACAAGCGATGGTTAAGTGGTTAAAGACTTCTCGCTCATTTTCAGAGGGTCCGCGGTTCGATCCTAGGTGCATATCTTGGAGCTATCTATGAAAGTGCGATTTTAAGCAATCATTACTAATATTCTAAATGCGAAAATGTGTTTGTTTATTGGTTAGTCCTTCAATCACGCCATAACAAAGCAACGGATCTAAGGCTGAAATCTATAGACCGCATCGAAGTAATCATCGTGTTGAAAAATCCTATTATTATTTATATAATATTATAAATCCAAAAGTTTATATGTTTGTTACTCAATCACGACGCAACGACTGAACGGATTTGGCTGAAATATGGTACAGAGATAGATTATAGACTGGAATAGCACATAGGTTACTTTTTATCCCGTGAAAAAAAGAGTTCCCGCGGGAATAAAAAACCTTCCATCCACCCGAACGAAGTCGCGGGAATCATCTAGTAGATATATTAAAAATCCAAGAAAAATAAGTTTTATTTTTCGAGCCTTTCTTCTTTTCGGACGTTTTAATTTTATTAATGCCTTCATTCTGGATGCTAATGTAGGCCCAAGCTTTTCACTTAGCCTGTGAAGATGATTGATTACTATGGGTCATAAGAAAGCTCTGAGCCTCTCGGCGAACGATGGAGAGAGCTATCTATGCTCGGAGTTTCTCTACATGATCCAATCCAAAATTAGATGAACCAAAATACTTCGGGTAAATAGGTAACGAAGCTAAGAGTTCGAAGAATTGATACACTTCAGGTTAAAATGTGCTGGAATAGCGATCTCGTATCGGAAAGCACGAAACTTCAACATATGTGTACAAACTAAAATTATTTTATACTTTGTAGTAGCGTTTGAAGTCGATTTTTTAAAAAGAATTTTTTTATTACCACATAGTATAAAACAAAGTCGCTTCCCGCTGTCTGTCTGTCCCTATGTATGTTTAGATCTTTAAAATTACGCAACGGATTTTGATGCGGTTTTTTTTAATTGATAGAAAAATCACTCTATCTATTAAAAAAACCGCATGAGGAAAGTTTTTATAAAGAATAATGTATAATACATGCATAATATAGTAGAGTTAAACACTGATGATTTTAGAGGTTTCTAATGTGATGTCGTTAATAAACTCATTTTTCCACGCGGACGAAATCGCGGGAATCGTTGTAAAGTTATAAAGTGTTTTATCTATTTACTTGACGAAGACAATAAAGGATCGAGCTTTACGAAGAAACTGGTTGTTTATTTTGAAGGTAACAAAACGCACGTTATATTTCATAACAGAAAATACCTCATGGACGGTGCATATCTAATCGCAAACTACATTTTAACAACCTTAGTTACGCTTACACAAAGTAACGACATGTTACCCTATTGGCTAATGCAATTGTGATGTTGGTACACCCATACAGCCACCTACGTAATCTTTGAAGATTAAAAAGGATATTTCCAAGACGGTAACCGGTATAAGACGTGTTCAAAGAGCAATCGGAACTTATCTGCTCTACTTAAACATAGTTTACGAATATGAACGTTACATTGTTCTGTTTTTATTTTAGTTACTGATTTTGGCAACCATGTTACAATAGTTGCAGATACAATGCATACATGAGTACTTATATTTATTTAAGATTTGGCTCAGAGCGTTTAAGATTTAAGGCTTCCGAGATAGGTTTGCGTAGATCGTACTTTTTTCAGTTATATTTTGTCTTAGATAAGAACTTAACTCAATTTTTTTTTGTTTTGTTCGCACATATTTGGCTTGGTTGGTTCAAAAAAAATTGCGAAAAAAATTTTTAATTTTATAAAATAAAAAATAATATAAAGTTAACGTTATTATTTTGCACACAAGCAATTATTTCCAAAGCGTAAGCTAATAAAATAAGTAGGCAGGTACAATTTCGCCGCGAAGGCGGAATGGAAACTTACAGTTATTTTATATAGCCTGTAAATAAACATGATACTTTATTTCTCATGAACTCGACCATAAATTTCTATGAGAACGGTTTTCTCGTGAACCTAATTACGAGTATACCTACATTTTTAACTCGTTACACATTGGGTATACTTCGAAGCATTTGAGGTCGCACGAACGTATATGGAAAATTATTTTAGGCCTTTTATTCAATACTGTTCACGTTCACATTTATCCAATACTGGCCAGGCTAAAATACTCGATAATACTAGATATGAACACAAAAAAAGTTTCAATAATAAATTCATTTATCAAACATACGTTTTCAAAGGTCAAATCTGTTAAATATTGCTAGTAGTTTGTACCCTGTGGTGTCAATCTGTGACTCTGTGAAGAAAATGTAAGATGTCGGTTAATTAAAAGAGTGTGATTTTAATTACTTAGAGTGTTTGTCTTCCTATGTAGTTAGTTACTCAATTGGGTAGACTTGATCAAATAAAAGCCTACCAATGAGTCCAATTAGCCGACAGGTTATGGGCCCTGCACGCTTCCACTGCTCCTTGCAGCATTAATCGGTCTACCAATGACAAAATCTACGGTCAAATGTAAATCTTACAAAATCGTATGACTGATTATTTTGTTCCCGACCATTTCTCAAACACTTTTTTGCCTTTTGTGCAAGCAAAAAAGTAAGCTTGAAGTAGGACAAGCACAAAAAAATAATTACTTTTTCTTTTTTTTTAATATAGACTAGCGATTGACTGCGATCTCACCTGAGGGTAAGTGAAGATGCAGCCTAAGATAGTGCGCGCTTGCCTAGAAGATGCCTATTCACTCTTGATTTACAGACGACCATTATAGTTAGTTGGAAAAACGGAAGCCGGAAGGGCCAAATTTCGTAATTAAAATTCAAATAGAATTAAAATTAGGATAACGCATCCCTAATAATCAAAAATACATTCGTGCCTACTCGTGTCCGGGTTTTACCCTTGCAGACTGTATCCGCTCGGATGACTACAAATTCCCAAAACTGACTCATCACAACCTGAGCCTGAGGTCATGCCTGAGGTCATACCTGAGGTCATTACCTCCCCCATTGTTTTAAGTGTTTACCCCGTGAAGGTATCATTCTATGGTTTCAAGTTTACAGACACCACTTTCCAAATCTAATTAAGTTTGGGTAATTAAGTCGATTCACACCTTCATTCACACGCCGAATTATCTATACTTTGGAACCTAATATCGTTAAAGATGCGTTTTCAGTATGCTCTATATCTGTTTGTATATCAGGTAGGTAATAATTATGATTTTTATGATACATAATATGGCCCTAGATATTGGACCTGTCAGATAGAGAAAGAGGTCGACAAATCATTCGATTCACCATATTCATAAAGAAAGTGGAAACATCGGGAAACATGGGGAAAATCGGAACGACACAGGTAGATTCTATAATAAATAATTAATTAAATTAAGGTTTGGAAGCAGAAAGCTTGTGTTTTATTTAGGAATGGGTATGACAATAGTGCAACGGGTGGATAGAACCTGCGACATTTTAGTTTTAAGTCCGCGCCTTTAACCGTTGGGATATTGAGTTTTTGTAGCTGTTTAAGATCTGAATGCCAGCGTCAAGTTTATCTTTGTGTAAAAACTGCACATTTGAGCTCGTGAGAAAAGTATAGGAATGCATTAATACAAATCGACCTATTAATGCCAAGTGTAGTGATAATGATGACTTTTTAGATACTTATACCTACCTGCTCAATGACTATAGTGAAACTTGTGGTAAACAAACAAATGTCATTTGGTATGATGATGTCAAGTCATGACGTTTTCCCAAAAGTAAATTTTCTATATGACAGATTTAGGAAAAGTTAACGTATCCACTCACTTCGTAAATAGGTACTTTAATTTTCTAAATATTAATTCACCAAGTGTTTTTTTCGTAAATGGAAGTAGTCATGCGGGCCTTAAATGGTTAATGCCCTAAAAAAGTGCATATCAACTAATAGTAGGTATCTTTATTTAAAGTGCAGTTAAATAGATGACCTAATTTTATTCACATTACTTATTTAATTATGATTAGGATTTAAATAGCAATTTATCTAAAAAGAATATCTAAAAGGAATGTACCCACTTATCTAATACCCATAGTAACTTTTTTCGTGGGTCTTTTTACACTTAATAAGTTAATATCATTTCTAATGGCTATAGAACACCCAATGTAAGCCTCTCCAACCACCTACACAAATACGAGAATGTGTACAGTCAACTTACTTGGTAAAATACTCGTGCCAGCCAACGGGACTCCTATACGTTAGAAGCTCACAACACTGCACACCATAAAACACCCAATCACTTAAAAAAAATAAAAATGCGCTAAATCATTCTTCACTAAACACCTATTTTTAAAAAAGTAACATTCAAATATCGAATGCCTTCGTTCGTAATATAATCGCAGTTCGTTAGTAATCTAGGGTCGGTAGTACTTGATACTGACGAACTACGGCGACGACCGTACCGCTTGCTACTGAACAGTCAGTGACACTGCGCATGATGCTCTCTCTTTCTAACAACAATTAGAACGGTACGGGGGAGAGAGAAAACTAATCTTTGGAATGTGTGAACATCACATAGGATTTAGCCATCTCATGTTTGTATGGAGTTTTGTTTGGAGATGAAAAAGAGGGAATATATGAGGTTCATGATGCATGTGTTGCAACGATGTGTAGAGGTGTATGGAAAAATGAGGCTTTCATCGTTAAGGGCAAGCGCATTTGGTATTTTTTTAGCCAGAATAATAATGTAACTAAAAAAAAATATAATGTTAAACGTTGCAGTTATTTATACATGCTACAAAGGTTGTGAAAATCTAGGTATTCCAAATTCAAGGTCTTCAAAGATTTGATGACTTTATTGTTTTGTACAATGGTTAGTTAAAATTTACCTGGAGTGGAAAGGTACCTAGTTCGTAGACGGAAAATTGTTGTAAATTCTGTCATGGCGGAATCTTTATATTAAGTATATAATTTGTATTACGTATAGATAAGTAAAGCTCAAACTTGATCTAGCTTATAAAACAGGTATAATGCTAATAAATAATGAAAGACCATAGTTTTACAAAATCACTTGTTTGAAGATAATGAAATGATCTATTCCAGGAATCAAATAAGGGATTTTGTGAGGCGGATTTAATGCACATTCAATTTAATATTCAGAATAAGAAAATTATCAGAGAAGGAAATATTTATGTACCAAAGTACGATCTTCTCCTTAAGAGGCATTTGTTAAGTTACCTCGCTTGAAAAACACACTTTCTCCCATAAAAATAAAGTTCAAAATCGGAATTAAACTTCAAAGTAAATGTCAAGTACAGTTACAGAAGTTAGCAACACAAAACAGGCAACGCCGCGAGCTCCATGTTAGCTCTGAAGTTAGCTGCAGTCAGTTAGTTTGCGATATATTTAGTTCAAGGAGGCTGTGTCGCTTTACGATGTGATTTTATCTTTTGAAATAACTTTTTATCGTATTTTGAAAGGTTAATCGGGGTTAAAGATGATTGGAAGCGACTATACTTTAGAACTGTGCAATGTTTTTCATTCGGGTCAAGTGAGTATCCCCCTTTATGTATCTATTTATTTGAATGTGTGCTAGACTAATGCTTTGAAAGCACTGCGCCTTATGTGAATTGTTTTAAAAGTAAGTTTCACATAAGAATCGCATTTAATTTTTCTTTTGCGTTAGTTTCTTATTTCTTATAAAAAATTAAAAAATATCCTTTTTTATTTATTATTTTTGCATTATTTCTTTGTAGAAATATTTTATATTTTATATTATATAAGTAAAGTAATAAATAAAAATAAAAATCAAAATAAATTTTGTACTATCCTTGCGCCCGTTGATGTCCTTTGTATGAGATCTGGGAAAACGCGCCCATTCATGATTCTAATACCAACTTAAATCGGCGTAGCAGTTTTAAAAATATTATTTTCATGATGAAAAATGTTGTATGAGTTGTGTATCTTGCTAATAATTTAAATGAGAAAGTGTGTCTGTTCAATGGATTGTTGGTTTGTCCTGCAATCACGCAAGAACGAAGAAATTTTGATTAAAAAAACGTTCAACGTGATTTTTTGCATAATTTTTGCTATAATTTAGGACCTGAATAGTGAAGTAGGCTACTTTTTATACCGGAAAAATAAAGGGATCTCGCGACTTTTAATAAAAAAACTTTTTTGAATAACGCAGGTTGATACCTACGTTATTCAAAAAATTTAGATAATTGTTTTAAAATAATCCTATGATGGATGGATGGATGTTTGTTTCTCAATCACGCCGTAAAGATTGAACCGGTTTGGCACAGAGATATATTTATATCTCTGTGCCAAATTGTAATCTCATAGTCTGGCACAACACATAGGCTACTTTTTATCCCGGGAAATAACAGCGTTCCGCATGAATTAAAAAAACCTCAATCCATGCGGCCGAAGTCGCGGGCATCAACTATAGTAAATTAATGATTATTATTAATTTACTATACTTGGCGTCGTGATTTTTAGAATTTTTAATTTTATCTTGTTATCGGCATGGACACAACGTAGGTATGTGCTTTTAAGTGTTGTAGTTTTTATTTTCTTACAGGTTGAACCAGGCAGCTTCTTCCAACGCTTGACGGGCGATGTGAAGACGGGAGTCATCCTGAAGGATGTCTCCTTCCTCACACATAGCGGCGAAGTTACCGCTATATTGGGTTCTAAAGGTAAACATGCCAATGGAAACGTAAAATCGATTTGCGAGTTAAAGAAAATCGATTTAAGAACTCAATTACGAATAATTAAACTTCAAAAAAGCCTTTAAATGAGATCTCACGTGATGGTAAATGATGCAGTTTAAGATGGTATCGGGCTTAACTTAGCAGGTGATTGGGCAGTTTTTAATTTAATCCCCTCGCTTAACAGCCCGTCTTTGACGATAAGGATGGTAACTAGCTACCACCAAAGCCTCCCAGCAGACCAGAGATATTAGATACGCGGTGGTAGCAGCAGAGTCTGCTGCTACCACCGCGTGATTATCAGTACAAATGGAAGTATTTTGAAAATTAAAATACATCTGAAACGTAGTTGGATATATTACAAATATACCGCTACAACCGGGAACCATATTATTATAAAAAAATATTCACATTTTCATTCATAAAAAAAAAAATAAGTCTAATTACAAAATCTACGCCATCTATTGGCGCTGATGTGCTTAGCTGACCGGATCAAACCACCTTAAATTAATTAATTAATTCAAGAAAACATTTAGAGCATTTATAAAAGCAACGTTCATTTCATTGCATACTAAGCTAATAGAGGTGCATAACTCGATTTTTATTTACATTTTTCCAAGGCAGCGGGAAGCGAGCACTTCTAGATGTCATAAGCCGTCGCGTCCCTTGCAAAGGTCACATCCTTTTGGAAGGGGTACCTCTGGAGGAAGACTACTTTAGGAACACTTGTGCTTTAGTGCGGCATTCCACAAAGCTTCTACCCGGGCTGAGTGTTCAACAAACTCTCGCATTGTCGCTTACTAAGGTAAATTACCTACGAAGGCCCGGTCGATCGGGCCAAAAAATGTATTGTGATTTTCTGTCAAGAAATTCTCAGTACTAGCCCAGAGTTAGGAAGTTGGCGGTGAGTCACCCCCGTGCCTCGGAGAGCTTGTAAAGCCATCGGTCCTGTGCCTGATCTCTCTCCGGTCGTGTCGGATTTTCCATCCCATCGGACCATGAGAGCGAGGAAATAGAGAGTGCACCTGTGTTTACGCACAAACTTGTGCACTATATCTCCCGTGAAAATGGCTAATCTCTGTGGAGATATACCGCCGTGGCCGGACTCGGTTGGGAGGACATTATTTTACCTGTTACGGGTACAGGTATACCTGCTTACCTACAGGTATACCTGTACCTACCTACCTTAGTACCTTTATTGTTACTCCTAACATGAAAAAACCTTTTGTCAGCAAAGTTATGAAACTCAATTTTATTTGAAGTCACATTTCACAACATCATTTATGAGATAAAATAAAATTGAGTTTCATAACTTTGCTAGCAAAGGATTCAGAAGGACTTTCTTTTCGTCTAGGGAACAGATACCTTTTTTGAGTTATCTCAACATTTAGCAAAGAGTACCATTTTCCCTTAATTCGAAGTCTTGTCAGAAAACGAGTTATGACTTTTTGTCCGTAAATTTTCAGATTTCGGGATACTTAAAATCATCGAAAGTTAAGCAAGTTATGGCAGATTTGGCACTATCTCAAGTAAGTATAAATACTTATTTATTTCTAAAATATTGAACGAGCTTAGGTACTAAAAATTCTGCTATTTAAACTGTTTCTTTTCTTTCTTATAGGTAGCCAACAAGAGCGTTACAAACTTAACGAAGAGCGAATATCGCCGACTTATTATTGGAGTCCAACTCATTCGAGATCCAAGTAATATTTTTGATTGCTTAAGAAAATATCGCTTTTCAACTTATTTCACTTTTTTTCAATGATTAACATACGCTTAGGCTGAAATCTACCTATAGACCGCACTCTCACTCAGGTCAGACTCAAGACAGAATTAAAACGAGACAGATTTATTTCATAGCATATTTGTATCTCGTTTTAACCTCTGTCTTGAGTCTGAGCTGAGTCAGAGCACGCTCTATAGATCTCAGCATTAGATCCCAGACAGACGGGCCACTAAATAGCAGTTTGCACGCAGTTGACACGACTACATCGATCGCAACTACCGATCGCACTGTCCAAAATATGGAATTTTTCTTGTTCAATAAGATTTATTAGGTATTCACTCTGTTTTGATACAAAGTATCGTTTCCATTTTCAGTTATTTTGCTTCTCGACGAGCCTACGTGGGATTTAGATCCTTTGAATACATATCTGGTGATATCGATTCTTTCAAATGCAGCTAAAAAATACGGCACTACAATTATACTAACCATGGAAAAGCCTAGATCAGGTAAGTTGGAATCTAGACACTGGCCAGTATGTTTGGAAGTCACAAATTTTCACCGCAACACAGTTTATACTTCTGCGGGATCATCGTTCTAATCTGTTTTCGCATCCTGTAAGTGTAAAGACTTCAAATAAATAAATAAATAAATAAATAAATAAATAAATTCAGTACAACTGATTTGAAGCGTAACACACAAGCGTAATAAATTAAGCTCTAATACAATGTACTCGTAGTTATGATTCAATTTATTTTGACGCAAATGTCATCGAATACGAATACGATCAATCGAATTAATCTTATACTACTGGTTAGCTGCTATCGCAGTGAATTTTTGTGCAATTCTAGTACGTTAAATAAACTGCAATTTTGTAGTCAGCTTGTTGTCCAAATTCAGTTCATCTGTTCTTAGAATAAAACCTAAAGTTTATACCCTTTTATTAATCGTACTCCTGTAGCGACCCTTAGAAAGGAACGAAGGTCAATTAAATAATTCAAATGTCTATTTTGTTTTTGTAGATGTGTTTCCATTCCTGGATCGTGTGGTATACTTGTGCCTCGGAGATGTGGTGTACGCGGGGCCCACAAGAAACCTATTGGATTACTTCGGCAGCATCGGATTCCCTTGTCCGCAGTTGGAAAACCCATTGATGTATTACTGTAAGTTCTTCCTAAATCATTTTTATTCATGTCTACAAAATTGTCACTTTTACTCCTGTTTCGAACAAGTTAACGAGATTTCCTTGAAAATATTTATATTTTCTATTTTCTAAATTGGTTAAGTTATTTTTTTTTATATAACGAAAGGAGGTAGGTTGATAAGGCCCAAAATCTGCCCCTCATACACTCGAAAAAAAAAGTTCCAGATTCCGACAAATTGTAAATGTATTTATATACTTGAAGATATAAACTTTATTTTAATATAAAGTTTAGGTGATAAAAAATATAGTAAGTTACAGAAAATATTACCCAAAAAGAGAGTGTTTCTTTTACTTTTCTTACATTTTCATACATTTTAGTCGTTTTTTAAGCTTTGATTTAATATTTTAGAATGAAGCGCTCCATGAACCAAAATAAATTAATACTCATATGAAAGCTTATAAAAAGGAGCATCATTATCAGTTACGTTTACCATGGTTCATGGAGCGCTTCATTCTAAAATATTAAATCAAAGCTTAAAAAACGACTAAAATGTATGAAAAAGCCGAAAACACTCTCTTTTTGGGTAATATTTTCTGTAACTTACTATTTTTTTTATCACCTAAACTTTATATTACAATAAAGTTTATATCTTCAAGTATATAAATACATTTACAATTTGTCGAAATCTGGAACTTTTTTTTTCGAGTGTATGAGGGGCGGATTTTGTTGCCTTATCAACCCACCTCCTTTGAGGGTACTCCCACATATGTAGGTACCCACTTTAAAATCTTAATATTCCTCGGGAATCGAAAGGATCGAAGAATCCAGAAACAAAAAAGACTTTCGCAACATTTTTAGCATCCTTTAAAAATTATATTATTTAGAAAAAGGTATAACAAAAACCGGCATTTTAAGGTTTTACCAACCAGTTCAGAAAGCAGATTATACGGATAAGAGCCACGACAACAAAATAATAATAGCTAACTTCCAAACTGAGTTTTAATTCAATGTATTTATTCGTCTTTTTCCAGTATGTCTATCAACAGTAGACAGGCGCTCGCGCGAAAGGTTCATAGAGTCTAACCATCAGATAGCGGCTTTGGTGGACAAGTTCAAAGTGGAAGGGCAGGCGATCATGCAGGGCAACTTGGGTGAACACGGCCGAATCATAAATCCCAATAAGATACAGCTGAACTATGGCAAGGCGGGTGGCGTTAGGACTATATGGATGTTGTACCTGTAAGTTGATTAAAATTAATCGATTGCAAAATGCAATTTTGTATATTCATACAAAAGTGCATTTTGCAACGCGGATATTCTGATAGCGACTCCTTGAAAGGTGTATATGGAGGCGAGGGTATGTAGAAAATTTTTTGAACGGCTAGTCGGAATGCCAATAAGAAAATTAGCCTATCAAATAATAGTTTAAACTGATTAGTATGCCATATCTGCTTGGGCGAAGATATTTATTATCATAATGTTCTGTGCATTTTGTTTCTTGCTGTGAGCTGTTTTATTAATTTTATATTCACAGAATTCGATAATTTTAATAGCTTATTTTAGGGGGTGCCAAAATTTACTTACAATAATTCGAAGTTTTGGTTATCTTGGTGAAAGCCTTTGGCCCATATCTACCAGCAGGTTAAGCTCAAGTTTCTTACACTTAAACCTATGAATTTACTTGTTTTAGGAGGATGTTAGCGTCAATTTTCAACCTAAAGAAACATGGCCTCAAACAAATGACGATGAGGTTGCTAACTTTGCCGATATACTTTTTCATACTTTGGATCTTCTACAACGAATCTCAGGTAAACTTACATAACATTTGCAATTCCTTCGTATTTACCACGCAGTACTTTCTGTTTAGTCTTCTCGTATTTTTGCAGAATTACCAGCGTGCTTTTATCACTAAAAGTGGACTCATATTCAACGCTATGGTCGGGACATACTTCGTCAGTATCATGAACACCATTTGCCTCTGTGAGTAATAGCATAAGCGACTCTACAGAAAGCGAGTTTACCGTTATTTTTATACTTAAAAGGCTCAGAAGGTACACATTAAAAGTAAAATATCGTGGATATTTTCAGCATTCAAATTTCGTACCTAGAAATATAATATTCAGGCGGATATTTTGTCAGAAGCGCCTGAGTTCTTTCCATTAGAAATATATCGAAAAGACGATTATCACCAGATTCTTTCAGTTGAATTTGACTTGCATTTGACCGGTTATTTGAGATTACCTTCTAAACTTGTCACGATGTTTTTTTTGAAAATTGTTGCACTATTTTACTGATCGTTGGCACGCGTTGCTAACTAACCACCCACTTTTCCGTTGAACCAAAAAAAATAATTTTTACAGACGGCCCATACAGAACGCGCTACTATCAAGAATCTCAAGAAGGGCTATACAGTGGCGCGAGTCTCCTGCTCGCTTGGAACTTGGTGTCCTTGCCCTTTTCCTTTATTGCTTCGTTTGCTTCGGCTGCTATAATTTATCCGTAAGTTGAGTCATATTAATTCCTGTTCTCTATTTTTTTCTGGGATCTTCGCGACATCACCCATTCTCCATTTCGTCGCCATCAGACAGTCATGGATTTCTCTTCTTCCACTATGTACCTACCTACTGTTTCTTTTCCAGGATACTCGGCGATCTGTCAGATACGATAGACTACGTGTACTTCGCCCTGGTGCTGTGGTCGAGCTACATCTACGCGGAACAGCAGAGCATAGCCATCATGATGTTCGTGAAGAACGGCCTTGTTGCCGCTGTTGTCAACATTTACATCACTTGTATCTACGTCATGCTGGCCAGTGGCGTTTTGAGGTATCCGTAACACTTATTTACGGGAACATTGTATTATGGAGTGTAACCGGGATCTTCACGGAACCCAATGGCTTTACTTTAGGATCCTTCGGAGAATCCATTTTTATTCTTGCATCCAGCAAAGATAAAATTATCTGCAATTATTTTTCCTTGTGATACTTATGACAAATGATTTATGGACAGGCGATAATAACGATGTTTAAGGTGGGATTACTGTTTCTAGAAGGTTAACCTATTCGCGTAGGTATCTAGAAGGCGATCAACTGACTTCGTTTTTTTACGTTTATTCCTTTCATTAAAGAATTACCTACTTACTAACTTAGTGAGTAGGTAATACTTGCGACATTGGCAGCCAAGTCTTAGGTTTTAAAAAATGTTTCTCAAAACAAGATTTCCCACTCTTAGAGGGTATTTCAATAATTCAGCCCTAAAGGGATCTTCATTTCTCCGCATCCTAGGGTACTCAAGGAATATTTCTTCCAAATTTCATATTCCACTGGTTTAGGCTGTGCATTCTGTCAATCATGAAAGGTATTAATTGTCAGCAACGATACTGTTAAAATGTAGTTATAGATGTATAGCGTAATTCGTACCCATACCAGAGATTTTTCAACTTATCTACTCATTGTGATTTCCAGATCCTATAAAGGCTACGAAGACTGGCTCTACTATCTCACATACTTGACTCATACACGCTACGCCTCAATATTTCTGCACAGGAGTATCTTCAAGCAGCAAATATTTGATTCTCTTCCCTACAACGATGAGGAGAACTGCACATCCATCACTAATCTGATACAAACTTCATCGAATATGAATGCGAATTCAAATGCCAATTGCAGGTATGCTGTATGTTAAATAATATCCGGCTCGAAGGACCATTAATAATTTATAATAACTTTGAAACGAATGTGAGTTTGGACGCTGAATCCAAGAGAACAGAAATATTGTTACAAATTATAAGCCCTGGCATCATTAGAGGACGCGTATCTTCTATCAAACAAGGGTTTGATGAAAAACCTAGTTTATACACTCTTGCGCATTTAGACGCTCCACTCCATTAAGTTTGGTGCATTATGAACACATTAATCTACACAGTAAACAGCCCGATAACGGTGACACGAATAAACTTATAGTAAAGACACTTTTATGGGATATTTATATAACCTGCGTTCCTATTCTTATAATGGTAATTAACTAAATATAATAAATATTGCAGGTACTCCACTGGCAAAGCCTTTCTAGCCGAAAGGTTCACATCGAAGAACTTCGCTGGTGACATCTACCAAACAGGAGATTTTAATATGGACTTTAATTTAGGGATATCTTTTGCATTTTCGTTGGGCATAATTGTGTTGAATAAATTCATATACCTTGTGCCTTTGCCTGGATATATTATTGATAAGTTTAGAGAATAATATAATTATTGATCATCTATCAAACTATCAAATTGGACCTGTTGACGGCTTTGGTGTGTGGAACGCGATGATATAGTCCGATTTTCGCTTAATAGCGACGTTATCGTGTTGTAATTCTTGTTTATTTTGTAATAAAATACTAGAATGAATGATAACTTATATATTAAAAAAACAATGTATACAATACTCTTCGCTTTATGAGTCCAAAACCTTAATAATAATATTATAAAGTCCTTATTTAATAAATTTATTCCTAACCTAATTTACTCTTCGTTTTATTTGTGGTGTTATTAGTGGCAGTAAATTCCCAAAATGTGTTGAAATGTAAAAGAATTTAAAACTATAGTGCTACATCAATAAATAAAATATTAGAATCAAGCCATATCTACGCAGGAGAAATACCTAAAAGAATTTCTGATTATCCGCTAGATTTTTTCTCTAAGTCTAATTACACTCAAGATGAGAGACTGAGGCAAATCTAAAAAATTGGAGCTTATGATCAGTGCAAGAAATTACAATTTAAAAAAAAATAAACGCCGTTATTGAATGGGAACAAACACTATAATGTAAGATTACATACAGCAAATCATATATTTGTTTCCAATAAATAATTCTTTTAGTTCATAGTTTAACTAGCATGACTATTGAACTCAATGCCCTGTATGTTCTATCAGGCACCAGTTATTTTATCCAATAAAAAGTTATCCCTCGACAGCAATCTCATTTTAACTCGCTGGTAAGTAACAATGCAATTTATAATGTTAATGGGTTATATTGAAAGGTATGGCAGTCGTCGAGGCATCATACCGAATTGCTTGGTACATTTTTTTATTCGATGACAAGATAATCCTTGACTGCAATCACACCTGATGGTAACTGACACTGTGGTAGCCTGCTACCATGTTAGACTGCATAGTCTAAGATGCTAGCTCGTTAACTTGGAAGGCTTATGGCAGTGTAAAATCAACCCTAATCGGTTTCTACATTATACTTTGAAAACACAATTGCCGTAATAATCAATATACCACACCTCACTTCGTCTTGCAGATTTCAAATCTAAATTTCTCATTTCGCATTTCATTTGTATTTCATTTTGTCTCAAAAACAAATCAACTTATTACTAATGTGTCACAACTCACAGCCATTGTAACAAAGTCTAGATCTAGGAAATTTCATAGTCGCCGATGACTTTAGGATAACTGTATATTACTGTTTCCGTAGTAGATTCTGTATCGTTTTCGCTCGAAGTGCATTGTGTACCATCACCTAAAAGAAAAATTTCCAGGTTATCATTGTATATTTATAAAGGAGGAAGATTATAAATGGTAGGGTGTAATTTACAGCAAATCCTTACTAATATTATAAATGCTTAAGTGTGTTTGTTTTTGTTAGTTGGTTTGTCCTTCAATCTCGCGGCAACAAAGCAACAGATCAACCTGATTTTTTGCATGGGTATAGTTTACATAGACTACTTTTTATCCCAGAAAATCAATGAGATCCTGCGGGATTTTTAAAAACTAAATCTATGCGACCGAAGCCGCGTATCATCTAGTATTATAATACGTAAAGCAAAATAAAATACTTTACCTCCATAGAACACTATTGTTTTGTTAAGTTTGTTAATTGTTACCTGCAACAGAACAAAGATTTTTTATCAATTGACTCATTTTGATTTTATTCAAATAATCCACACCTAAATAAGCTGGACCGATGAGATAACAAAGATAAAATAAACGATTAATAGCATAGACATTTTTACAGTACTTACAGGCGATAAAATAATTTCTCTATATTTCTTGAGGTATATCTTCAAAGGTTCCACATAGTTGTCGAACCCTAAAGCGTTCATGGCGAAGAGAACATCTTCTCCATTGATTGTTTTCCGCTTCTCCATCTGGCACCGATCGCTCGCTTCACTGGTTATGAATGATATGAACTCTGATATGCACTCCTGTACACATTCCCGCGCATCTTTTGCTATCTGCCAGAAATATATGACATGTGAAATGACTGGAAAATTGTATTATTATATTGTTTTACATTAAATATTTTGTCATATACGGTGAATAGAAAAAACTACAGTTTCACAAATCAAAATAGTTTTGACTGCATAATCTAATCATTGTATCATACTAATATCACACTAGCTGTTGCGCGCGACTTCGTCCGCGTCAATTTCTGTTATTATGATCGCGATTAAGAAGTTTTTAAAAGAATATATTTTAAATATGGATAATTTTCCCCGTTTTTGCAACATTTTTCACTGATGCTTCGCTCCTATTGGTCGCAGCGTGATGTTATATAGCCTAAAGCCTTCCTCGATAAATGGACTTCAACACAACAAGAATTTTTCAATTCAACCCAGTACTTCCTGAGATTAGCACATCCAAACAAACAAACTCTTCAGCTTTATATATTAGTATAGATAGTATAGATACTTAATAAAGGCACTTAACTTTCTCATATACATATTTAGAAAAATTAACAAAATTTTCTAAAGACAAAAACAATTTGTTTGTATAGTTCTTGCAATTCAAGAGGGCGAGTGGCTCATGGTTATGTGTGATTTATCTATGTATGTGGGAGTGAGAGCTTGCTCATGCCTGAGCACTCTTACCTAGGCTCCAGACAGGCACGCATACTTACGCAATATGCATGTAAAAAACATGACCACAAGTAAAGCTCACATGCCCTCGTGAGTTGAAAGAATTATATTTGTCAGTAATATAGTTATGGATTTTACAGTACCTTTCCATTGTCTGGTATGGCCCTTTTCATGATCTTGGCGATGTTTGCAATGGGTAAGAACCTGTCCTGTTCTCTGAGGGGTGCATTTTTGCCACTGTTGGAATCTGAATTATTTTCTTCTTGTTCTGAAACAATAATTTTATAAACAATCCGTAAAAATAAAAGTTAAGACTAGACATTGACTGTGTTCCCAATTAACTACAATATGGGGTTATTCAAGGGGTGGACCAATAAATTCCTGAAAAGCTGGCACCATATATGTGGTGCTTCTGGTACTACCACTGTTCATGGGCAGCCCGCCTGCTTGTTTGCCCGCTATTCATATAAAATAAAAAAAAGACATACACTTGTGTTTTTGAAATA
Organism: Hipparchia semele; assembly: GCA_933228805.2. Classification (NCBI taxonomy): domain Eukaryota; kingdom Metazoa; phylum Arthropoda; class Insecta; order Lepidoptera; family Nymphalidae; genus Hipparchia; species Hipparchia semele. The sequence continues at coordinate 12,840,765 of OW121714.1, forward strand.
ACCTCTTTTTAAGCACATATTGTGATTATTTAGGCATTCAATGCACAGATGCACAGATGCAATGCTACATTAGCTACATAGCTACATATATCGACCGTAGCAATTAACAGTGTCGGATCTACATTTTGGCGATTTTCGTTTTGTTGCATTAAGGGTCTTAGAATGGGGATAGCAATGCCCCCACCAATTGTGAAACTTTTGGAATCAACCAACCATCTTTGGTTTTTGCAAGTGCAAGGGTTGGATATGTTGACTGTTTTTCACTTTTCACATATTTGAAGCTTAAAGCGGCCGTGCCCTGGAGTAGTGGTTTTTCACATGCGACTATGTTAATTGCTACGGTCGATATAATGTGTATTATGTAGATTTGAAGGAAATCTTTTTTCACTATCTTAAGAGGCGAAAAGTGATTTGAAGAAACGTATTCTTCCATATGTAGACGTCATAGGCTTTAGCTAGTACATCATTCTAAAGCTTGTGCTAAGATATGGTTGGATCTGAAACCCAGACTTAATTGGTAGACAAAACATTTCATTTTTGTCAACCAATTATGAAATTGGTTTTAATAAGAGCTGCATACACGTCATATCACCAAATTACTACCCGGTGAGAGAATAAACCCTTACGTGTAATAAAAAAACATAACAATGTTGATAATATCAAACATAACCGATAGGTTAGAAATTTGTTGTGCAGGCATAGACCTTTAACAAGATTCAAATAGAACGCAATGTAATATTATTGAGGAGAATGGTTTACCTAAAACATCGTCCGAGTTTACCACTGTATAAGTTTCTTCATCAACTAGAAAGCCATTGTCCAGCCTCACCAATTCGCCACCAAGTTCGTCGCCTTCCATTGTTATTCCACAATTTTGATAACTGATTTAAAAAATATACTTATTTGCTAATTTTTTTTGTATCCGCAGTCTTATATTATTTAAATTAAAATGATTAAAATAGATAAAATTAATTTTGCTTTTAAATTTTTATTGTTGTTGATAAACTAGAGATGTACCGAGTTCCAACGCAGGCTGACTGGAGTACCGAGTACCGACTCGAATACTCGAGTATTCAGGTTATAGGATTCGGATACACGATATTCGGGTCCCAACAGCTTCCGAGTACTTTAGGGTTTTCAAATCCTAAGTCAAAATCAGCTGCCCTAGGCATATTACAAACGTGTTGTATCAGCTCTTTCCATGATCGCTAACGCCGTTATAGAGCAGGGATTTCCAAAGTTATTTTTATCACACTTCCCTACTGAAAGGATACGACATGTGATAAAAAACTTTGGCAGCCCCTGCTTTAGCATTCTAGCGATCGACGCTATCTTAGAAAATGAATACTTGGCTCCTCCTCCATCCGAGTCCTCTGACTTGATTCTTTTTTTAACGTGTACAAGAATACTCGAATACCAAAGATAGCCGACTCGGCACATCACTACGATAAACTCAAGTTCACAGGCACCCAGCAGACCTTAATAACCATAGAGTACATACGTAGTGTGTATGCGTCTAGGTCTATAGTAATCTGTGACAGAGTACTTTTGTGTTGCCATAAATACGATTTATCTGTATTTATAAGGATTTTCGGCTACAGTGATACGGATGATAGATTTTGTTATATACTTTTATAAACTTAGATTTAATTAAATAAAATAAAATAAAATACTTTAAAAAAATTAAAGAAATGTATTCAAGCATGATTTACATTTGATAATAAAGATTCGTTTCACTTTTGAGTATTTTTTTTTACTATTGCTATACACTCATACAGTCTAATAAAACAATCTACTTTTTAAATGGGAATCTTAATAATAATGGCGTACCTACAGAGGGATTTCCCGAGACATGTCATTTTATGAACAAATCAATACTACCAGTCCAAACCGACTAAGCGTAGTATACGGATGGCGCAAAAGAAAGCCAGAAGCATTTCTTTCCTGAACTTTGCTCAGTTAGGTTATATAATTTTCAGGTGTAATTCAATAAAACAATCGGGTTTTTTTATTCTATACGTATTTTTACCCGATTACGTTGAAACCAAAAGGATGAGTTATGATTTTAGCAGTCTATGTATATAACTATGTTAATTGACTCATTATATAGTCCGAGTGACAAAGGTAAAAACACGAACAAAATCAATACGACGAATCAATACGAATTACTAATATTATAAATGCGAAAGTATGTTTATTTGTTGGTTTGTCCTTCAATCACGCTGCAACAGAGCTACAGATACACGTGGTTTTTTTGCATGTGTTTAGTTAAAGGACGGAGTGACATACGCTACTTTTTATCCCGGAAAATCAAAGAGTTCCCGCGGAATTTTAAAATTTTAATCCAGACGTACGAAGTCGCGTGCTTCAGCTAGTATATATAATAATTTGCTAGTTTATTAAATATATTTGGTCTATGAACTACTGTTTTCTTTTTCATTAAAAACTTTATTTCTTCCAATAAATTAACACTAATTTTATACAGGTTCACGTATATTGTAGAATGTAGGTTTGAGATAAGATATGGCAACACTGCCTGTAGTCATCATTGAAAAATGGTGAAGATTTATTGACTCGTTGTGCTTGGTTTACAAAAATTAATTGAACAGATCTATTAATTCTGAAATATGTCCGATAACTCCAAACAAATGGTATTGTAATCGTACCTGAACAACATAAGACCGGATACAATTGTTTTCTGTAGTCTGTAGGAAAGCTGTTGTGTGGATTGTAACACTTTTTTAGAAATTAAGGTTATTAGTGATTTGGACTAAATAAAAAGGATTTTTGCTGAATATTCGCAAATTTCTCAATCAAAATGGGTGTACCGAAATTCTTTAGGTACACAAGTGAGAGGTATCCTTGCCTCAACGAGCTGGTGAAGCAGTATCAGGTATGTATTTTTTGTTTTCAAAACATTTGAATTACCCATCTCTTAAACTAAATTAGACTAATCTGTATGTATATATATTCTCGATTAGAAATTAATACATATTTTTGTGTTATATCGGCATTTGCTTATCATTCTACAAAAGCTATGCAAGTTAGTGCATGTAAACTCATGTATTACACACATTTAGTGCATGTAAACTTATCACCTATACTTTAGTCATAAGGAAGTCTCCAAATATGGACTGTTCCTAGAAATTTGACCCTTTATAGGGTTCTGTACCAGAAGGGTAAGCTTTGGGACTCTAGTACTAAGCCTACACCGTCCATCTTTCTGTCTGTCAGCGGGCGGTATCTCCATGATCTGTAATAGGTAGATAGTTGAAATTTTCAGAGAATGTGTATTTCCATTGCCGCTAAAACAACAAATGATAAAAATAAAAAGAAATTAAAAATTAAGGGGCCCCCTTACTAGAAACATAGTTTTTTTGGAACGGAAACATAGTTTTTATGCAAGTCTGACTTCCATTTGACTGGTTATTCTGGTTACTGGTAATAATAGAGTGTGCTTGCTCTCAGCTCAGACTCAAGACAGAGTTAAAACGAGACAGATTTATATCAGAGCATATTTGTATCCCGATTTAACTCTTATCTTAAGTACAAGTTATCTTAGAATTAGTCTAAGCCCTTTTGTCTGTAAAGGTGTTTGTTCATTAATGTGACCTTAAGCAGATGATGAAAATTAGATTCTATTTTGTTCCAGATACCAGATTTTGACAACATGTACTTAGACATGAATGGCATAATCCACAACTGCTCTCACCCAGATGACTCCAACCCACACTTCCGCATCACCGAGGAGAAGATATTCAAGGATATATTCCACTATCTCAGTATACTGTTTCAAATCATTAAGCCCAAGAAGTTGTTCTTCATGGCTATTGATGGTGTAGCCCCAAGAGCTAAGATGAACCAGCAGAGAGGAAGGAGGTAATACCATTGTTATTTTGTACTCCCCCCCTGCAACAGATAGAAAAATAGAAAATAAGAATATACATAATTAAAACAATGCTGCAAAGGTGGCATTATTGTTAGCAAAGCAATTTCTACCAGGTAGGCTAAATTTTGTTCATAATTTGAAAATTTTTGGAACAATTAACTGAAGTAAACTAGGTTCTTAAGCTTATTCGATAGTGTGTTAGTAAGCCTCAATAGTGCAAAGCCAGGGTGTGAACTAAAAACCAAAAGGTTGACGACCTAATCCAACAACTTCATCAAAATTAATATCAAAAAGTATTGTAACAAATACTCACATCATTCTTCCCTTGAACCGTGAATACGAAGCTACATCTATGACATAATTACTATTTTGTTACAGATTTAGATCTGCAAGGGAAGCTGAAAATTTGGAGGAACAAGCTAAAGCAAAAGGTAAAATAAAAGTAAAATTACGTATTTTTTTATTTATGTATTAGGATAGTATAATAATTTATTTGTTATATTGTAACACATTCTGTTTGAAAAGAGCAACTACTGAGTTTTTGCACTTTGCACAGTCAGCAGGATCCACTTTACCGGTAGTAGAGTCTTAACTAGCGCCACAAGTTGGCCTATTTAAATTAATATGTAATTTCAACATTGAATTTAATAATATAAAAATTTTACCTTGAAATAAAATTTGTATTATGTTTCCTAAGACTTCCGAAGTCCATTATATGAAGAGTACATCGCCTTTTCCACGTCTCGTCGCGCTAGATGTCGCTAAATTCCGTCACGTTTCCGGTGCCACCCGCGCCGCCAACGGCCGCTCTGTGAACTAAACAATATAAAAGCCGCGAGAGCCACCGCGTTTCGCCATTGTTCGATTCATATAATAATATGTTAATGAAAATTAGTAGCACCAGGAAGACATTATCTGGACTTCGGAAGTCTTAGGAAACATAATACAAATTTTATTTCAAGGTAAAATTTTTATATTATGTGTTCCGTTTGACTTCCGAAGTCCATTATATGAAGAGATCTGTTTGTTATCTCCTGGTGGCTTGTGGCTTGTAGACAAGAAAATGCAACAATGTGATAGATACATTTTACTTGATTTAAATAGTAAATTGTGAAATTTAATTAATAGAAATATCTAATTAAATCAACTATAACCATACGATAGGTTGGTGGATAGGTCTATTACTAATAATAGAAATAATTAAAAATTTAAGTTTATCGATTGGGCAATCAATTAATATGGGCAGGTACATTGTAGTAAATAGCTAGAAAAAAGCGCGCCCGAACTACATGTTCACAGATCTACCAAAAATCCAATGGCAGCCATAGCTTAGCAACCTCCCAGAAACCTTTCATTATTTCTGGAAAAGAAAAGTGTTTTTAAGAAAAAATCATAACAATGAGTCGACGCTATTTTGTTAGAATGGAAGGGGTGGCCCATAATCAGCAAAAGTATATAGTATAGCATATAAGTCAATGAGTTGGTGCCGAAACAATTCAGAACAGGAATTCTGAACGGTGAAAATAATATTTGATCAAATTCGGCCACGGTATCCTACATCTACAACGATTAAATCATCAGCGATCTTGACTCGCTCGCGTGTCACGCAGCACGGGACGACCCAACATCAACCTCCCGATTTCGAGCTGGCGCTGAGATTTTTAGTAATCTAACTCAGGAGCTCTTCATCCGCTAATGAATATACTACACTAATATGAATAAGTTATCGCAAGTTTTGAGGTTACTTGAGAATTAAAAATACCTTCCATAGGTTATAAGGAGTACTTAATGAGAACTTGAAATGCATGTCGCATTTCAAGAATATTTAGGAAGCAACAGTCTTAGCTAAAGGCACTGCGTTTAGATTCGAGACTTATATCACAGTCCTACGATATACTGCAAAACTTGTCTAACGAGACCGCTCAGGACATTTTATTCATAATTTGATGAAATTCTAGTAATAATTGAAATTTTGCTCACACTTATTAAAAACTACACTGATAGCTAGTATATAAGTGTAAGTACGTATGGTATAGTAAATTTAGCCATACGAAGCTTTCATTTTTTACATGCTGCTAAAAATTACACTATTTTTAGCTAGATTATCAAGTAAAAGAGGGCAAAAATCAATGTTACTTAAGCGCCACTTTCTCCAAAGTAGGGAAATATGTCTAAAGACTAAAAAGCTTAGGATAGCCATGCCATCCAACCTGAAACAGACAAAGGATATGTGAAAAGATCCCTGTCAAAGAGTAAAGCTTTCAATAGCATGGATTATTGAACACCCGAACGCAAGTTTGTGGACGCGCGTCGAGTTTGTATATTGACAATATCTCGTAACTTGACATGACGCGTTATGCGCGCATCAGCTCTTCAGATACAGGCGCCAAAAAGGTTTCATTCATTCGGATGCTTATATTATGTACATTTCTACTGCTGAGCTTAGGTGTTGCAGGGCTCGGGAAGATAGACCAGGTGGTCGCGGTGGTGAACTTCCCGACATATTCATACGTATATTCACACGTTTGCTGAGCTCGTAAAAACATTCCTTCAAGATGGGCAAGTCGAGAAAGAATAACTCGGAACCAGATGAACCCTTTGAAATGCAAACAGAACTTGGGTATATCTATCCTGTGTTCCTTGTTAACTTGAACATGAACATAAATCCTTCTAGTAGATGCTACGATGCACAATAGGATCTTGGCTTCGGTATTGTTCACTCTCGGAAAAAGGTGAAAAGGAGTGCAATATTTTGGCTGTCCGACCAAAGTTCCTTTCCCAAAAAAATTTAACACTTTCTTCGCTCTACAAGACCACTGTTCAGTTCTTAAATATTAGACCTTAGTTGAGATGGTGGCAATCACAGTGTATCTTTTATGATGCAGTATAATTTACTCAACTGTTAAATTCATTGGAGCTTTCCATTGCATCTGATGAACACTGAAAAACTGATACTATCTGTGTCATGGTTTTTCTTACCATCATTCTCTTGTTTAGTCACACACCTCTTTTGACAGAAGTTCGGTGCAATACTGACGAAGATTATTGCTGAGAAACTGAATCGTCCGGCAATGCAACCTTCCCCGATGAGTCATGAAGGTTGAAAATTTTTGATACCCCAACGGGCTGTGCACCTGTTTTAGGGGCCAACCGTTCTCTCTATGAAAAAACACAACAAACTAGTAATCTTTCGACGCGTGCGGTGGCGGCAGCACGTCGTCCCGCGTGTGCACGCTCACGCACGTTACGCGCACACGACGGAGATCGTAGCCACTCGCGTGCGCTCCGGCTGACCGGAGCGACGTGGAGCCTGGCAATGCAACCTTCCCCGGAGGGTGATGAAGGTTGCAAAATTGGAACACCCTAAAAGGCGTTGCGCCGTTTTAGGGTCCAACTGCCGATCTCCATGAGGAACAACAGACTGGTAATCTTTCGCCAATGCAACGGCAATGTAGACTTCCCCGGAGGGTGACAAAGTTTGCAAAATCGAAATACCCTAAAAGGCGTTGCGCCGTAATTAAGGGTTCAACTGTCGGTTGCTAGGCGAGACACAGTCTGACGAACTTTTCTTATTTTATACCTGGGAGTAGGTAGAGACTTGATGTTGTGGTGTATGCCCCTTTTCACTCCCAAATACTCGAGCGTAGTGATCCCTTGGCTGTGTGATCGAATGCCCGAAAATGAGCCACCAACCTGGGCTAGTTAAGAATTTGTTAGCCAGTAAGACGTGAGCTCTTACAATTTTATTAGACTGGGCCGATGGACGGATGGGTAGTGGTGAAAGTCATCCTAATACAATAGCTCTTGGATTTGTCATCAAGATTCTTGCTGCGGCTCCAGAAGATGCTAGTCAAGTTATTTGTAGTCTGAACTTTATAACTGACATGTAAAATTAAGTGAAGTTTGATCATCCAGTGTGAGGTTGCAATAGCCTTGGAAGTGACAAAAACTTCGTTCCGAACTTAGAATTTTCCCGTGTTAGGTGTTATGAAAATTGGGGAAATAAATTATACGGATGGCTGAGCCGATCCTAAAACCTGATTTTGAATCATCCGCCGAAATTCGTTCGGCGTTCGATACTCTGTTAGAGCATCGAAAGAACTTATGGAGATTGACTGAGAGCAATTAAGTCACATGATATTTAGCTTAAATCGTTTGTGACCGAAATATTTTTAAAATAACGAAACACGGTTTCCTTTTTGCACCCCCCTTTTTATCAGAGGAGAAATAATCTTAGTTCGTTGAGAAAAGAAGTCGCTTTCCAGAAATTCGATCTCCAGGGATTTAAAAAGGCTGGAATGCCTGCTAAATGCAATACCTTGGAGGTAGGTAAATTTATTTATAAGTATTATGACAAATTCTAAGGATTGAAAATAAATATTGAAAAGAGGGTGTTTTTCTAAATATTCATTTAGCAACACGTGTTGAGCCCGGAAAGTTTTTAACAAATAAACAACATCCTTACATTTGGAACAAACTAACTGGATTAAAGGGAATTAGGAGTCACTCGCAGCTGCATCCTTGTTGTATCATACGCCGACTATGTAACTACGGGACTGGGAATGGTTATTCTACGAAACGCTTTTACTTCCCATTCTTTTAACTCGGTGAAAACCAAAGATTTTATTAACATAAACTGATGTAAATAGGCTTGCGCTTGATGCCAACCAATATCGGAAAGAACCGACAAGGATAATGTTGGAGCGCCTCCGCGCAGTAAACGCCTACATGCACGGCTGCCGTGAAGGCACTCGAATTACACGTGGCAGGAAATCCGGACGCCGAAAGGGCGCTCCATACCTTAGCGGTTCATTCTAAGGCATTTCGTGCACGGTTATGTACAAATAGTTGATTTTACGAAATGGAACCGAACACTAATAGTTTCCTCAGTTTTATAAATTCAGTTCTGGAATTGGCAACTGAGCACATAAAGTAGTTAAAATGACTCACCGATGGCTGAAGTCTCAAACCTTTGTTCCAAATCGCTGCGTGTTGACTTTCCAGGGTCAATCCTCTTCTGACGAATCGTAATCACCCCTCCGTGTGCACTTCCTTGGACTTTGCCCCGCCATCACGGAGGCGGCAGCGCGTCGTCCTGCGTGTACACGCCACGCACGTTTCGCGCACACGACGGAGATGAAGCGACTCGCGTGCGCTCCGGCTGACCGGAGCGACGCGGTACCTGGCAGTGCAACCTTCCCCGGAGGGTGATGAAGGTTGCAAAATTGGAATACCCTAAAAGGCATTGCGCCGTTTGTAGGGTCCAACTGCCGATCTCCAAGAGGGTTCTCCTAGGGCACCGGAATCGCGAACACACGGAATAATCACTTTGTAAAAAACAAAAGTAGATATCTACTATTTTACTATTTTTTTTATAAAACTTTTTACTTCTATCTCAAAAGTTTTTTAAAAAATCTAACGGACCTGCGTGGTCGAAAGACAACGCAACAATGGCGAAACGCGGTGGCTCTCGCGGCTTTTATATTGTTTAGTTCACAGAGCGGCCGTTGGCGGCGCGGGTGGCACCGGAAACGTGACGGAATTTAGCGACATCTAGCGCGACGAGACGTGGAAAAGGCGATGTACTCTTCATATAATGGACTTCGGAAGTCAAACGGAACACATAATAATTGATTTATCCTTCCAGGCGAAGTCCTTCCTACCGAAAAGAGATTCGACAGTAACTGCATTACGCCAGGAACAGTCTTCATGGCACGTTTGCATGAACAGCTGAAGTACTTTGTCAAGTCAAAGATATCTACAGACCCACTGTGGTCCAAAGTCAAAGTTATACTCTCTGGACATGAGGTATTATTATTATTTGAGGTATTATTATATACACAGTGTTATTTTATTCCCCGTAAACCCTGAAGGAGGTGAATGTGCTCATGAAACTGAACAACTTTCCCCAAGGAACATAGGTCGAAATATGAAAAAAAATTTTGGACCTCCCATAGTAAATCAATCAGATAATTGTCAATTTTGTATGGAGGGTCCAATTTTTTTTTTCATATTTCGAGCTCCTAGATATGTTCCTTAGGGAAAGTTGTTCAGTTTCATGAGCACATTCACCTCCTTCAGGGTTTACGGAGAGTAAAATAACACTGTGTATATTTTATGATAGGCTATACAGCTCTCGCAGATAGGCCTATATCTCATTGTGCTTTGAGTTTTCAATATGGAGGTCTAATCTATTCTTAAATTATAAAGGTATGTTATTTGTTATCTTTATATCTGTACCTAATTTGGTTAGAAAGGATTAAGAAAATAATGACAATATTCTTTTTCTTTTTTTATTAAGAAGGATACTAAACATGCCAAACTTGACTGCTTGATATTCTTCTCTCTAAATAAACGAAAAACTTAAGTGAGGAATGGGTACTGCAATAGTTGGGGCTCTAATAGTCTACCTTTAAGTTTTCAGAATTTTACTTTTTCCCATCAAACTCAAAATGCAAAATGTAGGCTCAAAACAAGCAATGGATGTGTGAGTGACACGTAATTATTTTCTCTACTGGTACTGAATTACTTTTTTGATCGTTATTGTGATGAATTATGACATCCTTTCACAGCACAGTATGTCATTTTTTAATAATTTTCTGAGAGCTAGATACTGCGTAATCGCCTTTAAAATGGTTTATCACTGAATCAACTATTGCACTCCTATGTCTTAGAATTTGGATGCTTTTTGCATTGTTTACTTAGCGCAGTATGTTGTGTACTGGCTCATTTGCGACAAGAGTGACATAATTCAAAATCGACGATGAGAGAATTCTCTCGTTAGAGAGTAAAGTTTTATGGATGCTGCGGTCTCGAAACAACAAAGCGACAGAGCATTAAGTCACAATCTCGTCTTCGTCTTCGTTTCCTGGGAATCTTTTCCGCAAGTAGGCGTCAATTCGCCAATTCGCTCTTATTTTTTTGTGCTTAGCGTAATGTTGTTTTTATAGCATAAAGTTCGACACTAGAATTGGTGAATTTTGAGTTATGTCACCCTCGTCGCAAATGAGCGACATTGTTTTAAAATTTTGACAGACCCCTGGCGAGGGAGAGCACAAGATAATGGACTACATCCGCTGGGCGCGCTCGCAACCAGACTACGATCCCAACACCAGGCACTGTCTGTACGGGTTGGATGCGGATCTCATTATGCTGGGCATGTGCACACATGAGCCACACTTTGCTTTGCTGAGAGAAGAGGTATGTTACCATTTTATTAGACTCCTCTATATCTATTGATCAGGTTCAAATGGTTGATGCCAAGTACTTTGATAGCTGCTACTTATCTGGTGGTGGGTGTGGTGTGGTGGTCGATCGGGATAATATTATGGTTGATGTCCAAATAATCCATCTGGTGACCGTCCATTTTAAGAGGGCCAGCCCCTTACATGTAATCATTTTAGTTATATTAACACACTTTACCAACATTATTATTTTTTTAACCTTTAAGGTGAATTAATTAAGGTAATTAATAAGAAGTCGAGAGTGTTCTTAGCTTTATGTTTGATGAAAATAGGTCCAAGATGGCTGCCGCCACGAAATGGCGGATTACTTATTTTTTCACAACTCAATATGGGTATCAAATGAAAGGGCTTGACTAGGAGAATACTGTACACTATGATAAATTTCAAATCTAAGATGGCCGCCGCCACAAAATGGCGAATTACTTTTTTTTTAATTTCACATGTCGGATGTGTTTTAAATTTTCAATTTATACTTGTTTTAATCACAGGTAAAGTTTGGCAAAACAACGCAACGAGCAACAAGCCCAGAGGAAACCAACTTCTATCTGCTCCATCTATCCCTGATGAGGGCGTATTTAGAACAAGAGTTCATAACTATTAAGGACAAATTGCCCTTTGAATACGATATAGAGAAGATCGTTGACGACTGGGTTCTGATGGGTTTTCTAGTGGGCAACGACTTTATCCCCCATTTGCCCAACATGCATATCAACAACGATGCGTTACCGTTGTTGTACAGGACTTATATGAACGTGCTTCCCACTTTAGATGGCAAGTATAGTTTTTAAACTACATACTTCAATTCTTATTATTAAATACTAGCTGATGCCCGCGACTTCGTCCGCGTAGATTTAGTTTTTAAAATCCCGCGGGAACTCTTGAATTTTCGGCATAAAAAGTAGCCTATTTCACTCTCCCGATCCTCGTCAAAAAAATCACGTTGATGTGTTGCTCTGTTGCCACATTGAAGGACAACCCAACAAACAAACAAACTTTCGCATTTATAATATTAGTAAGGATTAGCTGATGCCCACGAGTTTGTCTGGTTGGATTAAGGTATTTTTATGTAACCTACGTGTTATTTTGATGTTTATGTTATGAAGTTTTATCAAAATCCATCCAGTAGTTTTTGGGTGAAAGAGTAACAAACATCCATCCTTATATCCTCACAAACTTTTGCATAATTATGTAACATAATTATAATATTAGTAGGAAGTAGGATTTCATTTATATCAGATACCTATAAGATAGGGTTGTAGGAACATACATGTAACTCTATCGAGTTTAGGCTCGTTTAATTCGCCTTGACTCTGGTCGTAAGTGATTTTCAAAGTCTGATGATGTAGTTGGCTACTAAAAGCTTGTTTTTTAATAAAAGGACATCATCCATTTTGGGCTAAATATGAAAGTGCCGGCCAAAAAAAAAATTTGCTATATTTCGTTAGAACTTGTCCCCCTAAACATTTTTTATTATGGCACCCAAGGTGTAGAACCATTGACCTTGGTTTTATTTAAGTTTAAAAATCTGTATTTTTTCCTACCAAATGAAATGTTTCTAATAATAATAATAAAAACTGGAATGCCCAGCAGTCTGTTCTACCTCTCAGCAGCCGAGCCCGGCTGACCTCATCGCCTTTTGGCGAAGAGTGTGGTCAAGAGAGATGGAAGATGAGAGATGGATGGATGGATGCTTGAGGAGGGCTCTTGGATTACGGCGGTAGAGGAAGCATGTGCCTCAATATAGCCGATGAACCCAGTCGCCATCTCTCCAGAGGATGTACTTGGTGCTGTGTACCGGGCCGCGAACTGGAAAAGTCCTGGATCAGATCGACTGAATCACTTCTGGTTTTTCGTTCTGCCATGCTATCTGGCTAAACAATTCCAAGAAGCTCTCGAGCAAAGGGCATTCCCGAGGCTTTTTACCACCGGAATCACTCATTTAGCTCCAAGTCCACCGATGCCGCTGACAAGTACCGCCCCATCACATATCTTACTAGCATCTATAAGACATTGACATCCGTTTTGAGCCTTAAGATTTCCCGTCATGTAGGCGAAAATAGTATAATGTCTGGGGCTCAGAACGGATGTCGGTACAATAGTCCTGGTACTAAGAAGCACCTTCTCATCGACTCCGTCGCGAGCCAACTGGTCAAACTAACTTGCCGGAATTTCCCCACAGCCTGGATTAACAATGCATGAAGGCATTCGACTCGGTGCCCCATTCATGGTTCTTGAGGGTCCTTGAGCTGTACAAAGTCGATAGTACAGTTCGAAACTTCCTCGGAGTGTATGGGGCAATGGAGCACGATCCTTTGTCTTCAAGATGAGCGGTTGACAGCTGTCGATGATCGGATAAGGATACGGCGGGGTATCTTCCAGGGCGATTGTCTGAGTCTACTATGGTTTTGTCTCTCTTAATGAGCCTCACCTGGATAAAGAAGCGTCCGTGCAATGGTTGCGTTTCGTTTACCTCTTTAAGGAAACCGAAGGTACAAGATCAGGTAGTTAAGACGCGAAACTACCGAAAGTACATCCTAAAGGATGGCACTATCAACATTTGTTGAGTTTGTCGCCATCGCAGTGAGTCACTCAGGCATGTGCAATCGGGATTTTCGGCTCTTGCTAACACTGAGTATTTCCACAGGCACAACCAAGCAGCCAAAATCCTTCACCAAGAGCTTGAAGCTCTGAAGTACGGTTTCCTGGATGAAAGACTATAAGTACACACCGGTGTCAAAACTTAAGCGTGATGGGGTACGGCTCTACTGGGATCGGTCCATCATCACGGACAGGATGATTCTGGTTAATAAGCTTGATATCGTGCTGATGGATCGGGCACAGTCGAGGGTGTTTTTAGTGGCCATCACCATCGAACATGGCGAAAACCTCGTGAGAGTGGAGACAGAGAAAAACGAAAGTATCTAGATCTGGCTCACGAGGTTTCCGGCATGTGGCAAGTGGAGTCCATTGAAACCACCCCAATTATCATTTCTGCAAATGGGTTGATCCCAGTCAGCCTTAATCACCATCTGAGATGGTGTTTCATCCATTCCACCATCTGGGGTTCCGTGGTAGTTCCAGCCAAGATGCACAATGTGGTATTTTTAGATGTGTGGTCAGGATCGGATAGGTAGCAATTAACAAAACTCCAAAAAAGTAAAAAAAAATGCCTTAGAAACTCTTCATATATTCGAAAAAATACAGATTTTTAAACTTAAATAAAACCAAGGTCAATAGTTCTACAGCTTTGGTGTCATAATAAAAAATGTTTAGGGGGACAAGTTCTAACGAAATACAGCAAATTTTTTTTTTGGCCGGCACTTTCATATTTAGCCCAAAAATGTATGAATCGTGGAGGATCTCCTTTTAATTTACACTTCTGTCAACTGCATCCAAACTGCAATTTCGAGTTGGGTCTAACTTTGAGATTTCTTTTAGGTTATATAAACGAAGCGGGGGACTTAAATCTAAGAAGGTTCGAAACATTCATGCAGGAGCTAGCCAAGATAGATAAAGAAAAGTTCCAAGATACCTACGCGGATCTGAAATACTTTGAGGCGAAAACTGGCAGACGACCTAACGCTATGGAGAGAAAAGAGGTACTTACTTGAACAATAGTTATTTGTTCAACAAGATAGCAAAGTTCATTTTTGTTGCGAGTGCCTAGTTTGAATCCCGAGCGAACGAAGGATTCTAAGTTAGAATCCTGAGAGTAGTGAGGGATTCAAAGGCACAAGAAGCAAAAACTTTGCTATCGTGTGATACATACAACTTTTCACCTCAATAGCGAAAAAATACAAGATGTAAGAAAAATATTTATTAAAACATAAAGGATATTTTAAAATTTTAAAAATTAGGTTTATTTATTTAAAAACTTTTCAATGTCATGAGTGGTGAAAACTTTAGATTTTTTGGATTTGTTCCCCTCCGATTGTCTTTTCAAAAATGCAATAAGTTTAGGATAAGTTTCAATGTGAACGTCGCATTTCGATTTGATTGTAGCTTTTAACATGGAATAAATACTCCATAATGTAGATGGTTACCTTGTTTTAGACAATTCCATGAAATATGATAAAATCACAGTCTCTGAATAGGACTTCGCACCCTTAGAAAGTCTCCAATCATTAAATAATTCATAGGCTTTCAAGTATTTTTCACGAGACTTTTCCGGAAGAAAGTTTAATTCAGCGTTAGACACTAATTCTTTTAATTCTGAAGGTTACTCTCTAATCTGTGTCTGAAGGTGTTAAATTATCACTAGATTCACTCATTTTGTTATTTTAAAATTCTTACAACAAATAACTACTAAAAAATTAGTACCTAATTAAGATATAGAATAGAGTTAATCATTTTTTTTTTGCCGCCATTTTATATTACTCTTTTGTCTGCGTTCGGAATTGTGTCATTCATAAAATAAAATATATTAATTAATTAATTTTAATTTTCTTTTATGTTTCATGTTGTGTTACAGAATTATAAAGTCTAAAACACATTTACGAAAAGTAAATTATAGTTTAAATAATAAAATAGAGAGTTAAAAAATTTTGTCGAAATAAAATGTATGGGGTATGCAATATTATATACAAAATTTCTGAACGTTTCTTGAGACGATGAGTTGAAGAATCGCCAATCTAATGCGTTCTATATTCAAAACACTTTTTCTCACTGAGTGAGCAAAAACGACTTTTGCTCACTGGTTTTGGGCAGCAAAGGCGCCCTTTTTGAGCTAGAGAGGTGAAAAAAAATAAAATTATGTGTACTACGAGAATATAATTTCTACATTTGCAAATGTTCAAAATAAAAAAGCATAGATTTTTTATACTTTTTTTTTTTTTTTGAGGGGAAGAACCAAACGTTTTTAGATTACTGTGATTAATAATAATAGTGAGTGTTAGATAGGTGTTAATATAAACGTAAAAATTCTTTTTATATCATACTTGCTCAGTAACTAGGGATTACTATGGTGGAAAGTCTCCTTGTAAGTTGGTGTTTGCAATTCAAGGCAACATTACGTCGCACTATGCTTTAATTGTAATGTTCACTTTACAGTTCAAGCTATGCAAAACTCCTTGGTAAACAATCTCTTTTCTTATAAAATGGTAAGAAAACTTTTTACTGAAAAAAAAAAACACTGAACATGGCGGCATTTAATTTCCATACATTTCAAACTATGCAAAACTCCTTGGAACTCAGAGCCGTAAAAAAAAAATGGAAAACTATTTACGAAAAAAAAATGGAAATGGTGGCATTTCATTTGATCTGAAAGTTTGTGAAGTTTGTTCGTAAAGGGATTTAAGTTATTTACAACAATGTCAAGCACTTCATCAGATGATGATAAAGGAGGAGAGCCTGATTTTTGTTTGCTTGAAGCAGAACAAATGATGCAAAACCTTTTGCCGGATAAGTCCAAAGTTACCTCGCAAGAATGATATAAAGTAGAATGCTTACCTCGGTTGCAAGTAGCTATTACACCCTCGAACTATATTCACCCTCGCTCGCTGCGCTCGCTCGTGTGACTAAATATCTCGGGTGCACGCGATCCATTAGCGCCCTATGCGAGCTGCGCTCGCACTGGCGCCAAATTGGATCTTGTTCTGTAATAGCTTACTTACGTCCCTTGTGTAACAATCTACTATTACAAAACCGACTTCAAACGCCACTACAAAGTGTATCAATTGTGCCTATAAAATTTGAAGAGTTCCCTCGATTTCTCCAGGACCCCATCATAAGGTCCCGACCTGATGACAATGGGACCACCTGGGAAGTATACCCTTTCAAACAAAAAAGAATTTTCCAAATCGGTCCAGCCGTCTTGGAGTTATCGGGGAACATACATAACAAAAAAAGATTCCGACGAATTGAAAACCTCCTCCTTTTTGGAAGTCGGATAATTTTTCCCAGAAATAGGCAAGCCTTAACGCGTGCCTATTTCTGCACATCAACTAGTTCAACATTTTTTTGTTGAAATAAACTAATAGGTAGTAGGTACTCACTTCAAGTACTGTTGATACAGATGCAATGAGAGGTTGGTGCGCAGTAAATTGAAGTTTCACCTCACCTATATTCCATTTTAGAACATTTTACTTCGATATAGGATATTTCGATATAGGCTATTTTGTGGACCACTGAAGCAAACCCGATTGCTTCCATTTAACTTTGTTATTATTGTTATTACAGTATAAACCAAACAATGACGACACATTTAACGTCAACATAGATGATATAAAGGCGAACAAGCCTGACGACGAGCTGCAAGCGCTCATTAATGCAACGCAGGAAATGGTAATTTTGTTTATACTTACGATCTATCAGGCCAGGCCTTATTTTAGGCATAAAGAAACAAGTATCTGGCCTTATCCCCCTCCCCAATCAATATTTTAGGTATAAAAAAATATAGATTCGTACTAGCCCTTTCTTAATTTATTTTTCTGAAGGGAACTTGAAAAATATGACGCTATTTGTTTGCCAGTTTTATTGTAAATGTTTAATACAGCAGTCCTGACAATTACTAGTAAGGAAAAAATGTAATATTCAAACATTTTATAAAGATTTCCAGTATTATTATAACAGTGAATTAACTGCGTATACTATACAGGGTGTCCCACGGCTATGCCACATGGAGGGGAAGTACCTTAAATATTGTAGATGGAACATTTTACTGAAAGAAGACTTCATTTTAATTTAAAAAACAATTTAAACTGCATTCATAGATTTTTAAATAATTGCCTGGTTGAACCGGGACTCGAACCCGCTATACGAGAAAAAAAATTAACCTGTATCTTTATCATACCGATCGGAAGGCTTCATCATAAGGATTATTTTTTGTTAAATAACATAGCATGAGAAATAAAAGGAAGACCATGAATTTTAGCCTTTGATGAAAAATTTTGTTCAGAAAAATGAAAAGCTGACATTAGCGTATCGACATGTCCTTCAATCCCGCTGCAAACTGTTGCAGCGGGATTGAAGGACAAACCAATAAATCAACAAACAAACACACTTTCGCATTTATAGGTAATATAAGTAAGGATTAGTAAGGATAGTAAGGATCGGGAAATGATGCGTACTTCTCAAGTGGGTACTCATTAGTAATAGTTCATGTCAGTTGTATGTCGATGCGATACACCAATGTCAGCTTTTCATTTTTCTGAACAAAATTTTACATCAAAGGCTAAAATTCATGGTCTTCCTTTTATTTCTCATGCTATGTTATTTAACAAAAAATAATCCTTATGATGAAGCCTTCCGATAGGTATGATAAAGATACAGGTTAATTTTTTTTCTCGTATAGCGGGTTCGAGTCCCGGTTCAACCAGGCAATTACTTAAAATTCTATGAATGCAGTTTAAATTGTTTTTTAAATTAAAATGAAGTCTTCTTTCAGTAAAATGTTCCATCTACAATATTTAAGGTACTTCCCCTCCATGTGGCATAGCCGTGGGACGCCCTGTATATGTAGTTCTTTCAATTAAAGAGGGCATGTGAGCTTTACTTGTGGTTACGTCGTGTACATTCACAATGCGTAAGTGTGCGTACCTGTCAGGAGCCTAGGTGGAAGCGGTCAGGTGCGAGCAAGCTTTCGCTCACACATGTACAGATACGACACGCACACAACCATGAGCCACGCGCCCTCGTGAATTGAAAGAACTATACAACCAAATTAAGATTTGATGTCTTTTGGTAGAACAATATCTAATGTAATTTCTTTTTATCAATTATACAGTACATGGATGATATGGAAAATGAGGAAGAATATGAAGAAACAAGTGATGGTACAGTATTTTAATCAAACAATATTTTAATTAATTAAAATTATTTAATCCTATTTTAATGGGCTTATTTAATTTCAGAGGAGGCTACAATGGAAATGGAGTTTATATTACATAAAAAGGACTACTATATGAATAAGTTAGACTATTCTAAAGTAACGGAGTAAGTAATATCACATAATATGACGCTTAGTTGGACGCACATATGTAATAAATAGTCAACCCACACAGCTTATCAATTGAAAAGTTAACTTTATTCCTTTACATTATGTATGTATTTAATTTGTTTGTATGTATTTGACAAAGTTTTGTGGGTTCAAACGTTATTTCGTATGTGCGTACAGTTATTTTCTTGTTTTATTAATACAAACCACAACAAAT
The DNA here is from genome assembly GCA_933228805.2 of Hipparchia semele. Classification (NCBI taxonomy): domain Eukaryota; kingdom Metazoa; phylum Arthropoda; class Insecta; order Lepidoptera; family Nymphalidae; genus Hipparchia; species Hipparchia semele. The sequence goes on from OW121714.1 coordinate 12,860,048, forward strand.
CGCTCATTTGCGACAAGGGTGACATAATTCAAAATTCACCAATTTTAGTGTCGAAAATTTATACTTTTTTTTACAAAAAAATAAGAGCGAGAGAGATTGTGACTTAATGCTCTGTCGCTTTTTTGGCCGCTGTGTTTCAAGACCGCAGCATCCACAAAACATTACTCTCTCGTCGTCGATTTTGAATTATGTCACCCTTGTCGCAAATGAGTTGAATAAAAAAAATCTGTCTGTACATTTAACTGAGTTTTTAACAATGTTGTCTATTAGCGAGGTGCTAGCTGACCAAGCGGAGGGCTACGTCAGGGCGATACAGTGGAACCTGTACTACTACTACAAGGGCTGCCCCTCGTGGTGCTGGTACTACCCCCACCACTACGCGCCCTACATCTCCGACATTAGAGGGTTCAAGGACCTCAAGATTGAGTTCGAACTTGGGGAACCTTTCAAGCCCTTTGAGCAGGTATGTTTTTTTTTATTCGATGACAAGATACTTGACTGCGATCTCACCTGATGGTGAGTGACGATGCAGTCTAAGATGGTAACGGGCTAACTTGGAAGGGGTGTGGCAGTGTATATTCAACTCATACCAGAAGAAAGCTTCTTTGGTTGTCATGATGACCCAGGTTTGATTTTGGGTCAAGCCAAAGAAACTGGCAACTAGGGTAAGTACTCCAGATCCGTGTCTGTGGTCAAATAAACTAGTTAGCAAAAAAAAAATTTTTTTTTGAGGTTTTTTTAAGTACTTATATGACATCACACTAATATTATAAAGGCAAAAGTTTGTATGTGTCTATGTGTGTGTATATGTTTGTTACTCTTTCAAGCAAAAACTACTGGACGGATTTGGCTGAAATTTGGAATGGAGATAGATTATCCCCTGGATTAACATATAAGCCACATTTTATCCCGGAAAATTAAAGGGGTTCCGCGAGAATCAAAAAACATTAGTTCACGCAGACGAAGTCGCGGGCATCATCTAGTAAATTAATATTTTTTTCTAGCTATTAGCCGTGCTCCCGGCAGCCAGTAAGCACTTACTGCCGACGCCATTCCACGACCTGATGACGGACGAAGATTCTCCCATAGTGCACTATTACCCGCTGCACTTTGAGACCGATCTCAACGGGAAGAAGAACGACTGGGAGGCTGTGGTCTTGATACCTTTCATTGATGAAGTAAGTTTAGCTAAGAACTGTATATCTAGCTAGCTAACTTGTAATGCAACATTTGTTTGAAGCTAATCAAAAAAGCGCCTCCAGTTATACAGTATTAATTTGGGTCCACTGGAAATTGCTGTTAATTTTTTTTTTAAAGAATATCAGCCAAGCTGAAATTGACAGATATTCTCCTCTCCCCTCCAAATAAGTGAAAACTTGTGTTAGGAGTGGGTACGACAAAAGTGGTTGCACTACCCCACCGTTGGGTGGGGATCGAATTTGTGACTTCAGTTTTCGGTCTGCACTTTTAACCGTTGGGCTATTGAGGCTATAAATTGATGAGGTACTGCTTAATCTAAATATCTAAATATATAAAAGGTAAAGGTGACTGACTGACTGACAGACTTACAGACTGACTGAGATCAGTCAGATAGATATCAACGCATAGCTCAAATCATTGGACGGATCGGGCAGATATTTAACTACATATAGCTATTATGACTAAGGTATCCGCTGAGAAAGGATTTTTGAAAATTCGACCCCTAAGGGGATAAAATAGGGGTTTGAAAAATTAAACTTAACGTAAGGAAAGCGCGGGTAAAAGCTAGTTTTAAATACATTTAAAATGTGTATGTTTTAGCTGAGGATGTAGATTTTTATATTGTATTACAGACCAATCTCTTATCAGCGATGTCGCCGTGCTATCAACGGCTAACTGAAGAGGAACTTAAACGCAACATGCACGGACCCATGCTAGTTTATAATTGGACACCAGACAACCTGGGTAATACTTTAATTATTTTCAATATTGCATAATTAATAAAAAAGACATGCAGACGGATGTTAAACCAAGTGATCCAATAAAGGGTTCGTATTTCCATTAGAGGTATGGGTAGTGTACCCTAAATATATGTTTTTTCTAATACAAGTGCTCGAACAAAAATCACTCGAAACCTCATCCAATTGACAGTGAACTGAAAAAAAAAAAACTCCAACATGGCGGATTCAAGATGGCGGCTATACAAATTTCGTCGGTGTCTATCTCAAACAGATAGGAGTGTGGTTTTGTGACGAAAGATGATCAGGACCCCAAGGTTTACTGAAGGATGAAAAGAAAAAAAATTCAAGATGGCGGAATTTTGTTTTTCAATCCTATTATGTAATGTTATAAATGCGAAAGTTTGGATGTTTCTTACTCAATCACATAGGAACGACTGAATCGATTTTGCTGAAATTTGGCACAGGGATAGATTATAGTCTGGAATAACACATAGGCTACTTTTTAACCCGGGAAATAAGAGAGTTCCCGTTTAGTATTTATATCTATAGGCGTCGGATTTTTTTTGTATTTTCAGGTCACATAGTAGCACCTCAGTACTTCGCTCCCATTCCAATATGTCACGCGACAGAAACAGTAGTGTGGAGAACTGAACTGGACGTTCCCGACAACCAGCTGAAAAGGGGAATGCTGCCTAATGTCAACCGGGATATATTGTATCCCGGTTTTCCTACTATGCGGTATATGACTTTCAAGGTACGATACCACACACAAGTAAAGGCAAGGTGTCATCATTATCATCAACATCATTATCATTACAGTAGTCATCACGATCAATCAGATCTTCTTAGACTGCATCGTCACTTACCGTCAGATGCGATCTCAGTTAAGGACTATCTTGTCATCGAATTAGATAAAGTCAAGATAATATTTAATTTTGAATAGAACCAGTTCATTAGTGTATAGGTATCAGAATCAAAAATTTCTATTCCCTCACTCTCATAGTTGCTTAGGTTAGTAAAATGGACCTAAAACCCCGTTTAGATGCTCCTTAGTCCTCTATCTAGAGGTATCGGATTTTTTTTTGTATTCTCAGGTAGATGAACATAGTAGTACCTCAGCTCTTTGGGCCCATACTAATATGTCACGCGACAGAAACAGCAAAAAAATTCTATTCCCTCACTCTCATAGTTGGCTAAGTAGTATGCTATAATCAAAGTACATAATTGTGTTTGCAGACGACAATAAAGAAATGCAGAGTGAAAGTATTCGACCAGCCGTCCCGGAATGAGAGCATGATCATAGAACTGATGCCTTCGGAGAACACCGACCCTCCTCTGGAGGAAGTGGCCGAGAAACTGCTGGGCAAGATCATATGGGTCGGCTGGCCACATCTCACACGAGCCAAGTTAGTAATACAAATCTCTGGTGGGTAGCTTCGGCCGTGGCTAGTTACCACCATGAATCTGCCACTGCACTGGTAGCATGGGCAGGAGATAAAAATTTTATCCACTGACAGGGGATAAAATTTTCTTCTCCCTATGCTAAGGCATGGCGACAGGGGAAAGGATAGAATATCCCTATTTGACATAACAAGTGGAGCAACTTCCCCCGGCTAGAGCATGTGGACAAATGAAAGGGATAAACTTGTCCTTTTTTGGCTTTTGAAAGGATCAAACGAAAACAAAAACCACCTACGAGTCCCCTATTAACTGTCAAAATCACGAGTATAGATAAAAATAATGATTTTTTGAGATCGAATTGATATAAATTTTGAAGTATTGTGGTATTTGTACCTCCTACTTCCACAGAACACCACCAGTTTTACCACAGAACCACCGTTTACATTCAACCCATACTCCTAATCTGTTTCTACACGCTATCGTGCCGGAAAACTAAATCGCTTGGCGGCATCTCTTTGACGGTAGGGTGGTAACTAGCCACAACCAACACCTCCCACCAGACCAAACCAGACAATTCAGAAATTATAAATTCACAAATTGCCCGACCGGGAATCGAACCCAAAACTTCCCAGTTAAAAAACCACAGCGCTCACCACTGTGCTAAGGTAGTCCTTATGATTTTTTTGGTTTTACAGAATAATATCGGTGTCCAATGAGAAGAGACGTCTGCATCACATCGACAAACAGAACAACAATGTCAACGGTGTCAACTATTCTACGGAGCCCAACACGGGCAACCTTCACAAGCAGTGGATATCTGAGCGGTCCACCATTATTGAACAGTGAGTATTTTTTTTTTTTTAGCGAGCAAACGTGCAGATGGGTCACCTGATGTTAAGTGATTACATCTGCCTATGAACATTTGTAGCACCTGAGGCCTGTGTTTCCGGCTTTTTAGGAATTTGTTGGTCCGCCCCTTGAATAACCCCATGTTGTAATTCAGTGGGAACACCGTCGCAGGAAGTTGTTTCCACAGTTACAAAGTACGTGGAAGAAAAGATCTGGCACACCGGGTGGTTGAAGTGCTCCAGGCACCCAGGTGGTGAGGGTGAAAATGTGTTCGGTGGCGAGCGGTGCGGTACGAACGGTTCCATGGCTTTCTAAGCTTTTCCAGTATTAAAAAGTCATCAATATTATCACTGCACTTGACAACTCGTCAAGGATGATCTAGAAAGGCAGTAGGGTTAGTATAAGATTTAATTCAATTGATCGTATTCGTATTCGATGACCTTAACTTCAACCATAACACCATTGAATTAGAGCTCAATTTCGTGCATGCATTCTCATACGGATACGGTTACGCTCTAAATTGAAATCGGTTGTACTGAATTTGTGACTTTAAATCAATACAGTTAAGGTTCAAATTACTTTGACGCTAATGTCCTCGAATACGAATACCGTCAATCGAATTAAATCTTATACTGACCCCACTGAATTTAAACACACCCTTATCGGACATGCCATCAATCAGATGGTATCCATGAGGATTTCTTTCTCCCCAGCAAGGTTAGCATGGGGAGGAGATAAAAGTTTTATCCCCGATTTTATCCACTGACAAGGGATAAAATTATCTTCTTCATATGCTAAAGCATGGCGACAGGGGAAAGGAAAAGTATATTCCTATAAGAATATCCACTGTGGATATTATTTCCACCGTTTTGCTCATGCTCGACAGGTGGATAAAACTAAGCGAGGGGATAAACGTTTTATCCTTTCCGCTTTTTCTTTTAAAATCTCTCCCGCCCATGCTAGCTATGCCGGAGAAAAAAAAATCACTTATTATTTTCACAATTTTTGTTTCCATTTGGACATGTTGTCGGAGAAAAAACCTATTTTGTTCACTGCTACCAAAACGCCTTTATTTTGTTACAGCAATATGAACCGCCTCGGTATCGAATTGGGCGATGTGAGTGTTATAGTTCACGCGGTAAATCTCAGAGGTAAGATTTTATGTCCGTCCCTACATATATCGACATCTTCAAATTAACTTTTTATATCAGTATTTTGACAAATTATACTGTTAAAAAAATGATACGTTACGATGAAGTATACTCGTATAGAATCATTCATTCAAGGCAATTATTAATATTATACAATATAAAAAGTTGGATATTAAAACTAATGGATCATTTATTTTTACTTGAAACTTTAAGAATTAAAATATAAATTGAATATAAAGATTTAGTACAAAAGGCGGGCTTAATGCTAAAACATTTTCTGCCAGTCTACCTTTAGACGACAATTTTTCTATATTCTTTTTAAATGATTAAGAAATGATTGAGTGCAAAAAATAAATCAAAAATAAGCTGGTTTTTGCAGTCAATCAAACTTGCAAAGTTTAAGTACATTGTTACTCTGAATCAACATAAGTGTCCTTCGATACGTGCCACAGGCTACAAATACACGATACAAGACAACGTCAGTATGGTGATGGAAGAGGAATGGTGCTCGGTGCCGTGTGGCTACGCGCTGCAAGGCGTGGTGTCGGCCGTGGCCACGCAACTGCAGCCACCAGCCAAGTTCCTCACTCCGAGACAAGCGTACCCGCCCGGTGACCACTGCTTTTTACTCACCAACGGACAGTATTACGGATGTCTGGCTACCGTAAGTGTTTTTTTTGGTTATTTTCGAATTTTATGGTTACGGAACTGGGTATCTGACTAAAATTTTATTATACTCCAAATAAAGGTTTTTAATATATTAACACAATGCCATTTTTATATATGAAGCCGATATGAAGTGAACAACTAAGTGAAGTACGATTCAATAGAGGGCGTCAGACAGCGTCAACAAAATTTGAATATTGAACTTCGCATTAAGTTCGATTTTCAAACCCCTGTTGTACCCCCTTAGGGGTTGAATTTCCAAAAATCCTTTCTTAGTGGATGCCTGCGTGATAACACCTATCTGGATGCCAAATTTCAACTCGGTCCGTCCAGTGATTTGAGCTGTGCGTTGATAGATCAGCCAGTCACGTTTGTCTTTTATATATTTGATTACTTGAAGGGAATTTTCCAATTTTTTTTTATGCGAATATATGAGAAACTACGAAACTGGCTTTATTTAAATCCACGTGTCTCTGGGTACCGCTCCCTTAGTGTGTTTTATCGCACCAGCACGACACCACTGTCATACTGTCTCTCGATGCCAGTGATATGACAAAAAATTTTCACTGTTCATTATATTTTTTTGAGCCGGTTTATTTTTATAATTAGTTTTTTTGCAATTAAAAATAATTCACATATTCTATTGCGTTCCGCTGTAGTCCGACACGTTCCGTAAATGTGAATCATACTTTACAGTTACGCTTTTTCCCAGGTGGTAAGTTCGGAGGCCATTCGCAGCGGTCGCATCAAAGTGAACGTGCGGGAGTGCGTGGAGCCGACGCCCACGGTGCATGCGGCCGCGTCTCCGTACCGCGCGGCCAACCACGCCGCCGCCGCTTGCGGTACGTGTGCACACACCTTTATAGATCGACTTTATTTACATTTGTCTGTATTTCTGAGTGTCTGTCAGTGACTTATAACTCCTGAATTAATTACATAACCCTTGTAGTGTACTAGTATTACAATTACAATACAATATAGTGCTTACTAATAAAATAAATAAAAAAATATTAGAAGAAGTAGACATAGGTGAAGCTTATCTTAAAAAAAAAAGGATTTCTTCCAGCTTCCCTTGAAAGTGAGTAAGGTGAAATTATAGAGTGGTATACGTCAAAAACGTACATCACTACACATAGATACAGATTTTATTTGAAGTCGAAAATTCCAGAGAAAGTCCTCGTCTCTTCCAGGCATATCAACGCAGATGTTGTCTCGAATAACGGGCGCAGTGCTGGTTGTGATCGGCGAGAGGAACGACCTGCCCACCGAGAAACAGAACAAGGTCAACGTGGGGCTGAACCTTAAGTTTAACAAGAAGGTGGGTCAAAAACCGGCGCTTTAGGCGATTGTTGATTTGTTGACTGCAACAAATCAACAATCGCCTAAAGCGCCAATTACAAGCTCCGTCTTGTCTGCGCAGTTAACTGCAAAGGCAGAGACCCAGAACTACGCAGTCCAATCTAGCCAATCGATAATCGAAAAACAATCGAAAACTATCGAGAAATATCGAAAACTATATCCTAAAAATCCATATCTATAGGACGGTTTTATATCCTTTTGCCTCTATATTTAATCTATGAATTACATTGGACTTACTGCTGTGATTTCTTTTTTGGACCTACTTGTTTGACATCATTTTGAATTTAATGGACGCCAATTTCGCTGTATTATTATATTAATAATATTGCAAATTAAATAAAGAGGTTAGTGCGCCATTTGTAATATTATTAGTTCCAGAGACACTCGTTTGTCAAATGTGGCGCTTCAAATTGATCCATAATTAAGCTGTCATTTGTAAAGGGACAGCAAGTCCTGTTAATCATAGATTAAATATACTGCCCTCCTCAAGCTATAACGCCGTTAACCAACATTTGGTCAAATACAATTTTTTAATGTTCTCTTACTTATATTTAATTCTCTATCGATCCATCGAAGCGGATTTCTCCTTCATGCTGTAGTTTGTGATATAGCAATATAAAAAATATCTTTTTTTAGTTATCAAATGACGCCATTTCTTTATAAATTGCCGCTTTTTGGATCATAACTCGAAATATGGTCTTGGTAGTTAACGGTATTTTACCTTAAAGACGGCAATACAGTGGTTTTATCTCCTCTCACAGAATCAGGAGGTGTCGGGCTACACGCGTCGCTGCAAGCTGACAGGCGCGTGGCTGTACTCGCAGCGCTGCATCGAGCTGGTGAAGGCGTACGCGCGCCAGTTCCCCGACCTGTTCGACAAGCTGCTGTACTCGCTCAACAACGACATATTCTTCGAGAGCGATCTGTGGCCCGACCAAATGGGGTAACCCGTTTATTTATTCTCTTAACGTAAATAATTCTGATACTCCAGTCTTCTTCCTCCCTCTCTCCCCCTCCCCGCCTCCCCCTCCACCCCTCTTCACCTTCCTGCCCCCTCTCCCTCTTCCTCTCCTTCCTCTCCTCTCTCTTCCTGTCCTTCTCCCTCTTCCTCCTCCTTCCTCTCCTTCTCCTTCCTCTCCCTCTTCCTCTCCTACTCCTTCCTCTCCTTCTCCTTCTTCCTCTCCTTCCTCCTCTCCTTCTTCCTCTCCTTCCTCCTCTCCTTCTTCGTTTGGACACGTGTAGTAATTTTTATTCCCATTTTATTTAGTTCGACTTAGTCACAATATGTTCCGAACACCACTCGATATCCGGATACTTTGGCCAAGCTGCAATTTGAGTCCATTTAAATAACCCCACAGAGAAAACAAGCCCCAGGAAGTAGTGCAGTGGATCAAAGGCCAGCCGCACAGCCTGGCGATGAGGCGCGAGTGCGGCTCTGACGCGCTGGAGCCCGAGGAGATGAAGGCGCTGCACACCACGCTGCAACAACAGCTGGACGAGCTGCAGAGCCAGGAGAAGAGCGTCACGCTGCACGTCAAGTGGAACCTGCTATACAAGGTGAGGATTAGCAGGATAGAACTAACCATGTAACAAGTGTGGCTTAGATCTGGCATAAAGCCTCAATACTGGAGACTGGAAGGTTGACATCCTATATGTTGCATCATTTGGATGAAAGTATTTATGGTGTACTAATATTCTTTTCTTTTTACCTATTACTTTTTCCCTTATTCTTCTATCGCACTCTGACAGGATGGGTGTTCTTTAATTCTCATTATTGTAAGATGTCTATTCTGCAAACAGTGTCCAGTTGCTATGCCTAGTGCTGTTATTTCTGCTTTATGACAAGCTGTCTTGTCCTCTTGTCGAATGGTTTCAGGAAAAATTTCGATTGCCTTTATTGATTCGAGTTGCTCCATCATAAATTCGATTCTCTTTCCACGATTCCCTAGTACACCTATAATTGTGTAAGTCGGATTTCTAAGAACAATTTTCTTTTGTAGCCGGAACTCCACGAAGGCAATGTCCAACCAGACCCAAAGGCAGACTTCAAAATGTACGACCGAGTGGTATGCGTCGCCAAGAACATCACCGTACCGCTGGGCGCCAAGGGCACCATCACAGCAGTGTACCAACCTTCAGATGGCAACACCGTGAGGTTGTCGGATAAACTGAACGCGCAGCCAACGTACCAAGTGATGTTCGATGAACCGTTCCCAGGGGCGCAAACTGAGGATTTGTTTGAAGAAGCGCGGTTCTACAGGTCAGTACCATATTTCAGGGATCTGAGGACTTCACTGTGAAATTTTTAAGCCTTTTCCGCATAATTTTGCCAATAAAAATAATCGTCATCAGCAACCCAGGTTTTAAAACAGAAGGTTTATAGGCCATTGCGGCTTGCCCCAAGTGTGTATTGGCAAACTTCACGAACCTTTGAGAACATTATTAAGAACTCTCAGGCATGCAGGTTTCCTCGTGATGTCTTCCTTCACTGATAAAGGAAATAATCCCTAAATTATACTACTCTTTTTTTTTTTGAGGTTTTCACGCCTTTTCTGACGGTTCATCCTCATCCAAATGTTTTGCCAAATTAAGACCAGTTTAGCCGGCCTCCTTCGAGATGATCAAATCATCCTTATTGTACGTAATCCTGCCACTGCCTGAGTAGTCATGCTCTCTTTAAACATTTCTGTGGTGGTGTCGTGTGGTGCGGGTTGTTACGTTCCCTCAAATATGGTTGAGCGAAGCAATGGTTGTATCATGCGTCATGCTCGTGAACGGGTGCCACCAACGGGAATGGGTCTGCTTTGACTGCCCATCTTGACATGCGTTGGATTGGTGTACCTACGTATGCATTTTTGCATTTTTGAAGCTTTATTTTGGAAGCACTGTATACATAGCATAGCTTTGTAAAAAAAAAACAATTTTTTTGAAAAGAGCAACTGCTGAGTTTCTTGCCGGCTCTTCTCAGCAGAATCTGCATTCCGAACCGGTGGTAAATTTATGACGTGTCATAAGAGCTACAAGGTAGCCTAAATGAAATAAATAAATTTTGAATTTGAATTTCAATTTGAGCTTCATATTTTGATTTTATTTATTTATTTATTGGTTTGCCAACAGGAAATCACACAAGAATTACATCTATAGAAACATTTCAGGTGTGCACCCAATTACAGGCAAACCGACATGCGTATAAGCAAAAGTGCAAATGCGGGTTTGCCATTTTGTGACAGTCGAACCTTTTAATTTATGTAGTTATAGTATAATGTGTTTATATTTTCAATTCGCACTTGGCAGGATGATGCCGACGAACATGTTGAACATCTCGTACGGCCGCAAGCTGCGCGACTCTGTGAGCTGCGCAGAGACCCAGCCCTTCAGCTACACCAGGCCGACCATACTGCGCAGGGAGGAAGGCCATCACTCCGCGTTCGCCAGCTACAGGTCACTTTTTTTTTTTTTTTTTTTTTTTAATATCTCGTGGAATATTTCTGTTTCCCGGTAGCCTTTGTCTCGTCTGGTAAGTAAATTATCTAAATATATAAAAGGCAAAGGTGACTGACTGACTGACTGACTGATTGACTGACTGATCTATCAACACACAGCTCAAACCACTGGACCGATCGAGCTGAAATTTGGCATACAGGTAGCTATTAGGACGTAGTTATCCGCTAAGAAAGGGTTTTTCAAAATTCAACCCCGAAGGAGGTAAAATAGAGGTTTAAAAAATCGAACCTAACGTGAGCGAAGTCGCGGGTAAAAGCTAGTTGTGCATATAACTCGTCGGTCAAATTTATTAGTGGTACAATTCAAAATAATATTGTATATTATACAGTTTCGAGTAATTGAGAGTTTGTCTAGCAGATTATGTGATTTCCTGTCAATTAGGACCAAAATTTGACTTTTACAGTTAGTGCTTCGGAAAGATTATTCAATTTCCAACCATTTTGCATGCTTAACTCAAAACACCTGATTTTGGAAATGTTCCACTAATGAATTTGCCCGATGAAATATAAGCACAATACGGAGCTTATGGGGAAATTCAAAAATGGTCAGCCATCTTGACGTCAGAATGACTGACCAGTTATTAAATTCTCTATTAATAATTAGGTACTTATCAAATTTTTAAACAAAGATATTAAATAGTACTAAATAGGTACTAAATGAATACTATTATTTCAGCCCTCCAAGGGAAATCAAATCGCCTGGCACTGCAAACAACAATCTCAGAAATGGATCTCAAGAACAGGTAAGTAATATTAAATTATTTTAAAAATCAACATAAATTAGTTATATTGCAATAAACGTGCTCGTAAATTGGCCTTTGAACAGTCACAACAGAGTTGTAATTCGATATATCGTATCAGAATTCGATGAAATTAGCGTCATAGTAAAATGAACCATAACGGCATCTGATTAGGGCTCAATTTCGTGTATGCATTCTTATACGTTTACGATAAGCTGCAAATTAAAATCGATCGTACTTAATTTGTGACTTTAAAATAATACAATTAAGGTTCATTTTGCTTTAACGTTAATGTCACTAGTAAATAAATATATTTCACAGGACAATGCAACGAGTTTACTAAAAAGCTTACTGAAGATAAGCGAGAGCGAACCAAACACTAACAAAAGCAAGGTTAGTAAATTAAAAATGAAATGGTAGATATTTTGATTTTATTTTTTACCCACTGATATCCAATCTTAACCAAAATTTAAATTAAAAAAAAAAGTGTATGGCCGCGGTTAATCTATAATTTGTTTTTGGGTTATGATTGGAATAACAAACGTTTTTACAACCCCACTCTGGCGGAGTCAAAAGGAATGAATATGATTATAACATTCCATGTATGTGTGTACGATTCGTTATTATGGTTTCGATGCCTTACTAATATTATGCGAAAGTGTGTTTGTTTGTTAGTTTGTCCTTCAATAACGCTGCAACAGAGCTACGGATCGACGTGATTTTTTGCATGGGTATATTTGGGGACCTGGAGAATCATAGGCTACTTTTCATTCCGGAGAATTATAGAGTTTCCGCGGGATTTTAAAAACTAAATCCACGTAGACGAAGTCGCGGGCATCAGCTAGTAAACTTTATTTTACGAAAATTATGACGGATGTTACATCAAATTTTAAACTTTCTTGTAATTTCTAGACACAGAATCTTCCAGAACCGAATTCGAGTTGGCGCGTCAAGAACGATACTCCGCACACATCATCAACTTCAAAGTAAGATTGTTATCAGTTGTTATCACTGAGGTTTATAATAATTAATCTATGATTAACACTAGAGAGGCTGTTGTCCATCTGGTTTTGGACCTTTTTCGATGACAAGAAAGTCCTTGACTGCGATCTCACCTGATCGTAAGTGACGATGCAGTCTAAGATGGTAGCGGGCTAGCTTGGAAGGGTTATGGCAGTTTACATTCAACCCAAACCCGTAATCGGTTTCTACTCGCCATCGTGCCGGAACGCTAAATCGCTTGGCGGCACGTTTTTGACGGTAGGGTGGTAACTAGCCACGGCCACAGACAAACCTACTTGATTGACGCCATTTTGGCGCTGTAAGCAGATACGAGTGTCTCTGGAACTAATAGGTAATATTACAAATGGCGCATCGACCTCTATAATTGATCTATGATTTCATTGTTGTTGTTGGATGATTTCATAGATTAATTATAGAAGTCTGCGTCATTTGAAAAAAAATCAATGCATTTTCTTTCAAGCAGCACTATACCTGCGTTTTGGAATTTGTTTTCTGGGTAAGAGTAAGAAATACCTTTTTAAAAAACACTTCAAAAAATTGTTTGTCTCCTTTGTCAAATGCCTAATTCACTTTGAAGAATAGTTGCCAGTGATAGTAGTCTTGAAAGTGAATTTTGCGATGGTAAAAAAAAAATCTGTTTCAGGACATCCAACTGGCGCTCGAACGCGAGCAAAGACAGCGCATACAGCAGAGTTCCGCCGCCCAACAACAACGAGTGGGTCAAGAGCGGATATAAGGTAAGGATATAATGTCCTCCCTTATACACACACACACACGCACACGCACGCACACACATGCGCACGCACGCACGCACGTATAAAAACTTAAGGGTAGGCTTTTTATAATTTGTACAATGCCTACTCTTGAGTTTTTTACAACTCATACTGGAGATTTTTCCATTTTATATCATCTGCCTACCCTCTTGTACATCTTGTGCACGCCACTGCTACTAAGTGGATAGACAGCATCAAACGAGTTGCAAGAAGCCACTGGATACAGTATAGTCTGATTTTTAATTCGGTGGAATTCTGACAGTTTTATAAATAGAGCGAGTTATTTATATGAAAAACAGTATTACCATCTGTAGTTCGATTTTACCCCAAACTATCTGTCAGGCGTTTGTCATATATATCTATGTGCAGCCATTGATTTTTATTTGTGTAAGTTTCAATTTATTATCTTTTTTGTGGGATTTTTTTAATCTCTGGTAACATTCAACAACAATCAGACTTTAGTTGGTAATTTTTTGCATTGTTACAGAATCAACCACCGATGCCTCCGTATCCAACCTTTGCGCAACCCTTCCAAGGGCCCGCTCCAAATCAACCGCCATTCTCGCAAATAAACTACCCTCGCAACCAGTTCGGTTACCAGGATCGCAACCACGTGCCACCGCGCAACCAACAGAACAACCACAGTTACAATAACCAGGGCAACTTTGGCAACCAGCAAGGTGGAAGCCAGGGTGACCAGGGCCAGTTTGGCAACCAAAGAAACCAGCAAGTCGGGAACCATGCGTTCCCCAAACATCTACCTAATGTCAACAATTCTGTAACTTTAGGACCTTCTTGGGTTAAAGGACAGGTATGTTTCTAACTACATATTTAATTTATATTGATAGATAGATATAGATATACCGGTTGAAATTTTAATGGTTGTACTCCCTGAAAGAGGTGAATGTGCTCATGAAACTGAACAACTTTCCCCAGGGAACATAGGTCAAAATATGAAAAAAAAAAAATTGGACCCTCCATACAAACTTGACGATCAGCTGATTGATTTACTATGGGAGGTCCAAATTTTTTTTTTCATATTTCGACCTATGTTCCTTGGGGAAAGTTGTTCAGTTTCATGAGCACATTCACCTCTTTCAGGGAGTACAACCAATGAAATTTCACCGTGTATAGTGATAGATTTTGTGAACCTAACGAGAAAGAAATCGACAGTCACTTGTTTTATGGCAATGGCTAGATTGTTCATTTACGGATAATAAGATTATAGTATCCCTTTTGTGATATCTGGTCTTCCTATTCCACACAATTACTGCATAATATTAACGAACCGTCTTCCAACTTTATAAAAAGTAATAAAATTTCTTTAACTTTGTAAAAGTTCGTTAGATATCCAATAAAAGGAGCATCTAGCCAAGGCATTTTACGACTATTTTTATTTCGACGTTATCCGAATATTAAAATTCATGTTTTTGTCTCCAGAGTTTACAGTCAGTTTCGAATCCAGATCAACCTGTCCCTAACCAGAATTCAAGCAACGGCGACAAGTTAAAGACTCCCTTCATACCTCTACAAGCGCAAACCAGGTAACAACATAATAATAACATTTCTAGTCTTAATAGCCCAACGGTTTTTTTTTTTTTTTTTTAATTTATTGATAAATTTAGGTACACAAATAAACTTAAAAATACTGTGTCGCCAAACTGGACAGCCAGTTTGATGGCGAGCTGGCGCTCTTATACATATAAGTTAAAAACCTAATGCACCTAATTACAATTTTGACAACTTAACTAACTTAAATAACTAACACTTAACAATAGTCAATCAGTGAAGGAGTCCTTAATAAAAACCTCTTTTAGTTTATTTTTAAGGGCTCCTTCACTGATCTTCCTCTCCTCTCTAAGCCAGTCTATGTTATTAAATATCTTTGGCACTAGATAACAGTTTAGTCTTTTACCATAATAATTAGTCACTCTTGGTAAAAGGTGCGGGCTGAAAACTAACAGGTTGCAGATTCGATCCCACTCCTAACACAAGCATTCCGCTTATATGTAGGGGAGAGGAGAATAAGTTCAGCTTGGCTAATATTCTTTTTGAAAAAAAAAAAAAAAAGTCTTTCATAAGGAGTAATAGCATAGTTTTTAATTTGCAATTGTGCCTTGTGGAGTCAACTTCTCTCGAAGATTTTGACCATACAGATTTTTCTGGTTATTTTTTATTAATTGGCAAAAGAATTTTGATTTTCGTTGTGTATTGCACGCATTTCCGCTAAGAAATGCGTGTTTGTATGCAACATTACACACTTCATATTAACATATACAGTATTTATCGTAGATTAATTTTATACAGTACTAGATGATGCCCGCGACTGCGAATGCGTGAATTAAGGTTTTTTAATGCCCACGGAAACTCTTTAATTTTCAATAATTTAAATTTCTCTTTAATTTGATAAAATGTAGTGTTAATCCTGGGTTCATGCTATCTGCATTCCAAACAGAAAAATTTGTTCATTCGTTATATGGCTTGAAGGAGTAACAAATATCCATCCACCCGCACAAACTTTCGTATTTATAATAATAGCTGATATTCGCGACTTCGTACGCGTGCATTAAAGTATTTTAATTTCCGTTCCTTTTCATCCCGGAAAATGAGAGAGATTCTCACATTTTCCGGGATATAAAGCCTATGTGTTAATCTATCTCTGTACCAAATTTCAGCTAAATCGGTTCAGTCGTTGCGGCGTGATTGGATAACAAACATCCATCCATACATCCAAACTTTCGCATTATAATATTAGTAGGAAGTACTCGTAAGATTACGGTAACGACTTAAAACACCGTCGCCTGTAGCTAGTGCGCCGATAAGGAAGGGATATCACCGGAGAGTGGAATGTAATCACAAACCAATGTAACTTGTGACTTCTCCACACACGATGGAACCGATTGATTTGATTGATTTTATAAATTCTTTATTCACGTCAAACATACTTACATCAAACACTTATGTACATTATCTTAAATGTTTAACTAATTTACAGGCGCCTATTAAAATTTACTTGCAGAAAAACTGTTACATTTTTAACTTAAATTGATTTCTATATTGTAATCCTAATACTATAATGCGACATATTTGATTGGTATATTCGTGTATAGGAGGGTACTTACACGATGGAATAGCGATTCGCATTTTGTCCATATAAAAGTGCTATTTTGTATGGAGTCGTGTACGCATCGATTCGGCCTTTCGCGTCGATTCGGCTTTCGCATTTTTTGTACTTCAAATCCGTATAAGTGTTACTCTACAAGGATCCGTACGCATGCGAATGGATGCGTACGCATCCGTACAAGCAGCTTCTAGGTAAATATCAATAGGTAAGTTAGCGCTGTGCAACCTGAATTGCACTTTATTGTGTGGTAGCCAGAGTCGCTTTTTGTTTAAATGATTTTACGGAGTGAATCTTCTGTACTATTATGTATTCTGTGCCATTGGTAACTTGTTTCGAGGACACTGCGAACCCTTGTTGCCGTCATGATTCGATTATGTGTTATTTGATATCAACTGTACTTATAGATTAGATATTTGATTTGAAAAGATTCCCTAATGAATGGGCCAGTTCATGGCTAAGTCCATTTTCTGTGTTTTGGAAAAATGGACAGATTGAAAGGCAAACCAACAAACAAACACACTTTTGCATCCTTACTAATATTATTATAAATGCGAAACTGTGTTTGTTCGTTGGTTTGTCCGCCAACCACGCCGCAACAGAGCTACGGTTCGGAGTGATTTTTTGATTTGGGTATAGTTGAGAACCTGGAGGGTGACATAGGGCATAGGCTATTTATACCGGGATCTTGAAAAACTTAATCCAGGCGAACCAAATCACGAACATCAGCTAGTTTATAGTATTAGTAAGGATAGTAGGATTTTGACTTAGCAAAATTATTCTTGTTCATAGGCGGCAGCAAAACTCAAGCGGGCCTTCGGTGAGGAGGGATCTGGAAGAGCTGCCGGCGCCTCACTCGCAGCCGCCGCAGCCGCAGCCCTCGGCCGTTCACTCAGTGAGTACATCATCATCACCATCACCATCATCATCATCAGCAACCCATCAACGGCTCACTACTGAGCGCAGGTCTCCTCTCGGAGAAGAATTATAGGGTACCACGCCGGTCCAATGCAAATTGACAGACGATGTTTTTAGTCCCCGATCCAAAAACGAGTGCGTGCGTGCGTGCGAGCGTGCGTGCGTGCGAGCGTGCGTGCGTGTCTGGCATCGTAGCTCCCGAACGGATGAATCGATTTTGATTTTGTTTTTTTTTTGTTTTGTTTGAAAGGTGAATTACTCCGGAGTGTTCTTAGCTGTGCTTGATGAAAATTGGTCCAAGATGGCCGCCGCTACAAAATGGCGGATTTCATATTTTTTCATAATTCTCTCAATATCCATATCAAATGAAAGGGCTTGACTAGTGGAAGGGCGCCCTCGTGAATCGCAAGAATTATACGATTTTTTAAATATAAATATTTCTTGTAGGTACCTCAAAACCAACAATCGACATCCAAACCTCAGAGAAAGAAGAAAACTAGGATAGCAGCGAACCTCCCCTTCCAGATGGATTAATGTACATTGTATAAATTGACGATCAAACGTATAATAAGTGAATATACATTATACACATCATCACTGACAAATTAGTACATAATTATATTTATTTATATTATACAACAAAATCTTTCATAAGAGTAGCTAGTGAATTTGGATTGATTCAATAATTATACGTAGAGAAATATATTTTTTTCTTTTACGAATAGGTACATAATCTGTAATCGCCTATCAAGGGTATGAAATTTGGTAAAAAAAAAAATACGTTGACTGCATTATTTAGGTCCTAATTTTTAAATCTAAAAAGAAAATAAGAAATATTCTTCCAAAAAAACTACTTTAAATACAATGTTATTTTTGCAAAGGTCGCAGAAAAAGCTTATTTCATGTCTCGATGGAATTTTTGAAGTGAAAACTTCCTTATGCTGAGTGATTCTTGCTAAGAAAAAAACATTATAAGTTCATGACACCGATATGCGAATGTTGATAGTATATCTGTAGCTATGTGTAACACTTGACTTAAGAAAAGAGTTAAAACGAGACATAAATATGCTTTGATATAAATCCGTCTCGTTTTATCTCTGTCTTGAGTCTGAGCAAAGTGAGAGTGCGGTCTATAGATTTCAACTTTAGACCAGGCTGCATTTCCCCGTATTTCTAATTAAATCGAATTTCCTCATTTTTAATGACTGTCTCATTTAGAACCGGAGTCTCCATGGGATTGTCTTGATTGCTATAAATGATTACTATAGCCTGACGCTCGCAATCGCCTCTGATTGGCTGGTACTTTGCCCCGTTTGTTTAATATGAATGGTGAAAAACCTTGAACCACAAAAATAAATTATAGAAATATAAAATATTTGTATATTTTGTAAATACGAGTATTATGAAGCGATGAGAACTATTGTAAAAGCTAGTGTGTTAGGGCTAGCCTGCATCGGTGAACGGGACGGGACGCAAAGGATTTTAGAATCATATAATATTGATTACTTTATCCAATCGGAATAAGGTAAGTAAAAAGTATAATATACATTTTACAATTCGTCAGTCGAATTCATTAATGGTACAATTCAAAATATACAGTTTCGAGTAATTGAGAGTCAATGTTTTGAGTTGACAACTAAAATCAATATTTTTCTAGTAGATTACGTGGTTTCCTGTCAATTAGAACCAAAATTTAACTTCAATTATTCAATTTCCAACCATTTTGCATGCTTAACTCAAGACACCTGATTTTGGAAATGTTCCTCTAATGAATTTGATTGACGATATTTCAATGCTTGGGGATTTCATCAGAGTATCGCAGTGAATTTTTCTTTGCGGTATTAAAGCATTGAAAATAGAAATATTATATTTACATTATTTCATTTAGATAACTATAAAATATTACTTTATTAATAAAAAATCCTTTTAATAAAATCCTCTGTCCAGCGGTGTGCGCTAGCCCTTTTTGTGAATTATAGTTGTACGATCCAAGTTCCTTGTTGTAAACTTGTAAGTGATTATTTATTTTAGATAACTACTTGACGTGCTATTTTGTGATACAAAGCAAAATAGTTAACGAGGCTACCCTAAACGGACGCCATTTTTTTTTTTTAATTTTTCTATCCTAGGATCGACCATAAACATCCGAAATTAGATCGAGATTATGCATAGAGGGAAAGGGTTACAAAAGCCTAAAGTTAGGAACGATCGAGACTGAATTCCGATTATAATAACGGGCGTCTCAGGTCAGCCTTATTATCGCAGATGTTCACTGTCACTAGTGTAATATTTCAAGCATTAACGTTAGGGCGTCAGTTTCACAAAAAGCGTTTCTCGAATGCGAGTGGCAAGAAATAGTTAGCGTATACCCTATGCGAAAACTTTCCATACAATTTTCGCCCGCGATTATACATTACATTACATCATTATACATTATGACAAAAACTCGTATCAGTTAAGCAATGCTCGAATGTGAGTGCCGAAAATTTCGCTCGCATTCGAGTATCTCTCCTTGTGTAACTGAGCCATAACTGTGCGTAAATCAATCATTTAATATGGATGAAAAGAGATGGAAAAGTTATCCGTCCCTTTCTCGACTGTTCATATTTATGCAAATTTTAAAACTTGAAAACTTACTTTAGACTCCCTGTCTACTTAAGCTGAGATCTATAGAGCGTGCTCTGACTCGGCTCAGACTCAAGATAGAGGTTAAAACGAGACACAAACATGCTCTAACATAAATCTGTCTCATTTTTAACCGACTTCCAAAAAGGAGGAGGTTATAACTCTATCTTGAGCCTGAGCTGAGTGAGAGAGCGGCCTATAGATTTCAGCCTTAGTTTAAAGACACAACGCTCGTTTGCTGTAACACTATTTAATCTCAAAAATCCCGATAAAAAAAGTGTCTAAAGATTTCTTCAAAATCTTAGTTTTTGATTTCATAGTAAACTCTTCTGTGTGGGTACTTTTCAACTAAGCACCTAATTTATTTTTTCGTAGAGCATGACGTGACGATTTTTTTCTACATCACTGGTTAGAATCGTTATCAATTTTTCGAGGTAAAATTGTTGCAGCAAAGTTTATTATTATTATTATACTCGGTTTGACTTTCAGTCGATCAATTCTTTATTATTGAACCATGTTGAATTATATTTATGTTGACATCTACAACTATGTAAAATTCTTATTCGTTCATCTGAAGTCTCGGCGCAGTGTATTGTTTTTTCGAGTAGTGAGTGAAATGTGAATCTGTTTTTTCCTGGCAATAAATATAATTATTTAGTCACGTATACAGTTTTTAATTACTTATTTGGGCAGCTCTTTATTTACTGTCGGTCCACGTCGAGTTGGTCGCTACCTCGCCCCGCACTTCCCCGCACCGCACCGCAAGTCAGACCCGCTTAGTACAGATAGCAACGTACCGCTCGCGATTGTCACTACCAAATTTTTTTAAAGTTTTGTTGTTACGTACTGAATGTTTTTGTTAAATGTAAATTAGCTATTTATTTTTGTTTGGTTACTATTGTTAGCGTATCGTCTTCTACGATGAGTAAAAAAGGACAAGTTTAGCATAGTGCATACTATTAATTACTGACTTTTATCAAGCAGAAAAAATAAGAAATTAAAAATTACACCTTTAGACTTTCCCAGAGAACAAGAATTCCGTCATAGATGTGGTTACAGTAAAAAATAAAATAATTATTTTCTTGACAATGGTACGGTATGACGTCATTCTGTAAGGGTCGACGAGGGCCAAATTGACGTGGACTGAATACGACGATATATAACGAATCATTCTAAGATGGATGCGGGCTAACTTGGAAGCGGTAAACAGCCGTTTAAAGTATACCTAACTAACTACGTCTAATCGGTTCTACTCGGCAAGGCTCCATGGTTTTTCCGCCTTTTCGAGAGCACTCAATAAAGAGAGATAAAGAATTAAGAAGGATAGCCAAGTGTCTAATAAGTAATTTGCAAAACAACTATGATAAAGTAATTATTGCGTTCGTCACATCTACTTACATTATGATCGCATCGATGGATAGTAATCCTATTCTATAAAGGAAGTGTCACTTTGTCTTTTCGCATTTACTGGGTAGCCGTTGGGAAGTCAACATTATTTGTTTTCATGTTATTGTAACTAGTTAACACATAGTCGCGATGCGTTCGCTGATCCTGTTGCTGCTGGTCGGGACCGCTGCTTCTGTATCGGACCTCGATTGGTGGAAAACAGCCCTAATCTACCAAATCTACCCACGCTCCTTTAAGGATAGCAACTCTGACGGCATCGGTGATCTAAATGGTAAGTTATGTTCTTATACTAACTACTAGTATGTTGGAATGCGGGTTCGATTCCCGGGTCGGGTAAAAAAATGTTTTTCTGTTAAGAAATTCTCAGTAAGACTGACCCGAAGTTTGGATGTAGGCCGTTTCTCCATGCTTCGGAGAGCACGTATACCAAGCCGTCGGTCCTTCATCTCTCCGGTCGTGTCGAATTTTCGTCTCATCGGAATATGAGAGTGAGGGAATAGAGAGTGCACCAATTTTTGTGCACAAACAGTCCTCATGCGCAGCTGATGGCTAATCGCCTTGGAAAATAAGCAATCGAACATATCAGCCAAACTAACGTCGCGTTTGACGCAGCGCCGAACCTAACGTCGAGCTATTTCCGCAAGAACGCAGACGTAAGTTTTTGGCAGGTGTTTCTTTGTAGCAAGCTATGCCACGTCGCGCGTGTCCTCACGATGTTTTTCTAGCCAAAATCCCCCAAAAAAGCGGTTGAAGACTAGTGTACGCACAGATTTTAGGAGCAACTTTGACCGCGCATCGCTGCACCACGTAGGTATTGAATGTGTGCAAACCTTTCCTTACAAATAACGACCTATTGTTTTATAATGATTAATTAATAAGGTACTACAGTAGTCTTGACATGTTCTAGTTCAGTTCAAACTAGTGGCTCTGAACTGAACTGACCTCTTAAAAGTACCTGGGGTTAGGTACCTACTTACCTAGAATATTGTACAAACTAAAAAATCTTTGCTTGGAGCAAATTTTACAAGAAAATGGATAATATTAATTCTATTTTTAATTTTGACTTGATTGATTTGTAAAAATAGGTCTAAAAACGGCCAATTTTGATAATCTCCACGTCTCAGTTAGACAATAGTTTTCTTCTCTATTTAAAAAGTACCTATACCTTTCAAGGATATCCCACAATGTAAGAGGATATTTTTTTAAATTTTGAGTAGGTATTAATTTATTTTAATTATTAATTGAGTTCATTTAAAACTATTCTATACTATACCAAAGAACATACGGAAAGCTTGTGCTAGGAGTGAGTACGAAAATATTGCAACGGGTGGGGTTCGAACATTTCAGTTTTCAGTCTGCACCTTTAACCGCTAGGCTATTAAGGCTATATTGATTGATTGACCGATACTCAATCGCTAGTAGCCAAAAATGAATTGTTGCATTTCTGCAACAAGTCATTCGTGGTCTTTCGAACACTATAAATTCAGCCAGTCACCACATTTGAGACGTACTGTAGCAATAATTGATGCTGCTTTGACTGAATCGACATAACGATATAATGTCGAACTATAGAGCAGAAAATCCTTAGTAGGTACAATAAGATGTTTTACGTAAGCAAATTGCTGCCCGTCGTTATGTGGTTCTTTATATTTCTTAAGAACTACCAGAGAATCGCGATTATCGAAGCAAAACACTTATCATCAACTTTACCATAAGTAGCGATTTAGATAAAGAACTAAAGTGCTGAAAACATACTGAACAATCCAAACAAACATAGTTAATCTTAATTACAATCATGCACCTACCATAGCTATTACGTACTGGGTATAGTAAATAATAAATCATTATAAATATTGTATGTACTTGAAAGAAGTACCTACCTACAATATATCTACTTATGAGGTACTTTTAGGTGCTTTATTCTATGAAGAAGGCGCAAATCAACATTTCCTATCCTGAAGACCTTGAGAGTGACATAGGTTACTTTTTATCTCGGAAAATCAAAGAGTTTCTGCGGGATTTTTGAAAACTACTTAATTCGCGGGCATCAGCTAGGTAGATAGTTAGTTTCAGATAAACCTGATCTATTTTCCTCTAGATGTCTTAAAAGGTAAACAAGATGGTTTCTCGTAGAAAGCCGTAAATGACGTGTTAAGCACAAGCCACAGCACATATAGGACGGCATACGGCACTGAGCTTCTATATCTCTAACACTAACGATGAATCCGTGCTACAAGTGAAAAGCCAAACTTCAAGCCATCGAGTCGTTAGCGCCCGGTTATGTTCTCTACGCGCGATATTAGCAAAGTAAACCTTTCTCTTTGTTCCATTGAGATCAAATATCGATCTAATCAGAAGCTACAATTTGTTTTTTTTTTAATAATTCCGTTCCATCAGTCTGTATTCGACCACTGCTGTAGATACATACAAGACTTTTCAAGGTCACTCTTATGGCCTGCAGTTTTCATCCACCCGCTTCCCGCCATGTTCTTGCCATGTCCAATCCGGTCAGACCTTGTCCAGTGGAACAAGCGTACCGCTACACTTACCGGTACGCGTGTTTACTCCAAAACACGTCTGTGCCGTCAGCCATTGTCTACAGAATCCATTATCGTAAATTCTATTTGATTGCCAGGAATAACGGAAAAGTTGCCGTATCTGGCCGAGACGGGCGTGGACGCGATCTGGTTGTCGCCCATCTACAAGTCCCCCATGTACGACTTCGGCTACGATATCACCGACTACCGGGCGATACAGGACGAGTATGGAACCATGGAGGACTTCGACCGTCTTCTCAACGTCTCCAAGAGCTTGGGTTTGTATTATCGGCTGAAAGCTTCCGTAAGCTGAAACAGTTATGAACGCTATATGGTTATTTCCAATCTACAAGTCCACATAGTTACGTATACCTACGTGTATAAATTACTTTGGTTATGATATTACGGACTACCGCCAGAGCTACTAAGCTCTTATACCTGGTAACTTAATAGGTATATAACTAAAACCTAGTGGTTTTAGTTATATTAAGTTAACAGGTATAATTATGATTGTAGCATTCTAGGACAAGTTTCTTGCAATCCTTTGCTTAAGGATGGAGTTTATCGTGGATGAATACTACTATATTTATTATCAGTCTTTAATGACATTGCACATCAATACTGCACCATATATTCATTACTGTGACTCTGTGTTCTTGCATACTGCAGCAATGTTGTGCTACCTCACAGAAGGATTGCTTGGATGGTTAATGGGCATGTAAATGAAAGAATTGTCCAAGTAAACTCTACCATATCCGCATATTCTTAAAACATTGAAATGGTTTATTGTAGAGCCTAAGTACTTATACGAATTACCTTTCAGGCGTCCGTGTGGTGCTGGACTTCGTGCCCAACCACACGGGCAACGAGAGTGAGTGGTTCAACAAGTCCATCGCGCGCGAGGAACCCTACACTAACTACTACGTGTGGGCTGACGGGCTCAACGCCACTGACGAAAACGGCACTTCCTACATCAAGCCCCCTAGCAACTGGGTATGACTTCGATTTTCTCGCCCAATACTGATACGTGACGTTTTATATCAGCTTGTTTGCTTTTAATCAGGGTCAGTATCCAATATTCGAGCAGCTCCCAAAGTGATGATAGCCCTCATGATTACCAACCTCCGGTGTAAGACGTCACTGCAAGAAAAGTCAGGGTCTACTTTTTATTACATTAGCAGATTTAACAGTTTTAACAAACATGCGACTTCCGCATAAACGAGTTGGTGTAAAGTTTCTAATAGTCAAAATTGTATGTATAGGTATGGCTGTTGAAATAAATCCTCACAACCAACTCTTCAATTACGTTGTCCTAAATACAGAGCAGATTTCAAAATTCATGATAAAAAATTAGCAAACCAATTAACACTATTTCAGGTGAGCCTTTTCCGAAAAAGTGCGTGGGAGTACAACGCAGTCCGCGATCAATACTACTTGCATCAGTTTGTTATCGGGCAGCCAGATCTCAACTACCGTAGCAACGACGTTCAAACAGCTATGAAGGTATACTCCTCAATCCCTTCAGATCAGTAACCAAGTATAGTAAGTAGTACTTACTTCGCTGGCTTAATGACTCAGAGCAGCGAGGCTACCCTAAATGCCTGTACATCGCAACTTTACGCTAACCTCCTCGAAGTAGTCGTTTTGAGGACTTGCAGTTTTTTGAATGCTTCATCCATCAGTAATTCTTGGGGCGTTAGGCCATTAGGTATAGGTCGTTTTCCTATTCAAGTAAGTATGTTTCCAAACAAGCGAAGTGGTCTCACCAGAATTCGGTTCGGCCACTAGTTCTTAAATGGTTAAATGGAATAACTACCATCAGAGATGACGATTGTCGTCTTATGTAGCTGGCTCCAAGTTGCTCAAACCGCTAGTGAACACAGTAGGCGGCATAATATCGCGTTCTATGGCGATTGTAAAGGCAGTGTACATATTATATTACGTTAAATGTAGGTACTGTTAATAACCTAACCTAAACTAAATAGTAACCTTCAATGCATTACTGTTAAAAGCCTATTTATGTTTTTGTTAGGATGTTCTACGTTTCTGGTTGGATAAAGGAGTCTCCGGTTTTCGTGTAGACGCAATCAACATGATGTATGAGGCCAATCCTGCCGACCATGGAGGACTTTACCCTGATGAACCGCTATCAGGTACCGTCATTTTTTTCTGCCTCGATTCGTTGACTTGCAAATAGAAAGCTGTTTATTGAAAAAAAAAAAAAAAAAAAAAAAAAAACAAATGAAACCTTTAACGCGGAAAATGTTATTATTGTTCGTTGTTCGTCATTGATTTTGAAAAGTAAATTGTATTTGACAAAATGAGTTCAAGTGAAGACAATGAGTGTGATGAACTCAACGCCTCCTGAAATTGAAGAGGCGGCAAGAGCCGTAATAGAAAACTTGTTACCGCCAAAATCGAAAGAAAAATATTTGAAAACCTATGAAAATTTTGTTCAATAGAAGTTAGTTTTAATTCCGCGCATTAGGTATTTGAGAAAAGCCTTGGCCACAACTAGGCATTGATGGACTTACGTATGTGTACCTCGGTTTCGCCTCGGCCCACATTTACACGTTCGTCCATGAATGCCTCTTTTGCTGGCAGCTGCAGTACTGTTTTTGTTTAACAATTTGCGCATAGGATAATCGCAAAATATTTCTTGCCGCTCACATTCGAGAAACTCTTCTTGTGTAATTGACGCTTTATTGGTTGTGGAACTCTTGCTCAGGGGTCGAAGGCCTTGGACCAGACGACTACGACTATCTTATCCACACCTACACCCGGAACTTGCCCGAAACTTACAACGTCGTCTACGACTGGAGGGATGTTCTCGACGAGTACATCGCAAGCCAAGGGGAATACAAAATCATGATGACCGAAGCTTACACAGATCTGGACCTGATGATGCGATACTACGGCACTAAGACCAGAAATGGGTCCATACCTTTCAACTTTAGCTTCCTCGGAGAGATTAATAAATATTCGAATGCATGGGAGATCAAAACGGTCATTGACAAGTGGATGACTTACATGCCTAGCGGAAAGGTTGCCAACTGGGTGGTAAGTTATAGAACACTAGAAATTATAATGCGTGAAATATACCCAAGTAACTATGTCACCGCATTATAGGCAGCCTAGACTTAATTTTTTTTGGCTACAGTATGATCTGGCTCTGCTGATATCGTCTAAACGAATTCTCCTTTGCATGAAATAAACTCTACACAATAATGATTTTAGGCATTTTGTTAACAACAATTAAAAACGTTTATTTTTTTTTAAATAATTTATTAGTTAAGGGAGGGGTACCTATTTGTGCCCTTGTTCTACCAAAGGGTTAATTAAAAAGAAAACATTAAATCTTCCAGAACGGCAATCACGATCAAAGTCGCCTGGCCAATCGTCAAGGTGTACATCGAGTGGATGCCATGAACATGTTGGCTCTCATTTTGCCTGGAGTCGCTATTACCTATCAGGCGAGTACTTCTGTTGAGCTGGAAAATTAATAGCGTGTAGAACCAATCAAGTATAGATCGACCAAGAAGCATCATCTTTACCATCTCACAACGTATCGAAAGCAGAAAACGCATTGTACAGAATTCATTGCCGTCTCACTTATTGCTGGAACGAGTCAAATCCACAACCTTTTATTAACATCTGTGTATTCATTTATTAGTTGCATTCACAGTAATATTAAAAAAACTTAAATAAATTAAAATTTTCTTAACATGCTTTTTTATGAGCAAACTTTTAATAGATTCTCTTATAAGCTTCCGATTTCAAAAATCAGTTTAGAAGATAGCTGTTCGCTCAACAGGGTGAAGAAATCGGCATGACGGACGGTTATGTTAGCTGGAACGACACCGTGGATCCACAAGCTTGCAACACAGACGATCCCATCAATTACTACAAGTTCTCACGTGACCCCAACCGCACCCCCTACCAGTGGGATGCCACCGCTCACGCGGGGTTCTCCAACACCACGGGGTCGACGTGGCTGCCCGTCGCGGACAACTACACCACCCTGAACTTAGCAGCACAGATGGCTGCAACGAAGAGCCATTATCATGTGAGTCGTAAAGTTTAACTAGTAGCTAGAAGTTTAGATCCACCAACTTGACGAGGATTCCTAGAGGAAATCGGTATACCTATTTTCATAAATTTGTACGGCGCTTGCTTCAACGGTTGCTTGAAGGAAAACATCGGGAGAACACCTGCACACCTGTATTCTCAAAGGTGAAATCTGCCAATTCATATGATGGTTACTGTGTGATTTTTTCAGATTTTTCTTAAGGATGTAAGTAAGTTGATATTTTTTCATAGTAATCTCTAAAATTTGTTACACACCTAGTTACTTATAGTAAAACTGTAACGGGACAAATTCTGAACATTAAATATATTTTGAAAAATTTTAATTGGAGGATGGTCGATACTAAGCCCAAAACAAATTTTTTTATAACTTCATCAAATCTAAATTTTTTAATTTAATTTGATAATTTGATAATTTTTTTTTCATTATAAATTGTGTACAATTAGGAATACTTTGTCCAATTTTGGTGAAGATCTACTAAATATTATCGGAGATAGAGGACATAACTTCTCACGGATAGTAGCAAGTCACTTGAAACTTTTTCCACACGGACGAAGTCGCGGGAATCAGCTAGTATGAATAATCATGGTCGTTAATAAAACCGTCTTAATATGTATTTCCAGTTCTACAAAGATGTTGCAATGAACAGGAAGACGCCAGCCATACAGGAGGGGGACCTGGACACCAGGGCTTTGTCAGAGTCTCTTTTGGTCGTGACCAGGTAGAACAAGTGTGCCTACCTAAATTAATATTATTTTTTAGTTGATGACAAGATAGTCCTTGACTACGATCTCACCTGATGGCAAGTGACGATGCAGTCTAAGATGGTAGCGGACTAACTTGGAAGGGGTATGGCAGTGTACATTCAACCCATAGTTACTTACCCCTAATCTGTTTCCAAGGCCTCTGCCGCGCTGCCGCCGCCGCCCTGCTGCCCACAAGATGATCTGCCGCTTTGTCACATTGATTTTACTCTTATAAAATGTAGCCTATGTCCCTGGACCATCTCAACGAATCATCAAAATCGACTCAGTATTTATACATAATTAGTTACCTACCTACATAATAGTCTGCTGAAATTATAACACTTCCTTTTGGCTTTGCCTTAGTTAACTAAAAACACATGACCGCAGTCGAGGCTCGAGTCGACACAATTTCACCCTCACCACCTCGGTGCCTGGAGCACTTCGATGTGTCAGATCTTTTTTTCCACCTACCTACTTTGAAACTGTGGAAGCAACTTCCTGCGACGGTGTTCCCACTGATCATCATGGGGTTTTTCAAGGGGCGGACCATCAAATTCTTAAAAAGCTGGCAACGCATTGGTGGTGCCTCAGGTGCTACAAATGTTCATGCGCGGCGGTAATCACTTAACACCAGGTGGCCCCCCTGCTTGTTTACTCACTAAAAATATTTTTTTTAAAAATGAGGGTCGTTGGATATTCTCAGCCCAATATGCTGTATAACGCTGTCCTGACTCCTGACAGGTTACTGCCTGGGGCGGAAGGCATGGTGGGCATAGTGAACTTGGCAGCGGAAGCCCAGACCGTAGACCTGACGTCGCTGAAGCTGCTGCCTTCAGACTTGGAGGTCGTAGCGTCTGGCGTTGACTGCAACCTCGAGAAGGGGTAAGTTATTTATAATATTCATTTTTACTAGAAGTCTTTAAATTATGAACAATGATTTTTAAAGTAGTACATTAAAATCTTATACTATATTATAACTAACTAAATAATCATATAATAATACAATTATTAATAATATTACATATATTATGTTAATTAAATTTAATAAGCCGATTTACGATAGGTACTACCGCGTGGCACTGTCGAAAGATTTTTGAACGAACTTCCTCTGGCAGGCGTAACGTGAATGGCTCAGTTACACAAGGAGTTACTCGAATGCGAGCGAAATTTTCGGCACTCACATTTGAGCATTGCTTAACTGATACGAGTTTTTGTCATAATGAATAATTATTTAATGTAGGTAACATAATGTATAATTGTGGGAGAAAATTGTATGGAAAGTTTTCGCAACTATTTCTTGCCACTCGCATTCGAGAAAATTTTATTCGGAGGATGCTTTATTATCGATACTGATCCCAAAACAATTTTTTTGGAATTTTTTTGTCTGTCTGTCTTTGCGCGCATCACGCGAAAACTACTGAACGGATTTGAATGAAATTTGGTATAGTGGTAGCTGACACTCCGGGTCAATATATAGGATACTTTTTATCCTGATAAACATTAAGGTTTATCCGGGATAGGGGATGAAAGTTTTTGTTGATTTTGCTCCATAACTTCGTCAAATCCAAATCGAATTTTATAATTTTTCTTTATTATAAATTGTGTAGCACTATTAGCAATATTTTGTTCAATTTTGGCGAAGATCTTCTAAATATTATCGGGGATAGATAGAGGACATAATTTCTCACGGATAGTAGATTGTCACTCTAAACTTTTTCCACGCGGACGAAGTCGCGGGAATCAGTTTATACCTATACAAGCTGTTGCCCGCGACTTCGTTCGCGTGGATTTAGTTTTTAATAATCCCGTGGGAACGCTTTGATCTTCCGGATTAATAAATAGCCTACGGTTCGGTTCTTGTTCGGTTCTCGTCGGGTAACCGCCCTCGATCACCGACTTACCGCATCGCATTGTTCGCCCGCGCTATTTTTTATTTTTGCTCGGCTTCTAAGAGTTGTACCGAGATGTTGAATAGCCTATAACCTTCCTCAAGAATTGCGCTATCAGACACAAAAAGAATTTTTGAAATCCGACTGATAGTTCCAGAGATTAGCGCGTTCAAACAAACTCTTCCACTTTATTATATTACTAGCTGTTGCCTGCGACTTCGTCCGCGTCAATTTCTATTATTATGAAGTTTTTAAAAGAATATATTTTAAATATAGATAATTTCCCCCGTTTTTGCAACATTTTTCACTGACGCTTCGCTCCTATTGGTCGCAGCGTTGTTATATAGCCTAAAGCCTTCCTCGATAAATGGACTATCCAACACAAAAAGAAGTTTTCAATTCGAACCAGTAGTTCCTGAGATTAGAGCGTTCAAACAAACAAACTCTTCAACTTTATAATATTAGTATAGATAAAGTACAGATTTAGAATTAAGACTAGCTGTGCCCGCGACTTCGTTCGCGTGGAATAGTGACTTTTCGGGGCGCGGCTCTCAGCGCGCTTTATATAGCCACGGACGCTCAGGCGCGAGGCGTGTAGTACGTACTCTGTACGTTAAAAATGTTCGCCGTGATTCTTTAAATTGACATAACTTTTTTATTTATGAACCGATTGACATGAAATAAACACTAAATGTTAAGTGAAGCTTACTACAATATATTAGTGAAAACCGTATCTAAATCGAATAAGCCGTTTCTGATATTAGCGTGCACAAACACACAGACAAACAGACAAAAAAAAAATTTATTACAATTTCGGGTTCGGCATCGATATAATAACCTGCTACTTTTTTTTAATATATTTCCATTGTACAGACACCACTTTTCTACAATTTTATTATATGTATAGATTTAAATAACTTTTATCTTTGTTTCCAGCGCCACCCCCACAAAGGACAGCGTCGCCGTGTCTGCGCACTGTGCGCTTCTGTTAAGCAGCGGCGTGGTGGGCGGTGACAGCGCGGCAGTCGCGCGCAGCGGCTCCGCCGGCGCGGTGCTGTTAGCTGCAGCCGTAGCGTGGTACACTGTTAGAACCTTCAGTTGATTTCCTTTAAAATGAGACCTACCCGTTCGCTCCAAGTTGGCCGTCGTTACAAAATGACTTCATACTAGTACCGTTGACAACAAAATAATAATTGTATTTTTTACTGTAACCACATCTATGACGGAATGTTTTTCATGGCAATAACATCTTGAAAGTCTAGTGTAATTTTTAATTTCTTATTTTTTTTTTCTGCTTGAAAAATGTCAGTAATATAAGTAATTAATAGTCTGCGCTATGCCAAACTTTTCCTTTTTTACTCATCGGTAGTCTGTGACGGAATTTGTTTTCTGGCAATGTTTTTAATTTTTTATTTTTCTAACCTTCAAACAAGTCATTAATTAAAATAAATATATATGCAAAACTACCTATTTCTTTTTTTAATCGTTGTAGAAAACGACAAGTGAACGTTAGTAGCCAAAAAATATATAAATAATCTAAGGTAACAGGTTAAGTAACATTAATAAAGTTTGAAAAAACTCGGTAGTGACAATCGCGAGTTGTACGTTGCTATCTGTACTGCTGCTCCCGACGGGAGGTAGCTGCCAACTTTCAATGAACGGGAAGTATATTTCGCTACAAATGCAGGCGAGGTATGAGGTCTGGGACTACGACTAGAAAAATTAAAACTGTGCTACAAATTTAAATAAATAAACCTTGTGGTTGTTATTAATTGAAATAGTTTATTAAAATGTAAAAATTTTAGTAAATAAACACTTTTTATTAGTTGATTACAATGTTTGAGTTTTATTTACATTTTATTGCTAACATGGTTGTACACTGTACAGGTCTCTGGTCTAATAATAATGTTATCCTTTTCTTATCCCAGTCCATAGCTTGGACATCATGTCTGCAGTACTGCCCTCCTTACGAAAAGTGCAATAACTCGGGTTTTGGGCCTCACAGACTTTCAACTCTATTTATATGTGCGTTAGGCTAAAAGTCTTTGAGGCCCAAAACCCGAGTTATTGCACTTTTCGTAAGGAGGGCAGAGTAGTACCCCATACAATATCCAATTAAGTTATTCAGTGTCAATTCCTTGAATTAGTCCTGGACCCATCAGGCATTATCATTCAGTACAACTTATTGTTGTATTAAAATATAAAATGATTTTTTTTTCGATGACAAGATAGTCCTTGAATACGATCTCACCTGATGGTAAACGATGATGCAGTCTAACATGGTAGCGGACTAACTTGGAAGGGATATGGCAGTGCTCTGGTCTAAGTGATATAATAAACTCGGCTAGGAAGACGACTAGCTTGAGAGGCTGCTAATAAAATAAAATTACATTCTAAATTTAAATAACTTCGAACACATGAAAATATAGTAATCCTCTCTAAAAAATCGTCAGTCGTAAAACGTCTGTGGACAACAGACTCCACCCCTTTATAGAAATAGAATAGAAATAGAAATATTTTTTATTCAAATAAATTTTTACAAGTGCTTTTGAATCTGCGGTGAATCTACCACTGGTTCGGAATGCCAATCCTGCCAAGAGCCAGCAATAAACTCAGCGGTTGCTCTTTCTTTACTTTGCCCCTCACCAAGCTTAAGATCCAGGCTCTTTCTCATGAGGGTATACATTATGGCCATCTTTTATTCATTTGGAGCATGCTTACCTAGAAAATATCTATTCACTCCTGATTTGAAGGTACCCATATTGTAGCTGTCTGTTTTGTTAAGTAGCGAGGCATAGCAATGTATATTGCATAGGTTTAAAGGTAAACCAATCATGCTGGAGTAACATTTACACTATAGAGCTTTTTGTTGTAGGTAGATGATACTGTATTAAAAGTTTTCCTTAAGATTATTAGGAACACTTAAAAGTCCATAGCACCTTCCAAGAAGCACAGACAGTCCACCTTATTGATGACAACGTCTAGATCTTTCTTTGCTATTGTTTTTCTCTTGTGCTGAGCTGTGAATGTGTATGTTTCCTTTGCAATTGTCTCTAGAAACAACTCCTGAAAAATAAGATTTCCAAAATTGCACCACACTTTTACATGACAAAACTATAAACAAACTGTTTTTATTATGTACTACTATCATTAACAAGAATAACTTCTTCAACCCATCACAAGCTACTATTGGGCACAGGTCTCTTCTCGAATGAGATGGGCAAACTTAAGTAATTTAGGTTTAGCAACTTTTCATACTGCAGTCCACACTGTGAACTACAGAGCTAAACAAGCTGACTGAACTGTAGGTTAGCTCTACCCAACCATACTAGCCAAGCTAAGTGAAGTTTTCCCCCTCCCTTCAGCCTCACATCACGAGTAGACTGGCAGCCCATCACTAGATATTTTAGTTTTAGGCTGACCCTGCATAGTTTATCTTGTATAGCTTTGTAAAATTAATGCTCGCATAGTTTGCTTTGCTTAGGTTGCAAGCTAAGTTAGTTTACTCTTATAGTGAGATTTGTGCTTTACATTATTTTGATAAAATAGGATATCTAGTGTCTATTTAGAATAACCTGCATAACAAGCAGGCCCAAGATAAGTAAAAGAAAAATAGTAGAAAAAAAAAATACACATCACTTACAGTAGCCTTTGCAACTAGGAATACAGCTTCAGCGTTCACCACACTAACATCTGGATCCATTTTCATGATATTCTTTATCCTCGCCAACGGAAGTTTAGTAGTCCTCAAAACTTCAGGTTTACTTGCACCCTGTATAACTAATTTCTTTCCCGCAATTTGGTCTTCGGAATTCAAAATTTCGGAATCGTGAACCGCCGACAACTCCGATTCGCCAATATCGGTTGTTTGGTAATCATTTTCGAGGTATTGGTCCGTATCTTCAACAACGTCTGATATATCTAATTCTGTGTAATTTTCTTCTTCAGACATCTTAATTAAATTAAAGCAAAGTATTTGATTTCAAATAAAAATCTAAACAAAACAAAAGTCGGCGCCTTTTCACTTTTCCAATGTATTTTCTATTTTGTTGACTTTGATAATGACATTTGACACGACGATGACAGAAATACATTGACATTTGACAAAAGCCAAAGATGTAAAACCAACGTAAAATGAAAAAATGTTACCATCGGCATTAAAAGGCGGTTCATTTAAAACAGCGCAGTGTGGGCGGGAAATCCTCCCTGGGCGGGAACAATGAATGTAATAATAACCTAGGCCATATTAAGTAACGTTAGTTTTTAAAAGTCATTTATAAAGTTAGCTTTTAATATATGAATAATAGCGGTACCCGCGTAATATATGTCGAAAAAGGTACCTAATTATGCATATTTATGTTAGAAGCATATTTAATTTTAGGTAAGAGGCCATCTCAATTTACAAGTAAGCTTATTAGAGTAGATAATAGAGGGCATTAAAGATAGAGAATTCTGAATATTTTTTGTGTTCCTTTTTGTTCATCGTTTTCAAGAAATAGAGAAGGTTCTCGTAATCTTCTCCTTTAAAATTTTCTTTTCAATCCTGATGCTAAATGGTTTTGCGTGAAGAAGAAATAAGAAAATGATATTTACTTACTGCATTTTAGTATATTATAAGAGCGTGAGGGTTAGAAATAAAAGCGAAAGTAAATCGTAATAAAATATAATTATCAGTTCGTGTTGAGTATAAAACAACATTAACATACATTCCTGCTTATTATTTACATCTTATGTAACAATCTTCTATATTTCATTAACACTTATCCTTAATCATAATTATAATTTTACTGTACAGATGTCAAAATGTAATTTTTTAATTATTTATATACTTACTTAAATATTTAACCATTTTATTAAAAATCGAATAAAATAAATTGTAGATATGCAAAATATATAAAAGTTGTAGCCTCAAAGACTCATTTATATCATCATTCGATAAAGTATTTAACGTTCGAACACTACTTGAATTTAGATAAAAGGCACGAGATTAACAATTTTTGTGGTCACATTTTTATTTTGTCTTGATTCAAAATCATTTTTTACGAAACATACTTAAACTTTATATTTAACAATTAAGAATCGCTGACACATTTATTAACGAAACAAAACTGCCTGCTCACAGTGCCTGCTCTTTTGCACAGAATATTGTGATGAATGGGAAGGTATGGCAATGGCAGTACGAAGTTTAGTCCAGTCATTTTGGCTTCAATGCAAATCGCTTTCATGGCTTGTACAGGAGTTCACAATATTCTAATACTGAGATTTATAGAGTGTGCTCTTAAGATACAATAAAAACGAGACACAAATATGCTCTGACATAACTCTGTCTCGTTTTAACTCTGTCTTGAGTCTGAGCAGAGTGAGAGTGCGGTCTATAGATTTCAGCCTAAGTGCCGATTTCACCAGTTTAACCGACGAATAAAAAGGGTGTTCTGATAGTTTTTATATTGAAAATCTAAAAAATATCGTATTCACGCTAGAATAAGGCTTAATTTACGTTAATGAAATTGGCCCTAATACACATAACACATTATTTTTACCATAAATCATGCCATCAATCGCAATTTAATCTAGGCTTTGGAGAGACATTTTTATTAGAACAATCATTCTCTCTACGGTTCTCTGTATTATTTTGTATTTTATTCCATTTATAAATAATTTGGTATATTTTGCAATACATTTTGTTTAATAATTAATTTATTTCATAGTAGTATAGCTACGTACCAATAATAATATAATTGGAATGTTTCTTAATAATAATTTTGGTGCCAACTGCCAATTCGGACTTGATTTTACTGCCTTTAAGATGTAAATAATTATTTAGCTCAAATTGGCACTGAGTCATTGTTATACATTTATACAATATAATATATTACATGAATATTTTTATATTTGGAGAGTGGGAATCGTTTTAAGTAATTTTTCCACATTCAATCTGTCGAGATAATATTATTTATATAAGTCGTCATTGCAACTACTTAATTAATTAAACATATTTTAATGCTAATTTATACACAACAACTTCTTCCAAAAGGGTCGTTTGCTCGATATAACTGGCAACCCCGCCAAGATGGCGGCGTCGAAAGCGTCCTTCAGCTGTTTCCTTGTTTTCGCGGAGGTTTCCACATAGACCGCGTTTATCTTTGCTGCCAGGGCCCGCGCTTCTACTTCTGTGACTGCATGCTCGCCGCAGGACTAAAAAGAAAAGAAAAACAAAAATTAAATTATGATGATTGACAACCTAGAAGACGATTTATTAAGTAGGTACCTAATAACTAGGTAAAGTATGTTTATCTCACGAAGTTACGGACACTTTACTCTTGGTTACGTCGTTACGTGGCACATTGTGTGTGCCTGTCAGGAGCCTAGGTGGGAGCGGTCAGGCGCGAGCATGCTCTCGCTCACACTTATACAGATACGACACACACAATCATGAGCCATGCGCCCTCGTGAATTGCAAGAACTATATACAAAACGCAATTTGCTTATATTTCAGTTTAGTAAAATATTTTGAAAACATAATATACATATTATCCAGGTCCCTAGATAAATACAATTTGAATCCAAATAATCGCCTATTATGATGGAAATATTCTCCAATTACAAATTATTTTGGTATTACGTTTGTATGGGCAATTCATCCTCCGCTGGCCTCTTAAGAGATCACAGAACCTTCTAAATATGCGCTGAGGGTGGCCACCGAGGGGGTTTTAGTGGGTAAAAACCCCACATAACCCGGACTCTACCCCAGGATGGATTTTGGGTATCTTTTCAGAAGATTTTCCCCTCGTTAAAAAAGTACTTATCAGCTTATTTTTTTTTTAAATTAACATACACGCCGAGACCACTGATTAATTATTAGCATGATAAGAATTGGGTATTTCCTATTTCCATTGGTTATAGTCGTATTATACCATATTTTGTAATAGGTTATATCTACCTACTACATTTGTGGGTTAAACCTTATAATAGAATGTAATGTCATGGAATTAGGATTTATCTCCTTGTTCAAGGTAAAATAACACATATCCTCTATACATCCGTTAAATTTCATATTAAGCCTTTAGACAAAAAGCCTTTAGACTTTAAATAAATAATAATAAAAAACTTTTTTGTTTGGTCCTTCGAGCCGGATGTTAGAGATTTTGTATTTTACTGACCCCTACCGCACCACAGGCACTTGGAAACTTTTATATTATGATATATTTTATGATCCCTAAGCTTTTACTATTTATATTTTAATTAAAACACCAGAGGACTTTCGACACGTCTTTATTGTTCACACACAGCGAAGAGAGAGAGATATATATAGGGAGCGAGAGAGACAAAAACATGTTACACAGATTAAAATAAAAATTAGGGTTGAAATACTAAACACTGTAATGTTCTGTGGTTATAAGCATACCGGCATCTTCGTCAGATTGACTGAATTACGATGTTATCTAACTCATTTAAGTATTTCAAACATTTCGCCCGCATTGTCACCCGTCATACTATCCATCCAACGAGTTCAAAGTACCTACAGATAAGAACTGGTTATAGGTAATTAGGTGACAACCACCCATATTCATTTTGTTCGTATAGGCTATTTCACCCGGAACCTTAAAAATAGTATTACTTACTAGCTTTAACCCGCGGCTTCGCTCACGTTAGGTTCGATTTTTTAACCCATAGGGGGTTAACCCTCTTGGGGTTGAAATTTTCCAAAATCCTTTCTTAGCTGATGTCTACGTCCTAACAGCTACCTGTATACCAAATTTCAGCTCGATCGGTCGTGCCAGTGGTTAGAGCTGTGCGTTAATAGATCAGTCAGTCAGTCAGTCAGTCAGTCAGTCAGTCAGTCACCTTTGCCTTTTATATATTTAGATTACTTACTATTTACTACCATAAGCCTGGTTTTCAAATTAATAATAATAATGTCCTCCCGAGTCCCGACCGAATCCGGCCACGGTGGCCAATCTCCACCGAGTTTAGCCATCTCCGCGGGAGATATTATAGTACACAAGTGAGTGCGTAATCACAGGTGCACTCTCTGTTCCCTCACTCTCATTGATGGGACGGAACGACACGACCGGAGAGAGATCAGGCGTAGGACCGACAGCTTTACGTGCTCTCTGAGACACGGGCACTAGTACTGAGAATTTCTTGTCAGAAAAACCCAATAGGTATATTTTTGGCCCGACCAGGGAATCAAACCCGGGACTTCGTAATCCACAGTCGAACTTGCTAACCACTCGACCAACGAGGCAGTTTAGCCCGGACAATAGACCAACCAAATCCCCGGTCATAATAAGTTTCGTTTCCTGGGAATCTTTTCCGCAAGTAGGCGTCGATTCGCCCGTTTTGCGTGCATAATAAGTTTAACAACGCAATCAAAATCGGCTCAGTAGTTTAGGCCCTACCGTGAAATTTAATATCTTTTGGGTAGGTAGTCAAGTAAAAAGAAATGCTCACTCTTAAAGCTTGTATCACACGGCCGTCCAGCGCCAGGTCACTCTGGGTCCCCACAAGGACTAAGGGCGCGTTCACACCGGCGACCGCGCGCGTCCACCGCTCGGCAACCGACCGGAACGTCTCCGGTCGCACCACGGAGAAACACAGCATGAGCACGTCCGTACCCGGGTAGCAGAGGGCCCGGAGCTCAGACATCGAGTCCTGTAAAGAATTCAAAAAAAAAAAAAACCTCGTGAATCGGTCCAGAAACCCCGGAGAAATCGGTGGACATACATAGAAAAAAAAAACCGGCCGGATTGATAACCTCCTTTTTGGAAGTCGGTTAAAAAATTATCAAATTCAAAATTCAAATTCAAATTCAAAATTTATTTATTTCATATAGGCTAACTTGTAAGTAGCTCTTATGACACGTCATAAATCTACCACCGGTTCGGAATGCAGATTCTGCTGAGAAGAGCCGGCAAGAAACTCAGCAGTTGCTCTTTTCAAAAAAAAAATTATTTTTACAAAGCTATGCTATGTATACAGTGCTTCCACAATAAAGCTTCAAAAATGCAAAAATGCGTACGTAGGTACACCAATCCAACGCATGTCAAGACGGGCAGTCAAAGCAGACCCATTCCCGTTGGTGGCACCCGTTCAGGAGCATGACGCATGACCCATCCATTGCTTCGCTCAACCATATTTGAGGGAACGTAACAACCCGCACCACAACACCACACCGCACCACAACCATCAAAACGCACATCCTTATCCTTATTAATAAGAATATTATAAATGCGAAAGTGTGTTTGTTTGTTGTTTCGTTGGTTTGTCCTGCAATCACGCTGCAACAGAGCTACGGATCGACGTGATTTTTTGCATGGGTAGATGTGGACCGGGAGAGTGACATAGACTAAATCCACGGGCATGGACAGCTAGTCTAATAAATAACATAATTATTATATGATTTAATTGATTTATTACTAGTTAAAACGTATTGCTAAACTACATAATACCTAATTCACTTTGACGTGGTATTTTGAGCGGCCCTGACCTAATAAGCCCCCTATCTAATTTAGTACCTACCTAGTACCTACACAAGAGTAGGTCAGAAATCGGCAGTCTTATAAAAGTATTGTCTAAGGTTATTTAAAAACCCTGCATAGCTAGTGGTAGTCTCCCTAGCATGGGCGGGAGAAATTTTATCCCCGGGGAAAGGATAAAATGTTTATCCCCTCGCTCAGTTTTATCCACCTGTCGAGCATGAGCAAAACGGTGGAAATAATATCCACTGTGGATATTCTTATAGGAATATACTTTTCCCTTCCTTTTCCCTGTCGCCATGCTTTAGCATATGGAGAAGATGATTTTATCCCTTGTCAGTGGATAAATCGGGGATAAAACTTTTATCTCCTCCCCATGCTAACCCTGCAGCAAAATATACACGGGATAACGAGCTATAATGTAACTGTAGAATGAGTTTTTTTGTCACATAAGTAAATGATTTATCACGTAATATTTCACCTTTATGTGACATTTTATAACTAGCAAAGGTATTCATTCTTATTTTGGATTTCGTATTGTCCTTTGTTTGCGCGTGATACGACAACGTATAGTTAAAAGCAAATAAAAAACGGTCAAGTGCGAATTGGACTCGAACATCAAGGGTTCCGTAACATTGAAACAGCGATTGTTTAAGCGTTACGGTGGAACATACGTAAATAGACACATACATGTACTGCTAAAATCATGACCCTTCTTTTTGGCATCGCCGTAGTCATAACTAACTACCTACTCGATTTTAATGTTCATTATTTCAAAAGAAATCAAATATGCTATGCAGTTAAACGTCAATAAATAATTATTGGATATATTATAATTGCGCGACTCGACTTGAAAGTACTATATTCACACTGATTTTATCTGTTTCTCTACGAGATAAGTGGTGCTTGCCGACAAGGTAAGTATCTACAAACTCTCTAATTTACACTCGGAAATCATAAATGTCTGTAATTTTCACTCCTATGTATGACTATTAAGTATATAAAACGTTTCGTTTATAAGTAATTCAAATTCAAAATGTCGGATCGTAAGTGAAGTGTCTACCTACCTCCAATTTTAAATGCAGACTCTATAGAAATGGGTCGAAAAAAACCCACAGAATTTGCTCTTTTCAAACTAACCACTAAAATTATAACAATATTATGACACTAGCTTTTACTCACGACTGCGTCCGCTTACGTCTCCAATTTTTAGGTAAACACTAATCGTTCAGAAGAACCAACGTGGTCTAAACCAAATGTTAACATAACTAAACTTAAATCAATCCAGTTAAAAAAAACTTTTGAGCTTTAGCATAGGCATGTGGCTTTAGTATCATTATTAATGAATAATACATATCGCTGCTTCAAAACTAAAGGGCCACATCGCAAAATTTTCCAAATTCACTTTTATTTCAAAAATAGGGCCATAACGCGAAGACATTCGTCAAAATCAGTCTTTAAATCACAATAATTTACGCGTACGCCCTTTTAGCATTATCGTACATTGTAAGTTGGAGAGCCAAAAAAGCAAAAAAAAAAAATTCAATCTGCTCTCGTGAAAAAAAAATGATTCTGAGATGTGGCTCTTTAGTTTTGAAGCAGCGAAATGTTGACATAACTAAACTTAAATCTATCGAGTTAAAAAATTTAAAGTGCATGGGCACTTAATAAACTTTTATTTTATAACCTGAGCTTTGGCATAGGCATGTATTATATGTAGCTTTAGTATCATTATTCAATATATTTACCATTAGTGATAATCTCGTTGTTACATCTCTCTTATTGCCTGTCTGAATATTATTAGCTGTAAATACTTTTGCATTCATAGCACGCCGTAAAAGTTGCTTATCTTGCTTTTCCTCTATGAGTATTCTAAAGCCTCTCTGTATTTTACGAGTTTACGACTAAATGTCGTAACTGGTAATATATGCACATATCGACGCTGGAAAGCGATTTTGCTGTATCTTCTCCATATAAGGTACATACTATGTTCCAAATATATAAGATATACTTAATTCTTGCAATTCACGAGAATATACACAAGTCACAACGTAACC
The DNA here is from genome assembly GCA_933228805.2 of Hipparchia semele. Taxonomy (NCBI): domain Eukaryota; kingdom Metazoa; phylum Arthropoda; class Insecta; order Lepidoptera; family Nymphalidae; genus Hipparchia; species Hipparchia semele. The sequence continues at coordinate 12,902,319 of OW121714.1, forward strand.
ACAAGTAAAGCTCACGTGCCCTCGTGAATTGCAAGAACTATACAGCAAAATCAAATTGCAGTAGTCGATATGACTAAAACTTCTTGTTTGAACAATCAATGGGTAGGTATGTACATATAGATAGGTACTCTGATTATTATCTAAATCCTAATAGGTAATCTTATTTCTTTAATCAACAATATCAAAGGCTCACGTTGTATCCAACTTTCTTAGAACTCATCCACTTTCTAACGTGACGTTTCGTTTTATCACAAAAAGAATTAAAAGAACAAATAAACGAAATTGTTATCACATTTCTTAGGTAACGTTATCTCCTACATTATTCTCATTACGTTAAAAGGTCGTTTGAGACAGTTTGAAGTCAAAGGACCAATTACAGATAAATAATAAACCAGGGCCACATTAAATCGAAGAAACAATTAGGTATACAAAGAAATGAATAAGATGTAATACTAGGTAAGTATGTACATACAACAAAATAAAGATGGTTTGAAATAGATAAGAAATCTGTGAACAAGGTAGATTTATATAAATAGTTATTTGTGTAATATGGGGCCAAAGAAAATTTTTGTTCCCCGAGGGCGCTATTTTGAATTCAGAGCAAAGTGAAGGATTCTATAGTAGAATCCCGAGTGCAGCGAGGGATTCTAAAGTAGAATCCTGAGCGTAGCGAGGAATTCAATATACGCCGCCCGAAAACAAAAAATTTGGCCCCGAGTGACACACACTATTTTTCATCATTACCTATGAGAAAAAGCTAGGAGTATCAACCTTCTATGATCACGTGACTTATCGAAGACGACAGCTGCTCAAACATTTTTGAATTTCGAGTTTTCGAATTTCTGCAACGATCGCAGTAGTAATAAACACATACTAAAGCACGAACGCGGACCAATCAGAAGAGAGAAACGAAAACTCCCATGGGACTAAAAATTAAATTTTGCTCCCGCTATCCTCTGAAGCCAATATTCGTTTTTCGAATAGGTATGATGAAATATATATTAACTGATTGATACGAGGTAAAGAATAACTGCGCATCTTATCTCGATTGTTACACGTATGGTGTGATTCCCATAGGATTTTTATAAACACAACAAACAATATTCATTAAAGATCTCATTGAAAAACTTAACCGACAAAACGTACTAACTTTATAATGGACCTTTTCTCTTCGATCATAAGATACAAACTCCAATAACATTATCTTCATTCAAACCTACTAAGGCAAAAATCTACAAGTTATTGTGTGTGCAGTGGGGTTAGTATAGATTTAATTCGATTGATCGTATTGGTATTCGATGACATTAGCCTCAAAGTAAAATGAATCTTAACTGTATCGGTTTAAAGTTACAAATTCAGTACAACCGATTTTATATTTGTATACGTAAACTTATAAGAATGCACGCACGAAATTGAGCGCTAACTCAATGTCTGTATGGTTCATTTTACTTTGACGCTAATGTTATCGCATACGAATACGATCAATCGAATTAAATCCTATACTAACTTTACAGGTAGAGAAACTGTGAGAAACACGAGGTTATCATAAAAAAAAGTGCGGGATTCAGAGTTTAATTGAACAGAAGCAACAATAGAGTGCACGTGCTCTTTTCCGATGTGAACACAATATGCCATTGCCAAGGTTCACGGCAGATGGAGGAAGCAGGTGGGAATCGCTTGTTACCTGCCCTGTGACATGCACAGACATGCACTTTTACAGACATTTTTTTTTTGAGCGGGCGAACTTCATTATCTTGTTCCTGCTTCAAAATTTAAACTTCAATTTTAAGTTTTCACCAAGTCAGTGATTTTCACCATTGGATAGTCTGATTATGCAAAAGCTTAGGTTTACTTATTTTGATAATATGAACGTAAGAATTCTTTTTACAAAACCGACTTCAAACGCCACTACAAAGTACCTATATCAGTTGTGCCTATAAAATATGAAGAGTTCCCTCGATTTCTCCAGGATCGCATCATCAGATCCTGACCTGATGACAATGGGACCACCTGGGAAGTATACCTACCCTTTCAAACAAAAAAAAAATTCTAAATCGGTTCAGGCGTTTTCAAGTAATCGAAATACATAAATACATAAAAAAAAATTTTTTTTTATTTGTAGTAGTATTTATTATAATATTAATAGGATTACCTGCCCCGCAGTATCACAGATTTCTACGCAGACCGGTCGGTCATCAACGTCCACCACAACTGCAACAAACAAAAACAAAACAGTTTAAAAACTGTAACCCGACTACGAAAAAATTGATCTAAAAATGACCAAGTTACGTCGTATTGATTTTTGTTCGTATAAAATGTAAAGCGTTCGAAAAAAGGATTGCAGACAACATAACTCCAGGCAGCCAAAGACGCAAGTTTTTTTCTTTTATTCGATGACAAGATAGGCCTTGACTGTGATCTCACCTGATGGTAAGTTATGATGCAGTCTAAGATGGTAGCGCACTAACTTGGAAGGGATGTGGCAGTGTACATTGTACCCATAGACCCCTAATTGGTTTCTACACGCCATCGTGCCAAAACGCCAAATCGCTTGGCGGCACGTTTTTGACGGTGGGGGGTAGTTACCAAACTAGCCACGGCCAAAGCCTCCCACCAGACAAAGTGGCTAGACGATAGGTCTATAGCGGTAGTCAGTTCTGAGTTACCCAAAATTAAATGCGGCTGTAAATAGAGAAGCTTCGCGTGTGATGAATGCCAAACCTCAATTCGAGGAAGCCAGATGATGATGAATATAAATTATTAATTCTGTTTCATGTGTCATACTGACCAGGGCCTATATTATAACCAACGCTTAAAACTTATACTTGACTTATTTCAATTTTGTTTTGAGATGTCGTAATAATAATGACAAACTAACAGTAAAAGTAATTACTTAAAGAAGGACATTTCAAAACCAAAATTAAAATAATATCTGCTGTTTTAAATGTTGTAATGTCTGTGTGTGTTGGCTATCGGTAGTATAAGACCAGTCAATAACTTGATGCCTCTTAATTAATTAATGCGCTATCGTGACGGGCGGTAATTAGCAATTAATTAACGGTAACGAATTATTTATCATCGCCACTCGCCAGTGCAACGGAACATGCCGTTTTTGTGTCAGAGTTAGTCCTATTTTCCTCAAATTGTTGTTTAATAAAATGAAAGAATACCGATAGAAGGTACATACATACACGGTGAAATTTCATTGGTTGTACTCCCTGAAAGAGGTGAATGTGCTCATGAAACTGAACAACTTTCCCCAAGGAACATAGGTCGAAATATGAAAAAAAAATTTGGACCTCCCATAGTAAATCAATCAGCTGATCGTCAAGTTTGTATGGAGGGTCCATTTCATATTTTGACCTATGTTCCCTGGGGAAAGTTGTTCAGTTTCATGAGCACATTCACCTCTTTCAGGGAGTACAACCATTAAAATTTCAACCGGTATATTATTTTAGGTATCGTTATCGGAAGCACACCTTGGCTTAGAAAAGATTATGTAGTATTTTTAATAAGCCTGGGGGCCTACCACTAACACTAATAGTATTATTTCCATATCGTTACAATATGTCAGAATTGTATGACATGTCAAAACAATCTTGAAATAATACTACTCACTGGCGAAGCAATCTGTGCCCAGTTGGCTCGCCTGAAAGCCACTGATTGGAAATTGAATTGAATTGAATACTACTTTAAGCGTTTCTGGCAGGCCCCCAGGAAAATAGTACCTAAATATAGAAATACCCACCTAAAAAAATCTAAATGAAACAAATTAAAAAATTAAACGTGAATTCTAAATAATAGGTAAAGAAAAAGACTAATACCTAATAAGAAAGATTTGTATTATAATTAATCTGTGTGTAATAAAAATTATGCCTGTCAAGAATGCTGGCTGCATTTCCGCGTTGGACAGCCAGGCTGTTCCTTTTCGCAAAACTGAGCCATCCCTTCTGCCACAAGATGAGGACAGTTACCTTCCAACATTTCAAAAATAGAAATAGAAATAGCATTTTTCCACGTGTTTCACTTTTTCCGTGTTTTACGAGATAAAATCAGGTCACCTTTCATCAACACCAACATACAACAAAAGAAAATCTCGTCGACCGCAAATTGCGAAACCTTTCATCAGCTGCGTTACCTAATATCATTACAGAGTTATTCAGTGCGGTTTTTCTGTGAATGTAATTTTCGTAAAGGGATATTTTTGTGTTACGAAACGGGTTTCGAATTTCGGTATCGTTATACAAAGTGAAGACAAGTGTTGATCAATGATAAAATTGATAAATAGAATGGATTCCACATTATCCTCATCCAGTTTCACATCCAAATCGTTTTGTAGACCATAGTTAAATTGGGTTTTGTCTAGAAAAAAAAATTACGTAATGACTTGGGGATCTCCTGCTTTTTCTAGTCGGTTGACGAAAAATGGAAATGCTAGAGATTGTGTGAATATCAATAGCCGTAAATCCGGATCAAAGTACCTTATATTTATTGATAACTATAGTTGATTTAGTTTTTAAAATCCTGCGGGAACTGTTTAATTTTCCGGGATAAAAAATAGCCTATGTCAGTCTCACGGTCCTCAACTATACCCATGCAAAAAATCACATCAATCCGTTGCTTTGTTACGGCGTGATTGAAGGACAAACCAACAAACAAACACACTTTCGCATTTATAATATTAGTTAGGAATTAGTAAGGAAGTAAGGAAGGATAATTAAATCTGAAATCTTAAAGTTAAAAATTAATCTTCTTAATAACAGCTGGTGTTAGATTTTACACGACGGTACGGAACCTTTCATGTGCGGGTTCGACTCGCACTTGACCTCAAAAAATGAGCATAATTTAGTCAATTAATGCTGCAGCTGACGCCATCTTAGCCTACGGTGGTAACGATTAAGGAGTCCAAAAGGTCTCGTGCTCTCGTCTAATTAGTTGTATTTAACTCCAGTAAGTTGTGTTGGCGACTAACTTTTTAGGGACGAATAACAGAACTACATAATTGACGTGAGCGTGACGTGTCATCAGTATTGCACATTATCTAGTCATAAAAATATTACAGGTAATGACTTATGAACTTGATGGTTTTTTTAACAGGGTGTTCCCTTTCATTGAAAGAGATCTTGGCTTGCTTTTGTGATTATTTTCAATTTGATTTAAACTTTTTGTCATTAATATTTGTTTTCAATACATAATAGTCGTCAATTTTACTAGTTTCTTTCAATTTTTATTTCAATTTAAACATACTAAGATGCGGTCATTCTTCGAAGCTCGGAGTACGGAATAGCAGAAAAGAAGACTGTTTGCGAGGAACAGAACAACTTTATGTTGTGTTGCACTCGTTTTAATAATTGCCTTCATTTATGAAATTCAAAATTAAATATTTATTTTATGTAGGCCAACTTGTAACTCTTTTGACACGTTATGGCTCTACCACCGGTTCGGAATGCAGACGGTATGGTTCGTGTTCTTGATTTTAAGCTCTTAAGGAAAACTGGATTCAAAGTCAAGGCATGCATTAGGCACGTTGGTAGGTACCAATTTATTATTACATATTAAAAATAAAAATTGTATTGTAACGTTGCTTTTATTCTCCTTCAGCTTTTTTGTATTGAAGGCATAATTAAGTAAAATATACCTAAAATATACCTGGTCTATATGGATACCACGGTTGTTGATACGCCCTATTTCCGTTGAAACCGGGATCGTACGTTGCAGTTAATTATACCGTCGCGTCGCTCGTTCATTGCTTGCTGGCAGAGAGCTCTGAAATCCTGAGCACCAGTTACAAAGCAATGCATGATACATAAAGGTATAATAAAACAACCATAATACGGTAAGTGTATGTGCACACCGTAAAATTTCGCCGTGCGATTTTATGATATTTCGCGTAAGAATTTTTTTTATACCTAATACAGTCTGCAACTCCGAATAACTCGTTAAACTGTAATGTAAGCTGTTTTTATCACAAGGAAGCTTAACAATCCGTACAAAAACTCGAATGTAGCCTAGATTCTAAATGTTCCTAGTTACTTTGACGCAAAGATTGAACTGCTTAAAAGTAATATTTAACATTCTTAAATCATGATATTATGAAAAATATTAACAAAATACTGTTCTATTAGAAATATTTTGTCTAATTTTGGTGAAGATCTACTAAATATTATCGGAGATAGAGGACATAACTTCTCGCGGATAGTAGCAAGTTACTCCTAAACTTTTTCCACGGGGACACAAGTCGCGGGAATCTAGCTGATTACGTACGTAATAAAACCGCACGGAAATATTTATCAGTGGGTACTAAGCCTGAGTAATGTAATACATACATAGTTGGTGAGCTTGATCCGGATACGCGGAGTGAAGTAGTGCTGTTGTAGCGAACATCCTGGCTTTTGTTTTACAACCGGTTTGCGAATGCACTCTTATGTACCTACTCATACTACATAATGTTTGTTATTCTGCAGTACCTACTTATGGAGGTAGAGGTCAAATTCACTGTCCAAGGGTTCATGATCTTTGCTGCTATCAGGTCAGTTCTTTCTAGTGCGAGTGTCGGTCAATGTTATGAAAATGGAGTACCGATTTCCTCGTAAATATCGTAAGTAGTAATGCTAAACGCTCCACTAGCGATATAATTTGGTGAATCTGTAAAGCAGATTGCTTCGCTATGACTTCCTGAAGCGCTTCGGATTGTTTGAACGCGCAATTAACGTCAAGATAGGCTCATTTGTTATTTGTTCTAGAAATCTATGTTTACAGTTTGTATTTTACATAAGCACTACATTACATAAGTATTTGATTTGTTATGTCAATACTAAAAGAGCAATTTTTTTCAAGCTGGAAAAAGTGATTTGTCTTTTTTTAATTCGATGACAAGATAGCCCTTGACTGCGATCTCACCTGATGGTAAGTGATAGTGCAGTCTAGGATGGTAGCGGGATAACTTTTAAGGGGTGCCTATGGCAGTGTAAATTCAACCCATCCCTTAAGATTGTTGTTTTGGTTAGATTTATTGAATTATAATTACAAAAAAAAATATTCTAAAAAAATTTAACAATTTATACTTATCGGCAACCGTTAAATACTTATGCTTAATTTTTTAACTAAAACCTACCCTCACACTTTACATAGGTTGGGTAAATACCTCTTGGATGGTCTAATGGCTCTTATGACTAGTCAAGGCTCTATCACCGGGTCCGGAAAGCAAGTTCTACTGAGAAGAGCTAATAAATTCAGCAGATGCTCTTTATAAATAAATTATAACTTCGTATTAATTAAAGAATTGCTTATTAACAACTTATCTGTTGGCGGTACTTTAACTTTTTTAAATGAAATAAAATCATTAAATTAACCTTATAAATTAATCTCAATCGGTTAATTTCGAATGACTTTAATGAAATCAACCTTTATTTTACTTCACTAATTAAACATTTAAATCGATTATAAATTACTTCGTCATTGATTCGGACATGCATTTTTGGGCTTTCTCTTTTTAGGGAATTTAAAATTATCGTTCAATATATTAAACACCTAAATGAACATTTTTTTTTTGTCTGCAACCTACCGTGTTGCAAATCAGACGGGTTTACAAAAATGCAACCAGATGTGTTTCTTTAAATAATTATTTATTAACGTACTAGCTGATGCCCGCGACTTCGTACGCGTGAATTGAGATTTCTTGATTCCCACGAGATCTCTCTCATTTTCTGGGATAAAAAGTAGTCTATGTGTTATTCCAGACTATAATGTACCTCTGTGTCAAATTTCATCCAAACAGGTTCAGTCGTTGCCTCGTGATTGAGTAAGAAACATTTTCGCATTTATAATATTAATAGGATACCTACACTGCAGTAGGTCATATTCCACACGATGTGGCCAAAGTTTCCCAGCTTCCCTGCGTTTATGTTCTTCAGGATTTCAAGAACATAAGTAGGTACGTATGTCCATATTATGTAGACACTAGACCTACATCCTTACCAACATTATAAATGCGAAAGCATGTGTCTTTGTAGGTTTAAATGGTTTGTACTCTAATCACACGCCAATGGATCAACGTGATTTTTTGTTTGGGTAATATATACCTACTTTTTATCTGGAAAAGAAAGGGTTCCCGCGGGGACGAAGTTGAGGACAAAAGTTAGTTACTTTAAAGTAAGATAATTCACGCCCACGTATTAAATACAGAACAAGAACCATTTTGTAACTTTATCTATGCTTTGACTTTGAAATTATGTTTCACTTTCCAGTTTCAATGAATAATAAAATGTGTACCTGGAGAGACCCCGGCCCGTACGGGAGAATGACCTCGGATGCCTTATACCAAACTGACAATTCGTGAAGCGGATTTAAATCTAAACTCCTCGAGTTAAGGTTTCATTTCGTGTGCTAGCAAGATCCCGCTGGGGTTCCATTGACTCCAGACGGTCGGTCGTGATAAGGCATTTAAGTCCGCTAAAGCGGGTTGTAATTAAGTTTTCTTGTTACTCACCTAGACAATACATTTTCAAAAACTTATTAAAAATATTATTACAAAACATTGTAGGTACAATAAAATATTTAGGTTTTAAAGAACCCCGCGAGAACCCTTGTATATTCTGTTTTTCAAACTAGCTGATGCCAGCGACTTCACCTGATGACTGCGGATTAAAGATTTTTTGTTTCCCGCGGGAAACGTTTAATTTTCTGGGCTAAAATGTAGCCTATGTGTTAATCCTGGATATGAGCTATTTCCATTCCAAGTTTCAGCCTAATCGGTTCATTCGTTATGGCGTGAAGGAATAACAAACACATGCACGTATGCACGCACTCACGCACGCACGCACAAACGCACGCACGCACCCACACACGCACCTACAAAGTTTCGCCTTTATAATATTATGTATTAGTGTGTTGTACGTGCGTCTGGTATTATTCCTCAGCCAATAAAAGATGCATTTTATTGAACGAACGAAATGTAAAAATGTTGGTTACAGTGATAAAAAAGTGCGGAAGATAATGTAAATAAAGTTAATCGGCAAACGCGTTGAAAATAACACGCGTAAACACTGTCACGTACCTACCTACCCTACGGAAATGTTACTTGATACTGGAAAAAGTTTATTGTCGTCGATCTTTCGTTCCTTGGCGCCAGTTCTTTAACTTAATTCTGACTGAAAAAAAAAGTTCTTCCGGATCTACTCTTGTCTCTGACCCACTATAAGGTACTTAAAGTTTTTACGTGACTAGGGCAAAGACAAAAGGAAGAGTTATAATTTTAGCAGACTAAGTATTGTATGTTTGTATTTTTTTTATTCGATGACTACATAGTCTTTGACTGCGATCTCACCTGATGATAAGTGATGATGCAGTCAAAGATGGTAGCGGGCTTACTTGGAAGTGGTATAATGGCAGTGTACATTGAACTCATACCCCTAATCGGTTTCTACACGCCATCGTGCCGGAACGCTAAATCGCTTCGCTGCACGTCTTTGAGGGTAGGGTCGTAACTATCCACGGCCAAAGCCTCCCACCAGACCAGACCAATTTCAGAAATTATAAATTCCCAAATTGACCCCGCTAGGGATATCGAACCCGAGACCTCCGAGAGTCGAGACCACAGCGCTCAACACTGCGCCAGGACGGTCGTCGAATATTACGTATTTACGTATGTTTCACCGTTACGATCCGATTTTCTGAAGCCGATTTTGATGAATGAGCTGATTCGATAGTATCGTCCTGGTAATATAGGCTACATTTTTTACCCCCGACAAAAAAGAGGGTTGTGTATAAGTTTGACCTGTGTATCTGTCTGTTCCCTCGTAGCTCCCCAATATGCATACATGCTAAAATCTAAACCCGTTTAACTTTGCCGTAGTTAAGTAAAAAACAAACTCTCCGCTCTATTGAAAAAAAAAATGGACGGAAAGAAACCTAACTACACTTTGCTAGTCTTCAGTTCGGAGCCCCGTTTACTGGCATATCTCCCCGCCGCATCCCATTTATCGTCCAATAGGTCAGCTGGAATTAGGTCTTTGTTCGGCGCCACCTCGACCCAATAGCGCGATAAAATGCCACTAAACGTTTGTTTCCTCGTAAATAGGGTTACCGGTTGGTTATTTGAAGCTAAGTATTCGTACAGACAGACAATTTACTATTGCCGGTTTTCACCAACCATACCTAAAGCAAAGAATACCTAATAGTACCTAATTGTACCCTAGGTACGAGTCTTTTTACGAAGCTACATAGCCCCCTTAAAACAATGTAATAGAATAGAATAATTTTTTATCCAAAACACGTTTCGTTTTTTCTGTACGAAGCAACTTGCTTAGCGACAGAAAACATTTTTGAACTTATCAAAATTTAAGTCAATTCGACAAACAGTCGACACGCAAGAACACTATTTAACCACTTGTGTGTAAGTACCTACCTTATGCATAGGTACATACTCTCAGTAGATACAGTATCAAAACGGTTTCACTGGCGCTTTTCAATAAAATACAAATTCACTTCGAAAGCAAACTCACTTCACCTTGATTTATCAATTATGTCATTATTTTAGTGAATGGGCCTGCAAGATGGTATTATCGCTGTTGGGAATGTCCCGACTGCTTCTACAACACTATGCAAAAGCGGTTCACATCCTTGTTGGGCATATATCATCCTGATTCCTGAGGATAATATATGCTGACAGGTTCGACTGTCAGTACTTGGTAGTATTGTTCATGTGCTGATAAATCATTCCCGTCATAGAGAAGTTTTAGATTTAAGTTTTACTAACAATGCGGTTCACATCCTTGTTGTGCATATAGCATCTTGAGGGTATTTGCTGACAGGTTCGACCGTCAGTACTTAGTGTTATTGTTTAGGTGCTGTTAAATCGTTCCCATCATAGTTAGGTTTTAGATTTAAGCTTTATATCTACACAGATAGGTTTGAGTTATTATTAACACTTTTTTAACTTTAGTATTCTGCTTTCAGTTTTATGATAGCCTTTTATGAGCAACCTCTGAGGAGAAAGCCACATAAATAAACTGCAAAATAACAGCACGAGTCGAATATCCGAAGATAAATTATTGTAGCCGTGAATTTTAATTTATGTCACTATTACACGGAAACGATGGTCCGATTAATAAGAAATATCGACATAACTTTATCTTAAGCAATCACTGTACGGTTTATCGACTCAAAATAGGGTTGTCACGCATCGATTTTTTAAAATTGAATCTTCACAACAACACAAACACTTTCGCATCATAAATGTGAATGTGTGCGTGTTTGTTAGTTTATTCTTTAATAACCTACTCTTTATATGGACATCATAAGATTTTTATAAATACAAGAATATACATATAAGCCATGTTGAATATGACTCATATTCCTCTCTTCATCATTATAAATAAGCGTAAAGCTTATATTAGGAGTTTGTATGACATTGATAAGCACAAAGGGTATGAATTGAACCGTACTTCCCAGGTGATCCCATTGTCATCAGGTCAGGATCTGATGATGGGATCCTGGAGAAATCGAGGGAACTCTTCAAATTTTATAGGCACAATATATACTTTGTAGTGGCGTTTGAAGTCGGTTAGGTAAAAATAATTTTTACATTTATTAATCTATATATATAAAATTCAAAGTCCTGACTGACTGACTGACTGACTGACTGACTGACTGAGATATAAACGCACAGCCTAAACTACTGAAGTTAGAAACTCGAAATTTTTACAGTTTATGACGTACAAATTTTATGACGTAGGCGCACACCAAGGAAGGATTTTTGAAAATTCAACGCCTAAGGGGGTAAAATAGGGGTTTGAAAAATCGAACTTAACGTGAGCAAAGCCGCGAGCAAAAGCTAGTTTTAGATATATAAGTAGGTACCCTTATTAAATTACCTGTTAACTGACAACCCTAGGTTAAGAGAGTGGTAATTTTGCAATGTGATTTGCGATAAATAAACTATTAATTTAGTCATCGTTAAACCTGGGATTCGAACTCAGGACATACGGTGACGCCGTAAGATAGCACAATTTCACATTTTTCTGATGTTAAGAAGGGTAAGCAAAAAAATTACGTTTTCTGAAAGTGATACCAAATAATCTTATGTCGATATAAATACAGCTAAAACAGGTAAGGCATAGTTCTTTCGTCATCCAACACTTTTTCAACTTAGCACACACTCATTCTCCAAACAATCGATATCGACGTTCGATATGTTTACAAACACGTCACTGCTCTAGGGAAAACGCTTTGTTATTGCTAAAAGTCTGTTTACATTTACGCTCCACGTCATGTCTCCGAAAGACATCTGTTTACATATTTTACACTACAAAAGGAATGTATAAATGTTTCTATAAATTCGCTGTTTACGGTAAAAGAGATTTATAGAACAAGCTCTTGTTGTGGATTTTTTTTACTCGACTACGCCAAAGCCAAAAGAAAGTGCTGTGTTTTAGCAGTCTGCGTATATGTAGGTATGTGTCTATTAATGCATGTTTTTAGACAATCTCACAGCATATTTTTATTTATGAAATGCGAGCAAATGAATAGGTGGATCGCCCGATGTTAAGTGATTACCGCTGCCCATGAACTCTTGTAGCCCAGAGGCACCACCAACAATTTGTTGGTCCGCCCCTTGAGTAACCTCATGTTATAATTAAGTGGGAACACCGTCGAAGAGTGTTGGTTCCACAGTTTAGTAGTGAGTGGTAAAAAGATCTGGATCACCATGCCCTAGGGTGGTGAGGGTGAAATTGCATTCGGTGACTTGCGGTGTGGTTGTAGAAGACAGAGGATCGAATAAGGTCAAATAGCTCTTCAGAACACTCCCCGTGATAGAGTATGCAAGGAGAGATTACGTCTCTGCTTACGTTTCTGTAGAAATAAAAAACATTACAAGTAATAGACAGATCCGGATCATCCTCCATACCAAAGTGTAGTTTTTGTGACAGGTACCTACTCAGTTTCAAACAAAGACTCCCACTTTTGATTTAGCACGTGGGCAGGTTCTATACAATTGTACAGATAGACGTCCTTGCGACTCCAAAAGAAGCAGACAATTATGTTATGGTATAATCTGCTTGGCACTCAAAATAATTGTGAACGAGTACCTATATAAGATAAGAAGATATGTAACTGGGACACACGGTGCAGCTAGATACAATTTCCGAAGCTCTTTACCGCTGCGTTGGAGGACGACTTTAAGCTTCTGCAGTGGAACGGGCTTGGCATCAACATAAAGGGCGAGTACATCACTCACTTGCGATTTGTCAATGACACAGTCATTATAGCAGAGACTCTCGGAGATCTCAATACAATGCTCAATGACCTCAGCAGGGTTTCTCAACAGGTGGGCCTAAAAATGAACATGAGCAAGACGAAAATCATGTCTAATGCTCATGCTCTGCTCAACCCAGTAGTTAATTGTTGTACTCTGCACTGGACATTGTAGACGAGTATTTATGCTTGGGACACACAATCCAGCTAGGTAGATCCAACTCCGAGAAAGAGATCAACCATCCAACTCGACTGGGTAGCGTTCGGGAAGCTTCGAGATGTCTTCTCGTCCAAAATCCCTCAATGCCTGAAGACTAAAGTCTTTAAACAGTGAGTGTTGTCAGTGATGACTTATGATTACGAAATATTAGTCACTATAGACCTTCTAAGAAGGCTCAGGATGGCTCACTGGGCGATAGCTCTCTATCCCATATATCATGATATTCCCATAGCATAGCTAGAGAGCTATATAGCTATATGGGAATGTCATCAAAGCAAGCATTAAAAAATTATTATAAGCCGCACATTGTTACTTATCTAAACCTTCAAAATATTAATTTGAGCTTTGATTTGCTGCTAATTTGTTCGCAAATTGGCAATATCCAAGCAATCAAGACGTAAGTATGGACCTTTATCAATCATAGCGCGGTTCATTGACCCAAGTCTTATTCATTACGCTTAATAAAGTAGGACTTGCTTATATTTAGAACTAATGAGCAAGTCATATACTGACCGCTGATAAAATATGGCCTCTTATTGTATTCATTGGTTTTATTTCTTGTTTTATTGCCTCCTCTATTGTTTGATTAGCTCATTTGTACATATACGAGTACCATAGACAACTTTTTTAATATCTTTGATTGAACTTTTTTAATGATTTTACTCATGATCACATTTCGGTCACGGCCGCTGACAAAAACTAGCCAGCTACGTAGGAGATATTATAGTGTGAAAATGTGTGTATTTCCTTACTCTCATAGTCTTTAGGGACGTCTAACATGATCGGAAGGAGATCTAGTAAAAAACCGACGGCTTTATGCGTTTTCCGCGTTTCCCAAAACCGGACTTCTACTTTTAGTAGACTAGCTGATTGAGGTCTTTGATTTTTGAGTTCCTTCGAAAACTCGCTTATTTTCCGGGATAAATTGTATAAAATGTAAAATGTGATATCCAGACTATAATCTAGCTCTGTGTCCAGCCAAATCAGTTCTGTCGTTGCGGCGTGATTGAGCAACAAACATCCATCCATCCAATCTTTCGCATTTATAATATTATTGGAACGAAGTTCCTTATCGCGCGTTGTGAAAGGGGGCTAGACGGAAAAAATTCTTACGAAAAGTTGTCACGACACTTTTTGCTATAGGCGTCGCATGTTTCTCTGTCTGTCTCTCTCTCTCTCTTATAGAAAGCAAGCCAGATATTTTCATTTCTATTTCGCATTGAACTTCGTTCCATCCGGGTGTCCCTTGACACCTCTCAAGTTTTTTTTTTATAATAAGTAGGATTAGTATAAAGGATAAAACAAATGGAGGCCATAGTAAGAACAAGAATGATTATTTTATTGATCATAGGTAGGCACGTAAAAATACTAGGTAAAAATTATATTAAGTATTATTGATCATAGGTACGTAGATACTACAAGATAATCACATGATATCATAGAAAATATCGTCGCTTTAATCGCACAAGAACTTCCCGGGTAGGTACCAAGTTAGGTAATCTGGATCGGCCTTAGGATTGCAGACATTTTTTTTTTGCCCAAGAATAGAATTCTTCGTGGCTGAGTAATATTTCATATTAGTAGCTATGTGCCACCTACGAAGCATCTACCTTGTATGGCAAAGTAAAGTTGTAGCTTAGGCTGGTGCAAGTTATTGCATAGCTCTACTTTCTTAGAATTATTTTTAAAATCTTAAGCACACAGTTGCACAGTTGGCCGATTTTTAACTATGTAAGACTTACATAGTTAAAAATTTCTATTCAGATACAATTTAGTCATAGAGGTTTTTGGGTAAAACCAATCTTATATCTACTTACATTGTAAGTAGACCTACCTATTTCCTATTACCTAATTCCTCTAATATACAAAAGTCCACGGACACTAGTTTGTCAATAATATTTTAGAGATGGGTAACTCAGGAGTGATAGATAAAAAAGATATGTATCTTTCCGTTCTGATCACTCACTCTTTGTATCAGTTCAAATCCGAATGTATCAGTGTATCTTTAACAACTCATTCAATCGTCGTCGTTTTGTATCTGTGTCGCACTCGCACACACAGCGTTGAGCGGCTGGCGTCACGGTGTCTTATCGGAAAGTCCAGACATCTCTTTCGCACCTCCCTACTTAGAATGTTCTGTCGCACTTTCTCGATACCGAGAATAAGTGTTTGACCATTATAAACTGATATACGTCAGTACAAAAAGATCTCTATTACTGGTGCGTAGGGCTTAAAGTCGTAACGCGGTACGTGAACATTGCAAGTATTATACTGGTTTCCTTTTGTAAAGTACTTTGCCTAATATGTTTTAGTAAACAATGCAAACTAATTTCGGTCATAAAGTTATTGCTATTAGGATCAAGATAGAAAAGAAAGGTAAAAAAAGGATTTGTGATTTACAAAATTAAATTCAATATTTATTTCAATTTATTTAGTTCAAGGCTGACCTTCGTCCGCGTCCGTGCGTTATCGTACGGGATCGGGAATAAGTGAAGTGATAGGATAGGTATTGTTTTGTTTTCGTTGCATCGACAATCAGTGTAATTAATTTTAGTGTAGGTACTAAACTTTTTTTTATTGGACTAATGGTACTTTAGTTTAAGTGTAAATAAATTTGTACAGTTAGTGTTAAAAATATCAACAAAAAATGTCAGGTTCACGAAAACGGAGTGCAGTTTGGAACCACTTTGAGGAAGTGGAACCCAAAAAAGCAAAATGCCTATATTGTGCTAACATTCTCTCCGTACCGGCTGGAAATTGTGGCAACCTGGGTAGACATTTAAAAAATAAACACCCCACTGTACCACTTGTTACTGACAGGCAGCCAATGCAGCAGACACCTGAGGCCCCGCAGGAGACACTTGCGCCAACGTCAACTGCGACAGAATCTGCCACGTCTAACGCCCCTGCCCCCGGCCCATCCTCCGTTAGGTTACCTCCTCATCAGCCGTCTATCAGAGATTATGCGCACAGCACTAAATCCATGCCGCCTCGGCGTGCTGAACTTTTGGATGAGCAACTTGTGCGCTTGATTGCGAATGGATATTATCCCTTCAGTATGGTGGAGGACGAAGAATTTAAAAAGTTTGTAAATATGCTGAATCCAGGGTACAAACTGCCAACAAGGAAAACACTGTCGCAATCGTTAATTCCCAAAATGTGCACAAAACAAGAAGAGAAGGTGAGGCACAATATAGAAAATGCCAACGCAGTCTGCCTCATGACTGACGGCTGGACATCAGACAATAATCAAAGTTATTTAGCTGTTACGGCACATTACATTCTCTCTACATCAGAGACAACAAAATTACATTCCAATTTACTGGGATGTGTGGAGTATAACGAACGGCACACCAGCGAAAATCTAACAGAATTTTTGAAAAATATCATGCGGGAATGGAGTATTGAAAACAAAATTACCGCAATCGCCAGCGATAACGCTGCCAATATCACAGCAGCTATAAGAGAGGGTGACTGGCGGCAAATTCCTTGCTTTGCCCACACTCTGAACCTTTGCGTCCAGTCGGCGTTACAGCATATAGCGCCAATTATAAATAAGGTCAAACACATCGTGGAGTTTTTTAAGCGCAGTTCCCAAGCGAACCATAAATTGCTGACAATGCAGCAAAGACTAAATATACCAACCCTTAAATTAAAACAAGATGTCGCCACCAGATGGAACTCTACCTATGAGATGCTGCATCGAATTACCTCCACGAAAGATGCAATAATAAGCACGATAGCTCTCACCAGACCTGACCTCGCACTCACTGATTACGACTGGCTAATAATCCAATCTGTTCTCCCTGTATTGAAACTTTTTTACGACGTAACAGTCGAAGTGAGCGGCGAAAAAAATATTTCATTGGCTAAGGTCATTCCATTGTGCAGAATAATGATGGGTCACATTAGGGGCAGGCTGCTTGAGCAAAACTCGGATGGTAATAATGTTTTACCAGAAATAAAAAATCTGATCGAACATTTACACAAAGATCTAAATCATAGATTCGGTCACATAGAATCGAATTTATTAAACGCGGAATCCACAATTCTGGACCCGCGTTTTAAAAACAAAGGATTCCAGGACTCTAGACTATTCGATAGGGCTTTGAGAGACTTAAAACTTAATATTGGACGAAGTTCCTCAAGGACAACAACAACGCCAGCGGTAGAGCCAGTGCAACCAGAACCGGGCCCTAGTCACTCAATTTGGTTTGAGTTTGATCAAGAAGTGGTGAAACAAACACCTGACAACCCAACGGCAGCAGGAATCGTCGAACTAGACAAATATCTTCATGAGCCGCTTTTAAAGCGTACCGAAGACCCATTAAAATGGTGGCACGCTCGGAAGCACATATATCCTCTGCTATTTAATTACATTATGAAAAGGCACAATCTCGTCGCCACGTCTGTTCCTTGCGAGAGGATATTTTCGAAAGCGGGATATACGTTGAATGAACGTAGGAGACGATTGACGTCAAAAAAAGTTTCGCAACTCCTGTTCATAAGTTGCAATTCTGGCATGTAAATAGATGTAAACAACTGTAAATAAGAGTAGGTATAGGTTTGTGTAAAAAAATTAGATATATACATGTAAATAATGCTGTAATTAATAATCAAAAGATCACTGTACATATCTACTGATTTTTAAATACGCCAACCTATGAATTTTATTTTACATTAACAAATGCAACTAATATTCCTAGAAATAACTCCACGTCATAGGTTGCCAGTCCTAAGCCTGGAAAAGTATGAAGGGAATTCGGTAGTCTGTACACATTATTACTACAAATAAATAAAAACAATACCTACCTAATCTACCAATGTTGTATTCGATAGTCATTAATTTCATTGTAATATAATTATAATAAACTAAACATTGAAGTTCATTTGGGTATCTATTGACCAATCAATTCATAAAAATAGATACTTAAAACGAACGAAACAAGTAGTGCAATAAATCAGAACAGAAAGATAGGTAAGGTAAAGAGCAAGCAGATATGGGCACAGCACGTGCATCTTGCTCTTACTGATTCGTTGGATTGAATTGAGCGAAGCGAACCACGCTGAGCAACGCATCAGTGCAACGCGTCGCTTCGTGTCGTGCGCGGATACAAAAGGATATAAAGATACAAATGAGTGATACATATCCCAGTGATCGAAAGATACATATCAATCTTTTCTTTTCAGTGATACATTTTGCCCATCTCTATAATATTTACGGCAATTATAACAACAATCATTCAATTTAAATTCTTACATTATTTTAGCACTAAAGTTCTACAATAAATCTCTATTTTCAGCATTATTAATGACATTGTAGTATAAATATTAATTATTTTAGAAAATCTCTACCATAAAAGATATAGCATTAGTTTGTATAGCTTAGGATAAGCAATAATTTAACTAAGCAATAAATATAAAATAGTATAAAATAGCGTGTAACAAAACGTGAAATCTATATTATATGACTCGGTGACAACCAAATCACAGTTTAAATCCACTAAACCTGATAATAAATTAATTAAAATCCTAAGCCATCCTCAAGCGCAGGTGTCGCAGCTTATAAGCCAAGTAGATACAAAACTGCGAGTATTAAAAGCTACACGAATAAAAACCGTACTTAGAATAATTGAGACTAGTTTCGCCGCACCTGGCGCATAGTTTCGAAGTGTCACCTGGTTAAAGATAATTGACAGCATTTCATCATTAAATGCTTAATCAGTAATCACCTGTATTTTGTTTTATGATAATGGGTATTTTATGGTCGTTCGCATCTGTTATCGCGTTGTATGTTTTTATATCCGTATTACAAAGAACTAGTTGACGCATCTTGCCGCCTCTGAGAAATACTCAACATCTCTAGAGTCTAGAATCTAGATCATTAGATAATGACCACTTGAATTGTTTACTTAAACTTGCGTACAACCTTCTTCCATTATCATAATATCCTCCAATTGGTCCTCAGTAACCGGATTTTATCCCTCAATAAGATATATTATATGATCAAACGAACTTGCAAAGTGAAGTTCGATCGATATTATATGAGTACGCTTCATTCGAAGATTAAGTTGCACTGAACGATAATCCCTGGAGGGTGCAGGACTCTTTTAAGGAATGGACATTGGCTCGGTTGTTTCAAACCGTTTGTTACATACCTACATTCGTTAAAATGATTTTATTCGACATTTTGTTCAGCAACGGTTACGTGTCTGTTACAAATTGCTGAAGCAACCGTGCCTAAGGAATGAATCGAGCTAATGGATATTGTCCTGTGACTCTTGTGGACATGATTTAAAAACTACATATCCCACATCGACATTTGAATAGCTCACTGGCGGCAAGTGTGTAAAATGTAAATCCACCTCTGCCACTAGGCTATGTTGATGCTTATTATTACAAGTCATTATTAGCTTGTACCACAGCCTGTATCCGGACACATCATTTGTGCTATTCCATATCTGCAGTCTACATAATCATCGCGTCGGATAAACGGAGCCGATGTTCCAAACATGGATGCGCGTGAGTCTATCAACCGTGTATTATACCTAACTGGATATAATTGCTTTGTTTTTTTTTTATTGTGTGTAAGACACTTGGCTACAATCGACACTTCCATCATCTGTTTCCAGCTTTATAATTTGAGTACCTTCAAAATGCTTTCCATCATTGATTGTCGTAAAGCGTAGGCCTAAAAAAAAATCACGCCTGATGGAAAGCAATGATGATGTGTATGTTCTGGAGCGCTTGCCTATAAAATGCTTATTTACTCTTGCCTTGAAAGTTCTCTCAAATATGTTGCAGGAAATATGGACGCCAGTTCCACAGTTTTTAGCAGTTCGTTTCAGTAACGTTGAACTAAAGGCGTATGTGGTTGACATCAAACATTTTCGTGCGAAAATGTTTGATGTCAGCCACATATGGATGCCAACGCTCTCGACTTCTACGTTTAATTTGTTTACGAATATTTCGAAAATGTATTGAACAGGAAATCAGCAATTAAGTAATTGTTTCTGTTGTTGTTTGTCCTATTTCACAAAGCGTCAAGGCCCAGGTAGGACGTATAGGAATGTAGTGGATGTAAAAATTCCTTCCTACAGAAAAACTTCTTTGAAAAAGTGCTTACCTACAATCTTAGACATTGTTTTTAGTACATAGATAGTTTAGTGTTTTTATATTGTTGTGCAGAGTCCGGGTCAGCACCAATAGCGTCCTGAGGGTATTTGCTGACAAGATCGATTGTCAGTACCTACTTGAACCATTGGTTCATATGCTGCCAAATCTATCCCGTCTTAAGTTTTATATTTTAGCCTTCTTATTATGAAATAGGTTTAAGTTTTTGATGATAATATAATCCTAGTTGGTAGAAATAAAATAGGTATGTTTTATTTAAGTAAGTATTTATTTTATTTACATTTCTTATTCTTTTATTCCACAATGAATCTACATTCCGAACCAGGCGGTAGATTCATTTGACGAAAACACTTTGTAAAAGTTCATTTGAATAAAAAAATATTCTATTCTAATAATAAAAGGTAAGTATGTTTATATATTTTCTACTCATATCTTATCTACTTATGTACTTATAAATTAGATATTTATAAAGTAGTTATGACAAATTTATAGTATCGAGAAAAGTCAACCTTCTGAGTCAGCCTTCTTCGAGTTCAGTGTGGAAGTTACGGAAAAACTTGTCGGCGCCATTTATAGCTTGTGTATCGCGACCTACAGATAAATAGTTATTAGTTGCGTGTGTTAAACATATAATTGTGTGTAAGTGTTATAAGTCGATGGAAAAATGATTAAGGTCAAGGGGAGTAAGTGAAACATACTTTTCTGTTTTTTCTACAAAATGACCTCTAAGTCAATAAAAAAAATGTCAATTTAAATAACGATCAATGCAAAGTACTCTTCCTTAAATGGGCTTTCTATGACATGATCTTTAAGCCCTCTATTAGTGCAAATAACGATAAAATTACTAAGTAAAAGTAGACCATAGTTTCGTTTCACTTACCCTCAAAATGGGGTAAGTGAAACAATGATCAGTATGCTGCTAATATAAGGTCTACAGAACTATTTCAAGGACTAAAATGACATCTTTAATTGCTTCAATCGAATACGAGTCTCAGTGCATGGCCATATGGTCTAGTTTCTTAAATAAAAGGAAAAAACTGAAAATGGGGTAAGAGAAACATAGTCAAGCAGTCAGGGGTAGTAAACCAAAACAAAAATTGGTACGTTATAAATTTTTATTAATTAGCTGACACCATGTTTACAATATTTTTACGTCTTCTTCTATTCTTGCTTTCTTAGTGGATGCCTACGTCATAATAGCTATCTGTAGGCAAAATTTCAACCCGATCCGTACAGTAGTTTGAGCTGTGCGTTGATCGATCAGTCAGCCAGTGTCAGTTTTTTTTATATATATTTAATAGATAAACTTTTTTATAACTAGCAGCTCCCTCAAATTTTATCAAAATAATTATGGAAATAAAATTTAATATACTAAGTCTTACTGTCAGTAAAAACATAAATTTATTCTATACAACGAATATAATATTATGTACAGATGATTCTATATGTGTGATAAGTTTCATCAAAATCAGTCCAGTTGTTTTTGAATGACGCTCGAAGAAACAGAATGACTGGTGTGTCAGACACAAGATGGCCTATATTCAAATATTAGTTTTTTAAATAAGATATAATTTAAAAAAGATTGGTAATCTCTGACATGGGGTAAGTGAAACATATGTTTCTCTTACCCCGCTCATCTCTGTTTCACTTTCCCACTCGAAAGTTTTAGTGACTAGAATCTTTACCATGTCTTAAATTAATAATCTGAACGTTTTAGACAAAAAATGCAATTGGAACATTAAATCTATACCTTATGCAAGGTACTTACCGCAAAAAACTTTTGAAAACTCTATAAAATCACTTTAAAACAAGCAATAAATATAACCGCGTCTAACTCGTGTTTTGAGTTTTGAAAAATGTCAAATTTCTTTCTTAAATATTACCTTGTAGAATTATCGCAGCAACATCTATGTTAAAAAATTGATACCACTTCGTCAATACTCTTTTATCGACTGAGCGCAAATATCGATAAACTGCATAGTTTATTAGATATGGCTTTGTGTTTCTCTTACCCCACCGTTTCTCTTACTCCCCCTGACCTTATATTGATTTTTATGGCACTAAATGGGCATTTAGCGAAAACTTGTAGAATATATTTTACTAACTACATACCTTCGAGCCAATTGCCAACTTAACTACGTCTACCAATCTAATGATGTATATTATGGACTAGCTGTTGCCTGCGACTTCGTCCGCGGCAATTTCTGTTATTATGATCCCGATTAAGAAGTTTTTAATAGAATATATTTTAAATATGGATAATTTTCCCCGTTTTTGCAACATTTTTTACTGATGCTTCGCTCCTATTGGTCGCAGCGTAATGTTATATAGCCCAAAGCCTTCCTCGATAAATGGACTATCCAACACAAATAGAATTTTTCAATTCGAACCAGTAGTTTCTGAGATTAGCGCGTCGAAACAAACAAACTCTTCAG
This sequence comes from Hipparchia semele, assembly GCA_933228805.2. Lineage (NCBI taxonomy): Eukaryota > Metazoa > Arthropoda > Insecta > Lepidoptera > Nymphalidae > Hipparchia > Hipparchia semele. The sequence goes on from OW121714.1 coordinate 12,925,362, forward strand.
CTTTATAATATTAGTATAGATATAGATAATTACACAGACTACATAATACTGCAGCATTAGCTCAAGGTTACCGTTTTGGAAATAATCCGAAATAACAGTACAAAAGCCTCAATAACCCAACGGTTAAAGGTGCGGACTGAAAACTGGAAAGTCGCAGGGTCGATCCCCACCCGTTGCACTATTGTCGTACCCCCTCCTAGCACAAGCTTTCTTATTTGGAGGGGATAGGAGAATATTAGTCAACTTCAGCTTGGCTAATATTCTTTTTTTTTAAATAAAAAAAAGAATCTCAAATCAATCGCATCTGTGAAAGTTTGTAAGACCTTTTAATAAGAAATGAGCTGATGATCTTCAAACGCCTACTCTTCATAAATTATAGCTAAGAATAAGAACCATCTCGATCACGTTTAAAACAGAAAAAACCGCATCAAAATCGGTCCATTCGTTGGTGAGCTACGAGGGTTCAGACAGACACACATACATAGTGTCAAACTTATACCATCCCTCTTTTTTGTCGGGGGTTAAAAACTGCTCTGTCTAAATTGCTGTTCAGTAGCCAACATGTTGATTGTTGGTCATCGATGTAACTGTTGTTGGTACATAGTTTTAGAGTGATTAGTAATAATAATAATAATTAGCTAATATAGTGAATCACCATAGCCCATATTAAAAGCAATATTAAATTAATCATCCTTTGTTGTCTAAAGACGAAAGGTCAGAACGCTCAAATCATCATGATTGCTCCAATTTAAAACAAAACTTTACCTTTTCAGCTTTATTTGTAAACTAGCTGTGCCTGCGACTTCGTTCGCGTGGAATAGTGACTTTTCGGGGCGCGGCTCTCAGCGCGCTTTATATAGCCACGGACGCTCAGGCGCGAGGCGTGTAGTACGTACTCTGTACGTTAAAAATGTTCGCCGTGATTCTTTAAATTGACATAACTTCTTTATTTATGAACCGATTGACATGAAATAAACACTAAATGTTAAGTGAAGCTTATTACAATATATTAGTTAAAACCGTATCTAAATCGAATAAGCCGTTTCTGATATTAGCGTGCACAAACACACAGACAAACAGACAAAAAAAATATTAATTACAATTTCGGGTTCGGCATCGATATAATAACAACCCCTGCTACTTTTTTTTATATATTTCCATTGTACAGACACCACTTTTCTACAATTTTATTATATGTATAGATTAGCTTAGACCTCCGACTTTGACCTTCCTGAATTTCATTTAAAATCCTATAATTTTAATGCTGTATAGCTTTGGTATCACAATTCACAGGTTAATATTATTATGTATTGTTGTTTCGAAATTCCATACAGACACATTAATTTTACTGGCACAATTTGCGGTTAATGAATACTTAGGTAATCGCTCACCGCAAAATGTTTGTTAATGTTTTATTTATACAAGCAAATCGTCAGAAAAATGAAAATACCAAGAAATGAAGTGATTCCGACAGCCTGTTAACAAATTTAATGGCCGCATAAAAATGAGGGTTTATTGCGAATCCACTGTTTATACTGTCCCGGAATGGGATTGTATATCGAATTTATTTTACGTATGGTGATACAATAATTTAAGAAATGAAACAACTCAACACCAACAACATTCAACACGACACAAACCTTGCAGACTTGTTTTTGTTTAGCACCATCTCACTCAACCTCATTTAAGCTTCAATAGCCCAACGGTTACAGGTGCGGACTGAAAACTGAAAGGTTGCAGGTTCGATCCCCACCCGTTGCACTATTGTCGTACCCACTCCTAACACAAGTGTTCACTTACTTAGAGGGTAGGTGGAGAGGAGAGGAGAACATCAGTCAAGTTCAGCTTGGCTGATATTTAAAAAAAAAATCTAACGCCACGATCGACGGCGGATTATACCTATAGCTCAAAAGTTTTTCATCATAGAATTCCATATATCAATTATATCAACATATCACGCATTTTTAATTGGACAACGGTCCCAAGTCTCCTTTGTTAAACATAAAGAAAACCCTTCTATTAAAGGAGGTAGATATTCGTATGTAATATCTAATCTACTCATTCTATTTTTCGACAATGCTGTTACTGAATGCGCTTATTTGATATCTACAACCTTGCGATTTGTGATAAGATACCTACTATCATTTTGCTGTTAGTCACTGTTACAAGTAAATGTGATACATTTACCTAATATGTATCGGTAATATGGAATCAAGTAGGAACGTAGGTACATCGTTCTCAAGAACCTAACACATCGCTTAAGAATTTATGACACCTAAGCAAAGATTATCCTAAAAAAGTCTAGGCTAATGACTGTAGCCCATTGCCGTAATAATCGTTATTATTACGTATTTCTATTCTATTTCTATGGCAATGTCTGTCTTGCGGTAATGGAAAAATTCTTATAGCATTAGCTATAAGAAATTTCCATTTAAAAATATATGACTTATAGTTGAGGACTTGGAGAGTGACATAGGCCACATTTTACCTGGGGAAAACAAAGGAATTCCGCGAAATTTTACCAACGTAATCACGCAGAAAAGGTATTCGTAGCAGGATGGTGCATTCCACATGTTAAGCTGAATTCACACTGCAAAATTAGTGGCATGAAATTAGTTGCATGACATTAATTTCATCAACAGTTTCACGTGTAAACCATGATATTAATGCATGTATCATGAAGTTAGAAAATACACGTTCTGTAGGTACCTGTACCACTATTATTCTATGCTCCTAGTATTAAAATCTACACTTTCAAAGCTAGTATTAATATGAAATTAACAATAATATAGTATCCATTCCGTCAACAAAATACAAATAGCAATGCTTGAACTGATATTAAAACGTTTTCAAAACAAAATTGCAACACAGTTGTGGGCGGAACAGGCAACAAGCAACGGGCTCGAATCCAAGTTCAATCTTAAAAATGTGCAACACTAAATATAGCGGTCCCCAACCTTAAAACAGGGTATGAGCCGAATAAGTGAGTCACTCATATGTAACACATTTTACTTTTCGTACCTCCTTATATCCAATTGAACTTTAGAAGGTTACCAGACAATGTTATTACGTTTTCGAATTCCTTACTGTTCTTTCAAACAGGTTAGTAGCTGTTGGAATAGTTCACGCCAATGTTTTTGAACGCTCTGAAAATACAGATGTTATTGGTGGTGATTCGAAAAAAAGTTTTAGAAATTAATCGAAAAGAAAATAACCTATTAAAGAAATAACTCTTATATTATTCCTAAGCGGTGATGGAATAGCAATAAGAACACAAAAAGAGATAGCTAACTTAAGCATTATAAGTCTTTATACGTTACCAGATACTTTATAGGGAAGGACTTAGAAAAGTTCTAAGAATATAAGTGCATTACTTGCAACTAGCAAATTCATTGACAAAACGCCGCACGTGCAAAGGACGTGGTCACACTTCGAAGTGCCAAGATGCCCAGTTTCAAAAGTAATCCCTTCATTAATCAGTGATTCAAAACGCATTAAAGGATCAACTTATTGTCGATTCCCAACGCGACCTGAAGTATACGAACAATATCGCAAACACTCCTTGTACGGAGATGGAAGATTCTTTGGATAGCCGAGTATCAATGATATTCAAATATTAGATTGAAGACATGTTGTCAAAATCATATGGTTTTGACTGGTCTTAGCTCTAGTTTCCATTGTTACTCGATGGTAATTTTTGTTAGATGATACGAAAGCACTTCTGATCTTTGACCATAGTAAACGGTTGCGGGTTGTCACTTGGTATCCTCAACAATAAGATTATATAGCTCTGTTTCTTATCTATCTATAATCGTCACTTTTTTTTAAATACAATATGAGAAGTAGAAAAACAAAAGTAGACAAGATTAAATTACTTCAACTGAAGATAAATGAATGAAACCAAAAACAGTTTGATATGAAAATGCCGCTCAACCATTCAATTATAAATCTCTCACAGAGAACAAATGAGATTTATCTCAATATGCTTTATTATCAATACTGTGAGAAAGGTAAGGCAAGGAGCGTAAGACAGATTCCCAGAATCAATGTTGAAGATGGAGATCGTGACACCAATTATTTGACATGATTCAGGACTCAAGCAGCCGGACGTTTGGTAGACTTATTTTGTTTCAGACCTTATTATTATTTATTCATCTCAAATCTAAACCCATAAGTCCAACGATAATAATAATAATTAACCAATGACTGAAATAATTGATTAGGTTTAGGTTGCTTAGAAAATGCTTATTTACTCATTGACAGACATTCACAGGATTAGAAGACTTACACATCTTTGAGAACATTGAGACTCTTAAATCAGAAGGCGTAATGAATACTGGGAAACTTGACAAAACCTAAGCCTATTTCAATATCACCTATTAAATTACCTATGTTGTCATTGCGAGATACGATTTATCAAGTAATCTGCATAAATTTTGATATAATTATTTATTTGCGTACATCAAACTTACAGGAAACGATTCGTTACCAAATAACAAGTAGATCTAATCAATGAAACGTTGTTGGCGGAAAAGCACAGTGATGATGGCTTGTACATAGGATACACTTCTTCAAGAGAAATCAAAAAGTTCCCAAGGGATTTTATTATGAACTTATTATCATCCTCGTATTTTATATACCGCTACAACTAAAATACGGATTTTGCATACCGACATACATAAGACTCGTTATCGTTTTAGTGGAAGAAATTAAAAAAATCTTTCGCAATATTTAAAAGTGAAGCTTAATAAAAACAGTTTTATTAAATATCAGCTCGAAGATGGTTGTTAATTTTTATAACGAGCGTTGCACAACGGTATTGATATCGTAAACTGCAATAAACTTGTCATGGCGATGAATCATCACCCGGATAAACACGTATTTGATCCCGGAATAAGGCGGCTTCCCGGAGGATACCATCCATCATCATTTCAACGAGGTGGAAGAACTTTGTAAAATTATAAAGTAAAACAGCAATCTTACAAAACCGGATTTCGATCGTAACGTGAAATAAGATTTGACGATGAATTTGGACGGTTGGTGTTGTTGACAACTAAAAATCTTGACTCTCGTTTTAGAATTTTACTTAAAGATACACTTGACGTCTAATTTGAATTCCAATGAGCCTCAAAAGTCCAACGGTTAAAGGTGCGGACTGAAAACTGAACGGTCGCAGGTTCGAACCCCACCCGTTGCACTATTGTCGTACCCATTCCTAGCACAAGCTTTTCGCTTATTTGGAGGGGAGAGGAGAAAGTCAAGTTCAGCTTGGCTAATATTCTTTAAAAAAAAAAAAAAAAATAGACAACAATACGTCTTGGCAAGCTTAATCGAAAAAAATTGGTGAGTATTGTTCAAATGTGCTGATGAGATAACAATATTTACTTACTTAAGTATAAATAAATAAGACAAAACAGTTATTTATATAGAGACTGCAGTTAACCTTGTTCCTAACATAGCGATAGCTGACAAGTCGGGTGTATAAAAAAGCGAATGTTAGGAAACCATAGAGTCAAACATGACCAGCCTTGCGTACTGGCCTTGATTTTGACACACTATACAGTGTACAATAACAGAATATCGAGTAGCATGTAACTTAAAACCGTTAAAACTTTTCAGTTTTTACATCAAATCGACGGCTATCATGTGTCTACTCGTATTATAACACAATAAGTATACTTACCTACTTACCTAATACCTAAATAATACTTCAGCTAAGTTCTCACGAGTTATATTCATCGATGGTTATATTGTTATATTATATTCGTCATCGTCAACCGATAAACGAAACTTGTAGGTTTCATATTATGATCTTGTAGGATCTTGTAGGCGGCGGTCTTGTGCAGCTTCCTCTCTGCGACTCGTGGAGGTCTACCTGGTGAAGAGTCTGCCAACGCTGGACATTTCGCTGCGTTATTGCTACACCAACACATATCCTCCACTGCAGTGGCCGGCACTTGACCAGAGCTCTTTACCTGACGCCAAGTGTGGCTACTTCACCTGCCTCTATTATCTCTGATATCGCCGGTACGTAGCAGATAGTTTTGTGAGTTGTGACGATAGTCTACCTTCGATTATTGAAGTGTTTCATTAAAATTGGCTATCAACAGATGATTATTATTTTATTATCAGTTCACTCGATGCACGTATCGGGACAATATAGCGCCATATCGATATGAGATATAAGTAATAGGTACTCTGACGTGTTTCTAGAAAAATCTGCATGTGACAGAATACAGTAGGTATTATTTTGAGTAGGTAGTAGGTAAGAACAGATTAAATGCAACAGAGGGAAATAAAAGTTAAGTAGATAGGTACTTCTTTTTTCAATGAAACCAGCTGTGAGATTGTCTGAAATGATCGTTCCATTCTACAGTGTTTTATAACGTTCGTAATCACCTCTGATTGGCTGATTTTCTCTCGCTATTATCTAAAAGGCATTGCTGCTACTAGGATGCCATAAACTCAGCCAATTATCACAATTGAGACTGAAGCAATGTTTGATTTCAAGCTTCTAACTCCAGTGGTTATGCTGTGCGTTGTAAGTCAATCAGTCATTCAGGACTCAGGACTTTGAATTTTAACAAAAAAATGTTAGAGTTATTTTGCTGTAATCCGCCAACAGAAAAAAATCTTTATAAAACTTTACAATGCTGTATTGACTAGACAATACAGCATTGTAAAGTCGATATCTCCTGAGGATGCTCCGGTGTCGGGGCGAAACGTGCGTCGAGAGTAGTATTAAAGTCTTGTGTGGTGGTGCATGTGAGTGGTGGTGGCATTGCTTGCTTGGGAACTTTGCTTTATTGCTTGGTTGGGGAGGTAAGCGGTGCTTAGCTTATAACTGCATGTTTGACCATACAGATTTTTTTCTGTTGGCGGATTACAGCAAAATAACTCTAACATTTTTTTGATAATCATGAACTTCCGCAAAGTAACGCCTGACTCTATCCAATACTTTGAATTTTATTTATACAGATGAGAAACGATGCTAAATTTTCGGTCTTCGGCTCGAGAAACTTTCCTTGTATAACTAAGCCATAATATTGATTTTACTCCTTTTTGCCGGCTATCTTCTATTTTCAAAAGTGCCGCTAATAAACAACAATGCAGTCCGCAAGTAAGCAATGCTACGATTTTAGTATAAAATTAACTCGCGTACAAAACAATATTCTGTAGTTGGCGCCATAAGCACTTGTTTTTATTTCCCACCCATATCGGCGCGACTTGCTTAGGGTAATGACTAATGAGTGAAACCAAACAAACTATATGGAGTTGTCACCCAAAATAAACACGCATGTATCGCGGAGTGATTTTGTTGCGCTGCCCGAACACGTTCGGCGTTCAACTGGTTGATGGCGCAGAGATCACAGGGCATTTGTGCCATTTCTTCGGGGAAGGAAAAAATCCCTACTTATAATTAGTGACTTCTGCCTGAATGCTGTACAGAGAGCTTTTTAATACCTACTATAATAGACTAGCTGATTGTTGCATTGTATGTAAATGCTTAAATGCACTTCACGTCGTATGTAAGTGGCTTAAACTATATCTAAGTCTATTATTTAAAAAATATTCTTGTCTACGCCACCGACACGGCAGCATCTCTTGTTTATCCCGAGAGTCCAGAATTAGTGTTCAGATCAATCTCTGTTTCCACAATCTGGAACTATAACACTGATGCCCGCGACTTCGTTCGCGTGGATGTAGTTTTAGAAATCCCGAGGGAACTCTTTGATTTTAGGGGATAAAAAGGAACTTATGCCACTCTCCAGGTTCTCAACTATATCCATGCAAAAACTCACGTCGATTCGTAGCTCTATTACGGCGTGATTGAAGGACAAACCAATAAACATACGCCCGTTCCGTTATAATATCAATAGGATAGTACTGGATAGTAGGACTAGCGCTTTACTGCAATCACACCTGATGATAAGTGAAGATGCAGCCTTAGAATTAGATAGAGCGCGCTTGCCTAGAAGAAAATAGCAATGTCTTGATGGATATCAGGCTACTTTTTATCCCGAGAAATCATAAAGAAACGAAGATATGGACCTAAACGGCTGCTGTAGTGAAGTAAGTATCCAAGTGAGTTATACCTAAGTAAGTATATAGTTTCAGGTAGGTGTCTTAGCCTACGTGTATAAATGTAGATTTATATCTTATCAATTATACTCGTAGGGGAAACCTGTACGAGATGATCCGTTGGGGCAAGATGATCCTTTTCAATTGTGGCGAAACTATAAACGCCCGCTAGTTGCAAACTTTAGTAAAACATACCTCCTTACATCCGCTCGCCCTAGTTAATTGATAAGGGCGACATGAGTACCCAATAAATTTTTACGAAAAAAAATAAAAAATTGAGTTCGATGATCTAAGGTAAGGTTGACTTTAAGCTTAGCTTATTTCTAAAATCGGCAGTCTATTGCAATGACTGTTGTATTTGCAGCTTTTTATAATGCTCAATTTTGTTTTTTGATTGGCCTAGTAACAATCGTAAGCTTATAGTTTATGTTATCGCATATAAACGAAAATTTCGAATTTGGGGCAAGATGATCCGTTGCATACTGTACAAGATGATCCGTGTGGATAATCTTATACCATACGCAGTGTACATTGTATATCTCTTGTTTTTACTTCTATTATAAATTAGCTTTACATAAATTAGATTGCAATATCGTTTTGATGGTGATTTCGGAGACGAGGTACGAAACTTCTGTTAACAGAACATTGATGTCGGTCTTTTTTTTTTAAATCCTATTATTGCATTTATTGTTATAGATTATGCCAGCCAAGTGCGAGTCAGACTCACACACGAAGGGTTCCTTACCATCGTACAAATTTATCAACAGCTATTATTAAAATCGAGCAAAAATAAAAGTTTATTGTATGGGGACTCTCTTAATTTCTAACTTATTTTTTTTAATATTGATTGTTTTATAGCGGCAATACAATATAATACATTCTGTGAGTTTTTCAAGTATAGCTATGAAGGTTCCTGAGTTTGTAGCTCGCTGACAAACAGACAGACTGCCAGAGAGCGGAGGCTTATTAATAGGGTCCCGTTGGCACCCTTTGGGTACGGAACCTTAAAAACGGCTCGTGATGATTGTTCAGAAGCGGCTATGCTTAAAGCCTTGGAAGCTATGAATGCTGGTATGCCAAAAAACAAATAGAAAACAGGTATGATTCCTAGGATCATCTTGGACATAAGGGTGTACAAGATGATCCTTTGGTAGGGTTTTAAAAAAGTGAAATATTTCAATAAAATATAAATAAATTCCAAATTATAAGTATACAGATGTAAGGACAGATAAATTTGCCCTCAGTAAATGCTTAAATATCTGCATTAAAGTTAATATTCTTTAAATTACGAGCTGTCTCCCTTAAGGGGATCATCTCGTACAGGTTTCCCCTATACTATCTTTGATCTTGGCGTCGCTGTACAAATGAACAGATAAGTAAGAATCAATCTGCCAGAATCAATATGAAAACATAGAAAACGGTTTCATTTTTGTGCCCTTTGGTGTTGAAATCCTGGGGTCATGGGGCGAGGATGCTAGATCCTTTTTTAAGTATCTGTCATCCCGTCTCATAGAGTCCACTGGTGACTGGAGGGCTGGAAGTTACCTCGGCCAGCATATAAGTTTGGCCATTCAGCGGGGTAAAGGGCACTTTTTCTCGTTCCAGTGGTTTAGATTTTTTATATTTAGCTTTCGAAAAATATTTCGAATTTTACAGGGAATTCGAAAACTGTACACCGCGGTACCAATCGGGTTTGTAACACGCACCTGTAGGCACGATGGGTATTAAAATTCATAATATCTCAAGCATGGTGTCTTCCATAACATGTATTATGGAACTGGTCTCACGGGCCACAGCAATATCATCATTATAGCAGGTGCAGCGTATTTCAAATTATTCAACAATTATCTACTATGTAATTCTGAAACGCTTTACCCAAATTTGAACTCTAACTCTATTTGAATAAGATACGAATTTAGCTTATGTTCTAAATCAAAACTCGTGCTTGTATCTGTTCACAAATGTTTAGTATGAAAATGTTCTCAGTTTTGACATTTATGAGCTTACCTTGCTTTAAAATGCAAACAACGTGTCAGCGAAATATAAGCTAAAACTTTAACATTGTCCGAGGGAAAGTATTAGTAGTGTTCACTTATTAATTACAAGCATTACATCATTTTTAATTGAAAGCCCAAATACCAAGAAAATAACTTGAGAAATGACGGACTTTCATACACATTTTTAACCCCTATTTAACCCCGTGGAATTTCAAAAAATCCTTTTTAAGTAGGTGCCTATGTGATAGAAGGAAGGTTTCTTCTGTCAAAATTTAAATTTTCTGACTTCAGTGATTTAAGTTGTGTGTTGATAACAGTCAGTCAGTCACCACAAGTCTTTCTATAAATTTAACTTAGTAAATAGCTACCTAAAGCTAAGTATAGCATATTATGAATACATAATCCTAGCACACCTATTACAGTTAAAAAATATTTAAAACAAACCGACTTTGAACGAGTAAAATTCAGATTCATCCCCTAATTTAAAAAGTAAAGTTCCACCCATAAGAGTAAAAGAAGAGAGAGTTCAATTTGTTTATTCAAAAAAAGAATCTCGAAGAGTGTCGAAGTTGTTACGCCGCCCTTATTGAAATTTATACCTTATTTTGTAGTGAAGAGGTTCTATATTGATGTCGCTATCGTTAAAAGTAGGAGCGCGCGTCGTCACTTCTCGGTGTGAGCTGACCCTAAGTAGTAAGATAAAAATAAGAACTCATACATTTAAATTTTTATTCCTTTATCAGTAACAGTAGTAAAATTCCATATAAAATGCATTAGCATTTATCTCCACTTTCGCAATAGTGTTCCTCAATTAAGCTGGAACGAATACTCCACATTAGTTATTAGATAGCACGTGAACCCGGGACCCCGGTATTAAGTAATTTAACCCATTAAAGTCGGGCGTTATGCTATACCCGACGCACAATCTGCAGACCTAGCATGTGACCCTATTCGAATGAAAGTCGCTCTCTGTTCGTATTATTCTTTATTCAAATCATCTTCGCGTTTGAACTTTTTAACCGACGAAAAAAAGAGGTTCTCAATTCGTCGCGTATATTTTTTTTTTATATGACCACACATAACTTTTCGTAGAGTCATCCGAAACTTTCATAAAAGGGAATAGAGCCTACCGATGACCCAAGAGCTGGCAGTCTTGTGCACTATGCCGCGTGATAGAATAGAATAGAAAAGAATAATTTTTTATTCAAATAAACTTTTACAAAGTAGGTACTTTCGATTTAATTTTAGAAGCAAATTAGTATTAATTTAGATTTAAGTCCATTTAAATTATTTAGTTGTTATTTAAGTTTAGATTATGTAAAGAAAAATGATTATCCTTACCAATATTATAAATTCGATAGTGTGTTTGTTGGTTTGTCCGTCAATCACGCTGCAACAGAGCTACGGATCGACGTGATTTTTTGCATGGGTGTAGTTGAGGATCTGAAGAGTGACATAGGCTACTTTTTATCCCGGAAAGTTAGAGTTCCCGCGGGATTTTAAAAACTAAATCCACGCGGACTAAGTCGCCGGCATCAGCTAGTTTCTTATATATCAGAAAAAACCTATTAGAAAGGTTCAAACGTGCAACACCCCAAACGTGCTTTCTATAATACCATCGTAAGATATAAGATTAGCGGATAGTCCTTACGACACGAATGTAAGATCATCTTCGTAAAGTGAAATAGTAACAGGCTATCTCGTCGCATACAAATGTAATAACTTGGAAGTCACGATCGGCGCGCACGTGTGCCCCGACTGGTTTGACCGCTCAGACATACTCTATGTTCTATTCTATCTATGTACAGGCCAAACCTACCAATAGCGAGATACCCACCTAACTACATTACAAAAAAAATTGACTTTCTTTTTTACCAAAGCCGTTGTCATAAGTTTGTCAATTGGGTACTTGACTGCATTGTCAAAATGTGGATATCAGTGGATATTCATTAATTACAATGAAAAATGTAATGAACATGTAAGAATAACATTTGTAAAAACAGAAAATAAATCGTTCAAAAAATTGAATTTTCTATGGAGAGTTCGTGGAGCTACTGAATCGTGACGTCATGTTACAATAGCGCTCTCTTTTTCTAACATTAAACTTAAAAGCTCTTAAATAAAAGAAAAATTAATTTGTGTTATAATATTGAAAAGCCCTTAATTATTTTAAGTGTTTAAAAAAATTTGTCAAATACTCAATTGTCAGGTTTATTTTCAAGAGTAGGTATTCCTATGAGGTGATAGGTTAATGATTGGAATGCAGCCTTCTTTTCGGCAGGACCGGGGTTCCATCTCTGGCACGCATCCCGAAATATTCGAAGTTATGTGCGTTTTAAGCGATTAAATATCACTTGCTTTAATAAAACAAAATTAACAAATTCCCTACCTCTTGTTATATTTTTTACCACCACCTCTTATAGTTAAATTTTCCTATAGTCAAAAATCCAGATACAAAAAAAAAATAGATAAAATAAATGTTGTTTCATTTGTAATTTCGATCCGATCCGATAACTTTTCGAAATCTCAGTGGATACGTGAATTTACATTGTAAAACACAATATATGTAATATGTATGCAAGGTATTAAAGTAACGGTGAAGCAGACAGACCCGATCGGCCCGCATGCTTCTTTATTATGCAATAGAATAGTAGATTAGAGATTTTATTTAGTGTTGTGCCCTCTACTACGAGTCTACGACTGAAAACGTGGGAAAAATTAATGAACTGTCAAAACCGCATTCAACATACAAAATGGGGGTTTGACAGTTCTAGTTAGCAACTGAATGATAGCCACTGAGATAGAGAACAGGACTAAGGCTGAAATCTATAGACCGCACTCTCAGCTCAGTCTCAAGACAGAGTTAAACGAGACAGATTTATTTCAGGGCATATTTGTGTCTGGTTTTAACCTCTATCTTAAGCCTGAGCTAAGTCAGAGCACGCTCTATAGATCTCAGCGTGAGGGTTAGGACGAGACATCACTTGTCTATGGTTTACAATAGACATTAATAAAATTATACGATAATCCTATGGGTTATCCGATTGCGGATAATTGCTCTGTGTTTGACTTCCAAGCCCTCCCAAATTGTACCTAGATCCACCTCTCAAATCTGTAAAAAGTTACATCACATGGAAGTAATTACTCTTCTAATCGTACTTACGTAACGTTGTTGATCAAACTTTTTTTATAAGAGTCGAAATTACGTTTTCTTTTAAATAAAATGAGTTGTTTATGAGCGATTACAATAAGCGGGAAATATGCCGTGTATCTTTTTCTTTACAATATCTTTTTCTGGTAATTAAACAATTGCAATGTTTTTAACGATTATTATCATCATTACTACTCATTATCTATGTCTTTAACTTTTTGTATCATTTGCAAAGTAGGTCAGAGTAAATTACTTATTGTAGACGTTAGTTTTTTAAATTCTTATATAATATAGCTAAGAACAAACGGACAAAAACTACTAAAGACTAGCCAAAAACATTATTTGAGTCTAAATCCGCTCGTCGTTGAGTTTTGACTTCTCGTTAGAGCTATAGGTTGGCCAAGGGTTGACGTACATGATATAGAAAACATGGTATTATGAACCTTTTTATTGACTCTGTTATTCGATCTTTGCCTTTCTAAAAGGTACAAATTGAAAAACAACAAAATATCTTTGGTTCTAGGTACTTAGATTACCGACAAGGTTAGACTACCATTATAAATTGGCACAGGACATAATTAAGTCCACTAATACCTTGTTACTACATTCCCTACTATTAGATTACATTCACTTTATACTACGAAATCCTATTAACTTTTTACAATATTATGGTTATTGGTCACCATTTGATTAAATTGTACTTAAATACTTCCTTCTTTTATAAGTAAGGTAAATTTTATGATCCTTTTCCTATGGAAAGTGTGGCGTTGACTGGCTGCAGACAGCAGACATTATGATTATCTGTTCAGTGTTATCCCTATACTCCAATATTGTAATGTAAGTACTCGTATAGATGTTCCAAAGCAATTAACATACCGATTCGGGCGTAAGTAGTTAAGTAGGATTTTTTTTTATCAATCATCGTTTCGAATCAAACGCACCGGTCGTAATACCCGTTGACGGAACATTATGAAGAAAAAAAAATCGAAAAATAGTTCCCAAAGGCAAAGGAACCTTTTCTAAAAGGTAATAAGCTTATTTTTAATTCATTCGTGGAAGCAACGTACAGAATCGTGGCAGCTGCCATAAGATACAGCTGGTTATAGATTGGAATGATCGAACGAACTTTGTTATGCGTTTGGACTATTTTTTGTATATATAATTTTACACCTGGGATGGTAAAAAAAGTCCATAGCTGTCCATAAATAAGATGTTTTTGTGACTTAACTGCTCACCTTATATTTAAAACAAAGGTACAGATATAATTTTGTTTCTTTATGACGAAACTATTAAAGACACCGGACATCTTGCTATCTGATTCCCCGTGATTCTTCCTTAGGAACGGTTGGAGCCAAAAAGGAATCTAGAAATAAAAATTATCTACATATACGTAGTACTTTGACTTTAAGTTTTTAGCTGAATGCAAAAATAGTTCACTACGTAACAAAGACTTTGTTCTACTTTTGTTTCATGTTTAAGAAGATTAACAAACCGCGAATGTTTGGCATTCCGATTAACCTTGTTTTAAGTCTATTTCAATCTAATAATAATATGTAATAACTGAAAACACAATGAATCTTAGAATAGCAATTATAGTTTTCGTTATTTGCTTAATTCTGGTTAAAAACTGCGTCATCTTCAAAAACTGTTTGTCATCAACCATTTTAAAGGAAGTGGTTATTTCAAGTTGTCATTACCTATATAGTTTATGAGTAATGATAGCATTTACATGTATCTACCCACAAAACATAAGTGGCAACACGCAAGTTGGGTTCATGTACGTTTTAAAACTAGACGTATCCACTAGTTTGCAAGCTTGTTGCCCTGCGGTGTCAGAAGTTTTTAAGCGGACATAAATAGACATGCAGTGCCTGTGTGTACTGTGCGTCACAACTCACAATAGAGGTCTAAGAAATAGGAAATGAAGTATTGTTTGGCAAAAAAGAGTATAGAAAAATAGAGTAAGTTGTATTGAAAAATAAAATTAGCTTTAACCTAGTCTTTTAGGTTCTGCGATAGCAAAATTCCTGGGTATCTCGATATGAAGGGTGGAGAGTGAGCTTTAGACGTGGTAATAATGACCACTTAACTCAATTTTAATAGAAGATCCAACAGTTTTGGAAAATTTTCTACGACGAAAACAAGTAAAACTGTAAACTGCAAATAAGTACCAGCCACGCGTGGTCAAAATAATATTCTCCTACAGGTAGATTTACAATTTGCTTTCCGCGTGAAGGAAGTATGAGTTCTACATCATTTGCATGCAAATACAGCGGGAAAAGTACATTGTTCTGGGCTTTCACATTAGCTACAGTATGAATTCAATGGTTTCTAGGAAATCTAAGAGCTAAACATTATGAATAATAAGGAACATGGTAATAAACTGTTGGGAAGTACCTTGTCTATGCTTGGGCCATTGAAGATGATGTTATGTCAGAGATTGATAGGCGAAAACGTTACTTTGCTAAATCCTTTGAGAAAGAGTACAATAAGCTTAGATTTTCTATGCGCGTGTTGCTTTTTAATGGAAGTCATTAATATAAATTAGCCTGTTCTTTAGGAATTACCTGATACGCTGATGTGTGGGTTAGGATAGGTTAAAAAAAAAAAAATCCTGACTGCTGCCTTGTATGGATTATGAATACAAAGTACTCCAGTAGGCCGAGAGATGGGACACTTTTGTTCGTTTTCCCATGCTCCGGCAGATCGGCGGCTGTAACAGCGCTCTGGCTCATCCTCTGTCGGATGAGGCTAGAGCGCTGGTGCAGCTGTATAGGAAGTGCGTGAGGCGAATTATTTAAATTTATTTTTATTGAGGTCTAATGGAGTGACTTAGTCCTAATGGACCAAACTCCGTAAATAAAGATTTAAAAAAAGAAAAAAACTCCGTAGCTGGTACATATAACCGTGTTGATTGCTTCTTCGCAATTGCCGGGATTGCCTCTATTAAGAGTAGAGTGGAGAGCAATTCCAATATTATTTAGGTGATAGGCGATAGCTGACACACAGGCTATTACATTCAAAGCACACTAGATGTCAGCTATATTCAACAATTCCATTAATTATATACAAACTAAATATAATAATCATCTAAGAGTACCTAATAAATACTTTGGCATGTCTTAAAATTAATTATTCATTCATTTATTCAAAACAAAGAAGGTAACTTCTAAAAATGTAATGTACGTAACAACGTATGTAAAACAAAGCAAGTTACCTTAACTGTATTTACATTGTTTACCCGCCAAATCTACCTAACCAATCATTACTCACAGACTGTTCTGGCGACTATGTTAAATATTATTTAAGTTCTTTTCAAAGTAATAATCCGAGGCGCCAATCGCCATTTTGGTTTTACCTGTCTCTTCTTTTGAACAAAGTCGGTTCCTTTAATGTTACGAACAAGGAACATCCTATATGACCAATACGAATAAGTCTGGTAGCAAGAATTTAAGAGAATAAAAGTTGTTTTTATATAAGTTAGAGAGAGCCTTATTGTTATTTTAAAACGCTTAGTTCATCAACTATTTTATAGGGTTTTGCGAAATCTAATCTAATTATCTACTGAACTTTTTGATTTGATCATTTTAGATGAATCTCTAAAAAACTAAAGGCTGGAAAAACTGGAGGCTTTTCATGACTTAAATGTTTTGGCTCTGAATATTTTTAACCGACTTCCAAAAAGGAGGAGGTTATCAATTCGGCCGGTATATTTTTTTTTTTGTCAACTTTCTTCTCGATGTCTATGACCATAATATTTTTATACATATAACTAGCTTTAACCCGCGGCTTCGCTCACGTTAGGTTCGATTTTTTAACCCCCTATTTAACCCTCTTGGGGTTGAAATTTTCCAAAATCCTTTCTTAGCGGATGTCTACGTCCTAACTGCTACCTGTATACCAAATTTCAGCTCGATCGGTCCAGTGGTTAGAGCTGTGCGTTGATAGATCAGTCAGTCAGTCAGTCAGTCAGTCACCTTTGCCTTTTATATATTTAGATTTACGCATAACTTAATAAGAACAAGAACTTATGAATGAAGGGCGACTTATCCAATCCAATGATTTGCTTGTCATGTCCGGCCTATCTCTTTTGTATTCATCCCCGAGACAGTACGTTAATTGGTTTCGGCTCTATAAGACCCATAATAAAAAGGTGCTTTGACCTGGGTTACGTGCAGAAATGCTCTAATTGTCTTTTTTTCCCATAAAAAACTAATATTCAACGTCCGTCTGTGATCACACGTGGACAGAATGTCTATGATTCGGATTTTTCTGTTATGTAATTAATAGAATTTTGTACCAGAATTTTTGTACGTGACTTGTTATCGAAACGATGTTATTGTAATTTTATGTACCTATGTACGGTGCATTTTATTTGATTGTATGAACGTGTTGATGCCACAGAACTCATGAAAATTATGAAATTTAAATCGCCTGAAATAAAATTAATATATTTAGTTTAATTTAAATCGTGCATTTTTCTGCAGACCGATCTTGATGGTATTTGTTTGTACACAATTATTATTAGTTAGTAGATGAACGATCTAAAATCCAACCTTCATCAGTTCTTCCAGTTTTGAGCTCTGTCCATTGCCATTGGACCTTATTATAAAGCCAGATATTAATATAACAACTATGTTTCGAATCTATACTAACGCAGGAGAAAATGCTCAGCTTACAGCACCGACGCAATGTCGCCTATCTATCAGTCTTTTTTCGGATATACTTTGGATAGTGTACTCAGAAACTTCACAACTTAGTGCCTCCTTCACCGTTTTACCACAGAACTCTGAGAAATCGTGAGCTTTGGCATCCTTATGTGATAGAAATCCAACCTACTCGGACGAAACGCTTTAATTCAACGCATTAGTTCTGATAAGCATCCGTGCTTCCTACAACCAATAATTTGAGTACCTTCAAGGCAAGAGTGAATAGGCATCTTCTAGGCAAGCGCGCTCCAACCTAGACCTCATCAGTGTAAGGTATCCAGTATTGATTGTCGTCAAGCACAAGACTACAGCTATAATATACTCGTAGATAGCTGCCCAGCCGAGTTAGATTAGACGATTGATCTCTTTCTCAAATCTATCCCTGTGTCTGTAGCTAGGGAATTAATGCTCATCGCATTACTAAGAAACAAGTTAAAGTCAAAATGTATTAAAACATTTATTTTTGCAGACATTTCGATAAGTTATCGCGATATGACGCGCCTATACAATAATATCTTGGCGTACCTACCTAACTACATTTCTTGAAAAGAGTGCTAAAGGAATAAAACTTAATCAATTACCGAAATTTAATTCTTGTAGCGGTAGAGATAACAACTAAAATCGCGTGAACATTGCGGGTAGCAAATAAAGAGTTGTGTTCGTGTACCTACATCGTACTTTGAATGCTTTATTTTATTTTATTAGTTGCGTAAAGAAAGTCTTACAGCTGTAATTGGATCTTCACATCTTTCCAGCCTAGTAACTTCGAACTTGATGTACTGAGTTGGTTGGTCTGGCTTCATGCTTCAACTGAACATAACTATGTAGTTATTGTTACTTAAATTATATTTAAATAATTTAACACATTTATTATGTGTTACATTAGTTAAATATAATTTTTTAGGACATATTTCATAATCTCCGACGAATGTTTATTTTTTAAACGACGAATAAAATTGACGTTCTGACAGCTTTTGTAATTTGGCATAATGTCAGATTTATTCTTCGGTTAAAGTATACTTGGAGATAATGTAATCTTAATATTATCTATCTTCTATTAGTGTTATTTCATTCGAAACTAGATGATGCCCGCGACTTCGTCCGCGTGCATTAAGTTTTTGTGATTCCCGCAGGAACTCTTTAATTTTCCGGAGTAAAAAGTAGCCTATGTTTTAATCCTCGGTATAATCTATCTCCATTTTAAATTTCAGCCAAATCAGTTCAGTAGTTTTTGCGTGAAAGAGTAACAAACATACACACACACACACATACAAACTTTCACCTTTATAATAAGTAGGATATTCTTCTATGTTGGCCTTTAACATTTTTGGAAATAAAATAAGTTCCAATTTTAGCTTAAATCTTGTAAAATCTTCAAGCATGTTCTTTTCCCATGTACCTATATTGAAAAGTTGTTTCCTGTGGATGACCCTATTCTAAGGCTGTATTTATTTAAAACAATAAATTGTAGGTACATTTTTATAAAATAATAATTTATTGTATCAGATTGCTAGTTAGGATGGTCGTCCAGCCAAAAATTTCATGGCGCCAGACGATAAAAACCGTCATTATTACTTAATGACGTTATTTTGAAGACAATTAATAATATGATGTAGGTAATCTATATTTATCTTTCCAAATCAGGGCCATTAGCGATAAGTGGTTGACTTGAAAGAAAAATTCACACTGTAAGATTTTTCCTCAATTAAGCACAGCTGAATGGACTTACCATTAAATGTGTCGTACGCCGTAGGTTGATATTCTTCCCGGAACGTGTCCTGCGCATACGCAGCTATAAGAGAACTTTTTCCTACAGCTCCATCACCCACTAACACACACTTTATCTTCTCCTTCTTCCCACCTTTCACTTTCCGTCTATCTTTGATTTGAAACATTCGATTTAATGTCCTCCGGCTTTTCTTATCCCGAACTGCCCACTCGTTCACTTTATCACAGCAATTAAGGTTTGCAGACTCATCGTCTCGCAACACAGGGTGGCCATTTTCCTCGGCCACTTCTGAATAATCGTAGTCGTCCTCATCCCGACGCGGAATAGGGAACTGGCTAGGGCTGTGGACTCCGAACACAAAAGGGCCGTCTCTCTCCGGTAGACGGTTAGCAAACCCGTTTGCCGGCGTCGGGGGCTTTGCATATTGAACTGCAGGAGCTTGATACTGACCCGATAAATAGTCAGCGGATGCGTGAGGATCGAATCTGAACACTAACTCCGCCTCCCTAGGGTCCAAATTCAATTCCGGAAGCGTTATTTTGTCTTGAAAGTAACCGATCTTCTCACGAGCTCTCGTCTCCTGCAGTCGTTTTTCGATTTCTACGTTTGATGGTTTCCAACACTCAGTCTTGTACTCGTAGCGAGCGTCGGGTGGTAGATTTCGTGGTGCGGGCGAAGGTCTCTGCGGACCATAATCTCGGGGTGGTGCTCTCGGCGGGATCACCACAGGCTTTTGCGGTTCAGCAAGCAACGGCCGTCGCGCTGACAAGTTTGCGTTCCTGTTGAACATGATCCCCTCTAGACTCGGAGACATTGGCACTGTCACGATCGAATGAGCGGAGGGTTATTGAAGCGTGCGTTCGCGCACATAACTTGTAACCGCGATATAGTTACTCGCGTGAAAGCTGGCGATCAGTGGCGCGCGAACGGACACACGGCCGCCGTGAAAGGCAGAACTCGACTAGCGAGTAGTGCCGAGCGCGGTTACTCGAGTCAGCCGCTCGTGCGGCGGGGACATGGCGCGGAGCTCCCCTCGACAGATGAAAATGACCTGTTGCTTCTATTACCTGTTCAGGTATACGACCGTTTTGCGATTCGAATGCAGCTGCTCCCGGTGAACAAAGCATGTCATGTGGCGTTGGTGATGCCAGTCGCTATGCAAGGCGGCTCATTCAACGAAATGTCGGTATACAATGAATGAACACGACGTGTTTTGTTTACATAATATAGGCTAACCGTAGCCGTAGGCCGTAGCCCGTGACTATAAATTCAATTTAGATGGACATAGGTATAGTACCTTTTTTAACCTATTTTAGCCGAGTTTAACTTTTGTAAAATACCTACGAGGAGCTGTTGTTAGAATGAAAAATTTGGATATTTTTGAGAAAACATTTCTATAACAGATTTACCTAGGTACCCATTTACGCAAATGAAACCCTAATTTGAAGAGTAACACTACAATCTTTGATTATATACATGACAAGATTGAGTATGTAACGCACGAAAACGTCCTCAAAAGTTTTCGACATATATCGCCGAAATCTCTCTCACCTACTTCAGTGTCACTTGAGTCACTACATAATAAACCGCTCCCGCAAAATAAATAAATATGCCGATTTGTGCGGTCAAATTATGTCATAATCATACGGAAAAGCAAAATAGGAAGTCGAAGATCTCATATCATCATTAAGTTTTTACATTTGCGTAAGATTTTTTAAGAAAACACGATTTTTAATTTCGATGTTTTTTAGGTACGTAAAAGTGGCCGGTGATACCAGCTGAGTACTGTGGTATTTTTCACATTATTGTGCAAAAATATTTTGTTGTATGATACATGTGCTTGAACATTAATCATAATTAATAAAATCAATTTGTTGCCAGTAGTGTGGTAATTTGCCACAAATATAGGGATGCCCCGGAATATAGTTAATATTACATTATTAATTTACTTATTAAATTTTGACCTATAAAATATTTTTAAATAATAATTAATCTAAATAATTATGATTACTAATATAAATTATATAAATAAAAATTAAAATATAATAAAAATAAAGTTTCCTAAGATTAATTTGTTTCCTAAAATAAATTGTGTGTAAACAATATTTTGAGTTTTATTTTAATAAGTTAAGAGTTCACTATATGGAAAAAACAAAAGCAAAAACTACTAGATGGATATGGCTGAAATTTGGAATGGAGATAGATTATTTCCTGGATTAACACAAAATTAAAGGAATCCCGCGGGAATCAAACACCTTAATCCACGCGGACGAAGTCGCGGGCATCATCTAGTTAATAATAATATTTAATAAGAGGGCCATGCGGACATTGTCCTGCTCAGAAACTAAAAACCGATTACAGTGCCACCTGCACAGATCCAATTATTATGAATCTAAACCTACCAGGGACAAAAAACACAAAAAAAATTTGAAAATCCGTACTAAAAAAAAATCTAGAACCTGACTGCAGCACCACCTACTGGGTCCAACTGTAGATAAAAACTTATTTTGGAATCCACACTAACATACAAAAAATTTCATCAGAATAGGTCCAGCCCATATTTAGATAAAGAGATAGATAATGAATATTCTATAATCAAATAATTACTAATTAAAATGTTTTCCTTGAAAACTATCGATTTACATTAAAGAAACAATTTACACAGACATAGATTAAATATATTAATAAAAACAATTATTTCGGATTGATTTATTTATAAAAATTGTGCAAATACTTTTTATATTCCTGGTATCCCTAGGCGCACACATTTGAGAGTTTGAGGTTGTATCGTACACGCCCCGCTCACGGCGTCACGCACACATTGAAAATAGTTGAGGCCGTTTTGCCGCGCACTGCTTGTTTGCGATACTACTTCTATGGAATTCTTTGACTACAATTATTATAAGAGCTTTTTGAGTTCAAGCTATGGATTATGTCGATACCTATTTAGGTGGTTGATAGTCAACTGCTTACTGCACTATCAGACAATATCTGGTAGATGATCAGGAACTTGTAGCAAAGTAAGATCTGAATGAAGTCTAGTAATTAGGTGGTAACTACATATTATGTTGATTGTGAACAACTTCCCAAATGGGATTAGAATGTAGACAGAGTGATTAGAAAGAAGAAAGATCGACAGTGACTTACATAAGTTACTCGGGTTACTCCTACTATCTACCATGAGAAAGATTAACAGTGATGTACATAATTACTAAGTAGGTACGGAATACCTAATCGTTAACAATAATGAGCTATCTGTCATCATATCAGAAGAAGATTGGCTCGGCTCGATCCATGTTTTTGTGACATTTTAGATTGAAGATTCTCATTCTAGATAACAGATTATTTTATTCTAGATTCCCGAATTGATAACATGAATAGGCAAGACGTACTTACAATACATGGATGTAACAACAAAACAATTATTTTCTAAAAATTTTGGCGGTTTAAGCATAAATAGAAAGGATTTTTTTGCAGTTATATACCAATAATAACAAGTTAAATTCGATAGTGAAATTTATTCGATAGTAAAACTAAAATTAAAACTTATTAAACTAAAATGGAATGGAAATTGGAAACTCCACTTTCAAAACAAAATAAAAAAAACTATGAAAGTTGAAACGAACTGTGGGAACAAATCACAGATTAACCTTTTGACCATAGACCAGGAACAACTAGACTTTTGACCTAGACATTGGGCTGACCACAGACAACATATCTTGTGTTAATAGTAAACAGATAATCTAAATAACCATAGCGGAATCACCTTAAAAGCTTCCTATTCAAAGTTCAAAAAGGCTTAATAAAATATATTTAATAACCTCCTCCATTTTGGAAGTTAGTTAAAAAGAACAATCTGAATTGAAAGATGGTGAATAAACATTCATTCTCCATCTACGAGGAACAAAAGTTATCGTCTATGATTGTAAACGTCAAGGGAAAAGTCACGATGACATCTGTCATATCGACATCGAGTAGCAGAGACCACGAACACTAGATATAGACGTCTAACTCCATAGAGGCCAGAATTATTCTTACGGGATTGCAGTGTGAGTGTTCTTTATACTTTGGTACATCTATACATGCCTACTACTACTATAATCTTGCATTTCATTCTCTCCCGTGGTTTAACAACTTTTTCCATTCATGATTTTGCTCATTTCATTGATAACCGAACTATCCTGCTCTAACACGATGTATATATATCAGCGATAAAATAATAATTGCGGAACCGGAAGTAGTAAATTTTTCATGGCCTTCTGGAAATTTTAGGGTTGTGCTTGAGCGAATCGGCAATAGTGATGTCAGTTACCGAAATATCGGTTTAGTTTACCGAAAGATCGATAAAAATTACCGGTTTTTTAATTCACCTATTTTCTACTGTACCAAGGTTTACAAATAAAAGCAAATTTAATTTTTAAGACTGGTTTATTGGCTGCTATGAGCTTATATTACCTACCACAACAGAAGTTATCATCGAATTTATGACAATATCTACATAATAAACATGCAAGGCTTATAAAAGTTACCAAATAATGAAATGCCTTTATTAAGGAAAATCGCATTCATGACGCTGTAGTTTAACACTATTAATTCGATTATTCAATAAATTAATCTAAGTTATTAATTACAATATCTATATAAAAAAAATATAATCTATTAAATAAAATATAATCGGTAAGTATTTCTTAAAAATTACCTCATGATAGTAAATGTGATCACAACTAAAAAAAATAACGACAAAAGCTGTAACGGGAATGGGTCTACTTTCTGTCAGCCCGTCTTAACATGTATTGGATTGTATTGCATTTTTGAAACTTCATCGTGGAAACAATGTATACAAAGCATAGTTTTGTATATGTTACGGTAAATGTGATAATTATTAATAATTTTCTATTAATCACATTTACCGTAACATATACATAGCATAGTTTTGTTACCTATTGTAAAATTTTTTGTTTTTTTTTTTTTGAAAAGAGCAACCGCCGAGTTTTTATTGCTGGCTCTTCTCGGCAGGAAGGGCATTCCGAACCAGTGGTAGATTTATCGACGATTTAAAAGCACTTGTAAAAGTTTATTTAATTTAGTAAAAAAACTTTCTATTCTATTCTGTAGCAGAAGCTTCGCTTTAGTCTTCAAACCGATTTCCGGATGCAAGTACTTAGTTATAAAAAAACCAACCACGAACCTAACCGACAATGAGGATTTCGGGTGCAAGTATTTTTGGGTGGTTGTAAAAAAAGAACTAACTGAACTAACAGTAAGGCTTTTCAAATCAAATATTTCACACGAAAATCCTTAGTGTTTGTTAGTTTAGAAGGCTTTCTGGTTATTTTTTTCATAACCACCCAGAAAATGAACCACCAGCTTATTAATTACTTTTACCAAAACTAAGGCGTAATTATTAATAATTAATAATAATCAATAAAAGTCAATAATTTATCACTTTTACCATCAATCTTGGTAACTATTAATAATAAAATTGATAATCTTATTATAAATGCAATAGTTTTGATGTATAAATGGATGGATGGATGTTTGTTACCCAAACACGCGACAACGCCTGATCTGATTTGGCTTACTTTTTATCGCGGAAAATTAAAGTTCCCGCGGGAATCAAAAACCTTAACTCACACAGACGAAGTCGCGGGCATTATCTAGTTATTAATGATTTTTAATTAATTTCATTTACCGTAACATCTACATACTGTATAATATGCAAGGCTTGTGATAATATTTAACGTTAGCAAATAACGAAATACCGTTATAACGTACATCACGCTTATGACGTTATTGTTTGTCAATTCAATTATTATCATTAATAATATGAATATACATTTTTCAGATGTACATCCTTACTAACTATACTATAATAATTATGGAGGTTATTGTATGAAACGTCAACAAATTATTGATTGAAATAATATTTAAACATTAGCAGTAGGCCCTAGAAAAGAAAATCTGCATCAATGAAATATTGAAGAATCACATAATAACATCCATATTCATGTTTTCCGGGTTTAGATAATTATGTTTATGTATCTTCTGAGTAACATTTCCACAGTATATTTATCAGTTTTTTCATGTACATTTATCAGTTTAAGCAGCTTTTGCAAAGTAAATCTAGTGTATCTTACAGTTTTGATATTTATTCTTTTGCCTAGCTTGACTTCTGAGGTTTAGGTGAACAGTAAAAGAATTTAAAATATTAGCCATCCTAAACATGACTTATTTTCTACTCTCCCCAGAAAATAAGCGTAAAGCTTATCTAAGAAGTGGATGCGAAAATATTGAACGGGCGGGGATTGAACCATCGATCTTTCAGTGTTCAGTCAGCACCTTTAACCGTTTGGCTATATAGAAATAAATGTAAATTAGATGCAGCAAAAGCCAAAAAAGCTCTGAAGTTCAGGAAATTATGACCAGGCAGGATTTTTTTCTTAAACATATTTCTTGAAAACTTCACTCTTGAAAGTCTAGTAGCAACCGGGAAGATTAGTTGGCATTTTCTTCTATGCATCTAACTTTACAAACTATATTATGTATATTCAAATGCTAGTTCTGAGAAAACATGTAAATTTAAGAAAAAAACGCTAACAAGATAATTCTAGCATTCTACCTTACACATTAGTAGAGTGGTATCCAGACTAA
The DNA here is from genome assembly GCA_933228805.2 of Hipparchia semele. Lineage (NCBI taxonomy): Eukaryota > Metazoa > Arthropoda > Insecta > Lepidoptera > Nymphalidae > Hipparchia > Hipparchia semele. Next base: position 12,951,681 of record OW121714.1, read on the forward strand.
GAAATCTTATAAAACAATCTAGCCAACTTCTAGAACTGAGAATTGAACAAAGATCTCTACACTATTTTCTGAGATAAGCGCATATAAGCAAATTAAGACGCAGCATTAGCAAGTAAATCTCAAGGACAGCCCCGAAAGCTGCTTAAACAGATTTTGTATGAAAAAAATGTACTAAGGTGGTATTTTTTGATGTCGCCCAGCTCGTCTAAACGTCGTATCTTCAAACTCGTTTAGCTTGCAGAAACGCGTGTCTCGGGATCGCGTGACGTAGTACTATTTGAATTTCTTATGTGGCAGTATTGATGTTTCTTCTTTGTAGCTGCATGCGATTGCTTGTAGATCCTTCGTGTGTAGCGGTGTGTTTTGATAGCCAGTGCATGTCGTTGAGTCCCCAAAAAACTTGGACAGCAGACACAGTCTGTAAATTTAAAATGCTAGTCAGAATCATTCAAAATTATCATATCCAGAGATGGTGACCGTGTGGTGAGCGAGAAGTAACTTGAGACAGAAAGTTAACATTTTTAAAAATCAGGCACTTTTTTATTGACTTTTGTCTCACTACACACATGAGAAATGAAATCGACGGGTGAAAGCAATTAAATATCACATGTTTCAACAGTGAAGGAAAACATCGTGAGACAATCTGCACACTTGAATTTTTTATTAGCACCTAATCTCAAAACTCTACCAATTCACATAGGGCATGGTAGATCATAGTCCATCATAAGCCATGGCCTATAACCCTTGTTAGAGGAGACCTGGGCTCAGTTGTGAGCCACTTCTATGGGTTGATGATGGTGATTTTTATCTTACTCTATTTTTATACCTTAGCCAAATATTTTATTATAATAATCTAGCGATTGATTAAATCTCATTAAATCTTTTACTCTTAAAAAACAAAAGAAAAAAAAGGTTCAGATATTGTCCTACATTATCAGATTTTTTTGGAAATCTTTAATTTAATGAATCATACAAAAAAAAATATAATACGTAAAGTTTATTTAGGCATTTCTCACTCACTTGTGAAGTCTCAAAATAGCACTCTGTTCACACCTAAGTACTGCAGTGGTCTTCTTCTTCAATGTAGGTAATATTGAGCATCTTTTTCTTAACAAGTAGATCCTTATCCTGAAAATTGTTATGAAAGAATTTCAACAACTAAGTAAATGTTTTTAAAAAAATTATGGTTTCCTAAAAAAATAAGATATAAGTAGGCTTAACACAGCTGTTCCATTCCCCCTATTTCACTAATACCACTAATTAGTAGAAATAATTTTGTAATCAATAGATTACAAAATTATATAATATAACAACAATAATTATTACAATAAACAAAAAAATTGAGAATAACTATCAGAAACCCCTCATTTATGCACAACTATTGTAAAAAGACAAAGTTTTTATTGATTAAAGATTTGATTGGTTAAGCACAAACGCTCATTTGTCCTCATTGGTCTAAGGTTGCTTAATTAGGTATGGATCTTAAGTTTCCTGGTTTGAGTTCCTGGCTGGGCACAAAAGTTCAGAAAAATCAGGCGAAGAAATTCTTAGCAGCAAGTAAAGTTTGTGATGTTACAACCAGAGTCAGAGACCATGCATCTGATATATCTGTGTTGGAGCTACTAGGCACATCACAAAATATAATAATACTTACCTAGTGTGTAGTTGGCTAGTTAACTGTCGAAATTGTCTGCTGTTGCCAAAATTGCAGATAATTAAGTAAAAGAATTTTGAGTAAGGAGGGCAATATAGTTAATCTAAATATATAAAAGGCAAAGGTGACTGACTGATTGACTGACTGACTGACTGACTGATCTATCAACGCACAGCTCCAACCACTGGACCGATCGAGCTGAAATTTGGCATACATGTAGCTGTTAGGACGTAGACATCCGCTAAGAAAGGATTTTGGAAAATTTCAACCCCAAGAGGGTTAAATAGGGGGTTAAAAAATCGAACCTAACGTGAGCGAAGCCGCGGGTTAAAGCTAGTTTAAAGCTAGTAAAGCTAGTACCAATTGACAGTTAAAGCTAGTACCAATTGACAGTTCATAATTTGATTTTTTTATACTTTTATTTTTGCTGGTATGGTATCTTTCAAATAATGTTGTTTATGGGCACTTGCCTTTAAGATGAGATAATTGGCAGTGATGTAACTTCTCTTTATGTAACCCTTGGTACTGCAGTGGGTTTAATAGATTGTTCGAAAAGTGTGTACCTCTTGCAACACCATATACTATCTGCCCCACTGAGAACACTTGTACCTGATAAGGAAGTCCTCCTGAAAATTGATAATAAAGCAGTTAAAGAAATAGTGTATATCATCCTTATTTTATACTAGTGTTGCCCTAAACTAAGACCTAGGAGCTTGTAAGTGCCTGGACTAAAGTATAAGTAAAGTTTTCGGCATAAAGAAATATGTTTATGCATGAAAGAAGGGTTTTAATTTTATTTCGTTTTGATAATAACTAATTATGCATACATGTTTATACATGATTGTTTCAGCTTTTGATGTTAAGCTGCTTTTAGAGACTCTAGGATAGAAGAGGTCTAAAAACAGATAGCACTTTCTTCGGTCAATAAATGTGAAAGTGCATTTGTTTGTTGATTTGCCCTTCAATAACATAGCAAGGAAGCCACAGATCTTGGGACTTTTAAAAACCTATCTCCACATAGTTGAAGTAGTAGGCAAAAGGTAGTACATAATAATGAATTAGTATAGATATACATACATAATTATTATAATTAGATCTGAGTATCTATGTTTGCATGTGTTTCAGATATTAAGAAATATTATTCACCTTGTATCACTACTTGCTAATATTGTACCTACTGTGAAACTATGTTCGTTTGTTGGTTTGTCCTTCAATCATTGACGTGAGGTAAATTTGCTGGGTAAATATAGTTGATGACTTGGAAACTTATAAGGAAAAACAAGGGGGTTTTCGTCGGATTTTAAAACCTAACTTCGCGCGGATGAATTCGCAAGTGTAAAACTAATTGCTTCAATTAGCCAACAGTAGATTTGGTTATCTAAAGTCACGTTTTTGCAAAACTCTTTACATTTTGGACTTCATTGTTGTGTAAAAACTTTCCTCCTTCAATCCATATGGTTTTATACCCAGATAGGCTGTGAATCTAATGATAAACTAATAATTTTCCAAAGTTTGCTTAAAAATTGGTAATTACTTACAAATAACATCCTAAAATAGTTATTACATTTGGTAGAAACACAAACTAACCTAACTTCTAACTTTTACGACTGATATTAATCTTCACCGTATACCTTAAAACATATTATAATCACACAAATTCTTTATTCTTCTAACTAATTACTTAACAAATCACATTTTAATTCGTTTGTTTTTAATAAAAAAACATTTGTGGCACAGATTTGTGGTTACTTTGAAGCAAATATGGCGGAAAATGAGAATCATACGGAATCATAGTTGGAAATCGTAGACAGAGAAGGCAATAGACCAAGGTACTGTGTAACCGCGACTGAAATAGAGATAACATGACGTAACGATGACGTCACATGACAAGTTCGAGTTTAATGTTGCCACAATAACTGCACTCCCCTAGTACCCCAAATTAGATGGAAAATTCTTCCCAGGATTTTTAAATAAAACGACAAAACAGATGCTGAACTGTTTTATTTTTTAAATAACATACCTACACATATAAGGTTGTCTGGGAGAGACATACCTATTAGGGTAAGCTTCTATTTTTTACATATATCTTAATATTGTGTGCAATAAAGAATTTATTATTCTTTATTGCACACAATATTAACTTCAACCACCACTTAAAAGTATAAAATAATTTTAGTTTGTACACGTAAGTCGGTTTTTTAAAAATATTTTTTTTTATACTAAAGTTTTTTAATGTAGTTTCATAGGACCAATTCACTAGATAATTATTTGCTCCTTAAAAAAAATATTGAAATGCCGAATAGAAATTTAGCATATGTGAGTCACTTTGAAAAAAGATGTATGTAACACAAAGGAAAATTTTTTTTCGTTACTAGTAAGAATGTTACACAAAATAATTTTTAATGAACAGTTAAAATTTTCCTTCGATCGAGTAATGCTATTGAATTAAAAGCAACAAAAATTGTATATTTAGTCATCAAAATCATCATTAATGAAATTAACAGTATATTCCTTTTTTCAGGCAGTCGTATAAAACTGCAACTCTTCATAGTTTAAGTTAATAATTATTTAAAAAAAACATTAAAAGTCTGCCTCTAGCTATTTAAAAATGACTTTAAAAATTAAGAACTTTGTAAATAAAATAATTCTTAAGATCGCCAACAGTTCTCGACTGGTCGTTGGACATTCGAACGAAACTTCAGGATGATTCAGAACAGTAACCGACACTATCTAACTGAATACACTTTAATCATCGCCGACATATATTATATTCTAGTATCCATCATCTTTCTTTTCTTTTCTCATAATATTCATTTCTTCCATCACGACTTTATTTTGTTTCAACAAAAATTAAAAAAAAAAATTGAAAAAGTAGCCAAAGTAACCCGCCGTTACGGTATGTCAGAGGACATTACTAAAAAAAACCTATCTCCGTGCCAAATTTCAGCCATATCGGTTTAGTGTGGCGTATTGAGTAACAAACATCCATATGTTTGTTACTCAATCACGCCACACTAAACCGATATGGCTGAAATTTGGATGTATGTATGGATGGCCATACATACATTCAAACTTTCACATTTATAATATAAGTAGGATAGGGAAAATCGGGACATTGTATAGGTACCTAAAGCTGGCAACACACATAGATACTAAATTTTCTTATTAACTGTCAGTTTGTTTCGCACAAAAGTGTGTCGACCTTGAAAAAAACTGGTTACACGATGAGGGACAAAAAATTGGGTAGCTGCGTCTCTGTTTATCACATTAATAACTTTATTTCTGCTCTCTTTTTAGTGTGAGTGAGAAAGAAATCGTCACTGGCTCTATGACTTCTCTCTCTACGTTGGAAATAAAATCAAAATGGCGACATAAACAAAGGAAAAATAATTTTGATTGTGTGAGTAAGCAGAGCGAGATAGAGTGGGACTCCCCCGAGTGTGATAGGGACAGCAAAACTTGATATCGGTTACCCTTTGCTATTCGAAACTAGACAGGGGCTATCTAGTGTTCGTAGTCTCTGATCGAGTAGGTATTTCACGTGTGTTCGAAAAAGTTATTAAAATCTAATTTGTAATTTATCTAATAAATTGATATTAATACCTACAATAAAATTCTGTTCAACCAAAAAGTGAATGGATATTTCATATTACTTTAGTAAAACTAATCCATTATTGTAATTTTTTACATCTGAATTTCCGAAATGGCTAAATTTAAATTGAGTAAGTAAACCGATCCAGTTTATGTTAGTATAATACCTTTATAAAAGGAAAAACAACACTATCATAAAAATAGTCCAATTATCTAATAAAACTACTGTTTTCATAAATGAAAACATAGGCAACAAAATTATTTATTTTTAGTAATATAGGTTAGGAAATGTGCGTCATGGATTGATTTAGTTTTCGTTTTATCGTATTTGATTGCTGAATAAGGCTGAATATCATAACTTTGTACATAAAACATTATTTCTCAAGTAACCTGATTATCATATCCACTTATCGTATTTGTATGGTACAGCATATTTTGAAGTTTTTATTTAAAAAATAAAAATATCGCTTTACCCCTTTCAAGTTGTTTCTGTGCCTTCAGAATCAATTGTTGCTATAAATAATAAGGTTTTATTTTGACCTGTTAGACCTAAAAATCAGTAATTACCTAAGTTATACTAATTTATTTCAGAAAAGCCATCTAAAAGGCAGCCCGCTCGCCTTCGATATAAAATCGAAAAGAAAGTCAGGGATCACAATCGAAAAGTAAAAAAAGAGGCAAAGAAAAATCCTAAGTCCAAAAAACCTAAAACCGTTCTGATACCCAATGAGTGTCCTTTCAAAGAAGATATACTAAAAGAGGTTGAGGCAGTAAAGAAGCATAAAGAAGAGGAGAAGCAGAAAAGGAGAGAATTAGCAAAATTGGAAAAGCAAAACAGACTAGAGGAGAAAAAAAAGAACCCTCTTGGCATGGATACTTTGGTGTGTCTACCTGTTACCTTTTCACAGTTGTTGAACTCACTTTGGCATAATTTGCCTCAAAAATAGCATATTTGAGAGTAGGGGGGGACAATAGTTTAAAAAAATCTCTTAAATCCATATAAACATTGTTGTGGGTATCAGCTATGTTAAAATAATCCTACAGTCTATGAATACAAATTCTAATTTACTAATACAATTTTATGAAATTAATCTATTCTCTACAGTAATATTTTAACTGTGTAACAGATAGCACTTTTTTCAAGTTTGTCAATTTAATTTAATGTGACAATGAATCTCTTGGCACACCTGAAAGCCACTGATTGGGAATTGAATTGAACTATGAATCTCAACAGAATTTACATCATTATCAAAAAGAAGTATAATGGCCTTTCTACTTTTGTATGGAGAAATTATTAGTTTGCTGAGCCTTAAAACTTGAAAACTCAATATGTTGTTCTATTTTAGGTAGCAAATGCAGAAGCGAGGGGTAAAGTGCATGATGTGTTCAAAAGCAGTGGAACTGAGAATGACGCTGAATGCAGCAAGGATAGGCAGCAGGAGAACTCATTGAAGACTTATTACAGAGAATTCAAGAAGGTTATATCGGAGGCGGAAGTGGTACTGGAGGTGGTTGATGCTAGAGATCCCTTGGGTAAGGTGGTATACATTTAATTTTCAATTAATATTCTTGTATAATAACTCTTATAGCAACGTAAAAATTCTTTTTTCAAAACTGACTTCAAACGCCACTACAAAGTATATCAATTGTGCTAATAAAATTTGAAGAGTTCCCTCGATCTCTCCAGGATCATATCATAGGATCCTGACCTGATGACAATGGGACCTCTTGGAAAGTAAAACCTTTCAAACAAAAAAAGAATTTTCCAATTTCCATACATAAAAAAAATTTATTATCTTTATTTAAAAAAAAAAAAGTTTCTGACGAATTGATAGCCTCCTCTTTTTTGAAGTCGGTTCAAAACTGTTAAATATGTCAAACAAAGTGTGTTAAATTATACTATTAGATATTTGCAAGTAAAACAGCTTATAAATTATTTGTTTTTTTGACCGATTTTCTGTTTTTACAAATGTTTAATTTTCAACAGTAATTAATGAATATTCCCACTTTGACAACAGTCAAATACCCAATTGTTCCTTAAAAAAAAAAAGATACCGGCCGAATTGATAACCTCCTCCTTTTCCGAAGTCGGTTAAAAGAGAATGGGTATTTCTTCAGGCACAAGGTGTACACAAGTGGAAGAGGCAGTGCGAGAGTCTGGCAAGAAGCTGGTGCTGGTGCTGAACAAGGCAGACCTCATCCCTCGCGACAACCTGACCGCGTGGCTGAAGTACCTGCGCCGACAAAACCCGGCCGTACCCTTCAAGGCCTCCACGCAACAGCAGCAGCACAATCTGGGGAGGAGGAAAATGAAACATATAGTTAAGGAAAAGGAAATGAAAGGTGTGTTATAGGCAAAGATCAGAATACAGTGCAATTTGGGGTGAATGACCTCATATTATCATTAGTATGGATATTGTAGTGTATGTAGGTACACTGTCTCGTGTGCTCATGAGCAATGTTGCAACGTCAGTATTACGCGAGCCGCAGGTGAGAGTAGACGTGCGACAGGTCTCTTCGTCTTCGACAAGTGCTCGTGTGCATTGCCGAGCCACTGTCTGGGCGGCGCTATTAGCGATACTGTATATATGACTGCGGGGTTATAATGCCACATCCCTACTAATATCTCTCTACTAATTTACCTACCTACGAATTACCTACCTAACCTACGAAGCGAGTATTATAAATGCGAAAGTGTGTTTGTTTGTTGATTTGTCCTTCAATCATGCGGCAACAGAGCTACGGATTGACGTGATTTTTTGCATGTATATAGTTGAGGACCTGAAGAGTGATATAGGCTACTTTTTATCTTGAAAATCAAAGAGATCCCGCAGGGTTTTAAAAATTAAATCCACGCGAACAAAGTCGCGGGCATCAGTGTTATAGTTCCAGATTGTGGAAACAGAGATTGATCTGAATACTAATTCTGGACTCTCGGGATAAACAAGAGATGCTGCCGTGTCGGTGGCGTAGACAAGAAGATTTTTTAAAAAACTATAAGACTTAGATATAGTTTAAAAGAAGATTTTTAAAAAAGCCATAGACTTAGATATAGTTTAAGCCACTTACATACGACGTGAAGTGCATTTAAGCATTTACATACAATGCAACAATCAGCTAGTCTATTATAGTAAGATTATAGTAGGTATTAAAAAACTCTCTGTACAGCATTCAGGCAGAAGTCTGTAAGTAGGGATTTTTTCCTTCCCCGAAGAAATGGCACAAATGCCCTCAAACTTACATATGACGTGAAGTGCATTTAAATGGGCATCAACTAGTTCATAATACAAACACACATTCGCATTGATAATATTAGTAAGGATAATCATATATTTCCAGGTTCAGCTTGTGTGGGTGCAGAACTACTAATGAGCCTACTGGGCAGTTATAGCCTAAATAAGGGTATAAAGACATCTATCACGGTGGGTGTGGTTGGTTTGCCCAACGTTGGCAAAAGCTCCATCATCAACAGTCTCAACAGATCCAAGGCTTGCAATGTTGGCAGCACTCCCGGAGTCACAAAGTTAGTATACAACATATATTTTATACACAACAATACAATCTGTGCGAATTAACATGGCATCTGGTTCGAATAAATGATGTTTAAAGTACTGAGTGCGTATATATATTTTATTATTATTTGGATGGATGGATGTCTGTTACTTAATCACACCACAAAACGGCTGAACGGATCTGGATGAAATTAGGCACAAAGATAGAGAAATAAAAAATTGGTTGTTTCCGAGCCAGGTGCCATGTTAATGCGCACGGATTGTATTGTTATAAGTTTCTGTTCAACACTATATGTCCTGTAAAATTTTGCAATTTCTATTTTAATAAATTTAAATAAATTTTTATTACCATACCTTCTAGTTTTATGCTTAGTTGGAGGGGAAAGGGGAAAATTAGTCACGTATAACATCATACCAATATACAGCCGAAAGTTTGTATGTGTGGGTATGTATGGGCGTGCGTGTTTCTTACTCTTTAACGCCACAACGAATAATGAACCGATTTGGCTGAAATTCGGAATGGAGATAGCTCATACCCAGGGTTAGCACATTTATTCCCAGATAATTAAAGAGTTCCCGCGGGAATTAAAAAAACCTTAATCCACGCGGACGAGGTCGTGGGCTTAATCTAGTAGCAAATTTTTTATTTTTTTTTTAATAATTTATGTGTCTCTCTACAGGCAGATGCAAACGGTCCAAATAGACTCCAAGATCAAGATCCTCGATAGCCCCGGGATAGTTTTCCATTCGGGCGCAGAAAACGACGCGACTGTCGCACTGAAGAACGCGTTAAAAGTCGGCAGCCTAAAGGACCCGCTCACACCCGCGACAGCGATATTGCAGAGAGCGCACAAACATACTTTAGTGTCTTTATATTGCATACCAGAGTTTAATACACCGCAGGTAATTTGAGCGAATTTGCTATGCGAATTGACATTGAGTTGCCATAAACGAAGATAAGCTCACATGAGATAAGACTAAAATTCGTACTGTAACTTAACACTTCTCCTGTTGAGTCATAGTATGAATTCACAGGAAGTCTGTTTTTTTACACATAAATGCACATGCTGGACCACTGATGGAATGCTTACTACATATGGCTCAAGATCGCACCAGCTGGCGAGCCTTTACTATTAAGCTGACATAGTGGGTTACAACCCTCAGTCATGAGGAAGTGATTACAAAAAGAATTTAAGCCTCAATAGCCCAATGGTGGGAACTGAAAACTTAAAGGTTGCAGGTACAATGCTCATTCGGTTCCCCTTTGGTGGTACCTACTCTTAACACAAGTTTTCACTTATTTGGAGGGGAGGGGAGAACATCAGTCAAGTTCAGTTTGGATGATATTCTTTATTTAAAAAAAAGAAGAATTTAATGACGCCATATATGTATTTACAGGAATTTTTCGCGAGTTTGGCGTCGCGAATGGGAAGGTACAAGAAAGGCGGTGTCCCCGATCAAGAAGCGGCCGCTAGAATACTTCTCAACGATTGGAACACTGGCAAGGTGAGGACAGGCAATTATTTTAAAATCATAAAGCCTCAATAGCCCAACGGTTAAGGTGCGAACTGAAAATTGAAAGGTCGCAGGTTCGAGCCCCACCCGTTGCGCTATTGTCGTACCCACTCCTAGCACAAGCTTTCCGCTTATTTAGAGGGGAGAGGAGAATATAAGTCAAGTTCAGCTTGGCTAATATTCTTTTTAAAAGAAAAAAATAATAATTTTTTGGAACACAGTCTGATGGACTGTTTTTTTTTTATAAAGAATATTAGCCAAGCTGAAGTTAACTAATGTCCTCCTATCCCCTCCAAATAGGAGGAGGTACGACAATAGTAATGCGTGGGATTCGAACCTGCCATTTCATTTTCAATTTAATTTTGTTTGGTGGGAGGCTGTGGCCGTGGCTAGTTGCCACACTACCGTCAAAGAAGTGCCGCCAAGCGATTTAGCGTTCCGGCACGATGGCGAGTAGAAACCGATTAGGGTATAGGTTGAATGTACTTACACTGCCATACCCCTTCCAAGTTAGCCCGCTACCATCTTAGACTGTATCGTCATTTACCAGCAAGTGAGATCGCAGTCAAGGACAATCTTGTTTTTTTCTACACTATTATTCCATGATACAAGTAAAATAAATAAATAAATAAAAATAGCCTTTATTCTCTGACCTCTTATATAGTAGTTACAACTAACATTGTTACTATTCCTATGTCTAATATTAATAATAAATAATTGGTTCATTTTTCTTATATATATACCTTAGGAATCGTGATACAAGTATTATGTGTTTATTATCTCAAGCCTTATTCCTACGTAGGGTGTTCAATAATTATTGTCGTGTAGTGTTGTACAATTATATTTTGTCAAACTAATATCATTGACTATTACTACATTTCATCATATCCTTAAACTAATCATCAATCCAGCTCTCCCACTTTTATTTAGAAATTAAATGTAATTTTTTTTTTCGAAGAGGTTGAGTTGGTTGCTCCTCACAATCAATTACTAATATCTTGCTTTGTGTTTTTAGTAGGTACCTCGTAATAATACAGCCAAGTTTCGTCGCTATTCACAATCGAATCTATGTCCTTAGATTTGCCATTGGCAAAAAATAACACGATTTTACACCATTCGACGTGACGTTGCTCTTACTGCTCGTTTAGCGTAAGAGGTACCCAAAGCGTACAAGGCTTTTTTACATGTAAATGTTCAGTCCCAATTTTGTGTAACGTAGCTACAGGAATGTTTAAAAGTTGCTCTAATTGCCGGTAGGTTATATGACTGTTTTTTCATACTTCTTTTTCCACACGAGCTGCCGTTTCTGGCACTGTCACTTCGAAGCGTCCGCCTAGACGAGAATCATCGTCGAGTCCAAATTCGCCACGCTTGAATTGCAGATACCAGTGTTCTATAGTCCTTGAGGATGGTGCTTCTTGACCAAATACAGAAATCATCTCATCCATACATTCTTGTTTGCTTAAACCACGTTTGAAATTGTACTACGGGATTACGCGATAATCAAAGACGCCATAGTTAAATTAATTAAAAAAATACTGCAACCAAGTTATACTTCGTAGAGTAAAAAAACAAACTTGTAATGTTTTGTTGAAAATAACACTTTATAAACATACAATTAGTTTTACTGCTACCCTTAAAAATAAGTGGTACGACAAGATTTACTGAACACCCTACGTATTTTACTAGAATCTTTTGTATCATTTGTTTTCAGGTGCGATACTTCACTGTACCACCGGAAACTCCAGACTCGGAAGTTCATGTCGAGGCTAAGATTGTATCTTCACTCGCACCCGAGTTTGACATCAACAGCTATGAAGCTATGGAGACCGAGGTCATAAATTCACTTGGAGACAACAGTACAGAAGAGGCCATAAAGGTTAACATTTTATTTATAGAAAACACTCGTGTGATTAGGGGGTATAAAAATGTTTTCTGACAGAAATATCGAAAATAATCCATCTAGAGATTCTTCGAACAATGTCACCATTTTAGACTTGTTTCAACTTGTTGAGCAATAAGGATGTTAACAATTTTTTCGGAATTGCTTTTATTTTGAAGATTGACTCTTGTTTACCATAAAAAATATATATTATTTAAAAATATTAGTATTTTCGATGAGAAAATATACAAAAATAGAGTAATTTTGAATTTTCCCGCTAAAATACTCTACAACTGTCACTTGACTGACTTGACGTCATCGGTCCGTCCGCGCCACGAAACAAGTCCCATAGAGGCGGCGCTAGTAGTCGTATGTCTAGGCAATAATTATTGTATGTAAAATCTATTAGTTCCACCTGATTGCCGTGGGACTTCTTTCGTGGCGCGTACTATACCTATAATCACTCCGTTTGTTTCGCGGTTAGGTTAGTGACGTCACAAGTTCTTCTTGGCGTTTGCAGTCACGTGACATCAGATTATAAATATAGCATTTAAAATCATTTTTAATAAATTGATTAAGTTATATTAAATTACAAAAATGTGATTTTCGATATTCTAATCCTACAAACTATCATAAAATTAACACTTAACATTAATTTGTGATTAGTGTTAACATCCCTATTGAGTCATTTTGAACTTCATTATGATCTTAATTTTTCCACAGATAATAAGCACTGGGCCGGTAAAAGCGAAACTCGACGAGATGCAAGTAGATGAAGACGAGTCCAGTCTCCTGCCCAAAACACTAAACATCCGACCGAAACTCGCCAAAACCAACAAAAAAGAAAAAACTAAAGGCGACCCCGAAATGCAAATAGAAGGAAACACTAAACTCAATCAACTCAGAAAAATGCAGTTCAAAAAGGACAAGAAGAAAAAAGCAAGAAACGAAAAGAAAGCAATCAATTTAGCTGATGTGTTAGAAAATGTGACTTTAACAAGCGCTAGTAAAAGTGATGTATATGATTTTAAAGAGGATTTTAAAATGTAGCTGGAAACAATAATTAAAAGTGATTGACTGTTTTTAATGTTTTATTTATATTTATAAAAACCTATAAGTAAGTAACTTTTGAAGTACAATAGGTTACTTACATTTAAGTAAATACTTATTTAATCTAGGGTCGGCAGACGCACATAGTCACAAAAACTTTTTTTTTTATTAAACTAATATTCATTTATTGATTAAATAAAAAAATATGAATTTTTATGACTTATGTTGTTTACTCTGCCCACCCATTATTTATATCCTATCTTATAAGTAAGTAAGTAGATAAATGTGAAAGTATGTTTGTTGAAGTCCTGAAAAGTGACATAGGCTACTTTTTATCACGGAAAACGGGTAAGCGTCAAGATGACTGACCAAAGTGACCGATCAGCGTCAAATTTTTCCAGCATTTAGTACCTATTTAGTACTATTTAATACCTTTGTTTAAATATTTAGTACCTCAATAGTAACAGAGAAATTTAATTTACTAAGTGGTCAGCCATCTTGACGTCAAGATGACTGACCACTTTTGAGTTTCCCCATAAGGGCTTAGTATTGTGCATATGTTTCTGCACTATAATTTAGTACCTATTTGGTACCTACACATATATTTTTTTCAGAATTTTTTGACAAAAAATAAAGATTTTATGAATAGATCAAGTTTTTCTATACAAATAAGACTATGAAGTATGTAACGAGAACAAAGGGAAAAACTGCCAAGTTTTCACTACAGATGTCGCTCGTAATGCTCAGCCATGAATAAACGTACATAATTATAAGAAACTAGTTGATACCCGCGACTTCGCTCGCGTGGATTTAGTTTTTAAAATCCCGCGGCAACTCTTTAATTTGCCAGTACAAAAAGTAGCCTATGTCACTCTCCCGGTCCTCAACTATACCCATGCACTCGTAGGCCGGGGGCTGGTCAACTAGTAATAGGTACATATTGAACAAAAGAACAGCTTGCTTACTTACTCTAATAAAGTCCTACTTAAACAATCGGCCCACGCGTTTGGTCTCCAGGTCTTACATATATAGACTGATAAACACATAAAGTAACAATTAGCAAAGTCTTAAGGGCCCGTAAGTACCCTCTTTGCCGCGGGATTTTAAAAACTAAATCCACGCGAGCGAAGTCGCGGGCATCAACTAGTTTCTTATAATTATGTACGTTTATTCATGGCTGAGCATTACGAGCGACATCTGTAGTGAAAACTTGGCAGTTTTTCCCTTTGTTCTCATTACATACTTCATAGTCTTATTTGTATAGAAAAACTTGATCTATTCATAAAATCTTTATTTTTTGTCAAAAAATTCTGAAAAAAATATATGTGTAGGTACCAAATAGGTACTAAATTATAGTGCAGAAACATATGCACAATACTAAGCCCTTATGGGGAAACTCAAAAGTGGTCAGTCATCTTGACGTCAAGATGGCTGACCACTTAGTAAATTAAATTTCTCTGTTACTATTGAGGTACTAAATATTTAAACAAAGGTATTAAATAGTACTAAATAGGTACTAAATGCTGGAAAAATTTGACGCTGATCGGTCACTTTGGTCAGTCATCTTGACGCTTACGGAAAACGGCATTCCCGCTGGTTTTGTGAAGACTTACTTCACCATAGACGAGTAATTGCTGGCAAATACTAGTAAATAAATAGTAGTCATAAGCATGGTAAGTAGTTGAGTTGGATGAATCATACGGATGAAACCTTACCATGCAGATTTATTAAGTACACAACGCTTTAGGAGTATCTATCTACCCTTTATCTACTTGGCTCACGTCTCACCTAACATCTTGGACGTTGATTAGTTCTTAGTTACTACAAAAACTAATTTAATAAAAAACAACGAAGAAAAATAGACATAATTTATACACTTAGGTACCTATAGGGATGATAAAATAGAATTATGTGGGTTCTCATAAATAGTTAGATCCGAGTTTATTAAGCGTAATTTAAAATATAAATAAATATTTATTGTTAAAAGTAGATTCAAAGCCTTCCAACTTCCAAGGTAATCCACGTAAATTTCGCTTTGTATCTCTTTCCAACAACGTGAATTATATATCTGCATCTCTTTCTGCTGTCATGTGAAACACTGATTGGTGATTTGCTGATAATTTGTTAAATCAAGATTCTGGATCAATGAACTTAGTTATAATAAAAATACGTACCAAAATAATTTCATTAACAATAAAACAAATAAATAGTCATATTTGTAGCCTTGTAATATAGTTTAAACTTCTGATAGGCTATATTGTATCATTAAATTTATATTTTTCCAATGTGCGCTTGTTTGTTTCGTATTTCCCGCCATCCTCGTCGTTAATTTCGACGAGTGTGTACAATTTCTATTCGCTTACGTTGGCCAATGGGAGCTTTCCATCTGGCTGCGTAACGCAACGTCATAATAACAACGGTTATCTCTTTTACTCTTGAATATTTTCCCTATTTGTATTTCGGTCTGAAATTTCATAATATCCACGCGTTAATATACTCGCTTCTTTCTAATACGAGGTAACCTCGTATGTGTGAGCGAAACAGAAAAACAACGCGGCGAAATTAAATAATACTTGATTCGCCAAATTTTGTAGTTATTCGTGGCTAGTCTTTTGTAAGCGAAGGTGTGGTGTATTTAAAATAATGAAATCGCTAGCTTTAACCCTAGTCAGCTTGCTGGCTGTATATTCAATAAACTGTGAAGTGTATTTTGAAGAAAAATTCCCTGACGGTGAGTTCTTGTGATATTCTTATTCTTCGTACCGGCGTTGGTTTTTGATATCGATTTTTGACGCCGTGGCCTATGCGTGGCCTACAGTGTGCCGGCTCGCTTTGGGTTAACGTTCGCACTAAATAAGGCTTTCCGATTGCAGATTCGTGGGAATCCAATTGGATCTATAGTGAGCATCCCGGAAAAGAATTCGGAAAGTTCAAATTGTCTGCTGGCAAATTCTACAATGACCCAGAGGAAGATAAAGGTACGTGATCGGCCCTTTCTAATTTGCACGTTGTCGATTTGAAACTCGTCAAAATGTTATTTTCGGAGACTTACGCATTGTGTAGCACATAATTATTAAAACATAAGCTAAGAACCTCTTTCCCAATTCTGATGGCCTGGTACAATCTTATTTTAGGTCTTCAAACCTCAGAGGATGCGAGGTTCTACGCCCTCTCGCGTAAATTCAAGCCCTTCTCGAACGAGGGCAAAGACCTAGTCATCCAGTTCACTGTTAAGCACGAACAAGACATTGACTGCGGAGGTGGTTACTTGAAAGTGTTTGACTGCAACTTGGATCAGAAAGACATGCACGGAGAGAGCCCATACGAGATCATGTTTGGTCCGGATATCTGCGGACCTGGTACTAAAAAGGTAAGTTTTAGTAACACATACTGATTATAAGTACCACTGGTGACACATGGCCAAGTTTTTCACAAATTTTACTATTGGTGGTCCCACCAGATTGTACTAAGAAATCTTAGTTTAAGAGGAAACTACCACATGTGGCCAGGGTGAGTACTATTGGATAATGAATATGATAAATTTTGATCCCTCAACATGTTTAAGTTTACAAAATCTCATGCCACCTGTATTCACAAATAATGTCTTATTATTTTTAAATAAAAATATGTAAAATTGTCTTTTAGAAATGCATCTACTGCTTGTTTAGAGTAATTTTCCTGCCAGAATATTATATATTATAGGATTATAGGATGATTAACCTATCAAATGTCGAAACTGAATAATAATAAAAAATGTAAACTTGTTTTACCTACTTAAAAATTCTACCCAGAACAGGAATTATGATTTAAAAAAAAATAAGTACCTATATACCTACCTATTAAATACAAAACTAAAAGTAAGCATGTCAATAAATTGTATGAAAAACTTGTTATCTTGTACTAATTAATTTTGCTAAGTATTTATGGTTTTATATTATTTGGTTATACTATGATTTCATATTTAAAAATCTAGTTTTGTTTAATATTATGCCACTTCCTCATTTCATCAGACTTATTATTGAAATCCAAAAGCTTGCTCTTGACATAAGTTGGAAGGGAAAAGGGGAATAAGTTACGTTATTGGCTGATATATATTTTAAAAAAACTTTTGTCCCCTGTTCAACCTTTTGGGGTGGAATTAAAAAAACTTGAAATAAGTATTTCTTGATTTTTAATTAAAAGTCAAAATACCAGAATTCATGAATACAACTTAAAAAAGGTCTGTTTTTCACTTTTATTCTCTATTTAACCTCCATAGGGGGTGCCTTTTCTAAAAATCTTTTCTTTGAGTACATCACACAACCTACTTTATTATGTGTAGGACAGTCAGGACACATCTTTTTTTTAACCGACTTTCAAGTCGGTCAATTAGGGTGGTAGGCACTTTCTAGGGATCTGTACCCAAAGTGACCCTATTGCTACTAAGCATCCTCTGTTCATCCATTTGTTAGCAGACTATCTGATGAACTGTTATAGGCAGATATTTGATATTTTCACAAGACTATTTCTATTGCCGCTACAACAAATAACAAAAAAATAATAAAAACAAATTTCAAGATTAGAGAGGGTTTTCATACAACAAACTATTTTTTTTTTGCTCTATCTTCATAATAGCCGGTATTAAATCTTGTATTCTTCTTGTAAAGTTCTTGCAATTCACGAGGGCGCGTGAGCTTTACGTGTGGTGTACATGCAAATTGCGTAAGTGTGCGCGCCTGTCAGGAGCCTAGGTGGGAGTGGTCAGGCGCGAGCAAGCTCTCGCTCACACTTATACAGATACGACACACACACAACCATGAGGCACGCGCCCTCGTGAAATTCAAAAACTATACAATGGTACGGAACCGTTTCACACTTGGTTGGGGTTTTTTTATAAGTACATAGGTTGGCAGAGAACACTGGACATCAAACAAAGCATACAACATAATATTATTTCTGCTTTGCTATACATAGATATTTCTATTTGTATTTAAATGAAGTGGAAAGCGTGATCACATGTTAGTATGACATTGAATTGATGTTTCAATAGATAACAACGCAAATGTCACACAAAACAGGCCCTACTACAGTATAATTACTTTAAATGTTAAACTATTTTTAATTTATTTTTTAATCATTAATGATGCCAAGTGTTTCCTATTAAAAACCCATTTAAAATTTAATAAGTACATAAGGGTCCATATCCATTGATAATCATAAATATTCTCAATGCGAAATTTAAAAAATATAGTGAAACAGTTTTTTTTTGTTTCATTAAAAAGTTTCAATAACATTTAACAATTTAATTAGTGTATTATCTGAAAGTGTTAGGACGATAAACTTATCAATCATTATTCATTAGTATGCAAATGACTATAATAATTAAGTTGTTGAAATAATTGTTGGTTTACAGGCATTTTTACTGATATTTAAATTCATGAATTTTCATTTCCTATTGGCAATTTTACATTTTATAATTATACTTGGAAACTCACTATTAAATACTTAGTAATTGATAAGCAAAATTCCTAAAATAACACTTTCTTTACAAGAAGTACATGATTCATAACCATTGAACATTGAATTAGGACTTAATCTATTTATAAGTAATAGTTAATGACTATAGTTTATTAAATAGTATTGAGTACCATTTATTAATTAGTAATTATTCGATCCTTGCGTTTATTGTGTAAAAAAACATGCTTAATGAGTTTGCATATAGTTCATTCTATACAGGTAAAACTTTAAAATCAGCAACAGCTTTTTTTTAATATATGAATAGCGGGCAAACGCGCTGGCGGGTCACCTGATGTAAAGTGATTACCGCCGCCCTTGAGCTACTATAAAATATCGGATCGCCATTAAACTATGAAAGTGAGGTGATAGAGAGTGCACCTATGTTTAGGCACACACAAGCACTATAACATCTACTTAATTGGCATATCTCCATCCAGTTTGGTCAATTCTGGGTGAAATTACATCGGAATGAATTGTTCTGAATGTGTGTCAATTGGAGTCCTTTGTCCCTAGGTGCACGTGATCTTCAGCTACAAGGGAAAAAATCACCTGATCAAGAAGGATATCCGTTGTAAGGACGATGTGTACACGCATCTGTACACGCTGGTCGTCAAACCTGACAACAAGTATGAGGTGCTCATTGACAACGAGAAGGTTGAGGAAGGAAACCTCGAAGACGACTGGGACTTCCTGCCGCCTAAGAAGATCAAGGTTCGTATTCTTTTTTAAAACGATTTATAAGATGGAGTCAATCTTGTCTTTTAGCATATTCTTGCAGTGTACTTGCACTATAACAGCGCGAGCGAAGTAAGCCTGAATTAGTCTACCCAGTCGGTGAAAGGTCGCCACTTGAGCACTTTGTTAGTTTAGTTATTCGAGCTATATGCCCCTCCTATTGCCACTTCAGTTTTTTTTTCATATGAATAGCGGGCAAACGAGCTGGCGGGTCACCTGATGTAAAGTGATTACCGTCGCCCATGAACATTTGTAGTACCAGAGGCACCACCGATGCGTTGCCGGCATTTCAGGAACTTATTTATTTATATATCGAGTAACTGTACTTTTACGGATTTCGTATCTGATCTGATCTCAGGGATATACCAAGCATAGCTTTGTATCGCCCGCTGAGAGGCCCTGAGCCTGGTATCCATTTTCCATACCATGCCTAAATCATTCCTTTATTTTAAGTAGGTGTCCATTAATTCTAAGTAGGTGTCCATTCATTCTAAGTAGGTGTCTCTGTATGTATAGGTAGCCTCTAAATATCCAAATGGGTATTTCCCTAAACACTAATAAAGATCTCCTACATTCCAGGACCCAGAAGCCAAGAAGCCCGAGGACTGGGACGACCGCGCCACCATCCCCGACCCCGACGACACCAAGCCCGAGGACTGGGACAAGCCTGAACACATCCCCGACCCAGATGCGGCCAAGCCTGAGGACTGGGACGATGAGATGGACGGCGAGTGGGAGCCACCCATGATTGACAACCCCGACTTCAAGGGCGTCTGGCATCCCAAGCAGGTAATTTTTACTGGTTTTAAAAAGCTTTTATTTAACTTGCAATGTATGTAACTATGTTTGTTCAGGTGGAATCTTACAACTCAATTTTTAAACAACCGATTGAGCTGAAATTTTGCATACACGTTTAGATTGGATGACAATACATGGTTAGCTGTGTGACGTCATTGTAAATCCAACATGGCCGAACACCCAAGATGGCGGACTAGTTATTTTTAATGCACTCCTACAATATGGATATCAAATGAAAGGGCTTGCTGAGAATAATCCTAAAAATAAAGTGACGTTACTCTAAATCCAATATCGCGGACTTCTAAAGATGGCGGACTAAGTTTATATGCTTTCCTACACTATGATGTTACAAGTTCATAGTAAAAGTTTTAAAAGAAAAGATTATTACCCGACTAGCTATAGAAGGGACATGATTTTAGCAATTTATGTATGTAACTACTAGATGATGCCCGCAACTTCGTCCGCATGGATTAAGGCTTTTCGATCCCCCCGGGTACTTTTTAATCCTGATGAGCTATTAAATTTCGATTAAATCGGTTCATTCGTTGTGCCGGCGTGAAGGAATAATAAACACACACACATACAAACTGTCGCCTTTATAATATGTGTGAAATGTGATTTACGTCACAAGTATTTTGCAACTTAAATAGACCAAGAAGTAAGAGAAATAGTATATTTTTGTAAAACACCAGTTTGTTGCTCACTATTTTCTGAAACTTTCTTTGGGTCAGCTCAGTAAAATCGCGCAGTCGTGCTTGTTTTGAAATACAACTGTTGGTCTTTGTAAGTTCCCCTGTTGCTACCAAAGAAGCAGATACATTAGCATTTCAAGCGGCCGGATGTATAAATAGTTTTTAATTCCAACAACTCTGTCATGCGTAATGCCCAGAAAGTTGTATAGCGAATTATTAATTTCCTTTACACTTTGCTTAGTGTAGTTAAATTAATAAATAGGAGCTGGCAGACAAAAACGGACTCGTCCACTCATTTTTAAATTTTGTAAAAGTACAGTACTGAACTTGTTGAGTAAAAATATCTAGATTAAGGCTCATATCAAAATTATCTCTCCAATCAGAAACCAACTAGTTCCAAAACTTGGTAATAAGTTTCATTTCATTCATTCAGTTTTTTTTTACCTTTCTGTAAAAAAAAGGTCAAATCCGCTTTTAATTCACCAGACCAAGTTTTGCTCAAATGTAATAGCAATACTTAGGCTAAAATCAATAGACAGTACTCTCACTCAGTTCATACTTAAGACAGAGTTAAAACGACAAAGTCGGAGCATATTTGTGTCTCGTTTTAACCTCTATCTTGAGTCTAAGCTGAGTCAGAACTCAGAGCACGCTCTATAGTTCTCAGCATCGGTTATTTAAAATCTCACACTCAGCATGCCTAATGCTTTAATAACAAGCAGTTTTTTATGACTCAACAGTATTCATATTTAAGTCAGTCAGAAAGGCGACAAAATACAGCTTTACATTTCATTTGAATGTATAGTTAGCACATAATATCTATAGTGTACTATACACGTCACTCGCATAGTTCATTGCCCTATCTACCGTTACGTATTTACTTTCGACGTCGGAGTGCCAAACTGGTGTGGTAATGTGTGAATAAATTCGGTCGTTGTAATTCCAGTTTTAGTTATCTACTGTAGACTGCAGTCTATTGAACCTCTGTATACGTTCTTGATGTATGTGTATTAGTAAGGGTCTATTAATTGCCAAATAAAAGAAATGAAACCATTTAAACAGATTTGCAATACAAAATTTATGTCAAAATGTCAAATTTATTACTCAGTTAAAGTTCCTTAATGTGCCCTACAAGAAGCCCATTTATTCAAGTCAGTAATTAAATTAGAATAATTTTTTAACTGTAAACAAACAAGTCTGTTTTTGGACAAATTTTTTATCATTTATAAATAAACTTAACAAAATCCCCTTAAATTAAAAATACAGAAGATCAAGCAAAAGCCCTCTAGTAGTATGTATTTATATTTGTATACCAATTTAAGAAATCTTAATAAGCAATTTAGCCTTAGGTCTAGGATATTTTTTTTATGTTGGATTACCAAAGTACATCAAGGTATTTGGCTTTTTAGTTTAAAATAATTGTCTTTAATTATAAATGTGTCACTGGAACATGACATTTAATTGTCTATCATTTCTTGCAGATCGATAACCCAGCCTACAAAGGCACGTGGGTGCACCCAGAAATCGACAACCCAGAATACACTGAGGACAAGAATCTCTATCTACGCAAAGAGATCTGTGCAGTAGGTCTCGACTTATGGCAGGTCAAGTCTGGAACCATCTTCGACAATTTCCTTTTCACTGATGACTTAGAAGTGGCGAAGGCGCGTGGAGAAGAACTTAAGAAGACTCTAGAAGGAGAGAAGAAGATGAAGACTGAGCAGGATGAGGCGGAGAGAGAAAAGGAGAAGGCGGAAAAACCTGAGGATGATGAAGATGACGAAGATCTAGATGATGAGGCGATTCCTGAGGGAGAGGGCGCGCCTGTGGTGAGTTTACATCTATTCTGAATTTTTCATGAAAACTTAAGAAATTAGTGAACATTATTTTTTGAAATTGATGACTATGCTTTTGACTGCTTATTCTTTTTTAACGTTTTTTTTTTCTGTTGATTCTGAGTACCAAAGTGGTGCTCAGTACAATTACAATCTAGCCTAACTTAACTTTTTTAACTGACTTCAAAAAAAGGAGGAGGTTGTCAATTCGTCAAGATCTTTTTTTTTTTCTTTTTGATGACTGCTTTTGATCTCATCTATGTGGACTAACTTGTATTTGATCAAAACTATGGGTACACGTCATCAGTTTCTATACACCATCTTACCAAAACGCTTAATTAGTAAGTGGTACGTTTGCTGGTAAAAATCCCAGGTCAGACCAGAAATTATAAATTCCCAAATTGTCGCTAACTACTGAACCCTAGACCTATTTATAAGATCGCAGCGCTCGTATCAATACAATCCCTACTAATTTTATAAATGCGAAAGTGTATTTGTTGGTTTGTCCTTTAATAACGCTGCAACAGAGCTACGGATCGACGTGATTTTTTGCATGGGTATAGTTGGGGGACCTGGAGAGTGATAGATACGGTTGCAAAATTACGTAATTTTACCGAAAAAGCTTGTAAAATACGGATATTTTACGGTAATTTATATATGGGTAATTCTACGATAAGAGGTTCTAAGTCCATAGAGAATACGGCTACGGAGAAAAGTAGCTGTTTTTTCATTAAACGCTTATATTACGATTTTTGTCCTATTTATTTATCTTTTCACGTAAGGGCAAGTCACTTTATGCATATTTTATTAAACAATCAAAAAAATCAAAAAAGCCAAAAAAATCAAAAAATTCAAAAAATTCAAAAAAAGTCAAAAAAGACTTTTTTGACATTTTTGACGGTTTTTGACTTTTTGACTTTTTTTGACTTTTTTTTTACTTTTTTGACTTTTTTTGACTTTTTTGTCTTTGTTGACTTTGTTGACTTTATTGACTTTGTTTGTTTGCACTAACCTTATCTCCCCTGGTCAACAAGTTTCTCTCCTGACATTTATCTTGCCAGGTGAAATATGGCAGGTGAGAGACGTTTTCATGATAAATTGTATTGTTTTAATTGACATAAGAAGTTTTTCGGTACATTATGTATCACACTTTCACTAGTCCATCATTATTAAATTAGACCAGTAAATGCAAATAAATTGAATGAATAATATAACTTTTATGACTTGCCAGGTGAGAGACACAATGACCTCGCGAAACGACTACTTCGACTCAACGGTCGCAACAACTAACAAATGACGGCGCTCTTAGCGGCTCACGTGTTTTGCATTACTAACTTCACCTCCGTAGATGACTTTGAGCAATTTTTGGAATATGGCCGTTTTATATTAGTGTTTGTAGTAGCGGAATGAAATTTTCTAGAGTAGATACCCAAAAACAGTGGGACAAAAGTAAAGTGTAAAATATATTGCAAATAAATAAATATTTTTCTATTTTTCCTTAACAATACTTAAATACATTTATTGAAATTTGTGTTTAACATACTTTAGTTTAATAACTGATACAAAAAAAATATGTATCGTTTAAAATTAAACTGAAAACGACTGAGGGACAGGCCAGGTTAGAGACTTTTTTAGGCTTTATAAGGAATTTCAGAAAAATATACTTTAATTAGGCATTGAATCGTGATGTTATTTAATAAAGTACATTTAGGTGATGTGTTTCATTGCAAAAATAACAACATATAAAGTAAAATTTTTATTTTAAACTGATTGCCGCACAAGTTACCTCTTATCGTAGAACTACCCATATATTACGGTAAAGTTACCGGCTACGTATGTATGCTGAAAAGTATGGCGGGGGGGTGAGACGAGCGTGTAGTTGAAACATACGTACTGCGAGTCGCGCGGCGCGACTCGCACGATGCGACGTTGCCGTTTAGTGCAGTTTGCCTTTATGTTTTGCGCTGTTGCCATTCCGACTGAACAGTGAGCATTCGGCAAGCCGATCGGCGATCAGTTGAATTGTTTTGACTGACTGCACTATACGTGCATTTAGTAAATTATGCCACGAAATCAAGCAAAAGTGTGGGTCACAATTAGGGTGCCGGATTTTTTTTCAGCCTATAAGGGACAAATATTTTTCCGAGGATCGAGTCAGTTTTAACATATTTTTATTTGTTTGAACATGGGTATCTGTAAACGTCAATACAATAACACACCTACAAATTATTATTTTTTCCTTTTTTGATGTCAGTGCTGATTTCTTGGGTTTTGGAATCTCCTAATGACGAATCTGAAGTCAGTTTGGCTCTATCACATCAGAATACATCAGAATTTTTCACAATACACATTTATAAAAATCAAGAATGTATTGGGGTATTCAAGAAAAAAAAAACAACCAGAAGTAAAGAAATAGCTGGATAGTTAGTATTATTTTTAGTATCCGAATAGTTAGTCAAGAGGAACATTTTAAAATACTAGTGCAACTTGAGGAACTTTTTCTTTTTAAAAGTTAAAAAAACTTAAATACCTTCATTACCTAATTATGCTTACTACTAGCACGTATACGCGCATAGTAGCTGCGTTTTGTTGAAGATTTTCTAAGAACTCAAAGAAATCTATATATTTTTTTAATAAATAAACAGGGCAATTATCCATCCGATCAGACAAACTTCATTTTATATCATAATTATAAGTTTAACTAAATGAAAATCACCGTCATGCTATATTCATGTAGAAAAATTTTGCAAAATAAAAAAAAATATTTCCTCAACTCACAAAAATCTAGGAGAAACGTTACTTGAACTTCAAAAAGGAATTTCGTTGTAGGACTGTGTAATTATAATCGTAATTAAAATCGATTTCATAATGAAAAACGAAGTACGGTTCAAATACGGGACAGAGTCAGTCCCGCCGGGACATTTTAAACTATGTCTAAAATACGGGATGTCCCGGGAAATACGGGACGTCTGGCAACCCTAGTCACAATAGTTTTGTTAGAGAGATAAATCGTATTTTACCCAATTTTACCGTAATTTACGTAATTTATTTATATTTTACGTAAAATATGGTAAATTACCGAATTTTACGAAAGTAATATTACCGCTTTACATCCCTAGTGATAGACTACTTTTTATCCCGGAAAATCAAAAAGTTCCTGCGGGATTTTAAAAACTAAATAAACGTAATAAACTAAAAAAAAGTAATACACAAACGCTTATATTTCGTCGCTTCATTCTTCAGATATAATAACATGTAGTCCTTTTACCCTGCAGGCAACATTTTGCACATTTATATGAAACAAATATGAATTTATTTGGGAAGAACACTTAAATTTTTCCTTGCTTGGGAAACCATCTCTTTTGAAACACGTGAGCACTAGGAAAGTATAGATTTTTTTTTATTTTTTTTAATCTTTATTTCTAAATGGATTGTTTCTATTGTCCACAGGAGGAACACGACGAGCTGTAATGAGTGTAGTGTGTGCATAAAGACATTAAGTACTATACGGGTACTCTCAAGACGCGATGCAGGGCCCTGATTTTGTATTTTTAACATTTAAAAACTCTGTTGCGATCTACTACGCTATCCTGTAAGAAAATCGTATTCATTTGACAGCTTTTTCTTCTAGTGCCATCTCTTAGCGGAGATTGGCAATCATTAAGGCAAGCTGGACGTTGACTACGGCTCTGAACAGGTACCTGGAGCTTAAATCGAACCACTAGTGAAGGTTTTTGAGCCGGGTTATCCTTCTTTTTCCCCAGGGCAGCTTAATTTGACAGTTTATAATTACTTATGTTTGATATTATGACGAATGAATACGATTTTCCTACATAATTTGACAGCGACGAATGTCAATCGCCGCTGTCAAATCACAACCACAACGTTGATTGTGTAGCAACTGGAATGAACAATTATACAATCAGGAAAGTCTAGCACGGAATTAATAGATTTGCGAAGTGGCTGAATTTACTGGTGTTTCTTGCTGTGAACTATTTTCAAGTAACTAGGTACTGCGATTGTCACATTGTACCTATCCAACTTCGGTGCTAGACTGGCGGATTTGCGCTCAACCGATCCAATGCGGCAAGTTAAGATTTATAATGTTAGAGGTTTTTTAGCACGTGTGACTCGAAATATTCCACTTTCCCCGCGCTATACATGGTACGGCGCTGTGATTGTAACGCCAAGTCTGCACCACAAGTTGTAAGCGAAGATTTGAACACTTCTTAAAAATATAAAATATTATTGCTCTTACATTAGCTAAATACGCCGGATTAGCCATGATGTATCTCCAGTCAGATACCTACGTGAAAGAATGGAAGATGGATACAAACATAAATTTTATAAAGTAGCTATAATATATGAGGGTAGTCGCGTTACGCTGTGATCAACAGGCAGGTCTTGTTTGGCGACGTAGAAAGTCCTCAATACAAACGAACTCAAAGTGGTGGGCTCTTGGGCCATAAATAACTACATTACATAAGAGGTGGGGTAACTTTAGCAACGTGAGCCTGCGTTAAAATGAAATTGAAATAAAATAATAGTTATAAAATTGCATGTGAAAACCACCATTGTTATATTACTACGTTTGTAGACAATATAGACTTGCATGAATCATAGATTTTCTAAGTATTTTATTTTAACTATCATGGCACTGTACTGTTTATGTGTGGGGGACACTTTATACAATCCGGGCGCGTTTGGATGTGCGTCTACGGTGTTCTAATTTTTTGTATATAAATAAGAATGCGATCAGTTTTATTTGTTATTTATATTATATGCGGCACTGTGTGTCGCTGAATGGTGCGTTTGCCTCACAATATTGACCATTTTGACCTCATTTTGGTTCAATTGGCCATCTTATCTGTCCATAAATTGGCCCATGTGGTCCAATATTATTCGCAAATAAGTAAATTCTGGACCAATTTGGCGGACAATATTGGACAATATTGTGAGGTAAATTATGTGTTATCAGTTTACATTGTGAAATGAGTCTGATTAAATTAATATAAATTGATTTTACGGTTTTTCATTTTGAAATACACCCGATGTTTATTGATTTTAACGGCAGCTGATTTATTCGTTTTGATGGAATTTTGTTTTGAAGAAAGGAAAGATAGTTCATGACAATCCTGAACAATTTCTGATAAATGTTTAGGCTAGGAATTAGTTATGTAGGATGAGTTTCACCGCTGGTTTCACATAATTCTAGGGCATAACTACATAGTAAAATCGTTTTCGATTGTGTCAGGCTGGTGTCAGGGGGGTTTTTAAAATCATTGTAGAATCATGTTACTTTCATGTTTTATTTCTGTTTAATATTTTTTATACGACACAACACAACTAAATTAAATAATGCACAAAAAATAAAAAATTATTATATTATATAGTAAATAACAATCAAAACAATAAGAAGGTATCCACTAACGCCATCTAGAGGGCAATAGGTAAGTAGTCAATGCAAATTAAAACTACCACAAAAGATTGAAGTAGCTTTTTCAATAAGTACATTTAATGTTCATTATTAAGGCTATGCAAAATATCCTACAATTTAAATTATAAATACAAAAATTAAGAACTTCATTCTTCATTCGTTTTCTATTATTTCATTCCCACTGAAAAAAATTAAAACCATTTATTTCTAGGTTTTCTAACTCTTTAAATATAAAAACCTAAGTATAGATACGAGCAGGTACTTACGCATTTTTTCAAATACTGAAACAAAAAGCAAAAGTTTAAAAGGTTTTGGTTAGTCATCATTAATAATTTTAAATATAAATGTAAATGGCAAAATATACATAGGTATAATTGAATTATTAATATTATCTCATACTTTTTTCCAATTTTTTCATAAAATCTTTCTTTTTGTCTTGTTCCATCTTTACTTTGTCTTCTTTAGGTTCAATTGATTTTTCAGGTTTTTTGAACATGTATGACATCATGTGATGACAAGGTTCCGGAGCAGCATTGACTGCAAGAAAAATTAAATTGGTTACTTAAGTACCTACTTTTTTGGGCTTTTTTTTACCAGCTAGCATTTCAACCCCATCGATAGATAGCTATTAACAATAAACTTGCCTACTAACTTAACTTTATACTCAGACAAAGATTAATAAAATCGTGTTTTTTATGGTACCTAAAATACCTATGCTATAGGTAACGACAATAACGTTCAAATTACTTATATAAAAATCCTTGTCGTACCTTATCCGTAATGTTTGTAATTTTACATGGACCCACCTATCCTTGTAATTTATTACCGCCATCTCGCGGTGAATAGAAACTTACCTTCATTTTCTGCCGTGAAAAACAAAACCTGAAAAAGGATAAAAAATATGTATTGCAAATGTTTATTTTTTGCATTTTGGTTCAAAATTGGCAATATCTAATTAAAAAAACCGTGTGACGTTCAAAGCATAAGTGAAAAACTGACCAAAATGGTAACAGCAATAGCAAAAGTTAACTTATTTTCTAACATCTTGGCACTAGATTCACGAGATAGATACTTACTAAGAAAATTGCCAGAAAAAATGCTTTATATACTAGTAGACTGCTATGGTATGGTACATTTCACGGTTTATTATAACAATTGAATAAGTTTTTGTATTTTTGGATGTGCATTGTCGCAACTGTTATGGAAATAGCTACAAGTACAATAAATTGTTTTGATGTTATTTTAAAAATTCCTATTCATTTATACCGAAGTACCTATAAGTATATTTAATATAATTAATATACTGGACTCCCGCGACTTCGTCCGCGTCTTCAATTCACAATCGACAGTTCCTAAATAATGCTTCAAGCATTATGAAGGCGATAATGTGAACCTACCTTCTATTCATGTAACGTCAGGCATCTCTAGACAAACACCGGTAATATCTTTCGACACCGGATATCCAAGGGTAAGTGGGGTGCAAGCATTGTTGACATACCTCCTTATCACCCCACATTAGAAACACCATCACACTTTACTGACGAATAGCAAAAAACATACAATTTTATACCGTATGGTCAACAAAATACGGTCTGTGTTTTTGTTTTAGGAACGCATTTAAAATATGCCTCCTTTTATAGTATGAGGATGGCAAATATAACAATTTTCCTTTTATACGGAGCCCCTTTGTGTAGGCACAAAAAATAAAACAAATAGAGTAGAAATATGTATCTTTATTGGTAGCTCATACATACGCAAAATGTACAAAATAAAAAAAAACAACAACGTTATTGTTACTTTTTTTTTAAATATTAGCCAAGCTGGACTTGACTTATATTCTTCTCTCACCCCCAAATAAGCGGAAAGCTTGTGCTAGGAGTGGGTACGACAATAGTGCAACGGGTGGGGTTCGAACCTACGACTTTTCAGTTCGCACTTTTAACCGTTGGGCTATTGAGGTTTAAACCCTTAAAGTACTTTGTACAACCACCAACAGCTACAAACTTCACTTAGCTTGTGTTGGGCTGAGATCTATACAGCGTCCTGAGTTAGCCCAGACTTAAGAATGATAGAGTTCAAACGAGAAAATATGAAAGAAGTGGAAGTAGTAGACTATGGCCTACCGCCTAAGACCTTCTCATTCTGAAAGGAGACGATGATCTCCTATCAGAGGGTTAGTCTAAGTTTTATATCAATTAATCGTATAAGAATTCGATGACATTAACGTCAAAGTATAACAAACCTTACTTGTATCGATTTAAAGTCACAAATTCAGTACAACCTATTTTAATGTATAGCGTATCGTATACGTAAACCTATAAGAATGCAATACACGAAATTGAGCTCTAACTTAATGTGGTTATGGTTCATTTTACTTTGACGCTAATGTCATCAAATTAGAATACGATCAATCGAATTAAAATTTAGAATAAGGCGTCTGTTGTTCGGGTGCCGTTTCGGATCTTGTTTGGCTTGGAGATGCAATTTGTTTTAACGGTAACAGCTTTAATTCAACCTTATTGCCTTTGACAAACAGTCGAAAATAAAACACGAACCGCGCTCGGTCGGCCCTTATGTGAGAGTCGATCGTAAAGTGCACCCGATTTATGAAGTGTATCCGGACGAGACGAAAGAAATAAGACGTTTTATGCTCCCCTGAGGGATAAAACGAGGAATCTACAGTAGTGCTTCTAGACGTGTGTAATTTATTTAGATCTAAACTAGTTGATGCCCGCAACTTCGTTCGCGTGGATTAAGGTTTTGTAATTCCCGCGGGAACTCTCTTATTTTCAGGGATTAAAAAGTAGCCTATGTGTTATTAAACACTATAATCTATCTCTATGCCAAATTTCAGCCAAATCGGTTCAGTAGTTTTACGTGAAAGAGTAACAAACATCCAGCCGTCCATTCATACTTACAAACTTTCGCGTTTATAATATTAGTAGGATAATAGGAAACTAGCTTTTTAAGAAAAATTAAACCGACTTCAATATACCGAAATAAACAAAAATTGAAATAAGAAAAGTGTTGATATCTTGAAAAGTACTGAACCGATTTTTATGAAATCTTGAATGTTCCCTAAGTTGAATTAAATGTAAGCAATTAAAAAAGAATGATCACATTCCGATTAATAGTTTACTTATAAAAGTTTTAGCTGGTTACCTATAAAATTTACCTATAAAATTCATATGTAAACTTATTGAAACTAAAATAGTTTCAAAAATAGTACATACTTAGTAGGTACATGTCAAATTGATAACCTCCTTTTTTAAAGTCAAGTTAAAAAAGTCTCCGGTTTGTGCTTACATTGTTTAAAACTTTTATTGGAATCGAATAAGTTACCAGGTAACTAGACTACTTTCAGCTTTCTCTTTTACAAAAACATTTTATCAAGCAACTGTAGGAAAACAATAGTCTCCTAAGCTTCAATACTTGGAGAAGTCATTGAACTGAGTTATAATATTGTCATAGCTACCCGGCACCCCCTCGTCCAAACATTTGCCACAATTGATTGATCACATCAAATAATTTCATATCCCCAAGGAACTCGAATTCCTGATCGATGACGATTGGAATCGATTAGAAAGGGGCATTCACAGTTGGGGCAAATCTTCCCCTTAAGTTAAGAAGAGGGGAAAACTTTTATACCATTTCCCGATATATCTAACTGTCTGTCAAATACGTTATTTATAGCCACAGATAAATTATAATGTCTAAGCTGTTTCTTATGTCTATTAAGTTTCAAAAAAGTTAACATAGTAAAATATAATATTTTGTAGTTATACCTACTAGTTCTTTCAACTCACGAGGGCGCGTGGCTCATGGTTGTCCGTGTGTCGTATCTGTATAAGTGTGAGCGAGAGCTTGCTTCTGACAGGCACGCACACAACGCAATGTGCATGTACACGACGTTACCACAAGTAAAGCTCACGCGCCCTCGTGAAATGTAAGAACTATACGAGTATGACAAGTATCTGGTATGGTTATTTATTTTAAAGATCAGTACCTATTGATACCTTGAGTGATCAAGTTAGAGTTGAGTTGTTATTAGGTATTACAATAGAGCGGGGTAGCGGGCTAACTAAGAGGTATGGCAGTTTTGTTAAACCCCTTCCTGTGGCCATATTCCTATTGGTTTTAACGCGGCATCGTACCGGAACGCTAAATCACATGGCGGCATGGCTTTGCCAGTAGGGTAACTAGTCATGGCCGAAGCCTCCCAGACCTGACCAGCGAAAGAAATTAGAAATCCCCAAACTGCTCCTGCCGGGATTCGAACCTGGGGCCTCCTACTCATAAAGAAACACCGCCGCGCTCTCCAGTCTCCACTGCGCCCTGAAGGCCATCAAAATTGTAATTCGATATAAAATTTTGTTATCGAAACTGTATATAAACTCGTACTAAGCTCTTTCCATTTTCGTCGATCCAGCGATAAAAGGAAAATTGCAATTGGCGCAATAATATTATAATTGTGCAAGAAAATAGTGACATTGTTTTTTCTTCTAATTTTGCAATAACCTATTATTAATTCTAAAACGCAATAAAAGTTAAAGATAGCTAGGTAAATACTTCTTCGACGTTTTCTATTATTAAGCTATTGCATAGCTTCTATCGCGGGCCTTGAGCGTGGAGACCGAATCCAGAAATTCCGTAACGAAAATAACCTGACACGGGACTCCTCTCACCGCTAGATGGCGTTGATGAAAAATGCTATGCAATAGCTTTACCGCGGCAGTCCCCGAGTGCCACACGTCTTTTTATAATACTATTGTTATGCTTATTAAAAGTAAAATATTTTATTGAAATGATTTTGTTAGTTGTAGTTCCATCGAAATCTGTTCAGTTGCTCCAAAGATTAGCACGCATATACAGACGCAAACAAAAATGACAAATGTGTATGCAGGGATCATTGTTGAGAAAATATTAGTGTCTGCTTTGAAATCACAGCGGATACTTCCATTTTTTTGTATTTATTTGAATGGAAATCGATCAAAAAAAAGTCCTAAACCTGAAAGAGTCCGAGTTACAGATACAAAAACCCTTTGTAACTGAAAAGTTATTGAAATTCATTGCTCTTTTGGAAGCAGGTTAGGCGTGAAATGAGTCTACAAGAGCAGCAATGTATGCAGCAACTAAGTAAAACACAATAGAGATTGTCATAGTAGCATAATACGGAGGTTTTTGCCCCTCTTTCCTCTGAGAGGGCAGCCTCAGTCCTCCTCAGACAGCAATGGTGTGCGAACGTTAGCTCGCGTCAAAACCAGTGGCGATATAAAAAAGTTGACTTTTTTTCTATTAAAATCGTGTTGTGTCTTACAGATATCAAGTGTGGACTTTGGATAACTATTTCTGTAAGTACCTATCGTGTATTGACGTCATTGTGAAAGGTCAAAGCTCCCGAAAGTGTTTAATGCAACCGAAGTGTTATAAACCAAAAGTTTAATGTTTTGATTTACTCCTTAGCTTGAGATAAGTTAACGAATTTATTTTGCTTACCGTCTACTTAGGTATAACTTAAGGATATTTTAAAGTAAAGGTATCTATTACCTATTTCCTACTTAAAGTTACTGCTATACCTACCTTACCTAGTATAAATGTGACTTATGAGTGAACTTGATTTTATCTAAGTTAGATCCGTGAAGTCTAGACTCACTATGGCTAGACTAGACAAGTGTTGAGCTAGAGTCCGATTTTCTCAGATTTTGAGTCTGAAAACAAAAGGCTTTCTCTATTTAAACGTAGTAACTCTGAATTATGTCATTCTCTCAAAAATCACTGAACCGATTATGATGATGTTTTCGCATTACCTTGTTAGGTAACCATTAAACAGGTTCTCAGACATTTTCCTCGAAAGCTACTGAGCTGATTGTGATAAGGTTTTTGGCAATGAATCATGAATCACCTGAAAGCAAGGTTATCCGACATATTTTAAGGACTACCTATCTTTATTGTGGACACTCATGCAATTTGTAAATTTATTAAACGGAAAAATTAACACACGTAACTTTATTTTGAGAATTCAGGGCTGAGATTAATTACTATTCTAAGATTTAGGGATAGATTTATCGTGAAACGTGACAGAGCTTCTTCTTTACATAAAGCTTAGAGGGCATGTCATTAGAATGCGCAGGTTAAGCAACGGAGATCCAAGCCGTTAACATGATGGGTGACCACCCTCTGAGGTCCGGATTTGGCTTTTTCGTTTCTTCTATACCTTAAAGTGTATGTTAAACCTTTGGTCTCAGTTATTAGATAATTAATCGATAAGAAATAATTTTTAGCATAGGCAAACACATCCCGATTATGTCTTTATTATCGCGAAAGAAGTTTAAAAACTTTGCATCAAATTAAATTAAATAGTAAATGTACTAAGCAAAATGGTCATCTACTTATAGGAGTTATCCCAAAAGCATACCCATATGCCGTATTATACTGTAGAGACTTACCAGTTACCGTTACATTTCCGTAATAAAACAATCTAAAATCATTTCACGGTTCAAATTTATAATTTTCAAGCTCACATAAAAAGATGATATATTATTGCTCAAGAACAAAGACGTTATTACAGTCTGTAGGTAGATGCAATGCACAAAATAATAAAATTTAATTGATAAAAAAAAAAACAGAAAAACGCATTGAATACTTATAACTCAAAGGAAAAACGTGAGTTTCAACTTATTGGATTTTGATTTGAGCTCGTTATATTGGAGTAGTGTATGGCCAAGGTTGCAGAATGATAAAAATACGTTACAAAAAATTCGCTGTGTACTTTTAAATTATTTTTGAGCAATTTATAATTATACTCATAAGGTTATACACGGTGTTATTTTATTCCTAGTAAACCCTGAAGGAACATAGGTCGAAATATGAAAAGAAATTTTGGACTTCCCATAGTAAATCAATCAGCTAATCGTCAATTTTGTATGGAGGGTCCAATTTTTTTTTTCGTCAACTTTAGGTATTACTAATTAATATAAACATAACATTAGATTGGTATTAAGTACCTACTAATTAATATAAACATTGGCTACTTGCATAAATAGTTCAAAGCAATTGTTTGTTTCATATAATTTTTGAAAAAAAAAAAAAAACAACAAAAATCAAACAATAACAAAATCAACAATTATACGATTGTAATTTTAACTCTGTTTTGAACTATAACTATAAGTAGGAAATAAAGTTAACTGTGTTTTTGCGTAATTCTGTGTAACTAATTATTCCCGCTTGTGGTATGAGATTCTCATTAGAGATGAGATTTTTTTTCCTAGGAAGCGTTACGCTGCTGTGACTCATGTATGATTTATTAGACTTTGACTTTATTATACACAGACACTAAGCACATTATTAATAATTATTAATAATTATTCATAATATGTAGCATTGTGTTCGTAGGCGGCCAAAGGGGGTTTATTAGGAGCAGTGATATATAGTGTCAAGACGACTGTCTCCTATTCGGATGGTTGCAGATTCAATCCCGGGCACACAACAAAATATTATGGGTCTTAACAAAATATTATGTGCGCTTAAGCCAGAGATAACTTATCTCTGGTTTGGTCTGGAAAGTAAAGTAGGTACCTACTTAATAAAAGTGGTTGTTTGAGTACCTTAAGTAATTGTAAGAGTTAAGTAATACAAGTCGTTCCCATGTAGTCATTCCCGTGACGAAAATGTACGTAGGCGGCAGGAACATCTATTGTTACAACATTTTACAAACATTAATATCGCTTGAGATTTATTTTCTTCCTATGTCGGGAACAATAAAATAAAGAGACGTGTGGCACTCGGGGACTGTCGCGGTAAAGCTATTGCATAGCATTTTTTATCAACGCCATCTAGTGGTGAGAGGAGTCCCGTGACAGGTTATTTTCGTTACGGAATTTCTGGATTCGGTCTCCACGCTTAAGGCCCGCGATAGAAGCTATGCAATAGCTTAAAAAATAAAACTAGAATGACACTCATTTGTTATTAGACTGTTTACGATCCAATTTAAGGCCTCAATAAATGAAAGGTACGGACTGAAAACTGAAAACAATTCCTTATGAAAATTACATTATTTGACTTTCAATATAATGGAAAGAACCAGATGTCCTTTCCATTATATTGAAAGGCAAATATACTTTGGTTCGTAAAAATTCATTATGCTACCCTATTAATTTAATTAATTTCTCCACCCTTAAAACAAGCAACGCGGTTCACGCATCAAAGGAGAGGAGACAAAAGCAGTTTTTTTTTTCTGAAAATGTACTGGACCACTTGGTCTAAAAGCGAGAATTGATCGTTCGTTGTTTTTAGTGTTTATGTTTTTTCTTATTTTTTTTTTGAAGGAAAATATTTAAATTCTTTGGAAAACAGAAAATCCATACGAAATCGAGGATTCTATTTCGGCGTGTATTTTTATAAAGGCGAAAGTTTGTATGTGTGTGTTTGTTACTCTTTCACGTAAAAACTACTGGACGGATTTGGCTGCAATTTCGAATGGAGATAGCTCACAACCAGGACATTCATAGGCCACATTTTATTCCGGAAAATTTAAGGATCGCTGCGGGAATTGAAACCCTTAATACACGCGGACAAAGCCGCGGGTATCATCTAGTAATTTATAATGTCATTGAGCACCATGTACTTTTGACCTTCAAACCTGTTATAATGGCATAAGCACCATGTACTTTTGACCTTCAAATACGTTGATATAATATTAATTAAGACGCCCTTTTAAATTGTGTGGGTTAATTAATGAAATGGGTGCCATTTGTTACCCCATAGGGGATGGTCACCCCACTGTGTGTTATGGTATCGATTCTCGAAATTGCTAATTGTTTGTTTAGGACCATATGTTTTGAGTCCATAAAACGTGCTCTAACATAGATCGGAATGTTAGAACGAGACACACATGTCTCCTCTAAATATCTATCTCGTTTTAACATTGTCTTGAGTATGACCTGAGTGCGAGTTCGAACTCTTCGATTTATATTATTGTGTCGCAGGATCAAAAGAATAGGTAATGTTCTAGATCGTCAAAAAGTGTCCGTGAATAAGTTCTCACAATATCGATTGTGAACCTATTTTCAGTTAAAAAGACAGTGTCAACATGTCGTCTCACTAAGCTAATCGCTGGTCAATTTTTGAGACGAGACCTACGTCAATAATAAGCCATTGATGAGTTACTGATGATGTTGATGAATTCATCATTGTCCAATGTCCATCACTGATTGCTTTTTTGAAATAATTTCTGCCTTTTGAAATTTTCTTATACGCACCGCCCAAATTACACTCACAGAAAAATCACCTATGGGTCACTACGACGGAACACATAAACAATTCACACATAGGTACTTAAATAAATTCATGATCATTGAAGATGAATGCGCGCCGACCGTTGCCTTAGTCAACGGCAAGACAAGTCTAGTATTTAAAAAAAAAAAGAAACTGTCTATGGTTTTTGCCACAAAAATGTAAACGAAAAACATAATGTGACGCTCATTATGCTATGTTAACCCGGGGAGACAGATTGCGGCCTGCGGCGTGGCCGGGACAGATAACTTGACCTACTTACCCGGGAAGGCTTCGGGGAAAGGTGAACGTTTACCACTAAACTTTCTGTTGTTTGCATAAACTGCCTTCCTCCTAGTTATTTATCACATTTGTATTAGTTTATATAACCATTACAAGTTATAAAAACAAAGAGTTTTGAGAACGAGATTAGCTTCCGGTTTTCACTAATGCATAGACAATGCATATTATAGACCAATGGATTGCTGAATGTTGCGTGGAAATTATCTATTTTGAATCATTATTATCTAATTTGGTGTAATGCAATACGCTCACTGCAAATAAACCGAATAATAAATGGTTTTATAATATTAAATTAATTACAGTAGAGAACAGTTTTCAATTATTGATAAATACTATTATTTCAATTGAATAAAACTAAATAGAAAATGTGGCAATCCTGCTAACCGTCAGTGGAACGGTCCATGTTTTTGTCATCCAATCAATTTGTTGACACGCAATACCGACAGAGGAATACCGATTAATTTATAAATTGATGAATGGCTGAGGCTGGATGCACTGGATTGTGTTTTCAACCAGAAAAAAAAAACATGATGTTCTCAATTCGACTATAGATACCTAAGGCTAGCCAATTATATCGCATTTTAATGCGAACTGATTTTATATAATACTTAAGTATATATATTTTTTTTACAAAAAGAGGTGTTTTTTATTGCCCTTGAAATTTCAAGAAAATATTCTATCTTTTACTAAATATTATTACTTATATTGATTAAAAAATGGAATGGATGAACCGCATTTTAGGCGCGATTTAGTTATGACATTGAATTATTTATTGTTTTAAATAAAGAAATAAAATCATAATACAGTGCAACCTTAATATAACGTACCTCAATATAACGACTTCCTCGATTTAACAAATTCTTCGTAATCCCCTTGAATTGTCCATAAGAGTCAATATAAAATATACCTTTACATTGCGAACATTCTTTGCGTACAACCTCTTAATAACGAATTTTCAACTATCAAGAAAAAGTATTCATACCTCTAATTAACAAATTTTGCCAACCCAAAACCTTTATATAAAGTTTCCACCAATAATATAACTCTTAATCTTATAATGTGATTCATGTCTCGACATGTTTCGACACGCTTTTGTTTGTAAAGTAATCATTGTTGTTTTGATGGAAAGTAATGTAAACACCTCTGCTCGTCACTATTGTTCTTTTACCTCTTTATAACGAATTTTAGACCAATCTAACCTCAACATAACAAACCTCAGTTCAACGAATTACTTACTTGATATTACGAATATTTGTTATATCGAGGTTGCACTGTATGTTGATCATATGAATAATTATTATGAATGCATACCACCTGTGCCAAGCTAGCATGCAATGATTAACCTCAGTTCTGCATAAAACCATATCTTATTCCCGTAAAACATCATTTGAAAGTCATGTCACCCATATTGAGAAATATAATCATTATTACTTCACTTGCAAGTAGAACCTTATACAGATTAAACGCGTGTCATCCAAATGACACACAAATAATTGTAATCAGTCGTATTAGGAATGTTAACACCTCAGTTCTCATACAATTATGCTTATTACGGTAGTTTCAATTTTCAAATTGATATACACAGCTGCTATGTGATATCTATTGTTGAGTGACACATAGTCTCTATAGAATACGTAAATCTAATACATATCCTGCAAGTAATTTTCACTTAAGTAATATAGGTACATAAATAATAATTATTTAGCCAGATAAGTTGATTGATCATTATATTACTTATGGTTTTTATATCATTATTTTATTTTGGGTAGGTACTTATATATTTCTCGCAGCGGTGGATCTTGGAAAAGATGAGTTTTTTATTTTATAATCTTGTTCGGGTAATTTAGATACTGAACACATCCCGATGTATTCAGTATCTAAATTACCCGAACCATTTTAAGAGATTTCTTAAAGAAGCTCTCGAGCTTCTTTAAGAAATCTCTTCCTTTACTTAAAGATAAGCTGTTCCTGTACAAGTTCTATAAACGAAAAAGCTTATTTTTAACCGACTTTAAAAAAAGAGGAGGTTCTCAATTCGCTGGTAGATATCTTTTTCTATGTATCTACGTCCGGTAATTTCTCTTGTTACATTACAAAATAAATAAATAAAGGCTTGATTTTGGCGAAAAGTTTTTGAACTCCAAATATAATTTAAAAGTTAGTAAAGCCATATTTTTGATCATCCAATTAAAGTGTTGTTACGATACTGTCGCAATACGCTGCCGTTCGGGGAATGTTAATTAATTGTACACTATTATAGTTTGTAATAAACTGTGGCACCCGATGAACGCGCACTATTTTCCCACGTTCATTCGTTATTTTCAAGTCATAAGGGCTCTATCCGTGTCTCTCTGTTGAGAACACTGGTACCTTTGTTTCATTCTACTAAAAGTAAGCCCTTAACTGTAATCTCACCTTTTAGAAGCTGTGGGATTTTCTAAGTTGGTCAATAATTAAAATGTTACAGTAAAACTTATAGCTAAACTAATCCAATTGTTGTACAAATCATGCCTGCGCGGAATGGTGCCAAGAATACTGGCTGCATTACCGCGCTGGACAGCAAGGCTGATCCTTTGCGCAAGAAATGAGCCAGCCCTTCTGCCACCAGATGAAGCTTGACCGCGGCGAATTGTCTAGAAAAAACTTTTTTGGCAAAGAGAGGCTTCCGGTCTTGATGCTGTCTCCCTGATATAACACGGGGACAATATAATATTTAAAATTAAATAATTTCAAGTTTGAATATTAACTACAATATAATTTAAACGTAAAAATTATTTTCACTAAGCAGACTTCAAACGCCACTACAAAGTATAGTCAATTGTGCCTATAAAAGTTCTCTCAATTTCTCCAGGATCCCATCATCAGATCCTGAGCTGATGACAATGACACCATTTGGGAATACCCTTTCAAACAAAAAAAAAATTTTCCAAATCGGTCCAGGCGTCTTCGAGTAACATACATAAAAATTAAAAAAAAAAAAAAAGATTCCGGCGAATTGAGAACCTTTTCCTTTCTTGGAAGTCGGTTAATAAAGGCTGCACTCGCCAAGTTTACAGAGTAGAGCTTTATACTGATATCAGTAAGGCGAGTTATGATACTATTACCATACACCATTGCCAATTTAAGTACTTATACGTAACCTGCTAGTGCCCACACAAGTTGCACTGCTCGCAAACTTACCGGTTCCGACTTAAACAAACCATACAAGATCCATTTTACTTCTAAATTCTAAACCTTCATATTTCTTAGATCAAAACTTTGCCTCCTCTTATTAAAAGTTGATAAAGATCTATTTAGATCCGTTCCTTTATACAGTAAGAAGGTCAGAAGAAAATAATGTCAAGAGAAACGGTAGCGCACTTTCATATAACACTTGAAATCTCGCGTGGTAATCTCACACAAAACAAGTCGCAGAAAATACAAAGATAATATTTCCTAGTTGCACAACTAACCGAAGTTGTCATAAGAAAATGTTTATTCATTCATTAATATTATTAACCTATCGTCAGCCCACTAAAGGGCACAGATCTCTAGAATGAGAAAAGTTGAGTTAATAATCTACCACCACGCTGGCTAAATGCGGATTGGCAGACTTCACACACATCTGAAGATTT
The DNA here is from genome assembly GCA_933228805.2 of Hipparchia semele. NCBI lineage: Eukaryota > Metazoa > Arthropoda > Insecta > Lepidoptera > Nymphalidae > Hipparchia > Hipparchia semele. Next base: position 12,993,065 of record OW121714.1, read on the forward strand.
AGGAGAACTCACAGACACGCAGGTTTCCTCACTATGTATTTCTTTACCGTTAGAGAAATTTATATTTAATTGCCTAAAACGCGCATAACTCCGAAAAGTCCGCAAAGTAATTAAATTCGTGTTTGGAAAAAGAAATCGAAGTCTTAACCGCTAGGCTATCAGCGCTTACAGGAAAATATCATTAGAGTTTAATATGGTAAGGCAAAGTTCGTAAGAAACATTTACGGCCGGTCGTAAACCGGTCCGGCATGTTTGCGACCAAGTTTACTACGCGTCCGACGCGGTCGCACGGATTTGCTCTTATTTTGGCTACGCAGAAAATTATTTACAGCTCCGAGGACGTTGTACCAACGAAGTTTTACAAGTTCTTAGCAGTTTTTTGTTGTTTTCATTGCTATTTAAAAAAACCCTTTTAGCAGATATTAACAAGCTGGTTTGAAGAAAAATCAGAACTTTAATGTTTGTGGATATTAACGAATCCGGAAAAATGTGTACTTATTGAAACATTTGCTCAGGTAAATTACGTAATGTAGCCTTTTTTTTAATATTCCGCTGGTGGAAATCCGATTTAGCTGATATTTGGCACAGAGATAGATTATAGTCGGGAATAACGCATAGGCTACTTTTTATCCCGGAAAATAAGAGAGTTCCCGCGGGAATTAAAAAACCTTATTCCACGCGAACGAAGTCGCGGTTACGCGGCTCCAATCGACCCTTTTCTATAAGCAAGTTATTATTTTCTATTTCGATGATGTTTGCACAACTGTACGCAGTGACACAAGGCTGTTCTCGTTTAGGTCATTGTTGTGTCACACAAAGGTGGCACGTTTTGTTCTTTATTGGATGACGATTGCGTTTTATAAATAATAATTTGCTCGAATAAATGCCTGTGTTCTATTAATTTTTACTATCGGTTACCTGCGAATTTGTCCGTATAGAATTTCTGATTTTCTAAGCTAAGGCCTGCGTATGTCTTACACCTTTCCAGCCAAATCGATTCATTCGTTGTGGCGTGAAGGAGTAACAAACATCCATCCATCCTCACAAATTTTTATTCGCATTTATAATATTAGAAGGATTATTATATAATATACTAGTGGTTCGCCCCGAACTGAGACCTCGCCATCTATTAGCATTATTGTGAAACTATAGTATCTATTAGCATTAAAAATTAAATAATTTCGTTTATAATATTTATCTAATTTTAGTATTTTTTTTGTTCAAGTACAGGATATAACTGAATTTACAACCAAGTTTCAGGTTCCAATATGTAGTAATTTTTGACATAATATGGCTCAAATTAAATCTCCACTTTGAAAGTCCCCCATTTCGTCAATTTTAACGGAAAAATTAAAAAAAATATATGTTTGTACTCTGTTCAAAGTCGTATTTAAAGATATATCGCAAGTCAATGTAACTCAACAAAAAAAATTTTACTTCACACACGCGCCTATGAGAGCCCCCCTGAAATAAAGCTTTTAATATTTGTTTATGCAATATTAGGCTGAAGGCAGTGGCGTAACTATAGGGTGGCAAGACGGCAAAATGCCACGGGCCCCAGCCTGAAGGGGCCCCTGGTCAGGTGTCTCATTGGTTGAGCTTCTTTATATTGGGGGAGGGAGGGCCCCATACGATGAATTTGCCACGGACCTCAAACGTTATAGTTACGCCACTGGCTGAAGGCCATCAGTTTACACATTATATTTAAATTTGAAGTAATTACGTTCAGTAATTCAGAAGTTATAAGGCTCAGACAGACGGACGGACGGACGGACAAGTGCAAATTCACTCAAGTAGACTCGGAGACCTCGCTTCCTCGGTCAATAAACAGCTAGATTTATTCAACGTTTTGATTTATGCCATTACAGGGAAAAGATGGTATTGAACTTGAAGACTCGGTGCTTTCACGCGGCATACATTATGCATGATAAATCTGTTTCGTATATTTATGAACTTAGGAAGTACTTACCTACTAGTTCCGTTGTTCGCGGCGCCACTCCGTAAGCCACTTGATAAGAATTTCAATTGGATTCCACATAGGTACTAGTTCTTTTTTATTTAAAGAATTATTCTCCTCTCCCTTCCAAATAAGCGAAAAGCTTGTGTTAGGAGTGTGTACGACAATAGTGCAAGGGGTAGGGTCGAACCTGCGACCTTTCAGTTTTCAGTCCGCACCTTTAACCGTTGGGCTATCGTGGCTATAAAATAATAATAATCGTATAGTATCAAAACTGAAAAGTACTTTTTTCATGTATTTTGCCAATGCGACTAGACAATAAAGTGGATGGGGTAGACAGATTCTGTCAATGACAGCTTCAAAAGATCTGGCAACCCCGTCGTCCCTTCCATTGAGCATAATCATTTCGTAGTCCAATCTTGTCTTTTGTCCATCCAACTGGATCGAAATATCAGCAGTTCCAACTAAAATATAAACGTAAAAATTCTTACACCACGCCACTACAAAGTATATCAATTGTGCCTATAAAATTTGAAAGTTACCTCGATTTCTCCAGGATCTCATCATCAGACTCTGACCTGATGACTATGGGACCACCTGGGAAGTATACCCTTTCAAACAAAAAAATAATTTTCCAAATCGTTCCAGGCGTCTTCGAGTCATCGGAGAACATACATAAAAAAAAGATTCCTTCAAATTGAGAACTTCCTCCTTTTTTGGAAGTATGTTAAAAATATTTATCGTGGTAGGTACGTACTCGGATAAGCCTAAAATCTTTATCTGTAAAACTGTTTAAAAAATATCGTTATTCAATAAACTTGCATAACCTAAAAAGACCATTTCAATATTGGAAAGCCTTAAAAGGAAAGGGGGGTATTACACTATTACGTACTGCAGACACAAAAGATAAGAATAAATAAGATTAATAGAGCGATGTGTGCGATTTCGCTGCATCCTAAAAGGAAATGTTGCACAAACGAGTCGAACGGCTAAGGCTTTGTAGCTAAGGTAACCATGTTTTATTGAAATACTAGCGGACCCGACAGACGTTGTCCTATCTTAACTATGAATATTGAAACTCTTTGACGAAATTGGCAGCACGCATTCTGTCAATGTTATGTCAAACGCCATAAGGTTACATCAAAAAGTTTGAATTGTAAAAGCGGTTACATTAGAAATAATTTAATATGGTGGTTAAGTTTTCTTAAATTTTCTAATTTTTTGCGCAATTTTCTAAATTTTTTTCTTTTATAAGAACCTTCTCCTGACAATAACAAACACAACAAAAAAAGAATTAGCGAAATCGGTCCAGCCGTTCACGCGTGATGCGATGACCAAGGAAATAGGGATTCATTTTTATATATTATAGATATATTTTTTTGGTCTGGTGGGAGGCTTTGGCCGTGGCTAGTTACCACCAGTGCCGGCTTTACCTATGGTGCAGGGTGTGCAACGCACACGGGCGCAGGGTTGTAGGGGGCGCCGCGCCGAGCCGCGCTTGCTTGCTTCCCGACTTCATTCAAAATTGCACCATTTTTTGCACTCGAATTTCCTTTCACTGGTGAAACTATAACTGTAAGTTAAACGGTATTCTTGTACTGTAAGTATTCCATTTTGGCCGCACGTCTACTAGAGGGCGCCAAGATATTGATTGTACATGGGCGCTACATGGGCTAGAGCCGCCTCTGGTTACCACCCTACCGTGAAGCGATTTACTTTTCCAGCATCAATCGAATTTCCGTGTGGAAGATCGTGTAATGTTTTTTTTTTTTCATAGAACAAATGAATATTTCATCTAAAATGTCCGTCTCGAAAAGACGGGTTGTACTCAACAATATCGGTTAAAAAGTTAAACCATCAATTATATAATCATTTTGAGAATTTCTCACTAGAGTTTTTAAACTGAAAAACCTACAACTTTAAGAAATAGCATTGAAATCGTAATGATATAATTATGGTTAGTGGCTTATACTTATCAGCTTTCTGAATTTCTGGTATTATTGATCCGGTAATATTTTAATATTTTGTAAAATATTCCTCCAGCTGGCCAATTAAGTAAAATAGGGACTTCCACACGTTATGGTCTTTCGCCGCTCACATGCAGTGGATATCTGTAACTCGTGCAAACACTCGAGCTCTTTCAGATACGTGGTCACCCAGAAATCTCTTAACAGTTCTGAGGGGGTGATGCGATCGACAGAACTGTTAAGAGATAAACTGTTAAGAGATAACTCATAAGAAAGCTTGGGTACTCATACCCAAGCTTTCTTATGAGGTCCATATCGATGAAAATGTCAGTATGGTGCCTGTATTCGCCACCCAGCATGTAATACACAACATTGTGTGATTGCAGTTGTAGTGTGGAGCAGTTCGCAAACCGGTCCCACAGTCACCGGGTTATTGTAGCTATCGTGTTCCGTTTAAACTTTAAACGCCAAGAAAATGTGACAAATAAGGGCTTCATAGTTACGTATATAATCAGGATATAGGCACAGAGTGTTTTGTTTATTAAGTAACTACAGTTTAAATACATTTTATTATTTCCCTTATTTCACCTTTTATTAACTTTTTTTATGTAATGGAAAGTTATGGAAAGGTATTCCGAATTATGACGGTGAGTTTAGGACGAATAGGCTTTCAACCACGTAGCGCTACAGATACTTGTGATATTTCGGTCCGATAGTTAAAAGGTGATAAATAGCTTAGTTCTTGTACACGTTTTTCGAAATAGGTATATCTCGTAGAATATCAATGCACAGGCCACTTTGTGCCGATGCCCCAGACTCTGAAGTCTAACTCTTTGCCGATGAGTCTTTTGGCGCGGTGATCCACCGAATTCAATGCCGCAAGATGTATTAAAGAATAAAAAAGTTGTATATTTGTAAGCAAAATTTAATCGGTTTATCTGTGTTATACTTATTATAATTCGTTCGGTGTTCTTTCTTAACACCTGTCCTTAAACTACGGTAGAGTAAACGGCTGACAATGAGTCACCGGTCAACATAGGTATTCCATAGATACTATAACTCATGCACAACATGACGCATGCAAGTTGAACTGTCGTGAATCAGGCCTGGGAATGTCATGTCTGTCGGGAGTCGAGGTTTTTTGTTTGGCGACGGCGCTTATTGACACTGCACTGAATTATGTGGGCGCCGATGTATGAATGCTGTAGTTAAATAAGAAAGCGAGATCGACGGTTCCTTCCACGTTGGTAACTATTTCGGTATTTATATGTGTGTGTGTATTTTGTGTTTTAGGCAGTAGGTACGTAGGTTCCGTTTTTACCTGTAACCACAATTTGGGTACCTTCAAATCAACAGTGAATAGGCATTTTCTAGGCAAGCGCGTTTCATCTTAGGCTGCATCTTCACTTGCCATCGGGTGTGATCGCAGCTAAGCGCTAGGCTAGGCTAGGCCTATATATTGAAAAAAAAAAAAGAAAAGGTACAGTACTTAGTAGTTAGTACGCCATTCTGAGCGGTTTGAGCGAATACAGTATTTTTAAGCTATTGCATGGCTTGTATCGCAAGCCAGCGTGGAGACCGAATCCAGAAATTCCGTAACGAAAATAACCTGACACGGGACTCCTCTACGGTGAGCCGCTAGATGGCGTTGATAAGAAATGCTATGCAATAGCTTTACCGCGGCAGTCCCCGAGTGCCACACGTCTTTTTATTTATTTCAAAATACTTATTACAACAGAATTCCTAGTTTTTTACTTCAATCTGATGTGCTATATAGATACCTACCTACTTATCAACTACTTATAAACAGGAAAAGCTAGTTCTACTTATACTCAACAGTTTCGTAGAAGCAAAAAACAAGGCAAAATTTAAGATTGGCAAAGCCTCCAAGGTAGTTTAGATTGATATTTGATAACTAAATATCTACTTATCATATTTTTTCTTGAAATTCTAGATTCGATTGTTTTTATTGCCAAACTTTATTAGATGATGTCAGTTTTTTTTGTAGATTTTTCGCATGATTTTTTTCTTAATATCTGCCATCACCATTAGCAGGTACGTACATTAATTTAATTTAATAGATTTCTGAAGTATATATACCTATACTAAGAGTAAAGTACATTTTGCAACGACCTGATAGAGCCATTTAATTTTTTTTATTCGGTGACAAGATAGTCCTTGCAAATAAAGAATTTTGATTTGATTTGCCTGCGATCTCACCGGATGGTAAGTGACGATGCATTTAAGATGGTTGCGGGCTAATTTAGAATGGGTATGGCAGTCTACATTGAACATATACCTACCTACCCCTAATCGGTTTCTATTTGCCATCGTGCCGGAACGCTAAATTGAATTAAAGAAATTATAAATTGCCAAATTTCCCCCGCCGGAAATCGAACTCGGGATCTCCCAGTTATAAGACACACAAACACACACATCGCTAATCACTGCGCCAGGGAGATCGTCTTTTCTAATCCACCAGATCAAAGGTAATTCAGAAATTATAAATTGCTAAATTGCCGCTGGGAATCGAACCCGAGACCTCCCAGTTATAAGACACACACACATAGCGCTCATCACTGAAATAGATAAAACCACTAAAGATTACTGTACCATATGGCTAAACTATCTAGGGCATGGTAAAGAAAGGTCATGGGTCGCATCATGGTGTATTCAAACCAATGTGAACGAGTAATTAGGTGATTTCTAACTGGTTAGGCCATTTATGTCCAAAACCCTGCCCTTGAGAGTTTTGTTGGGAAACGTTACATTATCGTAATGGGTTTGTTTCCTCACAATGGGATGACCTTTTGAGTACGTAGGTACCTACGAAGGTACCTACCTATTTGTAAGTGGGCATAGACTAGATAGATAGGTACCTGCTAACATATTTTTTTTACTAGAGATGTCCGATAAGGGTTTTTGTCGATACAGTACCGATAGAGGTAAGTATTTATTAAAAAGTATTGATGCCGATACAGTTAGCGAATGTCCTCTAGTGTTGTAAATTGTAATGCACAATAGAAAATCTTATTTAATCGACTTGCAAAAAGTATCGTATTTTTACACAAATTAGTTCCTAAGTAGGTAATTAGATTTTTACTGATATTATAAATACGAAAGTGTGTTGGTTTGTGTTAGCTGAAACCTATCTATGATACTTCTAACAATTTGAGACTTTTTTAACCGACTTCCAAAAATTTTTGGAAAACTGGCTTTGGAAAATTCTTTTTTTGTTTAAAAGTCATAATCATCAGGTTAGGATCTGATGATGGGATCCTGCAGAAATCGAGGGAACTCTTCAAATTTTATAGGGACAATTGATATATTTTGTAGTGGCGTCTGAAGTCGGTTTTGTAAAAAGAATTTTTACGTTTATGTAAACGTAATAATTCTCTAATAATATTATTAGAGAATTAAAAGTAGCTTTATATATTAGGACTAGGTACAAAGGAGGCAATTTAAAAGCAGCGCAATAAACAGATTAAATAGAAATAGTGTTTCCTCGCTACAAATAGCAAATAGCAAACGCTCTGATTGCGAGTGGCGACGATTTGCGCCACTGCACTGCACTGCACTGTGCTTCGGGACGTTGAATTCCACCATTCTATTCACAGTGTGTCTAGCACAGGAATTCATATTACAGCAGGGCTTAACACCAGTTCTAATTAGCAAAATTTTCCGGTAAATTTACCTGAAAATTTTGCTTAAATACCTGTTAAAGAAAGAAAGAAATCTCTCTTAATAGGTACGTCTCGCACAGGAATTTATATTACAGCAGGATTTGACACTGGTTCTAATTTACCGGAAAATTTTGCTTAAATACCTGTTAAAGAAAGAAAGAAATCTCTCTTAATAGGTACGTTTCACACAGGAATTTATATTACAGCTGGGCTTGACACCGGTTCTAATTTACCGGAAAATTTTGGTTAATTACCGGTTAAAGAAGGAAATCTCTCTTAATAGGTACGTCTCGCACAGGAATTCATATTACAGCTGGGCTTGACACCGGTTCTAATTTACCGGAAAATTTTGGATAATTACCGGTTAAAGAAAGAAAAAATATCTCTTAATAGGTACGTCTCGCACAGGAATTCATATTACAGCTGGGCTTGACACCGGTTCCAATTTACCGGAAAATTTTGGTTAATTACCGGTTAAAGAAAGAAATCTCTTTTATGCCCGTTTTCACCAATGTTCTCAAACTTTTACTTTCTGTCAAGAGATTATTAATAAGTTTATTTGTTATTGTCCTTTCGTTGTTATACATAAAATGTTTATATTATGCAGTGAACGTGAATGAATGCAAATATGCAGCTCTCGATTTCTAGCACTTGATACGTCGATACTTCTCAAGTTACACCCAGTTTATATATTCATAGTGAATCCAGTTACGGTTTTCTAATCACTCTTTATTTCATTTGTTGATAGGTATAAGGTGTATCGTTAAAACTTTGTAAGATTTTAAGGGTTACCAGCTAAGTTAGGTGACGTTTTCTGTCAATTTTGTTGTCACGAACCTATACGGAACACCTAAAGGTGGAAATGATACTGGGTAAGGGATTGTATTTAGGGGCTACCTGCGTAGGGACTCCTAAACTCCGTTGGTGAAAATGAGCATTAGTAAATGTATTACACGTAATGGTTTATTTTGAATCGTCAAGTGCATCTATCATTGATTCGGAATTCCGTTCCAACCAAGAAATTGTTCTTGTAATAATATAAACGTAAAAATTCTTTTTACAAAACCAACTTCAAACGCCACTACAAGGCTATCATTTGTACCTATAAAATTTGAAAGTTCCCTCGATTTCTCCAGGACCCCATCATCAGATTCTCACCTGATGACAATGGGGCCACCTGGGAAGTATACCCTTTCAAACAGGCTATTTTCTATCCCGGAAAAAAAGCTTTCCGTGGGATTTAAATCTACAAAAATCTAAAGAGTAATATAATTTTTATTTGCCTTCAAACAAAAGAATATGAATAGAAGAAAATAAAGGATTCAAGTCACGATTCAACCACGTGTCTCTCCGATCGTGATGGATGCTTTAGAGTCGGAAGTGGAGGCGAGTCTACCATTTGTTAGAATTAGTCGTGAATTAGTTAGATTGCTGGGTTCAATGGCACACTGTATTGGAACATCTCTAATGATAATGGAGGTCTTAGAAATAGTAACTTTCACGTGAAAAATGGAGCATTTACTTTCTCAATTTAATTTGTCGGATGTTGTATATAATAGTGTATTAAAGGAGATGAATGTGGTTGCGTTCAACCTTCGACTCATGCTAAGACACTGAAGTATATCAGGATAGAAAGGATAAAAGGCTGGGCAAGCGTTCCAAAAAGTTGGTAATTTAGTTTTGAAAAAGAAAATAAAAACCCTTGAAAATGCTAGATTTCACTATGTTAATTATTATAAGGAATAATAGAAATAAAAGCTTAGAAATTAATCAGAAAAAGGGGCATTTCCTTTAACAAGATTTATTTTAAACAAAAACAATTTTTCAAACAACACGGACCTCGTGGTTTTATCCAGAAATAGGCACGCACGAATTCTTAGTAAAACAGTGGTGATAGTCGATAGGTTCTATCTCGATATATTTTCTTGTGAGCTGACGGGTTCAACAAAGTTGAAACACAGCTTATTTTTTAGAGAAATGCCTTCTATCAAAACTTGAATTTTTGTATGAGTAAAAATAAATGAGTATTTCCGTTAAACTCGGGGTTTTCAATAAGTTAAAGGTGCGAAAAGTTAGAGGCCAAAATCGACAAGCAAACTCATTTCGCTTAAAGCATAAATTAAATCCAAAGCAAGTAGGATCGTAAGTTAAAACGTTCATTAATTTATAGAATACTAGCGGACCCGACAGACGTTGTCCTGTCTTAACTATGAATATTGAAACTCCCCTTTTTACCCCCTTGGGGAGAGAATTTTCAAAAAATGTAAAATACGTAATTCTTTATTTTTGATCAAGAGCCAAAATATCAAGTTTCATAAACATAACTTGAAAAATAACTTGAAGAACGAAGGACTATCATACAAACATTCAACCCCTATTTAATCCCTTAGGGGGTAGAATTTTTAAAAACTGTGAAACACCTACTTTTTTGTTTTCAATTTAAAGCCTAAGTACCGAATTTTATGGGTATAGCTTGAAAAATAACGGAGTTTCATACAAACTTTAACCCCCCTTTTTACCCCCTTGGGGGGAGAATTTTCGAAATATGTAAAATACGTAATTCTTTATTTTTGATCAAGAGCCAAAATATCAAGTTTCATAAACATAACTTGAAAAATAACTTGAAGAACGAAGGACTATCATACAAACATTCAACCCCTATTTAACCCCTTAGGGGGTAGAATTTTTTAAAAGTGTGAAACACTTACTTTTTTGTTTTCAATTTAAAGCCTAAATACCGAATTTTATGGGTATAGCTTGAAAAATGACGGAGTTTCATACAAACTTTAACCCCCCTTTTTACCCCCTTGGGGGGAGAATTTAAAAAAAATGTAAAATACGTAATTCTTTATTTTTAATCAAGAGCCAAAATATCAAGTTTCATAAACGTAACTTGAAAAATAACTTGAAGAACGAAGGACTATTATACAAACATTCAACCCCTATTTAACCCCTTAGGGGGTAGAATTTTTAAAAACTGTGAAACACGTACTTTTTTGTTTTCAATTTAAAGCCTAAATACCGAATTTCATGAGTATAACTCGAAAAATGACGGAGTTTCATACAAACTTTAACCCCCCTTTTTACCCCCTTGGGGGGCGAATTTCGAAAAATCCTTTCTTAGTGCTCGCCTACGTCATAAAAGGAACCTACTGTCAAAATTTCAAGTTTCTAACTTCAGTGGTTTAGGCTGTGCGTTGATCGTCAGTCAGTCAGTCAGTCAGTCAGTCAGTCAGTCAGTCAGGACAAGCCTTTTTATATAATTATATAGATTATAGATTACACAAAAGAGAATCTAGGCCGGTATAAAGTTCGTCGACCGAAGAGTAAAGACCTCTTCTCCTCTATATCAAACTAATAATGAAAATTGTTTGAGAACACTGGCTACTTGAATTTCCGACATGAGATTTTTCCTCCAGCTAGCTCGGTCTAATAAAAGCTAAGCGCTTTTTTAGTGACACGAGGTTTAACTCGAACTATCTACGAACTCTATATTACATATACCTCTACAAAATGTCTACGAGTTACTAAATGAAAGGAAAACATCGTAAGGATCGTATAATTTTCTTAAAGTTGTATAAAATCTGCCAATACATTTGGCCAGCATGGTCTTCCTTAGACCAAAGATCAGAGTTATTCATTACAACTCTTTTTTTCTGGAAATTGTTATCTACATAATATATAGGTATATATTATTATTACAAATATACTCTTCATTATTTTCAAGGACTTTCATTACACTTGCTTTACACATTCTACAATATCGTTAGTCAAATCCAGCTGTAGTAATTTGTTTGTCTTCGTTTATAACATTAATGTTTACATTGAATATTTTTTATCGATAGATTAGCTAGTTAATTTGAATAGGTACAAAAACTAAAATACCACGGTATTTCAAGGCATAATTTATTATAGTGATTAAATAAATTAGTGTTTGCTTGAAGAAGTTATTCAATCGAACTTAGAAATAGCTGGACCGATATTGACGGGATTTTTACACGCAGGTAGAAGATTGATTAAGAAGTGCAGAATCAAGAAGTGTTCTATCTTCTGTTAGGTATATCCCGGAATCTAGTTCCAAGGAATAGTTGCAAATCCATACCTACTAATTATTGCGAAGGCGAAAGCACATGTCTGTCTGTTTGTTGACAAAAGTCTGAGCCAAATAGATATAAACAACAAATACATACTTACTTATTAAGCTATTGCATAGCTTCTATCGCGGGCTTTGAGCGAGGAGACCGAATCCAGAAATTCCGTAACGAAAATAACCTGACACGGGACTCCTCTACGGTGAGCCGCTAGATGGCGTTGATAAAAAATGCTATGCAATAGCTTTACCGCGACAGTCCCCGAGTGCCACACGACTTTTATTTTTATTTATAAATATTCATAAGGATGCATTCAAGAGTCAAACGTAGAGAACGTAGACGCAAAATCGACTTCACACGGGAATCTTACTATTTTGCGTTATAAAGAAAAACATATTAGTATAGGTAAGTAAATTAATTATTTATTTTGTCTACACGGATACGATTTCGCAATTAAGATTCATAAAAACTATAAAGATGGATGTATCGCCATCAAAAAGAACATTAAAAGCCTTGTTCTAGGCTAAACTGGTGCGCTAAAAAAGGTTAACTACCTATTGTATACCGGTTTCGAATTTTCATCCGACGTTTGTTGGTATCTTATGTAACCATTGATGTATGTAACACATTATCATTATTACTTGTTTTTATACATATTAACTTCACACAAGTGAGAATTTCTTTATAATATTGACAACAAAAGATGCCCACTGTATAAACATAGACTATAGACTACCTATAGAGTTGCCTACTCTATAGTCTATGTATAACTATAGAGTTTTGATTTTTTTGTTGTTGTTAAGATGAAACCTTGTGAATTATAAATTATACTTTCAATTTGCGAAAATTCTATCGAATTTTTTTCAAGATTAATCAAATAATAATATAATCTAACAAATTATTACCAAACTCAATAGGAACTCCTATTGAGTGCGCGTTAATTTAGTATTTGCGCGCCCCTTATAAACAAAGTTTGATTCCAATTTCAAAATAATTTCAATATTAACAAATTAAAGTCGATGAAATGTAGACAGTAGATACGCTCTAAATATTAGCAAGTTCTATATCTGTGTTTTCTTCAGATTTCGTTTGTACGGGGCGCGCTCGAGAGTTATTCCTCTTTACACGTATTCATCGAAAACTGCAGATGTGTTGAAGCGACACCGATATAACAAGGCACAGATAATAAATGGCACCAATTACAATTCAAGAAGGCTCCTATTATGAATGGAGGCTTCTTCCGGCGGGCTTTGGTCGGCCATTGTTTCTTCGCCGGCCTTGAGCCTTTCACTTCTGTTTGGAAATTGTATCTGAAACTTAAACGGATCAAAGTTACCACGTATAATGTAACTGATACTGTTTTGCCGTTAATATATTCACTTATATTCTATACTTACCTATAAAACAGTTCTGTGATACTTTTATTATTAAAATAAAATCCAAAGACTATCTGTGTGGAGTTAGTTTTTGAAAATCCCGTGGAAATTCTGTTTGTTTTACTCGATGACAAGTTATCTCACCTGATGGTAAGTGAAGATGCAGTCTAAGATGGTAGCGGACTAACTTGGAGGGGGTATGACAGTGTACAATTGTACATTCAACCCATACCCCTAATCTGTTTCTACACGCCATCGTGCCGGAACGCTAAATCGCTTGAGGGCACGTCTTTGACGGTAGGGTGGTAACTACATGGCCAACGCCTCCCATAAGACTAGACCAGTCTCTGGTCTGGCCCAATTAATACCAAAACTTTGCAATCTCCAGATACATATTATTATTTATTATACAAAATTGAAAGGCCTATAATAATTATTATAATCGTTAAAAAAATCCTTGCTACGTTTATTGTTCATCGCTGCAACGAAGGTCAGATTATGTCAGCGGCGTCAATCGCCTTTCCAGATCGCCAAACTTGTTTCCAAAAGTGGCCGCCACGCAAAAACCGGGCAAAGGACTTGTTTCTGTTCTTAGTACCGTTTCGTGCAGATTTAGTTTTTTTCCCAACAGCTTTTTGAACTTCGAACGCTAATGATCGCAAGATGTTGCTGGAGTTTTGTTTTTATCTGTGGTGCGGATGATGCATCGACGCCATTTTTAAAGTTGAACCTGTCAAAATCATTTAAAAACATTAATTATTTAGTAAGATTAAGTAGATCTTATCAGCAATTAATTAATTTATGTCATGTTAAAAACTGCAGATTTTTTTAAGCCTAGCTTACCTTTTGTAACTTTTTGAGTTTATGTTAACTGTGCGTTAATCTGTCGTTTAGTATGGACAATTTTGAAATTTTCCAGTCCTTTTGCGTCGATCAGAATTTCACAGATTATACCTACTGTACACACAGTTACTGTAAACTTGAAAGTTACACTTAGGCTATGTTCAGATGGCTGAATTGCGACGCGCGTTTTCAAATCGCGCGCTTAGACATCCTAATATATACCTAGCAACCGTTCACATGCGCGCGCGTTAACGCGCGTCAGCGAGCGTCAACGCGGCGCTCAGAGAAAAAGTTTCTAGACGCAGACAATCGCGCGTTGACTCGCGCTTTGATATTAATGTAATGTCCGTTTGCTGTTCAGTTGAGCGCCAGTGTTGCCACCTTAGCGATTTTGTCACTAGATCTGGTGATTTTTCAGAGCTTATAGCGATAATTTTTCATCATTTAGCGACAATTTATTTTTAGTGTTTTTTGGCGATTTTTGATACAGCATCTGGCAATACTTATTTCAGTGGGAAGAACCTTAAAAGCGTTTTAAAAAAATGCTTTGTTGTGTGTAGGTAATGACGCAGAAATGCAATACCCAACCAACCACCTTGATTATGACATTAATCTGTCAATTAATGTCATAGTCAAGTTTGCTCGTTTTCTAAATAACTTTTCTTTATTCTATATTCTTTCTCATAGAAGTAATACATACTACGTAACGTAATTTAGGACAACTTGTTAGCAACTGCGGCAAAATTATCTTCATAATTATATTTATTTTTTAATTATAATTATACATTTATATGCACATATATATTGTACAAGTATCATCAAAATTTAAGGTGTAAATTGATCTGAGAGTTTTTCCATGGTCACGTAATTTATGAGTTGATCTTGAGGAGGTTACAGATCAACGTAATTATGACGTTTCTAAAATCTTGACAGTGAGTTTTTTATTCATACTTATTTAGTACTTATAAAATAATTAGCGACTTCTGGTGTTTTTTTTTCATCCAATTTTTTTAAAATCTGGTGATATTTTACATTGAATCTAGTGACAAGATAATTTTCGAGGTGGCAACACTGTTGAGCGCGCGCTTTTATCGCGATCGCATGTAATTTTGTTAATTTTCGTAATTATATTTTGAGTTGAAGCAAATTGTCGAATGACTTTGTAGACATTCTAAAGTAATTAAAGAATTTAGATTCATGGTCTCTTAGATTCGGATATAGTGTCGCAAACAAACTGGGTCTATTTTTCAAAATTGGATGAACCCAATGTGTACGTTTTCTTTTTTTATATTTTTCTTTATAATATAACCACAAAGTAATAGCCTTTTCCACGTCCATTTTCTACGTTCTACCGAACTAGACTGACGAGTACTCTCGCAACGCGCATTAGCGCTCATCATCTGAACTCTCTTCAAATTTGATCGCGCGTTGACGCGCGTTAACGCGCGTTACATGTGAACATAGCCTAAGGCTTTTGGCCATCAATAAAAATATTGCTTGCGATCTTGCTCGCAATTTAGTCCTTGTGGAGTTTTTAAAAATTCCGTTGAACTCTTTGTTTATCCGGGCTAAAAACGTAGTCTACGTTACTCTCCAGACCCTCCACTAAAAATCCCCGCCTAAAATCACCTTGATCCGTTATCCATATTGCAGGACAAACCAAAAAACAAACTCACTTTCACATTAATTATAATATTAAGTAGGGTAGTAGGCATTAGGGAGTACGAAGGAAAAGTAAAATATTTATACGCCTCTAAACCAACCTGACTAATATGAGCGAAAAAACACAAAATACCATTATTTAAACTCAATCAAGTACTTACTTACCTATTACTTAGTAGGTACCTACACTATATACCTACATAAAAAATTATTGTTTTAATTGAAATCTGACTGGATTTCAATGAAACAATATATTCAAGGGTCGTAATCCTTGAAACTTTTTACATATAAAGTTTTATATGTGTTACGTTAAGTGTTTATTTGCACGGTCTGTTACTTGTGTTCTGTAATTTTCCGTTTGACTTAGCTTAGCGGTCTATGAATAAATCCATAATTATTGTAATTTATTTTTTCAGGTACAATTTGTGGATGATTTGCATGGATTTAGTGGGCAACTAGAAATAGATTGCGTAAGTAGACATTATTTTTTGCTGGCTGAACTTAAATGGATCGTTGCTTAGGCTCAACATAAAAGACGAAAGTAACTCATTGAGTCGCCGCCTGGTGGCGCCTCTCTCGCAATCAAGCCTCGCACACGTGGTCCATCTTTTTTCTTGTCAATTATTTTACTACTTTTATAATAAATACAACATAAGTTTTTTCGGGTTTATTATTCTTCCATATTTTTAATACAAATCTCTTTTTGATACAATCTTTATAATATCATGAGCAATTCATTAACGTCTCACTGCTGAGCGAGGTCTCCTTTCAGAGAAGGGTTATAGGAGTCAGAGCCTGGGATCCAACCTGCGACCCCCGAATAGGATATCGTAGTTCTAACCAGTAAGCTATCACCGCTCTAAACAAATCAATACTTAGTCTTAATTTAAAAAAAAAAAACAGTAACAAAAAAATGAAAAAAAAAAAAACATTTTAGTGACAATCGCGAGCAGTACGTTGCTGTCTGTACTAAGCGGGTCTGACTTGAGGTTCGGTGCGGGGAAGTGCGATGGGAGGTAGCGGATAACTTGAAGTGAACAAAATAATATCTTGACTGGTTTTATTTATGTACTTATACCTATTCTACTTTTTACTTGTCTATACCTACTACTTCTTTGACCGGATACAAACGATCTAGATATAAACGTGTATCTTTATGTAAATTTAAAAATTATGTAAATTGATAATGTACCTAATTATAAACAATTATAATATAAACACTTTCATAATTTACACGCAATAATTGTTAGTCGTTTAAAAAAATGATAAGGGTATTCGCAGACTGATCAATAAATTGCAAGAGCGTGCTGCGAGTGACACAGCAAGTTGCAGCAATTTTACTTGCATTATAATAGTTTACTAGCCCCGCCCCTTTTGTAATACATATACAAAGCCCAATATAGCATTTTTAACCGACTTCAAAAATAGGAGGAGGTTCTCAATTCGACGCGTATTTTTTTGTTGATGTTACTCCGTAATTCCGTCAAAACTAGACCGATGGAGGATGGAGCTCCACAATGAATAAGAGCGAATCACTCGCGATCAGAGTATGTGGTTCATAGCATTTACTTACATAGGTATGCTTTTCTATTCGGCATCTTATTATTTTTTTTATAATGTGCAAAAATAAATGATCTAAGGAATTATTTAAAAAAAAAATTGGTCCTGTGAAGAGCTGCTGCACGTATGTTGAAGTCGGGCGTCGCGCATCGGCTTCATCGTTTATATTTAGGTCCGCCCGACCTCAAGATACGTGTGCAAACTAAAATTATTTTATGCTTTGTAGTGGCCTTTGAGGTCGATTTTTTGAAAATAAGTTTTGATTATATTTCAAACTAGTTGATGCCCTAGGCTTCGCTTTGTTTGATCTCTTTCATTTTCCGGGATAAAAAGTAGCCTATGTCACTCTTCGTCTTCAACTATATCCATGCAAAAAATCACGTGAATCCGTTGCGTTATTGCGGCGTGATTGAAGGACAAACCAACAAACAAACACACTTTCGCATTTATGAAGTATGCGTGGAAACACAGACACCCGCCGGAAGGATGTTTCACACCTTAGCGGTTCGTATACAGAAACTTTCAGCAAAAACAGCGCGTGCGAGTCTATTGGATGTCAATCACATATGTATGCCAATGCTCACGATTTCTCATTGTCGGAAGTACAAGGTTGTGAAGTTCCTGAGTGAAATAGATATTTCACCTGAGTTAGGCATCTTACTAATACTTATTATAAATTAGCTGATGCCCGCGACTTCGTCCGCGTGGATTAAGGTTTTTTAATTCCCGTGGAAACTCTTTGATTTTCCGGCATAAAAAGTAGATACCTACTGTGTGTTATTCCAGACTATAAATAATCTATACTCGTAATCTATCTCTGTGTCTTTCAGCCAAATCGGTTAAGTCGTTGCGGCATGATTGGAAAACAAACATACCTACATCCAAACTTTCGCATTTATAATATTACTAGGATGTGAAAGTTTAAATATTTGGATGTTTGTTACGCTTTCACGCCACAACGACTGAACCGATTTTGACAAAATTTGACACTGAGATAGCTGACGGAGAAGTAAGACTGAAATCGATAGACCACACTCTTATTAAGCTGACTCAAGACGAAGTTAAAACGAGACAGATTTATGTCAGAGCTATTTATGTTTTTTTTACCTCTATCTTGAGTCTGAGCTGAGTCAGAGCACGGTCTATAGATCTCAGCATAAGTAAGTAAGAAGTAATATAAAAATAGTTTATTATAAAAATAAATAATCGATCGTGCTGTGACAACTAGGACAGATAGATTAGATTAGCCGCAAATCTCAAAAGTATGTCATTCCAGTGTTATCTCAACATTTGAGCTCAAAAGCTAACAAATGTCACGTACCAATATACGTGACATTGGTTGAAATAGACACGAATAAATCTCGGAGCTAGGTCACACAATACTGTTTTTTCAAATCCGACTGATAGTTCCAGAGATTAGCGCGTTCAAACAAACTAACTCTTCCACTTACGACCTCCCTGGCGCAGTGGTGAGCGCTGTGGCCTTATAACTGGGAGGTCTCGGGTTCGATTCCCGGCGGGGGCAATTTAGGAATTTATAATTTCTAAATTGTCTCTGGTCTGGTCTGGTGGGAGGGTTGGCCGTGGCTAGTTACCACCCTACCGTCAAAGACGTGCCGCCAAGCGATTTAGCGTTCCGGCACGATGGCGTGTAGAAACCGATTAGGGGTATGGGTTACTGATTAGGGGGTGGGAATTTACACTGCTATACCCCTTCCAAATTAGTCCGCTACCACCTTAGACTGCATCGTCACTTACCATCAGGTGAGATCGCAGTCAAGGGCTATCTTGTCATCGAAAAAAAAAAAAAACTTTATTATATTAGTGCAGATAACAAGAGTTGCTATATATTTAAACTAGCTTTTGCCCCCGCGACTTCGTCCGCGTGGAATTAGATTTTGGGGTGGAATTTTCAAAAACTGTGACACACGTACTTCTTTATTTTTAACTGAAAGCTCAAATACCAACTACAATGGAAACAGCTTGAAAAATGACAGAGTTTCATATAAACTTCCGTCCCCTATTTAAACCCCTTAGGGGTGGAATTTCAAATAATCCTTTCTTAGTGTCCGCCTACGTCATAAAAGGAACCAACTGTAAAAATTTCAAGTTTCTAACTTCAGTAGTTTAGGCTGTGCGTTGATATCTCAGTCAGTCAGTCAGTCAGGACTTTGAATTTTATATATATAGATGATTTTGCGGAGTGAATCTTCTGTATCTGTAGGTACTATTGGGTATTCTGTGACCTAACTAAACAACCTCCAGCTGTAGCAAGTACGTCTAACCGCAAGGCTGCTTAGCTCACCTTTCAAGCCATCTCCTTGTGTCCGACCAAGGCGATTATAGCTAAAGACTTGGGCAGACACAACGCGTGAGCTGGGTGCGATGTAAGCATAATATACCTATAGCCTCAATAGCCCAACTGAAAGGTCGTAGGTTCGAGCCTCACCCGTTGCACTATTGTCGTACCCACTCCTAACACAAGCTTTCCGCTTATTTGGAGGGGAGAGGAGAATATTAGTCAAGTTCAGCTTGGCTAAGATTCTTTTAAAAAAAATATTCAAACGCCACTACAAAGTATATGAATTGTGCCTATAAAATTTGAAGAGTTCCCTCGATTTCTCCAGGATTTGACGACCTCCCTGGCGCAGTGGTGAGCGCAGTGGTCTTATAACTGGGAGGTCTCGGGTTCGATTCCCGGCGGGGGCAATTAAGGAATTTATAATTTCTAAATTGTCTCTGGTCTGGTCTTGTGGGAGGCTTTGGCCGTGGCTAGTTACCACCCTACCGTCAAAGACGTGCCGCCAAGCGATTTAGCGTTCCGGCACGGTGGCGTGTAGAAACCGATTAGGGGTATGGGTTGAGTTTACACTGCTATATCCCTTCCAAGTTAGCCCGCTACCATCTTAGACTGCATCGTCACTTACCATCAGGTGAGATCGCAGTCAAGGGCTACCTTGTCATCGAATAAAAAAAAAAAAAAAAAAAAAAATAGGATCCCATCATCAGATCCTGACCTAATGACTATGGGACCACCTGGGACGTATACCCTTCCAAACAAAAAAATATTTTTCCAAATCGCTGCAAGTAGTCGGTGAACATATTATACATAAAAATTAAAAAAAAAAAGATTCCGACGAATTTAGAACTTCCTCCTTTTTAGAGGCTCCTAAGCGATGCCGATGACTAGATTCTAGAAATAACTGATTCCCCATTAGGCTGAAATCACATCTGTGCGCATCGAGTCGATATTTTGCGTATGATTTCAGTCACAGCACGTTGAAAGGATTTTTTCGGTGTTTTTTGGTACGGAACCCTTTGTATACGAGTCCGACTCGCATCTGACCGGTTGTTTCTTATGTACTTTCTTTCTTTTTGCTCGGCTCCTAGAGTCGTACCGTAACGTTGATTGGCGTTCAACCGTCCTCAAGAAATTATAGTTCTAGAGATTAGCACGGTAACCAAACAAACAAATTAAGCCTCAATAGCCCAACGGTTAAAGGTGCGGACTGAAAACTGAAAGGTCGCAGGTTCAAACCCCACCCGTTGCACTATTGTCGTACCCACTCCTAGTACAAGCTTTTCGCTTATTTGGAGGGGATAGGAGGATATTAGTCAACTTCAGCTTGGCTAATATTCTTTAAAAAAAAAAAACTTTTCCGCTTTAGTAAATGTATATATTATGTTTTATAAATAGTTATCGCAGGCTTATTGTTGTGAGAATCACGGTTGGGGTTACAGAAACCGGTTAGCAATAAGCTTAAAGGTCACAGTGTCAGAATTAGCTCAGTTCAATAATAGATTGTCTATTTCCTTTAAAAAATTGTATACGAAAAGCCTTTGACGTTAATAGAGCTTTTAAAAATATTATATTACCGAAGATAATCTATGTATTGTAAAATAAGGTCATCAGAACTCGTGTGAGAATCTTTTTTTATTTATTTTTATTTCTTGTTGCGGATTTCCCATTTTTATTGTTTATTTACATCTCATAAATTGTATATTTATGTAATATGTAGTAGTGTGCGTTAAGGCTGCCTTTTACTAGATGCATGTGTGTGACGTGTGTGCATAGGAACCACGTGTGTATTAGCCACGTATAGCTTCAATAGCTTTGCTGTTTATACTTTATACCTACTTTTATCAATAAAAAAATACAGCCTTAGGGTCATTGTATACGAGTGTCGCCAAGGTAGGTAGGAACCTATATAATATAAGTGTATTCAAAATGTTATCTATAAAACAAATACACCTCGATGCCTCTCAACTCTATTGGTACCTATTTAATTGTATAATGTATACTGTACCTATCTCTTACATTGTAAGTACAGAATAACAAAAACAAACAAGATAATTTTTCTCATAACTTAGCGTTGGAAAGTTGACAATAGAAAATTTCAATATTAATCGTTAAGCTATAGATAAGTCGAGTATTGTATGCAGATCGCCCTCTGTGAACGTACAAGTTACCTAGCTACTTTAGCTTCGTTATGTTATTACAATCACCTGTATAAAGTACAGTGTGATCCAAACTACGAAAGACACTTTCACCGCCTACCGAACAAGTTAAGTACGCATTTTTGTTTGAAAATCCTGCATTATGGACCTACCTATACCACCTTTACGTTAATACGTTAATTAACAAACGACTTTGCACTTAGCTTCCCACAACATGATAAATATTTTAGAAGAAAATCCTTACTCCTTACTAATATAAATGCGAAAGTGTGTTTGTTTGTTGGTTTGTTGGTTAGTCCTTCAATAACGCCGCACAAAAGCTACAGATCGACGCATTTTTGCATGGATGTAGTTGAGGACAGGAAGAGTGAGATAGGCTACTTTTTATCCCGGAAAATCAAAGAGACCAATCAAAGCGAAGCCGCGGGCATCAAGTAGTATAGCTAAGGAATGGGGCAGGCCTCCAAAATAGGCTTCTAAAGCGTTGCAACTTGCATCTAATATAAGGAATTGAGGTGTTGCCACTTGCCTATGTTAAAAATAAATTTTACAGCACAAAATTTAGAGATTTCGTACCTACTATAGATTTAAGTATTATCTTTGTCATCTCCTGAAATGGCTAGAGACCATTTCTTGACTTTTTGCATCTCATACCACTCATCGTTTAAAGTTTTGAAACTGCATTTCCTTGCACAATGTATTCTTGCAGCTGAGAAAATTTACCCGGAACAAGTAGATTTAGGGAGCCGCGAGCCTTGAAAGCCGAACATCTGCAGCGGCACGCGGCGTAGTGTTTGAATTTTTAAAGAAATTGCTTTGGACAGCTGCCAGGACCAAAATCTAGAGCACGAAACAGGAAGACTAAGATCTCTGAATTTAAAACATTTTAAGTTTTATGTCTAAAATAATAAGTGTATTTTTTTTTATCTAATTTCATAAAGAAAAAGTTTTCCTTTTTAACTTACAAAAAAAGGAGGAGGTTCTCAATTCCTAGTTTTTTTTTAAACTTTATTTATTACCTCGATTACTCGAAGACGCGTGGACTGATTTGGAAAATTCTTTTTTTGTTTGAAACGGTCAGGATCTGATGATGAGATCCTGGAGAAATCGAAGAAAATCTTCAAATTTTATAGGCTCAATTCCCAGGTGGTCCCATTGTCATCAAGTCAGTAGATGATGGGATCCTGGAGAAATCGAGGGAACTCTTCATATTTTATAGGCACACTTGAAATCTTTATGGTGGCGTTTGACGTCGGTTTTGTAAAAAGAATTTTTATATTTATTTAATTCCCGTGGGAACTCTTTAATTTTCTGTAATAAAATGTAGCCTATCAGCCAAATCCGTCCAGTAATTTTTGCAACAAAAATACACACACACATACAAACTTTCGCCTTTAGAATACTAGTGTGACAAACTACTTCGTTGGAAGATAAATTGGCTTTATTTTGCCCCAGTGTTCTGCCAGTTCGAATACTGCCGATATTCTGCAGGGTGAATATTCAAAGTAATGAAAATTACGTATTTCAGTGAATAAAAAATTGAAACTTAAGTTTAGACTCCATTTAATATACGTTTATCATGCACACCTACATACTTTATCGTGCACATGGTGTGTTTATTGAAATTTCTATGTAAATCACTCAGATTTTTAGTGAAAATAACATTAAAATTCATTACCGGCACCTGTTTTATTACTAGATATTTTATATTTAATAATATTTAGTAAACCTAGCACAAAAATAATGTTAATTTGGCTACTGTGCCGAATAATTAAATAATTTTTTATTACTTCTTCATAATTTAAAATTAATTTTACAAAGATATATATGGTCAAATATGTTTTTAAAGTTTTGTTACGATGCAAAGTTCATTACCGGAACCCTCCGGAATCATCACGGGAAACATGTTTTTACGTGACAAAATCTTGCCGCTACATAGTGAGCTCTCGACGTCCCGCACCTCAGACCTCAGTCGACCGGAAAACGTAGCAGAAGGAAGACGTACGCACGAACTCGCGCAAAAAATTACAACTGAAAGTGTATTATAATGTTTTGTCACAGTTTATGTTTCATTACCAGTCCGCTTATATTTTGATAAATATTTAAAATTGGAATTTTATTGCGATAACAATACATCAAGTTCTCGTCTAGTTTAATTTTTAAATGATTAGATAGCATATACTGCTTATAGAAAAATTAATAATAAATTAAAAGTGCATATTTGTCATTACCGTGTCCTTCATTACCGTCGTTTACCGTAACCTTTTTGAAGTTCATTTAATGATTTTTACTGAAACTACATTATATACAGGAATACTTTCGAAGGGAGATGATTCTACAATTTGGTAGTACATGGAAAAAAAGATCTGGAGCACCTGATGGTCGAAGTGCTCCAGGCACCCAGGTGGTGGGGGTGAAATTGCGTTCGGTGGCGTGCGGTGCGGTTGTAGAAGTTAGAGGGCTCCCCGTTATATAGCCGATAGAGCACACAAAGCGAGCTTACATCTGCGGTGTTCCAAGCTTTCCAGCGAGTAGGTTAATTTGGGATTGTCCACAAGCCGAAGTGCCCTCTTTTGAATCCCAATGCTGTTGGTAGGAGTAAGGGAAGTGTTCTGAAAGAGAAGAGGCGTGGTAAAAGGGGCCTTTTTTGCGGTAAACGCACAAACTTGTGTTTTTGAAGGGTTAAATTGAACAAGATTTTGTGAACCCCATACGGACACTTTCTAGAGAGAAGTCTTAATGTCCGACACAAGTTTGGCTCTATTCTCCTCCAGCACTGCGCGAGAGAACTGTGCATGGCCTTTGTAAAGGGCATCAGAAGTACTGTCATCCGCAAAACAATATATGCTGCTGTTATGCAACATATCATTGATATGCAGAATGAACAAAGTAGGCGATAGCACTGAGCCCTGTGGAATGCCAGCATTGATGGGCTTAAGTTGAGAGCAAAAACCGTCGACAGCGACCTTGATGCTGCGCCCATGAAGAAAGCTAGCGACCCAATGGCACAGCTTCGCAGGAAGTCCGTAAGATAGCAGCTTCGATAGCCAAGCCCTATGCCAAACCCGATCAAAGGCTTTAGCGATGTCGAGGCTGACCGCTAGGGCTTCCCCCTTACTGTCAATATATCCCCAATGTACCCCGTATATCACGCAAGGAGTTTTGACACCGCGGGATGGTCAGCGGTGTTTTCCCACCATCATCAAGCGTAGAGTTGGCAGCAAAGAGAGTGCCCAGAATTTCGGCTTTCTCTTTGGCAGTGTAGGCCAGTGTATCATCCGGTTTGCTTAAAGGTGGAAACGAGGAACGACAGAAGTTGCCTTACATGGCTTTCAACAGAAATCAGAAAGCACGGGAACCAGAAGGCAGTGAGACTAGTCTCTGCCCAATTCTGTCGATGTGCGCAAATTTTGCCCTGGCAATGGCATTTTTGTAGGCTCTGGACGCAAAGTTAAAGATTTTCTTAACATTTGCAGCATTGGGATCATTGGTGCAATGTGCAGAGAGCCAGGACTGGTAGGAGTTTTGTTTAAGTATAGCAGCCTTATTACAGATCCCGTCGAACCATTTCTGCGCGCGCTTCCCAAAAGGTATGAGGGAGTTTGGAATATAGCAGTTCATACCTTGGAGTATGGCATCAGCAACTGCTTCAGCACAGGTGTTAAGGTCGTTTGTTGAAAAACAAAGCTGTGCCCACGGATATGAGGCTACCGGTATTACGCGTGCGAACAGAGGATGGAAGTGGCACGGAAGTCTGTACTAGGCAGGGGTTAAATGTTCCTAGGGGAGCATCGACTGTTACCTGGTAGCCGGTAGGGTGAGTGGTAAGGAAGAGGTCCAATATAGAGGGAGTCTATTAAGTTATGGAAGAACTGCTTGATATTTTGTTATTTGAAACGATCTTACTCCAAGCAGTGACGGGCCCAACAAGGTTCTCGGTCGACGAGTGAATTACCAATTCCCTGTGCACGGCTGGGCACTTGCTTTTATTCGTACAAGTTTATTCAAATAGAGAATTCATAAGAAATTCTGCCAAAAGTATACATAAAAATTCATTACCGTATACAGGGTTCATTACCGTAGCTTGACATAAATTTCTAGTGGCAATAACTCTTTGAATATTTGAAATATATACGTGCCTTTCACTTGTGTATTTAATGAAATAGCACCAAACATTATAATACTATCAAAAATTAAAAAAAATGAAATTATGCTTGTTCCTAAAAAAATGCGCAAATATCGTCCAAATTGAATATTCACCCTGCAGATGGTTTATTTATAAAGATATTTCAAATAACTTACAGCTCCGGCGAACACGATTTGTATTGTTTTTAAATGATTTAAAGAAAGTCACCTGAAAACTTTCTTTGACTCAAAGAATCTTTTATTCAAACCGAATGTAGTAGACTTCATAGTCCGATGTGAGGACAAATCCGAATCTAGTTTTTTTTTATGTAGGCATGTTCCCCGATTACCGAAGACGCATGGACCGATTTGGAAAATTATTTTTTTGTTTGATAGGGTACACTTCCCAGGTGGTCCCATTGTCATCAGGTCAGGATCTGATGATGAGATCCTGGAGAAATCGAGGGAAAATATTCAAATTTTATAGGCACAATTGATATAGTTTGTAGTGGCGTTTTTAGTAGGTTTTGTAATAATATAAAGGTAAAAATTCATTTTACAGTATTGCAAACTGTTGGCACGCGTACCCACTGCCCAGCCAGCTATTCCGTTCTATCTTGATATAGTCCTGTCAGCCAGCCATAGTCTAATCAGTCAAAATTTCCCTTAATAATATGCTCTCTATAGATGCACCTTGCAGTGGGCCCGTGTTATTTTAAAGTGCTTACATTTAGATACAGCTACTTTTTAGTAGGTACATATGTACCTGTAAGAGAATGGGTGCATCTATGTAAGTATAATATACTTACATTCTCTAGAGAATGGGTGCATATATATGCACCCATTCTCTTTTGAAAAACAAAGACTCGAGTATCTAAACCTACTCCGTAATAGGAATCCGGACAAGTTTACACAGATTCCTCGCAGCAAAATTATAGTCCTGTCAAGTCAAGTGTCTACCATAAACTAATTTGCTTCGCGGACCCGAGTCGCGTCCGCCTTTAATGGTGGTTTATAAAATACGATAAAGACGGTATTACCCGGTATAAGAACATGAGTAAATAACCAAGAAGAAGCATAGTTATGCTTTATATATGCTCGGTGGATTATATGTAGGCAGTAGGTATGCATTTTTGAAACTTCATTGTGAAAACACTGTATACATAGCGTAGTTTTGTTACCCATTGTAAAAAAATTTTTTGAAAAGAGCAACCGCCAAGTTGATTGCTGGTTCTTCTCGGCAGGAAGGGCATTCCGAACCAGTGGTAGATTCATCGACGATTCAAAAGCACTTGTAAAAGTTTATTTGAATAAAAAATATTTCTATTCTATTCCATAGAATAGAATAGAAATATATAATAACATATTAGTAGTCAAGTTGTAGGTAAAGTTACACTCTGCCTACAACCTGTAGCGACCGAGGAACCTCATTTAAGTTTCGGCAAAAAAACACTAACAACGTCCCTTTTTGAATTTGTTTGTGTACGTACCGTGGTACGTACTCGTATAACTTTATGAAATGTCATTTAACCACGAATCAAGTCTAAAATCTTTATATCAACATCATTCTTATAGTTCTGTGGCAACCCTACCGAAATAGGTATGAATTAGCACGGTCTTTAGAAGTTTTGCTGCTATTTGGTCCTTTATTCACGTGCTACGTGGCGGTTTATAAATCTAAATCACCCTCAAGGGACCGCCAAATAAAGGCGATTTATCCCGGCACCACTCGGAAAGCTTACCCGTGGGCCGTGAAATACAATTGTTGAGGCCTAAGCCCATAAACACGGAATATGATAAAGCCTTAAAGTAGGTTTTCTTGTTCTTCTGCTACATAAAGTCATGGTTGGGAAATAAGTCTCTCCGTTCCATAAAAAATATTATTATTACTCAATCGGTCTGTCCTTTTCGTCCGTTCATCCGATTGTCTCAGTTTTTAACCCCCGGGCAAAAACGACGGGGTGTTATAAGTTTGACGTTTACAGACACGCGTATGTGTCTGTATGTATACACACAGGTGTATGTGTGTGTGTGTGTCATCGAATAAAAAAACATCACCTTTGTTCGCAAAGCAGTAAAAAAGTCTAACTTTAATATCTTCCTTAGTAGTTAGCGAAGCCTTGACTGATGCAACCACAAAGTACGTGATTGCTCTGTATGTAGAGGATATGTTTGTTACAAGAACTTAAGGAAATGTTGTTTTTGAGATGATGCATGATAAACAAAGTAGCCAATTAAGTATAATTCCATTTTCAATAGTCCAGCCGCGCTAGCCTTATTACAAATGTGTTGTCTCTTTTTACAATCGATAACGCTAAAGCGGGGGCTCCCAAAGTTTTTTTCTTACCCTTGCCTTCTAAAAGGACTTGCGATAAAAAACTTTGGGAAAGCACACGAACCTTGATGTTGGTTTGACATTGTCGTGGATTGAGGTTCTTTTGGATAACCGCGGGAACTCTCTTATTTTCCGGGATAAAAAGTAACCTATGTGCTATTCCAGTCTATAATCTATTGCTGTGCCACAGCCAAATCGGTTCAGTCGTTGCAGCATGATTGAGTAACAATCCTCCATACATCCATCCACCCAAACTTTCGCATTTTTATAATATTAGAATAGGACAATAAGATTAATAATGGAAAAGAAAACATTATCACCCCAAACATCGTGAGAACTTTTTCACAGCAAAATCGCACAAAAAAGGTCTCTGACACCATGTCAGAGGATAACTGAGAGCGAAATATTAAAAAAAAAATGAGTAATATTTAATTGCTTAAAATTCATCTAACTTCGAAAAATTAGAGGTGCCCAGGATTTGAATTTCGAACTCCGGATCCCTCGGAATGGAGTTGTCATCGCTGAGATAAATAACACCTGTAGCCTAAGCACAAACATTTCAACTTTCGAATAGTAAAGGTAAAGTTAACGCCGGCAAGAAGTTTTGTATGAAAATGTCATAAGCGCGCCAATAATTTTCATACATTGGCGTTAAATTCACATTTACTATTCGAAAGTTAAAATGTTTTTGCTTAGGCTACTGTGATTTTCTCCAGGAGCGTAAAATTAGACGCAGGAAGTATAGTTTGAAAGGTCGCCGACTCGCCTTGGCATTAGAGGAAAACAATTCAGTCTATCTACAGTACCTACAGTACAGCTACATAGGTACATCCACGTCTCGGAGAGGTACGGACAAAAGAAAAGTTTTTAGACTTGACTCTTTCAAAGGCTCTTAACTTCTTTTCTTTTGAAAGTCAAACTATGTAAGCTGGGAAATTAAAAGTCACCAGACTCTTGAGCTTTTGTGTACGGAAAATTTCAGCTTTGGAACGCGATTTCTTTGCGTAACGGGCTGAAAGTTGAATCACATTCTGTGAAATGTTAAATACGGCCGTCTTTAAGCTAAAGTCACAGAATACCACCGATTTAACATTTTCAAAATCAAATCAAATCAAATTAAAATCTTTATTTGCATAGATTGAGTATAGGTACATTTATAAAGAAATTACGCCTTTGTGTCCTTGTGTGTGTTTTTTATAAAAGCATTCACAAGCCTGAATCAAAAATATCTAAAGATTGATTCAATATTGAATTGAAATAAATTGAACCTTGCAAGTATAGCATCCTAGACTAAAACGCGACAAAGCACTTTTTCAACGTTAAGAAAATAAGTAATTGTATTGTATTCTATCTTATCCCGTTTAAACGTATTTCGATTCTATTGAACTGTATTCAAAGTAATAAGTAGTAATTCGTAATATCTGAAGCTAATTTTGTAGAGTCGTGACCGTTTACAATCAATACATTGAAATCAGAAATGTATTTCTTTTCTAAAGTTAGGAAATCTATTGAGACAACTTTTTGCTCTTATTTGTTTATTGGCAAAACTCAGAAATAGAAAACTAACAGACGATAAAATCTACCGTTTTATTTTTTATTTTTCAAATGCTACTTTGGTTATTTACATTACATACCTAGTAGATAGCTAAATATAACTACAATAAACGGCCAGTTGCGTGTCGGGCCACGCGCAATGTAGGGTTCCGTAGTTGCCCGTCACAATACCTATTATACGTACCTAGCCTAGAAGGGTGGTGGTAGCCTAAAAAGGCATCAGGATTGAAGAGTTGAAATCTGAAATTTTTATAGGAGAATTTCGCAAAGTTTTTGTTTCAATTAAAAAAAGATTCAAGCAAATCGGTTTAGAAATCACGGAGATATCGATATACAGAGGTAGAAAAACACAACTCCTTCTCCTCCTTTTTCGAAAGTCGGTTAAAAAGTAGCCTTTACTATGCCCGATAATATAAGCTATCTACCAGTGAAAGTCCCGTCAAAATCGGTCCAGCTCTTCCCGAGATTAGCGGCAACAAACAGACAGACAGACAAAAATTTTAAAAATTGTTTTCTTGTTCTAAGTACCGTATTTACTTTCGTATGCAGTTAGTAAAAAGCTGTTCTTTTGATATTACAAACAGACACTTCAATTTTATTTATTTCTATTGATTATACTGTATTCGTGAAGTGTTTCGTTTCTAGGAGATGGTGTTGCCATCAGAAACGTTGGGATGATGATTTTCCCAGATGCCGTGGTAACCGCAGAAGCTTGTCGTACAAAAAATGACACGCGACAGAGTCATTAAATCATTAAATTATCGAGGCTAAGGCTGGCGCCACACTGATCCAGATTATTTTTATGCTCAATTAATTTATCTACGTTATAATTTTTATTAAACTAGTTTTACACTTGGTAGTCTTGGTGCTTTAATATATGTATTCTGAAAAGATTGCAAGGCGCATAATGGCGCATTTTAAAAAAGTTTGTCGCCGACTCAAAATTAGTTACTTACATTAGTTTAGGAGCTTAGCTAATAAGACTAAAAATTTTACTTTTCCCTTTCTAGTTGCTTCTATCGTCGGTTAAATTTTGTAAAAAGTATTATAGTAGTAAAGTAATTTTTTTAATTTTTAGTGGCAATTTTTTTTTTTTGAGGCAGAATAATTAATAAAAAAAGAATCATAGAAAACGGGTAAACCCAGTATAAAATTATGCGTGATAGAATCGATAAACTCTACCCTAAGACGTGGAATTTTCTTTGTCTAACAGGAAACTTTAAACTCTATATTTAGGAGACTACATGGAATATCCTTATGATCAATAGGATTTATTTCGAAACTGCTCAGCATCACAGTTTGGATCTCATAATGAAGTGCAATTGTTATTATTAACGGTGATTTAAAGGCCTACAGAAGTTCATATTGCATTTACTTGCACGCAATAAAGCCATTACATTATCAAGGTTAAGCTGGCGCCACACTTAACCACATACATTTATTCTCAAGTTTGCACTCCCACACATTGCCTTGCATACCCGATAATGACATCGAATAAAGTGCAAAATCAAGTAAACTTGTTATACTGATGCGGCTTTAATTACATAATGAAGTCCGTATTTAAAATTGGTATGGTAAGCTTATATTACACAAACTTGTTCTATCGTTTTATGATGACTAGAACAGCTAGAACTCTGAATGTGTCGAGATTATTATTAGAATGAACCGTTTTAAATTTTAAATTAATTGTAAAATTATAATTTTGAATATTAAATTGTAGTTTTAAAATTTAATATCTTATCAAAGTACATACGAAGAGAACGTGTTATTATTATAATCATACTAGAAATTATTTTAATAATACTGTATTTGTAAGATTAACGGATAAACAAAGAGTATAAAGTTAAGTTTAAATAAGGGTTTTCTTTTATGAATAACATTTCTTGGCACTTAACATAGGAACTTTAAAAGAGAGCTAAAATACGTTTTCAGTCATCTTTAAATAATAGTTTAATTTAATAAATAGGCGCAACGTTAACAAACACACACACAGACGTACACGATATTGATGATATTGGCATTATTACGTATTTGAAGTCATTTTGAAAAAGCTACTACTAAATGAGCGCGAAGTAAGTTAGTGTGGTCCTATCTTAAATCTTCGTAATACCAGTGAAAATAGAGCTCCATTCTTGTGCACTTTCTCTAAATCAGCCTTTTTTCTCCCGTCTCAATGGGTAACAGTTAATAGTTCACTAATCGGCGATCCGACAGATAGTGTTTAACCGTTTTCTAGCAATTTATAGCCTTGATAGCTCAACGGTTAAAGGTGCGGACTGAAAAAAACTGTTAGGTCGCAGGTTCGAATCCCGTTGCACTATTGACGTACCCACTCTTAGCACAAGCTTTCCGCTTATTTGGAGGGGATAGGAGGATATTAGTTAACTTCAGGTTGCCTAATATTCTTTTTTTTTTTTTTTAAAAAGAAACAAAAAATGTCGTTGCAACAAATGCTTGTTACAGACGAAATAACTTTGTTGTCGCCAAAAGTCGCACAAAGCTGTTATCGCGGAAGGGGTGGGGCGTTGCAATACAGCATCTTTTAACTGACGTCAGTAGGGCTAACATTTTTTCTTTTATTCGATGACAAGATAGCCCTTGACTGCGATCTCACCTGATGGTCATTGACGATGCAGTCTAAGATGGTACCGGGCCAACTTGGAAGGAGTATAGCAGTGTAAATTCAACATACCCCTAATCGGTTTCTAGTTCTACACGCCATCGAGTTGGAATGCTAAATCGCTTGGCGGCACGTCTTTGACGGTAGGGTGGTAACTAGCCACGGCCAAAGCCTCCCACCAGACCAGACCAGAGACAATTCAGAAATTATAAATTTCCAAATTGTCCCCGCTGGGAATCGAACCCGAGACCTCCCAGTTATAACACAGCGCTCACCACTGCGCCAGGGAGCTCGTCATTCATTGGTTGTTATGGGTCTAAGCTTGGAGCTGAACTTTATTTAGAAACTTCCTTTCTAAGCCTTAGAATTCGATCGCTTCTTTCCTTTAGTGTCGTGCAAAGCAATGATTAATTTTATCAATGATTGTATTGTTTCACTCACAATGGCGGATTGTTTACGCACAACGGGATCCAAAAAAAAAGTATATACTATATGCGACGAATTGAGAACCTCCTTTTTTTCGTCGTTTAATAACTTTGAAAGAGTCGATGATTTAATATTTTAGTCGGTACATAATTTGGTTCATTGAACTTTTAAATAATTCGCAGACCGATTGCGATCGCCTCAAAAAATTAAATATGTTTATCTCGAATAGAATAGAACAGAAACTTTTTATTCACACAAACTTTAAATGAGCGTAAAGTTGATTAGATTACGATTAGATTGCACTAAATTGGACATTTTTGAGTTCTTCAAGAGTTTGGACATCACAAAGCCCACGACTTTCTCCACGTTTACCGAACCGGTAGTAGAGTCTTGACTTGTCATGACTCATGATAGTTACAGGTGGGCTTACTTTGGTTTAATTTAGTTAGGCTTAATTTTGAATTGGAATTTAGTTTACCTATACTTATCGTACGTTTAACAAGCTCCCTGACGTAGTGGTGAGGGCAGTCTTATAACTTGGAGGTCTCGGGTTCGATATCCGGAGGAGGCAATTCGGAAATTTATTATTTCTGAATTGTCTCTGTCATCTGCTTGACTCAGTTGTATGTACTTCTTCATGCCTGGAACCTGAATTAAGTTGAAGGTGCTAGAGGAGAAAGACAAAAACACGGAGGTTGAGGCAAAGCCACTTTTCTCCCAAAATCTGCGACCCACAGTGTGATCCAAGCCGCATCGAGTGAGAAATTACGTTCATTGATTTAAGGATCATAATAACACGTTTTTCTTAACTAAATCAGCTTTAGCTAATATTATTATCAGGTACCAATTATTTGATGTCAGGTACCAAATAGTAGCAAATAGGTACTAAATCTTGTGATTGCTCAAACTTTCAGCATCTCTCGTGGTCCAGCCATCCTGAAGCTCACATAAATTGAAAATTACCTAAGCTAACCATAGCTAAGAACACTCCCGATTAATTCACCTTTCAAACAAAAAAAAGACGTGTGGCACTCGGGGCCTGCCGCGGTAAAGCTATTGCATAGCATTTTTTATCAACGCCATCTAGCGGTGAGAGGAGTCCCGTGTCAAGTTATTTTCGTTACGGAATTTCTGGATTCGGTCTCCACGCTCAAGGCCCGCGATAGAAGCTATACAATAGCTTAAGAACAAAATCAAAATCGGGTCATCCGTTCGGCTGCTACGATGCACAGACATACACACACACACGCTCAAGCACACGCACATGCTCAAGCACACGCACATGCATACGCACTTGCACACGCAGACACGTCAAACTTATACCTAACACCCCGTCGTTTTTGCGTCGGGACCGGAGTTAAAGAGCGGATTGAGTTAGTGACGCATCATAAAGATCGAAGAAACACGAAACATGTTGGTATAAACAAAGTGCAAATCACGACGCTCGCAATTTATCTTGCTGCTCTTACATGACGGATGTACCGTCCGCAGGCTTGACACTGCATAGTACATAGAGACGTTCACTTCCTAAATATTATGGCGATTTCTCTCGTATGGATAGTACCTATTCACGTATAAGTATTGTACCAACAGTAGTTACGCCTTCAAACCATTTATTTCCATAATGATGCTACTTGGAGTCTGTTCCATAGAAAAGTTAACTTGTTGTTGTGACTGTTGCCAAAATATGAATATTCATGAATTACAATCGAAAATGTTACATGTAAGAATAACATAATTTCGTAAAAACAAAAAATAAATCGGTCAAGAAACTAATAAGTTAGGTATAAGCTGTTTTTTTTTTTTAAAGAATATTAGCCAACCTGAAGTTGACTAATATTCTCCTGTCCCCCCCAAATAAGCGGAAAGCTTGTGTTAGGAGTGGGTACGACAATAGTGCAACGGGTGGGATTCGAACCTGCGACTTTACAGTTTTCAGTTCACACCTTTAACCGTTGGGCTATTGAGGCTTCTAAAACTGTTTACTGCGACTGTATCCGTCTCTTTCTCAAACAAAATTTTGTATGGAGAGTGTAGGAGCTACTGAATCACTGCACGGAAGATACTGTAGTGCACAAGTGTGTGCGCAAACAAGGGTGCACTCTCTATTCCTTTACTCTCATAGTCCGATGGGACGGAAAATGGATATCCGGCACGACCGGAGAGAGATCAGGCGCAAGACCGACGGCTTTACTTGCTCTCCGAGGCACGGGGGTGACTCACCGCCAACTTGCTAACTCCGGGCTAGTACTGCGAATTTCCGACAGAAAACCCCCCTTATTTTTGGCCCGACCCGAGAACCAAACCCGGGACCTCGCCATCCGCATTCGAACATGCTAAGCTAACCACTACACCAATAAGGCTAATACTGACAGGAAATAGCTCAAAGATCGACTTCCGAAGCACGTAAACAGCTGCACGTGATATATCAAGCTGGGATGGCGTTGGCACGTAGAATATTCGACTGGTTATAGCTGTGACGCAATAGAAATAAGTGAAATAACTATGGGAACGATATACGGTAATGGTATGCTTAAGTAAAACGACTAATAAATATTTTTTACGCTAGGTACTTTAAGAATATATAGTCACGAACCATCTATGTGATGAATCGTAGTACCATACAAAACACTTATTTTATTGTATAAATCCTTGGCAGAACCAATAATAATGTATGGGCTGTCAAGCTATGGTAGAACATACAAAACTCATCTCGATCGAATTTTCACACTTCAAGTACGTATTTTAAAAACTCTTGTTCCAGCTAAAGTAAAACTAACATGTAAAAAAATAAAAAAAAAAATCATATTAAATTAACGAATCGTATTTATACTATATCCTATCAACTAGTCAACTAGTAGTATTATAAATGCTAAAGTTTGGATGTATGTTTGTTACTCAATCACGTCGCAGCGACTGAACTGATTTGGCTGAAAGGCACAGAGATAGATTATAATCTATAATATTCTATATACAATAATTATAGTTGGAAATAACACATAGCCTACTTTTTATCCCGGAAAATAGGAGAGTTTCCGTGGGAATTAAAAAAACCTTGATCCACGCGAACGAAGTTGCGAGCATCAACTAATTAATTATTAACTTTGCTAAAACTAAAAATATGTCTAATTTTAGCGCTGTAGTAATATCATGTCATCGTGCGTGAGAAAATGATTTTCTGTCAATATTTACCTACGTTTAATTTAAAATTTCCATTTATATTAAACGTGGGTTTAATTACGCTCAAAACCTTACCAAAACGTAAACATACTTCATAATAAAACTTACGTAAGTTTTATTTTGAAATTGCTGGTTAATCTGCAGTGATGACTTCACGCCTTTGACCGATGAGTCGGAAAGAACAAGTAGATCCATTAGCGCTACGCGGAAGCACGGACGGTTTTTCATTCATGTACGACTAAATTACTATACCTACACCAGTGGGGTTAGTATAAGATTTAACACGATTTATCGTATTCGTATACTATGACATTAGCGTCAAAGTAAAATGAACCATAACAACATTGAATTAGATCACCAAACTGAAATGTGACTTTAAATCAATATTTTTATGATTCATTTTACTTTGACGCTATAATGTCATAGTATACGATACGATCAATCGTCTAAAGTCTTATACCTACTAACCCCATAGGTATACACCTACAGCGAGGTCTCTGCTTCCCTTGAAAATACCACTGACACAAATGACCAATAAGACAAAACACGTACTTATCTAAACCAGTTGAATTTTCAAAAATCGTTTCTTAGCGGAGGTCTCCGTTATAATAGCTATTTGTATGCCGAATTTTAGTCTGATCCGTTCAGTGCTTTGAATTGTGCGTTGATAGATCAGTCAACTAGTCACTCAATCAGTTAGACAGTCACCCTTTCCTTTAAATATATTTAGAAAATCCAAAAGAGATAAATTAAATTGTTTTATTAGTCTCATTATAATGCATATAAGTTAATGCGTATAAGTTCTAGCCAAAGTTGCAGTTAAATTCAAACTTTTATCTATGAAGTTAAATGTCAGTTAAAATGTTTTCTCACATTCTCACAGTCACGATTCAACGGGTAGAAGGAAGTTAAGTCTCGAGTTCTCGACTCGCGACCGAATTCTCTCTCGATTCGAAGATAGCGTACGTTTTGTACGTGGGAAAACTTGCTCTTGTTTTGAATATTAGGTACCTACTAATGCATCTCCGAATTTGAATTACGTCTTTACATTACATAATTAATGTAATTGTTTACGGTAAAATTCTTTTAATACTTACTTTACGTACCTATACATTGAAGAAATGAAGAGTCGAGTTTAAATATAAGCAATTTTTTTAACGATTTCTTTATCTCTGTTGCAGTGTTATTGAAGGACAAACCAACAAACAAACTTTCGCATATATTAATAAGGATATAGAAGGAAAAGGCGACGTCTGACTGACTGATCTATCAAGGCACAGCTCAAACCGCTGGACATATCGGGCTGAAAGACATACCTACCTACAAATAGCTATTATGAGGTAGGCATCCGATAAGACAGGATTTTTGAAAATTCAACCTTTAGAGGATAAAGTAGGGATTTGAAAAATCGAATTAAGTAGTAGTTTTAAGTATAACTTTGGATGCGTTAGCGGATGAATAGGTACTCAGAATGGCTAATATTCTTTTAATAAAAAACTTTATAAAGGCAACGACCTCAAAATTTAGCAAAATAAATTCTTCCATACATTTGACTACGAATAGCCACTATTTTAAAAGTTTTTAGTTCGAACTTGTGCTATTTAGATACCTATAATCTATATATAGAGGTAAATCCTTAAACAAAAAATAATCATCTTGTCACTAAGCTATTTGGTAATCTGTGAAGACAGGCACGGGTCATCTAGGACTTTAGCACTAATATTATTCAAGAGAAACCTGTTTTTTCTTGGTTATTTAACCTCCATTTACGTCAAAATAATTTACATACAATGGATACCTGCAGCCTGTACAAATAAAACAATTAAATACACACTGACAAATTGTAAACTGTTGTTTAAACACAACCCATATGCAATTGCTGACGTAGTTTTTGCGCTTGTATTTTTGATAATACCTCTATATTAAATTTTTTAGATGTTGCCATATAGAATATTAACTAATATAATTAGATACATAACTGCCTGATATACATCTACAAGGCTACAACAATTAGAGTTCCCAAATCCCAACTTGTGAATCTTATGGCAAGTCAAGACTCTACCACTGGTTATGTTGATAACCAGAAAGCAGATTCGGCTGAAAAAAGCTGATATAAAAAATAAGTAAAAAAAAGCTGATATGAAAAGTAAGTACCTATGTTATTTTCTGTGTCATAAAATTAGCAGTTAAGTAAATAAAATGACCGCATTTTCGTTTCATTAAAATACGCAATTACTGTAATAAATAAAATTATTTATTACTATGTTTAAACTACCATAAATAATTATAATTTTCTGAATAAAATGTACTTACTGAAAAAATAAGGTCTATAATGTATAAATAAATAAATACCTACCTTGACACACGCCGTGTTATAAAATTAACGTTAAAACTTTGTCTTTGGCTCATAATGAACATAAAATGGCAATTAAAAACGCTCGGGTGGCTGGAACTCGGTTATCAGATCGCGCCATTCCGAATTGTGAAGAAACTGACGAGGTTATGAGAGGCGGTTTATATTATGTAGTTAGTGTTAAAGTTGATCGCACATCTTGTTGGTATTTATTACTATCAACCAGGGCGGACTTACACATTTGCCGCCAGTAGAATATTCAAATTTTGCCGCCCCTACCAAAATGATGCAGGCGAAGCGAGTGCGTAATTTTTATGACTGCATTACGGCACTTTGCATTTCATACTTAGTACTTACAACAGTAACGTATAACTGACATATTCACGAGCGAAGCGAGCGCGAAATTTTTTATGACTGCACTATGCTATGTCCAGGCCCCAATTCTTTTGGGGCCTGGACGAAGTCGCGAGCATCAGCCAGCAGTTTATAAAATTTTAAAATATGTATTTATGGACCTAATGTCATTTACGTACCTATACAAATATGAAGCTTTTTAATTTCTATAAGACGAATAAAATTTTTGGCCTAAAATTTGCCGCCCCTAAAATCTGCCACCCTAGGCTCAGCCTACTCAGCCTTTTGGTAAATCCGCCACTGCTATTAAGGACAAACGCTACACACGATCTACAGTTGAATTCAGCAGGAAAAACAGGAATCTTTACTTTCGTCCAGACCTTCAATTTCCTAGCCACAGCCATTATATTGGTAACCTCCCTTGCACAGTGCGGCTGCCCCATTTCAAAACCTAGTAAGAGTTATTGACAAAATTTTACATCAGACAAAAACGTATTTGTGGTAGCCTTTCTGAACTCTTCAGTATCTGTTCATGAATTAAGTCTCGTAAATAAACAATTTTGAAAGCAATTATTGGATATATTTATTACTTCGCTAAGCCATCTACCAAAAATGTTTTTTTTTTGGTCTCCTGTAAAATTTTGTCAATGTCACTTACTAGGTTTTGAAATGGGGCAGCCGAGTGGCCTTAAAGTGGGTGGTCTCGTAAATACCGCGCATGGTGCTTATGTGCGATGCTCTAAGTCTATAAGGTGTAACTTTGCCTGTAGCAGTTTCTGTAAGGCGTAACTTTGCCGGTTTCGAGGACTCGTGTGACAGAAGAAATAAGGTCGAAAATGGCGGAAAGTCATTGTTTTTACGCAGACAATAGAAGTTACGCGTTTTCATGTCATTCATACCTACTTTGCAGGTTTTTCGCACGTGTTATGTCACTGACATCATAAACTCAAATCTGACCGTGACTAATTGGCCGTGAGGTATTGTGACACGCTTAGTTTTTATATCATACAATATGCATTATAAAGTATAATACTATAACAAGCAACGACGACCTCCCTGCCGCAGTGGTGAGCGCTGTGGTCTTATAACTGGGAGGTCTCGGGTTCGATTCCCAGCGGGAGCAATTTAGGAATTTATAATTTCTAAATTGTCTTTGGTCTGGTCTGGTGGGAGGCTTTGGCCGTGGCTAGTTACCACCCTACCGTCAAAGACGTGCCGTCAAGCGATTTAGCGTTCCGATACGATGGCGTGTAGAAACCGATTAGGGGTATGGGTTGAATTTACACTGCTATACCCCTTCCAAGTTAGCCCGCTACCATCTTAGACTGCATCGTCACTTACCATCAGGTGAGATCGCAGTCAAGGGCTATCTTGTCATCGAATAAAAAAAAGCAAATATTTTTAAAACTGTACCTAACCAGACTAGGGATAATCTACTACCCGTTCACGTCAAGTTGGCCGCCGTCGCCCTTTACAAAATTACGTCATACTGTACCGTTAACAAGAAAATAATAATTGTATTTTTTACTGTAACCACAACTACGACGGAAGTTTTCTTCTCTGGCAATGCTTTTCATGACAATGACATATTGAAAGTCTAAAGGCGTAATTTTTAATTTCATATTTATTTCCGCTTGGAAAAAGTCATTAATTGAATTAATTAATAGTCTGCGCTCTGCAAAACTTTTCCTTTTTTACTCATCTTAGAAGACGATACGCTAACAATAGTAACCAAACAAAAACAAATAACTAATTTAAAGTTAACAAAAACATTCAAAACGTAACAATAACAAAACTTTGAAAAAATTTGGTAGTTACAATAACGAGTTATACGTTACTATCTGTACTAGGTTAGACTTGAGGTGCGGGGAAGCGCGGGGCGAGGTAATGGCCAACTTGACGTGGACAGATAGTAAATATATACAAGACAAAGGTGACTTATTGACTGATTGTCTGACTGACTGATCTATCAACGCACAGACGACTCTTTCGTTCATTCGTGAGCGAGTTGACCACGCGTACCGAGGATTCATTAGTTGGTCAAATACGACTAACTAAGTCGTTTCAGTAAAGAGTTAGTCAGTGCAGATAGGTATTAGTATCACGTCTCAACTAATAAGGAATGTTATTGTACGGGATGCATGTCAAATTAATACAAAAAGTAGGTATCATGCACCTATTGTACCTATTTGTATTAGTCAATTCGTACCAATTGCGCAGTGACCTTTGTTGTGAACTTGTTATTATTACGATTTCGCAACACACAACATGAAAATTGCTAAATTATGCAGTAGGTAGGTACATCGTCTAATTGATTGACCTAAATAGATAAAACGTTTAATTACAGCGAAGGAATTAATCTGTTTTATAGTCCCGCAATTTGAGCTAAGTAGGCTGATTGTAAATTGCCCTACTTATCTAAATGTATAAAAGGAAAAGGTGACTGACTGACTGGCTGATTGACTGATCTATCGACGCACAGCTCCAACCACTGGACGGATAGGGTTGAAATCAGAATGGTTTATGGATATGCCTGTCCCATATAATTGCGTCTAGAAAAATACGCTTGAATGTTACTTTAAAGAACACCGCGCGTTGACCCAACCTACAACTCGCACCCTCACGTTATTTTTTTTTATTATCAGATAGGCTTGCGCTTGACGACAATCAGTGATGGAAAACATTAATGAGGTCTAGGTTGGAGCGGGCTTGCCTAGAAAATGTCTATTCACTCTTGTCTTGAAGGTACCTACTC
This sequence comes from Hipparchia semele, assembly GCA_933228805.2. Lineage (NCBI taxonomy): Eukaryota > Metazoa > Arthropoda > Insecta > Lepidoptera > Nymphalidae > Hipparchia > Hipparchia semele. Next base: position 13,034,364 of record OW121714.1, read on the forward strand.
AGATTATACGTGGCCGGAAACACAGAAGCTGGAAGTGCGTTCCATACCTTAGCTGTTCGTTTCAGAAAAGTTGAACTGAAGCGTTTCGTTCGAGTAGGTTGAATTTCAGCCACGTATGGGTGCCATCGCTCACGATTTCTCGAAGCTCTGTGGTAAAACGGTGAGGGGGCACAAGGATGTGAAGTTCCTGCGCGCACTCTTATGCAGCTGAATAAGCTAGCCACTAGACCTAGGGGTTATACTTCAGTGTAGGTCATAAAAAGTTACGAGCCAATTTTGTTTTTTTTTATTGGATGCAGATGCGAACTTACTTGGACATAAATATTTTAATAGCAATAGGCGTAACATACTGCCCATTCTCTCATGCGTGTTGACTCGGGTGGTCCAAAATAAAGAAAATAAGGTTTGCTGATTGCTCTGTCCGTATAGCCACATTTATGTAAATTCTGTAATAATAATTGTAGATGAATTTTAACTTTTAATATATAACTATTCAAATATAATAAGCATAACAAAGAAGAAAGAAAAAAGAAGAAAAAACTAAGAAAAAGAAGAAAGAAGTATTACCACTTTTATATATTATGTGGTTAAACTTCTTTCTAGTAACCATTAAAAGAAATACTGATAAACATTTAGCTTCCTCCCAAAGTTGCGAACTACCGATAAAGTAGGCTGCAAAAAGTAGAACAGGAACAGCCATAAATGAAAATACTTCTCGGGCGTCTTCCATGATTTGCTTTTTTCTGGAACAATGTCCTAGTTCGTAGTTCTCGGTGCCTTTAGGGATGAATATTTGGTGTGCAAAGGAGCAAAAACTCGCAAATTTCTACATTGAAATCGCAAAAATACCTAAGTTACTTGGCCTTCAGCTTAGTCTTCGAAAATTGGGGCAAGGTACATTCCAATGTACCTCGGGTTATCTTCAAACATCCAATCTTTGGTGGCTTGAAACTGGAGAACTGACTACAAGTTTTCAAACTCTGAAGTTCACCAACGTTCAATTGGCCTGTCATTGGACATACCTATAAGTTTGAATACATCGAATTATGCCCAGCCGTTTCAGCAATACAATGGTACGTTCTTCCTATGTAAAGGAATGTTACTCTGCTAGAAGCTCCTTACAAATACTGCAGTATAATAAACTAACTCATTCATAGAAAAACCCTCCAGTTTTAGAAGCATTCTTAACTCTACGGTGATCATCTCTTCTTTTTTCTCTTCTATGTACCTTAACTTAATCTTTTGAGGTTTTCTTATACCCATTGTATTCTTCTTCATGTGCCTCTCTATTACTGAAGGTAAGCGGTCAGTTTTTGAACTTCTAGTCCAATGCTAGACGACACATTGTCAAAGCCATAATTTTACTTTTACTAGGGAGACAGGCAATTTTTGGACGAATCACGATGCCGCCTTTCTATCCGTCTAGGCTACCGCGATGTTATGCTTATGATAAAGCCAAAGCATTGTGATAATATCACACGCCAGCCTTGGGTGTTTGCGCAACAGCTACGAGCAGTGGTTAAGTAATAAAGTAACCATTATCCAACGGCTCGTGGGAATCATCGCTCATTGGCAAAGGTTTCTAGTATCGACAGGAAAAACTAAAGTTCACGCTGAACACTGGTGGATTCGTTTTGTTATTGCTGCATACTCATTAACAGAGACTGGGTGTACCTACTCTATGCTTGACATCAATACGATGCTTGGATTTATGCGCCTAGATATTTACTAGAAGTTGTAAAGGTGCTTGAACGGTTATTACCTACTGCTGTGCAGATATTTCTAGCGGCTCATCAGTGCGCGATATAAACAAACGTTTATGCACACCATTTATTTACTTACGAGTTACGTTGTAGATCATAGAATTTTACAAGAAAGGGTAGATAATTTCTATTAGTTTTGACTCGAGAGGGTTAAAGATATATTCCGGATAGTAAGGATATGATCCAGATTAAAAAATCCACTTACAATAGAGGCGGAACGGCTGTCGCTAGGGTTTAGTCAGTTTCATGAGTCCTTGTAATAACGGTGCAAAAGAAATTGGTATTCGTAGATTTATTAATCCTACTTCTGATCTTTTTAGTGGCGCCAAAGATAAATTTGACGACCTCCCTGGCGCAGTGGTGAGCGCTGTGATCTTATAACTGGGAGGTCTCGGGTTCGATTCCCGGCGGGGACAATTTAGTAATTTATTATTTCTAAATTGTCTCTGGTCTGGTCTGGTGGGAGGCTTTGGCCGTGGCTAGTTATCACCCTACCGTCAAAAACGTGCCGCCAAGCGATTTAGCGTTCCGGCACGATGGCGTGTAGAAACCGATTAGGGGTATGGGTTTAATTTACACTGCTATACCCATTCTAAGTTAGCCCGCTACCATCTTAGAGTGCATCGTCAATTACCATCAGGTGAGATCGCAGTCAAGGGCTATCTTGTCATAGAATAAAAAAATAAAAAAATTTACTAAGTAGATTTGACATTGATTCCATCTAAGATTCTATCAAACATCTCAAAATTTCAAGGGTGTATTTATTTAATATTGCCACTCTAGATCTATATAGAGTTACTGTACTAGGCTACAAGGTTAAATAGGAAATACCGACTCACGGATTTCAATAAGCAATAAGTTCCCATTAGCTGATTGCCTGCCGACAGAGATGGAATGCTCATCACAATATAGAGAGTGCTTACCAGCACTTGTGCCACTGAAGTACCTTGTGCAATATCGAGTATCGGGAGTGCTATGGCTTTAGCAACAGGGACTAATATCCTGTGATTAATCCTCTAGGATCTCTAGATCCAACGGCTAATCATCTAAATGCGGGCGTTAGGGAATTCAGATTTATGATGGTTATAATGCAAAAGGGAATATTATGCGTGTCGTTAAAATAATTGGGTTGAAATATTTTTTCGACAGAAATAGCTTGCATTCCGGAGGTGGATGTAGGACAATTTTTAACCCGGGAAATCTTAAAGTTCCCGCGGGATTTTTAAGAAAGAATGAGGTGTCCGGAAAAATTCACGCGATTATAAAAGGTGAGGAAAAACTAATACTATTAGTAATACTATTATATAAAAAAATAATACTATAAAATTTCAGCCTCCTTTTCGAGGTGTCTAGGGTTATTTTATTTAATTCATGTCAAAACTCTATAGTGAATAATTAGGCATGTTATTATTAATTAATATCTATTAGTCATTTCATAGCCACTGGAAATGTCAAAAATAGAGTATACGGCAGCAGACGTGGAGTAAAAGTTTGTTTACCTTATATCCCTGCGCATTCGAGCAGAATACCAATGAGGAACAGTAAGAGACAGTGTGTATACGCAACATCCGGTCAGCGTGCTGCTGCGCCGCTGCGCCTGCGCTGCCCCCCGGCCCGATAGGGTGACAAAGTTAATGAGCATTCAATTTAATTTTCATCATACCTATTCGAAAAATGAATATTGGCTTCAGAGGATAGCGGGAACAAAATTTAAATTTGGCAATTTTCATTTCTTTCTTCGGATTGGTCCGCGTTCGTGCTTTCGTGTTTATTACTTCTGCGTTCGTTGCAGAAACCTGTCGATCGCTCATTCCGTTCGAAATTCAAAAATGTTTGAGAACCTGTTGTCTTCGAATAAGTCACGTGATCAATTTGTCGATCAGATATACATTTATTTCATAATAATTTATTTGAATTAAGAAAAATCAATTCTTATAACGAACATCTTTTTTCTCCGAGTGAATTCATACACGCCGTCTTGAGATTAAGACATCACATCACACTAATATTATAAAGGCAAAAGTTTGTGTGTGTGTGTGTGTGTGTGCGTCCGTGCGTGCGTGCGTCCGTGCGTCCGTGCGTGTGTTTGTTACACTTTGACACAAAAACTTCTCGACAGATTTGGCTGAAACTACCAAATTAATGTCGCAATAGACTAGAAAAAGTCCTTTATTTTCATGATTAAATATGGCGACCCCTTCAAACCGTATTTAACAGGTAAAAGAGTAATTTTTCTCGCCGTGAAGCATTGCGCACGCGGTTATCAGGGCGCAACGTGCGAGGTGCTTCTACCCTGTACATCTACGTGCCTAACTATACATATTATATTGTAATATACTTGCACTTTATTGCAAAAGTACTATTCTGCATGCTGGTTCATAGAGACTAGTAATAATGTGCGCATTCCGTGAATACGCGCGATCTATGTTAGCCGGTGTGAAGGTGGGGTAATAATTTCGTAAATATTCTGCAACATAATATTATCCTATCCTAACAAATCCTTGCTAAATATTATAAATGCGTTTAAAGTGTTTATTGGTTCGTTGGTTTGTCCTTCAATCACGCTGCGACAGAGCTACGGATCGACGTGATTTTTTGCATGGGTATATTTGAGAGTGGCATCGGCTACTTTTTATCCCGGAAAATCAAAGAGTTTCTGCACGATTTTAAAAACTAAATACTCGTACATGAAGTCGGATCGGATCAGAAGAAGTCGCGGGCATCAGCTAGTATTATAATAACACGAAAATATTTATTGGACAAAAAGTGGCGGATTTAAGAACAAATTCTTAAATCCGCCGCTTTTTGTCCGCCCATTTTTCGTGATATCTCAAGATTCACAAGTTAATGGGTAGGCAAAAGTTCCCTCCCTACAAACATTGTTTTCAACCTTTCTATGACTTTTTGTAGACAAACAGATAGGCGAAGTCACGGTCATACGCCAGCCCAACAATAAATGTCGGCTTACCGTTCACTTTTCTTCGAAAAAAAAACAAAAATATGAGCTCATTCTGTGCCGATCAAGCCGATCGATTTTCAACGCATACAGCGTGAAACAAAGTAGGTAACATGAGCTGCTATATTTATTTAATACAGACTTATATAAAAAAAAGGTATTAAGGTTCCTATTATCTATACTAATATATAAAGCTGAAGAATTTGTTTGTTTGAACGCGCTAATCTCAGGAACTACTGGTTCGAATTGAACGATTATTTTTGTGTTGGATAGTCCATTTATCGAGGAAGGCTTTAGGCTATATAACATCACGCTGCGACCAATAGGAGCGAAGCATCAGTGAAAAATGATGCAGAAACGGGGAAAACTATCCATATTTATATTCTTTTAAAAACTTCTTAATCGCGATCATAATAACAAAAATTGATGCGGACGAAGTCGCGCGCAACAGCTAGTAAGAAAATATTCCTTCAGCATACTATGTAACTTCACTATGGTATTGAACTATACGATACGAGTAGTATACTATAGATATATGTATTGGACTGACTATTATAGAATCTGACTATCAAATCTTATGACATTTGAAGAAGCTGGGATATGCAGATGACAGTTGAATTTATTAATTAAGATTAATCTATATTTATCATTAAGATTAATCTATATACATTTAACATTATAATTTTTTTTTAAATATTTACATATAATTAGCGTTAGTGCTTAAATACCTACTTCTTACAACATTCAAAATTATTTATTTCATATTTAAGCCAACCTGTAGCTCTTTTGATACGTAGAGACTACCACGCACCGGTACGAAAAGCAGTATAATTTATGTATTTTGAATAATTATTAGATATCTACGTACTATCCATTTCCTTGTGTATTAATCTGTTTACGTATATTTTAACTCCCATAATAAGTGGCTTATTATTCTGAGATAATGGTAGTCTATTGTTATTATCTTTTTGAAAGAATCGAATCGCGTCATCGCACAGAAGGTTGCCTACCCGCAACAGTCAGTTCTTTGTCTGCAGACACTTGAGCAAACCTTTTACCTAAACGTTAAATAAATGATTGTCTCGATACTGTTTGGATATTACCCCAAGGCCGCTTTTGTTCTCTTGTTTGTACAAGACACACGTCCACGATAAAAAATTGAAAAACCAAACCAAGCAAAGGTGCTAAAATTCGCTGCCGTCGCGGCCATAAAAGGCGGGAAAGGGATCGAGTCTATTATGCTCTCGCTCTAACGTAAAAAAAAGCTTCCGACTAATTGGAAACCTCCTCCTTTTTTGGAAGTCGGTTAAAAAACCGCTCGTCGACGACAGATCTGCGTTTTATCAACTTTACAGTAGGAACAACCATTTGAAATAATTTCTAAAGTTTTGTTTTCATAATTTTTCAAATAAAAATCTATACTTAGAAATGAGGTTTCACATATTATTATACTTTTTAAAAAGGTTCCGTTTTAAAATAGGGTGGCAGACCCAATTATGGGCACTTTAAGAGTTTATCTAACTTCAAATATGTTTTTTAAATAAAAATTTAACCAAATCCTATAAATCACTGTAGTCATAAGGTTACTTGTTTAATAAAATATATAATTAAAGAAGATATTGAAATATTTTTGTTTAAATCAACTAGAATTTTAAATAAGATTGAAAAATGACCCAGTCTCCAATTATTCGCACATTTGTTACCATTTATGGGCACAAAATTATCCAATTATCAACACTCAGATTTTAATAGGGTTTAAGGGAAATAAAAGGCTAGGCTACCTACCTAAGTCTTTTAGAATATAGATTTTATTACGAAATAATATAAGGAAAGTATTATAGTAACTGTAGGTGACTTAATTTTTTTATATTTATTATATTTAAAACAAACACACTTACATATTTAATAAGAAAAAAAAACATAGTCTTTATCAAACGATAGAAGTCTACTGCTGGACAAAGGTCTCTTGCATGGACTTCCACAGGCCTCGCTCTTACGCCACCTGAATCCAGCGGCTCCCTGCGACTCGTTTGATATCGTCGGTCCACCTAGCTTCCCGGTACGGGATCGCTACTCCAACACCATGGGATCCCATCGACCATCAGCTCTTCGAACTATATGCCCGCCCATTTCCACTTCAGTTTCGCTGAGCTATGTCCGTGACTTTGGTTCTCTTACGGATACCCTCATTTCTGATATGATCTCGCAGGGATACTCCGAGCATAGCTCTCTCCATCGTCTGCTGAATGATTTTTGTTTCGTGATATATAACTGCCCATAGAACTTCTCAATCTCTCTCCATACCTCAGGTGGAGAAGAAACGTGACAGCATTCGTCAGTTTTCAGCCGCGTCAGCTGGCTCTGTCCGATAGATAGATCTCTCACGGACACTTCGGAATGGAACTTCTGTTCCACCAGATGGTATCTTTAATACACTTGGTATTCAAGGCCCGCAGGTCGCGAGTTCTTGCCTTAGAGATCTGCCTATTAACCTACCAGTAGGCATCCGCGTCTGCTGACGACTGAAGTCTCGTCTCTTGTCTGTCTTTCATCAGTTTGAGAGTATGGTCAGAGAACTTCTTGGTCCTTTTCGTGTGATGAGTTTTAAAGAATTTAGACTCCACAATATGGACAGTTTACACACACTTGTTAAGATCGTCTACAGACTTCCAGCCTGCTAGGGAATCGAATCGGTTCGGAGTGTTGATAAACAGGAGAATCTCCAAATTTTGTAACCAGATACTGACACCCCTTGTTTTGCAATGAAATAACGGGAAAGTTTCATTTACTTTTTGAATTAGTAACTAATAATACTTAGAAAATCAATTGAAAACTATTATATTATTAAAACTCAGATAAAACTACAGTTAAATCATAATTAAGTAAGTACTGACCCTTAACGTCGATCAGTCAAAATGGCCGAAAATCTTCGGGAACTCCAGAACGATATCTTTCAACTACGATACTGACGTCATTTTAAAACATTCCAGATTAGAAAGGTTGCGATTGTGAAAAATATGAATTCCCCTAAATATTTTTAATCTGAAAATTTAAAAACCACAATCAGAAACTTATATTTTAATGTTTTTTGCCAAGGTGCGAATAAACTGGTGCAGTGCTAGCAATTGGGTTGGTCACCCTAGTAAACAAATAACATTTTGTTAAATAAAATGTTCCAAATATGTCAGAGTCATTTTTGAACTATTGCAAATCCGTTACTCATCTACGATCATGACGCGTGTGTCTTTTTGCGATCACTAACAAAAAAAGCAAAGCTTAGGTTACGCTTCGCGGACTGTATGCAATAATAAATAATTACTATGTTACTCAATTGCGATTCCAATGTACAGGTCGGATTTAGATTGTACATTTAGACCGATTGCTCATACAATGCGAATTACAATGCACTTCATGACTTACGAAAATAAGCAGAAAGTAGTTTACATAATGAAATTAAAGCTGTGCAAGTTACATGCGGAGTTTAGAGGCGAAAAAATAAAAGGTGACTCTACGTTAAGTAAAAAACTCGTTTAAAATACTTTTTTTATATAACTAATGCCCGTCCCGTTTTCACCAACATTTCCCAACTTTTACGGCCTACCTAAGCTAAGTTAGGTGATGCTTTCCATCAATTTGGTTTTTACGATATTTAGGAAACATCTTTAGGGGCTATCTATGTTAAGAGACTCCTGCTTAAGGAGATGATTTATCGGTTGGTGAAAACAGGCATAAGTGTAGTTTTTAATATAAAAATTTGAGCCATATTGAACATCCTTACTAATATTATAAATGCGAAAGTGTGTTTGTTTGTTTGTCCTTCAATCACGCTGCAACAGAACTATGGATCGACGTCAGTTTTAGCATGGGTATATGGTGATCTGGAGAGTGACGTAGGCTACTTTTTATCCCGGAAAATTAAAGAGTTCCCGTGGGATATTAAAAACTTATTTGCTTCGGTGCTGCGCTGTTGAAGAACACACCAACAACCCAATAAATCAATAAAAAAAACTTTTTCGCATTTAAAATGAAAAGAAGGGATTTGTTTGTGTGAATTTGTTTAGCTTACTACGTCGTAGTTGTTAGCAATAAAAACTTAGGTAGTTATAATCTATGTGTCTTTCTAACGATTCTACCAGGAACCCAGGAGTGTTTTTCAATCAATTAGGACAAGGCCGTAAACCAGACAATGCTACCGCGGCAACTAGAGATGCTAATCAAACAAATGCTACCCAATGATTGTCAGCCTCACAATAATGGGTGCCCCAGTTACCCACATACCTACCACGATACTACAATGCGTTTGTAATTAACAGTGCGCAGTATGCCAGAAAAAAATCCCCGCGATAGATGACATAAGTCATACCCCAAACCTCGCGTGAAACGCATCAGATGCTAGCGTGTAGCAGTGTAGTAAGCGCCAAATACACCCTGTATTCTAATAACTCGTAAAATAGTAATTTTAAGCTATTGCATAGCTTCTATCGCGGGCCAGCGTGGAGACCGAATCCAGAAATTCCGTAACGAAAATAACCTGACACGGGACTCTTCTACGGTGAGCCGCTAGATGGCGCATTTTTTATCAACGCCGTCTAGCGGTGAGCCGCTAAATGGCATTGATAAAAAATGCTATGCAATAGCTTTACCGCGGCAGTCCCCGAGTGCCACACGTCTTTTTTTTAATATCTGTGTCTTCTCTTGGTAAAATATATAGGAATTTTATAATTATTAAAACTTGCTCTGTAATATGCAACACATTGAAAATACATAAATGCAAATTGGTTAAAAATTTGACCTAACTTCGTGATTTTTTTGGTTCTTGGAAATATGACGTAATTTTTGCCAAATACATCATGTATTCTAATAACTCGTAAAATAGTCATTTTTTTAATATCTGTATCTTCTCTTGGTAAAAATATATAGGAATTTTATATTAAAAACTTGCTCTGTAATATGCAACACATTGAAAATAAATGCAAATTGGTTAAAACTTTGACCTCACATCGCGATTTTTTTTTGTTTTTTGGAAATATGACGTTTGCCTGTTTTTTTTCGATACTTATAACAAGTTATAGATATATAGCGGTAGATCAAGATCTCTCGCCGTAAAACTCAAATCTGCATCTGAAGATTTACCATTACACGCGCTCTTAACAATACCTGCATGTTTACGTTAGAAGTAGAACAGTGGACTAGCCATTTTGCGAACCAATCTAAGTTATTTATAGACACCTCGATGGGTATATCGATCATTTTAAAATTCGATTCGATTCGAACGCACTAGAATCGATTATCTACAGAAAAATATATTTAAATATAAAGAATATAAACGAAAAATCCTTTTTACAAAACCGACTTCAAACGCCACTACAAAGTATACCAATTGTGCCTATAAAATTTGAAGAATTCCCTCGACTTCTCCAGGATCCCATCATCAGATCCTGACCTGATGACAATGGGACCACCTGGGAAGCATACCCTTTCAAACAAAAAAAGAATTTTGCAAATCATTTTAGGCGTCTTCGAGTAATCGGGGAACATAAAAAAAAAGATTCCGACGAATTGAGAACCTCCTCCTTTTTTGGAAGTCGGTTAAAAATAGAGCTTCGTACAAAAAATATAAAGTATGCGGTACAAATGTTATTCAGGGTTGTATAGGGAGTAGGGTGAGGGAGAGATAGCTGTCCATTGTGAGGAGGTATCTGGAATCTGAATACGTTTGTACAAAGGTACCTATTTGCTTTAAACAAACTTTTCAGTACAATAAAGGAGGGTCGTTAGATACCCGCTCTCTTTCATGCATTGAACAACATTACTCCCTCTGTGGAAACATTATTTTTTTTTACATAAAGAACGTTGATTTCAGTTTTTACAGAATATTTTTCAAGAATTTTACTGCGATATCTAAACATTTTCTTTAAACCACCATGCTAATTCCAGAACTGCTTTCGTTCCTTTCATTTACCAATTTTGTGTAAAAATGCCGTTTTTCAGTTCAGGAATATTTTTCACGAATTTTCTTGTGAAAAATTGAAACTAATTTGAAAATTGCTTCCAAGATATAATATGTATTTGCATGTTTCCTTAATTTTATGCAAAAACTTAAAATGTAGTTTCAGAATATTTTTCAAGTAAGTACCTATTTTTCCTGTGATAATCATTTTCATTAAACCACATCATTGTTTCCAGAATCGCTTCCGAGATACCTTATTTGCAGGTTTGCTTTTATTGAGCAAATTCTTAACACCTTAAAGCAAGTGAACTTAAGGGAGACCTCAGCGTTCATCCCTTTGATGTTTTTTAATTTTAAAACTTAAATACTAATCTAATTGTATTCGAGCGAGTTTTTGAATTTGCATCAAACCATATGAAGTATCTCTGTATTGGTAGATAGCGCTCAAACCATCTCTGTCATCGTAGTTACCTAGATAGCGCTCAAACGGATGGACCAATTTCAATTCGGTTTTTTTAATTGACTTACAAAAAAGAAAAGCTTTAGCACTTAACTAAAGTTCGAAGATCTGTGATCTGATAGTCTAGCAACATAACGTTGAAATATCATCTTGCTAATCACGTGAGCTATAATTCTGACGACATAAAATTCACTTTTGAGTTTCATAAGTGAAAAAGGGCTAATTTGTTATTCATAAATTTTTCTATTTCTACATAAAAATTATGATAACATAAAGTTATATCAGCTGTCCCATAACATAATAGCAACCTACTGAGAACGTAAATCTCATAAACATTCGAAATCCACTAAACATGTTTGCTAACATTAGAACCGGATGACGTCATACCACAAGATGGCCGACCGATCATACTGTGTAGGTGTAGGTAAAGTCCGTTGACCCTAAGTCAATGTTAATGTCAGCTGTTAGGATTTACAGACGGACTTGGGTCTGTCCGGTGTACAACTAGTTTACGCGATGTTAAATATTAATGTTCTATATGATGTTATTTTGACCGAATTTCGGCTACCGGAGATATTCATTAGTGTAGAAACAAATATGTGTGCAACTTTCTATTCCCTCACTCTCGTAGACCGAAATGCGATGTTAATCCGATACGACTTGACATCAGACGCCTGACCAACAGTTTTATGCACTCTCCGAGGCACATGGGTTTAACACTACCAACTTTCAAACTCCGGATTTCAACTTAGATTCTCAAAAACCCCAACGCCTTGATTGATTCGACCGCTATCGAAAACTCAGAATCCGTCAAATTAACTAACCACTAAACTAGGGGTAGTTTCTTACTGACTGTTAATTAATGTGAGAGTAGATATTACGAGTATAATAGGTAGATATAATATTATTATGAAAGCAAGCGCTTTTAGTACACGTACACGGAGCCTATGTTCCATTGTTTTTATTAAATACTGGTTTAGTAAGGCCTTAAGCAAGCGTAGTTTGGACTACTTTCAAGCAAGGCCTTACTTTTAAGGCTGTAATTCGATCCAGGTAATCTATCTAGGTACGTATTTTTTACCAGCTAATGCCAGCACTACATACGCTTTGAGGGGTTTTTTTGTTATTTATTTATTTATTTATTTACAAAGTTATACACATTTACATGATAATGCACATCGAAAAAACCACAGATGCAAGTGATTTTCCGTGGTTCACGCGAACCACGCCGTTTAGTGGGAAGCTTTGGCCGTGGCTTGTTACCACCCTACCGTCAAAGACGTGCCGCCAAGCGATTTAGCATAAAGATAAAAAACTTTGAATAAAATTAAAATTAAAATCTGTCTACGATAAAAAAAAATCCCTGTCTACGATAGGGGACACCCTGTCAAAAAAAAAAAAGCGATTTAGCGTTCCGGCACGATGGCGAGTAGAAACCGATTAGGGGTATAGATTGAATGCACATTACCATACCCCTTCCAAGTTAGCCCGCTACCATCTTAAACTGCATCGTAACTTACCATCAGGTGAGATCGCAGTCAAAGACTATCTTGTCATCGAATAAAATAAAACAAGTCTCGGGCATCATCTAGTCTAGTATGAAGTAAGAATGAAACTTCGTTTATATCGGGAGTGCTTGCAGGCTCTCTTAAGAGACTTCTCTCAGCATTTTGAGACAGGCAAATGCATTCACTGTACAGCCCTCGGCTCGTTGTTCTCGGTGAGAGGCGAGAGGCGGCTCGTGCAGTGAAGCGCTCTTTATTATATTTCCAACACAATGCTAGACGCAGTCTACAGAATACGTTAAGCTAAGACTACACCACGTGGTTCCGGTTTAGCTCCCGTTTATTTTGTCCGTACCAGCTACATGTTTCCGGTAAAACGTCACCATCCCATCGAGAGGTTGTAGAGGAGGTTAAATGCTATTTATCACTATATTATTGGATTATTACAGTGTTAGAATGTTGACTAATCAAAAAAAATTTTTTTTTTTGATAAAAACCAAAAGTTTTCTTTCATTCACTTTTCAAGTTGGGAATCCGCGTTTTTTCTGAAAAATACAAAATTATCAATAACTCAAGAACGAGTGATTTTCGCCCTAAGGTATTATTAATTTGTTAGTACTTGACCTCCTCTACAAGTCAACCTCTCTGTATATTTTCAATGTACGTAGGTAGGAGCAGGTTAATAAATTTGTTGGCAACTTTGTAGATGCCACTTATCATATCTGTATCCAATAGAACAAAGACGTAGTTGCAAAAACTCGAAATTGACTGTTTGATGTTATAAGTATTAAAAGTATAATGTTCTATCCATGTTCTATCCATTCCAAGGAAAGAAAAGTACAATATTGTAGGTGTTAATGCCCTACAATTGCTCTTTTTTTCCTTAGATTGAACATCCACTATTAATGCTTATAACATCAAAAAGTCAATTTCGAGTTTTTGCGAGAACGTCTTTGTTCTATTTTATGCGCGATATGGCGCCGGACCGGAGTGCAACCGTTGACCGGACTGAGCCTATGTAGCCCCAACCTTACAGACATTGTTATGTACATTCGTACAAGCTTTGTTTGATTGTCGACCGCTGATGCAGTCACAATGAAAATGCTTTGGATTGTTCTCCCGCATGTATCAGAGCGTGTAAGGAACTGAATGACGTAGCTATCGACTATTTATATCAATTTATCACTAATTATCATCATTGTGTGGATTTCCGAAGTTTTCTAAGAAGTTGATAACATTAGAAGTGTTTAAGTTGAATGACGTGTGACCTAGTTGTGGCAGAGCATAATCACACAATCACGATGTTTAAATGCAACTTTGACCCCTGTCAGTAACTGGATGGGTGACCAACGTTGGGTGTTCTTTGGTCTTTTCACGCCCTCCGTGCCTCGGAGAGCAAGTTAATAAATCCCAGTTTTATACAAAACCGTTAAACGTAAGAGTCAAACATGCAAATAACTAGCTTTTGCCCCCGCGACTTCGTCCGCGAGGAATTAGATTTTGGGGTGGAATTTTCAAAAACTGTGACACACGTACTTCTTTATTTCTAACTGAAAGCTCAAATACCAACTTTGATGGAAACAGCTTGAAAAATGACGGAGTTTCATATAAACTTCCATCCCCTATTTAAACCCTTTAGGGGTGGAATTTCCAATAATCCTTTCTTAGTGTGCGCCTACGTCATAAAAGGAACCAACTGTAAAAATTTCAAGTTTCTAACTTCAGTAGTTTAGGCTGTGCGTTGATATCTCAGTCAGTCAGTCAGTCAGGACTTTGAATTTTATATATATAGATTATCATGTCAATCCATTGCTTTGTTGCTGTGTGAAACGGAACTTACGAATTATTAAAAATATATTAAACTAGCTAGTTCAATTTTTCAAACCCCTCTTTTATCCTTTACGGGGTGGAATTTTCATAATAGCTGTCTGTACGCCTTTTAACCTACGTCCAGTGGTTTAAGCTGTGCGTTGATAAATCATCATTTAGTTAGTCAGTCTTTCCCTTTTACATATTTAGAAGAAAGAAGATCTAAGACGTAGGGATTCTGTTCATTATAGTAGTGTTAAGAAACCCAAGATTCTGTGACCTTTCGCGTAGTTCTAAGAACTGCACTGTTAACAGTGTTCGCGCCGTCAAATCGTCACGCTACCGACAGTGCGGTCGTCACGGCACGCAGTTTCCACTTTAATTGCAATTGTTCTGTTCCGATAACTTATCACGATAATGGGAACATGAGCGATGGCAAAGACGACTTATATTTTAACTCAAGGAACGACTAACTTACTTATTTCTTATAGTCAATTGGAGAAAATACGAGTCTAGAATCAACGATCATGCATTATTTATTTATGTTTATTGCATACACTATTAGTAATTAGTAATTACAGAATAAAATTATAACTTTATGTTTTCTCTGCAAAAACATAAAAGTATTATTTTGAACAATAAAGGTTAGACTTAGAATAGAATACTTTTTTTGAATCTTCAAGTGAATCTACCACTGGTTCGGAATGCCGTTCTAACTGAGAAGAACCGTCATGAAACTCGGTGGTTGCTCTTTTTAAATACAAAATACTGACAATAATCTCCATGAATATTATCTTATTTGAATAGTTGACTCTCTTGTCCTATGCGATGGTACTGCTACTTTTATTAGTGACGATTACAAGATTTATTAACAAAAGTCCTTTCTCATTTCCAGGTCGCAACGATGAAGAGCCTTTGATCATTTGTAACGGGGCGTGAGCAGCGCCTGTGGACAAGATGACGTCAGAGCGAGCGATTCCCCATCTGAGGGACATCTTCGGCCTCAACCAGCAATACGACGTCAAGCCCTTCGAAGACAATGAAGACAAGACCAAGAAATCCATCAGGAAGAAGAAGGATGACTACAGAACCTACACCAATGGAGACGTGAAAACATTAGAAAGACATCTCAGTATGAAGAAGACTATAAGGAAAAAGATCATGCGTGACTTACAACAGGCTTTCGTTGAAGACCCGAACGAGTTTAAGGTCGAAAACACTAGCCCGGAGAAACTTAAAGCGGAATTAAGCGCGGAAGCTGTCAAAATCGAGAAGAACGTGCGGAAAAACGATCCGACGTTCCTTGACATGCTACGAGGGGAGACGCGGGGCGAGGAAACGAGGGAAGAGCAACCGACGGCTGAGAAGACGAGCTTCTGGCGGCGGCTGACCATGAAGAACAAGAACAAGAGATAATCTGCTTCCCGACGCCGGTGACACGTTACTCCGTTTAGCTAATCTGCAAGTTATCTGAATCACGAGTGTTTCGTTTTGCGTCAACAAAACTTGCTCACTAGTGATAGCGTTAAATGCCAATATGTTGTAAGCCAATGTATGTAATGCTAAGTAATGAGTCGTATCAAACGTGTGAACTTAAGTGTTTACGAAAACTGGATAAAGCACGTCAAACACCACAAGCCAAAACACATTCTCCGCAGTGCTATCGATATCGGCTTCAAGCGTACTACTGACGCCTTCAAAAGTACTACTGACGCCTTCAAGCGTGCTATTGACGCCTCCAAGCGTACTACTGACGCCTTCAAGTGTACTACTGACGCCTTCAAACGTCCTACTGACGCCTTCAAACGGTTCTTGTATAACAAGTCCTCAAGCAGCCTTTAGTGGAGTCGTCAGAGCAAAGTAGACGTGGTAGTGTCAATCATAGAGGCCAATTTTCAGTAAACAAAGTGACGAATAACGCCAACGCTAGTGACAAGTTTCATTTGAGACTCTTCCTTCCTTATACTCACTACCTGAGTCAGTCCTAATCCGAGGTTATCTTGGAGAAATGTAATTTTTATTATACTAGCCTATGAAGGCCGTCGCTTAGGCCAACTTTTGTACGATTGTGTAAGAAAATCGTATTCATTAGACAGCTAAACGTATTGTTTAATTTATCAATTTATATAATATCACAACATACGTTTTAAACTATCAAATGAATACAATTTTCTAGATCCCATGGCTGACTTTTGACCCTTTTTAATTGTAATATAAAATAACAAAGACAAAACATGGCAGACTAAAAATCAAACATCTTGTACTCGTAAAATGTAAATAGGTATCCATTGTTAAACTAATTATCGAGTTTTTAATGATAGCAAGTGACCTAATACCTACTGATGGTTTCGGGCTTGAATTTTGTATTATCAGCCCAAAGTGCCAAACCTCATGCACATAATCAGGCAATTTATCGTACAACCTGAAGTTAAATATAAATTGCACTTGTAAGGTGTCGTAAATCGCAATCCAACTCAAGGTTAAGTGGAAGTACTTTGAACTGGCTTCATTTGTCATGTGTTTCAATTGTCACGTACCTACCCTATTTTTAAGAAACATGTGCGACACTGAACGTTTTTAGCAAGAAAACCTTAAGAAAACTGATAAGTAATTAGATACCAGAGGTACAGATGCTATCAGATCAAGCTTTGCTCTGGGTATTCAAAGTTATAGTGAACATCAAAACTAACAAAGGTTCTAGTACAGCTCTTCAGCCCATCTAAAAAGAGTAGAAATTAATTGAGGGCGCTAGTGTCGCTTTTATGTTTACACTTGGCAACTCAATATACTGCGACCGCAACCGGCTTCATACTTGGTATATTTTAATTATAAGTGCCTGTAAATTGTGCCTATATGAAATAAAGAACTATGAACCTTGAATCTACTTATTATTATTTTGCGTAATAAATAGCTACATCTAAAAGACAAAAGGTTATTTTGAAGAAAATCGTTTTAAATTATCATTAATTTTATTTTAGAAATGGAGGTGTATAATAAGTCTAATTAAAACATTAAAAATTACCTGCCTTTGTGGAATATGGAACTAACCTGAGAAGCATAAGTTGTACCTATACCACGTACCTATATCAAAATCTGTTGCGGCGATTAGAAGTTATGGTGGAATAATGAAACACACACCTACATAGAACTACTTTCTACAAACGTTAAAAATATTGCAGTTTAAATATTTGTTACTCCTTCACGCCACTACTGAACCGATTTGACTGAAATTTGGTGTCCCAAAGTCAAATGTATTATAAATATTATTACATCAATGACTGTCTAGGAAAAATCCCTTTTTCCTCGGTTACAGCAAGTACCATAACATGTTATAAAACATAGTTAAAAAAATGAAGTTAGCTTAAAATAAAAATAAAATCTATTTTGATAATAAATTACAAAAATAATTTTAAAAGATTTAATCAGAAAAACTATAATCTAAATATTGTACATCTAACACACTCGTAGATGCACCTTCTTCATTTCTATGTACTTCTGAATATGTCTGAATATCCATACATGCTTCAAAGTCAGAATGAGATGTATCTATTTCTGAATCATTTGTTACCTGGATAATAAACTTTTCAATATCTTCATACATTGTCCTGCCCCGCTCATAATATTCCAGTTCAATTTTTTTGACATGATTACAGCAGTTTTTCCAATCATTTTCTGTTATTTCCTGAAAAGCTTTCTCGGTCAACATCTTTATGTCACTAGCACCCACATTTCTTGAAGCTATTTTTTGTTTAGCCAGAGCCCAAATCTGCTCAATGGGGTTTAGGTCGCAGTGGTAAGGTGGGAGCCTCACCACTGTGTGTCCGTATTCTCCCAATATTTCGTCGATTTCATAAATTGGCTCTTGTTTATGCTGTTTTGCTAAAATCAAAAGCGAAGGCTTTCTTAAGAATGGGTCAAAAGAAATTTTATTTTCCTGCAACCACATTTTAATTTCATCTATTCTACTTGCAGATGTGGGCGCTTTATTTTTTACCACGGAATGGTATGGGGCATTGTCCATGACTATTATTGATGGTTCTTCCAAATTTGGCACCAGTTTCTCTAACACCCACTTTCTAAAATTGTGTTGATTCATTTCCGAATGGTAATCTTCATTTTTGTTTTTTCCGCTAAATATCAATAAAGCATTAGGAACAAATCCCTTCTCACTCCCTGCGTGCACAATAATCCATCTCTTACCTTTTGAAACGTCTGCGAGAACGCCCTTTGTTTCAATAGATTGCCAACATTTTTTTAATTTGTATGACGAGTGGATGTAGCTTTCATCTAAATATATTATATTTTTTTGCAATTGGGGGGGTAAATTGCGATTATCCATAATAAATTTTAAATATCTTTCCCTTTTATGGGCAATTAATGGTTGTTCTATAAGAACTGACCTTTGCGATTGGCATTTCTTGTACCGAAATCCTATTGATATCAACAGTTTTCGTAAGTGTTCCCGGCATCCATCATATCCGATATCTTCTTTTAAAACAGCTTGCAATTTACTTAAAGTAGGCATTTCTTTTTTAACGGAATAAAAGAAATGTACTTTTTGCCTTATGGCAGAAATATCAAAGTCATCCAATTGTTTTTTTGGACGTCCTTTGCGATTTTTGCCGGGCGTAGAAAATACTCCATTATTTTTGGATCCTTCTTCTGCTATTCTTCTAATCGTACTTTCCGATTTTCCTGAAACAAAAATAATTTCACTACATTAACTAGGTTTTTCACTCCAATAGGTAGGTAAAAAATATTCAAACTTAAAACTTTAAAATTTGTAATTAAATCATAATAATATAGTCTTTATTTAAAGTTCGTACGAGACTCGATTCTCGAACTATTTATAATATGTACCTACAAAGAACCTTCGGTGAGCGAGTCCGACTCGCTCTTGTCCGGTTTTTAATATTTATACGAATAAAAGTAGGCACGGGATGTTTGATGATGATGATGAGAAAACTTTCTGCTTAAACTATCAAATCAACCGATCGCGCTATAAATTCCGTGAAAAAGTTATAACTACGAAATAACCTCAAAATACTAAGAAATTTGCAAAAACTGGAAAATAATGAATTTGTTAAGCAACTATCACTATAATTATTTCATTTTTTATTTGTTAAAAGCAAAATACACTCAACATACCTGTCATTTCAGCAACTCTCTTGTAAACATCGGATAAGTCGGATAAAATTTTGCCAGCTTGTGCCTCGGCAAGACATCGCATATACACATTGTAAATAACTTTTCGCGTTCCGCTGCGTATTGTACGGTTCATGGTAGTGATGGTGCTTATTTCCTTTTCGTAAAAACAACAAACTTAAATAGAAAATACTGATGTTTTCTTTTAGAGTAACCGAACTAGAGACCACAGATCACTATACTAGAGACTATAGAACCCGAACTATGTAAACAAACGTAGTGTTGCCACATTAAGCTTAACTTTAGTTCCATTTTTATTAATTTCTACTCTTTTTAGATGGACTGTAAGTACCTAATGCATAAATCTGTCATTAAATATGGAAAACTTTAGGGAAAAAAGTCAAGATTTGAAGTTATAAACTATGTAGGTAGGTACATAATAAATACAAAGAATGCTGTTTCCCTGAAAGTTAAGGAAATAGATCGAAGAATGCTACGCTTTTTCAAGTAGGTACTTTTCACCGGACGATGGTTAGAAGTAATTAATAAACAAAATTATGTTCTATTGGTAGCAGCTATTGAGAAAAAGGCCTCACTTCATTATGGCTCAGTTACACAAGGAGAGTTCTCCTCTCGGATGCGAGTGAAATTTTCGGCACTCGTATTCGAGCATTGCTTAACTGATACGAGTTTTTGTCTTAATCCTATTAATATGATAAATACGAGAGTTTGGATGTTTGTTACTGATACTCACGCCGCAACGACCGAAACGATTTGGCTGTGGACAGAGTTAGATTATAGACTGGAATAGGCTACTTTTATCCCGTTAAATAAGAGAGTTTCCGCGGGAATAAAAAACCTCAATCCACGCGAACGAAGTCGCGGGCATCAACTAGTTTACAATAAAGTAGTGTAATGTACTTATAAATAATCGTGAGCGAAAATTGTATGGGAAGTTTTCGCATAGGATAATCGCAAACTATTCCTTGCCACTCGCATTCGAAACTCTTCTTGTGTGACTGACGCCTTAGTCGATCGGGATCTCCCAGTAACTTGCAATTTTTTTAGAACATACTCGAACGAAATACGCGAAGACTGTATTTTACATATTTTATACTTACCTATACTTCAATTGACTAAAGGTGGATGCATACTTTTAACACCCAATGAAACGTCACGTGACGCGTGTTAAGTCAAATCCAACCAGCATTTTTTACTAAAACACCAACCAAGAGCGTTATATTATACATAATTATTTGAAATGTGAAGACCATAGCCGCATTTTTGAAATGTAATATCTTTATGATTTAATTGATTACGATTAGGCCCATACACCATTTTAGAGAAATGCAAATTCGTGCTAGAAATAGCTGCTACTGTGGCATAACATATTTTTTCACGTCGTGTTAAAATTATGTTTCTGCCTTTAATGTAAAGATGTCTTTTGTAATAGATTTAAGTAAATGTACCAATGTCTTGGTGTTAAACTTTTAAAGAATTATCTACATTTAACGGCTGCTGTAGTAAATAATGTCTTTTTACGAGTGTTTTATCTATTTATATTTGATTAAAAATATCTAGTTAATAAATATGCATAATATTATATGCATAATATTATGTGCACAATAATTTCAGTAAGGCGCTTTTTACTATGGAATAAAGTTGCAAACACATTGCAGTGAAAGTGGTCTAGCCACTTCACTTCACTTTGGCATAGCGATTGATGAATCACAGTAAGCGATATAGCATCAGAGCAACGCGACAGACTTGTTACATTTTTTTTGTCATTAAACGTAGTAATAGGTACATCTAGTAGATATTCCATACATTTTTTTTTTAATATCAGAAAACCATTGTATGCTAGAGCCTCGTCACAAAATGTGACACTAACAGACTAATTAACAAGGTTTTAGTACTCCCTCCATGTGTTGCGTCAGGACTCACAACAACAAAAGAATGTGTTTGCACCTTTATATGGGTTTCTATACATACCTACCTATTATACAATAATTTTTCCGTTTCACGGAGTAATGTGTTGGACTATCATCGGCCATTGTTACTTAGCCTAACTTATGACCAATTTTATAATCGGCCGATTGTGAATTTAAATAGTTCAGCTTTTGGTGAATGATTGCTAATAAAAAACTACATATCCAGAATATGCAGTAGGTACTTAGATAACTAACCCATTTGCAATCATTAACTAAAACAGCTGTTAACTTAAATATAACAAAAACTATAAAAGAAAGTAACTTGATTGGCATTATGAAATGTTGTAATCGACCGATTAGTTAAACGGATATCATTCAAAAAGCATTTGCAGCGCGGGACGATTTCAGGAAAATATTCAAACATTATGTTTGCTTGCATTGTGTGTTAGTTAACGACGTGAGTTTAGCTAACGTGACATGCGCGTTGAAGTAAATCAATCTGTCATTCCGTATGGACGGGCGGACAAACTTTTTGATTTAACATCTCCACATACTTTATAACTTGGTGATAGAAAAACATTACATCATTTTTTTACTACCATGCATGAAGCATTCGGATGGTAAATACCTCAAGTTGTCTTGATAATGCAGTAGTAACTACTTGATAGTTTTTAACTGTGTAACAAAACTTATTCATTTGACAGCTTACAACTTGATTTGTTTTATTATTATGAATTGATCTTAGAATTGATAAATAAAACCATAGTTTTAAGCTGTCAAATTAATTATAATATCTTTTTTATTTTGCTCATACGCACCTCTGGTTAGACTTAAGTTGCAACACACCACAACACAGCAATGTGTCTGTAACTTTATACGAGACGTGCGTGTAACGTCTACATAAAAGTTAGGTTCAAACGTTGGCTTGCAAAACTACCCTCAAAGATCTTGATGTCTACGCGCGTTCCGCTACTTTACGGCAGAAATTAAATTGCCTAACTACGCGATCTGTTTCGATTTCTGACTGTATTCCTCGCTGGGAAATGCTTTTATTAAACTCTTTTATATTATTATAAAGAAATCTCATTTTACATGTGATGTTACGTTAAGTACTAGTGCGTAGGTTTATTATGTCGTAAGAGGTATTATGTAATAGGTGTAACGTAGTGCGAACATTTCCTTGTTTTGACAGTTAATGAATATTATTGCAATATAAAATAATTTTACACATTTAATTTTGTGTTTCTTTTCTGAACCTGAACAGGGTGATGTTATTAAGAAGCAGGTTACTTGCTTTAGTTGCTTATAGATGTAGCGTATCTACTCCCACATTTAAAAGAAACCTACTCTTTATAAATATGTCTGAAAAAAACAGGTTTGTTCCAAGTTGGAACAAACCTGTTTCAATGTTGGAACTTCCAACATTGAAAATTGTCGGTAGGGTAGATGTGTAAATTATGTGCAACAAATGAACTCTGTGGAGTCTGACGTCCACGAAGGTTTGATGCCTGCCGTTTTGTCCGAGAGCACTGCCTGCCGCATTTGAAGATGAAGGGAATTTACAGGTGGTAGGTAATGAGCCTTTTTCATCAACGCAAAATTGCACGGGAATATTCGTAAACTTACTCAGACGGGAACCCCCGAGCCTCAGAAGTAAGGATACATAGCCCTTCTCGAGCTCTCTAGGGTTCCAACTAAACCCCGTATTATGGGAGAGCTTATCTCACTTGAAATTCCCGGTAACACATTGTAGCGGCCAGGCTGCTGCTTTAGTAGGCAACTACCTAAAAGTGTAGCTATCCTGTTTGTCCTGATATGATCGGTTTCTAAGCAGCAGCAAAACGCTAATAAGAGGTAGGTACCTAAACTTCATCGAGAATGGATTGATAGTTATTGGACCTCTCGTTAGATTGCGGTTTTAGAAGTTGGGACGGCAGGAGTATTTCACGGACACTGGTAA
Organism: Hipparchia semele; assembly: GCA_933228805.2. Taxonomy (NCBI): domain Eukaryota; kingdom Metazoa; phylum Arthropoda; class Insecta; order Lepidoptera; family Nymphalidae; genus Hipparchia; species Hipparchia semele. Next base: position 13,057,843 of record OW121714.1, read on the forward strand.
AAATCATCAACGAAATTTTTAGTTAGCTGTAGTATTTTAATTCCGCTACTTGGTACTAGATGACAGGAGCGCGGGCCTGTTTTACTTTTAAAACTATTCCATATGTACGCCATCTGGTGGCGGAAAGAAGTTTGTATTATCAGATTTTTTTTTATAATTCGTTAGATAGGTAGGTGTATGGAAAAAATTTGCAGTGTACGGAACGCACTTTGGGTTTGGCATAGGCAGCACTATATTTGGTATTTCAGTACCTACCTAGAATTTTATTAGTATTTTAGATAGGTATTGTCATAGTAGGTATTAAAGCAGTCTTTCATTATTTTCTTTCTTTCTTTAAAAAAAAAGTCAGTACCGCCTACCCACTAAAATAATTTTATGCAGCGTTGATGCAAGGTTGATGCTTAGGTAGGCGAGCTTAAGTACTGGACCTATGCAGATTACAGCAGTCCTCGGCGTAATGTTTTCTCGTTCCCCAAAGTAAATTACTCTCATAACTTGATGTATCGCATACTCTCACGAAGTCACGAGACAGTAGGGCACACACACAACTAGTAGTAGTAATGCCAATCAACCGAGTAGACAATAGTCCCCTTGTGTGCCAGGCCCTTATATAATATATAAATGTAGGCCCTACACATAGGGTTGCCAGGTCTTCAAACCGAAAAGCCGGACAGGCCAGCCAGTTTAGCCGGACATTTGTGTAAAAAGACCGGACACCCTTATTTTTTAGACCTAGTACAAAATGGCAATTTTTTTTTAAAGCCCGCTTGCGCAAGCGCAGCGATACAAGGTGAGGTGAGTGCAGCGGAGACCAACACATGACAAATATGTAAAAAAATAGTTAAACTTAAAAAGCTTAGCAAAAGTCAGATAGGCCGGACACCGTCTAATTTGGCCGGACACTCAACCAAAAAGCCTGACTGTGTCCGGCTTTATCCGGACGCCTGGCAACGCTACCTACACAGATGACGGACATTTTTTGTAATGTGCACTAGTTTGTTTGGTGCACCTAATGACTGCGCGTGTTATCATTTGAATAAGTAGTAATAGGTATTAGTTCTTGCATTTCACGAGGGCGCGTGAGCTCTTGTGGTTACGTCGTGTACATGCACATTGCATGACGTGCGTGCCTGTCAGGAGCCTAGGTGCAAGCAACAAGCAAGCTCTCGCTCAAACTTATATAGATACGACACACATACAACCATGAGTCACGTGCCCTAGTGAATAGAAAGAACTATACTTAGTTACTTGTGGCGGTGCCTTAGATTGCATTAGGGTAGGTTTGGGTGGATACATTCTCTATAAGGTATACGGTAAAAGCACGTTAAAAGGCAGGCCTGCCTAGAGATATATAGGTAGATCCTTCTATTAGCAGGCACTTGTTTTAAGAACGTCTGATAGTAGTAGTTCCCTACCTTAAATTATATATTATTACCTAAATCCAAATGACCAGACTGGGCGATCCAATTCATTAGGGGCCCTTGGTCCTACTGACACAGAGTGATTATATTCTCTTGGCCTACAGATTGAACTACTGTGGTCCTACATACTGGCTTATCACTATGTAGTCAGATTCTAACTTTACGACTTCTCGGAACATCGTGTGCGTTTCGATGCACAAAATACAATATTAGGGTCTCATACCCTGCACAAAAACTACACTCGCGGCTAAATTCCGAGAAGTCATAACGTTTTAATTGGATTGTACCTAACTGTGTCACTAACTATATTTATGCTTATGGGAATAGGAAAATAAAACAATAGGGTTACATGGAGATATCTTGAATTTTAATTTCAAAGGTGATAATGGATATTGAATAAAACAAATAAATGATTAAAATAGCTTTTTATTTCTGTTTCAATTTTATACTTCTCTTTTTACATTTCTCATGTTTTAAATTTGGAAAAAATCTACCACCGCTTCGGAAAGTGTTCTTCTGTGGAGAAGAAGCGGCGCAAGAAACTCCACAGGCATCACATTTTTTGTATGAATTTAAAGCCAATTTATTTTCAAATGTTTTTAAAAATTATTTTAAGATGTTAATTTTGTTCTTTCCCTGCCCGATTACATTTAATTCTACCTAGTATCATCGCCCGGTTTTTACGACCTAGACAAAAACTGCTTCTGAAAATTAATTGTACATACAAACTTAACCAACAGTCTCCGATTGTAATTTTCCTACTGTGGCAAGTTCTAAAAGAAGATTTTATTGGTTTATTTATGTATCTAAAATAATTTTTTAAAGACTCTGTAACAAGACTAAATTATTGCTATCTTAAGAGAGTAGTTTACTAGGTACTATACTATTTTATGTTAAACTTAAACTAGAAATTAATGTAGTATCTTTCCGCATTAATAAGTATATCTTAGTTTATATAAAATTCGCAAGTACCTTTAGAAAATAGTTATATTACATTTGCCTATTACAAAGTATCTTCCATTTCCATACTAAGTACCTAAATCATTTTTATTTATATTATTGAGGATTCTTCTTCTTTCTTGAGTTTGGTTTTGTGGTTTTGGATTATTAAGATTATGTAGGTTATAAATAAGTATAGGTAAGTAATTTATATATTTCTAGTTTTTATCTTTGCTGTACAGTGTGAATAAATACTATAAAAAAAAACAAAAATAACTTAAAAGTCAGTACTTAGTTATTTAATTGTAGCCCACATTCAGATACATTATTGCTTTTCCATGCTAGTAATCAAAAGCTTCAATAGCAAGCATAGAAATATCGTATTTTATGCTAGGTACTGCCAATTGATTGACGAGATCAAGCTTAAAATGTATCTAAATGTTAGCTGTGAAGTCTTCAAAATATACAGAAAGTTTCACGAAGAATTTTATATTAAATATAACGTTAATAATTCTTTTAACGAGGGTGAAATTAGGAAGATTTATACAGTATCTTCAGTTAGAAATTTATATAAGGATTAAAACTCGGTTTACATATAAATTAAGAATATTTGCACCTTTTGTTTTAAGCCCGATTCTCTAACAGTGAGCACACCACTAACTTCAGATTCAGGGGACAAAAGCCAAAAGGGACAATCAGAATTGCAGTTTAGAAGAAAACAACACGCAAAAGCCAAAACAAACCGCTATAATAGTAATAGTAGATGCAGTAACTATTAACGTAGATATAATAAAGAAGACAAACGACAATCTTGAACTTTTTAAATAGGTTGGTTTCTAAAAGTTAAGTAACATTTACATCTCTACCCATTAGCATTAAAAGCCACCTATTTTAAATGCTGTTTCACTCATTTCCTAAAGCTACACAGTTTAAACAATCACGTGACACAATTACTTACATATTAGCGTCGACAAGGTTACCTACAGCTACGTATTGCTTGGCAAGTTTATGTGAATTCCTTAAAACAGATCAATCCAATCATGCTTTGTAGAAGGTCGCATTTTAATACCTTTCCAATCGTGAAAATTCTTCAATTATCTTCAATTAAGCACCAGGTTTAAAGCAAGCTATATATTAAAAACTGACGAAGTAGTTAAGGCCTTAAAGTTATTCATACCATATTAGGAATTCGCATTTTAATACCTTTCCCGTAGTGAAACTCTTCAATGCTGTGATGTGTCTGATTAAGCACCAGGGTTTAAGCAAGCTGTATATTTAACACGGACAAAATAGATAAGGCCTTAAAGTTATTCATACCACATCTAGATACAGTAACCACACAAATAGGCGTCAAGAATAAGAAAACGTAAATGCTTTAATTCAAAGTGTATATAAAAACTTGTTAATAAAAGTGTACCCAATTGTTTAACATTCGAGTTTACTTCCACCGGTGCATAAGTCGATCTTGTCGCAGGCAGATTCTAAATAATGGTAATGATTAAGAATCTCTAGTTTGAAATTATTTATCATAGCCAAATTATGTACCTTGGGATGTAGTTGAGAGCTTCGGACTCCAATCCAATTTATATTTCACGGCGAAGCATGCGTTTCGTAGCCTCTATCAGTTTTAGCAATTGCACCTACATAGGGAAGTCATATTATGCTCGATTAAAGCTCTAAATGTAAAAACCAAGATTGCAGTACCATCTATTGTGTGACATGTGGACGACGACAGTGATAATAAGAAGCTTGAAATCTAAATAATGCTGTTTAAAACCTGCACCTTCGTGGTCTCCATGCTGTCCATCGAAATCATTAGTGAAGTCATTCTGTGACATACAAAACATCGAAAACATGCTGTTAACATTTTACTTCCTGTACCTTTACCTCGCTGGTAAATCAGTCACCGACGGCGCTTGCTACTGTATAGAGAATATCGCTCCGCGTTAATTATCTCTCCTTTACCTGGATACCGCAAAGTGCCGCTAATATTTTCTACAATAAAATAATGTAAACCTTTCGTGGTAACAGTACTGCAACCTCCGTCATTTGAAGTTCTTAACTCTGCAAAGATTCCGGATTAAATGATTGAGCGCCGCCGATGCTCAATTGAAATTAATACAAACATTGTATAGTGGGATACTGCGAACTTCCTCTGTGTATTAAAATCTTGTTTGTAAACTCCTTTATCGTTAGATGAGTACCTCAAAGTTATGGCCAATATCTGGATCGCCAGGTTTGATATATGTGGTGACCGCTGAAGGGAATGCTGTCAGAGGAAGTATTATCAGCGCTTACTTTAAATCTGGTTAAAAATTCCCGTGATGAAACCGCAAAGCACCGCCGATGCTTAGAGTTATACTAATCTTTGTGTTGCCATCAAAATTTCAAAAATGAGTAACAGCGTAAAATCGACGATCGATCGAATCGAGGATTTTCTTGAATACCGCAGCTGTCTATTATTATAAATTGGTAAAAACCTTTCATAGCAGCAAACCGGAATATACGCTCGACCGATAGATTCTTCAAAAATTCAATCGTGTAATCCTGTCAAGAAAGATTATTATTTGTATGAGCACGTAAACATTTTTGGTAGAAACCTGTTCGGAGACTAAATCGCGTTTCGCATCACACCGTCGACGACGAGGATAGAAATTCTGTGAAAGTTTAGATTCAAGGTAAATTCGATCTCTACTTACAGCGAACCTCGTGCATCTTGGTAAAAAGATACTGCAACGTTAAAAATTATATTGTGGTCTGTCGCCAAGGATATTGGATTTCATGATACTGAACCTCTTCACATGCAGATCTGAACACGAGCGTCCGAAGTTAGCTCAGCAAATCTTACTGTTTTAAGCTTGTAAATATTTCATAGATGAAAGAAGACCGGGAAAATTGATGCTTGGACTGGTTTTTAGTATTTTTGTCTTGAATATTTTGTAACTGCTGTACCTTTTGTGGTAAATTGCGTTCGAATCTGATTCCGGGAAACGCGAATCTCGTTATCAAGCTTCTACATTTATATTTTGTAGCTGGTCACGAATCTCGAACTCACGATCGATGATCTTAATCGGGAATCTGTTTTTACCTTTCATAGGGTACCGCGAGACACCGTCGAGTTTGTCAATTTAATAGTTCCGGAACATGATGAGGAAATCAATCGACGGCTTACTGTGAACAATTTTTAAGACTCCGCAGCTGGATCTTATCGGGATTTTCTCTAAGTAGTGAACAGCAATTGACAGCTATACAAATCTTAAGTTTCCAATGTAGAAGAGCGCGATATTTCTCAGCAATTCAGGATGAATGTAAACTACTACTTACGAGTTATAGAAGCATTTTCAAATAATTAGGACCATATGATTATTATCGCGCCCCCAAAGCCATGATGTTTTAATTTACCTTACATAAATTGAGAGCATCGTGATCGTTATGAGATAACTCTAAATTTACGCCATACCGCGTTATGTAGACCAAAAATTATGCAGCATTCATGGCACTCAGCATTTTGCAGGGTTCTATTTTTGTCTGCCAAAGAACAGAACACAAAAACAAGCACAGAAAACGGTTGAAGTTAGATATAGTACATTTGTTATTGTAAAAATATTATATTTATAAATGATCATAATCATAATTATTTATAAATCCTTTAAATATCAAGCAAGTTAGTATTATGTATATAATTTTGAGTACTCTTTCGATTTTACCTTTAGGTACATGATACTTAAACTTAAGCTTTGCGAGTGTTTTTCGGTTTTGTTGGCTGTCTACCCGTGGTTTTCGTGTAATTTTAATGTAATGATTCTCCAGTTTTAGTAGAAAAGCTGGACAAGACACACTATAAACTGTAAAAAGAGAAAAGAACACGCAGACAAGCAAAAAAAAAATTTACACTAACATTTATATTATTTAAAAATTGTTACCCAATAAATTATTTTTTGAAACATAGTTATGATCATACCCATTTACTCATAGCACACCGTTTTGCATTTTTTAATTGTTTGGTTGAATTCTCTCGAATGTACTTTTCAAACCATGACTGGTAACCAGTGCGAAGACCGCCTAGTGCTGGATTACCCGGCAATTACTAACTGCAAAAAAAACAAAAACGACACGCAGAAAAGCCTAACAGGAGTCCTAGGACATTTACTTATCAGCAGAAGTGAATCTATATTTTCTGATTTGCTATTGCTGCATTTTTGTTGTGATTAGATTTAATTTTGAAAGCTGCAGCAAAATAAATGCAATGTGATGACAAATATTTACGTGCATACCATATAAATTAGCGTTTATTTACTTAAACATCTATTAACTTTGTAAACAATTAGCACTACGACTTACATAACCGATGTAAGGTGTACGGCCGATGTTTTAAAAAAAGGCGACGTGATACCGCAGGTTAATGAAGACGTCTGCTCAACTGTAAATATATTTAACAGGGCATACGGAAGACATGTATATGGTTAATTTTGAGGCTGCTACTTGCATTTCTTTCGAACCAGTTTTGGGGAGCGACCTATCGGGCTTTAGCTCGGGAACCTGGCTGTGGAGAACACAAAATGACACGCAAAAAAGCAAAATACAGATTAAGGTTAACGAGGGATAGGGCACTACAGATAATTTTGAAGTGTTTAATATTAATAAATAATTTTATTTACGACATTGTTGTAAAATTGAATCATGTACATGTCTGAGAATAAATAAATAAAGTTATACATATAATTGTAATTGCAAGTACTCTTTAAAATTGTAATAGATAAGTACCTCGTAAAGAGTTCTTCCGTGTTATTATCAAGAAGCAGATAGGATTTAACGTGCAAATGTGCTGCGCCGGAATGTAGAGCAAACTGTAAAACATACCTAAAAGACACGCAAAAACGAAAGAAAAGCGTACAATTTCATTCGTTTTTATTATTTGTGAATACTGACCAAATTAAGTAGAGCAATCGTTAAGTCTAATACTTTCGCAATTCATTATTTCGTCAGCAAGCTTGTGCTTATAAGACGATGTGATAGCCTGTGCTACTGGTGATGTTAAGATATATTTTGAAAGATCCTTTTATGGACTTACTCAATTTTCTCGCAGTGCGATCGAGCTATTTAACGGAGAACTGTTAACTGTAACCAAAAAGTTAAGGGGACACGCAAACAAGAAACCTAAGTATCATAATAGAGACATAAAATACACAGTTACGAAAATTATACTAAGAATGTATTAACAAAATGAAAATATTACAAGAAATAGCAAAAATTCATGCTATAAAAAATAATATTAGTTTGATTACATAAGAACATATTCTAAGAAAATTAATACGTATAGTACCTACAAATACCTCGCTGATATTTTTCGTTTGCCGCGTAACGCAAAAAATCTGAGACGAACCGCCGCTGAACGGTCAGCTGTGAAAAAGATGAAAACAAAGACACGCAGAAACACTAAATTATGTTAAAGGATGTGGGGACATGTAAGAAAATGTAAATTTACAAATAAAATGTTGCATTTATATTCCCAATACTCCCCACATTGTATTAGACATAATACATGATAGCTAAAATGCTGTTTATAGTTTGTATCGTAAAAATACCTCAACCATCTCGTGCTTTTAGTAGCTCCGACGAAGAAACGTGAGTCAAACTTTCAAAATTCTGCCCAAAGGACCAACTGCAAGAAGAACCAAACAACACGCAAACAAGCAAAACGTTAAGGGAATAATTTTATTTGCTACAAACAAAATTATACATTAAGTTTTTCTAGTTTTTGTTACTATTACTTTGCAAACCAAAGTTTACCTTAAAACCGTTACTTAATCATTAGTCTCGATTCTAAGTGACGTTCTAATTTAGCGCATTCAGTTTAGCTTCAAAGCCTAATGGTTCCGTATACCTTCGGAAAATGTTACAACTCGTCAACTGTAAAAACAGAAAACAGGCGGAAAACGGAAATTTTAACGAAAATTATACAATAGGAATCGGTGCTGATAATTATGCTGTATATAATAAATAAGTTACTAACATGTGGAAGAATGATACCATTGCCATGTGATATGTGATCTCCTAGTATCGTAGGTGCAGTAGGTTTTCTAAATGATGGTGTATTTGTTGTCTCGTCTTGTTTGATGCAAACCGAAGGAAAATAAGATTGCCTCGACACATGAGCTTCTACTGTATAAAGACATAACACGAAAGGCATATATATATAACATTATAGAGCTTTATTAATTCGTTATCATAGTTTATTTCCCATTGACATGTCCCGTGTCTCGAATGCTTAGTTACTACGACCTAAACCTGTAACATACGACATAAAAGAAAAAAAAAAGGTAAATAAATTAGTCGGGCTCCTTCTGTTTTTAATTTTGCCGATTTCGGTTAGTGGTTGAATTTCTGTAACTAAATGTTAAAGGACACGAAAAACAATTAGATTTAAATATTTATTAAGAGAACCTTACAGTGTTCTTTGTACGTTCTAGCATAGTTCATTACCGTGTTCTTTACCAACGATTGTTTATTATTTTTCATATTCTCCTCTCTATGATAACGTATGTTTCGCTTGTAATTTTAATGATTATTTTACCTAGATTCCTGTGGTTTCTATTTCGTACTCCGTACATAGGTATAAAGGTTATTTACGTAGTAGATATTATCACCAAAAAACCTGGCGTATTCCAACTGCAAAAACACTTATAGACTAAAGAGTTATCCTAAGTTAGAAATCATCATTTTTCCTGTTATTTTAATAATCCTGTCCCATTAAATATTTGGTTCTGAGATTTCTCTCGCCGATGGGTAATTTCATAATCGTGTACGTTTATTTTTTATTTAATTTAGAACATCTCATCCGAGGATGTAATATTTTTCATTCTCAAAACTTGATAATCTTTACTTAGTTTGATTCAATTCTTGAAGTTACCTTCATATTTAATGATAATCTGCAGTTAAAGATTTAATATCTGCAAAAGGATATTATACCAACAAAATAACAAATAATCAGAATCAGAAAAAAAGTTGCATAAAATAGAACTCCCTGCAAATAATAGGATTTATTCATTTGGATAAGGATTTTATTTTTACAGCGTAATTAGTTATTTATGCACATTCTTAGTATTTTGATAACACCCACCCACTCACTCACAATTATCTTCTACTATATGCACAGCCAAAATATTATAATATGGAAAACATAACTTTTATAAAATAATATTTTAGTTACCACTTTGCTCACTCATCTCTTATTATTGAATACTAACTAATTTCTGTATTTTAAAGATTTCAATTTTAATTATTACAGTTCTCTTTAATAATCAAAATGAACTTTGTTTTTTTTTTACTTTTTAAGTTGTTTTATAATTTAAACTTCATAAATTTTATTTATAACGACACACTACTACCACTAACTTTCTTCTCTCAACATTTGCTTCTACAAATAACTGTTTTCATAAAACTTCAAAGAATTAAAAATTTTATTAATTATCAAATTTTCATCAATTTTGGTTTTATGATAAAGTTATTTTAATTTTAATATATATCAATATTGTAGTCACTAAGCACCAACGACTAACAAACAACTACAAATCAAACACAATTCATCACAACACTATAACCAAAAAGCTTGTTTTTTTTTAAAGCGTAGTTCTTCAGAAAATTTACTTTATCGCTGACTTTTCATAATTTCTACCGAAGCATTGATTAAAGCTTGATGTTTCTTTATTTTCCCAAACATTTAGTGATTAGCTTACTATTTCCGCATTCCTCATTTAATATAACTTCTTTCGAAAGCTCTGTTTTCTTGCTATATTTTAATGTGATGTAGGATATTTGTTATTTGGGTATAATAAAATGATAATCACCGCGAATTGCACAAATGGGGGTACAAAACTATTTTTTACATCATCTAAATATGCAGAATTAGCCACAGCAGTAAATATTACCAATAAAAAAGTTTGCCAGTGTCATACATTCCACAGATTATAAAGCTCTATTAAAACAAGAAGCATCTTATTACGTTAAGGTTTTTATATTACATACCCGATGAGTAGCGTTTTAGGATAACAAAATGTAAGCGCATAATGTTCGCGTTATTCGTGAGGGTGACGTTGCCTCTATTTATAACCAACACATCAATTTTCGTGCCATTAAGAATAATAAAGGTGACAGAAAATGTATACCTACTACTCACACCACGTAAACCTGCAAGGATTCTTGTATTCATAAGACCAATTCCATCTAGCTTCATGCTCATTCCTGTTTAATTTGAAGTTAGCCACAAGAAATGTTGGTGCATTTTACCAAAAGATCTCAGAATATTTTGAACAATAAAAATCGTGTACCTATACTAAAAAGTATAATAATTTATGATAGGATTGCAAATAAAAGCAGACCCATAATACTAAGAAAGGACTCGAACAATGCAAACACACTTAAGCGACAACCATTAACGAAATTATTGTAGCATGTTGTGTCTTACCAAAATAATTCCACGTAACACGTTAACAAAGACAAATTGTACCATACGACACAGGCTCAGTGGAAGTTGGTTAAGCTTGCTATCAAATTGTTGCGAAGATACTAGGTAACTGGCGTTATGTGAAAATGTCAAAAAGCTTTGGTGCTGAGCTATTATCTCGATGAACATAATCCATATTATTCTTTCTAGTTTGTGAGTTATACTTTGTGTCAGTCATAGTTATATTCAAATTCTCTCATCTTTCAAACGAATGATTTGAGACGAAACCAAAAGAATAATTTTTGTCCTTGTGTGGCGTTACTGAAGTATTGAAAAAATCTAGAATTATTGAGAAAAAAAAAATGGTTTTGTTACTTTCATTTTCCCAAAAGCTAGAATATTTACGATAATAAAAATTGGATCAATAAACCAGTTTTTTGTTATTAGGGTTTAAAACCTTAAATTATTCGTTTCTCAGACCTTTTAAATACAATTACAACTAACCGTATACCTACAAAATACACAAAGCTAATACAAAATATTACACAAAAAATGTTAGGCAAACATTAAAATATAATACAAAGAAATTAATCATGATTTGTCTATATTATATTACGTACCCATATTAATACCGATGACTGAAACTCTCTGAAGGCTCTCAAAGGCATAAAGCGTGATGATGCGTCTAGGATCGTACAAGCCGTTTCGAAAACTTTATAGCAACATTATCACAAACAACTTTTCGGAATCTAAACCAAACCCTTCTAGCCTCATGCTTATTTATAAAAGACCAAATATATAATATTATGTTACAATCCATAAGTTAGCCACTGCAAAGTTCCCATTAAAAGGTCGATTAAACTTTTAGTATCTCTGAAATTAAACCGATTATTCGTATGACGTGTACAAGCAATGTTAGAATTATCGGACGATCTGTCCACGTGGGAAAACGAAGAAAAGCTGTATAGGACTTTTCATAAACAATATTTACAAGCACAGGGCAACAAACCTTATGAATTAACCACTAGGCATCCAAGTGCGAAAGTGTGCAATAATTTGCAAAATGACATCTCCTTAACTTTATAAAATCTAATCCATGCTTCACTTTCATATTATCTAAACATTTATTTTAATTAATAATGGGTAACAAAATATAAGTAATGTGCTGAAAAATAGATTGAAAATAATTCATATTATTCGTACATACATTACTGGAAGTAGGTACATATATAAATTATAAAATAATTGTTATGTTTGTTAAGTGTATTATAGCATTCGTTTCGAGTATTGTGTAAAATTTGCCCAAAAAAAGGCACGGAGAATATTAAGAGAATATTAATAAGGGAAATGTATTAAACGCTTAATACTGTGTCCTCAAACTATTCTTCAGCTGTTCCAATGGCGTTTCTTAAAGTTATGGTTTCGTGCAGATTTGGTTACGCATATTGATGCGGTTGGACTTACCAAGAAATATTCAAGTATACTACCGTACCGTAATTTTTATTCATTTACCACAAGCAAAAAACTCCAATCAGCTACGCGCGGTCTCAGTGGTGCTTCTTAAAAATATATTTTTCGTGCAATGTTGCTCTCCGATACTCTAACTGCTGTTATTATATAAACTTACCAAGAAATATTTAAATTCTTATCTATCCATTTTCAAACAAATTACGCTGTTTAATCGCGTTCCTCGAAATAATATTCTTCTTTTTATCCTCATTGTATCTTATTTTGTATTCAATATCTTTTGACGTCTTTTAGAAAACTACTCAAAAATATGTTTTCTATATGCGTAAATTTTACTTTTAATATTTCTTGTAAATGCCAGTTCTAAAGTATATGCACCGATTTAAGTATATGTCAATGGAATACCGGATTACCGACGGGATGATATTTTTTAATTTTCTAATATCACTAATGTAATCATTCCTTCTTTAGCAGCAGTTGTAACTATTCTGATCTACATCTAGTATTTTATTTCCTAGTTATTTTGCTTTTCTTGTAATTTGGGTGTTTATGTTTATATAATATAGGTATCTAATATAGCTATTCTGGAGTTAAGCTATGAATTTTCAAAACCTAGTTAAATAGGTACGGTACATATTTTTAAGGAGTTTCTGTATTGCTTAAATATTTTTTGTTTGATGCGAGTTTATTTCGCAACGCTTGTTTAGAACTCATTTTCTATTACGTCCGTATATATTTTTAAACTTCTTTATCAATTCATTTTTTAAATTTTCAATAGGAAATAAACTTCTTTTGTCTTTTATCTTCTAATAATTTACTCAGTAAAACATAATTTTCGATGAAAACCATTCTGATATTTCGTTTTTAGAAAATTCTCTCATGTTGTCACTAAAATTAGCTAGAACTTACATTATTTTTGAACTCTTGCTAGCTACACGGTTGCTTTGAATCAAATGCTATCAGTATGTTTTTATCAGTTGCTCTCATATATCAGTAGGTATTAAAACTGCATTTATAAACTGTTTCCTTAATATTTTGGACTTTGAAGAATATTTAAGCTAATAATGCAATGTGTATATTATCCTATTACGAATTCCTCGTTCCTCCTCCTAGTTTCAAATTATTATTCGAGTCATATTACGTCTAAAACCACTAAAGCATTTAAATACTTGGGCTCTGGTAATCATAAAATCTCTACTAAATTCATGCTTCCTCGAATTTCTTTTTGTTAGCAAATTTTTCGCTTTTAAATATTTAATTTAGAAACTTTTCAGTTTAAATTTTCATCCGGCATTTTGATCTCTTTTAATAATTTTCTCTCTTTACTTGAATTGTTTTTAATTTACGATTGATTCAGATATCTGAATTTAAACAAAAAACTTTTCATAGTAATAAAAATGACATCTTAACAGAAGGGCTAAAAGAAAAAATATGAGTTGATATAAAAATAAAATAAACTGTGATTTGTTTTCTTTATTTATTAATTCAACTGATTTTTTAACAATTTTTTTAGTTTCAGAACAACTATCGATTATAAATTATTTTAAATCAAATTAAGCTCTTGAATTTACTGAATAATAAGGACATTCTTTTAAATTCCTGTTTAAATAAAAATATACGTACACAAATCACTGATTACGAGTTTTTACGTTTTATTTCCCTTATTTTTATTATTGACGTCTCTATTCCGGAGCAATGACTTAGCCTTTAAATTATATTAAACTTGGCCAGTTTAGAGTTATCACTTAGCATTCAGTGCTGAAAATAATCCTGAAAATATCTAATAATACCATTTTTCGTTGCCCTAAATAAAGTTACATTAATCCCTAATTAATCTAAGCCTCTCCTGATCAGAACTTAATTATACCTGCCAACAATTTAGGCTTCTTCCAGGTTTATTTAATAGAGCATATTTAAAGGCTCCTAAACCTACGGTATTATTTATGTTTATCTCAGGGGCTGTATCTATCTATACTACCACCTATACTAATTTAATGCAAGTAAGGTGAAATACGCTTGCCTATTAGTTAAGAATGTATTTATGTATATTTTTGCAATTTATGTACATAGGTTGTATATAGCTAGTTATGCTTAGCTACCTTATACTACGTATATGTACATAATATTCTACTTATAGAACACTAGCATTAATTAAGTTTCTTAAATTATATACCTACAGCTAAATATTCCTAGAAACTACATAAGATTACGTTCGAAGTTCGTCAAATGCTGAATGTGATGGAATATGTACCTACCTAAATACCAGTCTAAGTCTAAAACTATCCTATGTCTAACTCTACGTCATCGCCCGGCTTAATATATCTGCAATACCTGTTAAAGAGTATGCATTAGAGACTAAAATATGTATATTTAAGTAATATTCATCATATCTAACCTTAAACTCGAATCTAATAATTCATGTACGATTCCAATTTCACGAAATAATCCAATAACAAATAATTATTCTCTCAGTCAGAAATCAAATATATTATGTATGTATACCTAAGTTATATAATTTATACATATTATTTTAATACAATATACAAACTATGTATTTAAAATTGTAATCAAAGTGATTGATGTCCTTTCAAAAATTCGAAATGAATCCTAAAATAGTAACTTACTGAAAGAGTTTAAAAATTAACTGCCTCGGGATCTAAATATCATTTCTGAGTTTATCCGTATTTGTAATAATCTACATCTGTTACTAAAACTCTCGTAGCTATTGCGCGAAACATAACACGATCAAGCCTGCCTGTAGCTCCGACACACTAAACATCTGAAAATTAATCGACAATAACAATTACTGAAACCTATCCTTACAAACTAAAATAATGATAATCTATATCTAGACTTTTAATGCTAATGTAATTTGGAGCTTTACTCCCAGTACTAATTTTACGAATTCGAACTTAAAATTAGCGATTAGATTTGCTCGTCCATAAGTCATACTCATAACTGAAGTTTCAGACACCTATGATGTTCTTATTCATAAAAATTGCCTAAGCAATTCTATCCAGGTTAATCTTATTAGATCTTATTTCAGCCGTTGAGTTTTAAGTACGATTTCAGTTAAGTAGCTTACGTAAATTAAAAAATAGTTATATGAAATGTTATTAAAATAATGACATCAAATTGTTTTGTACCTGTGTAATGATAACTAGAAAAATCCCTAATCGGGGAGATTTCTACGATGTCGACCGGATGACCGTGTGTAATCTCGTAGCGAAACCGGGTGTAATCCTTAGCAAAACTGGGAAATTCCTTATCAAGACCGGGCTAATCCTCTAGCGTTTGGACTGGGTGCGGGAGCGCATTTAAGTATATTTTGGACTCCTAATATACTGGCCTATTGTATGGGTGGGATCGACCTGCCATGATGTTCGACGGTTTTTATCGATTCTGTAGAAGAACAAGCGTTGAAAACAGTTAATAAAGTTCAAAAAGTCCTGAAATACACATAATATGAAGAAAATATTAACAACTTATTCTTAGATCTTAATATTTATTGAAAATTCAATCTTAACTATTAAGTTCATTTAATGATTATTGTGATTCACTTGAGTCAATATTTTATATTCCAATATATACGAGTATTCCTAGTTCCTTTAATCGACACCTATAAACCCATAAACCTATTTCCTACTACATGGTCCTGACCAACTTAAATTAACTTGACTTAAAATTGATATCTTCGTCACTCTCTAATTTTTTTATATTCAAGCGCCATTAATTTTCTTTAATTACCTAGGTATTATTTTTAAAATCGTTACTCTCATTACATGAAAAATATTTTGTCAATTCGTCACCTAATATTTATATATATATTAATATTAATATAGATATCTGTCACATTATAAGCTAATTCCTGCTTTTACAAAACTTTGGTTTCATGATACCTTTATCTGACCAATATTAACTAGGAAGTGTTCTAGATGTTTATGCACCGTTTACCCTATTCAATTACTTTTTGTTTCTTTCATAAATATTTGCAATAATACCTCAAGGCATTTCAATTATATTGTTTCGTTTTCCGCATAATAAGTCTCGTTTATTAACCTAACCTATATAATACCTATAGTATATATATATGTACATATACAGATAAATATTATGTTTTACTCCCTTATTAATACTAAAATAAATAATAATTGTGATTCATCATTCATTTAGAATGATCACAGTTATAACCTTCGTCTGTCGAATCAAAACATAAAACATTAAAGTTTGGCTTATTTGCTACCTATCCTCAATTTTGCCGTGATTAAAATACGATCAACCTTTTCTATTTTGTATAACCTAATAAATTAGTATTTGCTTAATTTTTGATAATCTTTCGAAGGCGTTATTTAAATTATCTACAGCGCTCATATTATAAGTTATAACCGCTCTAAGTTATGAATTAATATATACCAACATTATTAATAATTATATTATTTTGCCACTTAGGTCAATGCTTTTAAATTTTAATTAAGTGATATTGGTTAATATATCTACAAACTTTTAAATCAAATCTGACATCGTCCATCTCAATTCTCAACCTTTTCTCTCTATTTGTCTTGGTATATAAATATGTATGTTTATAACATTAATATTTCAGTTCACAATTATATTTATTACTCTTACTTTTTTTTAATATCACTAATACGTTCCTTTACTTTTAATTTTAATTGCGTCCATTAACATAAAGTCAACACTTCTAGTTTCTTCTATCTTTCTATTTCGCATTCTTAGAAAAAAGAAAAATTTCTTTGTAAATTTTATATCCTAAAAAACCTTTCCTAAAACGGTCACATATCTATTGAATCATCTATTCGGTAGATAATATATGAAGATATTCTATCAACGTTAAGGAGATATTTATTAATTTTTCTCTAATAACTTAACAACCTACGTTTGTTAGAAGATAAGGTGTATCACGATCTATCATGTTAGGAGCTTAACCAAATAAGTTTAACTTTTGTTTATAAAACTTATGAATATTTGGCTTATTTTCTCATACGACATAAACGAATTTTCAACTTTTAATTATTTAACACTAAACAACGATAATAAACAGAATAAAATGTCCTAAAAAAATTTAAATATAGAATCTACAACCTTTCTTGATATTAATTCCTCAGATTATTTTTAAGCTATTATACTTTGCCACTTTGTTGTACCTAAGTTGTTTTAATCTAAATGTGTTAATGATAATACTTTATCTTGAACTGATTTCTAATGTACTTTAACTAGCTCATTTTATCTCTATCTGCCTTAATTTTTATATAGTATCTACACACTATTTAACTTATTGAATGAAACAGTCTACAAAAACATCCAGATCAAACCTATTTGAATTTACTTGTATGTTTTTCTTTCCCCACTAAACGTTCTATTTTGTTAATTCAAGTAGCGTCTTATGAGGAAGTCAATATTTTTCGTTTGTTTCTTGAACTTACTTCTATCTTCTGTTCTTTTTTAACTTAGCTTAAGTTAAGAAATCTATACTAAAGTCTAAAATACTCAACGCATTGCTTAAGGTAACTTAAATATTTAGAATATAATATAGCTAATATAAACATTGATAAGCTTGATTTTTGATTATGTTTTTTATATGTGTTTCATAATATACATATTTTTTCCTATATGAGAGTATATAATTTACCTGTATGTATGTATTTCCTTTTAGTTTTAACCTAAACCCAACTAATTATATTATAATTGCTTTCACTATTGGTGTTTAATTGTATAAGTTATTTTATTACCTACTTACGTTATTTTCTTATTTTTTATTTTTATTTTTCTATTCTACCATAATATGGACCACGTCAATAGTTTATGTCATTCATTTAGGTACTAATTTTATTTTATAATTTTCTGACTCGTTAATTAATTTATTCAATCATGCTGTGTACACATATTAAGGGTTGTTACTTGGTTCTCGATAAGCTGTATGTATTTATATTTTGTGTAATTTTAGTCTCAACCTGTTTTGTGTGCCTCTTTAATAAATAAATAAACTTGTCATAAACGTTAAATAGTCTTACGTTACTCATGAATTTTCCTGAACTACCAAGGTTATTTATTCTTATGAGCAAGTGACATCACGTTATTAAATATAGCTATCCTATATGTTTATGCGATAAAAGATTTCCACAACAGAATTTTTTGATCCTTTATGCTTACTCGTATCTCATATCTACTAATTCATTTATTTACTATGTTTATATCTCTCGCTCATAATATGTCTTAGATGATATTACAACTTTCTACTGTTACCTACATGCAATATTAGACCTACTTTACGTTACGTTAAGTTTAAATCTATTATGATACTAAATATACGATATCGAAAAACTACTTTAGTTGTGACGCCTATTACTACCGTTAACGAATATTCTCTTGATTTTGTTTAATTAGTATGTTAATACTTACTACTAAAAAAAAATTAAACTTTCTTTTAAGTCTCTATAACGTCTTTTGATATATTATACCTGGCTTATTACATATATGATCTCAACATTTAAGAAACGAAACGATTGATTACTTTAAATAATTTAGTTAAGTACACATTTGCAAATGTAAAATCTCGCGTTTCAATTTAAGTACTTACCTAACATTTCATTGTCTATATTCTTTGGGTATTATCTTTTCCTTTAGAATTTAAAGGCTTTATCGCTTTTGCTTAGACGCCACTTTGCATAAATACAAAAAAACAACTACAAACTAACAATAGAACTGCATAATAACCATAAGGTTTTCTTTTTTCGTTGATATCTTAATTAGCTCTACCTCAATAACTTTAAGTCATATTTCAATGTTTATAATATTATCTCTCTATCCATCTTACATAATCATTATGCATAAATTATTACTCGCAACTATTAACAAAATTGATTACTGAATTTGTGTATTGTCATATTAACTGCTACAAACTTTAATACTTATATAATATCTTTTATAGTTATTATTTATTTTACTATCATATAAATAATCGTTCAATTTTCATCGATTTTTCATTGATTTATATTTGTCTTATATAATAGAGAACTGCGTAATATCTATATATTTAAACATAATGAAATAATCTATAAACTTAGTTTACCAATACTTTATGTTTTTCGTTCATTTAATTGTTGAAACTTAACAATTCCTTTAAAAAATTTAACTTCAAATCGAGTACATACCAGAATTCCTAAATCCTAATACATATCTAGTAAATATTGTTATATTAAAAATTATTAAAATAAAATCTGATAACACCTTTTCAAGCATTTCAAGCGTGACCCAGAAAGGTTTTTATAAAATTGAAAAATTCGTTTGACTGTCTCTCGACCCTAAACAAAGAATAATCTTAATTTTATTATTATCTGTGTATTTGTTGATATCTTACATGTTTTTGTTTGATTTTGATCATTAGAATGTCTTAAATTGCTTCATAATACATAATCAATATAAAGTTTAAATTATTGCTTTATAATCAAAACCCTAATTAATTTACGAAATGTATGTCCATTATTTCTAAGATTGTAGACAGTTCAATGCAAAATAAAATAAATACGATTATATGTTACTTTTATAATATGTACCCTTATTTCGTTGTAACTTGTATTTTGTATCTTAGTAACTATATGTTTTGTAAACAATCTAGTAAACACTACCTCTAATAATCTAGTAATCTAGTAAATATCGTCAAACTACCTAAATAGGTAGTTTGACGATAATATTAGTTCTATTATAAACTATCCGTGACTACAGTTAAGTATTACTCATTTAGGATATATCGACTCTTTATCGCTTTGTTAACATAACATTAGAAAATCAACTTTAAATAACTAAATCGATTCACATTTGTTTTATCTTTATCATTTGTCTTTTCTGTATCATTTGCCTTTGAATTACTAACTCAAAAATATTAATCATTACCCACACTAATAAGACTTATCAATATGTTTTTACGTACATTTAAAAGAAAAGTAATTAGTTCATCAATTCCTTTAAAAGTTATCTATACATATATATAAAATTCAAAGTCCTGACTGACTGACTGATTGACTGACTGAGATATCAACGCACAGCCTAAACTACTGAAGTTAGAAACTTGAAATTTTTACAGTTGGTTCCTTTTATGACGTAGGCGCACACTAAGAAAGGATTATTGGAAATTCCACCCCTAAGGGGTTTAAATAGGGGATGGAAGTTTATATGAAACTCCGTCATTTTTCAAGCTGTTTCCATCAAAGTTGGTATTAGAGCTTTCAATTAAAAATAAAGAAGTACGTGTCACAGTTTTTGAAAATTCCACCCCAATACCTAACTCCACGCGGACGAAGTCGCGGGGGCAAGAGCTAGTAATACATACATAAAACTATACAACACGCAAAGAAAGATAGTGCTAGAATGTGTGTATTGACTGTCTCTAATAATTATATTCAGGAAGTGAGTTCCATAGCAGAGTTAGCTTCTGAGGAAAAAGAATAATAATTATAGACTCAGTTATGTTGTTAAATAATTAAAAATAACGATAATAGTAGATCATATTATCCTAATAAATACATAGACTATCTTATAATTTAGATTTCGTTCTTTTGTTTACAATATAATAATTATGTAGTTCTTTTTAGTATTAAGTTAATTTGACAATGGAAAGTGTCTAATGAAACTATGTGTTAAATTATAGTTGAGTAGGTTTTTGAAATAAATTGTTGCTCGCTTACTTATCGATTTGCTGATGTGAAATAAACTAAAACCCAATTTACATGTCAAGATTTCTGATGGCATAAAATGTCATGTTGGATTATAATTGTTAAATTAAGATTTGCAAGCTTAAAGGAGTTTTATTAAATGGGTGGTTCCTGCATAAGGATTTTATTTTTAATTAAAACTCTATCACATCAGACTTTAAACTAATTTTGTTGAATTAATTTTTATATCATATTTTACGAGAAATCCAGTCTTATAACAAACTAAAATTTTGTTGCCTGATAGAGTCAATTTGAGTCCGTTTATGATTGTATTTTAATGTTAAAAAATAAATAAAAACAACACCTAATAAATTCTCTTTCTGTTCCTATCATAATAACTTATAATATTATCATCATACTATGTATATCATTTTCCTTAAATTTAACTAAAATAAGTTTACCTGAACTAATTTTGTTGAATTAATTTTTATATTATATTTTACGAGAAATCTAGTCGTATGACAAATTAAAATTTTGTTGCCTGATAGAGTCAATTTGAGTCCGTTTATGATTGTGTTTTAATGTTAAAAAATAAATTAAAAAAATACCTAATAAATTCTCTTTCTGTTCCTACCATAATAATTTATATTATCATCATACTATATCATTTTCCTTAAATTTAACTAAAATAAGTATACCTAAACTAATTTTGTTGAATTAATTTTTATATTATATTTAACGAGAAATCTAGTCTTATGACTAAAATTTTGTTGCCTGATAGAGTTAATTTGAGTCCGTTTATGATTGTGTTTTAATGTTAAAAAATAAATAAAAACAACACCTAATAAATTCTCTTTCTGTTCGTAACATAATAATTTATAATATTATCCTCATACTATATCATTTTCCTTAATTAAAATTAAAATAATTATACCTAATTTAATTTTGTTGAATTTATTTTTATATTATATTTTACGAGAAATCTAGTCTTAAGATAAACTAAAATTTTGTTGCCTGATAAAGTCAATTTGTGTCCGTTGATGATTGTGTTTTAATGTTAAAAATATAAATAAAAACAATACCTAATAAATTCTCTTTCTGTTCCTATCATAATAATTTATAATATTATCCTCATACTATATCATTTTCCTTATATTTAACTAAAACAAGTATACCTAAACTAATTTTGTAGAATTATTTTTTATAAGTATTATATTTTACGAGAAATCTAGTCTTATGACAAACTAAACTTTTGTTGCCTGATAGAGTCAATTTGAGTTCGTTTATGATTGTGTTTTAATGTTAAAAAATAAATAAGAGCAATACCTAATAAATTCTCTTTCTGTTCCTATCAGAATAATTTATAATATTAACATCATATTATATCATTTTCCTTAAATAAAACTAAAATAAGTACTTATATTACATGTTTGCAAAATTATAATTCACTTTCGAACGAGCGTGTTCATATATTTTGTACTTTTGTCAATAAAAATGTTTAACTTTTAAAGAATTGATTATGTACCTATATAATATATTTCAATGACTACACTTATATTATAAATACTGTACTAATTTAGTCATTGAGTGGCTAATGTTTTGTAATTTTAAATCTGATGATGCATGATGTTTTTAAAGTCAAATAAATTAAATACAAATTTGTGTGCTTTTTTCTACCAAAATTCTTAAACAATCCATATAAATCTTGTAATGTATTCTCAAAGCCTGTAATTCTAATTCCTATTACTCTCAAAAATATCCAATAAATAAATAAGTCTAAACTCGAATCTATTGTATGATAAGATTTATTTAGATATCTAATTCTAACTATCTAAGACTATATCGGCTCCTAAAACTATGCATAAAAAAATTGTTACTTAGACAACCAATATATATGACATTATTGAATTCAAATAAATAAATAACAATTTTCGACTAGGATCATCTTACAATTTTTGGACTAATGATGTTGAAAGTCAATTTAGTTTTATAATTTAATGAGAAAAGTCTTAGCAGTACTATTATGTATTCTGTCGTCTTATGTCGAACTAAAAGAATTAATATATAAAACTAAATAATGCTTCGTTGCTTGATAGAGTCATATTTATGTCCTTTGTAATATAACTAATATCTATGATTGTGCTTTAATTTTAAAATCAATACCAAAAAAAAAATCTCTTTATCATTTTCCTTAAATTACACTAAAAATCAATAATAAAATAATAAAAAATTTAATAAATTATCTTTCTGTTCCTATAATTTTTCTTAAATTACACTAAAATATACCCACTTATATTACATGTTTGCAAAAATACGAGTATAATTTCACTTTAGAACGTGTTAATGCTTTGTTGCCTGATAGAGACATACTTATATTTCTTTTAATATATATTTTCTTGTAATACTTATATTACATGTTTGCTTATTCACTTTAGAACGAGTAGTTAACTTTGTTTAGGAAAAACTTTTAAAGAAATGATTATGTATTTATATAACATGTTCAAATAACTACTTCTGTATAAATGCCGTACTGACTGTATTAGTCGTTGATTTGCCAATGTTTTGAAATAAATTTAATCTGATGATGCATAATGCTTTTAACGTTGTTCATTAACTACAACTCTGTATGCTTTTTTTCCACTTAATTTATTAAACACTCCACATAAATCTTGTAAGTATTCACATGACCTGTGATTCTAATTTCTATTACTCTCAATAATATCCAATAAATAATTAAATCTAAATTCTTATCCTAATAAATAAATATACCTAGGTACTTATATTACATGTTTGCAAAAATATAATTCACTGTAGAACGTGTATATTTTGTACTTTGATTAGGAAATATGTTAAACTTTTAAAGAAAGAAATAAGTAATACCTACATCACATGTTTCAATGACTACACTTATATAAATACCGTACCGACTGTATTAGTCATTGATTCACTAATGTTTTGAAATAAATTTAAATCTGATGATGCATACTTTTCTTAACGTCATTCACTGAACACAAATCTGTGTGCTTTTTTCTACCTAAATTCTTAAATTATCCTCATACATCTGGTTAAGTATTCTCAAGGCCTGTAATTCTGATTCCTATTACTCTCAATAACATCCAATAAATAATTAAGTCTAAACTGGAATCAATTTTATGATAAGATTTATTTAGATCCCGAATTTTAGCCATCTAGACTATATCGGCTCCTAGAACTATGAATAAAAAAATTGTTACTTATAGAACGAATACAATATAACGTCTTTTAACTGTAATAAATTAATAACAATATTTAACTACGATCACCTTACAATTTTAGCACTAATTTTGTTTAAATTTAATTCATTTTTATAATGTTATGGTAAAATTCCTATCAGTACTATTATGTATTCGGTGGTCTTACGTGAAACTAAAATAATATATAAAAACTAAATAATGCTTTGTTGCTTGATAGAGTCACATTTATCATTTATGTCCTTTGTAATATAACTAATATCTAAGATTGTACTTTAATGTTAAATCATACAACAAAAAATCTCTTTCTGCTCCTATCATTTTCCTTAAATAGCACCGATTTATATTATGTTTGCATTTGCGTTTTATATTATACTTTATGCTAATTTTATGCGAAATCTAAGTCTTAAGTCAAACTAAAATTTTATTTCTGTGTTGCCTAATAGAGTCACACTTATGTTCCTTGTAATATATCCATGATTGTGCTTTAATGTTAAATCACAAAAAAAATATAAGTTCTTTTTATATTCCTATCTATCATTTTCCTTAAATTACAATAAAATAAACATACTTATATGTTTGCAAAAATATAATTCACTTTAGAACGTGTTATTATTATATTTTGTACTTTTGTAAGTAAAAATGTTAACTTTTTAAGGAAATGGTTATGTACTTATATAACATGTTCCGATGACTACTCCTGTATAAATACCGTACTGACTGTGTTAGTCATTGATTTGCTCATGTTTTAAAATAAAAAATCCTGCATAACGTTTTTAAGGTCAGTCATTTACTACAAATATGTGTAAGTACTTTTTTCTACCTCAATTCTTAAACTATCCAAATAAATATTGTAAAGTATTCTCAAGGCCTGTTGTTCTAATACCTATTACTCTCAATAACATCCAATAAATAAATAAATCTAAACTCGCATCTAAATATTTTAGAAGATTTATTTAGATCATATCCCCCTAGACCCCTATCTAACTATGAATAAAAAATATTTACTTACAGAACCAATATAAAATGACGATTTTTGAACCCCAATTTTTATAATTTTATGAGAAATCTAGTCTTATCAGTACTGTTATTATTAGTATTCTGTGGCCCTATGTCAAACTAAATAATTAAGTAATATATAAAAACTAAATCATGCTTTGTTGCTTGATCGAGTCACAATTATGTCCTTTGTAATATAGATGATTATGGTTTGATGTCAAATCAACAGTAATAAATATGAATAAATTCTCTTTCTGTTCCTATCATTCTTCTTAAATTACACTTAATATACCTACTTATATTACATGTTTGCAAAATTATCGTGTATATTTTGTACTTTGGTTAGGAAAAATGTTAAACTTTTATAGAAATGAACAAGTAATACCTTACCTACCATAACATTTCCAATGACTACACCTGACTACACTTATATAAATACTGTACTGACTGTATTAGTCATTGATTTATTAATGTTTTGAAATAAATTTAATCTGATGATGTTTTAACGCCATTCATTAACTAATACTCAGTGTGCTTTTTCCTACCTAATTTCTTAAACTATCCACATAAATCTTGTAAAGTATTCACATGGCCTGTGATTCTAATTTCTATTACTTTCAGTAACATAAATAATTAAATCTAAACCCTTATCTAAATAATTAATTATTTTAAACTAAGTTTTATTTAGATCCTATATATCATTTTAAACCTCTAGAGTCTATCGACTCCTAAAACTATGAATAAAAATTGTTACCTTCTGAATCAATATAGGTGATACCACGTATTTTGAACCCGATTAAATCAATAACAAATTTTGACTAAATATAATCACTCTGAATTTTTCTACTTACCTGTTAAATATACCTTTCGTAACAATTATTACATTTTATCTTAATTTAGTAGTATTATTCTTCTTTATGAGCTCTTGTAATTACGACTAAGTTACGATCTATCTGTGCTTAATAATACTAATTATAATTGACCTCACTGTATTAATTACACCAAACGAGATTTGTAGCATTTGGTTAAAATAAATAATAAGGTTAAATTAAAATTTAGTTATTCTATATTTGGCATCTAGCCTGATTTGTTATTTCCATTCTGTTCTGATGTTACATTTAATTTTGGGCAACACTTATGTATATTCTTGTATGTATATTTGATAATATAATATGGTTTACTTTACCTGTAACCTTTTTCTGATTAGTAAGTAACTAATTTGGTTTTACAGCTTAAATATCTGTTTTCGTTATCAAAACTCTCTTTTTAGTTGGGCTACAATTATTAACATTTTGCATTTGCGATACGGTACACTTAAGTATAAATACATCCTATGTATGCATAGTCTTTCATCTTAAATAAGCTTCTAGTAGTACTTTGTGTTTTTGTTGTTCCTGAATATTTTTCTTATGTGTACTGTACTATTTTATTTTTTGGCATCGTCAATATAATTATGTAGGTGTATTTGATGATCTATTCTTAGTATATGGTCTTTATTAGTTTTAATTAATTTCTATGATAAGCAAATTATTAGAGGAGAAGGTGGTAATGTGGCCCCCTACTTTGTATTTGGGGCTTCATGTTCAAAATATCATACTCAGAAATCGAATAAATACATTACAGTGTTCCTTATTTATTTGCCTATGCATGCTAGACTTTAGAATAAATGAAACAGCCACATAATAATCAAAAACAAATATATTCTAAATGTATTCAAATTTGGCAACTTGAGATCCAGTGAGGGTTATATGGCACCCTGGGGGCCATATTAAATATATTCAATGTCATGAAAATCTAACGGCAAAAATCGCACATATAATATTCGTCTTCCGGACCTGCACAGGCTGTGTGAGCCCATAAATTGCAACTGTGGCACTGAATCCACTCCTCTCCCCGTCTGTCGCTTAAATAGTGCAGTTCGTATCTGAGCTTCAGGTACCAAATTTGAACAGATATTTTCATCAACTTCTGAGTCAGTTTCCACAACTGCATCACTTTCAGAACTACTGCTGGATGTAGCGTCTCTCTGACGCCCATTAGCATCGCTTCCCCCTCTATCATAAAAATATATAAAAGGTTGTCGCTCATACATGTTATATGGCCCCCCGGGACCATAATTCAAACAATATGAGGGGGCCAAATTAGAAATATCAAAGGATAGATAAACACATCATAATTTGTAAATTTATTAGATTTTTTGTCTATTTATCTTCGAAATCCCAAATCCTTTATCGTGCACAATATACGAAGCACCAACGCCAAAACTTGAATTTTACCACAAAAATTTAATTATAATCGGAGCGGTCTTAAAAGTTTGGCAGTTGCAGGTTTCGACTGGTTCCAATAATAAAAGAACGTAAAGTCATCTACAGGAATTAGTAAGTACTAAATCAATACCGTCAAAGGAGCTCTGCGTTTCCCTAAAGAGATACTAGGCAGCGTGATTCAAAGGTAGAAATATCAAAGGGGGCCAATATACCTGCGGGGGTCACATTACCACCTTTTCCTCTAATCTTTTTTTTAATAAAAATTAAAAATATATATACATATTTAATTTATTATTACAATTGTTGTAATGCTTTGTCGCTTAATAGGACTACATATATGTTCATCATAATTATCTGTGATTATATATATTTTGTACTCTAAAAAATTAATATAAATATTTTTCTTTCTTTCTTGATATTCATAATATTTTCCTCTTTTGTTCTTTTGCCTTTAATTCCACTAAAATATTTGCCTTAACAACACTATAAACATTCATATATATGTATTTATTTGTTTTGTAAAAATGAAAACCGTTCAAAGATTACTTATTAAATATATTCCTATGACTACGCTTTAAAAAAATGTCGGTTTTAACTTCCAAGCGAATCAATACATACCTACTCCAGTAGTTGCAACCTCATCGATTTGATCATGTTGTGAAATGCAATTTTAGCCATCAAAACGATTTAATTTACGGTCAGTTTAGTATTTTCTTGTTAGTAAGATTGAGATTTTGCAAAACAAGTTCCTAAGACTACGATATAAAACTTCTTGTAGGTACATTTAGATCTTAGGCAAATAAATATTTAATTACTTAAAGTCTTAATCACTGATGAGCATATCTTGTGAAATAAACTTAAGTAAATCTGATAATGCATAATATTTAACCAATCAGTCGCTATCTTCATTATGCTGTATGCTTTTACGAGTATATACCATGTATTATTTTTAATTATATCAATATATGTACGATTTTTAACCTCTAATATAACAAAAAATAAGCTGTTATAACTTGTCCTACTTATTGATGAGCACATCTTGTAAAATAAACTTAAGTAAATTTGATAATGCATAATATTTAAGCAATCAGTCAATAACTTCATTGATGTATGCTTTTACGAGTATATACTATGTGTTCTCTTTAATTATATCCAAATATATACGATTTTTAATTTCTAATATAACAAAAAATAAGCTGTTATAACTTCTACGTCTGTCCGCTTGTCTATATGTTCGTCTAGGTAGACTAGGTAAATTTTGTAATTTATATAATGCTTACTACTCTATCACACTGCTTATTTACTTAAGACACCAAGTGTGGATTTTTACAGACTAGAACTATTCTTTAACTTTTTACTTCTGGTTATTGAAATAGAAAAATCTCATCGACAATTCTTTACTATACATGTCGTATTGTTATAACTTTCAATTTTTTACCTATAATCTATATTTCTGGATTATTTATTGTATACTTTCCAATCACGACCATGTTATGTTCAAGAACATGTTTATATTTGTTTGTACCTGGATTACGTTTCATCATTGTTAACATCTTAATCTTATTTTACAATCTGCAGTCTACATTTTAAATATTTTGTTTTTCCTAAAATTATTGACCTACTCTTAGTATTTGATTTCATTTCTGAGTTTAGTCATTTTTACGATACCTGCTTTTTGAATTATAAGTTAATCCCTTTTAAACAATAAACAATACAAAGGCAAACACATCTTTGAATTTCGAATTTCTATTCGGTAAATTGGACCTTCCGAGTCGTAAAGGTAGGTACTAAGTTTTAATAGTAAATTCAGTCTTCATTTTTGCGATAACTGCCTTTCAAATTATAAGTTAATCCCTTTTAAACAATAAACAATACAAAGGCAAACACATCTTCTTTGAATTTCGTATTTCTATTCGGTAAATTGGACCTATCCGAGCCGTAAAGGTAGGTACCTACTTACTAAGTTTTAACAGTAAGTAAATATTTTTAACAGTAAATTCAGTCTTCATTTTTGCGATAACTGCCTTTCGAATTATAAGTTAATCCCTTTTAAACAATACAAAGGCAAACACATCTTCTTTGAATTTCAAATTTCTATTCGGTAAATTGGACCTTCCGAGCCGTAAAGGTAGGTAATATTTTTAACAGTATATTCAGTCTTCATTTTTGCGATAACTGCCTTTCGAATTATAAGTTAATCCCTTTTAAAAAATACAAAGGCAAACACATCTTTGAATTTCAAATTTCTATTCGGTAAATTGGACCTTCCGAGCTGTAAAGGTAATTAGGTAATAAGTTTTAGCAGTAAATTCCGTCTTTCAACTCTTACCAAAACTTTCCTACGTGGAATTAT
This sequence comes from Hipparchia semele, assembly GCA_933228805.2. Taxonomy (NCBI): domain Eukaryota; kingdom Metazoa; phylum Arthropoda; class Insecta; order Lepidoptera; family Nymphalidae; genus Hipparchia; species Hipparchia semele. The sequence continues at coordinate 13,087,628 of OW121714.1, forward strand.
TTATTTAAGTATTCTACATTAACTTATCATCACCTCTTAGGTCCTTACCATCTTTGCTTAGGTAGTATCATTTTCAAGATTTTACAGAAATATGATACTTTTACGATGTACATGAAAAAATTAGTTAGCAAATACCGATTTACGCCCAGCATTTCGCATACCTATCTAAATGTTCATTAGTTAATTATCTGTGCTTATTATCTGATTTTAGTGATTTTTACCAAAGATTTAGTTTTCACCCAATAAACAAATGCATAGTTACGCATGTGGTCTCTATTATTTCAAAAACCTAATCTATTTTTTGATGTTTCTAAAACAGTCACTGTTTTTTTCCCTGTATTTCTTATTCTTAGACAGACGCTCGGTATTCGATCTTTAAACGATACTAAAATTTTTAATACCTCCTTATACTGAATTTAGAATTTTGTGTTAGTTAGAACGTTTGAAAATGTAATGTTAAATGCGTATCAGCTTTTCAAAGCGAAATTATTGTAGCTTCTGCAGCAGTCTGTTGCTTTTTTTTTGATTGCTTATGCAAGCTAGTACTGTTATTTCTACTGAACGATGAACTGGCTCATGTTAAATATGGCCTGTTTCTAATGTCACTATATTTTGAAGCGTTTGTTTTGAAATGAAAATGATAGCTTTATAAACGCTTTTATTGTAGTCTTCGTCTACTTTTAGAAAAGGTTATCGTAACCTAACGAAGGTTTCTGGAAGAAATTCAGATGTGGTACAGAATAAATAAGCTAGCCAGATCAGTCATTCATGATTGTATCAAATTGAGATCATAAAAGCAGAAAAAGGCCGTGTGGAAAGATAAGTAGTTTCAACCGATGGATAACTAGTAATAAAAAATCGTCTACTTCAACAGAATTCCAATCTACCTACCTAATTAATTATTTTTTTGTAATATTGAACGCTCATGGTGAGACGAATACGACCGCTTTGCACTTAATGTCTCAATTTAGCGATGTTCTTATTTTGTTTTCTTTCAGATATCTTATTATTATGTTACGGATGCTGTGAAATCATTAAATTATTGGACGCTTGTGCCATAAAATGGCCGCTTGAAAAACGCTGGTTTGGTTGACATAAAAGCATCCTTATCACCGCCAATACTGTTAGCTATTGTAATTTGCATCAATGCTATCAGTCGCTGAACATTACTAGTACCTATTTTAATTATTCAACATATGGTTAAACATAATGGCTGCTTACCGAGGCTATCGATCGATCGTTATGTCTTCTTTACCCAATTTCGTTTTGGAACTTGTTACATGGTAATGCATTACGTTATAATTGCTATTTTGCGTATTCCGCGCTTATTGCCAATTGGCTGCTTGCAAACAATGGCTACCGATCGATCGTTATTAAACTTCACACTATTTAATTTTCTGCTTTCAGCGGTCTTCTTTACCCTATTTCGTTTTGAAACTTGTTACATCGTAATACATTACGTTATAATTGCTTGCGTATTCCACGCTTATTGCAAAATGGCTGCTTAGAAACAATGGCTACCGATCGATATTCGTAATTAAACTTCACACTATTTAATTTTATGCTACTCAAATGCGTTTGTTCAGTTTGATAAAACATCAGTCGTTTTCTTCACTTCACTTAAAGTCAAATTGTTATAGTTAAGCAGTCTATGCTCTTATTATTGAACATTCATAAGAAAATGGCCGCTTGTAGCAGCTGTTTTATTTACTTATAGCATCTAATCGTCGATTTCTCAGTATTCTTATATCTTTAGATATATTTTTACTGTAAGTTAACTATAGTGATTGCTATTTTGCGTATTCCACGCTTATTGCAAAATGGCTGCTTAGAAACAATGGCTACCGATCGATCGTTATTAAACTTCACACTATTAAATTTTCTGCTTTCAGCGTTTTTATGCTACTCAAATGTGTTTGTTCAGTTTGATAAAACATCAGTCGTTTTCTTCACTTCACTTAAAGTCAAATTGTTATAGTTGAGCAGTCTATGCTCTTATTATTGAACATTCGTAAGAAAATGGCCGCTCGTAGCAGCTGTTTTATTTACTTATAGCATCTAATCGTCGATTTCTTAGTATTCTTATATCTTTAGATATATTTTTACTGTAAGTTCATTATAGTGAAGTTAAGTATATTTAACGATAACTCATCGTCAGTTTTCTTCACTTCACTTAAAGTCAAATTGTTATAGTTAGGCAGTCTATGCTCTTATTATTGAACATTCGTAAGAAAATGGCCGCTCGTAGCAGCTGTTTTACTTATAGCATCTAATCTTCGATTTCTTAGTATTCTTATATCTTTAGATATATTTTTACTGTAAGTTCATTATAGTGAAGTTAAGTATGTAGGTATATTTAACGATAACTCATCGTCAGTTTGTTTGTCAATAGTGATTGTCATTTTTATTGAATAGGTAACTGAATTCATGTTAAAACGTTGTGTTGAAAAGAACATTTAGCCACTCTGAAACAGCTGCTTCTAGCCTTTTGGAACGTTTATTTGTCTCTTTGCTGTTACCTATCATGAAACTTCTATCTACTGGCCCTATCTACGCACTAAATTTTACTTATCGCTTAAAAATCAAATGTTTTGTTCTTAAAAATAATTAAGTAAGTAAGTACTTACCTTATAATATCACACTTACATATACTTAAGTCCTAATGAAATTAACCTACCTATTGACAAATTGTCAACGGAAAATACCTAGAGATAAAGGAAAACCGCTGCTTATGCAGTACCTAACTGTTTCTAGCTACCTTATCAAAAACAAACGAAAAATATTGACTCGACTCAAGGTCACACAACGACGCAATTAAGTAAGTACATTAATTGAAAATAATATTTCTATGCAATTATTTTAAAAAGAAAAATTAGTAAAAATTGTACCCACCTTACATTTTTTTCCTTATGCCTTCTCCCTGGGATAGATTCTAGTGCTATCAAGGGTAAACGCGTCAACCGGGCGATGACTGCGCCATCTTATTCTAACGGAACTTGCCACCTCGTAAATTCTCCAGATTCCCATACATTCTTGTATTTAAAATATTAGGAAAAACACTATACTGACTACATTTTTCTAGTAAAATAGCCTCCGCCTAATTCTAAATTATCCTAAAAAATACATATTGTACCTGAACCTCACCACTACACTAATGGAAAAGGTATCGCAGCCCCACCGCCGAGTTCGCGCTTTTATATGCCCCGCATGTCCCCCTCAGAGATTATTTACGCGACTAAATTCCGAAGGCTCTCTGTTAGATAACAAAATACAAACATTGACATGCTACTTGATATGGTCGTGTAACCGTTCTAGAATGTTCTTTGTCCGAGAGAAAGGGATGCTGCTATAAGAATGAGCGAGTAAACAATTGCTTCTAGAATATTCCACCCCTTGAGTATACAATTCCACCGCAATGATATAGTCTAAGATCTGTTGTATATTTTATTAAGGTAACGAAAAAGTCATTCTACTGAAAGAATTATATTAAAAATTCTTTAATGTTTTAAACAATTATTTAATTCGTAAACAAGTTAGTAAAGTTTTTGTTTAAAGATGAGACATTACTGGAACACTAATACATATATGCATTTACAAATTATAAAAATATACCTTTTTATAATTAATGATTTTAATACATAATGCAGGTTATAGTTATTTTGATGTTAAATCTAGCGAATGCTGTTGATTGAATTTTAACTTTCTCAAAATTAAGTATGAATAGTTGGAGGGATCTTTCAGTGGCATGAAGTAATCCTATGCTACTTTTATTCCGTCAAAACAATAAGTACTTCTACTATTTTACCGTCACTTTTCCAAATGTTACTCTTATTTAATAAACACCTAAATTTTTCAGTGTATCCTAAACTAAATATAAAAACTAATTCAGTCAACGAATTGATATCATAAAAGTATTACGAAGTAATATTTAAATTCTTTGGACTAGATTGACAAACTGCGTGCCCCAAAACGTTCAAGACTTATAATATTTTACAGCATTATGACTTGTTCAAAGTGTTGCACCAGCGTAAAACGCCGCAAACTTTAAGGTCAGCAATGCAAAAATCCTCCAGCATTATTTTCATACAGGTTTTTAGAACCGGCGGAGGCTGCAGTAGCCAACGTTCTCGCAGATCAATTCGACTAAACTATGCAAAATCAAAATTCTTTTCATAAAACCGATTTCAGACGCCACTACAAAATATAAGAATAATTTTAGTTTGTACACGTTTGTTGAATTCGGGGGGGCCTGCGCTCTTTCAACAATCGTGAATCTCACGTGTCACCAAAAGGCGAGCGTCGCGCATCAGTTTTCATCTATTTAGCAGTATTTACAGCAACAGGCAAGTTCGTTCTTAACTGTACCGACTAGTATTATTATCATGAGAATGAAAATATTCCCCTCGCATAATAATTGCAGCAAAAAAAAATTCAATGCGCAGCTAACAGTAATAATATTTCATTGACGTCTCTTAGCCTATTCAATAAAATAAAAAGAGGAAAAACATCCCAGGCAGCTGCAGCCGAGCGCGGATCAATACAATGGTTCGGGAATGTTCGTTAATTAAATGGCGCATTGATGGGGATACCATTTTCTGGAAATGAGACTCCCCAGAGATTCACAAAAAAATATAATTTCAATGAAAGAAACTCAACTACTTAGAAACAGATAATTATAAATAAGTGACTCTTAAAGGTTGTAAATTAAATGTCATGAAATTCTTTTCTCAGTTTTCACTTCTTACACACAGAATGAATGCACTTCTGTCAACGGTCAATCAATTTTAATCAATTCAATTCACCGGCTCCATTGCCGAGCCACCACTCGGCACAGGCTGTTCTCGAAAGAGAAGAGTTTCAGTTACATATGATTTTACTCGATCATATTATGTTTCGCACGATATCTACAGAGTACAGAGGTAAACAGAAAAGCAATAGTTTATCGTCAGGTAAGCTGACTGAAAGTTGTTAATTGGATTAGTGACCGATAGTAGGGATAACTTTACATGCTCTCTCAGGCATGAAGGTGACACAACGCCTACTTCCTAATTCCGGGCTAATACTGATTGACAGATAAACCCAATAGGTACATGTTTTGGCCCAACCCGGGAATAGAACTCGGGATCTTGCATCTGCATCGAATATGCTAACCACTAGACTAAACAAGGAAGACAAAATACACAAAAAGACAAAATATCAGAGTCTAAAAGTGTCGGTATAAGATGTAGAAAGGAATTAATCGATAAAGTCAATTAGAAATATTTCTATTTTACTTTATTAAAATAACAAATAACTTTTAAGTATTTATTTTTATATAAATCTATCCCGCGGCTTCGCTTCCGTTATCTATTGAAACTAAACCAAAGTGGTGATTACAAATTACCAATATTGATTTTTCGTATTTTCTGCTGAGTTTTTCGGTTTCGTAATTTGTTTTTTGTTTTTAAACCATCCCTGTATTAAGAGGCACGAAATAAAAAAAAAAATTCAAATCAGTCAAGCCGTTTTGAGTTTTAACTAGACTAACGAACAGATTAATATTTATTGTTAATAAATTAATCTAGTTTTTATCTAATATCATTCACCATCATCATATCTAATATGTATTAATATTATTCTTTCTTATACCTTTAAATGCCTATCTAACTATAAAATGATAATAATATTGGTCACTTCTTTTGATCACTAGATTTACCATCATTTTAAACTTAAAAAACAGTATTAGTATTAACTCAAGCTGCATGATTTGCGTGTATGCCATTCCATTATCAATAGGAACGTCGATGGCTCTAGCAACATTATAACTATTGATCCACGAGTTGCGGCACATCGGCATTCTAGTGCCATCCTTGTCTGGGATGTAACATCGATATAATTTTGTTCTTGTCACTTGGTAACGTGCACGCTGATTGGTCAGATTAAATGACGTTTCCAGGATGTTCTACTTTGCCTGGAATGTTATTGGCGAATCAGAGACATTTCGAGAAAATTCTCGATTATGATTGGTCGGGGCTGGCTGACTATAAAAGCGGCGAGGAAGCGCGCCAAGGCATGCATTAATTCGAAATACGAAGCGAAGAGAAGAAGTGAACTCGGTGGAAACACCAAACTTTTTACTTACTAACGGCGAATTATTTCAAAGACATTTGAGAAGAACAAGACAAAGAAAATGCCAGCGATCGGAATAGATCTTGGAACTACATACTCATGTGTCGGAGTTTGGCAACATGGAAACGTGGAGATCATCGCTAACGACCAAGGCAACCGCACCACACCATCCTACGTCGCCTTCACGGACACGGAGCGTCTTATCGGAGACGCGGCCAAGAACCAGGTCGCGCTCAACCCCAGCAACACCGTGTTTGACGCCAAGCGGCTCATCGGCCGCAAGTTTGACGACCCGAAGATCCAGCAGGACATGCAGCACTGGCCTTTCAAAGTCGTCAATGACTGCGGCAAGCCGAAGATCCAAGTGGAGTTCAAGGGCGAGAAGAAGCGGTTCGCGCCCGAAGAGATCAGCAGCATGGTTCTCACGAAAATGAAAGAGACGGCGGAGGCGTACCTCGGCGCGGCCGTGCGCGACGCCGTCGTCACCGTGCCCGCCTACTTCAACGACTCGCAGCGGCAGGCCACCAAGGACGCGGGTGCCATCGCCGGCCTCAACGTGCTGCGCATCATCAACGAGCCCACGGCCGCCGCGCTGGCCTACGGGCTCGACAAGAACCTCGCGGGCGAGCGCAACGTGCTCATCTTCGACCTCGGCGGCGGCACCTTCGACGTATCCGTGCTCACCATCGACGAGGGCTCGCTGTTCGAGGTGAAGGCCACGGCGGGCGACACGCACCTGGGCGGTGAGGACTTCGACAACCGGCTCGTTAACCACCTGGCCGACGAGTTCCGGCGCAAGTACAGGAAGGACATCCGCGGCAACGCGCGTGCGCTGCGCCGCCTGCGCACCGCGGCCGAGCGTGCCAAGCGCACGCTGTCTTCCAGCACCGAGGCCAGCATCGAGATCGACGCGCTGCACGAAGGCATCGACTTCTACACGCGCGTGTCGCGCGCGCGCTTCGAGGAGCTCAACGCGGACCTGTTCCGCGGCACGCTCGAGCCGGTGGAGAAGGCGCTGCGCGACGCCAAGCTGGACAAGAGCTCCATCCACGACGTCGTGCTCGTCGGCGGATCCACGCGCATCCCCAAGATCCAGAACATGCTGCAGAGCTTCTTCAACGGCAAGAAGCTCAACCTGTCCATCAACCCCGACGAGGCGGTGGCGTACGGCGCCGCCGTGCAGGCCGCCATCCTGGGCGGCGAGCAGCACAGCAAGATCCAAGACGTGCTGCTGGTGGACGTGGCGCCGCTGTCGCTCGGCATCGAGACGGCGGGCGGCGTCATGACCAAGATCGTCGAGCGCAACTGCAAGATCCCGTGCAAGCAGAGCCAGACCTTCACCACGTACGCGGACAACCAACCCGCCGTCACCATCCAAGTGTATGAGGGCGAGCGCGCCATGACACGGGACAACAATTTGCTCGGCCGCTTCGACCTCACCGGCATCCCGCCCGCGCCGCGCGGCGTGCCCAAGATCGACGTCACGTTCGACCTGGACGCCAACGGCATCCTCAACGTGTCCGCCAAGGAGAACAGCACGGGCCGCAGCAAGAACATCGTGATCAAGAACGACCGCGGCCGCCTGTCGCAGGCCGAGATCGACCGCATGCTGGCGGAGGCCGAGCGCTACAAGGAGGAGGACGAGCGGCAACGCGAGCGCGTGTCGGCGCGCAACGCGCTCGAGTCCTACGTGTTCAGCGTGAGGCAGGCGCTGGACGACGCCGGTGACAGGCTGGCCGAGCCGGACAAGGAGGCGGCGCGGCGCCAGTGTGACGACACGCTGGCGTGGCTCGACAACAACACGCTCGCTGACAAGGAGGAGTACGAGCACAAGCTGAAGGACGTGCAGCGCGCGTGCTCGCCGCTCATGAGCAAGCTGCACGGCGCCGGGCAACAGCACGCGCCGTCCGACGCGCACAACACGGGCCCCACGGTGGAGGAGGTCGACTAGACCGACGAATCTCACTAGTTTATCATCATTGTTCCTGATATCTTGATCTCCAAACGTACCTTATTGAGGATTGAATCCGACTGACTAGTCCCTAGCTGTTATAAGTTGTAAATAAGTAATTATTTTTAATGTAGGTAAATAATTATTGTAAGAACATTCCAAATCCAACAGGTGATCTTAAAAATAAAAATTTTATTGTTAGTTTTATAACAATAAATAGCAGGTAAAATAGTATTCTCGTGTTTCTTTCCTCACATTTCCCAATTAAAATTAACTTTACAGCTATTACCGGTACTATAGAGCATTCAACACGACACTGCGGCAGGGCCGATTTAGGAGGCAGCTAGTTTGCAGCAATCTAGGGTAGTTCCTCCACATGGTTCTGTCGCTCAGTGCGTACGCGAACGTGTGAAGGAAAATTCGGAGGCAATCTAGGATGCGACCTAGAATGACCCTACACACAAAATGTTTAGGAGGCACTCTAGGATCCTCCCCAGTTTTTCACCCTTAATCGGCCCTTCCGCAGTGTCGTGAGTAGAATCATTGTGCAGAAACGACGGTGTACGGCGCGTGTTACCTTACAGATTTTTTCTGGTTTTGCGGATTACAAGAAAATATTACTAGTCAAAGTTATCTAGCTGACCCGGCAAACGTTGTTTTGTCATTTGTAGGGTGGACACAACAAACAAACAATAATCCATCCATCCAACCCAATATCCAACCATACAGCCAAACTTTCGCATTTATAATATTAGTAAGATAATATGTAGGATTATAGGATTGCGACATGCAATCTGTATAATTTAGTTCATATCAATATTTCAATAATTTTAATATTCTATATTTATATTATTCAGTTATATTTATTTCATTAATAGGTACCGGCTTCGATCACAGATTCTTCTGTGATCGAAGGGTACCGGCCGTTTAATAAAATAAATAGGCACATTTTTTATCTCTAATTTTTAAATCTCCGGCGGCAAAATGCGCCTCCTGGAGGCAAAATTGGGCATTTAGCAAAGTTATTGCTGGTCGATTGCGGAAAACTGCATACATCATTGCTACAGTCTCAATTGTGAACTGTGGTAGGTAACTTAGCTGAAAGAATTCTAGCTGACGCCTAGTTACCTACGTCATTATAATAATTTTGGAACAAGATATCATTAATGACGAAATCATATTATTATTTCGTCAATTAATGATGTCTCGTTACAAAAATTATTTTTAGTCAAAATTATCGGCCAATCAGAGGAGAATTCGATCGTCATAATCACGTACAATATAAATACATGGATAGTTTTATCTTTAGTAGGTATCTAGCTTTACATTAATTATCTAAAACAATATTATTATTTATTTTAAGTGATTGCGATAATCTCGCTACAGCAATCTTATTTAGTCAATCTATGGCTGTCAGGCTGTCGCTGTCAGACTTAATGTCAAGGTTAAATGTCACTTAGTGAATGACAGCTAATGTCAATCATGTCAATTTGCCATTTTGACTTGATTTTTGTGATAACTTTGTGTGATTTTGAATTTTTCTTGTGGATTTATCCACTATATCGCTGAAAAGTGACCAGCGAACTGCAAAATGATAATAATTATGTGACAATATTATTTTTTTACCTCGTCGTTTACTCATAAGCTACTAAAACGTTTAATACAAAGCACAGTACAAAAGAGTGAAGTTCAATCTCGTTCATGACTGTTCAATGTACAATTCCTTAATTATCTACCTAATTATTCATTCCAATATTACGTATTTGTTCAAAGTGGCAGGTGGTGAGTAGTGGTGTTCAAATTGTGTTGATGTGTGGTGATATATAATCTTATATAATGTGTTCTCGCTAAGCGTAAAAATTGTTTTTAGTGTTTATTTTATTTTGAACTATTGAAATGGCACCAAATTTTAGTAAATTCACCTCAAGGACAGATGTAAAAATCGGTTTAGCCGCTTCTGCGGCAGTAAGTGCCTGGATAATTCGGAATGCTTTGAAGTCAAGGTAAGATTTTACATATAAACTTTCCATTCACCCAGTACACTCCCTTCGAAATTATAGTACATCCTTACTTATTATTAATGCTAACGTGTTTGTTTGCTGGTTTGGCCTTCAATCTCGCATCAATAGAGCAAAAGATTGTCGTGATTTTTTGTATGACTACAGATTAGAGCCGGATCTATAGCCAACCCATAAAATGTTCCAGTGAGATTTTTATAAAAGTTGTTAAAAATTTCACAGGGATTCTCTCAGAGGAAGTTGTAGTCAAAAGCCATATCAATCATTCTCATAAACTGGTAATATCACATCTGTAACTCTTGACTCAGTATAATGTGATTAGTTGATTGATTAGCCTATGTCAAAAACTGCTACATTGTGACCAAAAAATAAAATTATAAATCATGAAATTGATTTTTTGCTGTAGTAAACCTGATGTTTTTGATACTTAAACCAACTGAGTTGATAAATAAAACTATTTATTTTTGACTAGCTCAAATTCGAATCATAGTTACATTAATACATTAACAATTTCAGTGCTATTAACATCTAGTTTCATACCCAATTTTGGATGGTTTTGATTGAGGATGGTGAAATAAATTTATCTTTGTTTTTTATATGTATCAATTAACCCTAATTGGCAGAATAATGTTCGCTAACGCATATATCTTGGTGTTGTTAGGCTGTATATGAAATATAAAACACAGTTGTATAAGTTGAAATATTATGAATAATGTTCGCTAACACATATATCTTGGTGTTGTTAGGCTGTATATGTAATATAAAACACAGTTGCATAAGTTGAAATATTATTTCAAACCAATGCCAAACTGAAATTCTACAATTATCACAGCTTAACAGTAATATGAAAGCATAGTATTTTTTTTTTAAATAAAAGAGGTTTATCTCATCTTCTATGATTTACTTACAATAACCAAAAACATAATAATTAAAATACAACAAAGTCCACATACCTGTGTGTAAACAGGAAGAATTGCCACTATTTAACAATGTTGTTTTTCTCATCACATGTTTTTCAATCTATATTTTATTACAGGAAACCAAAATATGTCAAACCAGGCCAGTTATCGCCAGAAGAAAGAGTGCAATATATGATCAAAGATAAAGACAGAAAGGGACCAAAAGCGCAAGTCGATGCAAGGTTCTTTGCAGAACTGAAAGCACTATGGCACATCATGGTACCAGGTCTTTGGACAAAGGAAAGTGCCTTCATGGTCCTTATTGCCTTGTCCTTGATTTCAAGGACGCTGTGCGACTTGTGGTTAATACAGCATACGACTTTGGTTGAAGGGTAAGTATTTTTAAGTTAAGTTTCATATTACTTTGGTTCTAGACTAGAATAGAATAGAATAGCAGTATTTTTTAATTCAAATAAACTTTTATAAATGCTTTTGAATCATCAATGAATCTACCACTGGCTCGGAATGCACATCCTGCCGAGAAGAGCCAGTAATAAACTCGGTGGTTGCTCTTTTAAAAAAAAAATTTACGATAGGTAATAAAACTATGCTATGTATACAGTGCTTCCACAATGAAGTTTAGTCTTTTTTTATATTGCAAGATAGGTTTGTGATCGATAACAATCATGCATAAAGGGTCCCAGCTCAGCTAAACACTGTTATTCTGCTAGGGCCTGAATCAAATCATTCAAATCCATGATTATAAATCATTATATAAAAGATAAAAACTGAAAACTTTGTGCATTTTTCCTTTTAACAATAACTATAAGAATAAATGAATAATAGCATAGAAGCAGGTTTTTCTAATAAAAATCAGTAATTAACTTTAAGTGTCTTTATTGCTCTTTTTTTTCTATAAAATTTATTTCTTGTTAATAACCGTCGTTGCATAGTTTTTACGACCTTGTCATACAACTTATAAGAACCTTGATCAACTATGAGATAATAATAAATAAGTTAAACTTAAAATAAACTTATTGAAGGCAAGGTGTGAACTCACATTCAAGAAATTTTACTCGCAAATTATGGAACCAGTTTCCAACTTCTTCATTTCCTCATAACTACAAAACTGGAGACATTTTAGTTAGGTCATAAATGATGTCGTGAAATGTGACCTTAAATAAAATTGAGTTTCATAACTTTGCTAACAAAAGATTCAGAAAAACTTTTTTTCTTTTAGGGAACTTTTTTAAGCTGTCTCACTATTGATCTGGGTGTGCGATATATTATGTATTTATGTACAGAGTATAGGTACAGAAGATTAACTCCACAAAGTCATTTAAATTAATAGCGAATCTTGCTACCACAATAAAGTGCAACTCAGATCGCAAAGCGCTAAATTACCTACATATATTCACCTAGAAGTTGCCTCTGATGAGATCTCTGTTGCGATCTTTAATGAGACAAAAGTTGTCCAGCACATTAAAATCGCAAGATTGCAATGGGCTGGACATGTGCAGCGAATGGACGATCATCTGTCCCCAAAATTAATGTCATCACACCCAGACGGTCGCAGAAATATTGGTCGGCCAAAACTTCGATTGGATGGGGTTAGCCAAGATGCAAAGCGTCTTGGTATGAGACATTGAAAGGCGAAAGCAGGTGACAGAGATGGATGGAAGGAACTTCTGGAGCAGGCTGGGGCCCACAAGGGGCTCTAGCGCCGCTGGTGATGATGAGAAGTTGCCTCTCTTTCTATCGCGTAAGCTTCGACCCATTGAGTTGGTCTCTTAGGACGGGACAACGCGACGCCGGGTGCTATTTGTAGATTTATACCTAAAATGCAAAGTGCGCCTGGTCTACTAGAAGTGAATAGCAATATATGAGAAATTTAATATTTATTATAGTTCTACCCATTATTAGTTACTGGCATCAAGCACGAAAGTATTTTAAATTGCTAATCATTATCAAAGTTCAAATCGGGTTGGAGAATAGCTATTGTATGCAGAACACTGGCTACACTTAATAAAATATGCTTAAATCAGCCATGATTCCGAAAATTTCTTAAAATTTCAAAGAGTTCAAGTTTAGGTAATGACCTAAACTTTTAAACTTTTAAATTGAGTTGAATGCAACTCAATTAGTTGAATAGTCTATTAGAATTCAAGAGGTCTTAAAATATATTATAATGTAAAACGGATTTATTATCTAAATATATAAAAGGCAAAGGTGACTGACTGACTGACTGATCTATCAACGCACAACTCTAACCACTGGACCGATCAAGCTGAAAGGAGGATGGGCAATTTGGGTCCCTAGTCCAATAGCAATCTATGTAGTGTCGATGAATAGGTCTTAACACAAGGAAAAATATTTATTAAGGTGACTTGTCTCAAATCGTTGTACTTTTTCCGTGAGACCGCAGGAAACTTCCCCCTATCCAAATCTATATTTTAGGTGAAATCATGTCGAAAATAAAACTACATTAAGTATTTTAAGTTTTTAACCTTCAATTATCAATTTGTTATCTTCTTATCAAAAACAACCTAATAGAAAACAGTATCAATAATATTCATCAATATTATTGCAGTGTCTCACAGGACGGCGTACAGTTGGCACTTGTGCACATGTCGTATCTATCGTGTGGTACCTAGGATACGGCAGACGTGAAGGGTTTACTGCCCCTGCATGGTCACTAAATGACGTGATTATAGACAGTAATATATTTTAGTGTTAATAATAAAGAATACTTATAATCAAAAATAAATGAAATTGAGTTAAAATATGTTTTCTTTACAATCAGCAATAGTATCCCATGCCCATATCATAATATATATTTATATACGTATTTATTATTAGGTAATTATTTTTTTTTGATTCAAAATAATGTTTTTGGTTTATTTTCTCTGCAATAGTGATATTATATTAGGTCTACATGTTATTTTTAATGACAAAAATCAACTGACTTATAGTATATATTATAAATATTAAACACCACATAACTCGGTTGGTACAGCGATTGGAGACAAGCGACCTGGTAATAATTGCTCTTTATAAAAAGACCTTTCCAATGATACATAAATGATGTCTATTGGAGCGGGACCCAACTTCCATACATTTTTGCCCATCCTCCTTTGGCATACAGGTAGCTGTTAGGACGTAGACATCTGTTAAGAAAGAATTTTGGAAAATTTCAACCCCAAATAAAAGTCAAAAATTCCACCCCTAGTTGTCTGGTAGGCGGGGAGCCGATGCCACTAAAAATTACACTTACACGGATTTTCTAATCTATAAGTACATATAAATACAATTGAAGTGTCTGTTTGTAATATCAAAATAACAGCTATTTACTAAATGCATATGTATGCTTACATATGTAAGTAAATACGGTACTTATAGCAAAAAAAAAAATTTTTTGTCTGTCTGTTGGTTGCCGCTAATCTCCGGAACGGCTGGACCGATTTTTACGAGACTTGTCTTAACTGTTGGGATTTAGGATCTGTCGATTATGAATAGTTATTGTAGGTACCAAGTAAAGACTACATCGTTGACTTCCAGGACCCAACTCTTCAATCCTGATACTGCAGGGGTTCTGCCCACCTAAACTGTGGCTATTTAGGAACTGTCAATTGTGAATTAAAGAAGCGGACGAAGTCGCGGCCATCCGCTAATTTTTTATAATATAAATTGATAATGTACATAGTCAGTCATAGGTACAATAATAGCTTTGTATGTTTTTTTAACTATGCTATGACAGAACACGGTTGCTGGTTCTCTTAAATTGTTAAAGATGATTATTCAAAGTTTTAACCATTTACCTACTAAGCATAAATACATTTTAAGGAAAAGGATACTAATATTTACTATTGTATTACAATCGAAATTGAATCCTCATTACAAATTGTTTTTCCTTACCTTCACAAATATTATTGATAGGGACAAAGACTGTTACATAAGTTAGTTTATGAGTCTGTATAATCCATGTCCATACTAACATTATAATTTATGCGCAAAGAACTCTAAGAACTACTTCCTTCTTCTTCTTTTTTACTATATCAAGTTTTTTTTTCGAGAATTGTATTAATTTATAACTAATAACTATAGTCTGTTCAATAAGTCTCTTGGCTTACTTTTTTCTATTTATTCCACCTTTACTCATTAATGTGTGCATAGTTCATTTTCAATTAAAAACAGATTTATTTTTATGTAAATTATCAAACTGTTCGACTCTTCGGACTCTCTTACAATGTTGCTACCATCTTTGTATCTAAACATTTTATATTGTAAACTAGCTTGAACCCGCGGCTTCGCTCACGTTAGGTTCGATTTTTTAAACTCCTATTTTACCTCCTTCGGGGCTGAATTTTGAAAAATCCTTTCTTAGCGGATGACTACGTCATCATAGCTACCTGTATGCCAAATTTCAGCTCGATCGGTCCAGTGGTTAGAGCTGTGCGTTGATAGATCAGTCAGTCAGTCAGTCAGTCAGTCAGTCAGTCAGTCACCTTTGTCTTTTATATATTTAGAAGATGACATTCTTACGAGCTTACATAAAGGAGGACACATACGATAAAGTTTGCCAAAAAACATCATCAAAGTCAGGAAATTATCGATGAATAATTTTATTAAAATGCTGAGCGGCTCAGACCCAGTAGGTCTATTAAGTCCAACTTTATGTCCAAGACTGTCTTAATCTCGCAACGAAACGCAAAGTCATCGTTACCAATGTGTTTCACTATTTACGTAATTAAGTAGATATTATGGCGCGACCAAGTTAGGTATTCGAGTAATGGCTCTTTAGTAAGTAAATGCTATGTTTATGTGCTGCCTGGTCGTGGCCATAAACGATACTTAGAGCATTTATCTATAATATAGATACTTAGATAGTTTTGTTTATATCTTCTAGTTGAATATGGAAAAGTTGACTGAGTGACTAATCTATCAACGCACAGCTCTTAACCACTAGACAGATTCAGCTGTTTGGCATACAAATAGCTATTAGGACGTAGGCATCCGCTAAGAAAGAATTTTTGAAAATTCCACCTCTAAGGGGGTAAAATAGGGATTTGAAAATCGAACTCAACGTGAGCAAACCCGCGAGCAAAAGCTAGTTATACATAAAAATCAATTGCCGCATGTAGGTACGTAAGACAATATGTAAGATCTTCGACGGTTCGAACCGTTTGACTGATTTGGCTGATTTTTGTCGTATTCATAAATTGTAATTCAGTTTTGAGTTTCTTGCTGGTTCTTCGGTTGAAACGGTATTCCGAACCATTAGTACCTAGATTCATTTGACGATTCAAAAGCACTTTGTAAAAATTGATTTGAATAAAAAATTATTCTATTCTGTAAGGACAAGGTTTGTATGAAAGAAAATTTAATTTTTGGAAAACCCCACGGAAAATTCATAAGAGCCACAGGTTGGCTTGCATGAAATAAATTTAAGAATTTAATTAATTAGCATGGATGAATCGCGGGTTAATGTGGTTACTAATAAATTATTATAATTAATTGAGTATTTTAAAGATTTTTTTTTTGGAATTTTTCACCCAGAACAGAGATCAACTAAACAAAACCTGAGATTAAAGTTTAATTACACGAACAGCGGAGGTACAGTAATTCCGGTTATGGCTGCCTTTGAACTAGCTTTTGATGGCCTTTGTAGTACGTAACGGGTTTATGACGTAACAACAACGAATGATGTTGCGGCGAAAACCTTGAAGGCAGTCGAAATCGTGGAAATTTTTGGTGTCGTAGTAAATGTCTGAATAGAAACAACTTACACGTCCTGTAGGGCTAACATGCGCGCTACGAGAAAATTTTGTCTACGCGTTTACTCGCAATCTCTGTGGAGATTCACGAGTAAAGTGTAGATAAAACTTTCTCGTGACGTTAGCCCTACTGGTGGGACGCTTTGGCCGTGGCTTGTAACTACCCTACCTTCAAAGACGTGCCGCTAAGCGATTTAGGGTTCAGCGTAGAAACAGAATAGGGCTATGGGTTGAATGTATACTGCCATACTCCTTCCAAGTTAGCCCGCTACCATCTTAAACTGCATCGTCATTTACCATCAGGTGAGATCGCAGTCAAGGGCGCTATCTTGTCATCGAATAAAAAAAAAGAAAATGCTTATCAATGAACTATAACGCTTAGAGCAGAAGTCTCATTGGTCTAACTCTAGTGATTAGCATGTTTGATTGCGGATGATGAAGTCCCGGGTTCGATTCCAAACATGTATTCGTGACATGTATCGGGTTTTCTGTCACGAAATTATCAGTACTAACCCAGAGCTAGGAAGTAAGCGGTACGTGTCTCGGAGAACACGATCCACGCCGGATCTCTCACCGGTCGTGTCGGATGTCCTTCCCATCGGGATATGAGAGTGAGGTAATAGAGAGCGCACGTCTGTTTCCTCACATACTTGTGCACTATTACATCTCCCGTGCAGATGGCTAGTTTGTTATTAATGCTAAGTGTACCGTACGCTAAATAAAGTAGCTTAAAACTTTTACTAACATTGAACTGTTTGTTTCAGATCTATAATCACAATGAACCTCAGTGACTTCAGAAGGCTCTTAGGAAAATTCTTTATGGCCATGCCAATAGTATGTATGTTATTTATTGGATAGAAGCAGGGGTTTGCGGAATTTCATTATAATATTAAAAGAAAAAGCAATATTTTTCTGTAATCCGCCAAACCAGAAAAAATCTGTAAGGGAGGCTACATACGATCAAGTTTGCCGTCAAGTTTGCATGAAGCTTAGAGATTCGAAAAAAGAATCGATCCCTGAGTAGTATCGATACTATTGGTTGATACCTAGGAAAGCTCCCGAAACCTGTACCACTCCATAGAGAGAGATAACGATATACATCAGAAAGAGATAGTATTACTGTAGACTATAGTCTTACTTACTGTACTTTCCCAATTACTCGATACTTTTATCTCATTAGATTTATGCAGACAATAGTCTATACTATTCTCTTTAACCACGTGGATGAAGTCGCGGGCATCAGCTAGTTAAGTACATATAATTGTACATTATTCTTTTTCTTTATTATGAGATGGGCTTGCACTTGACGATAATCGATGAAAATCTTCTTAAAAAAAATAGCTACTCTTGCTACCACACAAAGTGCAATTCAGGTCGCACGGTGCTAAATTACCTACAGTGGTTTTCACCTTGAAGTTGCCTCTCTTTCGATTGCGTAACTCTTATCCCTTCGCACTACGTTAACTCACTGAGTACTTCTAGCTTTATACCTAAAATGATTAGTGTGCTTGTTCTGCTAATGCTTTATTATCCTGTTTCAGATATCGATAGTAAACAATGTTCTAAAGTGGAGTATAGGCGAGGTGAAACTACGATTGCGAACCAACCTCTCACTGCATCTGTATCAACAGTACTTGAAGTGAGTACCTATTATTACCCGACTGGTACGCAAAGCGGGGTACAGTGTTTATCAGTCTATGTATATCATATCAGTCTGTATATTGTATGTATGTGGCGCTCTAGAGACCAAACTCGTGGACCGATTTTGATGATTCTTACGTCAATCGATTTGTGTATATCTTGGGATTGTCACATGACAGTAATCAAAATTCAATATGGCGGACACCATGCTTACGACACGTCATAAATCTACCACCGGTTCGGAATGCAGATTCTGCTGAGAAGAACCGGCAAGAAACTCAGCAGTTTCTCTTTAAAAAAAAAAAATTACAATAGGTAACCAAACTATGCTATGTATACAGTGCTTCCACAGTGAAGCTTCAAAAATGCAATACATATAATCCAACACATGTCAAGATGGGCAGACAAAGCAGACCCATTCCCGTTGGTGGCACCCGTTCACGGGATATCTTCCGTTGCAGAGGTTTCACATACTACCAAGTGACGAACTTGGACAACCGGATATCCAACGCGGACCAACTCCTCACCACGGACATTGACAAGTTCTGCGACACGGTCATCGACCTCTACAGCAACATCAGCAAGCCACTGCTGGACATCTCCATATATCTGTATAGGCTCACAGTTAATTTAGGGCCCTCGGTAAGTTTTTTTTAACATATCGCACCTTTAGAAGTGACTTTTTGGTATTCGATGACAAGATAGTCCTTGACTGCGATCTCACCTGATGGTAATTGACGATGCAATCTAAGATGGTAGCGGACTAACTTGGAAAGGGTATGGCGGTGTAGATTTAACCCAAACCCCTCATCGGTTTCTACACGCCATCGTGCCGGAACGCTAAATCGCTTGGCGGCACGTCTGACGGTAGAGTGGTAACTAGCCATGGCCAAAGCCCTCCACCAGACCAGACCAGAGACAATTTAGAAATTATAAATTACCAAATTACCCCCACCGGAATCGAACCCGAGACCTCCCAGTCATAAGACCACAGCGCTCACCACTGCGCCAGGGAGGTTGTCATAAACCTAACTCAAAATTCCTGTTCAAAACGAAATTAGCTTATGTTTATAAACATAGGACGCTTGTTTTATTTATCTATGGAAAGGGATTTCTGACAATAACCGGTTGAGCTAATGCCACAGAATATATCGCATCTTTAGAATTAAAGTGAATTAACTCAAAATTCCTTGTAAAAACTAAATGTATCTAAACTTCTGTTTAGATACATTTAAATTTAAAATAATAATCCATACATAAAAGATATATCTGCAAAAAAACAACTTTTTCCAGTCCAACACGGCAGAGATACATTTTCAACCCTATACTTTTTTGAAGTCTTTTCTGCTCATATCCCACAAATTATTATTATATACTTATATATATTTAAGAATATAGTGGATATTTTAATTTTTTTCTCTTTCAGACGCCAGGCATAATGATGGCCTACCTGTTCTTCTCAGGCATATTCCTTACATACCTAAGAAAACCTACAGGTAATGAAATCCTATTTTTATATATTTTTTTTAAATATTATAAATGCGAAAGTTTGGATGTTTGTTTGTAACTCAATCACGCCGCAACGACTGAACCGATTTGGCTGAAATTTAGCACAGAGATAGATTATAGTCGGAATAACACATAGGCTACTTTTTAACCAGGGAAATAAGAGAGTTCCCGCGGGAATAAAAAACCTCAATCCACGCAAACGAAGTCGCGGGCAACATAATATAATAGCTTCATGGAATCAATTTACATAATATTATTCTCTGATCGCGAGCGATATGCTCTTATTCATTGAGGAGTTCCTCCATCACCTAAGATTCCTTTCAAATAGAAAGATATGGACAAACATAGTCAAAAAAACGTTGAATTGAGTATCTCCTCCCTTTTTTGAAGTCGGATAAAAATTTATTAAATTTTTTTTATATTAATTGTTTCAGCTCGTATGACCGTACAAGAACAAAAATTAGAAGGCGAATTCCGATACGTTAATTCACGATTAATCACTAACTCGGAAGAAATCGCCTTTTATCAGGTAAATGATAACGATTTTGATGATAATTATATAATTATTATACGTAACAACGTACGTAAAAGATTACACAATTTAAATATAGAAAGGAAGAAGTATCATGATATTTACCACGTGTGTGTATGTGTGTGTAGGGGTGTAGTGTATGCCCTAAGGATTTCCACACGAACGCAAACTCGCTTATCGGCATGGTTTTCCGGTAGTGTGGTAACTGGTAACTAGCCCCGGCTGAAGAATAGAATAGAATAGAAATATTTTTTATTCAAATAAACTTTTACAAGCGCTTTTGAATCGTCGATGAATCTACCACTGGTTCGGAATGCCCTTTCTGCCGAGAAGAGCCAGCAATAACCTCGGCGGTTGCTCTTTAAAAAAAAAAAATTTTTTTTGCTATAGGTAACAAAACTATGCTATGTATGCAGTGTTTCCACAATGAAGTTTCAAAAATGCAAAACAATCCAATACATGTTAAAACAGGCAGACAAAAGCAGACCCATTCCCGTTGGTGGCTCCCGTTCACGAGCACGACGCATGATCCAGCCATTGCTTCACTCAACCGTATTTGAGGGAACGTAACAACCCGCACCACACGACACCACCACAGAAATGTTTAAAGAGAGCATGACGTACTTAGGCTACCAATGTTAAGGCATCGAATAAGTTCCAAGTTAGCCCGCGTCCATTTTAGGTCTTAAATAATGTTTATGTTGTACACCAGGGTAATCACCGGGAACAGCTGACCATCCTGGCCAGCTTCTACAAGCTGACGCGGCACCTGAGGAGCTTCCTCAACTTCCGGGTCGGCATGGGCTTCGTCGACAACATCGTGGCCAAGTGTGAGTTTTTTATTACAAAAAGTAGGGTAGTACGAATTTATAGTTTAGGTATTCGATGACATTAGCGTCAAAGTAAATTGAACCATAAGGACATTGGTTTAGAGCTCAATTTCGTATAGGCATTCTTATACGTTTACGTATACTGGTACGCTCCAAATTACAATGGATTGTACTGAAGTACAACCGATTATTAAGTACATTTTTTTTTATTCGATGACAAGATAGCCTTTGACTGCGATCTCACCTGATGGTAAGTGACGATGCAGTCTAAGATGGTAGCGGGCTAACTTGGAAAGGGTATAGCAGTGTAAATTCAACCCATACCCCTTATCAGTTTCTACACGCCATCGTGCCGGAACGCTAAATCGCTTGGCGGCACGTCTTTGACGGTAGGGTGGTAATTAGCCACGGCCAAAGCCTCCCACCAGACCAGACCAGATACAATTTAGAAATTATAAATTCCCAAACTGCCCCCGCCGGGAATCGAACCCGAGACCTCCCAGTTATAAGACCACAGCGCACACCACTGCGCCAGGGAGGTCGTCAAAAATAAGTACATTACACCTATTCTTTTTGTGAATTTGCCATATTTTTTACAGATATCGCAATCACTGTCGGATTCTACGCGGTGTCCCGGCCGTTCTTCGTCAAAGACCACAATTTATTAACAACGGGCACAGAACAAGACAGATTTAGGGTATGTATGTGACAAAATATTTGTAAACTTACGATAAACTTGTGAGGGTAATCTTAGAATTAAACGTATAATTATTATCTATTGTAACCCCATCCGACTGCTGAAATATGTAAATGTTACTTCTTTTGTTTACTCTGTAAGTGAATTTTGTAATTCTTTGAGAAAATAAAAATTCTTTAACCTGAAATCAAAAGCCTCAATAGCCCAACGGTTAAAGGTGCGGACTCAAAACTGAAAGGTCGCAGGTTCGAATCCCACCGTTGCACTATTGTCGTACGCACTCCTAGCACAAGCTTTCCGCTTATTTGGAGGGGATAGGAGGATATTAGTCAAGTTCAGTTTGGCTAATATTCTTATTAAAAAAAAAAAAAATCGTCCCCGCCGGGAATCGAACCCGAGACCTCCCAGTTATAAGACCACAGCGCTCAGCATGCATTTCTTCCAGCATTACTACACGTACGGGCGCATGCTAGTCAAGATGGCGGAGGGCATCGGCCGGCTGGTGCTGTCGGGCCGCGAGCTCAGCAAGCTGGCCGGCCTGACGGCGCGCGTGACGCAGCTCAAGAACGTGCTGGAGGACGTCAACAGGGGCAACTACACCCGCACCATGGTCGAGAGGCCCAGCAATGGCGGTAAGCTCATTACTACACGTACGGGCGCATGCTGGTCAAGATGGCGGAGGGCATCGGCCGGCTGGTGCTGTCGGGCCGCGAGCTCAGCAAGCTGGCCGGCCTGACGGCGCGCGTGACGCAGCTCAAGAACGTGCTGGAGGACGTCAACAGGGGCAACTACACCCGCACCATGGTCGAGAGGCCCAGCAATGGCGGTAAGCTCATTACTACACGTACGGGCGCATGCTGGTCAAGATGGCGGAGGGCATCGGCCGGCTGGTGCTGTCGGGCCGCGAGCTCAGCAAGCTGGCCGGCCTGACAGCCCGCGTGACGCAGCTCAAGAACGTGCTGGAGGACGTCAACAGGGGCAACTACACCCGCACCATGGTCGAGAGGCCCAGCAATGGCGGTAAGCTCATTACTACACGTACGGGCGCATGCTGGTCAAGATGGCGGAGGGCATCGGCCGGCTGGTGCTGTCGGGCCGCGAGCTCAGCAAGCTGGCCGGCCTGACAGCCCGCGTGACGCAGCTCAAGAACGTGCTGGAGGACGTCAACAGGGGCAACTACACCCGCACCATGGTCGAGAGGCCCAGCAATGGCGGTAAGCTCATTACTACACGTACGGGCGCATGCTGGTCAAGATGGCGGAGGGCATCGGCCGGCTGGTGCTGTCGGGCCGCGAGCTCAGCAAGCTGGCCGGCCTGACAGCCCGCGTGACGCAGCTCAAGAACGTGCTGGAGGACGTCAACAGGGGCAACTACACCCGCACCATGGTCGAGAGGCCCAGCAATGGCGGTAAGCTCGAAGCCGATGAGAAATCCACGAAAGCTCGGAATTCCTCGACTACGCCTCCAGAAAGTCTAAGTTAACTGTGGAAATGGGCGTGACCACGTTATAAAAATCTTTATTTAAGTATTTATAACCGAGGGTATCACATCACATCACATCACATCACACTATCACACTAATATTATAAAGCCGAAAGTTTGTATGTGTGTGTGTATGTTTGTTACTCCTTCACGCCACAACGAATGAACCGATTTGGCTGAAATTTGAAATGGAGATAGCTCATACCCAGGATTAAAATATAGGCTACATTTTATCCCGGAAAATTATAGAGTTCCCATGGGAATTGAAAAACATTGATCCACGCAGACGAAGTCGCGGGCATCGTCTAGTATGTTATAAAAATTCATGTAACTTCGGTTTAAATACATTAAAATTGAATATAATATTATCAATCAATTTATTAAAATCTGCAAATAAATAACCACGACAGAGATACATTTAAATTTACTCAACAATTATAACCTTTTTGAAATCTTTTTTGCTCATTGCCCACATATTGCAAATTTAGACTTTAATTCTAAAGGTACGATATATATAAAAAATTTAGTGAAATACCAAATTGTGTTGAATAGATAGAAAGTTTTCTTTATTTGTTCCTTATATTTTTTTGCTATAAACTCCAGTGCCGCACATGGCGCTGACGCCGGGCGCCGGCCGCATCGTGTACCAGGACAAGATCATCCGCTTCGAGCGCGTGCCGCTCGTCACGCCCAACGGCGACGTGCTCATCAAGGAGCTCACCTTCGAAGTCAAGTGAGCGATTCACGTTACTTCTTTCTATTCGATAATCAATTTATTTTACAGGTTTTTCTATTTATGAGTTTTTTTTTAAATATAAACGTAAAAATTATTTTTACAAAACCGACTTCAAACGCCACTATAAAGTATATCAATCGTGCTTATAAAAGTTCAACTTCAAACGCCACTATAAAGTATATCAATCGTGCTTATAAAATTTGAAGAGTTCCCTCGATTTCTCCATCCCATCATCAGATTCTGACCTGATGGCAATGGAACCACCTGGGAACTATAACTATACTTCCTAGTTGGTGCTATTGTCTCAAACAGAAAAAAGAATTTTCCAAATCGGTCCAGGCGTCTTCGAGAAAGCGGTCAAGTTCGGTTTCGCTAGTGTTCTTTAAATAAAAATAAAGAATAACATTAAGGTGGATATTCTTGTAAGTATTATAAAAAGTTTGTTGGTTTGTCCTTCGATCACGCAGCAACTGTGGGACGTGATTTTTTGCATAAGTTTAGTTGAGGACCTGGAGAGTGGCAAAGGCTATTTTTTAGCCCAGTAAAACAAAGAGTTCCCGAGGAAATTTAAAACTAACTCCACACGGGCGAAGTCGTGGGCATCAGCTATACCATGTTCAAATTGGCCGTGGAAAAATTTTCCAACTTTTTTGCGGCTCAAAACCACTGCATGCATAGATTGCGAGAGCAACGTAAAACAGAACTTAAAGTAAACATAACTTGTTAATACAAAGTTGTTTTTTCCGCCACAGCACGTTCACAATGTAGACGAGAGTTTTGTTTAGACCGTAAATAAAGCTGGTAATTTTTTCCACGTTAATTTTGAACCTAAAAACCAAAATAAACCGTTTGTTTTCAGATCCGGCATCAACGTTCTAGTTTGCGGGCCGAACGGTTGCGGCAAGTCGTCCATGTTCCGAATGTTGGGCGAACTCTGGCCAATATTCGGCGGGACGCTCACCAAGCCGCCCAAGGGCAAGCTGTTCTACGTACCCCAACGACCCTACATGACTCTGGGCACGTTTAGGGACCAGGTAATG
Source organism: Hipparchia semele (assembly GCA_933228805.2). Taxonomy (NCBI): domain Eukaryota; kingdom Metazoa; phylum Arthropoda; class Insecta; order Lepidoptera; family Nymphalidae; genus Hipparchia; species Hipparchia semele. The sequence goes on from OW121714.1 coordinate 13,112,845, forward strand.
TCCTCCCGACCACGGCCACGGCGGCCAATCTCCACAGAGATTAGTAAGATGCAGCCTAAGATGGTGCGCGCTTGCCTAGAAGATGTCTATTCACTCTTGATTTAAGGACACCCACATTATAGTTAGTTGGAAATACGGAAGCAAGGATTACAACATGGGGTTATTCAAGGGGCGGACCAACAAATTCCTGAAAGGCCGGCAACGCATTGGTGGTGCCTCTGGTGCTACAAGTGTTCATGGGTGGCGGTAATCACTTAACATCAGGTGACCCGCCTGCTCGTTTGCTCGCTAAAAATATTTATTAAAAAAAAAAAAGGAAGGGCATTCCAAATAGCGGTGCGTATCAGGAATGAGGAAGCAAAGCGCTTAGTGCACGTCCTTGGGATTTCAACTACGTAGGGGTGCAGACCTATTCCGTGCCTTGCGATTCGATGGTAGAATGGTGTCGGTGGGCACTGGAAATAAAGGATGTCACTAACCCTATAATTTCCACGATCACACCGCACGCCAACGAACGCAATTTCACCCTCACCACCTAGGTGCCTGGAGCACTTCGACCATACGTTGCTCCAGATCTTTTTTCCACGTACTACCAAATTGTGGAATCATCTCCCTTCGACGGTGTTCCCACTTAATTACATAATTAATTACCTTGAACATGGGGTTATTCAAGGGGCGGTCCAATAAATTCCTGAAAAGCCGGCAATGCTTTGGTAGTGCCTCTGGTACTACAAGTCCCAAGTTCATGGGCGGCGGTAATCACTTAACATCAGGTGACCCGTCTTTGCCGTTTGCCCGCTATTTATATATAATATATAAAAAATGCTGGAAATTCAAATTCAAAATTTATTTATTTCTTGTAGGCTACCTTGTAGCTCTTATGACACGTCATAAATCTACCACCGGTTCGGAATGCAGATTCTGCTGAGAAGAACCGGCAAGAAACTCAGCAGTTGCTCTTTTCAAAAAATAAAATTTACAACAAGTAACCAAATTAAGCTATGTATACAGTGCTTCCACAGTGAAGCTTCAAAAATGCAATACATTAATCCAACACATGTCAACATGGGAAGACAAAACAGACCCATTCCATGGAAGTAAAGGATGTCTTTAATTCGTATTAATAATGTGAGTATGTATGTCCAGGTGATCTACCCCCAAACCCGCGAGGAGATGGTGCGGCGCGGGCGCACGGACGCCGAGCTGGGCCGGTTCCTGGACATCGTGCAGCTGTCGTACCTCACGCAGCGCGAGGGGGGCTGGGACGCCGTCGAGGACTGGATGGACGTGCTCTCTGGAGGGGAGAAGCAGAGGATAGCCGTGAGTACAGTGCCGCCGACTTGTCGTTGCGTTCCCTCAAACCCGCGAGGAGATGGTGCGGCGCGGGCGCACGGACGCCGAGCTGGGCCGGTTCCTGGACATCGTGCAGCTGTCGTACCTCACGCAGCGCGAGGGCGGCTGGGACGCCGTCGAGGACTGGATGGACGTGCTCTCCGGGGGCGAGAAGCAGAGGATAGCCGTGAGTACAGTGCCGCCGACTTGTCGTTACGTTCCCTCAAATATGGTTGAGCGAAGCAACGGCTGCATCATGCGTCATGCTCGTGAACGGGTGCCACCAACGCCAATGGGTCTACTTTCTGTCTGCCCTTCTTAACATGCATTGGATTGTATGTAGGTTGAAACTTCATTGTGGAAACACTATGTACATAGCATAGTTTTGTTACCTATTGTAAAAAAAATTTTTTGAAAAGAGCAACCGCCGAGTTTATTGCTAGCTCTTCTCGGCAGGAAGCGCATTCCGAACCAGTGGTAGATTCATCGACGATTCAAAAGCACTTATAAAAGTTTATTTGAATAAAAAATATTTCTATTCTATTCTATCTGTAGGTCTATTCTCAGTCCATGGCGTGGTATCCTTAGGAAAATTAGGCCAATGTTACGGCATGGTATCCTTAAGAAAATTAGGCCAATGTTACGGCATGGTATCCTTAGGCCGATGCTACAGTATCAAGTAGTCTACGGGATACTCAACTTCTCAGCAAACTTAAAGCAGATACAGTGAGTTTGGACTTGGAAGGGTGACAACGGGACTGTATTATTAAGCCTCTGTTCATCTGTTGTGAGTCCGTCCGTTCATCTGTCAACGGGCTGTATCTCATAAAAAGAAAGAGGAAGATGTAATATGTTTGACTCTATACGATAGAACTTTAATGATTGTATTCTCGAAGCGAAATGATTTGATCATTGTATTACAATTGATTTTTAAATTTAAAAAATGTTTAGAATCAAAAATGGCAATTTTACAATCGAGAAAAACAAAACTCGAAAAAGCAGTGAACCAATAGTACTTCGCACTACCGCGCGAGGTTGCGTAGCTTGGTCGCATGGTCTTTGACCCTCGCGCGCGCTTTTGCTACGATCAGCTGATTAACTACATCTGAAGTACTGAAGTCTGAAACACAGTTTCGATAGTACTACCATAATACAAACAGAATAGTAGGCTAACTAGGGCCGATCGGCGAGTTAATTACCTACTCCTGCTTTGACGCCCAGGGTTGGCACTTTTATTTTTAATTAAATATTATTTGCGTCATAATTGAATTAAGTCATAATTGTTATTAATGGGTAGGTTACTACTTTTATTGAAAAATTAAACAAACAAAAAAGAGCGAGCGTTCGACGTAATACATGGTAATACGCAATTGCGCGCGATTAGCACGGCGGCGCGGCCCGTACTGCCGGCCGCTTGAGCCCGTTGAGACTATGCGAATGTGTGCATGAAACTTCCGTGCGTACACGGCGCCCGCTGCTCACGCATACATTCAAACCGGCGGCGGCCACTTTGTATGAAGTTAACCTACTTTTCTGTTTGTACTATGGTACTACTGAGGGCTAATTGTTTCGCTTCGGGAATACAACCATTAAAAATACACGGTGTATGAACTTGTTCTGTGGTCAGATGGCGCGGCTGTTCTACCACGCGCCGCAATTCGCAATCCTGGATGAGTGCACCAGCGCCGTGTCCGTGGACGTGGAGGGGCACATGTACCAGTACTGCCGAGAGGTATGACACACTTCTTCTTCATCAACCGATAGATGTCCACTGCTGGACAAAAGTCTCTTGCATGGACTTCCACAGGCCTCCGTTTTGCGCCGCTGTCAATGGCTCCCTGAGACCCTGAGAGGCCGCTGTTTTACCAGGTTTTGGATCTACTTGATTGACTCCATTTTGGATTTGGTTGACGCCATTTTGGCGCTGTAAGCACTAAGCAGATACGAGTGTCACTGTAACTAAGTGTGTGTGTGTGTGTGTCCGTATGTGCGTGCGTGCGTTCGTACGTACGTGCATGCGTGCGAGCGTGCGTACGTGCATGCGTGCGAGCGTGCATGCGTGCGAGCGTGCGTACGTGCATAAAGGATTATTAACACATAGGTTACATTTCATCCCTCGTTCCCGCGGGAGCTCTTTAATTTTCCGGGATAAAAAGTAGCCTATGCCACTTTCCACGTCCTCAACTATATCCATACAAACAATTACGTCAATCAATAGCTCTGTTGCAGCGTGATTGAAGGACATATCAACGAATCAATAAACCAAGAATCAAACACACTTTCGCTTTTATAATTGTATTAGTAAGAAGTTAAATACAGATTTAATATGGTACGTTATTTATTTATGTGTAACGGTACGTGGCGCACTCCACAGATGCTTTCGCATTTATAATATTAGTAAGAAGATAAATACAGATTTAATATGGTACGTTATTTATTTATGTGTAACGGTACGTGGCGCACTCCACAGATGCTTTCGCATTTATAATATTAGTAAGAAGATAAATACAGATTTAATATGGTACGTTATGTATTTATGTGTAACGGTACGTGGCGCACTCCACAGATGCTTTCGCATTTATAATATTAGTAAGAACATATATACAGATTTAATATGGTACGTTATTTATTTATGTGTAACGGTACGTGGCGCACTCCACAGATGCTTTCGTATTTATAATATTAGTAAGAAGATAAATACATATTTAATATGGTACGTGGCGCACTCCACAGATGCTTTCGCATTTATAATATTAGTAAGAAGATAAATACAGATTTAATATGGTACGTTATATTTTATTATGTGTAACGGTACGTGGCGCACTCCACAGATGGGCATATCGCTGTTCACGGTGTCGCACCGCAAGTCGCTGTGGCGGCACCACGACCACTACCTGCAGATGGACGGCCGCGGCGGCTACGTATTCGAGGAGATAGACACCGACACGCAGGAGTTCGGCTCGTGATCACGCCCGCGCCACGTCAGCGTCTAACGTGAATCACGCCTTAAACTAGCCGTACAGTTACGCTATAGTAATGTAATAGTAACGTTATCGCAACGAAAATTAACGTTAAAATAACGTTATAGTAATGTGAAAATAACGTTGACATAAAGTTTAAAGTAAAAAGTTTTAAGGCTTTTGCACATCTCATCCGCGAAAACGTCGCTGCGGAACGTAAAGGAACATTTCATTGTTGAATACATCCCTGGCTCAGTGGTGAGCGCTGTGGTTTTAAATATCGGAATTTATAATTTCTGAAATGTCACATCTAGGCACGGCAAACTTAGAATCTGTCTGGTGGGAGGCTTTGGCCGTGACTAGTTACCAACCCACCGTCAAAGACGTGCCGCCAAGTGATTCAGCGTCCCGGCACGATGGCGTATAGAAACCTTGAATCTACACTGCCATACCCCTTCCAAGTTAGCCCACTACCATCTTAGGCTGCAACGACACTTACCATCAGGTGAGATCGCATTCAAGGACTATCTTGTCTTCGAATAAAACAAATATATATGCATTTTACAGATGAGGGTTTTGAAAGCATAAAGTTTTAAATTTTTTTGTAATATGGATATCCCTATAGAATATAATAAATAATTAATTAATCGTCTTGTTACAAAAACCTCAAGAAGTTTTCAAATTACAGCTTCTAAATAATACGGAATATTTCGCTTTTGTTTGACAGAAACAAAACTGTTCTATCTGACTCATTTTTTAGTTTCTTTCCTACGCTGCTACGATTTCGAGGTGATGTGCTACAGGCCTAACCTAACTTTAAGGCCAACAATAGTTGAAATGATGTGTGTTTTTAAACATATTTTTCCTCTCCTATTAACGTCCGTTTTCTATATTCAATTAAATATCAGTAGGGTTAGTACAAGATTTAATTCGATTGATCGTATTCGTATTCGATGACATTAGCGTCAAAGTAAAATGAACCTTTAAAAAAATAGATTTAAAGTCCCAAATTCAGTACAACCGATTTTAATTTGGAGCATATCCGTATACGTACGTATAAGAATGCATGCACGAAATTGAGCGCTAACTTTATTGACCTTATGGTAAATATTACTTTGACGCTAATGTCATCGAATAGGAATACGATCAATCGAATAAAATCTTATACTAACCTTACTGTATTCTGCCGATAAGTTATTTATGTCTGGTTTTCTATATTTAATATTTCTACAATCTATATCTATTATCTGTGTATTTTAATGAAAAAATAAACTTTTTACAATGCAGTGTCGCTAGAAAATACTGTAATATAGCATAATATTATATAAATAGATAACGGATAGATTGAATATAGAAAATAAACATAAATCGCTGTGATCCAATAACTCACGTCAACAAAATACTGAAGTGATACAAAATAGTCAAAATAAGATCGTCACAAAATTCTTATAGTTTTCATAAAACGGGTCATGTTTGAGTTAGATTAAGCTAGAAATTAAGTTTGGATCATCAAAACCGAAACATCCGATTTTAACATTTCTACTTTAATAATCTTGCTAGTTGAATTTGTTTAGTACAATCTACATACTAAATTAGAATATTATAGAACCAATAGTCAAAAAATATATAAATTATGTATACATTTTTCTACAAAATTTAAAAATTACAAATTATTATATGTACTAATATTATGTGCCTCGCACGATAGTTCTATTATTATATTTCTAAATAAAATAGCTGAATTTTTAAAATTCCTCATATTAGGGCACAAGATAAATCTAACTTATTTCAACTCTTTAGATCGTTTGGATCTGTAGTTATGTTGGTTAGACCTTAGTACGAGTTAGCATATCTCGATAACTTTGATTAGAACTTTGTCGTGATGTGCAAAATTGTACTAAGCCAACTGTAGATTGAATGATCGTTCCGCGAATATGGATTAACTTTATATATTTTTTTTATCAATATGAAGATAATATTTGTATATTCTGAATACTTCTGCTAATAATAAGTATAGTGATTTGTTGTGATATTTGTTTGTTGTTGATCATGTTAAATAAATAAAATAATTTTATTAAGCAAAATCAGCTTGTTGGTCGTATGGACGCATTAACTAACACCATCAAAGCATTAAATAGTCCAATCTACGAGTGTCTTATCATCGAAGACCAATGAATTTTGAACGTCCAATGGAAAATACCTTCGTTGGTGTTGGTTACTCGCTTAAAAAATCAAAACGACCTGTCAAAACAATCGAGCCGATATTGATATAGTTCTTTCAACTCACTAGGGCGCATGGCTCAAGGTTGTGTGTGTGTCGTATCTGTATAAGTGTGAGCGAGAGCTTGCTTACACCTGACCGCTCCCATCTAGACTCCTGACAGGCACGCACACTTACGCAATGTGCATGTACACGACGTTACCACAAGTAAAGCTCACGCGCCTTCGTGAAATGCAAGAACTATAATCTTTATAATAATTTAACAAAAGAAATCATAGATTCCAATTTTATAACAATTTTATGTGCAAAATATAATTAAATTTTTATTGTTATTTGCGTAATTTGCGTAACTATATTTTATTACTTATACTTATTATAAAATAAAATAAATATTATATCTAATCAATTTGTTATTCTTTGTTTACGTAAGCACTGTTATTCTGTAATATGAACAAATCAAAGTGCAATCGACACTGGAAACTTTTATTGGTGGTGGCCCCATACAAACAAATTTTGATTCTCGTAGACTCTATATTACTTAAAAATTACTCTATGAAATCTAAATGAATAAAAACTAGGTAAATAAAAAATATTTCTACATCCTTGAATTCCAAAAAGCAATTTTTCTATTAAATAAATAGGGAACTACCTAAACAAAATATGCACTAAAAAGAAGTTTTAGCATAAATCTGTGGTTTTAGCTATACCTACATAATATACATATTATGTATATTTCCTGTTTTTTATATTTAAAGTAATTACACATAGGAAATGTTTTTATTACTTATATTAAAATATTTCCTGTTTAGTTATTATTTCATTTTCTCTATTAGGTTTAGAGTTATTTCACCAATTGAAATTTCCTAGTGTCAATATTTTTAAAGTTAAACTCGCTGTGATAGATGTAAAATTTGTTGTTTTTATATAAAAATTGGTGGGTGCTGGGAAAATAAAGGAGGTTGAGGACTTATTTCTATTTGATTTGTAATCCCTTTCCCATTTCCCAAGTATTTTAACCAAAGTGACGATTTCATCAATATCAAGTGATTTTTATCTTAGGAATAAATTGAACATTCTGACCGTTTTTGTATTGAAAATCTGCCAAAATCGCTCGGATAAGACAAATTTTACGTAAAGAATCAAATAAAAATTACTTATAATTAATATTTAATGATTAATAATTTTGACTAGAAATTTTTAGGACAAAAATTTCATCAGCAATTTTAAAATTATGCAGTAAATTCCCACGAATGCACTGTTGCAAACGATCTGTAGAATAAGTACTTACCTATCCATCATAGTATCCTTGTATTTCAACTAGGTATAGATGAGATAAAGTAATACATTAAAATAAGACTATTTTATTTAATCTGCTCTTTCTCTTAAGAAATCTTTAAAGTAGTTGAATATACATACTTGGTATGTATATTCAGATTATACAAAATGAGTAGGTAAGCGTCATGCTTCTAATTTAATTATTCTTGAGTAATCCCATTATCAGCTCATTACTAATGATTTCAATTTTTAAATCTCCCGCATAAAGCTTAGATGACAATATGATGAGTGACGTCAACGATTGTGTCAAACCAATTGACTGTTTAGATCTTATTTACGCAGAATTTTTACGGAAAATAAATAGTATGAGCAAGTTTTGCCCAGCAATTAATTTCCATACTTGAAATCAATCAAAAGCCAAAGTTTTTCACTTAAATTAACCCCATTGAAGTCACATAAAATTTGAATACACAAAATTATTGAGTAAAAACCATTTATTACGGAACGTAAAGTGAACATCGCTCCGCATCAGCTGTTGAAGAAAAAAAAATAACGGGAAATCAACGATGGAGATTGGTCACACCGCGGCCACATCAAATCTGGGGGTCTAGCGTGTGACCCTGTTATTTCTATCCTGCAATAAAATAGCTGTGTAATCCTAGATAAGTTGTGCATTGTTGAAATAGTTATAAAGAAAATTGTTGTGTAATTTATGTGCAAAACATGGAACGCGCAACCGGAACAGAGGTGTACGGGTGTGGCTCGCCCCATTCTACGGACATAACGCTAAATATACAAACGACAACGGGTGGCAATTTCTCCATCAGTCTGAGTGTTAAAAACACAGTGGAGCACCTGAAGAAGCTCGTCTCGAAGAAACTTAGAGTGTCAAAGGACAGAATATGCCTTCTGCACCGCGAAAGGTGAGTAGCGAAGCGTCGGACGCCAAGCATCTATTGTTAAACATAGGTATCACGGAAATAAGTTGCGTCGATACGATGACGCATCCGCGTCCTTTGACATGATTATTGATAAATAATTTGGTGTTTGCAGACAACTGAGGGACGGTACCCTGGAAGAGAACGGTCTGCTCGACGGGTCGAGGGTCATCCTGCTGCCGAGCGTCGAGACGGGCCTTCTGGTTAGTAGCTACGTCACGCTGTGTCGAAACTGCCGTCAGTGCACCATGATAATCACGTGTTTCACAACACTGAAACTAATCAATAACATTTTATCATTAGCTCACTGATACAACATTCATTTTATACATCTCTCGTTTTTCAGAGTCAAAGACCTGAAAACTCGGTGATGCAGGCTTTGGAATCCTTGAACGACACACAAGTGAATGACTTCCTCAGTGGGAAATCCCCATTGAATCTGACAATGAGGCTCGGGGACCACATGATGCTGATCCAGCTTCAGCTGTCCACTCTGAATACAACTGCTTCATCCATAGCGCAGCACTTGAGGAACACTCAGGCTAAGAATGCAGCTCGCAATAAGTGTGACTCCAAGGACACACCCAGCCCGCTGACAACTCCACAGAAATCCACAGAGGCTGACAGCCCTGCACCGAGTAGTGATAGGAATAAACAGGAGAGTCACAGGAGTGTTCTACAGCAGCAGGATATAGATATGTTACAAAGTGCTCTCGGCCTCTACCAGAAAATAACTGAAGAGAAATATGCCGAGGAGCCTGTGTCGAGTTCTGAGAAAGAAGAGATGGACAGTTCCAACTGTACATTACTAGATTTATCTGATGTATTGCTAGAAAATGAACAGTCGCCCATAAAATCTTTATCTAATTTGGTTTCTAGTCCGATTGATGTGTCTGCCTCCGAGGGCAGAGAGACAACGTTGGGAGCTTCAGTGAAAAATAGTTTAATAGACTTGTTATCTTGTAATAAATTGGCCGCACTGGCCACAGACGCAGTTCCCTCAACGAGTGCCATGGCTGACAAAGCATGCCCCACTACTTCGCATACACCAGACAGTTCAGCCAGCGACGATAGTGACAACTTTGACCAGAGCTCCTTCTTGGCAGAAAGTACAATAGATGAGTATCCAATGGAAAATCTGTTTAACAATGCAGTAGACAAGGGCCTGTTTGACGATCAGGATGAATCCATGATGGACAGGGAGATCTCTAACCTAGCCACCACCAGCCATGGAACCGAGGAGTCGTCGGCCGGGCCGCTGCCATCTTTCCAGAGTCTGAACGAACCTTTGAAATGCAAACGCTTCCAGTACATGTTACACAAAACCTCAAAATTCAAGCATCCCATCGGCCTGAATAAACAAAAAACCTTTATACAGTCTGTTGTCAATAAACAAAAGAAGAAGGTGTCAAATCAAACAGAGGTCAGTCCTCAGCCCTCGACTTCTAGGACTGAACCGTATGTGAGTGCAAAGAAGCCCGTACATGTGAATGAAGAGATGATGGAGACACCTTCCACATCGAAGCAGATCAACTTCAAGGTTCCAGATGCACCGAGAAAACCAGCGCAGAGGGGGAGGTTGTCCCCAGCCCTACCGGTAGACACCAAAGCTCTTATTGAAGCTTCGAAAAATTTGACACAGAAGTTAAAGAAATTATCCAAGGAAGTTCTGACCAACAAGATTGATCTCAGAGCGGCGGAAGAAACTGCGCGCGCGAAGGTCGGCCCTGGAGCTGTTATAGAGACTATGAAGCATCATGGCAAAGGAATATACTCGGGAACCTTCTCTGGAACTCTGAACCCAGCTCTCCAAGACAGGTAATATTTACAATTTTATTAACCTAGCAAAAAAAGAGGTAATTTTTATTGCCATATTACATGCAATGGCGAATACAATTAAAAAAAAAATCTTTAGTAAAAAATATCTTTATTGTTTGTAAAATAAGGCTGCAATTTTACTTTAAGTATATTGAAGTTGATTATACTTCAATATTTTAATATTTTAATTAAAGTATATTGAATTGCTATCTTGCTAACTCCCTTGCAAGTCAATTGAAGACAGAGATAATCCTATTATCCTATTCTATTAATATTATAAATGCAAAAGTTTGCATGCTTGTTAGTCAATCACATTGCAACGACTGAACCAATTTGGCTGTAATTTGGCACAGAGATAGATTATAGTCTGGAATAGGACATAAGCTACTTTTTATCCTGGGAAATAAGAGAGTTCCCGCGGGAATAAAAAAAATCCTTATCCACGTACAAAATATATGCAAGACATGATACATATATGTGATATGATTTGTTTTAGAAATTTTAGTATTTAGTCATAGTCATAGTCATATTTCTTTATTGCATTTCACATGAAAAACCTTAATCCACACGAACAAAGTCTTTCTTTCGCATTTATAATATTAATGGGATATATTTTTTTGTTTAGTTCATTTTTTGCAATAAATTTTTACACGGTAACAATAAGGCGATAGATATTCAACAAGTCAGCTTATTTGTTTAAGTAGGATCAGTGAATTCAGCACTAAGCATATTAATTGATGATTCACGAAGCAGCAATATTGTTTTGATATAACAATTGGAACATTAAAGCATCATTTTAATAGATGTTTTAGGGACTACAAAATCCTTTGTTTAACAGACGCCCGCGACTTTGTCCGCGTGGATTTAGTATTTAAAAATCCCACGGGATCTCAATGATTTACCGGGCTAAAAAGTAGCCTATGTCACTGTCGGTCTTCAACTATACCCATGCAAAAAATCACATTGGTTGCTTTTTTACGGCGTGATTGAAGGACAAACCAACAAACAAACACTTTCGCATTTATATTATTAGTAAAGACTAGCAGATGCCCGCGATTTTGTCCGCGTGGTTTTAGTTTTTGAAATCACCTATGTGTTATTCCAGACTATAATCTATCTCTGTGCCAAATTTCATCCAAAACGGTTCAGTCGTTGCGGCGTGATTGAATAGCAAACATCTATCCATCCATCCATAAATCCAAACTTTCGCATTTATAATATTAGTAGGAGAAGGATTATAAATGTATAGTTCTTGCAATTCACGAGGACGCGTGGCTCATGGTTGTGTGTGTTTCGTATCTTTATAAGTGTTAGCGAGAGCTTGCTCGCGCCTGACCGCTCCCACCTAGGCTCCTGACAGACACACACACTTACGCAATGTGCATGTACACGACGTAACCACAAGTAAAGCTCACGCGCCCTCGTGAATTGAAAGAACTACGAGTATAAGTGAGAAACCTCTACGAGTCTACACGACAACCTTTGGTGAGAGGAGTGAATGAAGTGAGAAGGTAGGAATTGACTCTCTTCACATACAGCTATATCGTTCATTCATTTCAAAGCATCACCAGTCAAAATACTAGGCACAGGTCTCCTATGGAATTTGAAGGGATATTTACACCCAAAAACATTAGCCCCAGTTTAAAAATAAATATTAAAGGCACAGGATCACCACATCGCACGTAAATGTGTCATAGGCACGTGTTGCATGGCACATAAAAAAAATAGGCAATTTTGTAATGGCCGAGTTATACACGTAAATATGGTATGTAGGTATAAACTTGTTTCACCAGTTAAACCATAACATCAAGTTTTTGTTTTTTTTTACGTTTGTTATTTAGTTTACATTTTATATAAATAGCAATTACTAAAACTAATTATTCATTGCTATTGAGGTACAAAACTAAAGTCCAGGTATTCATATTTTCTTCTCCAAAGTGTATTTTTTATTAATTACAATCGAAAATTTAACATCTGTAAAATCAGAAAATTAATTGGTCAAAAAAAAAAAAATAGGTTATAAGCAGCTGTTTTACTCCGACTGTATCCTTCTTTTTCTAAAACGAAATTTTATATGGATAGTGTTTTAAAGTCATTGACAGTGACGTCATATTGCAATAGCGCTCTCTTTTTCTAAAGAAACTTAAAAGCTCTATATTTTCGAGACTAGTTAAGATATTAAAAAAAAGAAAAATAACATTGTGTTATAATATTACCCTTTATTTTAAGTATATAAAAAAAATCTAGTTAAATACCCAAATCTAGTAGTTTATATTTTTGATTATTTTCAGAAATTTAGCCATAGTTACGCCTTTTATTATCCTCTACCTGCCTATGAAAATCAAAATCTGTTCAATCGTTTGTTCGAAAGCCTTTCATTTAACCACTAGTTATACAGTACTGTTCATTGTTAGTGTGTGTATGTTAATCCTTTTAATTCCAGATACGGTCGACCAAAGAGGGACATTTCTACAATAATCCACATACTGAACGATTTACTGTGTGCTGCGCCGCCTATTGCTATATCGCAGGTAAGCCTTGCAATATTTCGTATTTATTTACTTTATGGTTTTATTTATTAATAGCTTTTGCTACCGCGATTTCGTCACTTACTATCAGGCAAGATCGCAGTCGGGAATTATCCTGTCATCAAATTTTTTTTTTTAAAGAATATTAGCCAAGCTGAACTTGACGTATATTCTCCTCTCCCCTCCAAATATGCGGAAAGCTTGTGCTACGACAATAGTGGGTACGACAATAGTGCAACGGATGGGGCTCGAACCTGCGACCTTTCATTTCAATCCGCACCTTAACCGTTGGGCTATTTAGACTTTTAAAAATGAATTTAAAATGAGGCTAATAATAAAATTCAAATTCAAAATTTATTCATTTCATGTAGGCTAACTTGTAGCTCTTATGACACGTCATAAATCTACCACCGGTTCGGAATGCAGATTCTGCTGAGAAGAGCCGGCAAGAAACTCAGCCGTTGCTCTTTTCAAAAAAAAAAAAATTTACAATACGTAACAAAACTGGTATGTATTGCTACAGTACTAAAATACAATAATTAATAAATAATTTGTCACTTTCAGAAGGAGCCAAAGCATTCGTGCTCTATCAACGCAGTCGAGGAGCAAACGAAATGCCTCGGCTGCAGCCAACCCTCCTGCTCGTACGGCCGCTGCGATGGGCACTCGCCCTCCGCCTCGCGCCAGTGCAATTGCCTGCGCAAGGACAGCGCGTGCCAGTGCACTCGCCTAGACCCCGACCCGTGCCTCGCGTGCAACGGGAAGCCGAGCGCCGGCGAACCGTGCAAGAAGTGCGACGACACCGCCAAGATGTTAGCCCTCGAGAACTCCAAGACTAAGTGCAAGCTCGAGCAACTCAGGCTGGTGATGCAGCAGAAGAAGCAAAGACGGGAGGCGCGCAAGCTGAAGTCCTTACCGTACACCACTCCCCAGGCTATATCTCCCCCCGAGAAGGCGGGCCCGAGACAGGAGGAGATCGAAACTGTTGGCTAACACACGAGTACGGGTGTTGCGAAGTGCGGTACGCGTTGCTAGTGCGTTGCGAACTCTTTTTTTTTTTTTTTTTTTGTTAACTACGTTGTGCTTCCGTAAAGCCGCCGTTAATCCAAAACTGATCTCTAAACTAGGGTTTTTGTGGATATATGGATTTGTATATAAAATATGTACAAATCCACATATATTATTATATTTTGTGGATGATTTCGGAACTGGATATGGATATGTTAGGAGTATTCAATTGGTTTCGGTTATGGATATAGAAGATTTCAGGTTTATCAATAGTTTCGTTAACGGAAAATATTCTTTTTAAACTAAATGTATCATAAACTCGTAACAAAATGTAATGGCTCGTGAAAATTTCCCTATTTAAACTTTGGTCTTATCCAAAATATTTCTATCATTTTCGCCAAATAAACTTTAAACGACGAATTAATTTGACATTATAACAAATTACCAATACAGAAACCGTCAAATTTATTCATTGGATAAAGTTGACTTGGAGATGCTGAAATAGGTGTTATCTCAATAATTGTTTGATACGATTTTTTGGCTCAAACCCGTCGCCTGTCTTATGAAATGTCATAACCTTTTGATACACAAATCTCTGGGGCTATCAGTGTATTACTTTCTTAAGCTTTACTATTTCAAACACAAATTCAGTAAATTAATTATTTTTTTTCAAATGACTAATGCTTGAGCGTAGATTTCCGTGCCTCAGAGAGCACAGAAAGTCATCGTTCCTACGCCTTATCTCTATAATTAAGTTGGGATTGCCATCCCAGTGAACTATAAGAGAGGAAATAGAGAGAGAACCTATGTTTGTACACACTTGTGTGGACTATAATATCTCCTATGTAGGTAGCTAGCTAGATTTGCTGCAATTATTAGGATTTAAATTTACTCAGGAGGCCGATAATATTATTTTTACTACCCCGTGCCATTATCCATACTGTATTCCTCCCTTCCCCCTCCCCCCCTTTTTATTTCTTTCGCGATGCGTAATAACGAGTTCTCGGCGCACTGGCAGCGTACACGTTGCTTCAACTGTGCATTTGAAGTGTGACACCTTGTCATTGACCTCTATAATTAGTCTATGAATAACACTGGAAAGGTTGCTGTCATATATTTTTTGGACCTACTTGATTGATGCTATTTAAGGCCCCTATCCCTCTGGCGTTATGCGAGCGTTGGCGTTGCGCATTCGTTGTACTTGTCAATAAACGCAACGTTAACGTTGCGTTGACGCGAAGTTGACGTTGCAAAGTCGAAACGCGAACGGTTGCCATTAAGACTCAACGTTGACGTTGCGCCAACGCTACGTTGTCGCTGCGCAGACATTGAAGAAACCCTAACGCTCGCCAGTGGGATAGGGGCCTAACAGTTAAACAGTTACGAGTGCCTAAGGAATTAAAATTAGTGAAGGCAGGGTTGACAAACGATAGTTGACACTTTTTAGCGCTTCCTGCATCTTCATATTATTGGTTCCAGAGACACTCGTGTTGTCAAATGCGGCGCTTTTAATCTGTCACTTGTATAGGAACAGCCAGTCCAGTATTAATCGTAGATTAATTATAGAGGTCAGTGCACCTTGTTATAATATATTCTAAATTACCATATTTAATAGTATCGAGGAGTAGACATTAAAAAATAAGTGCTATTAACGCATGTACAAATGAATGGTATATAAATTAGCGAAATCCTAGTTGATAGTTTAAGGCGTAGTACCCACGAGCGACTTTATCGCGACGTCCCCGATCGCGAATCGTCGAGACAAATCATGGATTTGACGATAAGTATGTAGATCCAGTTTTTACATGACACTTATGCCTTTTTTTATTATTACATATAGCGAAACACGGTAGCGAAAAATTACTGAAGACGCCTACGCATCATTTTTCCTTTCCGATTTGTTTCTTCGTAAATAGTTTTTTCTTTAATTATATTTCTGGCAATCATGAATATGCTCTATGATCATAAAGTATGGGTGAATTGTTAATGTTTTTCAACATAATTACTTTAATTTTTCTCTTACGAAAGAGGACTATGGGGGTGAACCCAAATTCCGCAGTAATATTTTTCGCGCAACCATACGTCTAACGCTGAATGTGTGTGTGTGACTCACACCTTTGATTTTTCAATAAATAAATTGCGAATCGATTCTGCTAGGTGTGACACCCTAAAGTCGTAGTTCACTTACACGACGAATTAATGCACATTCAAATATGGGCTCTGTGCATACACTACAGTGACAGCATAAAATATCAAACAGCGTGTTGCAAGCGAGCTTCCCGCAATTTAGCTACTCGATAGTTACTGCAGTCATAAATGTGTGTACAGTAGTGGTTGAGGAGGTAAAAACGGTCTCTTCATAGATACCGATTCACTCGATTTGAAGTGGAGGCTTGTGAGTTGCCAGTTGTAAGTGAGCTGTGACCTTAAAGATGACACGTGCGACAAACTCGTTCGTGTAGACGCCGCCTAATCGCATAGGGTGTTTGATTGATGTTGCCTGATGCGGTATTGGAGTTTTGTTGTTATATTTTAGATTATATTTTATTTTATTGGGACAGACAACTTTTTTTGGACACTTGTGTACCTACCTAGTTAATTTTGAGATCGCTGTTGATTGATGTACCTAACTTTTGAAAATTAGTTTTTTTTTATATTAAGAATTGTACTTCACTATTCAAACATGAAGTTCTGTACGTTATTTTTTTGATGTGAAAGCTGAAAATATGTAGTTTGTTTCTGAACAACTGTTTCACTTAACCTAATAGATTGTAAAAAATATTAAACCATGTTACATTTCATACCAAAAATGTTATTAAAACACAAAGTAAAATACACGCCTTTCCTACTTATGCAACCGGCGCGCGGTTCGTATTATTATCAGCTGAGTATAATTTTAAGCTATCAAAATATAGCTTAAACTTTGTCAAGTATTCTATTTTTGAAAGAAAATACAGTTCGGAATTAAAATATTTTGTATCTCCTTGATTTAGCTTTTCTATTAACAAAAAATAACGTTTTATATATTATAACGATAACGATATTCGTAGTCGTACTGCTAAGCGATAACGTTATAACGTTTGATATCGCGTACCGACTAGCACCATCTCTTGTGAAATCACATTTTTCGCACTCTACTCTGCTCAGACTCAAGACAGAGATATAACGAGAAAGATTTATATCGGAGCATATTTGGGTATCGTTTTAACTCTTGAGTTCGAGCTAAGTCAGAGCTCTATAGATCTCAGAGTCAGATGTGATTTCACTAATTAAGAATACAAAATCACTTGATAACAGGTCAAGCTCAAACCTGTCCATATTAAAAAATGTACCTACCTACTTCGGATTTTTTTTCTAATACATTTTGACTTCATGTTTTAGAAATTAATTGGCACTGTTATTTTTAGTTATTTTCTTTGTTTTATTTTCCTTTAATAAAAAAAAAAGTTGTTAAAATAAACGTTTTCCTCATTATACTTGATTCTTCCGTTCTTTTTTTTTGGTACTACCTTCATTTATACAGGAACGATGTTGCGAAACCGATTATGGGTATGGGTTTGATTAAAACTGCCGAAATTTCCTACCAAGCAAGGGTGACCATCTTAGACTGGATCGTCACTTATCGTCAGGTGAGATCGCGGTCATCTTGTCATAGAATAATAATGTCTTGAACTAAGACAGTTACAATTTCATAGTTACAACTTGGAAAGGTGACGAAAATACGCACAGTGCGTTGCGGACCCGCGACACTGCGGTGTCGCTGCGGCGTCTTACCTAAAAAATCGTAGTTGGACAACTCAACAAATTCTTTCGATATCGTGTATAAAAGCATAGGTTACCACCCTTATTACCTATACATAAAGAGATTTCTTCATTTTACCGGGCCAGGCACACCACTACGCATTTTAAGTTTAAGCTATAGTTAAGTAAGACTGGCTAATGAAGTCCGAAGGGATAACAGTTACGCGGTGAAAGAGAGGCAACTTCAAGGTGAAGATAATTGTAGACAAGTGGAACGGCCGGTAAATTAGCGGTGTGCGACCTGAATTGCACTTTATTTTGTTGTGAAAAGAGTCGATATTTATTTAAATGGTTTTTTGGAGTGAATCTTCTGTACCTGTAGAAGTACCTACTAAGTATTATGTATTCTGTGACTTTACGCAGATAACATGATGGTGTTTCTAGTTGAATTGAAATGATGCCACCCGGTGCGTTGCGGGGCTACAACGTGGTGATTCTGCCGTCCTCAAGATACAATGCCGTTAACTACCAAGACCATATTTCCTAATATAAACCCTAACATAAATGTTTTTGGGTTTATATTAGGAAATATGTAGCTTGTGGACGGCAGTTATGTGATGATATGTTACACGCCATCGCGGCTCAGCAGTGCACCGAGAGGAATGTCCCGGATTTTTGTATGTAAGATGCCGCAGAGATTCCGCAATGCCGTCACTACACAAACAAAACATAGACATCTATTTGCTATTGCAGAGAGGCTTTATTACTACACGCTTAATAGAAATAGTACCTAACTAGTAACTAACTAACTACCTTAATAAAATTAGAAATACTTAGTCATTGAAAGAATTTTTTTAAGTCATACATCAAGAAATCTTTTTGGGTCCAAGTGTGTTTGTATATCTTTTCTTTGTTCACTATAGTTTTATTACCTAACTACCTACTTGTATTTTTTTATATCTTTATTAGGTTCAACCCATTATTTTACATGGTTTCAGTTGGTCCTTGTATTTTTGCAAGTCTAGTGAGGAGAATAAAGTTACATACTCACTTAAAACTGTGTTAATTATTTTATTTAAATCTCTTCTTAAATACTAGAGTTTCAACAAATGCGATCAGAAAATCGATGTTGAAAACGGTCTTTTCATGTGAGAATGTCTCATGTGGTCTTTTCTTTAATAACATAACTATACGACGTCCACTATTGAATAAAGTATGAAATTACACGTATGTACTTCCACAGGCCTCAGTCTTGCGCCACCTGCATCTAGCGACTCCCTTCGACTAGTTTGATGTCGTCAGTTCACCTTGTGGAGGGTCTGCCAACACTGCGCTTCCCGGTGCGGGGTCACCGCTCCAGCACATTGGAACCCCAACAACCGTTAATATAGTTCAAAAGCTCTTTTATAAGCTGCTATAGACGTCCATAGCTGGACATAAGTTTCTCGTATGGACTTTCACATGCCTCGGTCTTGAGCCATTTATATCTAACGGCTCTCTACGAACCGTGTGATGTCACCGATCCACCTATTCTGGCAACACTGCGCTCTTTTCTGAGTGATGTCGCCACTCCAACATCTTAAGGTTGGTTAAAATCGAGTGGATTAATTTCAAAGTAAAAACCACACACCATTTTACTACAACGTGTTTATTTTATGTACATATTTAAGTGTCGTATAATAACTAATACAATAATATTAATAATTAACTATCCCTTTAAAAAAAGGAAAATATTTTAATCTACCGTTCTAAAATGATATGAATGTGTCATTATGGAGAAAGCACGCGGCTCCTAGAAGTTGTAAATTGTAATACAAAAGAAAAGAAAGTATTACATGAGGAATTTTTTGTAGACGCGCGCAAGTAGTATATTTCTTTCAACTTACGAGGGCGCGTGGCTCATGGTTGTGTGCGTGTCGTATCTGTATAAGCGAGAGCTTGTTAGCGCCTGACCGCTCCCACCTAGGCTCCTGACAGGCACGCACACTTACGCAATGTGCATGTACACGACGTAACCACAAGTAAAGCTCACGCGCCCTCTTGAATTGCAAGAACTATACTAAAACACAGCAGTTTGTTACGTTAAATTCATATAAGTGGGTAGGTTAATAGGGATATTAATAATTATATTTTTTCTATTAGTAGGAGAAATTTTTTTGTCATTGCATAGGCTCGAAGATCAAAGAAAAAATCAGTAAATCTCGGTAAATTATTTTATTATTAAAATTTATCATATAAATAGCACATAACCCACGCACTCCACTCACGCGCGCCTGCGCAGAACGACATGCGTTATACAAACAAACAGATTCACAATACACCGACATTACCCTATTCAAATGTTAACAGGCGTGGCTTTGCGACTTTTACTAACTTCATTCACAACTTCGTTGTTATCAACGCTTTCATACTCTTGTGAGTGAAGTAAGCGGCGAGGCGTCAAGCCATGTCTGTTATCATTTGGATATGGTAACACCTTCACATTTTGACCCTGAACCCTTATTTATTATGACATCAATCGTGGACATAGTTCTGTCAGAATTATTATTTATTAAATTAGAAATATTTTCTATTACTTTGAATAATAGACATTGTAACTGAAAAATTTATGTACTCGGGTGCTATTTATTGTATATTTTATTCGGTGACAAGATAGCCCTTGATTTCGATTTTACCTGATGGTAAGTGACAATGCAGTGTTCACGGTTTAAGTGTCATATTGAACAAGGAAAAACTTAAACATTCAGGCCGTTCTGTCAGACATGAGAGACTTTTAGAGTAGGCATTCGCAGTTCAAACCAGTACAACAATCATACCCTTATAGAATAGACCATCTGTATTAAAATGACTGCCATTTCCATCATATAGTTGTGTATAAATCACAACCAAAACAAATTGAAATATATTTAAATTGAATAATCCATATAGATAATCTTATAATGATTTAAAAAAATAAAATTGTAATTGTCTATGAAAGTTATGGTATAATAAAACCTGTCAACCATAGAGAAAGGAAAATTATACAATCTGTCAACCAAAAAAAAAAAAACAAATAAGGTAATAAAAACAATTATAACCTATAATGAAATGTAGTTTGGATAAACTACACTTTCATAGCTTCAATCATAACTTTGGTGTTCTGATTTTTTATACGATATTTTACCCTCATATATTGAAACTAAGTTAAGACAGGTCATTTTAATTTATTTGGGTTCCGTATAAACATAAATCGTTGTAAAGATATAACTGATGAATGTATTATATTTCATGTTCATATAAGAAATCTCTTTGGGCAGAATTGTCATGGTATGTTCTATTGTGGATTCACTATATCGTAAATAATATCATAAACCAACTAGTAGGTTAGTACGAGTTTTATACATCTCGACAGCGTTGATAGATTTCGAGTATCAAAACACAACAACGTCAAAGCGAAACGAATTCCCAGATTACCCGAAGACGCCTGGACCAGGAGGTCAGGATCTGATGATGGGATTCTGGAGAAATCGAGGGAACTCTTCAAATTTTATAGGAACAATTGATATACTTTGTAGTGGCATTTGAAGTCGAGTAAAAAGAATTTGATCACCTGATGTTAAGTGATCATCGCTTAAAATTTGTGGCACCACCATCGCAATTCGTTGGTCCCACAGCAGATCTGACGAAGACAATTTTTTTTTATTCAATGACAAGATGGGCTATCTTGACTGCGATCTGACCTGATGGTAAATGGCGATGCAGTCTAAGATGATAGCAAGCTAACTTAAGATAGGAAGGGGTATAGCAGTGTAAATTCAACCCATACAACTAATCGGTTTCTACACGCCATCGTGCCGGAACGCTAAATCGCTGTCTTTGACCAGACAAACTGCCAAAAGAAGACTTCCTATTTGAAAAAAAAAACCAACTTAGAATAGAAGCGTGCTCATGCCGCCCATCTCGGCCTGTTCCTTGACGAAGATCTCGAAGTACTGGTATATGATGGTGACCGCCAGCAGGATGCCGGTGCCGGAGCCGATGGCACCGAGGAAGTCCGCCAGCACCGACAGCGCGCCGATACAGAGGCCCCCGAAGGCGGCAGCAGTGGGGATGTACCGGTTCAGCTCGTGGATCATGGAGTTGTCCCGGTGCCCGCGCATCACCATCTGCTGCTCCTTCAGCTGTTTCGCCACCTGGGAAGAGAGACCAAAATGATTGGAACCAAAATAAGTAATGTTTTTATGAATTACCAAAATAAGTAAAAAATTTGTCATATAAAGGGCTATAAGCCAAAAAAAAAAAATCTTATAAGAGCCATATTATCGTTAATAAGTGTGGGTTTGGGCGCAACTTACAAGTAAATCAACTATATAAGTGCCATATAAGTACTTTATTATAAGCTAATATTTGTTATACGTGTTTTAATACGGCTAGCAGTATTCAAATTTCAATACTATTTTATAACGATTTTAAGAGGTCTGGTCATATTATAAGTCAACTTTGCTAGTTGGGAATGTTTCGGCGCGGAAGAGCGGAGTCTTCTAACACAAGTACTTTATACTTAAAAAAAAGACTTCTTCCACTGTTTGTTTGTATCTTTTATGAATTAAATTTAAAAAAAAAGTAATGTTCCGGCGGCCGCCCTGGCGTAGTGGTGAGCGCTCTTATAACTGGGATGTTTCGGCTTCGATTCCCAGCGTGGGCAAAATTTCTGAATTTACTCTAGTCTGGTCTGGTGGGAAGTACCACCCTACCGTCAAAGACGTGCCACCAAGTGATTTAGCGTTCCGGCACGATGGCGAGTAGATACCGATTAGGGGTATGGGTTGAATGTAAACTGCCATACCCCTTCCAAGCTAGCCCGCTACCATCTTAGACTGCATCGTCATTTCGTCATTAGGTGAGATCATAGTCAAGGATTATGTTGTATGAAATAAAAAAAATTGCAAGTTTTTTTAAAGAATATTAGCCAAGCTAAACTTGACTTATATTGCCCTTTCCCCTCCAAATAAACGAAAAGCTTGTGCTAAGAGTAACTACCTATTATGGTTCCGTTGGCACCCTAAAAATGAAGCTAGTCAAAAGGCTTACATCCAGTGGCGTACTGCTTAAATAAATAAAAAAAGACGTGTGGCACTCGGGGACTGCCGCGGTAAAGCTATTGCATAGCATTTTTTATCAACGCCATCTAGCGGTGAGAGGAGTTCCGTGTCAGGTTATTTTTATTACGGAATTTCTGGATTCGGTCTCCACGCTTAAGGCCCGCGATAGAAGCTATGCAATAGCTTAAAAATGCAGTGACGTATCCGACCAACGTCATAGAAACATTGGCTCTCCAGCAACACTTCCTGAAGTCCTCGCCGACCCGGGTGGCCTGCTCGGATTTTGGAGGGAGCTCGGCTGACTGGAGTGACCCAACGGAATCACGCTAAACGCCTACTTGCGGAGAAAATTCCCAGGAATTGAAGGAGGCTTACATCCTTGGCGGAGGAGCCCGACACGTCGATCCAGGTCTTGGAGAAGAAGGCGCAGGAGCCCAGCATGAACACGATGTAGAGCATGGCGTGCAGCGGGTCCTGCGCGATGTGCGCCAGCGACTCGGGCGGGCTGAAGTAGTAGCACAGGCCGCCCACGGGGTAGGCGCGCGCCGGCCCGCCGCCGCCCACGTCCGCCCACACGCCCAGCAGGTTCACCAGGAAGTTGCCGCTGAACTTCACCGCTAACATCTGCACGTACCAATTGGATATATCACTCAAGGCTAACATCTGCATGTACCAATTGGATATATGACTCAACACTAACATCTGCACGTACAAATTGGATATATGACTCAACGCTAACATCTGCACGTACCAATTGGATTATGACTCAACGCTAACATTTGCAGGTACCAATTGGATTTATGACTCAACGCTAACATCTCCATGTACCAATTAGATATATGACTCAACGCTAACATCTGCACATACTAATTGGATATTAGACTCAATTTTTTTTAATGACATTATGTTTCATATCTCATTGTATAATATTCACACACCAGTCCTGGTAAAATATATTAGGCTCGTTTTTTTTATATTACATCATATTGTACCTGCATTTTGGTAAATAAATGATCTATCTATCTATCTACATACTTTAAATAATAGTCATTTGTTCAACAAGATAGCCTAGTTTGAACCCCAAATGGGCGAAGGATTCTAAGCTAGAATCCTGAGTGTAGAGAGGGATTTTTGAATCCCTCTCAAAAAACAAAAAACAAAAACTTTGCTATTGTGTGATACATACAACTTTTCACCTCACTACTAGTGAGTAGTAAGTAGTAGTAGTTAGTTTTTAAGATTATAATGTACAGAATAAATAAATAGTTCAAAAAGGCCGCCTTTGCCGTCTAAAAACAGTGAGCAAAGTTCGTTTTTGCACAGTAGTTTTAGAGAGCAAAGGCGGTTTTTTTAGCTAGTGAGGTGAAAACGTATTATAACACAATGCCATTTTTTTTTAATATCTTAATTAGTTTCGAAAATATAGAGCTTTAAAGTTTTCTGTTAGAAAAAGAGAACGCTATTGCAATATGACGTTACGTGTTTCAGTAGCTGCATGAACTCTCCACCCTGTATAACAGAAAACCCCTACATAGTTGAAATCCCAAGGACGCTTTACTTCCTCGTTCCTGATACGCACCGCTAAAATTTGGAATGCCCTACCGGCTTCCGTTTATGGCTGTAACTACAATTTGAATAGGCATTTTCTAGGCAAGTGCGTTCCATCTTAGGCTGCATCTCCACTTACCATCAGGTGTGATCGCAGCCAAGCGCTAGTCAATATATTAAAAAAAAATGCATGTTGAAAAACATAAATCAAGTAGATAAGGTCGAAGATTACCTGCGAGATGACGTAGAGGTTGGAGACAAGCGCAGACTGCAGGATGATGGGGATGTTAGAGGTATAAAACAGCTTGATGGGGTAAGAGGAGTACTGGCCGCGGTAGCGCGCAGACTTGATGGGTAGATCCACTCGGAAGCCCTGAAAATACAACAAAACAAGTGTTAATTGAAAATTTAAAACACTTCCGACATGTCAAATTAAAAAAAATATATGTAACTAGCTGATACCCGCGACTTCGTACGCGTGGATTGAGGTTTTTTTGTCTTTTTTGTCTGTCTTATTTTCCGCGGAAAAAATTAGCCTATAATAATCTAACTCTGTGCCAAATTTCAGCCAAATCGGTTCGGTCGTTGCGACGTGATTGAGTAACAAATATACAAACTTTCGCATTTATATCGCGGCCATCTTGGATTTGAAAATCATATTGTATAGTATTCTACCAGTCAAGCCCTTTCATTTGATACTCATATTGAGGTAATTCAAACATAGCTAAGACTAATACACTCCCGACTAATTCACTAATTCACCTTTCAAACATAAAAAACAGAATCAAAAAACACACACACAGTTAGAGAGTTGACAGCGGAAGAATCTCACCTGGAAGTATATGACTATAGCAAAGACGAGGACTGTGGCGAGCAGGTTCATGAGGTTGGGCAGGTTCTGGCGGTAGAAGGCTTCGCGGAGGGCTCGCACTTTGTCCGGCCGCGTCGCGAGCAGGTGGAACAGCGCTATGACCGCGCCTTCGAACTCTGTGCCGCGACCTGGTCACAAATAGAACATTTTCATTTTAACAGCATCCTCAAAATGGTGTGTGAGGGGATGCCTAGCAATATTTTTACATATTGGCTATCTGTGCATCAAAATAGTAATAAGAAATAACTTAACATGATATCTGTGACGACTGGGAAGCGTTTTTTAACCTTCAATTAAATAATTACATATGTATATTGGGTCTGTACCTTTAATAAAAATCTTTATTATTATTTATTATTTTCAAGTATAGTACTTTTATCTCACAAACGTGGTTACGTCGTCGTGTACATGCACAATGCGTAAGTGTGCGTGCCTGTCAGGAGCCTAGGTGCGAGCGGGCAGGCGCGATTAAGTTCCCGCTCACACTTATACAGATACGACACACACACAACCATGAACCACGTGCCGTCGTGAATTGCAAGAACTATATAAACAGTATTTCTGGTGGGAGACTTCGGCCGTGGCTAGTTCATAGCCATGTGATTCCGGCACGATGGAGTGTAGAAAACTAGAAACCATTAGGGGTATGGGTTGAAGTACACTGCCGTTCCGAGTTAGACCACTACCATCTTAGACTTCATTGTAACTTACCATCAGGTCAGATGGGACTATCTTGTCATTGAATTAAAAAAAAAAACAACGTGATATACAGGCTCTTCTAAAGACCAGAGAAATCCAATTCCCCTTCCTGCACGTATAATATGAGTATTTTTAGGGCAAGAGTGAATAGCCACCTTCTAGGTAAGCACATTAGATTGTCGGCAAGAGCAAGCTTCTCTATCATCTATCAACTGACAACTAAACTAAAAGTAAATTAAAATCTAATTCATGCTTGTAATGGTCCGGAGGAAGGTGACGACACTCATAGCACAAGTTTACTTAGTACAAGTGTAGAAGCACTTCTTTGAAGTAAAAATATAATAAATTGAATTGAATTTATTGTAGTATTTTAGGAGTAAAGTAACAAGTTTATTGAAATGAATAAATAAATCTTAAAAGCTTACCAGTATTGACAGTTGCAGGTGAGAAGGCCTTCCATACAATGGTTTCACAAATGTTAGTGGCAATGAACAGTGAGATACCCGATCCCAGACCATATCCTGAAAAAAAAATATATATATTTAATACATATTATATTACACACATATTATAATATTAATTTAGATCCTATGGTATAAATAACAATTACATAACACAGTTACTTAACAAGTTGCACAATTAATGATTTTAAAATTCATTAGCGGAGTATGCAAAATGGTTGGAAATCTTTCAGAAACACTAACGGTACAAGTCATTTTTTGGTTCTAATTGACAGGAAACCACATAATGTGCTAGAGAAATATTGATTTTAGCTGCCAACTCACAATTTTGACTCTCAATTACTCTAAACTGTAATATTTTGAATTGTACCATTAATGAATTGACAGACAATAAGTGTTTAAAATGCAATTTATAAACTGCATTTTAGAAAAGAGTTACATCTAAGTTTTTGCAAGCTATCAATCTGCTTTCCTAACAAGTAGTCTCTTAACTTAACTTTTAATCTGTGGTCATTAGCATTGACTAATTGTAATGAGAGCCACAAGTTGTCACACATTTTACAAATAACTTTGAATTCTAAAGTGGACACTTTAATATTCAATAGGCATTGAATATACATTAAAACAAAAAACAGTTTTACAGTTTAACTGACAGCATAATATATAATTGTTATGAATAGTAGGATTTTTTTACGGGTGCCACCAATGGGAATGGGTCTGCTTTGCCTTCCCATCTTGACATGTGTTGGATTTTATATGTATTGCATTTTTGAAAGTTCACTGTGGAAGCACTGTATACATAGCATAGTTTGGTTACTTATTGTAAAATATTTTATTTTTTGAAAAGAGCAGCTGCAGAGTTTCTTGCCGGTTCTTCTCAGCAGAATCTGCATTCCGAACTGGTGGTAGATTTATGACGTGTCATAAGAGCTACATGAAATAAATAAAATTTGATTTGAATTTATTTTATTTGAAAACTATTCTAGAAAACAAACTCACCTTTCTGCAGCAGTTCATCGAGCAGCAACACAATCAGGCCAGCGACGAACAGCTGTATGATAATGAGAAGACACACGCCCGCACCTATCTCGCTTGGCTCTCCATACATGCCCGTCATTACGTACACGATGGCCTGCCCTACTGTTATCACCATACCAAATACTACGGACAAAGATAAAACATTAAATTGTTTATCCAAGAATACAAAACAAAAAAATAAAGCTTTGCAATCCAACGAGGGAATAGCGCCAGTGTTTTGGGCACCATGCCCATAAACAACCACTTGGACTGCGCGTATTTTTTGTAAATATAACTGGGGGTAGTTTTAATTTATTTAAGTTTAATTTTGTCCCAACAAATAAAAAATATATCTTAGTTAACCAATAGTTAATAGGGTTATCAATAAAATAGATGAAGACTTCAGTGGCGAAACAATCTGTGCCCAGTTGACACTCCTGAAAGCCGATTGGGAATTGAATTTAGATAAAAACTGGCAAAGTGCGAGTTGGACATGAAGGGTTCTCTACCATCATAATTGTTCATGTCATCAGCAATTGTTCTAGCAAATCATATGGAAATACATTAAATTTTTCCTCACATTTTTGAGCTCCATTAAACAACGCTCTGTCTTTTGGAGTGTCGCCAACTTCAATTATCTTGGCACCAGCTAATAACTGCATGATGAGCCCAGATGTGACAATTGGAGAGATACCAAGCTCCATGAGTGTTCCTCTGTTTGAGGCCAGGATCACACGGATCCAGTAGAATGGATCTGCACTATCTGACGACATAATGCCGAATAATGGGATCTGTAAAAAGTAAATAAGACTGAAATACGATTTTATTACCAGACTGTGAAAGTTGTATAAACAAGACTTTATAACTTGATGATGTAAGGTATGATTTACATGTAACTAATTTGTGACACACAAAGACACTTATAATTCTTTTAAACCAGCACCCTATCATCTGTTTAAAAATAAACACATTTTAACACAGACAAGCATTACTTATTTAATGTATAGAAGTATAAATCAAGCCACATCACAATTAATAAGGAATCTCATAATCATCTGATGTAATTACAGGAAGTAAATGCCTACTTTCACTAAATAGTCAATTATAATGTTTATTACTATTTTTCATTTAAAATAACAATGCAAACAGTAAATTATCACTGACAATAGTCATTAGAATAAGGATAGATTTAACTTATGTTGTAATTTTGTTAAAATAATCGTTACATACCTGGCAGCATACTAAGAAAATAAATAATGTGATAGCTGTCCATAATACTTTTTCTCTGAATTGTATCTGAAAGGTAATAAGATAAGTTAGAACGTTTTTGATTTGTGGAAGCACCATATATTACGCTTTATACAATTTACAGTTATGTTTAGGTTATACTTTCACTTATTGGTGAAAATGGTAAACCTAATTTATACATGATTATGCTTATTAGCTTTTGTATTTTTAGGACATCTAGATGCATAAGGGCTCAAAAGTATACGAAAAAGGGTTAAATTATCACCACCTCACCTTTCGCTCCGGTTTCGCAATTTCGGGCAATATACTGCAAAATGGTTTTATAACTTCAAGGAATTTGACTGAAAAGCGAAAAACAGGAGTTACTTTACCAGTTTAACACATTAATTTCATCTTCAACACACAATTTCAGGGCAAATGCGATACGTGTCTATTATTTATACACGTTCGAGTTTTAAAGCTTAAATACGATAGATACTCACTTCCCATTTTGATTCACTGTGATTTAACTATCCTAACTAAATAATTAACTGATTAATTCGCATGAAACCATTCAACTTTTGTTCAATAATAAGGCTCCAACAAGACTTTTACAAAAATGAACCTGCGCAACGCCAGCGAGGAGTTGTCGCCAAATGACACGTCCACAACGTCACGTCACGTGACCTGTGATGTTGGCGTGTGGAATGTTGCCATAATAATAGCTCGTTAAATGTCTATACAATTAAAATTATGGTGGAACTTTAGAAAGAAATGCGTCAAAAGTCGTTAGGTACCTACCTAGGTAGGTAGTACTTATATTAGTTGAGATAAAATGAAATTAGTAGTAGTGGAACGGAGTGTTAAAATTTAAAATGAACCCGATTGAACAATTATAGTAGTAACGTTGAATTTAAATGGCTGCCTTTCTAAGTTCGTAGGTAGGTTCCTGTGGTTCCTACCTATGATGATTTACGCGCGAGTGAGTTGTGCGTAGCCACGCACGATTGTGAGATACTATCATACATTCCACAAGCAGACGCGCGTTGCCACTTTGCTACTCGAGTCACACGACGTGAATCGCACTATGCACTGATTAACAACCCCGCTAACTACGCTTTCAACCGATTGAGCTGAATTTTTTTTAATACTAATCTGTGGGTGCATAGCAATGTCAACATGTCAATGTCAACTGACAGTTCTGTCATCCGTCTGTCAAAAGTTGATAGCCATGATCTCTACGTAGCCATGTGTTTTTATTTTTAAAATTGTTATTATAGAAATGTTCCTTTAACTTTTAATTATCCAACAAATTGAATGATAAAAAATGCAGCAAGCACATCGCCCTGGAAATCTCAAACAGAGCAACAAATCTCATAAGTCCCGCCATAGATCAAAAAGAGGAATTTCGGCAGCGGTTAAAGGTAAGGTTATTTTTACTATTGAAGGAGTATTTTTGTAATTTTTCTGAATATACTATTTGAAATCGTAGGCAAGGTGAATATTAAGGAGTTTGTGCGTCGAAATCGACATATATTGAAGAAGGAAGAGCGCCGTCACCAGGCGTTACAGATACGTAAAAATAAACGCGAGGAAGTTCTCGCTAAGAAACGCGGTCTCGGCGGTAACCGCAACCCGCCGTTCCTGGTGTGCGTTGTGCCGTTGAACGCGCAGCTGGACGTGCAGTCGGCGCTTGTTATACTGAAGACTTGTTCCGAAGGTGCTGTCGTTACTCAATCTCCAAATGGCATCTTACATGTTGGGTAAGCATATTTGTTTTATAAACATCTGGTATATCACGAGATAAGTCTGATTGAATCTGACAAAAGATTGTGAATTGTCTTCATTTGGAATCTTACTAATATCATTAATGCGAAACTGTGTTGGTTAGTCCTTCAATCATGCTGCAACAGAGCTATTGATCGACGTGATTTTTCGCATGGGTAAAGTTGAGGAGAATGACATAGGCTACTTTTTATCCAGGGAAATCAAAGAGTTCCCGCAGGACTTTAAAAATTAAATCCACCCATAAACGAAGTTTCAGTTACCAGCTAGTATGTCATTCGATAAGCATATTTTTTTAATAGGATTTATTAATTGAAAACCATTTTTCAGGTTACCCAATTTCAAGCAACGCTTTTCATTCATCTGTCCTGAAATAGACAATGACTTCAGCTTAATTGATACACTGAAAATAGCTGACACTGTTTTATACATCAGTTCAGCTCTCGACGAACCAGTCGATGAATGGGGTGAGAAAGCTCTGGCATTGTCAATGGCTCAAGGAATGCCCACCCCAGTGGTAGTGGCTATGGATATCGAAGGAGTCCACCCTAAAAAGAGGACAACTGAAAAGCAAAATGTACAAAAACTAGTTTCAAAATGGTTGCCAGATGAAAAAATCATGCAGCTAGACAAAAGCTCTGATGGCTTAAATGTATTACGTCGAATAGGTTCTCAGAAACGTAATGTCATTCACCATAGAGAGAAAAGACCTTACATGCTTGCAGAAGAGGTTGAATATGTACCTGATACAGATGGTGATAGTGGTACATTAAAAGTTAGCGGTTACTTGAGAGGCATGCCTTTGAATGTAAATGGTTTGATTCATATCACTGGTTTAGGAGATTTCCAAATGTCCAGAATAGATGGATTAGAAGATCCTCATCCATTGAATACAGGGAAAGAGACAAAAAGCGATACAATGGATGCAGAAGTTACAAAAGTATCTGTGTTACAAATAGCTGATCCTGATAAGCAAGAGTCTTTAGTGTCTGAGAATGTTCCGGATCCGATGGATGCAGAACAGACATGGCCGACAGAAGATGAAATTAAACAAGCTAATTTGGATACTAAGAAAAAGGTAATTTGAAAGAGAAAAAGAGTATTTGTGTGAGTTATCATATCACTAATAAGCCAACCTTAATGAAAACCACAAAAGAATAGAAATTATTTTATGACTATTTAAAGTTTCATGCAAATCTTTCAATTCCTTTTATGTAGCAGTGAAGGCATATTGTCTTATACTCTGTATTGCAGATGGATATCTCAGAAAGTTTATCAGATGGGAACAAAGTAAAAGGTTCCAATTGGTAGAGAATTCAATCTTCTATCATTTTGCTTCTATAGAATACCTTTCTTTAAAATAAACTGTTTCGAGTTATTAGCGAAAGACAGAAAAAGGCACTTTTGAACCTCTCCCACATTCCCTGCCAAGTCAATGGGACTACTATTTGTGGAACCCATCCCTACACATTTGTGTAATTTTAAGTTGTAAGATATTTATCTATTTCTGTACTTGCTTGGTCCATTTTTGATTAATAATTCAGTAGATTAACAGTGACAGACAAATTCACTTTAGATTTAGCCCCTTCCAAACATTTCTATCTCTGGCCTTTCTCAGCCATGTAGTCCCTGCAATAGATTTAATGTCATCTGCCCATCGAGATGTTGCCGTCCTCTATTGCGTTTTCCATCCTTTGGGTACCAACCAGCGAATGATGGTACCAACTACTAAATAAAAAATAGGGACTTCAATACGTATTTAATATTTTCAGGTAAAAAAGGTCCCTAAAGGCTGGTCAGACTACCAAGCAGCCTGGATTGTGGAGTCAGATGCTGAAGGCGAAGGGGACGGGTCTGATCACGAGAGTGAACAAAGTGATGATAAAAATGATAACGATGAATTCATGTCCTGTGAAGAGGATGAATCTGACCAAGATCCTGATGATGATCAAGACAATGATTTTGAATCGGTTGCTGAATCAGAAATCGGTCCAACTGATGAAAAATATGATGCAACTATTGATACTTTTGAAGAACATGAGATGCTCAAAAAACTTGCAGCTGCAAGAGAGGATCGGCAATTCCCAGATGAAGTTGATACCCCACAGGATGTGCCTGCGAGGGAGAGGTTTATGAGATATAGAGGTTTGGAATCCTTTAGAACATCACCTTGGGATCCCAAGGAAAATCTCCCTGTAGATTATGCGAGGATATTTCAGTTTGAGAATTATGAAAGGACTAGGAAGAGGATTTTTAAGGAGCTTGAGGACAGTCTAATAAATATGGTAGTTATCGCCTTTTTGATGTCTATATTAATTCCATTAAATTAATAATAACAACAATAAAAAAAACAATTACAATTAATTGTAATCCGATTCTCACAATTTCATTGTATTATTTAAATAATTTAAAAATAAACTTAAATCTAAATGAATTAACTTTTGTCCACTGCTACGCTCACGTTAAGTTCGATTTATGAAATCCCTATTTTATCTACTTTATAGGGGTTGAATTTTCAAAAATCCTTTCTTAGCCTACACTGTAATAGCTATCTAGATGTCAAATATCAGCCCAATCAATGGTTTGAGCTGTGCATTGATAGATCAGTCAGTCAGTCTGCCATCTTTTCATTTTATATATCTAGAAGATTAATTAACTACTAAAATTAAAACGAAATAATGTTCTTACAAACATTGTCTATTATATTTCAGTATGGTTTTTACATAACAATACATGTGAAAGGGGTTCGGCAAGACCTATGGAAGGCATACCACGAAGCCAATGCCAAAGCTCCGATGTCAGTATTTGGTCTACTACCACACGAACACAAAATGTCTCTCATGAACGTTGTGTTAAAACGTACCGGTGTGAGTGATGAACCGATTAAGAGTAAGGAAAGGCTGATCTTCCAAGTTGGGTACAGAAGATTTATCGTGAACCCCATCTTCAGTCAGCACACCAACGGAAGTAAACATAAGGTGAGTGTAACGAGTCGGATACACTTATAACATCTTAGGCTGAAATCTATAGACCACACTCTCAGCTCAGACTCAAGACTCTAAATTGTCTCTAGTCTGGTCTGGTGGGAGGCTTTGGCCGTGGCTAGTTACCACCCTACCGTCAAACACGTGCCGCCAAGCGATTTAGCGTTCCGGCACGATGGCGTGCAGAAACCGATTAGGGGTATGGGTTGAATTTACACTACTATACCCCTTCCAAGTTAGCCCGCTACCATCTTAGACTGCATCGTCACTTACCATCAGGTGAGATCGCAGTCAAAGGCTATCTTGTCATCAACTAAAAAAAAAAAGACAGTTAAAATGAGATTTATGTCAGAACATATTCGGGTCTCGTTTTAACCTGAGTCTTGAGTCTGAGTTGAGACATTAGAGTCTGTTCAATAAGTCAGTCAAAAAACAAATAAGTTGTAAGCTGTTTTACAGCAACTGTATCTGTCTCTTTCTAAAACGAAATTTTGTATGGAGCTACTGACTTGTGACATCATGGTTTAGTAGCGCTGTCTTTATCTAACAGGAAATTTGAAAGCTCTATATTTTCGAGACTAGTTAAGATCTTAAGAAAAAAAAAATACTTTGTTATAATATAAGAAATCTTTATATTAAGTACTAGTTGATGCCCACGGTTTCGCTCGCGTGGATTTAGTTTTTAAAAATGCCGCTGAAACTCTTTGATTTTCCGGGATAAAAAGTAGCCTATGTCGCTCTCCCGGTCCTCAACTATACCCATGCAAGAAATCACGTCGATCCGTTGCTTTGTTGCAGCGTGATTGAAGGACAAACCAGCAAAAAAACACACTTTCACAATTATAATATTAGTAAGGAAAGGATATAAAAAAATTTTAGTTAAATACCCAATTTACCAGAGTAATTTTTAAAATTAATAAAATCAAATTATATTATAAGGTTCAACTTTTAATGTACTGTTTGGTTATTTCAGTATGAGAGATTCTTCCAGCCTGGAGCAACGTGTGTAGCCACATTCTATGCACCCATACAGTTCAGTCCGTCAACAGTTTTATGTTTTAAGGTAAATCAAATAAAACTCCTTCCAAAACAATAAATAAATGAATTACTGTTGTTGTGTATTTATGTTATTTATGACTATTTCGTTAATATAATATTCGATCGCAAGTTAGGTTAGGTCTTTAATTGTAAAGGACGTTTTTCTATAAAAAATGTATGTCACTCTCTAGCGAGACACAAATATGCTCTGTCTGTGTATAATCTGAGCAGAGCGAGAATGGGGTATATAGATTTCTAGACAGAACTTTCACTCAGCTCAGACTCAAGACAGGGTTAAAACGAAACAAATATGGTTGAGCGAAGCAATGGCTGGATCATGCGTCATGCTCGTGAACGGGTGCCACCAACGGGAATGGGTCTGCTTTGACTGCCCGTCTTGACATGCGTTGGATTGGTGTACCTACATATGCATTTTTGCATTTTTAAAGTTTTATTATGGAAGCACTGTATACATAGCATAGCTTTGTAAAAAAAAATTTTTTTTTGAAAAGAGCAACTGCTGAGTTTCTTGCCGGCTCTTCTCAGCAGAATCTGCATTCCGAACCGGTGGTAGATTTATGACGTGTCATAAGAGCTACAAGTTAGCCTATATGAAATAAATAAAATTTGAATTTATGTCAGAGACACATATGTGTCTCATTTTAACCTCTATCTTGAATCTGAGCTGTGTCAGAGCATGCTCTATAGATCTCAGCATTAATCTATACTGTATACTATATCCATAAAAAGTCCGATCAAATTGATACTCTGCTCCGTTGGTGTATGATAGAAGGACAAATCTACAAACAAGCTCATATTTCCAAAATTAAGTATGATTGTATATGTATCTTTTTCCAGGAGAAAAAGAATACAAAGCTACAATTAGTTGCATCAGGTGTTCTACAATCGTGCAATCCAGATAGACTAGTTGTCAAGAGGATAGTGCTTTCTGGACATCCTTACAAGGTATGGAGAATAAGTGTTATCGGGTGATAACTCGATACTACCATTTGATATGACCCAAATTACCTTATTAGTTTACTATAATATTTTTTTTAAAGAATATCAGCCAAACTTAAGTTAAGTAATATTCTCCTATCCCCTCCAAATAATTTGGAGGGGCCAAATAAGCGGAAAGCTTGTGCTAGGAATGGGTACGACAATAGTGCAACTGGTGGGGTTCGAACATGCGACCTTTTAGTTTTCAGTCCTTTAACCGTCGGGCTATTGAGGCAAAATTAATGGTAATAGCCTAGATGGGTATTGTGGGTTATCCCTAAGAGATAGACATATACCATCGCGGATTTTTTTGGTGTACAATACTGCAGTACATACATTATTTTGATCTATCTCGTAAGATTCAGCCCGCGTTTGCAATGTAAGCGCAAAAAACTGTTTATTTACGACATCACATTAGAAACCTCCAAAATTATAAGGGTTTCTCTACTATATTGTGCATGTATTATACATATAAACCTTCCTCTTGAATCACTCTATTAAAAAAACCTCATCAAAATCCGTTGCGTAGATTTAAAGATCTAAACATACATAGGGACAGACAGACAGCGGGAAGCGACTATGTTTTACATGTTGAAATTTTATTCATTGTATTCCCTGAAGGAGGTGAATGTGCTCATGAAACTGAACAACTTTCCCCAGGGAACATAGATCAAAATATGAAAAAAAAAAAAATTGGACCCTCCATACAAAATTGACGATTAGCTGATTGATTTACTATGGGAGGTCCAAATTTTTTTTCATATTTCGACTTATGTTCCTTGGGGAAAGTTGTTCAGTTTCATGAGCACATTCACCTCTTTCAGGGAGTACAACCAATGAAATTTCCCCGTGTATACTATGTAGTGATTATTGTACACAGGTTAACAAGAAATCCGCAGTCATCAGGTTTATGTTCTTCAATAGAGAAGACGTCGTATATTTCAAGCCGTGCAAGCTGAGGACCAAATACGGGCGCACTGGACATATTAAGGAACCCTTAGGTATATCCAGCAATTTTACCTAGGTAATAGGGAATATGCATGTGGTTTAAATTGGAGTCCATTTTTTTTTCTGTAATATTCATCAACATGAATACATATTATAACTTTTTTATATAAAAATAGCTTTTTCCCGCGACTTCGTCCGCGTGACTTAGGTTACTGGTTTACCGGGGTAAAAGGTCACTTTCCTTGCAATCAAAAAACCCGTTCAATACAAAATGTATGAGAAATAGGTATTTCTTCAACAAGATAGCAAAGTTTTTTTTGTTGCGAGTGCCTAGTTTGAATCCCGAGCGAGCGAAGGATTCTAAGTTAGAATCCTGAGAGTAGTGAGGGATTCAAAGGCACAAGAAGCAAAAACTTTGCTATCGTGTGATACATACAACTTTTCACCTCAATAGCGAAAAAATACAAGATGTAAGAAAAATATTTATTAAAACATTTTTTTTTCATTCGATGACAAGAAAGCCCTTGACTGCGATCTCACCTGATGGCAAGTGACGATGCAGTCTAAGATGGTAGCGGGCTAACTTGGAAGGGGTATAGTAGTGTAAATTCAACCCATACCCCTAATCGGTTTCTACATGCCATGGTACTGGAACGCTAAATCGCTTCGCGGCACGTCTTTGACAGTAGGGTGGTAACTACCGTACCAACCGTACAAAAGAACATTGCACCATTGTTTATTTAACTAAATAATCTTCGTCCAGGTACTCACGGCCACATGAAGTGTGTGTTCGACGGTCAGCTGAAATCTCAGGACACCGTGCTTCTCAACCTGTACAAGCGAATGTTCCCAAAGTGGACCTATGAAGATTGCATCGTCACAGATAGAGATAAAGGAAGCGACGTTATGGAGTGATCAATAAATGACTTATAGAAAAAACAATTTGTTTTTTTTTTTAGCTTCACAGCATATTTACAACTAGCTTTCGCCCGTAACCAAGTCCGCGTGGAGTTGGATTTAAAACAATCTAAGTTGGCGCAGAAACCTCGGTCTTTCTAGGTTACATGATAAGCTGTTCACTCTTTAAGTACCCAACTATACCCATGCAAAAAATCACGTCAATCCGTTGCTGCGTGATTGAAGGACAAACAAACACATTGCATTTATAATATTAGGATAATGTAGTCTTTGTGGATCACGTAGTGATTATATGCTCTGTGAGCTCTATAAAGAAAGGCGATACCAAAAAGAATATCGTCGGTCAAATTCATTAGTGGAACATTTCCAAAATCAGGTGTTTTGAATTAAGTAAGTATGCAAACTGGTGGAAATTGAATAATCTTTCCGAAGCATTAACGGTACAAGTCAAATTTTGGTTCTAATTGACAGGAAACCATAAAATCTGCTAGAGAAATATTGATTTTAGCTGTCAACTCAACACTGACGCTCAATTACTCGAAACTATATTTTAAATTGTACCATTAATGAATTTCCAGCAACAGTCCACATCCAGCCAACTATAAAGGCTGTGAAGTCTATGCAGAAATATTGGCAAGGAAAATCACTAAACCATTTAGAAACCCACCTCAAACCACGAGAAAACCGCGTGAACCTACTTCTGAACACTCAACAGCTAAGCATAAAATGGAGTATGCAGAGGCCCTCAAATCGAATAAACCACGATCTAAAGAACCTCAAACAAATAATAACTCCTTAAATTTAGAAGAACTACTATTAAAACAAAGCGAGAAATTCGATTTAATCTTACAACAGATGAGTACTCTAATGAGCCTCATTACCAGAGGCGTAACTACAGGGTGGCATGACGGCAAAATGCCACGGGCCCCTGCCAGAAGGGGCCCCGGTCAGAGAAGGCCAGAAGCACAAGATGATCCTAAGATTTATGCCATTCCTGTGACTACGGCTAGCCAAATCAATCAATCAAGTTTATATCGATTTTAATTTCAAAATTAAAATTGATATAAACGAAATTCTTTGGGACAAGAAAGGTTACGCACAGTGGGGGATTTACCAAAAGGTTGAGTTGACTGGAGCCCAGGGCAGCAGATTTTAGGGGCAGTAAATTTGGGGCCAAAATTTTTATTTATGTCTTACAGAAATTAAAAAGATACATATGTACATTTGTATAGGTACCTAAATGTCATTAAGTTCATAAACATATATTTTAAAATTTTATAAAATATCTAATTAATTACCGAGTATAGGTAGCCCAATAACAGTGACTAAATAGTTGGTAGGGCCGACTTTAACTACGATGTCGGGTGTGCGGCGCATATAAGCGCAGGGTCTCAAGCGCCAAAAGTACAGGACTAAATGCCGTAGTGCAAAATAAAAAACGTTGTTGGTGCCAAGTATGGACTACTAAGTGCCGTAATACAATCGTAAAAAATTTGGCGCTCGCTTCTCTCTCCAAAATGTCGCTTTTACGTTTCTATTGTACTCGTAGGTGCCCAAGTATGGACTACTAAGTGCCTTAAAGCAATCATAAAAATTTTAGAGCTCGCTTCGCTCGCGAATAGGTCACTTTTACTTTTCTATTGTAGGTGCCAAGTATAGACTACTAAGTGCCGTAATGCAATAATAAAAAATTTCGCACTCGCTTCGCTCGCGAAAATGTCGCTTTTACATTTCTATTGCAGATGCCAAAAATGGACTACTAAGTGCCGTAATGCAATTATAAAAAATTTCGCGCTCGCTTCGCTCGCGAAAATGTAGCTTTTACTTTTCTATTGTAGGTGCCAAGAATGGACTACTAAGTGCCGTAATGCAATCATAAAAATTTCGCACTCGCTTCGCTCGCGAAAATGTCGCTTTTACATTTCTATTGCAGATGCCAAAAATGGACTACTAAGTGCCGTAATGCAATTATAAAAAATTTCGCGCTCGCTTCGCTCGCGAAAATGTAGCTTTTACTTTTCTATTGTAGGTGCCAAGAATGGACTACTAAGTGCCGTAATGCAATGATAAAAAATTTCGCGCTCGCTTTGCTCGCGAAAATGTTGCTTTTACGTTGCTATTGTAGGTGCCAAAAATGGACTACTAAGTGCCGTAAAGCAATTATAAAAAATTTCGAGCTCGCTTGGCTCGCGAAAATGACATTTTTGGTTAATATGTCATTAACAGAATTCTATTCTATTCTAACACTTTTGCTGAACAAAAAGCCGCAAAAAAGGAATTTTAATCTTTGTTTGATACTAATACAAAAATTGTCACATACAGTTCAATGCGCTCTGAATCAAAGGTTATTAGAAAATCAAGTAATTATAAATGCGTTTGTATGTACCTACTTCACGTAGTGATTTATTATAAAATAAAAAAATGCTATCTCATTGGTTGAACTTCTTTATATTGGGGAAGGGAGGGCCCCGTCCGATAAATTTGCCACGGGCCTCAAACGGCATAGTTACGCCTCTGCTCATTACAACCCTCGTTGATAAGTTAGTTAAAAAATAGGTTTACGAGTGGCTACGTGGAACATAAATGGCTTATCTCCTAATAAGGCTGAGGCCGAGCTACTTTTAAAAGAACTTAAAATTGACGCTCTACTTGTCACAGAAACCCATTGTACAAGTAATAGTTTTATAAAATTTGATGGATTCAGCACCTATTTGACCAATCACCCCGATGGAAGGGCCCATGGTGGAACATGTATTTTAATAAGAAACCAGATAAAACATCATTTACTTCCCGATTTCCAAACTAGTCATATTCAAGCCACTATAATAGCTGTAAAAGATAAATGCGGATACTTCAATATGGCTTCAGTCTATTGTCCACCAAAACATAATATTAATGAAGCCATGTTCACGGAGCTTTTTAAAAAACTTGGCAACCGCTTTGTAGCAGGTGGGGACTGGAATTCGAAACACACGTATTGGGGCTCAAGACTTACTACAACAAGGGGCAGGCAATTGAATCTATCTATAATTTCTAACCACCTTATGCCTATCTCGACTGCTGAACCAACATACTGGCCAACAGACAGGAACAAAATCCCTGACCTCTTGGATTTCTTTATTGTGAAGGGACTGTCCCAACATTACTTCAAAGCTGAATCGTGCTATGATAGCTCTTCCGACCACACACCAGTCTTATTAACTGTAAGCACGACCATCATACATAACGAGAAACCAGAAATCTTGTACAGCAAATACACAGATTGGAACTCATTCAGAGAGTTATTGGAAG
Source organism: Hipparchia semele (assembly GCA_933228805.2). Lineage (NCBI taxonomy): Eukaryota > Metazoa > Arthropoda > Insecta > Lepidoptera > Nymphalidae > Hipparchia > Hipparchia semele. The sequence continues at coordinate 13,153,533 of OW121714.1, forward strand.
CAAATATCAAACTAAATATAGCTTTGAAAACACCAGAAGATATTGACAATGCGACGCATCATATAACTACGCTTATACAAGAGGCGTGTTGGAGAAGTACACCTAGTCAGCGTAATGATGTCATCTGTGAAAATATTCCTATGCAAGTAAAGCTTCAAATCCTAGAAAAACGACGCTTGCGACGAATATGGCATACCAGCAGACATCATTCTGATAAAACAGCCTTTAATAAAGCGTGTAAAGAGTTAAAGAGGAAGTTAAAAGAGATACAAGACAGCACAATAGAGCACAAACTTGCAACAGCCACACCAACGGTTGCTACAAATTATTCACTGTGGAAGCTGACAAACTCTGTTAATAGACCCATTCAAGCAAAACCGCCTATAAAGTTAATGAATGGTACCTGGGCAAGAAGTAGCCAAGAGAAGGTTAATGCTTTTGCTGAACACCTAGCTACAGTATTCACACCCAATGAAGCAGGGAATAACAACTTTGAGGACTCTTGTGATGCGACCATCAATGCTGCATATCAATTAGACATCCCACCAAAATCGACATCTCCTCGTGAAATAGCAAAATTAATTAGAGATCTTGACAACAAAAAAGCACCTGGATTTGACTTAATAACTAAAGAAATTCTGAAAGAGTTACCAAAAAGGGCACTAGTTTTCTTGTCACTCCTGTTCAATGGAATATTAAGAACACAATACTTCCCTAGCCTTTGGAAAGTATCTCAAATACTAATGGTACATAAAGCAGGGAAACCACCACAAGATATTAAATCTTACAGGCCTATCAGCCTGTTACCAACTTTGTCCAAGCTGTTCGAGAAAGCGCTGCTACATAGAATAACACCAATACTAAGTAGAAATAACATCATACCCTCACACCAATTTGGTTTCAGACCATATCACTCTACGGTTGAACAAGTCCATAGAGTTTATGATAAAATCAGGAAATCTTTAGAGCAAAGAGAATATTGTGCCTCAGCCTTCTTAGACATACAGCAGGCATTCGACAAGGTCTGGCACAAAGGCCTTCTCTGCAAACTAAAATCAGTCCTACCGCATAGTTATGTACCACTTTTAGCTTCTTATCTGTCTGATAGAATCTTCCAGATTAAAGATGGTGATACTACTTCCCAGTTCTACAGTGTACATGCTGGGGTCCCTCAAGGATCCGTTCTTGGGCCTACACTGTATACTGTATATACATCAGACCTGCCAACAACAAGTCCTGGCATCACTACTGCAATGTTTGCTGATGACACAGCAATATTAGCAAGTCACAAGAATGCTGTAACAGCCTCTGAACTTCTGCAACAAGGACTTGATCAGATTGCTCTCTGGCTACAAAACTGGAGGATCAAGGCAAGCGCAAACAAATCAGTGCAAGTGACATTCGCACTAAGACAAGGAAACTGTCCACCAGTTAGTCTGGGTAGTAACACTTTGCCGCACTGTGACCATGTGAAATATCTTGGGCTACATCTTGACCGCAGGCTGACATGGAAGAAGCATATCAAAACGAAAAGGGACGAACTCAACATCCGGTATAAGAGTTTCCACTGGCTGCTGGGTAGAAACTCTAAATTATCGGTGGACAATAAGCTACTTATATATAAAACAGTACTAAAGCCAACTTGGGCCTATGGCGCACAGCTGTGGGGTAGCGCGTGCGACTCCAGTTTAAACATCCTGCAAAGAATGCAAAATATAATATTGCGTTCTATTGCTAACACGCCATGGTACATAACCAACGAAGAACTCCACCAGAACCTGAATATGCTCACAGTCAAGGAGGAAGTTCGGGGGCTAGCACAAACATACAAGAAAAGGCTCCAAATACATCCGAACGCACTCGCAAGCCAGCTCTTGATCGATGACTGTCCCAGGCGCCTGAAAAAGAAACGAATACTAGACCTGGACAAGCCAAATTGATCTAGGCTATTACATATGAGTGCCGACTCCTACAGAGGATAGGCCTCTACACAAGATGCTACTGCCCAACTCATTTGTTTAAAGTCCTGCGACTGATTGCAGATCATCATTTCAAAAAAAAAAAAAAAAATTAATGAATTTGACCGACGATATAATCATTATGTTTTAGGTGATACACAATATAATCTACTAGATACGTCATAAATTAGCAACACAATCTTGTCTGCGTAAAGTGCACAAATCTAATGCTATTGGTAGATTTACCCAAATACCACCCGCCATAGAAAAAATATACAATACTAGTTGATGCCCGCGACTTTGTTCGCGTGAGATGAGGTTTTTTGGATTCCCGCGGGAACTTTTTAATTTTTCGGGATAAAATAGCCTATGTGCTAATCCTGGATATGAGCTATCTCCGTTCTAAATTTCAGCCAAATCGGTTCATTCGTTGTGGCGTGAAGGAGTAACAAACATACACACATACAATCTTTCGCCTTTATAATATTAGTACAATATACGCAGACTAAACGAAAAGTTACATGGACCACACCAATTATTATTTTGAAAATAATAATTTCAAATTAAAGGTCCTATTGTAATGTAGTTGGAGGATGTAATGTAGTTAGTGGTTTCAAAAGGTTGGAAGAAAAAACTTATACGATTTTCACATCTTTACTGACACATGAAGCGCGAATGACTACGCACATTGAAACATGACAGCGATCTCTCTTAGCTTAACATTCATTTAATTTTAATCGATAATCTCTGGTAAAGGCAGTTGGGCGGATACCCATTTAATTCTATAGGCATTAAGAGTCAAAAATATTAACTGCATTAAGAAAAAAGGACTACAATTATTTCTTGTTCAACATAAAAGCTAGATCGGATTTAAGTTCTTTAAAAAAAAAGTTTTTTTTTTTAAATATTTAACATACTTTTAGCCCACCATTAATTAAACTCATTAGGGCTTGAGATATAAATTTTTATGTATCAATATTATCGACTCTTAAAAAAACAATTCATCTCTATAAAAGAAAAAAAAAACCAGCCACATAGAACCTTAGAAACGGTTGCTCGACATTATTCATAAAATTTGTTTTATCACAAATGACTTAGCATTTTATAGCCAAAAGAACACAATTTAATATAATAACCTAAAAATATTAAATCTTTAGTTATTCTTGCTTTCCTTACAAACAACAATTAATCATTGTTAATTAATTAAATATTTTAATGAATGCAAACATGATTGTACTATTTGGTTTGGCAATAAAGAATAAAAAAACAGAAAGTATCAAAACGTTAATACATAATATACCTGCGCAGGTACATGTTCGACTTACAAAGCTTCATGGGAGCAGTTTTTATATAGAAATTCCTAATTATAATAACTCACGCATCTGGGTGTATTTTATTAGAGATAACAGGCACGGTTCAACACGTCTTACTAACTTCAGTTTTCAATCAATGTTGGTAAAAAAAACTATATTCCGAGCTAAGTTAGCAAGACATGTAAAATTGCGCCTGTTAGTATTTGAATAGTATAATGTTGGTTATATCCTCCTAGAGTGTAATGGAGAAGAACCACCACACCAATCTGCATAGAAATTGTTTATTAATTGGTCGTTTTTTTTTTGTTGGATGTAAAAGGAGTATTACGAATTCCCAAGTAATATTCAATTCAATAGAATTCTTTTGTAAGAGCTTAGATGAGCAGCCATCGAACATCTACGCACATAATCTAGCAACATAATTGACAGACTAAAGAAAAAAACAAACGGTACGCCAATAAATTAATAACGTAACAGGTCCATAAAAGGAAATTTCACTCTTATAAAAAATTTCGGCGATAGCCTCGTCCATATTTTTCTTTAGACTTTGTTAAGTGTGAGCCATTGCTGTATTTGAATTTAGTTTGTTATAATGTACATAAAACAAAATTAAAAGAGCACAGCGAAATACAACGACATGCAATGAAATCGCTCAAAGTAAATAGAGCCCTTTTTAGCCATGAATTAGTAACTCTATGGGCTTTGCTATTGAAACTAAATAGTTTTCGTTCGTCGAAATTATATTTTTGAACTTCACTGATTAAAGGAAAAAGATCAGGATGAAACCCTTCCTCTATCTACGCGTACACGCTTTCTTTATTGACATTTTGGCTAACTTTTATGACATTTTTATTCGCGAGGGAATCCGTCTAATTTTTCCTTTAGTCTGTGTCATATTAGCTTATCAATTTTATACATTATTTAGCAATGGAAACGAATATAAATCTTTTTATTTATTGAGGTGCATAATATTGTTCCAAATAACAATCTTCGTATAATGGCCCGTTCACATTATGCCAGTAGCATTCTAGCACACAGTCTATTTCATAGTCATTGCAATTCAATAGCCTATTTTAAATGACTAGAATAATGTAGTCGATTACTCTGGAACAAAGGAGGTGGGTTGATAAGGTAACAAAATCCGCCCCTCATACACTCGAAAAAAAAAGTTCCAGATTTCGACAAATTGTAAATGTATTTATATACTTGAAGATATAAAGTTTATTTTAATATAAAGTTTAGGTGATAAAAAAAATAGTAAGTTACAGAAAATATTACCCAAAAAGAGAGTGTTTCTTTTACTTTTCTTACATTTTCATACATTTTAGTCGTTTTTTAAGCTTTGATTTAATATTTTAGAATGAGGCGCTCCATGAACCATGGTAAACGTAACTGATAATGATGCTCTTTTTTATAAGCTTTTATATGAGTATTAATTTATTTTGGTAATTTGTCGGAATCTGGAACTTTTTTTTTCGAGTGTATGAGGGGCGGATTTTGGGCCTTATCAACCCACCTCCTTTAGTGGATCCAGCCAATGGAATAATGTGAAACATACCATAATATACAAGTGCTATAATAAATTTATCAATAGTTAATCTGCTTTGGGAAATACGGTAGATTTTACAGGATACAAATAATTTCGTTTATCTTTATTTATATAACACATATTGTAATATTGTATATGTAACTCAAGAATATAATAAATCGCTATTTTATTGAAGGCATTTCTTTTTCACAGATAAAAGATTACGGAATGACAGGCGTAAAGAGCTTCTGGTGTAATGTTCGATATTCAAATTTCGCGCGCTTTCAAGCCTGCCAATGTTAGACTCGTGTCTTATTGTTAGTTAAGTTCATTAAACATCGATAGATCGTCGTTTATATTATATCGATTTTGTCGTAGCGAAGCGTTATCTACATTCAAAAACTAATCAGTCACCAACAGTCGTCATTGTAATATCTTTTGACGTAGAAATACAAACCAACAGACTATGTTGCCTATATAGATAGGCAACATAGGCTATTACTTCGAGACTGAAGAACAGCACTAGGTAGTTGTTACGTCACAGCATTGAGCTCTATGATTAATCTATGATTAACACTGGAGTGTTAGACCTACTTGATTTACGTCATTTTGGTGCTGTAAGCAGTAAGCAGATACGAGTGTCTATGGAACAGGTAATATTGCAAATGGCGCACCAACCTTTATTAAATTAATCCGTAGAACAAAGTCTCATCTGCTAAATTCACAACTTGAAATTTGAGCCTTAAATGTCACATTTGCAAGGCTCAAATCTCAAGTTATGAATTTAGCAGATGAGACTTTGTTCTACGGAACAGTCGAACAGTTTTACTATTGTTTTGTTATTGTCAAGTCTACTAGACATTGCAGCATTGTAAAGTCGACATCTCCTGAGGATGCTCCGGTGTCGGGGCGAAACGCGCGTCGAGAGTAGTATAAAAGTCTTGTGTGGTGGTGGCATGGCTTGCTTGGGAATTTGGCTTTCTTGCTTGGTTTGGGAGGTGAGCGGTGCTTAGCTTGTAACTGCATGTTTGACCATATAGATTTTTTCTGTTGGCGGATTATAGCAAAATAATTCTAACTTTTTCTTCCAAATACAGAATCACTATCGATGTTTAATCAACACAAGATCTGTTTAAGGTTTCTTTTCGAGACAGTTTGTTTTGTTTAAGCTTTAGGTTTTTTGTTGCGTCGTTTTTTGGCGTCCGCGCTATCTGCGGGCGGCGGTTTTGGGCCCGTAGTGCTCGGTGACACTCCGGTCTTGTTGTATAGGTTGTTGAGAAACTCTTCCAGATTTGGATCGGGGCTGAAAAAAAAAAAAAACTTGTAAATGCATACAATATCATCATCTAAACACACAACTGGACATGGTTTGGACACATGGACACGCGGTAAATCTCAGATGTTATAAATAAATATAAAACCTTTATCTTAATGTATAAAACAAAGTCGGGTTTGTTCAAACACTTATATCTCTAGAACGGCAGGACCGATTTTCATGGTTTTTGATTTGTTGTATTTGTCTCCGTCCCGAATAGCAGAATAACTATATTAAAAGATCGAAAAAAGTTCGAAAGAAAAAAGAATTTACGAAGAAAATTTGTTTTCTTCGATATTTTGTATAGAACAGCTTTTTTGATGACATCTCGAGTAGGGACCGATTGACTGTGTTCAATGAACTTTTTATATATGTCATAGCATAGTTGAGGATAAGAAGAGCCTTTTACCCCCAGAAAAACAGTAACCAACTCACGGGGACAAAGTTGCGGGCAAAAGCTAGCTTTAAGTATATAAAAAAATTGACAAATACCCAATTAGCATTAACTTATGTCTGGTGGGAGGCTTTGGCCGTGGCTAGTTACCACCCTGCCGTCAAAGACGTGCCGCGAAGTGATTTAGCGTTACAGCACGATGGCGTGTAGAAACAGATCAGGGTTATATGGGTTTAAATGCACACTGCCTCGCCACTTACCATCTGGTGAGATTGCAGTAATTGACGATCTTGTCATTGAAAAAAAAAAAAACTTTTTCAACTTTTTTCCCCGTTTTGCCTTACGACCAGAAATAATGCGCAATAGTTACCCGGTGGAGGGTCGCTGGTTGGGGTGGAAGTCCGCCGCCGCCGCCTTGTTGCCCAGCACGATCCGGTACTGCACCACGTGACAGTCCGGCCTCAACTGCTTCAGGTTCTTTTTCTACAAACAAAAATATATATTAGAAACCGTATTTTAGAAAGAAAGACAGAAAGAGAAAGCATTTGGTGGCGCCGAGTGCCCTGTTCTTAATGTTAGGGATGTCTCGGCAGCCAAATAATAGACTGAATCCACTTAACAATTATATTTCGTAAAAAGAACAGATTTATAGTATGCAAGTTTTACGCTAGTCCGGTTGACAATCAAGTTAAGGCCCAAGACACGGAGCCGCCCGCGAAATTCAAATTTAATTTGGATTTTCGCCATTTATAAACGAATACGACAAAGTAGGCTTATGGTATTCAAATTGCGATAATGGCAGTATCATCTTCACAGGTTTATATACTAATCTTTACGTAAAAGTATCCAGTTTAAGAAATTAATCAAAATAATGACTAATTTGTGAGTAGCTCACGTCAAACTCATTATTTTGACTAATTTCTTAAACTGGATACTTTCACGTTAAGATTAGTATATAAACCTGTGAAGATGATACTGCCATTGGCGCAATTTGAATACCATAAGCCTACTTCGTCGTATTAGTTTACAAATTGCGAAAAACCAAATTAAATTTGAATTTCGCGGGCTGACCCGTCTCTTGGGCCTTAACCGCGAATCGACGTCATATGACCGCCCTACGACACGCGGCCGTATTATACACATACACCGTTAATCCGCGAGACCTTCCCAATTCGGGCGCATAGTATAACTTATACCGCGACTGTGTCGCTAACACATTTATTTAAGAAATTGTGCCAAACATCGCGATACACTAAGGTACATTATCCCGACACTTCCATCCCTCAAGTATTTGTAAACAAAACCCAAGCAATAGAAGCGCCGGGCTAACATATGTCATGTGTGGCACAACCCGAAAAAAGGTCAGAGCTCAGCAAAAAGCTGAATACCTCTACCTTTTTTTACGGGTACCCCCGTTTTTCAGGCTATGATACAGAGACCCGAGTTGCGAAAAAACATACGGGGTAAATAAAGCTCCCATATTTGTAGTAATGTTCCAGTAGAAAGAAAATTTTCCCTGTATCGCTGAAACTGACTCAATATACAAGCCTCAATAGCCCAACGGTTAAAGGTGCGGACTGAAAACTGAAAGGTCGCAGGTTCGAATCCCACCCGTCGCAATATTGCCGTACCCACTCTTAGATAGGAGGATGTAAGTCAACTTGAGCTTGGCTGATATTCTTTTTGAAAAAAAAAAAAAAAAAATGTCTTGTGTACCTGACAGCTGGCCCACTGCGTGATCTGGTACACGGCGCCGTCCATGCACGCGTAGTACATCACCAGCAGCCCCAGCATGCTCGACTCCGCCCAGATGTCGCCCTGGATAAAGTTTTTTAATAGTATACAAGACAGAAACGTTTATTTTATAAACTAGCTGTGCCCGCGACTTCGTTCACGTGGAATAGTGACTTTTCGGGGCGCGGCTCTCAGCGCGCTTTATATAGCCACGGACGCTCAGGCGCGAGGCGTGTAGTACGTACTCTGTACGTTAAAAATGTTCGCCGTGATTCTTTAAATTGACATAACTTTTTTATTTATGAACCGATTGACATGAAATAAACACTAAATGTTAAGTGAAGCTTACTACAATATATTAGTGAAATCCGTACTAAATCGAATAAGCCGTTTCTGATATTAGCGTGCACAAACACACAGACAAACAGACAAACAGACAAAAAAAAATAATTACAATTTCGGGTTCAGCATCGATATAATAACAACCCCTGCTACTTTTTTTTTATATATTTTCATTGTACAGACACCACTTTTCTACAATTTTATTATATGTATAGATTGTGCCACACATCACCCAATAGGTATACCTAGATTAGGATTTAGGTTGTTCCGGCGCTTTGTACCTGCACAAGAGCATATACAGCGCTGATTTTCAGCCAGGACCCTGATTCGGGTGGCGCCAAGGAATTATTCATCGTAGCATTACTTATTATCTATAACTAAACTATGTCTTTAAGTCGGTTGTTGAGATATATCTGCACAAGCGGTGAATTTGGTTTTAGTTGTTTCTGTTACATTCCACTAGAATAATTATAAGTTAGGTTACGATGGGGTTGGCGTGTCCGTGTCGGACGAAAGTCCCCTAAAAGGAGGTGGGTTGATAAGGCCCAAAATCCGCCCCTCATACACTCGAAAAAAAAAGTTCCAGATTCCGACAAATTGTAAATGTATTTATATACTTGAAGATATAAACTTTATTTTAATATAAAGTTTAGGTGATAAAAAAAATAGTAAGTTACAGAAAATATTACCCAAAAAGAGAGTGTTTCTGGTACTTTTCTTACATTTTCATACATTTTAGTCGTTTTTTAAGCTTTGATTTAATATTTTAGAATGAGGCGCTCCATGAACCATGGTAAACGTAACTGATAATGATGCTCCTTTTTATAAGCTTTTATATGAGTATTAATTTATTTTGGTTCATGGAGCGCCTCATTCTAAAATATTAAATCAAAGCTTAAAAAACGACTAAAATGTATGAAAATGTAAGAAAAGTAAAAGAAACACTCTCTTTTTGGGTAATATTTTCTGTAACTTACTATTTTTTTTATCACCTAAACTTTATATTAAAATAAAGTTTATATCTTCAAGTATATAAATACATTTACAATTTGTCGAAATCTGGAACTTTTTTTTTCGAGTGTATGAGGGGCGGATTTTGTTGCCTTATCAACCCACCTCCTTTAAGATATAAAAAAAAAAACTAAACTATCTACAAACGAAATTAAAAAATTAATATAGCACAATGTCATTTCTCTTTTTAGCTCACTTTTATTTTTAGTTGTGCTTTTATTATTTGTTGTTATAGCGGCAACAGAAATACATATTCTTCTATAGCTTATAGACAGACAGACAGACGGAGAGCGCAGGCTTAGTGATAGGGCCCCGTTGATTACCCTTCGGGTACGTAACCCTAATAAAAGTATATTCATTCGTTCATTAATCCTGGCTTTCAGCCACAGATTAGTTTTAAGTTTTTACCTCTTTAGCGGAGTGTCGTATTTTGCACTGCGCGCAGTATCGCGCTGCGTAGCATGGCCGCTCCGTCAAAACGCGCTTATGTCGCCGTCCACAGTTGGTACACCTGTAAAAAAAACATGGGTAACGAACGCTGAGCTCTAAAATCTATGATTAACAATGGAGAGGTTGCTGTCATATTTTTTTTTTTTTTGGATCTACTTGATTGACGCCATTGCACACAAAATGGCGGATTACATATTTTTATTTTAACGATTACTGACTAGTGATTAGGATGTTGTGACATGTCGGGGGTGTTTTAAATTTTTAATTGTAACTTGTTATACACTAACAAACCTTATACTGGGCAGGTGTTCCTAAAATACTGTTGCAAAATAGGCAAAGCCGCAATAAAAAGGAATAAAACGAGGTAGTAAAGATTGAATATAAAGAGTTATAATTATAGACACTCCAGGTTTCATTCTTTCTTAAAAAATATCAATAAGCAAACAATGACATTACATATTAAAGATTAAAAACAAATCTGATCATGTCATAGGGACCTTCCTTCCATAAAGAATTAAAAAAAAAAAAAACGAACCTTATAGTGTTGGCCGCGAACTCCATCTTGTCGTGCAGTTGTGCCAGCAGCACACTGAGCTCGCCCCACGCCGCCTCCGCGTGCCGCGACTCGCGCGCTCTCTGCTCGTACGCTTCCCGCCGCTCCTGTGATAGTTAATCACATCACACTATCACATCACATCACATCACACTAATCACATCACACTTCACACTAATATTATAAAGGCGAAAGTTTGTATGTGTGTGTGTATGTTTGTTACTCCTTCACGTCACAACGAATCAACCGATTTGGCTGAAATTTGGAATGAAGATAGCTTATACCCAGGACACTAATATTATAAAGGCGAAAGTTTGTATGTGTGTGTGTATGTTTGTTACTCCTTCACGTCACAACGAATCAACCGATTTGGCTGAAATTTGGAATGAAGATAGCTTATACCCAGGATTAAAACATAGGCTACATTTTATCCCGGAAAATTACAGAGTTCCAATGGGAATTGAAAAACCTTGATCCACGCGGACGAAGTCGCGGGCATCGTCTAGGTAACCCTGTATACCTCAACTAGCTGTTGCCCGCGACTTCGTCCGCGTGGATTTAGTTTTAATAATCCCGTGCGAACGCTTCGATCTTCCGTATTAATAAATAGCCTTCGGTTCGGTTCTTGTTCGGTTCTCATCGGGTGACCGCCCTCGACCACCGACTTACCGCATCACATTGTTCGCCCGCGCTATTTTTTCTTTTTGCTCGGCTTCTATGAGTCGTACCGAGACATTGAATAGCCTATAACCTTCCTCAAGAATTGGGCTATCAGATACAAAAAGAATTTTTCAAATCTGACTGATAGTTCCAGAGATTAGCGCGTTCAAACAAACAAACTCTTCCACTTTATTATATAAGTACAGATATTATATCGCACCTTAAGAATTAAATTGACCTAACTCAAAAATTGTAATTTGTGGGAAATGCAATTTTTGAGTTAGGTCACACGCACGTACACGCACACACACACACACACACACACACACTTATAACACCCTGGCGTTGTTGGTCGGGGGTTAAAAAAAAATAATCAGAGAATCTTACGGGCTCCCCGATGAGATCAAAGGCATGTTGTAATATTTTGAAAGCTTCCTCAGCGCCGGGCTGCTGGTTTTTGTCCGGATGCACCAGGAACGCTTGTCTGCGGTAGTAGCGCTTGATTTCCTCGTCTGTGCACGTCACACTCACACCTAGGATGCTAGAAAGAGACATCTAATCTATACCAATAAATAAAATTGTTGTGTCCGTTTGTAACATCAAAATAACAGCTTTTTACTAAATACATATGTAAGTACTAATAAACAATAAAAAAATTTATATCTGTCTGTCTGTTTGCTTGTTGCCGCTAATCTCAGAAGCGGCTGGACCGATTTTGACGAGACTATCACTGGTAGATAGCTGATGTTATCGGGAGTAACATAGGCTACTTTTTTAACCACTTTCGAAAAAGGAGGAGAAGGAAAAGTAAGGAAAAGTAAGTAAGGAAGTAGTCTTTTTCTGCCTATGTACATATCTCAGTGATTTCTAAACCGATTTGCGTGAATCTTTTTTAATCGATACAAAATCTGAGAGATGCTCCCATAAAAACTCCATACTATTACTAATAATACTACTACTAACTAGCTAGCTTAAGACCCAAAATTAAGTATTGAACATGCTGTATTTATGTGTTTTGTTACATCACATAGCAATGCAATTTGTCATGTTTCTCGAGATTTATAAGAACCTAACTCCACACACTTGGAGTTACAGATAAAAGATAGTGGAATATAATATTGTTAGTTGTTACCTATATGGATCTTTTCCTTTACAAGCAAGTAATCTTTTCATAGCTTCCTCGCCGGTCGCCGGCAGCGGTATGTTTGTGTTTAACTTCGTCGACTCATTGCCGCTGTCCGTTTCACTTTCTGAAATCATACAATTACACAAATTATAATTATACAAATTATAATTATAATTAGAATAAACAACTATGTTATACTTGGAATATAATCGTGATCACCAGCAGCAACCCAAGTCCCAACTGCTCAATACTGAGCACAAGTCTTCTTTCAAAGAAGAGTTATAGACCATAGTCAACCACACACAGGTCACCTTTTCACTTATTTACTTGATTTTATAAAATTTCATTTTCTATTATATTAAACTAGTATTTAGTTTTTAAAATCCAGCGGGAACTCTTTAATTTTCCAGGATAAAAGTAGCCTATGTCACTCTCCGGGTCCCCAACTATACCCATACAAAAAATCACATCGATCTGTAGCGCTGTTGCAGCGTGATTGAAGGACCAACCAACAAACACACTTTTGCATTTATATTACAAAGAACACATTGTGAGGAAACCTATGCGAGTGTCTGATTACAGAGAACTCTCACTCACATTCTCAAAGATGTGTGAAGTCTGCCAATTTGCATTGGGCCAGAGTGGTGGACTATGATTCTTCTCTGAGAGATTATCGGCACAGCAATTCAGAACATTCAGAGCATTGAGGATGATGATTTAATGTGTCCAACACTCGCTGATTCTAACGATTGAAGTCATTACCTTTTTTAAACCATTTTATTTTTCGCCAAAATGCAAAGCGAGTGTTTCCAAACTTCCTGTCGATGTACATGAAGAATTTATTGCTGCCAAACTTGGCAAGCCAATCCTTACTGCTGCGCCACACTGCCTGCGAGCTGACGTACGTCTGAGTGAATACGGAGGTACACCTAAAAATGATGAAATAAGTTTTAATTAGTTACTATATTGGACTATACTCCTGAAAATGTTTCATTAATTATTATCAGCCAAGAACCTACTTGTAAACATGTAACTTATAACTTATGCAGATAACTCCAAGAAACTCGGGAGTTATCTGGAATATGAAATCATAAGGCAGCAGTGGCAACTGCTTACTAATATTATACAAAAGTGAAATATTATAGCTACAGATTGATATGATTTTCTGCATGGATATAGTTGAAGACTGAAAGTGACATAGGCTACTTTATGGGATTTCAAAAAAAAAACCACATGGAAGAAGTCACAGGCATCAGCTAGTTTTTAATAGGTTTAAAAGTATATAGGGTGACCGACCCAATTATTAGCACTTTAAGAGTTTTTCTAATTTCAAATATGTTTTTTAAATAAAAATCTAACCAAATTCTTTAAATTATTGTGTTCATAAGGTTACTTGTTTAATAATAAATATAATTAAAGAACTTTTTAAGGAATTTTTTCTTAAATCAACAAGAATTTGAAATAAAATTGAAAAATGACCCAGTCCCCAATTATTCGCACATACGGGATTAACTACTGGTAAGTACTGACTGGTAAGTTGATCACTCATAATGGCCGAAAACTTCAGGAACTCCAGATTGTTATCTTTTAACTACGATACTGACGTCATTTTAAAAGTTTCCAGATAAGAAAAGTTTCGATTGTGAAAAATATAATTTTCCCTACATATTTTTTGATCTGACAAGTTAAAAACCACAAACAGAAACTTATATTTTAATCTTTTTTGCCAAGGTGCGAATAAATTGGTGCAGTGCTAGCTATTGGGTTGGTCACCTTTTGGCCTTTTGGATAATAATTAAAAAGGATACTGTTAAAAGTGAATAGGCATCTTCCAGTAAGCTTTATAAAGTCTAGTACTAGTGTACTAGACCTCGTCACTTTACCATCAGGCAAGTAAAAGAACTGTCAGTTTAGCTTAGTCTACAATCATTGTGTACATCAGAACTAGCCCCATTGTACTTACAAATCAAAAGACAGATGAAGGCTCATACGACAGATGTCTGAGAGCAGATATAGGAACCACACAACAGCCTTGCAGGTAGCGCCGCCCCAGCGTTCTACATAGTTGTGAACCAGACCCATGTAGCCTGGCTTATTCCTTCTCACTTTTGTCTGGTTACCCTTCTTTTTGTCTTGTATGACTTTGGAACTCTTTTGATGAGGACGCGCCTCTTTCTTCTTACGAGACTTAGTCCCCTCAATTTGTTCTTCCTGTAAGACAAACTGGGATGTTTCATCATCCTCATCCAAAATAAAATCATCTTCTTCGACATTTCTCTCAACGTTCTTTGGCTTGCCTTGTTTTTTGTTCTTTTTCTGTTTCTCCTCGGTCTTGATAAACATAAATTGGCTGTCATTTTCTGGGTTTAAACCCTCCTCGTTTGTAATATCATCCAGCGATGACCATTTACGTGACATGTTGTTACGTTTGTTCTTGGACTTTTTGCTTGTTTTCGGTTGCTTCTCAGTATCGTCAGTGTTGAAGTCCCCAGATTCACTTCCTGATGAAATGGTTGTGTGCTTTTTGTCGGATTTTTTACTTTCATCATGAATTTGTTTCATTGCGGGTTTCTCAGTTTTAATAACTTTATTAGGTGTTTTATTCTCAACAGAGTTTTGAGGTTTTACCTTTTTTGTCTCAAGTGGAGTATTTTTAGTGTTCTTAGCTAACACATCGGAATAACTTGGTCGCATTGGCTTAACTTCAGCCACTATACGCTTTTTGTTGCTAGTGTCAGCAAGTGGACCATTTTCATTTCTCTTTGGAGAGTTTTCAGGTTTTACTTGCGGCAAAGGTTCGATACCATTATTGTTTGAAATGGTGGGAGCATCAGGATGATTAAGTGGATAATTTTGACCAAATGGAGAGTAAGTACCACTCAAGTTTGGCTCCCAGTTGCCCAAAACTTCTTTCAAGAAGTTTGATGTTGGTGTATTTGATTGAGGATTAACATTCTCTTGATTGAAGGTGCTGTGTTGGATTGTAGCAGATGGCTGCACATGGGCGGTGTTGTTTATTGTAAACTCCTGGTTCAATGTGAAGAGATGCGGGGGTGCAGCTTGTATCGGCACTTCGACAAGGTTCTGATTATGATTAAAAAGCTCATATTGACCAGACATGGGGAAGATTAGCTGTTGGTTATTTTCGTCATAGAATACTCTGACCATCTGTCCGTTACCCAGATTGAGCATTGCATTACCGTAGCTCTGGCGGTTGGCGCGGTTGACGGTCGGAATTGCGTTGAAAGGGCTTTTATCGTCCCTCTTATCGGTTGTTTGCATGAAGGGCTTGTTAAATACATCGTTGCTGAAATTGTTCCTTCCGCACATGTTTTCCGGGGACACGTTTGAACTAGGTGGAAGCGATGCCGGTTTAATCTCATTTATGCCACCAGGTGCACAATTCTCACCGGTTTCCACATGGTAATTCCATGTATTATCGTTAAATCTCGGATCGTCTGTAGGCGACCTTGCCATTGTGATTGATTTTTATTTTTTAATCAACACACAAAATAACAGGACACTCAAATTAGATTAATACGTAAAGATTTGGCATTGTTATAATTAAAAGATTGGTTGTAAAATTAATTAAGATTACCAATCTTTTCAAGAATAACTATTTCATTGCTATTTCGTATTTGACAGTTTTGACTTTTGAGTTCTTGACATTTGACAAAATGAAAATATACCACAGATTCCTATAAAATATAGATATTACAATCACTACAATATCCTAGAACTATACTGTAGATAGGTCATAGATACTAGACAGCTGTTATACAAAAGTACCTCCTCGCCTTATTGTTCCTACTTCCATGTGTTTATTGGGCTCACTGCACGGTTGCCAACCCTACTGTTTTAACAGTAGATTTACTGTTTTTGCGTTGACATCCCTGTTTTCTGTTTTAGTTCGTATTTTTACTGTTTTTAGGTGATGTACCCGAATTTGGTACTGAGAAAAAAAAAACCAAAATGTTAAACTGGAATAACCTATTAGAGCAAGCAATAAAGATAGTTTTTGTATGTGTCGGTCACGCGCCTTTTTACAATTGTGAATTTGGTATCACTAGCGGGCCTGTTGCGGCATAGGGGATTCCCATGAAAGCATTAAAGTACTAATTTGTGATTCTCCATTTTCTGACGCAATCTTTTTGATATACAGTAAAACAGGATAGCTAAATTTGTAGTTTGATAAGTGGAACAGGGATAGCTGTGCTGTACTGTACTTGATTTATTGCATAAAACCGGTTTCTCCTGGATTTAATAAAGCCATCTATGATTTTAATAAAAAAAATGATTCAGAAAACGTTGCAGATCGCGAAATTGAAATGAGTAATTCGTAATAAAATGAATAATTTTGATAAATATAATAATAAATATAATAAAAAATAGTATAAGTCTTTGCATTTTGACTTTATTTACTTTGTGTTTCCAAGAAATTCCTTATTTTAAGGCAATTTGTGTTAAATCTCACAGTAGTTGTTTATCTATTTAACAATTTTATAAATGTTATATCGAACAGTAGATTTGATGTTTTGAATTTACTATTTTACTGTTTTCGGCTGTTTTTTTAAGTTCCATTTGCTGCTTTTTGCTTTCCTGAGGTTGGCAACACTGGCTCACTGTTTCCAACCCAAGAGAATGTAACACAAACATGTTTGTGGAATGTAATCACTCCGTTTTACCTCCCTAGGGCCGATCTAGGCCATTTTTTACCATTTTTAACGGTGACTATGCCTTTTAGGCTATTGCAGAGGCAAGGAGCTTAGAGTTTACTAAGGCAAGGAGGCAATCATTTTAGCTGGATCATAAATGAGCATTACCTTAAAAATAATTAATCAGCCGTGCAGTTTTGCCATGGATAAAATTAGTATTGTACTTGGTAGGTTACAAGCTGTTCGGTTCACAACTTTAGGAGATTTTTTGATTTTTTTTAAATTAGGCGAAGTAGGGTTTAGCAGGCGAAGTTAGGGGACACGACTGTACCTATTGAAGCTAGTTTTTAATTTTTTTTTGTTAAAGTATCAATAGAAATACACACTCTGAGAAAATTTCAACTGTCCTATCATGGTTCATGAGATACAGCCCGCTGACAGACTGAAAGACGGGCACTGACGGATGGATTGATAGCAGATTAGTAATAGGGTAACAATAGCACCCTTTGGGTGACAAACCCTAAAAATTAACGCAAATGTAAACGTTCTGTGATTTCGTAATGAAAGGAAGAATGACCACCTCTTGTTTATGGTTGTCTTGTTGATGCCTTTATTACATCGATTATTACTAGCGGTCGCCCGCGACTTTGTCCGCTCCTGTGACATTTCCCCCTGCAAGAGGCCTATCGACCAAAGTCTTACCGCTTTAGTAAAAACCATGACACATGGAGTTGGCAATTGAAGTACATGTATTTTGTACGGTTCAGGACCGCACAGTAATGAAACTGCTGAGTAGAAGTCTTAAGTTTATTGGCCTCTACTTAGGCTAATAGTAACCTAATAGCAGTAATGTGAGCGCGATGCGATGTTATGTGCACTGATGTATAATTAAATGAAAAGCGTATTTATAATAAAGCGTGAATGATGACTGGGCGAATTGTACGGTTTCGACATAGACCGTAGGTACATATTTTTTTCCTATTTTTGAGGATTTTTAAAGACTTACTAACTCCAGCGGACGAAGTCGCGGGTAGAAGCTAGTTAACTATAAATTAAGCATATAAATAATTTATGTACCTATATATACTATATAACCCAATATTAGTTCAAGTGTGTGAATACAAATTAGGCTTGGAACACTTAATACTTTTTAACCGACTTCAAAAAAAGGAGGAGGTTCCCAAATCATCGGAATCTTTATGTATGCTCCCAAGATGTTCCTCGATTAGGTACCTATTCAAAGACGCCTGGACGAATTTGGAAATTTCTCCTTTTCTTTGAAAGGGTAGGTATACCTACTTCCCAGGTGGTACACATGGGACCATGTGATGGGATCCTGAAGAAATCGAAAAAATGACTTACGCGTGCCATTCACCAAAGAAAAGAAGAAGAAAGAAGAAGAAATACGCTACTTTCGCTACATGGCTCAGGGAGTGGTGAAGCTAAAGTGGAAATGGGCAGCGAAGTTTTGAAAACTCATGGTTCATGGGGCACTTAAATACCTGGAGAGTGACTTAGGCTACTTTTTATGCCGGAAAATCAAAAGGTTCCCGCGGGATTTTAAAACTAAATCCACGCGAACGAAGTGGCGGGCATCGACTAGTCGGTATATAAAGAAGAAGGAGAAGACATATTATATTTATAAGGCGTATGAGAAAGTAACAATGGTAAAGTCGCAGAAATATGCTAAACTATACATAGCATGAATGCAAAAGAACATGCATTTACACAGTGTTAATTGGTATTAAATATCACGAGTACGTACCACGGTAATTATTTTAGTTGGGATTGTCGATATTTCGATCCAATTGCATGGACCGTGGTCACGACGAGACTGCGGTGTTGCGAGACGTCAAGTTGAAGCTGTCATGGGTAGAATCTACCTACCCGCGTTCTTGATCTTTTCGGAGGAACGTCATTTAAAGTTCGGCAAAAACACTAACAACGTCACTTTTTAAAGGTGCTGTACGACGCTTCTCTGGTTTGCATAATTCTACGACTGTATTCCACGTACTAGCTAGTTTAAAACCATCTTCCCGATTGAAATTCTGGTGTTTACGAATTTCAATCGCTTCGCGCACCAACCTAGGTATATAGTGGCGGTCTGTGGAGAGAACTCGTGGGTTGTGGAGTTCGATCCAGTGTTTTGTTCCTGGCTGTAGAATATGCTCCGCGATCGCAGACTTCTGAGGATCGTTGTTCTTAACCGCTTTAATGTGTTCTGACACCCTTGTTGCTATGGATCTCTTAGTTTGACCAATATAAGAGCTTCCACAGCTGCAGTCGATCTTATACACAGCCGGACACTGGTATGGTAAACGATCCTTTGGAGATCTCATCAAATGGGCAATCTTTTGGAAAGGAGTGAACACGGTCCTAATGTTGTATTGTTTACTCAACAATGTACCTATCTTGTCAGTCACTCCTTTCACATAAGGCAGGTATGCCATCTGTCTTTCAGCTTCCAAAGGTTGTGTAACACGTCTTTGTTGGGCCTTTTTTACCGGTGGTGGCTTATGACCATTCCATCGAAGCACCTTGCGTATGTGTTCGAGCTCACCCTGAACGTGAAGGTCATCACACAGGTCGTGAGCGCGGTTGATGAGGCTGGTAGCAACCGACGCCAGGTGGCAAGGATGGTGGTGTGACGAGCCGTGCAAATACCTGTCCGTGTGTGTCTGCTTTCGTGACCACGGTCCATGCAATTGGATCGAAATATCGACAATCCCAACTAAAATAATTACCGTGGTACGTACTCGTGATATTTAATAACAATTATGTCAATAAACCACGAATCAAGTCTAAAATCTTTAGTTTACACAGTGTTGTTGTACAAGTAAATAAGATGGACCTCAACGTAGTATATAAGACGGAAGACAAAGCCAAACGTTGCTTGCAAGGAAATCAGTTACATTACAACATATTATCAGCAAGCACAGACTCAACTTAGAGAGTGACGATGCTTGCCTTACTTCTGTTACTGGTCGCATCTGTAGTCGCAAAAGAAAATGCAAAGTGTCCAGGCAACTTCATAAATACGCAGGTAAGATTATTTTGTTAAACTAAGTCCAATTTTAAGGGCGTGGACGCATTTGTAAGGCGATGACGTGGACGTTACAGATATCCCATTAAACCATTTCTAGGGTTCGGTACACGAAGGGTTACCAAGTTTAGAAGCCTCAATAGCCCAAGGCATAAAGGTTCGGACTGAAAAACTGATAGGTCGCAGATTCGTGCCACTCCCGTTGCACTATTGTTGTACCCACTCGTAGCACAAGCTTTTCGCTTATTTGGAAAGGAGAGGAGAATATAAATCAAATTCAGCTTGGCTACTATTCTTAAAAAAAAAACGAGACCCTATTACTAAGCCTCCGCCGTCCGTCCGTCCGTCCGTCTGTCTGTTAGGGAGCTGTATCTCATGATCCGTAATAGGTAGATGGTTAAAATTTTTAGAGAATGTGTATTTCTGTTGCCGTTATAACAAAAAATAACGTACTTAATAAAAATAAAACATGTGATCTATAGAACGTGCTCTGACTCAGCTCAGACTTAAGACAGAGTTAAAGCGAGACACAAATATGTTCTGACATAAATCTGTCTCGTTTTAACTCTGTCTTGAGTCTAAGCTGAGTGAGAGCGCGGTCTATAGATTTCAGCCCTAGTTAATGCTAGTCTTAGATTAATTATATTCTTAGGTTAAAGTATTTTCTGCTAGTCTATCTTTAGACGTACGATAGCAAATATAGGTGTGTAGGAAGAACCGTTCTCCTTTTATTAAAAAAAATACCTAAGCCAAGCTGAAATTAACTTATTCTCCTCTCCCCTCCCAATAAGCGGAAAGATTGCGTTAGGAGTGAGTACGACAACAGTGCAACGGGTGGGGATCGAATATGCAACTTTCAATTTTCAGTCTTTTATTGGAGTTCCAAAAGTAAAGATAGTACCTAAAGGTTGGAAGTATTGTGTCTAAAATAAACAGTGGCGTGCACAGGATGTACTACAGGGTAGGCAGATGGTACAAAATGGAAAAAATCTTCGGTGCGAATTTAAAAAAACTTAAGGGTAGGCATTGTACAAATTATAAAAAGCCTACCCTTAAGTTTTTATAACTCGTACTGGCGATTTTCTCCATTTTATATCATTTTTCCGCATTATGCCTACCCTGTGTGCACGCCACTGTGTGTCTTCAATTGGTTCGGTGGGTTAGCCGTGAAAAGTACAAACAGACAGGGCGCTTGTGTATTCGTATTTTTAAACGTAAAAATTCTTTTGACAAAACAAAACCGACTTCAAACGCCACTACAAAGTATATCAATTGTGCCTATAAAATTTGAAGAGTTCTTCCTCCCTTTCAAACAAAAAAAGAATTTTCCAAATCGGTCCAGGCGTCTTCGAGTAATCAGGGAACATACCTACATAAAAAAAAATTGCGACGAATTGAGAATCTCCTTCTTCTTTGGAAGTCGGATAAAAATACGATAAGTGGCCTTCATCATCATAGTATACATAATAGCCATCATAAAAAATGTAGTATACGTAAGTATATCTATCTAAAATGTGAATCGAATGAATGAATGTAAGCACTTAGATAGGTAGATAGGTGGAGAACAATCAATTTTGTTGTCAACTCAATATTGATATCGCATTGCTTTCGCAATCTTTGGATGGCGTTTTTAATATAATAAACTAGATATCGCCCGCGACTTCGTCCGCGTTGATTAAAATATTTTTATTCCCGCAGAAACTCTTTTATTTTCCGAGATAAAATGTAGCCAAATGTAGTTAATCATGGGTTGATACCCATGATTAACTACATTTGGCTATCTCCCTTACAAATGTTAGACAAATCGGTTTATTCCCTACCATCATTTGTTGTGGCGTGAAGGAGTAACATACATACACATACAAACTTTCGCCTTTATAATATTAGTATGAATATGATATAATAAAAAATACATATTAGGTAGGTAGGTAGGTATAGTACAACTGAAACAGTCTCTTCTTCGTTATAATCGTCGTCACAGAATCGTCTTTGTTATAATTTGTTCTATAATTTTTAGGATGCAGCAAGTGGAGATATACCCGTTTGCTATAGCGACGCAACCAACAAGTATAGCGCATCATTACTTAATGATGATGATTTTATAGAAAGTATACAAGACTTAAATCGAGAGCGCCTTCCGGAAAGAACAGTTCATCCTAAAGGCACCGGAGCATTCGGTTATTTTGAAGTCACACATGATATCTCACATATTTGTAAAGCTGATTTCCTAAAGGAAGTAGGAAAGAAGACGCCAGTGGCAGTAAGATTTGCAACCGGGGTGTCAGAGCGCGGAAGTTCTGATTTTGCTAGAGACACTCGAGGCCTTTCAGTGAAGCTCTATACAGAAAAAGGCAATTTTGACTTACTTGGATTTAGTAAAGAAATGTATATTTACAAAGATCCGCTTCGTTTTACTACTGTTCTGCATGCGGCAAGACGTAGCCCAGATTCAAATCTTCACAATCAAACTACATATTGGGACGCAATCACGTTACTTCCTGAGTCGATAAACTTTTTCATAAGAATCTTCTCTGACGAGGGTATACCAGCGAGCCATCGGCATACGATTGGTTCTGCGGTTCATACCTATCAGGTTGTAAATGAACAGGGGGACTACCATTTTGTTAGATTTCATTTCATACCTGATCTAGGAGAAAAGTTCTTAACGACAGAAGAGGCTTCGAAACGTGGTCCAGATGATGCAATAAAAGATTTATACGAGTCGATCGAAAATGGAGAATATCCTTCTTGGACAGTTACAATTCAGGTGTGTACTATGGCTCAAGTAAAAGAGTTTGGATCTAAACTATTCGACCCAACAAGACTTTTGCCCAAGGATAAATTTCCCCACCAACCAATTGGTAAAATGGTTTTAACTAAGAATGCTAAGCATTACCAAAACGAAATAGAAAAATTAGCTTTTTCTCCAGGTAATACAGTACCTGGTGTTCTTGGATCGCCAGATAAATTATTTGAAGCACGTGCACTAGTATACAAGGATGCACAATTATATCGCTTGGGCAAAAATCACAATAAAATTCCCGTTAACTGTCCCATTCATACCATTCATACTTATATCAGAGATGGTATGCCTCCAGTTGGAGATAATGAAGGCGATGCCACCAGTTATTATCCCAACTCTTTTGACGGTCCTCAACCCTATGATAAGCAAAGTAATGGCAACAATGTATGCAAGGGGTCAGGCCTAATCAAAATAAAACAAAATCCATTCGCTGACAATTTTGAACAAGTTAGAGACTTTTACAACGAACTGAACGATACGAGAAAATCTACACTAATTGAAAATATGAAAACGCCTTTGAAAACCGCCGCGCCATTAATCCAAAAGAGAGCTGTAAATCTACTTAAATCTATTCAGTCAGATTTGGGTAATCGTTTAGCAGAGGCACTAGGTATCATGATATCGGACTAATAATTTTATTGCCTATCTGTGGTCCACCTCATTCTCAGACTGTCAAAGTTTCTTATGCTTTTATTACCTAATTTGACTTTAGATGCAGTGCCTAAATAATATATGTGATGTTTTTATTCGCATGACAGCTGGAAAATAAAATTTGGAGTGAAATTGTTGTTTTTATTAATTAATATCCTCCGCAATTACCTACTTCTGCCACATTCAGAGATATTGTAATGAGTAATAAAGTTATTAATTACTTACTAATTTTATCTACTAACTAGCTTAACCCGCGGCTTCGCTCACGTTAGGTTCGATTTTTTAATCCCCTATTTTACCCTCTTGGGGCTGAAATTTTCCAAAATCCTTTCTCAGCGGATGCCTACGACCTAACAGCTACCTGTATGCCAAATTTCAGCTCGATCGGTCCAGTGGTTAGAGCTGTGCGTTGATAGATCAGTCAGTCAGTCAGTCAGTCAGTCACCTTTGCCTTTTATATATACTCGTACTAACGAAATTTAAAAATAACTCTGATACTCTCGGTAGAGAGTACTATATATTCCTTGCTATGATTTTTATTATAATCTATAACTATGCATCTACAATAATTAATATAATGTATATTCTATAATACCTATAAGGAGAACCTTCGATGACGATTAGTTTACTCTGAGTGCAGCAGTTAATTGCCTAATGAACTATTCTTTACTTTTTCGGGATAAAATGCAATTAGCCTATGTGTTAATCCTGGGTGTGAGCTATCTTTAATCCTTTTAGCCAAATCGGTTCATTCGTTGTGTCGTAAAAGAGTAACACGCACACACAAACTTTATAATATTAGTGTGGATATTACGGCCATAATTCAGGGTAATTCTTTTGTACACAATCTTTAAACTATACTAAATTGACACTGTGCTAAAACTAGTAGGACCATTACATTTCCTCAGGGAACACTAGGGAAGAGTAGCACAAGACTTACCTATCTGACAATTTAGTTGAAAGTGTAGGCCCATTGCTTAATCGTTCTGTCCCGGGGGACCTCAGGGTCGCGAGCGGCTGGAGGGAGGGTCTAGGCGTTCATTTTTCCATCTCCATATTGGCCCTGGGAAGATGACAGCTTAAAATTTCATACGTGCAGGTGGTTTGGGGCTATTCCCCCTGAGATGAGCCCAATGGCGTCGCGCAAGGAAGGCCCCGGTACGTGTTCTTAGGAGATCCCGGAGCCCTCCAATATGCGCTGAGGGTGGCCACCGAGGGGGTTTTAGTAGGTAAAAATCCTACATAACCCGACTTCTCCTCCCGGAGGTCGGGTATCTTAAGAAGATTTCCCCCTCGTTAACAAAAAAAAGGCCCATTGCTTAAATGGCAAGTGAAAAATATTGGCCTTGAGACGTTTTCTCTCAACCTCATTGTCTTGGTAAGTTTTGACGCTACCAAGGCAAATGTTTATTTTATTTTTCAAGTAGATATTTAATTAATTGCTATGTTTGTTCATGTGTTTAAAGACAAAAGACGCCTGAAAAACCTTCATAATTTTTATTTGTTTAGCATCAGTTTAGCATAGTACTTTTTATATTCATTTAATTTTCATTGTTCAACAAAGTTTTTGCACGTGAAGTGGCCTCTAATGTTCTTAGTGGACTGTAATAATCATAGACTACACTCATGGAGTTCTAGGTTCTAGCACCTCAATCCGGATGCTGCAGGAGTACCTACTGCCTACCTAAACGTGAGGATTTAGGAACTGTCGCTTACGAATTGATATTGTTGGTAGATACCAAGCATCTACATCGTAAAGCTCCAGGTTCTAGCTCCTCAATTCTGATGCTGCAGGGTTGAAGGAATTACGTATTGTCGGTTTTGAATTGATATTGTTGGTACCAAGCATGGGTATGGAGCTTCTGGTCCTAGCTCTTTAGAAATTGTGTATTGTTAATAAGTACTGTAGGTACCAAGTACACTACATTAGTACCGTAGCGTTGGAGGGAGGGGAGAAAGAGATCAGGAACAAGCTACACTAAAAAGCTCAAAATAAAAATTCTTTAAAACACCGGGCGGGAAACGATGAAATCGATGCGCGACGGTTACCTTATGGTGACATATAAGAGTCACGCATATTGAAATCGGGTGAGCATCGCGTATCGGTTTCATAGTTTGTATTTAAGCCACCCGACTTCAACAAACGTGTATAAAATAAAATTATTTTTACACTTTGTAGTGGCATTTGAAATCGGTTTTTTAAAGGATTTTTATGTCAACGTCTCCAAAGGCGTCAGATATTTTCCATGGATATTTCCAAACGATCATTCAATTTTAAAAGCCTCAATAGCTCAACGGTTAAAGGTGCGGACTAGCGTTGCCAGACGTCCCGTATTTCCCGGGACGTCCCGTATTTTAGGCATAGTTTAAAATGTCCCGGCGGGACTGACTCTGTCCTGTATTTAAACCGTACTTCGTTTTTCATTATGAAATCGATCCAAGTACCTATTCACACATGCAACATTCATAAAAAAGCGAGTTGATGACCGTTTTTAATTACGATATAATCGTTGTATTGATTTTTACAGATATGTTAAAACGAATAAAAATACGTTAAAACTGACTCAGTCCTAGGTAAATTATCAAAAAAAAAAAATGACACTAAATAATTTTGTTTTTTATTTGTCCCGGGTAAAAAAGTGAAATCCCGTATTTTTCCCCCATTTAACCATTTGTCCCTTATAGGCTGAAAAAAAATCTGGCAACCTTAGTGCGGACTGAATATTGAAAGCTGAACGTAGAGCCCCACCCGTGGCACTATTGTCGTACCCGCTCCTAGCACAAGCTTTTCGCTTATTTCGAGGGGAAAGGAAAATATAAACCAAGTTCAGCGTGGCTAATCATTTATTCTTTATTAAAAAATATAATATATAATTTATATTCTTAAAGGTGTGTGAAGTCCGCCAATCCGCACTTTGTAGTGGTGGCCTAAACCGTTCTCATCGAGAGAAATTAATAATATTAGTGGGCCTGCGATTGATTGAGATAAATTAATGAGGAATCCTTACTAATCTTTACCTCTTTATCCTAAGTAATCCTTAATAATATTTTAAATTCGAAAGTGTGTTTGTTTGTTAGTTTGTCCTTCAATCACGCAGCAACGGTGCAATGAACTGACGTGATTTTTGCATGGGTATAGTGAGGAGACCTGGAGAGTGACATAGGCTACTTTATATCCCGGAAAAAGAAAGAGTTCCCGCGGGATTTTAAAAATTCAATCCACGCGGACGAAGCGGGCATTAGCTAGTAATAAATAGAAAAGCAAGCTTGTTGTCATTTTCTATGTCCTATACAGAGGACAAAAGTAGTTAATAAGTTTTGATAGTTTAACTATATTTGTAGTTTGTATAGTACTGTCGCGAGGCGAGGCGCGGGGTGAGACGCGCGGGTGTCCGCGGCAGGGAAGGCGACTGGCCGGCGGCGCGCGGGCGCCTCACTCACATCATAGTAATCTGTGTCACTTAGTATTAATACTGTAGTCTTTGCTCACGCTCTCGGGCTCGGCGTCGACGCATCACCTTAGCACTAGTCTTTGTATTGGTATTAGAGTTGCCAGATTTTTTTTCAGCCTATAAGGGACAAATGGTTAAATGGGCAAAAAAATACGGGATTTCAGTTTTTTAACCGGGACAAATAAAAATTACAAATTGTTTATTATAATTGACAAATTATTTTTTTATATTTTTCCGAGGATCGAGTCAGTTTTAACTTTATCATTCTGACACTAACACTGTCATTGGTCAATGCGGGCTGCGAGTGCAAGTTAGTAGCGAGACGAGTACGTTTTACGAACGTTGCGTGTGTGAATACGTAGATCGATTTCATAATGAAAAACGACGTACGATTCAAATACGGGACAGAGTCAGTCCCGCCGGGACATTTTAAACTATGCCTAAAATACGGGATGTCCCGGGAAATACGGGACGTCTGGCAACCCTAATTGGTATATTCGAATACAGTGATATGAACATATTATAAAAGTGTCCACTATTTCACCAGCTTCTACCTGAACAAGTACAGTGTAAGGTTTTCTTAATTATTTATCTATTTTCTAGATTTTACAAATAACGACATAATACTAGATGCACTAGACGACACAGTGTTTGACTTTTCGGGCGAAAATTCAGATCGTAATCTGGAGTTTATCCCTTCAGAGCCTAGTCGAAGATCCAATGACCACTAGACTAGAGATTCAGACAGCATTTCAAACGAAGATGATCTCCAGTAATTTGGAATTCGCATCTTTATCACTGTTTCGCTCAAGAAGATGTCGAAGAGGAAGTGTTTTGCGTGGACGTGGATGCGGGCATGAACGTAGACTTGGTTCTGGTCTTGGCAAGGAACCTCAACGGCTGCAATCTTTGTCATAATCTACCTACTCGATAGATTGCAAACATAAATCGCCAAAATAATGGCTACTTTCAAGATACACGGACGAAAAATACCTGAAATTAATGATTTGACGCAGCAAGAATAATTGTTATATTGTATGTACGCCTAACAGGAATTGTTATTCAAATTTTCACTAATATTTAGAGTAATTTTTTTTTTAATTAAGTGTTATCTATCGATAAATTCTTAAAAACATTATTGTTTGTTTTTTTTTTTTTTTATTCTCATTTTTAATAAGGGACTTTTGAAGGTGACCTTCATGTCAGCCCCATCGGATTATTGTTTGTTAGAAACCGTAATGTTTATTTTTTGACAAACAACAACTTGGATGAGTAACTTATCGACAGATTACAGAAACATTAGAGGGTAGGCTTTTCTAAATCATCAATGTAAATAAAATAAATTCATAATTACTGACTGATTACTACATAATTGTTATTATATTTAATATAAACAAAACAATATAATATAACTAGCTTTAACCCGCGGCTTCGCTCACGTTAGGTTCCATTTTTTGACCCCCTATTTAACCCTCTTGGGGTTGAAATTTTCCAAAATCCTTTCTTAGCGGATGTCTACGTCCTAACCATGTCCTAACAGCTACCTGTATGCCAAATTTCAGCTCGATCGGTCCAGTGGTTAGAGCTGTGCGTTGATAGATCAGTCAGTCAGTCAGTCAGTCAGTCACCTTTGCCTTTTATATACCTATTTAGATATATTATATTGTTTTGTTTTGTTATTACAAGAAATATTTTATTACCCGACTACAGCAAAGCCAAGGTTATGATTTTAGCAGCCTATTTATGTATGTATATATGTATAATCATACGTATGTATGTGGTATATTTAAGTATGCTCCACCGTAGCGCCTAAAATACTGAGCTGATTTGGATAAATAAGGCGTCAATCGATTCTTTATTATAGTTGGGGTAATTTTGGTCACATTTTATTCAATATGACGGATGTTGTATTCAATTTTCCGTAGTCGGATTAGTTTTTAATTATTTTTCTAGTTTTGATAATTTTGTTTGGAGCAACGTTTTGTTTTTTTTTAATTTTTATCTAATTTATTATGATTAAAACATAAGGCAATAAACGTTTGTTATATTTTGATTCTTATTCAATTACTAGCTTTAACCCGCGGCTTCGCTCACGTTAGGTTCGATTTTTTAACCCCCTATTTAACCCTCTTGGGGTTGAAATTTTCCAAAATCCTTTCTTAGCGGATGTCTACGTCCTAACAGCTACCTGTATGCCAAATTTCAGCTCGATCGGTCCAGTGGTTAGAGCTGTGCGTTGATAGATCAGTCAGTCAGTCAGTCAGTCAGTCAGTCAGTCAGTCACCTTTGCCTTTTATATATTTAGATAATTGCATTTAATTTCTTGAAACTATTCTATGTCCTGTACAAATCACATAAGTAGTAATATCGTACTTTTGTTCTACATAATTTAGGACATAGTGAAAAACAGATGTAAGATTTTTTTACTATCTTTCCAGTATATCTTAATTTATTAGCAATAGGTATTATACTTACTAACTTTTCAAAAATATATTCCAAAAAAAGTGTCTCTGGTAGGCAGGAGGATAGACAGACATTTTTTCACTACAATATAGTTTTAGTACCAGTTAGGTAGGGAGCGTGCATGGTACGGGGTATGATGTGAGTTGTGACAGTTGGGCGCGGAACAGACCCGCTATGATATAAGGTATATGTATTTGTATCTACTTCAGCCCCCGATTCCTCGGAGCTCGCGCGCGAACTGTAGGTAAGTACATCTTAAGATGACAAGATACAAAGATTTGAATTTGAATTTTATAGACAAACTAGCTGTGCCCGCGACTTCGTTCGCGTGGAATAGTGACTTTTCGGGGCGCGGCTCTCAGCGCGCTTTATATAGCCACGGACGCTCAGGCGCGAGGCGTGTAGTACGTACTCTGTACGTTAAAAATGTTCGCCGTGATTCTTTAAATTGACATAACTTTTTTATTTATGAACCGATTGACATGAAATAAACACTAAATGTTAAGTGAAGCTTACTACAATATATTAGTGAAAACCGTATCTAAATCGAATAAGCCGTTTCTGATATTAGCGTGCACAAACACACAGACAAACAGACAAAAAAAAATTAATTACAATTTCGGGTTCGGCATCGATATAATAACAACCCCTGCTACTTTTTTTTATATATTTCCATTGTACAGACACCACTTTTCTACAATTTTATTATATGTATAGAAAACAACTTTTAATAATAAACAATCAGTAAACAATAAATAAAAAAGAAAATGAATACCTATCTGAAAAAGATCTGAAAACATGACATGCCGTATGTAGGTATTATTTTGATTTTATTTAAGTATGACTTTCATCAATGCAAGGATCAAAAGAACATAAAATACAAAAAAATATATATTAAGTAAATTGTATACAATGAAGTGTTTATTTATTCCGCTGAATTTAATTGCTTTGTTAAGCGCCGCCCTAAATCGCGATGAATCTCTCTAAATAATGCTACCGCCCTCTTTTGAATCATTGAATTCAGATTCACCAAAACTGACACTAAATTTTCAACTAATGTAGTTTTTTCCTTCGAATTCAGCCCATATTGGTAAAAATCTCTGGCTTGGTCGAAATTATATGCCTTAGTTTCTATAATATCAATTAAGAATGCAGTTTTATTTTCCCTATAGGGAACGGGGCCATTAAATGAATTGGGATAGTAATTGGGACCGGCACCTCCATTGTCTCCAAACGGGGCCGGGCCATCTCTATGATAAGTATGGACAGCTTTGACTCGGAACGGACAGTTTACTTCAATATTGTTATAATTTTTTCCCAAGCGTATTGACTGTGCTGTTTTGTATATCAAGCAACGTGCTTCGTATATCTTATCTGGAGCTCCAACTATGCCGGGCACTGTATCACAGGGGAAAAAGGCTAGCTGTTCAATTTCCGCAAAGTGATTTTTAGCATTTCTGTTCAAACATAATTCACCAATTTTTTGAGGAGGATATAGATTTTCCGGAAGAGTTCTTGAGACATCGAATGCTAGAGATCCTTCTTTTTCAACGTCTTCTACGGTCAGTATCTGTACACAAACATCCCACTTAGGGAAATTACCCTCGCTTATTGCTCGATACAGGTCTTTTGTTAAATAATTGGGATCCGTAGCGCGCAGTTTTTCAGCTTCCTTGGCTTTTAAGGTTTTAATACCAGCTTGTGGGATGAAACTGAACCTCAGGAAATGTGTCTCCCCCTGTTCGTTTACAACCTGATATGTGTGAATTCCCCAACCGGCCATTTGTCTGTAACTAGCTGGAAGACCAAGTCCGGAGAATACGTATAACATCATATGCAATGTTTCAGGGATATGAGTAAACCTATCCCACGACATGTTGGGATCCGGACAATTAGTTGCTGGATTTCTTCTAGGTGCGTGAATGATAGCGTGAGAATGGATTGGATCTTTGAATGAAAATGTCTTAACATTAAATCCGGCTATATTAAAATTTCCTTGTCTGGTATACCACTTGACTGAGTAGCCCCGTGTCTCCATCTCGAATTCGCTACTGCCTCTGCTTTCTGCTGACATCGAAAACCTCATTGCGATGGGCGTCTTCTTTCCGACCTCGCTTAGAAAATCGGCTTTACAAATATGCGAGATATCACGTGTTACTATAAAGTAACCGAATGCTCCCGTACCCTGAGCATGAACAACTCGCTCAGGAGTTCTCTCGCGAAGCAGATGGTGTACATTCATTTCCATAAAGAAATCATTGAGCAATAATTTTTTGTTCAACGTGCACGTAGCTGATTCATAGCTGACAGGGATGCCGGCAGTCGTAGTGATTATACCTATAGGACCCTGCAAACATAACAAAACTTCAATTTCAATTTCTATATTTAAAAAGCTACTTAGTTGCTTTTGCCATCGCGACTTCCGCGTGGAATATTAGTTTCTGGGTTGGAGTTTTCAAAAACTGTGAAACACGGTCTTCTTTCATTTTTATCGAAAGACCAAATACCTACTAAGTTTCATGGAAATAACTTGAAAGATGACGAACTTTCATACAGACCTTCCCCGGCTATAGGAGTGGAATTTCAAAAAATCTTTCTTAGTGGGTGCTTACATCATAAAAGGAAACTATGTACTATCAAAATTTCAAGTTTCTAATTTCTCTGGTTTAGGCTGTGTGTTGATAGATCAGTCTGTCAGTTAGACATAGCTTCATGGTTAGACAGGACAAGTCTGTTAAACCGACTTAAAAAAAAATTCTCAATTCGACGCTCTTTTTTAAATTTTTTTTTTGCGATGTTACTCCATAACTCAAAGTCAAAGGACCGATTTCAAATTTTTTTTAATTTGAAAGAACGTATCGTTAGGTTGGTCTCATTTAAGTTTGGTGAAGATCTGATGAATTACTTTGGAGATGAAGGACGAAACTCCTCAATGAAAAGGAGCAAATCGCTTAAAGTCAAAGAATGTGTAGATTGATCCTATATACCTAGCTACACTGAAAAGCTTAAAATAAAAAAATAAAAAATCTTTTTAAAAATCGACTTCAAACGCCACTAAAAAGTATAAAATAATTTTAGTTTGTACACGTATGTTGAAGTCAGGCTAGTGTGCATTGGTTTCAACCTTTCTATTTAGGCCCGCCCGAGTTTGAAGTTGCTTTTAAAAAGAATTTTTATTTTATTACAAGTTTGCGTTTGGGTAGTTGGATACCTAATACTTACCCAGGTGTTGTAAACAAAACTATATAGATAGATGATTTCATCCCGGAAAGAGTTCCCCCCGGAATCAAAAAACCTCAATCCACGCGAAGTCACGGGCATCGGCTAGTATATTAATAATTATTGTGCTTAAATCTTAATTATAATTTCCAAAAGTTTTGCCAACAATAATTCCATCGGGAGTTCATATTTAGTTCAAAATTTTTTTGGTACTACAAAACTAACCTTGGTGCTATTCTTAAAAAGCTCGAGTTGGTTCGCGACTGGATCAATTTTCTTCTCTGCAGCCACCGCCGCCGCCGCGACTACCATCAGCACACCAAACACCTTCATGTTTGGGCCCTCTCGATTTAACAAAATCTGCCACGGCAAATCCGTCTTATATACGAGGTACGTCCGTCTGTGCTGACTCGAGGTTTGTTTGTTTTACATTGAGTAAGAATAATCTATACCTACTGCTACATCTACACTAGTTAATCGTATTAATATTATTAAAGTTTGGATGTATGTTCGTTTTTCAATCACGCAGCAACGGAGCAACCGATTGATCTGATTTTTTGCCTGCAGAGTTAGCATGGGGAGGAGATAAAACTTTATCCCCCGATTTTATCCACTGACAAGGGATAAAATTATCTTCTCCCTATCATTATATCCCTATTATATATATACAGGGTGTCCCACGGCTATGCCACATGGAGGGGAAGTACCTTAAATATTGTAGATGGAACATTTTACTGAAAGAAGACTTCATTTTAATTTAAAAAACAATTTAAATTGCATTCATAGATTTTTAAATAATTGCCTGGTTGAACCGGGACTCGAACTCGCTATACGAGAAAAAAAATTAACCTGTATCTTTATCATACCAATCGGAAGGCTTCATCATAAGGATTATTTTTTGTTAAATAACATAGCATGAGAAATAAAAGGAAGACCATGAATTTTAGCCTTTGATGTAAAATTTTGTTCAGAAAAATGAAAAGCTGATATTGGCGTATCGACATACAACTGACATGAACTATTACTAATGATTGCCCACTTGAGAAGTACGCATCATTTCCCGATCCTTACTATCCTTACTAATCCTTACTTATATTACCTATAAATGCGAAAGTGTGTTTGTTTGTTGATTTATTGGTTTGTCCTTCAATCCTGCTGCAACAGAGCTACGAATTGCATACTCATTAGTAATAGTTCATGTCAGTTGTATGTCGATACGCCAATGTCAGCTTTTCATTTTTCTGAACAAAATTTTACATCAAAGGCTAAAATTCATGGTCTTCCTTTTATTTCTCATGCTATGTTATTTAACAAAAAATAATCCTTATGACGAAGCCTTCCGATCGGTATGATAAAGATACAGGTTAATTTTTTTCTCGTATAGCGGGTTCGAGTCCCGGTTCAACCAGGCAATTATTTAAAAATCTATGAATGCAGTTTAAATTGTTTTTTAAATTAAAATGAAGTCTTCTTTCAGTAAAATGTTCCATCTACAATATTTAAGGTACTTCCCCTCCATGTGGCATAGCCGTGGGACGCCCTGTATATAAACAGCTGTACATTATAAACTGTAACTTATGTTTTATTTAAGTCATAACCAGTATGGTATATCTATATAAATAACTAGCTTGTGCCCCCGGCCTCGCTCACATTAAGTTTGATTTTTCAAACCCCAATGCAATGCTGATACTAAATATACTACAGAATGTCTTTATATATAACGTTGTCCAGGGGCGGATCTTGAATTTATGGGGCCCTGGGCTAATACTGCTTAGGGGCCCTACCTTATTACTCAACTAATTGCCATTTTGACAAGACACTGTTTTCTGTAGTGATGTAGGTATATGTAATGTAATATATATTAAGTACAGGAAGAAAATACGAAAATAAAATATTTTATTTATTTATTAAAACATTATTTATTGCAAATTTTTGTTCGCAACATTTATGAATTAGAGTTTAGAAAATCTAAACGTCAAACATTTTCGTTCGAACGAAGTTGTAGAACGAAAACGATGGTAGGAAATACGCGAAATTTCGATCGATATTTCGGTTTTCGTTGAATTAGAGTAGACCCCCAGTTCGGTTGGGGGCCCTCTGTATTCGCGGGGCCCTGGGCTGCAGCCCAAAAAGCCTTTAAGTAGATCCGCCCCTGACGTTGTCTGTCCCTATCCTGGCTGAGGCGAGCCTCAAGCTCTACAGACAATTCTTTGGCTCTCTAAAAAGTAACGGATAAAAAATGGTTATTGTGGGTTATCCCTAAGAGATAGACATACACTATCGCGAACTTTTTTTAGACCTTTTTATGGTGTACAATACTGTAGTACATTATTTCGATCTATCTCGTAAGGTAAAGCCAGCGTTTGCAATGTAAGCGCAAAAAAAATGTTTATTTATGACATCACATTAAAACCTCTAAAATTATTATCAGTGTTTCTCTACTATATTATGCATGTATTATACATATAAACCTTCCCCTTGAATCACTCTATCTATCCGTTGCGTAATTTTAAAATCTAATAATCTAAGCATACATAGGGACAGACAGACAGCGGGAAACGACTTTGTTTTATACTATGTAGTGATTTACAGAGCATTATAAAGTCGACATCTCCTGAGGATGCTCCGGTGTCGGGGCGAAACGTGCGTCGAGAGTAGTATAATAGTCTTGTGTGGTGGTGCATGTGAGTGGTGGTGGCATGGCTTGCTTGGGAACTTTGCTTTCTTGCTTGATTGGGGAGGTAAGCGGTGCTTAGCTTGGAACGGCATGTTTGACAATACAGATTTCTTCTGTTGGCGGATTATAGCAAAATAATTCTAACCTTTTCTAGCTAATCATGAACTTCCGCAAAGTAACGCCTGATTCTATCCAATAGATACATATTAACCAAGCTAAAGCGGCTAAAGCAGTTTCTATACGGAATCGTACTGGAACGCTAATCGCTTTGAGGCACGGTTTTGCTGAAATGGTAGTAACTACTAACTAGCCAAGGCCAAAGCCTCCCGCCAGCTGTTGTGGTATGTTTTATCCACACACTTGATCAAATATGTACTCGAATTGCTAACTAAAAATTAAGTTAACTTAAAATACGGTGTTGACTCTGTTGCAAAATTCAATCAAGGTCTTTCATTTTGTTACCCATAATTATTATATTAGTCAGTATAATTGTTCCACCGTAACACCTAAACTACTGAGCCGATTTCGATGAACGATTTGTCAATCGATTTGTTAATTTTTTTTTTCAGCACAATATAATTTTCGGTCCGACTTGACGGAATTTCCGTTATAGGCGGTCTTATCGGCGACAAAACATTAAAAAACCTTTTAGTCGAAAAAACTTGTTATAGATAAGAAAATTACTTGTGAATGAAAACATTAAATAAAAAAGTAGAAAAACGTTAAAAAGCAATACGCCACTAGATATAAATTGTTTCCCGCGATTCATGTAGCTGTTACTATGAAGTGGTAAAGAGATTGGACTATGCTGTTATTTACGACAATCCTGGTAGCTATGGCTACTGTTTCATTAGGTGGAAATTTTTCTACGTCCTTAAATAGGATGGGCTCCGCCACAGATCAACTCGAACTCTTCAAGGAAAGCCATGCGGTAAGAGGAATCAAAAGTCAAGAGGAACGAATGCTAAGGGTAGACGATGGCCATAGTTTTTTTAAATTATGAGATAGGCTTGCGCTTGACGACAATCAATGATGCAAAGCATTGATGAGGTCTAGGTTGGAGCGCGCTTGCCTAGAAAATGTCTATTCACTCTTGTCTTGAAGGAACCTACTCAGATTATACGTGGCCGGAAACATAGAAGCTGGAAGTGCGTTCCATACCTTAGCCGTTCGTTTCAGAAACGTTGAACTGAAGTGTTTGAGTAGAATGTTTTTTTTTCAAGAATATTAGCCAAGCTGAAGTTGACTAGTCCTCCTATCCCCTCCAAATAAGTGTTGGTACGACAATAGTGCAACGGGTGGGATTCGAACCTACAACCTTTCAGTTTTGAGTCCGCACCTTTAACCGTTGGGTTATTGAGGCTTCAAAAGGGTTTGTCTCGTTGGTCTAGTGATTAGCATGTCCAACTGCAGATGACGAGGTCCCGAGTTCGATTCTCTTCGAGGTTTTTCTGACAGGAAATTATTATCAGTACCTACTTGCCCGGAGTAAGGAAGGTAGAGGTTTTTCACCCCCATGCCTCGGAGAGCACGCAAAGCCGTTGGTCCTGTGCCTGAACTTTCCCTGGAAAGTGAGGGAAAACAGAGTGCACCTGTGTTTGCGCACACAATTGTGCAATATAATATCTCCATTGCAGACTGCAGCCATCCGTGATTGTCTTACAGGATTCGCTCGCGAGAACGTTATAATAATGATCTAAATTATTATTCTAAAGCATTCAAAATTATTTATCTCATGTTGGCCAACCTGTGGCAGTTACCGACGACCTCAAACGAGTCGCAGGGAGCGCTGGATTCAGGCGGCGCAAGAACGTGGCCTGTGGAAGTCCATGCAAGAGACCTTTGTCCAGCAGCAGCAGTGGACGTCTATCGGTTGATGAAAAAAAAAGAAGAACCTGTGACTCTTATGACACGTCGAGACTACGCTGACTACTACATGCACCGGTTCGGAACGCAGATCCTGCTGAGACCAACCAAATCTCAGCCAAATCGGTTCATTCGTTGGGTCGTGAAGGAGTAACAAACATCCATCCATCCATGCATCCATTCATTCATGCATCCATCCATCTTCACAAAATACCTACTCGTATTTATAATATTAGTAGGATTCTGCATAATGCAGAATTGCATAATTTATTAAATATTTTGAAGTTCTCTTTAAATGTGTCTTCGCCCGGCTTCGTATACGTTTGCGATTTAAAACATTTCCAGATTCAGATACAGATTATCTCTTTTCCAGGGTCCTGTTGGTATCATGACAACCAGTAGTGGAGCTCCCATTTCCTACACTGATGCAACAAATTCACTAAATTCTATACTAATAAACAATGAATATTTAATAGAAAGCTTAAGACACCTTAACCGAGAAAGAATTCCAGAAAGAGTAGTTCACGCCAAGGGCGGAGGTGCTTTTGGTTATTTTAAAGTCACTCATGACATAAGCCATATTTGCAAAGCTGACATGTTTAGCAAAATAGGAAAGAAAACCCCAGTTGCAGTACGTTTTTCGTCATTTACACCCGAGAAAGGTGGCAGCGATGTATCGAGAGATGCTCGAGGTTACGCGGTTAAATTTTACACTCAAGATGGGAATTTTGATATAGTAGGGTTAAATATTCCTGCTTTCCCTATAAAGGATCCAGTACGATTTTCTAATTTTGCCCATGCGATGAAGAGAAATCCGGCAACTAACCTTATGGATTCCAATGCTTTCTGGGACTTTATTACGTTGAACCCTGAAAGTTTTCTTTTTCTTCTATTCCTCTTCGGAGATGGTGGAATCCCTGCAAGTTATGCGAATATGCCCGGTTATAGTATTCATACGTATCAAGTTGAAAACGAACGTGGCCAAAAATATTTTACGAGATTTTATTTCACACCTGATGCAGGAATTAAAAATTTAACGAATGAAGAATCAATGAGGATAGGGGCCGAAGATCTTGATTATTTTAATAGAGTTTTATACAGAGCTATTGCAAACGGTGAGTTTCCTAGCTGGACCGTCAGCGTACAAGTGTTAACTTATGATGATATTAAGAAATCCCACTTTGACGTATTCGATGCAACAAGAATAATTCCTGTGGAAAAATATCCTCTGATGCAAGTGGGTAAACTAGCGCTAGATAGAAATCCGCTAAATTACTTTGCAGAAATAGAGCAGTTAGCTTTTTGTACATCAAATCTAGTTCCTGGAATTCTCGGAGATCCAAGTAAGTTGTTTGAAGCACGTCGCTTTGCTTATAACGACGCTCAGTATTACCGTTTGGGTGCAAATTTCAATAAAATTGCTGTCAACTACCCCCACCACACGGAAATACTAACATACAATAGAGACGGTGCACCTCCTGTCAAAGGAAACGAAGAAAATATTCCCAACTACTACCCAAACTCATTTAATGGTCCAGTTCCGTACTTGAACAAACGAAAGTCACAATTAATTTATATTTTGGAAAATCCAGAACCAAATAATTTTGGGCAAGCAACTGAATTGTATACTAAAGAATTGACTAATGATGAACGAAGTCGATTAGTCACGAATATAGTTTCTACTTTGAAACTTAGTACTCTAACTACGCAGAATAGAGCACTAGATATATTCGAAAGGATACACCCAGACTTAGGTGAGCGGATATCACAAGGCTTGATAGCGAGTCGGTCATTAGGACCGTAGCGGAGACCGCCAAAATTTTGAAATGGTTAGGAATTTAAAGCAGCGAAGTAATGAAACCTGTAAAATAATATAATATACACTTATTGGGTAACTTATTTATTACCTCATAGCATTTGTTTCTTCGTAATTAGCACTTAAAATTATGGAAATCGATCTTTTTATAGTACTAAGATAGTAACGTAATTTAAATAAATAACATTGAATATACAGTGCAATGGAAATTGAATTTTTTGGAATATTAAAATTTTATTTATACAAATTTTTCTATAAATTATTCTAGAACGAAGTTTATTATTTAAAATCGGTCAATTACATAAAAATTTTCAGAATTTTTAAATCGTCGCAGCTTGCGGAAAATACTATCATAGATAAAAAATAAAAATACCTATTCTTTGATACTATGGATGTAAAAAATGAATGAACGGTCAATTGCGTGTTACGCCACGCTTAGTGCAGGGTCCCGTAGTTGCCTGTCACAATATCATGCGTATCGCGTACAGAAGCGAATATGTCATGTGTAATTTTTCATAGCTGAGTTGCGAAGCTGAATGTAAATGGGCGGGGCACATTGTTCGAAGAACTGATGGTCGATAGGGTCCCAAGGTGCTGGAGTGGCGAGCTCGCACCGGGAAGCGCAGTGTTGGCAGACCCCCACTAGGCGGACCGAGGACATCAAACGAGTCGCAGGGAGCCGCTGGATTCAGGCGACGCAAGACCGAGGCTTATGGAGGTCCATGCAAGAGACCAATGTCCAGTAGTGTACGTCAATAAGTTGATAACAAGAAGAAGAATTTTTCATCATAATTTTTTTTTTTACATTTTAAAATAATATTACAAAGTTAAAGAGAGCTCAAAACTCAAGCTACAACTTGCTGTACGGGTACTGTCGTGTCTCCAGTAGTATAACAAATGTAGTTTGTTCTTGATTGCCATAGAATTCCTCAAAGTAACTGCTGCTTTTCTTTAATATGTATTAATGGCATCTTCAATGGAGACGACGATGACTCCTTACTCTAGCTTAATTTTTCTATTTTGCAAATGGATCCCTTAATCAAAAAAATGTTCGTAACATACCTGTATTCATTTTAA
The DNA here is from genome assembly GCA_933228805.2 of Hipparchia semele. Lineage (NCBI taxonomy): Eukaryota > Metazoa > Arthropoda > Insecta > Lepidoptera > Nymphalidae > Hipparchia > Hipparchia semele. The sequence goes on from OW121714.1 coordinate 13,193,639, forward strand.
AAAAAACTAACGATACATTCCCCACACAATGGGATAGACGAGTAAAAATAATATCATTCCCCCTTTACGTGTAGGGTATCCAAAATGATAGATTTTTTTCAAAATTTTATTGTGAAACTTTGTCGGCGTAATTAATATTGTATAATATGACCAAATTAGAGCTCTTTAGTACCAATAAGTCTCTGCGCTAGGTCGCGGTCAGACGGACAGACGGACAGACTGCGAAACTATAAGGGTTACTTGTAGTTTTTCCACGGAACCCTAAACACTGATGTTTACAGTGTTAAATTTTTATAATTCGTATTAATTGTATTAGGACAATTTTTTAGTTTGATAACTGAATAATTATGTATGTGTGTGTGTGTGTGCATATAATTACTTTCCAGCCATAAAATTAGGGTGAACGTGTACTAGTGCGATCCTGGCCGACGGTCACAACTGCAATCGCGACTGGTTCGAGTCGTCGAGGTTTATCTGCGAATATCCATCTAGCTCGGAGGAAAAAAAATTTTGTGCCATCTAGCTAGTCGCGCAAAGATTGGATAAGACACGCAGTTGGCAAAGGTAGGTACGAGTAAGTGCATGTCTGCATACTCGTATAAATACGTAGAGGTTGCCACCGTTCTAAGGTTTCAATAAAAAAAGAAGAACTTATGTGTAGTGAAGGTGTTAGAGATAGTTTAATGATTAATAATTTTCGGGGGTCTGAGGTCTGAATCCTAGGCACGGATTAAAGTTAAGTTTTTAAGCATGTAATTTTTACATTACTACCACGTCATGTTTAAGAGGTCATCACAATGTTTTCAAAGATATGTGAAAGTTTCATGAATTACCGATTTTTGGGTCGCTATGTATGGGCCTCATAAGAAAACTCAGGGTCACTAATAGGGCGATGGAGAATAAATGTTATTCTGTTCAATATACGCTGGCCGGGTCGCGGTCGGGGCCATGGCCGCACCAATGCGCGTTCAGCCTTACGCAAGAACTAGATACAGATAAGAGTTTACAACAATAACCATAATTTTTACGTGAATGGTTAGATAGAAAGAATATGCCAATATAAACAGATAATTTTATTTTACTTTGCCATTCGGGAATTATCTTTTACTAGCGTCTAGCTTACATGTTATATTAATAAAATGCTAGTATTGACACTAGGTTTGCTAGCTACAGCTTTTAACGTGATAAGTGGAAATGTAACTGTTTGTCTGAAAACTTTAGACCCCGCCAATGATCAAATTGTGCTGTTCAAGGAGAGATATGAGGTAAAAAGGGATACAAAACTTGGTCGATTGATACCTTCATATACATATCGAGGCATAGAGAAAAGAATTTAGTCCATGGTAGACCACACTGCGTAGGCGCGGATTAGTGACAAACAGTATTCCTTACTAAAGGAATGCTATCTTTATGGCATAAGTAGACTTTGCAAATCTTTGAGAAAATTACGTAGAAATCTCGGGGGTGCAGGTGCAGGGTCCATCACAATGTTTTCCTTTACCGAGCAAGTAACATTTAGGTACTTGATTGCTTAAAAACTAACCCCCGACGCAAAAGCGGCGGAGCGTTATAAGTTTGACGTGTCTGTGTGTGTGTGGTATGTCTGTGGCATTTCACACACACACACACACACATACACACACACACACACACACACACACACACACACACACACACACACACACACACACACACACACGCACACACACGCACACACACACACGTAGCAGTCGAACGGATGAAACGATTTTGATTTTGTTTTTCGTTTGAAAGGTGAATAAGTCGGGAATGTTCTTAGCCTTTTTCTTAGCTATGTTTGATGAAAATCAGTTGACTAGTGGAATACTATACACGATGATAAATTTCAAATACAAGATGGCCGCCACCATAAAATAACGAATTACATATTTTTTTTTATTTTACAAGTCGGGGGTGTTTTTAATTTTCAATTTACGCTTGTTTTAGTTTCAATTTTAGAAGTAAGTAGATATATTTATCGGGAAATTTAAACGTAATTCATCTCTTTCAGGGTCCTATTGGAATTATGACAACCTTAAATGGGGCGCCAATTTCTTATAGCGAGGCAACAAGTTCATTGAATACGAGACTACTGACTAATGCCTATTTGACGGAGAGTTTGGCCCACTTTAATCGAGAAAGGATACCAGAAAGATCGATTCACGCTAAGGGCGGAGGAGCTTATGGATATTTTATAGTCACTAATGATATTAGCAATATTTGCAAAGCTGATTTGTTTAGCAGAGTAGGAAAGAAAACCCCAATTGCAATTCGTTTTTCATCTGTAGTACCCGACATTGGTGGCAGCGATGTAGGAAGAGACGGTCGAGGATTCTCAGTTAGATTCTACACACGAGAGGGAAATTGGGATATTGTAGCAATAAATTTCCCCGTGTTTTCAATCAAAGATCCAATCAAATTTGTTAATTTTGCCCATTCGATAAAGAGAAATCCGGCAACCGGCCTTTTGGATTCGAATGCTTTCTGGGACTTTGAAACATTAAACCCTGAAACTTTTCATCAGCTTCTCTACAATTTCGGAGACGGTGGAATCCCTGCCAGTTACGTGAATATACCCGGTTATAGTATCCATACGTATCAAATTGAAAACGAACGTGGCCAAAAATATTTTACGAGATTTTATATTACACCTAATGCAGGAGTTAAAAATTTAACGAATGAAGAATCTTTGAAAATAGGGGCCGTAGATCCTGATTATTTTAATAGAATTTTATACAGAGATATTGCAAACGGTAAGTTTCCGAGCTGGACCGTCTGGGTACAGGTGTTAACTTATGATGATGTTATAAAATCCCAGTTTAAGGTATTCGATGCTACACGAATAATTTCCGAAGAAAAATATCCTCTGAAGAAAGTGGGCGAACTAGTGCTTGACAGAAATCCGCTAAATTACTTTGCTGACATAGAGCAGTTGGCTTTTTGTATCGGAAATCTAGTACCCGGTATTACTGGAGACCCGAGCAAGTTATTTGAATCCCGTCGCTACTTCTATAAGGATGCTCAGAGCTACCGTTTGGGTGCAAATTTCTATAAAATAATTGCAAACTGTCCTTATCGTTCGAAAAGTATAACGTATTATAGAGACGGAGGTCCGCCAGTCAGAAATAATGAAAAAGATATCCCCAACTACTATCCAAATTCATTTAACGGTCCAGTTCCGTATGTGGATATACAGAAGTCACAATTAATTGAGATTGTTGAAAAATCGGAACCGGATAATTTCGATCAAGCAGCTGAATTGTATAAAAAAATGACCAGTGGTGAAAAAAGTCGACTAATTTCGAATATAGTCTCTTCTTTGCAAGAAGCTACCTGCTTCACTCAGAAAAGAGCAGTTGACATATTTATTGAAATAGACGCAAGTCTAGGTCGTCGAATAGCTGAGGGGTTGAACGCAAGTTAACTATGACAATATATTGTCGAATTATATTCTGTAAGAGTTTCATGATTTTTGCCGCTTTTTAAGTACAAATAATAATAAAAAGTTAATAATTAAAAATGTACTTTTGCTCCGTATTAAATCTTACTACGATGGTACGGTTTTTGAGTTTTAGCCAAACTTATGAACAGAAATAGATTTGTTACGCATGTTTTACTAATTTTACGCATTATAACTATTGTATTTTACATTAGATTGCAAAGAGCTATACCGAGAGAGGTATAAAAAAACTTTGGCATCATTTGTTATGAAATATTATGTACTTACATTCGATGGTGATAAGTGCCAAAATATGTTACTTACTTATTTTTATTTTCATGCTGTTACTATTATAATAGGGATGTTAACAATTTTTCGGAATTGCTTTTATTTTGAAGATTGACTCTTGTTTACCATAAAAAAATATATATTATTTAAAAATATTAGTATTTTCGATGAGAAAATATACAAAAATAGAGTAATTTTGAATTTTCCCGCTAAAACACTCTACAACTGTCACTTGACTGACATGACGTCATCGATCCATCCGCGCCACGAAAGAAGTCCCATAGAGGCGGCGCTAGTAGTCGTATGTCTAGGCAATCATTGTATGTAAAATCTATTAGTTCCACCTGATGGCCGCGGGACTTCTTTCGTGGCGCATACTATACCTATAATCACTCCGTTTGTTTCGCGGTTCGTTTAGTGACGTCACGAGCTCTTCTTGGCGTTTGCAGTCACGTGACATCAGATTATAAATAAAGCATTTAAAATCATTTTTAATAAATTTATTAAGTCGTATTAAATTACAAAAATGTGATTTTCGATATTCTAATCCTACAAACTATCATAAAATGAACACTTAACATTAATTTGTGATTAGTGTTAACATCCCCTTTGTGTCCTCATTTCATTTTTGGTTTATATTATACACCTATAAATAAATTAAAACTATATCTATGCGAAAACTTTTTATTTTTGTGTTTACTTTGTGTTGTTCTTGTATCTTCGGAACGACTGAACCGATTTTTACGAGACTTCCAAAGAGAAAGTACGCTATACTTAATCTATATAATTATATAAAAAGGCTTGTCCTGACTGACTGCCTGACTGACTGACTGACTGACTGACTGACTGACGATCAACGCACAGCCTAAACCACTGAAGTTAGAAACTTGAAATTTTGACAGTAGGTTCCTTTTATGACGTAGGCGAGCACTAAGAAAGGATTTTTCGAAATTCGCCCCCCAAGGGGGTAAAAAGGGGGGTTAAAGTTTGTATGAAACTCCGTCATTTTTCGAGTTATACTCATGAAATTCGGTATTTAGGCTTTAAATTGAAAACAAAAAAGTACGTGTTTCACAGTTTTTAAAAATTCTACCCCCTAAGGGGTTAAATAGGGGTTGAATGTTTGTATAATAGTCCTTCGTTCTTCAAGTTATTTTTCAAGTTACGTTTATGAAACTTGATATTTTGGCTCTTGATTAAAAATAAAGAATTACGTATTTTACATTTTTTTTAAATTCTCCCCCCAAGGGGGTAAAAAGGGGGGTTAAAGTTTGTATGAAACTCCGTCATTTTTCAAGCTATACCCATAAAATTCGGTATTTAGCTAAGAATATTTATACCTAGAAGCGCAGTAGTTGACGCGATTATAAGCCATTTTTAGGGATATTAAATCATATCCGCACGCCTATCGTCGCGTTAGTGTTCAAGGTCGAGTCTTACTAGGACGAGCTCGCACAAAAATATTCAAAAATGCCGTACTGTGCTATGAAAGGATGTAATAATTCATCACATAAAAAACAAAAACATTTAAACATCACATTTCACAAGTAAGTACTTCCAAAAAACTTACATTTTTGAGTAAAACATTCTTCACAACATAAAAATAAATCGTAGGTATCACAGACCCTATTGCAATGAAAATGTTGCTAGCTCTACGAGAAATATTTTACCCCGTAACTTTTTTTCTCATTCTAAGTACCTGTTGTTTTTAATCCCGATTCACATTAGTTCATTTATGTATTACTAGGGTGACCAAATATTAATTGATGACCAAGTGGTACCTACTCTAGAAAAAAATTGTAAATGGTAGATTCATTTGACTATCCGAAAGCACTTTGTAAAAGTTTATTTGAATAAAAATTATTCTATTCTATTCTGTTTGAATGATATCTAAATATTATATTAAAGGAAATGTTATGACTATTATGACGTGGATAGCTATTATGACGTGGGCATCTGTCAAGAAAGGATTTTTAAAATTTAACCCCTAAGGGGTTTGAAAAATCGAACTTAACGTGAGTGAAGTCGCGGGCAAAAGCTAGTGACTTAGACTTCATTAAAAAATTACAAACAGAAACATCAATTTTATTTATTTATCTATACTAATATTATACAGCTGAAGAGTTTGTTTGTTTGAACGCGCTAATCTCAGGAACTACTGGTTCGAATTGAAAAATTCTTATTGTGTTGGATAGTTAATTTATCGAGGAAGGCTTTAGGCTATATAACATCACGCTGCGACCAATAGGAGCGAAGCATAAGTGTTGTCAAAAATGTTGCAAAAACAGGGAAAATTATCCGTATTTAAAATATTCTTTTAAAAACTTCTTAATCGCAATCATAATAACAAAAATTGACGCGGACGAAGTCACGGGCAACAGTTAGTATACTTATAAAATTGCCGTTTAAGGCTAAATCGGAAGATGAATTTTCCCTACATCTAGGGAGAATTTCTTTCCAATCCTTCCGCTTGTGGCATGACTCACGCACACAAGTGCGTATCGGTGAATGTAATTACGTGAACTCACACATTGTTGTGGTTGTTTTGAAGCTTACGTTTCGAGCGGAATTTTGTTAGAGACTTACTATCTATGTATAATTAATCTAAGGTATTTAGGCTTTAAATTGAAAACAAAAAAGTAAGTGTTTCACACTTTTAAAAAATTCTACCCCCTAAGGGGTTAAATAGGGGTTGAATGTTTGTATGATAGTCCTTCGTTCTTCAAGTTATTTTTCAAGTTATGTTTATGAAACTTGATATTTTGGCTCTTGATCAAAAATAAAGAATTACGTATTTTACATATTTCGAAAATTCTCCCCCCAAGGGGGTAAAAAGGGGGGTTAAAGTTTGTATGAAACTCCGTTATTTTTCAAGCTATACCCATAAAATTCGGTACTTAGGCTTTAAATTAAAACAACAAAACAAAAAAGTAGGTGTTTCACAGTTTTTAAAAATTCTACCCCCTAAGGGATTAAATAGGGGTTGAATGTTTGTATGATAGTCCTTCGTTCTTCAAGTTATTTTTCAAGTTATGTTTATGAAACTTGATATTTTGGCTCTTGATCAAAAATAAAGAATTACGTATTTTACATTTTTTGAAAATTCTCTCCCCAAGGGGGTAAAAAGGGGAGTTTCAATATTCATAGTTAAGACAGGACAACGTCTGTCGGGTCCGCTAGTATATTATGTAATAGTGATCTACTTCACTTTTTAACCTTGATATAATATGTAAGTATACGTTTATTATATATCATATAATATATTTACATCGCTCTAATAAGTTACCAAGATGTACCCTATTAGAAAATTTACTTATCCATGAACATTGTCGACATTGATATACATTTCATAGATAACTAGCTTTAACCCGCGGCTTCGCTCACGTTAGGTTCGATTTTTTAACCCCCTATTTAACCCTCTTGGGGTTGAAATTTTCCAAAATCCTTTCTTAGCGGATGTCTACGTCCTAAGTCCTAACAGCTATCTGTATACCAAATTTCAGCTCGATCGGTCCAGTGGTTAGAGCTGTGCGTTGATAGATCAGTCAGTCAGTCAGTCAGTCAGTCAGTCACCTTTGCCTTTTATATATTTAGATAAGTATCTATAGGTACTGATTTCTAACGCTGCGAAGAACGGATGTAATTACCTATCTAGGTAGGTTATATTATAATGAGATGAAACATGATTAATCTCTAAGGAGCATAACGTAAAATAAGTGTTATCCGAGAGTTTTGATAATTTGGCAGATTTTCCATACAAAAACTGTCAAAATATCAGACTTATTGTACGTTGATGTAATCAGTCGTAAATAGCATAAAAACTAAGTCGCAATCGGTGTTTAATGATGACTTACGGTTCTGAATGGTGGACACTGAACGTGTGGCTAGTTCACAAACTTCAAGTTGATCAGCGTGCTATGGCGAGAGCTATGCTTGGATTTTTTTGAAAGATAAAGTCCGAAACGAAGTAATTCGTCAAAGAGATAAGGTAATAATCGACGTAGCACTCAAGGCAAGCTAGTTGTAGTGGCAGTGCACTTGCTGCGTTTATCAGAGTAAGTACTTTTTTTTTTTTTTTTTTAATTTATTGATTAAGATCTGTACACAATACATTTGATTATTTTATATGCCATCCTCAGGAAACTTTGCGTTTATGTTGAGGATGGCGAGTTCCTCGAGTGGAGACCGCGTCTTGGCAAACGGGGTGTAGGGCACCCCCCGGGTAGATGGAGCGATGACATCCGGAAACTGGCAGAGATCAAGTGGATACACTGTACCTGATGTTTTTTTTTATTCGTTGACGATGTCCAGCACGTACTAGTCGAGTGCAGCAGATACAACGTACAGAGAGAAATGCTTGTGCAGACATATAAAATCAATAAATATGACGTAGTGTGACGTGGTTTTACGAGTCTTCCTTGTCTACCTGCAACAGAAGGCTTAAAAGTCGATTGTGGAGATGTGTCTGCACGAGCGGAGAATTTGGTTTTAAATGTGTCTGTTACATTCCACTAGAATAATTTATAAGTTAGGTTACGATGGGGCTGGCGTGTCCGTGTCGGACGAAAGTCCCTTAAAAATTAAGATAATAAAAAAAGAAAAAGAAAGTCCTTGACTGCTATCTCACCTGATGATGAGTGACGATGCAGTCTAAGATGGTAGTGTGCTAACTTGGAACAGGTATGGCAGTCAACCCATACCCTCTAATCAGTTTCTACACGCCATCGTGCCGGAACGCTAAATCGCTTGGCGGCACGTCTTTACGGCAGGGTGGTAACTAGCCACGGCTAAACCCTCCCACCAGACCAGATGATGATGAAGAATCAGTGTTTGTCTGACAATTAGCAAGGAATTTTTGAATTTAATTGTTTTCACTGTCAATGCCCGCTTGGAGTTTGGATTTTCAAAATTTCCGCGGGAACTCTGTTTTTCCGAGGAAAACGGTGGCCTATGTCACTCACGACAATCACGTCATTCCGTGATTGAAGGACAAAGTAACAAACAAACTTTCCCATTTATTCACCGACGAAAAAAAAGGAGGTTCTCAATTCGTCGCGTATATATATTTTTTTATTTATTTTAACTTTTCGTAGAGTCGTCCGATTTTGATGATTATTTTTTTAATGAATAGCGTCTATACTTCAAACTTGGTCCCATTTAAATTTGAAAAATAAATTCCTCACCTAAGGGTACCTTGACACAGTTTAGGGGGAAAAAAAAATGTACTACGCGACGAATTGAGAACCTCTTTTTTTCGTCGGTTGAAAAGAAAGAAGTTTTTTTTACTCGTTGTAAAGATATTCCTTTAATGCGATCTCATCTGATGGTAAGTGACAGTCTAAGATGGTAGCGGGCTAACTTAATATGTAGGTAGGTTAAAATGTAGTAATAAATAACATCAACTTGAGTAAGAGACCATCGCTCAATAAACAATGCTAAGACGTAACATCAACTGTTATATTTTGCTGAAGTAACACCTTCTATTATTTGGTATCAATAAAAAACTGTTGTGTCACCAAAGAACCAATTCAATCAATTCTTGTTGGTATAATACTCAAAGAATTCTTACGTACGTTGTACAACTTTATTATAGCCACTTGGGAAATCGTTGCCAGCGGCCCGCGATGGTAGCAAGGTCGCAATACTAGAGCATTATAAAGCCAGTGGTCAGGTGTATTGGTGTTGTTGCGTGTTGTTGCTGATTCGCATATGACTGGGGACGATGTTAGTGATACTACTGGCGATGGCTGCGGTGGCAGTGGCTGAGGAAGTGGATCCGGCCCAGCAAATCATCATGTTCAAGGAAAAGACGGCGGTGAGTAGCTACCGTTTTTTTATTGGATGATAAAATAGTCCTTGACTGCGATCTCACTCAAGTGACGATGCTGTGTAAAAAGGTAGCGGGCTAACTTGGAAGGGGTATGGCAGTGTACATTCAACCCTTTGTTAATTTATTTCTACACAACATCGTACCGGAACGCTAAATCGCTTGGCGGCACGTCTTTGACGGTAGGATGGTAACTAGCCACGGCCAAAGCCTCCCAGCAAACCAGACCAGAGACACTTTAGAAATTATAAATTCCCAAATTGCCCGCGCCGGGAATCGAACCCGAGACCTCTCAGTTATAAGACCACAACCGCTGTGCCAGGGAGGTCATCAAAAAAAAAAAAAGTATTTTACAGCAGAAAAGTAGGTACCTACTAGAATACGCACACGGCGCTAACCACTGCGCCAGGGAGAAGGGAATTGAATAATTATAATAAAATTAACTTGGTGACGGAAGGGCTGGTTCATTTTTTGCAAAGCGGATCAGCCTGGCTATCCAGCGTGGAAATGCAGTCGGTATTCTTGGCACTATTCCACGCGGGCATGATTTGTATAATAGGTATTTTCTTTTATTCGATGACAAGATAGTCCTTGACTGCGATCTCACCTGATGGTATGTGACGATGCAGTCTAAGATGGTAGCGGGATAACTTGGAAGGTGATTGGCAGTGTAGATTCAATCCATACCCTAAGCAAAGATTTCGTTAGTGTTCAATGATAAAAGACTATAATCATGAAACTACAATACTTAGGCCTATTTCCGTGTATTTATTTACCTCATCACAAGAGGAACCGTGAAATAAAGAACTGTATCATCAGCGAACATTATACCTAACTAGCTTTTCCCCGCGGCTTCGCTCACGTTAAGTTCGATTTTTCAAACCCCTATTTTATCCCTTTAGGGGTTAAATTTTCAAAAACCCTTTCTTAGCGGACCCCTACGTTATAATACCTATCTACATGCAAAATTTCAGCCTGATCCGTCCAGTGGTTTCAGCTGTGCGTTGATAGATCAGTCAGTCAGTCAGTCAGTCAATCAGTCAGTCACCTTTGCCTTTTATATATTTAGAAGACTAGTAGGGCGCATGGGTGCGCGGCCTTTTTTTTTTTTTTTTTTTTTAACGTTGGGAAATGCCTTTACGCATCCCGCCCATCTTGACAACAGGCGGGTATGTGGGACTCGTTGGCACTGCCAAAATACCCACTAAAACCCAACGGGCCCGTCCACGCTTTTATAGGGAAGCCACAGGATCGCTGCTCGCATTCAACTGTGGCATTCCAGCGGTTTCGACCGATCATCCCGCCATCCTACGGAGCTCCGGGGGGATGAAGGCGCGCATATTGGCGCCTTCTTCTTTGACCTCTTCTTCTGCGGAGCGGGTGAGCATTCGGGTCCAGCTCTCTGTCTCGCTCCGCTTGTTCTTTCAGTGAGAGCACGCTCTCACAGAAAGCCATTACCTCCTTCCAACACCTCTCGCTGCCGATCATGGCACTCACCACGCTCGGCAGAGAGAGGTCTGCTCCAACGAACTGCACCACACGGTGCCGCTGCGGCCCCCACGCCGCGCACTCGGCCAAGGTATGATACGCCGTATCTTCCTGCGCATTACATTCGTGGCAGGCTGGGGTCTGCTCCCGCCTCGCAATCTGATGCAGATACTTACCGAAACAACCATGTCCAGTAAGTACCTGCGTCAGACGGTACGTAAGCGTCCCGTGCCGTCTCCGAACCCAGCTTTCCAGGTGGGGCCGGACCGCCTCGACCGTCCAGGAACCGGCTATGGGAGATTGCAGGTCCTCTCTCCACCTGGCGATTAGAGCGTCGCGGGCCAGAGTTCTGATGCGCGCAGACACCTCGGCTTCCGGCCTCTCTCCTCGAGCCCTGACGTCCGCCCTATATTGGTATACTTCGGCAAGCACTTCAGCCTGAAGTTCCCAGGGCGGATCACCAGCCAGCAGTGTGGCAGCCGTCCAGGACACTGTACGGTACGCACGTATGGCACGGACCGCAATGATTCTTTGCGGTCTCCGTAACAGGGTCTTATTTTGAGACGATAGCCCTTCCACCCATATGGGCGCCCCATACAGTGCCATACTTCGCACGATTCCACTATAGAGCCGTCGGCAGGAGGACTCTGGCCCACCTATATTTGGCAGTAGCCTCCCTAGGGCAGCAGCGGCATTGACTAGCCTCGGTGCCAGCTGTTGGAAATGCGCACCGAAATTCCATCGACCGTCCAGGATAAGGCCAAGATATTTTATATGGTTCTTGATCGCCACTGATATGTCCCGCACGGTGATACGCGCACCTCGAGGTGGTCCCCTACGCGGGCCATGGAATAGTAGGGCCTCAGTTTTGGAGACAGCGACTCTCAATCCCAACATGCCGATTCTGCGCACTACCAGTGATGTTGCGACCGATGCCAGCCTAGCCGCCTCATCAAACGCCTTCTCTCGGGCTGTAACAAGGGTGTCGTCCGCGTAACAAAGAACACTTGTCCCCGGCAGCATTGGGCACCGCAGGAGCCAGTCAAATCCGATGTTCCAGAGAACTGGCCCGAGGACCGACCCCTGCGGAACCCCCTTGCAGACTTGGCGCCGGAACAACTGTCCATCCCTCTCCCACAGGACCTCCCTATCTTCGAGATATGCCTCCAAGAGCCTCCTGAGATACAGAGGCACTTCGTGATACCGAAGCGCCTCGATTAAGGTCTCAAACGGCACACTGTTGAAGGCATTCTCCACATCCAGCGCGACAGCGAGCACCACGTCCCCATTTCTTACCGCCTCTGTCGTCAGGCATTTAAGTGCACTCAGGGCGTCCAGCGTTGAGCGCCCCGACCTGAAGCCAAACTGTGCCTCAGAAAGGCCCGGGCCCACCGTCTCCAGGTGTTCAGAGAGGCGGGCAGCCAGAATCTTTTCGAAGACTTTGCCGACCTCACTCAGCAGGACTATCGGCCTATAGGCGTTATAGGAGTCTGGCGGGCGACCGTCCTTTCGCAGGAGGCACAGCTTTCCGTCTTTCCAGATCTTCGGGAACTGTCCGGCAAGCAGACATCTGTCAAACAGTTCCCGAAGCATTCTACCTAGACCCTTCCGAGCGATGTAGAGAAGCTTCCCCGGGACACCATCCGGTCCAGGCGCAGTCCTCCGATCCCGCAGGCGGTCAAGGGCGCGGTCCAATTCTTCCTCCGTAACGAGGGGGACATCCATTGTTCCACGGTCTTCAACGGCAGACATTGTCGGCGGCGTATGTCCCTCGGAAACTGGGAACAGATTCTCCATCAGCCGCAGCAGGAAATCCGCTTGCAGTGACTCTATAACAGGAGTACTCTGAGCACGCAGCTTATTCCTCGCCATCCGGTAAGGCCGTCCCCAGGGATCCCGATTTAGCCCCTGCAAGAGATCTTCGCGGGCCCGCTCTTTCGCCTGACAAATGGCCGCCTGGAGGGCTTTCTTTGCTTGGCGATACTCGCCTTGCAAACGGTCCTCACGCTCGGGATCCGATCCACTTCGCCTGCGACTCCGGACATACACTCGGCGAGCTCTGTTGCAGGCCTCTCGGAGATCAGCAATCTCAGATGACCACCAGTACACCTGACGACGCGGTGGCCTCTTTCGTGCGCGCGGCATGGACGCATCACATATCTCCGTAAGGGCATCGCGCACACGGACCGAGAGATCATCCACGCTATCACCTCTAGTACTGCTGGACGAGGCCCAACGCTGAACAATAATAGCCTCCTGAGCCAGTTCTTTATCCAATTTGGCTAGACACCAACGCGGAAACCGGCTAGGTCCCTGAAAAGATCCAGCTTGCGTCTGAGAGTTGGAGATCTCGAACCGGATGTAGCGGTGGTCTGACAGAGTCTCTATTCCTTCCTCCAATGGGTGCGCGGCCTGCTAAAGCGGACAGTAGGTAATTTTTTTCTGTTCATCAAGTAGACCTTTGGATCCTGATCATCTTTAACCAAAAAACCCCTCTTCAACCTTTTATACTCTCTGAGATATAAAACCGACGACGTTTGTGTGGCTGACATCTTGAATCCGCCATTTTTGAGTTTTTTTCAGCTGACTATCAATTGGATAAGGTCTTGAGTGATTTTGAACAAACACAACAAACAAACAATATTGCTTGAAGATATTCAATACCCTGGCCATATTCCTATTAATGACTGGTTATATACCGGTTGAAATTTTAATGATTGTACTTCCTGAAAGAGGTGAATGTGCTCATGAAACTGAACAACTTTCCCCAGGGAACATAGGTCAAAATATGAAAAAAAAAATTGGACCCTCCATACAAACTTGACGATCAGCTGATTGATTTACTATGGGAGGTCCAAATTTTTTTTTCATATTTCGACCTATGTTCCTTGGGGAAAGTTGTTCAGTTTCATGAGCACATTCACCTCTTTCAGGGAGTACAACCAATTAAATTTCACCATGTATAGACTACAGTAGCTTACTTATTAAAAGTACTTATACGATAGGTATGTTGTAACTGAATGATTTGGTATGGAATGTATGTGATGTAATTTAAATGTGCAGTAGATAGGTACACTTTAGCAACTGAAAGTGGTTTATGAAAATAATTAAAAATATATGTAGCAACAATGAAGGTAAACATCGTGAGGAAAGGATCGAGTTCTCCATAATAAAAAAAGTAAAAATATTTAGTTATTTACCAAAGACAAGGATTAATAAGGATTGCTTGAGGCCCGCAACATTCTATCACTTTGGAAGTGTCTCTCGCGCAAACAAAAATTTTGAGTTTCAGTTCTAAGTATGGGGAACCCCCAAATTTTATTGTTTTTTTTTTGTGTGAAAATCTTAATGCGGTTCACAGAATACATCTACTTAGCAAGTTTCAACAGTATAGTTCTTATAGTTTCGGTAAAAAGGGGCTGTGCCATATGGACGGACAGACAGACATGACGAATCCATAAGGGTTCCGTTTTTTACCATTTGGCTACGGAACCCTAAAAAGGATGTTTTTTCCCTTTCAATAATGTCAAATACACGTGTCTAATACAAAAATATTATACACTAGCTGTGCCCGCGACTTTGTTCGCGTGGAATAGTGGCTTTTCGGGCAGCATATTTTGAATTACATATATACCGTCGACGCTAAGGCGCGAGGCGTGTAGTACGTACTCTGTACGTTAAAAATGTTCGCCGTGATTCTTTAAATTGACATAACTTTTTTATTTATGAACCGATTGACATGAAATAAACACTAAATGTTAAGTGAAGCTTACTACAACATATTAGTGAAAACCGTATCTAAATCAAATAAGCCGTTTCTGATATTAGCGTGCACAAACGCACAGACAAACAGACAAAAAAAAATTAATTACAATTTCGGGTTCGGCATCGATATAATAACAACCCCTGCTACTTTTTTTTATATATTTCCATTGTACAGACACCACTTTTCTACAATTTTATTATATGTATAGATAATTAATCTGTGGTCTAATATCGCAGACCCCAATGTTGTTTTCATTAGGTAGGTAAGTATATGTTTTTTAAAAATACAGCCCCTACGCCTCGATGAGCCTAACTTCGGTCGACCAAGCAAGATCACGCAACTTGTACTTGAAAAGAATAAAATGGTTTTGCAATAGTCCCCAAACAGACCCAAACTCTTTATTTTGTGCATAGTTAAGTTTTAGAAATCATTGCAGTGTTACTTATATCTAAAGCAAGGTAATCACGCACAGCTCATTTTTATTTTATCGACAATCTAAATTGGCGTCTAATGGGACCAACTTCGTGGTAGATCCTATCCATTAAAAAAATAATCATCAAAATCGGACGACTCTGCGAAAAGTTATGCGTTGTCATTTATAAAAAAAAAAATATACGTAAGAACCTCCTCTTTTTTTCATCGTAATAAATTATATTATTAAAACACTTTACATTTGAAGCCTTATACAAATATTAACACTATTCCACATTTGTTCATTTCATATAACAGTTAAGTAATAAAAAACTTATATATTTTTGATCCGAAACGGACGTCGATTTTCCATATCGCGCCATAGCTAATAAGCTAGAGTTGATTTGGATGAATTCCTCGTCAATCGATTCGTTATTGTGATTTGGGTGTCATAAGCTACGTTTTTATACAGCAAAATCATTCGATTTTTAGCTACGTATTGCATTTTTAAACTTCATTTGTTTTTTCTTTTTAAATTCCAGGGTCCAATTGGTATAATGACAACTAGCGCCGGCGCGCCTGTTCCCCACAGCGAAGCATTAAATACACTAAATTCAAATCTACTTCTGAACGAATTCTTCATGGATACCATGACTCATCTGGTCCGGGAGAGGATTCCCGAACGTTTGGTTCACGCGAAGGCTGGCGGTGCTTTCGGATATTTCGAAGTAACACACGATATTTCCCACATATGCAAAGCCAAGTTATTCAGTAAGATTGGAAAGAAGACACCAGTTGCTGCTAGATTTTCGCCAGTCGTCGTAGAAAGAGGCGGCAGTGATACATCCAGAGACGCTCGAGGTTACGCTGTTAAGTTCTACACAGAAGATGGGAATTTCGATATAGTAGGCTTCAGTACACCTATGTATGTGTACAACGATCCACGACTCTTCCCTACATTCGTGCGGGCACAAAAGAAAAACCCAGCCACGAACCTTTTCGATCCTAATACTTTCTGGGATTTCTTAACTCTGCAACCGGAGAGTATACACATGTTTCTATTAATATTTGGTGATCGTGGTATTCCGGCTAGCTACAGAAATATGCCTGGTTTTGGCATTCATACGTACCAAGTTGAAAATGATAATGGCGATATACATTTTGTCCGATTCCATTTCATACCAGACGCTGGTATTAAAAACTTGAGATCAGAGGAAGCTAGAAAAATAGGAGCTGAAGATGCGGATTATCTCACACGAGATTTGTATAAAGCTATTGTAAATGGTGACTTCCCGAGTTGGACAGTGAGTGTGCAGGTTTTAACGGTTGATGACGTAAAAAATGCTGATTTTAATGTGTTCGATGTCACGAACACTATTCCATTAAACGATTTTCCCTTGAAGCAAGTGGGAAAAATGGTGCTAAATAAAAATGCGGTGAATTATTTTGCGGAAATAGAACAAATAGCGTTCAGTCCAGCTAATTTAGTACGGGGTATAAATGGGGGTCCTGACAAGGTATTCGAAGCACGTCGTTTAGCTTACCGAGATGCTCAGTATTATCGTCTAGGCGCCAACTTCCATAAAATTCCCGTGAACTGTCCGTTTCGCTCCCCAGTCTTGCAAGTCTATAATAGAGATGGTAGACCTCCAGTAAAGGACAATGGAAAAGATATTCCCAATTATTTCCCGAACTCTTTTAACGGCCCTGTTCCCTATGATGATAAAAATAGAATTCCGTTGATTGAAATTAAGGAATCAGAACCCAATAACTTTAGACAAGCAACAGAACTGTATACGAATGAGATGACAAAAGAGGAACGAGATAGGTTGGTTGAAAATGTTCTGTACAGTTTAGGGCCCGCTGCAAGTTTTCTGCAGGAAAGAGCAGTGAAAATATTTAACATCATACATCCGGATCTGGGTTATCGAATACATCAAGGGTTACTTGCAAATAAAACTGAGCATTATTATGGTACCAGTCATCCTTATGAGAATACCTACTTTTAGTTTCTAGGTAATATTTAATTTGTTGTAAATAGTTATTTAATACTTTTTAATTATTTACTTAAGTATATTATAATTAAAAAGTAATTTATTTATTACTTTAATTATTACTTTAATTTATTTATTTTCTTCAAGAATTAAACGGAAGTTGCGACATTTGCTGCATTCATTTTTCCAGTACCCGTCTTCCTCATATTGCTTACAACATAGACTCCTGCAAACGTACTTAATTATAATCAGATTAATTTCAATGAAGATGAAGGTAAATGCTGTTCCTTATCGGAAAACTTAATTTTAGTTGAAT
This sequence comes from Hipparchia semele, assembly GCA_933228805.2. Classification (NCBI taxonomy): domain Eukaryota; kingdom Metazoa; phylum Arthropoda; class Insecta; order Lepidoptera; family Nymphalidae; genus Hipparchia; species Hipparchia semele. Next base: position 13,211,186 of record OW121714.1, read on the forward strand.
AACAACTTACAAGTTAATCAGCTAATTTAATTTATTTAACTTAATTACGTGACACGATACGGTACAGCGCGCAGCGTAGAAAAGGGGTATAAGATAGAATAGGCATCTTCTAGGCAAGCGCGTTCCATCTTAGACTGCATCTTCACTTGCCGTCAGGTGTGATCGCAGCCAAGTGGTAGTCTATACATTTAAAAAAAATGGCGTAAATGCAATGACTAATTACCTCATATTATGTATATTGCATCGAATGATGTCCGACCGCAGGTAGACGACCCTTCTCATGCCCCGCCTCCTACATTGCTCGCTATAGTAAAAATACAATTTTATTTCACGCCGCAACGACTGAACCGATTTGGCTGAAAGTCACAGAGATAGATTATACCTAGTCTGGAATATGCTATTTTTTATCCCGGAAAATAAGAGAGTTACCTAGAAAAACCTCAATTCACGCAAACGAAGTGTCGGGCATCAGCTAGTAAATTATAATAATTGACTGATTTTTTGTTTCCCGCTCGTTTAGAGATAAGTGAACGAAGTATTAAGAGAACTATTTACTATTAAGCATACGGAATAAGTATATACTTATACGTATAGTTTGTTCTCGTTCATTGTCGCTGTCGGAGAATTAATTTTTAATGGTAGGTACTGTTATGTACTACACAAACCACAACAAGAATGAAGAATCCTATCGCACTGCTGCCTGTCGCAATCGCAACCGCTACGAGTCACGCGTCCCGCACTACTCTTAAACTATAACAAATTATTAAAAAGTGGAAATTGCATTTATATTTCATGCAGGCGTAAGACCTTACTATAACAAATAACAAAATATACCTAACACTATTTTTATTCAAACTAAACTAATAGTGTTCCTTAGCTGTCTTAAAGGTAAACAGATTTTATAGATAGCGTTTTGGCAAAACGCGTAATCCACGAACGTAATAAGCCGATAGAAAATAAGCCCTACTGGGCAGCGAAAAGGCGCAAAAGACTCATCATCTAACAAGTGAGCGGGCTATCTATATCACATTGCTTATACAGAAGAGTAAGTATTATTTCTCTATCGGCTTCTAGTGTTACACATATCCGATCCAGCTTTCTAGTGAAAACGGAGCGTTTGTGGTGCGTACGTAACCGGAAGACCGTGTGGAGCGTTAGAAGAAAACTTTTAAATATTCTCTAAAAACATATTTAATTAAAAAAAATTAAACTAATCCTTACTAATAATATAAAAAAATTAATGTGAAAGTGTGTTTGTTTGTTTGTACGTACTTCAATCACGCTGCAAAATTTTTGTGGGAGTGGTCATTCAAAGACATAAATCTTTCATAATTAGTCGAAAACATTGTTGTTCATTGTCGTTTATATCGTCATTACACATTGTACATAGTTAGGATTTGACTTATGACGTGCCTAGAGCAAAATTCTTTCAATAGGCGGTACCTGTATACTTATTAAAATTATTTATAAGACTTTTAGAGAGCAGAGGTGTGACGAACTAAAATAAATCTGTGTTTAATAGGCCGAGATTTCTTTGTGTTGGTACTCTAATATATTGAAAAGCTTTGTTATTCTCTTTTCATCATCTAAATTCTAAACCTATAAAAGCCCAATTTTTTTTTAATTTATTTACACCAATAACTTCCATACAAAAAAGTCAAACGAATTCTATTACATTATATTATATCGTTGATCTGACAGAAAAGTAAGGGTGCACGTAAGTTCATTATCAAAAACAACATTCAACAACACCACAACTAAATAAAGAAATCCTTTAGAAGAATCCTTTGGAAGAGTCCTTTCTTAAGATCGTCCATTCATCCGGTTAGGGACATAACCGGATGCAATTTCGATATTTGACCCCTTTGGAATCCCGATCGACAATAATCTCTGCGTGATCAAATTTTAAATGATGAAATTTTTAGAATAACCACAGACGTAGTTTGACCCAAAGCTGAATTATTATAAGGAAAAAAGTTATGATTTTGTGTGTAAATGTCAATTATATCGGTAGTCCTTAAAACTTTTCCGGATAAAACTAATAGTTATTTACAGTCGTAATCTGAGAAATTGTACAACTGAAAGTGGGTCTTTCTGCTTAAGAAATGGCCCTTTGTTACACCAATATTACAACTTCATTTTCATACGCAATTTAAGCAGCTTTGCGTGAACAATTGGGTGATTACAAGAATTGCGTCGGCTAGGAATTGTCGTGCGGCGCATTATGTGGTTTCACGGGAGACTGAGAATCAAAAGGGTGGTATTTGACCCGAGCAGTATTATAAAACTTAATTTATATTAATTTAAACGCGAGCTGTCGAGTGAAACGTTCATACCACGCAAGCCTTTCTTTCTTCCTTCTTGCTGGGCTGGTTTCCACACTTAAACCAGTAATGTTGTGTATTATGTACCAATCCCTCCAATGTTCTTTACTCCAACCATCCCAACTCTCCAGAAGCCTAACAGGCCGCCCAGATTGCCAAGGACTTTTCGAAGTGAGACTGGGCATTCTAGATGGTTGTTGCGTTGTTCTGCCACGCCCGTGCATTTCAGGACTGGTACCATGGGCAGGAGATAAAAGTTTTATCCCCCGATTTTATCCACTGACAGGGGATAAAATTATCTTTTCCCTATGATAAAGCATGGCGACAAAGGAGAAGGCGATGTATATTTCTATAAGTATATCCACTGAGTGTTATTTCCACCGCTGCGCCCATGCTCGACGGGTGGATAAAGCTAAGCGAGGGGATAAACGTTTTATCCTTTTCCCGGGGATAAAATTTGTCCCGCCCATGCTACCAGGGCTGGAGCACGTGCGCCGGTGTTTCATCCGCCTCCATGCAAGCCCATCATAGACGATTGTCACCATATAAGACTTAGATCTATAGAGCGTGCTCTGAGCTCGGGCTCAGACTTAAGTTAGAGTTAAAACGAGACACAAAATATAATCTGACATAAATCTGTCTCGTTTTAACTTTGTCTTGGGTCTGAGCAGAGTGAGAATGCGGTCTATAGATTTCAGCCTAAGACTAGCACAACTGATAGTAAAATTATTGCATCTGCTATAAGATACCTACAGTGCTTTTGATTATATTAATTTGCATAATGTTTGGAATTAGTGATTGCAATCATAATCACTAATTGTTTAAAGAGTTAAGCACCTTATTCTGATTTCTATTACATTATGCAACCGATAAATAGTGCTAATTAAACTAAACAATGACGTTTTAACTCAAAACAAACGGCTGAACGTTTTCACAGCTTGCTTATGTCTATTCTGATTATATTATTTATCGGCATCATAAATTATATTTGATATTAGGCTAGCCTAATAATCTCTAAATATATTAAAGGGAAAGGCGACTGACAGACTCACTGAATGATCTAACAACGCATAGCTCAAACCAAATAGAAACGATGAAACCGATGCAAGACACTAGCCCGACTTCAACATACGTGTACAAAATACAATTATTTTATGTAACTCTGAAGTGGCGGTTGTAGTCGTTTTTTTAAAAGTATTTTTTATTTTATTATCAATGAGCAAAAGCATAAAACCCCTGCTTGTTAGAGTTCCATAAGAATGAAACTTACCTCATTCAAAATTTCGTCACCATCATTTGGTTGAAATGGTACTTAATATAGCCTTTATTTCGGTTACACTCCCAAGTACCCATAATAGGTACAAAATTTTACTCCAAAGTTATTTTACCGCACCGTAACAATGGGCTATTTTGACCACACGTACCTAGGGCTAAATAAGGCACAAGCATTGGGTTCACTCTAGGTGAAAGCTGAGATGCTATACATATTTTGGTTTTACTTGTTTAAGATAACAAGCTGTTCCTAAAAGCTTCTATAGCATTTAATTAGAGATAGAGCTACGGGAAGAGACTTTTTTAAATATTAGCCAGGTTGAACTTATATTCTCCTCTCCCTTCCGAATAAGCGGAAAGCTCGTGTTAGGAATGGGTACGACATTAGTGCAACGGGTGGGGATTGAACCTGCGACCTTTCAGTTTTCAGTCTGCACCTTTGACCGTTGGGTTTGCATATCACAGTACTATACTCAGTTTCATTCCTTTCATAATATCCATCATGCATCATGGTTGTCTGGAAGAGATCGCTTATTTAGCTAGCGATAACCGCCATTGTGCTCACATTCCTTTAATTTACTTTAAGTTAATTTTATCTTTTGTTCCTATTATGTAATGTGGTGTACAATAAAGTGTATTCATTTCATTTCATTTCATATCCATCCACGCCACACAGGGAAAATATTCTATCTACTGAAGTATTACTTCTAATTCAGGAGCTTTATTTACCCCGTATGTATTTTGTTTCCGCAACTACGGATTTCTTTATTATCATAGCCTGAAAAATGGGGTAACCCGTAAAATAAAGGGCATCTGACAATCCCACTTCCATAAGACACGTTTGTTAAGTATTACACAAAGTTAACTGACTTTCTTAATGACAAAGTTGCATGGAATCAAAATTATGTAGCTATACATTAATATTGCAATATTTTGTTATGAAAAGAGCAACTGCTAAGTTTCTTGCCGGCTGTTCTCAGCAGAATCTGCATTTCGAACCGATGGTAGATTTATGACGTGTCATAAGTGCTACAAGTTAGCCTATATGAAATAAATAAATTTTGAATTTGAATTTGATGGTAGAGTAATGACGTGTCATAAAAGCTACAAGGTAGCCTACATGAAATAAATAATTTTGAATTTTTTTGAATTTAAGACTTTCTATGCTATTAAGACAATAAAAGCAATCAGGGAAAACAATCTCATAAATACAAGCGCACACATTACACTACATTACTGTGTCAATAATGCAACAGCGACATTTATGATATTTGCATAATTTTATTGCCCTCGCCGAGGTGCGGCCAGGATTTAGAGCTCCATTACTTCCTTATAAGGACATAATAGCTTTATACATAAAGAATGGAGACAATTAGCTATGTATTAACCTGCGACTTGTCACACCTATCGAGACTGATAAAGAGAAACGTAGTCACGCTTCTACGACAGTAACACAATATCGTTGCAGTAACATTAACTTGGGTAAGTAATTCTATCATTATACGATAGGTAACATAGTACAAAATATGTTGTACTTTTACTAGGCGGGTAAAAGACAGCGAAAGCGTCGCCTTGCGTGATGCGTCGCCCTACTTGAACATACATGACGTTTTATTTTGAAAAGATAAAAAATCTTTGACTGCGAACTCATCAGTGGTAAGTCAAGATGCTGGTTTTGACGACCTCCCTAGCGTAGTGCTGAGCGCTGTGGTCTCGGGTTCGATTCCCGGCGGGGGCAATTTGGGATTTTATAATTTCTGTTTCTGGTCTGGTCTGGTGGGAAGCTTTGACTGTGGCTAGGTACCGCTACCAGACTATCATCGAAGACGTGCCGCCTAGTATTAGGGATGTATCCCCCCCTCTCCCCACACCTGACTATCCCCCCCCCCCTCTCCCCCACCTGACTATACCCCCCCTGACTATACCTCTTCCAAGTTAGCCTGCTATCATCTTAGTCTGTGCCGTTACATTACCATCAGGTCAGATCGCAGTTATCGAATAAAAAAAAAGGTTAAGATTTGGTTACATCTTACAACTGGCTCTCTCTGAATTTAGGCCCTTCGAAGAGCCCTTCGCCATGTACTTGTTCAATGATAACTATGTATTTGCAGAAGCAGGGCCCCAAGTCTGCTATTTTACATGTCATTGTCATAGATCCGCAATACAATTACTATACAATTATCATTGGTCCAAAATTTCGTAGTCTACTAAATTCCAATGGTCGTTTGATTTCTTATAATTGGATTGTAATTCAATGATACCTCGGTATTGCCATTAGCTTCAAAAGCGTTTGCCGAAATGAGTTTCAAAAAAAACTACATATTAAAAACGTTTATTTAAGCTAGATTCAAAGCTAGATGTGTCAGTGGCAAACCATCGGAAAACAATTGTGACGCCATTGAATTAGTAGACTACCAAAATTGCTAAAAGTAGCAATTGGGATGTCATTGATAGGCAATGTAACAACAATTGCAATAGCAGACTTGGGCCCCTGTTCGACTCTACATTTTGCAATCGTAGTCGATACCTAGTCTTTTTGTTATTATAGCGGGCTTGTTATGAACTTGTAACAGTATCATACACTTACCATTAGATAAACCGTTTTCCTGTTACATAAAAATAATATAATAATTGAAACGCCTGTAATAATTGAATAATGATCTCGAGTCTATGGCTGTAACTACACCGGAAGTGCTGGTAACGAGCTCATGAAGTAACATCCCGTCTGCAATGAGACCTCGGTACATGGAACCATAGACTTTTTTATTTGTGAATGCTTTTTCCGATATCGGTTAGCAAGTGCTCAAAACAACAACTGACAGCTACAGTGACGATTGCAATCACTTCCGATTGGATTCCGTTTCAATTCAATTTATTTCAATTTCAATTAATTTTTTTATTTATTTCACGAAATTAATCAATAACCAAAGTAACATAAGTTCGATGTTACGTTATGTACTAGTTAAAAAAAATATCAAATGTTTAAAATATTTTATTTTACAGATCCACTAACTTATCTATTCAGGTGACGGAGTCGCTAGTTGAGCGTTTAGCATCATTACCTACTTATTATTTGTACGAGGAAATCGGTCTTGCATTTTCATAACATTGTCCGACACACTAGAAAGAACTGATAGCATCAAAGATCATGAACCTTTAAACAGTAGATTTGAGCGGAATAATATCTTTAAACAGCAGCAATTAGTTCCAATTTACTCCACCTTAACAGACTTTTAACAGATAATGGTGGATGGTACTGTAGTGCCGTAGCCTAAGCACGAACATTTTAACTTTCGAATAGTAAAGGTAAAGTTAACGCCAGCAAGAAGTTTTGTATGAAAATGACAGGAGCGCTCCTGTCATTTACTATTCGAAAGTTGAAATGCTTAGGCTACTGATGTCACACCACCTTAGCAGCCACGAATACTCTGTCAAGAGTGACCAATTGAGAAGAAAAATAAGTTTAAGCTTTGAGTTACTCGAATAACTTAAGGCCCAAGACACGGAGCTGCCCGCGAAATTCAAATTTAATTTGGTTTTTCGCCATTTATAAACTAAGACGACAAAGTAGGCTTATGGTATTCAAATTGCGCCAATGGTAGTATCATCTTCACAGGTTTATATACTAATCTTTACGTGAAAGTATCCAGTTTAAGAAATTAATCAAAATAATGACTAATTTGTGAGTAGCTCACGTCAAACTCATTATTTTGATTTATTTCTTAAACTGGATACTTTCACGTTAAGATTAGTATATAAGCCTGTGAAGATGATACTGCCATTGGCGCAATTTGAATATCATAAGACTACTTTGTCGTATTTGTTTACAAATTGCGAAAAACCAAATTAAATTTGAATTTCGCGGGCAGACCCGTGTCTTGGGCCTTAATGTATTTTGCACTACATACCACATGGATGTTACAAGATCTGGATTAGATTAATAACGATAGCGTGGCGATGTCTCTGACACAATACATTTGGTTATGTAATGGACACACACAACGTTAGGTTGCTTGCACACCGATGCCAAGGAATACTAGTTCTATTTCCACGTTTTTATTTTATTTTATTACGAGATGGGCCTACGCTTAGTCGACAATCAATGATGGAAAGTACTGATGAGGTTTAACTTGGAGCGCACTTGCTTAGAAAATGCCTATTCACTCTTGCCTTGAAGGTACTCAAATTATACGTGGCGTATAATTATACAGCCGTCGGAAGTGCGTTCGACACCTTAGTGGTTCGTTTCAGAAACGTTGAGCTAAAGCGTTTGTTGCGAGTAAGTTAGATTTACACCAAGTAAGGGTGCTAACGCTCTCGTTTCTCCATGTTCTGTGGTAGACCGGTGAAGGGGGCACAAGGTCCCAAAGGCATCACCTTTCTACCACCGAACCGCACGGCATCATACGAATCTGCACCGCTGCGTGGTCGAAATCAGAATCAGAATCAGAAAAATCTTTATTGGCAGCTATAAACACACAAAAGTATAAAATAAATCAAAATTAAAACACAGCTATGATAGGTATTACATATCGTTATTTTGTACAGCAGTGCAACGCTACCAAAAAGTTAGTCACTCAGCTTGTATTAGGGCTCCTAGCCCCACAGACTCAATATCTTGGTATACCACAGTCCTAGTTCCACCATTATGAAATGACTCCACGAACACTTTTCATCAATACTCTTCACAACGGATTTGTTCCACTGCTCATGTATGGGCTAATCACTGTAACATTGTTTTGCCGTTTGGCCGAGTGATATATTAGTGGCAACTTTCTATGCAACGCCTAATGTCCATACCATATTTGCATAGTAAGAAAAATTCCTCTTCGTAATAAATGTCTCGACCGAATCCGGCCACGGTGGCCAATCTCCACAGAGATTAGCCATCTGCGCGGGAGACATTATAGTGCATAAGTGTGTGCGCAAACACAGGTGCACTCTCTATTCCCTCACTCTCATAATTCGATGGGACGGAAAATCTGACACGACCAGAAAGATATCAGGCGCAGGACCGACGGCTTTACGTGCTCTCCAAGGCACGGGGGTGACTCACCACCGACTTCCTAACTCTGGGCTAGTATAAAAATTTCTTAACAGAAAACCCAATACATTTTTGGCCCGACCTGGGAGTCGAACCCATCGTCATCCGTAGTCGAACTTGCTAACCACTAGCCCAACGAGGTAGTCAAACTTAAAAGAACGTATTTTCCGGGATAAAAAGTAGCCTATGTGCTATTCCAGTCTGTAATCTCTGTGCCAAATTCCATCCAAATCCGTTTAGTTCTTGCAGCGTGATTGAGTAACAAACATCCGTACATCCATTTAAACTTTCGCATTTATAATATTACTAGTATTAATTGTTGTTGTCGCGACTTATGCTGGAATCTATTGACCGTTCACTGACTTAGCTCGAATTTAAGGTAGAGTTAAAACGACACAAAAATATGCTTGGACATAAATCTGTCTCGTTTCAACTCTGTCTGAGCAGAGTGAGAGTGCGGTCTATAGGTTTCAGCCTTACTCCACGTGAAGGTATTTTTGAAAATCTCATGCAAGCTTTTTGATTTTCCGGGATAAAAAGGATCCTTGTTTCTGTACTTTACTTTAAGTGTTTCGATGTGGTTTCGATACTCGAAATCTATCAATGTATGTAGTTGAGATTTGCAAACTCGTACTAAGAGCTAAGGGATTTGCTAATTTGAATAATGTTGAATTTTTCATGTTATCTATACTATTATAATAAAGAGAGAGTGCGAATTTTGTGAGTTTGTATTTATGTCCGGAGCAAACTTTGGAACCACCGCACCTATTTCAAAAATTCTTTCACTAACGTATTTCAAAGGTACATTATTCCAGATGGTTATAGGCTATATATTATGCACATAAATGTATTATGGCTAGATATTATGTGCAAATCTGTTAAAGAAGTCGGAAAAATATTTGACTCTCAAACGTTTTCAAGACGTGCGCTGGGTCATATATTGTTATTTGATGAAAATGATGTATGGGTGAATTGGTCCTCTTAAAAAGTTCTAAAAAAAAGTCCGCGATAGCATTTGTGTAGCTTCTAAGGATAACTTACAGTAACCATTTCTATCTTTCAAATTTTGATTAAAAATAATGAATTATTTTCGACCTTCTTTAACCGATATGATGTCAATCCATATCTAAATAAATATGTTTATTATCGCGAGTGTTTAATTTAGAACATATTTGCCCTTTACACTATACAATTTAAATAAATGTCTTAGGAGTTATCGGAAAATTAATATTTCCGCGCGACAAAATAATAAAATGGTGCCGGCCGGCGCGGGCGGTGCACGGTGGCGGGTTTCGGCGCGGGAGATTCCTGTGATTCCTGTGGTGATCTTATTTACAATCGTCTCCTATTAGAAGCTCTGTGCGATCAGGACCCGTAAAAACAAATATTTAAATTTTCAACCCGGACGAAGTCGGCGCGGGCTTCTAGTTCTTTATAATGGGAAAACGTTGGTTAGAACTAGAACCTTCATTGATTCTGAATCGTGAACGATCTTACAGAGTCATATTCTGTTAATCTGTTTAAAAAAAAAGACGTGGGGCACTCGGGGACTGCCGCGGTAAAGCTATTGCATAGCATTTTTTATCAACGCCGTCTAGCGGTGAGAGGAGTTCGTGTCCGTGGGGTGTCAGGTTATTTTCGTTACGGAATTTCTGGATTCGGTCTCCACGCTCAAGGCCGGCGATAGAAGCTATGCAATAGTTTAATAAATATTATGTAATCTTAAACAATAAACACGGTCATACGGTTACCTACGGTAGGCCTTTATGTGACGTATGTCAGTTACTAACTAGGTGGCCCAAAATTAACCTACTTGAGGAGATATTTCTATTTGCGGTTACTAGTACCCAAGTATTAACCAATAGGTACTCTACTCCAATTGATATGAGTTCAATTAATCACGTAATACGTCATTTCATTCACTATCGTTAAACGAATCAGCTCTGTCACAATAGATCGATTCTCATTCATTAGACCGGTCAATGGTGTCAAAGTTAAATAATTAAGCCGGTAATGATTTTAAGGTCGCATTTCATTAAATAGCACAGAAAAAGCTGTATTACAGTTCAGCGACTAATTCAAGAAATATTCTGATCAGCCCCCCGATTCAGACCCTTCCGATAACTTATTTATTGATCGATTCGGTTTGTTACCGTACGATAACATATATTTTCAATGCTCTTGTAATCGAATGTATCTTGTCGATGTCGATAACGTAGTCGATACCGAATCGTATCCTCAAAACAAACGCTCTGAATCACACGACAATTTTTTTTTATACGAGATCGATATCTAACCGTATCTATTGTTATTATATATATTAACCGTATCTATTATTGCCCCCCTGATTGTTAAGTTTTCCACAAATCTTATGCCCGTATTAACCGAAGTTCCCAATATAGCTTGGTGATGCGCGTCGCGGTACTACTAGGTGTCTCAAATGTCTAATAAATGTCTATACAAATCAGTCTACAAGTGTTATTAAACTTCTCTGACGACCTTCCTGGCGTAATGGTGAACGCTGTGGTCTTATAATAATTGGGAATAGCACAAATAAGGATAAATATTTAATTAAAATTAAAATTAAAACATACGCAAATAAGATCTTTCTTTATGAAAGGGTGTCCCCTGTTAAATAAAAAGAAAAAACAAAATTAGTACGCTTCAAAAACGTTGTTCATCTTACCTCCTTGCTATTGAAACCTACCTTTAAATGATCGATAAGTCGATAATACTATTTAGTTAGTAGCAAATTTATCTGTGACATAACGCGGCATAATCTTGTGCTGTGCATCTGATACTCTGATAGTATCAGACGACGTTTTGGATGGAATATCACACTTCCTCTGCTTCACGTAATGGAATTCCCATACGACGAACGCTTCAATTGCGTTTTATTAGGGTTGGTTGGTTAAAGGTAACAATTATAATAAACTAGACGATGCCCGCGACTTAGTCCGCGTGGATCAAGGTTTTTCAATTACCATGGAAACTCTGTAATTTTCTTCGGGATGAAATGTAGCCTATGTTTTACACACACGTACACACACACACACACACACACACACACACACACACACACACACACACACACACACACACACACACACACAAACGAAAAAAATGAAAATTTAAATAGTTCCTTTGTTTTTCTTCTCAACTTACTTACGGTATGGTAAAAAGTAATTATTACTTTTACTAAAAATTGAACCAACGATAGAAGGAACTAAAAAGGGGGGAAAATATAAATCTTTTTAGTCTTACTAAGCTCCTAAACTAATGTAAGTACCTATCTCATTTTGAGTCGGCGACAAACTTTTTTTTGCCAGCCTAGATTATATAATACCTACTTCGGAAGTTTTTATGATTATTACCAGTACCTGTGTTCGTAGAAACTGGAGTCGACAACCCTAGTTCAGGGTGGACGGTAAAGGCTGTTTATATTTTTTGAATAGTGTAAACGAGGTCACTAGAACACTGGCTTTGTGAATCGAAACAGATCGAAAGTGTGATAGGCGTCGATTTAGTTTAACAAGTGCTATTGAATTTTAATTAACAGGAGCGGAAGTTTTCTCAGGAATTACGACTCAGTATACATAACTAAGGGCAGTGGTAGCCTAGTGGTTTCGATTGCGGTCTCTTATTCGGGGGTCGTGGGTTTGATTATGGGTACGCAAGTGTATCTTTGAAATTTCGGGGCTATGAACGTCTAAGCTATAAATATCACATGCTTCAACGGCGAAGAAAATATCGCGAGGGAACCTGCACGACTGAGAGTTTTTCGTAACATTCTCAAAAGCGTGTGAAGTGTGCCAATTTGCATTGGGTCAGGATTATAATCTTTCTCTGAGGGATCTGCGCTCAGTAGTGAGCCGTTGATAGGTAGCTGATGGAACATAAAAATCATAAGAAGGAATAGTCTACCTCATGAGATTGTTACTGAAAAGTCATTTGTAACTTAAAAAAAAAACCTGTGTCTAGGTTTTTTCATATGATTGTACTTTTTGTATTAATTTTATAGTCTTAAGTTCGCTCTAAGTGAGTAAACTTTGAGAATGAATTCTTTAAACCTAACCTAAGGTCAGGGTCATTTTTTCAAACCGGTGCTGGTAGAGGTTCATTCTGTCGTCTCATAAAATGAAATGAAAATACATGAAATTATACTAATATTATAAATGCGAAAGTTTGGATGGATGGATGGAAGTTTGTTACTCAATCACGCCGCAACTACTGAACCAATTGGGCTGTTTGGCACAGAGATACTCGTAGATTATAGTCTGGAATAACACATAGGCTTTTTATCCCGGAAAAATAAATAGTTCCCGTGGGAATCAAGAATCCTTAAACCAGTCGTATCCGTCAAAAGTCGCGGGGATCAGCTAGTAGTAGGTACTTGAACTTGATCACTCAGTGAGCGATGAAGAGAGCTATGCTCGGAGTATTCCTGCGAGATATCAAATCAGAAATGAGGTGATGCGGAGGAGAACCAAGCTACCGACATTTTTTTTTAACGAGGGGGAAATCTTTAAAGATACATACCCGAAATCGTGGGGTAGGTTCCCGGGCTATGTGGGGTTTTTACCAGTGGCGTGCACACAGGGTAGGCATAATGCGGAGAAATGATATAAAATGGAGAAAAACGCCAGTACGAGTTATAAAAACTTAAGGGTAGGCTATTTACAATTTGTACAATGCCTACCCTTAAGTTTTTTAAAATTCGCACCGAAAATTTTTCCATTTTGTATCATCTGCCTACCCTGTAGTACATCCTGTGCACGCCACTGGTTTTTACCCACTAAAACCCCCTCTATAGCCACCCTCAGCGCATACTGGAAGGCTCCGAGATCTCTTAAGAACACAACCGAAGCAAGTTACCGACATAGCGTCGAGCGTTTAAAACGAAATTCGTTTTAACGTCCTAGTTCTGTACTTTCTAGTATTAAAAGTACGACTCGAGGCACGACTGTGCCAACACAAGTAATTTCTTTAAATATCGCACAAATCAATGATAACATCTCAATGAAAAGAAAAACAATTTCACTTTCATCGATCGATAAATCTAAATTAACTTGTCCGTTTGTCTAATGTTCCTTATCTCACCGGTTAAAAGTTAATAATAACATAATAGGTTGAGATATAAATAAGAGTTGTAACTGCCTTCTTCCGTCGGATATTAAGCAGAGTAATCACAAATCTATTTATTAATTAGTTTGTTATAAGGTGTTTTTACACATAACTAATATGCAAGTGAATTAATTAAGCTTAAGCTAAGATGCACTCTTAAACCTTTTTAGGGTCCCGTATAGCGTTGCCAGACGTCCCGTATTTCCCGGGACATCCCTTATTTTAGGCATAGTTTAAAATGTCCCGGCGGGACTGGCTCTGTCCCGTATTTGAACCGTGCTTCGTTTTTCATTATGAAATCGATTTAAGTATTCACACACCCACATGCAACGTTCGTAAAACGTACGGTGTACATTATCTGACTCGACTCGGCTCGAGCGACTGTGTAGTGTCAAGTAACTTGCACTTGCCGCCCGCATCGACCAACGACAATGTCAGAATGACAATGTTAAAACTGACTTGATCCTCGGAAAAAAATTACCATTTTGTGCCCATTTAACCATTTGTCCCTTATAGGCTGAAAAAAAATCTGGCAACCATAGTCCCGTAGTAAGACAACAAGGAATTCCCGGATCGAGCCAATACATGTATTGGGGTTTTCTGTCAAGAAATTCTCTCTAAAAATAATTACCTCTGATTGGCTCGTACTCTATTGGTTAAAATGCATTGATGCATTAAGAACGTCATAAATTCAGCCATTCAGGTGATTGCAATTGTCATACTAACGCAATAACATTAAAAAAGAACTGTAACAGACGATGCGTTTAGAAGAACAAATAGGTAGAGCTTGGAAGTTTGGTTCTCTATTTGTTTTTATAAGTAAATAATAAAATTAGCTATTAACACTATTAATACTGTACGGACTATGTCGAAACCGAACAATTCGCCTAGTCATCATAGAAATACGCCTTTCGTTTACTCATACATCAATGCACATACTATCGCATCGCGCTCACATTCCGATAATTAAGTTATTAGGCTTAGTTGGGGCCAATAAACTTAAAACTCTTCTTCATGCAGTTTTATTGCTGTGCGCGCCTGCACTGGTAGCATGGGCAGGAGATAAAAGTTTTATCCCCTGATTTTATCCACTGACAGGGAATAAAATTATCTTTTCCCTATGCTAAAGCATGGCGACAGAGGAGAAGACGATGTATATTTCTATAAGTATATCCACTGAGTGTTATTTCCACTGCTGTGCCCATGCTCGACGGGTGGATAAAGCTAAGCGAGGGGATAAACGTTTTATCCTTTTCCCGGGGATAAAATTTCTCCCGCCCATGCTACCTGGGCAGGATCGTACAAATACGTCACATATCGAATGTGTGTGCAAGCCTAAGCATCCCGACAGAAAAAGTAAAAGTGAAACAATTAAGCGCCTATCATTGAAATTGGTTTCCGAACAACCCAATTGACCCAGCGTTTGTCCATTAATAATTATGGTGCAACGGATCAAAACGTGCGCCGGTGTGTATGTACGATAAATGATAATGGTCAGTAATGAGAGAGCTTGCTTAGACATAAGTTATGACCAGCTGACTTGTCCGCTAAAAAAGAATGATGGAATTGATAGTGGCCCATATTTGGGGGTATTGTTCTTGCAATTCACGAGGGCGCGTGAGCTTTACTTGTGGTTACGTCGTGTACATGTACATTGCGTAAGTGTGCGTGCCTGTGAGATCGCAGTCAAGGACTATCTTGACAACAAAAAAAAAATTAAGCGATTTACTAAAAAGGAGGACGTTCTCAATTCGGGTGGTATCTTTTTTTTATCCGCTTAGCCATTTCCCGCCCATTATCCTTTTGCTGTGGAAACTTGAGGCTGTCTCGGGCAGCGGATAATATTGCGTGTTTGCGATTATTTCACCCACATTCCGTAGGTATAGAAATCCGCACAAGCCTGCCTCTATTGTACAATATCGGAGTTAACTGCTCGCAAAATTGTCGAAGGTGAAACTGGAACTAATCGTACAGCCGTTCGTTTCCTCTGATTAATAACACTATGAAGAAGCATCTCAAATTCTCAAGCTATCAAATAGAAAAACCGTACAACAACGCCTTGAAAGAAAGAAAGAAAGAAACATTTATTTTATGAATTGTGCCACACATCACCCAATAGGTTTACCTAGATTAGGTTGTCCCGGCGCCTCCGCCGAACAATAAAGACAAAAGTCGTCAAGCAGAAGAAGCGCCGGAACAACCAAAGTATTTAACCCCCGAATAAAAAGAGGGTTGTTATAAGTTTGTTGTGATCTGTGTGTTTGACTAGTAACTCCCAAAAAAATGTTTTTGATTTTTAACGAAGTAATTCGAATGGTTTGAATTATGATGAGGTTTTTTCTATTAATGAAAGCTGACGTGATCTAGATGGTTTTTAGCTATAATAATTTATCAAAACTTGTTCAGGCGTTTGAAGATCATCAGCTCATTTCCTACTTGATTAAAGGGTATTTTCACTGGTGCGATAGATCTGACTATCACATGGCGGGGGTGTTTTAACAAGGTGCTGAATATTAATTCCTGTACTGTACTGTAGATCATACTACAGTTCAGAGCCTTAACGTAACTATATCAACAAACTTACACCCCAAAACATGAAGGTAGGTACTTATGTACGTGGATAAGTTGATAACGACATGACAGGTGCAAACCTAATTTCTATTAACGACCATAAAACTCCACTTTTGCAAAACACACGGCCGCGGAGTTTATCTAACAACTAAATTCAAAGAAAAGTAAAGATTTAAAAATACCAGGAGTTTTAAATGCCTGTAATGTACAGCCTACTTCATACTTACTAGGATACTTAAAAGAATATCTTTCAAATCGCTAACATTAAATGCCTTAAAAATATCATTTTACCAGACCACTTTTAATATTCATATATAAATTAATTATTATTAACATTTAAGTAAGACTAGATAATACCCACGACTTCGTCCGCGTGGATTTTGAAAATTAGGGTGGGGTATATTTTAGTAAGGTTTATCTTTTGTTATATTATATTCACTTAACCACCTCTAATATTCATTCTATAGATACTTACCAAAAATATATTTTATTTTTATTTTTATTTGTATGTTGGCAATGTTTTTCAGCGGTGTGTATTTTAGGGTAAGTTATAGTAAGTAGTATAGTTGTTAAATTGTTTATGTCGGGCACTAGCAAGTAGCAATCACATAGGCGCAGCGACTGCCATATTTGAGGCAGTTATGTCATCTCAACCCATTTCGCGACCGAACGTAATTTCCTTATCTAACACTGATTTCTTAAGTAGGTTCTAAAAGTCTAAAGACTTGTTAAGTGTCGTTACTTGTAGGTGACATGTCGGACTCTTTATGACTACAAAATAGTGGAACTCCTTGTGTACGAGGATATTTATTATGTACGTAGTGGAGCAAGAAAGACAATAGTCCCAGCATAGATCACACCAGACTGGAGTCGTAGCGCGTCGAATGGAGACGTAGCATGTCTAGTGGAGGCGTAGCATGTCGAGTGGAGACGTAGCATGTCGAGTGGAGACGTAGCATGTCTAGTGGAGGCGTAGCATGTCGACTGGAGAGGTAGCGTGCCGTGTGGAGTTGTAGCATGTCTAGTGGAGGCGTAGCATGTCGATTGGAGACGTAGCGTACCGAGTGGAGTAATAGCATGACTAGTGGGAGTCGTAGCAGCGTAGCACGATCGACGTCATTTTAGACCTAGAGCACTCTCTAGGTCTAAAATGACGCCTATATCACTATATAGGCTACTTTTTACCTAGAGTACCTGCGGGAATTAAAAATCCGTACTTCATGAGAACGAAGTCGCTAGCAAAAGCTAGTACCTAATGTAATAATTGGCATAACTCAAGCATACGGATATAAACTTCACAACAGTAGGTATACGACAACCAATAATTTCTATTTATTAATTAGTACGAGTAGGTACCATGATGTATTGATATTCGTTTCATTATATTACTAATTTGACCGTTGTAGAACCTTTCGCAAACATCGTAGATGTAATTATGTAATAGTTTGTATTTCTGTCAGTCTACACAATGCAACGGTCAGGCTGTACCTCGTACATACTAAAGTTAATTAAAACATGTACTGTTAAAAAGTTAATTAGGTGTCTCGTTATTCCGACTTATTGAGTAACTGAAACAGTGCCGTTTCTTTTAGTCAAAGAGATGACGAACAAAATTTTTGTCTCAGCAATACGACCACAACCTTATCCAATCAATCTGTACTTATAGTTCTTTCAATTCATGAAGGCACGTGGCTCATGGTTGTGTGTGTTGTAGGCTCCTGACAGACACGCACACGTACGCAATGTGCATGTATACATGACGTAACCACAAGTAAAGCGCCCGTAACTTCGTGAGATAAACGTCTGATAAACGTGCTATACTAGATTTTTAGATTGTAGTCATTTAGGTATTATTGAAATAGTAGTTGTATGTAGCTGTAAATTTATTTTAAATAATAGAAATAGTAATGTAAAAGTTAGAATGCAACAGTAGAGGATAAACAGGACACAAATCATAATATGAAAAACTTTTATAGTTAAAATTAGATTATAAAATAGATTATAATACTTATCAATTTGACTGATTCCATTTTTTTTAAGAATTTTTTTTCAAGCTGAAGTTTACTAATATCCTCCTATCCCCTCCAAATAAGCGAAAAGCTTGTGTAAGGAGTGGGTACGACAATAGTGCAACGGGTGTGGTCCGAACCTGCGACCTTTCAGTTTTGAGACCTTTAACCTATCGAGTCTGCATCGCTCATCAGAAACTCGCTTTTAATCTATCCACCTAGTGGGGGATCATGCAAAGCTGCAAATCCCTGTGCGAGGTCACCATTCGAGCTCCTTGCGACCCCCCACATCTAGTCTGTTCAGCGTCGTGTAGTCTAATCTTTTTCGGTTTTGGCCATATTGCGATGATACATATTTTGGCCCTCATCTCTTTAACCATTTTGGTTTATATGATAGGAAAATGATTGCTTCTGAGAAGTAAGATCTATGTGGAGCAATAAAATTCATATATTTGTTACACGCAGTATTTCATGTTGTTTTATAGACCGGGTAAATCGTTTAAGTAAATTAAATCTCAGTTAATTACTTTGACTCAGATTCTCGGATATATTAATGAGACAATAATGAATTTAATAAAGGTAACTTCTATGAGTGTAAGAAATAATTTCTGTCATTTCTCTACTGCATGCAAATGTTAAAAAAAGTGATCTATGGAATTTCGGATGCCATAATTTGGCATCCTACACCATAGAATACATAATAATATAGGCTAATACCATAGACAACACACTTCTCTCTATAAAGCTCCAAGTTTTATAGGTACTTTTGCTACCATGATGTAGACGAGATCAAGTTCAAATCTATTGTAATAATGTTTAGCAATAAGATTTTATGTTAAAAACCATAAACACATCGTTATTTTAAAGAAACATTTTATTTTTAATAAATAATTTTAACGATTACTAAAATGTCGTTTTACTATGAATCAAATTGTTAAAACTAATTGTCTAGAAAGTGTATGTGCGAAATGTTTACCACAAGCGATTTAGCCAAATTACCTACTCTCGGCGGTAAAAGTTTCCGCAACTTTAGAGCTTATTTTTAATTATTAAAAGGCTTATATTGTGTGTAGTTTAATAAAATCGATTCAAAAGCTTTGCTGCTTACAGTATGTATGTACTCGTAAGTATAGACAATTCAAGTTAATCGTTAGTAATAAAGTGAGTTACTTTGATATTAAATTCGATTACTTCCATCAATGATTTTATAATAAAGTATTTACTATACTTTAATAATTAGTAATAAACTTAACAATCAAATAAACACAGAGTACAATAGGCGGCATTATCGCTAAGGTATCTTTCATTAACGAATCGATCTCTTCCAGGTAACCCATGGTTGGAGGAAAAAATAAAAATAAAACACAGGTTGAGGTGTACACAAATTAGTTAATAAAAGAATATAAAAATGAAAAAAAAAAATGCAACTAAAAATAATAAGGACAATAACAAAAACTAAATAAAAAATTAACAAACCTAATAAAGTAGATAATATATGTTGTACAAAACAGAGTATTAAGAAAGTACATTATAAAAATATAGATAAATGCCATTACGTTATTAGGAATAGAATTAAGGAGGCATCAACTTTTTAATTTAAT
Source organism: Hipparchia semele (assembly GCA_933228805.2). Lineage (NCBI taxonomy): Eukaryota > Metazoa > Arthropoda > Insecta > Lepidoptera > Nymphalidae > Hipparchia > Hipparchia semele. The sequence goes on from OW121714.1 coordinate 13,231,131, forward strand.
TTAAAGATTATGTACAACAGAAAGTAGTTACCAGTAGGTACCAATGTTAGCCAAGCCTTAATCATTTGAACAGGTGCTTATAATAAGTAGTTTATAGCATCGATTGAACGCACTCGTCATTAGCAGCAAATGCTTTCTACGATCATTCAACGTAATAATCGCACATGTTAGCGTTATCGGCTTATTGATTTGATCGGACATTGTTTATTGTTCATAATTATTTTGTTACGCAAACTTAGGCCTCGCCTCTTGTTTCGCTTAGAAATTTTGGGTACAAATGGATTAGTTTCTAACTGACTATCGAAGGGAGAGTATTGTTTTTCAAGCGCATGCACGTAAGTAGGTATGTCCATTTTTTTGGTACGGATTTTAACATTTAGATGCGTTAAGATGTCATTTTTTTTTTTGGTTAATAAAGAATATTAGCCAAGCTGAACTTATATTCTCTTCTCCTCTCCAATTAAGTGAAAAGCTTGTGCTAGGAGACCTAGGAGTGGGTACGACAATAGTGCAACGGGTGGGGTTCGAACCTGCGACCTTTCAGTTTTCAGTCCTTTAAGCGTTGGGCTATTGAACGTTTCATTAGATTCGTATTAATTGTAGTCTATTGTAGTGTAGAAATGACTTCCAATTTCCTACTAATATAAAAATGCAAAAATTTATCCTTAAATCATGCCTTAATAAACCTTTGGATCGACGTGATTTTCGTATGGGTATAGTTGAAGACCGGAGAGTCCACAAAAAACTCGCATTTCTGAACTTTTAAATATATTATCATATAAATAACTAAGCTGATGTTATATATGTATATTTTTGTTACATATATGAAATAAGTTTTTAATATTATAGCGTAGGTATATGATTAGTTAAGCTGATTTAGAAGACGAGGAATAAAGTTTTATGTTTTGATGTTGTTTAAAGTCCGCAGAAAGTCTTTGTTTTTCCGGGATAAATGGTAGCCTTATGTCATCATCCAAGTGAGGACGTATTGACGTGATTTTTGCATGGGTATACCCATATCGATATATATTACACCGATTGCTGATGACTGAAGGACAAATCAACAAACAAATACACTTTCGTAATCACAATTTTATGAAGGATAATTTGTTATGACCAAAATTCAAAGTTTCTCTCATAAAATATTTTTAAGTATAGCTACATCAATATAACTGAAACAATTATAGTTTTATGTAACAGTTCATTTGTTTTATATCGTTTAATCTCGTACCGCTCGTGGGCAAATTGCTCAAATCGTCGCATTATATCACTCCTATTAAATAAATAGGTCCGTAATAGAGCAATTCATTGTACACATTCGTTTTTGATTCGCTCGTTACTAACAATCTCAAGCAGTTGTAATAAACATTTGGCGATAAAGGTTGCTTCATATCAAATCTTAATTACTACAATGGGTGTAAATCATTCTAGCCTGGTTACCATTCTGGTCTGGTCTGGTGAGAGGCTTTGGTCGTGGCTAGTTACCACCCTACCGTCAAAAACGTGTCGCCAGCGATTAAGCGTTCCGGCACGTTAGCCCGCTACCATCTTAGCCTGCATCATCGCATACCGTCAGATGAGATCGCAGTCAAGGACTATCTTGTCATCGAATAAAAAAAAGCATAGTACCTACTATTACCGCTACTCAAATGCTATAGTCGGCTTATAGAAGAGCTCTGATAGTACCGAAATTTTTAATTCACCACAAATTAGTTTTTTTATTCATCAAGATACTATTTATTATCCTGTAACGTATCCCTCGCTCACTTTAACGTTTATATTCTGATGATAATAGGAATTTTCTTGGGATAAGAATTGTCTCAAAATGTACATAAGCGTAAACGCAGAGGAAAACTTTTCCGCTGCGTTTACTGTCTTGAAATGTGATGCGACTTTACAGTAATAATACGTTTGCGGATGCGACATAAGAACTGGCTGCAGTAAGTAATGCCTATAGTTTATTAACATATCAAACAGTTTAAAGACTTTGCAATAGACCTGTGTAACTCTTTGCTGAATCGAGTCAGTGAGTCGTTTCTTCAAGGTGATTTGCTGATCCGGATCTCTAACACCACTACTAATGCATCATTTGGCTCAATTGAATATCGTTCCTAATCGGTATGCGTGGTCGACGCGTTTTCTGGTACTAATCGAAAGATGCGAAAAATGCAGAAGATCGAAAATTACTATGTGATCGGGAATTGCAATTTTCGATGCTAACTATAACACTATTGTGTCATGTATTATTTTTTGTTTTATTTGATAAAAAACTAATAAAGTAGATATTAAATTAAATTCTTAACAAAGGTCGATTAAACGCGATAGGAGGTACGTATTTCATTTAATCGCGCAAAATTATACTTTCTGTTCTAGCTGAGAATCGATGATCCAAATGATTCAAATGAAGCGGGGATCTTTGAACTGATTCAGATACAAATGATCCGAATTTTGCCACCTCTACTTTACAGCCAGACGATCGTTTAATACTGCAACTGATGAGTGATTTGCGGAAGACTCACGACTAGCAGTTAGTCATAAAAAGGTTGGTCTTGTATGGTATGATGTACATAATACGTAACCAATACTTCACAAGGAACTTGCTTTTTAGTTATTTAGGTCTTTAAGACTGAAATCTATAGACTGCACTCTCACTCAGCTCAGAGCTCAGACTCAAGACAGAATTAAAACGAGACAGATTTATGTCAATGCATATTTGTATCTCGTTTTAAACTCCATCTTGAGTTTGAGCTGAGTCGGAGCACGCTCTATAAGTAGATCTTAGCATTAAGCTCTAGTGGTGTGTTGGGACAATTTAGGCATTTTGATGTGGGTATTTATTTATTTTTGTACAAAGGAACAGTAAGAAACCTAATAATAAAGAAGGAGGACAAAGGTGAAGCTTATTTCCAAAACTGTAATTTCTTCCAGCTTTCCTCGAAAGTTAAAGGTGAAATAATAAAGTACTTATAGTTTGAGCTACTGAGGCTGCATAATGCTTTTTAAATTAAGTTAGTATCTGAATAAAGCTTAATTCGTCTCAAAATTATCTGAAATGTAGGTGACTGAATAAAGAACAATAGTGGCGACACAGTTTCCAGCAAGATAATGCCTTTTTTGTTTATTATTAGAAGACCAATTAATAATTTATGAATAGCTGTGAAGTGAGAGAAAGTAGCAGGAAACGGATACCAATTATACAGGCATGAGAAGAAATTGCATGAAAGTCTTTGCATTTTCCAGAAAAATGGGGTAATGTCGCCGTCTAGTGTCGACGCAAGAAGTTATCTATCTTTGCGGCTTATCACATTCTTATAGCTTGTTCGCATTCTTCGAATTTAATACATTTCGCGTTTATTTTTCTTTTTTACTGTATCTTTATCACAATAAGCCTCAATAGCCCAACGGTTAAAGGTGCGGACTGAAAACTGAAAGGTCGAAGGTTCGAGCCCCACCTTTTGCACTATTGTCGTACCCACTCCTAGCACCAGCTTTCCGCTTATTTGGAGGGGAGAGGAGAATATTAATCAAGTTCAGTTTGGCTAATATTAAAAAAAAATACTGGTTACACCATAGGCAAAACGAGAAATCTAAGTGGTAATGGGCGTGACGTGTCTAAAATTGAACTGTAGAAGTTGATTATTTAATATTATCAATTTTATGTTTTATTTATTTATTTAGTTAAATTTAATCAAGTCCTAGGTACAGTTAAATTTTAGAATTGCCTTTACAGAAGTTTAAGCATGCTCATGAAAAAGTATATCTACAATTGAAGATTATTATAGTTATGATTATAAACATTATTATCTCGTAAGAATCAGGTCAGTTCTCATCAAATAACAACGCAAATTATGACACACATTGCACATTATAATACTAATAGGTATACCTCTGATTTATATAATTAAGTAACTCATAAACAACTCGCAATAAATAAAAAATATTTTATAATACGAGACTATTTTGGTAATATTCATTTCTCTGGTGACTCATACAGAGCTGAGTTTGTTATTCACGTGTCTCATCTAGAAAGAAAATGCAATGATTCAGAGGAAAGTTTCAAAGGAAAATCCATAGTGACACATCCACTTTCGATAACAGAATATTTGTCATGAAAAAGTAGCTTTGCCGAACTTAACTAATATTCTCCTCTTCTATCCAAAGTAAACATATAATAGGACGAAGATGCAGCCTAAGATGGTGCGCGCTTGCCTAGAAGATGCCTATTCCCTCTTGATCGGTTGCTGATTATGATGATGAATCAGTTATCAACTAATCACTCAACATCAGCTGGTGTCCGAACTGTACTCGCTTATTGGTTGGTTATATCCTCCAAGGCTTATTGGCTATCTGGCTATAGGAAAAGAAACATTAATTCTGCTTATGTCATAATATTTTTATGTTGACACAAAATTGCCGGCAGCGTTTTAGTTACAATTGGCAATTGAGAACATAAAAATCATCTTTTTATCGTGCAATATTGTAAGAAAAATATTTTTCTTCTCGATATTTCCGTAACAGCTGCCAAATGTCAAGTATTGTTCGAGATCACCCGATCCTTATGAAAACACTTGCGGTCGGTTGAGTGGCACAATTCAAACGGCAGACGCAATAGTTACACATAATTACCTATTTTGGATATTATCAAAACATTTGGTAATATAGTTCGAAAGTATACCTACTTATTATCTGCATGCTTTTTTCGAAAGTATACTCGTATCTATTACCTGCAAGCTGTTGTAATATTATTGGGGCTTAACATGGTCTATATTTTTTGTCTATTTATAAGCTATTGACCGAGTTTACATATATTAAGTAAGTATAGGAATCTATAATGTGAAGAAAAAAAATTTGTACTACGCGTTCATTCCAAATTCGCCGTCGTTGACTGTTTCAGAACTACATCATACTGGTGTCTGGTACCCACGTCTGGGACTGAAGTTTTCTTTTCTGGCAGTGCTTTTCATGGCAATGACGTCTTGAATATCGAAGGGCGTGATTTTTAATTTTTTCCCATTTTTCTCCTCTTCAAAGAAAGTCATTAATTAAAGAAATAAATACTCTGCGCTATGCAAAATTTTTCCTTTTTTAACTCATCGTAGAAAACGATACGCGAACAATAGTAAGTAACTAAACAAAAAAAAAGACGTGTGGCACTCGGGGACTGCCGCGGTAAAGCTATTGCATAGCATTTTTTATCAACGCCATCTAGCGGCTCACCGTAGAGGAGTCCCGTGTCAGGTTATTTTCGTTACGGAATTTCTGGATTCGGTCTCCACGCTGGCCCGCGATAGAAGCTATGCAATAGCTTAATAAATCTTAACTAAAAATTTAAAAACAATTAAAACGTAACAATAACAAATGTTTGACAAAACTTGGTAGTGACAATCGCGAGCGGTATGTTGTTACCTGTACTAAGCGAGTCTGCCTTGAGGGCACCTCATAGAAGCACCCTAATACACCGAATAAGCTTTCAGTTATTTCCCAACAAAACTATAGATATTTGATTGATCTTAGTTTGATTACCGAATGAAATATATGTTATTATATCATAATATCGCCGTGGATATAAATTACTACATGGTTAGTGTGACTTCGCAAATAAATACGTAACTTCTGAAGACGGAAGCGAATTGATTGAATTGGAAAATTATAATGTTCAGAAATTATTATTAAATAAGTGCACAATCATAAATTGCCTAATCTCATGTTTTTGATTTGGGAAAACTTAGTCTTTCTATTTTGAGTTCAGCGGGTCAGTCATTTAGTATGGATGGGAAAGGGAAGGGAATATTTGTATCCCTTTTCTGTCCATACTAAATGACGGAGAGTTAGGTATGGTACACTTTCCTGGGTATACTCGGATATACTCAGGAAGGTAGTGAAGAAATACGCTTGTCTACAAAAAATTTTCTACTTAAATCGGGAGCTGGTAGAAAATTTTGTTGACCTACTTGCAAAAAAAACTTGGCTTGTAGCATTATAGGTAAATACATAAGAATATTATGTAAGGTAAGGTCACCAAATAAGGCCTACCTTAATTTTTTTATTACGTAACTAGCAGGTTTATAATTAAAATGCTCTGGTAATTTTAAAATACTTATATTTATTTATTAAACTTTGTAATTAATGAAATAGAATTGCTTTAGAAACAAAAATCACACTTTTATGAACACAAATAACTAAAATGTCACTTTGGCCTTATTGGGAACCCTGTGTCTTAATAAGGCCTTAATAAAAACAAGTAAGCATTCAACTTCTTAATTAATAGAAAACGTTGTAAACACTTATATTAAATCTAATGAGATCCTTTAGGAACTGTCGAGCTCAACTCAAGGTTCTAGCTCCTCAATCCTGATGCTGCAGGGTTGGTTAACAGCGTTTTCCATCTGTTGCGAAGTCCATTGAGCCCTTTTTTTCCTTGTGGTAGAAGCTGGTGATCCGTTTTCCATGATGTTACTGAAAACAAGGGTTTACTATTTTACTGTGATACTTTTCTAACTGACATAAAACATTGTCCTAATAAAGTATATACCTGTGCCGTTATAAGGCCTATACATTTTTGTTATAGGCTTTATTAGGGCATCACACATAGGTAAACAAAATAACAATTATATGGAATACACCGATAATACAGCTTTTTCACTTATGTGAGGAGATGGCTAAACGTATAATTATCCTATAGACAAAACATAGCAGACCAAGTACGAATAAAAATAAAAGTACTTACTATTTACTCTGCCAGAATTTTATAAAAACAAGCGTGCACTCCGCGGCGTGGTTGTTTTCAACTGCAATTTCCAACACGCTCGCGGCACAGGCCGCTAGCTGTGCTTGTGTGCTCTAGTTAATGTATACGCACACTTCTATAAACATTGGCAGCCATTTGAAATCGTGTAGCGCGAAATTTAAAAAATAGGCCTTATTAGGACATAGGCCTTATTTGGGTCACCCACCTTATTATAAAATTTTATATTAAAAACGGCCTTTGCTCGTGACATCGTCGGTCGCTTGGAGTCAGTTTTTTAAAAACCCGCGGAAATTCAGATTTTTCTGTGATAATTTCCCGATTACGCCCCGCACTAACGAAGTTCTTTGATTCTTATATCGAGTTCTAACCACCGACTTATCGCAAGCTAAATTTTGAAATAAATTGAGCTTTTTATTACATTTTAAAGTATAACGAACTAGGGCACGTTGAGATTTTCGAGGAAATTAACAAATATTTGAACTTAATATGTTATAGGTATTCCCGGGAAATGTCGACGTGGCTTAGTCCTTTATATAGTTTAAAATATCATTTGTGAAAAATTACGCTAGGTAAAATAGCGGGCACTCTAAGTAGTAATTACATAAATAATTATTATTTAAGGCCTGTTGTTGCTCTGCTTTCGTTTGACCCAGTGATTAATGCTATCAAAGCATACACCGCAGGTTACCAGACACACTCATTAAAGACAAATGCATGCTATTTAATAATTTCTTGTTAGAGATGTTCTGGACGGAATAAGATAAGATCTGAGTGTACGCTTATATAATACTTGGAGGATATAACCAACCCTTCAAGATATAATATGATCCCGAAGGAATGACTGGATTTCCCATTGCGCAAATTTAAATAGTGCACAGCAAACAGGCACATTTATTAAGTCGAGGTTATTACAAAGTTAGTGACTTTCTTAATGACAAAGTTGCATGGTTTCAATCGGCTTGGCATCCAGCTACCCACAAGATAGTGTAATAAGTTATTAAATTGTAATATTATGTAGCTATACATTAATATTGTAATATTTTGTTATAAAAAGAGCAACTGCTGAGTTTCTTGCCGGCTCTTCTCAGCAGAGTCTGTATTCCGAACCAGTGGTAGAGTCTTGACGTGTCATAAGATCTACACGAAATAAATAATTTTGAATTATGATGTTAGGTCAATAAAGTATTATTACAACTGGTCGCTATCACACCTACTACTAGTCCGTAGGCCAAAGTGGAGTCGGGCATGCCACCTGTTAGTCCATCCATGAGGATCTTTCCTTCTCCAAGGAAAAAAACCAGCCTATCCATTCACAGAAGATTTGTAGCCTTTAACTCAATAAACAAGTGAGCTAGCCGACATTCAACCAGTTTTCCCGTTCCATTCAAAGCCCTCACCTCAAAGTCCCATTCCTGACCACCATTGATGCATATTGACGATATCGCAGCTTAGCAATCATACAGTGGGTCAATGAGTAGGGTGGCGTGGGTTGCGGAGGTCAAATAGCAATCTCAACTCAGTATGAGTAAAATCGATAACGGTTATCGATATTGTCGATAACGGTTTAAAATAATACTATGTAGATCCCAATTTCAGGGGAAATTCTATTTTGCATTAAGAAGTTAAGAAATGTATTGCATTAGGTTTATATTTAAAGTAAGACAATAGTAGGACCACAGATTAGAGCTGTGAGTAGGACAATGAAGATTTTTAGAATCGAGGACACAGGAAAGTTATTAGAGTTAGCGTTAAACAGTCAGTTTAAGATAAATTATATCAAACCGTCGAAATTTGATATTTTTTATTTGCTGTTTGACTTAGTCATGAAAAAAATTACAATCGGCACTCCTGGTGAACTTTTCATTTACTTTTATTATCGTACTATTAGCCAAATATACATGTTAAAACACTAATACAGCATATTGTAAGCCTCAATAGCCCAACGGTTACGGTGCAGACTGAAAACTGAAAGTTCGCAGGTTCGGGCCCCACCATTTGCACTATTCCTATTCCTATATTACATTACCTATTCCTATATTATATTCCTAGCACAATCTTTCCTCTTATTTGGAGGGCAGAGGAGAATATAAGTCAAGTTCAGCTTGGCTAATATTCTTTTTCTATAAGAAAATTAATCACCAGCTACAAAACGTAGCCCGACTGTAAGGTTCCTAAATTGTGACGAAACGATAGAGATGCTGTATGTTAGAACGAGATGGGATTATTTGCCCTGTTTTTAACATTGAATGGACGATCTTTCTGAGAATAACCTGTTTAGGGTCAGACGGACCAATTTGTTCTAATAATAAAAACTGGACTTGACTTTTGAATCACTTCACACCGCGCATGAATGGGATGGCTTCTCTGGTGCAATAGTGCACTGTTGCCTTACTATCAGTAGCTACATTACCATCAGAACGTCCACGGCTGGACATACGTTTATTATTCTTAGACTTCACTCGGCCCTCTTCTTCTTCTTTATCAACCGATAGTCGTCCACAATTGAGATATGTTCTCTTGCATGGACTTCCACAGCTCTCGGTCTTGCGACACCTGCATCCTGCTCCCTGCGACTCGTTTGATGTCGTCGGTCCACCTAGAGGGACAGATTTCCACAAGGCTTGGTCTTGGCAGCACTTGCTTGTGTGTTGTCTCCAATCTATTATTGTCAATGTACTAACGTAATATAGTAACTCAGTGAGTACTATAGGATCTTTCCATTTATTTCTATAACGATTTTATAGTCTACTTGTGCTTGTGAAATGCTATTATAAGAGTGTAATACAATGCTTTTATAGGAGCTTTATTAGTACTGATAAACTTGTAGACTTTTTTATAGGACTACTTTGCTAGTTGGTGATTTATCCCCAACTAATCCCCAACTAGCATAGTAGTATCTATTTATAGATAGCTACTACACCGAGCTTCTTTAATACAGATTACTTTCTATCTTTCTATAAATATAGGATTACAAAGGTGTGAAATAATATATTACGATTTATTAGGACACGCTAGGCACATATGCAAGTTGGTAAACGATATCTGTTCGTTTGTCAACGCACCGGACCTACCAAACCTGTTAGTCGGCATTACTCATAGGGTGACAAGAGTTTTTGGGTTTTGATTCAGCTGTTACGCTTTGCTAGTTTTGACAATTTTTTTTTTTTGATTTTGTTACAAGACTCTTCTCGCCAGAATCTGCTGTTCGAACCGGTGGTAGAGTCTTGACTTGTTCTACCAAAAAAGAGTCACAAAATGACCTACATGAAATAAACAACTTTGAATTTGACTTTGACCCAAAGAAATATTTGAAAGGGAATAAGTTTCCCCTTTCATTCAATCGCTATTTATTTTTTTATAATTCGATTTGGGTATAGGTCTAATTAAAACTGCCATACCCCTTTCAAAGTTAGCCCGCTACTATATTAGTCTGTATCGTCACTTACCATTAAGTGATTATGGAGGCAAGGATTATCTAATCCTACTATCCTACTAATATTATAAATGTGAAAGTGTGGATGTTTGGATGTTTGTTACTCAATCACGTCGCAATTACTGAACCGATTATGCTGAAAGGCACAAAAGTAGATCATAGTCTGGAATAACATATAGGCTACTTTTTATCCTGGAAAATGAGAGATTTCTCGCGGGAATTAAAAAACCTCAGTCCACGCGAACGAAGTCGCGGGATCAACTAATCATCTAATATTTTTTTTTTTTTAAAGAATATTAGCCAAGCTGAAGTTGACTAATATCCTCCTATCCCATCCCAATAAGCGAAAAGCTTGTGCTAGGAGTGAGTACAACAATAGTGCAACGGGTGGGATTCGAACCTGCGATCATTCAGTTTTCAGTCCGCATCTTTAACCGTTGGGCTATTGAGGCTTCCTGTATAATTTAATTCTTCCTGTATACATTTCAATATATCCTGTTTACATTTGATGGCCACCCTAACGAAAATCAGGTGCAGGCAGTTTACCTTGCTTGTAAAGTGTGCGGGACGTTTCGCTCACGTCAACTGTGCTCGGACACTCCCTTTAAGCTTACTTGCCCACGATCTCATTTAATGGTAAGTGATGACGCCGTCTTAAGTGGGTTTTTATTCGATGTCAGGGTAGTACTTGGCTATCCGACTTCACCTGATTGTAAGTGTTATAGCATGGCATATTATACGAGTTGTTGATATCAAATGGAGCGACGTCCACTACTGGACTTGTAGTTATACGCCTATCAAAACATCCAGGGTACTTTACATATGGTTCCAGATCACACCAGCTGGCGAGCCTTAATTAATAAGCTGCCATAGTGGGTAACGACCCTCAGGCATGAGAAGGCAACTAAGAAAAAGAGACATACTCTTAACTCTTCGATTCGGGAAATTGAAGAGGCAATTGGCAACTGGAATGGCGACATCGATCGAACCGAAAACTTCAGGTCGGCAGATCCCCACTGGGTAGATAGACATCAGAGTCGCAGAGAGCCGCTGGATACAGGCGGCGCAAGGCCGAGCCTTGTGGAAATCTACGCAAGAGATCTATGTCCAGCAGTGAAAGTCTATCGGTTGATAAAGAAGCTGTAGAAGAGGGAGGTATCTTAAAATATATAAAAGGCAAAGGTAACTGACTGGCTGACAGACTTACTGACTGATCTATCATCCTACAGCTCAAACCACTGTACGGATCAGGCTCTTTGGCATACAGATAGCTTTTATGACGTAGGCATCCGCTAAGAAAGGATTTTTCTCAGTCAGTCAGTCACTTTTTATATCTTGACTAATATTATAAATGTGAAAGATGTGTTTGTTTGTTGGTTTGGTGGTTTGTCCTTCAATCACGCTGCGAAAAAGTAACGGATCGGCGTGATTTTTTTACATGGGTATAGTTGAGGAACGAAAGAGTAACAAAGGCTACTTTTTATCCCGGAAAATCAAAGAGTTCCTGCGTGATTTTTGAAACCAAATCTACGCGAGCGAAGCCGCAGGCATCAGCTAGTATTCAGATATACAACAAGCCAACTTTCCCATTCCTGATAACATTCGAAAATATGATATAAGTACAAGAAGTTTTATCATGACAATATAACTTCGTAGTCAAGCAAATAGTGACACGGCTATCTGTAGCGGTGAGTAATGGCGGATTTATGTGACCCCGTGGCGAAAGCGTTATAAATGGATGACCTGAGAAATATTATGTCAGTACACTACACTACTACGTGTACTATTATAATACCTGTAGGGGAAAGTAGATTCTGTTTATTTGCTTCAAACAATTTAAATAAAAAGCGTATATATTTAAAAATATTAAAAACTTAAAACACCCCCGAAATGTGAATCTATGGCCGGACTATGTATAAGTCTCAATAGCCCGACGATTAAAGGTGCGGAGTGAAAACTGAAAGGTCGCAGGTTCGAATCTCACCCGTTCCATTATTGTCGCACCCACTCCTAAGGGTAAAAACATGCCAAAGATACCTCACTGCGATACCTCGCGTTCGCGGTTTAGCTCACTACCTCGATGTCATCTCCATGTAAAACAAGGATACCTCACTGCGATACATCGCGGTACAGCGAGGTATCTTCGACATGTTCGCGCTCGTCTGTTTGCATACATTTGTTTTACATGGAGGTGACATCGAGGTAGCGAGCTAAACCGCGACCGTGAGGTATCGCAGTGAGGTATCTTTGGCATGTTTTTACCCTTACACAAGCTTTCTGCTTATTTGGAGGGAGAGGAGAATATAAGTCAAGTTCAACTTGGCTAATATTTTTTTTAAATAATAAAAAAAAACAATATAGGTAGGTACAGTATCAGCGGCGGTGTACGCTTAGTACAATATAATTTAGTACAATATTAAATTCTTTGCTATAAAAAAAAAAGATTCACACGTCAAATACATAGCATAGTTTCATTAACTATTGTAAAAATTTCTTGCTGGCTCTTCTCGGCAGGAAAGGCATTCCGAACCAGGGGTAGATTCTTTGATAATTCAAAAGTGCTTGTAAAAGTTTATTTGAATAAAAAATATTTTTCTATTTCTATTCAAATTCATAACATCCCTCTTTTTGTCCGGGATAAAAAGCTAGGATCAAATTGTAATGAGTCTTTGTTCTTAATAGCTAATATCTGGCTGTGTGTCGGTTGACAAAGGCCAGGCGCGGGCACGAGTTGAACCCGCGACCGGTACCCATGGGAAACCAGAACCGGTACCATTGGTTTGTCTTATGAGCGGCGGTAATCACTTAACATCAGGGGCCCAAGTCTGCTATTGCAATTGTAGTTTTATTGTCTATCAATGACATGACAATTGTTATTTTTAGCAATTGTCATGTCATTGATAGACAATTGAACCCCTAGGCCCCAAGTCAAATTGCTAAAAGTAGCAATTGGGATGTCATTGACAGACAATTGAACTACAATATCAATAGCATTGCAATAGCAGACTTGGGCCCCAGGTCACCCGCCTGCTCGTTTGCTCGCTAAAAAAAAAGACGTGTGGCACTCGGGGCCGCGGTAAAGCTATTGCATAGCATTTTTTATCAACGCTATCTAGCGGCTCACCACTAGATGGCGTTGATAAAAATATGCGCCATCTAGCGGCTCACCGTAGAGGAGTCCCGTGTCAGGTTATTTTCGTTACGGAATTTCTGGATTCGGTCTCCACGCTGGCCCGCGATAGAAACTATGCAATAGCTTAATAATAAAATAGTACGTTACTGCCGCGGCCAGCAAAAGAGGCATTGATGGATGAACGTGTAAATGTGGGCCGAGACGAACCCGAGGCACAATTACGTTAGTCCATCAATGCCTAGTTGTGGCCAAGGTTTGTATAGTATTTTTCTCAATTAAAGCTTTCTATTTGCAACAAGATTTGCAAGCTAGTTCGAAACTTAAATAAAACCTTTGATAAGTTATCTCCTTGCTTGCCATGGTTGCCATGCCAATTTTAAATAACACGACAGATATATTACATAGTAAACTCACTATTTGGCCGCTAACCCGGCCCAAAATGGTAATTGCCGGCGGAGTACAGCAATTTCGATTTATCTCGAAGAAGGTTGTCAAAATAATGCTCACATTTCCAAGCATGTTTGAGAAAAAAAACTAATGACTGTTTTCTTTTATTTTCCTGACTTTTCCACCAACTACACGGTAATGGTAAGCGCATTGACGTGCCTGAAACTCTTCTGATACCTAAGATTCTATTTCAAACTTTTTCTGGATTTTTCTCAGGTCAACACTACAGAACAGAAGAATGATGATTTAGAATGGTTATAAAGAAAGTAATACAGACCAATAGTAGGGGCAATATTTGTACAAAGTCCAAAGGCGCCTTGTCCTCCGTCTTGATACCCCACTAATGTACTAGATTGTAACTTTGAGGTCTGAATTATGACGTACAGTCAACCTATATCCCTTACAAAGAACCATGTCATTCTAAGCCGCAAACAGAATCATTCACAGATCAAGAGACAATTTCTCATAGAAGTTGGTGCGACAAGGTGGTAAAGCGTGATATTGTTTTAAGGCGAAACTAAGATATTAAGCGAAAGTCTCTACCATTGTCTTGTGTCGAAGTAAATTCCTATCTAAATGGGACATCGTGTGTAAAATTCGAACCGGTTGCGACGTATGTATGAATAATGTTGTTAGCGGAGGAAATGATAGCGAAATGTAAAATAGTTTGTGATTGTGCCGCTCTACAAGACGTGTAGAAAACACATTTGTTTGTTGGCTGTAATATTTTGTACTTTTACTTATTTCTTGAGCCTTTAGCACACCTCCGCCACAAAAAATGAAATGAAAAAATGAAATGAAATGAAATTTATTAATAAGGTCATTAGTTAGGTACAATGATCCATATTTTGTTAGGTTGAGACACAGCTGCCTAAGATAAGTTCAGAACTCGTAATATAGGCAACAGTTCTCTCCCCTTACATTATCCTTAACACAGACCTTAAGTGCTAACAATACAAATTACAAAACAATTTAACTATTTATTACTAAAATTGATGATTATATTTTAATGATTATGAGAATATGAGCATGCAAAAATATATAGAGATGAAATCGCTGAAGTACCGAAATGACTTGTACGTTCTATGGTTAGCATGTTGACTAAGACAAGGAAAAAATTATTGGGTAGGGACTACCACTAGCCCAACGGCTGATTTCTGACTAGTGAACGAATAGAGAGTGCGTCTGTGTTTGCGCACACGCTTCTGCATTACATTATCTCTCTTGTAGCAACTAATCTCTGTGGAGATCCGTCTGGTTGGAGGTTTTGGCCGTGGCTAGTTACCACCCTACCGTCAAAGACGTGCCGCCAAGTGATTTAGCGTTCCAACACCGCTCAAGTCATTTTAACTAATTTTTTAGGACGATGAAAAAACTGCTTAATTATTGATTTCAAGAACTCATAAGTTTGTGGTGTGTAGAAAAAAATTAGGGGTAGGGATTCAACCCATGTTGAATCTGTGCTACCGTACCTTAGACTGCATCGTCACTTACCATCAGGTGAGATCGCAGTCAATGACTATCTTGTCATCGAATAAAAAAAATGATTTGCTGCTGTGCCCGTATGCTATGGGAGGACTTTTTCAATGATGACAAACGTGAGGGCCCTTAGTATAAGTTTTCACATCTCGATAACGTCGACAGATTTCGAGTATTTCGTCCTACCGTCCAGTCACTGTGCTGTAGTTTACAAATCAGTTTAAAAGTTTGTGTCTAGGTATTTGAAAGTGTTTTAACAAAATATCATTGGTAAAGTGTGTACTCATCGCGACTTGTGAGATAAACCTTGCTATTGTTTAGTAATAAACTCACAGTTTTAACTGGACAAGTAGCGTTTCGACATTCAATTCTCGCCGTTCGTAGCCGTGTGTTGCAAGTTAATTATCAGAACGAGAAATATGTTGACAGTAATTATTTGAAGTAGGTGCCTAGTTAAAAAATTAGTATATTCATTTCGCAACTTCATCATGGCGTTAGGTTTTCAAAAATCTCGATAGAACCCCATGTTTTTCGGGGACAAAAAGTAGTTTATGTCAGTCTCGAAGTTCTCGACTATACCCAGAAAATTAAACAAACACACAAACACACACTCGCTTTACAATAGAAGTAGGGATTTAGTTACCGATGCCCGCGACGTCTATTTTGGCGTTCACAGTTAGAAAACTCATAAGTTTATCAATGCATCGTATATTAATCGTATAATACATAATACGTTGTTACTACAAAAAACGTTTCTAATGTTTGTCTATTAATCTCTTTTTAAGCTATTGCATAGCTTCTATCGCGGGCCTTGAGCGTGGAGACCGAATCCAGAAATTCCGTAACGAAAATAATCTGATACGGGACTCCTCTCACCGCTAGATGGCGTTGATAAAAAATGCTATGCAATAGCTTTACCGCGGCAGTCCCCGAGTGCCACACGTCTTTTTTTATTAAGAGATTCTTATCTAAAACTTTATTAACCCAGTTTTCTCTTGCTATTAGTCATCTCATCTTTAGCCACGTGTTATAGGATAAACTTAGGATACCTAGAGTCATACTAGGTCAACTGATTTATTTTAATTACCACCGATAATATCGATTAATGATTGATCGATAACAATGATAATTACATTTTCATCGTTAAAATAATCGAGGTCAATCGTCTTGCGCAAGAAATTAGCTTTTATTTTGCAAATAAACGTATACTTACGTTCCAATTTTTTTTCAGGGTTATCCTTTCATCTGTCCAAATTACACTCAAATATAATTGATTACTATGATCAGAGAGGTGTCATGTACTAGAGGCGGCGAAGTCCCGAAAAACTTTAGAACAAGATAAAGATTCAATTGTAAATTTAAATTTTCCCTTTTTAATTTATTTATTAATTTGTGTATGTATCATTTTTTTTATATGTTATGTGCGTGAACATGTCAGTGGACCTTAGTAGCTATAATAAAGAATTTATTATTATTAAAGCAGTATTTTTTATCCCGATATCAGACTTGTGAACAAGAAAAAGCAGTATTTTTACCATTTAGTACATTGAATGCCGGATAGAATGTACTCCAAAAAGCTCATGTCCGGCTTTGGACACTTACAGGATAATGTGTGGATGGGTGCATATTGATGGGTATACATTAATTTAGTTTAGTTTGGGGCACTCTTTGTCGCCTGATATAGCTAACTACAGCTTGGCAAAAAGATAAAGAAAGAAAGGGTCCGCCACGATTTATAATTTATCTTGAATCTGGCAATAAAAAATAATCAAACAGTTTGGTTTCGAGTTTTCGAGTAAATGTAACGCAGAGTTAATCAAAAGTTTTGATTTCAAAAACACTCAAACTTTAGAACTTAATTGAATGTTGTCATTAAACAAAAGAATACATAAAAATAGATTCCCTATCTCGATTTTTTTGAGATCGCCTTCTCTATGATTTATAAACTCACTTACTAGAATGTATATATATGTATTAATTTATAATTATTAAGAAGTTTGTATTCATTGATTTTGTATTGAGGCGTCACGGTTTCCGAATAATATAAATCATGTTCATTAGAAACTGCAAATTAATTATGATCTTCAAATAGTTCTCTCAATTCAATTCACCAATTGAACCTGCGTGGCTAATTTTTTGCTTTTTGTATGAAAAGGAATCAAATGTGTATATTTACACTTTTTAGAGTTATGTATTTTTTGCGTTTTAAGCAATTTGACTAAATTTTTTTATATACTTAAAATAAAGGTTTTTAATACAATAACACACTGCCATTTTTCTTCTTTTAACATCTTAACTAGTCTCAAAAATATAGAGCTTTTTAAGTTTCCTGTTAGACAAAGAAAGCGCTACTAAGCCATGACGTCATGAGCTTCACACACTCTCCATACAAAATTTCGTTTTAGATAGAAACAGATACAGTTGCAGTAAAACAGCTTTTATCTTATTTGTTTTCTGACCGATTTATTTACTGTTCCTACAAATGTTATTCTTACATCACAAAAATGAATGATTACAATTCGATAAATAGTTTTCGAGAATATAATTGTTTGGAAGTCCTAATAGATATTAGTACGAGTCGAATTGGAAACCTCCCTTTTTAGAGGTCGCTTATAAAATAATCGGTCATGCGGTGGGAAGCAGAATTTGTCGTTATATTATACCGCATTGGCGTAGAATTTTTTAACATACTAGGTACCTACAGCGCATGTACAAAACCAGAAGCGAGATAAATGCACTTGTGAGGTAATCATATTTGAATTAACATATTTTATTCTCTAACAACACGTACTTACATAGATTTGACTAGTACTAAACCTTAAATAGGTAGTTAAAAATTATCAAAAATATCATGAAAACCACTGGAACGAGGAAAAATCTAAGTAAGTAAAGGCCGCTGCATACATAACGTGCACGGGACGGGACGGGACGTGGACGGGACGGGACGTGGAGTTTTGGAAACATCGTTTCATAGAAAATGTAAGCGACTGTGCATACGTCACGGAGCACGGACGGGACGGGAACGTGCCACGCGCGGAACGGGAAAAATATCGTCGGCGACGATGTTTAGCACGTCCCGTCCCGTACGTGGCCCGTCCCGTGCGTGATTCCGCTGCGTATGCACAGTCGCCCCGTTCGCTCCGGAGAGCTAAGTAGTGATGTTTGTGTATTTACCTACGAAGCAAAAATGGACGAATGGAAAAACTAATTGAGTGTGTACGATCATTGAAAGTATTTAGACACCAAATATAAAAATTATCTGTGGCGTAAAATTGCAGTCGAACTATCACTCACTGAAAACGGTCAGATTTATTTTATTAATTTATTGCATTGGTATCTCTACTTATATTTTAATATGTAATAATAATTACAGTTGAACTTTTTATGCTCAAATCAATAGGTATATAGTATCAACCTTTGACGACCTCCCTGGCGCAGTGGTGAGCGCTGTGGTCTTATAACTGAGAGGTCTCGGGTTCGATTCCCGGCGGGGGCAATTTAGGAATTTATAATTTCTAAATTGTCTCTGGTCTGGCCTGGTGGGAGGCTTTGGCCGTGGCTAGTTACCACCCTACCGTCAAAGACGTGCCGCCAAGCGATTTAACGTTTCGACACGATGGCGTGTAAAAACCGATTAGGGGTATGGGTTGTATTTACACTGCTATACCCCTTCCAAGTTAGCTCGCTACAATCTTAGAAAAATCCATCTTTCCTTGTTCACATCACTAGCACGTTAGTTCTGAGTTATTGCCACGTTGCGTATGCATTAAAAATTCCCGTCCGTGTTTACTAACCACGTCCGGGCCACGTCCCGTCCACGTCCCGTGCACGTTACGTATGCAGCGAGCTTAAGTAATGCTTTATATGAAGCAATGTGTTCATTTTACAAATGGGGATGCAAATAAATACCTATTTGTAATTTATCTATCCTTATTAATTCTATAAATGCGGAAGGTGTTTGTTTTTGGTTTGTTCTTCAATCACATAATAACGGAGCAACGGATGTCCACCGACAACCAAAAACCAATCGGTTTTTAGGGTTCCGCAAAGTCCGTCCGTATGTCCGTCTCTTTGATAGTGAGTTGAGGATGTAGACGACCTTTTATCCCGGAAAAACTGAGAAATCTCGTGGGATTTTCGAAAACCTAACTCCACGCGGACGAAGTCACGGGCGAAAGCTAGTTTAAAATATTGCGAGTCAACAAAATGCCAGCATAACTCATCTGAATTATTATTATGGAATTGCTGCCAAGTTGGTACTTTTGTTCCATCCACAAAAGGATTAACTAATAAATTTGAACCCTAGATCTGGTTCTAAGCATTCTGAATGGCGACCAGGACATTTAACGTCATTATTTATGTCGGTATCATGTTATTTACACGAAATACTTTGTCGCCTACCATGAGTTCTAGATAATGCATCGCTGTAGAAATGCGAGTTGAGATCGAGTACTGTGATTACTCTGTATTGTAAGTAAGTATATGATGTCTATTGTAAGATTAATAGTAATTTTAATTGAATATTTCTTTTTATGAATATACAGCTGTAGCTTTAAGATAAGTTAGATAAGCTACATCTAAAATACTCCGTAAAAATTATACAGACAGTAGTAAAGCATGTTTTATTCTAAGCTAAAAAGAACTAGGAAAAGGGAGGCATTAGTGATGCTTTTCCATTTTAACATATTATTGTTTTTCTTTCAGTGTCTAATGATATAAGATGCAAACGAAACCCGTTCAAAACTAACATTTTCATTTTGGACTATAATAATTTTAATTCCTAACGTACCATTCTAATTACAACCAATCATGTATAGGACGCATTTTAAAAAAGGTCAGAGTCGTGAAGTATGGACTGAAGTTTTTTTTTTCAATATAAGCACACGCTTGACCACTATCACACCTGATGGAAAGTGATGATGTGGTCTAAGCTCTAAGTGTAACGCGTTTGCCTAGAAGATGCCTATTCACTCTTATTTTAAAGATACCCAAATTGTACGTGCCAGGAACACAGATCTTGGAAGAGCGTTCCAGACCCTAGTCGTGCGGAGCAGGAATGAAGACTTAAAGCGTTTAGTGTGCGTAGATGGAATATCAACGACGTAGGGATGGAAGCTCTCCCGATGTCTTGCAGTGCGGTGGTAAAAAAATGAAGGGGGGTTATCTCAATGTGAGAATAAAGTGAGAAAAGTGATAAGGAATTTCAATGGAAGCAAATCCGTGGTAGCTCGCCAGTGTCCGGGTTATCAGCGGCTAAATGTTAATCGTGCGAACGGAGAGAAGGGACCGTGCGAATACTGGAACATTTCGTCACGCCGGTATTCCGTACCGACAACGAATAAGCATTGTGATTCACTTATACTTACCTACCCTCGGATCACTGACCTCTATAATTTTTTTTTAATAAAAGAATTATTAGCGAAGCTGAACTTGCCTAATAATCTCCTCTTTCCTTCAAAGCGGAAAGCTTGTGTTAAGGGTGGGTACGACAACAGTGCAACGGGGGGGATCTAACCTGCGACCTTTCAGTTTTCAGTCCACACCCGTAACCTTTGGGCTATTGAGGCTTAATTATTCTATGATTAACACTTGATTGACGCCATTTTGGACTTGATTGACGTCATTTTGGACTCGATGGATGTTGGTTACTCTTTCACGGAAAAACTACTGGATTTGGTGAAACTCCATATGTACTAGCTTTTACATCAGAATAGCACATAGGCTACATTTTTTTTTCAATTGTTATTTTACCCGGAAAATTAAAGAGCCGCTGAAAGCAAAAATCTTTAATCCACGCGGGGGAAGTCGCGGACATCATCTAGTGTCAGTATAAACCCGTGGAAATAAAAAAAGACGTGTGGCACTCGGGGACTGCCGCGGTAAAGCTATTGCATAGCATTTTTTATCAACGCCATCTAGCGGTGAGAGGAGTCCCGTGTCAGGTTATTTTCGTTACGGAATTTCTGGATTCGGTCTCCACGCTCAAGGCCCGCGATAGAAGCTATGCAATAGCTTAAAATTCGTGGTAGAGTTATCACGACATAAGATAAATCATTATGCCAGCCATTAAATATTGCTAAACGTTGGTATTTCTTTCCCACATTTATTTCTTTACCTACCTGTCCCGCAAAAGTTTTCCTTCGCTATCCTCAAATTGACTTAAAACAAAGCCGATTGTAGTCCATTATCCGGTTAATGTAAAAGGAAAACTTATGCACGACAGAGAAAATTGGATTTTTCAAATAAAACACAAAGGTGTGGTGCGGCAAATTGTATTCAATATAAATGTAATATGAAATTCTTATGTTACTTTTAAAATTTTAAGAGATTTAAAAAATAGCTGTCGAATTCATTCTGAATCGATTTTCTATACAATTACGTCATGACCTATTAGTTAATCAAAATAGTTTAACATCTTTAAAAACATGAAAATGAAGTATGTACCTACTTATAATGAATTTTATATTACATAAATAAATTAAAATATTAAATGTTTCACGATACCCTGAAAATAATCTCATTAACTTTGTATGTGCGAATTCTTGGCAAAATACTATTTCACAGAATTAGTTATTGTCTCGTAACAAATTAAACAGACTGATTGATGTTTAAAAACCAGCGAGTGCGTGAGTTCCGATGCCAACAAAACAGCGAAATAACACTACAAAAGTTCAGCGGCCTCATAAAGGCCTCAAAGCCTTCCTCGGGGACTCGCCTCGCCAGACGGCGGGAACAAAAAACCAATTTCATAAAACTATGCACCCGACTGCATACGCGATCCACAACAATAAATGAGCAAACCCAGAACCTGATGCCTAGTGCTAATTACTAGCCCCTTTACGTCCCTGTTCCCATTTACAATCCAATGGAAGTATCACTGATGTGAAAACCAAAAAGAAGCTTTCAAATAAAACAGAAGCAGCAGTGTACAGCGCGCTTGGAAAATTCCCGTAAAACGTTCTACGGTAGGACCGGAATCTGCAAGTTCGTCACTCACACAAAAGCAGTAGTGACGTCGTGAAGGCTTTAACTGCACTGTTCAGTGTTCACTGGTAACTGGTTACGTCGCGTCAGTCTGCACCGAGCCGTCGTTCGTGTTGCACGTAACGCGCGGCGCTCTATCGCCACCGATCGCGAAAAAAGTTTAACACACGAAACTTTCTTGAGACTTTCCTTTCAACCAAACACTGTTGAAGTGGAACTGTCTTGTTTTTGAACTTTTTGTCTGGTGACCTTTTCGTTAAACCGGAATTCGGGTAAATCGGTATCCCGAAGAACGGGTTTGGTACCCTGGTCGCGGGAGCGTGTTGTGATAACTTGATTTTCAGTGTTTTCTGTGTTGAGTGTGACCGGATTTTTTCATTGCCATTTCACTGGTCCGTTTGTACTGACTAGTCTCTGCCTCTTAAGGTCGGCTGCAGATAACTGTGCTGTCAAACTTATCAGTAAGTATAAAAACTTTTAAGTTTTTACGATGGAAAAAATTATTTTTCCTATCTACGACTGAAATTATTATAGTCACTATTTTTTCTCAAACACATTATATTTTCATCATTTTTATTTAATTTAAGTCACTTAAAGATTTTTAAGGATTACATAGGTAAAACGAAAAAAGTTAATTTTTTCCAAATGGTGTTAGGTACTAGTAACCTAGTAACGACGTAGGTAACGCGTAACTCGTAGTACCTACTTAGCAGTAGCTACAAAAAAATTTTGCGTTTTCAGGCACCCAATAAATCTAACGAAAAGATTTTTCGGCCCTTCTCTACATTTTTTTGAACTACATTTAAGTATAACAATTGCCTTCATGTGGCTTTTGAGTTTTTCGCTGTTTTTGCTTTTTGCGCTGCTTTGACGCCTTTCAGACCGTCATCAGCCGGTAGAGCGTTTTCCTGGTAAACGTTATTTGTAGGGCCGAATCATGGATTTTACAATCCCGACAAAGACAGACCTGCCTGTCTTGATCCGCTGTCATGGTTTTGAATGAACCCTTGATAAATTAAAGCTACGAAAGGTTTTGTTACCTTCCTTAAAACTTATGCTCTATTCATGTTCCTGATTTGAGATACAGGATATAGCTTTTAAACAATTTTAGACAAGAAAAGATTAAAGTGTATGAGCACTTTACACAATATTTAACGGATTGGTGCAAATTTGGTGCAAATTGACCTAAATCAAGATCTACCTAAATACTTAAATCGCTGCGCTTTTTAAAATTTTTACTAGTAATAACTGCAGATATCCTTGACCATGCTGACTGAACGCGGTTCATTAGTTAGGTACTTGACTAGTTTTAAAATTACTCATTTTTCTAAGAATATTCAATGAGTAGTAACTATAAATAAAGTTGAAAGGCAAATAACGACACTTTACAAAGTTACAATAACCTAGGTTGGTATCTTATCCAAAATCTAAAAATTGAAAGTCGAATATTTAATCCAGATATTGTGGTAGAGCGTGCAGATAATCAATCCACGCATTAAGATTGCATTCTGTTTCACCAATTGATAAACACTTTATTACATACCAACTTGGATTCGACTGTCAATTTCAAGATTTTGGATTAGATAGACAGATTGAATTAAATGTATCTTCGGATACGCTTGGTCAAAGTGAAACATTGAATCTGCAATAAGTAGGTTCCTATTACTTTACCGAAGTCTAAAGATCAGATGAAAGCGAAAACAATTGCGAGATAATGATAATTGGTTTGAACGGCAATCTTGTTTGGGTTAATATAGATAAAGTTGAAAGTAAGTTCAAAAATTTTAGAAATTTTGCTTACCTGTCTAAAATATCTAGATCTTATTTAATTTAATTCATCTCTACCGATCACCAGATAATATTGGGCACAGGTCTCCTCTCGGATGGGAAGGGTTTAGGCCAAAGACTGGCTAAATGCGGATTGGTAGACTTCACAAACCTTTGAAAACATGGAGGACCTAGAGCATGCAGGTTTTTTCACGATGTTTTCCTTCACAATGAAGCAAGCGAAGCATCATCGTTTCATTGTTTAAAACAGATGTTCTTTCCATTTAAAATTCAGAGATGCGTGCCTGGGGTCAAATCCTAGACGCCCAAAGGTAGGACGACGTCTGAACCACCAGACTATTACTACTTTTTCACAACTTAATCTCAAAAGTCGTATCATAAACCGACTATATATGATGAAAATCGATGCTAAGTAAAATTGGTTACTTAGTATCACTTACTTAAGCAACAGTTAACTTATTCGTACTTATATCATCCATGCAAGCAATTTATATGTTAAATGAAAAACCACAATGCGGCCAAAATGATTCTGACATTTACGTAAGTAAAACTATTACAAAAATTGTTACAATTACATTTAATTTAAATATAATTAGTATTAGTATTAATTAGTATTAGCAGTAGGTATTTTTTGCAAACTCTCATCACTGGAAATTATGAGGTGTCAATAGAATATTCTAGATATTGAAGAAATAAATAACAATGAAAATACGAGTTTCATCTGAAGTTCAAGACAGTTCTAAAAACTTTTATTATTAAACTTTTAGTATTGAAAATACTACAAGTTTAACAAAAATAAGAGTTCTAAAAGTAATTAAGTTTTTTTTAAAATACTACGTATTCAACCTACGCAACCAATTTGCATGTATCGGAGATACGACCGTACCGTATTTAAATCGAAAGTGGCATGTGTCCATTGCAAATCTATTTCCAATAGAAGATGTGCAAAAAGCAATTTAAAAAAATACTATTAAAGATCTGGGGACGATAAAAAAATGAAACTCTGACTTTATTATTTTTTATCTGCAAAGCAAAATTCGCTTTCGACAAGCGAGTAATGCGATTGTACTCTTTTTGTTTTTTTTTTTTTGCTTAGAGAAATCACCTATTCTTAAGCTTGGCGCGTACATTATAAGTGTTGAAATGTTAGGTACTGCACTCTTAAAATAGTGTTACGAGTCTTGAAGTTCTCAAAATAGAACACCTGTAGCAATTAAGTTAAGACTCTTGAGAATTAATCATTCAATCAATGGATCTTAAGCTAAAATCAATCTGGCTTTTTGTACAGCCAAAAACGACACTTAGGTATTTATTTTAAGAATTTAATTTGGCTTATTGCTTGCTCATTGTGAACAATTTATTTTATTGTACTACTTTAAGTACGAAGAGACGATTTGTACTTAAATAAGGAGGAACTTTAGGACAATAAAGAATGAAAAATACATTTTAATCTTCAATATTAGTGTATTTACTGCAAACTTTGAAAAAAGAATTTGTCCCTTGCATTAACATAGTAAAAAATCATCCATTCCGTGATTTTTTCGTTATTTTTAATACAAAATAAATTTTATTTATTTTCAGTTAATATTCATTGATATTTTCTGCTTGCGTCTGAAATTTTTTTTTTACTCGGACGTCGCTTTTGGTTCACTTTTCATTTGCTTCAGTGTGAAGGAAATTATGATTTCATTTCATTTAATTATTTCACTCAAAAAAAAAATGCACTACAATACTATAATCAAGTGATTTGATTTAGTAGTGCAATTTTTTTTTATCTATCTCTTCCTTATCTTTATTTCCGATTAATAAAGATGCGGAAAAATATATCGTGAATCCAAAAGTGTTTATTGCACTTCAGTGATTATAGTTACACAGTAACTACACACGGATTTCTACTTCACACTGAAGTACCAAGCGGTTGTGAACTTTGCTTCACGAGTCTCGCAGTTTTTGCTCACTTTTCGTTTGGCCTCGATCGCGCAGTGTTTAATATCGGATTTGAGATTTTATTTCATAACTGTAGTTTGCGAGTTGGCACTGTTTTTGTTTGATACAATTACTCAGCACACTTCCAACTTGTTTGCGTTATCCATTCGTAATTTCTTTTCTGCTGGCAAATTGGATGAACTATGCCATAAATTACTTCTTTTAGGCGTCCACAACTGGACAAAGGTCTCTTGCATGGACTTCCACAGGTCTCGGCCTTGTGCAGTCTGTAACCAGCGGCTATTTACAACTTGTCTGGTCTACCTAGTGGGGGTTCTGCCAATACTGTAGTTTCTGGTTCAGGGTCGTCACTCCAGCACCTTGGGACTCCAACGACCATGAGTTCTTCGAGCAAGGAATCTAAGTAGGTACCTGTACGAGAATCGTTGTTCTTCATAAGTTAACGGAAATATGTCATATTATAAACTAACGAAATGCCATGACTTTATTTGCACATTTTGAGTCAACATTCTCCTACAACGACACATCCAAAAGAAAGTGTTATTATTTTTAATAAAACATCCTCCGATAATAGATAGAGTGATTGAAGAGGAAGGTTTATATGTACATATTAATAACATCAATTAACAGTGAATGACATAGGCTATATATTTTATATCCGTGCGAAGCCGGAGCGGGCCGCTAGTTGACTATATTTTACACGAAGAAAATTAATATTTATTTATTAAAGAGGCACATAAAACAGGTTGAAACTAAAAAGTGCACAAAATATAAATACATACAGCTTATCAAGAACCAAGTAACAACCCCTAATATGTATACAAAACGGTATTGAATAAATTAAATAACGAGTCAGAAAATTATAACATACAATTAGTACCTAAATGAATGACATAAAATATTGATGTGGCCCATATTGTGATGGAATAAAAAATAATGTAAGTAAGTAATAAAATAACTTATACAATTAAACACCAATAGTGAAAACAATTATGAAAACCATTACAGAGAAAAACATGCAAACTACATAGGTAGTTGATGACGGAGTTAAAAATTCTTGATGATCGTTTTCTAAAGATATTTATGTTATTGTTAAAAATGTCAATATTACGATCAATTAAGCCACTAAGCTAATATTATTATACAGGCGACGTATTATTAAGCTATTGCATAGCTTCTATCGCGGGCCAGCGTGGAGACCGAATCCAGAAATTCCGTAACGAAAATAACCTGACACGGGACTCCTCTACGGTGAGCCGCTAGATGGCGTTGATAAAAAATGCTATGCAATACAGCAATAGCTTCACCGCGGCAGTCTCCGAGTGCCACACGTCTTTTTCTTGTATTATTCTTGTTGATAGATATTACGAATGTTACATATAATTATTTTCCGTAGTGACACACGTATATTAGGTTTTGTATATCAACGACATTAGTATAAACTCGACATTAATCACCCGCTCACAAAATATCGAATCTTAAGTTTTTACAATGATATTGATATTAAAATAATGTTGAAATCAGTGTTGCGCGTCCTTTTTGCGTTTCATCGAATTACAATACAAAAAAATTGTATCAGATCCATTACAGAGCAAATCTTGACATGGATGAAGAGATTAGAGCATTTCGACTCTTGAACAATAAATCTAAAGGTAATCGTTAGTATTTTGATTGATGAAATTCCAATTGCAATGATGTAATTGCATTATTTCATTAATTGCGTTTCGTAAGAGTGGCTATCAAAATATAGTATTATTGTCTGAGATTTTCTGTAGCACAGCAATTAGTGCCTACAGATTAGTGTTACATATTATAATAATATAATTACTAGATTTTGCCCGCGGCTTCGCTTACGTTAAGTTAAATTTTTTTAATCCATATTTGAAGCGCAGTGTTGGCAGACCCTCCACCAGGTGGACAGACGACATCAAACGAATCGCAGGGAGCCGCTGGATTCAGGCGGCGCAAGACCGAGACCTGTGGAAGTCCATGCAAGAGACGTATGTCCAGCAGTGGACGTCAATTAGTTGAAAAAAATAAGACAAATAAAAAAAATAAAAAAAAAATATAAAAAAAAATAAAAATAAATAAAAAAATAAAAAAAAAAAATATAAAAAAAAATAATAAAGAAGAAGAAGAAGAATCCCTATTTTACCCCCTTAAAAGAGTTGAATTTTCAAAAACCTTTCGTAGCGGATGTCTACGTCATAATAGCTATCTGTATGCCTTTCAGCCCGATCCGTCCAGTGGTTTGAGCTGTGCGTTGATAGATCAGTCAGACAGTCACTCAGTCGCCTTTTATATATTTAGAAGATAGAAGACAAAATCTAAGAGATAATAATGACAACAAATCACAAGTACCGTAAGCGTTATTACGCTTAATTAGCCACATGTTTCTTAACTATGTACTACTAATTTGCAAAACATGTGTGCTTACAATTTTGTCACCAGCAGTGTTATCTCTGTTGCGACACCGTCGCATGTCGGTGTCAAAACTCGAGATTTGTGTAAGTGTTGCCAATATTTAATTTTGACAGTGTAATGATTGAAATCGTATAAGCTTTAAGCTTGCTTAACCTAGACTAACAAGTCGCTCATCCAATAGAACAAAGGCGTACCTAATTGCAAAAACTCGAAATCGACTTTTTGATGTATAATAAGTATTAAAAGTGGACGTTCTATCCAAGGAAAGAAAACTACAATATTGTAGGTTAGACCTACAATTATTGTATGTCTAATCTATATATATGAAATTCAAAGTCCTGACTGACTGACTGACTGACTGAGATATCAACGCACAGCCTAAACTACTGAAGTTAGAAACTTGAAATTTTTACAGTTGGTTCCTTTTATGGCGTAGGCGCACACTAAGAAAGGATTATTGGAAATTCCACCCCTAAGGGGTTTAAATACGGGATGGAAGTTTATATGAAACTCCGTCATTTTTCAAGCTGTTTCCATCAAAGTTGGTATTTGAGCTTTCAGTTAAAAAATAAAGAAGTACGTGTGTCACAATTTTTGAAAATTCTACCCCAAAACCTAATTCCACGCGGACGAAGTCGCGGGGGCAAAAGCTAGTAGATCTATAATTGTCCTTTTTTTACTTGTCTGAATGTATTGAGCTAAAACTTAAGTAATTACCTAGACTTTGTATATAATTCTCTTGATCACTCGCTAAGGAAATCCGTTATTCTCTCAGTTTATTACGAGAAAACTTAGCAAGAAGATATCTTACACGCCTTGTATTGAGGAAGAACATGTCATGCTACTTTTCATCCCGGAAAATATCAAGGAATCGTAAAAACTTCCACTCAAAGTCGTGGCATCCGCTAGTCGTAGGTATCTGCGTAATTTCTTGAACGAAACCGCGGGCAAAGGTTACTTAGATATTATTAAAACGTTGCATAAATTAGGTCAAACTCTTTCATAAGCATCTCAGTACAAAGATCGGAAGGCTCGGAACATTGCAAATGCATTAAACAGTATCTAATTGAGAAGGTCACGAGCAAGAACAATGGACCCCACAAAAACTGTGCACCGTTACTAAGTTGAAGGAAATTCTGGCCGTATAGACTGTGCTTACCACGGAACTTTAAATAATTTCATAGATATGGTATTTACGATGTTTTCTAATACTTTTGACATTTTTAAAATTAAAATAAATGTAATAACTTATCGATGTTACCGCAGCGAATTATAATAATCTTCTTCTAAATGTATAAAAGGAAAAGGTGACTGACTGACTGATCTATCAACGCATTTAAACCACTGGACGGATCGGGCTGAAAGGCATACAGTTAGCCAATACGATGAAGGCATCCGCTAAGAAAGGATTTTTGAAAATTCAACTCCTAAGGGGGTAAAATAGGGGTTTGAAAAATGGAACTTAACGTGAGAAAAGCCGCGGGCAAAAACTAGTAAAATATAATTTTGTATTAAATGCAAATCATTCAAGACTCAACGTATATCTGCGGAATTCTTGAATGAATTTTTCTAGTGTATAGGGATGTGTGTGTAAGGGGCACTGTATAACTAGGTGTATTTTGTGGTTAAACTGGTAGTGGTACTTACTCATAAGTAAATTAGAGTAATCAACGCCATCTAGCGGCTCACCGCTAGATGGCGTTGATAAAAAATGCGCCATCTAGCGGCTCACCGTAGAGGAGTCCCGTGTCAGGTTATTTTCGTTACGGAATTTCTGGATTCGGTCTCCACGCTTGCCCGCGATAGAAGCTATGCAATAGCTTAAAAATCATTTATCTTAGAAATCCTAGCATCTAAGTATAAAGTACTATTTAAAATTAAAGAATATACTTACCTACCTAATTTTAGAAGCGGAAGTAATATCCAGATTATGAAAGCAGTTTAACTTTTTATAGAGGTCTCTGTAAATACGCGTATTACAGATGTTATTTGCATATTATAGAAAACGAGATGCTGCAAGAAATTCTGTATCGAGTCCCGGATATTGACACGATATATACCGGATATTACTTTCCGATACAACTTGTACCTACCGTAATGATTAAAAATTACGTGTCGTTTTACGGTTTTCCTAGTTTTCTGTTAAATGACTGGATTTGTTAATACCTAGTCTGTTATATGATAATATGACAAAATAATATAATTTTAAAAATATTAGTAGTACTCGATTATTGATATTTCACGCTACTTTTACGTTGTTATTATTATAGTAAAGTATAATATATAAGTAATTACTTATAGAATAATATTTGAACATCTTATTCAAATCTATCTTTCTGATATCAAATAGTCTTTACAAAGTTATACATGCAATAAATAAATAATTAATAAATAAATAGGTAATTTTCTCCATAGTTCGCTATAGAAAACTATAAAAAAAAAACAAATAATATTATATGTACCTACCTACTTAGTATAAAAAATATTAGGTAAGTATACTAGGGATAAGTGGGCATCAACTCCTCTAAGAATTTTTACACTCATTGTAACAAACGTATTATTACAATGTCTTGTCAGATTAATCTACTCAGAAAATATCTAGATGTAAAAATCATCGATGTATATGGATTATGGATAGACCTCTAGAGGAAAAAAGCGCGCTTAAGAAGAAGACAGAATCTCTTGTCTTTACAGAACTTAAAAGGAGTTTTAAAAAAAAGTACTAATGTTCTTCATTCCATTTTTTGTTCTGGATAATAAGGAGTGGCTACTCCTCGAACGTGATTGATTGACGCCGGGAATGCGCGGTGATCATTGAAGTAATATTCTAGAAATAATATTCTACATTTTCTTATATGCAATTATATGAGACAGGCATATCCTTATACATCGATGTTAAAAATAAATTAGCAGGCGTACATACGTAGTTGGTTTTAAAATAAAGATGTGACCTAAATTATGCAAGTGTTGGGCAATGACACATTATGTTCAAACAAGCTACACAGTTCACACATTGTATCGCAAATTCTCATGGCCGATAGCACCATGTAATTTGTACTAAATACTTCTATCTTAGTTTACCGTAACTTAAGTTTTATTAAACAGGTTTGGCTCGGTAGGCAACTCGTTGGCCTGCAAAAGATTTCCGAAGCGAAATAAATATCATGTAGGTATAGCTAAACCTTTGTTGTATGGATGATTATAAGTCATCTCGTAATCGAAAAGTCAGTGGTCAAAAAAAAAAAAGAAATAACACTAAAAACGTAATTTGCGTGCACATGAGAATATGCTAAGGCATGACGAAGCCGTTTGTCATAGTTATTACATGTCAGGTAACGATGTTTTGCCAGTTTTTGTTATATAATATTGAAACCGGCACAAATCAGTGTGAAGAACATCCTGAGAATACTAAGACTTCAAGAAATACGCAGAATAGGCGGAAGTACCCTCAAATAACGTCCAGTCGAAGAAAACACTTTTCCAAGCCAAGGCTTTGGGCAAAGAGAGTCAAACATGTAACCTTCTAACTTTTCAGCTCGTTAATTAAGTTTCGAATTTTTCTAGAAAAAGAATTAGAATTAACTATGCTGGTCGCCCTAGAGATTTTATTAGAGTTATTCCTTGAGTTCTCTAGAGGCGCAAATTAAGAAGAAAAACTAAGAAGCGTATCTTGAAGCGTGTGATGAACTCTGTATGACAAAAGATAAGTGTTCTTGAGATCGAGATCTCTTTATGAAATAATTAGTTTCAAGAATGTTTTTACCTTTAGGGTTTTATTGTAATAGATTCAAAGACCATTTAAAAATAAAAAAATAAAAAATATATAAACCATCATTTTATAAAACCTTGAGTAGGTAGACGCGGACGATAATATCGTGGGTGGCAAGTTCATCATAAATGACAATCGGCCTTAGTAAGTACTCGAAGCAATGTAAAATCAAACAAAACAGCAATAAACGTAAGCACACATATGCCAAGGCGTGACGAGGCAAGTTGTCATAAGTCATAACTTGGCGCGTTTCTCAAGCCTGCGAGTTCTGAATGCAGAGAGGTGCCATTTTACTAGAGCGACAATGTCCCTTCGAATTTTAGCAGTCTCTTCAGGGATATTATATTTTCTAAAAACAATTACAATTACGTCGGGACCACATGCACCGTTTAGATGAGTAAAAATGTCAGTTTCGATATTTTGATAGATATGTTCATGAGCCTTAACATTCGTAAAAATTGGCGAAAATTGCCATCAAACAGCAAAATAGTTGCTTAGAATAGAATAGATTTTTAAATAAAATATTCTTTTAAAAGGTGCTTTTGAATCGTCAAGTTACCGCTGGGTTCGAAATGCCGCTCCATCCGAGAATCAGCAAGAAATACGGCGACTTCTAAGGTCTAACTTGAGTTCATCATTTAGGGGTCGGTTTTTTAGCTACGCAGTCACGCTGGACCTCTTTTTACTCTGATTGTCAATATTGAATGGAGATAATAATGACAATGCCGACAGCTAGTCGGTAGGACACGACTCACAAAATGTGACACGTCTTTGTAATATTAATGTATCTTCTTGACGCTTAATATTTGATCCTCCAGTAATGTGATAACTAAATGGTTCAGTGTACTTAACAGGCACAAGGCCGACAATATTTGATCTGATCGAATTCATAATATTATGCTAAGCTTTTGATTTGCCCATTGCGTCATATGCATGTAAAGAGTATTTAAACGTCCACTACATCCTTGACTTTTCCCGGCCAATGTATAGTCCAATAGTCCAACGATTACAGATGCGGACTGAAAACGGTTCGAGCCCCTCGAGTTCGGCTATTGAGAAAACTGATTGAAAAAGTAGATACATATCACTAATTTCGTGGCTGACGTGTGTTCAATTTGGCCGTAGTGTAACGGTTAACATACTCGGGCGCGATTCCCAGAGAGATGTGGGTTCGAATCCCACCGGCCTCGGAATTTTTGATATGTATTTATAAATCTATTAGGGGGACCTTTTACCCCTGAAAAACAGTAACCTAAGTCACGCGGACGAAGTCGCGGGCAAAAGCTAGTAGCCTAGTAGCTATAACCAATAAAATAGACGACTGATAGACAGACAATATTATCGCCGCATTGTTCAATAGTTGTTCAAATAGAACATCTATCAATCCTGTCAAGGCATCATAGAAGTGTCTGAGTGTTTGCTGCGCGCTGAATCATTTCTAGGTCTTTATTAGCTGATAGCTCTGTGATTGATGGACTTGCCTGAGGTCGAGGCTGTGTCGAACGTTTACAGAAATTTCTATTTAATTGGTGAAAGTGTTACCCCGGTATTATAATAATAGAATACTGTTTTCTTCAAAAAACTTACTATGAATTCAAATTCAAAATTTATTTATTTCAAATAGGCTAACTTGTAGCTCTTATGACACGTCATAAATCTACCACCGGTTCGGAATGCAGATTCTGTTGAGAAGAGCCGGTAAGAAACTCAGCAGTTTCTCTTTAAAAAAAATTTACAATAGGTAACAAAGCTATGCTACGTATACAGTGCTTCCACAATGAAGCTTCAAAAATGCATACGTAGGTACACACAATCCAACGCATGTCAAGATGGACAGTCAAAGCAGACCCATTTCCGTTGGTGGCACCCGTTGGAGTGTCAAGTGATTATAATAAAACTGTAGCGGGACGAATTCTGTACATTAAATATATTTTGAAAATTTTAATCGGAGGATACCTACTTTATTTCGACACTGAGCCCAAAACAATTTTTTTTGAATTTTTGTCTGTCTGGCTGTTTGTGCGCGCAACACGCGACAACAACTAAATGGACTTGAATAGGGTTGCCAGACGTCCCGTATTTCCCGGAACATCCCGTATTTTAGGCATAGTTTAAAATGTCCCGGCGGGACTCACTCTGTCCCGTATTTGAACCGTACTTCGTTTTTCATTATGATATCGATCCAAGTATTCACACAAGCAACGTTCGTTAAAAAGCGAGTTGATTACCGTTTTTAATTACGATTATAATTGTGATGATTTTTACAGATATGTTAAAACGAATAATAGTAGATTGTTACACAAGGGACGTAAGTAAGCTATTACAGAACAAGATCCAATTTGGCGCCAGTGCGAGCGCAGCTCGCATAGGGCGCTAATGGATCGCGTGCACCCGAGATATTTAGTCACACGAGCGAGCGCAGCGAGCGAGGGTGAATATAGTTCGAGGGTGTAATAGCTACTTGCAACCGAGGTAAGCATTCTACTTTATATCATTCTTGCGAGGTAACTTTGGACTTATCCGGCAAAAGGTTTTGCATCATTTGTTCTGCTTCAAGCAAACAAAAATCAGGCTCTCTTCCTTTTTCATCATCTGATGAAGTGCTTGACATTGTTGTAAATAACTTAAATCCCTTTACGAACAAACTTCACAAACTTTCAGATCAAATGAAATGCCGCCATTTCCATTTTTTTTTTTTCGTAAATAGTTTTCCATTTTTTTTTACGGCTCTGAGTTCCAAGGAGTTTTGCATAGTTTGAAATGTATGGAAATTAAATGCCGCCATGTTCAGTGTTTTTTTTTTTCAGTAAAAAGTTTTCTTACCATTTTATAAGAAAAGAGATTGTTTACCAAGGAGTTTTGCATAGCTTGAACTGTAATGTGATCATTACAATTAAAGCATAGTGCGACGTAATGTTGCCTTGAATTGCAAACACCAACTTACAAGGAGACTTTCCACCATAGTAATCCCTAGTTACTGAGCAAGTATGATATAAAAATATATTAAAACTGACTTGATCCTCGAAAAAATATCAAAAAAGAATTTATGCACTAAATAATTTTGTTTTTTTTTTGTTCCGGGTTTTTTTGTCCCTTATAGGCTGAAAAAAAATCTGGCAACACTAGACTTGAATGAAATTTGGCGCGCGTGAATCTTCAGATGCAGCTCTAAACAGTAGTAGTACTTAGGCTATATTTTATCCTAAATCTATGCTCTTTTACTACTTGTTTCAGTGTTTTTCAGAATTTAGTGAGATTACGGTCAAGTAGTGAAACCTTGATGTGGCAATAGCTAACGGTGTTTATTATTAATTTTAGGTTCAAATATGAAAACTAATTTTGGCCGCCGATGACAAATCGATTTGTATTGTATTGAGCGGTTAATATGCAATCAATTGGGCAATTTTAATTTAATATTTAGATAGTTATTAGATGATAAATAATAAGAAAGATATCATAAAGCTATTAAGTTTCTTAGTTCTTATTTAAAGTAACTGTCGCTAGTAATTGTTTTTTGTTACTGACAAGAAGATAATAGTACTTATTATGTTTTCAATATTTTAAACTACGGTCAGTCCAGTCATCATACAGTTAGTACTTAATAAAAAAAAAACTTAAAGCCTTTGTTAGTAAAACAATAACCTAAAACTTAACCTAAGTCTACTTACTGATTTATCAGCACATGACCTACTGTGGTTTGGTATTTACTTTTGTTCCTTCCGCTTAACCTTCTGGCTTCCATTTTTCCAACTAACTATAACTTGGATATCTTTAAACGAAATAAAATGAAAATCAATTCAAATCAAATCAATCAAGAGTGAATAGGCATCTTCTAAGCAAGCATCTTCTAGGCAAGCGCACACCATCTTAGTCTGCATTTTCACTTACCATCAGGTGTGATCACAGTCAAGCGCTGGTCTATACAGATTATACCTATATTAAAAAAAAGACGTGTGGCACTCGGGGACTGCCGCGGTAAAGCTATTGCATAGCATTTTGAATGAAATGCGCCACTGTAGAGGAGTCCCGTGTCAGATTATTTTCGTTACGGAATTTCTGGATTCGGTCTCCACGCTGGCCCGCGATATAAGTTATGCAATAGCTTAAAAATTGTATTTGGCATTATATTAATAAAGGTGTAGAATTCATTTAAAATTAACACTGCAAGCAGAAAAATAATGCTTCATTGAACCATCTGACACGAAAACACTTCGTTTTCATTATAACTTATCCTTTATTGAACTGAATGACACGAAAGCACTTCGTTTTCGTAATTACTTACAACAATTTTAATATGGAATGTCATTCGCACGTCGCCGCGCGTCGGTCCGCACGGGCGGCGATGTTTTCACGGTCGCCGGTTCACGAATTAGTCACCAATACTGCTAAATGACAAGGTGAACGTCTTCATAACGCCTCAGTAATGCATTATCTGCGCGTAACTTATTCTAATTGGTATTAACGACCTTGAAGACAAATGGAATTCTTTATGTTCTACGGGTATACCTACGGGATTATATGTATTGTATTTTTGAAGCTTCACTGTGGAAGCACTGTATACTTAGCTTAGTTTTGTTACTTATTGTAAAATTAGTTTATTTTATTTTTTGAAAAGAGCAACTGCTGAGTTTCTTGCCGGTTCTTCTCAGCAGAATCTGCATTCCGAACCGGTGGTAGATTTATGACGTGTCATAAGTGCTACAAGGTAGCCTACATGAAATAAATACATTTTGAATTTGAATTTGGGATGCTGAGTGGGAGACCTTATTTGATCAAATGCGATTATTTTTATTTTAGTTGATTAAGTTATGTTACTTTTTTTTTAATTTTAATTGTATAGATTAAATAAAATAGTTTCTTTCTTTCTTTCTTTCTTCTACGGTATTCGGATTTTTCAATGTTGCCTTGAAGAAAGTTATTCTAAGTAACTATAATTTACGTACCTATAAATCAAGAGTGAATAGGCAATCTATCTTAAGCTACATCATCACTTACCACCAGGTGTGATCGCAAGCCTTAGTCTATTTGAAAAAACTTTTTGTTTCCTTTATTTATCAATTCAGTTTGAGTTGTGATGCTTCTAACCTAAGATATTTCTTCCATAGCATTGTAAGAATTGATTTAAGAGTAAAAGATGGTGAAACCTTTGATGACTAAAATCAGGCTGACTGAAATTTCATTTATTTTTATTTTTTTTTCAACCCCGCGGAGATTACTTACGTATAGCCGTCGGTCCTGCGCGTAATCTCTGTCCCGTCGGATTTCCGTGCCATTGGACTACGCTCTCGTAGTCCAATGGCACGGAATTACGAACGCGAACGAAGCCTCAATCAAAAGCTAGTCTAAAATAAGCTTCAATATCAGGGGTAGCATTAGGTACAACAATGACCTGGCCTCGCGCTTAATGTATTTTGAGTTCAAACAGACAGTACCGTAGCTCAGTCTAATCGCGAAATTAGTAATTACAATCGGCCGACCTTTAGGGTGTAAATCGATAAATTCTCTTGACCAAGAGGTTCGCGATTGGGCCGATTGGGCTCAGGGTGAAATGCGCGTCTGGCCTTAATTTCCTTTTAATTATGCCGTGGTGCCGTTAATTGTGTGCAGCACCATTGTTGCAATGGTGCCAAGTTGCAATTATGTTCAGGTTTGGACGGTAACTCAATTAACACTTTCCAGACTTACTTTACTTACTTTACTTGGGAATAAGGTCGCGGGAAACTGGAATCATTTGGCGCGTAAACATTTCGGCAGCTCTTTGTGAGTAATTTTTTCAAGCTGAATTTCTTCGTATACCTATGTAAGTATTGTTTTTTGTTTATTAGTTCTGGTAGGAAATTTTGCTTTCTATGCGCAAGTTATTTACTTGGAGTACTAAGAAAAGTCTGATTAGATAGTTTCTTGTGAAAAAAGAAAACGGTATCTTAGGATAAGAATCTAATCTAGCCGACAAGTTGTGAAAAATAACTCCCGGCACATAAAGAGGTGTCATACAAGCTTGACAACTCTGTCTGTTTGTTTTTGTCGTCTGAATGCGGATTTTTATTAGGAAGCGGATTTATTTGGGTTGATAAACATCTATTTAAGGACTATCGGCTCTTTATCAGTCTCTATCTAGCTGCCAGCCTCTGATCTGAGATCTCTAGTGTGATATTTTGTTTTAAATTTACACTTGTTATTGAAGCTGCTAATAATTCTTGCAAGCTCTTTTCAGCAAAATCTGCTTTCTTAACCGATGGTAGAGTCATGATTTGTTCTTGACAGGTTGGCCTCCATGAAATAAATAATTTTGCCTTTGTATTTAGGTGACAAAAATGACTTTAAATAACCCCGAATATTTAATTTCAATAATGGTTTTATCTTTAAAGATTGGGTAGTATATATGTGTATATTGCTCCAGTTATTTGTTGCCGAATCAAGTTTATGAAACCATTATATGTAAGTACATAATAAATTATTGATTTAACTCGCACTTGTTGTCTCACTAATGGGAAACCGGTTAATTAGAGTCCGATTACGTCACAATAATTTCACAAATTGACCCAATAATGTTTAAAAGACATGAGCAAGGTTGTTCATTGAAACAACCAATTCAATACTTATTGTTTTCACTCCGTGCTTAACAATAGATCGATCTTGATATCAAAACTTGAGATACTACAATCAGGTACTATCGTCTACGCATTACAGAGCCAGAGAATATTCGTCATCGACTAGTTGTTCATAGAGTTTAAGATCGTTTGAAGTAATATGTTCAAATAATGTGTATCTTATATTAGTGTTTCGATATGTTCGAGCTCTAATCAGTCGAAGCAATTTTCTCTATAAGATAGAACATTGTTATTATTTATTTTATCTTACTATAATACAAACCAAATGTAATTGCATATTTTATAAACTTCTAGTTATTTAAACTGCAGTATTTTAGTATGTTCTCAAATAAATATCTATTTGTGAATGTCAAAATAAAATAAAATTTAGTTTTACCACTTCAATAAAATGCTAATCAAAACGATTGTCATTTGATATTTTTACAACCGATTCCTTT
Source organism: Hipparchia semele (assembly GCA_933228805.2). Classification (NCBI taxonomy): domain Eukaryota; kingdom Metazoa; phylum Arthropoda; class Insecta; order Lepidoptera; family Nymphalidae; genus Hipparchia; species Hipparchia semele. The sequence continues at coordinate 13,270,331 of OW121714.1, forward strand.
TCCTTTTGATTTAAAAATCATCGGTATGCTAATAGGTAGTATTTAAGACTTTTTTATATGACAGGACCTGACACTGTACGTGTACATTGTACTTACTTGTTAACTGTACCTAAGTATTCACTGTACGTAAACACTGTACAGTTTCGGTTAAAACGACTAGGGGTACACCTGCATTACATCGTACCCAAAGGAAACTGCCGGAATTTCTAGTTTTCCTTGAGACCTGCTCCTCCCATAAGAATCCTTGACGTGAGACGATAGTAAGCAGTGTACACTGTACGTATACACTGTACCTACGTGTTCACTGTACGTATACACTGTACAGTTCCGGTTAAACGCGGCAGTGTCCATTTGATTAGAATTAGTTAAGTCACTGCGACGTAAGCGTCGGAGGAGAAAACAAATCTGTTTCACTTTCATTTCTCACTTGACGTGTTTTCAATATCAAGGTCGATTTTACATTATTGTAGAAATTGAGATGAAATTGCGTTTTTTGTTCTTATGACTGATACAACTTTTGCCAGACCGAGTATCGTATCTGTGTAGAGTTAGACCTTAGTACGAGTTCTCACATTACCAAAACGTCGATGGTTGTTTAGTATCGAAACTAAAACGTCGACGTGAAATGTACTAAAACATAAAATATTTTATCTAGGTACAATAAAAGGAAATAAAAATTAAAATAAAGGTAAATCACATGTGATTTACCTATATTTTAAATGTAGACATACATAGTGTAAAATTTAAATCACAACATGGGAATGATGAAAGACATTAATCCAGTTATAACCAGATTCGTACCTTTGTCTTGTAATAAACTGGCTACACGCATAATATTATAATAGTTGTCTACTTTCAATAGGCATTATTTATTAAGTCAGAAATGGATGAAAGTGGTCGCTGCTATCTGATTTCATCCAAATTAAGTATCGGTTGACTTGTCATTTGAATTCGAATATATCCGAAACGCAAATCTAATTAAATCTAGCACCCAGTGAAATGGTCAGATTACGCTGCTCGAAAAGCAATAACGACGCATTGTATCGAAAATAACCATTCGTTCCGCTCGGGTTTAGCTCAGCCTTCCTATTACTAATCATGCCTAATAAATAGCTTTCGTTCGCAAAACCAAATCGGCAATAGTCCATTATTGTTTTATTTTGTCAGTGTGCTTCATTGTCTTAAACAAATAAAGCAATGTATGCTGTAAATCTACAAATAATTTGAATCGTTGAATGATCAAATCAATTTGGTATGGAGAGTTGTATAAACTGATACAGCATGTTATTACCTTCTATGTTATTATGAGACTGCTGTGTTTGTACTGATAATTGAATAGTAGCAGAGTCGTAAGCTTTAAGTCACGGTTGCACTACAATTAGATAAGAGTGAAATGTATTAGAAAAATATAAATCAATGTTATTTTCATTTCACGAAGGCGATATTCAAGTCAAGACTGTACTACTGGCTTGGAAATCGGTAAGACCAGATAAAAACAAAGAAATTACTTACAATACAAGACAACACAGGTATAATGAAAAAGAAGGGCAAAGTTATGAAAATAGTAAGCACCAAAATTCTCAATAGAACCCGTTAAGCGAGTCTGCCCAAAAATACTAAAGTCGCTATGAAAGCTCTTTCTGTGTATGAAATGATTATTTTTTGTCATAACGAAAATAAGAATAAAAAATAAAAAAATTGGTAATAGTAACTGAAATAACGTTTTCAGTTGATAACATATCACCATAATAAAGTCATCGAACAACAATTGACGTCACAGCTGGAAATAGGCCTTTGGCAAAGAATTACCATAGAACACGATCTCGTCACGCTCGTGTCCAACGGCTGCAGTAAGCGGCTTGAGATCATCCTTCCACCCTCCTCGTTCAACCTTTATTTGAGGACTTTTAGTTTTTCTCTAGAGTTGCCTCGACCACTTTACTTGCCAATTCAGTATCTCCCGTAGGATTATCAGTACCACGGGGAACTACGAAGTCAATCTACAGACCGCACTCTCACTCAGCTTGGACTCAAGACAGAGTTAAAAGGAGACACAGATATGTTCCGACATAAATCTATCTCGTTTTATCTCTGTCTTGAGTCTGAGCAGAGTGAGAGTGCGGTCTACAGATCTTAGCATACGACTCCTATGACAGTAACTCTGTTTCTTAAGAGAAAGAAACCTACCTAAAGAACCTTTCTTTTAAGAAACTCCTCATTACGAATTTCATGCTGCAGCATACTCCGAGAATAGCTCTTTTCAGACTCTCTGAAAACTGGCGACGGTCATTTCCTTTCCTCTAGAGTGCAGACCATCGTATCTTATCTAACATAATAATAATTATTATTACAATTATTAGCCTAAGGATACAATTTAGCTTATGGTCTAAGGCATGCTAAATTGCAGTCCACTGGTTCGTCATTAATAAGCGGTTCCAAACTGTTAGGTACTTTTCAAATAAGACAGTGCATTTGCGCTCGTGCTCGATAGATACCTGTGGGGTTAGTATAAGATTTAATTCGATTGACGGTATTCGTATACTATGACATTAGCGTCAAAGTAAAATGAACTATAACCATATTGAATAAGAGCTCAATTTCGTGTATGCAGTCTTATACTTTTACGTATACCGATAAGCTCTACACTAAAATCGATTATACTGAATTTGTGACTTTAAATCATTACTTTTATGGTTCATTTTACTTTGACGCTAATGTCATAGTATACGAATACGATCAATCGCGTTAAATCATTATACTAACCCTACTGGTCCGGATTTAACTGTTTATGGGGAGAGATTGCCTTCGCCACGGTTCTTATATGCTACGATTAATATTGTACCTGCTATTATCAATTCATTACGTTGTTGTAATGGCTAACTTCGCAGTCGGCTATTATTAGTAACTTTAAAAGTAATAATTTAATCTACATTATTAGATCGATGAATTGGAATTAGACGTATAATTAATTTATCAATAACTAGCTTTACCCCGCGGCTTCGCTCACGTTAAGTTCGATTATTCCAACCCCTATTTTATCCATTTAGGGGTTGAATTTTCAAAAATCCTTTCTTAGCGGACACCTAAGTTATAATAGCTATCTACATGCAAAATTTCAGCCTGATCCATCCAGTGGTTTCAGCTGTGCGTTGATAGATCAGTCAGTCAGTCACTTTTGCCTTTTATATATTTAGATAACCGAACTGATTCGTTCATTGAGCAAAAACAAAACAGGCTTTACTATTTTTAACTGTTTTATTAAAGACTAGATGACGCCCGCGACTTCGTCTGTCGACGTTCGTTCCATAAAGTGAGCTCCTGAAGAACACAAATATGATCAAAGATATTGTGCATTTTGGTTGTGGATTTCTTTTTAATACCTAATTGCTAAGATTTCTACTAGTATTTTGCTGCAATATAAATCCATTACTGCCATAGAGCTTAAGAATACTACAAGCACTTGCGGTTAGACACCCTTGCTCCCCCTTAAAAGCTTGTGGGAGTCGCTTATAGGGTTGCTTCCGCTTAAGTGTTAGTAACTGACAGCTGTCAGGACACCGACTTCGCGGTCCGTCACTCTCTTAAGTAGCACCGGGAATTCACCCCTGCAAAAGAGTGAATTAATAATACTGAGTAAAAGTTGACGACTATAGTTCTTGCAATTCACGAGGGCGCGTGAGCTTTACTTGTGATTACGTCGTGTAAATGCACATTGCGTAAGTGTGCGTGCCTGTAAGGAGCCTAGGTGGGAGCGGGCAGCCGCGAGTAAGCTCTCGCTCACACTTATACAGTTACGACACACACAACCATGAGCCACGCGCGGTCGTGAATTACTTGATGCCCACGACTTTTGTGGATTTACCAACGTAGGTTTTATAATTTTTTTTCCATACAATCGTTCATTCATCGCAATACATCTGACCAACTGGGCACAGCTCTTTAGGCCACATAGTCCACCACGCTGAACATTGGCAGACTTCACACACTCTTGAGAATATTATGCAGAGGTCGCAGGCGTAAAAATAAAATTTGCATACCTAAATATTATTTGAAAAATGATCAAACTTTCACGCCCTGTTTGACCCCCTCAAATAATATGTATTTATTTATGTATTTTTCATCTGTACATATAATATAAACATTTTAACTAATATAATAAATACGAAAGTGTGTAATGTTAGTTGATTTATTCTAGCCATGCAAAAATCGATGTCATCTATTGCACAGCAACATATACCAACAAACAAAAATACTGTTGTATTCATAATTTTAGTAAGATTTTCGGAGCAAAAGGAGGTTTATAAAATAGTTGCATCAACTTTGGTTCGTCTTGTTTTAAATTCATTCCATTTTCAAATGAGGGTTTCGTAATCTACTGAGTGTAATCCCTTAAGGCTTGCTGGTCCCGGAACTTTAGGTATTTAGCGGGCTATGTCGCCGCGCGCCGCGCCGCTCCGAAATCCTCGTGTACGTATTAAATACGCGCTGGGCAGACATGGAGCGAAAGCGCAGTGAACCCGTACGGGCGCTCCTGGTCACAATATATGAAACTACAGTAGGTACTTAGTTCAACTTGACAGATATTGTTTAAAATTTTAATAGACCAAATTATACGTATGTAGTATGTACCTACTTACTACTCGGCAAATTTAATTTTTCAAGGCATTGAAATTTTACACTTGTAAATTACTGACGTTGTTCTTGTAAAAATTATATAGTGTAAGCATCTGAAATTCTAACTTTGAGGGCTTTAGAAAGGAAGGAGTAGGAAGGTTTTATTATCAGGTGTGTCCTGGATTTCCAAATAAGCCCTGTTTAGAGATGGGTAAATCAGTAATCACCCAGATTAAACCCACGAATGGGTGATTACCCGTCTTGAACGTCATGAAACGGACTTTATAAGGTATGTTTCTTTTTTTAAAAAAGAATATATTAGCCAAGCTGATGTGGACTAATATCCTCCTGTCCTCTCCAAATAAACGGAAAGCTTGTTCTAGGTGTGGGTACAACAATGGCGCAACGGGTGGGGTTTGCACCTGCAACCTTTCAGTTTTCAATCCGCACCTTTAACCGTTGGGCTATTGAGGCTTATATTTATAGTGTATTCTATTATGAATGAAAATGAATCTTGTAAATTTGGATTTTTACAATAATTAATATACATAGAGCTACTCGTGCTGACTCACTGACTGACTGACTCACTGACTGACTGAATCATTGAGCACCTCTCATCAAAATTTCTCTCAAAATTTTTTTTCAGTCATGGTTTCGTATAGAGGACAAAAATTCATTCGGAGCAAAAACATGAAGAGAGCTGATGATTGAGGATTTTGGAGATGGGTGAGGAGCACGGCCAAGACATTGAAGATAGGTAGGGGTTGTTCAAACAAAAGTCACTCAAAACCTCATCCAACTGGCAGAGAGCTGAAAAAAAACTCCAAAATGGCAGATTCAAGATGGCGGCCATACAAATTTCGTCAGTCTCTATCTTGCGGACTTTTAAAGATGGAAGAGTGGTTTCGTGGAAAAAGATGATCAGGATCCGAAGGTCTACTTGATAAATAGAAAAAAATTCAAGATGGCGGGATTTTTTTATTTCATACAAAATATGTGCAAGACTTTCATACGGTTCCTTTTCCAAATTTATGATGGTTTCATATAGAGGATATAAATTCATTTGGAGGAAAAATATGGAGAAAGCTGACAATTGAGGATTTCGGAGATGGGTGCGGAGCACCAGGGTATCGAAGATAGGCGGGGGGTTTTCAAACAAAAGTCACACAAAACCTAATCCAACTGGCAGCGAGCTGAAAAAAACTCCAAGATGGCGGCCATACAAATTTCGTTGGTGTCTATCTCAGAGAGTATAAAACATGGAACAGTGGTTTTCTGGCAAAAGATGATCAGGATTGAAGACCCGAAGGTCTACTTGATGAATAGAAAAAAAATTCAGGATGGTGGAATTGATTTTTCCATACAAAATATATGCAAAACTTTGATACGGTTCCTTTTTATTTCTGATGGTTTCTATAGAGCACATAAATTCATTCGTATGAAAAATATATAGAGACCTGAGGATTGAGGATTTTGGAGACATGTGAGTAGCATGGCCAGGGTATTGAAAATAAATGGAGGGTGTTCAAACAAAAGCCACTCGAAACCTCATCCAATTTGCAGCGAGCTGAAAAAAACTCCAAGATGGCGGATTTAAGATGGTGGCCATACTTTCGTCGGTGTCTATCTCAGAGAGTATAAAAGATGGAAGAGTGGTTTTTTGGCAAAAGATGATTAGGAGTTAGGACCCGAAGGTCTACTTGATGAACTGAAAAAAAAGCAAGATGGCGGAATTTATTTTTCCATACAAAATATATGGCGAATAGGGAACTATGAAAGACTTTGATACGGTTCCTTTTCAAAATTTCTGATGGTTTGGGGAAAATATATGAAAAGAGCTGATGCTTGAGGATTTCGGAAATGGGTGAGGAGCACGGCCAGGGTATTGAAGATAGGTGGGGGGTGATCAAACAAAAGCCACACGAAACCTCATCCAATTTGCAGCAAGCTGACAAAAAAAAGATTTTCTGGCAAAAGATGATCACGACCCGAAGGTTTACCTGGTGAGCAGAAAAACCGCGGTCCACTTTAGCGGGCCATGCGGCGTGCACCCACGCACCCTACTAGTTTCCTATATAGGTAATATTAAAAAGAGAGAAAATACACTAACTATTGATTCTTGATAGCAGGCTGTAAATATTTTTTATTAAAATAAGTATCGATATCGTCACATCTCTATTCTCTATAAATGACCGCGGTACATTTCGCAAACCAATCATAGCACTCGAGTACTCGAGTACTCCTCGCCGGTCCCAATTTTTTTCAGAATGCGTTTTCATAGAAAATAAAGCGGGTGCGAGGTCTAGAGTTAGTTGGTCTAAGTTCTAGGCAAACGTTACTCTTTACGGCGTATCCCCACCTATCTTCAATACCCTGGCCGTGCTCCTCACCTGTCTCCGAAATTCTCAATCATCAGTTCTCTACATATTTTTCCTCCGAATGAATTTTTGCCCTGTACACGAAATCATCAGAGATTTCCAAAAGGAACCCTATCAAAGTTTTGCATATATTTTGTATGAGGTTTCGAGTGGCTTTTGTTTGAACATTCCCCACCTATCTTCAATACCCTGGCCGTGCTCCTCACCTGTCTCTGAAATCCTCAATCATCAGCTCTCTACATATTTTTCCTACGAATGAATTTATGTGCTCTAAAGAAACCATCAGATATAAAAAGGAACAGTATCAAAGTTTTGCATATATTTTGTATGGAATAATAAATTCTGCCATTTTCAATTTCTTTTCTATTCATCAAGTAGACTTTCGGGTCTTCAATCCTGATCATCTTTTACCAGAAAACCACTCTTTCATCTTTTATACTCTCTGAGATAGACACCGTCAGAATTTGTATGGCCGCCATCTTAAATCCGCTATCTTCGAGTTTTTTCCAGCTTACTGCAAATTGGATGAGGTTTCGAGTGGCTTTTGTTTGAACATCGCCCACTTATTTTCAATACCCTGGCCGTGCTCCTCACCTGTCTCCGAAATCCTCAATCATCAGCTCTCTACATATTTTTCCTACGAATGAATTTATGTGCTCTATAGAAACCATCAGAAATAAAAAGGAACCGTATCAAAGTTTTGCATATATTTTGTATGGAAAAATCAATTCCGCCATCTTGAATTTTTTTTCTATTCATCAAATAGACGTTCGGGTCCTCAATCCTGATCATCTTTTGCCAGAAAACCACACTTCCATCTTTTATACTCTCTGAGATAGACACCGACGAAATTTGTATGGCCGCCATCTTGAATCCGCCATCTTGGAGTTTTTTTTAGGTCGCTGCCAGTTGGATGAGGTTTCAAGTGACCTTTATTTGAACACTCCCAACCTATCGCCTCACTGTATGTATTTACACTGTGTTCACATTGATACCTACATCTGGAATAATTATCCTTCTTCAACAAAATTTATTCACGCCTTTTGTAAAAATTCTAATCCTAGGTAATCACAGTAATATTATAAAGGCGAAAGTTTGTATGTGTGTGTGTGTGTGTTCCTCTTTCCCGTAAAAAGGAAGGTTTTGGTTGAAAATTGGAGTGGAGATAGATTGCCTAGAACGTATACTTTTTATCCCGGAAAATGATAGAGTTCCCACGGGATTTTTCATAAACCACACGGACGAAGTCGTGGGCATCATCTTATCTATACTTCTATATATATAAAATTCAAACTCCTGACTGACTGACTGACTGAGATATCAACGCAAAGCCTAAACTACTGAAGTTAGATACTTGAAATTTTTACAGTTGGTTCCTTTTATGACGTAGGCGCACACTAAGAAAGGATTATTGGAAATTCCACCCCTAAGGGGTTTAAATAGGGGATGGAAGTTTATATGAAACTCCGTCATTTTTCAAGCTGTTTCCATCAAAGTTGGTATTTGAGCTTTCAGTTAAAAATAAAGAAGTACGTGTGTCACAGTTTTTGAAAATTCCACCCCAAAATCTAATTCTACGCGGACGAAGTCGCGGGGGCAAAAGCTAGTAATATTATAAAGCTGAAGAGTTTGTTTGTTTGAACGCGCTAATCTCAGGAATTACTGGTTCGAATTGAAAAATTATTTTTGTGTTCGATAGTCCATTTATCGAGGAAGGCTTTAGGCTATATAACATCACCCTGCGACTAATAGGAGCGAAGCATCAGTGAAAAATGTTGCAAAAACGGGGAAAATTATCCATATTTGTGGGCTTCCGTTGCGTGCGCTGCGTAAACGGTTCAAGTTACCCAAAAAATAACTAAATATTTTCGGAGATAAAGGACATAACTTCTCGTGGATAGTAGCAAGTCACTCTAAACCTTATCCACGCGGACGAAGTCGCGGAATCAGCTAGTATTTAGATAAAGTGAAAGAAACACTTACCATACTTGTTTTCTAATATTCCTTCGCTTCAAAGCTGATATTTTCTTTATTAAATTTCTTTTATCATCAATTATTATTCATAAAAACAAACACTATATTTAATTATTTACTATAACTGTTTACAAGATAAGATAGTAACCTAAGATACTAACTAAAAACTATATAAAAACTAAGTAGGTACTATGCTAACTAAGATCTAATAAAAAGTTTTAGTGATTTTACAAAATAATATTTTTACAACAAAATTAATGAAATTGAGAATTTAAGCATGGGAGAGCGTTGCCTGCGAAAACTGACGTGCGTCCAACCTCGTTAGAGGCCGGTGGGCTACTGGTACACCCCCGTTAGAGGATGCGCGTGCCCATTTACGTCTAGAAATAAGCTAGAACTAAGCTTAAATTTTTATTTAAAAAACGGTCAATTGAAAAAAATCATAAATGTAATAAGCTTTATTTTCATATATATTTTTTTAAATTTAGTTTAAAATTTTAGACACAAAATTGAAATAAAAGTGAAAATCGCGATTTCTTCATAATTTTTTATGATCGAGCAAAATATAGCTTAACGCGTTTCTGTCAATTAAACTATAATGATAAAATATGTATCTACAACATATATTTTTTTCGATGCAAAAAAAATAGTTCTTCATGAATTAAAACTGGTTTGAAAAGACGCGAAATTGCTAGAAACAGGGAAAAGACCCCGTTAATGGATTCGAAGAAAAAGCTTCCTTAAATAAATACAACTAGAGGGTTCTTGAGCTTGTTTTGCCAGTAGAATAGGGAAGTTTGTTTTAGAGAGTTCAGATTGCTCCCTCGCTGGAGTAACGCTTTGGATTTTTTAAATTCAATACCAAGATAGTCCTTGACTGCGATTTCACCTGATGGTAAGTGACGATGCAGTCTAAGATGGTAGCGGGCTGACTTGGAATAGCTGTGGCAGTGTACATTCCACCTATGCCCTAATCGATTTCTAAGGACGGTAGGGTGATAGCTAACTATGGTCAATGCCTCCAACCAGACCAGAGACAATTCAGAAATTATTTTCCAAATTGCCCACGCCGGGAATATAACCCGAGACCTCCCAGTTATAAGACCACAGCGCTCACTACTACGCCAGGGGGGTCTTTAGTAGGTACCTAACCTACTGCTATAGTCAATACACGTTTACTTATCACGTAGGTGGCAACTTTCTCGATATTATAGCTCAGCTATTCATTATTAAGCTACTAAGAATGCTTTTAAAGCAACCTCATCATCATCTCATATTATAAATACTTGTGTATCAGCAGATAGGTAACTACTTTGTTTTACTTATGACCACCAACGTTGAGTCCATGCGTCAATAAACTATAAGTAGTTTAAATAAACCTTATGATGGGTTGCGGCACTGATATTCCGGAAAATAGACTCTTGGAAGATAAATAATAATATTTAACGTAATTTTTTTTTACAAAACCGACTTCAAACGACACTACAAAGTATATCAAATGTGCCTATAAAATTTGAAGATTTCCCTCGATTTCTCCAGCATCACATCATCAGATCCTGACCTGATGACATTGGAACCACCTGGGAAGTATACCTATTCTAACAAAAAAAGAATTTTCCAAATTGGTCCAGGCGTCTTCGAGTAATCGGGGAACAGATTATAATAGAATTTTTACGTTCATATTATGGGATTTTGGATTACTCCTGGTCCAGGGGAAAAAATATCACAAGCTGCCCATTTCATTTAACTGATTGATTTTATTATATTTTTCCACTTGAAACTATTTGCGTACAGTGAAGTGTCTACCTATCAACTTCTGATATAGATAGTCGATAAGAAGGCACGTGAAAATTGTCTTATCTATCTAGATAAAGCTGTCTTTCGGTTAAGCGATTGATCTTTTTAATATTCATAATAAAATATTATTAATCAATAACCGTAAACAAATAATTTACAATTATTGATTAATAATATTTTTTTATTCTGGTCTTACTAACTGGTTTGGGTATTAGACATTTGGTAAAACATTTTCACACACTTTCGCATCTATAACATTAGTATAAGGATTGTTATCTACAGTAGTAGGTACAGTAGTGTAGTAGTTTTCTGAATATACACGGTGTTATTTTATTCCCCGTAAACCCTGAAGGAGGTGAACGTGCTCATGAAACTGAACAACTTTCCCCAAGGAACATAGCTCGAAATATGAAAAAAAAAAAAAATTGGACCCTCCATACAAAATTGACGATTAGCTGATTGATTTACTATGGGAGGTCCAAAATTTGTTTTCATATTTCGACCTATGTTCCTTGGGGAAAGTTGTTCAGTTTCATGAGCACATTCACCTCCTTCAGGGTTTACGGGAAATAAAATGTCACCGTGTATATTAAAAGAGTTTTCATTTTATTGCTTCACTTCCTTCACCTACATTGTATTACAATTTTAATGACCAACACAGATTATGCAAACAAATTAGTGAAATAATCGAAAACACTTAATAAAAATTCGGAGCTTTTAAAAATTACCGATAGTAATTGATAAAAACTCCGAGCAATAAGGGTTTATTACGAAAGAATTCAGCTTTAGTGGTCACTCTCATTACCATAGATATGTAAATTGTATATTCTATAAAATAAACGAATTTTTGATATCATAATGGTAGTGTTCTGGTTAAGGTTGCTGCAATGAGAGCAGTTAATGTGGGCCATGTATTATAAGGTAATATTACATATTATTGTCTCATTCATTATATAGGTTTCATATAAAAGTCTCGGATTATATAATGTTAAATGACGGTTCGTGAACTCCTGATAATGTATGCTCTTAATAATGTTGTTAATTGGTATTGGTCTCAAAGTTTAATTAATGTTAAAATTTTATCATAAATTGCTTTTTTTAAAAGCTACCTACCGACTTTTAAAGCTGATTCTGTGCCGATTGAACAAATTATATAACTTGTACATAATATATTTATATGCAAATTCAAGTACTTTTTCGTTAGTAGATTTAGGTTTTTGAAGTTCCCAGGGAAAGTATAGGTACTACTATTACTACTATAGTTCTTTCAACTCACGGTGGCGCGTGGCTCATGGTTGTGTGCGTGTCGTATCTGTATAAGTGTTATCAAGAGCTTGCTCGCGCCTGACCGCTCCCACCTAGGCTCCTGATAGGCATGCACACTTATGCAATATACATGTACGTGCATGAACACGACATAACCACAAGTAAAGCTCACGCGCCCTCGTGAATTGAAAGAACTATACCTACTACTATTGAGATTTGCCGCTGTGGAAATTTTGGTCAGGAACACATTATTATCGGCCCAAGCCAGAAGGCTTACAATTCGACAACTCCATAAATATATAAATCCTTACTCGAATATTGGATAGAATCAGGCGTTACTTTGCGGAAGTTCATGATTAGCAAGAAAAGGTTAGAGTTGCATGGTTGGGAAGGTAAGCGGTGCTTAGCTTTTAACTGAATGTTTGACCATACAGATTTTTTCTGTTGGCGGATTATAGCAAAATAACTCTAACCTTTTCTTGCTAATACTTACTCGACACCCTATGCGGAGGATTTATCAGCATTCAAGAACTGCCATGCTATCTACTATTCCCTGTACGATGTCTTTAGAAGCCTGAAACAGTAGTTGTCAGCGTTACATAATAGCAGATAATACTCTTCCGTATGTATACGTCGCTCAACTGTCATAAACTAGGTAACAAGGTTATGATACTCCGTACCGAGAACCTACATTCGAAGAGTTTCAAGTTGTAAGTGACACGAGCTTTGAGATGTGAAATGATGAAAACACGTAAAGAATAAAGTCTTTGAAATCTTTGGGCCTGTGCTTTTTTATTGAAGATCAGCTTGGCTAAACTTGAATATTGTTTGCTGGCTTGGTTCGAGGCAATCCGGGACATGATGTTTTCCACACTCCACTACTAGAGTAGTAGGACGTAGTTCCGTAGTAATTTGATTTATTTATTTACATTCATGTGAAGACCCGTCAGAGCATTGCAAAAGTTACAAGCATTTGGTACATTTTTACAATATAATATGTGATTGTCATAATCTTTCAATGGAGCGATTAATTTTAAAATGCATCATAATATTCTTAACATCAAGTAAGATCGTGCTCAAAGGAACAACCTGCAAGAAAATACCTCCAATTATATAACATCGTTTAAGCGACGTCTGCACAGGTTTAAAATTTAAATACAAAACTATGTGTTAACAATCGGGCTCATATTTCATAACCGAGCTCAAACAGCCGCGAGCTAGACTAAGCCTTAATAAAGCGCTGTCCAAACTGTCAACTGTCAACTGTAAAAACGAAATGCACCGCAGTATTTGCGTGCACAATGTCTAACGAGAAGGGCTTCGCGGCTTTCTGCGATATGCAAAGTATAAGGGAAACGCTAATCTGGTGCGTGGTGCAAGATGTAGGCGACTGGACATTCCTGTTACACTAACTGCCAATTGTACATTCTTAGCTTCAAGTTTGACATAACTCGATAGATAGTCCTCGACGCGTCTATCCATTCGCACATAGTTCAGCTCCAGAAGAAAAGGATAGCATATTATAGAAACGAATAGAAAAGCTTTTTAATTTTTTTTATATCTATAGCAAGCAAACGAACAGGCAGCTCACCTGATATTAAGAGGCAACATCAATGCGGTGCTGGCTTTTCAGGAATTCGTTGGTCTGCAACTTGAATAACCCCATGTTTTATTCAAATAAACTATCACAAAGTGGGTTTTAATTGTTAAGTTTGGTAGTGAATCTACACTAGCAAAATTCCGTTTGCCAGTAATGTCAATTTGACAGGGACGTATTGAAATTAAAAAAAAAAACAATCGAGCAAACTTTAAATAGGTACATTCTGTCAGTATTAGTCATAACTATACACTTGAAAGCTTAAAACAAAATTATCAAGGAAGAAAATGAAGAAACATGCATCTGTTCTGAAATAAGTGAAGTTACTTTTGAAGTTAACATTAATAACTGTAAATTAATCTTTTGTAATAGAGCCCAGGTTTAAAGGTTTACGTATAATTTACAGTCGAAACATCTAACACATTACAAAATTTTACACTAAACGCACAGTATTTAATGCTGAGTTTAGTGCCACATTTCCTAACTATTTGATCGTTTGTTTTACTTCGTGCACCACCTCCCCACTACACTATGCTCTAGGCTTTGTTGATGTACTGTCCTCTTACTTTCACCGCGGTATCACTCAAATCTCCCATCTCATTAGAATACAGCTCCCGGCTACATATTGTTCTAAACCTATTTGTTTTACACGAAATATTAGAATAATATTACAAAGATTTTCTGACTACAATTTATTCACGTACGACTTCACTTCGATTGGTGTATCTCTGGCCGTTATCATGGCTCAAGGAAAAACAAAATTATTGTGCTAAAATCCGCTAAACCAGGAAAACTGTATAGCACGAGAAGCTACACGCGCTGCTTGACAAACAAGTACTTAATACCGATCCGGCCACGGCGGCCAGTCTCCTCAGAGACTAGCCATCTACTCGGTATTATAGTGCACAAGTGTGTGCGCAAATACAGGTGCACTCTCTATTCCCTCACTCTCCTAGTACGATGGGACGGAAAATCCGGCACCACCGGAGAGAGATCAGGCGCAGGACCGACGGCACGCTTTACGTGCTCTCCGAGGCATGGGGGTGACTCACGGCCAACTTCCTAACTCCGGGCTAGTATCTACTGAGAATTTCTCGACCCGGGAAGCGAACCCGGGACCTCGTCATCGGCAGTCGAACTTGCTAAACACTAGACCAACAAGGCAGTTAACTTAACTACAATTATTTGTACAGCATTCCATATGGAAGTATTGATGGATTTATTAATTTGATTAGCGCTTGAATAATATATCGCAGTTATAAGTTGCTTATTAATAAATCGATTTCAAGGACTTTCTCGCTCGTTTAAGTTACGATGCGGTAACGAACGGGATTAAGTAAAACTTGTACTGGTTGCATTAAGATTATTGCTTAGAAATTGTGTGTAACGTTTATATGTCTGTCAAGTATCGAATGGCATAGTGTATGGCGCCATAACACGCCACTAACACATAACTAGATACACTGGTCTAATGCGAAGGTGTTATAAAATGGAAGACTATCTACATAGCATAAAGAAGTTATGAGAAGTCCGTAAATACTCAGCAGCTCGATGAAAAAGGAATTTCAATTGATGAAGCGTGTTGAGTTTAAAGAACCTAGTTCACATTGGCCCATCATACCAGGGCCCCAAGTCTGCTATTTTACATGTCATTGTCATTGAACCGCAATACAATTACAATTCAATTATCATTGGTCCAAAATTTCAGTTACTACTAAATTCACAATGGTCGTTCGATATCTTATAATTGGATTGTAATTCAATGATACCTCGGTATTGGCATTAGCTTAAAAAGCGTTTGCCGAAATGAGTTTAAAAAAAACTACATATTAAAAACGTTTATTTAAGCTAGATTCAAAGCTAGATGTGTCAGTGGCAAACCATCAGAAAACAATTGTGACGCCATTGAATTTGTAGACTACAAAAATTGCTAAAAGTAGCAATTGGGATGTCATTGATAGACAATTGAACTACAATTGCAATAGCAGACTTGGGCCCCAGGACGTATGTAATGTACCTACATGCAAAGGATACTTGGCCTATATCTGACGCGTACGATAGAGCTGACTAGCTTGAAGACATCAAAATATAAGGTGCAATTCGCAAATGGTATAAACAAATTGGCAAGCAGTTACCGAAAGCCAATCTGTACTGGAAGTTATGTTTCTAATGGAACAGGCGCCGTGCCACAAGGTCAAAACGGGCATAAGTCTTATGAATAACTGTCGGCATTGAAAATATTGTTATTTAATAAACACTTCGATTTATTGCATCGCTGTCGCATCGCAAGCGCCTTACCAGTGAGGCCCTGGCCTTAAGATCTACGAAGATCCAAGATGTTTCGACTTATTTGATCGATTTTAAAGATTTGTTTCGGTCACTATTTTGGCATTAAAGTCATTAACTGACATGTCTTGTTTTGGCATCTTCAATAGATGTTCCATTAATCTCCCATTTTCGTAGTGCAAGAGCCTGTACGCAATTTTTTGATAACTTACCTATTTTGCAAATGAAACTTCGTATACAGAGTCCACAGAGTATTAAGTTAATAAAGCAGTTTTTCTGATTTATGTGTTTTATTCGTTTTTCATTTCCATAAAAAAATTCTTTGTGAGAAAAGTTGAAGCTAAAATATAAAACAGTAAGTAGTTCAGGATGCATATTATCTGTGCTAGATAGATATCTTTGTGCTAAATGTCAAGATCGGCTCAACGGTAAGCCGTGAAAAGATAACAGACAGACAGAATAGACACACTTTCGTATTTATATCTAAAGTAATTGAAATAGAAAAAATAACTGAATATAGCTTTCTTGTAAGCCACATGATATAGCCACATGAACACCACAAGAAGAAAAAAATAATTAATACAATGAATAAGGTTTGGCGGCCTAACGCTAACTAGAGAACTCTTCCAAGCAACCAAGCAATGGTGCAAAACGTCACTACATATATGAGATACGTAGTGCAAATAAAGGAATGATTTATTTGAATTTGAGTAGGGTCTCAGAAAACAGAAAATGATGAATGATGAAGGGTTGATTGGTTTGTTTTCGTAACAAAAGTATTGGCTGATTCTATAAGCAGATGTTTGTTGATGATGATTTTTAAGCTATTGCATAGCTTCTATCGCGGGCCTTGAGCGTGGAGACCGAATCCAGAAATTCCGTAACGAAAATAACCTGACACGGGACTCGTCTCACCGCTAGATGGCGTTGATAAAAAATGCTATGCAATAGCTTTACCGCGGCAGTCCCCGAGTGCCACACGTCTTTTTTTTAGTTTGGAGGATTATAGCAAAAGAAGTTTGTTTTTCCTTTTGTTCGCAATAGAAAATTGTAAGATCTTTGACTATGATGTGTCAAATGCTCTTGAAAAGACTATTAATAGCCAAAACTGGTCACGAGGGTCAGTATGGTGATTATACCATATTTGGACAAGATCCTGCCGCGATACTCGTAAAATAAAAACATCATATTTTATAATGTTGAAATGTTGAAGCAACTTGACTTTGCCACATTATAATATTATGATTATACCTACCTTGAGATTTATTTACGGAAATGAACTAAACATAATTTACCCAATTTTCATTATGTACCTGGATAATATAAACGTAAAAATTCTTTTTACAAAACCAACTTCAAACGCCATTTCAAAGTATATCAATTTGGCCTATAAAATTTGAAGATTCTCCCTCGATTCTCCAGGATCCCATCATCAGATTCTGACCTGATAACAATGGGACCACCTGGGATACCCACTGGGATTTTTTAGCCGTTCCTTTGGGTTTACCCTATTTTTTTTTTATATTTAAATCACACCTGGCTTAAAGCAAACAAAACAAAAAAATATTCAAATCGGCCAAGCCGTTTTTGACTTTTAGCCAGATTAAAGAACAGCAACTGATTTTTATATAAATATGTAGATTTATATTGTAGCTTTTGGTCTTATTCGTTCATCAAGGTTAACTAAACCGTGTTATGTCACTCTACAAACAAGAGCCGCTCGTTAACGTATTGACATGGGTTTGACAACAAAATAAACCAATAACCAATTTTGTCAATAGCCTCGACTGCATGATACATGTCAAACAAACAGCATATAAAACATTGAGGTACTATATTTAGGTATTATATCACTATTTATTACGCAGTTTACTTAAAACGCTTAAGTTTGTTTATATCGTACGTTCATTCAGTCAATTATCAAATAATACAGGGTGTACAGTTCTTTTAATTAGCGAGGGTACGCGGCTCATGATTGTGTGTGTGTCGTATCTATATAAGTGGGAGCGAGAGCTTGCTCGCGCCTGACCGTTCCCACCAAGGGTCCTGACAGGGACACACACTTACGCAACGTGCATGCACACGACATAACCACAAGTAAGGCGCCCGTAACTTCGTGAGATAAACGTAAGGGACACCGTAACGAAAACTTAAACCAAGGATTCACTAAGTGAATGATTCTAAAAAAATATTAAACGAATGAAGAGGGACAGTGTATCGACACACTTTAACTTCCCGTTAAGAATGAAATTAGGTTTTGTAGGTACCTTCTAAAATAAATAGACTCGTCAACAGAAAGCGTTCACTTTTTCATACAGCCACAAAGTAAACCCCTGTTTACGTTCATTCATAAGATGACAATTACCGACCGACCGCTTTGAAACTGTTCCGTCGTTTTAACGCGAAATCGGTACCTACTTGTGCAAAAAACTACAAGGTTTTCAATTTTAAGCAGTAACAAGCTATTGAAAGTTATTTATATCTACAGTTTTACCTATATTCAGCGTTAGTTTTTGTATTGTACGTAGGAGCTGTTCAGCAGTTAGAATTGTAAACATGACTTTAGCGATGTTTGTTGCTAAAAAGCAAATTGTATTAGGTATGTAAAAAAAATACGTTAGTTTTTTTTATATTAGAATTTATATTTATATTTATATTTGTATTAGAATTATTATTTATATTTATATTAGAATTGATATTTAAATATTACACGCATTATAATATATTAAGTATGTTAAAATCCGTGAACCTGTTTTTTTATGCTGTGAGTTTTTGAGCGTTAGGGGTCAAAACGAACGTCTATTTTTTGGCATGCTCATCTTTTCCTTTTAATATATTTAGACTAGCTTTTGTATGCGGCTTCGCTCACGTTATGTTCGATTTTTCAAACCCCTACTTTACTCCCTTAGGGGTTTAATTTGAATTTCTTTGCGGATATCATAATAGCTATCTGTATGCCACAAGACGATCCGTCCAATGATTTGAGCTGTGCGTTGATAGATCAGTCAGTCAGTCAGTCAGTCAGTCAGTCAGTCAGTCAGTCAGTCAGTCATCTTTTCCTTTTATATTTAGATAGCACCTTAGCAATTTTGAATAAGTACCTAATCACCACATGAGATTTATGAGCAACAAATATTTCTTGCAAGTCACTAGTCAGTACTTAATTCCATGACATGACAAGACTACAGAAGTTTGTAAGAAGTAAGGCTTCCGCGGGTAAACCAACAACTAATAAATTAACTTTCAACAAAGCAAAAGCTTACGTACATATACAAAACAGCTTGTTAGACCTCGCTAACTGCAGTCGACTTCTACTGTTGTTACAATAATAACTATTAGACTAGGAGCTAGTGGTAGAATTTTTATTTTCAAAATATTTTATGTTGGTCCGAATTTTTGAATACCTACACAAAGTAATACATTTTTTAGCCTGTTTTTTTACATATTTAAATAGTTAAAAGCCGAATCACACTAACATTATAAAGGCGAAAGTTTAAATGTGTGTGTGTATGTTTGTTACTCCTTCACGTCACAACATATCATCCGATTTGGCTGAAATTTAGACTGGAAATAGCACACACCCATTACACCTACTGAAATAAATTGATGTATGGACAAAAATCTGGCACTTGGACTACCTACTTACAGCACTTAATGTTTTAATAATTTTTTATAATCAGTTCTACAGAATCGGGTAGTGAACATGCCAATCTGCTCTCGTTTCTGTCCTTTTTCCTTTTCCCATTCCCGTTACTCTTACCTTTTCCCTTTGTCTCTCTCTGCTTTCAAGAAATAAAATTATAACTGGTATTAATAAGTGAAACACTTCACAAAAATCGTCCACCATCTCCCGCGCTATATCAGAAATGGTAGTTCTCATTGCAATGAACAATAGCCAGTAATTGGCGTATTCACATCTATCGCAACTCCGCAACGGTCCCGTATTTGGAAAAGTCAAACGTGTTTCATTTGACCCCAGTACCCCAGGTGAACTTCGGACCTTATTTACGCCCCACTAGGGTTGACACTTGTCCCCCTTCTTTTCATTTTCCTAGAGTGATAGACATTGCAATTTTTAAGAGTTCGATTTTGCTTTATAAAAATAAAAAGTTAAAAGGGTTAAAGTAGATACATAGATAGATAAACAACACACATATACCCACACTCGCACACACATGCAAACAAATACACACCTATACAAACTTTCGCCTTAATAATATTAGTGTGATGTGATGTTATTAGCGTCATAACCGGAAAATAAAAGTGTCCTATCTATATAAGTGAAAATAAAACATATCAAATTTACGACGGCGCGCCGTGTTCCATAAAGGTAAAAAGGGTTATGTCGGGACATAAACCCAGCCGCCGACCTTGACAGCAATCGCCCATTTCTCATTTAACCGCACACCCCCACGGCCCCGGCTGCGATCGCTGGGTTTATGTTAAGGCGCCCTTATACCATACGGGCAGGGTTGCGACACGATAATCTATTTTTTATTCATAAACCAAATTACACTTTCGCATCCTTATACCTCACTAATATTCCGTACTATTCATTATTCCTTCATAATATTATAAGGTATGTTTATGTGGGCTGGAAAGCCAATCCTTACTAATAAAATTAATTAATCCGAAAGTAATCCTTCAAACACGCTGCAATAGAGCTACGGATCGACATGATTTTTTTCATAAGTATAGTAAACCTGGAGAATGACATTAGGCTACTTTTTTCCGAAAAATCAAAGACTTTATATGGGATTTTTAAAAACTAAATTCATGCGAAGTAGCGGGCATTTAGTTTTTAAAAATTCTATATGAAGTCACAAAGGGCGTCGATCTCTATGAGTCGGAATATTGTCTCACCTGTTTTATTCATAACATGTAAAGCTGAAATCTAAAAGGATTGCTCTGTGCAATTTTATTTAGTATAAAACAGTCATAAATTAAATCGGCTTTGTTTATCTGTTCGCTCGAATATAGGAAACAATGGGGCCACAATGTCAATGTCACATGCATAACAAGAATTTGCATTGCATTTTGTTCCTCAATTTGTTGAAGTCATAACATTAGTTACGTAATCAGTCAAGATAGTAACTCGTTATGAATTATTCAAAAGTACCCTAAAATGTACGTCAATAAATATTTATCTTGCTATGAATATTCATTATATTAAATGCACGGCTACCGGTTGAAACGAGATAGCTGAAATAATTTAAAATATCACTGTAATCCGCATACAGAACGTATTAGTACTTTACGTAGGTCAGGGATCGTGCACCCATGTTGCCTTCTGAAAGCATTATTTATAAAAAAATAAATGAATTAAAAAAGCCCTCGGTTAATCTCATAGGTAAAGTACCCCCAAAGACGTACTAAGCAAAGCTTCATTGATCACTGAAGTGGCAATGGGAAAAAGATCAGAGGGTAAAGCATGTTGGCTTCCAAATCTTGCTCCACCTGTATCCAGTGGTTCTTTCCCACTTGTCTGATATCGTTGGTCCACCTAGTGCATTGTCTGCCAAACGTCCGCTTTCCAGTGTGAGGTCGCTCCTACGACCAACGGTTCTTCAAACTCTGGGCTGAAAATTGTAGTAGTTCTAAACAGATAATTTAGTACCTTTTAGTCAGACCGAGGAAGTATTATACCTACCTATTATTATTTTGACGTAATACTTTTTGCGGAGGAGGTCAACTCTTATTGCAGCTATTATAAAAAGTTTAAGACAGATTGCTCTTAATAAAGATTACCGTAAAAGGCTGACAATGTCATGTCACAAAGGAAATAATTCGTTAAAATGTTGCCATATACGTAAATGTAGCATTTTAGGTTGATATGAGTCAGATCAATTATGTATGAGTCAGCTAAGCATTAAGATTAAGGATTTTTAATTTAATTTTCGATTTATGATTATAGCAGTTATATATGTGAATTCGATACCTGTTACGTCATAAATGTCAAGCATATTATCAATACCAAATGTTTACTATCTGTGTAAAACTTGAGGGACGAATTTTTTAATTTTTAATTTAAATATAAGGAATTTGGTTTTAAACTAATATGTACCACGTTTATGGTTTTGAAGTCAACAATACAATAAAAATTCAATTACATATATTTAAAAGAGAGATTTCAAATAAAAATCTTTCGAATGAAATTAAATTTCACTTGGTCGTGCAGTTATCTTGGAGGGATAAACTTTATGGAGGTAGTATAAACCCTGAATTTAGGTGTCTGGTCGCCTAAAATATAATGCAGACTAACATAAAGACACTTAGGTTCCTTAACTTTTGACTTGCCGGGCCAATGTAGACTTAAGCCGTACGGTGTAAAGGTGGCTTTTAGAGGTAGAGAACGTTGTTTGTAGAATTTTTGTTGAGGTTTTCATATTAGATATTTTTTAGAACAATTTAGTGTTCTTATTTCATGTAGGCCAACTTGTGGCTCTTATGACAATTCGGGACTCTACCACGGTTTGGTACTCATTTATTTTATTAGTAATATTTCTTTACCTATAATTGTACTCATACCTGCACTGAAATTACATTAAAAAATTAAAACAAAGTAAAAAGAAAAATCTTGAAGAGTTTGGACTTTGAATTTAAAAGTCTAACTTATGTAAATTCCATGCAGGCACCGACATTAAAAGCGCACGTTTTACCTAATGCAGGTTTTACGGTTTTTATTATACCAGCCCAGCCGTATAGTGTGAATACATCTTTAATATACTTTGTATAACAGTTAAAGCATTAGGATGTCTGTGTTTTTTGATTAAAAAGTACTTATCTAAAGCTTTCAAGAACTTATTTGAGTTTTTAATAAAAAGGTGTGTCTTTCATGGTGTTTTTATTTAAGTTTCCACGAAAAATGTCTAGACAAGAAACACCACGTATGTTCTCTATAAGCTCCGAAATCAGCTGTCTAACTCTGGCTGATTAAAATTCAAAGCAGATGCTAGTTTGACGAGAACTCTACTTCTCACTGCGGGATTTTATAGTACTAATATCGCCCGTTATATTTATCATTTTAAGGTTATTAATATCTATTTATAATTGGTTATTAATAAATAATATAAATATATAGGTAAGTATGGACGGTAACTGATAGCTCATAGAGCCACAATTTATAAGCATAATGCGAACACGCCCTTAACAGACACTCACCATAGGCATTATTCCAATAAATGTTAATTGAATACTGGGTAAAATTCTTCCAGACGTTGTAATTAGCAGCCAATATTTAGGTGTCTGGACGTTTAAAATTCTATACAGATACCGCTAGCTCAGACAGTACTAGTGCAGGGCTTTACCGGGCCAATATCGCGCCAGCCGTGCGGTGTAAAGACGCCATAACTTTTAGGGCTGCACTTTGATATTTTTCTGAGTTAATCGGGTGTAAACAGATAAGTTTAATTCAACTTTAGATTAATTAGCTTCCAAGTTCTTTTAATTATTTTTTATAATAAACTGTTCATGGCTTGTAAGTAAAATATTAGTTACTAGGTTTTCCTCGCGACTTTAACTGCTTGTATTGTAGTATGATATAAAAAATTCCGCCAGAACCTTCTGTTTTTCCGGGATAAAAGGTAGCCTATTTCACTCTTCTAGTCCTCAATAAATCCATGCAAAAAATGAAGTTACTGCGTGTTTGAAGTATAAACCAACAAACTAACAGGACAGTAAATTCGAAGGAAATTCCTTTTCTTTTAATAAGAATTTTCTTTTCTTATCGGAGTATTTATAAAGTATGTATTGTTTAAGATGTATAGAATAAATGAATAAAATAATTTTATATTACAAAAATCTACGTTCTAACGAAATTTCCTTTCATTTCTTTCTTTCTAGAATTTTCTTTTTTGAATTTTGTAAAAAGAAAAACTCAACTGAATAATGTATAAAGCCCAACAGAGCAATGGAATCAAAAATTCCGCCTGTTCCAAATCTAATAACCGAATCACTTTGTGATTCTACCCGCACCTCCGTCGTCGACATCCCTAGCGCGGGCGGTGTGTGCGTCGCAGACGCGGGATGCGATCGATACCCCCGTCTGCACGCGCCTGCACTGCGGCCTGACCTTGTACTAATGTATAACCCAGGCCCTGCTTGTGTATGCAATGGACCGTTTTTCATTCAAAATCTAAATCAAAATTTATTTATTTCATGTAGGCCAACTTGTAGCTCTTATGACACGTCATAAATCTACCACTGCGCCGGTTCGGTGCAGATTCTGCTGAGAAGAGCCGGCAAGAAACTTAGCAGTTGCTCTTTTCAAAAAAATTTTACAATGGTCAACAAAACTATGCACACGGTGTTTCCACAAAGAAGTTTCAAAAATGCACACCTACCACAACCTAACACATGTTAAGATGGATAAACACAAAGCAGACCCATTCCCGTTGGTGGCACCCGTTCACGAGCATGACGCGTGATGACTAAGCGAGCCGAAACCGAAGGTCTCTAATCTTCGTGGATGATTTTGCACTTGTCCGTCTGTCTCAGCATTTGTCAGGCCTAATAACTCCTGAACTAATGAACCTGAACTTTCAAAAACTATGAAAAGTATTTTTGTACTTCTTCATTTTTAATTGAAAGCCCAAATACAGAGTTTCATGGGTATAAATTGAAAAATTTACCCCCTATTTAACGCCATTGGGGGTGGTATTTCAGAAAAACCCTTTCTTAGTAGATGCCTCCACTGCCTAGTGCCTGCGCCGTAAAAGGAACCTGCTGTCACAAGCTTCTAACTCTAACAGTGGTTTAGGCTATGCGTTGATAGATCAGTCAGTTTTCTTTTATATATTCAGAAGAAAACAGAAGTAGGGATTATTAAGTATAATTGCAGTGTTTTTGTAGGCCGATGGCGAAATGGCAGTGATATAATACAATTACCAACTGGAGCAATCCAAGCGATTGAGTTTACGAGTAAGTGCAGTGTTTATTTTATTTCAGTGTAATTAAGTCAAGTACGTGAAAAAAGTAAGGCTTAACTTTAAAGTAGGTTTCTGTATCAGCTTTTAAAGTACACACATAAATAATAATAAACCTTTTTAGTATGTAAGATAACTTTGGGAAATTATACTTATACCTACTTTTTGTCCTCTCCCTTCAAACAAGCGGACAGATTGAGCTATAGTATAGGTATACCGTTTCACTATAAAGGTTTTTTAACCGACTTCCAAAAAGGAGGAGGTTATCAATTCGGTCGGTATCTTTTTTAAGTTAGCTTATAGTTAACTTAGTGATTTCTAGCAAATTCATATCATGACTCGTTACTGTGCTTAGGTTAGGTGTGATCTGTGGTTAGGTTAGGTTGGGTTCTATTGATTTTAGTGTCCGATCTAAATTGTAAAAAAAACAACACTTAAGTTAGGTAATAGTTATCATATCGCCTCAGTGCCTGTCGATCTGTCCGTCGTAATCACTTTTTGTGGCAACTTATATTTAGAGTTCTAAATCGTCTCCTTTCTTCTCCTCTTCCCTCCAAATAAGCGGGAACCTTATGCTAGGAGTAGATACGACAATAGTGCAAGCTGTTGGAGTTAACAGTTGAAGACACTACGAAGCCTCAGTGACACTATGTTTATGAGCATCCATCTTAAGCCCTTGACTGCGATCTCACCTGATGGTAAGTGACGATGCAGTCTAAGATGGTAGCGGGCTAACTTGGAAGGGATATAGCAGTGTAAACTCAACCCATACCCCTAATCGGTTTCTACACGCCACCGTGCCGGAACGCTAAATCGCTTGGCGGCACGTCTTTGACGGTAGGGTGGTAACTAGCCACGGTCAAAGCCTCCCATCAGACCAGACCAGAGACAATTTAGACATTATAAATTCCTTAATTGCCCCCGCCGGGAATCGAACCCGAGACCTCCCAGTTATGAGACCACAGCGCTCACCACTGCGCTAGGGAGGTCTTCAAAACTTCGTCAACTTACCATCAGATAAGATCGCTTGTCGTAAAAACCTCCATGATCCTGGTCTAAAATGGTCAGCGGGTTTACTCGCTTCCTCCAACCATATAGGTCAAGAGCCACATTCCACCTTATGCAGAATAGACAAACATACCATAGACTAGTTCTCATATGGAGGTCACGTACAGGAAGCTAGATAGCTGGTAGTTAAACAACATAGGTGGCAATGATGTGCGATTATAGTTCTTAAAGTGTGAGCAGTAAGAATGTCCCATAGCTTGTAGTGTGATATAATTAGTAGGTATCCCTACATCACACAATGTGATAGCTTGGGAAGAATATGACTAAAGCCTAAATACCAGCAAGAGTGAAAAGTTAGAGTCTGCAGTAAAAACGTCAACATTTGTAACTAGCTCTATTTTTTGTCAAATAAAAAAAAACAATTTTGAATTTCGATACCTCTTATAATGTGGGACCTACTTTGAGGTAAATCCTATTCAATAAGAAAATAATCATCAAAATAGGATAACCCAGTATAAAGTCGCGCGTGATAGAATCAGGAAAACCGTGTGCGACTACCCTTAGAGTTAGAATTTCTTTTTTCAAATTTAAAGAGAAGAATCATCAAAATCGGACGACTCCACGAAAAGTTTTGCGTTGTCATACATAAAAAAAAAAAACAAAATATACGCAATAAATTGAGAACCTCCTTTTTTTCGTCCGTTAAAAAACAAGTAAAATACACCACTGGCTCTATGTAAGCCTGTCTTAAATTTTCCATTCCGCCAGCTAAAATTGCTAAGGATGACAATCACGTAAGTAGGCTATTACAGTTCTAAACAGACGTATGTAAAAAACGTCGGCAATGACAAGTGTTTATGTGAAACAATGGCCGGTCGCGCACCGCCGGTTCTGATGAGCGACCTTCGGAGACGCTTCCGCCGCCTCGCGCCTCGCGCCTCGCGTGACTGACGTGACATCTAATTATGCGCACCTTTGCTCTAGAGTCTAGACGAGTCTAGTTGATAGCCTCGTGAATTGCTTCTAATTAGGGTTCCGTACCTAAAGGGTGCCAACGCGAACGGGACCCTATTATTAGTAATCTCCGCCTCCGCTATCCGTCCGTCTCTCTGTCTGCGGGTATTTCACGAAGCGTTATAGGCAGATACTTGAAATTTTCATTGTCACTATAACAGAATTAAAAAAATATATATAAATAGCCTACTGCGCAAAAACTTCATAATCTGAAATTTTCAATCAAAATAATACAATGACTACCAAAATAACTACCAGTATAAGATTCTGTGATTCTGTGAAGGAAGATACTAATAAAACTGATTGAATAATAAAATAATTACCTTTCATTCTTAAAATTATAAATATGCAATTTAGTATCCAATTTAACTTTATTAAGTCTTAAGTGACCGTAATAAATTAAATATAAAATTTGTTGAAATATCAATATTATTCGTCGATAACGAGCGTGAAATATAAATTGCTTCTTATAATATCATCGTATTTCCGCTCTATATTTTTATTATTTTTTTATATAATAGATATCTTGTTCTTTCTCACAATCGAATCCGTGAATTTATACACAATTCGTTTTGTACGTGTATTTTTTTCCCACGGCACGCATACGTTCACTTTGAATGAAGGATAGTTTACACTTGCCGAGTGACTCTGCCAAAATCTTGAGAAGGTAAGTTGAATAGTTTAACTAATTTGTATGCGCAGCGTTAACATTACTGATTAGGTATAGCTGTTCTTTCAACTCATGAGGGCACGTGGCTCATGGTTGTGTGTGTGTCGCATCTGTATAAGTGTGAGCGAGAGCTTGCTTGCACCTGACCGCTCCTCACCTAGGTTCCTGACAGACACGCACACTTACGCAATGTGCATGTACACGACGTAACCACAAGTAAAGCTCACGCGCCCTCGTGAAATGCAAGAACTATATTATTTCACATGTTATTTTATGAGATTACGAAATAGGCGATAACAAGTAAGTAAATCAGTAATTGAAATTCTTTACCCTGACACGATTTAATTATTTACTGAATGTGATACTCAGTAAATGTAAATTTAGTCCACGTTCCTTGGAGTAATTCCTCGCTTAGCTTATATTAAATTCTCGACAAAAAGTGACACCAAGTTCCCTTGCTCAGTAGCTTGCTTAATAATATAAATAAAGCCTAAATTTTGTGTGCAAGGTACTAAAAATAACTGTTTTTTGTAATTTGGCGCAGGGCTTTTAAACGTTGTTGTAAACGTAAATAACGTTAATTTCCATCGAGAGTACCGTTATCATAATAATGTCTTTGCGGTTATTTTGAGCTTTTTGGAATCTTCGCGTCAATCTGGAAACTACAATCTCAGCCGTTTTGATACCTACACAACATGTTACTAAGTTATTATAGTCTTTGAGTGCCTACTTACCTAGTGATGAATTTAAGAAGGGATTTTTTAAATTCCCACGTTTAAAAGGGTTAAAAGTGATGATTTCACGAATTCAAATTCAAATTCAAAATTAATTTATTTCATGTAGGTTAACTTGTAGCTCTTATGACACGTCATAAATCTACCACCGGTTCGGAATGCAGATTCTGCTGAGAAGAGCCGGGAAGAAACTCAGCAGTTGCCCTTTTCAAAAAAAATTTTTTTTTTACAAAGCTATGCTATGTATACAGTGCTTCCACAATAAAGCTTCAAAAATGCAAAAATGCATACGTAGGTACACCAATCCACCATCACACGAGGAAACTAAATCCATGTGGATGACGAGACGTGAGCATTACCAAGTGATGCATAATTTCCCAACACATTTACCACTCGTATAAAATTATTTAAAATTGAGTAACCGTGAAACGGTTGGGTAAAGCAAGTGCTCTATTCATAATATCTTTGATAAATCAAAAATGACCTTTACTCTCCTTTCATACGGTTCAAAGTGCATTGAGAACTAATTAGATTGACTTGGCAACATCAGTAAGCACTGCTTGTATGAACGAGCACAATAATACGAAACGACCAAAAGTTGAACGTTACAATAGTTCTACGCTTTAATGTCCTTTTTATGACAACTATTTGCCAGGTTTTATAGCAAATTTAAAAGCATGTGAACGAAAATAGCTTTAAGATTCTTACTGAAAGTCAGACTTTCCACGGTGCAGTGTAGGTATTGGTAAAACTACAAAGATTGTAAAATGATAGTACAGAAGACGACTCAAATGTTTCTTTTTAAAGAATTAATGATGGATAAGGAAACGTTTGTCTGTATAAGAAATCTCTACCAGTGAACCTAGACAAGTAATAATTTTACTTCATATCTAAAATAGAGATAGAAATGAACTTAGAAGTCTTTTGAATTGACTAGTACGGAGTATTTGCCAAAAGACAGGAAAGGCATAAAGACACTGACGTCACTGTCATTCATAGTATGTGATGCATTTAAAACCATCTATGTATAAAGCATAGAGCAGCACATCTATATAGTTGTTGTATTTCAATTATTACTAAGAGATTTACTAAACATGAAATGCGTACTTATTTCGTCAATAAGACATTGCTAGATCATTTCATGAATTAAATCTGGTCTAGCAACGATTGCGTCTGGCAGATCAGGTGTTCGACACAGTTTATCAGTATCACGCCCACGTGTCGTATAGGAATTTGCTTCACTGTAGGCTGTAGTAGGTACGTAGATATGCTTGTAGTATATGTATAGAATTCAACTCAAACATGGTATTTTTCAAGAGCTTCAACAGAGCACAACTTTTCGTTTGCTTCAATTCAACGTTAATAAAGGAAGTGATTAAATTGCACCTAACTCAGAAAAGTTTAATTTTTTAAAAGTTACTTATAAAATTGGCCACACAATCTATATATTATATCTATATATTTATATACAAAATTCAATTTCTGTTCTTTAGACTCACTAAAACTCAAAAATGGCTTGAATTTTTTGTTTTTCATTTTGTTCGCCTTAATATAGGGGTGGTTTATAATGGGTGAAAAAAAAGAACAGAAGAAAATCAAAAAAATTAAATTTTGTATTACCACTCCGGATTACTCTTATTAGATGGCGCGAACGAAGCGTGAAAAATTAAAAATTTTTAATATTTTCAAGATTATCTTTTTAAATACAAAATAGTTAAATATTTTATTTATATCTAGCAGAACTGTTGAAACGTGTGAATGTATGTCAACCTTAAAGCTTTCTTAACGAAAGGAAGCTTCACTAAGTGGGGCACGTCTTTTCTCTCACATGATGTATACTAGAGTTAGGAATACCCCCTAGTGAGCTAGAACATCTAGCTTCCGAGACTAATATCATATATTTACTCGTAATATCATTATAGAGACATAAAATCTTGCTCCACTGTAATCCCGTGGACGTCCTTTGGGTACGGAACCAAAAAAAAAACTATTTTTTGACTGGATAATATTTTGACAACTTCCCTGGTGAGTGCTGTGGACTTATAACTGGGAGGCCTCGGGTTCGATTCCCGGCGGGGTCAATTTTATAATTTCTGAATTGTCTCTGGTCTGGTCTGGTGGGAGGTTTTGGCCGTGACTAGTTACCACCTACCGTCAAACGATTTAGCGTTCCGGCACGAATGACGTGTAGAAACGGATTAGGGGTATGGGTTGATTTACACTACCATACCCCTTCCAAGTTAGCCCGCTACTATCTTAGACTGCATCGTCACTTACCATCAGCATAGCTAGCATGGGCGGGAGAAATTTTATCCCCGAGGAAAGGATAAAATGTTTATCCCCTCGCTCAATTTTATCCACCTGTCGAGCATGAGCAAAACGGTGGAAATAATTTCCACAGTGGATCTTATAGGAATATACTTTTCCTTTCCCGTGCCGCCATGCTTTAGCATAGGGAGATTTTTTTATCCCTTGTCAGTGGATAAAATCGGGGGATAAAACTTTTATCTCCTCCCCATTGCTAAACCTGCAGGTTAGATCGCAGTCAAGGACTATCTTATCTTCAAATAAAAGAAAAACTAAGGTGATATTATGTAGGTACGACTGCCTATGTTAAGAGTTTCTGAGAACAGAGCTGAGCTTTGCCTAGTGGGCTGTGAGTTTTGCCTCAAGAGCTCATATATGCGGGGAAATTACGCCTTTGTTTCTGTCGCACGTGAAAAAGCAGTTTTTACCCGATGCTGGAATATTAGAAACGCCATTTTTTCCTTTGAATAACATGAATATTCCTAGTTTTTCATTCCACTTTTACTTTTACACGTTCTACGTCCGATTTAACGATCGATCGTAATATCGTCGGGGATAGTGCAAAACCGCGTATGTGCCATAGGTAAAAACCGCGGATCTACACTAGTCACAGTTTTACAGGGGAAGGTCAAAACTTATAAATGTCTTATTTCTACGGATATTGGGCTAATTTTTACACCGTTTTAGTGATTAATTTAGTCGCTACGACACTTACGCGGTTTTGATTTGACCACAAACGTATGAAAATGGAGTATAATGTACTAATGCTAGTTACGCGGATTTGCGCTATTCCCGACGATATAAGTCTGATCCGAGCGTTTTGATATTTTACGTTGGTGAAATCGGCCCTTAATAACATAGTACCTATAAATTAAATACATGTTGAAAAAACACTAACATCATAATTTCTTACACTGCATTTGGCTTTGCATTGTACTTGCTACAATAGTATGCGCCAGGGATCGCAAACTTATGGCATTATGTACAAGCTACAAAAAATATGTATTTTAAAATATTTCAAGATGTATCTTCAACGTTGAACTAGGTGAAGCGATGAAAAAAGTATAAGACAACAGTATTAGAGGATCAGCAGACATACATACAGTTAGACAGTCACTTTCACACTTATACTATTAAAATAGGTAGTGTTGGTTTAGCATGGATTTTAAACGTTAAAGTGCTCCCTGTTCAGGTTATTGATGCGTCTATGACGTGATATGACTAGCATAGCTGAAACCCGTCGGTTCTAAATGGCTCGTATGATGTTGTATTTAAAGGTTTACCAGCCCTGGCAGGCTTTGTGCTGTGTATGGCATTTAAGTCCCTGAGCCGGGCGTAACTGACGCCACTTCCGGTTGAATGTCAAGTTCAAAAGATTTACGAATGTGATTTAATCCGTAGTAGTGAGGCTTTGTTTCAGTATTATGATCGGAGCAAGTTTATACGATGTTTTCATTTATGAAAATGCAAGCTTCCGCTAGGCTAGGTAAATTTAATATATAGACTAGCGCTTGACTGCGATCTCACCTGATAGTAAGTGAAGATGCAGCCTAAGAAAAATCACAGTTTACGAAAAATTGGAAGTTTTTTTCACCTCAGTTTGCTCATATAAAAATTGTTAAAACGTTTACTTTATGCGTCGGTCAAAGTTTAATTGGTGATGGTCAAATAGGCTTTTTTTATTCGATGACAAGATAGTCCTTGACCGCAATCTCACCTGATGGTAAGTGACGAGGCAGTCTAAGATGGTAGCGGGCTAACTTGGAAGGGGTATGGCAGTGGACTCATACCCCTAATCGGTTTCTACACTCCATCGTGCTGGACGCTAAATCGCTTGGCGGCACGTCTTTGACGGTAGGGTGGTAACTAGCCACGACCAGTCTTCCACCAGACCAGGCTCTTAGACTGTTGACAGTGAACGTTTAGTGTCACGCCTGATCTCGGATACTTATCACCGGCCGTGCGACACTATCTGCGAATTTACAACGAGACACCTACCTACTGAACGGTAAAATGAAATAATCTTGAAATGTGGTTAAGAGTTTCCTGATACCGACGTAACTCGAAAATTTTGTAAGCCTTATCTCTGAACATGAAACAAAGTCGCGTATTCGCTGGTAACTTCTAAACTTCGTAAATGATTTGAATGCAGCATATTATAAAAGCATAGGCATATTATAAAAGCGAAACCGATGTTATTCCATCAATTATGCCACAACTGAGCGTGACTCTTTGCATGGGTATAAACAGAGGCGGCTCTAGGCCATGTAGCGCCCGTGTACAATCAATATCTTGGCGCCCTCTAGTAGACGCGCGGCCAAAATGGAATACTTACAATACAAGAATACCGTTTGACTTACAGTTATATTTTCATCAGTGAAAGGAAATTTAGGGGCAAAAAATGGTGCAATTTTAAATGATGACGGGAAGCAAGCAAGCGCGGCTCGGCGCGGCGCCCCCTAAAACCCTGCGCCCGTGTGCGTTGCACACGCACACTCTGCACCATAGGTAAAGCCGGTACTGGGTATAAATGTAGGCCCAGAGAGAATCATAGGCTACTTTTACCCTGGAAAAATAAAAGGCTATGCTAAAGCTTGTCGCCATGCTTTAGCATTGGGACATTGGGAGAAGATAATTTTATCTCTTGTGCTTGTGTTTTATGTTGCACGCCCGAAGAGGCAATGTATAATGCAATAAATGACTTTTGACTTTTAACTTTTGTCAGTGGATAAAATCGGGGATAAAATATTTGTCTCCTGCAGGCTTACCCTGCAGCTGTTGACCGACGTCATACTTCGTGTCCGGCAACGGCGGCAACATACATGTAGCGCGCCCTGTCGCTTGACGATGATGAATGGTGATAGAATACAAACTTATTTTCATGTCAATGTGCCTTCGACATTTTTCTCAAAATGGGTTATAAGCTTACAACCACTTTTTGCCGAGCGACATGTCTTTAACATGACAGCTCGACATTTCAAGTAAATCATAAATCTTCCAAAGCCTTTATCATCAATAATCAGCCTAGAAAGCCTCGATTACTTTCTCTGAACATCTTTATGGTATGGTGTAGGCAAAAAGTGAGGAAAGTTCCACCGTAGCTAGAAACTAGGCAACGTCCAGCCACATTAACATTATATTTTGTATTTATAATGTAGCAATAAGATAATACTCGTAAAATAGGCTCCTTTCGTTGACAGGTAATATGGAAAGAAGATGAATTTCATAAATGTCAAATTCGTATCATCAAGGATAGTATTAGTTGCTGAAATCTTCCAGGGACTTGTAATCGGGATGCTTTGGCTTTTACCAAAGAATTCACTCACTTAAACAGCTCGCAGACGCTTAAATCAGTTGTTATCGTCGCTATATCTAATAAACTATCCCACAATGTAGGTCTCTCTAACAGCCTACACCCGCTACCAACTTCCTGAAGGTCTACAATTTTCTAACACCTAATAAGCTTTGTTTCCTGAATACGACGATACAATCGGTGATGCAAAAACACAACACTCGTAATGTTGAGGTTGCACAACACCAGAATTGGCGGTGATGCCGTTATAATAGGCGGCAATAGGCGGTTCTAGTGTGGTACGACCTTAATTCCCAAAATGGAGTGCCGCAATTTGTTGGCTAGCACGCGATGCCGAAAAATGATTCCAAGCATGTGCTTTGATAACAGTTATTCACACATACTAATGTTTGGAATAAGTTCGGCGTATTTACGACTTGTTTGACAACAATTTTTGCAATTAGCAATTTTTTCGTCTCTATTTGGAATAGCCGATAATAATATTTCACAATAAAAATCTGGTAGGGGCCCCAAGGTGCTAAAATGGCGACCTCGCATCGGAAAGTGGTGTAGCCAGAGAGCCCACTTACACTCTGTGCGGTCTATAAGCATTGTGCGGCATAGACTACAGATTTATTTAGTTCACTACAGTTATTACTCATTCCGTAATTTACGACTCTGATATTTAGGGTGCTAATATTAAGTCATAATAATTGTAAATCGGACAAAAATGTAAAGAAATGAGTATGTCGCACCATGCTTCACCGCACAGAGTGCACAGAAGACAGTAAACGGGAGTCACTGTAAGACGGAAGCGCGTCCAGAGAAGAGATTTATGTCCGGCAATGAATGATTTTTCTTGTTGACGAAGAAAGGGGAAATTAAATATCGGACATAAATTCTTAGCAACGAATTTAAATTCTGCTAATGAAAACAAGAAAAACTTTAAAAACTGTAATCCGATGTATCTGATATAGATTGATTTTGTTCTTATTAAATGTAGCCTATTTCATCCAGAGCATACTAACCATGATGTCTCCTTCATCAAAATCGGCTCAGTAGTTTAGGTACTATGGTAGAAACATCGATGGGTGGAACATTCTCTATATTTTGTTAAACGTCTAATCTCATAATATAAGAGTGGTAAGTAGATACAGTCTTGATTTATATTCATTCGCTGGTCTTGATAACATAATAATTCAATGGTTGATAAAAATCAAGTTCGAATATCACATTCAAATTCCTAACAAATATTCGTTAATGAATTATTCAATGATTAATTCCGATGATAAAGCATAAATACTGTCAAAGACGTGACGATAAGTGGTTCAATCTTTCAACTGGTCAACTTTTGCCCTCGATCTATTACTAGAAATATACGAAGGTTGTAAAAGATTATCAATTTGGTTTTTCCTGCGTTATTTTTCTGATAGATTCTAATTAATTCCGTCAGAGATGATTTTTATCATTTTTTATTAATTTCAGAAATATTCAAAGGTTTGAAATTACTTCAAAAAATAATGGGTACATGTATAACTTCAAAAAAATTCTTAATGCTCGCCTATTTTATAAGATATTAAAACTGTGCCTTATTTCGGCTTTAAAGCTTGCAAATCATTTGCTAAAAAAAATGATTATGACGGAGAGACCGAAAAACATCAGTTGATACCTAACATAAGTGTTAAGTGTTTCATTTTGACTTTTAAGATCAGACACTAAAATAAATAGAACCTGTTACCTAAACAGTAAAGTGTTGCGGTATGAATTTACTATGTACTACGTCGGAATAAATAAGTTAACTATAAGTTTACTAACTTAAAACTTCAATACTTAACCGTATACTTACTCCTAGCACAAGTTTTTTCGCTTAGTTGGAAGATAATGACGGGCTTAAAATATAGAAACGATGATACCATTGCGCAACGCTGGCCCGACTTCAACATACGTGTACAAACTAAAATTATTTTATACTTTTAAGTGGCGTTTGAAGTCGGTTTTTTCAAAATATTTTTTTATATTATTATTTTAAGCTTTTTAGTGTAGCTTCATGGGACCAATTCACTAGACCATTTGTTTTGCTCCTTAAAAAAAAGTATTGAAATTTATTATTCCAAATAGAAATTTAGCATATGTATGTATGCTATGAAGTTTGCATGGTTAAAATCCTACACACACTCTGATCACGAGCGATTTGCTCTTATTCAATGAGGAGTTCCATCCTATATCTCCGAAGATATTCATCAGATCTTCACCAAACTTAAATGGAACCAACCTGACGATATGCCTTTTAAATAAAAAAAAAATTATTGAAATCGGTTCAGATTTGACAGAGTTATAGAGTAACATCGTCAAAAATTCGGTTAAAAAAAATTATATTGAAATGCCGAATAGAAAAGCATTATGTTGTATGCTATGAAGAATGCATGGTTAAAATCCTACACATACTCTGATCACGAGCGATTTGCTCTTATTTATTGAGGAGTTCCGTCCTCCATCTCCGAAGATATTCATCAGATCTTCACCAAACTTAAATGGGACCAACCTGACGATATGTCCTTTCAAATAAAAAAAAAATTATTAAAATCGGTTCAGATTTGACGGAGTTATGGAGTAACATCGCCAAAAAATAAAAATAAAAAAAAAAATAAAAAAAATAAAAAAAAAAAAACATACGCGTCGAATTGAGAACCTCCTCTTTTTTTTTGAAGTCGGTTAAAAAAGGAGAATATGTTGTGGAGCTTGCTGCGTCGCTAATATTCTTTAAAAAACGTCAACAAGAACGTTCGTTTTACAACGTTCTTTTCCTTACTGGTCTGTGTTTAATCTGTAGATATTATGTATAAAATATAATATAAAAACAACTGGGAAAAACTTTCTAAAACATCTGTACTAATAAATAATAAAATCTATAATAAAGCGGAAGAGTATGTTTTTTTGTTTATTAAACGCGTTAATTTCTGGAACTACCAGTCGGATTTGAAAAATTCTTTTTACATTTGATAGCCCAATTCTAGAGGAAGGTCATAAACTATTCGACATCACGGTACGACCCTTAAAGCTGAGTAAAAAGAACAAAGTAATAGCGCGGGCAGGCAATGCGATGCGGTAAATCGGTGGTTAAGGGCTGTCGCCCGACGAGAACCGAACGCTACTTTTGATTCCGGAAATCAAAGAGTTCCCACGGGATTATTAAAAATTAAATCCACGCGGACGAAGTCGCGGTCATCACCTAGTATTATAATAAAGTACAATAACGATAATCGGGAAGTATAAAGTACAGCCCATTAAAGTTGGATACAACATTCCATTGTATCGGGACAAGTTTGAAATTAATTCATTTCGAGATTGTTTGTTTTATAAGTAAGTACTTACTCGTAATTGGTTTGAATTGAATTCTATTCCGTGTACGAGTATTGGAGCCTTGGAGCGATCTGTGCTATGTCAGGCATTCCCATTAATATAATATGGCATCCTATTATGGGACTTGATTTAAAAATTCCATTGTGAATGCAACATTTCCACATGATTTAATGGCTATTCAGGATTCAACCTTCGTTAAAATAACGATGGGTTTAATTTCTCAAAAATTTATCAAATTCTCTTCCTCAAAAAAAGAAAAAGAAAATATAGAATAGAATAGAACAGAATATTTTTAATTTTTAATGGAAGTGTTAACCTACACTTAAAGGAAATAATCTAATGGATTTATAAATACATATCAAAAGTAGATACATATCACTAATTCCGTGGCTGACGTGTGGTTCGGCCGTGGTGCAACGGTTAAACATACTCGGGCGCCATTCCCAGAGAGATGTGGGTTCGAATCCCGCCGGCTTCGGAATTTTTGATATGTATTTATAAATCCGTTAGAAAAGAATATTTTTTATTCAAATAAAGTTTTACAAACTTCTTTCGAATCGTCAAATGAATTTACCATTGGTTCAGAATGCCGTGTTATAATAAAACTCTGTGATATTTTAGCACTTATGCTTCAATACTAAGTTTCCAGTTCTGCCTATGTTTTAAGTCTTGTACTCTAAAGCAGCGCCAATCATCTTATCGATAATTGTGATCTTTTTAATTAATAAATCAATCTGTAGTATACCCCAAAAGTCGAACTTTTAATTACGTTTTCACGCACCACCACTCAAGCGTTTATACGGGCCTTACTAACCCAGATAGAGTCTTGTTTTATTTTTATAAACAAATCTATACTACGTTTGAATTGAAGTTAAATTGAAATGAAATGAATACACTTTATTCTACACTAATTGAAGAACAAAATGCAATACATCATATTATGTCAGTCAGTTTGTCACGGTACACTTTAATGACATATTGATTTATGTCAGCTCAAAGCAACGTAAGTGACAATTTTTTCCAATAAGAATTCAGACATTTGTTTAGTAGATTGACAATCATGATTTTCAAATCATAATGAATATTCTACTGACATAAAGGTCACCTTTAAAAGTCCCGTATAAAATAATGAGAATTAAAAAAAATCTACGATATTCATGTCATGTTTAAATTAGTCAAACAGCTGTATATTTGTCCTAGCTGGATTCTAATAAAACTATTCTCAGTTCTAATAACCGATCTATGGGGAGCTCTGGAGGTGAATTAATATTATGGAATATTTAATTTAAATAATTTGATAATAAACGTGCTTTTCTGCTTCAAGCAAAATTCTTCCCGGCGAAGTAAATCAACAAAAGTTGCGTAACACGATTCAGACAGCATTGTATCATGCTGTACTGAAGTCTACAATGTGCGCGTTTACCTTTTAACGTGTATTCATGTTTTAAAGGAATTTAAACCGTAGGATTCCGAACTGAAGGTTGATTTTCAGTTGTGAGAATGTGCATAGGGATGCAAAGTGAGTTAAAGTATCCGATTATGGAAATGTTCTCTTAAGCGTTTATTTGAGACACTGAAATTATGTCGCTTTATATAATTATTCTCCTTCCGCTATTATGGTTGATTCAATTTGAATACTATATATGGCTTTATTTGGATAGGTTAACGTTGTTTCAATTGTTTCCTCGTTTGTTCGATAATAATGAGTAATTTATATTCAATGCATCTGCTAAGACGAGCTTACCACTATCATTAACGACTTTTTTCTTGAACGAGTTTGCATCTGTTTTCTCCGTTTCATTCAATCTTCTCTGTAAGTAGCAGTTGCATTTTTATTTTGTTTGATTCATTTGTTGTTACAATTCAATTCGATGATAAGATTTCATACTACTATTTTTGGCATAAATTAAAATCACTCATTTGCTTTATATATTTCTCGTAAACAACTGTATTTTTCTTTGTTATCTGATCTGTGATTTGATATTTTTTATATTAATGCACTATTACAGTTTAGGTTGATCATATTCAGTGAGAAATGAGGAGATCCGTAAGAGAACCAAAATTATTGACACAGCTTACCAAGTTGTGAACCAATGGGATTGGGTACGTAGCTCGAAGAACTGATAGACCTAAGGGACTCAAAGTTTTGGAATGTATCCCACGCCGTGAAATGGAGTATCTGAAGTCCCTTTACTTCACTGGATATCTGTGGCTATTCTTACGAAAGACTTATATCCAGCAGAAGATATTTTTCGGATGAGACGTGGACAATGACTTAATTATGTATGTAAAACAGAAACCTAAGTATTGTTACTTAGATTTCTATTTCAAATACGTTAGGTAGTTACATGGAAATAGAGTAAGCATTACCAAGGCATTACCCAATGGTGACAACTGACAAATCCCTAACGACCGTTGTTGACAAGCTCTTAAAATGTAAGACGCCGTTGACGGAAATTATTAAACCAATTATCTTCTATTACTTAACTTTGATATAGAGCCGCGGCGGTAATTACTATGCGTTGGCTGCGTGGCTCGTGAACTATCATTAATCGTAATTTTATGCAAACAAATGCGGGAATGGCCACAGTATGGCTATTAGCGGTCTATTATGATGAAATGGTTTTCACTCACTTCCATGGAACCTACGCAAACATACTTGTTTTTGTTTTATTCGATGACAAGTCCATCCTTGACTGCGATCTTACCTGATGGTAAGTGACGATACAGTCTAAGATGGTAGCGGGCTAGCTTGGAAGGGATATGGCAGTGTACATTCAAATCATACCCCTGATCGGTTTCTACACGCCATCGTACCAGACCACTAAATCGCTTGCACTTTTAGGTGCAAATTCCTGATTTTAAGGAAATATGAATAACATGTTATTAGAAATAGAGATCATAATTTCTAGGCATAGATCTCCTCTTAGAATAGGTTTTAGGCCATAATTCACCAGGCTGCCCAAGCGTTAATTAGAAACTCAATACATCTTTTAGAACATTATTGAACTCTCAGGCATGCAAGTTCAGGCAAGTGGTATTTAATTGCTCATAAAACGAGATGTTACAGATGCCTGGGATTTGAACCTTATACCTCCGAAAAAAGGAGGCCGAAGTCTAACAAGATTTCGGAGGGCCATTAGGCTAGGCTATGACTTAAGAAATATTTAAAAAGCCCTAATAACTATACCTTTACAACACCTACTCAAAAATTATTATTTTCCCCAAACAAGTCGTCCAGTCAGTTACGGTTTTCTTTAAAAAAATTAGATTGTGTCATAGTCGATATAGTGGACGGCAACCTTTACGTTTCATTATGCTGAAACTGTCATGTCAAGGGCTGATGGCAATCACTTGAGTCTTGCATTGTCTGATTGTAATTTACCGTGTTCATTAACAAGTTCGAAGGACTTCACGAAAATAACAGAAGATTTTGAAACACCATTATTTGGTTAAAGACCATGGTGAAATGGATTGTTTTGTATTTTGATGCACTGTTGCAGTGAATAATGGTTATTGCGATAATCGTAATCGTGTTGTGGCTTTAATTAAGTCTTCCAATATCACTATTATAGTTAAGTACGTAATTAAAATAATATTATTTATTTATATCATTCTATATGCTTTTGCCTACAACTTCGCCTGGAGTTAGGATTTATAAAATTTCGCGGCAATTCTTTTGTTAAAAAGTGACCTGTCACTCTTCAGTCCTTAAGGGTTCTTAACTTAGGGTTAATGTTATATTCAATTAATTAAGTTAATGCGTAATAATATTCCAAACTCAATTATATCGAACGGCTTCTAGACGTTGAAATAAAATAGCTGCCATCGCGTAGCGCTGCATTTTAGTTGGCTTGTTTTTTCAAGCTTAGGTAAGGTATCTGAGATAAAACAAACACTTCAGTTAAAGTAACAACTTAGAAGATAGAATGCACCATATCGAACCCAAAGGGTTGCATAATTTGTCGCGATAGCAAATAAATTGTACCCATACAGTTTATTGATTCAGGTGTCCCCCGTAATACTGACAAATGAAATAATAACTTCTCAGTTGTCCACTGTCCACCTTTGAGAATTACGTAAGCGCCCATAAGACACGTATTTTTGGTCTGAAGCCTTAAGAATAAATAGCACAGATTAAGCAAAGACATTAGGTTTGACTGTTTGAGAGATTTGTCTTCTTAAAAAAAATACAGTGTTAAATAAAAAACGAGCAATCTAGAATTTTAACTAGATTAGAAATCACTAGAAATAATTTAAGAAATCAATTAGTAACAGACAATTATAGGTATAAAGTGGACACAGTTAATAGACCACTTCTAATGGTATAATTTTAATTCTTAGTAATTTTTATTGTCTACTTGAATTTTACTCTTAAATACTTAAATGTATTAATTATTTTATTTTTAATTTTTTTTTTGTGGTAAGTATGAAGTTGTGAAATTATGTCAGTTATGAGGCTTTCATTTTGAATTATCAAGAATCCAATTTTAAAATGAAAAAGTTTTATTTCGCTTTCACAATTAATTTTATCAAATATAATTCATTAATATTATCTTATCTTTATAATTAATTAGGTATAATAAGTCTAACACGTGTTAACTAGATACCTAAGTTCTTCAAAATAAAACCAATTTTGTAGACTACAACATTACCTACCTTTTCTACTTACTTAGATTTTAACTAGATATAGTTACTTAATTATATTTTAACTAGGTATAGATTCAGTGTTATAATTAAGACCAATAAAATAATTAATTTAAACTGTTCTCAGATTAAGCAATAATAATAATTATTCAGAGCAATAGAGTAAGCTAATGAAATCACTGTAAAATGTACATTTCTATTGCTATTTGCTAATAACGCAAACCTAATAAAATAGGTAATCAACGTTTATATAAACACGTCAAATAATTGGCTCACAGTGGTATGAAAACAGCCAGATTCCTATCGCATTTAAATGTGGCCGGATAACTTTAAAGCCCACTCCATAATTCAATTTCTCTATTCCACCTTTATGTAAGGGCAGGTGCTATTTCTACATAGCTAAAAGCTAAAAGACCTAAAAGTAAATATTTTCATATAACAGCAATAAACTTTAGTATTCAATTCGATGCCTTAACATAGGTAGCCTAAGTATGTCATGCTCTCT
This sequence comes from Hipparchia semele, assembly GCA_933228805.2. Lineage (NCBI taxonomy): Eukaryota > Metazoa > Arthropoda > Insecta > Lepidoptera > Nymphalidae > Hipparchia > Hipparchia semele. Next base: position 13,312,704 of record OW121714.1, read on the forward strand.
TTAAACATTTCTGTGGTGTTGTCGTGTGGTGTGGGTTGTTACGTTCCCTCAAATATGGTTGAGCGAAGCAACGGCTGGATCATGCGTCGTGCTCGTGAACGGGTGCCACCAACGGGAATGGGTCTGCTTTCTGTCTACTCGTCTCAACATGCATTGGATTGTATGTAGGACTTACAAAACTTCATGGTGGAAGCACTATACATAGCATAGTTTTATTACCTTTTGAAAAAAATTTTTTGAAAAGAGCAACCACCGAGTTTATTGCTGGCTCTTCTCGGCAGGAAGGGCATTCCGAACCAGCGGTATTTTCATCGACGGTTAAAAAGCACTTGTAAAAGTTTATTTGAACAAAAAATACTTCTATTCTATTCTTTACAAACAAAGTGTAAGCTATCATAATAGCTATCTGCATGCCAAATAGCCCGATCCGTCCAGCGTTTAAAGCTGTGTTGATAGATCAGTCAGTCAGTCAGTCAGTCAGTCAGTCAGTCACTTTTGCCTTTTATATATATTTATTGTTAAAAATAACAAAGTGTTATTTTAATGTGATTTCGTCATGTTGTTACAGAGCATGCCGCCGCCCGCCTAAGGCATGAGCGGGCGCGGAGCGGGCGGGCAGCGCTGCCAGCTCATCCTGCAGCGTTGCCTCGCGATCCACCTCACCAAGCCGGGCAACGCGCCAGATGACTTCTGGATGTACGACTCTGGCTATCTGCTCTTCCAGGTTTGTTGCCATCCAATTTTATGCCCGACCATGCTTACTATTCTTACTTATAGGTATTATAAATGCGAAAGTATGTTCTTCAATCGCATTGCTAAAAAGTTATGGATTGACGTGATTTTTTGCATGGGTATAGTTGAGGATGTGGAGAGTGACATAGGCAATTTTTATCCTGGAAAATCAAAGGGTTCCCATGGGATTTTATAAACTAAATCCACGCGGATGAAGCTAGTATCCTATAGATGCGTATCAGACGTGTAGCGTGTAAAGTTAAAGTGTGTTTTTCACACTTAAAATAAGTTTTTAGGTCCCTTTTAAAATAAAATTAAAAATTTATAATGGTTTAAGATAAAAAACCTAGATTTAAATTAATAGCAAAAACGTCACTGGAAATTTTATATGGAAGTATGCTTTGAAAAGCTGTAACTTTTCATTGAATTAAATTATAAACTTGAATTTTTCACAGCATTATGAGACCATATATGTATACCTATGTATTCAGTATAAATTTCAACTTAGTAAAAAAGAATAAAGATACAAGTACAGACAGATGGAAAAAGATACAAGTACAGACAGATGGACAACAAAGCGATCCTATATATATACCTACTGCGGGTTACAAGCGACATTAGACCGGAATTTGTGGCAGTTCTGGAAAAAGACTGTTATCAAATAGCAGACGTCTATTTGCTTATTAGTGTTCTCTCAGCTCACGAGGATGCGTGGCTCATGGTTATGTGTGTGTCGTATCTGTATAAGTGTGAGCGAGAACCTACTCGCGCCTGACTGCTCCCACCTAGGCTCCAACATGCACGCACACTTACGCAATGTGCATGTAGGTACACGGCGTAACCACAAGTAAAGCTCTCGCGCCCTCGTGAATTGCAAAAACTATACGAGATGCAGAGTTCATAATTAAACTATGTGAATTTGACAGTCTGCATCATTATTTTCTCACCAAAAGTGCCAAAACGCTCTTAATCACACTTCGAAAGAGATGTTCACACGTTAAGTTATCATTAACAAAATTAAGCACAAATAAAAAGGGAAAACATTAATTACTTTACGACTGGAGCATCATAAAGAGCCATTTGCTAAATCCAATTCTAAAATGTCATACTTTATTACACTTTCGTTTTTCAACGCGTGAGAACTTGCAGTGGCCGGACGTAAATGTAAACATGTTGGTCCGTTGGTTTGTCATCCGTTAGACTTAGGGCGTGTCCTGAGATTACTCAGCGGAATACTTTATACTCTGTGCCTTTCAGTCAAATCGGTTCAATCGTTGAGGCGTGATTGAGTAACAAACATCTATCCATCCATCTATACGGGATACATCCAAACTTTCGCATTTATAATATTAATATCATCGGGGATATTGCAAAACCGCGAATGTACCATAGGTAAAAACCGCGGATCTACACTAGACCAAGTTTAACAGGAGAAGGTTAAAACTTTATAAATTTCTTATTTCTACGGCTATTGGTCTAATTATTACACAGAGAGTATTAATTCATGTGTTCTATGTATTGATAAAAATAGATATCTTTTAAAGTGACCACAAACTAATGCTAGTTACGCGGATTTGCACTATCCCCGACGATATGATAGTAGGTAGTATAATAAGAACTATTGAAGCTAAATAAATTGATTTTAGACATCAACATCATCGCTAGCTGATTAGCATTCACTCTTTTTTAAGTATCGTCAAGTTTCCTTTCCCCGTTTTTATAAATAGAGTAAACTTGATTACTACCGTAGCAATTCGGGCCAGCTACAATCTGATCATGCATTTATGGGGGCTTTCTGGAAATGTTTATTCAGCGTCGACGCCGCGACGTCGCCAGTCATACTACAGATAAGCGCCACGCGGCAGAAATCTGTTTACGTCTAGAGTACTAGTCATTCCACACAGCTGCGGTTTGTTTATCGTATGTCTTTAACTATATCATTGCTTCCATTTGTAATGCATTTATCGGAAGCAAATGTGTCCAAAATCGGCGAATGTACTACTACTTCGATTACTACAACTACTTACTTCTTTACTTCTTTTCATTCTTCTTTTTGTAATGCATTTATCGGAAGCAAATGTGTCCAAAATCGGCGATTGTACTACTCCTTCCATTACTATTACTACTACTTCGATTACTACAACTACTTACTTCTTTACTTCTTTTCATTACTTCTTTTTGTAATGCATTTATCGGAAGCAAATGTGTCCAAAATCGGCGATTGTACTACTCCTTCCATTACTATTACTACTACTTACTGTATCCTTGCTTCCATTTATCGGAAGCAAATGTGTTCAAAATGGGCGATTGTTCTGCTTGTTGATTGTTGCAACGGAGCATCGATTAGTCCTCTGCAACAATCAACAATCTTCTGATTGTTCGCCTATTTTTACGTGATTTTTTGCATAAGTATCGTTGAGAACCTAGAGAGTGATATCATAGTGATATAGGCTTCTTTTTATCCCGGAAAAATAAGAGGTTCCTGAAGGATTTTAAAACCTAACTATGGTACTGCAAAAACTAAGTAGGTAACTCAAAATCTTCTTCTAAATATATCAAAGGAAAAGGCAACAAACTGTCTAACTGACCGACTGACTGATTGATCTATCAACGCACAGCTCAAACCACTGGACGAATGGGCTATTGTGATGTAGGCATCCGCTAAGAAATAATTTTTGAAAATTCAACCCCTAAGGGGGTAAACTAGGGGTTTGAAAAATCGAACTTTTAACGTGAGCGAAGCCGCTAGTTGCAGATAAACGGCACACGGTAGAACTTCGTTTACGTCTAGGATACTAGTTATTGCTTACAGCTGCGCTTTAGTTAAGTCATTGCTTCCATTTGTAATGCGTTTATCAGAACCAAATGTGATATCATAAATCATGATTACCATTGCAGAAGCAACATTGTGGCTAAACAACATGCCATTTGGTCAATCTTCTATTCTGGAAGATACTTGAAACCATAATTCTTTTCCATTCATAGTGCAATTATATGCACTTGTAAGGGCTAATGCTGTCTAAATTAAGCTATTACACTTAGGATATGACCTATATAAATCACAAGTGCATTGGAGTTGCAATATAATATATGAAGCGAACTAAATAACTCATTCAGCTTTATTTCACGTGTGGTCTAAGTAATAAGTGATAACCGAATTAATATTTACTTACTAGACGATGCCCACGACTTCGTCCGCGTGGATCAAGTTTTTTCAATTCCCATGGGAACTCTGTAATTTTCCGGGATAAAATGTAGCCTATGTTTTAATCCTGGGTATGAGCTATCTCCATTCCAAACAGCCAAATCGGTTCATTCGTTGTGGCGTGAAGGAGTAACAAACATACACACACACACACACATACACATACAAACTTTCGGCTTTATAATATTAGTGTGATAGTGTGATTTCAATTAAAAACATCACATTTTAATAAGCTGTATCACAGCGATATTAAGTAGATGAAAATTAAAAGCTTTATTAATGATCATAGTTTCGATTCCCCGTTAGTGTTTGGACAATTTATTATGTTTTTCTTTTTAAAAAAGTTCATAAGGCTCATATTTCGCTAAAGAATATGATCTTGCACAGTTTGTATCCAATGGCTAACGATGACTTGCTTGAGATTGCTCATCAACTAGTCCAACGCAACTTTCCCTGTAAAAATGAAATTTTAAATTAAATAAAAGAATCTGTGGAACCAACTCCCTTCGGCGGTGTTCCCAACTTCCCACGTTTCAACATGGGGTTATTAAAGGGGCGGAACAACAAATTCCTGAAAAGCCGGCAACGCATTGGTCGTGCTTCTGGTGCTCCAAACATTCATGGACGGCAATGGTAATCACTTAACATCAGGTGACCCGTCTGCTTGTTTGCTCACTATTGTTGTTCAATTGCTACATGTACTTGAGAACGGCTCGACCGATTTGGCAGTTTTTTGTTTGGTTGCATTCGTAATTGTCAGGACAAGGTTTGATGATATTATATTTTGGATGATACTTTTGTATGAAATCACAGTAAAAAAAGTTCAACGTAATTTTTTTGCGTAGATGTAGTTAAAGACTTGTAGAGTGACATAGGTTACCTTTTTTTGCCTGGAAAAACAGCTCTCCGTTCGTATTCAAGGGGGATTTTTAATAAAAAAATAACTCAATATAGACGAAGAAGCACTAAAAATTCCTCGATAAAACAACATATATTATACCTATAAATAAAAAAAGCATCATTTCTACTTGAGTAGCTTCGTATCACTTAAACTTTAATTTGTAAAGTATTTTCATCTTTCAATGATACTCAACGGCATTGGCAACGCTAACTGTTCTTAACTTAAAACCACAATGGAATCCATAGAACTCCGCATGCAATCCGAAACCGCCTAGCTCGGCGACAGAGTTCACATGCTCAATTGGACATGCTCAATTGGACATCAATTTAAATTGAAACCTTATTTATTGGACAGTAAAATTTAATTTCTAACGATATTCAATTGTCTGCCATTGCGAGTGATTCGTTCACAATTGAGAGCATAGTGATGTATGACTGACATAATAAATTAAGTTACGCATAACGCACTGATCGTTATCGACAGTACAAATGTATTAAAGTTTGATTTTTTTGTACTTACTTATCAGTACACCCAAAAGCATAATATTATGATACCCTTTATGATGTTTTGTCATTTCCCACTGTTTTTAATTCGCATCTTATTCTTTAACATTATAATATTAAGAGACCGTATCCATTATATTCGTCTCAATTATGAGAGTGACAGAGAGTAGGTATATGGCGTAAAAAAACTATATAGGATTAGGATCTACTTATTTGAAATTTTTTACTCTAGCTTTCTGAAGCCTTTCAGGATTGGGCAAACAAAGTAATCGCACAAATATTATAAACGCGAAAGTTGTGTGTGTGTGTGTGTGTGTGTGTGTGTGTGTGTGTGTGTGTGTGTGTGTGTGTGTGTATTTGTTACTCTTTCACGCACCAACCGACCGACCGACTTGGCTGTTTAGAATGGATATAGCTCATGCCCAGGATTAACACATAGGGTACACTTTAACACACAAAATTAATGAGTACCAGACTTAAAACTTTTATCCACGCGTATGAAGTCGCGGGCATCTTCTAGTATAAGATAAAGTAAATTAAACAATGCAATGCAGTAATAATTGTAATTGCTATGTTCCTACTTGCATTATAGGTAAAGGGTGCGCGTTTGACCCGCAGTCTGTGGATGCCCAACTTTCTACGCGGTAGCGTGAATGCCTTCACGTAACATTTCTTAAACTTTACTCGGCTTCTGCAGTGAAATAGTATAAATGTTCCGATATTAGTGCGAAATATCTAGCAGTTATGAATAAATAGGAAAACGGTGATTTGTCGATCGCGTCTGTCGCGACGACACTGCAGTCGAATGCCTACGTCGCGTCGGCTAACAAGTTTAAATTAAAAATTTAAAACACCTTCGACATGTGAGATTAAAAAAAAATCTAATTCGCCATTTTTTGGTGGCGGCCATCTTCGATTAGAAATTTTTCATAATCATAGATACCCATATTGAGGGAAGTGTAAAATAATATGTAATCCGCCATTTTATGGCGGCGGCCATCTTGGACCGATTTTCATCAAACAAAGAAACAATATGATTTATGATATTTTTAATTTTATTTTTGTGTATACCCTAGTTTTAAGTTACTAATATTAGCTATAAGTACAAGATTGTTTACTAACAAAATGAGCCTCAGTTGCTACAATAAAAGGAATTATTATTATTAATATCAAAATCGGTTCATCTGTTCGGCTGCTACGATGCCACAGACGGACAGACACACACACAGACACTATAACACCTCGTCGCTTTTGCATCGGGGGTTAATAAAATATGCAAAATATCAACACAACAAAGTCCTACAAATGTATAGAAAAGTATCACAAAGTACGGAATATCTAGATGATAACGTCTATAATAATAAGTTAGTAGGTACTTAACACTGAATGTTTTCGCTCATGAAGCGTCCGGAATCTGTCTGCAGAGGAAATTACGGCTGGACAAAGATGAGATCGGACAAACAAAGCCTTCCAACCGGGCCATTGTTTGAAACGGATTGAAAATAACCAGCTCAGTTTTTATTTTATTTGGATAATATCACTTTTATATTAATGTCTTTTGAGATTTGCTTTTTTTGTGAAAGATAAATTATATTTTTATAGTCTGTTGACAACCATTGTTTGTTTTTTTTTGCGTTATTATTGTTGTCGATGGTCTAGATTCGTATTTAGGACAAAAATAGGCTTGTGTTGTTTTTTCTTCGGTTAAATTAACCATAGTTTGCTAAAATCGTTTGACGTTTCACTTTAACCGCTATAGACATAAAAGTCAGTGTCCTAGTAGTATAGAATTTTTTTACAAGAATTAGTTAACTAAGTAGGTATAAGTTTTAAAATAATATTTATAAAAAAATAGTTGAGTTAAAGTCGGCGGTTTAAAAAAATAAAAAAAGACGTGTGGCACTCGGGGACTGCCGCGGTAAAGCTATTGCATAGCATTTTTTATCAACGCCATCTAGCGGCTCACCGTAGAGGAGTCCCGTGTCAGGTTATTTTCGTTACGGAATTTCTGGATTCGGACTCCACGCTGGCCTGCGATAGAAGCTATGCAATAGCTTAAAAAAACAATACTGTAAAGTACAGTAAAGATTTTACAAATGAGTTTCAAAAAAAAAAAAACAGCGGATGCCTACTATCAGTCAGTCAGTCACCTTTTTTACTATATATATAGCTACTCGTGCTGATTCACTGACTGACTCACTCACTGACTGACTCATTGATCACCTCCCCTGTAAAATTTTGTATGAAAAAATTTTTTTTCACTCACGGTTTCGTATAGAGGAAAAAAATTCATTCGGAACAAAAATATGGAGGGAGCTCATTATTGAGGATTTCGGAGACGGATGAGGAGCACGGCCAGGATATCGGAGATAGGTGGGGGGTGTTCAAACAAAAGTCACTCGAAACCTCATCCAATTGGCAGAGAGCTGAAAAAAACTTCCAAAATGGCGGATTCAAGATGGCGGCCATAAAAATTTCTAAAAAGATGATCAAGACTCAAAGATCTACTTGGTGAACAGAAAAACCGCGGTTCGCTTTAGCGAGCCGCGCACCCACGCACCCTACTAGTCTATTATACAGGGTGTCCCACGGCTATGCCACATGGAGGGGAAGTACCTTAAATATTGTAGATGGAACATTTTACTGAAAGAAGACTTCATTTTAATTTAAAAAACAATTTAAACTGCATTCATAGATTTTTAAATAATTGCCTGGTTGAACCGGGACTCGAACCCGCTATACGAGAAAAAAAATTAACCTGTATCTTTATCATACCGATCGGAAGGCTTCATCATAAGGATTATTTTTTGTTAAATAACATAGCATGAGAAATAAAAGGAAGACCATGAATTTTTGCCTTTGATGTAAAATTTTGTATCGACATGTCCTTCAATCCCGCTGCAAACTGTTGCAGCGGGATTGAAGGACAAACCAATAAATCAACAAACAAACACACTTTCGCATTTATAGGTAATATAAGTAAGGATTAGTAAGGATCGGGAAATGATGCGTACTTCTCAAGTGGGTACTCATTAGTAATAGTTCATGTCAGTTGTACGCCAATGTCAGCTTTTCATTTTTCTGAACAAAATTTTACATCAAAGGCTAAAATTCATGGTCTTCCTTTTATTTCTCATGCTATGTTATTTAACAAAAAATAATCCTTATGATGAAACCTTCCGATCGGTATGATAAAGATACAGGTTAATTTTTTTTCTCGTATAGCGGGTTCGAGTCCCGGTTCAACCAGGCAATTATTTAAAAATCTATGAATGCAGTTTAAATTGTTTTTTAAATTAAAATGAAGTCTTCTTTCAGTAAAATGTTCCATCTACAATATTTAAGGTACTTCCCCTCCATGTGGCATAGGCGTGGGACACCCTGTATATTTAGAAGATTAAGTAATACCTTGTCAAATTCATGTACAAAATGAATCTGAGGTGTTAACCAACTTATAATAGGGGAGGTGTCATAGCGTGTAATTCAATTGAGGCGTCGTCAAGGTCGCTGATCGTGGCGTTGCTTCGACTTCGTAACTGATCACTGGGTTGATCAAAGGTTCACCACCGTGACTGTTCACGCTGTTGTTAACTTCCTTAATTATTTTACACCATTGAACTAATTCACGATTACAAATATTATAGCTAGTACCTAAATGTCAATTTCTCCATCGCCGAGTAATTTTAGAAATAGAAATAGAAATAGAAATATTTTTTATTCAAATAAACTTTTACAAGCACTTTTGAATCGTCAATGAATCTACCACTGGTTCGGAATGCCTTTTAACCGAGGAATAGATAGATATTCTGGTGGGAAGCTTGACCGTGGCTAGTTACCACTCTATCGTCAAAGACGTGCCGCCAAGCGATTAAGCGTTAGTTGTTCCGGCACGATGGCGTATGGAAACCGCTTAGGGGTATGGGTTCAATGTACACTGCCATACCGTTCCAAGTTAGACCGCTACCATCTTAGACTGCATCGTCACTTACCATCAGCGACTGCGATCTCACCTGATGGTAAGTGACGATGCAGTCTAAGATGGTAGCGGGCTAACTTGGAAGGAGTATAGCAGTGTAAATTCAACCCTTACCCCTAATCGGTTTCTACACGCTATTGTGCCGGGACGCTAAATCGCTTGGCGGCACGTCTTTGACGGTAGGGAAGTAACTAGCCACGGCCAAAGCCTCCCACCAGACCAGATCAGAGACAATTTAGAAATTATAAATTCCTAAATTGCCCCCGCCGGGAATCGAACCCGAGACCTGCCAGTTATAAGACCACAGCGCTCACCACTGCGCCAGGGAGGTCGTCATAATTAAAACCCGTACATTTAACAATGCCTTAGCAAAACCAAGCCATTTCCGCCTCATTTTAATTATAGAAAACTCTTAAAAGGGTTCTGTACATAGTCGTAAAACGTCACCTACTTTTACTGGTTATTTTGATAGCGGCCACAAAGTGTAGTTTTCGTCCCGGGTCGTTATGGCGAAATGTTTACGTTTACTGCAATACCCTCTTTGTTCTTTACCTAACTATGTCGAAAAGGTAAATCGAATTTGAAGACGTTGCTAAAGATTCATCTACGCGAACGCCACTTTACTTGCACAAACACTTATTAAAAAAAAAAGAATATTGGCCAAGCTGAAGTTGACTAATATCCTTGTAACCCCTCCAAATAAGCGGAAAGCTTGTGCTAGGAGTGGGTACGACAATAGTGCAACGGGTGGGATTCGAACCTGCGACCTTTCAGTTTTCAGTCTGCGCCTTTAACCATTGCGTTATTGAGGCTGTATTTTCACAAAAAATACAGGTGACCGTCAGTAGTTTTATATCTAACAAAATATGAAACATACAGTTGTTTCTTGTTTCCAACGATATAACAAATGACAATGGTAGAAACTAACTTTCTTGTAGACAAACTCTAAACCAAATTGACAGCTCCATTCCATCCCTTTCCACGGGGAATATTGTGAAATAGATAGCACTATTCTGAGACCTGTCAGTTTAATTCTGGTTAGAGATTGTGTGCGACCATATTAGTACCAATGTTACTCCACAATTTTATTATCAATCGCGTAAATCTCCCTCTATATTATATTCCACCTATATAGTTTTCTTTCGAAGATAACACTTTTGTTTTGTCTTTTTTCTTGATTCTTTTTGTCTTTGTGAATGTTTTGTCTACTTTTAAGTAATCACTACACTTAGCTAGTATGTTTATTAGACTTTAGTATGTTCATTAATGTATTAGTGTTAGTGTTTCTAAGTAAACCTAATAAAACAAATAATATTTATGAATTTTTGCGTAGGTTTACTTTTGGCGACAAAAAAATTTATGGTTCGATGTAACAATATAACCTTTAACTTGCAAAATAAATATTGGAATGCCTTTCCAGGCCTTTGAAGACGTAAAAACCAAAAGCAGCTTTCATTTTGAAGCATATAATTTTTAATGAATAGCGTATAAATCCCGATAGCGATCTCGTTCGGAGCATGCAAAGCAATCGTTGTTAAGTTTAATTTGTCATAGTTTAGAGTAACCCAGGCGTACTTTATGTGGCATTGTGTGAATGCATTTATACCAGCCAATCGGTATGCCATTGGCTTTAGCTATTTTATCGTTTTCCGTAACTTAGATTCCAATTGATAGCCCGTGAGAACTTTCTGTGGAAAACAAAATTTTTAAGAAGGTTGCTGCATATTATTGGAAGTTGTGTAGACTGTTTTGACGACCTCCCTGGCGCAGTGGTGAGTGCTGTGGTCTTATAACTGGGAGGTCTCGGGTTCGATTCCCGGCGGGTGCAATTTAGTAATTTATTATTTCTAAATTGTCTCTGGTATTTTCTAGTGGGAGGCTTTGGCCGTGGCTAGTTACCACCCTACCGTCAAAAACGTGCCGCCAAGCGATTTAGCGTTCCGGCACGATGGCGTGTAGAAACCGATTAGGTGTATGGGTTGAATTTACACTGCCTATACCCCTTCCAAGTTAGCCCGCTACCATCTTAGACTGCATCGTCACTTACCATCAGGTGAGATCGCAGTCTAAGGCTATCTTGTCACCGAAAAAACCCCTGAGAGAAATCCCCAAAATACCTACACCTTGGACCTACACATATACGAGTATATCCAATAGGCAGGCGACATTACGTCGATGCAGTATTGTATTAAAAGAACCACTTTCATAGATCCATTTGCTCACATTAGAATGAAGATTTTCATCTATAAATCTTAGATCATTTAAAAGATTGCACGTTACATAAGCGATGAGAGCTTACAGGTGTTATTATGTTGTAGCCGGGGGCGGAATGATGTTTTAAGGGCCTTTGATTATCCGTGAATTGTTAGTGTTTTTGAACTATAATTATGAAAGTTAACATGTTAGAGAGTAAAAGTGCTTACATAGTGACGGTGTATGGGCAGAAAAACAGAAAATACAAATTATATATTCAAATCGAATACCTATTTCCTACTTAATATTATAAACGCGAAAATTTGGATGGATATATGGATGTTTGTTACTCAATCACGCCGCAACGACTGAACCGATTTGGTTAAAGTTTGGCACAGAGATAGATTGTGGTCCTAATTTTTATCTCAAAAAATAAGAGAGTTCCCGCTGGCATTAAAAACTTTAATCCACGCGAACGAAGTCGCGGGCATCAGCTAGTGTACAATATTATACTCGTAAATGCGAAAGTATGTTCGATTGTTCTTCAATCACGTAGCAAAAGAGCGACGGATCCACTTAATTTTTTTTATGGATAATATTAAAGACCCGGATGGTAATTGGTAACATAATACCTACGCAAGTTTTTATCCCGGAAAAACAAAAGTATGCGGTTCCAATATGCTGGAATGGCTATCCCGCACTGGGAACCCTACTTTTTTGGAAGACTACTAGGTAAATGGATGATTTCAAGCGAGTTGTATCTACCATTTTTTTCTTTCATTTTTATTATTCGTTGATGATAAAGCAGCAATAGAAATATACATTCCGTGAAAATTTTAAATGTCTGCCTATTGCGGTTCATGAGATACATACGTACAGACGGACGGACTTAGTAAGAGATCCCGTTGGCACCCTTTGGGTACGGAACCCTAAAAATTTAATAAATTCAGCACAAAACCGTTGATGTACATTTATATTGTTCGTCAATTATACGATTCGTTACCGTTTTCACTTAATCTAATTCAATTGATTCGATAATAGAAAACGTAAACATATTCGTTACGTAAACAAGCCCTTTCTATTTAGAAGTTAGGGAAACAGGTAGTTTATAACTAAACTTTCTTCAAAGTGATGTTGTCTTTTAAATTGATCCTTCTTATTAGTGTTATTAACCGTTGTACGCGGTATAACAAACTTTTTAAAGTAAGAGGTTACATTTCTATCTTATCTTAATCGAATTCGATGATTCTTATTTATTTTAAAAGTTTTGATTTCCTGCTATGAGGTTTGAAACATTCAAATTTAATTTGCTGAGGGTCTGATGAATATTTTCGGAGAAGGAGAAAGAACAAACTATCTAACTTGGGTACTTTTAAATCCTCCTGATTTAAACGTACCCAGAAAGAAAAGCCATTTGCTGGGCTAGCGCGCTCCATCTTAGGTTGCATCTTCACTTAACATCAGGTGAGATTGCAGTCAACATTGCATTGCTACTCTATAAAATAAAAAAAATCTCAATAATAACATAATTAACGTTAGCAAATTATTTACAATCAGCCAATATAAATGATATACTAAATCTTTAATAAAAAATAGCTTCTTTAAGTTTTCTTTCTTTTTATTTAATTGTAGAGGTCGGCCTATATCATTTTCGGATCTTATGAAAATTTTTTTACGCTTTACTTCCATGAAATCCTTATCTTAAATGGCATATCGCTGCAAGATTTCAATATGCAAATCACGGCAGCCTTATATTGAACGCAACTGCATTCGTGAAGTATGTAATCTTATCTACAGAAATGAAAGTCATATACTTACCAAAATAAGAGAGAAATGAGAATGCACCTTCAAGTTCATTGCCGTTCAGTTAGCACTTTTTCTTCAATATAATTACAGCCATTAACCAATGCTATTACGGTTATGATTGAATGAAAATATTCCCATACTTAAGCTCTATAGTCTATGTAATCAAACATAAAGGCGATCAGCGTAATTATACATCGAATGTTGCTTACGTCATCAATGATTAAACCCATTGACTCCAACGTGCACAGAACAATCGTTTTGTAGACATTGATGTTGATGGACTTGTTTGAATTGACACAATCAGCATATTGTCGCTTATCAAACATTACCGCGCAAGTCGATAATTGGCGGTTTTTACTTTTAAAGTCATTGGATAAAGCTACTTCTCTCGCGCGCGACGAAATCATATTAAAATCACGCTTTGTTTTTTTTAATAATAAATATATATTTTTAAGCTATTGCATAGCTTCTATCGCGGGCCAACGTGGAGACCGAATCCAGAAATTCCGTAACGAAAATAACGGGACTCCTCTACGATGAGCCGCTAGATGGCGCATTTTTTATCAACGCCATCTAGCGGTGAGCCGCAAGATGGCGTTGATAAAAAATGCTATGCAATAGTTTTACCGCGGCAGTCCCCGAGTGCCACACGTCTTTTTTTTTAATTCTATGACAAGATAGAGATAGTCCTTGACTGCGATCTCACATGATGGTAAGTTACGATGCAGTCTAAGATGGTAGCGGACTAACTTGGACGGGGTATGGCAGTGTACATTCAACCTATGCCCCCAAATCGGTTTCTACTCGCCATCGTGCTGGAAAGCTAAATCGCTTGGCGGCACGTCTTTGACGGTAGAGTGGTAACAAGATGCGGCCAAAGCCTTCCACAAGACATGATGATGCTGAAATAATAATAAAATTATTATGTGGACTGAGGATGGTCATCCCATCGCCATTGGGCTTGATTACATTGACTTAATGATTCTTTGTATAACAATGCTGACCGCCCTGAATGCTATACAGAACAAACCAAATAGCAAAATTATTTGATCATAGCATCTATTGTCGATGTATATTAAGAAGCGAAAGTTAATCTATAGGCAATTTAATATTGAAAATTAATTCATTATGGTGTGAAATGAATACCTTCTATCTATTTTGTGGGTACATAGTAGAATAGAAATAATTAGAGCCGATACAGAAAAGAAACATTCTTAAAATTGAATCGGGTGGAACACCCAACCATAGATTTTAAACTATTGTGATTTTGCAATACTCTGTTGATTAGATGATAAATTTTTTTATGATTAAGATTAGTGTAAAGCACAAAAACTATGACGTAATGATATTAATCAATGGTATTCCATACATACTATAAAATACAATATAATGTCGTTGATATTAATGAAACATAGAAGAAATACTAGCTAGCCTAGTACTTACTATAGGCTTTGTATACGAAAAATTCAGATCTTACTTTATATTCTAAAGTACTGATTTAAAATATAATGAAAGCAGTATTTAAATCGAAACGACTGCGAATTGTGAAAGTTTCATCTTACACGATTCAATTTTTTTTTGCGTCATGTAGTAAAAAAATCTACTCAATCGCTCATTGAACTTGATGATCAATCCAATCAAAAGCCTTTGATAAATCCCAAGATCTCTAATTTATAATACCTTTATTCTTTACTACTTGAAATTCGCGTGTACAAAAGATATAACGACATACAACATTTGTTAATATAAGTGAGAGCATAATACTATGTCAGACATTATATTATACATATAACACATTGTCATTATATCCATTGTTGTTAGACATTTAAAAGCGAAAGCTCATCAAGCCGCTATTTATTATAAGAGAAAAGACAGGAATGTTCCAGTGTAAAATATGTTGGTAAATTGAAAGTTGCACTACCCAAAACGGAAATAAATTAGGCGTGACGACGTCGTAACGGTTAAGTAACGGATATTAGTATTTGAACAAATCAAGTACTTTGCATATACAAGATATTAGTTATGGTATTAGCGGGAGAGCTTATGGTGAACTATATTTATCTGGCTGGGAGCTATTTCAGCAGCAGAAAATGCTCAGTCTACAGCACAGACGCAATGTCGCCTGTCTATCGGTCTTCTATCGAATATACTTTAGAGAATGCGCTGAGGAACTTCACAACCTTGTGCCCCCCCTCACCGTTCGTCCACAGAATTTCGGGAAATCGTAAGAGTTGGCACCCTTACGTGGTTGAAATTCAACCTATTAGTACGAAACGCTTTAGTTCAACGTTCCTGAAACGAACTGCTAAGGTGTGGAACGCACTTCCAACGTCTGTGTTTCCACCCTTGTATAATTTGACCTAGAAGACAAGTACGTTCAAGACAATAGTGAATAGGCATTTTCCAGGCAAGCGCGCTCCAACCTAGACCTCATCAATGTTTTCTATCATTGACTGTCGTTAAGCGAAGACTATCTCATAATAATAAAAAAATACAAGCTTTTGGGGCTAATTCATATTTTCTGTAGTAAATCCAACATAGATGATCCTGTGCGTGGGTCCAATCTTTCACCAAACATAATGCCCACTATCAAGCCACAACAATTATTTTAACAGTTTTAAAAATATAACTACTGGAAAAATATGTCAACTTAGAAATAACACCGACCCTGTAACATATTAGTTCCGATAAAAAGCGTACAAACAAAAAGCTAATGATGTGGTCACAACGTGAGAACCTCTATGCTTCGCCGGTAATCGGTATGATGGAAAGCTGTTAGATTATCTAGTGTAACTTAAGCTTTACCACTTTTGCGGTCACATGTAGGGAAATTATTTAATAACACATTTCCGTGTGTTCCGTAATACAAGATATTATGCTTCTTAAGATAAAATTATGATCGGCAAGATAATTTATATCTTGATGATATCGTCTTTCACGCGGGACCACACCTAATAGCGTTTTATAGAGCTTTAAAAGCTTCATGTACGTTCTCCTTCAATCTATTTCTAATCTTAGTCAGCTTGTACTGTCCCACGACTGAGCCTCCCTCGGACTTCCTTCAAGGAGTAAGTAAAAATATTAGTTGCCCTTTTCAGAAGAAGTTCTGTGGAAAACTTTGGAACCTCTAAAATACGTGCTCTCTTTGCTATACCTCGTCGGTAGGTACTACCAGACAGGCTGGTACTCGTTAGTACCATGGGCAAAAAAATTTCTATTGTATTACTAGTAGGACCACCGGTAGTTCCACGGGTAACGGATAAATTTAGTTATGGTTTATTTTTAACCGACTTCCAAAAAGGAGGAGGTTATCAATTCGGCCGGTATATTTTTTTTTTTTTTTTTTTTCTATGTATGTCCACCGATTACTCCGAGGTTTCTGGACCGATTCACGAGATTTTTTTTTTAATCGACAGAGGAAGCTCGCGAAATGGTCCCATAAAAATTTTTACCTTCAACTCCTCAAGCCTGATGCTGCAGGGGTATTTCCCCCCTAAATTATGGGACTTTAGGAACCGTCGTTTACGAATTGGTATGCTTGGCCTAAGCATATACTAGATCATAGAGCTCCAGGTCCTAATCTTCAATCCTGATGCTGCAGGGTACTGCCCACCAAAATTATAGGGATATAGGAACTGCTAATCATGAATTGTTATTGTATGTAATAAGCATATACTACACCATCGAGGTCTAGGTTCTAGCTCCTCAATCCTGATGCTGCAGGGTACTGCCCACCTAAATTGTAGAGATTTAGGAACTGTTAATCATGAATTGTTATTGTATGTAATAAGCATATACTACTCCATCGAGGTCTAGGTTCTAGCTCCTCAATCCTGATGCTGCAAGGTACTGCCCACTTAAACTATGAGGATTCAGGAACTTTCGCTTGCGAATTGATATTGTTAGTATCAAGCATATTCTACATCGTGGAATTCAAGGTCCTTGCTTTTCAATACTGATGCTGCAGGGGTACTGCCTACCTAAACTGTGAGGATTTAGGAACTGTCGTTTACGAATTGATATTGTTGGTACCAAGCATATACTACATCATAATGCTCAAGGTTCTAGCTCCTCAATCCTGATGCTACAGAGTTGAACTGACGCTTTCGAATTGATATTGTTTGTACCAACCATGGACTACATCATGGAGCTCCTAGTCCTAGCTCTTGTGTATTGTTAATAAGTACTGTAGGTACCAAGTGTAGAACTACATTAGTACCGTAGCGTTGGAGGGAGGGGAGAAAGAGAGCAGGAACAAGCTACACTAAAAAGCTTAAAATAAAAATTCTTTTCAAAAAACCGACTTCAAACGCCACTACAAAGTATAAAAATAATTTTATTTTGTACACGTTTGTTGAAGTCGGGCGGGCTTAACTAGAAACGATGAAATCGATGCGCGACGCTTATCTTATGGTGACATATAAGAGACACGTTTATTGAAATGGGGCGAGCATCGCGTATCGGTTTCATCGCTTCTATTTAAGCCGCCCGACTTCAACAAACGTGTACAAAATAAAATTATTTTTATACTTTGTAGTGGCGTTTGAAGTCGGTTTTTTGAAAAGAATTTTTTATACCAAAGCAATTGTTTGATAAGTGATTTAGGAAGGCAGCGCTCAGACCATAATAATTATTATGGTCTGAGCGCTGCCTTCCTAAATCACCGAGCACGATACATCGCAGCAAATGGCGCAGTGAAATTGGCTCGCATTTAACTTCGCAAAGTGTGATCGTGGCAAAGTGATCCGCGTAACGAGTCGCGAGTTGCTACACGCTTCTAATAAAACTTTGCCAGACAGCGCCGCGCCGCCGAGTTGAATCAGCTATTTTTTTTTTCTAGTCTACGCGAAAAGTCTTAGGCTGAAATCTATAGACCGTACTCTCGCTCGTAGCTCAGACTCAAGACAGTGTTAAAACGAGACAGATATATGTTAGAGCATATTTGTGTCTCGTTTTGTTCGCTGTCTTGAGTCTGAGTGGAGTGAGAGTGCGATCTATAGATTTCAGCCTATGACTTTGCAAAGTGTAACCGTGTCGAAGTAATCCGCGTAGAGAGTTGCGAGTTGCTACACGCTTCTAATAACACTTTGCCAGACAGCGTCGCGCTGCCGAGTTGAATCTGCCATTTTTTTTAGTCTACGGGAAAAGTTTTTTTATGAATAGCGAGCAAACAAACAGGCGGGTCACCAGATGTTAAGTGATTACCGCCGCCCATGAACACTTGTAGCACCACCAATGCGTTGCCGGGTTTTCAGGAATGTGGGAACATCGTCGAAGGGTGTTGATTACACAATTTGGTAGTACGTGGAATATAATCACATTAATATTATAAAGGCGAAAGTTTGTGTGTGTGTGTGTGTGTGTGTGTGTGTGTGTGTGTGTGTGTGTGTGTGTGTGTGTGTCACTCCTTCACGCCACGCAACGAATGAACCCATTTGGCTGGGAATGGAGATAACTCACACCCAGGATTAAAACATAGGCTAGATTTTATCCCGGAAAATTAAGGAGTTCGAATCGAAAAACCTTAATCCACGCGGACGAAGACGCGGGTATCATCTAGTTATTCAATAAAAAGAAAATATTTCTCGCGCATCCATACCCGCAGCTCGGGAAGCTGACTCTACATGCTCTATGGGTAAAAGTAAATAAGTAGCTATTCATACATGCATTTTACATTAATACGCCATAATATCAAACACTCGCTTCCGTGAAGCGTTGAAGAGTTGATGACGTCTGACCCGCACCCCGCGTCAGATCTCTGACCTCGCGATGACACCGCACCACCACTTTACTTGGGTTACACCGTGAAACTGTACCGTTATAATTATACCTTCTTTTAAATCAATGCTAACACCGTTACGTCTTTATTTGATGTCAAAAATGCTACGTGGCGATTAACCTTTTGAATTTTGTATATAACTAGCTGATGCCCGCGATTTCGTTCGCGTGGATTGAGGTTTTATAGAATCCCACGGGAATTCTCTTATTTTGCGGGATAAAAAGTAGTCTATGTGCTATTCCAGCCTATAATCCTTCTCTGTGCCCAGCCAAATCGGTTCAGTCGTTGCGGCGTGATTGAGTAACAAATATACATCCAAACTTTCGCATTTATAATATAATATACTTATATACATAATAGGATGGTGTAATAAAAATTCTTGGCAGTTTGCTGCATACCACTGTGCTCGATATAATTAATCTATGATTAAACACTGGAGAGGTTGCTGTCCTACCTGTTTTGGACCTACTTGATTGACGCCATTTTGGCGCTGTAAGCACTAAGCAGATACGAGTGTCTCTGGAACTAATAGGTAATATTGCGTAGGGCGCACCGACCTCTTAGATATTTAATCTATGATTTCGTAGATTAATTATAGAGGTCGGTGCGCCATTTGCAATATTACTAGTTCCAGAGACATTCGCATGTGCCATACTTAAGCTCTGAAAAAAAACTGATAGGAATTGATAAACTTGATTCGAAATTGTACTTTAAATCGGGTCATATATGTGAAAGAATCTGATGTCCTGTTTTATTATACCAAGACAACTCCTATCATGCAAAATGGAAAGGGCTTTATTAATCTATTAGTCAATCATAAATCTTACAAAAATTGCGAATACACCGCTAGGACACTAGGAAACTCTACATTGTACAATGTTATAATCCGTAGTCACGATTGTTATTCAAGTAATTATTATTATTATAATGTAAGGCACGTTACATAAATAAATTATTTTATTTAAATCTTATAATTACTTCTGTAAGAAATAACGAAGGTTATTAGTTTTTAGAACGACGTTACATGCTCAGGACATTAGCACAGAGTTGAGAAGCCACGCGAATCATTTAATTCGACGGGATTGTGGCGATTGCAGTCACCTCTGATTGCCTAGTAGATATGATGGTTTCTTTTAATTCAATGACACGAGCTCACCTGATGG
This sequence comes from Hipparchia semele, assembly GCA_933228805.2. Taxonomy (NCBI): domain Eukaryota; kingdom Metazoa; phylum Arthropoda; class Insecta; order Lepidoptera; family Nymphalidae; genus Hipparchia; species Hipparchia semele. The sequence continues at coordinate 13,332,962 of OW121714.1, forward strand.
TAAGTGACGATGCAGTCTAATGGTTGTACGAAGTGAACCGAATATACATTCTGGTTACGTTATTTATAGACAAAGAGTTAGTCTTCCGGATGTACTGGTTTGCCTTGAGTTAATGATCACGTTCTCACGTAAAGGACCATGGATAAATTGCATGACTTTGGTTCAACTAATATTTGTTTGGGTACAAATATTTATGAACTAAATAAAAAAAAATTCAATTAACATTTTGTAGAGTCTGTTCAAAAAGAGAAGCGGAATTAGACGGCAAACTGTGCTATATAATAAACTAGCTGATACCCGCGACTTCGTCCGCTTTGATTGCACCCGGAATCGACATACAACGCCATTTTCATTTTTGTCCATGATTTCAATTATTTATGATTTTTTTAAGATGAATTAAAAATTTCATCGAAATCAGTCAATCCGTCCTCGGGATATCATCAAAAAGCCATTCCATACAAAATGTATGAGAAAATGAATTTTCTACAAAAAAATTTTTTTTCGTCAATTTCGGAACTAGTTGCGTATATTTTGTACGAAAAAACTAGCATTTAGTGCCTGCGTTCTAATGGAACTTGAGGTATCAGGATCATACCTAATAAATATTATCCGAAGGTATTATCACAGAGGAAGGATGGTTCATACCTTATACTGTAGTATAATTATATGTTTCGTCCCATATGTGAATTTCATACGAAAACGCATGCAAAGTGTGCGTGACACAATGCAAGAACAATTGAGTTTTAATTATGTCACTTTACTGATAGTAGATATTTTATAATGTGATTAATAATCTAATTAACTATGATAATGCATTACGGCTATTTGACAAGTGACACTGATTATGATAAATGTGTTTAGTATTTTTATTAATTATTTAGTTACAAGTTTATTTTTTTTTACACACACACCACTTACACCTTTTATTTTTCTTTTAATTAGTCAATAGCAGTGTCAACGCTGAGCGCGGCAGACTTAAGGGGCTTTTCTTTGCGAGGCCGTGGTCCGCGGCAGTCTGCCTCAACCGAGGCAAGCACGCATTTCTGTGTTGACTGTTGAGGAACAATAGAAACACTTCCACCAATGCGAACAGAAGCAAGGTCTCGCGAGGCTTCTACGTTTAGGGTTTTTTTAATTTATTTCGAGATAGGCTTGTGCTTTACAACAACCATGCCTGATAAAATAAAATTATAAAGTAAAGTATAATATAATGTTGGAACTAGCTTATCGAGTAAATTCCTATTCATTCTGGCTACTAAGTAACAATATGTGGCAGGAAACACGGACTCCGAAAGCGCCGGCAAAACGGTTCGTTTCAGAAACGAACGCGCTCAGTGTGGACCCTGCTATTTAATTTCCTGTTCCTTTTTAATTAGATTAAAATATGATTTTTTTTAACTACTCGAAAGTGTGTACACCTTGAAAAAATATGTTATTATAAAAGCGAAATATAGATATTATCAGGTGTTTTGGTCCGGAACTATAACTGATAAATTAATTCGATGACCTTATATCGCAAATTGAAGCAGTACAGTAAAATCTACTATACTAGGTACTAGTATAATGTCAAGTAGTACCGAGTACCGACTGAGTACTTAGAAAATGAAACTGAACTTTAGCCGATGACCTTTCTTTTGGTTGCCCTTATGAGAATGGGCTAAACCAGTATTTGTATGATAGGAATTTGCCTCAGCTCTATTCTTATTCTGAAATCTATAGAACGCTCTGTCACTCGGCTCAGACTCAAGACAGAGTTAAAACGAGAGAGATTTATGTCAGAGCACATTTGTGTCTTAAATCTGAGATAAGTCAGAGGACGCTCTATAGATTTCAGCCTTCAGCTAGAAGATGCCTGCGACTTCGTCCGCGTGGATTAAGGTTTTTCAATTCCCGCAGAAACTCTTTATTTTTCCGCGATAAAATGTAGCCTACGTGTTAATCCTAGGTGTGAGCTATCTCGGTTCCAAACAGCCAAATCGGTTCATTCGTTGTGGCGTGAAGGTAGTAACAAACATACACACACACACGCACGCACGCACATACAAACACACACACACACACACACACACTTTCTTTGAGTAGCCTAGTATTTAGAATATTTTAATTTAGAATGGATAGAATAAAATTAGCAGTCCTAAATACGTATTTGTCCTGTAGTTGTATGGTAGGTATTCTAGATATATCTACCTTTGCTTCTTATCTCGTCTAAAATCTAGAAAACGAACTACGGTACGGATGTTCTCACGCGAAAGTTAACTTGAAATGTGTTATTTGATCGTCCTTAACTCATTGTCTAGACAGACTTTGTTTTAGTTCATTTATTTACCCAACTTCGGAATAAGAAACTAAAAGTTAGGAAGTTAGGAACCTTAAAATAGGCATTTTCTAGGCAAGCACGCTTCGTCTTAAGTCACTTGAGACGCATCCTGAAACCTTTGATCTGATCGCACCTGATGGTAAGTGAAGACTTGCCATCAAGAGTAATCAGTCAAGACAATCAAATCTATAGATTGAAAAAAAAAAAAAGAAAAAACTAAACCGGTAATCCGATTTTATTAAAGAGAAATTATACTTTAAAACAAGTCACAATGTCAATAAACTTTATAAACTATTCAAAAACAATCCTAAATACGTATATTGACCCGCATAGCAAGATAAATAATTGCAGGTCGCATATATTATGCCATAAAGTTATATTCACACTGAAACCGCGAATCACACGGTTTTTGCGGAATTAATAGTATCAATAATGGTCTAATGATACAACTGCACGAAGTAAATACAATAAGAAAATATACATACCTACTGCAATTGTAATGTTATATGGTGCTATAAACTGTAATAATTAATAACTCAATATAAATTCTATACAATCCATGACCTGTGCAAGTGTGCAATCTCACACCTGAACACAAGCTGGGACAGCAAGTACCTAACGTCACCTACGGTTCAACCTTATAAAATACTTATTATTTTAGATCAATATCATCGATCATCAGAGCATCCAAAGATAGGCTCTCCAATAAGCTATTTTTAATAATAACTGCTAACTTCTAGAATGGGGTGGTTTTGACAACAGAAACCTGATCCAAACACGAGGAATTCGTGGAAAAATCTTGACATAGGATTGATCAACCACCTGGCGATCGCAGGCATCCCCTTTTTAAATACAATAAAGACAATGGGGTGGTTTTGCGCTCGGATGAGGAACAAACTTACCTAAAACCTGATTAATGGGTCTTCTGGGTATACTGTACTGTGCAGATTTATAATGATGTAACTCACTAGAGCCCGAGACGAATAGTAACGATCGTATCTACTATAATTTTGCCATATTAAGTGAAGAATGGCAAGCGCCGTGCGGTACTTCGCCGTGTGAACATGCCCTTATAAAGCTCAAATAACGGGTCGATGCGTAATTAGTAAAAACTCGCAAAAAATTGGACCTATTGTCTTAATACCGGTACCGTTATGTGGTTTTAGTACCTACTATGTAACAGGTTACTCATTATTACGTGAAGAATAACCGCTTGGGTAATGAGTATTATTATTTTAAAGGTCAATTTTAATTAGGCGTTTTCAATTTAACGGTACAAAGTTCATGTGCTCTAAATAATAATGTAATTAAAAAGGCCTTTTATACGCACTTCCGTATCGTGGACATACAGTAATTAATCTGTTACTTGTGGACAGAAACAGTTCTTTAGAGTTACTTTATAATGTAACAGTAGATATCTACTGTTACGCTATAAAGTACTTGCAATTCACGAGGGCACGTGAGCTTTACTTGTGGTTACGTCGTGTACATGCACATTGCGTAAGTGTGCGTGCCTGTCAGGAGCCTAGGTGGGAGATACAGATACACACACAACCATGAGCCACGCGTCATCGTAAGTTGCAAGAACTATACCAATGTCGATTCTGCGCAATGTGTTTTGTGGACAATCAAATATCATTACTTTTTCAACAAGACTATTGCGTTTCTCAGTGAACAATTTACTGTAGACACTGTGAGAAATTATTAAATGAATACTTGGGGACTAAATTGAGAACTCTTCGTTTATTGGTTCAGCTTCACAATTCTTTGAGATAAGTATGTCGGTTACTCTATTGAGAATAGAGTAACCGACATACTATAATGACTGATGACGGGTTATTTTATTTTCTACGCAGTTCCTCATTTCTTATCTACGTTTTCACTTTTCGCAACTCATTGAGATAAGTATGTCGCTTACTCTATTTGTCGGTTATTCTATTTTTCTACGCAGCTCCACACTTCGTACCTATGTTTTCACTTTTCGTAACTCATTGAGCTAAGTATGTATGTCGCTTACTCTATTTGTCGGTTATTCTATTTTTCTACGCAGCTCCTCATTTCCTACCTACGTTTTCACTTTTCGTAACTCATTGAGCTAAGCTTGAGCTTGTATTGTATTTATTTTTACTTGTATTGTACTCAGGAAAATTCATCGTGGAAGCACTGAATACATAGCATAGTTTCAATAACAATTGTAAAATTTTTATTTTTTTGAAAAGAGCAACCGCCGAGTTTCTTGCTGGCTCTTCTCGGCAGGAAAGGCATTCCGAACCAGTGGTAGATTCATTGACGATTCAAAAGTGCTTGTAAAAGTTTATTTGAATAAAATAATATTTCTATTTCTATTTCTATTTCTAAGTATGTCGCTTACTCTATTCGTCGGTTATTCTATTTTTCTACGCAGCTTCTCATTTCCTACCTACGTTTTCACTTGTCGTACAAACACCAAATTGTTACGTATATAAGCAGTTAAATAACATTATCTAAAAATGGTAGTAATAATAAATCTTAACTATAAGCTAATCAAACCATTTAATCTGAAGCCACATTTTTTTAATATTCCTTGTAAAACCACTCCAATAAATCTCGCACAAAATCACAATTTTCGCGTTACTCAAATTCCATTCATTTTTTCCTCAACGGTACACTGCAGTCGCATTCTCTTTCTTTTTATCATCGTTCAATCGTAAAATTGTAGTTCCTTATAGTCTACGAGAAATTGGAATTATTCAAAACTAGTTGAAGCCCGCGGCTTCGCTCGCGTGGATTTAGTGTTTAAAAATAGCGCGGGAACTATTTGATTTTCCGGGATAAAAAGTAGTAAGTAAGGACTAGTAATCTTGTACATACGATGGTACGGAATTACGGACCCTTGGTGTCGATCCGACTCGCACTTGGCCGGTTTTTTTCGTTCCAAAGTCTACATTGCAATTTACATGTCAGAAAAAATCCACGTAAATAGATTTGGTCTTAAAATAATCCTCTTGTTACTGTAAATAAAGTTAAGAACAAACCGAAGTGTAAAAATTGATTTGACACGCAACTCTACAGCTGCATGAAAAAAATGTGCTGCAAGTTGATAAATAACAATGCATCTTATGTTAGGGCAATAGAGTTTTATTTTCCAAGACAAACAACCGTTTTACATGCTTTTCTCATTAATATTTCCGAGATCATTCGCAAACAATTACCGACCTTACACTTTCCACTCACAATACAATTTCACTAAATCGTATTAAGCAATAAGTCACGATCCACCTAATAATACAGCCCACTGTATTATGATGTTTATCCTCAAAATGATAAAGGTCATTATTGCATAAAATTTGAATTCTACTTTAGCCTTTTATCAACTGTGTGCGGTTGGGGTCTTGCACGCAAATTCCGAAAGGTTGATTGATGAGCATAATATTTGGCTTAAAATGTTACGTTACGTGGAGAAAAATAAATACCAAATAGAAAAATTAAAAAAAAAAACTAGCTGAGGAGCAGTAGGCCGATTCTGTATAGCTGCAACAATTATTGCTTCAGTCTCAATTGACGTGATGGGCTGAATTTATCACGTTTTTACTGCAACAATGCGTTTCAGCCAATAACCAGTGAGTATCGGCCAATCAGAGGAGATTACAATAGTCACAATATGGCCTTCATTTTTAAGAGAATCGCATAGTTTGACTTAGTCCAACAACTTAGTATAAGTACATACGTTTATCTCACGAAGTTACGGGTGCTTTACTTGTGGTTACGTCGTGTACATGCACATTGCGTAAGTGTGTGTGCCTGTCAGGAATCTAGGTGGGAGCGGTCAGGCGCGAGCAAGCTCTGGCTCACACTTATCCAGATACGACACACACACAACCATGAGCCGCGTACTCTCGTGAATTGAAAGAACTATAACAGAATAGCTTAGCGGTCTAAAGTTAGTAAATATTGTAAAGAGGGGCATAGGTATCATAAAAACGGTTGCAAAAGGTCTGGTACGGTGAAAACTGAAAACTGAAAGGTCAAAGGTCAATTCCCATCCGTTGCACTATTGTCGTACCCACTCCTAACATCCTAACACAAAGTTTAATAAGCTTATTGGGAGGGGAGAGGAGACTCCAAGTTCAGCATGGCTAATATCCTTAAAAAATTATAACTGCTGTTTTGAAAGGCTTTAATTTAATAGCACCTTAGCTTTAATCGGTGCTTAAGTGGCATCGTACCGGAACGCTAATTCCAAGTAGCGTTACTAAACGGCAGTTTCGATAAAAATTTACATGCAACATGTACCCATGCCATTTAACAGTTTTTTACAACATACGGACAATACTAAGTATTTCGCACGGGGTTACAGCATGCATGTGAATTCTCAACAATGCCCGTTATCTACCCGCTATGTACTAGTCCAAGAGTTGGTGGGAGGCATTGAGAGGTGCTTGATAAATATTAATTGGACGCACATTACATCACACTATATTATCACACTATAATATTATAAAGGCGAATGTTTGTATGTGTATGTGTATGTTTGTTATTCCTTTACGCCACAACGAATGAACCGATTTGGCTGAAATTTGGAATGGATATAGCTCATACCCAGGAATAAAACATAGGCTACATTTTATCCCGGATAATTAAAGAGTTCCCGCGGCAATGAAAAAACCTTAATCCACGCGAACGAAGTCGCGGGCATCGTCTAGTATGCAATAAAGAGTCGACCCTGTGTTGGTTGACTCTTTATTGACTTATCAATTGAAAAGTTAACTTTATTCCTTTCCATTATGTATGTATTTAATTTGACAAAGGTTTGTGGGTTGAAACGTTATTGCGTATTTGCGTCCAATTGACAGCCTGCAAAAACTAGCAGAGAGAGTATTAAGATACTCTACATAGCTAAACGGTTTAGAGTTTGGATTGAAGTCCGATTAATTCAATTGGACTATTGGTATCAGTGACCAAGCAATCTTCCCTCTTATATTTTATTGAACGAGCGAAGCGAGTTCTCTGAGTCAACTAATGCGCTTGCCTACTAGACAGAGAAGTGTGTACGTCCAAATGTCTATAACTCAGAGCCCTATAACTTCTGAATTACTGAATATTAGAACGTGAAACTTGGTTGAAAATTCAGTTATATCCTGTACTTGAACAACAAATACTAAAATTCGATAAATGTTATAAAGAAACGAATTTATTTAATTTTAAACGCTAATAGCTTCACAATAATGCTAATAGATGGCGCTGTGTCAGTAAAACAGTTTTATGTCAACTATTATTTTTTTTATTGCGTCTAATGTTAAAAGTTAATTATTACAATAAATAATTAAAACTTTTGGGAATTATGGGATATCGCGAGGTCTCAGTTCGGGGCGAACCACTAGTATTAATTACATTTACGACATTTGATAAAAAATAAGTTAAAGATATTATTGGCTAGCTTTTGCCCGTGAATTTGTCCAGGGGGAATCCTTCGGAAAGTCCTTGTTTTTCCAGCATAAAAAGTATCTATTTAAGCTCGGTCTTTCTGTAGGTAAGTATAGACTTTAATAACGTTCCTCTTCAAAACTTCCCATCAGCTCTTCGACTATACCTAAGTCTGCTTAGTTTTTATCCCGTTTAAGATGACTTCTTGATTACTAAACGTCGGCAAAACGTGTCTAGTGAGCATTTATTTTACTGTTAAGTAGCGATTGTTCTGAGCTGTTTAGAAAGGTTACCTCAGAAATGACGGTTTTTAAAGTCGGAATAAGATTTATGAAAGATCTATTATATAAGTTGATCGCACATTATACTTTATCCGCACTGAGTACGCACATCAGTTATACCTAAGAGATTTATATCACCGGACCACACACAACGCATTGCAATTTATCAAATCGGTTATAGCTTGTAAAGTTTGTATGCAAATCGGTTTAATTTATTTAATCTCATATCACCTCTATTTTTTTATTATCTTGTCTTTTACTTTGTCTTTTACTTTATCTTTTACTTGTTGTTGCGCGCGACTTCGTCCGCGTCAATTTCTGTTATTATGATCGCAAATTAGTTAGTTTTTAAAAGAATATATTTTAAATATGGATAATTTTCCCCGTTTTTGCAACATTTTTCACTGATGCTTCGCTCCTATTAGTCGCAGCGTGATGTTATATAGCCTATAGCCTTCCTCGATAAATGGACTATCCAACACAAAAAAAAATTTCAATTCGAACGAGTAGTTCCTGAGATTAGCGCGTTCAAACAAACAAACTCTTCAGCTTTATATATTAGTAATATAGATTATTTTTAACCGACTTCCAAAAAAAGGAGGAGGTTCTCAATTCGTAGGAATCTTCTTTTATTTATGTAACCCGATTACTCGAAGACGCCTGGATCGATTTGGAAAATTCTTTTTTTGTTTGAAAGGGTATACTTCCCAGGTGGTCTCATTGACATCAGGTCAGGATCTGATGATGGGATCGATTCTACTTAATGTTATCGAAGGTGTCTGAAGTGATTGTGTGCGATTCACAATCCCCTTTGAGAATATAATTCTCAGACATACAGTTTTCCTCGAGATTTTTCTATGTGTATTTGGATTTCAATCCTGGACCTCTGAAAAGAAGGCTTGAGGTCTTTAACACTAGGTCATCACCGCTCCGGTGAATGTCGATAATGTATGCAAATTGAGAAAATCGTTCATTACGTAGATAATATCAATCACTCAGCAGCTTGTCTCGGATAGAAGATTCTTATATCCAAACGATTTTATAGGGTACTATTTACATATTTATAGTCCTATCAATATGCAAGCAATTATCTACATTAATTATTAAGCCATGGTTTATCTTTATGCATTTATTAATCTATGTAAATACGCCAGTAAACAAACCAGTTTTAAGAAATTAATAAACATGAAATTATTTCCAAAGGAAATGGGAAAACAGACCCTCCCAAACAATCACTTTCTATGACTTGCTACTTGCTAGAGACATACTTGGGTTTAAACACATTTATAAAGCAAGAAACATATTTATGTACCGTACTTGCAATTCACGAGGGCGCGTGAGTTTTACTTGTGGTTGCGTCGTGTACATGCAATTTGCGTAAGTGTGCGTGCCTGTCAGGAGCCTAAGTGTGAGCGGTCAGGCGCGAGTAAGCTCTCGCTCACACTTATATAGATACGACACACACACAACGATGAGCCACGCACCCTCGTGAGTTGTAAGAACTATACATAAGTTGGTTATATCCTCCAAGATACATAAATATGTTTCTTGCTTTACAAATGTTACCTACATTTTGAATTGAGAACCTCATCCTTTTTTGAAGTCGGTTGATAAAAATTATTGTTAACATTTCACAATATGTACGTATGTATGCTTAGATACATAATGATATACTTAGTTATGCATTTATTATAATCTATTTTTGTTGTTCACAGGTAATTCACAAATCAATATTCACTATCTTCAACTATCGTAAGTATATAACACAGTGTTTACCCTTTATATAATTAAAACTCCGTTAAACTTAAACATTACTTGACCTAAAAAAATATTTTTTTCAACTAGAGTTTATACCTATATCTCTAGAGAGTTCAGATGGTTCAAGCGAAATCTCGATGTTTTACAAAAGAAAATGGATGGTCCATTGAAATTCATTTTAAAACGTACATTGTACACTGTAGATAAAATAAAACTACTAATATATACATTCTACTAGTTATCAGGCATATCAGGGATAAATAATGCTTAAGTAATTAATAATAATACATAGGTGACAGTAGGATTTAAGTATGAAAATTCCCAGTTTTAAAAGATGTGTGTGCAGGTTTCTTGATTATGTTTAAGACTTTAAGTTTATTTCAAAATTTGCACATTTTAATTTATTTTCATACATATATTTAATTTCTTTTCATCAAGAATTTCCTGAATTCTTTCGAATAATTCATTGCATTGCACCAAGACGTCTCTACTTAACTCTATCATTTTGGAGCACGAAAGATCAATTTACTCTGATCAACAAAAAATGTAGGCATTACAAACACATTAAATAAGCTTAAAAAATAAAGAATTTATAATCAAAGTACCTACCTAATATAAAAATTCATTAACTACCCGTCAATCATAATAATTATTATGATTATAAACGTATTGTATAAAATGTTCTGTCGTCTGTCGCAATATTCATTACATGCTTATTATTACGATTTTGCAACAGACAGCCGCTTTCCATATTACACTTCTTTTGTTATTTTAAAATCAATAAATGTGCATAGTACCTACTTAAAGTGGACAGTCCCTTTATCATAATAATATTTTTAATTTGCTAGCAATTCACTATCAAGCCATTTGATTTAAACAAAGTTTTATTTCTTATTTATTTTTCACTATTTGACGCCCGCGACTTCGTTCGCGTGGATTAAGGTTTTTTAATGCTCGTGGAAACTCTCTTATTTTCCAGGATAAAAAGTATCCTATGTGCCAGACTATAATCTATCTCTGTGCCAAACAGCCATATCGGTTCAGTCCATCCATACATCCAAACTTTCGCATTTATAATATTAATAGGATTTCATTTTATCAGTTTTGTAAAAGATTCACTGTGTTTAGTTGTGCACTGCTTTTATCACTCTTTCGCCACCTCTTAGATCAATCAGCAGTGATACGTAAAAACTTTAAATTAAAATAACATTGCCCATTGCAAAAGGTCAAAATCGTACTTTTGATTTTTCTATAAAGCCCAATATAAAATATTCGATTGTTTATTTAGTTCTGATTGCAAAATGAGTTTCTTTTGTAAATTAATTGGTAGGCAGTACGCACAGATATTTTTTCTATTACTATGTTGTTTTCTCCTAACAGCTCTCTGTTTATTTTGTTACCAATACTTTTTGTTTCATTGTTATTGTATCTCTGATATTGTCCCTAGTAAAAACATTTTTTAAACTCATATAAAAAATTGCGTGGCCTAGCGCTCTGAGTGTGTCGACCTTAAAATTAGTTTTTACTCCAAATTAAAATTAGGTTTTACATTAGTTAAAATAAGGTTTTACGTTAATTAAAATTAGGTTTTACGTTAATTATTAAAATTAGGTTTGACTTTAATTGAAATTATATCAAACGTTCTGGATCTCGTACCTACCTTATTGAGAACAAAGTCGTTAACTAAATGTAACCAATTAATACATATGTAATATATTTATTCATTAATCTTTAATACGGTCACTGACCTTTCGCCCGCACTTTATCTGATCAAGGACAAACAACTTACTCTACCTTTCTATATATGGGTCTTGCGAAACTGCATACAAGCCGAGAAGATCCTTTGATACTACCAGCGCTCACACGAAATCATGACTTGAAACAAAGAAATTAAGTCCTAAAATAGCATCTCAATAATTTTGACAAAGGTCCTTTTTTGGAAGCTGTTCAAAAGGTATGCGATGAAAATATTTGCTGCATTTTAGTGCATGTCGGAGTCAACACGACATCTGACATTATTTTGCGTAAACTTTTTAGTCGTTTTTAGACACTTAAGACAAGCCAGGCGCCAATTCTCGTGTGCGTAATTTTTTTTACGAGTTTGAATGCAAGTTAATCTTACTACATCCAAATTATGAATGCGAATTTAAGTCTATCCGACTGTCTGTCTGTCTTTCTGTCTGTCGTCTGTTTGTTGCGCTTTCACCACAACAAATGAAATGATTTGGCTGTGAACTCATACCCAGGATTAACACATCGATTACATTTTATCCCGGAAAATTAGAGAGTTAAAAAAACCCGGAGAATTGCGGACGAAGTCACGGGAATAATCTAATAAACCATGTAATAAAGTGTAGTTCCGTCCAATTGGTAATAGGTACAGATTGCAATTATTATAATACGTGAATAGATTATTTATTGACACCTTATCTACTACATAATTACCTGAATTGCATTTTCGATGTCCAATCTGTAGATTTTGGATAAGATAGGTAATAGGTTACTCGTATTAATACGACCATAAGTGATAGATCTATAAATCCCAAACTAGATTCCAAAGCAAGCATAAGTGTAGCAGTGGCCTTGAAGATAATACCTACGCAAATGTAATTAATAGCTCTCCGCCGTTACTTAGACTTGGCATTTACATCGTATCGTGATAAATTGCACGTCTCTCGGGAACAAGTTATTGGGCAAGCGGCATTATTGTTTTGATCTGATTAGGTGTTACAAATAAGTTGGCCAAAAAGAATTCAAAGCGTGTAACCGCAGACATATTTAAATTAAATGCGTGAGTCAGATGGTTTTGGGTGTGAAATAGATACGTATGAAAACAATGAGTAGATATTGCGTGAATGGGATGAAATTAGTCAATAAATGGTCCCGATTTCTTTCGTTTTCCTAATTAATTAAAAGTAGATTTTGATTAAAATTATTTAGAGATTTAAAAGTAACAATATATTTAATTACGTAGAAATGTCATGCCTTCGAAACTAGACCTTTTTTATTAATATATTTTTTTTAACAATTCTATATTGAGAACAGACTTTACGAATTAGAGTTTTTTTATCCTACTAATAAATAAATGTGAAAGTTTGTGTGGATGAGTGTATGGATGGATATTTGTTCTTTCTTCACGCCGCAACGAATGAACCGATTTGGCTTTTTAGAATGGAGATTGCTCATACTAAAGATTAACATATAGGCTACATTTTATCCCGGAAAATTAAAGGGTTCCTAAGAAAATTAAGGGGTAATTAAAGTCGCGGACATCGTCTAGTATTTTATATTTTCAAGTACTTAGACCAAGGCATGTAATGACAAAAGGTTTAAAAGAAACCAAAGACTGTTCCTACAGAGAAGAACCAGCACAAAAACTCGACAATTGCTCATTTATGTGATTCATGTGATGCGGACAAATTCGCGAATATGCACCGCAATATTACAGTGATATTACATGTAATACGTCATAATACACCGAGGACAGCCCGTGATAGAAAGCGCGGGCCAGTCACGACAAGGCGCGGGAAAATCGCGCAATAAATTGCTGAGGATAATTGCACGTAATAGAGCGAACTGTGACATCATTAAATGCCTTTGAAACTTCAAAAATCTCAAAAGCCTAACGGTTAAGGGTGCGGGCTGAAAACTGAAAGGTCAAAGGTTCGATCCCTACCGTTGCACTATTGTCGTAGCTACCCATTGATAACAAGCTTTTCGCTTATCTGGAGGGGAGAAAGAAATATTAGTCAAGTTCAATATTTATTTGGTCAAGTTCGGCTTATATACTTTTCTTATAAAAAAAAAACAGACAAAGGCCAAAGACGTATGGAGGCCTATATGAACTTTAAAGGCTTTTAGACGTTTAGACAGTATAGATAGATCATCTATCTACTTTGTTACTCCTTCACGTCACAACGAATGAACCGATTTATCTGAAATTTTGAATACAAATAGCTCATACCTAGCATATTCACATAGGCTACATTTTATTCCAAAAAATTAAAGAGTTCCCGCGGGAATTAAAAAACCTTAATCCAAAGATCAAAGGAAAGGTCGCGGGCGTCATCTCGTAAGTAATAAAAAGTGCAGTAACTTTTACAAACTGCATTAGACGCACTGTAGGTACATTAAAAGTATTCGATTAAAAAATCGATTTACTTGCACTCGGCAGATCGTTATCGTAAAAGAGATCGAGCAATAATGTGACTGGAGCGGTCGATCGCTCTCACCAATGGAAGACGGGTAGTTTTATTTTTATTACAACTTGCACTGCGGCGTATGACCTGAGATTAAGTGCATTCATTTGAAAGCTTCGTTTTTTATGACCTCCCTGGCGCACCATATATCTCGAAATATCACCATGAAATGGAGCGTCTGATGACCCCCTACTTCACTGGATACAAGGGGTATAAGATCGTTATCTGTGGCTATTCTTATGAAAGACTTATATCCAGCAAAACGACGACCTCCCTGGCGCAGTGGTGAGCGCTGTGGTCTTATAACTGAGAGGTTATTACTTATTAGGTTAGGATTCTCGTCGAGGGCAATTTGGGAATTTATAATATCTGAATTGTCTCTGGTCTGATCTGGTGGGAGGGTTTAGCCGTAGCTAGTTACCACCTTAAGGTCAAAGACGTGCCGCCAAGCGATTTAGCGTTCCGGCACGATGGCGTGTAGAAACAGATTAAGGGTAAAAAAGCCGTTATTTAGAACAATGTAAGTACCCTATAATAGGGATACCAACACTGTATTGTTATATCAATTCCTTTGACGTTAAACTTCCTTTCTGCAACCTTATAATTAAAAATTCATCCCCTTTTCTCTCATAGAACTATGCCTAACAACGCTGGTAGCACTTATTAAAAATGCCTTCAAAATAGCGTTCACGTAATAAAATGGCGAAGAACAAACAGTCTACTTTCAAAATTAACCTTTTGTGTACCCCGGGGCGGCCGCTGTAATGATGCGCCACGCAATGAGGATGTGGTGTGGATCTTAGTACCGGTTAAAGGCCGAAACAAACAGAACGGGAGCGTCACACCGGAGGCGTGCACCCTTTATAAAAATATTAGCTGATGCTTGTGACTTCGTTCGCGTGGATTGAGATTTTTGATTCCCACGGAAACCCTCCTACTTTCCGGGGTGAAAAATAGTCTATATGTTTTATTTCGGACTATAATCTATCTCTGCGCCAAACAGCCAAATCGGTTTAGTCGTTGCGACGTGATTGAATAACAAACATCCATCCATACATCCAAACTTTTGCAATTATAATGTTAGTAGGATTAGTAGGATTATGGAGAACTTTCAGGCTCAGGCAACGATCCTTCAATTGAAATATGGCTTGAAATAAATCCTTCTTGCTTTAATTATGTCTTAAGTCTGAGCAAAGTAAAAGTACGATATATAATAAATAGATAGATGTTATAAATTGTTGTTGTGTGTGATATAAAATAAATAGATAAATTGTCGCTGTGCATCGTGTTTGTCCGAGCCTTAAACTATAAGAATGTTTCAGATTGAGATTATAACTATAGGAAGATTTATACGTTCAAAGTGCAAGTTACGTAAACAACAACAAAGAGGCTACTCATTTGACAATGATTTATTTAAATAAGTGTTTGCTATAATTTACAAGATAAGTTCAAAGTGCACGTTTGAATACTTCCGTATTTATTATTATACGGACAAATAAGGCGTAATTTTTCTTTGATCGGTCGGTATAAGTTTATGACATAGCAAAAAACTAGCTCGCCTGAATTGGAGTTTATAAAATAAGTTTCCTTTACATGTACTTTTTACATTTCGTAAAAATAAACCAATTTCAATTATTGTAAATCATTTAGTACAATTAGTATCAATATAAACGTAAACAAACGTATTTTACTGTGACATTTTCAGCTCGCCTAAAACAATTTGTTATTTATGCATCGCCAGGGACTATCTAAACGGCCACTATCCATAAATATTTAGTTCTCGTTGATTAAGCGAGCTGTAACACTTTTGTGCTTTTTTGAGTTGGATGCGTTCCAACTGTGCATGTATGGATTGGGGGTGGACTCGTATTGTCGGAAAACATGTCACTATATATAACGTACTATGGAGCTGTTAGATACAAGGTATTTACGTTCAACACTCTTAAGAAATTGACAATAGTGGCAAAATAAGATATTTATTCTCCCATACATTATTTTGTTCCCACGCTTGTCTAGATTCAACAGCGCAGCGTCGAAACTACTAAATAAGTTTTTAAGCTAGCTTCTATCGCGGGCCAGCGTGGAGACCGAATCCAGAAATTCCGTAACGAAAATAACCTGACACGGGACTCCTCTACGGTGAGCCGCTAGATGGCGCATTTTTTATCAACGCCATCTAGCGGCTCACCGCTAAAAAATAAAAAATAAAAAATGCTATGCATTAGCAATTACCGCGGCAGTCCCCGAGTGTCACACGTCTTTTTGAATATTTACCTATGTAAATAATTTATTTTGTAGAGCTCTATGCCAACAAGAAAAAAAATTAAAAAACTGTAGTCTAACTACCGGAAATTAGGTTAAGTTTAAAGACTGTTCTCAAAGAACAATTTGCTCACTAATAAATGTCACTCGGACCATAATAAAGAATCGATTGACACCTCACTCATTAAAAGCGGCTCAGTAGTTTAGGCATTAAGGTGAAACGTGCATAAATACAAACATGTACAACTCATAATCCTTCCTTTTGGCTTTGCCGTAGTTGAAATCCTGATGCTAAAAGAGCTAATATCTAAAATCATTCAAATTCAAATTTAATTTATTTCATGTAGGCTAACTTGTAGCTCTTATGACACGTCATAAATCTACCATTATTACATTATTTCATTATTGCATTATTACCATTATTTTACAGCAGTAATAGTTACACTTTACATTGACCTTTTTTACTTCGTATCTTTTGAAAGACTATCACTAAACGTACGCCCTTTTAGCACAAACAAATTTCATACTTTTTCAATAATATCACTTTATAATCTCATTTTTTAAAAAAACCGACTTTGGCCCTTTTAGCACCAGGTCACAGAAATATAAACTTTAGCGAAGCTTTTGTTTCACTCACAATAATAATTTCCACACTAACACCAGTTAAGTATTGTTTAACTGGAGGGTGCTGGAGTCGACAACTTGACGGCACTTGAGTGACGGCGTTAATTATAATTCGAGCCTCGGAGTAATGTCTCTTAAGCCGTGACGTGCTGAGAGGACCATTTAGCTAATACAAAAGGAATAAGTAGTTTCATTACGACTATTAAGATACTTTTTACTGCCTTTGAAAGAATGCAGGTATTTTTTGACGAACTTCAAAAAAAGGAGGGTATTGTCTGGCCGTAGAAATCCGTCCATCCAAATTGATCGGACCATCTAAACTGATATTTTGAATTAGGAATATAATATGAAATAATGTATGAAATGAACTAACAGAGCGTGATGATCACTAAATGACCAAGTAAGCGCTTAAATAGAGAAAAAAAACTTACAAAACAACTTACATGTTAGTCCAGTTACCAGGCATGTAGAGGTATAATGTAGCAATTTCAGAATTTTATTTGAAAACTTTTTAAAATGGGCAGACAAATCTTACTAATATTATAAATACAAAAGTTTGGATGTATGGGTGGATGGATGCTCAATCAAACCGCAACGACTGAACCGATTTGGCTGAAATGTGGCACAGAAATAGATTACAGTCTAGAGTAACACATAAGCTACTTTTTATCTCGGAAAATAAGAGAGTTCCCACAAAAATGTAAAAACCTCAACCGAGGAGAACGAAGTCGCGTGCACGTCACGTGTTAGAACGCATTCTAATTTTCTTAAAATGAATATTAGCCTTACTGAAGTTGACTGATATCCTCCTATCCCTTCCAAATAAGCGGAAAGCTTGTGCTAGAAATGGATACGACAATAGTGCAACGGGTGGGATTCGAACTTGTGACCTTTCAGTTTTGAGTCCGCACCTTTAACCGTTGAGCTATTGAGGCTTTATTATACTCGTAATTTAGAACATCTCTCGTGACATTTTTTCAAGTCATTACTAATTTCGAGCAATTTCGCCGTACCTAAACGTTAAGTATAGGGGTTAACTTAGAGACCGTCGCGGGGCCTCCCAGCCTCCCCTCTGAATGCCTGACTTGTCAGAATTTGTAATAATTGCCGAGGGAAGCAACTTTGGGGTAATACCTTTTCTTCTCGTCTAGCAAAGGGGACGTGTACAGGAAATACTATTCAAAACCATCCACCGGAAAGTTGTGATAAATTTTCATTCATATTAAAGTTTATTGAGTATAAATAGGTTTTTGATAATATTTTTATTCTAGACTTAACATATTTTAATTTTTGAGCCTTATTGAATTCGCGTAGACTACATAAAGTAGTCACGAATCCAATAAGGGTCGGGTAACATCCTAACGAATATACTAAATCGCGGGCAGCAGCTAATCAACAATAAGGCGGGCTAGTTCCGTTATAAGCATGTAGAAAAACTTGCCACCAAATAAAATCTATACTAATATTATAAAGCTGAAAACTTTGTTTACGCGCGCTAATCTCAGGAACTACTGGTTCGAATTGAAAAATTCTTTTTGTGTTGAATAGTCCATTTATCGAGGAAGGCTTTAGGCTATATAACATAACGCTGCGCCCAAAAAAAGCGAAGCATCAGTGAAAAATGTCCAGATGAAATCCATATTTAATATATTCTTTTAAAAACTTCTTAATCGCGATCATAATAATAGAAATTGACGCGGACGAAGTCGCAGGCAACAGCTAGTAGACAAATAGTCGTTGGTATCAGAATCGAGCTGCTGCTATGGGTTTCTTGACACGTGCGTAGAAACTTGTAGAAACCAGTTGAAATATTATATTGCTTTTATCTATGTAGAGGAAACATAACTTGATCATAATCGAGACATTTCTTTTATCTTATACTCGTTTCAGAAAGTACATTTTCTAACAAGACAGTAGACACTGAAAAAAGTTGTATAACTTTTATGGGTATGATGACCTCAGTCTAAATTTACATATTGTAATTTTAGATTCAGACATTGATAATTTTCATACTTAATTAATTTATATTTTCTATGCTAACATTATTAATATTAAAATAAATTTTTAAAACATTGTTTTGCACCTTGAAACCTTCAGCTCCACGTGGCCTTCCTATTTCCACTTCAGGTTGCGACTCGCTGAGCTATTAAAATAAATGCTCAAAGCTGAGCTATGTAGGTAACTTTGGTTTACCTACGGACCTCCTCATTTGAATGATAACCTCCTCCTTTTTGGAAGTCGGTTAAAAATCGAGCGTGTCTCCCTGCGAGCAGAAATCAGAAGAGCATCGCCCACTGAGTTATTTTGTTTTAATTTTTTTTTTTACTTCCACCTCATTTGTAGTTAACCGAAAAACATTTCACTTTCCTTACTAGTTACATAGATGCAAGTAGGTAGTAAACATGTTTAGTGAGAAGTCGTTTGTTTTGATATAGTGGTCTCTCGTGTACTGCAAAGAAAGTAAAACTGTAAGTGAAGTGGCCCCATTAGCATATGTCAACCTGTTCATATCAGCTGACATTGTACTTAATTTTTTGTTGCAGGCCAAGCAACGGTGAACTTTCAGTTAATAAATACATAACACTAATGTAAATACTCGTAGGTATTTATTGTTATGTTCACGTTATACATACAGATTATTTTAGAGTAAGTAGGCAGTAGTAGCAGACAATACTTTTTACCGATCTTAACCGAAACTCGATGTTTTTATCGATCTAAGTGAAAAGCAAAAGGAGGTCTTATGATTCTATCCACCGATTTCTTCTTCTTCTTTTTCAACTCATAGGTAGACGTCCACTGCTGGACATAAGTCTCTTGCATGGACCTCCACAGATCTCGGTCTTGCGCCGCCTGAATCCAGCGACTCCCTGCGACTCGTTTGATGTCGTCGGTCCACCTAGTGGGGGGTCTACCAAAACTGCGCTTCCCGGTGCGGGGTCGCCACTCCAGCACCTTGGGACCCCATCGACCATCTTCGAACTTCAGCTCTTCGAACTATGTGCCCCGCCCATTTCCACTTCAATTTCGCGACTCGGTGAACTATTTCGGTACACCAATTTCTATATTTAGTCTATAACTAACACTGAACTTGCTGCCGTGATTACTTTTGGACCTACTTGATTGCCGCCATTTTGGATTTGATTGAAGCCATTTTGACGCTATAAGCACTAAGCAGATATGAGTGTTTCTGAAACTGATAGGTAATATTTCAAATGGCGCACCAACCTCTATTTTCATTTTTATTGATGTATGATTTGATAGATTAATAAGAGGTCGGTTCGCCATTTGCAATATTATTAGTTCCAGAGACATTCGTTGTCAAATGTGGCGTTTTAATTTGATCCTTGTCATTTGTATAGGGTCAGCAAATCCAATGTTAATCATAGATTAAATATAGAGATCAGTGATCCTATCTATTTATGATTTTTCTTAATTTACCGGTTAATTAATTGAACGAACCGTAATCATATCGGTTACCGGTACATTCAAAGGAGTGATTTGATAATATTCAACAGACCTCGGATATTAACCGGTACAAGAGACCTTCGCAATTAATCAAACCAATCATGGATTACACGAAAAAGAACTGAATTTAACGTTTGTTTAACCGGTTAATTGGCCGAAAAACTAGAAGTGGTTTCTCTCTTCGACCGGTTAAATGAACGAAACCGAAACTTTAACCGAAACAAATCCTATCTCAGGGTTAATGACATCACTAGCTGACCTCTGCCAATAGGTATTGCTTGTGGACACTGTTCAATAATGACTTAGTGGAAGTCAATTAACTTTTTGCTAATTGATGGGCTGATAATATTAGCTTTTCGTTAAGTTTACTTTGTATAATATACTTAGGTAACAACTTCTGGTAATTAGAAATATGTGTACACTTTCGTTAGCGTTTATTTTTTCCCTGTACCATTAACGATAGTTTTATTGCTGCGGCCGCAGTGAAAGTGTTTGTTATTCTACAAGGTGTCAGGAACAGGTTGTAACTTGACGTATGTCGTTTTTAACATGCGACTATAGACCTCTATCGATTTTTTATTTTACATTTTCCCACTAGGTATTTTGGGTAGGGCCCATTTTTTGTGGTGTTATTACCATGACCATTTTTATGATATTGCATAGTCTATAGCAAATTAAAATGCACCTTGATTAACTCAGGGGAGCTAGCAATGATATTATGGTTGTTAAACCTATAAATATACTTACCGCCCACAGAACTGCGAAAAGTCGTGAGCGTTAGCATCCTTACGTAGTCGATGTACATTAGACGACCTACTCGCATGAAACGCTTTAGTTCAACGTTTCTGAAACGAAACGCTAAGATGTGGAACGCCCTTCCGGCGTCCGTATTTCTTGAGACGTATAAAAAAGTAGGTTCCTACCTTCAAAGAAAGAGTGGATCAGTGAATGGAAAGATCCCTTATCTTTTAGGCAAGCGCGCTACAACCAAGACCTGATCAGTGCTTTTTTTATTGATTGTCATCAAGGAGAAGCCCAGCTATAAACCCAGTACGTTGATTTTAATCAAAAAAGAATTAGGACATTTTTATGTTCTCTGCTGAAACTTTTAGGGTAAAAAAAGGTATTTGGGGTAAGAAGCACGTATCAAAGGGTGCATTAGTCTCGTTCCTGCGTTTGACGTATGGGGGATATCCCCGTTTTACACGCGTCCAGTATAACGAGAGCTCGGATATTAAAGCACTGCTATTTATGGTAACTGCAGCTGTTGTGATTTATACGGTTTGTCAAAAACAGTAGTGACTTTCGTGGTTTGTTTGTTAAGGAATTTGGACTATGGACTCACAGAAATAGCTAAGCTTTATGAAGGAAAAATATTATTCCGGAAAAACAAAAGGTTCCGCGGGATTTTGAGAAAATTCCACGCGGAAGAATTCAAGGAAAAACGGTAACTGATGATGTAGCTATACTAAAAAATATTGTTTAGAAAACAGATATAATATATGTATTAAAGCCAAATTACCAGTTTAAAAAAATAATTAAACCAGTTTTTATGCTTGTTATTTTATTGAAAAAGAAAAAAATATTTTCGGAAAATGGATTCAATAGCTTTTAAACATATAGTAGAGCTTGCATTCTAATGATTAGTTCTTGTGACTTTTATTTTAATCCAAATATAGTATAATCTCTTCATCAATAAGTAAATCAATATGAAAATAAGTAGCTTTGGAATTATGGAGAAGGCTTTAGGGGATAATAATCTCGTACAATCCGTTTAAGCTTAAGGCGCAGGCTTATTAAAACTCTTATGAGCTTTATTTGTTTGATGGTGGCCACTTAAACGTCTATTGGACGGTGTTCAAACAACGTGAGCTCATCGTATACTGGTGTGACGTGGAAATATTTACCAGACACTCTGAACGAGAGAGACGGTTCGTAGGGCTTAGCTGGATAAGACGTAGGATTTTATTTAGCCAAGTGTAAATAAATATACAATCCTCCGAAATTGACAAGAAGTGCCTAAACATTATGCACTTTGAAGCTGTAGGCATAGAATTCTTTTAAATATTGTAAGTTTATTAATTAGTTTTATTTATAGTCTCTTGTCGTTTCTGTACCTACTAAAAGCATCTCTTGTCATCAATTATTATTGTTCTCACACCTAGGACATTTGGCAGAAATCCACATTTTGTAGCGATAGGATGTCCTTGTACACGTTCTTTCTATATTTAAGTTTAGTTTGTAAGGTTAAATGTACAGAATAAATAAATAAATACCAAGTACAGGTACAGAAAATTCACTTCGTAAAATCATTCAAATAAATAGCGTTTAACAAAGGTAAAGGATTATCCATTCTATTCTACAGCAACACATCTTGCTCTTCCTTAAAGGGTCGAGTCTATAGGGCTAGATAATTTCGTTAGCTCCTCTACTCTAGTGGACAGCCCTGACTTGTGAGTTTCCAGCTTCCAATCAATACCACCTGTTTACTCTGCACTGCAGATACATCGCACAAACTAACGCTCTGTTATAATCATAATATCAGCAGCTGTTAACACAGAGCAGTGTTGGCCCAAAGTTAATCTGATTAACGATTAAAAATTAATGATTAAAATCATAATCAAAAATTTGATTAACGATTAATTTAATCATTAATCAAAAATTTGATTAACGATTAATTAATCATAATCATTAATCGTTAATCTGATTAATTATTTTTGATTAACTATCTAGTGAAATTTCGGGAGCGTATGTTTAACTTTTTAAAAAAAGATTGAAAATTATAAATTTTATTAAAATTAATATTAAATATAAAATGAAATTAAAATTAATGTCTAACCTACATGGAGTCGAGTTTGGGACTGTCTTTCCCATGGTTAACGATCCGCGGCTCGGTGACGCAACGCGGGTGGTCTTCCTTGCGAAACGCTGTGTCAGATCTTGCGCAACACGACCTACCGCGTGAACACCGCTTGCTGTGTGGAGCCCTTAGGATCGTTATACATAACTCCTCCCTCCTTAAGTTCAAAGTCAGCAGAGGGATGTTTTTCAGTCTGCTGATTTTGACAGTATAACTGAAGAGGGGTGAACTTATATATTAATAGAAGACAAAGGCTTATTACTAATATTACATATAAAATTAATGTTCCGACGCTAACACTTTTCACATTTATTGCCCTTTCACTTTGATCTAACACTGTTTCACTATCACTTTCTTTTAAACTGTATGCTAACTGCTGAAGATGCTGAAGGTTAACGCCGTCCAGATTTATAAGCTTCCTTTCAGGTAACGGGCTTGCGGTAAGTATTTCAGGAAGGTGGATAGTTGGTATCCTTGAGTAATTTATAGTTCTGCCAACTGCCTGATGTCTTCTCAGTGTTAATCCATTTATTTTAAAGCTGCAGGTATCATCTATGGTAAGTATATAGGTTCCTTTTATGCGTTCACGAGTTTCTTCAGTATTACAGGTTTTCAGGAGGAGTGTTTCAAACTTGCTGTATACGATCCATTGATTATATCGGATGGATTCTATTTTTATTCCAGATGTCTCTACCAGGACTGGATTACAAGCGCTAGTATTTTGGGATAATAGAATAAGCGCTTCTAAGCAACTGTCTTTCATTAATGATTCCATTTCTATGTTATGGCTTAGAAATACGAAGTTATCCATTTCCTTGCAGGGCTCGGTGAGCGGTATGGTTTTCGAACCTTTCACTAATAGGTAAGGGTTTTTAGGTATTATAAGGGTTGTTTGGTTAAATGGATTTGTGACAGGGAGAGGTATAATATGGAAATAGTTAAATAGATCATTCTTAACTAGAGGAATGTCCAAAATGAAAGTTATCTGATTTTTCTTTGAATAAGCTTTTAGTTCAATAGATTGTTCTAGTTTCATGAGATTTTCTAAGTTAACAGGTTATACAAGTTTATCAGTTTTTTCAATATCAATTAACAAATTATATAATTCGTCGGTATCAATTACTGATTGGCGTAAAGTTCTTAACTTACTAAATGCTTTTACCGTTTCAATTTCGTCTATTTTAACATAGATCATTTGAAAGTTATGTAAAAATAAGTGAAAAGTTCTAATTAATCTAGTACTGCTTATTAATTGCTTTGTGTTATTTATCCATATTTTAATATTGGAGATTTCTTTATCTAATTGGATTAAATTACTTTTGGAAAATCCAGTGAAATTCACAAAAGATTGTGCCATCTCAGAAACTATAGTCATTTTCTTTATTAACCTTTCCTGTCCCGTTTTTAAACTAGTAATTAATTCATCATATCTTAAAGCATCGCTATTATCTAAGTTTCCGGTAATAATTTTAATAAATGAACCTAAAGGATTTAAAATGCCGCGTTTTACTCTAATCGTTGGAAAAAGCTGCCTAAATTTTGCAAGTGTCATATTTAAAAAATGATCTGTTTGAGTTTTAATATTACTTATATCTATATAGTGCGTTTTATTACCTAAGTAGCTTAATAGATTTAAATTGAAGTGCTCATACATTCTAACATTATACTCTAAATCTTCGCGTAATAAACTTAAATCTAAAACCTTAATATACGACCAATAATCGTATGTCACGTACGCTTGTCCTTCTTTTATAGGCAGAATACCAGGACTATTGTCCATTTTTTGCACTAGCCCGGATCATGGTGGCTTGCATGAGAAGGACGATGAATCTGTGGAGGATGTTTTATTTCTTTAATTGGATTTCTAGATTTACGACTCTTACTTCTTCTTTTTACGATATTCCTGAAGTCTCCAGTTACTCTTGCCTTTTGATAACGGGGTTTATCCTTGCTACGTCGGATATTAACACCCTTTATAAATACATAATCGCCATCATTTTCGTCGAATGAAGTTTCATCACCGCGTTTATCCCTAACTTTCTCTTTTTGTTTTATTATTTTATCTTTGAGCTGTCTGTAAAGAAAAGCTGTTCGTTTCACATAGTCTCTAACTAGTTTTTGCGTAAACCGTTGATCGATGTCTACTTTTACTTGGAGGGAACTATCGTCTTCTAAAGCTTTTTGAATGACAGGTGTCTCCAATGAAGTCACACATGTAACTAAAGCACTAGGCATACGTGCACCCTGATCAAAATCTACAAAATCTGAAATAGCTTCGACATTTTCTAGGGTAGTTGGTACTTCTGCGCGAGTTTCACTTCGTGGTTCTAGGGTCAATTCAAACGGAGGACTGTAAACGATTGGTATATCAGTGTCACGCGTATGTAAAATTTGATTTTTCATATCAACCGTAGCATCGAGTTGCTTCAATAAATCTGATCCTATTAGACCGTCGTAGCGTTTATCTACGTCGTAGACATAAAACTTATGACGTGAAGTGCTTTTGAAAGTTCTTAAAAGGGGTATGTGTATCACCTCGCTATGTTGACTGCGGGCATGAGTACTAATTACTTCAAAGGGTTCTGTATATTTAAACTGAGAAAAGTATTGGTTTGCCTTTTCAGGACTTATGAAAGATCGTGTACTACCGGTGTCAATCATAAAGTTAGCCTGAATTTCAGGAAGTTCTATGTGTGGTAGTTTTAATATACTATCGCTGTTAAGATGTATTATTTCGGATCTGGGCTCTTCGAGGCTTTTATACGAAAATTTTCGTCGCAATTTAACTCTTGATTTTCGCAAAAAGTTTCAGACTCGTAGTTTAAATCTACAGGATAAGAATCTTGCAAATTCTGTTCATCATACTGAGGATAGGCCTCGTAATAATTGTCATGGTAATTATCCTCGCCTATTTCGGGGTCATTATTAACTACAATAACTACATGTTCCGGAACTTCTGTCATATTTTGTCTTATTTGCGGAGCAGTACGCATAGAAATGTCAGTCGGTGTATTATTATTTTGTTGCCTGGGTATGCCAAACCTAAACTTGTTCTGGTTTCCAGGATGACCAGGATATGCCGGTTGTCTATTGAAATTTTGATAGTTATTATTAAACTGTGGGTTCCTAGCCTGACCTTGATGAGGTATACCAAACTTAAAATTATGCTGTTGATTCGGGATACCAAATTTAAAATTATTAGGTTGCGCAGGAATTCCAAATTTAAAATTATTATTAGGCCTCATTTGATTTTGAAAATTATTTTGAGGTACAGACCTCAATTGATCGAATTGATTCGTATTAAACCGATTTTGATTAGAATTTAATAGTGTTCCATAAACTGTTTGCGGAATGTTAAATTTATTGTTGTTAATGTTAGGCGTTAGGATAGACTGATTTTGATGGAACTTTGGCTTGTACTTATTTTTCGCCTCGTACTGAAACTTGAAATTTACCTCTTCAGTAACGTAGGCTAAAGCGGTTTCTAAGGTTTTCGGATTTTTCAAACGCACTATCCGAATTAAGTCTTCAGGTAAGTTGTAAAGGAACACATTTAGAGATAGGTTATTGTAAATTATAATCTTAGAATCTTTAAGCGATTCGTCGTCTAGCCTATTAACTTTAGATATCAGAATACTGCGCATGTTCTGAATACGTTTACAAAAATCTTGGTATGATTCACCAGTTCTAATTTTAAGTGATTCCAGCTCTATTGCTACGCATTCTTCGGAACGAGGGTCGCCGAAGTGCTGGATTAATAACTCTTTCAGATCTTGCCATGTAACGATATCTTCTCGTTCGCTAACGAGACACGCCGCTTTGCCGGTTAACCTACTCGTAATCACATGAAATAAGTATAATTCCTGATTCGCAGTGCTAGACTTTTTATAGTTAAATATAACATATTCGCATTTTCTCAAAAATATATTTAATAGATTAGATTCTCCATCAAATTTCGGAATTAACTCAACGATCTCTTTGGGCACTATCATTAATTGCTCCATTTCGATTCACACAAAACAAAATAATAACCAGTAAGAATATACGCTATACGTATACGTAATATACCTAAAAGTTACGCACTTACAAAATAAAATAGTATAAAAATATTTTTCTTTCAATAAAAAAAATCTTTCTTTTCTTTCAAATAAAAATTCATAGAAATTCACCATAAAAAATTCTTCTTATAACTAGTACCTAAATAATGCCGATTTAGTGCATTACAGGAAAAATCAGATACACAGTGATTTTGGACCGGTATCCTATTTATAAAATCAACCTTTTTTTTTATTTCCTAGAAAAAGTTACCAACAGGTATAGGATGGGACACACAGGAAAGCGAAAAGTTCTACTCACCCCCTGGACATCTGCATCCTCCCGCTAAAGGTTCTCTTCCAGGAACACGCCGTTTCACTTATTTATTTGGTTCGTGGATTTCAAGAAGCCGTGTACGGGTCGATTTGGGGGCCCGAAAACACAACTTTTCAAAAATGAAATCCCCTAGGCTGCGCCAGTGAAATTTCGGGAGCGTATGTTTAACTTTTTAAAAAAAGATTGAAAATTATAAATTTTATTAAAATTAATATTAAATATAAAATGAAATTAAAATTAATGTCTAACCTACATGGAGTCGAGTTTGGGACTGTCTTTCCCATGGTTAACGATCCGCGGCTCGGTGACGCAACGCGGGTGGTCTTCCTTGCGAAACGCTGTGTCAGATCTTGCGCAACACGACCTACCGCGTGAACACCGCTTGCTGTGTGGAGCCCTTAGGATCGTTATACATAACTATCTATTAACTACTTATTTATTTATTTTCCGATTTTGCAGTAATTTATTGTTAATTTTGACCGCTCACTACTCACCACCACTCACCAGCACTCAGCACACTAAGCAGTCAGCACACTCACCACCACTGACCACCACTCACCAACACTGACCACCACTCATCACCACTCATCGCCACTCATCACCACCCACTCATCACCATCCATCACCACCCATCACCACCACTCATCACCACCACTCACCACCACTCACCACCACTCATTACCACTCATCACCACTCATCACCACTCATTACCACTCATCACCACTCATCACCACTCATCACCACCCACTTATCACCACTCATCACCACTCATCACCACCCACTTATCACCACTCATCACCACTCGTCACCACCCAATACTCAATATCATATTGGTATTGTCTTCGAATTATAAAGGATTTTTCTCTGCCTGTGGTCATTGCTCGTTCTCGCCATTTCTTTTTCGTCGAAATTAAACAGCTATTTGCAAACACAATTTTTGACGACCTCCCTGGCGCAGTGGTGAGCGCTGTGGTCTTATAACGGAGAGGTCTCGGGTTCGATTCCCGGCGGGGGCAATTTAGTAATTTATTATTTCTAAATTGTCTCTGGTCTGGTCTGGTGGGAGGCTTTGGCCGTGGCTAGTTACCACCCTACCGTCAAAAACGTGCCGCCAAGCGATTTAGCGTCCCGGCACGATGGCGTGTTGAAACCGATTAGGGGTATGGGTTGAATTGATACTGCTATACCCCTTCCAATTTAGCCCGCTACCATCTTAGACTGCATCGTCACTAATCACTTACCATCAGGTGAGATCGCAGTCAAGGGGTATCTTGTCATCGAATAAAAAAACACAAAGAAAAAAATAGTAAAAATAGTATAAAAAATAAAATATAGCATCGCGTGTACTTTTTCACATATTTTGGTTTAAACTGAATCTTAAAATAGTATACAATAAGGGTTATTTTAATTTTACTCGGTCACTGGTTTGATTCATTTAAAAATTCAAATTTCAAATATCAATCAGTCGGCGTTTGACCGCCTTTATGAGTGGAAGTTGCTCCGGTTGCAAGCAAATTCTGTCGTCAAAAAAGATCGTAGGAACACGAAATAGTTGAGCAAACCAAATTAACACTTTATATAACAGAATCTGCATTCCGAACCGGTGGTAGATTTATGACGTGTCATAAGACCTACAAGGTAGCCTACATTAAATAAATAAATTATGAATTTGAATTTGAATATATTTTGATGAAAAGAAAGGTGAGAAAGTAAGTACTTCAATATAACCAGTATCATTTTATTATCTACTAGACGATGCCCGCGACTTCGTCCGCGTGGATCAAGGTTTTTCAATTCCCATGGGAGCTCTGTAATTTTCCGGGATAAAATGGAGCCTATGTTTTATTTCTGGGTATGAGCTATCTCCATGCCAAATTTCAGCGAAATCGGTTCATTCGTTGCGGCGTGAAGAAGTAATAAACACACACACACACACACACACACACACAAACACAAACAAACAAACTAACAAACACACACAGACAGACTTTCGGCTTTATAATATGTAGGAGAGTAGGATCAGAGTGATTTTTGTTCAAAGCGCCATCTAGTGACGGTAGTCTTGTAACGTTTCATGACGGTAGTCTTGTAACGTTACAAGACTACCGTCACTAGATGGCGCTTCTTCCGTTTCACTTCTGATGATTGGTGATGCTCGCGTTCCTACAAATATTAGTGTGACTAGCTGATGCTCGCGACTTCGTCCGCGTGGATTTAGTTTTTAAAATCTCGCGGAACTCTTTGTTTTTCCGGGATAAAAAGTAGCCTATGTCACTCTCCCGGTCCTCAACTATACCCTTGCAAAAATCACGCCAGTCCGTTGTACCGTTGCTACGTGATTGAAGGACAAACCAACAAACAAACACACGTTCGAATTTAAAATATTAGTAAGGATTACTTAGGATAAGGAAGTAAAGATTATTAAGACCAACAATATCAATTCTAAACTGACAGTCTCTAAATCCTCACAGTTTAGGTAGACACTACCCTGCAGCATCAGGATTGAAGAGCCAGGACCTAGAGCTCCATGACGTAGTCTATGCTTGATACCTACAATATGAATGTTCGCGCCCGTATCTCGGGTAGCTACCGGGCGTACCTACCTCTAACCTACCTGTAGGTAATTCCATGGCGTTTGACATTTGACATTGACAAATTTATTCGATTTCCGATTAATGTCACTTGTCATTCCGTTTTTGTCTTTGAACCAGAGTCGTCAAGCCGCCGTGGAAAGAGGCGGTCGTTTTGCTTGTATTTGCGTCCCTTTGATGCGTGTGCGCCATATTTGCCACGCGGGACTATATTTTTGTTTTGTGTTGAACTTTTTGTATTGGCGGAACTCTGTACTGTTTGTAGTAATTGTTATTAGCTTTAAGTGGTTGTTGAACATTTGTGACTTGTGAAATTGGCCTCCAACACGTGGAGGCGTCTCCTGGAACCAGCCCTCGGCGTGGCTTCGTAATCCCATACAGACACTACACTCAGTACACACACACTTATACATTCGTCGAAGCCCCAAGCAAGAACCTTGGAAGAAAAGGTGAGTGTAGGATTAATTGTGTGCTTGTAAGGTTAGATTTCATTTTGTACCCGTGAAGTCAGCGCCTGCTAGTGCGTCACCCTAAAGACAGCCGGTAGGGACTCTTTGTGTCTCTCGGTGGGTCGAATCTCCACCGGCCATTTCTCTCAACGGCCTGTGCCTCCATGCTATGGGCCCCATGGACGCTTGGCGTTGATCGTTGATAGTTTTGGCGCCAACATTTTGGTAGCAGAGCGTGGTTCTCATAGTTTGAATAGCGTGGCCACTAGCCTGACGCTGACATTTTGTATTATCTTGCTAATTGTAAACTAACTTTGGTTTGATCGGTACCGCTGACAGTCTATTCTGTTTGGCCGTCCCTTGTAAAGTTTAATTGCTTAATTTTGATTGGAACCAATTGATTGAGTCATGGAGAAGTAGTCTATCCATTTTGTGGACTCATTTTGTTTGATTATTTGATCATTAAATATTTTATTATTTGACAATTTAGTGTTGGTTCCAGTTGAGATCCAGAAAACTCTATGGTTTTGTTAAGGGTGGTCGCATACTTTGTTGACATGTTTTGGTGAGCAACATTTTGTTGAAAGTTCTGTTGCGATGCTTTGTTGAACAACATTTTGTTGAAAGTTTTTGTTGTCCCTTAAGGCGGTAACAAACCATGCTACTTTGTATTATCATGTTGATTGATTGTCTATGGGTAAGTTAAAGTTAAACTTAATTATCTAAGTTAGTTGATAATATTGGCCCATAGGTTTCTCCATTAAATTTATAATCTACCTATGTTGTGTTGTGTTCATAGTTATGACCCATATTGGTAAATTCTTGTTTGTATAATTGTATTCAATTGGAAAGGGTCAAGCTATTTTGTGGAGCACGGTGGATAATAAATGGATGAGAGAACTTATTGTAATTTGATTAATTTGTTGATTGGAATATGGTGCCGCTGATTTTGAGTTTTGTTTAGCCGTACCTAAATGCTAATTTGTTTGTTCTTGCTAATAATCAGTTGTAGTGTTTGAATTTACTTGAATCGGGTCATGTACACTTAGACATACCCATTTGAAGATTCAGTTTGTGTCTGATACACATATTGTATTTATCAATTTGAAATTTGAATATTATTTGAACAATTGAGTTTACATTATATTAAAACTTATTAAACTTGGCCAATTGGCAGGTATCACCCATTAAGTTCAGATCCTAATGTAATTTGTGTTGGTTTGGATTACTTGGAATTGAACTAATTGAATTTTTGCCAAGTTAAATTTTGTAAAATTAGATAAACTGGATTCTTTTGCCTGAACTGTTAAGGTGACCGCACACCCTTGAATTTGATTGACCGCATACCTATATTTGTATATTGATTTGTTTGTTTGCTTAATAATTAAATTTAATTGGAACAAGTACTCCTGCGTGCTAAGTTAAGCGACTTAGTTTAAATTTAATTATTGTAATTATTGTATTGTTTGTATTGTTGGTTGTGCGGGATTGTTATTAATTGGGTTTTGAGCATGCGATAGATTTGATTTGTTTGATACTTGTAAAATGGCGAATTTGAAAACGCTTTTGAAACAAATGCAAACAGAGCTCCGCTGGGCTACGACCGCTGCCGCATTGGTAGACCGCGACCTGAGGGTTGCCGTCCGGCAGCAGCTAGCCGACCAGGTCGTGACCCGACAGGCCGCCTTCGAGCACCTTTATTTGGAGCTGCTCAAATTGGAATTGCCGCCTGAATTGTTGAGGTCTGTTGATAAGAAATACGACCAGGTATTTGAATTGACCGACGCTATTGTGGAGGCGGTCTATAGGTTTAAGACAGAGGCTCGATTGATTCCGCCCACGACGTCTCTTCACCAACCCCCTCCAGTGCCGGCGTTGTTGGAAACGTTGCCAACAACTGAGTTGCCAACAACTGAGTTGCCAGCAACTGAATTGCTCGCAACTGAATTGCACAGAGTCAGAGAAACTGTAGGGCAGGACTCCCAGTTTCATCTGCCTCGCCCACCTTCTCCGGGCAACGATTGGGATGTTTTGTGCCCCAACGAAATTGGTGTTGGCCGTCAGGATCTTGAATTGCAGGAGCGCACTTCCCGCACGGCCGGGAGCGCTCGTCCTGACCACACCACAGTAACCATTGAAAGGTCGTCTGTGGAACCTTCCACATTTGAGATTGACCGGGGTTCGCCCCCCCGTTTTGGTGCCTCACCCCCTCGTGAGCGGGTCTCTACCCCCTCACACCAGTTTGATAGGGGTTTGGCCGCGACGCAGGTACCTGCCCGGCCTGCTCGCAGTACGCCGCCGCTCTGTAAGCGGCCGCGACTTGATTGTCCGCACACGCGTGAGCGGGTTTCCTCCCCCTCACGTCAATCTGATAAAAGTTTGGATGCGAGGCTGGCCTCTGCCCGGCCTACTCGCGAACCGCCGCCGCTCCGAAAGCGACCGCGGTATGGACCCCGACCTCGGAGAGGTCGACGGGGGTATTATGGGGTACCCCGCTTTCGACCCGTTTTGCCCCCGAGGTGCGACGCTTGTGGGCATCGGTATGGGGTTACGTCCCCCCCGGTTATTGTAGCCACAAGGCAGTCCCGATTTGAGACCCCCCGGTCAGATGACCGGCGGGATGAGGGCGGCGGTCACTACTAAGTAGTCGCCGCCCCGGCCCCCACCACAGTTACCTCACCTGCTTTGATCAGTCCGCAGGCGAATAGATTTTGGCCGACTGCCGCGGTGAGGATGTGCTACCCGAAGTTGTGTTACTTTGAGCCTAATTGCATTCGGGTTAGCAGTGCTGTGTTGCATTGTTTGTTGTTTGGTGGGAAGCCTCGGGCCTCTGGGAGTCCATTTGGATCTTTGACTCGCAGAGAAGAGTTTGTTGATGTTTTACCCATTTGAGGTAAATCTTGGTTTTGCCTAGGGTGACCATGCTTGTTGATATTTGAGTCACCCCCCGCAGGTCCAGTGACACTGCGGTTCTAATTGTGGATCGGTTTGACTTGCTGATCAATCGGTCCGCACCCGCACTTTGTTGGTGTTGGGTCCCGACATGTCGGGCCCGACAATGTCGGGTGCTTGTTGGATGATTTATGCTTTTAGGCTTTGAAGTCGAATGGGCTATCGACTACGGCTACTATGTCGGAGTTTGGTTGGATCCGACTTGTACCCAACTTCCACATCGATGGTGGAATAGACCTAAGCATTGAGTATATCATTCTCGGATATGGTCCGACGATCTTTTGTGGGCCGAGGAGAAGTCTCCTCCACCCTGGGATGCGACCTCCCCATGTAAATAATATTGACCGTCATATGAACGGGAGTTTCGCTTCTTGATTATCCCTTATTGCCTCTCGGATGTGAGTAGGCCTGGCTGCGCTTACAGCGCTTGTTTTTCCGGCGTGCTACACGCAACGGAACTTGAATGCCGTTTGGATATACCTTAGTTTGTCTAGCGCTCGAACGCAAAGAGGTATATAAGCGCATGGCGCTTTTGTTTAAATATATGATCTTGGGTCTGATGTTGAGACTGTGAATTGAATTTCGATAGTGGGGCTCCCTGTCGCCCTGTGAGACATGTCACCGTGATTGCTTCTTAACGAGAGAACCAACAGATTTAAGATTTTGAACTGATTTGTTGTTTGTAGATATTGTAGATTTGAGTTTGTTTAGAATTTACATTAATTTGGTTTTATTTGTACTAGTTTTGCTTTTATGTTTGTTTAGCTTTTAATTGATTTGCTTACATTTTGTATTTGTTTAGTAATAAGCATAATTTAAGTGCGTTTATTTGTAAGTGGCGAAGGCGCATCTCCGTCGCGTTTATTGGCGAAATTATTGTATTTTTGAATTGATGCGCCGCCGTGTTTGTGGAATGGAGGCGATCCTCCATTCTCGGCTTCTCTGCCCTTGTCCGACCCAACCGCCCAAGTTGGCTGATCTTGTAGTTTGAGATTTGATTTGTACTTTGATATTGGCGTCAAGGACGCATTGTTAAATTGCTATATGGGTCCGGCAGGGTTCCCAGAGTCACCGAGGTTATGATTGGAGATTCGGTTTTGCCACAGGCCGTGTCTACCATAGCCAGTTACCATTTGTTGGTGGACTCCAATCCAGGAGTCCACGGCCGGGAGTGTTCGCGCCCGTATCTCGGGTAGCTACCGGGCGTACCTACCTCTAACCTACCTGTAGGTAATTCCATGGCGTTTGACATTTGACATTGACAAATTTATTCGATTTCCGATTAATGTCACTTGTCATTCCGTTTTTGTCTTTGAACCAGAGTCGTCAAGCCGCCGTGGAAAGAGGCGGTCGTTTTGCTTGTATTTGCGTCCCTTTGATGCGTGTGCGCCATATTTGCCACGCGGGACTATATTTTTGTTTTGTGTTGAACTTTTTGTATTGGCGGAACTCTGTACTGTTTGTAGTAATTGTTATTAGCTTTAAGTGGTTGTTGAACATTTGTGACTTGTGAAATTGGCCTCCAACACGTGGAGGCGTCTCCTGGAACCAGCCCTCGGCGTGGCTTCGTAATCCCATACCGACACTACACTCAGTACACACACACTTATACATTCGTCGAAGCCCCAAGCAAGAACCTTGGAAGAAAAGGTGAGTGTAGGATTAATTGTGTGCTTGTAAGGTTAGGTTTCATTTTGTACCCGTGAAGTCAGCGCCTGCTAGTGCGTCACCCTAAAGACAGCCGGTAGGGACTCTTTGTGTCTCTCGGTGGGTCGAATCTCCACCGGCCATTTCTCTCAACGGCCTGTGCCTCCATGCTATGGGCCCCATGGACGCTTGGCGTTGATCGTTGATAGTTTTGGCGCCAACAATGAATTTTCAAGCGAAATACTAGTCGTAGGTGCAATTAACGTCAAGTATATTCAATTCTAATTGTTTAGGTACATAATATGATACGCGCCGAGCGCGGACTTCGCTTTACATCGATGCGTAGGGATGATGAAATCGCACTGCCCGCCTTCGTCGACGACCGAGCGATAGCGATTTTTTCGAGCGGTTCGGTGCCGTAGAGGGCGCGCGCGCGCGGGGCGAGGCACACCGCCGCGCCACGCCGCGCGCGCTGTTTAACGCCCGCTGGCTTCTCTCTTGAATCCACCATTTTGAATTTTTTGTCAGCTTCCTACCAATTTGATGAGGTTTCGAATGACTTTTGTTTGAATACTCCCCCTCTATCTTCGATACCCTGGCCGTGCTCCTCACCCGTCTCCGAAATCCTCAATCATCAGCTCTCTACATATTTTTGCACCAAATGAATTTTTGTCCTCCATACGAAACCATGAGTGAAAATTTTTTTTTTCATACAAAATTTTACAGGAGAGGTGATCAATGAGTCAGACAGTGAGCGAGTCAGTCAGCGAATCAGCACGAGTAGCTATAAATATATAGTAAAAACATTGATGGATGTAATAGTTTATAATCAAGTTAATCAAGTTAAAAAAGTTAATCAATTAACGATTAATGATAAATGATTAAATTCATTAATCATGATTATGATTACTTTTTTAATCATGATTATTTTA
This sequence comes from Hipparchia semele, assembly GCA_933228805.2. Classification (NCBI taxonomy): domain Eukaryota; kingdom Metazoa; phylum Arthropoda; class Insecta; order Lepidoptera; family Nymphalidae; genus Hipparchia; species Hipparchia semele. The sequence continues at coordinate 13,369,074 of OW121714.1, forward strand.
ATCATGATTAATTTAATCTGATTAAAATTAATCAGATTAATTAATTGATTAAAAAATTAATCGATTAATGCCAACACTGACACAGAGCATTCAATTTATCCTTTAAGTATGGATAAATCGTGAATATTGCTACCTTTAAACGAAGCTTTAAACTATTAAAATGCCCTTCCGGCTTCCCTTTTTCCCTCTAACTATAATTTGGGTACCTTCAAATCAAGAGTGAATAGGCATCTTCTAGGCAAGCACGTTTCATCTTAGGCCGCATCTTCACTTACCATCACGTGTGAAAGCAGCCAAGCGCTAGTCTATTTATTAAAAAAAACAAAAAAAATGTCGCTACGCATTCGGGATACTCTATTAATTTAGATAATAAAAAAAAGAAAAGTTTTAAAGTAAGTACTCGTATGATTCACTGATCTTTTGTTTTACTGCGGTCTGCTATTCGGGGGGTCGCAGGTTCGAACTCGGGAATGCACCTCTGACTTTTCGAAGTTAGGTGCGTTTAACAGTGCGCAGAATGCCAGAAAAAGTCCCCGCGATAGATGAAATAAAACACCCGAAACCTCGTGTGAAACGCGACAGATGCTAGCGTGTAGGAGTGTAGTAAGCGCCAAATACTTCATGTATTCTTATAACTCGTAAGGTATTCATTTAAGAAAAATGCAGTACTAACCTAGGTTATTACTGCTTTCACTAAAAGATCTTTTAAATTAAGAGCTTATTTTACTTGACGGTCTCCCTGTTGCAGTGGTGAGCGCTGTGGTCTTGTAAATGCTCCCATCTATAGTCTCGGGTTCGATTTCCGGCGGGGTCAATTTGGGAATTTATGATTTCTGAATTGTTTTTAGTCTGGTGGGAGGCTTTGGCTGTGGCTAGTTATTACCCTACCGTCAAGAACGTACCGCCACGCGATTTAGCGTTCCGGCACGATGGCGAGTAGAAACCGCTTAGGGTATAGGTGAATGTACACTACCACACCACTTCCAAGTTAGCCTGCTACCCTCTTAGACTGCATTCCCAAGTAACATTTTGGTACTATAATTTAAGAATTCATCACGAAAAGGTTGAGTTAACATCGTGTAAAGGTTGTAGCGATAACCACCCGTTATATAAAAGCATTTGCTATGACTTTTTTGCTCTATAAGCTTATATAGCCAAACTATCCTTTTAGCAGGGGATGTAAAGGTTTTCAAAACCGTTTTGTAGAGCCGTTATAGGCAAGTTCTATAAAAACCTCGAATTTAGACAATATAGCGCTATATTAATGTATAACAGCGTTTGAATTCACTATTATGTACCCCATTAGTACTATAAAGTTTTCCTGGTAACTGCTATAAGTATGGCGTTTTAGCAGTGATGAAGGACACAACAATACAATAATTTGACGCTATTGTGGTCCCACAAAACACTGCTATAGTACATGGTACATAATTACTCATAACAACACTGTTATAGAGCGGTTTTGCTTTATAAACGATTTTCGGGACATTTTTATAACAATAAAAAGTGTTTTAATTATCTTTGTTGGGTTTATTATAGTCTCATTGAAGAAGAAGTCACCATGACTCTATTACATGACCAAAGTTTTCTATTATGGTTTTGGTTGTTCTGTTTTAAGACAACAGCGATATATAGCTAATTCCTTTATTTCCTTTATAGAACAAATTTTAGAAATTTATCAATATCCATTACTAGGGGCATATTTATTATAAGTACCTGAGAAAGAAAACCAATCATGAGCAACGATTACCTACCTACCTATTTTATTTCTTCCTTGGATACAAAAATGTATTCAAAAATTAAGTATGTGGGACAAGACTAGTCATAAGGAACCCTAATTTTACGTCAATGGCGGCAGATTTTTTGTCACTTGTGCTATAGTTAACCTAAAAGAGAACCAAATTAGCTTTTTGGCTGTGTAGCAGAAACTACGGTTAATTTTATTTATTTTTATTAATATTTTAATTAAAAAACTCAATTAATTTAGGGCGCATTGAAAATAATAAGTAAAACTAATGCTATTCTATCAGTAAAACTTTGGTTCCAAGTGGTTTTTATAGTATTGGTCGAATTTATCCATGTCTAAATAAAAGATGACATTAAACTCAGCAAGATGGAATCCTTATCCCTTTTATTTTTTTTTGTTTTTGTATAAACACACGTAGACCACCTTGCCGTGAAAAATTAAAATGAAAAGCGTAGTAAAAGAATCACGTACTTTTCTATAGAGTATAATAGCACTATAATGGAATTACGAACGCTGCTACAGAATAAAAAAGAACTATAAAAGCTTTATTGTGCCTCGTATGTCAACAAATTGTCATACAAGGCACCAATATATCAAATTTATAGAAAAAAAAGTCCCAAGCACAACTGCTATAGTTTCGCTATGTCTCTAAATAGAGATATAACTGCGCCAAATGAGCGTTATACGACCTTCTTATTGCTTTTACAGTGCTTAAGTGGTGTTAGAGGAAACGTTCTATGGGCTGCTATAGGACAAGAAATTGTTACTTGGGTTGTCACTTATCATCAGGTGAGATCGCAGTCAAGGACTATTTGGTCATCGAATAAAAAAAATCAACATTTGTATCTAAATTGAGTTTTTTATTGCAAGCGATATTTTCAACTAAAGTGGACTAGGGCCATCTTTTCCTAGGAAACTGCATCGTCACTTATCATCAGGTGAGATCGCAGTCAAGGACTATGTTGTCATCGAATAAAAAAAACATCAATTAACAGATGCGATGCACAGCTCTATAGTCTATAATTATTGTAAATTAAAAGTAAAAGCTCAGTTTATGGCTCGTTAGCTCGCTCGCAGCACACATTGATTGATGCAATAACGCGTAATCGAGGCAATCTCCGTTCATTCGCGTCGATCGGACGACATCGCTACTATCAGACGAACTCGTATAGTTTTTTACCTGTCGTATATATCGCTCATTTGCGAGAAGGGTGACATAATTCAAAATTCACCAATTTTAGTGTCGAAAATATATACTTTTTGCTATAAAAACCACATTACGCTAAGCAAAAAAAAATAAGAGCGAGAGAGATTGTGACTTAATGCTCTGTCGCTTTGTTGGCCGCTGTGTTGTTTCGAGACTGCAGCATCCACAAAACATTACTCTCTAATGAGAGAATTCACTCGTCGTGGATTTTGAATTATGTCACTCTTGTCGCAAATGAGCGATATTAGGGTTTCGTACCCAAAGGGTGCCAACCAGACCCTATTACGCCTCTACTGTCTATTCGTCTGTCAGCGGGCTCATAAACAATAATAGGTAGATGTCAGTGTTGGCATTAATCGATTAATTTTTTAATCAATTAATTAATCTGATTAATTTTAATCAGATTAAATTAATCATGATTAAAATAATCATGATTAAAAAAGTAATCATAATCATGATTAATGAATTTAATCATTTATCATTAATCGTTAATTGATTAACTTTTTTAACTTGATTAACTTGATTATAAACTATTACATCCATCAATGTTTTTACTATATATTTATAGCTACTCGTGCTGATTCGCTGACTGACTCGCTCACTGTCTGACTCATTGATCACGTCTCCTGTAAAATTTTGTATGAAAAAAAAAATTTTCACTCATGGTTTCGTATGGAGGACAAAAATTCATTTGGTGCAAAAATATGTAGAGAGCTGATGATTGAGGATTTCGGAGACGGGTGAGGAGCACGGCCAGGGTATCGAAGATAGAGGGGGAGTATTCAAACAAAAGTCATTCGAAACCTCATCAAATTGGTAGGAAGCTGACAAAAAATTCAAAATGGTGGATTCAAGAGAGAAGCCAGCGGGCGTTAAACAGCGCGCGCGGCGTGGCGCGGCGGTGTGCCTCGCCCCGCGCGCGCGCGCCCTCTACGGCACCGAACCGCTCGAAAAAATCGCTATCACTCGGTCGTCGACGAAGGCGGGCAGTGCGATTTCATCATCCCTACGCATCGATGTAAAGCGAAGTCCGCGCTCGGCGCGTATCATATTATGTACCTAAACAATTAGAATTGAATATACTTGACGTTAATTGCACCTACGACTAGTATTTCGCTTGAAAATTCATATTGTAGGTATCAAGCATAGACTACGTCATGGAGCTCTAGGTCCTGGCTCTTCAATCCTGATGCTGCAGGGTAGTGTCTACCTAAACTGTGAGGATTTAGAGACTGTCAGTTTAGAATTGATATTGTTGGTCTTAATAATCTTTACTTCCTTATCCTAAGTAATCCTTACTAATATTTTAAATTCGAACGTGTGTTTGTTTGTTGGTTTGTCCTTCAATCACGTAGCAACGGTACAACGGACTGGCGTGATTTTTGCAAGGGTATAGTTGAGGACCGGGAGAGTGACATAGGCTACTTTTTATCCCGGAAAAACAAAGAGTTCCGCGAGATTTTAAAAACTAAATCCACGCGGACGAAGTCGCGAGCATCAGCTAGTCACACTAATATTTGTAGGAACGCGAGCATCACCAATCATCAGAAGTGAAACGGAAGAAGCGCCATCTAGTGACGGTAGTCTTGTAACGTTACAAGACTACCGTCATGAAACGTTACAAGACTACCGTCACTAGATGGCGCTTTGAACAAAAATCACTCTGATCCTACTCTCCTACATATTATAAAGCCGAAAGTCTGTGTGTGTGTGTTTGTTAGTTTGTTTGTTTGTGTGTGTGTGTGTGTGTGTGTGTGTGTGTGTGTGTGTGTGTGTGTGTTTATTACTTCTTCACGCCGCAACGAATGAACCGATTTCGCTGAAATTTGGCATGGAGATAGCTCATACCCAGAAATAAAACATAGGCTCCATTTTATCCCGGAAAATTACAGAGCTCCCATGGGAATTGAAAAACCTTGATCCACGCGGACGAAGTCGCGGGCATCGTCTAGTAGATAATAAAATGATACTGGTTATATTGAAGTACTTACTTTCTCACCTTTCTTTTCATCAAAATATATTCAAATTCAAATTCATAATTTATTTATTTAATGTAGGCTACCTTGTAGGTCTTATGACACGTCATAAATCTACCACCGGTTCGGAATGCAGATTCTGTTATATAAAGTGTTAATTTGGTTTGCTCAACTATTTCGTGTTCCTACGATCTTTTTTGACGACAGAATTTGCTTGCAACCGGAGCAACTTCCACTCATAAAGGCGGTCAAACGCCGACTGATTGATATTTGAAATTTGAATTTTTAAATGAATCAAACCAGTGACCGAGTAAAATTAAAATAACCCTTATTGTATACTATTTTAAGATTCAGTTTAAACCAAAATATGTGAAAAAGTACACGCGATGCTATATTTTATTTTTTATACTATTTTTACTATTTTTTTCTTTGTGTTTTTTTATTCGATGACAAGATACCCCTTGACTGCGATCTCACCTGATGGTAAGTGATTAGTGACGATGCAGTCTAAGATGGTAGCGGGCTAAATTGGAAGGGGTATAGCAGTATCAATTCAACCCATACCCCTAATCGGTTTCAACACGCCATCGTGCCGGGACGCTAAATCGCTTGGCGGCACGTTTTTGACGGTAGGGTGGTAACTAGCCACGGCCAAAGCCTCCCACCAGACTAGACCAGAGACAATTTAGAAATAATAAATTACTAAATTGCCCCCGCCGGGAATCGAACCCGAGACCTCTCCGTTATAAGACCACAGCGCTCACCACTGCGCCAGGGAGGTCGTCAAAAATTGTGTTTGCAAATAGCTGTTTAATTTCGACGAAAAAGAAATGGCGAGAACGAGCAATGACCACAGGCAGAGAAAAATCCTTTATAATTCGAAGACAATACCAATATGATATTGAGTATTGGGTGGTGACGAGTGGTGATGAGTGGTGATAAGTGGGTGGTGATGAGTGGTGATGAGTGGTGATAAGTGGGTGGTGATGAGTGGTGATGAGTGGTGATGAGTGGTAATGAGTGGTGATGAGTGGTGATGAGTGGTAATGAGTGGTGGTGAGTGGTGGTGAGTGGTGGTGATGAGTGGTGGTGATGGGTGGTGATGGATGGTGATGAGTGGGTGGTGATGAGTGGCGATGAGTGGTGATGAGTGGTGGTCAGTGTTGGTGAGTGGTGGTCAGTGGTGGTGAGTGTGCTGACTGCTTAGTGTGCTGAGTGCTGGTGAGTGGTGGTGAGTAGTGAGCGGTCAAAATTAACAATAAATTACTGCAAAATCGGAAAATAAATAAATAAGTAGTTAATAGATAGTTAATCAAAAATAATTAATCAGATTAACGATTAATGATTATGATTAATTAATCGTTAATCAAATTTTTGATTAATGATTAAATTAATCGTTAATCAAATTTTTGATTATGATTTTAATCATTAATTTTTAATCGTTAATCAGATTAACTTTGGGCCAACACTGGTAGATGTCTACTTGAAATTTCAAAGTCTAACTCTTGACTATTATAATATTCTTCGTTCCCCTCCAAATAAGTGTAAAGCTTGTGTTAGAAGTAGGTTACGTACAAGGAGGAATCAAAAAATTTTTTGGTTACGTACGACAATTATTGTGCAACTAGGATTTGCCCGCGGCTTCGCTCAAGTTAATTTTCAAACCCCTATTTTACGCCCTTAGGGGTTGAATTTTCAAAAAACCTTTCTTATCAGGACGGACGGACAGCGGACGCTTAGATATAGGATCTCTTTGGCACCCTTTGGGTACAGAATCCTTAAAAGAAGGTATTTTACAACACTTTATAAAAAAAAGAATGAACGGCGTGGTTTTTGTCCAGAAAATAGTAACTGTGGTGTGTTTTATTGTAATAATAATCCTATAATTAATATTAATTATTGGCTGAAATTTGGCACAGAGATAGATTATAGTCTAGAATAGCACATAGGCTACTTTTTATCCCGGGAAATAAGAGAGTTAAGAGGGAATAAAAAACCTTAATCCACGCGAACGAAGTCGCGGATATCAACTAGCCTGGAAATATTTTTGTGCCTTAAACCCTCCACGATTTATGCAAAGTGAGCTTCATTTTAAAACATGCAATTTCACATGTAGCTTTCGTGAGCTTTTCAAAGAGAGTCTAATCGAACGAACGAGTCCCACAAAATTTCCCAATTCGCCCAATAGAGCCATAAGTCACAGACAATAGTAGCGACTGGTCGTTAAGGGCGCCGACGGGCCAAATTACTCCCCCACTAAATTGTCTCGGATAGACAGTTAACTGAACTTTCTTTGAGTCTTTTTGGATTAATTTTTTAGCCTATCATCAACTTTTGAATTAGCTTTTTTAATTATTTAAGCCTCAATCGCCCAAAGGTTAAAGATGCGGACTTAAAACTGAAAGGTCACTGGTTAGAATCTCACCCGTTGCACTTTGCACTATTGTCCACTCCAAGCACAAGGTTTCCGCTTTTTTGGAAGGGAGAGGAGAAATTTTTTTATATACCTATATAAAAAAATAGCTATTTAATATTTCATAGGCGTTTACAATGATTTTAGTGTGCTGTTTTCTACGCTAACACATAGGTAATTGTCGACGTAATTTATATGAGTTATAGAAAAAAAAGACGTGTGGCACTCGGGGACTGCCGCGGTAAAGCTATTGCATAGCATTTTTAGCGGCTCACCGCTAGATGGCGTTGATAAAAAATGCGCCATCTAGCGGCTCACCGTAGAGGAGTCCCGTGTCAGGTTATTTTCGTTACGGAATTTCTGGATTCGGTCTCCACGCTGGCCCGCGATAGAAGCTATCCAATAGCTTAAAATTTACTCAAAATTTTTACCAATGCTGACATAGTAACTAGATAAGTACTTAAAAATGTCATATCTCTACTCCAGACGTAGTAATGGCCACTTTCCGGGATGGACCGGATAAACGGATGCACTGATATTACAACACGTGGGATGCACTTAAAGCTAAAGACAGAGAGTGTTTTGAATGAGCTATTTTACGACTCTGTTAGACTTAGAGGAAAGAAATGGAAATTGATAGTGGTTTTAGCAAAAAACAGAGAGTTTTAGTAAGAAACAGATAATCTTTAAAATCGCGCGAACGAAGTTGCGGGCATCATTTAGTTTACAGCAAAATTAGTGAATGTTATTGCATCTAGACTATATTCTAGAGCAGTGATTCTCAAAGTAGTCCAAGTGTACCCCCAAGGGTCTAAGAGAAACTCGACGGGGGTCTACGTTTGGCGTGAAAAAAAAAATGCTGGTTCACAAGTTGTAAGTGGTTTAAAAAATATTGAAAATTTGCTGTTAATTTAAATTTGCTGTTAATTTGTCTATCAAGTACATCTCTCACATTAAAATTATGACTGGTTTTTTAAATTGTTGATTTGCATTACTGAAGTTACGGTAATCTGTAATCATATTATGATAATAAATAGAACATAATAAAATACACTATTTTCATTTTTATCACTATAGTAGGAATAATAATAAATGAAATGGCGGCTAACGGGAATACGCGCGCGAGATTTGCTCCGCGAATTTAATTAGTTTTACTAGTTTAAACGAAGATTTTGTAGTCAAAATTGGCTAATTTAGAGTGTGTTAGTGTTAATTCTGTGTAATGTACAATTTAATCCTTATAATTTAAAGAAATTACAAACTTTTTTCAAAAATTATCAGTTCTTTTAACAGCGATTGAAAACAAACAATATTCAAAACAAACAATATATTCTAAAACCAAAATTGGATAATATAGTTTAGTGTTAAATCTGTGTTCTAGTGTATGTTATATTATTGAATGCTCATAATTTGAAGTAAGTACCTAATAACAAACTTTTATCATAAAATTGTTCAAATAGTGACTTATTACAAACAATAATTTTTGGGGGGCCTCTTTCGCGCGAACTCGGCGGTTACATCGGTTTCAAGGTCTGGACTCGGTCGACTAGCATCCCGGTCGTTGACCTTAATAATTTATTATTGTTGCGAAAACGTCCTGTAAAGAGGTCTTCACGATGTCTCAAAGTTACGAAGCAGTGGAGGAGGAATTTATGAATGTAACTGTTCGTCCCTCTAGTAAAAAGGAGAACACATATTCTCAACGTGTTATGTGGGAACCTTCTGTGGATAGCATAAGGGATATTATCCGAATAGAAATGCAGACCATAATGGACGAGTCAGTAAATAGGCTGAGTGATATTGTAATGGAGAAGTTTAAGATAGTAATACAAAATGATGTATATAATAAAATGCTTAATTTGATCACGGATCTGAATAAAAGAATATTAGACTTGGAGAAAAATATTCAGGAAATAAGCGTACCCGTCGGACCGTCAGGAATAAATATGGAAATAAATATGGAAAATAAAAAGCCAACTGGGTTGGGAAAGGAAGATTTTGAAGATGGAAATTTGTTAGTGGATAAAAAACCTATTAAATTGGATAGTCAAAATAAAAAAAGAGTGCAGCAAAAGCGTAATATAGAACAGAAAACAGCTTCGAACACGACTATGGCAGCTAACGTTGAGCTGTGTGGATCTAAGACTTTGATGGCTACTGACCTCGTCCCCATGGTGTCTGTGTCAACACATACAAAACCAGTTGAGTCAACTTCGGAGCAGGTAACCATGAAAAGAATGGAGGAAAGAAAATCATATGCCAACGTTGTCCGCGGCTCAGCAGCATCTGGAGCAATGTCGTTGGAAGCTTCAGAGAAATGGAGATACCTGCATTTGTACTTTGTAAAACAGGGTACATCAAAAGAACAGATTCAGGACCACTTAACTAGGATATGTAATTCTGAGTCCTACACGGTAGAGATACTTCAGTCTAAGGGAAATTATGCATCTTTTAAACTTGGAATACCAACAAAACTTTCTGAATGTGTGTTAGCATCTGAAAACTGGCCGGAAAATGTTTGTATAAAACCTTGGAGGCAGACATTTCGTTCAAATCGGAAAAATAACTAAAAAGAATAATAATCTCAAGAAAATTAAAATTTTATATCAAAACGTAAGAGGATTACGCAGCAAAACTATAGATTTTAAAAATAACGTTTATTTGTATTTTCCTGATATAATCATGCTAACAGAAACATTCCTTACAACCTCAGTTTTTGACGCCGAACTTTTTCCACCTGATTACAATGTAATACGTAAAGATAGAGAAGGCGATAAAGGTTGGGGAGGAGTCCTATTGGCGGTACGTAATTGTTATAGTGTCAAAATAATAACAGACATTGATGGATTAACTGTGGATAAAGAATTATTATTTGCATTAATTCAGTGGAAAAATATTAAGTTTATATGTTGTGTAGTATATTTGCCACCTAATTATAATGACGATCAGTACCTAAATGTTTTATGTTGTATAGAAAATGCTTTTACTAAATACGATTCACAAAATTTTTTAATTGCAGGAGATTTCAATTTAAATTCTTGTAGTGTAAATGTAAAGACGCAATTTCAGTTATTTTTAGAATACTGTAAGCTGAAACAATATAACACTATAACAAATGAATACGGAGGCATCTTGGACCTGGTGCTTAGTGGATTGCAAACAAGTCAGGTAACAGTGTCATGTCTGAATAATACACTGGTGCCAGCAGATGCATACCATCCGCCCCTTGATATTGTTCTTGCAATGGAACGTAGGCCGCATCTCACAGTGTCCACCTCATCTTCTGCAAGCGAATCGAACATCAACTCGGGACCTAGATGGAACTTTCATAAGGCTGATTTTAGTGCACTATATGAAAGTATAAGTAACATTGATTGGTCAAATTTATTCTACCTGAATGACATAAACGAAGCAATAGAAGTATTTTATTCTAAACTAAATAATTGTATTAATGAAAATGTTCCATTAAAAAGAGATACTGTACCAATAAAAAAATTTATATATCCGACATGGTTTACGTCAGAAATTATAACGAAAATTCAATACAAATATTATCATTTGAAAAAATTTAAAATTTACGGTCTAGAGTGCAATAAACAATTATTTAAATACTACAGGGAACATGTAAAAACATTAATCAATCAAGCATTTTCAAAATATAAACTCTCCATGCAAAAAAATATTTACAAAGACCCTATTAAATTTTGGGATTATGTCAGAGATTGTTCAAAAAGTAAACCACAAGTAAAAGAATACGCATTAGGAGATAAGAAGGTTAAGGGGCAAGATGCAGTTAATGCTTTCGCAGAATACTTTAGCTCCGTCTTTCAAAATGATATTCCCAAATTAGATCCCACAGAGGCTCAGCAGATGGTAGTTGACAATAGCACGGCTGCCTGTGTAGAGGTCAACGACATATCTGTTAAGGACATACAAAAAGCGGCTAAGCATCTAAAATCGCGATCATCTGCGGGACCTGATGCAATACCACCCTATTTAGTAAAAGATTGTATTTCAGTTCTTAAAGAGCCTCTATTATATTTATTCAATCTATCTCTTGAAAAATGTGAATATCCAGAAAAGTGGAAAATATCTCGGGTAACTCCGATACCGAAGGAGAAGTCCACATCAGAAGTAGTTCAGCATAGACCTATAGCAGTACTATCATGTTTCGCTAAAGTATTTGAATCAATATTAAATTGCCACATTAGCAAACAAATTGGTCGTCGTCTTGATGATTCCCAACATGGATTCCGTTCAGCAAGGTCGACTTGCACTAATCATATTAATTACTAGTAGGGCGCGTGGGTGCGCGGCTCGCTAAAGCGAACCGCGGTTTTTCTGTCCACCAAGTAGACCGTCGGGTCTTGATCATCTTTTTCCAAGAAACCACTTTTCCATCTTTTAAAGTCTCCGAGATAGACACTGATGAAATTTGTACGGCCGCCATCTTGAATCCGCCATTTTGGATTTTTTTTCAGCTCCCTGCCAATTGAATGAGGTTTAGAGAAACTTTTGTTTGAACACTTCCCACCTATCTTCGATACCCTCGCCGTGCTCCTCACCCGTCTCCGAAATCCTCAATCATCAGCTCTCTCCATATTTTTCGTCCAAATTAATTTTGGTCCTCTATACGAAACCGTTAGAAATTTTGAAAAGGAACCCTATCAAAGTCTTGCTTATATTTTGTATGAAAAAAAATAAATTCCGCCATCTTGAATTTTTTTTCTATTGATCAAGTGGACCTTCGGATTCTGATCATCTTTTGCCAAGAAACCACTCTTCCATCTCTTATACTCTCTGAGATAGACACAAACAAAATTTGTATGGCCGCCATCTTGAATTCGCCATTTTGGAGTTTTTTTTCAACTCACTGCCAATTGGATGAGGTTTCGAGTGACATTTGGTCGAACACCCCCCACCTATCTTATATACCCTGGCCGGTGCTCCTCATCCGTCTCCGAAATCCTCAATCATCAGCTCTCTCCATATTTTTGTTCCGAATGAATTTTTGTCCTCTATACGAAACCGTGAGTGAAAAAAATTTTTTCCATACAAAATTTTACAGGAGAGGTGATCAATCAGTCAGTGAATCAGCACGAGTAGCTATATATATATTACTAGTAGGGTGCGTGGGTGCGCGGCTCGCTAAAGCGAACCGCGGTTTTCTGACCACCTAGTAGATCTTCGGGTCTTGATCATCTTTTTCTAAGAAATCACTCTTCCATCTTTTATACTCTCTGAGATAGACAACGTCGAAATTTGTATGGCCGCCATCTTGAATCCGCCATTTTGAATTTTTTTTCAGCTCCCTGCCAATTGGATGAGTTTTCGAGTGATTTTTGTTTGGGCACCCTCAACCTATCTTCAATACCCTGACCGTGCTCCTTACCCGTCTAAGAAATCCTTAATCTCTCCATATTTTTTCTCCAAATGAATTTTTTTATTCTATACGAAACCATCAGCGGAAAGGAACGTATCAAAGTCTTGCATACATTTTATATGAAAAAAAAAAAATCCGCAATCTTCGAGATAGACACCGACGAAATTTGTATGGCCGCCATCTTGAATCCACCATTTTGGAGGTTTTTTTCGGTTCCCTGCCAACTGGATGAGGTTTTGAGTGACTTTTGTTTGAACACTCCTCACCTATCTTCGATACCCTGGCCGTGCTCCTCACCCGTCTCCGAAATCCTCAACCATCAGCTCTCTCCATATTTTTCCTCCAAATTAATTTTTGTCCTTTATACGAAACCATCAGATATTTGAAAAGGAATCGTATTAAAGTCTTGCATATATTTTGTATGGAAAAAATTTAATTCCGCCATCTTGAATTTTTTTTCTATTCATCAAGTAGACCTTCGAGTCCTGATCATCCTTTTCCAAGGAACCACTCTTTCATCCTTAATAGTCTCCGAGGTAGACACCGACGAAATTTGTATGGCCGCCATCTTGAATCCGCCATTTTGAAAGTTTTTTTCGGCTCTCTGCCAATTGGATGAGGTTTCGAGTGACATTTGTTTGAACACCCCCCATCTATCTTCTATACCCTGGCCGGTGCTCCTCACCCGTCTCCGAAATCCTCAATCATCAGCTCTCTCCATATTTTTGTTCCGAATGAATTTTTCTCCTCTATACGAAACCGTGAGTGAAAAAAAATTTTTCCATACAAAATTTTACAGGAGAGGTGATCAATGAGTGAGTCAGTGAATCAGCACGAGTAGCTATATATATATTAATAATGTGGATAACATAACATTGGAACTAGATACAGGTCACCAAGTAGATTCAATATATTTCGATTTTAAAAAGGCTTTTGACCTTGTAGATAATGATATCCTTCTTCAAAAATTCTCCACTTTTGGTTTCGCACCAAAACTCATATGTTTTTTTGCAAGCTATTTACGCAACCGTTCACAATATGTTCGTATCGGCCATTTTGAATCACATACATACTATACTAGATCAGGAGTGAGTCAGGGAAGTACACTAGGTCCTACACAATTTCTTATCATGATAAATGATTTACCAAATGTCATCTACACATCGAAATGTTTATTATTTGCGGACGATTTAAAATTGTACAATAAGATTGAACATGTCGCGGATTGTGAGGCATTGCAAAGAGATATCGATGCAGTAACTGAGTGGGCGGAATCCAATAGATTGCCATTCAACGACAAAAAATGCAAAGTTCTAACTTTTTCACGCTTGAGATCACCAATAACTAATGATTATATGATACAATGTTTGAAAAGCCGCTAGAAAGAGTTTACCAAATTCGCGACCTGGGTTTGATATTGGATGCTCGTCTAGACTTTAAAGAACATTACGAAGGAATATGCAAATCCGCTCACAAAACATTGGGATTTATAACAAGACTATCCTCTCAATTTTCAGATGTTAGAGTGGCCATCTTGCTGTATAAAAGTTTTGTACGCAGTAAACTAGAATACGGGGCTATAGTTTGGGATCCGTATGAAACGAAATATATAATTTTAATTGAAAAAATACAAAAAAAATTTGCACGCTATGTATATAAAAGATTATATGGATACTACCCCTATATTATGTATCCATCTCTTTTTGTTGGGGCTATGGTAGGATTAGACACATTAGAACTAAGGCGCAAGTTCCTTTCTATAGTGCACTACTATGAGCTTCTGAATGGAAAAATAGACAACCCCGAAACTTTGGCAAGCGTTGGCGTTGCGGTTCCGCGGCGTTATATGAGCGGTGCAGAGGGGGCGTCTGGCCCGCGACGTCGGCCGCGACTGCTGACGTCGGGACAGCAGGCGCGAACGCGGCGCGGGGCGGCCGCTCCGACCCACAGGGTGATTGCACAGTTGAACAAGATGCTGGACCAGTTCCCAGATGCCGACGTATTCCATCAAAATGAAGCGGCTTTCATTAAAACCATCATGTTGTACTTAAATAAGTGAAATTGATTTATCTGCAATTCTTAACATTATTTTATTTTTATTTTTGAATTTGTATTAATATATTATTAGTAAGCTTAAGTATATTGAGTGTAATTAGATTAAGATTAGATATAGAAGGTGTTATAACTTAGCATATATACGTTTTGGGCATTCTGTAAGTATATATAGTAAATTGAAATAAATAAATAAATAAATATAGTAGAAACGTAGCAGCATTGGGCCCACTGAAACCAGTGAAAATTTTAAAAGTGGTCTATGAGAGAAAAATATTTGGGAACCTCTGTTCTAGAGCATAAGTGGATCGTACATTCACCAATATACGCGGAAACGTGAATCGGGCAATTTCATTGTGATATATGTAGAGGAGCGTTTAAGAAGCCAGTATCGATGATACAATAGCGCTATGTAACACCGCGCTGCGGTGAATGCCCCACTCGTGGAACATATTTTATTGCCACGCGAGTACCAGCTACTCGTGATTTATACACCCGTGGCAAACATTAACTAAATAAATTGATACTAATATTTTGCTGCCGTATTTTATTTAAATTACTAGACGATGACCGCGAATTCGTCCGCGTGGATTAAGGTCTTTCAATTCCCGCGGTAACTCCTTAATTTTCCGGGCTAAAGTCTAACCTATGTGTTAATCCTGGGTGTGAGCTAACTCCATTCCTTTCAGCCAAATCTCGACTGGAGATTGCGTATCGGCACAGAATAGATAAGGGTGCCTGTCCGATGAAGCGGATAGGAGCGGAGATGTCTTCACTGCACCAATGATATTGTTGAGAGATGGTCTATCTTGGTCTGCAAAGCACGTCTCGATTTCACTCCGTTTCAGTGGACAGGCACCCTTATAGTACCTACTATGACGGTACCGGTAACAGGCATGTACCTACCTCTTAGTATCTATAGCTATGTCCTTTAACACCATTGGTTGCCTGGAGGCTGGAAGAGATCGCTATGTAGCGATAAGGCCGCCAAATTGTATGCTATTTATTAAGCTCTTTGTGTCTATTCTTATAAAATGTGTGGTGTACAATAAAAGTATATTCATTCATTCATTCATTCATTCATGTAGGATGTTCCCGAGCTAAATGGAGCGTTAACATTCGGAATATGGCAGGTATCGGTCAGATGTGAAAGGATTTAAGGCTGGCGCTACCTAAAAGAGGCCTATGTCCAACGGTGGACGCATATTAGCTAATGGTAAATAATGAATATTAACTGCTTGTTTATTACCAAACATATTGTTGACACAATATAAATCAAATCGGTAATGTTAACACACCTATAAATCATGGGGCTTGAGTGTAATCCTGTTGTCGATCACTATCAATGATATTAATGAACATATCGGACTGACACACGATCAATACTAGCTACCCAATACTGTATATGTCTATTTGTCTGCCCACCATGACGTAACTATACCTTAACTGTCCATGTATTATAGTCACCAACCCTATGTATGCTACCTTGTTATTACTACATACTAGGTATCTATATATATAAAATTCAAAGTCCTGACTGACTGACTGACTGACTGACTGAGATATCAACGCACAGCCTAAACTACTGAAGTTAGAAACTTGAAATTTTTACAGTTGGTTCCTTTTATGACGTAGGCGCACACTAAGAAAGGATTATTGGAAATTCCACCCCTAAGGGGTTTAAATAGGGGATGGAAGTTTATATGAAACTCCGTCATTTTTCAAGCTGTTTCCATCAAAGTTGGTATTTGAGCTTTCAGTTAAAAATGAAGAAGTACGTGTGTCACAGTTTTTGAAAATTCTACCCCAAAATCTAATTCCACGCGGACGAAGTCGCGGGGGTAAAAGCTAGTATTAAATAAAAGGCTCAGGATCCCTCAGTGAATGATGGAGAGAGTTATGCTCGGAGTATCCCTCCGAGATCAAATCAGAAATGAGAAGATCCGTAGGGGTACTAAAGTCACCGACATAACTCAGCGAGTCGAGAAACTGAAGTAGGAAATGGGCGGGGCACATAGTTCGAAGAGCTGATGGTCGATGGGGTCCCAAGGTGCTGGAGTGGCGACCCCGCACCGGGAAGCGCAGTATTGGCAAACCCCCCACTAGATGGACCGACGACATCAAATGAGTCGCAGGAAGCCGCTTTCAATTAATTTGAACGGTATGTGTGGCACGCACCTGTTTTTTATTATTATTTTATTAGTCTTGGTCTGAGAAGAACCCAGAACAATCTTAGCCGGTTTTTCTTTTTATTATAATCAAAATAAAAAGTGGCATAGAAATCGTACTTTGTCCCCATTTCAATTAAAGAACTTCCACAGCTGGACGTAGGTTACTTAGTCTTAGTAGTGATGCCCACACGACACGAACTGAATATGTCTAAATGCTTCCAGAGCCTTGTCAAAGAAAAAGACAGCCAGTCTTCTTTTTTGAGAAGGAGAGGTCCACTTAGAAAGGCCTGCCAACACTGCGGCTATTATGGGCAGAACCTTGTATGCAACATGCAACTCCAGAAAGGTCTGCCCACCTTAAGCTAAGTGCCGTTTGACCACATTTCGTATGTACAGCCTTTAGATTACACAACTGGCCTATGACCCTGTGGCCAATACTGAATACCTTATAAATTATAACGGTAGGAAACTCATTATGTTGTCATGGAAGTCATGTGAATCAACGTTTACGCGCTACCTGATTGGATTTATCGATAATTAAAAAGTAAAAACATTTGATAGAGAACATCTTGACCCTACATATTATAAAATTATCTAATCAGTCATGTAAACTTTGAAGAAGATAAGCGGCTTAGTTAATTGCTTTTTAACTATAATTTGATGATGGATGATAATAGTTTAAGATGAGACGTCCTAATTTGTTTGAAAACTAACACCTGTTCAAGGTCTGTGGAGGTCTATCGATGTCGATGTATCGTGGAACCTTGTCAAAGAAATGACTAGATAGGCTGCATTTTTATGGTCAACAGAAAAAATAATTAATCATTCGTCACTCAATCTGGAAATAATAACTCTGTTTCCATTGGCGCTTTTCCCTTGGTCTTGGTCTAATATATTTACTTGTATTTTTGTATTTTTAACGTCCTCCTGCTACGATGTTAACGTTCTTCATTTCTAGTATATTCTTGCAATTCACAACGGCACGTGGCTCATGGTTGTGTGTGTCGTATCTGTATAAGTGTGAGCGTCCAGCTGAAAGCGAATGAGCAAATGAGCATGCGGGTCGCCTGATATTAAGTGATTACCACCACCCATTTGGCGTACCAAAATCATCACCAAGACAACCAGCTTTTAAAGGAATTTGTTCGTCTGCCCCTTGAATAACTCCACGCGTAACTTAGTTATGCAGCTATTAACTTTCTGGTATTACATCAATAAGGAACTGTACTCCTAAGTTTCTGGGACTTGGACAGAACCTCCATCTGAACTCTAACATGAATTACCTAATAAAAAGAATATCGAAAATGGTAAAGAACGGTAGTCCATACCTTTTTAAGCTTATTCTTGAGACATGGCGACTGGCGAGCCTAACGGAAACACTTTCATTTTCATTTATCATAGAAATAGGTTTATTATGACCAAAAATAATGCGACCAGTTTTAATCACGTAACAATTCCATAATACCGAAGTATTTTGCTAATAAAATACATTTTAAACGTCTCCGTAAACGGATATTTTTATACAATCAGAGTCTCTATTATAACTAGTTATAATGCGGAAATCTATCAATTAGTTTGGGAGAAAAGAGGATGGTATAATTCTCCGTCCTTTTCTTTGCCCATGACAGATTTACGTACAGAAGACGCACAGTTAATAGTTCTTGCAATTAAGGGCGCGTAAGCTTTACTTTTGTTTACGTCGTATGCGTACCTGTCAGGAGCCTAGGTGGTAGCGGTCAGGCGCGAGCAAACTCGCTCACACTTATACAGATACATCATGCACACAACTATGAGTCACGCGCCCTCGTGAATTGCAAGAACTATACTAAATCCACCGATAAAAGGAAGAAAGAATACCTTTTATTTGATCGAAACAATTAATAGTGTAAAACTAAATCTAACTAAGATAAACACAATTGCAAAATATAGGTCTCCCATTCAGCATTATGCTGCAGTAAGCTGCAGCGCTGGTGACGTCAGTGCAATCACGGATACATCTGGAAATTATTAAAAAAAATACTTAGGTCTACGATGCTTGAACGACAAGCTATCTATATTCAGAATAATAATACACCAAGTTTAAGCTATAGATGGACAAAGGCGTAGGAGATAATCTATGTAAGCACAGACCAGCCATAAAAGGAGTGTAGTGTTTGTAATTTTAAGAACAGGCCAAAAGCGTGGTAACTAAGTAATCTAGGACAACACCCACATTGCTATCCAAAAAAAGTAGGCATAAAGAAGACAAGGATGCCTTTAAAGAGCTTCTGATAGCGGATTAGCTTAGTTTAATTTTCATAACATGAATAAATAAATCCATCGACAGACTTAAAACCAGCAATGAAGAGTGACATGAGGCTTTCTATACCTATCTTTTATTTAATACATATTTTTAAAAATTGCAGCATTTCCAAAAACAAAGTCGAGTTAATAGCTACTAGTGAATCCCATTCTACTGTGTCTTTGTTGGTTTGTCCTTCAATCACGACCTTACAAAGCAACGGATCGACGTGATTTTTAAGCTATTGCATAGCTTCTATCGCGGGCCAGCGTGGAGACCGAATCCAGAAATTCCGTAACGAAAATAACCTGACACGGGACTCCTCTACGGTGAGCCGCTAGATGGCGTTGATAATAAAATGCTATGCAATAGCTTTACCGCGGCAGTCCCCGAGTGCCACACGTCTTTTTTTATGCATGGGTATAGTTGAGGACCGGGAGAGTTACATAGGATACTTTAATCCCGGAAAATCAAAGTTTCCCCGCGGGAATTAAAAAACCTTACTTCACGCGAGTGAAGCCGCGAGCATCAACTAGTCCAGTAATATATAATTAAATAGATTTACTAAGAGTCAGTGCACGTATAATCAACGGTTATTTGTTAAATAATATTGAATAACTTTCATAATAATTGTTTTGACCGGCAATAACTTCGTGAACAGGCTTGTCTCAATCGAATAATTATGAAGTCTTTACACGACGTATGGTCAAGCTATTTTGACAGGTTCCAGTTAAGGTACTTGCTGCCATTGATAGATTTTCAATGAAATCACTTTCTATTCATTCATACTTGTATGGAGGTACCTACGCACTACCTACTCTATAACATTTGTTTGTTTTACTTTTCACCGGATGCTTCTATGGTATAATGTAAAACGAATTAGCTAATGTAAAAAGTAACGCAAAGAATTAATGGTTACTTTTTCTTCAATTTGTATTTGATCATAACATAAGCTAAAATATTCAATAAAATATGCAATTAAAAAAAACTATAAAAAAACTTTAACCGCCTAATTTTTGACTTTTTATTGATTCGATGACAAGTTAGTCTTTGACTGCGATCTCACCTGATGGTAAGTGACGATGCAGTCTAAGATGGTAACTTGGAAGGCGTATGGCAGTGTACATTCAACTCAAACCATCAATCTGCTTCTATACGCCATCGTGCCGGAACGTTAAATCGCTTGGCGGCACGAGGCGGCACGTCTTTGACGCTAGGGTGATAACTAGCAACCTTCTAGCAACGGCCATAGCCTCCCACCAGACAAAACTTGACAAAAAAAGACTTGTGAGAATTTTTTGTTGCACAATTTACGTTGCCTATTTTGATTTCAAATAATCTTGCGGAAGTTTCACGTAAGAGTGTCAAAAGTAATTTTTGAGTTGTCGTGAAGAATGGCCCCACACTTTTTCGTGCGTTTTTTATGCATTTACATTCAACAGATCGTAGACGGTAGATAGAGGTACTCTGAAAGGTAAAGTCCATACGCACCTGATTGTATTACCAATTTACCAATAAGTTTTTCGGGTGTTAAAATATTCCTCCACAGGCGATTCCCATAGCTCACCGAGTCCTTTACACCTTTACAATGATTGCAATTGTATGCAAAATGCATCGGTTTTTTCACACGGTGCGAGAATATCCATTCACTGGTAGTCTGTGAACAAATTCATAATGTCCTTTGTACCTTGCCGAATTCACGGTATTGAGAACTCATTTTTTGTGGTAGGTATGCCGTACAGAATATTATTTGTTTTTCATACTAAAAACAATGTATTAAATATTAGTATGTGTGAAATAACTCAAAAGATTATTCAATCAAGATTTAGTTATTAAACAATGTAACGAGCCAGACATTCAAAAGAGTGTGTATTTTAGAATTTTTTTATTGTTGAAACTTGACTTGAAAACTGCCGCGTATTCTTTTACCTATCTCTTGTTGTTTGAGATGTTATAAGTAGCTAAAGTGATAAAGGACGTTCACCTACTGAATAGACCGATTTGGCTTTAAAAAAAAATATGTTAGCCTAGCTGAAGTTGACTAATATCTTCCTATCCCCTCCAAATAACCGGAAAGTTTGTGCTAGGGGTGGGAACGACAATAGTGCACCGGGTCGGGTTCGAACCTGCGACCTTCTAGAGTTAGTTGGTTAGTAAGTTTTTACACTTCATTTTGAACAAGTTGAAGGTGCCAAGTTATTTTATACTCAGGTGTAACAGTTTTAAATACTATGCAAACCACCACTTTACGTTGCAGTCAAATTAAGTTAGCGCCTCGTTACAACCCATTGTATTTCATTACATAACAATTATTTGTTGTTATGCCATAGGTAATAGATGCCTAAGTCAAAATACGGTTCAAATGGATGACATTTACAACACCCAGTTAGCATGATTGAAATTTACGAGAGTGCATTGCGTACTCTCACAGATTTGAGTTTATTGCTACTTCAATAATTTTGACAGCATGTAATTGAGATTTATTGGTGCTTAGGTACATGGTCATCTATTAGCTTTAAGTTACGTCCAATAGAATAATCATTTAATTTAATTTTGTTGTTTGTTTTACGTTTCCGGGTACCAATTTACAACATCAGACTCTCGCGTAAATTATTTATTGGACTTATTATTGTAATGAAAATTATGGCCAAGTCAAGTAAACAGCCCATACTGCTTTTTGACTTAATGGTCTGTTCACATATTCCCAGTTGTTGGATCCAGTAAGCTCATTCCAGCGCTAGAACGGAAATGGTATGCTGGGTTGACTATTGATGAGATCTATAGAGTGTGCTCTGACTCAGCTCAGACTCAAGATAGAGGTCAAAATATTCGGTGATAAAAAGTCCTACCTTGTCTTTATCTATCTCAACCAAACCTCATCCAGCCTGCCAAAACTCATCAGTCAGGACTGATGCACTCCGTAATAAACTGCGGAGCGACAAGTACATGGGGCGTATTTTCGAAGGGCCTAAATTCAGAGAGTGCGAAGGGATAAGAGTTACGTGATAGAAAAGAGAAAAGTCTAGGTGAATAAGACGGTAGGTAAGTAAGTAGCGCTGTCTCAACCTGAATTGCACTTTATGGTGTGGTAAAAAGAGCCGCTATTTATTTAAACCATTTGAATCTTCTGTACCTTTAGGTATATTGGGTGTTCTGTATCTATGTCTCATCAGTAACAAGACACCAAAGAGACAAGACACATTTCTATCAAGTTTAGAGTCTCCTGTTAAGTATGGATGCAACGGAGGATGAAGGAATTCTAAAGTATAATATTCTCTACGTGTCGATAAGCTTGCGTTCTCACAGTTTTTATAGGCTCACTACTAAGCTAGGTCTGTAAGAAACAATCATTCCTTGCATGATTATACTCAGGTGCACTGTGCAATAAGAAAATAATGACGCACCGTCCTGGAGAGGGCTCTGCTCTCACGGGAACCGCCGTCAAGCGTGACGCGCACAAGTATATGTGCCTTATATGTGCTTACATACTATAAGCTTGTAGGACATTTGAAGGAGGTAGGTGTAGTTAGGGCCAAATTAGACGGTGCACGATACCAGTGAACCTTTCGTCGCGGAGGCAAAATCGCCACTTAACGGTGAACGATTTAGGCCATCGATATATGCAATAAATAAAAAAAATAAAAAAATTATTTCGACCAATTAGGATCATATTTTGTGTTAGTAATCAATGAAAAATATAAAACTTAAACCTATCTTTTAGTAACTACTAAAACCTAAAACTTACCTAGGACAGGACCGATTTGTATATTGAGTATATGAACCATATTACAGTGGTTCAAATACTGACAATCGAACCTGTCAGCAAATGCCCTCAGGACGCTATTGGAACTGGCCCGTACTAATAAAGAGTCAACCCACACCACTTATCCATTGAAAAGTTAACTTTATTCCTTTACATTACGTTTGTATTTAATTTGACAAAGGTTTATGGGTTGACACGTTATTGCGTATGTGCGTCCATATAATGGTGAAGCATCGAAAATGAAAGCAAATAGGTAGAACGACGAACATCAGACGAGGCACAGCCGCTGGATACAGACGGCGCAATATCGTGGCCCGTGGAAGTCCATGCAAGAGACTTTTATCCAGCTTAAAATGTCCACACCTGGACAAAGGTGTCTTGTATGGACTGCCACACGCGTAAATGGGCGTAAAGCCATTATTCATGGGATATTCATTATTCATTATATTCATGGGAAGTGAAAGTTTGTTACACTTCTATCAAATATCTTAGAATTTCCCACCAGCTCTTCGTCTACTCGTATTACGTTCGGGTAAAAGTCGCGAACTCCCAAGATGTGGACGATAGCGAGACGCGTTCATTTCCGAGTTCCACGCTTAATTAATAGAATTGTTTATTGTATTGTAATTAGCTGGTCGTACAAGATTACAGGGTACAGGTGTCAAACAAAAAGTGTAATTAAAAGTAAAACATGTAATTACAATTGTAGGATAAGAGGTTTCTTTGCGAGTTTTTATTTCATTTACAATGATGAAATATATCAATATTAATTAATTTATTTAATGAAGGAAACATGTTATGAAAATCACGCTTTTTTCGATGGAACTATTGTAGTTTCTTACTTCCCTACTAAAAATAAATGCGAAAATATGGTTGTCTCAATCACTCGGCAACGCATTGACGTGATTTTTTGCATGGATATAGGTGAAGACCTTTTATCCTGGAAAAACGCGAGGGTTCCCGCAGGATTTGTAAAAACCTAATTCCGCACTCATTTGTTTTACCTGATGTTGCAGGTATATGATATAGGAAGGGAAAAATTACTAAAATTTCACGTCATAAGCTATTTTTAACCGACTTCCAAAAAAAAAGGAGGTTCTGAATTCGTCGGAATCTTTTTTTTTATTTTTTAAGTAAATGTTCCCCGATTTCTCGAAGACGCCTAGACCGATTTGAATAATTCTTTTTTAGTTTGAAAGGATATACTTCCCAGGTGGTCCCATTGTCATCAGATCAGGATCTGATGATGGGATCCTGGAGAAATCAAGGGAACTCTTTAAATTTTATAGGTACAATTGATATACTTTGTAGTGGCGTCTGAAGTCGGTTTTGTAAAAAGAATTTTTACGTTTATATTAACATGAATCATAATTCTTTGCGAATACTCCTCAAATAGACAAAAGATTAGGTATACGACTTCAAGATCTTTGGTAGGTGATTGTACATAGCGTTCAAATGAAGTCATAGCCCATAACGTACCACCACAAAACTACATATAAAAAGTAACGATTGGACATGTTTCCAGTATTTTAAAGTCACTCGGGCACACGTAAGTGATACTGAACCTTTTAATGTTTCACGCAATATTCGCACGTATCAAGATAAAACACGGATCGAATTCCTTTGCGATTTCTCGACAAACACCGTGAACTTAACTGTCAAGTTGTATAATAACTTGATGTCGTCTAACGATACCTCGAATTTTGATGATGTCATGGTCCGTAAGCATTTCTTAGCTGTACTGTGGTCGTAAGGTCGTTCACATAACCATAATGTTAAAACACGTTAATATTTTGTCTAGCTAAAGATCTGAGGGTAACGGGCAATGTGTAATTTGAATTGTTCAAACGGGTACGTACCCATTTGCATCTATGCGAGGTTCATAAAAAAGTTTGATGATAATTTTAGCAACTGTTAAATCCTAGCACCCGATATTTCTGTTATAAAAGTTATTTTTTTTTTCTTTTTGTTAAAAAGTATATTAGCCAAGCTGAATTTAATTAATATCCTCCTATCCCTTCCAAATAAATGTAAAGCTTGTGCTAGGAGTGGGTACGACAATAGTGCAACCTTTCAGTTTTCAGTCCGCACCTTAAACCGTTGGGCTATTGAGGCTTCACTCACTGCTCACTGCTGTGATTTCTTCTTTGTAACCCGATTGACGCCATCTTGGATTTGACTGACGCCATCTTGGCGATGTAAACATAGATGTGAGTGTCTCTGGAATTAATACGTAGGTAATATTGCGAATGGCGCACCAACCTCTATAATTAATCTACGATTTCAATTAAATCATACACTAACTCAACGCGGATGAAGTCGCGGGCAAAATCGGGCTTACAAGTTACACACACTTAGATAAGTGTACCTACAATGTTCTCTACAACTACCAATTTGCATAATGCATTGTCTCTCATTTTACCTCTTAAAGCGCAAACTAGGTTTTCTATTACCATCAATCTAGGCAACAAAGGCGCTTGTTAAATCGATTTACAAGGTTTCTGAATTGATGCAGCAGGTAATTCTACGAAAGCGGCCGTAGTTTGAATTGTGACCTGCCATTATTACTGGCAATCTGGTGGAATATTTACATCTTGCACGCAAACTTAGGTCTATGTCTATTTTTCTAGTACCATTAGGTACAGCTGTTTGCTAGGGCCCATCCTGATGGTCTGAAATCAAAATATTCACACAGAATATTCTTCTTCTTCTTCTTTATCTAGACGTCTACTGCTGGACTTAAGTCTCTTACATGGACCTCCACAGGACTCGGTCTTGTGCCGCCTGAATCCAGCGGCTCCCTGCGACTCATTTGATGTTGTCAGAATATTAAAAAACCTAAATCCGCGCAGACGAAGTTGAGGCCTTCAAAATAGCGACTAATTGTTGTTAAAAAGTGTTGTAAGTAGCGATTTTTTTTAACACCACGATGTTATCTGACTCCCCGCTTGGTGTTAATTAACATGTTCGAAAAGCGAGCAATGTTTGGTCAGCAAGTGTTGTAATTGACATTTGTTTGCAACATTGCGAAACAACACACCTCCTCGTTTTTCAAGTTGGTTAAAAGGTCAGGTCAAGGCAATGCAAATATCGTGCCGTATACATACACGAGGAGCCGGTAACATTAAAAGCCGCGTCATGTATGATATTTCTTCATGTGAATTGATAGTTAATAATAATATAAAAAAATATTTAAAAAAAAAACCGCCTTCAAACGCCACTTAAAAGTATAAAATAATTTTAGTTTGTACACGTATGTTGAAGTCAGGCCAGCGTCGCGAATCGGTTTCATCGTTTCTAGTTAGGCCCGTCCATCTCACGGTCTAATTCAACAAGTATACCGGCCTAATAGTATTTACGATTTAATAATTTTAGTTTGTACACGTATATTGAAGTCGGACGGGCTTAAAATATAGAAACGATGATGACGGATTAACATCGCCAAAAAAAAAAATAAAAAAAAAAAAAGACATACGCGTCGAATTGAGAACCTCCTCTTTTTTTGAAGTCGATTAAAAATGGAATATAAGCTTGGTTAATAATCGATTTTCCATAGTCGAGTTTTGAACTTTTTTCTTGTACCTTCTTCCTCAGAGTTTCCTGGCCGCAAACGCAAAATGCTGGTGGGCGGGGGCCCTCGCAGCCGCTACCGCGGAGCTGCGCTACGCCGGCTACGTGGCCCCCGGGGTCCTCCTGGTGGCGGGGGCCCCGAGAGCATTGGAGACCGTCCGGGGGGCCTACTCGCGTTCCGTGTTGAAACCACCGCCGACTTACCTCATTTGCGGTCTTGGTGAGTACCTATTTTTTTTTTTCAATTAAACTTATTCCACAGAATACTCTAATCACTTAACATCAGGTGACTCACTTGCTCGTTTACTCGCTAAAAATAAAAATAAAAAATACATCCTATTCCAAGATTTATGCTTGCCAATTGTATTCACTACTTACAAGTAAACACACCGTTTCCAAAAGTTCGTTGTACTTTGTTTTTATCTTCTTGTTTTTTTTTGTTTCATTTTGAGCGAAAAAAAACACTTCGTATATTGTTACTCGTATCTGCTTTGGAACTTGTTATAGTTATACCTAACTATTCTTGCTTAGTTCTAACCTATGGTAATTATCGGTTAACATGATTTTCACGATAACCCAAAGCAAAAAATTTACTCAAAAAATTTATTTTTTGAGTTAATTTTGTAAATTAATAAAAATTTTTTTTACCTAAAATCTATTATATTTCGTGAACCCTATATCTTATTTGCTTAAAACACTTTAAACATTTTAAAACGGGAAAAAAATATATAGCCATTTTTCTCTAAATGTACTTGCCGAATTAGACATATTTAGGGTTGGCCCATGTTTTGTAACAAAGCATCACTGAAAAGTGAAAAGACCCCTGCAATCCTACATATTTATCCTTTTTCAGCCATCACAAGTTAGGGGAGAACCCTTTAATCCTTATGTAATCCCTCCGAAAACCTCAAGAACCTTATTTAGCCGATTCATACATTGTCATGTGTCGGAAGGAGGTCCTCAATTTTTGTGCTCCAAAACGGTATCTTTTTTGAACAACAGAATCCGATGATAATCACAAGAAGGTTTAAAACTACCCCGAAAGGTAAAAGGGGTGGATATGTTCATCTTTCTAAATATATAAAAGGATCTATCAACCCACAGCTCAAACCACTGGCGGATCGGGCTATTTGGCATACAGATAGCTATTATGACGTAGGCATCCGCTAAGACACGATTTTTTTTTAATTCAACCCCTATGGGGGTAAGATAGGGATTTAAAAAATTCGACCTTTGCGGGAGCGAAGCCGCAGTGGAAAATAAAAGTGGTTAGGGCGTAGGTCGCTATCCTTACATGATATGTATTATAAATGGGAAAGTGTTTTTTGTTGATTTGTCTTTCAATCATGCCGCAATAGAGCTATAGGATCGACGTGATTTTTTGCACTGGTTTAGTTGAAAACCTGAAGAGTGACATAGGCTACTCTTTATTGCGGAATGCGTAATTGAAGGACAAACCAACAAACAAACACACTTTCGCATTTATAATTTCAGTAAGGATTAAATTCAAATTCATAATTTATTTATTTCATGTAGGCTACCTTGTAGCACTTATGACACGTTATAAATCTACCACCGGTTCGGAATGCAGATTCTGCTGAGAAGAACCGGCAAGAAACTTTTAGATTAGGTAGAAATCTTACCATTTCATTCAGTAAAACAAAAATATCAGGGTTATTGCAGCGTTTTAATATTTAATGATAGCAAAGGTGCTATAATTCGAAAGTGTCAGAGGTATTGATAAAAATCTTTTTAAGAATCATGTAGTGGGTATTTACATTGCGTAAAATTTTTAACTCTTCAAAAGTGGTCAAGGCACCTTTCTTCATGGTCAGTTGAACTGGGACATCCGGTGTAAGTTTGACTTGTACCTACTTGTGATTCGCAACAAATAATTTTGATAACTTGCATTATAATTGGGTAAATTTTCAGAGCGGCCTTTTTTCCGTCATTTAGGTGGCTAATTTTTTTTCTCACATTTCACCCAAACCAAATGCGTTAGATTATAGATTAAGATGCTGTGAATCTAATAATTTGTGAGGCGCCCTTTAAAACACAGTACTTTCGGAGAAATATTTTTTGCGCCACCGTAATGACGATAAAAGCCATAGAAATGGCTCTAATGAATTAAGCAAGCAAATTTTCTTAAATATAAATACAAAATATGCTTAGACTAGACACTGTATACACTGTCCTCTAGCTCCAAACTAAATCACATATCCATAATTGTGTTTTAGGAGACAATAAATATTAAATATTGAAAATGAACTCTCTGAGTCCTACATAGGCCTAATTACCTACGTACATACTTACCTTCTTATAAAAATAAAACTTATTAAGTTATTATTGAAAATAATAATGTATTTTAAGTATATATCGTATGGATTATACAGGCATTCATCATTTCGGTGGCCCACTGTGCCACCGCAATGACGCCACCATGATGACGACAAAAGGGTTTTTTCATGATAATTACTCAACTACCTAATTAATTTAGTAGATATTTACAGGTCGTAATATCAAGGCAATTATCTATAACATCCTAACTTGACGATACAATAAATCATTCTGTTCATTAGCTAAAGCTTGCCACCGAACTGACCGCTCACGGTGACCAAAACATATTTTATGAAAAACTTACCTCGGGAACATTATAAAACCTGCGTATTGGACATCCTCTCTACAAACAAGTTGGGGCCAGACTAATGCTCAGGTGGACCGATAAAAAAATTTGGCGTGAAATCGCTTAACTAATAAGAAACAAGTAGTCAATTGCGAGCATCGAAAGTGCAGTTTTACGCGGGACAAAGACATATTGGCGTCTCAGATTTTTAATTTAATAGTTAGTAAAGTTTTTGTGTGTTAAAATCTGAAATGGAGTAAATACCTTTAAAATGAGATATTTTGATAAGAGATAAGTTAAAATTTCGTGTAATAGTGAGTAGTTTGGTGAGCGCGATTTGAAGTGGGACAAGCCTCCCAGCGGTAGACCGCCCATACAAGTCGGATATTAAACGTGGAATTTCTTGTATGTTTTTAATATTAATTCTAATCTGGTTTTATATACAGTTAAGCTATGAGGTATATTTTCAAAATAACATGTGTTTAGTCTATTTTAAATGATAGTTTCTATGAAAAGGTCATAGGACGCCTAAAAAAGTACGCTCGAAAATTTACCCAATTATTATAAACAAACCCTCTTTATATAAAAATGAGTTGGTAATCCCACTAAAGTAAGCTTCAGTGAGTTCCCGCGGGAATTAAAAAAATCTTAATCCACGCCTTAATCCAACCTTTTTTTTTACCGTTGGGAAATGCCTTTACGCATCCCGCCCATCTTGACAAAAGGCGGGTATGTGGGACTCGTTGGCACTGCCAAAATACCCACTAAAACCCAACGGGCCCGTCCTCGCTTTTATAGGAATCCAACCTTAACGGCAGGATCTCCGAAAACAGCCTGTTTTGGATTCAATAGTAAACAATCAAATATTCATTGTTTTGATAGGTTAAAAATATATGTTGTAGATTAATACACGTTCTAATTTATTTTGCCGTTCAAAAGTCCATATTTTGAACTTCACTCGATGAAATAATATTCCGAAAACAGTGTAGTTTTCAATTGGGTTTCGGTTGTATGTGTAGTATATCAAAGTTAAACTAAAAAAAAAAATTACAAAAAATAGGCAAAAGCTTCTAGAATAATATTTTGCCGTTAATTTTTCTCTAAAAAGCTTTCTTTTTTTTTAATCATGATTGGTTTACTTTCTTTATAACAAAGTGGCTCGGGCGCCTCATTTCAGTAGCTCGCAAGGTATCATCGAGGGAGGACGTATCGCTCTAGCTGGCTCACTGCGATCCCCGCTGATCAGACGAACTATTGGAGTATTATTTATTTGTGTTCACTTATCATAGATAATCAAAATAAAATTAGTGTGTAAATATTATTACCTATTATCTTCTAGTGTGTAAATCTTGTTATGTATTATTAAATCTGTAAATATTAATGTAAGTTAGGTACTCTTATAGTAAATTAATTAATTAAGAATATAATAAAGTGAAAATATGGGGACTAAAAATAAACAAAAGAACAAAATATCCAGATTTAAATTACGAAAGCTTAGACAAAATATAAGGTAAGTTTGATCCTTCTAATACAAATGTTGTACCTATTCTGTACCTTACCTACTTTATTTTTTTTAATTCTTGTGAATCTTTGGACAGACTTTCGAAATCGATCTGGACTCTCGAATTCCCTGCACTTGAGAACCATTGCCAAAATCAGAAAAAAGTGGCAGCCATTTTCTTTTTTCTCGTTATGGGACCAATTCCTTTCAAAATCGATATCTGGAGATCCCTGTGCTCATAAAGGAGAACCACTGCCAAAATCAAAAAAAGTGGCGGCCATTTTCTTTTTTCTCGTTATGGGACCGATTTCTTTCAAAATCAATATCTAGGGGTCCCTGTGCTCATAAAAGAGATAACCACTACCAAAATTAGAAAAAGTGGCGGCCATTTTCTTTTTTCTCGTTATGGGACCGATTTCTTTCAAAATCGATATCTGGGGATCCCTGTGCTCATAAAAGAGATTACCACTGCCAAAATAAAAAAAAGTGGCGGCCATTTTCTTTTTTCTCGTTATGGGACCGATTTCTTTCAAAATCGATATCTGGGGATCCCTGTGCTCATAAAAGAGATTACCACTGCCAAAATCAAAAAAAGTGGCGGCCATTTTCTTTTTTCTCGATATGGGACCGATTTCTTTCAAAATCGATATCTGGGGATCCCTGTGCTCATAAAAGAGATAACCACTGCCAAAATTAGAAAAAGGGGCAGCCATTTTCTTTTTTCTCGTTATGGGACCGATTTCTTTCAAAATCGATATCTGGGGATCCCTGTGCTCATAAAAGAGATAACCACTGCCAAAATTAGAAAAAGTGGCGGCCATTTTCTTTTTTTTCGTTATGTGACCGATTTCTTTCAAAATCGATATCTGGGGATCCCTGTGCTCATAAAAGAGATAACCACTGCCAAAATTAGAAAAAGTGGCGGCCATTTTCTTTTTTTTCGTTATGGGACCGATTTCTTTCAAAATCGATATCTGGGGATCCCTGTGCTCATAAAAGAGATAACCACTGCCAAAATTAGAAAAAGTGGCGGCCATTTTCTTTTTTTTCGTTATGTGACCGATTTCTTTCAAAATCGATATCTGGGGATCCCTGTGCTCATAAAAGAGAACCACTGCCAAAATCAAAAAAAGTGGCGGCCATTTTATTTTTTCTCGTTATGGGACCGATTTCTTTCAAAATCGATATCTGGTGATCCCTGTGCTCATAAAAGAGAACCACTGCCAAAATCAAAAAAAGTGGCGGCCATTTTATTTTTTCTCGTTATGGGACCGATTTCTTTCAAAATCGATATCTGGGGATCCCTGTGCTCATAAAAGAGATAACTACTGCCAAAATCAAAAAAAGTGGCGGCCATTTTCTTTTTTCTCGTTATGGGACCGACTTCTTTCAAAATCGATATCTGGGGATCCCTGTGCTCATAAAAGAGATAACCACTGCCAAAATTAGAAAAAGTTGCGGCCATTTTCTTTTTTCTCGTTATGGGACCGATTTCTTTCAAAATCGATATCTGGGGATCCCTGTGCTCATAAAAGAGATAACCACTGCCAAAATTAGAAAAAGTGGCAGCCATTTTCTTTTTTCTCGTTATGGGACCGATTTCTTTCAAAATCAATATCTAGGGATCTCTGTGCTCATAAAAGAGATATCCACTGCCGAAATTAGAAAATTGGCGGCCATTTTCTTTTTTCTCGTTATGGGACCGATTTCTTTCAAAATCGATATCTGGGGATTCCTGTGTTTATAAAAGAGGTAACCACTGCCAGAATGGGAAAAAGTGACAGCCATTGTCTTTTTTCTCGTTAAGGGACCAATTTCTTTCAAAATTGATCCCTGTGCTCATTATAGAGGTAACCATTGTCAAAACTAGAAAAAGTGGTGGCCATTTTCTTTATTCTTGTTATGGAATTTATTTGTTACGTTCCCTTATTGGTTGAGCGAAGCAACGGCTGGATCGTCATGCTCGTGAACGGGTGTCACCAACGGGAATGTTTGTCTACTTTCTGGTTAGTACAGTAATGTGGAGCGGAGATATCGAATTTGAAAGAATTTTATCCAATAGTAAACAATGATAAGAACGCCTTTTTAATATTTGACTAATGTTTAACTATAGCAAAAAAAAAATATTACTGCCACTTTTTCTAATTTTGGCAGTGTTTATCTCTTTTATGAGCACAGAGATTCCCAGATATCGATTTTGAAAGAAATCGGTCCCATAACGAGAAAAAAGAAAATGGCCACCACTTTTTCTAATTTTGGCCATGGTTACCTCATTTATGAACCTAAGGAACCCCAGATATCGATTTTGAAAGAAATTGGTCAATTAACGAGAAAAAAGAAAATGACCGCCATTTTTTCTAATTTTGGCAGTGGTTACCTTTTTTACGAGCACAGGTATCCCCAGATATCGATTTTGAAATAAATTGGCCCCATAACGAGAAAAACGAAAATGACTGCAACTTTTTTTAATTTTGTCAGTGGTTACCTCTTTTATGAGCACAGGGATCTCCAGATATCGATTTTGAAAGAAATCGGTCCCATAACGAGAAAAAAGAAAATGGCCGCCACTTTTTCTAATTTTGGCAGTGGTTATCTCTTTTATGAGCACAGGGATCCCCAGATATCGATTTTGAAAGAAATCGGTCCCATAACGAAAAAAAAGAAAATGGCCGCCACTTTTTCTAATTTTGGCAGTGGTTATCTCTTTTATGAGCACAGGGATCCCCAGATATCGATTTTGAAAGAAGTCGGTCCCATAACGAGAAAAAAGAAAATGGCCGCCACTTTTTCTAATTTTGGCAGTGGTTATCTCTTTTATGAGCACAGGGATCCCCAGATATCGATTTTGAAAGAAATCGGTCCCATAACGAAAAAAAAGAAAATGGCCGCCACTTTTTCTAATTTTGGCAGTGGTTATCTCTTTTATGAGCACAGGGATCCCCAGATATCGATTTTGAAAGAAATCGGTCCCATAACGAGAAAAAAGAAAATGGCCGCCACTTTTTCTAATTTTGGCAGTGGTTATCTCTTTTATGAGCACAGGGATCCCCAGATATCGATTTTGAAAGAAATCGGTCCCATAACGAAAAAAAAGAAAATGGCCGCCACTTTTTCTAATTTTGGCAGTGGTTATCTCTTTTATGAGCACAGGGATCCCCAGATATCGATTTTGAAAGAAATCGGTCACATAATGAAAAAAAAGAAAATGGCCGCCACTTTTTCTAATTTTGGCAGTGGTTATCTCTTTTATGAGCACAGGGATCCCCAGATATCGATTTTGAAAGAAATCGGTCACATATCGAAAAAAAAGAAAATGGCTGCCACTTTTTCTAATTTTGGCAGTGGTTATCTCTTTTATGAGCACAGGGATCCCCAGATATCGATTTTGAAAGAAGTCGGTCCCATAACGAGAAAAAAGAAAATGGCCGCCACTTTTTTTGATTTTGGCAGTAGTTATCTCTTTTATGAGCACAGGGATCCCCAGATATCGATTTTGAAAGAAATCGGTCCCATAACGAGAAAAAATAAAATGGCCGCCACTTTTTTTGATTTTGGCAGTGGTTCTCTTTTATGAGCACAGGGATCACCAGATATCGATTTTGAAAGAAATCGGTCCCATAACGAGAAAAAAGAAAATGGCCGCCACATTTTCTAATTTTGGCAGTGGTTATCTCTTTTATGAGCACAGGGATCCTCAGATATCGATTTTGAAAGAAGTCGGTCCCATAACGAGAAAAAAGAAAATGGCCGCCACTTTTTTGATTTTGGCAGTGGTTATCTCTTTTATGAGCACAGGGATCCCCAGATATCGATTTTGAAAGAAGTCGGTCCCATAACGAGAAAAAAGAAAATGGCCGCCACTTTTTTTGATTTTGGCAGTAGTTATCTCTTTTATGAGCACAGGGATCCCCAGATATCGATTTTTAAAGAAATCGGTCCCATAACGAGAAAAAATAAAATGGCCGCCACTTTTTTTGATTTTGGCAGTGGTTCTCTTTTATGAGCACAGGGATCACCAGATATCGATTTTGAAAGAAATTGGTCCCATAACGAGAAAAAAGAAAATGGCCGCCACTTTTTCTAATTTTGGCAGTGGTTATCTCTTTTATGAGCACAGGGATCCTCAGATATCGATTTTGAAAGAAGTCAGTCCCATAACGAGAAAAAAGAAAATGGCCGCCACTTTTTTTGATTTTGGCAGTGGTTATCTCTTTTATGAGCACAGGGATCCCCAGATATCGATTTTTAAAGAAATCGGTCCCATAACGAGAAAAAAGAAAATGGCCGCCACTTTTTTTGATTTTGGCAGTGGTTCTCTTTTATGAGCACAGGGATCACCAGATATCGATTTTGAAAGAAATCGGTCCCATAACGAGAAAAAAGAAAATGGCCGCCACTTTTTCTAATTTTGGCAGTGGTTATCTCTTTTATGAGCACAGGGATCCCCAGATATCGATTTTGAAAGAAATCGGTCTAATAACAAAAAAAAAACTGAACAAAATATGTAGTAAGTAAAATATTAATCGAACTTACTTAATACCTTGTTTGAGCTTTAGCAGTTTAAAACTGCATGTTTTGTTCTTTCTTCAATATAAATATTTCATAAACCTTAGAACTGCCCTACTGTTAGGTATCATAAGGTTATTTAATCTATGACGTAAAATTTGCGCTGCGGCGGGGTTAGCGAGTTCATTTGATGAGCGCGAGCGAGACCTCACCGTGCGAGGAACGAAGTGGCTCTAAAATACCTACTGCGGCCGAAGATCGTGCCCTTAATCCATCCTATAATCTAGTACTTAATTAATAAAACTAACAAATACCTTACCAACCAACCACTTAGCATCTCCGCTTCATCATAGGTAAAAAGAAAAAAAATGCACCATGTGGCATTTGACCCAAACTTGAAGACATTTCAAACCTGAATAAGACTTGTCTAGGAATTAATTACGAGTATAAACCAGTTGAGGTCAAGTTCGACTGGTCTTCAAAAATCCCGTTTTCCTACCGCGAGCGGCGGCGCACTGCATGTAATACGATCCTACGCGATCGGCCCACGGCCTTGCAAGGACGAGGCTTGTTATTGTATTGCTGAGGTGCTATCCATACCTACATAAATAGTCGAAATGATCGTATTATAAAAATGAAAGGCGTGAACTCCGATTATACTTGTATTCAAAATCAAAACTTATTTATTTCGTGTAGGCCAACTTGTAGCTCTTATGACACGTCGTAAATCTACCACCACCGGTTCGGAATGCAGACTCTGCTTAGAAGAGCCGGCAAGAAAATCAGCAGTTGCTCTTTTAAAAAAAAAAGTAAATTCTAATAACGTAATAAGTCTTATCCGAGCGTGTTAAGTTGGCAGAGTTTCAATACAAAACTGTCAGAGTGCCCAATTTGTGAAATCGACACTTAAAAAAATGGCCGTTCGGCGTCAGATGTATGAATGTGTGAGAAATATTTTCTGCCAAATTTTGAGATCCGCCCACATACGCCCTAACGTCAAGTGACGTTTAACCGAGGAATAAATTGGGCGTTCTGACAGTATTTGTATTGAAAATCTGCCAATATATTAAAATTACGGTCGGATAAGAGTTATTTTACGTTGGTGAATTCGGCCCTAGTAGTTTTTAGGGTTCCGTAGCCAAATGGCAAAAAACGGAACCCTTATGGATTCGTCATGTCTGTCTGTCCGTCCGTATGTCACAGCCGCTTTTTTATTTGTTGTTGTCGTACCCACTTTACCCTTAGATAGATAGATATAAACTTTATTACACACAAGTGGTAGATATGTGACGTATCACTATCAGCTACAAGTAGGCCTACATGAAATAAATTGATTTTGAAACAAAATTTAATACATCTTAAAACTACGCAGATGAGATGCAGAGGCGGCCTTATTGCTAACAGAGCAATCTCTACCAGGCAACCATCGGTGACCCTAATTGCACGGGTAATACATATTAGTCATGTTCAACATGGTTTATATTCTTCGAAAAAATACTCATATAGGTACGTTCATAAAAATCGTGGATAAACGCGAAACTAACATTAACGAAATTTTTACTATGAAAATAATGAAAATAATTATGAAGCTTTTCCATTTATTATTTACTAGATGATTCCCGCGACTTCGTTCGCGTGGATTGAGGTTTGTTTGGATTCCCGCGGGAACTCTCTCATTTTCCGGGATAAAAAGTACCCTATGTATTATTCCAGACTATAATCTATCTCTGTGCCAAACAGCCAAATCGGTTCAGTCGTTGCGGCGTGATTGAGGAACAAACATACATCTAAACTTTTGCACTTATAATATTAATAAATTAAATTTGAATTAAATTAAATAAATACATATTAAATAGGATTTACCTAAACTACACAAAGCTACAAAGTATATAATCCAAGATTTGAGCGATCGTTATTGCAAATTGAAAACTACAAATATAAATCAAAATGTACATGAACGTACATTGAAAACTACTTTGAAATATTATTTGTCCAACAAATACATCGTTCTCGTAAGAGAATTTAGACAACATTGCAGCCCATTGAGTTACAGACCATAGAGGTGCAGATTTCATAAATCATCAGGCGTCACGAAATCCCTCCTACTAAATTAACATTTTTAGTAAACTTACTTCCTCCTCTTTTACTCTTGTTTTATCCGGTACCGCAAGAATTGTGATATGTCATAAAGACATAGTAAAGTTTTAGCGCTAAATTTAGTCAAAGAAAAACACAACTGTAGAATACTCAACGAGCTGAGGCATCAGACTGGCAGATGCGGGGATTTTTGCCTCCGTCTTTTGACCTGAACTTTCATTAATATCCAATGATACCAAATATTTTATCATGGAATTCCATAAAAAAGGTTAAAATAAAATTTGTTTAAAATTCGAACACTTTACATTACGTTTTGATTTAATTTATGCATTTTTTTGTTTTTGTACACCAAATAATGAAAAAAATATGTATGAGAATTGTAATACCGATATTAAGTTTTAAATATTACTTATATTGAGCACACTTATCGATTCCATGTTGTAAGGACAGGTGAGATTACATCGGAATTGTAAAGAGTGCAATTTCAACTGCGTTACATTTTATCAACGTTACTTTGTGACCACGCTCTGCCAAGAGTGTCACGAAGAAGAAGAAGACGTTTTATGAGTCATCACGGCCTCTAGTGTTATCAACTCTATGGTTTTAACAAATGGCCTGGCGGAAAGGAAACGCAACCGCGACGTATTGTGTTCTTAACAAGTTTCCAAATAAATCGTCTTCTAAAGTTCACCAACTCGACAGGTCGTGCTCAGTGCACGTTTTGTGCTTCTCTTCTTTTCAACGAAATGTTATATACTTTCATTGTCTGTGTAGAAATAGTTCAATCAAATTTTCAACTAGCCTTTGCTTGCTTTTAACCGTCTTAGGGGTTGAATTTTCAAAATACTTTCTTAGTGGAGGCCTACGTCACAATTGCTATCTGTATGCCAAACAGCCCGATCCGCTCAGTGCTTTTATATATTTAGATTTGATATAAATTATCAAGTACATATTTGAAACGATTCGTTAGTATACAAATGTCATTGACCAAACCTAAGCTATAGTAAGTTTATCTCACGAA
This sequence comes from Hipparchia semele, assembly GCA_933228805.2. NCBI lineage: Eukaryota > Metazoa > Arthropoda > Insecta > Lepidoptera > Nymphalidae > Hipparchia > Hipparchia semele. Next base: position 13,407,385 of record OW121714.1, read on the forward strand.
GTTATCGGTGCATTACTTGTGGTTACATCGTCGTTTACATGCACAATGCGTAAGTGTGCGTGCCTGTCAGGAGCCTAGGTGGGAGTGGTCAGGCGCGAGCAAGCTCTCTCGCTTACACTAATACAGATACGACACACACACAACCATGAGCCACGAGCCCTCGTGAAGTGAAAGAACTATACTTATTTAAATTTTTACTTCTGAGAACTTCATTTGCATAACGAAAATATAAAGATTCAATAATAATAATCTTTCATAATTGAAAGATGGATGTGTCCACGTGAATGGACAGCTGTGAAATCCATTTTATTTCATACAAAAATACTTCTTGTTATCAGAAAGTCTTTACAAACTCGTTTTCATTATCATAGGTAATTATTTAAAACAGCTGTTCGTTAGGCCAGCGCATACGCCCTAGTGTAAAAATTATCTCTAGTCTGTCAGAAAATTTTCGAGGGATAATAGGGAAATAGGGACGTACGTTCTGACAAAGTGATTGGCTTCGGCTCTAGAACAAAATGTATGAGCAGAGTCGCAGCGTGCTAATTTACCGGCGAGTGTCCGAATTTTTCTGTCAGAAATTTCTGACACTAATATGCGGCCGGCCAGAACTTGATCCACTTTATAAACCATAGATAATGTGGAGCGGAACTGCATAACTTCAATAATAAACTGGTTGTTGAAAATTCGCTTTTTACTTTCTTCCGAGTTTAAGGGCCTCTTGTTACGTACTTTCTGCAGTTGCATACAATTATTTTCTCCCATTAAAGGTAAAAGAAATCGAATTTTAATCGAATAAGTATTATTGTTTATTAAACTTGTGATCCTTATTTATTCACTAGCTGATGCCCGCGACTTCGTCCGCGTGGATTTAGTTTTTAAAATCTTTAATTTTCCGGGATAAAAAGTAGTCTACGTCACTCTCCAGGTTTCCAACTATACCCATACAAAAAATAACGTCGATCCGTAGCTCTGTTGCAGTGTGATTGAAGGACAAACCAACAAACAAACACACTCTCGCATTTAAAATGTTAGTTAGGATTAGGGTTGCCAGATTTTTTTTTTTCAGCCTATAAGGGACAAATGGTTAAATGGGCAAAAAAATACGGGATTTCAGTTTTTTACCCGGGACAAATAAAAAACAAAATTATTTAGTGTCATTTTTTATTATTTTTTATATTTTCCGAGGATCGAGTCAGTTTTAACATTGTCATTCTGACACTAACACTGTCATTGGTCGATGCGGGTTGCGAGTGCAAGTTAGTAGCGAGACGAGTACGTTTTACGAACGTTGCGTTTGTGAATACGTAGATCGATTTCATAATGAAAAACGACGTACGGTTCAAATACGGGACAGAGTCAGTCCCGCCGAGACATTTTAAACTATGCCTAAAATACGGGATGTCCCGGAAAATACGGGACGTCAGGCAACCCTAGTTAGGATGGTAAGGAAAGTAAGGATAAGGATATTAGTAAGGATGAACAGAAATATAATCATTCCATTATATGACGATTATAAAGTCTTAGAATATATTATTATCTAGAAAGATTTTCGTTACTTAGTTATACCTCATACACCTAAACGTGTTCGCCCACTAGCCATTTAAGCCATTCGATACAATATTGGATTCTATTTATCTGGTGTCAGATTAGAATGGCGCCAAACAAGTTGCAACTTGCAGCAGCCATCTGTAGATATGCAGTATGCTGTATGCACAGTAACACAGCGGGTGCTTATTTCCTACGATATAAATCTGGATTAGTATTTTCGATTTTAATCCTTAGGTAATAGATTTTACGCTTTCGCATTTCACAAAATATTCATGAAGAAAATATACATAAGTAAACTTAAAATCCAAAATATAAGTAGCTAGTGAGGAAATAAAAATACTTACCTTCACGCTCTTTAGGAAAATATTAGTCAAGATTTCCTAAAACAGACTATAAAATTACAATTTCACGGGTTCTGAAAAAAATTGTAATAATATGCCTTAAAATAGAAGTTCTATCTAATATGCCTTAAAATAGACCTTCTTGCCAATCGATTTATCACGAGGAAGATCGATCAAGGATTAAGTTTTTAGGTTGTTTTAAATCACCTCTTCTGTTAACGCGTGATCGGCCGATTACAAGGTTATTGCAAAAGATTTTGACGACCTCCCTGGCGCAGTGGTGAGCGCTGTGGTCTTATAACTGGGAGGTCTCGAGTTCGATTCCCGGCGGGGATAATTTAGGAATTTATAATTTCTAAATTGTCTGTGGACTGGTCTGGTGGGAGGCTTTGGCCGTGGCTAGTTACCGCCCTACCGTCAAAGACGTGCCGCCAAGCGATTTAGCGTTCCGGCACGATGACGTGTAGAAACCGATTAGGGGTATGGGTTGAATTTACACTGCTATATCCCTTCCAAGTTAGCCCGCTACCATATTAGACTGCATTGACACTTACCATCAGGTGAGATCGCAGTCAAGGGCTATCTTGTTATCGAATAAAAAAGACTCAAGACAGAGTTAAAACGAGATAGATTTATGTCACACCATATTTGTGTCTCGTTTTAACCTCTATCTTGAGTCTGAGCTGAGTTAGAGCACGCTCTATAGATCTCAGCATTTGTAATAGGGTCCCGTAGGTACCCTTTGGTATTGGGTATTATTGGCTAAAAAGAATAACAAAAATGAATTATAACACATACCGTTACATCGAAGAGGCATGAGCAGGCGTATTAAGATTCTAATCTCAATGTTATTGGCAAATTGCTTGGGTTTTACTGTACACAAAACAAGTAAATAACTTTTCCTTATCATGACGCGGTTATGTTAAGGTATGATTTGACTGGACATTACAAATTGTTGATCGCAATTAGTCAATAAAATTCACTACGGAGGACAATATTTACATAAACGTACCGGCTATTCATGGTGGCTTTCCGCACAGTACTTTATATTTATTTTAATAATTATATCTACTTACTACATATTGAGGAAATACCAACTTGATGGATTTGAGTTTAGTGTATGAATATACACTATCAAAATAAAAAGGACTACCTATCACTATCAGGATAAATCCTTTTTTTTTTTTTTATCGCTGCACAACAAGTTTATATTGTACTTATGAATTTAAGTACAATACTAGTGGTTCGCCCCGAACTGAGACCTCGCGATATCCCATAATTCCCAAAAGTTTTAATTATATATTGTAATAATTAACTTTTAACATTAGACGCAATAAAAAAAAAATAGTTGACATAAAACTGTTTTACTGACACAGCGCCATCTATAGTGAAGCATTATAGTGAAGCTATTAGCTTCACAATAATGCTAATAGATGGCGCATTAAAATTAAATAATTTCGTTTCTTTATAACATTTATCTAATTTTAGTATTTGTTGTTCAAGTACAGGATATAACTGAATTTTCAACCAAGTTTCACGTTCTAATATTCAGTAATTCTTGACATATGGCTCAAATTAAAATCTCCACTTTGAAACCCCCCCATTTGGTCAATTTTTAGGGAAAAATTAAAAAAAATATATTTTTGTACTCTGTTCAAAGTCGTCTTTAAAAAGATATATCGCAAGTCTATGTAGAGCAACAAACAAGATTTTACTTCAAATACGCTTCTATGAGAGCCCCCCTGAAATAAAGCTTTTTATATTTTTTTATACAATGTTCGGCTGAAGGCCATCAGTTTACATATTATATTTAAATTTGAAGTAATTACGTTCAGTAATTCAGAAGTTATAGGGCTCTGACAGACATTTAGACGAACACACTTCTCTGTCTAGTAGGCAAGCGCCCTAGTTGACTCAGAGAACTTCGCTTCGCTCGTTCAATAAACTTTGTGTGCCAGGATTTATCCTAGTAACTATTTTTTATATTATTAATAAACAATTATAGTATTTTTCCACTTACACGGAAATTAATTGTTAGAGCATTTTATTGCAAATCTCATCTATTTTAAGAAAAATTAAAGTGCCAACTGCCATAGTGGCAAAAAACTCTGTCACACTTATTTTTTGAATGTTTTTCAAAAAAATATTTTCTTATACTTCTGAAAATAATTAACTAATCTACGACTAACCAAACTTCTGTCTTGCTATTCAGATGTACCCTCACACATACATATAATAGATCCGTGTCGACGATTCTTGTTGCGATAAGTATATAATCAATTCTCTGGCGATGGCCAACGATAGTGTGTGACATATCGAAAATTGATCGCACTTGTATTGCCAATACAATCATCTAATGCTTTCAAAACAATATCTGGTTAGGAGGTAAATGATTGAGTAATTAGTAGTAGAGGTTTTGCGTAACTAGAATACAAGCGGTTGTTGTACATACAAAATTTAAAACAATTCTCCTTTGCGAAATAGAATAGTTTCAGATAGCCTTGAGTGTAATATGCTCTCAAGTTGTCTAATCACGTAATCTCCCAAAGTATATTATGTTTTTTTTAATCTGTATATATTAAACTAAAAGGTGACTGACTGACTGATCTATCAACGCACAGCTCAAACTACTGGACGGATCGGGCTGAAAGGCATACAGATAGCTACCGTGAAGTAGACATTCGCTAAGTGGGTGAAATAGGGGTTTGAAAAAGTGAGCGAAGCCGCGGGCAAAAGCTAGTGTACTTAGCGGTTATAGGGCGGACTGCGAACATATTTGATGGTAAGTGAAGATGCAGCCTAATATCGAGCGCGCTTGACTGGAAGAGTCCAGATAGGTACCTACAGGTGGTTTAAAGATAGGTACCCAAGTTATTGTTCTTGTAAAAAGAGAGAGCAATAGCGATATATAAAATCTAAAAACTTTATATAATTCTACACGCTAAAATATGAAATGTAGTGAAAATTCTTTACGCAAAATCGTAAGTTTTACGTAAAAACGGAAAATTAAATCAATGGCATGTGCCTGCTCTCATAAGAAACAGTAACTGTTAGCATGCCTAAGTTTCCTGAAAGTAACGACATCCTGAGAACGTTCGACGGCCAAACTTTAAGGAAATCGCGAGTTGGACCACTTTATTCATGAATATAAAACTTCCTGGTTCCTTATCTATATTTTAAATAGGTATTTAAATTCTATTAAAATATAACTCTTGCAACAAGAAAAAAATTTAAACACCATAACTCTACTACGGATAATTGGATTTATTGTTTTTTTAAGTTTTTTTCATATAAAAGAAAAATATGCGCAGGATTGAGAACCTCTTCTTTTTTTTAAGTCGGTTAAAAATGTAGCATACGTCACGTCAGCTGTTTATTTTAAGTGTGATAACTATTTTCAGTTTATTAATAAACAATAAAAAAGTGCTTAAAATGTTTATAACGACATAGTTCACTATTGTGATATGTAATTATTTTCTGGTATTGGCAATGATATTTACTTTTTTGATGGTTATTATTTGATTGTAATGGATATATGGACAGCTCAGTACCCCGTCGACTATTGCGCTAAGTAAAGACGTGCCGCTTAGCGATTTAGCGTTCCGGCACGATGGCGTGTAGAAACCTTGAAACAGACTGGGGGTAAAGGTTGAACGTAAACTGCAATACCTCTTCTAAGTTAGCCCGTTACCATCTTAGACTGTATCATCCATTACCATCAGGTGAGACTATCTTGACATTGAATTAAAAAAAAAGCGTTTCTAATCGTTATAGTTCGATACGTGTAACTACAGCCTATATAAAAATCAGTGTATCGAGAAATAAAATAAATCTTGTCTTCGTGAGAGAACTGACTGTAACGGATTGCGTTCTCGTTAAAAGTAGGAACTGGTCACAGTGACAGACATCCGTCCTTCGCCGCCGGAAGCATAAATCATGGGAAGGATGCCGGACAGATAAAATACCATGCGGTATATACTGTAGGTACTAGGTACCGATTGAAAGTAAGGCATCTTTCCATCCTCTTATACGAGTACTTTACTCCTTTATACTTTTATACTGAACTGATTAAATATTCTGTAGCTTTTACATTATGAATTTTATAGCCATAGCCAAACTTTTTGAGTGGATAAACTATTTTTTTTTAAGTTGTTATAAGTTGAGACCGCTTTGTCTATTATATCACAGAGTTTTCACGAGAGTTGCGATTTGAATAATTATTTTTTATAAAATTAAAATGTTATTCTCAACACTCTCTTGAGAAGGGTTCGATCATTAACATGTGATTTTTTTTAAATTGCAAAAAAATATCTGAAGCATAGTTATCCCAGTTTCAAGATTTGTCAAAATCAGAACCTTGGTTTACTGGGCTCTTAACGGATGAACTGATTTGAATGCGTGTTTTCTTTCTGTATTTCTTTAGTAGGTATGTTCATAAAGTAATACAAATATGTTTGCGTCAAATTATCATCATTATTTACATAAGTTTACATAACGTTATTTATATTCACAACATTTCTCGTACCAATGCCAAGCAAATATGTGTTAAAAGCCGCACGTTAACAAAACCTTGTTCTAAACATCAGTGATCATGAACAAATATTAGTTTGAGAGTAATTGATTGTATTCAAACAATCCATACAAATAATTCTCATATTATTATGATTATTTGAACGATTAACCCAGACGTGATGTTTTCAAAAGTTTTATCTGTCTCTCTTTCTTTGAACAGGATGACAGGACTTTGAAGTCAAATTAAACAAAATTATAAATCAAAACTTTTATGGCTTTTTCATTAGCAATATAAGTTATAACATATCTTTTCTAACGAAATACACATACAAATACATAAATAGACAACTAAATTCTTACTTTTAGGTTTTCCGTATCTTTATATTTTCATTATGGAAATGAAGTTCTCAGAAGTAAAAATTTAAATTGGTATAATTCTTTTAATTCACGAGGGCACGTGACTCATGGTTGTGTGCGTGTCGTATCTGTATAAGTGTGAGCGAGAGCTTACTCGCACCTGCTCGCTCCCACCTATGCTCCTGACAGGCACACACACTTACGCAATGTGCATGTACACAACGTAACCACAAAACAAGTAAAGCTCACGCGCCCTCTTGAGTTAAAAGAACTATAGGTAAAAACTTTTTGAATGAAACTCATGAGCAGGTTTATTCGATGCGAGATTTATTTATTCTTATGGGCATGATTATAGTCTTAAAAGGATATCTTATTTTATTCGCTGGCTGCTTATTACTTTCACCGTTACGACCTTCATGGACCTTGCTCTGCGCACGCGCTGAATTATATCGCAGCTCCGCAAAATGGCCGCTTATGTAACTCTTTTTGTAACATTATTCTTGCTAAATTACATAATGGTGTAAACAATTTACCGTTGGCGTTTGTTTTCCGTTTTAACTTAATTATAATAAAATATCAATAATCCTACTAATATTATAAATGCGAAAGTTTGGATGGACGTTGGCGAGGCTGGTCTTTTGCTACAGATAATATTTTTATTAGGCTTTCTTTACAGGAAAAAGCGCAAGGCTTCGAATGAACATACAGCGCTTCAAAAAAACGCTTTGCTCCCTCGTTGGATTCCCCTGTAGCTTCAGTTTTTCACAACTTTGGGTAACCTTGAATCAAGAGTATAGGCTGCATTTTACCATCACTTGTGATCGCCTAAGCTCACCTAAGCCCTGAATTCTCAACGTTCTTAATAAATGCCACGACACATAGCTCATATAATAAATAATTTGCCAAGCCTCAACTCACTTTTAATGACCTCACAACATATCAGGATCCTGGCACACCTCAAGATTCAAGACACGATTTCGTTCCAGTAATTATTTCATACTTACTTATAAAATGTTGCAATGCGTGAACGCCGTGAAGGCTATAAAATGGATCTTGTGAGCTGAATTACTTCGGATATTGTTCCATGACTTTTTTTTTTAAAGAATATCAACTAAGCTGAACTTGACCGATGTTCTCCTTTCCCCTTCAAATTAGTGAAAACTTGTGTTAGGAGTGGGTACGACAATAGTGCAATGGGTGGGGATCGAACTTGCAACCTTTAAATTTTCAGTTCGCACCTGAAATCGTTGGTCTATTGAGGCTTAAATTTTTTTGGCTTGTTTGCTTGGCTGTTCAAGTTGTCAAGCGATCGTGATATGTGTAAGTTCCCTATGTACTCCAAAACGGCAGGAACGATTTTGATGAAATTTTCAGGCAATCTTCATATTAGCCTGGAAGGTGAAGCAAAATTTGGTAGAGATCGGATAAACAGACTATTTTTTGTTTGTTTTTGTTTCTTTGGCAATAGATAATTAATTAGTGCAACACATACGAAGCCGGGGTGGGTCGCTAGTAGCTATTTTATTGTCACAAAACAAACGACTGTGGCCAGTGGTTCACAATTAATCATACCCAAGAAGGTAAGCCACCAAACGCCCATTCGCTTGGCACATTTTGCAATAGTAATTCCAAATGAAATTGTTGTCTAATTAATGTTACTTAATAAAGTTTCATTATTCACCGCAGAAAGTCTATTTACTTGTACGGCTGAGTCATTACTCCAGTTTTTATTTGCATATCGTAGTGTCAATGAAACTTTAGATTCGCCCACACTAAGAATGCTATGGTGTAAGGCATAAGAGTCAACGGATATACTCGTATTTATATAACGAACCGGTAGTAGAGTCTTAACGTGTCATAATAGCCACAGGTTGAAATCTCCTACATGAAATAATTTGATTTTTGAAATTATAAAATTACCTAAAATTGAATTGATAAAAAAATTATTTTTATCGTTTTATCAAAAAGTAAAGTCTTTACTGAATATTTATTTATTTATACAGTACAACAACTTAAATTAAAACATAAAAACATCTAAAACAAAAAGAGATTTATAAATATGCCTAAAAATAAATCTGTCTAATAATAATAAGTGTGTTTAATTTGAAATTATTCATTAATAATTTCAAATCTGGTGGAATGGGAAGGTAAAATTAGAATACATGCACAAGCACATAACAGTGACAGTGCGGGAGAAAAATTTGAGATGTTTCCACTATTTGGCATGATTTTTACTATCAAATCGTCAAACAATTTGGATTGTTTTCACAGGTTTCTTTTTTTAATAGCTTTTTTTAAGGCTAGTAGTCGTTGCGTATATTGATCAAAACACAGACTACCTATTGAGATGTTTGAAATCTTAAACGCCTTAAGCTTTATACTTATATACAAAAAAACTTGGATTACCATATTCAGTTGTTGTCTACTCACTCTCGCCTATGTATCCAGCCACAGTGCTTTCTCACACCATACATGGGATGTTTTTTGTGAATTTCTTGAGTTCTGACAAGTGATTGAAAGCGGATCGAATTCGGTTATTGATTGACTTGTTACATTAGCCTAGATTCATGACTAAACAATGAAACATCCGTTATATCTAGACTCTACACGAACGGACTGCAAGCCAACTGCAGTTTGGATGCAGTTCTATCAAGGTAACATACATATATTTTTAGTAATATTACTAAGTTGAATTATATTTAAAAAATATGTCATAAGGACAAATAGATAAATCAAAAAATGTTAAACCGATGATTCCAAACATGAAAAAAAAATATTGATTTCAAATTAATGGTAAAAGTAGAGAAACTTTATATTACCTAGCCACTCTTGGTTTATTTTTTTACAAAGTTTTTTCAAAACATAGACTAAATCCTTCAAGCGATCAAACGGTCTAATGGTCATAAGAAATTAAGATTGCGAGATATTTCCAGATACTATCTACTTACTACCTGTAAATCACCGATCACCTGTTTTTATTAATTTGTATAGCAAACTCATCAATCAATTCAGTACCTTCACAATACAAGACTCATTCAATATTGCATTTTGTATCAACAGTTTAAAGTTCACTATCGTAAATTTTATTACTTTACGCCTAAAAAATCAGACATCCGAAGTTATATTAGGGCTACCAACTACAGCCAAAAGCTACCGCCAAGCAATTTAGCGTTCCGGTACAATGGCGTGTAGAATCTGATTAGAGGTATGAGTTTGATGTGCAGTACCATTCCCCTTCTAAGTTAGTTCGCTTAGACTTTACTTTACATCAAGTGAGATCAAGGGCTATTTTGTTATCGAGTAAAAGGGAGTTTTTAATCCAATCTGTCTAATCTGCTGTGGGATTGTCTAAAAATCTACACTCTTATTATAAAGAGGAAAGATTTGTATTTTTGTGTGTATGTTTGTAATGAATAAACTCAAAAACTACCGGACCGATTTGGCTGAAATTTAAAATGAAGATAGATTATACCTTGGATTAAAACATAGGCTACTTTTATTCCGAAAAAAAAAATTATAGTTCCCGCGGGATCTTGAAAACTAATTCCACGCGAACGCAGTCGCGAGCATCAGCTAGTTATTTACATAGTGATCGCAATCACTTCTCATTGGCTGGCAAATAAATTTTAGACAATCGCAGTCGGTAACCCTAGCTATAGTAGAGTGCTCGCCATTTTTATTATACCAAAGATAGCATCTGATCGTGACTTCTGGTCTCAAAACGCCTTTTGATCTTAAAAGTCGCCGCCAATTGCCTATTTAAGTTAGTTATTGTACGTAGCGTGTACTGAAGACGCTGGCGAAAATAAAAATTGGTAATAAAATGTCTCTTCAAAAGATTGGGCTTTGAATGTGGGTGGTTGTACTCTTAATGACTATTTATTGTACTTCTTTGAGTGTGATTAAGTTAGTTGCATTGCTATATAATGATCATCTTTGTATAAATAGTTTTTATCAAATAAACTTTGATTAAAATTAACACATAAATTCCATTAATAAGGGAAAGCTTCGATCTCTTTAAAACTTTGCTTGATTCTGTTGAGAGTTTTTCTGGAGTTTGTTTTTTAAATGATGAGGGAACTTTCTGTTTTCCAAATAAAAGGTAGCCTATGAAACTCTACATCCACCCATGCAAAAAAAATTGATCCATTGATCTGTTGTTGCGTGATTGAAGGACAAAGCAACGATTCGGCTAGGGGCCTGGGTGGGAGCGGTCAGGTGCGAGCAAGCTCTCGCTCACACTTATACAGACACGACACACACACAACCATGAGCCACGAGCCCTCGTGAAATGAAAGAACTTATACAAATAACCAGATACCAACAGTGCAAGTTCTCAACAATAAATGACTTATCAGAAGTAACAGATGATCGAATCGACGATGTGTGAATTTGTATCTCAACCGAAGCCAGATCGGATGTTCTTTGGTTACGATAAAAGAACAAGTATAGCACGTCATGAGTGCGCAGCGAAAGTATTCTTAATGAGTTGCACCCCGGGCTATAGACGCCATCGCTACACCGACTGGCAATAAGACATTCATTTGACACTCTTCCGATTCAAACACATCTTGGACAAGGTCAATGTGAAATAACACTTGTACGTCTCTAAATAGAGCATAATATTCATTGCCAACTTCCAAATCAGAAGTGGTATTCTATGCGTTAGAGCTTACAGTCATTTGTCTGCGATGACAATAGTTCTGAGAGCTTGTAGAAAATTTTAAGGAGGCGCTTGATAAGCTAGAAGTTGGTATGTCAGCTAACGCTCTTCTGCTGTTATGGAACACTAGACATGTCCGCTTAATTCTTTTCGGCTTCAGAATTTTTGAAGTTAAGGTGGGACTTTCTGTCATTTCAAGTCACTTAACTTTTCATCTTTTGAGAGTCAGGTTTCCTTGTAGAGCTTAGGCATTTTGTAGAGCCAATTCCTATCAGAGGTTGGCCTTTAGGAACCATTAGGGATTACTTTGGAAACTGCTAAAAGAAATAGGGATCGGATACTTTTCCTGTACCATTGGCGCAAGATTGTAAGTCAAGATGTTCTTCACCGACCATAAATGGTTTTTGGCCAGGTATTTTCCCTTGAATTATGCTGCAGGAGGTCGTAGGCTTACCATATACAATTAACTCAGCAGGATCAAGGCATCTTTCAAACTTAATTGAATTATCAAGCCCCTCCTCAAACTGTCCCACGTGCTCTCGGCTCCAATAGTGCGTACGCAAGCAACGTCGACGCCTAGATCGATGTTGATTGTTTCGTACTGACAAGCAAATTAGCCGAAGCCTTTGTCTCGTTTAGACGTATCAACCGATAGGTGATTGAAAGAGTCCAGATAAGGGTGCCGAGCGTGTTGTTCAATTATGCAGTTCATTTGATCTTGTATGAATGGAATTACACGGCGATATGACCAGATTGTTATTCAATGTTAGTTAACTTGGCGAAACTTTCTTCTATCAACAATACGTTGTCGAAAAGATTGTTTTGGTTGACGATTAAAACTTTCACATTTAGAAAACAAACTGCCTTTATTAAAATCGAAGTAATTACATCCTAATTGGAATTTTTATCGTAACTCGCCATGCATGACTTCGTCCCCGTTTTTTTATTTCGTAGGAACTCTTTGATTTCCTTTCTGACTATAGGAAGCTGCTGACAAAATAGCCCTTGACTGCAATCTGAAATGACTAACGGCCGATTCCTTTATTCAACCTATCTGTAATCTATCGATAATTTACTTAGTTATTTATCAAAAATTGTATGGATTTTATCGCCAGATTACAGATTGATTGAATATAGGAATCGGGTATAAGTGACGATACAGTCTTAGATTTTAGCATGTTAAATTGGAAAGGGTATGACAGTGGCAATTCGGTTTCTACATGCTATCGTAACGTTTCGCTAAATGGCTAGGCGGAACATCTTTTATAAAGTGTTACTGTTAACTTACCTCAGCTAAAGACTCAAACCAGACCAGAGACACGTTAGAAATTATGAATTCCCAAATTGTTTCTGCTGAAAATCGAACCCGGGACGTCCCGCCACACCACAGCGCTCACCACTGTGCCAGGAAGGTCTGTAAAAATCATCGTCACTTAAATCTATGACCGCGAGATCTTGGTCCGGGGCGAACCACTATTATAATATTCCAAGTCATAAAAAACAATCGAACTTTTTCCACTGTGTTACGAATAAACTAATCACTAAAATTAACATGAAATGTCTATAAAATATCGAACGGATTCATTCAGGAAACTATTATGCGAATGACGGTGCTCAATTTTGGTTATACCGTTAAGAAGTCGACTAATACCATTAACCGGGTTCCCGTCAGTAACCGTAAACAATACTAGCAAGCGGCAATTCCATAAACGTAAGGAGCCATCACGACTGTACCATGTGTGACCCCACGCTCTAAAGGTCCTTGCAGACATGCCGCAAACAAAGACAAAACAGGACTGTCAAAAATAATACTGGACAAAATTGTATAAAATCGCGAAGTTCCAATCACACGTAATCATCATCTCAGCCCATGAGACTGGCCAGACTGACCATCTGCTGAGAAGGTTTAAACACTCAGCCAATCCGCAATTACACTGATTGCAGATTACTTGCGGATTACAAAACTTACTTCGATTGTTTGGGATTGTGACTATAGTTTCTACTATTCATTTTAGTTTAGTTTTCGTAATTTGTGGCTCTAATTTGTCTTTGCAATCTAAGGATTAGATGTACTAATTTGTTGCACTCACAAATCACAACGACCAATGCCTAGGGACATTTTTGCATCGATGTATTTTTGCCGCTGTGGTGTGGTTATTGTGTGGCCCATCTGAAAAGACACTTACACCATTGAAAGCTATCCCTGACGAGAAAGTTGCAGTATAATTGTACGGAATTCACTTACACCTTGTCTTAAGATTCTTGGAATCCGATAATTAAGTAAAGTGTTCCTCACAACCGCCTCTTAAAATCTTCGACTATCCGCGATGGTTATATGAAATTATTCATAATAAAGGCCATTTATGGGACATACAGGACGTGAGTTTAACATTCATCTTTCACATGGCTAATTATTTTTTTTGGTGTCAATATATTATTCACTATCGTAACCACATGGCGCAAAAATCTACGACTTTCGTATAAATAATAAAATGTTTGTTAATGACTGGGTACCGTAATGAAGATAGCCCTTCAATATTAAATTAAGGGTTGAATACAAAATGTCTATGAAGCATGAAAAGGAAACCGCTACTTTTTCATCCTCTTGCGAAGTGACAACTGCGAAGGTTGGCAATAATTAGGCCGATTTCAATTTTCAAGATTGGTCTAATTAAAGCGCTCTTCCCAAACAATCGACGTAAGTTTTTGGCTCATGATTTTCTCCTGTAGATATCCAGGAGTATATGATGGCAAAAGGATTTTTCGTACGCATTCTGACCAAGTTGTCTCAGTGTAGATACGTCTGTAAACCCATATCTCAAACGTCTCCAGCTTCTACCAGCGTCGAGATTTCTACGCCGTAGAGAAGTAGGTTCAGAAAAGACAACACCAAAGACCGATTGTGAAACTGTCATCGCCAATATCTCAATTTCGGTTCAATTCCGGGACTCTTATAAACCCAGGACATTAGGATACAAATATGTATTACAGAATAATAAAATAAGACGTGTTTCAAATAAAATAACAATATATTCGAAACTGTAATAGATCCATAATGAATTGCATCGACGGCTCGATGTAGCAATATAAAAAGAAGATGACAATAGCGGCATTCGCAAAGAGACGTGTATAGTTGTGAAGTAATTAACTGCTTCCTTGGTTGGATGAAAAATAAATAATTATTGAAAAGAAACACTTTCAATTTGCTAAGAAGCAATAGTAGTGAAAACGATATTTGTTCAATATTATTCAATCGATCGCTTTCCCTAAGCTTTCCTGTCATACATTCGAGTCCGTCACAATTCAAATGTTGCTGATGCAAATCTATGAAATAATACGGTTTTATTGGGTTCAAAAGATCTCCACCAGTCAACGATGGTCTTGATAAACTGGACATTGATATGACAGGACGGACATAACCAAACACATATGCCGACAATGCTGAACCATCCTATATTAACAGCCAATCAATTAAATCAAAGCAATGGCAACCTTATTCATCAGAATAATAATTCAATCAGTGCTAGATGACTTACGTAAATGTATCGTTAGAACAGTAGTTGACGAGCGTCGAAACGATCTTGATGGTTATCGATCTGACGTAGAGGCAGTCGTAATCGATATTTACGAAAGTGAATGTGAAATTCGATAGACTAAAGAAAGCAAAGGTTAACATTATGACGGTAGAGATGCACGTGAGCTCGATCTACTATTAAATTATCAGAGTGATTCGCATACATCAATTGGATCTTAAGAAGATAACTATAGTATGAAGATAGTGCACAAGTTTGTGCAAACATAAGTGCGCTCACTATTCCGCACTCTCATAGGTCGATTGGACTAAAATCTAATACGACTGGTGGAAGATCACGCGCAGGACTGACGGCTTTATGTGCTGTCCAAAGTATGGGTGTAAAACACAACTAACTTCCTAACTCTGAAGCTACTAATGAGAATTCTTTGACATGCCTGGCCTCCACCTGCGCCGTAACGCGTAAATTAACACGATAATAAAGGCATTACGCAGATGGAGCCAATATTTTACTGCGTTAAATGTATGTAATGACGTTAGACGCTAAGCGCTAATCCATTTGAGCGCAGCCGTTAACACTAACATTAATGCAGATGGAGCAGTAGCAGCAGTATAATCCTGTAGATATTTTATTACAAGTACAATTAGACCTAGCCCGCACTGCGAAAAAAAATTGCGCGAATTTACTTCGCGCGGTAAAAAAATTTGTAGTTTTAATTTGATACAAACAGGCTATTGTTAAATCGTAAGTGCGGTTATCTCCATATGATTGCAAGTGTTATAGAATTGTGAAAAAAAAATCTTATTATCTTAGAGATTATTTGAGTAGATTGTTTGATGTACTTTAGGACTCGGCTCCGTTAACATATAGTCTGATTTTTAATTGCGTGGAATTCTGACAGCTGTCATTTTGTAAATAGAGCGAGTTGTTTGTATGAAAAACAGTATTACCACCTGTAGTTTGATTTTACCCCGAACTATCTGTCAGGCATTTGTCATATTAAATATCTATGTGCGGCAATTGATTTTTATTTTTATAAGTTTTTTATTATCTTTTTTGTGGGATTTTTTTAATCTCTGGTAACATTAAGATACGTCAGAATTCCACGCAATTAAAAATCAGACTATAGTAAATCCAAGTACTGCAAAGTGCGCAATATTTGATATGTGTCGACTCGTTTATGTCAAGCGGGCTATATCATTGAGTCATATATTTTACGAGTGCTGCAGTAGTTTGCCAAGTTTAAACGGGTTTGCTTGAGGTTGACATCCGGACACCGTTAGTACGCCATACCATTGACCCGTGCCTTTCTTTGTCTGGTCACATACGTACCACAATTAACTGGTAACAATCGTATCTAATTTTCTATCTTTCATATGAAATTGCTCTTAAACTTTCTCTCTAGTGTGATGGAAACGTTTTTATATCTGAGTTTATTTTTCATCTTGTTTGGTACACCGTAAAAAGTGAAGAGAAATAAAACGTTATTAGCATTTTTGAATGATCATTTGATTCTATTCTTCCTTGATAGAAATACGTTTATTATATGCATTTAGTTAATAAGAAACTTTTTCGAAAGAGAAAAGTTTAAAAAATTTAGAATATTAATGCCCGATTTCTTCAGTGGTATCTAAGCAATTTCTCAAGAAAGGATCTCGTTAAATGTAAGAGCTAAGACGTCACCTAAATCTAGAAATCATTAATTGTTAATTGGTAAGTAAAAGTATTATTATTGGTAAAACTCACAGGTAAAACTAGTGGCGGTGAAAACGGATATAGTATTTATATAAGTAAAGAAGATTTTAATTTTGCGTGCTATTGCTATTTCCCAAAAATTTTAGTGTGTGATTTAATATACTTTTTTTATACATTTCATACTGTTAAATATAATAATATATTATATTTAACAATATTAGTTTGTTGTGTCGTGTATACATAGGTAAATATATCAATACTACCGTGTTTATTTCGCTGGATTCAGGCGGCGCAAGACCGAGATCTGTGGAGGTCCATGCAAGAGACTTGTGTCCAGCAGTAGACGTCCATAAGCTGAAGAAGAAGAAGAAGAAGACCGTGTTTATAATTTATCAGATACATAACTCTAACATAATTAAAAAATACAATACTTTTTCTTTTCTAGACTTTTTTATTATATGTTCTCGGTGATCTCGTTTCTGGCTTGATCCATAAAATCCGGCATAGATGTCTCAAATAACAGCAGAATAATGTGCAGATACAAAACATTAGACCTAGTAATACGCTATTCAGACAAAGTATACCAGATCAAATGCATACAACACACTTTCAAAGGAAAAACTCTATTACAAAATTGGTGTTGTTAGCGAGTTCGCGGTGATTTCCTCACATTACGTGTGCTATGAGAACTGACAAGATGGAGCATTCTATCCTACTTCATTGTCATTCTTTTGTTACGCACCACGATTGTCTTATTCAGGCTGCATTTAGACAGGCCACTTTACTGCGCAATCTCTATGTTTATAAAATGCATCATATATTTTTATTGTTGGGAAGGATCTTGATCTCACTTCACTTGATCGCAGATTAGATGTTATGCAGTCAGAAATGGAAGGCATTTTTATATGCGATTTATTTTTTATAGCAAGCAAATGATCCAAACGACTTTTTTTGCTATAAACAATTACTATTATCTTATCAAATTAAAATTAACTTTTGATAAAATAGAAAAGCTTTTTATTAAAATGGACTTATAAAAACGGCTTTTGAAATCATCTCGATAATCTACCACTGGCGTTCCAACCGAGAAAAACCATGCAATAAATTCTATAAATTACTAGTAAGAAACTGGGTAGGACCAACAAAAACTCAGCATAACTTGATATCAGCTAATATAAACAATTTAAGTTTCGCAATTAACTATAAGTATTAATACTAATACTATGTACGTAAGTACTTATAGATTAAAGTTTGATAAGTTTGGATCGATTGGCAGAACATTGAAGATAAGGACAGTGGAAGAATTTAATTTTGGAACATTTAATTCCTACCTTAACATAGTGGTCTACGGGGAAATACGAATTTCCCGTACAGCCACTGGTGGGAGAAGCCGGTAGGTCCTAGGGGCATCGGCCCAAAATTTAAATTTGGAACGGCATTTCGAACCAGTGGTAGAGATTCACTTTTCAAAAGTACTTAGTTAAAGTTCGTTTGAATAAAATATTCTGCTCTATTCTATTATATTCTATTAAGTTTAGGGGTAAAAATACCCAGCATACCAATGTAGCCCATGTTAGGCAAGTCTTAGGTCTCGTAGCGTTTCACCGTTCAGTAAACATAGAATCACCCAGCGTGGCCTTGTATTGTGTTACAACCGCAAACCGATATCTCGAAGTGTGTAGTTACTCCTCAATTGAGACAAAGTTTCTACGCGTAGATACATGAGATATGGGCCATCCGGGTCAAGGTTTATGTTACAACTCCATTCATTGAACCTGTATAGTAAAACAATCTAAAATTTGATCAGATTGTTTTCCACTTATCATTTGGATACCTTTAGAGCTAGAGAACAGCCTTTCTCTGGTTCTGAATTATGTACATTGTGTATAGTGCAGTCATATTTTTCTAAGCAAAGTGAATAAAAAAAAGTTTCCGTGCTGAATTAATATTCTGATGAATTCATTTTTACCTGAACCAATTAACAATTGAGAATTAGAATTAATGACAACTAAAATCTAAATTACAGCTAAATTACTACTAAAATTCAAAATTAAATTAAATCAAAAACCTCATTGATGTCACCGCAGCGCGGCATAGTAGATACCTACAAAGATGGGGAAATGCTGCCTTTCCTCTTTGGATGGCCAAATTAATTTTGACCAAATTTTAGATATCTCTTTTTTAAATTTCTTCTTTATCTGAACTATATTTTTTTATCATCAATCATAATAAAGTTAGTTCAATTTATCTTGACCAAGGAGACTGACTACTTTATTGTAAAGTTAAAGTAAATTTAACTAAGGAAAAACTTTTGTCAGAGTTGTTATTTCTGCCTCCATTTCATCGATAGCGACTCCTTGAGATCCATCTTCTGAGGGTTATTCTTCTCAACCTTCTTCATCACTCTCGGTGTGAAGTGGTTAAATTCTAGAAGCTTAAAGTGACCCAACGTCCATCGATTCTTCGAACTATGTGTATGTGTGCCTCTAGTTTTGCGAGTCCTACTCAGTATATAAGTATTATTTGGTAATGCTCTTTCAAAATTCTTCGCATTAGTAGAAGTGTTGTGATGACACTTGACACATGAATGACATTGCATAGTTTAGTATAATATAATAATATTAATAATAATCAATCATAAAGATTTAGCTTTTTATTATTTTTCTATTTCCATTCCAATTACCGGTGTTAACATTTTAAATTAGGTGATTAAATCGATTTAATATAATCGAAGTACATAATTGCAAAATGAAAATAACAGGTGCCTATTGATTGATGTAAATTGATCATTTCGTTTCCAAACATGTCATTAGCATTACTGAGATCTTTGTGTGATGTGGCTTCTTATGACACACATTCGAAGATATGAGTTTTGTACATTCATTACAGCCTCTTATGTAGGTGCTTGGCGATTCAAACGAGCTTGTAAAAGCTTGTTCAAACAAACATATAGCTATTATTTAGAATTTGAGTGTAAGCTTTGTTTGATTTGCTTCAATTGCTTTTTAAGTGCAGTTATATCCGGTTAACATATTAAGAAACGTTCCTATAAGATATGACAAAATGATCGAGTATCCACCTGACCTACGCTAGTGATTTCCAACATTTTATTTCTATATCGATGTTTGATATTAATATTAATAATGAATCTATTTAATGTTATCGATTTGTCGATGCCGTAAGGGTTGATGGTAAATTCGGAAATTAAGGAATATGGAGTTTCAAATTATGCCTCCTTAATGCTATTATCATTATAACTATGACAATCAATCGTTGACCTGCAACCGGACGTGGATCTAAATATCACTTTTTTTGACGATGGAACATCCTGCATTCTGAAAGTTGTCTATAATGTTCTCAAGCTATGTGAAGTCTGAATTTGCATTTGGCCAGGCGTGGTAGACTAAGGTCAAAACCTTCCTTAGTACACTAAAGAAATATCTTCTCCAGGCAACATTTCAAATTTCTATGCTGTACGTTATCGGTTAGTCAGTACTATTTTACTGGCAAAGATTTCTTCATTCACCTGGATATAGCTCATTTCATTGTTGTCGAATTTCCTCCAGATATAGATTTCATAAAACATCGATACCTATACATAAATCAGGCTACTTACATTTCCTCGGTGGCCATAATTCATCAGGTTGGTAAGTAAATCGATAAATAATCTTATCGATAATAACTTAAGCCCTGTTTTCCAACATTAAGCATGTCATATCTTATGAACAAAATGTAATCGGATAAAATTAACTTTAACCGGATACTAGTAAACGGTCATAATAATATCATTTTAAAGAGAAAGGCACAATTCGGATTAGTGTTACCGGATTGAGGTTAAATTTGAATAAAAAAAAACGCAATATGTGTGATGTTTTTGCTAAAATTAGAAAACGTTTCACTAAACCCACGTTTCTTAGCCATAAGGAGATTGAAATCGGCACGAAATTTCTTAAAACGTCACTTGTGTTTTACGTAGAAAATGTATGAGGAAAGATCTTGTAAACATGGAGCCCACATACATCACTACCTACGCATACACCTCAACAATTTCTTGTTTAACAGATTTCAAAAGTTTCTCACAGTCATTAAACTGATGAGTAAAAGTGTCTAAAAGTGGAATTTTATTGAGTAGCACTTATATGTTACTTATTTTTAAAAGAAGTTCTTAAACAATACTTAAATCCTATATCAAGTACGCACCTACGTCAACGGTAAAAAATTATTTTAATTATTTTTTTAATCGTTGAGTTAGTGCCATTTGAGTGACCTTACTATTTGACCACTTTCACTGTCACTTGCAGTTAAAACGAAATTGTTCGAGCGATTCATCATTGTCACAACCGATAGACGTAAGATAGATGTGTGCCGAAGTCTGGCTTTGGAGTCACAGAACACGATCTTGTGCCGCTTGTATACAGTGACTTCCATCGATTCCCTTGAACGTTTTTTGCTACAAAGAAGAAAAACACTAGGTCTTCAATGTATTCGAATGCTAACAATCGAACTTCTTGAGAATCAATTATTTTTTTATTTTTCATTCGATAAAAATTCGCCCTACGTAGTGGGAGAGAGTGTAAGAGAAAAGAATACTTGATTAAATAATACTTGAATATGTTTGATAGTTACCCTCACGTTTATATGGAGGTTTGTCTGGCGTGTTGTGGTTAAATAGATAAGATGTGAGGACAGGGGCCGGTATAAGGGGATGGTGGACACGGCTTTAGGTAGGGTTTTTTGCGTTTTTGAGTTGTCACGACATGGACGTCTTCAAGCTTTATTGGCCCTTCTATTGCCACTTCTACTTCGCGATGAGATTTTTCGCTCACTCTTGGTCTTCTACGAATCTCTACATTTCTCCGAGCATGACTCTCTATCGCCCATTAAGTTCTTTGTTTTAAAAAAAAGAATATTTGCCATGTTTAACATGCCCCCTCTTTTCAAATTAAGCGCAAAGGTCGGTGGGATTTTACCCAGCGACCTTCCTGTCTCTTGCCCATTCAACCATTTAGACTATTTTCACATCTACAAAGCAAAAGCAAATAAGTAGGTATCATTATCACAAAAACAAAACAAGAAGTTCCAATAACACGTGATGGACTGTTACATAGAAAGTAAAAGCAGTGCAGCAAAAAATAGGAAGAGGTTTCTATTAGGTTAAAAGAAATTAATAACGAATACAAGCGGCAACAATGGAATCGACCATCTCGCTCCAATTCCCAGAATATGGCGATGAGAGTTTCTAATCCTAAATCATAGCAAGCAGCGCCATATTCACACACGCGCGTGAATACCTTCCTGAATACCACTTACATTGTTTACGTGTGATCAATTAAGCGTTGCTGTCTTCATTGAAACTTAGTTAAAGTGTCTGGTGGAAAGCTTTGGCCGTGGCTAGTTACCACCCTACCGTCAGAGACGTGCCGCCAAGCGATTTAGCGTTCCGGCGCGATGGCGTGTGTATAGAAACCGATTAGGGGTATGGGTTGAATGTATACTGCCATAACCCTTCCAAGTTAGCCCGCTACCATGTTAGACTGCATCCTCACTTACCATCTGGCGAGATTGCAGTCAAGGACTATCTTGCTAAGCTCAAGCTTAGTTAAACACGCTTGAATATGATACAAGCATTAATACAAGTTAATAAAGCTAAATTAATAAAACCAACTACTGACCAGCACCTATTAGTGGCTTCTAAGTTTAAAACAGTCTGAAGAATCTGTTTTGAATCAATACTTATGGAATAAACCGCATTAAAATCAGCCTAATAGTTTTTAAGGGAAATGGTAAAATATTAAAAAATTACAAAGACGCTTTCTTACATTATTTTATGCAAAAAAAACCATATTAAAATCGGCCCAGTTTTGCAAAAAAATGTTAACAAAAACATACTTCAAAGTATTGTTTGACACTAACCTCTTAATAATGATCGATCATCCATTTTACTTCTTACTAATCTTACTATCTTGGCTTACTAATATTATAAATGTGAAAGTGTGATTGTTTGTTGGTTTGTTAGTTTATTGGTTTGTTGATTTGATTGAAGGAACCTGTTGGAACTTGATTGATGGATCAATCAAGTTCCAACAGGGCTACGGATGGGTGTGATTTTTTGAATATTTGGTGAATAGTTGAGGACCTGGAGAGTGAAATAGGCTATTCGGAAAAGGGATCGTACCCCGTGCTGTGATTCCAACCTCGTCAATCGCGAACAAAATCAAGTTTCCCATATAAAATTGTCAGTATAACTTGACAAAGTTTAAACCCCAGAAGTTTTTTTTTCATAGCAATTTTAGCTTGGGTCCCATAATTTTCTGCAATACTTTCACAAGTGCATTGTGAAGTGGATTGTGCTCCTAATAAACGAAATGAAAATAAGATCTGCCACTCGGCACGATAAAGATCACATTCTTCCATGTTTGCTTCCCATTCATTAAGTTCACACGTTCACTTTTTACTATATTATTTTCTCACCATCTTTTATTTTTTTGCTATCATCATAATTAGCTGCGTTTTGAGCTTGGATAAATGATAGCTGGCACGGATTTTTGTCGCTGCGACTGTTTTGTCTCTCTTATCTCATTCATCAATTTTGTGGATTTTGTTATACTCGTATATAGGATTGGAGTTGCCTGCACGTTTAAGGCGATAACTTTGTCTTGCATTTTTTTTGGCTATTTTTGAACCCAAGTTTTTTTTTTCATCTTTCTTTAAATAACAATATACCTACATATTTAATTTTTTATATATAAATTATTTTATATTATTTATTATAGGTACATATATAAATATTTAATTTTTTTATATTCAGGTGTTTTATTTTCATAATGTATAAATAGTGCAGTCTTGAGTATAAAGTATAGACATGAGGGAAAGTACCAAATTATACCCGTTGTCCATTTCCATTTTGCGATTTCCACAATGTCGGCTAACTCTTGTTATAGTTCCATATTCCTATCATAACAAAGATCAACTATAGTAAATAATATATGCAAAAGTATCAAAACATATTGTTAACCTACTTTACGCAAAAAGGCAGCCCGTTAATAACTTCATAGAAAGCATGCTTCTGTTATTGGTATTGAGATACATAAATATATATTTGGTTATTGATATCGACATTAGAGGTGCTATTAAATACTTTTTAAGAGAGTTATTAACTGTATGTGGGAGTACCCAGCACAGGAAACAAATAAAGACTTTGATTTCTTGATTAGAAAATTCACTTTCTACGATCTAGTTACATCTATTGGGCAAACTTTTTAATTACTTATGTAAGTATGTAAGTTCTACAATATGGATCATATAATTTTTTTTTATTTGATTAAGTGTTCAGAAATAGTTACGTACCTACTAGAGTGTTTTGAGGGATTATGTGAATTTTCAGCGTAGCTTCGTTAATCGATTCGTATTCGAACATCATATCGTAGGTATCTGTAGTATCTATATAAATCAACTAGCTTTAACCCGCGGCTTCGCTCACGTTAGGTTCGATTTTTTAACCCCCTATTTAACCCTCTTGGGGTTGAAATTTTCCAAAATCCTTTCTTAGCGGATGTCTACGTCCTAACAGCTACCTGTATACCAAATTTCAGCTCGATCGGTCCAGTGGTTAGAGCTGTGCGTTGATAGATCAGTCAGTCAGTCAGTCAGTCAGTCAGTCACCTTTGCCTTTTATATATTTAGATTGCTGTTCGTTAGTCTGACTAAAAATCAAAAACAGTTTAGACCAATTTGATAATTTTTTTTCTGTTTTATTCGCTTTAATAAAGTGGTGGTTAAAAAAAAAAAATAGGGAAAATAAAAGTTCTTAATTTTGTTTGGATAACTACTTCGGATTACAGTTAACACACTTCACGTTTCCGTCAACTCAATCACTAAAACTGAAAGGTCGCAGGTTCGATCGTCACCCATTGCACTATTGTCGTACCCACTCCTATCATAAGCTTTCCGCTTATTTGGAGGGGAGAGGAGAATATAAGTCAAGTTTAGTTTGGCTAAAATTCTTAAAAAAAAAAAAAAAACAAAAAACAGCCTTACTTCTCGACGCTGAAATCGTCCATAATACACGAGTAGGTACTTATCTAAATATATAAAAGGCAAAGGTGACTGACTGACTGACTGACTGACTGACTGACTGACTGACTGACTGACTGACTGATCTATCAACGCACAGCTCTAACCACTGGACCGATCGAGCTGAAATTTGGCATATAGGTAGCTGTTAGGACGTAGACATCCGCTAAGAAAGGATTTTGGAAAATTTCAACCCCAAGAGGGTTAAATAGGGGGTTAAAAAATTGAACCTAACGTGAGCGAAGCCGCGGGTTAAAGCTAGTTACTTGATATAAGGAAAAGCAAGGAAAAGAAGCGATCAATACGAGCAGTACAAAGGAACTGTCAATCAGCTTTTATTTGGGGAATGCACAAATAAATAATAGTGTGTATGGAGTAGACCAATCTGATTTCATAGTCCGATGATTTTCGCTGTATTTCTTATTCATCATAGTGCTAGAGATGACGGTAAATGCAAGAAAGTGGGTTAGTATCAGGCAGTGGGTTAGTGATATGTAGTCAAAAAATATGCTTATAGTTGTTCTGGCTCAAACATTTAGAGCAAGCTTTGAAACAATTTTTTTTTGTTTGATTGCTTAATATATAGATAACAATCAAATTTTGTAAACGAATAGCTTGATAATTGAATGCAGATAAATGATGGCAGAACCTTAAGTTATTACGATTCACACAATCCATGCTCTTCGCTATTAGTATTTATAGGTATGTCTATTTTTTCATAATCATTCACGATTTGTATGATATGAGTGTGAACACGCTCATATGAAATTAAGAACCACTTTAAAATAGAAAATATGATTCACGATAACCTACGGTGTTAAAAATGACGATGTATGAATGAAGCCTTAACTCGATGAAGTTTAGTTATAATCTTTTCTTAGCTTTTGCTAACTAGAAATACTTAGCTTAACCTACTAGAATTTATACACGATAAAATTTATGTAAAGCTTTTTATTTATCTATATATATATAAAATTCAAAGTCCTGACTGACTGACTGAGATATCAACGCACATCCTAAACTACTGAAGTTAGAAACTTGAAATTTTTACAGTTGGTTCCTTTTATGACGTAGGCGCACACTAAGGAAGGATTTTTGAAAATTCAACCCCTAAGGTGGTAAAATAGGGGTTTGAAAAATCGAACTTAACGTGAGCAAAGCCGCGAGCAAAAGCTAGTTAAAAAATAATATTAGCTATGCTGAACTTCACTAATATTCGCGTCTCCACTTCAAATAAGTGTAAAGCTTATTGTTAGTGTGTACAACAGGCAACGCGTCGGGATTGAAGTGTCTATCTTTCATTTCCAGTTCACACCTTTAAGGCCGCTGCATACATAACGTGCACGGGACGGGACGGGACGGAACGTGGAGTTTTGGAAACATCGTTTCATAGAAAATGTAAGCGACTGTGCATACGTCACGGAGCACGGACGGGACGGGAACGTGCCACGCGCGGAACGGGAAAAATATCGTCGGCGACGATGTTTAGCACGTCCCGTCCCGTACGTGCCCCGTCCCGTGCGTGATTCCGCTGCGTATGCACAGTCGCCCCGTTCGCTCCGGAGAGCTAAGTAGTGATGTTTGTGTATTTACCTACGAAGCAAAAATGGACGAATGGAAAAACTAATTGAGTGTGTACGATCATGAAAGTATTTAGACACCAAATATAAAAATTATCTGTGGCGTAAAATTGCAGTCGAACTATCACTCACTGAAAACCGGTCAGATTTATTTTATTAATTTATTGCATTCGTATCTCTACTTATATTTTAATATGTAATAATAATTACAGTTGAACTTTTTATGCTCAAATCAATAGGTATATAGTATCAACCTTTGACGACCTCCCTGGCGCAGTGGTGAGCGCTGTGGTCTTATAACTGAGAGGTCTCGGGTTCGATTCCCGGCGGGGGCAATTTAGGAATTTATAATTTCTAAATTGTCTCTGGTCTGGTCTGGTGGGAGGCTTTGGCCGTGGCTAGTTACCACCCTACCGTCAAAGACGTGCCGCCAAGCGATTTAGCGTTTCGACACGATGGCGTGTAGAAACCGATTAGGGGTATGGGTTGTATTTACACTGCTATACCCCTTCCAAGTTAGCTCGCTACAATCTTAGAAAAATCCACCTTTCCTTGTTCACATCACTAGCACGTTAGTTCTGAGTTATTGCCACGTTGCGTATGCATTAAAAATTCCCGTCCGTGTTTACTAACCACGTCCGGGCCACGTCCGGGCCACGTCCCGTCCACGTCCCGTGCACGTTATGTATGCAGCGAGCTTTAATCGTTTGAGGCTATAAATTAAATTAAATTAAATGTTAAACCCAAAGCGAATCAATTTTATCTATTAGCTCTTGGACTACATATTTTACTACTTACTTTACTTTTATAATTTTGATGCATATTCGGGCAGTCTTGGCGCAACTTTTATAGATCGTTGACCCTGTTGATAGAAGAAACGAAAGTAAGGCCGTTGTTGTACTGTGACCCGGGGTCAAAGGTTTGTCGCCGAACATCTGTAACGTCGCATCAGCTGCATAGAATGAAGAAGTATATAGATGGAGCCTTAGTGAGCGTATTTATAAAACGCAACCCAAACGAGCGTTTGATTTCTTATTTTCTAAGTGGGCTTTCCCGGATTTGTATATATTTTGTTTTAGCGAAATAGTGAGGTCTTGGTTGGACTGCGCTAGCCTAGAAGATACCTATTCATAATAACCGAAAGGGCGTTCCACACAATAGCGGTTCTGCATGCCTAGTAACTCCAAGGTGTACAGTAGGTATATAGACCTTGCTTCAAGCTTAACTTTGTGGTTCCTTATAATATATCGTCCTATTTGAGAAGCCGTACAGCCAAATGCTTTAGCTTACATCACGTAAAAGAGATAAAAAATATAGAATAGAATAATTTTTTAGCACAAGTTTTTTGCTTATTTGGAGGGGAGAGGAGAATTTAAGTCAAGTTGGCTTGAGCTTGGCTAATATTCTTTTATTAAAAAAAAGTACTTTCGAATTGCATTTGAATTAGAATGAAAATTAAATCAATCGCCTTCTCTTTACGGAATTTTTTTATAGTCTAACGTTTTCCTGTAGTCCGTGTATGTCACGAAGAAGCATCACGATATCTGGTACTCGCGGGTTCACGACACCGCGTCACGTCGCGATCAGAGCTGATAGCGGCCGATCGCATTCAAATTGGCGTGGATAATTTCGGAATTGTCTGCAAAGGTTATCAAGATTCAAGGACTGTTCATCCTAAAGTGTCCGAACGTCATGTTAAGCAATGCATTGCATTGTTTAAATGTCTTTGTAACTCACTTTCTTATGTCTAAAGTTGTCGAAACGCGAACTTTGACTGTGCACGATTCGTTACCATAAAGAAATGCTGCATTTCAAATTTTGAAAGCCTGGATTTGGGAAGATGGCGTCTTTACAACTCTGTGCCAAGAGCAGGTAAAGTCATCATTACTGCGTAGAATGTCTAATGTGAGTTAAAAGTTAAAACCTCTAATTTTTAACTCACATTACTTGTACGGTAGCATCAAGTAACTTTTGCGCGCTCTAACAAGTCGATTTCTTACCCAAAAGTCATAATACATAACACCCATACACGCATACACGCATGTACGCCCGCACGCAAGCGCGAACTTACGCACACACACATGCACACAGTGTTAGCTTAATTAAGTCATACCTATTAACTTTAGATAACTTTTAGCTATAAATCATGTAAGGGCATTCCTTGGAAGGAACTATCTTCTGTAACACAAGGTTTCTCAGGGCAGAGTATAGGGACTATTATAAATCGTAAATTGTTTATGTGTCAATCATTGACATAATAATTATTATGTCAATGGTGTCAATAAATAATTTATTTATTAATCTTATTTTATACACACGTTTTAAATTTTTTTCAGTCTGTCTGTCTGTTTGACTGCGCTAATCTTTGAATTTTAACGTGACTTTCACTACAGGTAGGTAGCAAGGAGTGATCTAGAGCACCTTTTAATCCCAAAAAATCAAAAAAATCCCAAAAAATTCATCCACACTGCCTGTATTCCAGGCATCAGCGAATCAAATAGTCAAAATTACCGTTTCTAAACCGTATATCATATAAAAAAAAAAGTGTAAAAGTGAATGCTGTCGTCATAAATCTCGAGCTGATCTTGCGTTGACTTATAAATGGTCACCTAATTACCTCTAAGTAACTAGTCTGACAGCATTATGAAGGTAAAACTTGAAATTTTTCAATCGATTAATGGTTTACGAGTTAAGTGGCACACCCGCAGTCGCAATTATCATCCTATATCGGTAACTGAAAGTAAAAGTATCACGTGAACATCCTAATATTAAAAGATTCTTTAGTAAAAAGTTAGTAAGTCTCGTTTCACAGGTAATCAATATCGCTTCAGGCAAAAGCTGAGCTGGATTTATGGTGATAATATCCGATAATTTACGCACCTAATTAAAACAGACGTTTAGTTTCTATTTTTTGTTACTTATATTTATTTTAATTGACGACGATAATTTCTATTTGATTCCATAGCAGATAGTTTTATGTTATTATGTAGTTTTATTCAATTCTTTCACAAACTTTTCGTTTTTCGAAGCTATTGCATAGCTTCTATCGCGGCCCAGCGTGGAGACCGAATCCAGAAATTCCGATTCCGACGAAAATAACCTGACACGGGACTCCTCTACGGTGAGCCGCTAAATGGCGTTGATAAAAAATGCTATACAATAGCTTTACCGCGGCAGTCCCCGAGTGCCACACGTCTTTTTTTCTTTATTCTTTTTTTACAAGCTTTTATTTTACTTGCAATGTATGTACATTGTACATATAGTAAAATGTATCGTATCCCCATCGAGTTTGGCCTCGTTTGATGACATGTGAGAGACACGTTTGTTGATACCGGCCGAATCGAGAGCCACCTCCTATTTTGAAAGTCGGTTAAAAACTCAGTTAACACTTACATAAGAGCAACATAACACCATAAACTCTCATTCACACACTATATAACTCAGCCCGGGGGCACTTATCATTCTCCTAATCATATTTGTTTTAACCACAATGAGTGTCGGCCGTAAAACCCGCCGCGGGTAGAGAAATTGATTTTATCAGAGAAACAATCTTTATGGCTTAGGGCCGTCGCACATCAGCCGGTTAAGTCTCAATAGCCCAACGGTTACAGGTGCGGACTGAAAACTTAAAGGATGCAGTTTCGTTCCCCACCCGTTGCACTATTGTCGTACCATTCCTAACACAAGTTTTCACTTATTTGGAGGGGAGAGGAGTACATCAGTCAATTTCAGCTTGGTTGATATTCTTTTATAAACAAAAAAGACGTGTGGCACTCGGGGACTGCCGCGGTAAAGCTATTGCATAGCATTTTTTATCAACGCCATCTAGCGGCTCACCGAAGAGGAGTCCCGTGTCAGGTTATTTTCGTTACGGAATTTCTGGATTCGGTCTCCACGCTGGCCCGCGATAGAAGCTATGCAATAGCTTAATAAAAACTACAGGTTACCTGTGGGGTTAGTATAAGATTCGATTCGGTTGCGTGCTGTGACACTAACGCTGAGATCTATAGAGCGTGCTCTGACTCAGCTCAGACTCAACATGGAGGTTAAAACGAGACATAAATATGCTCTGACATAAATCTGTCTCGTTTTAACTCTGTCTTGAGTCTGAGCTGAGCGAGACTGCGGTCTGTAGATTTCAGCCTTATTGTCTTTCTTTACTCAGTCAAGATAGCATAAATATCAATCAAAAAGTACTTAACGGTCATCGATTCGCGTCAAAACACAAAGTTCATTCCAGTTAACTGTTAAGTTCTGTTTACATAACGCGACCTTCGGCCTCACCTCTAAACAATCCGCAATTAGCGCCAAAGGTCAGGGCGTCTAATGAGATCTTGAGGAGAATCAATTTCTCTAGACGCGGCCTTCACGCCTCACTTTCATCTCAACTATTTTATAATATACGTATACAGATATATGTATTTATTCACATAAAGCGAGAAAATTGTATGTATTGTATATTTTACTAGCTGTTGCCCGCGACTTTGTCCGCTTTTAATTTCGCGAGAACTCTATGCTTGTCCGAGATAAAATGAAGCCTATTCGTTAATCCTGGGTAGGAGCTATCTCCAAATTTCAGCCAAATCGGCTCATTCGTTGTTGCGTAAATGAGTAACAAACATCCATACATCCATCCTTACAAACGTTTGCATTTATAATACTAGTACGAGGATAAGTTGGATTGTTGTGTGTGTGTCGTATCAGCGTAAATGTGAGCGAGAGTTTGCTCGCGCCTGACCGCTCCCACCTAGGCTCCTTACAGGCACCCACACTTACGCAATGTGAATGTACACGACGTAACCACAAGTAAAGCTCACGCGCCCTCGTGTATTGCAAGAACTATAATTATTTCCATAAAATATGTCCTCCAAAGCCTTAATAATGACAGGATGAAATTAATTCCCATCTTTACTCAGTCACGATCATTTGCCGCTGACCATTGTTAGAATAATGACTGCTAGGTAAATGGCGGCCATTAAGATTAATAATAATTGTTGAGCACCTGACATTTACTTAGTTTAAAAACTAGTCAACTCACGCACAGCAAAACATTTCCTAGAAGATTTACCAATCGACATCCTTTACACAAAAATACGATTTTGATTACTTAAAATAATTTAGGTTCAATACTTTAAAAAAAAAACGGAAAATAATTAATTTTAATAATACTAATTTAAAAAAAATCCTTACCTATCTGTCTTACTCTTTCTACTTCCTTTCTAGACCCAAATTCAATTTAATTTAAATTTTCTATTCAATTTTAAAATTCAATTCTCTTTTGCATTCACTAAATTTTTTTTTATTCGATGATAAGATTGTCCTTGACTGTGATCTCACCTGTTGGTAAGTGACGATGCAGTAATATTAATGTGTCGTCGTCATCTCATCTTTCAGTTGTCCACAGCTGGACGAAGGTCTCTTGCTGTCTCGCAAGGATCGCCACAAAGTACAATTTTGTGCCGCTTGTGTAAATTATTAGGTATATGACACTTTATTAGTAGGTATTTGATATACCTATTATACTAATCAAGTGTCATATACCTAATAATTGAACTGAAAAAGTATCTTTTTAGTTCAGTGTACTATAATAACTTTAACAAGCTGCGTAAAATTTAGCTTTAACGGGGTCTTTTCCCTGTTTCTAGCAATTTCGCGTCTTTTCAAACCAGTTTTAATTCATGAAGAACTATTTTTTTTGCATCGAAAAAAATATATGTTGTAGATACATATTTTATCATTATAGTTTAATTGACAGAAACGCGTTAAGCTATATTTTGCTCGATCATAAAAAATTATGAAGAAATCGCGATTTTCACTATCATTTCAATTTTGTGTCTAAAATTTTTAACTAAATTTAAAAAAATATATATGAAAATAAAGCTTATTACATTTATGATTTTTTTCAATTGACCGTTTTTTAAATAAAAATTTAAGCTTAGTTCTAGCTTATTTCTAGACGTAAATTGGCACGCGCATCCTCTAACGGGGGTGTTCCAGTAGCCCACCGGCCTCTAACGAGGTTGGACGCACGTCAGTTTTCGCAGGCCACGCTCTCCCATGCTTAAATTCTCAATTTCATTAATTTTGTTGTAAAAATATTATTTTGTAAAATCACTAAAACTTTTTATTAGATCTTAGTTAGCATAGTACCTACTTAGTTTTTATATAGTTTTTAGTTAGTATCTTAGGTTACTATTTTATCTTGTAAACAGTTATAGTAAATTAATTAAATATAGTGTTTGTTTTTATGAATAATAATGGAAGATAAAAGAAATTTAAAAAAGAAAATATCAGCTTTGAAGCGAAGGAATATTAGAAAACAAGTATGGTAAGTGTTTCTTTCGCTTTATCGAAATACTAGCTGATTCCCGCGACTTCGTCCGCGTGGATAAGGTTTAGAGTGACTTGCTACTATCCACGAGAAGTTATGTCCTTTATCTCCGAAAATATTTAGTTATTTTTTGGGTAACTTGAACCGTTTACGCAGCGCACGCAACGAAAGCCTTCAAATATGGATAATTTTCCCCGTTTTTGCAACATTTTTCACTGATGCTTCGCTCCTATTAGTCTCAGCGTGATGTTATATAGCCTAAAGCCTTCCTCGATAAATGGACTATCGAACACAAAAATAATTTTTCAATTCGAACCAGTAATTCCTGAGATTAGCGCGTTCAAACAAACAAACTCTTCAGCTTTATAATATTACTAGCTTTTGCCCCCGCGACTTCGTCCGCGTAGAATTAGATTTTGGGGTGGAATTTTCAAAAACTGTGACACACGTACTTCTTTATTTTTAACTGAAAGCTCAAATACCAACTTTGATGGAAATAGCTTGAAAAATGACTATCCAACACAAAAATAATTTTTCAATTCGAACCAATAGTTCCTGAGATTAGCGCGTTCAAACAAACAAACTGTTCAGCTTTATAATATTAAGTATAGATAAGATGATGCCCGCGACTTCGTACGTGTGGTTTTGAAAAATCCCGTGGGAACTCTTTCATTTTCCGGGATAAAAAGTATACATTCCAGGCAATTTATCTCCACTCCAACTTTCAGTCAAAACCTTCCTTTTTACGGTAAAGAGGAATAAAGATACACACACACACACAAACTTTCGCCCTTATAATATTACTGTGATTACCTAGGATTAGAATTTTTACAAAAGGCGAGAATAAATTTTGTTGAAGAAGAATAATTATTCCAGCACTGGTAGCATGGGCGGGAGAAATCGTATCCCCGGGAAAAGGATAAAATGTTTATCCCCTTGCTTAGTCTTATCCACCCATCGAGCATGGGCACAGCGGTGGAAGAATATTGGCAGTGGATAAAATGGGAGAAAATTTATCCCCGCAATTATTGCCATTATAAGAAAATCATGGAAGTAGGAGGTACAAATATCACAATCTTCAAAATTTATGTCAATTCGGTCTCAAAAAGTCATTATTTTTATCTATACTACTCGTGATTTTGACAGTTAATAGGTGATTCGTAGGTGGTTTTTGTCTGTGGTTTTTGTTTTCGTTTGACCCTTTCTAAAGTCAAAAAAGGACAAGTTTATCTCTTTCATTTGTTCCCACGCTCTAGCCAGGGGAAGTTGCTCTACTTGTAATGTCAAATAGGGATATACTTCTCCTTTCCTCTGTCGCCATGCTCTAGCAAAGGGAGAAGGCAATTGTATCCCCTGTCAGTGGACAAAATCGGGGGATAAAATGTTTATCTCCTGCCCATGCTGCCAGTGCAGATGTTGGTATCAATGTGAACACTTGCAATTTGCAGCGAGCTGAAAAAAACTCCAAGATGGCGGATTCAAGATGGCGGCCATACAAATTTCGTCGGTGTCTATCTTAGAGAGTATAAAAGATGGAAGAGTGGTTTTCTGGCAAGAGATGATCAGGATTGAGGACCCGAAGGTCTACTTGATGAATAGAAAAAAAAATCAAGATGGCGGAATTGATTTTTCCATACAAAATATATGCAAAACTTTGATACGGTTCCTTTTTATTTCTGATGGTTTCTATATAGAGCACATAAATTCATTCGAAGGAAAAATATGTAGAGAGCTGATGATTGAGGATTTCGGAGACAGGTGAGGAGCACGGCCAGGGTATTGAAGATAGGTGGGGGGTGTTCAAACAAAAGCCACTCAAAACCTCATCCAATTTGCAGCGAGCTGAAAAAAACTCCAAGATGGCGTATTCAAGATGGCGGCCATACAAATTTCGTCGGCGTCTATCTTAGAGAGTATAAAAGATGGAAGAGTGGTTTTCTGGCAAGAGATGATCAGGGTTGAGGACCCGAAGGTCTACTTGATGAATAGAAAAAAAAATCAAGATGGCGGAATTGATTTTTCCATACAAAATATATGCAAAACTTTGATATGGTTCCTTTTTATTTCTGATGGTTTGTATATAGAGCACATAAATTCATTCGAAAGAAAAATATGTAGAGAGCTGATGATTGAGGATTTCGGAGACAGGTGAGGAGCACGGCCAGGGTATTGAAGATAGGTGAGGGGTGTTCAAACAATAGCCACTCAAAACTTCATCCCATTTGCAGCGAGCTGAAAAAAACTCCAAGATGGCGGCCATACAAATTTCGTCGGTGTCTATCTTAGAGAGTATAAAAGATGGAAGAGTGGTTTTCTGGCAAGAGATGATCAGGGTTGAGGACCCGAAGGTCTCCTTGATGAATAGAAAAAATATTCAAGATGGCGGAATTGACTTTTCCATACAAAATATATGCAAAACTTTGATACGGTTCCTTTTGGAAATTTCATATACAGGGCAAAAATTCATTCGGAGGAAAAATATGGAGAGAGCTGATGGTTGGAGATGGGTGAGGATCACGGCAAGGATACTGAAGATAGGTGGGAGGGTTCGGGGGAGGGCATTATAGGCTTGATAACTATCACACCTGATGGAAAGTGATGATGTGTCTTAAGAAGTAACGCGTTTGTCTAGAACTCAGACCAACTAACTCTAGACCTCGCACCCGCTTTATTTTCTATGAAAACGCATTCTGAAAAAAATTGAGACGGACGCGTACTCGAGCGCTAGGATTGGTTTGCGAAATGTACCGCGGTCATTTATAGAGAATAGAGATGTGACGCTATCGATACTTATTTTAATAAAAAATATTTACAGCCTGCTATCAAGAATCAATAGTTAGTGTATTTTCTCTCTTTTTAATATTACCTCTATAGAATACTAGTAGGACGCGTGGGTGCGCGGCCAGCTAAAGTGGACCGCGGTTTTTCTGGTCGTGATCAACTTTTGCCAGAAAATCTCTTTTTTGTCAGCTTGCTGCAAATTGAATGAGGTTTCGAGTGGCTTTTGTTTGAACACCCCCACCTATCTTCAATACCCTGGCCATGCTCCGTTCCATTTCCGAAATCCTCAATCATCAGCTCTTTTCATATATTTTCCGCAAACCATCAGAAATTTTGAAAAGGAACCGTATCAAAGTCTTTCATTGTTCCCAATTTGCCATGGAAAAATAAAATCCGCCATCATGCATTTTTTTCAGTTCATCAAGTAGACCTTTGGGTCCTAATCATCTTTTGCCAAAAAACCACTCTTCCATCTTTTATACTCTCTGAGATAGACACCGACGAAAGTATGGCCACCATCTTGAATCCGTCATCTTGGAGTAATTTTCAGCTCGCTGCCAGTTGGATGAGGTTTCGAGTGACTTTTATTTGAACACCTCCCACCTATCTTCCATACCCTGGCCGTGCTCCTCACCTGTCTCCGAAATCCTCCATCATCAGCTCTCTACATATTTTTCCTACGAATGAATTTATGTGCTCTATAGAAACCATCAGAAATAAAAAGGAACCGTATCAAAGTTTTGCATATATTTTGTATGGAAAAATCAATTCCGCCATCTTGAATTTTTTTTCTATCCATCTAATATACCTTCGGGTCCTCAATCCTGATCATCTTTTGCCAGAAAACCACTCTTCCATCTTTAATACTCTCTGAGATAGACATCAACAAAATTTGTATGACCGCCATCTTGAATCTGCCATCTTGGAGTTTTTTTTCAGCTCGCTGACAGTTGGATGAGGTTTGGAGTAACTTTTCTTTCAAAACCCCCCACCTATCTTCGATATCCTGACTGTGCTCTTCACCCATTTCCGAAATCCTCAATTAGCTCTCTCCATATTTTTCCTCCAAATGAATTTATATCCTCTGCATGAAACCATCAGAAAGGAAAAGGCTCCGAATGAATTGTTGTCCTCTAGACAAAACCATGAATGCAAAAAAATTTTTCACTCATGATGAAAGGTGATCAATGAGTCAGTCAGTCAGTGAGTCAGTCAATGAATCAGCACGAGTAGCTATATGTATATTAGATAGATAATTATTGTAAAAATTCAATTTTACAAGATTCATTTTCATTCATAATAGAATACACAATAAACATAAGCCTCAATAGCCCAACTGTTAAGGGTGCGGACTGAAAACTGAAAGGTTGCAGGTTCAAACCCCACCCGTTGCACCATTGTCGTACCCACACCTAGAACAAGCTTTCCGCTTATTTGGAGATGACAGGAGGATATAAGTCCACTTCAGCACGGGTAGCATGGGCAGGAGATAAACATTTTATCCCCCGATTTTATCCACTGACAGGGGATACAATTGCCTTTTCCCTATGCTAGAGCATGGCGACAGGGGAAAGGAGAAGTATATCCCTATTTGACATTACAAGTGGAGCAATTTCCCACGGCTAGAGCATGGGAACAAATGAAAGAGATAAACTTGTCCTTTTTTGATTTTTGAAAGGGTCAAACGAAAACAAAAACCACAGACAAAAACCACCTACGAATCACCTATTAACTGTCAAAATCACAAGTATAGATAAAAATAATGACTTTTTGAGACCGAATTGACATAAATTTTTAAGTATTGTGATATTTGTACTTCCTACTTCCATGATTTTCTTATAATGGCAATAATTGCGGGGATAAATTTTCTCCCATTTTATCCACTGTCAATATTCTTCCACCGCTGTGCCCATGCTCGATGGGTGGATAAGACTAAGCGAGGGGATAAACATTTTATCCTTTTCCCGGGGATACAATTTCTCCCGCCCATGCTACCAGTGCAGCTTGGCTAAGATTCATTTTTAAAAATTAAAAAAGAAACATACCTTATAAAGTCCGTTTCATGACGTTCAAGACGGGTAATCACCCGGGTTAAAACCCATTCGTGGGCTTAACCTGAGTGATTACTGATTTACTCATCTCTAAACAGGACTTATTTAGAGGCATTTTGTAATCCAGGACATACCTGACAATAAAATCTTCCTACTCCTTCCTTTCTGAAGCTCTCAAAGTTACAATTTCAGGTGCTTATAGTAAAATAAATAAATAAAAAAATATTCAGATGCTTACACTATGTAATTTTTACAAGAACAACGTGAGTCAGTAATTTACAAGTGTAAAATTTTAATGCCTTGAAAAATTAAAAGCTATTAAAATTTTAAACAATATCTGTCAAGTTGAACTAGGTACCAACAGTAGTTTCATATACTGTGACCAGGAGCGCCCGTAAGGGGTCATTGCGCTTTCGTTACGCTGCTGTCTGCCCAACGCGTATTTAAATACTTACGCGAGGATTTCGGAGCGGCGACATAGCACGTAAATACCTAAAGTTCCGCAACAAGTAAGCCTTAAAGACAAAAGCCGATGTCTTAGTCACTACATAGAGTACCTAGTTTATTTTTATTTCGGGAAAACACTTTCAACAAAAAACCTCGTCGCCTAAGACGAGACTAAGTGCTTATTTTGCCGCTTTCCACAAGTTGCCTCAGACACCTAAAAGTGTACTTTGATATAGCTGGCTGTCTCAAGCATGCACTAAAATGTGTTCCTAAAATGTTTAGAAAGAAAACTTTTTATTTGTTTCCCGTTCTTAGTACAAGAAAACTAGCTGCACTTAATTAGCTCTAAACTCGATTTTACAGTGCCAATAAAAACGAAGTGTTTCCTATTAGGAGAAGTCCTCGATGGGACTTAACCTTTACTTTTGTATGTTCATAACATCATACCATCAAAATGTGATCAGTCACATTAAAAAAATTGAAAATTCGAGCCCTACATGGACTATGAAAGTAATTAATATTTTTTACGAAAATCTCCGCATGTAGGCCAACCTGTAGCTCATATCACATGTCAAGATTCTATCCCAGTTCGGAAAGCAGATTCTGCACTGCAACAAATAAGAGACATAATACATATTATATTTCATATCAAACATAATTAAATATTTAGTGGTTAGGATTGCGGTCTAACTTTTATTGAAGTCTACCAATTTGCATTTGACCAGTGTGGTAGACTATGGTCTATAATCCTTCTCTGAGAGACCTGCGCTCAGCAGTGAAAAGCTCATATTTTTTTATTTTTTTATTCGATAACAAAATAGTCCTTGACTGCAATCTCACCTGATGGTAAGTGACGATGCAGTCTAAGATGGTAGCGGGCTAACTTGGAAGGGGTATGGCAGTGTACTCATACCCCTAATCGATTTCTACACGCCATCGTGCCGAAACGCTAAATCGCTTGGCGGTACGTCTTTGACGGTAGG
This sequence comes from Hipparchia semele, assembly GCA_933228805.2. Classification (NCBI taxonomy): domain Eukaryota; kingdom Metazoa; phylum Arthropoda; class Insecta; order Lepidoptera; family Nymphalidae; genus Hipparchia; species Hipparchia semele. Next base: position 13,446,283 of record OW121714.1, read on the forward strand.
TCGGTAACTAGCCACGACCAAAGCCCAGACACAAATAATGATGAGCATGATGCTGAAATATAATTGAAATCAAAGCTCAAACAAGTGATATTTAATTGTTTAAACAATGATATTTCTCAGTATTATCGTACAATGCAGGTATCGATTTCACCTCAGAAGTGGTCCAAAATCGCTCCAAAATCATGGATTATTCATACCCATCGGAGGGTAATAGAATCGTTTATCAGATGAAAGCGTTTTACGTGATCATATTGATCACGAGTCTTAAAATTTTGAATGCGATTGCGCGAGAAATTGACTCTTACTGATTTGAGAATAAAGGACATTTTGACTTGAAACTCAGTCTTCATTCAGTTGCATACTCAGAACGGATTTCAAAGAATATGTTCTCTTTGTATCCGCAAAGAATATTTTATATCATCTCACTCGACCTCTGTTCCTATTCTTCGGCTCTTAACAATGTGTTTGTGGAACAAAAGGTACAATTAAACAATTGATAAAACGTAAGTAACACAATAAATCGTGTTTACTTTAGCCTATACCTAGCAGGTATTTATATAACTTTAAAACTTAGATTTCTCTTTGTCTACACCCACCATTAATTATTTAAGTGCGTTTTACACCTCTGCATAAATAGAGCTTTCGATAATTACATTAGGTATTTATTTATGGCATGTAATTAAACGAGCTTCTATTTAATACCATTATTGGCTTCTAAATTACTAAGTCAGCTTCAACTAGTGAGCCTCTAAAAAATATAATTTTAGCATCTATATTTATAACTTAGCTTCAAACCGTGAACTCCTAAAATACTTAAATATTAGCATCAAATAATACACCAAATCTTCAACCACATTTATAATTTTTTTTTTTTGTGAGAAAAATGAAATAAAAAAATGTTTCTAACTAAATAAAAAAACGTTTTTTTTTTGATAAAATGAAATTTAAAAAATGATTGGTTTTAAATTTAACTCAAGATAAATACCTACACATAACATTACAACATTTTTGAAAAAAAAATCAAATTTTTTTTTAAACTTTTTTTTTAGTTTTAGGTAGGTTTACGATCCCAACAGAACCTAAGTGCCCGGCCTTCGGCCGGGCACCTGAATATTCATGTATAACCCTAACCTAACCTAACTTTAGTTTCCTAGTTTAGGGGTCAGGATTCCAACGATATGTATTGTATTGAGTTTTTTCTAATAAAGATTATTATTATTATTATTATTATTAAAGAAAAAATTATACAAAAATAATTGCAATATTAACACACTAACAACAGAACAACAAAAAAAAAAACAAATGCATGTTTTGAATGGCGCTCTCTGATTTGTGCAAATAGCCATAACCAACGAGATCGTGAAAATTGCCAGTCGTATCCGTCTCACTCGCACCAACGAAATCGTGCAAATGGCCAATCGTATCCATCTCACTCGCACCAAATCGTGCAGTGGCAGTGGACAATAATAAAAATAGTGGCTCTTTATTTGATGCTTTCTTTGGAATATTTTGTGGCCATTGTGAAGAAGCCGAGTTAGTATATTAGAAGCTTCATCATTTTCCCGTTGCTGAGTTATTAAATTAGAAGTTAGGTTTTGATGCCAAAAAATAAATTTTGTTGGTCGACTTATTATATTCCTTTATTTATTAGGCTTTCGTATCTCTTTTAATTATTTATAGGTAAGGCTTTTTGAAACGAATCTCTAAAGTGTGAAACGTTCAAGCTAATAGTGAATAAGCACCCTTTAAAAGCAAGCGCGCCCCAATTTAAACCTCATAATTGTGTTCCATCAAGCACGATTATTTATCGTCAAACGCAAGCCTATCACGCAATCACACTAATCACATCACATCAAACAAATCACACTATCACACTTATCACTCTCACACTAATATTATAAAGGCGAAAGTTTGTATGTGTGTGTACTGTGTAGGTATGTGTGTATGTCTGTTACTCTTTCACGCAAAAACTTTTTTGTTTGGCTGAAATTTGAAATGGAAATAGATTAGATATACTCTGGATTAACACATCGGCTACTTTTTGTCCTGGAAAATGAAAGAGTTCCTTTTCTTGAAAAACCTTAATCCACGCGGATGAAGTCGCGGGCATCGTCTAGTGAAAAATAACATATCGAAATAACGCCCTCGATCTCAAAAAATGTTTCACTTAGCTTTGTGATTCTCAAACACAAACATTCTCGTATATGCGAATACCTAAATAATATTATTAATTGAACAATTTAACGCTAAGGCGCTACGCCTCGTCATAGTGGGTGCCACCGCGTATCATTACGCTGTCTAGTTTATCATTAGCACATAATCAGGCGCCATCATCATACTGTGATACCGCCAATTATATAATTATCAGAATTTTGTTGTAAGCCTTCAGCGGCGTTGTAAATGTATGTAGGTATGTTTTGACGACCTCCCTGGCGCAGTGGTAATCGCTGTGGTATTAATACTAGGAGGTCTCGGGTTCGATTCCTGGCGGGGGTCTATCTCTGGTCTGGTTTGGTGGGAGACTTTGGCTCCGTCATCGTCAAAGACGTACCGCCAAGCGCAAACCCGCATTTTGTATACCTACCTAATGAAATGCGGATTTGACAGACCTTAGTTGGCAACTTTCCATAATCCAGTAGGTTATTATTCACCTAACCTATCTAATCCAAAATCTACGGATTGAAAGTCGAAAATTCAATCCAGATAATTTTCAAGAAGAACTGGTAGAACAGATGGCAATCTTAGTGGATTGAGTTGAAACGTCTTACTACATATCTGGGTTAAATTTTCAGTCTTTAAAAGTAAATAAATCGAAACAGTGCGTTTCAGTTTTGGTATCAGACCAAAAAAAAATCGAAGCTGCCATACATTTATTTCAAACGTTTCAGCCTTTTCTCCAGTGTTATTTTACGACAAACGACAATCATGTTTCACGCATGATATATGATAGCATATATGTTGTGAGAGTTACTAACTATCAAACATAACTATCTACTGAACCAAAGCTAAGAATACTTTTATCATTAATACAATTTATTATCTAGTTTAAAATCCCAGACGACACTAATAGATTCTTAAAAGCTTCTGCTCAAACTGATTTAAGTTTATGTGATAATCCAAACAATATTAAAATTCACTCAATTATCAACTCAATGTCTTCTTTAGAATCTATTAGCAAAGAAATGCTTTTATAACAAGCGTGGCAGACTATAATCTTGTTTGTCATGGTTATACTTTGCGCTATGACGTATCACGCAAGAGCATAAGCGATATAATTTAAAGAATCTTGTACATGTGATTACATCCTTAGTACTACGTCGTAGGTAATAAAAAGAAAAAGAAACGATGAAACCGACGGCGACGGCGCTCGCCGGACTTCATAATATGTACATACGTGCATAAATAAAATTTATTTTTATGCTTAGTAGTGGCGCTTGAATTCAATATTTTGGAAAGAATTTTATATCTCGGGAACTTAAAGAGTTCCTACAGATTTTTTTAAATTCATGACCAGGGTCATCAACTAAGTAGTACTTATGACAAAAATAACTTTGTTTGTATACGGTGTGCTTGGGAGCACGAAAATGTCTTTCTAAAGGCGATTGAAGTGGCCGCGATTACAAAGTTAAGCTTTAGATTCTTACGTCAAAGGTCAAAAGTAGCATGGCTCTAGAATCTTTCAACTACAGTCTAATTGCAGTTGCACTTGGCAAATCGTTTATCGACGAACGAATTAATGTACATTGCGAAAGGTCTTTAAAATATCGAACTATGCTCAACGAGAAGTTTGCGGAGCTGTTCGCTGAAAGCCGTAAATTAAACGTTTCAAAATTAAACCATCGCGTGCACGCCAGTTATCCTGAACTCTGAAGACGAACAGGGAAAATAGATTTGTGAAAAATCCTTTCACGATTTTCTTTTGTTCTTGAATAAGTTTTTCAATGGTAATATTAACTCATAAAATTTTCTTTTGTTCTTGAAATATTTTTAAAACTCTCAATAAGAATATCCATCTAATCCTTTTAGTATATAACCAACATCTAATCCTATTAATATTATAAATGCGAATGCTTGGATGTATGGTTGGATGAATGGTATTTTGGTTCCTGAATCACGCCGCAACAACTGAACCGATTTGGCTGAAATTCAGCACAGCGATAGTTTACCTATAATCTGGAATAACACATAGGCCACTTTTTATCCCGGAAAATAGGAGAGTTCCCTCAGGAATTAAAAAACCTCAACTCACACTTACGAAGTATCCATAATTATGAAAGGATATTCGTTATACATTATATATTATAATGTAAATTATTATTATATTATGCAAAATCGACTGCGCATTTAATTTTAACGGTAAATTTTATCGGTCGAAGTAACTATTGATTTATTGAACAATTAGTGTTATTAAATCCGTTTATATATTGATTAAAATCCGTGGGCGAATCATTAATTCAGTTAAGCCCTGGTGAAACACAACGCGCTACGATAGCGATGGCCGAGAGAAATAAGAAAATAGCTCCTACAAGCTTTTAGGAGCTTTTTTCGTACTCGTAGCTCGTTGCTACGAGTTTTCGAGATTGTCCATAATGTTCTTAAAGGTGTGTGAGATCTACCAATCCGCACTTTGCCAGCGTGATGGCAAGGCCCTAACGCCCTTGTTATTCTAAGAAAAGACGTGTGCCTAGTTGTGGGCCGACGATGGGTCATCATCATCATTATCTCATAATGATGCTGATGAGAAGTTATGAGTTAAACTTCAACGTTCAAAAGTTTGATTTTACCTAAGTTTGTACGTTGCATAAGTAGTACTAAGTTTATCCTTTGCGCATCCTAAGAACATCCTATGCGCTGTGCATAGCTTATCGACTTCGTATTTTTGCGAAAAACTACTTCTTTACTATTTAAAAGTAAAAATATTAATAAAAAATAGATTATTAGTCATTTGTCGTTGAGAAACCAACGTGCGTGTAAAAATCTGTAGGTGTCGAGCTTTTAATGTGACAAACTGCTGCCGCTACTCTTTGTTTCTGGCCAGAGGCTTAACTCTGTAAAATGACCCGTTGGGACCTTGGCTTAAATCAAGAGATTGAGTACGTCGCGAACAAGGGGTCGATTTATTATTTGCTATCAGATTACCGCGACTTTGCTGATGTGTCGGGGAAATATGGATCCTCCTTTTCTTTAAGCTTAATATAATTTCTGAATTGACCCTGTTCTGGTCTGGTGAGATTTAACGTTCCGGCACGATGGCGTGTAGAAACAGATTAGGGGTTTGAGTTGAATGTAAACTGCCATACTCCTTCCAAGTTAGCCCGCTACCGTCTTAGACTGCATCGTCACTTACCATCAGATGAGATCGCAGTCAAGGACAAACTTGTCGAATAAAAAAAAATGATTTACTTTAAACAAGCTAGCTGTTGGTACCTAATCTCTTGCAAGGACACTAGACACGATTATGTGCCGCTTGTGTCCCAACGACTTACTTTTGTCGACTGGGAATCGAACCCGAGACCTCCCACTTTAAGTCCACAGTGCTCACCACTGAGCAAGGGAGGTAGTCAAGAAAACTAAACAAAAAAACCACATACATATATAATAAACTACAAATAAGGCGCTCAATGAACTCCACGTAATGTTAGCTAATACCATCGTAATAACATGCGATTTACTCCACTCAAGGACATACAGTGACTCAACCATTGCAACGTTGACACAAAAAGTGTATACTTACTTACGCACAAAATTTATTTTTATCTTTTTTTTCGTAACCGATCGTTAAAATTGGTATTTACGACGCACGGACTCCCACGTGGTGATCCGTCGAATTGAGAAATCCATAGAGTCGCCATATGAATGAAAAAACTAAATTTTTGATTCCTTGCACAATCTTAGGATTTATGTAATGTTTTAGTGATGAAATATGACTGATAATAAGTAAACTTCAAGTACACAGTCTATACAATTTCGTGCTAATCAAAAAATTACAACGCAAAGGTGACTGATTGACTGATCTATCAAAGGCACAGCTGAAATTACTGGAAGGTCGGGCTGTTTCGTATACAGATAGCTATTTATTATGACGTAGACATCCTCTAAGAAAGGATTTCTTAAAAATTCAACCCCTAAGGGAGTTTCAAAAAGCGAACTTAACGTGAGCGAGCCGCGGGTGAAAACTAATTACTTGTAAAGTTTGACGGTTGTCTAAGGTTAATTTTTTTAAATTGGTTGAAGGGATACTTACAGATCGTTGCAGTGGTCCACCGTTTATAAGATTGGCCCACACCAAATAACTTCAGTGCAAACCTATTCTTAACATCACGTAACAGCTTAACTAAAGCAATTTTAAAGATACGTCGCCAATATGGTAGCTCGAGTATCCATGGTATCTTTTATTACTGCAAGTTAAATGGCTTTCTATCCGGCCAATTCATAAAACACGCCATCGATGCCGCGGGCACGTACGAAATAAAACATAAAAGTTCAAAAGAGTACAGTAAAATTTCCATGTAAAATTCTGTGAACATGCGGAATATTTGCATGCGCAAGTTCAATTTATTATCGCGTGTTGCATTCCGCAGCCTTGGTGATCCCACACATTCCGTCATCCATAAATGAATATTTTATCTGTTCGGCACCTTTGGGTTTTACGCCCACATTTTATTGCTTGCCGATTTTATCGAATAAGAGATGCCTGATACGTGTAGTTGATCATACAGGGACACAAGGATGGATGCTACGATGTAAGTACGAAATAACAACAGAAACAATAATGTTAGTCGTGAGAATTTAGTTTAGTTCTCAGTCTATAGGGCGCGTTTGGAACCCTTGTACTTCGTAGTTTCACGAGTAACATACAATTTCAACAACTACATTCCATCACTGACCTACTTATCAACACAGGTTACCCTCTCGGATGCACCTGCATGATTACTATAAAATAGAATTTTGGTTGTCAATAAGACAACCAAAAAGTGTTAGGTAAAATTTTACCGTCTTTGATTAGTATATTTTTACTTTGTTGTTTAAATTATTTTACACGTAGCGTGTAGTGTTTAGACACTAGTGTGTGTAGTAAGGAAAGACGCAACGTCCTTTTAATATAGCAATTCAAAGTCGGCTTTATTTACTTTAGCAGAGAGTTGCTCAACGACGCGCTATCTAATCTCTTATTTCCACCGTATTTCGTGTTAATTAAACCCATTTCAACCATATATGTTATCAAAGTTAAACTGCTTAAATTAAGAGCTTTTATTTGTTTGCTCTACATTCTATAAAGTTAACAAACAAAAGGTTCATTTGCCAAGTAATATTTCCAACATCAGCAAAGAAAATCTTTAACAAGGAAAGTTTTGCTCGCATGTATGTAGGTTAGCTGGAGGCTGGAGAGGCAATATCCGAGCAGTTCGTTATCCTCGCTGAGGACCTCTTTTGAATCTGGCGCGTGATAAGCTATCATATGCAGATATTATTTAATCCCTCATTAGGCTAAAGGTAAGGTAAACTGAAAGGTTTTTTATTTGATGACAAGATTGTCCTTGACTGCGATCTCACCTGACGGTAAGTTACGATGCAGCCTAAGAAGGTAGCGGGTTAACTTGGAAGGAGTATGCCAGTGTATACTCATGCCCTTAAACGATTTCTACACGCTGTCGTACCGGAACGATGAATCGCTTGGCGACACGTCTTTGGTGGTAGGATGGTAACTAGTCACGGCTAAAGCCTCCCACCAGACCAGACTAGTACAACTCTCCTTATTATTTTGCAGTTTTACTTAGAAAATTAGTTGTGTAGCTTACCAAATTCTTGCAGAGGTAAGGCTCAACATAACTTTCTGAAGATTCAGAGAAATATTATTATCAATATTATACTAGTTGATGCCCGCGACTTCGTTCGCGTGGATTGAGGGTTTTTTATTCCCGCGGGGAACTCTTAATTTTCCGGGATAAAAGTAGCCTATGTGCTATTCCAGATCCATCTTTGTGCCAAATTTCAGCCAAATCGGTTCAGTCGTTGCGACGTGATTGAGTAACAAACATCCAAACATCCACACTCACATAATATTAGTTGGATCTTCTTAATATTAAATTATATCTAGTTTTACATAATAACTGAAAAAAGAAGTCAGACCTACTGTAACAAGGAAATCCCAATATTCAGTGTGTGGTTTGCGGAAGAGCAAGCGTTGCTAGCAATTAACACGCACAATTTGTGTGCGACAACAAACACATTGTTTAAGTGGATAGCAGACGCGTAAGCTGATCTGTCTGGCAGATCTGCCGACAGATTTGCTTGAGAAAACCAAACACTGTGTTATGCACTCTGCACTTAGCTAGTTTAACCCTATGATATTGTACTAGGGATGAGTTATATACTCACAAAATAAGCGAAAAACTTGTTCCGAACGACGAAGAGTGTAATAGAGTACATTATTGTTAAATGACATGACAAATTACGTAATGACATGACAAATATCTGCCATTACGCGCTTCATTTACCGCACGCTTGTAACATATCCACCTTTTTTTATACGTCTTATAGATGTATAAAAACTCTTATATATAGGTACATCTTATGGATTATTAAAACTCTCATGGACTTCTACAGGCCTCAAACACTGCCACATCTCTTTGCTTAGCCAGAGATTTAGCTTAGCTCACGTGGCTACGACGTCTTCCCATACTTCAATTAACATTGTGAACTACAAAGCTAAGCTAAGCAGAGTATGAAAAGTTGCGTAAGCTAAGTCAGCATAGTTGGGCTGTGGTTTGAGCTTTAGTAATGAGAGAGGAGTCTAGTGATTTTTATCAAGCTCTTTAGTATGTATAATGGACCCACTCACAGATGAAAGGTAATCTGCACAGAAATATATCAAGATAGAACGGATAAGAGCTCCCCGTGCTTATCCCAAGCGTGCCAACAATTTGCAATATAGAGCAATAGAATTCAAATAAATGAAAACTCTTCAATCTTAATTATATAAATAAATGCTTGGGAGTTAATTTTAAAAAAGCACGCATTTTTCTTTTCGTTTGCCTACTAGAAAATACCTATTCACTCTTGATTTAAAGATACCCAAATAGATAGTTGACAAAACGGGAGTCGGGAGGGCATTCCTTTTTGTGCGTATTAGGGACGAGGAAGCAAAGCACGGAATTTCGATCATGTAGGAAGCGGTGCAGATTCATGGGATGCCTTGCGGTTCGGTGGTAGAAAGATAATGGTTGAACTCTGAAGTCTCAATAACCCAACGGTTAAAGGTGCGGACTGAAAACAAAAAGGTCGCAGGTTCGAGCCTCAACCCGTTACTCTATTGTCGTACCCACTCCTAGCACAAGCTTTTCGTTTATTTGGAGGACAGAGGAAAATATAAGTCCAGTTCAGCTTGGCTAATATTCTTTAAAAAAAAAGTAAATTTCGGTATATTTTGTGTTAAAATGAGAGTAAAATCAAATAACCGCCGTCTCCTACACGTTGGGACACAGCAATTTGGCGCTCAGCCAAAACAGGCCGACTCCGCAGCGACTGCATTGTGCTTGCAATTTATGGATATAACGCTAACTCCTCCGTCCCACGGCTGTGGCTATGAGTTACGATGGCGCTTCAACACTGATAACTTAATGAAAGTACCCCACTGAAATTTAATTGGTTGTATGGGTAATTCTACGATAAGAGGTTCTAAGTCCATAGTGAATACGGCTACGGAGAAAAGTAGCTGTTTTTTCATTAAACACTTATATTACGATTTTTGTCCTATTTATTTATCTTTTCACGTAAGGGCAAGTCACTTTATGCATATTTTATTAAAAAATCAAAAAAATCAAAAAAATCAAAAAAGTCAAAAAATTCAAAAAATTTAAAAAAAGTCAAAAAAGACTTTTTTGACATTTTTGACGGTTTTTGACTTTTTGACTTTTTTTGACTTTTTTGACTTTTTTGACTTTTTTGTCTTTGTTGACTTTGTTGACTTTATTGACTTTGTTTGTTTGCACTAACCTTATCTCCCCTGGTCAACAAGTTTCTCTCCTGACATTTATCTTGCCAGGTGAAATATGGCAGGTGAGAGACGTTTTCATGATAAATTGTATTGTTTTAATTGACATAAGAAGTTTTTCGGTACATTATGTATCACAATTTCACTAGTCCATCATTATTAAATTAGACCAGTAAATGCAAATAAATTGAATGAATAATATAACTTTTATGACTTGCCAGGTGAGAGACACAATGACCTCGCGAAACGACTACTTCGAATCAACGGTCGCAACAACTAACAAATGACGGCGCTCTTAACGGCTCACGTGTTTTGCATTACTAACTTCACGTCCGTAGATGACTTTGAGCAATTTTTGGAATATGGCCGTTTTATATTAGTGTTTGTAGTAGCGGAATGAAATTTTCTAGAGTAGATACCCAAAAACAGTGGGACAAAAGTAAAGTGTAAAATATATTGCAAATAAATAAATATTTTTCTATTTTTCCTTAACAATACTTAAATACATTTATTGAAATTTGTGTTTAACATACTTTAGTTTAATAACTGATACAAAAAAAATATGTATCGTTTCAAATTAAACTGAAAACGGCAGAGGGACAGGCCAGGTTAGAGACTTTTTTAGACTTTATAAGGAATTTCAGAAAAATATACTTTAATTAGGCATTGAATCGTGATGTTATTTAATAAAGTACATTTAGGTGATGTGTTTCATTGCAAAAAATAACAACATATAAAGTAAAATTTTTATTTTAAACTGATTGCCGCACAAGTTACCTCTTATCGTAGAACTACCCGTATACACGTTCATATTACTTCCTACACTAAGAAGTCACACAGGACGCATAGGCAGACCCTAGTAGGGTTGTTCTTGCTCGATCACTGAAAGGGGCGCTCCGTACTAGTACTCAAAAGACTATACTAGTCCAACTACTAGTACGACTTCTAGTACTATTAGTACAGACGGCAGTAGTACCGAGTCAAGCGAGGGAATCATAGACTAAATAAGTCCACAAGGAACGAAGTACTAAATTAACGATGTACTATAATTGTCTGATTCCTTGTTTCCCGCTCGTTCCGAGCAGAGCGAACGCAGCACTAAAGGAACGATGGTGAGAGATAGAAGCATACGTATTTGTTCGTTCTCGTTCAGTGTCAGGAATTCAACCCTAATAGTACTTAGTACATGTACTACACAAGAATATTCCTGGAGAACTATTAGCGGGTTAAAACGCTCCACATGTAACACGGGTTGTACTTGTGACAATTTCACTGAATAAATTAAGTTGATGTCTGCGCCGTTGATTTCCATCATCGCACCTTTCTAAGTACGCATTATATTGTGAAAAGCAACTACGGAACCCTGCACTGTGCATGGCCTGACACGCCATTGGGCATTTATTTTAATTGTGATAGCTATGTCAAACTCAAAAAACTCAAAATTATTTATTTCATGTTGGACAACTTGTGGCTCTTATGACAAGTCGAGAATCTACCACCGCGCGGTTCGGAATGTTGTTTCTGCTGAGATGAGCCGGTAAGAAACTTAGCAGTTGCTCTTTTCAAAACAAAAATGTTACAAGTAGCTTTTATGAAGCAAAGCAGAATGGGTCCAAGCAACTTTGTCATTAGGGAATTCATTAACTGTGTAACACTGTTTAAATCTATGTAAGTAATGGTAAATCTACCAATCCTCTTAGAATCAAGTTATAAAAGCGTATACTCGACCCCGAACTAGCGTATACTCGAGACTTTTAGGTTCTAGCTTTGATCTTACTTAAAGCTTACCCAATCTGATCTCAATCGATACAAAGTTATAACTTTGAACAGTACGGTAGTTTTATAAGCGCAGACGATCAAAACACACATTGGATTATTTCTGACGATGGTTTCATTTAACCAATATTTGCCTTTGTATATTGCCAGTTCTATTTCCCCTATGGAAATAAAACTTCGCCTTTGTTCAGAGTTGCAATGCTATTGAACGGTTTTAACGCATTTGCTGTTTGCACTCTGCATCCATCTTTTGCTTTTGAGAATTTTTTAAACGGCGCGCGTAAGTAACCATAACTAAATCATCCCATATGGAAGCATGGTTTACAGTAAGACGGATTTTCTATAACAGGGTACTCAAAAAAAATCTGTTTAAGTATTAAACTAATGTTAATTTGTTTCATCGAAGGAAAAAACAATTAATTTACGTAGGGTACGTCCCCAACCCTACTATGTTTTCATAGATGTCCATCGGGTTTTTGGGCCAAAAAATAATAGAAGGTATTACATAAGTATAGAACACCAATCCATGGTCCAATCGATTACTATTTATTTACCTAATACTAGTTAGGTTACCTAATATTAATACTGAACATACTAACAAGCCGAGAGCACCGTGCAGCGTAGAATTCGCGCTGCAGTCGCGCGACATAGAACGTCTATGAAATACGAATTAACCCTTGCATTTTGGCATTAAGCATTTAACACTATCTTGCACTACGCCGTTACAGCTAGTAGACGCTTAAGGGTTTGAATTAGTTTGAAACGCCCAAGTATTTAAGTTAGGTCTCAGTTCAGGCTTTCAAAGTTCTAATTCCGGTGGTGGAACTCAGTTTACGGGTAGTTCAAGTTGATAGCATGTCTATAATTGTCTAGAGAAGTTTTGATACTTTAGAGAATGGGACTGAACTTTAGGGTTGGTGGTGAATTAATGACCATTGATTTATTTTGGAAGCATAGTTAAACCAGATAAAATTCTAGGCCCACAAAAATAGTTATATTTATAAAAATATTAGCGTTTGCCCGTGGCTTCGCTCACGTTAAGGTCGATTTTTAAACCCCTATTTTACCTCCTTAGGGGTTGGATTTTTTCAAATCCTTTCTTATCGGAGGCCTACGTCATAATAGCTATCTGTATGCAAAACTTCAGCCCGATCCGTCCAGTGATTTGAGCTGTGCGATGATAGATCAGTTAGTCACCGTTTCCTTATTCAATATGGCGACCACCAGACGCCATATAGTGAAAAAGAAAAAAATTAAAGTCGATGAACTATATTAAGTGGGGTATCATTAAATAGGTATTTTAAATGTATTAATTAATTATTTTATGTATTAATATTATATGTTTATAGAAAAAAGTTTTGTTATTGTTAATGCTGTATGTTAATAGAGTGTATTGGTTTGTCGGCAGGTGACATAGAGGACTGCATCGTGACGCCTGCGTACCAGGGCCAGTTCACGCCCCTGCCCGAGGCGCTCTGCGACTGCATCATGGACCTCACGTCGCAGGTACGAGTAACAAGCTACTTTGAATAAAACCTAATTTAAGAGAGAACTCTTCGTACCGCATGCCATACAAACGAAGGTAGAGTCTTGTTTGAATTCTTCTTATTCTCCCAGTTATAAGACCACAGCAGAGCGGCACCTCGCCAACAAATTGGCCCACCAGTTTGGCGAGATAGTATAGAATAAACATGTTTTATTATTATGATTATAAAAATTAAAAAAAAAAACTCTCCACTGTACAGGGGAGGTCGTCAAAAGGTACTTACTGTGTGTGTTCTAGGTACTGTGTTAAATTCTGTGAAGATGAGTAATATAAGGTTTTATTGAACCATTTCAATTCAAAAATCAACCATTTACACTGTATTCATCCAAAAAGTAATAGTTATGACCCTGCTATATATTATTATATCAACCGAGACAGTCTTATTTCATACTAGCCGATGCCCGCCACTTCGTTCGCATGGATTGAGGTTTTAATTCCCGCGGGAACTCTCTCATTTTTCGGGATAAAAGGTAATCTATGTGTTATTCCAGCTTATCTATCTTTGTGCAAAATTCCAGCCAAATCGGTTCAGTTTTTGTGACGTGATTGAGTAGCAAACATCCATCTATCCATTTTGTAATATTAGTAGGATAGGATGCAAAGCTATTGTTTCGCTCCCTTTTAGTGTGAATTTAAAGCAGTAGGTATATGGCGCTTTAAAATAGCGAATGAACAAAAGCTGACCTCATAGCATCGTTATTTAGGGATGGTATATGAAAAAACTACGATTAAATGTGTATGGCCCAAGTTACAAGCGAACGAAAATATTTGTTTCGGTTTTTATTTTCACTCAATGCAACAGCTCAGTGACCCAAAAAAGATTGTTAGCCTCCGACGCTATTTGACGGCATCTGGGTTTTCAGAGAGCTCTTTACTCGCTTTATCCAAACAGCGATAACCGTCCAGCAAGGCACTTTCCCAATGACCCACTAAAAACACCTCTGTAATGGTTCTTCTTCTTCGTAAAACTCTTGGCAAAGCGGACCTGGTCATCATGAAGTGACGTCATTGGCGGCAGATGTGATCCGCCTCACGAGCATTCGCCACTTCTTCTGTTGGCTGAGAGCCTAGTACACTAGCGCAATGGACCGTCCACAGCAGACTTAATTTTGTCGGTCCATCGCATTGGCAATCCTCCTCACCCTCTGGTGCCCTCCACTACTCTAAACATAGTAATGGTTAACTTGGTTTGAAATCCCACCGAAATCAAATCGAAATCCCGAAGTGGACGAAGTCACGCGCGTATCATGAATTTTGAACTATCTATATATATCTATATATATTTTGAGCTTGACCAACTGCGATTTGGACCAAGAATTGGGTTAACTGCAAAAGTGTGACTTCGACTTAATGAGAATCGCGCCTGAACACCCCATAAGCCAAAGGAACTGACAATTTCGGCACATAAAATTTGGCCTCAGCGCCAAGTGTACAAAAATTGGACCCCAGGCTAAAATATGCGGCGGGGCAGGTTCGGCACCGGGAAACCGGAATGGTATTTTTATTCCACATTTCACGGCCAACAGTCATCATTCCGGTATTAGGCGCGCTACGGATTTGGTATGCAAAAATCCTGTTATAAGCATAAAAGCTGCACCCAAAATAACCGAACTTCAATTTAAAAAGCTCTAAATAACGGATTTCTCTTTCATTTTTTTTCCGAAACAAATTACCGTGATCTATGAAATGAAATGCATCATTGAGTTAACGTAGTTTATCTTTCGATTAAAAGGTTTTCTATGATTCCTTTGTAAATAAATAAAACTAGTACACATTTTTACAATTTATGTGTGGAATTATAATACCTCTATAACCTCAACATTTCCAGAGGCTATTTGGAAGTTTATACATTGTACCAACCAACTACATAATTATGAGGTTTAATTACGAGGTTTGTTACATTAATATTCTAGATAGATCTTAAAGATAGGCTAGTCTTTGAATTTCACAAGAGAACAGCCGATATCCAGGGCTATAAGTTATAACATAAAAGCGCGATACCATAACAGAATAATCATTTTATAATAAACAATTTAGTCCAACATTCCGAAGCTTAGGCATAATTTACTAAATTTGTCAAGTTTCCTAAGGTCGTAAGCAGACGCGTATTTTTAACAGCGAACGACATTTTAATCGCTATTCCAAAGCTCGATACAACGACTGAATACTGAACTGTGCTCAACGATAATATTCGCACACATGCAGAAGTGAAAAGTACCACTATTTGACAATGTTAACAACTGAGTTTTATCACGATTCAATATAAAAATTATTTCGAAAAAATGTACTTTAAAGGCTTGAAAGTGAATAAACGGACTTTATTCCCTAATTTTCCACCATCAAAACTAGTTTTTTTTTTTAAATTTAATCAGAACCACTCCGAGATATCGTCTAAGCTATAATAAAACTATTATTCAAATCAATTCACAATCAGGAAAAATATCGCGTAACACAAAAAAAACAGTCAGTTGAAAACGTGCTATTAAAATTATTATTGGTCGTTTTTATATGTTGATGCCTGATGATGATGCCCGCAACTTTGTCCGCATGGATTAAGGTTTATTAATTCCCGCGGGAACTCTTTAATTGTAAGGGATAAAATGTAGCCTATGTATTAATGAGCTATCTCCATTCCAAAAAGCCAAATGGGTTCATTCGTTTTGGCGTGAAGGAGTAACATACACACACACCCACACACGTACACAAACAAACTCTCGCTTTTATAATATTAGAGTGATAAGTATGATGTGATTAGTAAAATCGGAAGTAAGATAGGAAGTGGGATAGCGAATGTTTTGCTTATTAACTTTATTACACTTAAAAACGTGTGTGACGTACGAAACGGGTGTCAAACGCACGCGATTTTAACCCATATATGCCCGGAATTTCTTTTGACACCGATTTTTGTAATTTTCAGATATGTTGTTTATTAATGACCATAAATAAGGGCTATAATAGTAATTTGTAGTTTTCAGATCTGAAAGGTTTTTTTCAGTGGGTCGAAAACGACCCCACGGGGCATTTAAGGTCGTACGCTAGTATGGGGGAAGAATCATGAATATTAAAACTTTATTCGCTCAATAGCCTTGTTTATTGGGGTAACCATTGAGACAGGAACTATTACGTAGTACATAGTATTAGATAGATAGATAGAAAGATAGATAGATAAAAACTTTATTGCACACAAAAATAAATAAAACTTAAAACTACGCATGCAAAGGCGGCCTTATTGCTACAAAGCAATCTCTACCAGGCAACCATTGGTGATAGGAGTGAAATGATGTGTGAGGGTAGTATGATGTGTGAGGGTAGTATTAGGAGGTTAAGGTAATCTTTAAGGTGGAAAAATATCAAGTCTGTTAACACCCTACGCCCTTTCGCAACTGGATCGCAATCCTCAACAATAGAATGTCGCCGCCGTCCTGCAGGTCTCACTCTAAATACCAAATGTGGGCTGGAAACTTGAACCGGATAATGAGACGTTTAGATCACACGATTTGTATATTGAATTGGAATTATCTTAACAAGGAAATAACAGCGTGGAAAGTTTATGCAATTTTGTTGTTGTTGTTGTTATTTAAATTCTAAAGTTGATCGGCTATATTAATGCAAGGTAAAGTTGCTCGAGGGGTTGTTTGCTTGATTTCACTTACGTTGTTTGTATTTCTTTTGTAACATGACTAGCCTTTTCCCGCGGCTTCGCTCACAGTAAAATCGGTTTCGACCCCTATATTTTGCCCCCTTCTTCTCTTCTTCTTCTTATTCAACTTATAGACTTCCACTGCTGGACATAAGTCTCTTTTATGGACCTCCACAGATCTCGGTCTTGCGCCGCCTGAATCCAGCGACTCCCTGCGACTCGTTTGATGTCGTCGCCCGTCAGCCCCTAGGGGTAGAATTTTTAAAAATCCAAATCCTTCCTCAAGCGATTGTCTACGTCACCTTTTCCTTTATACATTTAGAACAAGATATTCTAATACAAATTATTTTATTCAATACATATGAATTGCATAAAGGATCGCATGTCACATAGGAAATGTTAATGTTATTACGAGTACAATTATGAATAATCAATTTTGATATGAAATTCAGGATAAAACTTGCCAATTTATTGCGACTGTTCATTTAATTACTTATTTCCTTTTATTTATTACCGATACGAAACCGACACGATTGTTTGTATTTAGCGTAAGTTACCTAAATTATAAAAGTTCCCAGTAAATTAAAGCGTACACGAGCGCTCTGGCAGTGCCAAGTAAATCACGACCGGTTTGTCACTAAGGCAGACAATTTATAGGCAAAGAGGTAGCAGGAAAAAGAAGATATTAGGAATTACAGGCTATTAAGAGTTATTATTTTAGCTGCGCTGTCCGCCGCTGTCCGCTTCCGTATCAAAACCATCAAAGATTTAGAGCCCACTAATATTCTTTTCGTCCACTGCTGGGCATAGCCTTCCCTTTAGTAAAACTCGTCCGTCCAGCGAATTGTAGTTCGTCTTACACTGCGTTTCCCGGAACACAGTCTCTACCTACTCGTAGAGCAGGTCCGTACTAGCGACCATCGGTTTTAAGCTATGGCCTGCCCATTACCACTTCAAATTGCTAATTTTACTTGCTAATGCTGCTTAATATTCATCATCGTCTCAACGTCCACTGCTAGATACCTATAGGTAGGTACCAGTAATTTAAAAAAGGCCGTTACTGAACACGATCTTGTGTCTTCCGTATCCAGCGGTTGCCAGGGACCTGCTTTCTATTAATTTTAAACATCGAAATGGTGGTAGCTCTGATGACCACTACTTTCAGCAAACCGAAAAAAACTGATGCGATTGTGTCGTGTACGGGCACACATCCTGTCAGACTAAACTGACGCTGGTTTGCCTGTTTAGTTTGGCCTCTCCATATTTGATAGGCGAAGACTGCATTGTCACTTAATATCAGATGGGAACCCAAACAAGACCGATTTTGTCATCAAATTAAATCTATACTATTATAATAAAGAGAGAGCGCGAATTTTGTGAGTTTGTATGTATGTCCGGAGCAAACTTTGGAACCACCGCACCTATTACAATAATTCTTTTACCATTTCAAAGGTACATTATTCCAGATGGTTATAGGCTATAATTATGTTAATAAATGTATTATGGCTAGATATTATGTGCAAATTTGTTAAAGAAGTCGGAAATTTTTTTGACTCTTAAACGTTTTCAAGGCGTGCGCTGGGTCATATACTGTTATTGGATGAAAATGATGTATGGGTGAATTGTTTCTCTTAAAGAGTTCTAAAAAAAAGTCCGCAATAGCATATATCTATATTCTAAGGATAACTTACAGTAACCATTTCTATCTTTCAAATTTTGATTAAAAATAATGAATTATTTTCGAAGCTTCTTTAACCGATGTGATGTCAATCTATATCTAAATAAATATGTTTATTATCGTAAGTATTTAATTTAGAACATATTTGCCCTTTACACTATACAATTTAAATAAATATATTAGAAGTTATCGGAAAATTAATATATCCGCGCGACAAAATAATAAAATGGTGCCGGCCGGCGCGGCGGGGCACGGTGGCGGGTATCGGTGCGGGATATTCGTGTGGTTCCTGTGGTGATCTTATTGACAGTCGTCTCCTATAAGAAGCTCACAAGAACAAATATTTAATTTTCAACCCGGACGAAGTCGGCGCGGGCTTCTAGTATAATATAAACGTAAAAAGTAATTTTTACAAAAACGTCTTCAAACGCCACTATAAAGTATATAAATTGTGCCTGTAAAATTTGAAGAGTTCCCTCGATTTCTCCAGGATCCCATCAGCACGGGACCACCTGAAAAGTATACCCTTTCAAACAAAAACAGAATTTCCCAAATCGGTCTAGGCGTCTTCGGGTAATCGGGGAACCTACATGAAAAAAAATAAAAAAAAAGATTCCGACGAATTGAAAACCTCCTCATTTTTGGAAGTCGATTAAAAATATCTTGGAACTGTCTCTCATACTAAAACCAAGGCGGACAAATAATTTAGGACCTGTCCCGTTCTTGTATCGATTAAATATGCACTCGATATACGCCTATCTACCTTTCTCTGGAATCCGCGTCGACTTTATCGCGAGATGAGATTAGCTGTTGATTATCGAGACTAATTGCATTAATTAATTGCACGTACCTACGTCGTAGTTCCTCATTTATTTTCCTAACAAATTCCAGACGAAATGATCAGACATAAATAACTATTACGGAGTAGCAAAGAACGAAAAAATAAAGAGAAAATCTTACAAGAATTTTCTGTAATATTTGTATTATTTCTCGTGTGCTCATCTTATGCCTATGGTACTTAATAATAAATTTTTTTTAATGTATTTTTTTTTTGGGTGGTCAGAATCATACTCAGAAGTAATTATGTGCGTTTTGAAAAATTAAATATCACATGTTTCAACGGTCGCGGTGGAGGAAAGCACTTTGAGGAAATATGCATGTCTGAGGGTTCTTCATAATGGTTTCAAAGGTGTGTTTTTTGCTACTCTCAATCTACCTCGAGGGTGGTCCCTCTTTTTTTGAATTTATTTTTGAAGAAAATATTTCATCTCTAGGGTGTAAAATTAAGGGATGAATCCCGTTTACTTTTAGTTGCGTAGTGCAGTTTTGAAAATTTTTTAAAATAATTTTTCTGTAATATTAGATAATGTCAACTTAAGTAACACTTGATTATTCATTAATCATTGCACTTTATCAGGAAACTAATATACGTATTACGGATACGATTGTCATCTGTAAGTACCTAAGCTTTTAATTCAAATACTCTTATAAATCCCCGAAGGTCGTAGGATATATCAATTTTCAAGGAGATCTAAATGATTTAGATCTATGTTGATTGATGAATATGCACATGGAGTGGGTTTCTTAAAATAACGTATTGTAAAGTTGAGCACACACCGCCCGAAGGGCAGCAAAAGCCGCATTTGCATTTCCTTAAAACGTAAGATGTGTTCGGTCCATACTACTAGGGTCATTGTATTTTTAGTAAAAAATCCGTGTTAAAATAGCATACTATTGAATCATATATTGCCGCATTTCAGCCGCGGTTTTTTAGAAGCACGAGTCAAGGCGTACAGCACGACGTTATGCAAAATCATTGTGTTGCTTCTATGCCGCCGCGCCGCGAACGAGACATCCTACATCGAATAATTCATGGGGTCACACTTTCATACAATTTTCACCAGCCATATATCTGTGGCGCAGCGTCCACTGTGCTGCAGTCTCATGCCGCTGACGTCAATCTGAGTTCTGAAAAATGTTGTACGCGGCCCACTTGTTGCGGTTCTTCAGCCTCTTGCTGGGAGTCTCGTAATATGCGACCAGCATTAAACTGGAGTGGATTTCTCAAAATAGCATACCGAAATTGTGATATGATATAGTGGTAACAGATAAAATACTTGCTGTCACTTTTAAGATGAAGTTATGACGCCTACAAAGAGATTATCAGAGTCAATACCAACTTAAGTACCTACTACTTTGCATAGCAATTCCTGAGCAATGTCTTAAATAAAATCTCATCTAATCAGATTAGTCCACACCAGTTTTGTGTTGCAACTGTCCCCTTTATAGTTAATTTAAAACTACTACTATTTCTACAACTACTATCTTTTACACTTCAATTCACTTGGTCTTATAACTGGGAGGTCTCGGGGTCGATTCCCGGCGGGGACAATTTGGGAATTTATAGTTTCTGAATTGTCTCTGGTCTGGTCTGATGGGAGGCTTTGGCCGTGGCTAGTTACCACCTTACCGTCAAAGACGTGCCGCCAAGCGATTTAGCGTTCCGGCACGACGGCGTGTAGAAACCGATTAGGGGTATGGGTTGAATGTGCACAGCCATACCCCTTCCAAGTTAGCCCGCTACCATCTTAGACTGCATCGTCATACTTACCATCAGGTGAGATCGCAGTCAAGTACTATCCTGTCATCCAATAAAAAATAAAAAATTCCTTGACTAACCAATACTTCTTTATCATTCCAGGGGCAATCCGCAACACTAGAAAGTATAAGAACGTCACTGTCGTCGAAATTTCCCTCGATGCAGACCCCGTCGCAGGAGGTCGTGTACGACACGCTCGCGCAACTGATGCAGGAACGGAAGATCTACCAGACCTCCCGAGGATTCTTTATCGTCACACCCGAGTAAGAGCTATCCATTGAGCCTTTTTTATATAGTTGACGACCTCCCTGGTGCAGTGGTGAGCGCTGAGGTCTTAATAACTGGGAGGTCTCAGGTTCGATTCCTGGCGAGGGCAATTTGGGAGTTTATAATTTCTGAATTGTCTCTGGTCTCGTCTGGTGCGGGGCTTTGGCCGTGGTTAGTTACCACCCTATTCAAAGACGTGCCGCCAAGCGATTTATGGCGACGGCGTGTAGAAACAGATTAGAAGTATAGGTGGATGTACACTGCCATACCCCTTCCAAGTTAGACCGCTACCATCTTAGACTGCATCGACACTTACCATTAGGCGAGATCGCAATCAAGGACGATCTTGTCATCGAATAAAATAAAAAAAAAGACGTGTGGCACTCTGGGACTCCCGCGGTAAAGCTATTGCATAGCATTTTTTATCAACGCCATCTAGCGGTGAGAGGAGTCCCGTGTCAGGTTATTTTCTTTACGGAATTTCTAGATTCGGTCTCCACGCTCAAGGCCCACGATAGAAGCTATGCAATAGCTTAAAAATATACAGGATCGTGTTTCGTTGTGATCTTTTCAAGAGACAATATGTTCTGAAGTGGACGTCTATCGGTTAACATGACGATGATGATAATTTCACTTTTAGTTATTTTCTTTGCAATAAGTACGTTTTTCTCAATTAGCCACCTGACATACATTTAAAGCGAAAAATTTAATTTTGTGTTCTTTCAAGATAACAATCTTTAAAATGCGATACAACGAAAGGAGTGCAATGCGACAAAAATTTTAAATTCCAATTTAGTAAGTGTTAACAAACACCCATACCTACCGCAGATTTCCTTTTCAAAAGGTAAGTGGCGCAAGGCGCAGTGGCGATTTTATCACTTAAAAAGCTGTTAAATTTTTTCACCGGATTATAGATATCGGTTTGGTTTTGCTTGAACTAATATAATTTGATCTTCAGAATGTTCTATGTTATAGAGATTGTTTGCGTTATGTACAGTAAATTGTTCTACTTTCGAGGCTAAAGTTTCTACGTCCCTCCTTTTGTCTTGAAATTCATGAAAAACTGATATGGCGAATATCGGAACGAAGCAATGCTGGCTCATTCCGGGTTTAGAAGTTTAGAGCAACGGAACAAGATTGCTTGTCTGTTGTTATTCTACAGGAATAAGTTCTTGTAATTCACGAGGGCGCGTGAGCTTTACTTGTGGTTACGTCGTGTAAATGCACATTGCTTAAGTATGCATGCCTGTCAGTAGCTTAGGTGGGAGCGGGCAGACGCGAGCAAGCTCTCGCTCACACTTATACAGATACGACACACGCACAATCATGAGGCACACGCCCTCGTGAATTGCAAGAACTTATAACAGGATATATGTATTTCGAAGAGTGTTCCCAGGAACTTTTCGACAAGTTCCAAAATCACCATTCAATTATCGAACCGCAAGATAGGGTTTCACTGCTGTGTGATTGGCATACCACGGTCGCCTCTGCGCTTTGCTTCCTCTTTCCTGGTACCGTTAACCGTACCGCTAAAATTCGGAATGCCCTCCGGCTTCCTTTTTTCTAGCTAAGGGCCGATTTCACCAACGTAAAGTAAGTTTTGTCCGAGCGATTTGATATTTTGGAAAAAATTACAATACAAAAACTGTCAGACATAATTTATTCCTCGGTTAAATATTGGTCACTAAGGGTAATCGGCACTAAGTATAACTTGGGTATCTTCAAATATTAATCTACTATATAAAAATAAGTCGGGTTTTCCTTCCTGACGCCTTAACTCCAGAACGAACGAACCGATTTCCACGGTTTTGCATTCGTTGGAAAGGTCTCGGGCTCCGTGAGGTTTATAGCAAAGAAAATTCAGGAAAAATTTCAACAATTTAAGAACGCGGACGAAGTCGCGGGCGTCCGCTTGTATAATATATAATTTCAATCTGTTTACTTACTTCATCCAGTACGGTAATAAGTAATGCTATGGTTATGAGCCAGCGTCGCTTACATTACGGTTATAGGTTCAGAACGTCAGGAAGTATCGCAGAATTCCGTCGAAAAAATTATATTGATCTCGAAACGCGATAAGAACACTGTTAAATATTGAGACCGATATAACGACATTGTAATTCGATATTTATTGATCGAATCTATTGATAAATTAAAAGTATCAAATGATATTTTATACCTATTACCACACTAGCTTTTACCCGTGATCTCGTCCGGGTAGAGTTAGGTTTTTAAAATTTCAAAACCCTTTTCAAGGAAAATTAATTGTAGCCTATGTCACTCTACAGGTCCTCAACCACGCCCAATTAAAATATTACATCGATCTATTAATAAACTACTGCGTGATTGAAGAACAAACACACATTCGCATATCCATGAAAATTGTAAATTAAACAGATATCGACAGACCGAAAGACTACGTCACGCGACATTTTCACACTCCTTTGTCTATAAAGTATGGCGAGCATTTGTGATGACCGACTTGACTGCGACTCGCGACAATAGCCTTATTTGGATCAAAGTCGGTGCCGCGGTCGCGTGCCTCAAAGTCTACCTAAAAACGTTACACTCACTCTAATAACATGCCTTAAGTGCAGTAATAACATGTTTCTGAAAGATAAAATCAAGAGATTCGTTAATATGATAATCGACTGCGGTGTTAACAATCCGCGGTAATTGGCCTGTAGGCGTCATGATAATGTGTTTGGAACTCTGCTTAGCTCACTTATTTATATAGCTTTATATCTATTAAAACAAGTGAGCTAATATATCTACTATATAATAAACAAAATCTATGTCAAGCCAGATCGTTTGATCTGAAAGATCTAAAGATTTGCTGAATAAAGATGCAAGATCATAAACTCATACACACCACTGTAAAATTTAAACTTCATTGACATAATAAAAACTTCATTGTCATAATAATACTGGACTTCGGATCAGCGCTAAAAATTTTCTGAACCGAAAGAAATCCAAAACGCGAAAAAGGTTTCCAATCGACCTTCAGTTGAAGCAAATTATTGCAAGCAAAATAAGCTGTATAATAATGGTCTAACACATAAATTACAATGTATTAGTTTGTTTATAAAAATACATAATATAAATAGTGTATACATATAGGTTTTCTCGGGACACTTTTTTCGTGAATTTTGCATTACACCCAAGGTCCAAGTATTATTATGTCAATGATCACTTTACACAAGAATGCGTGACGTCAAATGCCTCGTACCGCGAGCATCGTTCAACACAAAAATTTTCAACTTTAATTATCTTGAAGCTTTTAAGTTTGAGCTAAGCTGGTCGTAATAAAAAGAGTCGCATGTTAGCTAATGGCTACGAGTATTACAAATTGTACCTCAGCATTGCAGGTGTTTGAAATTCTACTATATTAAGTTAGGTGGTATGTTACGTTATTTTGCAATATGATAAATTGATCTTTGCCGATTGACACATAAGTCTGTGTAATATGTAGAGCTCATGAGTGCAAGATGCAAGAAATTATAATTGTCTTAGTTTCTACAGGTTATACCTGTTCTAATAAATACGTATTCAATATATACCAAAATCACCACCTCACAAAATATATTCGTGGTAGTAAAAATATTTTTAATCTTAATATTAAAACAAAGTCGGGTTTGTTCGAACACTTATAACTCTAGAACGGCTGGACCGACTTTCATGGTTTTTGAATTGTTGTCTGCCGAATAGCAGAATAACTATTAAAACATCGGAAAAATTCACGAGAACAAGAATTATAAAAAAATTTCATTTTGTCATACATTTTGTATTTAACGGGTTTTTTGAGGGCAAGGAAAGTGACCTTTTACCCCGCAAAAACAGTAACCTAAGTCACGCGGACGAAATCGCGGAAATGCTAGTGAAAATATAAATTAGACATCAAGTGTATTTTACAACGATATAAAGTAAAAAATAGTAAAAAAAGTAGATAGGTAAGTATACCATGAACACGGCTCGATCATCATTCATCACTTGCCGTCAAGTGAGATCGTTGTCAAGCACGAACCTATCATCAATAAAAACATACGATTCGCTAATTATTTATCGGACGACGTCAGAATCCGGTTGGCACAGGAGTTAAGTTGTACAAATAAATTATTTATGAAATGGTAATAAGGCACAGAATTGATTAATTGGAAACACAAATCAGAGGTCATCCTGAAATAGCTGAACTTGAAAGTGCATAAAAGATGTTTAGCAGCGAAATGAAAATTATTAATTTTGTATTTTATTTTTATTTGTCGTTATAAGAGCTGGTGAACAAATTGGCCGGGTTATTTGTACCGGTCTAAAAAGTTAATGCACGTGATATTTTGTAGGCACTAGCCAGACATTTAGAAAAGAAGCGTAGAGTCAATGTCAGTTTTACACTTTCATTTGATATTTCCATAAGGTTCCTGTAGAATTTATTGATTTTTTTTATAAAACAAAAAAATTTACGTAACCGGCTATGGAAAAAGATTTTTTTCGCTTAAAACAAAAATCTTGTTATTTGTGCAGGTGGTATTAAAATTAAATTTTAATGACACCTGATTCTAAATCTCATCGTTTAAGTTTTTAAATTATGTATAAAGTTATTTGTCACCTAATCTTGCATAAATACATTAATACATTTTATACTAGTTTAAAGAATGTGTATCTACTCTCCTTGTATTACGCAAATATACTGGCGATCCGCCCTGGCTGAAAGAGTCGCAGGGAGCCGCTATATACAGGCGGCGCAAGACCGAGGCGTGTGGAAGTCTATGCAAGACACTTTTGTTCAACAATGGATATCTATCGGTTGATAAGATTAGGGGTCATGGGTTGAATATACACTGCCATACCTTTTCCAAGTTGGCCCGCTACCATCTAAGACTGCATCGTCACTTACCATCAGGTGAGATCGCAGTCAAGGACAATCTTGTAAGTGAATAAAAAAAAGAAGTACTTAGGCAATATTGTCATCTTGTCTTGAACAGATATCGTTAAGTAGACCACAAATTGTTTCCTCAGACGTCGCCGCTCGCGGTCCCGGTCCTCCTCCCGCCATCACTCCACGGAGGATGAGTGTAGCTCCCCACGCACCATCCTCATGTCGGACCAAGAGGCGCTGCACCAGCTGTACGGCGAGATCACCACAGTGCGAGACGGCGCGGTCACACACCAGTGCGTGCAGACCAATCTAGCTGATGTTATTTGTGGAGGTAAGTACCGCTAAGGTGTGGAACACCCTTCCAGCGTCCGTGTTTCCTGCCTCTACCTAATTATAATTTGACTACCTGGTATCTTAAATAAGCATTCTAGGCAAGCGCGCTCCAAGCTCATCAGTGCTTTCGTCGTCGTCCTAGCCTGGTAATTAAAAAAAATGAGTAATAACTCACCTAGGTAGGCTCAGGATCACTCAGCAGGCTATTTGGGACAGTTATGTTCGAAGTTATAAAAAGAGGCAGAAACATATGAGAACCAGAGACCAACAAAGCTCAATGACTAGCGAAGCTGAAGTAAAATTGGGCGGTGCACATAGTTCGAAGAACTGATGGTATGAGGTTCCAAGGTGCTAGAGTAGCGACCCCACACTAGGAAACAGTGTTAGCAGACCTCCCATCAGGTGGACTGACGACAGAGGAGCCGTGGTGAGCTGGTTACAGGCGGTGCTAGACCGCGACCCGTGAAAGTCCGTGCTAGAGTGTAATAAAAAATAAGATCAATATTACAAAATCTTCCTGTAAGCTACATAAAAGAGCTACTTTCAACTTATCTGATTAAGTTTGACTTTATTAGTTTGTCTATCTCTATGTACGGTCGCGGACAGAAAATGTTTACCACCTTAAGATTCATAATTACATGCACACGTCTATGCCTGACAGTCGATATGCTTTCGATATTCTATGGCGTTATAGACCTTACTGCACGCAATGTGATATAGAATCTACTTTGAAAACTGATATACATTTTCTGCCCGCGACCATATGTACCTAATACGGTACTGCAAAAATGGTATATTCTATATCACTTTTAGGAATTCCACGATTTCAAACTCAGAATTCGTTAGGTGAACTTTACGCCCAAAAACATCGAACGGACATTCGTTAAGTTAGGTCAAGAAATGGCGAGCTAAGCCCGTGAAATTGCGCCCGGCGCCGCCTCCCGGCAGATCCGCAAATCCGCAAATCTCTTAACTGCAGGCGACAATTCCCTGAAAAGCCTCCTGCTAGCTCACAGATAAGTGCCATTTTCCTTTGGACTCGTGGAAACAAAACAAAATATAGGACAGGCCTGCAGTGCCCTGATTTACCGTCGCAACGCTTTGGGCTAGCACGATTTGCATTCACAATTTATGACTAAAAGCATATTATTATTTTAGTGGTTCCTAATTGAGGAGAATGCTTTTGGCATTGAAAAAATTGAATAGGTTACCAAATTTGAGTTCTTTTCAAGGTTATTGTTAGATTAATGGACAATGGTTCGTGTTTCGTAACACCTATGAAATCTAGGGATCAGACGTAGTAAATAATAATTCAATGGATCAGACCATTTGGAAGTCAGCCTTGCACTTTTACTAGTTTTAAGTTGACTAGGTATATGTTATAGCTAAGTATACTAGTTAAATTATACTGTGTACTCACTTCATTGCAAATGTAATGATATATATTTTAACTAGCTTTTTCCCGCGACTTCGCTCACGTAAATTTCGATTTTTGGAACCCCTATTTTACGCTATTAGGGGTTGAATTTTTAAAATCCTTTCTTAGCGGATGCTTACGTCATTATAGCTATGCTTACGTCATTATAGTATGCCAAACAGCCCGATCTGCCCAGTGGTTTGAGCCGTGCGTTAATAGAACCATCAGTCATATCAGTCAGTCAGTCAATCAGTTACCTTTCCTTTTGTATATTTAGATTAGATCAGCAGGTACGTTTGTCTCACGAAGTTACGGGTGCTTTACTTGTGGTTACGTCGTGCACTGCATTGCGTAAGTGTGCGTGCCTGTCAGGAGCCTAGGTGGGAGCGGTCAGGCGCAAGCAAGCTCACACTTCTACAGATATGTGCCCTCATGAATTGAAAGAACTATACTAGGTACTATGATACAAAATATTTTACTTTTATAGTTGCCTTCTTTATCAAAATTTTGGGCCTCTTTATTAATCCACCATCGATGACCACTTCAGAGACTCGATGTCTGGTTTTATTTACTGTTTAATAAAAGTAACATTCAAAAACGCGGTTATTTAAAATCACCACTGCAATGCGGATACAAGATTTATCGCATCGCAATCGCCTTACCAGTGCGACTCTGGCCTTACTTAGCCAACTTTAATGTCAAGTTTCGTTTAATAGACATTTTCTACGCAAGCGCGCTCCAACCTAGATCCCATTAGTGCATTCTATCATTGATTGTCTTCGAGAACAAGCCTCATAATAAAAAAAACTTAAAATATATGAGTACGGTACTCGGTCACTTGGTATGAAGAAGTTAGGTACTGTTAGCTACAAATCTTCACAGACATAAGATTCGATGCCGATATACTTATCCTTCAAACCAGATAAGCCATTATGGGCGCAATGGCTTTGAACTTGCGGGAGATAATCGTATGCGCGTATCTCTCATAACAAGTTGCCAATTAGGGCATCTGGACTATGAACGTACCCGTTACTCCTTCCTTTTACGGGGATGCCACTGACATTGTATCTTGTTACGTTTATCAGTGAGTTAGATAAAATTAGATGCGGCCATGGGATATCTATGTTCCTAGGACATTATTTAAATAATTGCATGAATAAATAAAAGATCTTCCTCATGCTGAACTGTTTCTGGGAATATCAAAAAATATATTTAAAAAAGACGTGTGGCACTCGGGGACTGCCGCGGAAAAGCTATTGCATAGCATTCTAGCGGTGAGCCGCTAGATGGCGTTGATGAAAAATGCGCCATCTAGCGGCTCACTGTAGAGGAGTCCCGTGTCAGGTTATTTTCGTTGCGGAATTTCTGGATTCGGTCTCCACGCTGGCCCGCGATAGAAGCTATGCAATAGCTTAAAACTATCCGATGGCGCAACTAGCGTTGAAAACAAAGTGAGTCTTCGACATCCCTAGAGTTAGCAGTTCCTCTTGTTACTATCAACCTTCTTAGCAATGAAAGTACAGATATTTTTGTGGATAAATAAAACTACGCCTGCCTCCTGTCTAATTTCATTCTCCATATTTTTTTCAATGGTGTGAAGATTACTTTTTGTCCTTCAAACACGCGACAACAGAGCTACGCATCTGGTGATTTTGGATGGGATAAGAACCTGGAGAATATTAAGCTACTTTTATCCCAGAAAAAACAAAGAGGAGGGATTTTTAAAAACTTTATCCCACACAGATGAAGTCGAATTTTTATTTAATATTGTATCAATATACATAAAGAGAATATATTTACAAACGAGGGACTATATAAAAAAGTCTTTAGTTACACCTAATAGATTATAGATATACCTATGCTTGAAAGCACTTTAGAAACTGCCTAAGTACCATAATATTCTGCCATATCTAACTACTTAGTTCTCAATTTCCCAGCCCATGTCCATATTTGTATTTCATAATTAGTTGCAACTACACCTTCGGTGTGATGTTGATTTGAGACGTCATTAAACTTCGTAACTACCACTTTTCACACGCACATCTAGTTAAGGCCTGTAGCATACTTCCAACTTAAAATAAATATAGCGGAATTGCTGAAGCTTCGGCATGCCGATTGCGGAAGTGTGCTAGGAGCCTGAATTAAGCGCCAATAAAGTCTAGAAGAAGTATAATCAAAGAATAGAATTAATCTATCTCGTGAGAAAAAGATAGACTCATTCTTATCTCTAAAAACAGGTAGAAGTTAATCGCTTCTGTTTCGCATGAAAAGTTTTTTCATAACCTTGCCGAACTTGACTAATATTCTCCTCTCCCCTCCAATTAAGCGGAAAGCTGTGTTAGGAGTGGGTACGACAATAGTGGGACTGGTGTGGATCGAACGACCTTTCAGTTTTCAGACCTTGGACTATGTCTTATTACGAACAAAGCTTTCCTTCATCGCTTTATAAGGTGCAAGGAATTTGAAGCCGTTTTATTTAGAACAATTTCGATTGTTTGTCAGTATATTAAAATTTTTTGGGTCGTGACTCGTGAGATAATCTCACGGTGCTATCTTTAATTGAAAAACAATAGCAGTAATTGGACCAAATGTTGGCACACATTATTTGTATTATGCAAAAGTTTTACATAATATACTCGTAATCATTTTATTTATTAGCAGTTTAAGTCATTATACTTGTGAGTCATGAGATTTATTGAATACTGGACCGGTATTCAATAAATCTCATCTAGCAAATACGGATGGCGTATTTTTGGACAATAATATAAACGTAAAAATTATTTTTACACAAGTATAAATTGACAATTTAAAACACCCCCGACATGTGACATCAGAAAAAATCATGTAATTCGCCATTTTGTGGTGGCGGCCATCTTCGATTTGAATCATAGTGTATAGTATTCTACTAGTCAAGCCCTTTAATTTGATACCCATATTGAGGGAGTTGTGAAAAAATATGTAATCCGCCATTTTGTGGCGGCTCTTCCCTCTAAAGAAGCGGCGAACTTGTTTTAGGAATGAGTAAAACAATAGTGCTACGGGTGGGAATCGTACCTGCGACCTTTCAGTCCGCACCCTTAACCTTGGGCTATTGAGGTTTACAAATCGCTAAGCCGTTGCCTGTTTAAGATTAATCCAATAAATTGCTTATCTCCTGTAGGTCAATAGTGAACTGTGTATTTATTTGTGACATTGTTCTATATCCGGATAGTAAAGGTCGCCGCGGTCACACGAGTTCGTGACTTCGTCAATTTGTTTGGGGATCTTAGCGGGATTGTGAAATATGTGTACAACGGCGCACTCGCAATAAAATAAATCCGATTCATTCCGTTAAGATTGTGCGATTAGCTTTTTTTGGTCACAGTTTAGCAACAATACCGTTGGGAACCAACATACGTGCCTCCTTTTATGCACAGCCTCGTCCGGAACTCGTGAGTTGCATCCTATCGGGCACAGGTGTCCATTTGTCCAACCGATTTGTCGACCGATCGATCGCGGTTATTAGTCGAGTCGATCGCGGCATGACTTTGCAAATCTAGTGGAAGATGCTCAGGCGCAATGCTCATTTCCCTTTCCTTTGTCCCTTATAATCAAATAACAAATACATACTACATATGTAACTTATACTGTTTCATTTATAAAGAAGTATATGAAGTTTGCTTGATCTCACAGGGTTTCGTCAGCAAATAGTAGATCTTAGCTCTAAGATCTCAAGTTGACCACCCTTGCTATAGGGGATAGGTACAGTTTTGCAATGAGTGCAGTACAGAACTGATAGTTAGTTGTAACTGTATTCATTGCGAACAGAATCTGATATTGCTAATCAATTTTTGCTCGGTAAGTTTGAAAATGCAATTAATAAATTGATATGCGTTAGCGTTGTTTTGCTTGAACTGGGTTCTTGTGCATAACCAAACCTGCCCAAACCGAAGCGAAACTTTTAACTTTTGCATTACGTGCCCCAAATACATATACCTATTAATTTGGTTAATATCTGAATGCATACACTTGTATGAGTGTATTGTCATGCTAGTAGTTGAGGCCATTAGGTACCTACTTATAAGATTTTAGCGCCAGAAACCACAATCAAGTGAGTTTTACGTGCGTGCCATCATAGCAAAGCATAGAATATTTCTCAACTGTCTGATGGCTAGACTGTGATTTTGATTGTTGACCGAGTATGATTGATAGGCATGGAAGTGGTTATATTATTATCTTTTTGAGAGAGCTATTGTCAATTTAAAGATTGTTATTGTATTCTTCGGTCTTGGAGCGTCATGCCTTTTTTTAATTGACCGAATTTTATACGGAAAATAAATCATCTAAACACACAGTAGATATGCTCTATCGATGACTGAAACAAAAAGAATTTAATCTTGATAAAATAACTTTTTTTCCTTAAATTACAATACAATTCGGTATAGCTTATATCTTAAAAGTAATTTCTACCACAATTTAGCGAAAAAATATAATATATTTACCCTTGCAACATAGGCACTAAGTATAACCTAGCAAGGCCACACACATCAAACCCTCTACTTGCATCTTGCGCATGCAAACTTAAGTCGTATTACCAATGCAGCAAAGACCTAAACAGATGCAAAACAACGTTGTCACTCAAACCTGTATGTAAGTAAAGAGATCAGTGGAAAGCCGGTAAGGCCGGAAACGGCTCTAATCAATCTTTACACCATTATATCTTTGCTACGCGCGATAATCAACGTTATCACAAGGCGATAAGAGTTATAGGATTTTCGTTCGGTGTTAAGATAACGCGCAGTTGACGTGACAGATGTGTAAGGGCAGAAAAACATAGAGTAGGTACTCTACTTGGTAAAATAGATAGGGTGACATGTCTGTTAGATTTATAAGTTTTAGTTCAGTTTACCAATGTTGTGCATAATTCGACACTTTGTACCGACAATATTATGTCTTGTCATTTCATAGTCTGTAAATGCTTTTGGTTGCACGCGACTTTGTTCGCATTAAATTATTGTTCTGTCTTGCTTTTTTGGTAACACGACAAGGTAACCCTATAATATCATTATACTGCGTATATGAACTTGGTTCTGTTGTTTTCATATGTTTGTCTATAGGTCTAACTACCTGTGTGTCAGACAGCCGTACGTAGGTATATAGACGTAATTATACTACTTATAGACAAACAGACAAGAATTTTGATTAGTAATTACTGTCATGTATGGAAATATTTCCAATTTCCAATATTATATTTATTTGATAATTATCAAAAATTTCACCAGTGAGTAATAATTTACATATCACAACCTTTACATAACTCGAAAACCAAAGTAAAAATGTCTTACATCATTAATATCTACTCAAGAAGCGTCGGTGTCGTAATTATAACAGTTTTCCCTCGCAGATTGATTCAGCATCAGTGGCGGGAAAATCGCGCACGGTCAGTGCTAATGACATGCCATTACTGTCAAATTAGAGATGACAGCAACGTGGAAAGTGATGCGTCTTTCCTGGCATCACTTTCCATGGGAGCCCGCGTCCGCAACGAAAGTGTTCGGTAGAAATTACCCATATAAAAAAGGGTTTTCCAACTTTTAGTGCTTTGTTTTCGCTATTCACTTACAAAGACACTTTTTGACGACCTCCCTGGCGTATTGGTGAGCGCTGTGATCTTATAACTGGGAGGTCCCGGGTTTGATTCCCGGCGGGGGCAATTTGGGAATTTATAATTCCTGAATTGTCTCTGGTTTGGCCGTGGCTAGTTACCACCCAACCGTCAAAGACGTGCCGCCAAGCGATTTAGCTTTCCGGCACGATGGCGTGTAGAAACCGAATAGGTGTATGGGTTGAATGCCGTACCCCTTCCAAGTTAGCCCGCTACCATCTTAGACTGCATCGTGACTTACCATCAGGTGAGATCGCAGTCAAGGACTATCTTGTCATCGAATTAAAAAAGAGCTCCCTGCTAAACTCGACTTTAAGCTTATGACTACGCGCTTAAAAAACTAGAATAATAAAAAAATCTACGCACTCAGACTCCAGTCTGAGTGCTTAGATTTAGTTTTTTCTAGGTTATATTCAACCTAATTGATAGAAACTTTTAGGAAGTAGTTCTAATTAAAATCGGTTTCCTTTTTCTTCGAAGATAGTATACTACTATTTTATTATTGACTTCCTCGAATTAGATTTCTTTCTTAGAAGCTCATATATAAAAATACATACATAATCTTCACCTATGTCCACTTTTTCTAATAACATTTTCTTGTAAGGGTTTATATGTACATAAATAATTAAAATAAAATAAACAAATAGTTAAGCGTGAGCTAGGCAAAACTACTTTAAAACGAGGTTAACAAAAGATACCGATTGATGAGAAGAACTAAACCTTTATAGCTTTATATTTTGTATTAACTACTACTTAGTCACTGGAAAACTCCCATTCAAGTAGAACTTGTAATTATAGCCGGTTTAAGATGTATCTGTTTGTTACAAAATATTTTAGTATGTAGTCAATAACAATTACCTCGCTCGTATACTGCATTAGAAAGCAGTATCCAGTATCTGCAGTGCTGTACATTGTAGACACGCTGCAGGTCTACTTAATTTCGTTGACAGCTTTCACACACCCGGATCATTGTTCAGAAACACTTGCTCATTACCGATTGTAATTGGACAGTGTAGAAACTACTAAACAATATATTGAATATCTATTAGCTGATGCCTACAACTTTGTTCGCGTGGTTTTAGATTCTGCTAACCGTTTGAATGGTAGCCAATTTTATCGTTGTAACATTTCACATTACGATGCTATAAATTATTTTATTTTATCTTACCAACAGGCAACATAACTGTATAATTAACAGGAAAAGAAAACTTATTTTTTTTTAATAATAATAAAAAACATTTTACATGGGTAAACAAACACTCATAGTTAATTTACCTGTATTAATTGTGTTAGGGTATTATCATTTTATTATTTTTATGAAAAAAAAAATTTTTATTGGTTTTCTAATATATAAGATATGTAATAATAATACTTAATATAATATAAAACTAAATACTAAATTAAAACTAAAACGTAAATAACAAAAAAAAAAAAAATCATAATAATTATTTATTTCATGTAAGTAGGCCAACCTGTGGCTCTTATGAAAAGTAAAGACTTTATCGGCGATTCACAAAACAGCGTGTCGATTCTCTAAAAATGATTGCGTCAGTGTAACGATCGCAATGGCCTCTGATTGGCTGAATTTATGGCGTTCTTGCTGCATCAATACATTTTAACCAATAGCGGGAGGGTACCAGCCAATCAGAGGCCACGCAGAATGACAGAGACACGCAGATGTCCAAGGTTTATTTCTAGTTTCTACTTCTAGTTCTTACTAAGTTAAGAGTTCTTATTTTATGTTATGGCATAGTAAAAGAAACTCATAAAACTCTGTAATAAAATTGCGACCACTTTTCTCAAGTCCTAAACGTTTACACACTTGACTCTTGACTCGGCACACTAAACTGCTTGCGGTAGACCGCAGTTTTGCTTCCGTGTGTTTGTTTATATTAATAACCTTACAAAGTAAAGAGCTTACCGAGCTCTCAAGAAAGTTTATTTAAGTAGGTAGCCTGGTTGTATTTACATTATATTAAACTTGGTCTGACTTTTAATTTGCTTAGCTAGATTGGATGTAATAAAGTGAGCTATAAAGCTTCAAAGGGAAAAATGGTAACTTCCAATTGGTTTGCGCCCTTAGTTAGCTTCCAATTGGTTCCAATTCCCAAGTTGAATTATTTTTTATTTTATTTATTGGAAAGAAAGAAAGAAAGAAAAAGCATTTATTTGAGACACACAGCACAGTTAATGACAGAAAGAGATACAAAAT
The DNA here is from genome assembly GCA_933228805.2 of Hipparchia semele. Taxonomy (NCBI): domain Eukaryota; kingdom Metazoa; phylum Arthropoda; class Insecta; order Lepidoptera; family Nymphalidae; genus Hipparchia; species Hipparchia semele. Next base: position 13,482,262 of record OW121714.1, read on the forward strand.
GGATACAAAATAAAAAATAAATAAATATGTGTGGTCCCAAAATGGACTCCACTCAGCATATTATGCTATCCCTGTGGGAAAAGCACAGGCATAGCGCTGGTCTTCCGGGGATCCAAAGGTTTCGGTTGGTTTTATTCACATTCATAAAATATACCTATTAAACATATCAAAAGATTTACTACTTGTAAACGCAACTAGACTTCCAAGATGAATATATCTTATCTTGTATTTTCGTTGTGGCATAAAGCTTCATTTTGAGTAAGTCAACCTTTAAGTAAAATGCTTTCAAAATTGTTTTACGAGGGCTTACCGTCCAACTTAAATATACCAATATAACAGTTAAGTAAGGAGGTAAGATAAGTTAGGAGCTAGCAGTTGTTATACCGATGGCACTCTGTCTAGCGCATGCCGCTCGGAAGGCGGAGCAGGCACGTTTGGGTGCGGTATCGACGTGGTACCGGTACGAAAGCGATACAGAAGACACAGAAGTTCCACATGACGAACACTGTTGACCGACCCAAAGCGTCCTTCCCGGTACTTCGCAGTCGTCAGACCTAGTAATGAAGTTCAAACGTGAGTCGCTCGTTCTCAAAATATCGTGTAGCTTCTGTTCTTGCCATGGCCCATCCTGCTAGATACGTTCAAGATTATAAATGTGCTTCTAGATACGCTCGAAGTCTTTAGACAAGAACGCCTTACACTTGTAATAGATGTTCTTCAAACCATCGTTCATTCTTCAACCATCACATGAGCTGTTTTATATTACCTACCTTCATTCACGGCATATTTTATTTTTATTTTTTCTACTTTAGTATTTGTCCACTTCATTTAATATTACGCTTAACACTGTTTTTGTAAAAAGAATAATAAAAAAAGACGTGTGGCACTCGGGGACTGCCGCGGTAAAGCTATTGCATAGCATTTTGAAAAAATGCGCCATCTAGCGACTCACCGTAGAGAAATCCCGTGTCAGGTTATTTTCGTTAACGGAATTTCTGGATTCGGTCTCCACGCTGGCCCGCGATAGAAGCTATGCAATAGCTTAAAAAACTATGTACCTAGTTGACAAAGTAATGTGTGTAATGCTTGATATCCAAAAAGTAAAAACCAATCACCATTACTTATTGAACTTATTTTAAAGTCAACCAAGTAAATTGAAAGCTCGGTAGGCACTTTGATTGTGCAATAGCATATTTTATTGTTTTCTACTAGGTAGGCCTGCTACGTTTGCATTTTATAGAGGACGTTGGTCATAATATCCGAAAGTGATAATTATACCAAGACAGTATCAGTTACAGCGACAATAATAAACTCGGCATTCCAATTGCAAGAATGCAGTTTCATTATAGAGCATTGTAGTAAAGCATAGACATTATAGTGAAACCGAAGCTTTATCTAGGTAATCCAGGCTAATGTTATTCGCCTATTGGCTGTGTGGTGCACTCTTATGTAAGTTACGTGTTCTACTTACAAGGGGTAGTAAAAATGGTGATTTTAAATCTGATACTTATCGATCAGACATGACTACATTATTTACAGTAGGAAAACTAGCTATATGAAAATACCTAAATGTATCTAAGTAGTTTTTCTCGGCAATTATGGACCGATGATTAGAACGCTCTAGAAATATTCAGAATGCGATGGAGAGATCAGTAATGAGGAAACCCTGTTCAGCATTTTAGCTAAACATACGTTTTTCCAAATATTTAAATAAGAAAATTAAACTAAATTAAAACGACATCTTTGTTCCTATAGCAATGAATATTTATTTTTCTTATTTGACAGCTTTTCCCTTTTTTTACTTCTAATTATAAAATAAGTTTTTACTAATATAACTTTAATCAAATCTAGTCTCAACATGCAGCCCCGCAAAAACTATGTTTTTCAAATAGAACTAAGTAACACACCTTAACAAACCTAACCATAATGAACATTTCTTCTAAATCCTGAATGATTATATAATATGACAAAATTACCTATATTTAAATAATCTAAGTCGCTTATATACATCATTTACAAAGTATGTTATAGTGCAATAAATTATATTATTTCCTATTATCACTAAAACAAAAAAAATATATATTAAAACAAACCAAATACCCATTCTAATAACATAAGAAAATTATAAAACTGAGAACACATTACCAAATAAAATCCAACCTAAACTTGTTTTCTGAGCACAAGGTGTACCCGCAGGTCCTTTTAACATATCATTTTGAAGTATTTGCGCACATACGTCAACTCCTAGTAACAGATCAATCTTGTCTGGTCGATTAAAATTTGGATCTGCTAGCGGTAATCCTACAACATGGGGCCATGGAAGTTTGTCTATTGGTTGTTTTGGCAAATACGTAATGACTTGTTCAGTTGTAACAAACGCGTTCATTCTAAGATTGAAACCTTTCTCATACCTTGACAATAGCTCAAGTTGTACCGTATGGTTTACTTCTGTTTCTTTATTTCCTAAACCAACTATAGATTCTTTTGCAGGATTTTGTTTTAATTTTAACAACTGAGCTGCTCTTTGACTAATGCATGTCACCTGTGAACCCTGATCTACTAAGGCTCTCATAAAATATGTTTGACCATGCTTATCTTTCACAGGTACAAGAGCTGTAGCCAATAAATTACAATTACCTTTCTTGTTAGAGCCCTGAGATTTAAATGTAGCATTAGTAATTTCGTCTCTTTCATCATTACATTTCTTACGTTCTATACTACGAGTAGGGTCATATATGCTATCATTTTCTCTTGATGTACCACTATTCAAAACATATTTATTTCGTACGCTTATTCTATTATAATTATTAAAGTCATGTAACAGTTTACTATGACGTTTACCACAATATTCGCAATGAAATCTATTCTGGCACATATATGCACGATGTCCAGGAGACAGACAACGAAAACAAAGACCTGTATTTGTTACAAATATCTTCCTTTGTTTCACATTCAATCTTTTAAATGTTTCACATTGATAAAGCTTATGTATTTCTTTACAATATGTACAATTAGATTCCTTCCTTTCCTTTTCCTTTTTCGATAAATAAAACGCGTTCTTGCTTTCTTTATTAAATTTTGAAGATGAAATAAGTTCTAATGTAAATACTTTTTTTTCCAGAAAATCTAATAAACTGATAAAGGTTGGTAATTCTTTATTATATTCTTTGCTAACATGATCTTCCCATTCTCTATGTGTATCAATGTCTAATCTTTCTGTGACTATAAAAATGAGAATTGGATCCCACGAAACTGTAGAGATTCCAACATTCTTTAATCCAGTAATAACTTCCTTAATTCCATCAATAAGAACTTTTAGTTGACTTGCTGATTGTGTACATATCTTTTCTTGTCCAAGGAGTCGCTTGAAGATTGTGTTGACTATTAAACGTTTGTGACAATATCGCTCTTTTAATGTCTCCCACGCTGGAGCATAGTTACTTTCAGTAACCTTATAACACTTTAGTGAAGTAGCCGCTTCCCCTGTTACGCAGGATTTTAAATAATGAAGTTTATGAAAGTTTGTCAAATTACTATTATTATGAATTAATGAAATAAAAGCATCTTCAAATGTTAACCATTGCTCATATTCCCCATTAAACTTAGGCAAATCTATTTTGGGAAGTTTAACTTCTCCTATTTTCAAAGCAGAACTATTCACCGTTGAAGCAATATGAAAAGTGTCCTCCATTAAAGAACTCATAATTTCCTCCATTTCCGTTCTTACTGTCAAATATTTGTCTTCGCATGTTCCATATACATCGTTTAAAAAATAGGGCACAACCATCAGTTCCTCCTTCTTTATTGTTTGCAACAACAACGAATGCAATTCCTTGAACTTCACCCAACATTCTTGTATACATTGTGATCTTACCTTTACATATCCTAGAGTAAGTTGAGTTTTCGGTACCTTTTTAAAGTTGATATGCGCTCTTTCTATAAGGTGTAAAGTATCTTCTAAAAGCGTTATAATATCATTAGTCTCCATTACAAATAATTCGTAAAATAATAAATTCACAAACTTTTTTGGACTGTATTATTTTTTTTTAAATCTTCTTCTTTCCTAATATTAATAATATCCGGCTCGAAGGACCATTTTTATGTTCAGCATTTTAGCTAAACATACGTTTTTCCAAATATTTAAATAAGAAAATTAAACTAAATTAAAACGACATCTTTGTTCCTATAGCAATGAATATTTATTTTTCTTATTTGACAGCTTTTCCCTTTTTTTACTTCTAATTATAAAATAAGTTTTTACTAATATAACTTTAATCAAATCTAGTCTCAACAAACCCATAGAAGAAATATCATCATATCCACCATGCATCATGGTTGCCTGGAAGAGATCGCTTCTTAGCGATAAGGCCGCCATTTGTGCTCTCTGTGCAAGTGTATTCATTTATTTAAGAAATAGAGGAAACAGAGTAACCGAGCTAAGTAACTCAACTAAACTTAAAGAAGTGGAACTTAAAGAGCGGTATACAAACGGTACATACATAGAGTTCAAAGCTGCTGAAATGGCAACCATGCACCGGTAAGCCCAGAATTATTTACACTAGACATTGTAGACGCTGAGAGTCACTAGAAACACGACCAAGTACATGAATTAGTATGGCATTCTCTATATGTACATCAATATTGATTAATCCTCTTGTTCTTTTCCTTCCACGCTATGTGAAGTAGTTACAACATGTCTTTTCCTTCCACTAGATTCTATCATTCGTCAACTCATTACCTATCAACTACTCTTACATGCATATCCTTTTACTCATAGTCCATCCATCTTTTCTTTGATCTTCGTGTGCAGTGTGCATGCATATTAATAAGTTATAATGGTTAATATTATAATTTAAATATCTCATGCTTTAACTATCTTTCTATTGATTCTCAATATCTACATAGCAGCTTTGTAGCAGGTAGTATTTTCTGCAAATAAACCGTTTCATTTTATTTCATTTCAGCAGTTAAGTTCTATCGTTTGACATAATTAAATTTAGTCTTGGCTGTTTGAAACGCGTTTCTTGTGGTTAATTGGCAATTCGTTGCATTGATGCTTGGATCTCAAATGCTTCATCAAAGCATTCCAAAGTATTATTTAAAATTCCTTAGTAGAATTTTACATTATAATATTACGGTTTTACATAACAATAAAACCGATATTATGTGCCGAGAGGGAAAACATACAGCATTATAATGAAGAAGCAGTCGGTATTTCGCCGGATGTCTGTAGCCAATCTATAAACAAATAGTTCATCTTACCGGATACAGGTGGCGCTAGTGTCTCACCCAGCAAGGCAGCGACAGCCCGCTGCCATCTTTGAGAGTCATAGTCTTCACCAGGAAGAACTTCCTGCAATGCTGTATGTTTTCCCTCTCGGCACATAATATCGGTTTTATTGTTATGTAAAACCGTAATATTGATGTGCCTCCGGAAAACATACAGCATTATAATGAAGACGTGTTTGTTATCTGCTGGTGAAAAGTATTAAACACAACGCTATGATGAATCAGAGAGTTAATTTGTGAATGAGAATAATCGTTAAGGAACTATTTATTTTCTTTATTAATCATACATAATCTTGCAAAATAATCTCATTATTTTAAAACAGAGTTGATAAATTAATAATTAATATTTACAATTGAATCATATTTGTGAAAAAAGCAAAAACAAAAATAAATGACTTTAGATCTATTCTGAGAATTAAATTACTTTATTACAGATTGCTGGAAATCAAACAGGATTAAATGTATTGAAAAATAAGTTTCGGCTATTTTTAGGTAGCTCAATCTCGCGACAATAATGATTAAAAAATGTGTCTGATGATCTCCAATTACCGCGAGATAAAATATCGTCTATTGGTTGGTTATCTGACCATCCTAAAGAAGCTACTGCTGATCTACAACTCCCTGGTGGTGCATGAATACCACTTTGCTTAAGAATAGATCGAACCCAGTTACCTATTACAGTGCGTGATGCCGCTTTGGTTTTATTACAGACGGTGATAAAAAGGTTATTTAGATCATTAATTTCAGATCTCCTTGACTTAGTTTTTTCTATTAGAGACCTGACTAATGTTACTGGACATATGTTTTTATCATTATGTTTTGAAAGTTTCCACGCAGATTGTCGATAGGAGTGTGTGTCAGTTTTTGAGCCGAATGCCGGTATTAAGTATATATTTTCCCCGGTGTCATAGAAATAATTATCTGAAATTTTTAGCAAAGTTAGGTCATGAACCCTACGTCCTGATGCTAACAATAATATTGTAGCGGTTCGTCTAGATATTTCGAAAAGTGTTTCATCAGGTTTGTTAGATGAAAGCCACTCAAGCACGACTTTAGGATCCCATATGAGAGATGGTTTAGTGACTTTGGGTTTAGCAACGCTGATTGCTTTAAGGGCGTGTTTTATTATAAAATTTGAAAATGAATTTTGCTCTACGTGGGGGCCACAAAAAGTTAAGATAGCAGATTTATGTACCAGAATGGTGCTATAAGACAGATTTTCATTCAAAAAAAGATGTATTAGAAATTTTGCTACCTCCGCAGGTAGAGGAGATTTAGGATTTACTTGGGATGTTTTACACCAGTTTATCCATCGTTTGATCGCTGGAAAGTAGGTAGACAATGTGGATTGCCTCCAACTGCTCTTTAACAAGTTTTTTTCTTCGGTAGACCATTCCTTTATTTGGGTACCCCACCCCCAATTTTCCAGACTTTCAGGGTCAGTGCCTGCACCTGAGGTGGGTGCCGTGATGTCGTGACATCTATCAGGGTTTCCGATAGGTTCCGTAGTTCGTGTGGGTGATCTAACGCTCTCGCTTTCAGGTCTTGGAGCCAAAAAGCACGAGGCCAGTCGGGCGCCACTATTAGGTATACTCCCGTCGCGCTGTTCAAGTGTGTCAATACTTTTGGCAATAGATTCGGAGGGGGGAACACCCATGCTAGTTGATATCTCCATGGTCTGCTGAAGGCGTCTATATAGTTTGCCGATTGATCTTTGCAGTCTATCGAGACGTAGTTCCTTACTACAGCAGTCTGTTTTGTTGCGAACAAGTCGATCTCCGGCTGTCCCCATTTCGCAAAGATCTCCAACGTCGCTTGGGGAAGCAGATGCCATTCCGCGGGTGGTTTTCCTCTTGAGAGTTTGTCTGCGATTATGTTGTATCTCCCTGGGAGATATTGTGCCGACAGTGTTATCTGAAACTTGTCTGTTATGTGTAGGAGTTCGAATGTTAGAGCTAGTAACGCCCGTGACTTTGTTCCTCCCTCCTTGCGAATGTATGATATGAGTGTCCGATTGTCTGATTGAACCTGTACGTGCGAATTTCGCAGAATCTTTGTGTTGTTTGCGATTGCCAGTGTAACTGCATAGAGTTCCTTTTTGTTGCTGTGCCACCGACTCTGCCGGGCTGACCAGGTTCCCGACATTAACTTCCCGTCCAACTGGGCGCCCCAACCCATATCTGAAGCGTCCGTCGCCAAGAAGTGGGTCGCAGGTTTTTGATGTATTGGTGAACCGAGACTCGTGGCTCCGAGCCACCATCTCATTTCCTGTACCACGAATCGTGGAATTGACTGTTTTAGACGGGGGCGTATCCGGTCGAAGCGTCTGAGGAATATTTGCATATTGCGACAGTGTAGCCTGCCCCTGGGAATGACGAAGTTGGCAAAGTTCAGTTGTCCTAGCAACCGTTGTAATTCGCGAAGACTGATACGGTTTTTCAACAAGGATTCTCTCAAAACCTCGTTGAGAATGTTTACTCTTTTCGTGGGCAAAGACATTAAGTTTTCTGTAATCTGCCAACGAATGCCCAGGTATTCTAGGTCTTGTGTAGGTGTTAAAACTGATTTTTGGTAGTTGATTTTCCAGCCCAGATATTCCAAGTGTCTCACGGCTTCCGCAGCCTGAAGACCTAGCTTGGATTTGTCCTGGTTGACCAGGAGGAAGTCGTCTAGGTAGACTAGAACTCGACATCCCTTCGCACGGAGGGTTTCCGCAACCCAGCATGTTACAGAGGAAAAAAGGTGAGGCGCTGATGCCAGACCAAAAGGCAGACATGTCATTTGGTACATTTGTTCTTTGTAGGCGATCCTCAGAAATGGTCGATGAGATTTTGCAGCCGGAATGTGAAAGTAAGCTTGGGAAATGTCCAGTTTTATCATCCAGTCTCCAGGTTGTAGGAAGCTGGGGACTGAAGCATGAGAGATCAGACGGAAATGTTTTGTTTTCACGAACTTGTTTAGTTCTCGAAGGTCGAATATTGGACGCATCGATCCATCGCTTTTCTTCCGCAGAAAAAGCTTGGAGATAAAACTGGGCGTTTTCTTGTGAACCACTTCTAGTACATTTTGGTTCAATAATTCTTCTATCATTTGAGTCATGGCAGGTGACGGTTTGGTTGCGTATTGATGCATTATTCGTTTTGTGGGCATTACAAGAGGAGGTTTCTTGTATAAGGGTATTCGAAATCCCGTTATTGTTGAAATTATGAAATTGTTTGCACCCAAAGCTTGCCAGCGGTTTTTGAACGATATTAAATAACCTCCCCTGAAATGTGTCGGATAGTCATTTTTTCGCGTCTTTGTTTCGAAATGTATTTTTGGTTCGTTTATAATTATCACTTTTACCCTTGTACGTTTGTTTTGTTTGTTGTCTTTTGTAGGTTTCGTGAAAGTTATTTTTATTTTGGGTTTGTGGTCTAGATGTGGAAGGAGTCGGCTCCTTGTATTTTCTTTTTAGGCTTTCCCTAATTTTAGGCGCTTGTGGCGGTGACATCCAAAAGTGTGGGCCCCCCAAGGATTGAATGAATGCAGTGAGCTTCGTTTTATCAAATAAGAATTCCTCACTAGGAGGTATATTGTTAAGAGCCGCTTGAATACTTTTGTCTGAAATTTGTGATATTAATCTATTGCGTCTTACTTCTACACATTCGGCCCTTTTACCGCAAACAATTTGTAAAGTTTGTTCTGACAATTTGTAAGACGAAGACGATTTGCCGAATGTTTCAGAAAATTTATTAAAGAGGGAATCTGGATTTAGCTCAGCTGGGGCTTTATGAGCCCAATCAATAATCCCCTGCAACCCCGATTGTAACAGCTCTCTTTGGTGAAGCAAGGAATTGGTGGTGGCGGCCATGATATCCTCAGTAGGCGCAAGGAAATCTTTGTTTTTATTTAGTGAACACAACTCGTCGTTAACTTTCAATTTACAGAACCCTGGTGAAGCCAACAACTCCCCTAATGTCTTTTTATACCGTATATGTTGCCACGTGGGTGAGTTAAAATGTTGTAACTCGATTAACTGACGTAAGCGTTTATCATCGGCTGGTTTTAAGACTTTTTTCTCGTCAAAATCTGTCTTACAAAATCCTAGATCTAATAACGTGGATTTCCCTGCTGACGGGTTCGTTAAGAATTCGTCATTGGTTTCGTTCGAAATCTCAGTTAGTACTTCCTTTTGGCACGGTTGATGCATTATAAAATTTGTGAGAAAACTCACCTGGTTGAATAACGCGTCGATCCGAGGATCGACCGTTACCTGTGAATCTCGTTTGCGTTTCTTTCGTCGGGGTCCCTCTCGTTCCTCCTCGCTGCTTGAATCGCTGCTGGAGCTTGCGGGGTCTTCTCGTTCAGGATCCCTTTCGGGCTCCAGTGAGTCCGAAACACCCGATCGATTAGCCTCTGTAGCCTCATCAACATCGTTCGAGCACGTTGGGTCCATTACGCGAAACCGAAAAATTTTTTCGCGATAAAACACACTATGAATGAACTATTCACACTATTAGTACTATTACTTTATATTTTAAGCACTTCGAATGCAATTTTTCAAAATAAGAGACGGATTAAAGAAATAATTTTGGATTCGATGCGCACGCGGCGAAAATACACAACGCTATGACTCTCAAAGATGGCAGCGGGCTGTCGCTGCCTTGCTGGGTGAGACACTAGCGCCACCTGTATCCGGTAAGATGAACTATTTGTTTATAGATTGGCTACAGACATCCGGCGAAATACCGACTGCTTCTTCATTATAATGCTGTATGTTTTCCGGAGGCACATCAATAGCTGCTTATACCAATTCAGTTTAAAGATAGTCTTATCAATTGAATTACAACAAATCGTTGGTGTAATATTAATTTATTATAAAAGCAAGTCCACCTTACCATCAATGTAATGGAAGCCTAATGAAAGCGAGAAATAATTGAATCTTTCATTTTTCTATCTAGGTCACAGTCAACCAGTCTAAACCGATTTATTTTCACCTAGTAACGAAAATTGTACATCAAATTCGACATATTCTCGTTCATTACCCTCACAGTCATCGCTTCAAATAATTTTGTGCTTTCTTTGACTTTCCCTCTTTCTTACGCTTTTCTATTTTTATGGGATCAGTTCTATTTTTTTTTATATAATTGGCTACTTTTCTGTTAAAAATTCGTGTTTTTCTACGATTTATGGAGAACTAATGATACTAATAAATAATTAAGTTTTACACAAGTCTCTAAACTTTTATAAATTTTAATCTCTAAATAGGTACATTTTTACAACATTGTTACAAATGGATTTTTAAGAACTAGATTTTTGTGAAACTGAATCAACACCGAGTGATTGTCTTTTTCTTTTTAATGAAATACATTGTAGATATTAAGTATTATTAATTTTATTTGTTCATTATCTATATATATAAAAATGAATCGCTTAATGTGTTGGTAAGCGCATCACGCGTGAACGGCTGGACCGATTTCGCTAATTCTTTTTTTATTGTGTTTGTTATTGTCAGGAGAAGGTTCTTATGAAAGAAAAAATTAAGAAAATTGCGCGGAAAATTAGAAAATTTAAGAAATATTAACCACCATATTAAATTATTTCTAATGTAACCGCTTTTACAATTCAAACTTTTTTGATGTAACCTTATGGCGTTTGACATAACATTGACAGAATGCGTGCTGCCAATATCGTCAAAGAGTTTCAATATTCATAGTTAAGACAGGACAACGTCTGTCGGGTCCGCTAGTTATCTATAATTATATAAAAAGGCTTGTCCTGACTGACTGACTGACTGACTGACTGACTGACTGACTGACGATCAACGCACAGCCTAAACCACTGAAGTTAGAAACTTGAAATTTTGACAGTAGGTTCCTTTTATGACGTAGGCGAGCACTAAGAAAGGATTTTTCGAAATTCGCCCCCCAAGGGGATAAAAAGGGGGGTTAAAGTTTGTATGAAACTCCGTCATTTTTCGAGTTATACTCATGAAATTCGGTATTTAGGCTTTAAATTGAAAACAAAAAAGTACGTGTTTCACAGTTTTTAAAAATTCTACCCCCTAAGGGGTTAAATAGGGGTTGAATGTTTGTATAATAGTCCTTCGTTCTTCAAGTTATTTTTCAAGTTACGTTTATGAAACTTGATATTTTGGCTCTTGATTAAAAATAAAGAATTACGTATTTTACATTTTTTTTAAATTCTCCCCCCAAGGGGGTAAAAAGGGGGGTTAAAGTTTGTATGAAACTGCGTCATTTTTCAAGCTATACCCATAAAATTCGGTATTTAGGCTTTAAATTGAAAACAAAAAAGTAAGTGTTTCACACTTTTAAAAAATTCTACCCCCTAAGGGGTTAAATAGGGGTTGAATGTTTGTATGATAGTCCTTCGTTCTTCAAGTTATTTTTCAAGTTATGTTTATGAAACTTGATATTTTGGCTCTTGATCAAAAATAAAGAATTACGTATTTTACATTTTTCGAAAATTCTCCCCCAAAGGGAGTTAAATGGGGGGGGTTAAAGTTTGTATGAAAGTCCGTCATTTTTCAAGTTATACCCATGAAATTCGGTATTTGGGCTTTCAGTTAAAAATAAAAAAGGACGTGTTTCACGGTTTTCAAAAATTCTACTCCCAAAGGGGTTGAATGGGGGTTGAATGTTTGTATGAAAATCCATAATTTTTCAAGTTAATATCGAGCAACGGATCTACGTGATTCTTTGATGGGTATGGTTGCAGACAGTGTGTTATAGGTTACTTTTATTCGGACAAAATCAGGAGTCCGCACGGGATTTTCAAAGAACCTAATTCCACGCGGACGAAGTCGCGAGGGGACAGCTAGTATTATAATAAGTACAAGATTTTATCCTACGTACCTAACTTATATTTTTATGTCTATCAACCTACTAGCTGATACCTACTCGCGACTTCGTACGCGTGGATTGAGGGTTTTTTGGAGTCCCACGGGAACTATAATTTTTTTCGGATAAAAAGTAACCTATGTTTTAATTGAAGGTATAGTCTATCTCCATTTTAATTTCAGCCAAATCGGTCAAATCTTTCCTATTTACAATATTAGTATAGATAGACAGAATATTGGACATAGGTCTTGTTGGGAGGCTTACAGGTCTCGGTCTTGCGCCGTCTGTGTCCGGCGACTCCAAATAAGGTAAATAAATCCAACCAAAAAAATACATTCCCTTGTAAATTTAAATTTTTCCCTTAACTATAAAGAGGTCGAATTCCAAGAATTTATTATTTAATTAATTAAAGAGGCACCTTTTTTTTTTATTCGATGACAAGATAGCCCTTGACTGCGATCTCACCTGATGGTAAGTGACGATGTAGTCTAAGATGGTAGCGGGCTAACTTGGAAGGGGTATAGCAGTGTAAATTCAACCCATACCCCCAATCGGTTTCTACACGCCATCGTGCCGGAACGCTAAATCGCTTGGCGGCACGTTTTTGACGGTAGGGTGGTAACTAGCCACGGCCAAAGCAGTTAAGAGTTTAGCTTTACTTATTATAAGCAAAGTCACTCGACAGTGACTCCACAGATTTGCGATCTTACTTAATAATGAAGTTGACGGATTCTGAATATCTTAATTAAGCTTCTCTAAACAGAGAAGCTTTTAGATAATCTTCTGTAACGTACCTATCACGTGATGTCAGCGACGGAAACTGCATTGGATGACGTCACACGGAATTCGATTTGTAATACTCGCAGCAGGAACTCACTATCGTCATCTGAAATTGAAAGACTTCTACAAATGAAAAGAAAAAGAGTTTTGCGGACACAAAAGTAAAGAAGCTTCATTTCTATGTATCGCTTGTTTGTTGCAGCACTGTTTTATTTTAAAAATATCCCGATTTTCGCAAAATGACAACAAAATAAGTCTTAGTATTTGATTTTACAGCAAAGTTTAAAAAAAAAGCTATCAGTCAAGCGGAAGATAACTGATATCCTCCTATCCCCTCCAAATAAGTGGAAATCTTGTGCTAGGAGTAGTAGTACGACAATAATACAAAGGGTGGGGTTCGATTCTGCGACCTTTCAGTTTTCTGTCCGCACCTTTAACCGTTGGGCTATCACGGCTTGAAAGTCTTTTGTGAATTTAATTTTCAACTAATATAATTTTCAAAGAGCATGAAATTGTGACTTTTTAACTGACTTCTTCCATTACTTCACAATCTTAGTTTTTGATTTTATAGTAGTCTTCTGTGAGTATAATTTTTAGCTAAATAAATGAAGTTTTCATAAAACATGAAATGGCGACCTTTTTACATTACCAGTTAAAATCACTATCACATGTTCGAGATAAAACTGAAACATTGTTGCAGTAACAATGAGCGATATAATCTACAATACAATATATCAAAATAATAAAGTAAAAGTACATTATAAAAATAAAAATACATTATAAAAGTTATAGCTTAATTATGCACTGTATCGCGTTCCGTTTATTACTGGATTTAAAGTTGACGCGTCGTTAATTTGTTCCACGAATGATTTTAATTAAAATTGGAATTCATTTAAAGGTGATCTCCAGAGGTTTAGGGTATAGGGACTCACCGCAGACTAATCACTAACGGCCATTTTATATATTATTCAATGTAAGAATCTTTAATATCTCGTTTAGTTACATATACATAACTTCTTTATGTAGTGTCGTTGCACATAACTTCTCGCGGATAGTAGCAAGTCACTCTAAACTTCTTCCACGCGGGCGAAGTCGCGGGAATCAGCTAGTTGTACATAAATTAATATTGCTAGTTTTCATAAAAACCAAGTATTTCTGAATTAAATAAGCCTCAAAAAACATGAAATTTATGCGATGTTGCGCCAAATTATCGCTAAATATTTCCTATTTCTTTAGCTACAAGCGATGTTTGTCAAGCAATATGTATATATTGCTTGACAAACACTATGTATATATTTGTCAAGCAATATGTAGGTATATATTGCTTGACAAACACTGTAGACAAGTAATTAATTAAGTTTAACACGGCGAACGTTTACGTTAAATGGTCGTGAAATTAATTTAAGGTAATACGAAATTCTTAATGAGGTGTTGCATCTAATATCCAAGGCAAGTAAAGTAAACCCATTTCACAAAAGTTGTTTTCCAACAACGCTAACGTCAATACAAATAAGGTATTTTTTGACACCGCAAATCAGTTTTTGTACACTTTAAGGTCTTAAAGCATGACGGGAAACGTAGAACTGAAGAAGGGCCGAAAATCCATTTCGCACGGCCCTTGAAGCAATTTAACATGATTGTCAAACAGCTGTGACAGAATAATTTCAATCAAGTTATAACTTACCCAACTTAACTACTTTGAAGCCTCAATAGCCGTGGTCTGAAAACTTTTCTGTCGATGGTTCAATCCTCATACGTCGCATTATTGCCATACCCTAAATGCCCTAAATACAATTTTTAATGCCCTTCCGGCTTCCTTTTTTCCCAATAACTACAATTTGCGTATCTTCAAATCAAGAATGAGGCAAGCACGCATCCATTCCATCTTAGGCTGCATCTTCACTTACCATCAGGTGTGATCGCAGCCAAGCACTAGTTTATATATTTAAAAAACCCCTCTATTATAAGTTTTACATTTATTTGGAGGAAGAGAGAAATATCTGTCAAATTCGGCATGACTAAGATTTCTTAAAAAAAGTAGGTATCTATCTAAGTATTTCTTTTTTATCTTCACATGAATAATAATAAAAATCCACTGAGCACATTTTCAAGTTTAACCTTTCCAGGGTTCCTTACCCTAAGGCTTAGTAATGGGAACCTATTACTAAGCCTTCGCAAGGCCTTCGCTATCCGCTCCTGTCTGTCATCGGGCTCTATCTCATGAACTGTAACTGGTAGATTCATGAAATTTTCACAGAAAGTTTAGGTATTTTTACTGTATGCATATAGCAACAAAATAATTAAAAAAAGTTAAAATTGTCTCCATACAATAAACTTTTGTTATTGTTCGATCTTAATAATAACTGGCGTTGTTTTTACGATGGAATCATTCAGTTTCATTACACACATTCACACTTAGCCGGTTTTTTTATCTACTATTTGAAAATATTTCACGGGAAAACTAATACACGAATAAGGTACCTAACAGCTATCTTATAATTTTCTTTAAATAAGTATGCATTAGTACCTACTTAGATAGAAGTCAGACATAGGCGCCGAGCCATATAAGGTTAAATCTGACCTAGAATCCACCTCAGATCCTAGTAACCTAAGCCACTGACACTTAAGATGTTGACTTGTATTACCAAATACGTTGTAAGAAAGTAAAATAAATTAATCATAGTAATTTGCTCACTACTTTGCCTGGAAAATAATTACTTAGGGCCGATTTCAACGACGTAAAAAGAAGTCTTATCCCAACGTAAAGATATTTTGGCAGGTTATCAATACAAAAACTGTCAGACCGCCCAATTTATTCTTCGGTTAAAGTCACTCGACTCGTATGTTTATCTCACGAAGTTACGGGCGCTTTACTTGTGGTTACGTCGTGTACCTACATGCACATTGCGTAAGTGTGCGTCCCCGTCAGGAGAATATTAATTAACAAAGGCGCGAGCCAAAAGTTAGTAGGTAGCTATAATCTTAAATTTTTTTTGAATATGTATTTAAATCCTTATTGTAGCGTGGAGTCTTCCACACTCATTAACCGGCGGTTCCGCCATTAGCAATGATGGGGTTTTTTGCTGACATCTAACCGCGAAAACTAATTTAAAAATATTGGAAAATTTAGAATCACCTTGAGACTCCACGTTTGTGTACGGTCGGTTACACATTTATTACTTAGCCATTATTATCAGGGCTAACTAAATTTTAGGGTTCCGAAAAAAGAATACGGAACCCTTATCGTCTGTCCGTGTGTCAAGCTTTTTCTCAGAAATTGCTTGAGGTGTTAAGTTGAAATTTATATTGAATACCAATGTCAATGGTCCCTTAATAGTGTGAAAATATCAAGTTTCTAGTTCAACTTAATAAAAAGCATAAAAAGTTACAGCTTTTCAAAGCGTATTTTCATAGCCGGTTTTTAAGTGGATACTATACTTTAGCGAGACCTTGCCAATTTTTTGAAACTTTTTTTTATATATATAGACTAGCGCTTGACTGCGATCTCCCCTGATGGTAAGTGAAGATGCAGCCTAAGATGGTACACGCTTGCCTAGAAGATGCCTATTCACTCTTGATTTAAAGACACCCACATTATTGTTAGTTGGAACTTCCGAGATCCAGTAGCTATGCAGAAGTCTTTCAATAGGGCACGCAAAACGGGCGAATCGACGCCTACTTGCGGAGAAGATTCCCAGGAAACGAAGAAGGGCATTTCAAAAGTAGGTACCTATACCTGCTCTTCTCACAGTATAGTATCATACTGTGAGAATCTAGGTTTGTGGCAGTGTGTCTCACGATATTTCTATTTATATTTGACGCATCCATGAATGAAATTCTCGACCGAACGACAACCAAACCATCAACTAATTTTATAGCGTAGTATATCAAGATGGCAGATCAAAGAGCAGGAAGGACATAATCCAATTTCCTGCTCACTACCTCCAATCATTATAACGAGCTATGGCTGAGATAAGTTAGATTAGGTAGGTAGGTAGATAACTATGTTATGTTTTTAAAAGCTCTCCATCTCCCACCAAAATAGATTAAAAATAACTCCCGACAACCTCCCTAGCGCAGTGATCTGCGCTGTAGTCTTATAACTGAGAGGTCTCGGGTTCGATTCCCGGTGGGGACAATTTGGGAATTTATAATTTCTAAATTGTCCCTGGTCTGGCCTGGTGGGAGGCTTTGGCCGTAGCTAGTTACCACCCTACCGTGTTTTTTCCGCGATAAAAGGAAGCCTTTGTCACTCTCCAAGAGCTCAACTAAACCCATGCAAAAAATTATTACAATCCCTTTCTCTTTTGCTGCGTGATTTAAGGACAAACCAACCAACATACAAACAAACACACTTTCGCATTTATAATATGAATAAGGATAGAAGAGCATATTTAAAGCTGGCAAACTTTCGAATTTATAGATTATTGATATTTGAATAGTTAAACATGTTGGTTGATACAATTTTCGAATGTATGTCATAACAAAATAAACAAACAGCGATTTATATTCAATTACTTAGACTTAAATTGATATAGTTTTGGAAATTTTTAATACGCTTGAGCTAATAGGTAATTAGGTAACGATTTCTCTACTATAACGAGGTTCTCTTCATCTTAATGCCTATTTATGTAAATAAAAACCTAGATATTTAATTCAAACATAATTATATAAAACATTTCCGAGGCCGAGATTTGGATAGAAACAGGTAGGTACTTTACGGACTTCTTTACGGGCTATAATCTGCCGAAGGAGAAAAATCTATTTTTTTTAAAGAATATTAGGCAACCGGAAGTTGACAAATATCCTCTTATCCCCTCCAAACAAACGGAAAGCTTGTCTTAGGAGTGGGCACGACAATAGTGCAACGGGTGGGATTCGAACCTGCGACCTTACAGTTTTCAGTCCGCCCCTTTAACCGTTGGGCTATTGAGGCTATCTATATGACAAAAGAAGCCATTCGCGTGTTGAGTCAACATCTCTTGATGATGCTCCGGTATCGAAGCGAAACGTGAGGAAATAAAGAGTGCACCTGTACTTGTGCACACACCAGTGCACTATAATATCTCCCACGTAGGTGGATAATTTAGGTGGAGATTGGCCGTCGTGGCCGGATCCTGTCAGGAGGAATATTAAAAATAGAAGTGACGCTCGCGCGCGGCGGCGCATGGTGGGTATCCTCGTATCTTCAAATAAATGCACTTTGCAGTTGCATTCCAGCGCTGACCCAGATCTGAACGAGCGCCGGCCACATCCGTTTCATTAAAAATAACATCACTTTCATTAATAAAACATGGTATACCTACTTAAGTACTTAATTATGTCGACGTTGAAGTTGAAACTTGAACTTACCTATTTATAAATTAACCTAACTTGCTTCCAGTTTGCAAGGTGGTTACTTTAAAAGCCTCCACCAAATAGGTGCTTTATAACGTGCTTAATATGAAAGTACGCATAATTATGTTGCTAAATATTTGGTATACGGTTATTCTTTAAAAGAGGGTACTGTTTTTAGGATTTCATACCCGCACTTATGCAAAATCGGAACTCTAAAATAATTCCTAAATAACTAGAGTTCATTTCACATTTTGCAAGCGGAGGCGGTCCAAAATTTGAGGTAAGGTAACTCTACATTTCCTTTAATTACTTGATAATTGTTTTATTCAGGACGATTTAGCTTTTGTATCTGATCTCATCACAGAAATAATGAAATTTTTTTAACCCATTCAACGTTGTGGATTAGGTTTAAATAAATACAAACCAATAAAGTGATAATAATTATTATATTACTTAGTGCCGCTCTTTCCACAGTGACCAATACAGTTTAGGTAGTCGATGTGTACCTATTTGAAACATTAGCATTATCTGATGAATTTCACCTTTCTTTTGCTTGTAGGTGCTACTAGTGAAGGCAGTATAAATAAAACATACAACTACTTAGATACCTACTCCTTTATCTCTAACCCCATTTAACAATGTCCAGCTGGTCACTTAGCGGCGAAAATTTCACGTCTTCCAACTTGAATTGACAGATCCATTATACTTAGTAGAAAAGCGATGAAACCCGGATATTAATATGTATGTTAATGTGTTTTTGTTTGCGATACAGCCAACAGCCACTTTGGTTTGTTATGATTCGGAGCAATAATATATGGCATACGTTAAGATAGAACTATTTTTAAGCGATGACTATGAGCGTGTGCATACATACTTCCGAAAAGGACCTATTTGTCCTACTCTAATAAGTAATATTAAATGTGAAAGTGTCTTTGTTTGTTGCTAGCTACACAATAATTATATGATAACATTTTGTTTTGAAAACAGCAACTGCTAAGTTTCTTGTCGGCTTTTCTCAGCAGAATCGGCTTTCCGAACCGGTGGTTATTTTTTTTTTTTTCATTAAGCAGATCTTCATAAATTATAGCTAAGATCCACCTCGATTACGTTACTTTTCAAACAGAAAAAACAGCATTAAAATCGGTCTATTCGTTACGGAGCTACAACGGAACAAGACACACTTCCACTTTAAACTTATAACACTTTACTTTTTCCATCGGGGGTTAAAAAAGAATAATAATAAATACTGTCTGGTGGGAGGTTTTGGCCGTGGCTAGTTACCAATTTACCGTCAAAGACGGGCATGATGGCGTGTAGAAACCGACTAGGGGTATGGGTTGAATGTACCATACCCCTTTCAAGTTAGCCCGCTACCATCTTAGACTGCATCGATGCTTACAATCAGGTGAGATCGCAGTCAAAAGCTATCTTGTCATCGAATAAAAAAAAAAGATCGGTGGAATGTACGCACCCATCTTTAAGCTTACAGTTCCGATATACGCAACGAGTTGGTAGCAGTGATTGGATTGGTCCTAATGTTTATTTTCAGCTTGTTCACAAGTGCACTCGTGTTTATAGTCGTGCGTATCATCTCGGGGTCGTTCACCTCGCCTTCCTCATGCCGTATGCATTGAAGGTCACGGCTTTCGCATTCCTCTTTATTTCCGTTTACTCTATATTTTTTTCATATAATTTTTTTATTTTCCGCATGGATGTTGGATTTCCTTTTAAGCAGTGATGAGGACGTACGTAGTTGGGTTTATCTGATTCTGTGTTGCTACAAACTCTATTCAGGCTTCTATAGCGAAACAAGGAAATCTTACTTAGCTCTACTTTGTTAGCTCCGCTGTAGTCTTATGACTGGGAGGTCTCGGGTTCGATTCCCGGCGGAGACAATTTGGGAATTTTTAATTTCTGAATTATCTCTGGTCTGGTCTGGTGGGAGGGTTTGGCCCTGGCTAGTTACCACCCTACCGTCAAAGACGTACCGCTAAGCGATTTAGCGTCCCGGCACGATGGCGAGTAGAAACCGATTAGGGGTATAGGTTGAATGTACGCTGCCATACCCCTTCATCAATGGATGGATGGATGGATGAACCGTTCTGGCTTTTTGGCACACAGATAGATTATAGTCTAGAATAACACATAGGCTACTTTTTATCCCGGAAAATGAGAGAGTTCCCGCGGGAATTATAAAACCTTAAATCTTAATCCATGCAAACGAAGTCGCGGGCATCGACTAGTTTTATATACATATTTAAGCCTAGTTGATGCCCGCGACTTCATCCGGGTGGATTTAGTTTTTAAAATCCCGCGGGAACTCGATTTTCCGGGATAGAAAGTATTGTCACTCTCCAGGTCCTCAGCTATACTCATGCAAAAAATCACTTCGATCCGTAGCTCTGTTGCAGCGTTATTGAAGGATAAACAAACACACTTTTGCATTTATAATAAGTATTAGTAAGGATGGCATGGCAGCCCTTCTAATACATAGTAGGTACTTAGTTGATTTGCTAAGTGATCCAGCTGTGTAACTAGTCGAGCCGCTTAATAATCGAAATCGCTTGTAATCTGTGGCTCTACTTATCAGCTAAGTGCACTGACGATCTCTATTAGACGCTGCCATACCACACAAAGAAACACATATCTCTCCTCATTTGCCTACATCACTCCTTCTATCTGATTCTGTATATCTGTTAGGTACCCCTTTAGTGTGTAGTAAATACTGAATTCTACCTTTAGTTTGTTATCTACACGTCTCTTGGAGTCTTGAGACTGCAGATGTAGATAGATAGATAGATAAAAACTTTATTGCACACAAAAACGAAAGAAAATTGAATACATCTTAAAACTACGCATGCAAAGGTGGCCTTATTGCTAACAAAGCAATCTCTACCAGACAAATATCACCAAACATGTATTTACCTAGTAGGAGAGAAAAGTTTAATTGAAGTATCGATCGTAAATAATGAAAAAAAACAATGAACGGACGAATAAATAAATGAATTAAATATTCTTTATACTACAATTACACCATAACACTAACAAAAACAACTTATTGAAAAAAGAAAATATATCCTACTTTCAGAAGTAGGATACGAAAATGTGAGCTTATGTCAAAATAAGCAGAAACTATACTTATCTGCCCAGTTCTGCTTTAACAATAACACTCGCTGTGGAAACATAAAGCCCCTTGGAATACTAGAATACTAAGCGACGTAAACAATGTGGAATATCGAGACTTCCCCCAGTCGATCAAAACACTTCACAAATCCGAGGGCACTTCAGAACGCAATGTAGGTAGGTAATTACTTGAACTCGAACCCCGGTGTATATGATACCATAATAGTAGTAAAATAAAGAGTTACCTTCGATAAACAATGCACAAGATATGCAGACTAAAATCTAATTTGAAAGTGTAGATGAAAATTAGTTTTCACCTACTAGCAAAAATACCTACATTTTTCTTTCAACTACACGTCAATATTTTTAAAACTTTTGCACGCAAGAGCTTCAAGAGACATTTTCACGGTGGCTCTTACTGAAAACATATCTGCAATCGTGGGTGAAAACTTATTTTTTGTGGTCATTTTGTAGCGATGTCATATCAGCTGCAATATTGGTCAAGCTAGTGCATTAGGTACGTAGGTTGTTCAATAAATCTTGTCGTACGATTTATTTTTGAGGGTAGCAGTAAATATAATAGTATTTTTATAAAGTGTCATTTTCAACAAAACATTACCAGTTTGTTTTTTTACTCTACAAAGAATAACTTAGTTGCAGTATTTTTTTTATTAATTTAATTATGGCGTCTGTGACGAAACGAGATTATCGCGTAATTCTATACTACAATTTCAAACGTGGTTTAACCAAACAAAAATGTATGGATGAGATGGTTTCTGTGTTTGGTCAAGAAGCACCATCCTTGAGGACTATAGAACGCTGGTATCTGCAATTCAAGCGAGGTGAATTTAAACTGGACGATGAGCCCCATCCAGGTAGACCCGTCGAAGTGACAGTGCCTGAAACGATAGCTCGTGTGGAAAAAGCAATACGAGAAGACAGACATATAACTTACCGGCAATTAGAGCAGCTTTTGAACATTCCTGTAGCTACATTACACAAAATTGTGACTGAACATTTACATGTAAAAAAGCTTTGTACGCTTTGAGTTCCGCATATGCTAAACGAGCAGCAAGAGCAACGTCGTGTCGATTGGTGCAAATTCATGTTAAAAAAATTTGCCAATGGCAAATCTAAGGACATAGTTTCGATTGTGACTGGCGACGAAACTTGGATATATTATTACGACGTACCTACTAAAACACAAAGCAAGATATGGGTATTTGAAGATGAGGAGCAACCAACTCAACCTCGAAAATCGAAATCTGTTGGTAAAAGAATGATGGTAATTTTCTTTAATAAGCAAGGTATTATGAAATCTGTTATGCTCGCTGGACAGATAGTCCAGTCAAAAAACCTCAAAAAATGGCCCAACCTCTGGAAAATTGCGAAAGTTTTGAAACTTTGCACATCGAATTATGGGTCCCTGGGGATGAATATACCAAAAGTCCTCATGCGTACGAGGCGAGCTCTAGCGGCAATTAGCGGAAACAGGACCCTTTTTTTGTTTTTTTGTTAATATCTCGAGAACCTTTGGTCAGAGGTAAAAGTTTACTACTACATAATTAAAGCTTATTAAATTTGCAACAATAATGATTATATACATTTTTCTTGAATTCCTAATAATTACCGAGTTTTAGGCCACTAAAAGATAGCTTTTTCGAAAAATCACGCTAGCGGCGCCCGGTACAATATGGCATTTGTAATAATATTTGACAATCATGGTTTATCATTTTTTTTTGGGTACCAAGGGTGATTCAGAAAATAAACTTCACAGTTATGTACAAAAAAAAGACATATTGTTTACTAAACAACTAGCTTTTGCCCTCGGCTTCGCTCACGTTAAGTTAAAATTTTCAAACCCCTATTTTACCCGTTGTACCCCCTTAGGGGTCGAATTTTCAAAAATCCTTTCGTAGAGGATGCCTACGGCCTAATAGCTACCTGTATGCCAAATTTCAGCCTGATCCGTCCAGTGGTTTAAGCTGTGCGTGGATAGCATTTTTTATTGTTTCTGTATTTCATCTAAATATTTAAAACGCAAAGGTGACAGACTTACTGACTTATCTATCCACACACACGCACAGCTTAAACCACTGGACGGATCAGGCTGAAATTTGGCATACAGGTAGCTATTAGGCCGTAGGCATCCTCTACGAAAGGATTTTTGAAAATTCGACCCCTAAGGGGGTACAACGGGTAAAATAGGGGTTTGAAAAATTTAACTTAACGTGAGCGAAGCCGAGGGCAAAAACTAGTTGTTTAATAAACAATATGTCTTTTTTTTGTACATAACTGTGAAGTTTATTTTCTGAATCACCCTTGGTACCCAAAAAAAAATGATAAACCATGATTGTCAAATATTATTACAAATGCCATATTGTACCGGGCGCCGCTAGCGTGATTTTTCGAAAAAGCTATCTTTTAGTGGCCTAAAACTCGGTAATTATTAGGAATTCAAGAAAAATGTATATAATCATTATTGTTGCAAATTTAATAAGCTTTAATTATGTAGTAGTAAACTTTTACCTCTGACCAAAGGTTCTCGAGATATTAACAAAAAACCAAAAAAAGAGTCCTGTTTCCGCTAATTGCCGCTAGAGCTCGCCTCGTACGCATGAGGACTTTTGGTATATTCATCCCCAGGGACCCATAATTCGATGTGCAAAGTTTCAAAACTTTCGCAATTTTCCAGAGGTTAAACCTTGTTTTGACTGGACTAAGAAGACAGTTACGAGTTCATGGTACAGTGAAACCTGTCTAGCTCAGTTGTTCGAGGAATTGTTGAATCGCAGACCAAACTCGAAACTCAGTTCCTGGTTCCTGCATCACGACAACGCACCTGCTCACAGAGCTGGCGCTACCGCGGACTATTTGGCGGCGGCGGGCATCAAAGTTTTGGAACATCCTCCCTACAGCCCTGACCTTGCTCTCTGTGACTTCGGTTTATTCCCTTACGTCAAATCTCGCATGAAGGGTCGCAAATTCTCAACAGAGGAGCAGCTAATAGGCGCGTTCGAAGAAGAATTAGAATTAATTCCAAAACAAAAGTGGGAGGACTGCATTGATGATTGGTTTAAGCGTATGATGAAATGTATTAATAGTCAAGGACGTTACTTTGAAAAAATATAATTGTACAAAACCATACGACAATAATTATTGAACACCCTACGTACTACCAGCTTTCCGAAGTAGGTAAGTATACAAATAATAATAGAGTAAATATCGCTTCGCAATCGCCTTAGAAGAAAATAATCGCCTTTCTATTTATGATCCCACAGGGAAAGAAATGGATATAGAGATTTTATAACCTTTATAAAGTTTGAAAACTAAAGAGGTTGAAAGCTCAAGTTTCTCGGTATAAGGATCGTAAACTAAATTGTGCCGTCTAGTCACGAGCTTCATTTAGTAATCAAATAAAGCAATTTTCTTTTATTACATCTAGACTCTAAAGAGAGTTCATCTTAATCAACACTTAACTATACTTACCTACTCAAAGTACACTTGATTATGAAATATTTTCTCTGTCAGTATCTACCTCTTGGACCTGAAAAATTTGGTGAAATTGACCTTTCGGGAGGGTACAACGCACCAAATCAAAAAATGAGAAAGATTCGGAAACACAACCGTAGCAATTTTCCCGTGAAGCAGGAACAAGTGATCTACGTAACACCTACTTTGTTAGAAATGAAACAAAACCATAATAGACGATAGGTGATAAAATCGTCTACCACTCCGCACATTCGGTTTTATTTCATTCTAGCTGGAGTTGAACTCAAATGGCTCGTGTCACATTCCGGTCTATTTCTGAAATGTGTAACGGAACGCATGTCGGTATTTTAATGGAGAAGGATTCTACTCAGATGACGAACGAAACTTGGCTCCATCATCTACAGACATGCCAACTTCTAGTAGGTCGACAGCCAATTATTGTCCAGGTCTTCACGTTACATCAGATTTCTTCCATATACTTACTTAGGTATAAAATATTTGAAAACAACTCACTAAACAATTCACTCCTGCGTTGTTTCCACAATGCCTTCCTTAGATACCCTGCTACTGTTTCAGTGCCTTGTCGACAAAAATCTCAGCCTCAGAAGAATTGCGAAAAAATACAAGTCTGTCCTGTAATTATTTTTGGGAGGGAAGTTGGATCCCCAAAACCTGCTTCAAAGGTTTGATATGGAGTTATTTTTGCACATAAATAACCTAGATGCTGGTCATGCAGTCACCGCGTCTTTTAGGCGTTGGGTAGCAGTACGTAATCAGTTTAGGTGACCGTTCTGCGCATCTATATAATATTCTTATTTAATTTTATGTCAGTAAAAATTTTGTATGTTAGGTTAGTTGACTCAGCCCAACTTCCATTATAGGTAGCACTAATTTGGCTAGAAAATATCTGCAACCAACTTGTTGGCATATCTGTAGATGATTGTTTACAGAGTTTGCAAATAAGCGTCAAATTAGCGAGTGTTTGTATAGGATACAAATGTTTGGAGAGAACTTCAGATGGAGTTTCAGAACGGTACATAAGTAGGCATGGATCTTGGGAGTGAATCAGCGTTATAAATTATGAGCTTGCGTTTTGACTACCGCCTGCAGGATTGCTTTACGCATCATTATGTTTGCTTTGAGTGACCGCTGCTTTTGTTATTTTTGTATTGGGAAATAACACGCGAAGTGCATTTCATTTGGCACTTGTGTAATTTCTTTGTTATTTACACACGTAAAGACTCGCAACAATATAAACGATTAGTAAGCAGATACTAAATCTGTAAGACAAAAGGATAATATAAAACCGTTCGGAGATTTTACATCGAATCGACTGTCAAGTTCACGCCTGATATATGGACGCATCTGCGGTGTTCCTTTGTGCGTCACGCGTGTAAGCTCTGACGCATCAGCTGCTTCTACTTGCACGCACTTGCGTTGAACATGGACGTTTTTGGATTTGTTATATTTAGTTGCAATTAGTTACACGAATAACGAAGACATCGAGAGAACATCTGCATAGCTTGGACGCGTTTCTTATAAGTAGGTACTTTATAAGATATTATGCGTAACGCGGAAAATCTGAAGCAATTTAGTGGGTGCGTTACTTTTAAGTCTCTACATTTTTCTAGCCCATAAATAAAAGGTCTTTTGTCGAGTAGGTAATAAAATAATAAATAATGGGTATAATTTAACTGTACGAAATTAAGAAAATAAGTACCTATTTAATAACTATCTAACGAGACCTTAAACGGGGAAATTTTCTACTGAAAACAAAGGGAAACTACAACAAAGTTAGTATCTATTCTTTACTCTCAATTGATACATTACTTAGGTACCTACTTTCAGGTTTTCAGGCATGTTTCAGATAACCAGTGAAAGACTAGGTAATTAGGTATGTAACGAAAACAAAGGAAAAGATCTCTATCTCTAGGATGAAGTTAAAAACTAGGTATCTAAACAGATACCTACTTATCTTTTCCAACTCAATACCTACCTTCTTAGGTAGGACTAATGATGTAACGTATGTTGGGTTTTTCACACGCGAATGTCAAATAATACGCGAATATATAGGGACTGTACACAAAACTGCGATGCGACGCGATGCGTATTCGAACGCAGAAAGTTGCGACACGAATTGCTGCGATGCGATTTCGTGCGGCTAAGCGTCTCCCTTCCACAATAGGGTGACCATTTCTTGAGAGAGTGAGAGGTGAGGAATGCGCGATGCGAATCAATTCGCAAGTTCTTGCGGCGCGACGTGTGAGCTCGCAGGTTTTTGCGATGCGACGTCGCATCGCAATTTTGTGTACAAGCCCATAGGTAGATGCGTAGATGCGAATGCGAATATTCGTTAGGTACATCACTAAATTAAGGTTATATAGTGGCAATATCATTTCGCCAAAATAAATTTCCTACTTGTTCCAGGTAACCCCAACGACAAAGTCCTCTACGGTAGACCAAACAAGCGCCGAAGCGCCTCCTTCCCCGCGCCCCGCTCGCTCGACCGCCGCCACTCGCTGCGGATCTTCGGCTCGTCCAGCAAGTACCTGCAGCGGTGTGCCTCCACGCGCAGCTTGCACCACAAGAACGCCAACACGACCGATAGCTCGTCTTCCACAGACTACCCGCCTAGCGTTGAATCTGCGTCGCCTAGTAAGTACCTATTTTTAATGTGTATGTCTGTTCTCTTGTAACTGCCTAACGAATGGACCGAATTTGATTCGGTTTTTTCTGTTTGAAAACTAACGTGATGGAAGATCTACTCAGGCGTTTGAAGATCATCAGCTCATTTCCTACTTGATTATAGGTTTTTATTTACTTTCACTATTGCGATTGATTTGATATTTGGTGTACAGAGCACTTGGCCGATTGATTTTATTTCACCAGTTTCCCCCTTCAGTTCTAGTGACGTACCTACCTTCCACTTTCGGTATCCGCATACGACCAACCACACTGATAAGGCTTGGAAATATATCATTTCCCAAGTTGATCCAACCGAGGTTCTATCTCCAGATTGGGATAGAAGTTTGTTCCAAAGTGACTTTCATATTGCGGATGGAAGTTTGTTCTAAAACTGACCAATGCGAATTCAAGGATCGATACTTAACTATTTCTTTTCCACGTTGCAGAGAAAGTGTCGTTGCTCTCCCGCTTATTCAGACGAAGCGGCCGTAGCAAGCAGACCCGCGCGATGAGCACCTTCTCTGCGCAGTTCCCGCCGACCGAGTGGTTCAACTCCAAAGCGGTGCATCTACACTGTGTCGCTACACAGACCGACTCTAAGGTGATTATTGTCGTCCTTACACATAACCTATCTCATCATCATCATCATCATTTCAGCCTGCGGACGTCCACTGCTGAACATAGGCCTTTCCTAAACAGCGTCACCAAACCCGGTCCTCAGCCTTTCTCATCCAGCCACTTCCCGCCACTCTCTTTATGTCGTCGGTCCATCTTGCTGTATATACATATAACCTATCTACCTAATCCAAAATCCGCTTCACTGCCTGAAGCTTGTCAATAAAGAGATCGCAAACTATTTTCACGATCACACAACCGATCACCTTCAGTATCATGAGCAACCCATTAACGGCTCAATATTGAGGTGACGCAGGTCTCCTCTCGTTGAAGATTACCTGCTGATTAAGAATACCTGCTGTAAACCAGGTTTTCCATTCGCAGCAATTTAACCTGAATGGTGATAATATTGTTACAATCAAATCCGCTTATCTGCAAGGATTTCAGCAGTTTTATGAAATAACTTTAATTTCTATACGTATTGCAAGCTACTGAGGGCACTGCTGAATAATTTACGAGGATTTCAATATCACAACCTAATAAAAGCTATTTTAACAATAATATACCTACCTAAACTTCTTGATAGTTATCCAACCAGTAATTATGATATTTAGTTTCGATTTCCATTCAAATAACTGACATTTTTTTTTGCAATAATATGCACTTTGATTTTCTATAACCGCTTTTCTGTTCGTTTCAGGAGTCACTGCAGAGTCAAACATCTATCGTGTCATCGTACTATGATGGTTCGGAGATCAGCAATCGGTCGTCGACGCTACCGAGGAGGCACAAGAGACATCTCTCCACAGAGTCAGGACTCGCAACTTCGATGCAATACGACCACTCGCCCGTTAGACAATCGAGCCCCAGTTCCGGCAGTCTTCCAAGATCAACACTGAGCAGAAGTTCCACAAACAAGACCATCCTAGACCATTTTGGGTCACCTCAAAGGCACAGCGACTCAAAGTTACGAGAAAGCCCAAATGGAAGTTTGCGGCGTGTGGACTATTCAGACAATGTCATGTCCACGAGCGGCCCTTCGAGCTTGGAAAGCGCGAATACCCATCGAACACCGAGGAAAGACCATAAAAATGGTCAATCAGACCTCAATATGAAAAGGAGTTATCACACCAGCAGCAGCGGTCACTCCAGTCTAGAGTCACACATATCCGACCGCACTTTAAAACCTTCACCTAGTCATAGTAATGGAGGACCAGGTTTAAGCAGAGCACAGTCACTTGTAAAAGTTCAAAGCCTACAAAGTTCACCTAAAAGTCTACACAAATACAGAACGAAACCGCCCATGGTTGGCGGTGAAACGATGAAGAACGGTAAAAGCACATCACCAAGAACTTCGCCAAAAAACTGCCCAAATACACCCAAAAAAACTGCTACCCCTTTGCACAACAAAACACTCGGATCCAAAGTAGATAACCCCGCTACCACAATGCTTGCTAGTTCTAATTCTAATAATTCAATTACTCTTAAAGTCACTACCAACACAATGTCCCAAAACGGTGGAACCAACACGAAAGTGTACGTACAAAACTCCCCCGTTCGATCCGTAATCACTTTTGAAAATGGCAAAGTTACCGAGGCCAGTAATGGGAGCAACATTTACATTATCAACGACGATAGGCAAGTAGTCTCAGTCTCCCAAAACGGAGGAACTAATCAAACGTCAAAAAACCCAACGGAAACATCTTTCGACGTTTGCGTTGAAAAAAAGAAAATATTTCAAGACGCAGAACCTGTGAAAGTGCAAGAAAATAAGTTCAATAAGAACTCAATGAACGACACGGGCATGAATAACAACCGAAAACTTTCTTTACAAATTGGTGGTGTAGCAAATAATAATAGTTTTATCTACAAAAATCAGCTAAATAATACAAACGAAGTTGCATCTAACCCGGCATCCCCAGCCATTCACAATAACATACACAATGTAGAATCATGCACAAACAGTAATCCTTCTACACCAACCAAAAGTTACGATAATGTAATTGGTTCATTAGGGAATTTGAGATATCAAAAAAACGCGTTAACGTCGGCGAATAGTGGTTTACATACGAATATCAATTCGAATAGCGAACTAAAGAGTGTTGATTTATTGAAGAAAGCAGCGGCGTTACAAATGTTAAATGGGCTTCCAAATGTAAATAATAGAATGAGTTCAGAGTCGATCGCAAACTTATTAACGAAAGGTATCGACCAGAAACCGACAGTACTCGGTTCAGAACCAAATCTAGCACTAAAGAATCAAGAACTGATAAAAGATATCAATACTTCGACTGAGAAAATCCATTGCTTGGATAATAAACAAAAACGATACAGTCTTAGTCAGGATGGCAAGAAAGAGCATCAGGATTTTTACAATTTTCCAAGTCTAAGCGACCTGAGCTTTAATTTCACTAGTTTAGCTGCACAAAAGATTTTGAAAGGGGTCAGTATAAATAGTGTCGACACATTGGTCGAGCTGAACATGGCGGCCAATGGTTCGGAGAAGCAGAACAATCGAGATGTCGCAGCCGTGTGCACAGACTTTGGCCTTGTATAGTATATAGGACGTTGTTTATTTTGTTTAAATGTACAATAGTAGGATTAATCATTACACAATGTAAGCTAGTTAAAACTTATTTTTAATAACTTCATAACATACCTTAGATATGCACTAATATATTTAGTTCAAACTTTGTACTCGAGATTTTGTACTCTCCATTTACGAAATTATTTACTATGCCTTAAAATAATTTTTCATGTATCCCTTTAATGGCGTCATTAACCTATCATCTACATCAGCGTTTTTTCACCTCTTGTGGCAGACTCCCTTTATCGAAGGTTTCCCTAAACATATCAGTTATCACTTGTCACAAATTCTGGTCGAGTGATAACGGAAAAATACTAATACCCCGTTTGGAATGCCAGGTTTACGCAAAATTCTTTTTTGGATTT
Source organism: Hipparchia semele (assembly GCA_933228805.2). NCBI lineage: Eukaryota > Metazoa > Arthropoda > Insecta > Lepidoptera > Nymphalidae > Hipparchia > Hipparchia semele. Next base: position 13,513,377 of record OW121714.1, read on the forward strand.
GGAAGGTGCGAACCTTTTACGACAGATCTTTACAGGTATGGCAAAGTCCCATAAGTGGTTTAAAAGGATACCCAGGGATCTGAACACCCCAGGTCAAGAAATGCTGATCTTAACTATTAATATAGACTTATATCATTCAGTATTCATTCAAAATATTGTAACATTCAGTTAAATCATAGTTTATAACTCACTGCAAAAGTTATGCGACAATAAAAATTGTTTCATGTGAATCAAAGGTGGCCTAAAAATACCCATCCAAATGTAATTTAGTGCCTATATTATTGAGTAGAAATGTAACCCCTTCACTTGTAGTATGTGTATCTAGACTTCATTAGCCTTTAGCACATAATATGCATACCTATTATCTAAACAGACTAAAGCGAAAAGATCGAGAAAGCCCTTGACTATGAAGGAATTTGTTTTAAAAATATATTATTCATTTTGAACTTAAGTGAACAAATTAAAATTTTTATCCTGTACCATACTTGTACAAACATTCAAGTAGGTACATAACTTATCACTGTACAAGCATTCAGGTATGTAATGAAAAATTTCAGATTTATTTGGGTCCTAAGTTCTAGAAAACTGAAGAGAATCTTGAATAATAGAGAAGAGATTTCCTATGCAAAAGTACCTTTGCTTTATAAAGATTAGTTCTATTATCTGGCCGCCATCTTGAATTTGCAAATGGTGTTATTCTCATACCAATATTATATATTATCAGAGAATATACATATAATAATGGTCATAATTTGTTGTAACATCACTTTTTACAACACACAATAGTTGTAAAAATGAACAAAATGACTAATTTTATTTCGTGATCATTTGAGTGCCCTCTACTGATTTATAAAGCATTAAGTGCTGTAAGTGACACTTAAAAAATTAAGATTGCGGCTGCGATTTTGGAAAATTAAGCAAAGATTGTAGCACTTTTTATACTAAAATCTTTGCATCCCTTACCATCTATCGTTTCACTTTAGTCTGTCCACTTCTATTACACTATACCTTCTTCAAATCCGCACTTCTGTTTGTGCCATCACATATTTTCCCAGTGAAATAGTTGAGTACAAACTAGAAATACATCTCTGATGAAGAACAGATTCCATCCAAAGATGGGAATTTACTGAGATGTTAAATGTAAATTATATGTCATGTATTAAGTGCCATAAACCATAATTTTATGAAATGTGAATAACCGTGTATGCACCAAGAGCACTGGTTTATGCAACAGCATCACAAACTAAATGTTTACTGTGTGTAGACTTGCTGAATTCTCCGAGCTTGGAAACTCCCATTTCCAAGCATTTGGATTGTCACCAACTTTTCCAGGATTGCTGAGGAAATCCAAGGCTGAAATTTATGGAGCAATGCGCTATATTTTTTTACTGCTTTCACTTTCCTCAGACTCTGAGTTAACAAGCAAGGTTTATATGAGTTCAAATCTCAAGTACAAGCCTATATAGTCATGCTATATTTTCAGCCAGGATTATCTAGTTTTGAATTGCCTTGTTAGCCAAAGTAAAACAGAACACACCTTCAAATCCAACCTACTAATGGCAATGAACACTAAGTTCGGCCATGGTATATAAGACATGTCCATACCATCTGTAAAGTTGCACAAGCCTATTTACTTGGTATAAACATGGTTATTCAAACAGTCGGTATCGGATGATTGGTGACCATTTATTTTTATTTGTAAACTGTACTCAAAGTACAGTCAAAATAAAGGGTAATATTTATTCATTAGAGAATATAATCGGAAGTCAATGCATAATTAGCGTTTAAGTGTTCAGTAACACCATTTGTAAATGTATTAACAATATAAGTTGATGCTTTAATTTTAATGTTTTTTATTACCTATCCTCATTATTATAAAATTAAAAAAGTTTAACTACTTACATAAAATAGAAAATCTTTATTAAATGCATTTTAAGTAAATTAAAGCTAGGATTTTGCTGTATAAGAACCAGATTAATGTATCTATAAAAATATTTAAATTCGTTTTTTTCCATTAACTATTATGAATATCTAAATGTGGTTCTGATTGTTATGACAAAACAATGCAACACATAAGATAAAAAAAATATAGGAGAAATTTCAGCTATTAACTTTCCTGTAAAATTAGAAAAATGCAGTATGGGCTACGCCTTCATCTACTTCTTATACTGCAAAAAATTGCTTAGTATTAAGAGCAAGCAATAGTACTGTGCTCCATTACATCGGTGACTTGTGTTGGCTCGGTTTCGGTTTGGTTTTTTATAGATTTTAACCAGTCATCTGTAGGATTAATTTTTTTTGTTTCCACATCCGAACTGTCGAGATTTTCTTCATCATTTTTACTTTCTAAGTTATTTTCTATAGACTCAATATCCTTGCATTCATCAACCTCACTATCAGTATTAATTTTGGGAGCACTTAGGTTTAAATTAGCATCATATTCTCGAAATTGTCGAGACACTTCCTCTGACTGAACGTTCACAACACAGATGCAATCATCAGTGTCAGTTATTTGCTTTAGCGCAGCTTCTTCAATAGCTTCTATATCTTCTCTTTCAGTAATATCTTCAATAGTCTTATATGAATACATATGATCATCGTTTGGACTGATATAATCTTCTAATATAAAAGTGGTATTATCAAAACTAAGTCTTTCAAAATCAATTACACCATAGTTACTTACGATATCTAATAATGTGGCCTCGTCGCTATAGCTTATATTAATGTTCTGAACACAATTTCTTTCCAAGTCTTTGTTGTCTTGGCATTGTTTGCGAATAGCATCGAGTTGTCTCAATGTTTTCAGTTCCCTCGCCTTCAAACTCGCGTAAATACGAGCAAATGATTTTCTGACTGATGATTTTAGCTGTAAAGTAAATCGCTGTTATAATAACCATTGATTTCAGTGCCAAAACTTGAAGAATAATTAAATAATAGCTTACATTTTCAATATTTTGTTCCAAATCATCCGGATCACCCGCCATATTTGTTTATATTCATTTTTTTTGACATACTAAAAAAATGTCAAACGTCAAATGAGTCTTGTGATTTTCATTATTTCATACGGCAATACTATTAAGCAGTTGAGCTAGAGACGTGAGTAACATTGGTATACCTAGCTCACAAACATATAAGAGTAAGCAGACCTAACATAAGAAAAAATTGGCGTTCCAATTACGCCTACATACAAATCTCACGCACACTTTGACAGTAAACAGAGCCGGACTTCGAAAAGCGAGGTTCAGCGAGGTTGAAGGGACTGGAGAGTATTTAGTATCTGTGATTTGAAATAATATGGAAACTACGGAAAGTTGCCATCAAATTGTAGGTTAAACCCGTAGACAGAGAAGGCAATAGACCAAGGTACTGTGTAACCGCGACTGAAATAGAGATAACATGACGTAACGATGACGTCACATGACAAGTTTGAGTTTAATGTTGCCACAATAACTGCACTCCCCTGTTACCCCAAATTAGATGGAAAATTCTTCCCAGGATTTTTAAATAAAACACAAAACAGATGCTGAATTGTTTTATTTTTTAAATAACATACCTACACATATAAGGTTGTCTGGGAGAGACATACCTATTAGGGTAAGCTTCTATTTTTTACATATATCTTAATATTGTGTGCAATAAAGAATTTATTATTCTTTATTGCACACAATATTAACTTCAACCACCACTTAAAAGTATAAAATAATTTTAGTTTGTACACGTAAGTCGGTTTTTTAAAAATATTTTTTTTTATACTAAAGTTTTTTAATGTAGTTTCATAGGACCAATTCACTAGATAATTATTTGCTCCTTAAAAAAAATATTGAAATGCCGAATAGAAATTTAGCATATGTGAGTCACTTTGAAAAAAGATGTATGTAACACAAAGGAAAATTTTTTTTCGTTACTAGTAAGAATGTTACACAAAATAATTTTTAATGAACAGTTAAAATTTTCCTTCGATCGAGTAATGCTATTGAATTAAAAGCAACAAAAATTGTATATTTAGTCATCAAAATCATCATTAATGAAATTAACAGTATATTCCTTTTTTCAGGCAATCGTATAAAACTGCAACTCTTCATAGTTTAAGTTAATAATTATTTAAAAAAACATTAAAAGTCTGCCTCTAGCTATTTAAAAATAGCTTTAAAAATTAAGAACTTTGTAAATAAAATAATTCTTAAGATCGCCAACAGTTCTCGACTGGTCGTTGGACATTCGAACGAAACTTCAGGATGATTCAGAACAGTAACCGACTATATCTAACTGAATACACTTTAATCATCGCCGACATATATTATATTCTAGTATCCATCATCTTTCTTTTCTTTTCTCATAATATTCATTTCTTCCATCACGACTTTATTTTGTTTCAACAAAAATTTAAAAAAAAATTGAAAAAGTAGCCAAAGTAACCCGCCGTTACGGTATGTCAGAGGACATTACTAAAAAAACCTATCTCCGTGCCAAATTTCAGCCATATCGGTTTAGTGTGGCGTATTGAGTAACAAACATTCATATGTTTGTTACTCAATCACGCCACACTAAACCGATATGGCTGAAATTTGGATGTATGTATGGATGGCCATACATACATTCAAACTTTCACATTTATAATATAAGTAGGATAGGGAAAATCGGGACATTGTATAGGTACCTAAAGCTGGCAACACACATAGATACTAAATTTTCTTATTAACTGTCAGTTTGTTTCGCACAAAAGGGTGTCGACCTTGAAAAAACTGGTTACACGATGAGGGACAAAAAATTGGGTAGCTGCGTCTCTGTTTATCACATTAATAACTTTATTTCTGCTCTCTTTTTAGTGTGAGTGAGAAAGAAATCGTCACTGGCTCTATGTCTTCTCTCTCTACGGTTAAACCCTTATTTTACATTCTGTAAACTTAATTCTATAAATTAATTCTTAATTATGAAAATGGATTCTAATGTGCTAAGTTTCGCGGTTTTGTAATCAAACAAGTAATAATGTTACAAAATAATATTTAATAAAATCAAAACAAAACATGATTTACAAAATCTACCCAAAAGATATATCTATTAGATAAATAAAACAAAATCAAAAAGCAACTTTTTCTCTAATATCTTTTAGAAATACAAACATTGACAATACGATAACATCAACAGTAGTTTAATTAACTCTTACATTCTATTCAGCCTGTATCACTCATTTCAATAACCTTATTAGAATAGTATTACACATTTTAAACTTATAAAAATAACAAAATAAACCATATGTCTCAGTCTTTTAACGTAATAAGGAATAGTATTACTCTATACTCTTTATTAATAGTATTACTAGGCTGTAAATTTTGCAAGTCCATCAAAACGTGATCTCCAGCAGCTTTTCTTTCTACTGGACCTTTTACTGATGATGTAGACATATGCTGAAAACAAGAGTAATAAATTATCAGTTGTCTAGTATCAACAATTTAATAGGTAATACAAATAGGTACACAGCTATATATATATGGGTATAGCTGTCAATATTTACGTTTAAATGGCAAGATGTTTTGGGTTGGTACCTAAATATAAGAACAACTCGAAACTTACTTGTAATGATGAATCAAAAATCATTGGGATTGCATTAGAAGTAAGGACGGTACGAAAACCACTGCAATCCACTAAATGTGCTTCAAAATGTTCAGAACATAGCGCACTCGATGTTTTGTGCTGCCAATTTTTTTTATTCATCTGCATCAACCAGGCATTTTTTAGATTTTCATCCTTTGGAAAGCTGAAAAATGATTTAATTTTATAATTTATCCCTACTTTTATAGAAAAAGAAATAGAAATATTTTATTTCAAATAAACTTTTACAAGCACTTTTGAATCGTCAATGAATCTACCACTGGTTCGGAATGCCTTTCCCGCCGAGAAGAGCCAGCAAGAAACTCGGCGGTCGCTCTTTTCAAAAAAAAGTAAAAATTTTACAATATTTAATGAAACTATGCTATATATACAGTGCTTCCACGATTAATTTTCCTAAGTCCAATACAATACAAATAAAAATTAATACAATCCAATACATCTTAAAACAGGCAGGCAAAAACAGACTAATTATTTAATCAAAATATACCCACTAAACAAAACTTGCGCCTGAATACGGCCCTGTCAAATTGTACAAGTATATGAAACGACAAACAAGATCCTGATATTAATTAATTGATAAATATTGCAACAGGAATATACTAGAACCAAAATTACTATAACTGTCTACGAGTTTTGCGTATATAATAATTAGAGACTGCTTCTAAAATGCCGAACGATTATTAATAATCACACAGTAAGCATATAACCAAATTACGAGTCTATAGCACATCAAAACTTACCGATGAAAAGTAATTGCAGGTGTTTTCCTATACGGAGAATTGCCACACAGAGGTGCACAACACTTCACCATTTTATTTCAGAATTTTTGATTCTTTAGACTCGATTTTAAAGCAAATTTAAAAGAATAAACAACTCGCAGGTTATGTTGTTGTTTTTGACAAATTGACATATTGCACCAAACTGTTCTTATTAGGAGTGCACGATATAAATCGATATTTCGTAAAATATCGATATATGTACGCGATATATCGATGCAACCCGATATTATCGAATCATCTAGTATAGGCACTTACAATCGATATATTTCATTCGATATATAAAATATCGGGAGAAATTAAAAGCACATTCTTTTTTTTACAAAATGATTATACCTGTCTGTAATCAAGTTGTTCGCAATAATAAAACGCAAAGACACGAAATTCTTCTACTCTCCGTGAGGGCAGCACTAGTAGTAATTTATAATCTGTATAAATTACTACCTACTTAGTTTATGATCTGTGGCTTCGTACTATATCTTTAATAATTAACCTGTGGTTTGTGATTACTCGCTACCTGTGCTCGCTACGTAGTACGTTCTCAGTACAAAATAACCTTTAAATAAAAGTTGTCTGTTTTGTTTAATACAGTTTACAAAATGTGTAAATACAGTTAGTGTGCATAAAGATATATAAATACTATTCAGTTGTACAAAAGAAGCAAGCTGTGACAATTATTATCTGTTTTTTTTTACTACAGTTTACGATTCATACAGTAAGTATAACGTGATTTTAAAGTGCTATCAAACTCAAAGATTACTATTTATTAGCATGAAACAATAAATAATTGAATGCTTTAGTATTTATAAATAAATAAAGTTGATTTGTTTCTGCACTCTGTTTTACTCATATTAACCTGAACCCTATCTAATATTCAATATTATAGACTAGTTAAATATAAATCGCTTGCGATATATCGAAAATATCGATATATTTGTACGATATATCGTAAAGTATCGATAGAACACTACGATATATTATATCGACAAAAATATCGATATTTTTTTTACATGAACATCCCTAGTTCTTATTCGGAGCTTACGAATTGCCTCAAGATCTATTATGTCTATGAGTGCGTAAGTGTTGCAACAACAGAAGTAAAAGAGATAGAATCATATATTTTTTGTTGGAGAGAAGCAAGCGAAGATATTATTTATTCATTTAGATGTAGTTGTGAAAATTATGTTAGGTCTGCTTACTCTTATATGTTTGTGACCTAGCTAAAATGCTAGGACTAAAATGGAATAAGTGATTTTGTGGATTCCAATAGGGATTAAATAGGGAATGAAAATTCGTATAAAGTCCATAATGCAACAACTAGAAAAAAAAAATTAACTCAAACAAAATAATCATAGGTACTAATATTATAAAGGCACGTGTGTGTGTCTGTGTATGTAATTGTGTATGTTTGTTACCTACTCCTTCACCCCACAACGAATTAACCGATGTGGCTGGGAATGGAGATAGCTCATACCCTTGATTAACACATAAGCTACATTTTATATAATAAATTGCTCATCCTGCTGCCGTAACTGCCCCATCGATTGTAGCTTGTAACCAACGCAAAGCAAAATTGAAATGAAGAATAATTAATTAATTTTAAAATATAGTAAAGCACAATCACAGATGAATATTATGCATAATATAGTATATTATCATAGGACCGTAGACAGAGAAGGCAATAGACCAAGGTACTGTGTAACCGCGACTGAAATAGAGATAACATGACGTAACGATGACGTCACATGACAAGTTTGAGTTTAATGTTGCCACAATAACTGCACTCCCCTGTTACCCCAAATTAGATGGAAAATTCTTCCCAGGATTTTTAAATAAAACGACAAAACAGATGCTGAATTGTTTTATTTTTTAAATAACATACCTACACATATAAGGTTGTCTGGGAGAGATATACCTATTAGGGTAAGCTTCTATTTTTTACATATATCTTAATATTGTGTGCAATAAAGAATAATAATATTAAAATAAGTATTTTTAAAAAACCGACTTCAACCACCACTTAAAAGTATGAAATAAACCGACTTCAACCGCAATACGTGTACAAACTAAAATTATAATTTTAGTTTGTACACGTATTGCGGTTGAAGTCGGTTTTTTAAAAATATTTTTTTTATATTAAAGTTTTTTAGTGTAGTTTCATAGGACCAATTCACTAGATAATTTTTTGCTCCTTAAAAAAAATATTGAAATGCCGAATAGAAATTTAACATATGTGAGTCATTTTGAAAAAAGATGCATGTAACACAAAGGAATATTTTTTTTCGTTTCACAAGTTACTAGTAAGAATGTTACACAAAATAATTTGTAAAGAACAGTTTATGATTTTCCTTCGATCGAGTAATGCTATTGAATTAAAAGCAACAAAAATTGTATATTTAGTCATCAAAATCATCATGAATGAAATTAACAGTATATTCCTTTTTTCAGGCAGTCGTATAAAACTGCAACTCTTCAAAGTTTAAGTTAATAATTATTAAAAAAAAAACATAAAAAGTCTGCCTCTAGCTATTTAAAAATGGCTTTAAAAATTAAGAACTTTGCAAATAAAATAATTCTTAAGATCGCTAACAGTTCTCGACTGGTCGTTGGACATTCGAACGAAACTTCAGGATAATTCAGAACAGTAACCGACACTATCTAACTGAATACACTTTAATCATCGCCGACATATATTATGTAGTATCCATCATCTTTCTTTTCTTTTCTCATAATATTCATTTCTTCCATCACGACCTTATTTTGTTTCAACAAAAATTTAAAAAAAAATTGAAAAAGTAGCCAAAGTAACCCGCCGGTACGGTATGTCAGAGGACATTACTAAAAAAACCTATCTCCGTGCCAAATTTCAGCCATATCGGTTTAGTATGGCGTGATTGAGTAACAAACATCCATACATACATCCAAACTTTCACATTTATAATATTAGTAGGATAGGGAAAATCGGGACATTGTATAGGTACCTAAAGCTGGCAACACACATAGGTACTAAATTTTTCTTATAACTGTCAGTTTGTTTCGCACAAAAGTGTGCCGACCTTGAAAAAAACTGGTTACACGATGAGGGACAAAAAATTGGGTAGCTGCGTCTCTGTTTATCACATTAGTAACTTTATTTCTGCTCTCTTTTTAGTGTGAGTGAGAAAGAAATCGTCACTGGCTCTATGTCTTCTCTCTCTACGCATAGGACCCACAGGGTTCAACCTTGGTTCAACATGTAACTAAAGTTACCCCCCTCCGCTATACTCCTTGGTGACGCGATGCTTGTAAGTTTGAACCTTTGAAGTGAATATTTTATGACTGGCAATGTTCAGATCCAATAAAAAAAGTAATTTTATTGATTTTTCGTTTGATTTGACAGCTTGCTCTTGACTCTAAAAGGAAAACCGTAAACTCAAAACATCGAATTCAGTTTTTGTTCATTTTGAAATTGAAAATTTAGTAAGTGCCGTGTTTGCCTGATAATACTGTAGTTTGTAGGGACTGTGAATATGAGTGAAATACGGCACCGGCGTGGTGAAGGAGATGGTAATGAAAAAGCAGAGAACACCGCAGGCGAATCCGATCATGTAAAAAATTTAATTATTTCATAGTCTTGATAAAAAACTAGTTTCTTTAATTTATGTATCGTTCATGATTTGTCGGTTTGGTAGGTGGATTCTGAAGAGGAAAAGGTTTTAGAAGAGAAATATGTAGACGAGCTTGCTAAGTCACTACCCCAAGGCACAGATAAGACGCCTGAGATTCTGGATTCAGCACTCTCTGGCCTCTCTTCGCGGTAAGTTCTATAACATTTATTGAAATTTAATTCGTTTAAATTGAAAAAGACATGTACCTTTTTTAACACCATAAGTTACCTTAGGTAAGCTAGACATGTTTTATTTTCTTGCAATATTAATATGGTTATAATTAAGTAAATGAAAGAAAATCCTAAAAACTTTACCCAAAGTTCTGTAGGTAAGTAGGTGTCTGCTATCCATTGTCAGGCTATAAAACAATGCAAAATTTATTCAAAATGTGATTTACTTGTAAAAGTATGAGGAAACTTTGTTAAGGGAATAAAATGAATGATTAATTTTTAGATGGAGAAATTGGGTGATCCGAGGTATCTTTACCTGGCTGATGATTGGGGGCTTCTGTTTACTTATCTATGGTGGACCCTTGGCTTTGATGATAACTGTAATGTATTTTTGTAATTTTTTATGATATTCAATTCTTTTCTTTCTTATGAATTCTTCCAATTTATAAAATGTGGTTCCAAAATAGTAATTGCAATAATTTGGAACACATCACTCTACATTTAATATATTCCAATATTAAATTATATTGTGGTTATATAATAATAACGACAGGTAAAAGGCGACTTAACTCAAGCGACATTTTCTAAAACTTGCAGGAAGACTGATCAAAGTTTTTTTTTTGGAAAAAAGAAAATCATAAAAAAAATATTGGATAGTCTTTTATTTATTTAATACAGTATTTTTTTTTCCTGTCTTCCTGCAAGTTTTACAAAATGTTGCCTGAGTCAAGTCGCCTTTTACCCATCGATATGATTCTATGAAAATGTTTCTCAATTAGATGTTAACAGTATATTCATTTGTCTAATAGGTACTCTGCGTACAAGTGAAATGCTTTGAAGAGATCATCAATATTGGCTATGCGGTGTACCGAGTGCATGGTCTGCCATGGTTCCGATCCCTTTCGTGGTACTTCCTGCTGACGTCCAACTACTTCTTTTATGGAGAAAACCTGATTGATTACTTTGGAGTGGTGATAAATAGAACTGTGAGTATAAATTTGAATAAATATAAATTTATATAACTTTTTTATATTTGGGTGCCATATTTAATATGCGATCATAGTTAATATTTAAATATGTAAATTTAAACATACAGAAACACTGTTTTGCTTAAAGACCTTTGCTCCCATCACAATCTTTGTAGTCAATTTGAAGCATCAATAGCCCAACGGTTAAAGGTGTGGACCCAAAACTGAAAGATTGCAGTTTCGAATCCCACCCGTTGCACTATTGTCGTAGTCCTCCCAGCACAAGCTTTCCGCTTATTTGAAGGGAATAGGAGGATATTAATCAACTTCAACTCGGCTAATATTAATTTTGATAAACATTCAGAAATATTCGAAAATCTATATCGTTAGTTTGGTTAGTTTCATACCGCTCCATTTAGTAAAATTTTGTATTAAAAAAAAGGTACAATCCAAATTCGGAACCTTTGAACTTTAAACGATTTTTTAAAAGGGAGCTTTTGTCATGCTAAAAATGTCAGAAATAGCAAAATAAACCTACATCATCAAAAATGAATATATAAAAAATAATGTTTTTTTATATCTTTGTTGAGATAACTTGATAATTTTGTCAGAGAAAACATAGACAGATTGTTCTATTGAACTGCATATTGTATGGATAGCTTATCATTTTCATTTCCTTGGTTGCCCATGTTGTCATGAAATCAATCATATTCAATAAAATACAAATGCTATCATGAAAAAGTGTGTTTGGTTATCAAGATCCCATAATAAATTGCTTTCAATAAAATGTTAGAAAATTTGTTTTTAAATATTTATGTGGTAGGACTTTTTTATTAATATTATAACTTTTAAAATTTTGTTAACTAATAAATAATCAACTTTTTTATTAAATAATATTTTTGTTACATTTATATTTTATAACATAAAGTTTTGTAAAAAAAATTGTTAGAAGTTTTGAGAAATCTAGGTTTTAACTGCTTCACAACTAGAAATCAAGGCAACTATTTTCTGGTGGTAGGTTTTGGGCCATGGCTAGTTACCATAGAAAACGTGCCGCCAAGCGATTTAGCGTTTTGGCACGATGGTGTGTATATATCAATTATGAGTACGAGTTTAATCAAAACCACCTTCCAAGTTAGTCCACTACGAGTACAAACTTAGACTGCACCGTCACTTAAATTGAAATGACAGTGAAGGACTATTTTGTCATCAAATTAAAAAAAATATGCTTGCATATGCCAAAGGAACAACACGGTCACTTCAGGACCTTACGACTCCACCGGCCATCGTTCCTCCGACAAATGTGACCAGCCCTATGCCATTTAAACATTCTAAGCTTTAAAAGCTGTGTCGTTCACTCCAGTTCTTTGGCGAATAACTTCTTTCCAGACTTTATCCCTGAACGAAATTCCGAGCTCTCTCCATGGCATGCTTCGAAAATGACCGATATCTCAAAGCTATCTAGAAAAAAAGGTCTTTACACCCTGACAGGATGTAAAGGCCTAAAAGTTAACGATTTTTTTATCGAAATAAAGCATACAACAGGTTGAAAACAACTCTAATTTAAGTAGAGAGTAACTTTAGACTAGAGTAACAAAAATTAACAAAATACTTATTTACGAAACTAGCAGGTTACGTAAACACGTTATCGCGTTACCTAAGAGTAGGTGGATATGTTAAGGTTGTCGGTTGTCTAATTGGTTTAACCTCCAAACTCGCACGGAACCAAATCTGACTAGACTAAATTTTATAAATACCTGACATTTCTGAGCTTCACTCAGGTGTCTAAATACTTAATGCTATAAATGCGAAGGTATTTGTTTTATTTTATATATATATATACCAGAAGCACCAATACGTTGCTGGCTATTCAGGAATTTGTTGGACCGCCTCTTGAATAACCCCCCACGTTGAAGTTTAGTGGGAACACCGCGGAACGGTGTTGGTTCCTTTTTTTACTTCTTAGTACTTCAACCACTCTCTACCTATGCCAAATCTTTTTTTTTTCACGCAAATCAAAGTAGGTACTTGGCATAGAGGGTGGGTAAAGTACTCCAGGCAACCTCGTGGTGAGGGTGAGATTGCTTTCGGTGACGTGCGGTGCGTTTGTTTGCTGGTTTGTCCTTCAATCATGCCACAACATAGTAATGAATCGACAAAGTCACGAATAAAGTTAGTTTTACTCGATTATAGGTTTAAACGTAGAACATGAATCAGGCTAATAGTTCTACAGTGGTCTAATCCATTTATAATTGTTATAATTACGAGAATTATTATGTACCTTACTAGCGGCCCGGCTTCGCAAGGGTATAAAATATATAGCCTATGTCATTCACTGTTAATTGATGTTATTATACATATAAACCTTCCTCTTCAATCACTCTATCTATTTAAAAAAAACGCATCAAAATCTGTTGCGTAGTTTTAAAGATTTAAGCATACATAGATACAGAGAAAGCGACTTTGTTTTATACTATGTAGTGAAGTATAAAACGTGTATAAAACATTGATATTTCGAAGATAGACATTTTACGATTTGCCCATGGGAAATCATAATACCATACCAAAAACGCCGGTCCACTTTACTTCAAGTTATTACTACAAGTATATAACTATAAAACTAGATTAGTCGAATACGAATTAGGAAATTTTTGGTTACGCTTTGATATTCATAAATGATCACTGTGCCTATGTAACTTATTTGCGTATTTACTTGCTTAATAGCTCGTATTACGACAAAATTACAACAAAACGGTGGAAATTACAAACTATGTAAAACTGTACATTTTGAAATTGTGGTTCACTGAACTTCAAATTAAACTACTACTAGCTGATGCCCGCGACTTCGTCCGCGTGGATTTAGTTTTTAAAATCTTTGATCTTTGATCTTCCGGGATAAATAGCCCATGTCACTTTCCACGTCCTCAACTATACCCATGCATGAAATCACGTCGGTCTGTCGCTCTATAACAGCGTGATTGAAGGACAAACCAACTTTCGCATTTATAGTATTAGTAAGAATATACCTACCACTAAAAATATTTGTTTAAATGTCTGGCTTTGGCCGTGGCTAGTTTATTTATTTATATACAAGACCACCATAGTTACCACCCTACCGTCAAAGACGTGTCGCTAAGCGATTTAGCGTTCCGGCACGATGGCGTGTAGAAACCGACTAGGGGTATGGGTGGAATGTACACTGCCATATCCCTTCCAAGTTAGACCGCTACCATCTTAGATTGCATCGTCACTTACTATCAGGTGAGATCGCAGTCAAGGGCAAGAATCATCGAAAAAAAAGTATACAGAAGCCTAATAACCGGTTAGAATAGAATAGAAATATTTTTTATTCAAATAAACTTTTACAAGTACTTTTGAATCGTCGATGAATCTACCACTGGTTCGGAATGCCCTTCCTGGCGAGAAGAGCCAGCAATAAACTCGGCGGTTGCTCTTTAAAAAAAAAATTACAATAGGTAACAAAACTATGCTATGTGTATTGTGTGTGTGTGTGTGTGTGTATTGTGTTTCCACAATGAAGTTTCAAAAATGCGAAACAATCCAATACATGTTAAGACAGGCAGATACAAGCAGACCCATTCCCGTTGGTCACGAGCACGAGTTTTAACCTTGTATCCTTTTTCAGGACTACCTCAAGTTCCTGGTGACGTACCACCGCTTCATCTCCTTCAGTCTGTACTGCGTCGGGTTCGTGTGGTTCGTTCTGTCCCTGGTGAAGCGGTACTACATGCGGCAGTTCAGTCTGTTCGCCTGGACCCATGTGGCCTTGCTGATCGTCGTCACCCAGAGCTACCTCATTATACAAAACATCTTTGAAGGTTAGTCTAGTATCAGCTAGTTATATACAGGAAATAAGAGAGGTAAAAGAGAAATCTTTATTAGACAAGAAGCTTGGTGTAGTACATTACATTGGCATCCTGACCCCTAAATTGGGAAAGCCCGTATCTTAGGCGCCAATGCCAATATACTAAGTTTAACAGAATATGTTGAAGATTATCCAATTTAAAGTATTAACCTGAAGTTCGGAAGTTGGCGTTGGGTCACCCCGTGCCTCGGAGAGCACGTAAAGCGGTCGGTCGTATTGGACTCCATTTCATCCGACTATGAGAGTGAAGGAACATACCCAGGCTTAACACATAAGATACTAAATCTAAAAAGCGCGAACATGTCTTCAGAATTTTAAGTCGCTGGCATTATCTAGTCACAACACCTGTGACCCATTAATCTGTACATATAAATGAAATTGAAGTATGTAGGTATCTGTTTTTAATATCAAAATAACAGCTTTTTACTAAATGCATATGTAAATAAATACGGTACTTATAACAATGATGACTTTTAAAACTATTTGCGTGCATCTCTTTTTAATCGATACAAAAACTTTGCTCCCATAAAAATTTCGGGTTCCAACTACTCAATACTGATGCTGCAGGGGTAGCGCCTCTCTAAACTGTGGGGATTTAGGAACTGTCGATTATTATGAATAGTTATTGTAGGTACTAAGTAAAGTCTACATCGTTGAATTCCAGGACCCAACTTCTCAATCCTGATGCTGCAGAGGTTCTGCCCAACTAAACTGTGGGGATTTAGGAACTCAATTGTGAATTGAACGAAATCGGGGGCGCCCGCTAGTCTACTCGCATAAACCTGTGACCCATTAATACGTAATATCTAGATTAGATGGTCTGTCACGGTAACACAACGTGGACACTGTCACAGACGGGAAGCCGCACAACCGTCTACGTGGCTAACTGGGTCAGATAGGTGTAGGAAACACGGAGGTGACACGCGTCATCTACCAAGATTAATGTGTGTCTATTTATATTCACTTGACTTGGGTAAATCGGAGAATTACGTCTCTTCTTAAAGGTGTTAAACTAATCAATACTTGGCAACAGCAAATAAAGTTCAAACAAAGTTAAACTAATCAATATTAGAGTCTGCAACAAAAATAAACCAGCAATTCTTTATCGAACGCTCTATACGGTGTTAAAGTTGGTGATAAATATAATTAATGAAATTAAAATAAAACTATAAACTACAGCAATCCACCATATTGGATTGAACACCAATCAGAGCGATACGTCACACCTATCTTCATACTTAATTTTTAAACTTTGACAAAATACTATGAAAAAACAGAAGTGACGTCATGAACGACGCCATGACACCGTCGAACGTTTTTGCGGGAATTTTAAAACTTTAGATTGAAATGACACTCATATCTACCAAACCTTTTTTTTTTAATTAGAATTTTTTTCGAAATATAGTAGATACTTCTCAATAATATCTAAAAGGTTTTCAAAATCGTTCATAATGCCCATTGCGAAGGTGTGTATGTGTAGATTACATACATATTCTCAGTTACAATTTTCTCACGCTGATTACAGGTCAATAACCCGACACTGGCTTATTAAGATATGATAAAATATTTATATGATAATGCGTGCGACACATTTAATTTATAAGTGAAACCGAATATATAGTTTCAAGGGAACGGAGCGTTTCAAATCATAACATAACGTTAATAAAAACGCTTTCAACAGATGCTTACTAAACCTTAAGCCGCCTTAAGGCCAGAGATTTGGAACATAGAGGGCACATGAGCTTTACTTGTGGTTACGTCGTGTACATGCACATTGCATAAGTGTGCGTGCTCGTCGGAACCTAGGTGGGAGCTGTCAGGCGCGAGCAAGCACTCGCTCACACTTATACAGATACGAGACCACAGTACGAGACACTCACAACCATGAGCCACGCGCCCTCGTCAGTTGCAAGAACTATACCTACCACAAAATAACTAGTGGTTCGCCCCGAACTGAGACCTCGCGATATCCCATAATTCCCAAAAGTTTTAATTATATGTATATTGTAATAATTAACTTTTAACATTAGATGCAATAAAAAAAAAATAGTTGACATAAAACTGTTTTACTGACACAGCGCCATCTATTAGCGTTATTGTGAAGCTATAAATGGCATTTAAAATTAAATGATTTCGTTTCTTTATAACATTTATCTAATTTTAGTAGGTATTTGTTGTTCAAGTACAGGATATAACTGAATTTTCAACCAAGTTTCACGTTCTAATATTCAGTAATTCTTGACATATGGCTCAAATTAAAATCTCTACTTTGAAAGCCCCCCATTTCGTCAATTTTAAGGGAAAATTTAAAAAAAAAATATTTTTGTACTCTGATCAAAGTCGTCTTTAAAAAGATATATTGCAAGTCTATGTAACGCAACAAACAAAATTTTACTTCAAACACGCTTCTATGAGAGCCCCCCTGAAATAAAGCTTTTTATATTTTTTTATACAATGTTCGGCTGAAGGCCATCAGTTTACATATTATATTTAAATTTGAAGTAATTACGTTCAGTAATTCAGAAGTTATAGGGCTCTGACAGACATTTGGACGTACACACTTCTCTGTCCAGTACAGACAAGCGCCCTAGTTGACTCAGAGAACTCGCTTCGCTCGTTCAATTACATCCCACTCACAAATTCATTGGTTGTTTTGAGCCGTTATAGCTCGATGGTTACAGCGTTCTCTCACTTTGTACGAGTATCAAGAATTACTCGTAATTCCTGATGTTTTATGTTCTTGATATTTCATACATTACGTTCCCCGTTTACAATAGGCTATTCTTAGACGCCATACGATTTTATCCTCATGTTAGCTGTACGCCCTACACTATCTATTGTTATTTCTCAACGGCTTCCCTCGAGTTAGTTTGACGTCATATTTCTATGTGGTATTGTTTCTCAAAATGGAGCGTGTCGAATAGAGACATACTACGTATATTACCTACCTACATTGTTGGCTGAAAGTTGCAAATATTCTGGCTTTCTATCCTTGACTTAATGCTTGTGATGGTACATTAGCTCTAAATTAAACTAAAAAGATTGGTCCAATATATTTATGTCAGTCTGTTCTCTCGTAGCTCCTTAACGAAAGGACCGATATTGATGCGGTTTTCTCTGTTTGAAAGCTAACGTGATCGAGGAGTTTTTTTTTACTAATGTTAGCTATAGTTTATGAAGTTTGGAGGCGAACATCATCTTCCGCGGACTTCAATCAGGTCATTTCCGACTTGATTGAAGTCTTACAAACTTTCACTGGTGCAATTGATTTGGTGTACTGTTACTTTGGATTATTTCCAAGGCACAACTTCCGTGTTAGTCCCTCCGAATCAATCGATTTTCTACTCGTACCTCCTTCACTCGATGAATAGAACAAAGCGTCCCATTCATGTCAATATTTCAAAGGATATTTCAAAGACCGTCCTGTAGTGTGCGCCATTTCAATGGCTTTCAGCTTTCATCGGTTCTTCACAATCTATTTATTTGTATTACGAGCGGGCGCGTGGATTCTCGCGAACAGATGCGTTTTATAGTACGTATTCTATTTAAATCTACTGTTTATTTTATGATATACTAGATGATACCCGCGGACGAAGTCGTCCGCGTGGATTAAGGTTTTTTAAACCCGCGGGAATCCTTTAATTTTCCGGGATAAAAAGTAGCTTATAGTGTCATTCCAGATCAAAATCTATCTCTGGGCCCAGCCAAATCGGTTCAGTCGTTCCGGCGTCATTGAGTAACAAACATACAAACTTTCGCATTTATAATATTAATAAGAATTAATAGAACCAGCTGACGCCTGCGCTATGTCTGCGTACATTTTTTTTTATTCGATGACAAGATAGTCCTTTACTGCGATCTCACACGATAGTAAGTGACGATGACGACGGTAGCGGGCTAACTTGGAAGGGGTATGGCAGTATACTCGTACCCCTAATCGGCTTCTACACGCCATCGTGTCGGAACGCTAAATTGCTTGGCGACATGTCTTTGACGGTAGGGTGATAACGAGCCACGGCCAAAGCCAGAAAAATTTTAGGTTTTTTTTGTTACTCTTCTAAGGACCGATTTAATCAGCCCTACTATATAATATTATAAAGGCCAAAGTTTGTATATGTGTGTGTGTGTGTTTGTTACTCTTTCACGCCACAACAAATGAACCAATTTGGCTGAAATTTGGAATGGAGATAGCTCATAAGTCATACCCAGGATTAATAAAAGCTACATTACATTAAAGAGTTTCCGCGGGAATCAAAAAACCACGCGGACAAAGTCGCAAGCATCGTCCAGTGTAAAATAAATCTTATCCGAGCGTAGATATTTTGCCAGTTTTTCTATATAAAAACTGTCAAAATAATGCTAAAATCGGCCCTAGAACTCTGATATTCCGAGATAAATATCCCTCAGAAAGCAAGTTTTTTTACTACAAGTTAAAACAATACTATGTATTGCTTCAAGAATTTGAGTATGTTATTATTTGAATATAATATACATTTTTTGTGTCGAGGTTAAAGTATGTAGCATCGAGTCGTATAAAACTAGTTTCGTTTTAATTACTCATGAAATGACGACCATCAATTTTATATTCTTCATACAAAATGTAAGACAATTTACATACAATGTAGACTGAAGAGGTCTAAACGCAATTTGAATGTATTAACACGCACTAGCGCTCTTACAAAATTAATTCAAAAGAAAATAGACGACAAAATTATTATTTCGTGTATTATCTGTTTTGGCAAGAATAATTTTAATTATATGTATGACTAGCTGTGCCCGCGACTTCGTTCGCGTGGAATAGTGACTTTTCGGGCAGCATATTTTGAATTACATATACCGTCGACGCTCAGGCGCGAGGCGTGTAGTACGTACTCTGTACGTTAAAAATGTTCGCCGTGATTCTTTAAATTGACATAACTTTTTTATTTATGAACCGATTGACATGAAATAAACACTAAATGTTAAGTGAAGCTTACTTCAATATATTAGTGAAAACCGTATCTAAATCGAATAAGCCGTTTCTGATATTAGCGTGCACAAACACACAGACAAACAGACAAAAAAAAATTAATTACAATTTCGGGTTCGGCATCGATATAATAGCAACCCCTGCTACTTTTTTTCTATATATTTCCATTGTACAGACACCACTTTTCTACAATTTTATTATATGTATAGCTTACATAACATAATGCTTTTCTTAAATGGTAGCACATTACTTTCAGGTCTCATCTGGTTCATAGTGCCAGTGTCGATGATCATCTGCAATGACGTCATGGCTTACGTGTTCGGTTTCTTCTTCGGGAAGACTCCGCTGATTAAGCTGAGCCCGAAGAAAACCTGGGAAGGCTTTATCGGCGGCGGAGTATCGACGGTTGCGTTTGGGCTTGTGGTATGATCATAAATTTTTAACCGACTTCCAAAAAAAGAGGAGGTTCTCAATTCGTCGGAATCTTTTTTTTTATGTATGTTCCCCGATTACTCGAAGACGCCTGGACCGATTTGGAAAATTCTCTGCAACAAGGCTGCAAGGCTTCCTTAAAACAAGGTTGTTTAGCTAATATAGGCTGTATAGCCATATTACTTTGACGTTATTTTGGTTCGACACGCGAACTTAACATTATTGATGATATCAATTCTGTACTAAGCCAGAATGCAGTGGGTTTAGTATAAGATTTAATTTGACTGATCGTATTCGTATTACATGTTAGTGTCGCAGTAAAATCAACCATAGCCAGTATACGGATACGCTTCAAATTAAAATCGGTTGTACTGAATTTGTGACTTTAAATCAATAGCGTTAAGGGTTCATTTTACTTTAAATAAAAGTCAATCGAATTAAATCTTTTACTAACCCTACTGTTTGATGAAATCGCGTAAACGAACTAATCAAGGCGGAGGAATATGACAATTTAATAAAAGAGTTCTTCCTGGCATTCGCCATAACGCTATTCCGCTTAGAGGTAGGGTAAAAACTCGTCACGGTCGAGCCACCTTACCTGACCTGCCCGATTCAGGAAGTAGTTTGAAGGCAAAGTACGAAAATACCGACGCCAAAGTCCTTGATCGAATTTTACGCCTAACTTTATGTATTTCTGATTAATCAAGTGCAGTTGTTACAATCCATAGCAATGTTATAAATAAAGTTTCTTGTCTGTTACCTGCTTAAACTGATCATGACCAAAGGCTCGTAAATAGCTTGCATTCAGGAGACTGACATAGTCCATTACGCTGACTAATTCCTAATTTTGAGGTCATTATAGCGAACTCAAGCTTGATATAAGAACACAATAATAATAATAAATATTAAAAATAAATTGTTTATGAACATACATCAGGCTCTATCTCCTGGAAACTGTTGTTTATTGGAAGATGATGAATTGACTTAAATGTTAGAAATTATTGAATGCTAAACTATAAAATTATTGAGAACTAAACTTTTCTTTTCTATAGCTAGTTGTTTTTAACCGACTTCCAAAAAAGGAGGAGGTTTTCAATTCGTCGGAATCTTTTTTTTATGTATGTTCCCCGATTACTCGAAGACGCCAGGACCGATTTGGAAAACTCTTTTTTTGTTTGAAAGGGTTTCTTCTAATATATGTCGTCTTGTAAATCCTTTATATGAACATAAAAAATTAAAATAAAATATATTTCCCAGGTCCAGGGTCATACCATTGTCATAAGGTCAGGATCTGATGATGGGATCCTGGAGAAATCGAGGGAACTCTTTAAATTTTATAGCCACAATTGATGTAGCGGCGTTTGAAGTCGGTTTTGTGAAAATATTTTTTACGTTTATATTTTTTCCAGATTTCCTATATGATGTCCCAGTACCCTTACCTGGTGTGCCCGATCGAGTATTCCGAGTCCCTGGGCCGCATGACCATGGACTGTGAACCGTCAGTGCTATTCCGCTTGCAAGATTACACGCCGCCTCAGTTCTTGCAACCAGTTATGAAAGTGGTAAGATATCTTAACGGCAGGATCTCCGAAAACAGCCTGTTTTTGATTCAGTAGTAAACAATCAAATATTCTTGGTTTTGATAGGTTAAAAATATATGTTGTAGTTTAATACACGTTCTAAATTATTTTACCGTTCAAAAGTCCATATTTTGAACTTCACTCGATCAAATAATATTCCGAAAACAGTGTAGTTTTTAATTGATTTTCAGGTTGTATTTATAGTATATCAAAGTTAAACTAAAAAAAAAATGTCAAAAAATAGGCAAAAGCTTTTAGAAGAATATTTTACCGTTAATTTTTCTCTAAAAAGTTTTCTTTTTTTTTTATCATGACTGTTTTACTTTTTTTATAACAAAGTGGCTCGTGCACCTCACTTCAATCGTGCCCTTAAGCAGTCTGGTTCATAGTGTCCAGTTTATTTGGATCATAGGTCCTAGATTTGAGTACTTATGCTGAAATTTATAGAGCGTGCTCTGATTCAGCTCGGACTTGAGCTAGAGTTAAAACGAGACACAAATATGCTCTGACATAAATCTGTCTCGTTTCAACTCTATCTTAAATCTGAGCAGAGTGAGAGTGCGATCTATAAATTTCATTCTTAGTGAGTTAAAAAATATATTGGGTTGTTCTGTCATTAAACTTTCAGTAAAGTTGGCAGTTTTACAATTTCAGGCAGGGGAATTTTTTTTTTTTTTTTTTTCACTTTTTCATCCCTACAAGGTCTCTTACTCGACTGACTGGATTTGAACTGCAAGTTGAATACAAAGTTGCACTTTTGTATACTGCAACCCGTCAATTTTTTTGAAATTTGTAACGCAGTGCTATTTTTCCATTAAGTTCGTAGAAGTAATCTGTACTAATTAGTTTTTTTTGCTAGAAATATAACTGAACTGCATGTAATGTAATGGTGTGGACTTTGTTCACAGTTCGGCCGTGAGAAGTTCAACATGTACCCCTTCATGATCCACTCGCTGGCTCTCAGCATCTTTAGCTCCGTCATTGGTCCTTTTGGAGGGTTCTTTGCTTCTGGATTCAAACGAGCTTTTAAGATCAAGGTCGGTACAGAATAGGGAAGATGACTCGTTATTTTGATTTTTTTAAATATTTTTAGCGAGCATGCGGGTCACCTGATGTTAAGTGATTACCGCCGCCCATGAACACTTGTAGTACCAGAGGCACCACCGATGTGGCTTTTCAGGAACTTATTGGTTCGCCCCTTGAATAACCCCATATTGAAATTGAGTGGGAACACTCAATTCAAAATCAAAATTTATTTATTTCATGTAGGTCAACTTGTAGCTCTTATGACACGTCATAAATCTACCACCGGTTCGGAATGCAGATTCTGCTGAGAAGAGCTGGCAAGAAACTCAGCAGTTGCTCTTTTCAAAAAATTTTTTGACAATGTTTAACAAAACTATGCTATGCACACAGTGTTTCCACAAAGAAGTTTCAAAAATGCACACCTACCACAACCTAACACATGTTAAGATGGGTAGACACAAAGCAGACCCATTCCCGTTGGTGGCACCCGTTCACGAGCACGACGCATGGTCCAGCCATTGCTTCGCTCAACCATATTTGAGTGGTCACAGTGCTTCAGGGTCTTTGAAGCATGTATCCGCTCCACTCCACTCCGCTTCAGCATTCTAAAGGCGATATGCCCTGTTCCCAGGACTTCGGCGACGTGATCCCCGGCCACGGCGGCATCATGGACCGCTTCGACTGCCAGTTCCTGATGGCCACGTTCGTCAACGTGTACATCACCAGCTTCATCCGCACCGCCACGCCGCAGAAGCTGCTGCAACAGGTCCGAGGGACTTTTATAATCTTCCTAACCGACTACTAACTCACCAGCAACCCATCAACAAACTGTCCTGCATTTTGACGGTAGCATTTATAAAAAAAAAAAAAAAAAATTGTATGGAAAAATAAATAAATAATAATACAGCGGCTCACTACTGAGTGCTGGGGTTATTATAAAGGTGCTGATAGACTTGAGCATTCACTTGTAATGAGCATTCGAGCGAATGTTACATCACAGAAAGATACGAAAACATTTTAGCAAGCATTCTAGCGAGCAGATTTGCTACACGCGACCGTCGAGTCTGACATCTTCATGAATAATTGACGAGCATCGAATAGAGCGTTCGCTAGAATTCTCAATATGTTCGTAGCAATATTTGGCTCTATGTTGTTGTTGTATGTTGTTGGCTCGGCTCGTTGTTCAGTTCGACAAAAATAAAAACGGCGAATGCTCGATGTTCTGTTACAAGTGAATGCTCAAATCTATCAGCACCTTAAGATTTAATTCGATTGATTGTATTCGTATACTATGACATTAGCGTCAAAGTAAAAACTTCGGGTTCCAACTCCTCAATCCTGATGCTGCAGGGATACTGCTCCCCTAAACTGTAGGAATTTAGGAACTGTCGATTATGAATAGTTATTGTAGGTACCAAGTAAAGACTACATCGTTGAATTCCAGGACCCAACTCCTGAATCCTGATACTGGATGGGGATTTAGGAACGCGGACGAAGTCGCAGGCGTCCGCTAGTAAAAATAAGTTTCTTGGCGGGCATTAAACACTTCCTCTTATCTTTGCAGGTGTATAATATGAAACCAGAGCAACAGCTGCAATTGTTCTACGCCTTGAAAGAATCGTTGGAAAACAGGAACATCCTTAACATGGTACCGTAGAGAAATTCCTACACTGATGCAGGTACATACTCGTATATTTACTTTTAAATAGACCAAAATTGTAAGTGTAGTTTCACACTTGACAAGATGCCGCCGCGTTTCTTTCAATTAAAAAGAAATAGCTAACGCGATTTTTCGCATTTAAGTATTCGTTAGCCCTCAATTTATATTTTATATAAAATATATTGTATTCGTTTTGATGTTATTAATATAAAAAATTAAATAAAAATAATGTATTTGTATAGATATAGGAAAGGTTAATATACATGTGAAGTTTTGTGATGTCTGATTTTGTTTACTGATAATTTAATAAAGACTTATGGTGTATCAAGTATTATAAGTAGTTGAAGCCATTTATCTATGAGAAATGGCATTTTGAAAAAAGATATAATTTCACACCACATTATTTATATCGTAATATATTATTATGATTTTTTTTCATAGTTAAGATGGGAGCTATTTACCTTTTATGTTAATTTATCCATTTTGTTCAACTCGCCATTAATATTACTGTTGTAAATGAAGTTTAGTTTACCCACCGATATTATAAAAACGCAGCAGTTATTCTGTTGAGTGTGTAACTACACAAAGTTGGACATATCCCATACCTACTGTTTAATTTAAGAACAGCGTATATTTTTATTCTAGTCTTATTTTATTGTGACTCGTTTTCCTTAATTCATTTTATATCGAGAAATAATTTTGCGAAACTTGAATTCAAAAATCTATAAAATTAATGAATCTATTTTTAACTTAGAAAAAGTGACGTATTTCGTAATTAAGAAATGCTGACTTATAGTACAAATTCAAGGAAAAATAACGTCACTTTTTTGAATACATATTATAATCGCGCGCGAGCTCCTAAATTTACTACTAGCTGTTGCCTGCGACTTCGTCCGCGTCAATTTCTGTTATTATGATCGCGATTAAGAAGTTTTTAAAAGAATATATTTCAAATATGGATAATTTTCCCCGTTTTTGCAACATTTTTCACTGATGCTTCGCTCCTATTGGTCGCAGCGTGATGTTATATAGCCTCAAGCCTTCCTCGATAAATGGACTATCCAACACAAAAAAAATTTTTCAATTCGAACCAGTAGTTCCTGAGATTGGCGCGTTCAAACAAGCAAACTCTTCAGCTTTATAAAATTAGTATAGATTATAAGGCTCTGTTAGCAACTGAATATCGCACTTCTACGCCAAGCTGCTAATTCAGGCTGCCTCATTTAGGCGATTTTCACACGGCAACGCGTAAACCGCGGCGGGCGGAGGCGGTGAAGCGGATTTTGAAGCGGTACACCGCGCGTAGAGGCGGTAAGCGCACCAATGGGTATCGATCGGTCCAGCCATAGACAGTAGATAGAATGGGCGCTGAAGTAGTATCAGCAATTTGGTTCCCGTCTATCGCGCGGAAGAGTGGCGGCGGTGCAAACGCTGCTTGTCCGTATCGTCAGATAATATAGAGTCTGCGCCACGAAAGAAGTCCCCTAGAGGCGCCGCTAATAGTCGCATGTTTATGTTATCCATTGGGTATTTCACTAAAATTGTTTTTATATACTTAAGATAACAGATTTTTAATTATAACACAAGCCTATATCTAGAGCTTTTAGTTTGCCTGTTAGACAAAGACAGCGCTATTAAATCGTGACGTCTAGATCTAGTAGCAGAAAGAGACGGATACAGTAGCAGTAAGACAGCTCATAACTTATTTGTTTTTTGACCGATTTATTTTCTGTTTGTACAAATGTATCTCTCACATGTTACATTCTCGATTTTAATTAATGAATACCCACATTTTGACAGTTGTCAACTACCCAATTGTATGTAAAATGTATAATTATTTATATACAAGCCAATGCGGCGTAAGATCCGTTTGACCGCGTGCCGCGTCGTTGCGCGATGTCGTGTGATAATCGCCTAAAAAATAATTGCTAAAATAATATAATATTATTTTTGTGTTAGATCGTTTGTCGTTTAGAAAATGCGTGTGCTAGTAAATTATATAAAATACTACTTAATAAAGAGATAATTTATAATATTGAATATACATAATAATTATTAGGGATTCTTTTCATGAAGCCCAAATATTATACATCTCGAATTTTTCAACTTTAATAATAAGTATTTTATCAATTTTTATTTATTTATGTGTATAATAATAATAATTATAGCTCAGCGTTACCCTTATTATGTATTCAGGTACAAAGTTACTGGCTTAATTTACCATATATAATGATATTATTTATTGGTTAAAATATACTTAACAAAATATTAGTCTTGTTATATTGCATATATTATAATAATTCGTCAAGATTCATTCAAGGGCCATTCCATTTTTAATTCACTGATATTAAAATACTGTAGCGCTCTTGGGTACAGCTACGATTGTTGCTGTCAAACGTCACTTCTTCCGGAGTCCGGATTGTCTAAAAATGATTGCTACATTGCGACGATCGCAATCTCACTCTCTGATTGGCCGATACTCTCACTATTGAGCACCAATCACCACGATTAAGACTGTAGCAATGATCGATGCGTTCGAAAGATCCTAGTGATGCGAAATGTTCCTATCGACAAATATACCATATCGAATGTTCCGGAGCCAAGGTAATCGTATCACAATGCCAGGGGAATCATGTTATGTCAATTTTATTTGATAAATTGTAATTGGAAGAAACAGGGATGCTTTGCATTTGTTTATATTTATATATATTTCTATATTTTAGACTGAAAAATGACTGTTAAAATGATCGTGTGCTAAATATTATTCTTACATCTTTCCATTCATTACAGTTAATACTATTTTTCTATGTACATTTATTACTTATAATTCGAACTTTATATACTACTATTCACTATTCATTCATTCTGTATATAATATAACATTTATGTGAACTCTTGCGTTATAATATCTACAAAAAAAAAATAGTGTATTCACAGTTCACACGAAAGTTAGTTTAATTTAATAATTATTTACGGGTTTTGTTTTGAGTATTTCGTTACACCACTCATTTACTTTTAAGCAAATAAGTATATCTACAGGATTACGCTCCGAAAAAAAATCTTAGAAATAAATAAAATTTCTTTTTAAAATTCCTTTATTACATTTTTTTATCAATTTATCATTATAGATAAAAAAAACTGTTTTCTGCATTGTCTTAGTTTTGTTTTTGTAACTGCTTCGTAGTAATATAATAGTTTGACAAAAACATTTCAAAAATGATGTTTAGAGCGTGTTCACGTTAAATCAGGGACCCCATCGTATATGAATCAAGCTTGTATTACGGTTTTCAGCATTCGGTGGTAACTACGTGAACACTCGCGTTAGGTACATACATGCAGGTGTAATTATGTAGAATTTGTTAAGTTTTGTGATTTATTTATGTGATTTTATGTTACGTTACGAAGTTGCGTTGTGTTTTGTGGTTGGCATTCGGGTTAAGTTAGCTTATAGTTTAGTTCGAATTCTGTATGCGTAGTGTTTGAATTTTTTTAGTGTAATACATGCAAACTATTTTTGCTAACATTATTTTATTAACGCGTTCAACTTAGACTGCGTCATCACATTCCCTTAAACGTGATTGTGGCCAAACGCAAGTCTTTTTGAAAAATATCTATTGTCATTTATCAAAACCTTAAAATAGTCAATGAAATGCGTTGTGTGGTACCTAAAGATTAATCAAATGTATTCTTAACACCAAATAACAAGTTTGTTTGATATTTTATCTACTGTTATCAAAAATTACCTTTGAATTTATTTGCCATAGGACAAAAGCGTTATATTGCTGTGGTTACATAATTGTGCTAAAGATTTATTTGATGTTAATATTAAATTGTGTCGATATATTATGTTCGGGTACAATGTACATCACTAGTAAAATGTATTTGTTCGTCATGTCTCTAATTTTAATTTATTAACTTAATTGAACGTGATTTTTTTGATTTTTGATTTGATTGCATGCCTTTCAAATAGGTCAGCCCCCCGATTCAGACCGTTCCGTTAACTTATTTGTCGATCGATTCGGTTTGTTAACATATATTTCGCTCGCTCTGAATCCACACGACAAATAGAGATCGATATCTAACCGTATCGACACGGTATGTTATCGAACAGGTCTGAATCGCCGTGCTGGTCCCAGGAAAATTGAAAGAAAAAAAAATTACAAAAGTATGGGTTATGGTGACTATTTTACGACTTGATAAATATAATTTACTAGTGATAAAAATATAATATATAACCGTCGTGTTAGTATTAAAATATTGATGTTCGTAAATGTAGGGTAGTATTAAAAGTTAGTTGTGCTAAATTCGATGACGTACTCGGAATAAATCCGAAAACTATTAAAACCTAGTTAGGCTACTAATAAAGACTTATACACTGCATAAACATCATTTATACATGGTTAAATGTATCAAAAAATGTGTTGGAGTGTATTAACAGTGTATATTTTTATTAGTAAAGACCTTATTATTTACATACCTAGATCAAAAGTCAGAAAACTTAAAATAGTACATTATGGTACAAGTGTAAAAGTTGGTGATTACCGCTGAGGCGCTATTGAGACCCGAGCCGTTAGGTGAGGGTCTTAAGGTAGCCGAGGACGGTAATCATCAATATACACGTGTATCATACGACGTTTTTCAACACACTTGTGAAGAAAATAATACTAAAATAGTACATTATGGTACAAAACAGTGAAAACGAGTTGTGAAAATTTTTTCGCAATGGCGGGAAAAATTAATGTTGTTCTTTTGTTCGCCCTCTTGAGATGCTCTTGAGGGCAGGCAAAGATCGACGACCATGCAGCCTATTCAGGTGTTTATTTGATTTAATCAGTTTTCCGGAATGCGCGCGCACCTTTAATGGCCATAGACTAAAAGAATGAAGTTTCTTTTTTTTGGCTTTTCTCTTATAGCCACGTACAAAATGGGGAATTTCCAATTTTCTTTATTACAGAAAAAACAAAAGTTATATTTGAGTGACAGTTTTATTTATTAAACACGTACAAGTTGAAATTATCTATTTAAATACGAAGTTGTATGAAATGAGCAAGCAATAGGTAACTTAGCAATAAGTAGGATTTTTTTGTAATAGAAACTTTTTTAAGAACAAAGCAACTCAACCAATAAAATTAAAAAAAAATTCTATAACTTACATTGTGAATAATAGTAATAAAAAGTCATAGTTTGAGTTATAGGTGTCATTGTGTGCCTAGTTGCGGTGAACCGGGAGCCACTTTATGAGCAAGTGTGTTGAAAAAGTTCTTTTCAAGATTATTGCCAAGATACCTATTGCTTGCTCACATACAACTTCGTATTTAAATAGATAATTTCAACTTGTACGTGTTTAATAAATAAAACTGTCACTCAAATATAACTTTTGTTTTTTCTGTAATAAAGAAAACTGGAAATTCCCCATTTTGTACGTGGCTATAAGAGAAAAGCCAAAAAAAAGGTACCTCATTCTTTTAGTCTATGGCCATTAAAGGTGCGCGCGCATTTCGGAAAACTGATTAAATCAAATAAACACCTGAATAGGCTGTATGGTCGTGGATCTTTGCCTGCCCTCAAGAGCATCTCAAGAGGGCGAACAAAAGAACAACATTAATTTTTCCCGCCATTGCGAAAAAATTTTCACAACTCGTTTTCACAGTTTTGTACCATAATGTACTATTTTAGTATTATTTTCTTCACAAGTGTGTTGAAAAACGTCGTATGATACACGTGTATATTGATGATTACCGTCCTCGGCTACCTTAAGACCCTCACCTGACGGCTCGGGTCTCAATAGCGCCTCAGCGGTAATCACCAACTTTTACACTTGTACCATAATGTACTATTGTTCCCTAAATGAAAAAACTGTTAGTAAAATGATCGAGATGAAACTCAATTTTATCTTAGGACAATATTTCACAACATATTTATGATATAAAATAAAATTAGGTTTCATAACTTTACAAAAAAAATATTCAGAAAGAATTTTTTTTTCGACTAGGGAACAGAGAACTTACTTTTGATCTAGGTGTGTGATATATTTCATTTATTATTTTTAGTTGTACATTTTTTATTATTTTAAGACTTATTAAAAAGGAAACATGCTATTTTCTTGTTTTTCTGTTCAGAAATCTTCTATCCGATGCAAAATCAATAGATTTTTTCGTTTGAATATAGTTGATATCGTAGTAGTCTCAAAATTAACTTGTAATAAATTTAAACTGATCGCATATTTGTCCATGCCGATCGTCACAGGTAGGTGCATTTTTTTTTTTGGGCTGCCAGCTATTCAGTTCAACCTAAGCATTGGCTTATTTTTTTTTAACTAATTTCAATTGCCGTGGAAAAATCTGGAAAAATGTAGATACATACCTAGTTTTTTCCAAAATTACGTCACTGGGTTGAGCACTGAACGAGTGCCGTTCGGTGCGTTCTAATGTGCGATCACCTTTAGTGTTCGTCATTTCATCTCAAAAAGTTAGTCAATATAAAGTTCTATCCATTCTTGTCGTCACAAATTGTATAAAGTTAAAAGATCTGATGTTATGTTAGTGAAGTTTTCGATTCAAATATTGAAATGTGAAAAATTTGTACAAACTCAATTCGGAACTAACAAGTTGTTATTGCGCATGTAGTTAAAAAAGAATCCCAATAATTTCATACCAAATACGAAAGCCTATCTCCACTATCACTGATTTCGTGCTGGAGTAAAAAAAAACGAAAGAAAAAAATCGCGTGAATCGGTCCAGAAACCCGGGAGAAATCGGTGGACATAGAAAAAAAAAGATACCGGTCGAATTGATAACCTCCTTCTTTTTGGAAGTACACTTGTAGTATTTGAATCGAAAACGTTGAAAAATCTATCTGTATCTTAGTATTTAGATACTTGTGTCTTCTTTCTAAAGATAAATTTATTTATTCATTGTGACTTATTGTATTGAAATAAATAATGATTCCTGAAATATATTACGCTCATTTTATTTCTACTAACCTTTCAGATTTTACTGCGGTTACCAATAATTTAAAGCTAGTTTTTTTTAATCAAGTTAGAAAGAGTCGTCTCCACCAAGCGTGTCGGATGGCACCATCGACCACATCCGGCACAACAAAGAATATTTTATCCATCCCGGATCCTTAACGCCATTTCCTTATTAAGAATAATTGAAAACGGAGGCCAGAGTGCAATACAATAGATCCAAGGTTCAAAAGTTAAAGAAAATAGGTAGTAATTTACTTTAAAAATAAAGTTAACAAAATAATACTTACGAAACTATATTATTTAACCGTGGTACCTAAAACCACGGTTAAATAATATCCATTCTATGATGGTAAAGATCAAGCAGTGATAGCCTAACAGTTAGGAAATGTGGTCATTATTACGGAGGTCGCAGGTTAGACCTCTGATAATTCGGAATGATGTGCGTTTAGGCGACCCCGCACCGGGAAGCGCAGTGTTGGTAGACCCCCCACTAGGTGGACCGACATCAAACGAGTCGCATGGAGCCGCTGGATACAGGCGGCGCAAGACCGTAGCCTGTGGAGGTCCATGCAAGAGATCTATGTCCAGCAGTGGATGTCTATCGGTTGATAAAAAGAAGAAGTTCGCTTAAGCATTGAATAATATCACATACTACAATGGTGAAGGAAAACGTCGTGAGGAAACCTGCAAACTTTTGAGAGTTCTCCATAATTTTCTCGAAGGTGTGTGAAGTCTGCCAATTCGTACTGGGCCGGTGTGGTGACATATAGTCTACAATCCTTCTCTGCGAGAGGAGACCTGCACTCAGTAGTGAGACGTTGATGGCTCGCTGATGACCGGTAAAGATACAGAGGTACTTAGTAGATAAGTACCTTTTTTTAGCGAGGGGGAAATCCTCTTAAAAGATACCCGAAATCCTGTGGTAGGGTCCCGGGTTATGTGGGGTTTTTATCCACTAAAATTCATAGCCACCCTCGGCGCATATTGGAAGGCTACTAGCGCGACGCTCACTGGGCTAGTAGGTAAGTAAGCCTACCTACTACCAAGATGAAAGTTAGAATCCAGAGTAAAAGATGATACAGCTATTTATTATCATTCACGCCGCATCGGTTCGAGTAATCTAAATAAAAAGGGAAAGTATTTAACTCCATTTATAGCCGCTTTTATTAGAACTTCTAAAGAAATCAGACTTGAACGCCGTAACCTGAGATGAATAACAACTACGGATAAGATCTAAGAGAAAACTTTGAAAGGCTCCTATGTAGATTGGAACTTCTTATTTTTATATTCAGGACAAGACAAGATTCAAGATATTCCATTTAGGTACAGTCATTTTTACATTTATTTTTTTATAGATATTGGAGACATTTGAGTAACAGAAATCAACCAGGAGTGCCTAGATTGTTACCTAGGTCAGATCGATAGGTTAAGTTAAGCTAAGTATAAGCAATCGATTGCCTAAACTTAGCTTATTAATTTAGTTTAATATTCTGGTTCTTAGTGGCAATATATTTTGTTACCTATCATCTCACTGTACAAACATTCTGGCAAATAAATTATACACATTTAACCTTAGCTTACCTTAACTAACTTTACCTATCTACTTTAACGTTTTACGTAACGAGTTTTATCTCCCGATTTCAAGGAATTCAGATAACCGCCTTTGTCTAGCCGTTTTCGCAGATTTCCCTTTTGAGAGTTGCGCATCGGTTGCGGATGTCGTTGTGGCTTACGAAGGTTCTAACACATTTGTTTGTTCGTGGTTGCGGACGGCAAACATCACCTATTTAGCCTTGTATGTGTATCTGTTACATGTTACCATACAAACATGAGAAAACCCCCAACTTATACACGACTGCCGAAAAAAAGGAGTGTAATGTTTTCAGGGTTCATGTATCTTTATTCCACCATAACTTCTAAATGCCTGAACAGATTTGGATGTAGGGTGTATCGTTAGAATCCTTACATCATCCCGAGTAACACTGGCTATAGCTAATTAGTTGATATTCTTTAAAGTAGACAAGTTTTTCTATTTTAATAATTTGCTTGTTAAACCGAAATACTTACTAATATTATAAATGCGAAAGTGTGTTTGTTTGTTGGTTTGTCCTTTAATAACGTTGCATCGGGCTAAGGATCGACGTGATTTTTTGCAGGGGTATAGTTGAGGACTTGGAGAGTAATATAGGCTACTTTTTATCCCGGAAAATCAAAGGATTCCTGCAGGATTTTAAAAACTAAACCCACGCAGACGAAGTCATGGGCAACAGCTAGTTACCCATAAACTTGCTGAAGTAGAAGATTACTATCAATAAATTAGCATGAAAAACAGCTATAAGTAAACAAATTTCCCAGCTTTTCTAGAACTAATCCTCAAAGTTTATATCGATCGTAAAACTACTTTACTTTACTTTTTTCTATTCGTGAAAATGGCGCATATAGTTTCATCCATAAACATTAGATTATAGGTAGTCCCATCACAATATTACGATTCTCTTACAAGTGTGTGAATTCGTAATTTATACGCATTTGTTTTGAAATTTCACACACTTATTATGCGTAGGAGGTGCAATAAATAACTTTTTTTCGGTAACATATATAATCTTAATTGCACCTATTAATCGTCTTCCTTTTTGTTCTAGAAGTTACGGCTTATGAGTTAACAGTCAACAACAAGCGTTTATTAAAAAACACCCCCGATATAGGCTTGATATAATGACAACTGCCAACCGATTGCGCAGTCCATTATACTAGAACTGCATGCCGACTGCACGCCAATTGCATGCTGACTGCACAGTCGATTGGCAGTTGCGCTGCAGTTAAGTAAACTACAATAGAATTGCATCAGACTGTCAATTATCAGTTAGTGTCCAATGTAAAAGTAGTGCGTCTGTCTAGATATTTAGATCAGGAAAAACTTAATTAGCTTTGCAATTCGCAAAAGATTTCACAGCAAAACTGTTTGCAATTTGTCTACATTTATCTATCTCATTTTTCTATTCATCCTCACTAATGTTCCTTGATTTGTCGTTCAATCACGCCGCAACAAAGACAACGGATCGACGTGATTTTTTGCATGGGTATATTTGAGAGCCGGGAGAGTTACATAGGATACTTTTTACCTCGGAGAATCAAAGAGTTCCCACGGGATTTTAAAAACTAAATCCACGCGAGCGAAGCCGCGGGCATCAACTAGTTGTCTGTGTTTCTCCATTTCATTTTTGTTTTCATTAGCCTTTTCGATTTGATATGCAGAGAAGCCTGGTCCCTGGATTGGTTTGTTTTTGCCTTGGAAGTGGGCTGCCTCATATTTATCAGGTGTTAGGTGTTGTTAGGTGTTGGCGTGCTACAAGCGGTTTGATGTGTGACAA
The DNA here is from genome assembly GCA_933228805.2 of Hipparchia semele. Lineage (NCBI taxonomy): Eukaryota > Metazoa > Arthropoda > Insecta > Lepidoptera > Nymphalidae > Hipparchia > Hipparchia semele. The sequence goes on from OW121714.1 coordinate 13,548,442, forward strand.
ATTTTATTTTTGTATGTCATGGTCATATTCATTATAGGACGTATGTATGTAACTTATTTTACTTAATACTTACTCTTACCGAGAAATGCATATTTTCGAACTTTTTGCACTTGGTTTTAGAGGATTTTCTTCTAATAGTATGGAAGCAGTTGCAGGAACAATCAAGAACTTTTTTTTTTCAAAATTCGTAAACTGTTTACTGTGAATGTGAACAATTTTACAAATAATATCATTATACAAGTGAGGCGTAATGAGGTAATTGTGCTAATTATTAAATAGTTAAAATAAGAACGCAGTGTTGGCAGATTCTTCAAAACATTATTTTAACGAGTCGCAGGAAGCCGTTGGATACAGACGGCGCAAGGTTGAGGCCTGTGGAAGTCCATACAAGATACCTTTGTTTAATAGTGGATGTTTATCGTTTGACAAAGAAAGCTACTTGAAGGTACTTACTTGTAAGAGAGTTTTAAATTCTGACCCTAATAGTAAAATTGTTGAAAGTAACTAAGTATATGGATTCTATGATTTTCAGTGCTTTATGTTAAGGTACGTAAGTACGAAGAGTTCCTACGCATCTAATTTGTCGGGTGGGAGGCTTTGGCCGTGGCTAGTTACCACCCTACCGTCAAAGACGTGCCGCCAAGCGATTCAGCGTTCCGGGACGATGGCGTGTAGAAACCGATTAGGGGTATGGGTGAATCTACACTGCCATACCCCTTCCAAGTTAGCCCGCAACCATCTTAGACTACATCGTCACTTACCATCAGGTGAGATCGCAGTTAAGGACTATCTTGCCATCGAACAAAAAAAAACTATGAGGAAACTGGAAATCCGAATAGCGCCATTTATTTGTCATTCGGGCAGGGGCCCAAGTCTGCTATTGCAATTGTAGTTACATTGCCTATCAATGACATCCCAATTGCTACTTTTAGCAATTTTGGTAGTCTACTAATTCAATGGCGTCACAATTGTTTACCGATGGTTTGCCACTGACACATCTAGCTTTAAATCTAGCTTAAATAAACGTTTTTAATATGTAGTTTTTTTTGAAACTCATTTCGGGAAACGCTTTTTAAGCTAATTCCAATACCGAGGTATCATTAAATTACAATCTAATTATAAGAAATCGAACGACCATTGTGAATTTAGTAGACTACGAAATTTTGGACCAATGATAATTGTATTGTAATTGTATTGCGGTACATGACAATGACATGTAAAATAGCAGACTTGGGGCCCAGTTCTCGGTCTGTCGCTGCCTTTATCCTCAATGAAATATATCAACACTATCAATGACAACTCCATATACTTTCTCTCATGATTATGCGGAGTGTGTTGGCGATTAGCACACGCCAGCTATCTGACAGCTGGGAGCCAGACCAGTCTCGCGCCAGCCCTCGATCAGAGCACATGTGTTCATTTCACGAACAAATATAGCAATATACGCGACTGAAATGCGCGATCTTAAACTCGCCGTAGGAAAGTTTGACTTCGCAAGATCTGTTTTGGACGTTTTTGCCTATAAATCTGTTTGTTTCCACTAAAGTATTAGTAAAGTTGTGCAAGTGTTGTGCGTGAACTTTGAGGGTTTTGCTTGAATTTTGGTCGCGTAGGTTTAGGATATCCTTAAAAAGGTCGGTTCAATGATCTTATCATAGTTATTACTGTTAAACATCATTGCATATAAGCTCATTTTTTATGTACTTATTTATTTCGAGATCTATCTCATTTAAAACAACTATGATATCTATGAAGTTTAATTTAAAAGCTTTAAATCAGAAGATGTATAAAAAAACAAATCGATGAATCAGCTGAGGAATTTTGTTGAATATAGATAAATCTTGATAGCTTATACCCATAAACTTATTTTATGATGGGTAATTAATTTATATTTACTTATATCGGTTTCTTTGATATGAATCATTAAAGTACGAACAATCCGGTAATACGTATGATTTATTATAATTTCGTCTGTTTTTATAACTACCGCCCTAATAATAACACGGTAATTAACCAAATACAATAATAATTATGGCTTCCGCATTTTTATGGCTAGTAAGAGAGAATTAAATATTATGTAATTAATTCACATTTGACGGACAAAAATGACTTTTAATTTCTTTAACAAAGGCGTTAAAATACCGTAACTAATTAATTTGAACGTTAGTTAAACCAAGATATTTTGTTTTAATTGCGTATTTTTTAGTTAAATCCTTGTTTATGTTGTAGGTAATTATTTCAATCGTACGAGCGGCGCGCGCGTTGATGTCTTTTACAGTATCGATAAAAAAATAAGTTAGAAGAGACTTCATAGTAGTTTCATAGTTTACCACTTTAGTATTTATGACAAAAATAAGATAGATCACGTTACTTATGGTTTGTTTTTTTTTTTTGTAAAATGGCTTGGTATATTGATTTGGGTTAATGAAATAAAGTAATTACACAACATAAATGAAATAAAGCAATTAACAACTAAAACTTAATTTGGAAAATATTTTTGGTAAACTAAAATTTGAATGAAATAAATTAATTCCTATTTATACCATAAATGGTAAATGAAGACGCATGAAGTTAGAGATAAGAAAATCATTTATAAATGGTTTTTGCTCTTCCATTGGAACGATTATAGGTTAGATAAGGAATGATAAGATAATATCAAAACTACTATTTGCTGTTAGTATCGTTAATCAAAACTATTCATTATTTACTGTTATATCGTTTATCAATAGTACAGGAGCTGTTACATTGCTAGTGGGGTCAACGAGTCACGACGTTGAACCGCACGCTCATTATCTATGTGACATCGTGTTTGTAATAGTGACCTCTAGCCGTTTCACCATTTCCCAGAATCATTGGTATTGGCTAAGCCATATAATAAAAAGAAATACCAGTTTTTGTCTGGTGGGTGGTTTCGGCCGAGGCTAGTTACTACCTTATTGTCAAAGATGGCGGCCAAGCGACTTAGCATTTCAGTACGATGGCGTGTAGAGCCGATTAGAGCTATAGGTTTAATTTACACTGGCATTAAGTACTCATCTTAAGTTAACCCGCCACCATTGTAGAGTGAACTGTAAAGTCACTGTAAAGATTATATTTTAGAAATGATGGCTTAAAGCATGCATAAAAATAACATTATAATCTAAAAAAAGGTTCTAAAAATGGAACCAAATTAAATTTTCTCTCAAAAGTACACATGTCCTGTTATGACGTCTACAACAATATTCGTCTAATAATAACTTTACAGACATGAAAATTCCCCAAAACCGGCGTCCGTCAGACGAATGACGTTTAAGATCTGTATCATTTGCAAAAACTCAATTGTAATAATTCTTACTGAGCTATTACAATATCTGGCATTAGGTTGATGGCCTGGTATTACGTCCTCGGGCTTTCATGACCGCTGGTGATTCCAAATACGTTTATAATAACAGCTTAGAGTTTAAATTCAACTAACTTATAGTTCAAAGTAGTACAAATTGTTGTTATACAAATTACGCTTGTTAATCTTTAAGTCACTTCAATTTCAATTGATATTCAAATGTTTGGATTTTATTTTATTTAATAATAAAAGCGCTTCACTGTACTCACACTGTTGACGAGGGAAGTGGGAAAAGTGACTTTGGAAGCAGATTAACTTATGAGTTAACTTCTTGTTAACTGGAGAGGTTTATATGGCATCGTACCGTAACGTTAAATAGCTAAGAGACACGGCTTTGTGAGTAAGTAACAAGTCTTCAAGCCTCTCACTAATGTCTAATTAGAATTATATCCCATATTGACTCCAAGGAAATAGTTACTGATTTTATGCTTCAACACAACGATCATTGTAAGAGTATGTAAATATTTGTTCAGCTTGTTAAATATACTTACTAGCTACTAGTTTAAATGTCATAAAGCCATAAAATAAAACTGGCAACCAGTAATTGAAATGGCCACAACGTAAATTGGCTCAAATATTATGTAAGAACACGTGCTCTGCGTATTTATATCAGATTTTCGAACCATTCGGCCCTTCCAGGGTCATTGAATTTTGTAACCTGACCCACGAAAATATACCTATGTAATGATAAACAAATGTTCATTTTGAAAAAGAAAGGTTTGAACTAATTCATGGAAAGATTTCATTTTTAAAGATATACATATAAATATTATGCATTTTTTATTTTTATTGTTCTTGTACAAAAAACAGTAAATAAGTATTCAAATAAAGTGGATAAATTAGCATAAGCTAATTAAGGCTAATTAAGCTAGCTATTTAAGGGATAACCCTTAAATATAAATTCCAGCTTCCCTCGAAAGCCTACCCAGATTAAATATTATAATTTTTATAATGTAGTTTTCTTTTCTTTCGACTCGACGCTTCTTCGAATTACTTAGATATTTTTTGTAGTTCCGTTAAATAAATTTTTGTATTTTTTTTTAATCTCATTGATACCTTGTTTTTTGTTTCAGATTAATTTTAAGTTCTTCGATATGGCAATAAAGTTCAAGAGGCTAACACTTCATTTGAGGACTTTTTTAATGGTAAGTCAGATTTCATTGAAATAAAAAAATTGAAATAAAAGAAAAAGAAAGGGAAAATGGCGAGGTAGATAGGATATTCAAATATTTTGATCATTCTACTTGCACGTTACACTACTTATAGCTACTAATTTTATTATGTACTAGCTGATACCCGCGACTTCGTCAGCGTGGATTAAGGTTTTTTATTCCCGCCGGAACACTCTTATTTCCCGGGATAAAAAGTATATCCTATTCCAGACCATGATCTATCTCTATGCCAAATTTCAGCCAAATCGGTTCAGCCGTTGCGACGTGACTGAGTAACACATGTAACGACTTCGTCTGCGTGGACTTAATTTTTAAAATCCCGCAGGAACTCTTTGTTTTTCCAGGACACAAACATTTTTAAATTAAAGATATTAGTAAGGATTAGTTAGGATAAGGAAGTAAAGATTCCTCATTAATTCCTCTCAACCAATCGCAGGCCCACTACTATTTCTCTCGATGAGAACAGACAGAACAGATTGGCAGACCTCACACACCAATATATATATTTTTTTAATAAAGAATAATTAGCCAAGCTGAACTTGACTTATATTTTCCTTTCCCCTCCGAATAAGTGAATAGCTTGTGCTAGGAGTGGGTACGACAATAGGGCCACGGGTGGGGCTCGAACCTGCCACTACAATAGCAACATAAAACCGACATTTTCGCGAGCGAAGCGAGCGCGTAATTTTTTATGATTGCATTACAGCACTTAGTTGTCCATTCTTGACACCTACAATAGCAACATACAACCGACATTTTCGCGAGCGAAGCGAGCGCGAAATTTTTTATGATTTCATTACGGCACTTAGTTGTCCATTCTTGACACCTACAATAGCAACTTAAAACCGACATTTTCGCGAGCGAAGCGAGCGCGAAATTTTTTATGATTGCGGCACTTAGTTGTCCAGTCTTGACACCTATAATAGCAACGTAAAACCAATATTTTCGCGAGCGAAGCAAGCGCGAAATTTTTTATGATTGCATTACGGCACTTAGTTGTCCATTCTTGACACCTACAATAGCAACTTAAAAGTGACAGTTTCGCGAGCGAAGCGAGCGCGAAATTTTTTATGATTGCATTACGGCACTTAGTTGTCCAGTCTTGAAACCTACAATAGCAACGTAAAACCAATATTTTCGCGAGTGAAGCGAGCGCGAAATTTTTTATGATTGCATTACGGCACTTAGTTGTCCATTCTTGACACCTACAATAGCAACGTAAAACCGACATTTTCGCGAGCGAAGCGAGCGCGAAATTTTTTATGATTGCATTACGGCACTTAGTTGTCCATTCTTGACACCTACAATAGCAACGTAAAACCGACATTTTCGCGAGCGAAGCGAGCGCGAAATTTTTTATGATTGCATTACGGCACTTAGTTGTCCATTCTTGACACCTACAATAGCAACGTAAAACCGACATTTTCGCGAGCGAAGCGAGCGCGAAATTTTTTATGATTGCATTACGGCACTTAGTTGTCCATTCTTGACACCTACAATAGCAACGTAAAACCGGCATTTTCGCGAGCGAAGCGAGCGCGAAATTGTTTATGATTGCATTACGGCACTTAGTTGTCCATTCTTGACACCTACAATAGCAACGTAAAACCGACATTTTTGCGAGCGAAGCGAGCGCGAAATTTTTTATGATTGCATTACGGCACTTAGTTGTCCATTCTTGACACCTACAATAGCAACTTAAAACCGACATTTTCGCGAGCGAAGCGAGCGCGAAATTTTTTATGATTGCATTACGGCACTTAGTTGTCCAGTCTTGACACCTACAATAGCAACGTAAAACCAATATTTTCGCGAGCGAAACGAGCGCGAAATTTTTTATGATTGCATTACGGCACTTAGTTGTCCATTCTTGACACCTACAATAGCAACTTAAAAGCGACGGTTTCGCGAGCGAAGCGAGCGCGAAATTTTTTATGATTGCATTACGGCACTTAGTTGTCCATTCTTGACACCTACAAAAGCATCGCAAAACCGACATTTTCGCGAGCGAAGCGAGCGCAAAATTTTTATAATTGCATTACGGCACTTAGTAGTCCATTCTTGGCACCTACAATAGCAACGTAAAAGCGATATTTTCGCGAGCGTAGCGAGCGCGTAATTTTTTATGACCGCATTACGGCACTTAGCAGTTTATACTTGGCACCTACAATAGCAATGGAAAAGTGACATTTTCGCGAGCGAAGTGAGCGCGAAATTTTTTATGATTGCATTACGGCACTTAGTAATCCATACTTGACACCTACAATAGAAGCGTAAAAGTGACATTTTCGCGAGCGAAGCGAGCGCGAAATTTTCTATACTTAGCACCTACAATAGAAACGTAAAAGTGACTCTTTCGCGAGCGAAGTTAGCGCGAAATTTTTTATAATTGCGTATCTAGTCGTACACTTTTGGCGCTTGAGACCCTGCCACCCTAGGCTCCAGTCAACTCAGTCTTTTGGTAAATCTGCCACTGAGCGTAACCTTTCTTGTCCCAAAGAATTTAGTTTAATTATCAATTTTAATTTTGAAAATGATCGCTCGGCATGTAGCTTGTCCCTGCTCTCTTTGTCCCTTCCCTCCTATGCTACGCAGTAGCGTAGCGTAAATGTAATCTATACTTGGTACCTACGGTACTTATTAACAAACCACAATTACTAAATCCCCGCACTTTAGGTGGGAAGTATCATGATTGAGGAGCTGGACCTAGAGCTCCATGGTGTAGTCTATGCTTGGTGCCAACAATATCAATTCGAAACTGACAATTTCTACATCCTCACTGTTTAGGTAGGCACTACCCTGTAGCATCAGGATTGAGGAGCCAGGACCTAGAGCTCCATGATGTAGTCTATGCTTTATACCTACAATAACAATTCGTAATCGAAAGTACCTACATGCTTACAGTTTAGGTGGGCCGTATCTTGCAGCATCAAGATTGCGCAGCTAGGACCTAGAACTTCATGTTGTAGTTTATTCTTGATACTTACAATATTAATTCGCAAGCGACAGTTCTTAAATCCTCACAGTTTAGATGGGCAGTATCCTGAAGCATCAGGATTGAGGAGTAGAACCTGGAGCTCTATGATCTAGTATATTCTTAGGCCAAGCATACCAATTCGTAGTTGTTCCTAAATCCTCATGATTTTGAGGGAAAGTACCTCTGCAGCATAAGGCTTGAGGAGTTGAAGGTAAAAAATGTCCATTAAAAAAAAATCAGCTGAATTGGTCCAGAAATCCAGGAGTAATCGGTGGATATATGGAAAAAAAAAGATACCGGCTGAATTGATAACCTCATTTTTCGAAGTCGGTTTAAAATAAGGCTATCCACTATATAATGTATTATGCCAGCCTAAGATGAGCCGTAGATTCAAAGTTTCCTGTACATAACGGGGTTCAAGTTATTTTGGACCTTATACTGAGGATTGTGATGTCTATAACTTCTGAACTACTGAACCGACGACCTTGAAATAATTACAGGACAATCTTTACAGTATCTTCTTTCTAATAAAAGAAGAATGAATGAAATCGGAGTACCCGTTCATGAATTACAACTAAATACACATTTTGACTTTCATACCCTCTCCCAAGGGAACCGTGCTGAATTTCGGGATAAAAAGTATTCTATATGTTACCTCGTGGTATGTACTTAAATCGTGCCAAGTTTCATTTAAATCCGTCCAGTAGTTTCAGCGTGATGCGCGGCCAAGATACAGACAGACAGACAGACAGACAGACAGACAGACAGACAGACAAAAAAATCAAAAAAAATTTTTTTGGGTTCAGTATCGATAATAAAGCATCCCCCGATTAAAATTTTCAAAATATATTTAATGTACAGAATTCGTCCCGTTACAGTTTTATTATATTATAGACTAGCTGATATCCGCGACTTCGTACGCGTGGAAGTGGATTGAGGTTTTTTTGGAGTCCCACGGGAATTAAGTTAAATAAAACACATAATCTTGGTATCGCATGCTCTGTCTTAAAAAAAAACTTTTGCGAACAGTGTGATCATACTGTATTCACAGCCAAAAAAGTAAATACTGTTAAGTACATTAACAGTTCTTTTCTACCTTACACACACAAAAAAATATAGAGAATTCGATATAAGCAAAAGCAGCTTACGAAAAAATATTTTTTGCATTGTTTTGTGACACGCCTGTGTAGCGGTTATGTTTCTTTTAATAGCAGCGTTATATTTCAAATAAAATGCAAAGAAGATTCAGTCCCCGACATACACAAGGCGTGACGGCAGCGATTTGCGATGCGTCTAACGGGGCATTTAGGATCAATTTAAGAAACTTTATGCAGGCGTTAACACTGCGGAGCACTAGGAGCCACTTTGCCAAGGCCAGACCTAAAGTATGAATAGTATGACTAATTTTTTATTATATTAGTACACAGACCTGCGCTTGACTGCAATTATGCCCCGTGGTAAGTGCAGATACAGCCATAGACAGAACGTACTTGACTAGAAGATATAGTAGTATAATGTTCATAGTAACTCATGACTTAAAAACAAATGTGCTCAAGGTGTAGCTAGTGGAAGAAACAGAATGCATTCCAAATCTACGCGCTGCGTATTAGGAACAAGGAAGCAAGCGCTTAGTAGGTATGCGTTCATGGAATGTTAACTATGTGTTTTATTGGCCGTTTGTCATTTTTTTTACTTAAGATAGTTCCTCGTTAATTAAACCACACAATTTGGTAATTTATAACTTCGGAAATGTCATGGAATAAAAAAGAACACAGTTAATTAAAGACAACGAATTCAGACACGTGTTTAGTGTTACTTCCTGCCGCGTTATTGCCGTCATGCATCGCTACGAGCTCTATGTGTCCAGGCCTTTACCTCCTACACCGTAAAGCCAATATTGCATCACGCGCACTTGACACAAGCTGCGACGCAACGTTTTGTGGGTCGAATGGACGGCTCGTTAGAAAGAGTGCAAGTTGTACAAGTGTGTTACAGCATACAACTTTATTATGTACGAGTAGGCATTGCTTGATTTGTTTCAAACTTTTTTTTCCGGGCCACGGCCTTGACGACTGAGCGAGAGGTTCATGTGGCAGTACAGATGGCATAAATAAATCTTCTTTATAACTAACCGAGTGCAGATAATTATGATTATAACAAAAATATAGTTTTTTTTTAATATTTACAATACCTATTAGGTATTAATTTTATCTAGGGGAATTTATATATTTATGCAATTTAAAAAAAAATTAAATAAATTAACCGATAGATGTTCACTGGTGGATAAATGTCTCTTGCATGGACTGCCACAGGTCTTCCGGTTTCTATCATCCAGTGCCTCTCTGCGTCTGATGTCGTTGGTCCACCTAGTGGGGGGTCTGCTAACGCTGCACTTTCCGGTGCGGGATCACCACCAGGTCTTCGAACTATGTGCCCCACCCACTTCCACTTCAGCTTCATGACTCGCTGGGCTATGTCGGTGACTTTTGTTCTCTTACGGATCTCCTCATTTCCGATTTGATCTCGCAGGGATACTCGAGATTAGCTCTCTCCATCGCTGAGTGACCCTGAGCTTTCAATAAGTCTCTCTAGATGTAGATGTATATAATATTATGTAAATACATATACCTAAAACTACAAGTTTAATTTATACAAAAATTTTCTCACAAATCTTTATAAAAAGATATCTTAAGATTTCCTTAGTAAAGGTAAAACTACATAAGTAAGTAACCTTGTTACTACGATACTACTTTTAATTTAGCTAATTTAGTTTATTTTAAGTTATTTTAGTCGTTTTAGGGTTTAAGTTTTAATAGTTTTTCATTAAAAATAGACTCAATTGTTAAAACTTTTTTAGGTAAGTAAACCAAATAGCTTACCAGAAGTCCGTTCACTAAAACTATTATTGGAATGAAAACAAACAAGGAATATTGGCGAATGTTGGCGACCGTATCAAATTCACTTAGATCCGTGAAACTGTCGCGACATGACTCGAATATAATAAATTTCAATATCAAATGGACGTGGTAAGCTATAAATTTAAATTATTTACGCACTTGAATAGTATACTTCTATACTTCTAAGCGATTTATGAGCTCAAAGAGATAGCAAGCGTAAGAAAAAGCCTTGAATGTAAGGGCCCGAGCAAACACATCCCATTTAGTCGTACGTTTCTTCTCATTGGATCATGTAGAGAATCTCCTTTCTTAATCTCCCGCTGTTATTTCAGGTTACAAATTGACTTATTCGAACTATTGATCTCTTACGTCGGGTTCCCGCATTCAATCTATCTGCAATCATTCGATAACTTAAAATGTCAAAGATAAGTTAATAAAAAAGATAAGTTGATATGTTTATTATTTACAATGTGGCTTGGTAACATATCAACAGATTAAAAGCTAGATTGAATATAGAACCCGGGCGCTAGTAGGCCGTTGCCAAATTTTTTTATTTTTTTATACATGGGCAAACGCTTGACCACTATCACACCTGATGGAAAGTAATGATGTGGTCTAAGATGTAACGCGTTTCTCTAGAAGATGCCTATACACTCTTGTTTTAAACATACCTAAATTGTACGTGTTAGGAAACAAAGATCTTGGAAGAGCGTTCTAGACCCTAGCCGTGCGGATCAGGAATGAAGACTTAGCGTTAAAGAATGAAGACATCATCAAATCAGAATGTATTCATCAACCGTTGGATATAATGAAGTTTTCACTTATAGGTGCCACTTTACATGGTTCTCTTCGTGCCGATGCTTCAAACTTCAAAAGTAAACAATGTAAAAATACAACGACAATAATTAGCACAATTGTTGATCGCAGACGCCGTAACAAAGCGATTAAAAATCAAATCAAAAACTGATGCCAAGTTCAAGGCCAACAGCCAACGCGAATGATCAGATATCATGTGTACATTAACATATTTACTGCCGTTCACAGCGGTATCTTATAAGAACAATAATTATTTTAAATAATCATTATGAAAATATCGCTTGGTAACAAAGTCACGATAACGACTTATATTTTTGTTTGTTACCATCGTTATAAATAAAACAATCTTAACGCTTTTTATAAAGTTTTGCGAAGTATACTTAATTGTTAATTAGTTAACATATTTTTGGAACGAAGTTCCTTATCGCGCGTTGTGAAAGGGGGCTAGACGGAAAAAATTCTTACGAAAAGTTGTCACGACACTTTTTGTAAGCTGTGCGGCGTCACATGTTTCTCTGTCTGTCTCTCTCTCTCTTATAGAAAGCAAGCCAGATATTTTCATTTCTATTTCGCATTGAACTTCGTTCCATCCGGGTGTCCCTTGACACCTCTCAAGTTTTTATTTTTCATTCAATCAGATCTTTTTTCAACGCACAAGGTGGAATAAACTCCGTTCGGAGGTGTTTCCACTGAACTTCAACATGGCGGACCAACAAATTCCTGAAAAGTCAGCAACGCATTGCTGGTGCTTCTGGTGTTCCAAATGTTATGGACGACGGTAATCACTTAACATCAAGTGGCCCACCTGCTTATTCACTCACTAAAAAAAAATTTTTACTCACTAAAAAAATAGTACTAAAAAATTCGATCTAGAGCAGCTGGATTGTCTAAAAATGATTGCCATAATGTGAAGCTCCAAATGGCCTCTGATTGTCTAATACTCTCTCATTATTGAATAAAATGCATCTGTGCAGCAAGAAAGCCATAAATTCAGCGAATCGCCACATTTAGAAGTTTCAATAGCCCAAAGGTTAAAGGTGCTGAAAACTGAAAAGTCGACGGTTCGAACCCCACCCGTTGCACTAATGTCGTACCCACAAAAGCTTATCGCTTATCTCGAGGGGAGAGAAGAATATAAGTCGGGTTCAGATTGGCTAAAATTCTTTTGAAAAAATAAAAGTTACTTACATATACAATTACTTACAAAAAAAATATAAATTAATTACAGTCATTGTCGGACTCTAACAATGATTGAAGAAGCAGATAATAGCGGAAAACCGCACTCGACCAGCAGTTCTCTATGATTGTATTTCTAACGAAGCAGTTTAGATTGTCTAGAATCCATCGATTGAGACGATGACTATGAGGATAAATAAAAAATATTTACAAATCTGAACTTCTTTATTTGGTAAACAGAGATCAAGAATGGATTTATCCATAAAGTTCATTTTGATTCGGGCAGTTTCCAAACTAGGTTGGAGTGTCTTGTTTTATTACTCGCTAATTTATGTAGTTTAAACTAATGTCCTTTTCAAGAGTCATTGAACTCGCTCGAACTTTGGATTTCAATAATGAATAGTTGTACGAAATTCGAAAGGAAATGTTAACCTGAATTTTGAATGCACTATACACATTTGGCATTTAGAAATTACGCTATATTAAAGACAAAAAGATTACCAACCCACAGCCAAAACCCACAAACTTGAAGAAAGTTGAATTTAGGTAGATATAACAAAATAGATCTTAAAATTCAAGGTAAAACAAATAGAACTGATATACATACCCAGGCATATATGTCTTATAAGTCGACTTATAAGTCGACTCAGAACAATGTTTTACGAAAATTTCGACTAAGAGAGACCGCCGAAAAGGAAAAAGTTTTTCAACGAACCACTTTCACCGCTGGAAAATTGTAGTAAGTAGATATAACAGCTTTTATTGTTTTTGAAGTTCTTAATACAAATAAAGAAGTATGATTTTGAAACCACCTAATTAACACCTTACCTTAACCTTGATGACTTATGAGATTCGATCAAGACCGAAGGATAGAAAAAAATGCTTATAAATTGCAACATCTAGTGGTTCAGTAGTTTCTACTACGTTATTCGCGCACAAATAAATAAACGATAACAATTTTGAACAAAATAGTAGGCACTACAACTGACAATAAATAATTCGTTTCACAATAACGGAAAGAATATCCCACGCTCGTAAAAATCATCGGGAATATTTGTCAATAAGTAGTTTGAATAATGAAAAGCGCGACCAATTTAAATACTTACACCCAAATCTGTCTCAAAGTATTTAGGGCAACATATTAGAAGACATGATTTCCGCGTTTAACCGAGTGACTCAGGTGATTTGTTATGTAAAACCTGCGCAAGAGCACCCACGATCACACGCAACAGAATGAGACTTGAGAATCTTTACGATTGTTTTCTTTAAGTTTTTATTGGGCCGGGATTCTCTATGATTAATGAACTCTATGTACCTACCCAATAACTATGATATTGTACCTGTCTTATTATTTGTTATTGGTTTGAGTAAATACTGATTTTTTTGCAAAATCGGAAGTAGGCATACTTACTAGGCCGGCGACAGATTTTTTTTTATTCGATGACAAGATAGTTATTGACTGCGATCTCACCTGATGGTAAGTGACGATGCAGTCTGAGATGGTAGCGGGCTAACTTGGAAGGGGTATGGCAGTGTACATTCAACTCATACCCCTAATCTGTTTCTACACGATATCGTACCGGAACACTAAATCGCTTGGCGGAACGTCTTTGACGATAGGGTGGTTACTAACTACGACCAAAACCTCCCACCAGGCCAGACCAGAGACAATTCAGAAATTATAAATTCCCAAATTGTCCTCGCCGAAAATCGAACCCGAAACCACAGCGCTCCGGCTCACCACTGCATCAGGGAGTTCTTGGATAAAATGATGTATTTAAACTGATAAGATTAAAAATAGGTATTTAATATGCTAGAATGGCATTCACGCATCGGAAAACATACCTAATCTCTAATCTCCCGCTAGGTAAAAAGACGATATCGAACGATTCGCGGGGAGCCTATAAAAAGCGGCACATGACCACGTTGGTGTGGTAGTAACTACAATAGAGTTAGTTTTGGGACCATGTACACGATTCTCGTACTAAGACAGTCGTCTGCTTAACGCCCTAACTCGCGTTCTTGACCGTGTTTAAAGTCGTGAGCCGGTACAACACCCGCCCTTGCTCCACGACCTATTGTCTGCTAAAGGTCTGCGCTTCTGAGAATGCGGTTGCGACTTTATATTATAATATGACGTAGTTTTGAATGATATTTCCTCAAAAAGAGCATCACCCAGGACGGAAGTGTTATAAAAAGCTCCGATTTTGACGATATTTTGTATAAGGGTTTCTTTGGCAAACAGCAATAGAGACAGAGACCTGGAATTAGTTACAAGAGCTCAAAGCTGTTGTTGCTGGTACTCTTACTTATTCCATTATATTCTCAAAGGTGTGTGAGGTCTGCCAATCTGAACTAGACCACCGTAGTGTACCTATGACCTAAACCCCCCTTTTCGTTTCAGAAGAGACTTGTGCCCAGTAGCTAACGAGCCGGCGATAAGCTTCACTTCCCTTATTCAGGCCCTACTAGATTAACAGCGTTGTGAATACATCTGTATCTAAAGCATTGAGCTGAGCTAGGACCCTTTCATATGCATGCCACATAGTAGACACTATTTGGTTTAGATTTTAAGTTTTGTCTGGTGGGAGGCTTTGGCCGTGGCTAGTTACCACCCTACCGTCAAAGACGTGCCGCCAAGCGATTTAGCATTCCGGCACGATGGCGTGTAGAAACCGATTAGGGGTATGGGTTGAGTTTACACTGCTATACCCCTTCCAAGTTAGCCCGCTACCATCTTAGACTGCATCGTCACTTACCATCAGGTGAGATCGCAGTCAAGGGCTATCTTGTCATCGAATAAAAAAAAAAGTAACTCTTTACTCTACTTTTATTCTATTTTTAACCGACTTCCAGAAAAGGAGGAGGTTCTCAAATCGTCCGAATCTTTTTTTTATGTATGTTCCCCGATTACTCAAAGACGCCTGGACCAATTTGGGAAATTCTTTTTTGTTTGAAAGGGTATACTTCCCAGGTGTTTCCATTGTCATCAGGTTAGGATCTGATGATGGAATCCTCGAGAAATCGAGGTAACTCTTCAAATTTTATAGGCACAATTTATATATTTTGTAGTGGCATTTGAAGTCGGTTTTGTAAAAAGAATTCTTACGTTTATATTATGAGTCCATGAATAAACGATATTCTATTCTATAATTTTGTATTTAAACTTTGAACATTTTCTTAAATATAAGTAATAAAAAAACTGCACATTCTGTTAAAAAGAAGGCAAGTCAGTTAGAGCAATGAACAACTACTGTTTCTAAACATCCACTTACTCAACGTTCATTGAACACATTATTACGTAAACAAAATATGATGGTCATAATGATGTTTATTTATTGCTCAAACGTGCCTAGAAAAGCTATTTTATGAATGTCATTTCAGCTACTATGTTAAAGTAAACTGTTATTAGGCCGGATCCACACTTTGGCTGCGCGATGTGCGAACAGACAGAGAGACAGACAAAAAATTAAAAAATATGTATTTTGGGCTCAGTATCGATAATAAAGCGTCCTCCGATTGAAATTTTCAAAATATATTTAATGTACAGAATTCGTCCCGTTACAGTTTTATTATAAGTATAGATAAATATTAATTAGGTATAGTGTTTTGAAATCATCATTCTAGATGCGGCAAAAAATTTTCATCAGATAATTAAATAGATTACTTGTTATGTTATTTTTATGCAAAAATCGCAGAAATACAAAGATCAAACACTAATAGAATAAAAATAAATCACAGATGCAATTTATTTTATTAAGTAATCCACGAGATGAGATGCTTGCTATAAACATGGTAAGGCTATGATTACACTAACGACATGACGTTCGAAAATATAGACTTGACTTACCTCATTATATGTACCTATCAAATAACATGAAATTGCATATACATAATATACAATAATTACTTGCATTGTGTTCTTAGCTACTTTGTTGTGATTGTTATTAATTTATCTCTTTAAGCATGTTACCGAATAAATTTATATTATATATGTATTTGTAAAATAACCTGTCATTATGCATGGAGTATTTATAATAAAATTAACTATTTGTCATTTTCTCTTGGTATTGTTAAATCTAACTTAATTGTTATTTTGTAAAAACTGTTTGTAGTCCAAAGTAATTAAATAAAAAAATGCACAAAATATAGTGCCAATGCTATGGCGTTTGCTCAAAGCAAAGTTAAGCAATGTTAATTTAAGGCATACAAAATGAAAATTATGATGGTACAAAACGATTCACACAATCGATCGATATTGTTAGATCAAAATTTGGTTACAGTTCAAACAAGGTATTATATTATTCCTGAATACATGTTGCGACAGAACTTAAAATCAATATCAATGATAAGCTAAAATCACACGGAGCGTCGTTGGTAATTACGAGACGTGGAAAAGACAAAACAAAAAATCGCTAATGTGATCTCGCGATAATTTAAGAGCGGGCGCAATGCATATGCAGTTTTGGTCTTTATAGCAGTAGATCAATTTTTAACTATCTGAAAAAAAAAACAAGCAGAAATTACATCATACTAGACTTTGTCCGCGTGGATTTAGGTTTTTCTAAATCCCGCGGGAACTTTTTAATTTTCCGGCATAAAATGTAGCCTTTGTGTTAATCCTGAGTATGAGCTATCTCCATTCCAAATTTCAGCTAAATCAGTTCATTTGTTGGGGCGTAATACTGAGTAAAAACATAAAATAATGAAATTTTTTCGACAAACAAAAACCCCGACATTAGGTCTAATTTTTAACCAATTTGCATTTAGTTTCAATGCATATTACAGAGCTGAAATTTTATATATAAAATTCCTCCTTCCTAAATATAAAATTCCTATAAATGATACAGCCATTTTTTATAATGCATATCTTACGAGTTATACATGATGTATTTGGCGCTTACTACACTCCTATTGGCTAGCATCTGTCGCGCTTCACCCGACGTTTCGGACGCATTTTATTTCATCGCTTAGTCACAATTGCGTGCGATCTGCGCAGTCTTAAGCTAATAATTCGTACGTGAAACACAATTTCTCAAAGCTGGTGACACCACGCGGCGCCTACAACGGCGCCTAGACGCCGGATGGCTGCATTTGACAAATCGGTTCACCTCTTTTAGGTGACATTTTAGTGTCAAAGCTTATACTAAATTTCGCGGGGTCAGGCACAAAATGAGTTCTAGATATGCTAAGTAGTTCTAGATATGAGCTCTAGAAGCTAGAGCTTCAGGGGAATAAATTAAGCATGATTGTGATATATCACTTTTAAACAAAATACTCGCTTGTGTCTGCGATTTCGTCCGCGTGGGTTAAGTTTTTAAAAATCCGCAGGAATGCTCTCTTTATTGTTATAAAATCGGGATAAAAGATAGCCTAAGTCACTTTCCAAGTCAAATTTTCAAATTCAAATTTTATTTATTTCATTTAGGCTACCTTGTAGCTCTAATGACACGTCATAAATCTACCACCGGTTCGGTCATCCTCAAGTATATCCCAGCAAAAAATCAATTTTTACGTCTATATTATTATGATTCATAAAGACTATGTAAAAATTTATTTAAAAAAAATATCCTATTCTATCCTATCCCGGAAAATCGAAATTATCTGCGTGACTTTAAATACCCTTACTCTACGCAAACGATCTCGTCGGCAAAAGCTGTTTCATATTGCACGTGAAATAATAGTTTAGTAAATGCAAATAGTGACAAATTGGTGATAATGTATTGTCACCAATCGACTTCGCAATGTGGTAGAAATGGTGTTAAAGCACTTTAGATAATCTTCACGTTTTGTTAAATATCAACGCAAATGTTCTATCACCGGTGGTCATGTAAAAATGGTCTTTTCAAAATTGATTCAAGGGCGCTCTTAAGTATTCCGTTCCCGTAGATTTAGTTTTAACAAAGATTATTCGCAAAGATTATTATTTACTAGCTTTTGCCCGCGACTTCGCTAACGTTAAGCTAGATTATTCAAATCTCTATTTTACCCCCTTAGGGGTTGGTTTTTCAAAAATCCTTTCTTAGCAGATGCCTAGTGCCTACGTCATAAAGGCTACCTGTATGCCAAATTTCAGTCGGATCCGTCCAGTGGTTTGAGTTGTGCGTTGATAGATCAGTTAGTCAGTCACCCTTTTCGGGAATGGGTCTGCTTTGACTTCCCATGCTGACATGTGTTAGATTATATGTATTGTATTTTTGAAGCTTCACTGTGGAAGCACTGTATACTTAGCTTAGTTTTATTACTTATTGTAAAATTAGTTTATTTTATTTTTTGAAAAGAGCAACTGCTGAGTTTCTTGCCGGTTCTTCTCAGCAGAATCTGCATTCCGAACCGGTGGTAGATTTGTGACCTATCATAAGTGCTACAGGGTAGCCTACATGAAATAAATAAATTTTGAATTTGAATTTGAATTTGAATTTGAATTTTCACCGTCTTCTAAGATGAGTAAAAATAGAAAAGTTTTGCATAGGGCAGACTATTAATTATTTTAATTACTGACTTTTTCAAGGGGGAAAACATGAAATTAAAAATTACGTCTTTAGACTTTCAAGATGTCATTACCATGAAAAGCATTACCAGAGAAGAAAACATCCGTCATAGTTGTGGTTACAGTAAAAAATACAATTATTATTTTCTTGCCAACGGTGCGGTATGACGTCATTTTGTATGGTCGACGACGGCCAACTTGACGTGAACGGGTTGTACTTATATTTATCACTGTCCTGACTCTTTGTGCCGGAAGGTCACATTGATATAATATTTTGTTTTTAATTACAGAGTAATTGCTTTCAAAATCGTGTCCAGATATTATCGATATATCTGTCACGAATGTTTGATTTGTATATATCTGATTGTCTGTCTATCTGATCACAATAACAAAGCCTAGTAGGAAATCCTTGAGGCTGTGACATGACATAATTAACTATAACACCGATTAAAATTAAATTCTATGTATTATTAATTAGCTCGGTGGACAAGAAAGGAAATATTTGTTCTTGTATATGTATATAATATTATTTTAATTGGACCTACTTCATAACAGCTACTCTATCGACTAAACTTAACATCATACAATTATACATAAAAATATTAAATTAAAAAATCAAAAACCCAATTGCGTAAAAATTTAATTTTAAATAAAAACTGAAAGGGAAAAAACAAGTTTGGTCTACAGAGCGCCACATACACACATACCTAGACTGATAAACACATTACCCTCCTTTGCGTGCCGCAGTCCTTTTATATATGCATTTAGAAGATAAATCTGGTTTAACTAAACTTCGATGATGTAAATTTTTAGTTACGAAGAAATTAAATTTTGAGTACATAAATAAGGTCATCGAATGAAAGTAGGAGAAACATTTTTTTCTTAAAAATCGGTATCATGTGTAGAAATAATAAAATAAATATTTTCCGATCACCTTTACCTGTTTGAATTATTAACGCTTTACCTATTGTAAAGCGTTTAAAAGAGCAGATTCCCGTCGTTAAAAGTTAACACACAAAATTCTAAATTCCAAAAAAAAATGTCTAAATTATTTTTTCATATATGACAAGGCAAGACTCTACCACTGGCTCAGAAAGCAGATTCTGGTGAGAAGTGTCGGCAAGAAATGGAGCAGTTGCTCTTTTCACTACAGGTGACTACATATTATTATTACTTCTATGCCCAAATTCGGCTCGCTAAAATTTAAAAACTTAACACTGTGCATTGTATTGCACTGTACACTAATTATATACGTGCAAAAACTTACATAAACAAACGAATGTATGAATGAACGCTAAGGCTAAGCACTCAACTAATACAAACACCGAGCGGCCGTCAAGAGATTTTCCCATTAAATATTGCTATTTAAACAAATGCGTGTTTCTTCTTATAAACATTTAAAAAAAGTAGCAGAAAAAACCAAAATAATATTTTTAAAAATGCTTATCTCATGAGGTAGGTACTAACGTAATACTAATCTTGTGTCGTCCCGTACCTTTGGTATGTTGATACTGAATCTACCATTAACTCGAGGTCTTGTTCAACACAGAGCAGCACAAGTTGCAAGAAAATCGGTGGTTACACATTTCAATGCTATAATAAAAATTACTTACGCGAATCATCAGTACCTTAATGAATGGATAAGAATATTATATTGCGATCTAAAATCATTATTATTATAAAGTCAATGGCGTCAAATTGAAACATTATGAACCTGCTTGTACCAAAAAAATAGTGAACATAATGTGTGGTGTATAAGTGGAGAAATACGCATGTGCGATACAATAAAAAAGACGTGTGGCACTCGGGGAATGCCGCGGTAAAGTTATTGCATTATGCATAGCATTTTTTATCAACGCCATCTAGCGGTGAGAGGAGTCCCGTGTCAGGTTATTTTCGTTACGGAATTTCTGGATTCGGTCTCCACGCTCAAGGCCCGCGATAGAAGCTATGCAATAGCTTAAAAACGCTGCTGGAAAAATATGCATTGTGTATTAAGCCTAACTGTTAGGTTAGTTAGTGTAAATAATTATGCAGTCAACCATTGTGGTATAATGTATGCAAGTGGAGCGAGGTTGTAACGTCGCGCGCAGAAGTGTTAACGTTTCCTAATCGGATGTTACGGGCAGGAGTGAATGAGAAATTGGCGATGACGACTCTTTGTGACTAATTGTAATTATACAAGTTGTACGTGAAAAGTTACCTTTTAAAAATATTCTTATTATTTATTCTTAGTTCTTCACTGAACAAAAAAAATTATTGTTAATTAGCTAGCTTAGCTAAGTAAATACTAAGCAAAATAACGAAAAAATTTGATTATCCTCAAATTAACTCATCCATTTTTTCTTTTGGTTATTATTACTGTTTATGCTATTTAAATGGTACTCGTATTACTAATTAATCAGCCTATTGGCAGGATACTAGGAAATTAAAATAAGTAAGCAAGTATTCACTTATTTAATGCTTGACAAAGAGTGCATAGGTACGAAAAACTTTTTAGTATAACGCAAAAATAAATAAATATTTTTTTGCGGAATTCAGAAAATCATTTCCGTACCTGTATACCAGAAAAAGTTACAATAACCGATTTTAAATATTAGTTTTGGTTGTCATAAACTCGTCGATCACCTAATTAGTTCCAATGAAATTGACAATCTCATTTCGGGGTACAGTGACAGCCCGTCGTGGACGACCTTGGTCACACAGTGACTTAATCAACTAGACCCAGGTCACGTAGTGGGAAATGACAAAGTATCTGATTGATGACAAAGTACCTGATTGAAGTACTGAGTGTAGATACTTCAATTCAATTCAAAACTTTTCAGCATGTATTCAATACGTATTGGTAGGTACGTATTGAATATGTGCTGGAAAGTTTTACCATTATTGAATTGAATTGAAATATTGTATATTTGAGATAATGTGATTTTGAAAGGGATCATTTAGAAAGTACACAGTAGTAAGGAATACTATGTTTATTTTACAACAAAACTCCAAAAAAAGATGCGGAGTCTTAAAGAAAAGGTGGGCTTTAACGAGTGCACCGACGTTTTTAGTCCTAAGTCCGTAGCTACGTATTTATTCCATTCTTATTTTTATTTATGTAATTTTTTATTAAGTAATGATTCGCAATATAAATAAACGACAAGATATATCGGATATATTATAAGATAAAATACATGGCATATAAAAAAAATTACTACCGAATATAGTTCTTTCAACTCACGAGGGCACGTGGCTCATGGTTGTGTGCGTGCCGTATCTGTTTAAGTGTGAGCGAGAGCTTGCTCGCGCCTGACCGCTCCCACCTAGGCTCCTGACAGGCACGCACACTTACGCAAAGTGCATGTATACGACGGAACCACAAGTAAAGCTGAAGCGCCCTCGTGAATTGCAAGATCTATATCAGCCGAAAATTACAGCAGAGCTTACCAAAATCTCAATATTCTGATTATATTACCGTTTAAATGATAGCCTTATTTTTTTAACTCTATCTGTACATAGCTACCCACCTACAGTAATTATTTAAAAATCAGATAATAAAGTTTCCTTGGGAAATTACGTACAAAAACTCTTATATTATGTAACCGATGTCTATACAGTAAGTGATTAAAATGTCATGTAGATATGTTTTAATTATTTTTTCTAGAACAGTAGGCAGGGCTTTACGAAGAACTGATCGCTATATTTATAAATATTTAATTTTTGTCGTTCTGATAAACCCATTTACGTCGATTCCTTTTAAATTGAACCACCAGTTTATGGTTCAATTTGAAAGCTGTTTACCGCATTCTTTTAAAATACTTTGTAAATAGTTAATCTATTCGAAGCCTATTTCGCAATCGCCATGTAAACTTTAACCAACGAATAAAGATAAAATGGGTGCAGGATACTTTGAGCATTAATGCTCAAAGGGCGCTTGGTACCTATAGTTAGTAAAAAAACGATATATGTTTGACGACCTCCCTGGCGCAGTGGTGAGCGCTGTGGTCTTATAACCGGGAGGCCTCGGGTTCGAGAAATTATAAATTTCTAAATTGTCTCTGGTCTGGTCTGGTGGTGGCCGTGGCTAGTTACCACCCTACCGTCAAAGACGTGCCGCCAAGAGATTTAGCGTTCCGGCACGATGGCGTGTAGAAACCGATTAGGGGTATGGGTTGAATTTACACTGCTATACCCCTTCCAAGTTAGCCCGCTACCATCTTAGACTGCATCGTCACTTACCATCAGGTGAGATCGCAGTCAAGGGCTATCTTGTCATCGAATAAAAAAAAAGATGTACTTAGATACTAATATTAATTTTGACGACCTCCCTGGCGCAGTGGTGAGCGCTGTGGTCTTATAACTGGGAGGTTTCGGGTTCGATTCCCGGCGGTGGCAATTTAGGAATTTATAATTTCTAAATTGTATCCGGTCTGGTCTGGTGGGAGGCTTTGGCCGTGGCTAGTTACCACCCTACCGTCAACGACGTGCCGCCAAGAGATTTAGCGTTCCGGCACGATGGTGTGTAGAAACTGATTAGGGGTATGGGTTGAATTTACACTGCTATACCCCTTCCAAGTTAGCCCGCTACCATCTTAGACTATATCGTCACTTACCATCAGGTGAGATCGCAGTCAAGGGCTATCTTGTCATCGAATAAAAAAAAAGATGTACTTAGATACTAATATTAATAATTAATTGGTGGTGCCTCAAAACTACTAAATTATAACAAGCGCTTGTCGGGAGTGCTGCAGCATGTAATCGTGCGATTATCCAAGGATATGGGCTGGGTAAAGGCTGGGTAAGCTTGTCAGTTGTCACCGCGCTTTCTATTGCATGCGCCCGCGCAAACGGTTGTCACGAGTCACGACCCGGTGGGCGTGGTTGCATACTATTGCCATTTGCAAAGCGTTTATGAGGAAACTGAGCTTTAAACTGTGATCTAGATTCTAGATACTCGATTGTCTAGCTGGTATAGTATAGTGGCTAGCAAATATAGCTTAGGTAATTCAGTATTCAATATTATTGAATAATCTTAAATATATAAAAGAAAAAGGTAACTGACTGACTGACTGACTGATCTATCAGCGCACAGTTCAAACTACTGGACGGATTGGGTTGAAAGGCATACAGATACTATTATGATGTAGGCATTCGCTAAGAAAGGATTTTTGAATTCAACCCTTAAGGGGGTAAAATAGAGTTTTGAAAAATGGAACTTAACGTGAGCGAAGCCGCAGACAAAAACTAGTATATAATATTATTGAATATTATTTTTAACACTTTCATACGAAACCGAAAGAAAAATCGTGTTTATTTTTTCGGTTTGTTTAACTTTTTATGTGTAAGGGTTAATGTTCTGAACAGCTGAACTCGACTATGACGGCATTTTTTATAATGAGCGATCTATCATCTAGGCTACATTTTATCTTTATGATATGTTTAAGGGTTCCTTATAAAAAAAGTAAAAGTCGGTTAAAAACTATGGATATTACGCAGACATTATAACTTCACCGCTGAACACAACGCGATAAAATTTTTCACAGAGATTGCTTGCATCCTGGAGACAGATCTTTTTTCCACGTAGGAATTTTCAAACTATAGAACCAACTTACTGCGAAGTTGTTTCCATTAAATTACAACATGGGGTTATTCAAGGGGCGGACCAACAAGTTCCTGAAAAACGGGCAACGCAATGGTGGTGCCTCAGGTGCTACAAATATTCATGAGTGGCGGTAATCACTAAACATCAAGTGACCCGCCTGCTCATTTGCTCGCTAAAAATAAAAAAATTAATAAAAAAGACGGATATAGACTACTTATTATCTCCCAAAATTCCAACATTTACCACGGGTTTTTAAGAAACGCGCAGACCATGCTACGGTCGTCAACTAGTCTTCATATAAGGATGTTTAACATTCAGCACGAAGACAGATGTTATCTTCAATTGCATAGCTCTGACTTATCGTGGACTTTAGTCCACTTTCCAAATCCACTTGTTGAACCATAAAGCGTTATGTAAAATGACGCGATATAAATCTAACGAGTAATAAAAGAGATTCACAGGCTTATATAATAGTATTGGGATTCACCTACTTATCTCCTTTTTTTTAAAAAAAAAAGAATGTCAGCTGAACTTGACTGATATCCTCCTCTCCCCTCCAAATAAGTGAAAACTTGTGTTAGGAGTGGGTACGACAATAGTGCAACGGGTGGGGATCGAACCTGCGACTTTTTCAGTTTTTTCGGTCTGCATCTTTAACCGTTGGGCTATTGAGGCTATATATTCTTTTAATTGAGATTTATTATTTAGGAGCGTAATTTTTTTAAGAGAATATTATTCAAGTTCAGATAGGAAAGGCTCACTCCACATTTTAGGTATAATGCTCCAAGTTACCGGCGCCGGCGTCGTAATTGGCCGTACTAATTAATTAATTAATAAATAAATAACTAATAAATCTCTTGTGTGTAGCAATAAAGAATATTCTATTTTATTCTACTTTTTTCCTATTGTAAATGTGATGTGAGGATGCCGAGAAGGTTAGAGAGAGGCGATTGCGGTGGTACGGCCACATACAAAGACGCCCTGACGACCATATGGTAAAGCTTGCCCTCGACCTGCCAGTGACGAAGCGCTCGCGTGGAAGACCACCCGCTACTTGGCTGACGACGGTCGAAAAAGACCTTAAAGATGCTCAAGTTAATAAAGACCTGGCACAAAACCGTGCTCAATGGAAGAGGAGGATAAGGAAGGCCGACCACAAGTAAATGGGAAAAGGTCTAGGGCGAAGAAGAAGAAGATGTGAGGATGGATCGATGGGCGTGAAGGGGTACCTAACAAACATCCATGTTTGTTAGGTAATACCCCTTCACGCCACAGCGAATGAATCGATTTGGCTGTTTGGAATGGATTAACACATAAGCTACATTTTGTGCCGGAAAATTAAAAGATTTCCCTCGAGATTTTTAAAAACTAAAGTCGCGGACATCAGCTAGTCTTAAATATATATATTTTTTTTACAAAAGAACATTAGCCAAGCTGAAGTGGACTAATATCCTCTTATCTCCTCCAAGTAAGCGGAAAGCTGTGCTAGGAGTGGGTACTAATTAGCTTAAAGGTAAATATTGCTTAAATACTATCTTCAGTAGATATTTTGTGTGTTTATAGTGTAGTATTGATCAATAGATGAAATCAGACAAAGCGAGATTACAACACAATTCGCAACGTAACCTTACGTATAATGCCATTGCTTCCGATTTTTTGCTACAATTAACTTTGTAATTAATTTCCGAGTTCTGCTATACGTAACTATAATTTTCTTGACTGTTAGTATTGTTAGTATGACCTAGCTTATCTAGTATCAGAAGAATTTGCTAGATAAAGAACTTTAAGTAAAGCACATACAATAGAACTACGGCCCTAGGGTCATTTTTCAAGTTTACTTAGTTAGTTAGGGTGTAGGGCCTAATAAACTTTAGGCCGTAGTCCATCCCACCCAACTAACAAAATCGTGATTTAAAATGATCTTCAGAAGTTCTTTTTTTTTTACCTTCTTTTTTACACTTTAAAAATACTTGTAGTATATTATACAGGTGGATTTGGGCGTAGTTGCAAGAGCATTTATTTCTATAACAATCTTATAATCTACTTGTGCTTGTGCAATGCTATTATAAGTAAAAGAGTGTGTGAGAGTATGCCTTTATAGGCACTTTTATCCCGGAAAATTATACAGTTCCCGCGGGATTTTAAAACTAAATCCACGCGAACGAAGTCGCGGGTATCAGCTAGAGTATCAATAATTCCGCATTCTGTTATACAACCCCCACTTGTCAAAGTTCTCAAGCGAGTCGCTGAAAGCTGTTGGTTACTGGGAGCACAAGATCGTATGTTGTGGCGATTCTTTCAAGCAGCACAGCATTTGACATCTATCAATTGACATTGATGATGATGAGGAAATCATCGCTAGTGTGTCGAAATCAAAGTCAATACAAGCAAAACCGAAAGCTTAAAGTAATAGGTAGCTCATGAATTAAATCGTGTTTCACATTGTTATGGTATTGTGAATTGTCTGTTGTATTTGCATGAGGAAAACGCGCGCGTTATGTAAATGAGAGCTTTATAGAGTGAACAATACAATAGCTACCTACATCTAACGCAGTTCGCTGAACTTCTTCTATCAAAACCGTTTACCAGCACCTGTCTTTTAAGAGGAGGAAAATATCTCATACTTCTGCCTACAACCCCAACAACGCCTTGTTTTCACGGGATAAAATTAAAAAAAAAAAGACGTGTGGCACTCGGGGACTGCCGCGGTAAAGCTATTGCATAGCATTTTTTATCAACGCCATCTAGCGGTGAGAGGAGTGCCGTGTCAGGTTATTTTCGTTACGGAATTTCTGGATTCTGTCTCCACGCTCAAGGCCCGCGATAGAAGCTATGCAATAGCTTAAAAATCAAAATTATTTATTTCATGTAGGCCAACTTGTAGCTCTTATGACACATCATGACTACCACCGGTTTGGAATACTGAGAAGAGCCGACAAGAAGGAAGCTTATCTAACTCTCCAATTCTTCAACTATACCCATGGAAAAAATCACGGCGATCCGTTGCTCCGTTGCTGCCTGATTGAAGGAAGAACCAACAAACAAACAGTTTCACATTTAAATAATATAAGAAAGAATGTACCTTCTTAAGTATAGTATAAACCTACATTTCTTAGAGTTAATTTTTGCAGGTTAATTTTTTACTTAGCTAGGTGAATTTACTTATTATATAACAGCTGTTATAACTTTTAATATAGACACATAATATGAACTGTATGAATTTTCTCTTCCGTCATAAATCGGTGTTATATGACACCTCTTCAAGATCTTGACCTCAAATGCTCTTAATGCCTTGTACTTAACTAAACCATTTGAGTTAACGACAGATTATGTACCTCCAATTGTAATTGCATTTAACGCGATTAACTGTAATTGCTTAGCCTTGTCAGTGTGTTTAAGTCGCATGTCAATATCAAAACCTTCATGTTTGCGCTATAAAAGTGATGCAATGATATTTAAGAATGAATGGGATCATAATAAATTTAGATGAATAGATGTGCTTAAATTATTATGCAATTTCCAGATAATTCAGCTTAAAAATATTTAATTTATACTTTTACAGTATCTTTTCAATCCGACATTGTATTTAACAAAAACTTCAAAGATTTATTTAGTTACTAGCTGATGCCCGCGACTTCGTTCGCGTGGATTGAGGGTTTTTATTCCCGCGGGAACTCTTTAATTTTCCGGGATAAAAAGTAGCCTATGTCCTATTCCCGACCATAATCTATCTCTGTGCCAAATTTCAGCCAAATCGGTTCAGTCCTTGCGACGTGATTGACTAACAAACATCCACACTTTCACATTTATAATATTATTAGGATATTAGGATTAGGATTAGGATTAGGATTAATTAATTTTCAAAAATCCTTTCTTAGCAGTCATAATAGCTCTGTATGCCTTTTAACCCGATCCGCGTATTGATTTGAGCTGTACGTTGATAGATCAGTCAGTCAGTCACCTTTTCTTTTTATATATTCGTCGTAACCGCCATGTTGAATTTACGTTTTTTGAACTATTTGTTTTTTGAATTGATTGAATCCTATAATATTTGGATGCTTGTTACTCAATCACGTCACAACAACTGAACCTATTTGGCTGAAATTTGGCACAGAGATATATTGTAAACTAGAATAGCATATAGGCTACTATTTATCCCGCAAAATAAGAAATAAAAAGCCTCAATCCACGCGAACGAAGTCGCGGACATCAGCTAGTTTGTTATAAATTATTGTGATGCTTTGGTTTACAAAATACAGTTTTACCTCATTAGAAATGGGAATTCCATCCGATATTCACCATGCGAGTTAGATTAGCTCGCAACTTTCCTTTACGTGCTCAGAATCACTGATTTGATATTTGACTCATCTAAAGGACGTAAGACTAAGATTTGGTTGTGGTATCGCAAGTGTAGTGATGTAACCTTTGCTTTAGTAGAGAGATACAATTTTTTTAGGTGTAGGACGTAGGTGAATGTGTGGAATAAATCGAATAAACAAACAGGGGTTTATGAGTATAATACATCATCATCACATCTTCTAAATATATAAAAAAAAAGTTTACCGACTGACTGACTGACTGATCTATCAACGCACAGCTCAAACCACTGGACGGATCGGGCATACAATACATATAGCTTTTATGACGTAGGCTAAGTAGGTATCCGCTAAGAAATGATTTTTGAAAAATCAACTCCTAAAGGGGTAAAATCGAACTTAACGTAAGAGAAACCGCGGGCAAGAGCTAGAGCTGGATATAGGTCTCTTGAAAAAATCGCCACATAAAACAATCTTGCGCCGCCTGTATCTAGCGACTACCAGAGACTCGCTTCAGATCGTCCGAACAACTCGTATGCTCATTTTTTTATCCGAAACAGGCTTGCGCTTGACGAAAATCAATACTGGATAGCACTGATGACGTTGGAGCGCGCTTGCTTAGAAGATGCCTATTCACTCTTGCCTTGGAGGTACTCAAATTATAGGTGACAGGAAACACGGATGCTGGAAGACTGTTCCACACCTTAGCGGTTCTTATCAGAAATTTTGAATAGATTTCAACCTGGAGTTTAATGAATAATTGTCCTAAAACTACAAGTAAGACTTACAACACTAGTAGGTAATTGTAACAAATCTAGTAATCAAAATAATAAGTATTGACCTTGGAAATACTTGAGCATACAGTAGACCTTTGTGTTCGAATATCTTTGTATAGAATCACCGACTACGCCTCAAATGTAGCAAGGTCTTCGCGACACCTCATTGCAATTTAGACACGCTTTCTACTTGGTATCTAAACTATAGCGATTAATTAATTGCCTCATATGGTGATAGAAGGGCTGACTCATTTTTTGTACAACGGCTCAGCCTGGCTGTCCAGGCAGCGTGGAAATGCAGCCAGTATTCTTGGCACCATTCCATTTTAATTACTGTTAATTAGATTAGTTTAGCTGTAAGTTTTATTGTAACATTTTATTAAACAAAAAAAAAAATGAAAAAAGTAACATAATTTAAAAAAAAGTTTTGATTACCTATAGCTCATTCTTTATTAACTAGCTTCGTGCCCACTATTTCGTCCGAGTATGGAGTTAGCTTTTCTAACTCCGGAACTATTTTTCTTGGTTTTCCCGAGATGTAAAGTATTCTATGTCACTCTCTAAGTGTTTAAATTTATGCATACAAAACCGGTCAATCCCAAGCCGGACTTGAAATGAAGAGTTCCGTACATTCTTAACAGCTATTGTAAAATATTAGGGTCGAGCAAAAGCAAAAAACGTTAAGAAAAAATCACGTTTCTTGTATTTTGTTCAAGCTGATTGATAGGAAGCAGTATTTACAGATTGTATAGTCCAAATCCCGTAGATCGATGAGTAACGGCGACATTGACATTTGCATCAAAACCGGTGCACGGTGGGTGTGTCCTGTTTTGCGAGTTGCGGTACAGTGGGGTTAGTATAAGAATCAATTCGATTGATCGCATTCGTATTCAATGACATTAGCGTCAAAGTAAAATGAACCATAACACTATTGAATTAGAGCTCAATTTCGTGCATGCATTCTTATACGTTTACGTATACCGATACGCTCCAAACTAAAATCGGTTGTGCTGAATTTGTGACTTTGAATTAACACTTTTAAGGTTCATTTTATTTTGACACTAATGTCATCGAATACGAATACTATCAATGGTATTAAGTTTTATACTAACCCTACAGGTTTTGTAATACCTACTCTTATAATACTTTAAACGATATTATGCAATCGCATATTTAACGTCCGTGCGAATTAAATTACCTGTCTGCGAATTTTATTTACGTGTACGCAACTCGGTAGCTTCAAAGTCATGCGTGAAAGAATCTTTGATTAATTTTTAAGCTATTGCATAGCTTCTATCGCGGGCCTTGAGCATGGAGACCGAATCCAGAAATTCCGTAACGAAAATAACCTGACACGGGACTCCTCTCACCGCTAGATGGCGTTGATAAAAAATGCTATGCAATAGCTTTACCGCGGCAGTCCCCGAGTGCCACACGTCTTCTTTTTATTTATGATAATATAATATATTTTATAATTACCCTTCGTATGCCAGTTCTACTCGCACTTGGCCGGTTTTTTTTTTATTTTTGATTACAGTGCCTTTTTTTATAGACAGGAAATGCCTAACGCATACCCCTCCGTCAGGGGAAACGGAGGGGTTATGTGGGGTTTGCACCCACTAAAACCTGTCTTTGTCCCTCCACGGACCTAGCGTGGGTGGGTTGATTACAATGCCTACCTATTTAGTGCATTGAAAAAATCTGTCATGTCCGGTTACTATATTTAAATTACAAAGTAATTAAAATTATACCTAAACTAGCTTTTGCCCCCGCGACTTCGTTAGCGTGGAATTAGATTTTGGGGTGGAATTTTCAAAAACTGTGACACACGTACTTCTTTATTTTTAACTGAAAGCTCTAATACCAACTTTGATGGAAACAGCTTGAAAAATGACGGAGTTTTATATAAACTTCCATCCCCTATTTAAACCCCTTAGGGGTGGAATTTCCAATAATCCTTTCTTAGTGTGCGCCTACGTCATAAAAGGAACCAACTGTAAAAATTTCAAGTTTCTAACTTCAGTAGTTTAGGCTGTGCGTTGATATCTGTCAGTCAGTCAGGACTTTGAATTTTATATATATAGACTAATACTAACTACTACGGGCCAAAATGGCCTGAAATAAAGAGATTTTTTTTTAATTTTTTTTGTTCTCTTGCAGATAATCTGGGCGGCGAGCGGGGGCGCCGGATACAACTGTCCGTACGGTCAGAACTGCGTGTTCGAGCCCGCGCCGCCCGGCCGCGCGCCGGCCTGCGCGCAGCCTGGCCTCACTTATTGCCTGCATCCAGACCCCTACCCTGAGTTAGTTCATTTTTAACATTTCAAGTCTTTATCCTTGATCCGCACGGCTAGAGTCTGGAATGTCCCTCTAAGATCTGTGTTTCCTAACACGTACAATTTGGGTATCTTTAAAACAAGAGTGAATAGGCATCTTCTAGGCAAACGCATTACACCTTAAACCACAGCATCACTTTCCATCAGGTGTGATAGAGGTCTAGCGTGGGCCTATAATGTATAACGGGATCCTATTAGGTACTAAGCCTCCGCTGTCCGTCCGTCTGTCCGTGTATCTGTTAGCGGTTGTATCTTATGAACCGTAATAGGTAGATACTTGAAATTTTCGTTCGGCGATCGGCGTTTTTAGCCGCTTTTCTGGAGCTCGCTCAAACGCGGCAAAAAAACGCCCCTAAAAGTATCATGTCTGCTCTGGCCCTTAAGCGTCTTTCCTTATTTTGGAGAATTTACCTCATACATGCTATACTTATTCCAGAAAAGTGATACGAAAACTGGTCGAAGCGGGCCAGTACGACATCCGCACGCTGCTCTCTGACGAGAGCCGAGACGAGTTCGACTCGAAGAAGAAAGGCAGCTACCCCTATGGCTACGGCCCCAACTCGCTACCCCACGTTGACCAAATCTCGCTCGTCGACGAAGGGTTTCACAAGGATTATAACAATAAATTTCATAGCAAATTTAACCACGGTAAGGGCCAAATTAGGAGTTACACCGTTCATCGTTCACTTTTGCGATGAACAATGCACGATACTAGTGAACTTTTCGTCGCGGAGGCAAAATTGAGTGTGAACGGTGAACGGTCGGTTTATAGACGGTTCATTTTCGATGACTATTCTCAGGCGTTTGAAGATCTTCAGCTCCTTTCCTACTTGATTAAAGGGTCTTACAAACATTCACTGGTGCGACTGATTTAAAAGGTGTACTGTTACTTCAGCTGAAGCTGCAGCATCAAGTTTATGTACTATTACTTCAACTGAAGCTGCAGCATCAAGTAGTCTGCGGGATATCAGACTCCTCAGCAGCTTATAGCAGATATAGTGTTGTTGGGCTCATCAGAATTGTCTCAATGAGTAGGAGTTAGATAGATGACGATCGTGGATCGAGAAAGATCCGATGATGGGACAGAAATCTGGGTAACATGATGTCAGGTATGTCGTACATAGTTGAGCCAATAATTCCCATATTGGGGGTATTTTAAATCAATTAACACTTGTCCACAGAAATATTTTCCGACAAGACGCCGCTACAACCTCCGTCATCAGCCGATCCAACTCCATACAACTTGAAAGCGTACCAATCGTCTAACTTCACCAAATTCGGGTTTCAAGGCTACCACACGTCCCCTCCGAGCTTCTGGAACCCTTCTTTGAACCAATACGAATATGATAATAGGAGATTGAGGCAGAACAATGACGTGCCAAATTTAGATATTTACAACCCTAATTATTTTAATTCACCGTTGTACCAGAATTATGAATCGGAATGGTTGAGACAGGCGTCGAGTGGGGTGACGCAGTACAACCCTAACGAGTGGTGGAAGTAAGTAGAAAACTTATCTTATCTTATTCTTATAAGTACCTAGGTACATAAAAAAAAAGGTGACTGACTGATCTATCAACGCACAGCTCAAATCATTGGACGGATCAGGCTGCACACAGATAACTATTACGACGTAGGCATTAGCTATGAAAGGATTATTGAAAATTCAACCCCTAAGAAGGAAAAATAGGGGTTTGATAAGTCGAACTTATCGTGAGCGACGCCGTGGGCAAAAGCTACTCGTAATTATAATATAATACATATTAGTCGATGCCCGTGACTTCGTCCACGAAGACTACATTAATTTTGGTAGCAATACTTTGGCCTCCTTTTTTCCAACTAGCAAGGCATCGTACGAAATCCACGATCTCGCACCAAGCGCTTCGCTTCCTCGTTTCTAATACGCACTGCAAAAATTTGGAATGCCCTTCCGGCTTCTAACTAACTATAATGTGGGTGTCTTTAAATCAAGAGTGACATGCTGCATCTTCACTTACCATCAGGTGTGATCGCGGTCAAGCGCTAGTCTATATATTTCAAAAAAAAATCAAAATCAAAATCAAAATTTATTTATTTCATGTAGGCCAACTTGTAGCGCCTATGAAACGTCACAAATTTACCACCGGTTCGGAATGCAGATTCTGCTGAGAAGAGCCGGCAAGAAACTCAGCAGTTGCTCTTTTCAAAAAAAAAAAAAATTTTTTTTTACAATTTAAAAAAAAAGTTAAGTGTGAACGCGCCCAAAGCCTAAATTTTATTGAACAAGCGTTAACTCTATTATTTTTGTCATTAGATACATATCCCCGTCTCGCACCAACGCAGATGTGACCATACAGCGATCGGTGACGTTCCCGACGCGCACCACCACCACTCTCCAACACAAGAGGCGACGACGCAACGCTGAGCTGGTGGAGGCAGCTGCCAAGAGGACCCTGACTGGAGCCGAGGCGTTGCGGATAGCACTAGGACTGGCGAAGTAAGAACAGTCAATGGATGTGGCGTGGAAACTGCGTGAATGATAAACTTCCGTATTTCAATCCTTACTATCCTTACTAAAAAAAAGACGTGTGGCACTCGGGGACTGCCGCGGTAAAGCATAGCATTTTTAGCTATAGCTATCATTTTTAGCGGCTCACCGCTAGATGGCGTTGATAAAAAATGCGCCATTTAGCGGCTCACCGTAGAGGAGTCCCGTGTCAGGTTATTTTCGTTACGGAATTTCTGGATTAGGTCTCCACGCTGGCCCGCGATAAAAGCTATGCAATAGCTTAAAAAAATATAACCACGAAAGTGTGTTTGTTGATTGTCTTTCAATCACGGCGCAACAAAGCATCGGATCAACGTGATTTTTTGCATGGGTATAGTTGAGGACAGGGAGAGTGACATAGGCTACTTTTTATCCCCTATATTATATTTCTCTTATTTTCCGGGATAAAAAGTAGCCTATTTGTTATTCCACACTATATCTAATCATCACATAATCATATAATCTATCTCTTTGCCAAATTTCAGCCAAATCGGTTCTGTAGTTTTTACGTGAAAGAGTAACAAACATCCATCCATCCATCCATAGTTACAAACTTTCGCGTTTATAATATCGCACCTTGAAAACAAAGGTGGCGTTTTACAGAAATTGTAATTTTTCAGTATGACCATTTAAAGTTTTGACGCAGCTTTTTGTTCAATATCTTAGCAAATAACTGGAAGAAAAGAATGCAATTAATTTCATTTATCAGTTTGACTATCTAATTTAAGTTGTGTACTGAAAACATGCCAGCAAATTATATGGAGTTAATTTAGAAAACAAGGTTTGAAAAAAAGTTCCACATAGTGCCACTTTTGTTTTCAAAGTGCGATATTAGTAGGATATGTTCGCCTTCCGTAGCGAAGACGATTCAGCCGAGAGGCCGCGGCGGCAGGCGGCGGCGGACGAGGAGCTGTGCCGCGTGCGCACGCAGTTCATCACGCCGCGCGCCGCGCTCAACAACAAGGGCAACTGGCGCTACGTCGTCAACATGCCTGACAACATGACGCAGCTTGTGCGAGCCGAAATCTGCGCGTAAGTTTCGTTGCCGCTACGTCTACCTGTCGCGGTAGAGGTGCACGACCGGGGTGCACGGGACGGGACGCCTACCACCCAACATCGACGGGCCTTACGGTCGGGGTACAAACTCCGCCTCGTCTTTCGCCTCTGAAAATCAGCGTTGTATGCTCTTGTGCATGCGCAAAGCATACAGCATTTTGCTGAGTTAGGACCTTTTTTCCGGGTTGTGCCACACATGACTTAGTTGTTCCGGCGCTTCTTCTGCTTGACGACTTTTGTCTTTATTGTTCGGTGGAGGCGCCGGGACAACCTAATCTAGGTATACCTATTGGGTGATGTGTGGCACAATTCATAAAATAAACGTTTCTTTCTTTTCTTTTCTTTCTTTCTAAATCTAGCCCCCGTTAACTCCGCGACTCCGTCAACTCTAGCGGTACAAGTTCCCCGGCGTTGTCGTGTCACTGTCGTGAACCGACACGCCGCAACAGATTTGCTCTCCTCCTTAGTGCTTGTTCACACTTGTTCGCGGGTGCAGTCGAGTAATATCAAACGTATGAAGTATTATGGCAGTGTTCACACACAAGTAACGCGCGGTTCTATACAAAAATACGTGAAGAAATAAATATTGGAAGGCAAACATTCTGCTGGTCCGACGATGTTATCAAGCTTGTGGGCAAGATTTGGATGAGACTGGTACAATACAAAATCCGAAAGGAAAGGCGTAACCATGAGAGCAATGTAAAACAACTACTTACTGTCAAAACTACTCTTATAAAGTTTATGCATATGTGGAGGTAAGAGGGGAATATTAATCAAGCTCAGCATAGCTAAATAACCTCATACAAAAACCTAACCTAAAGCAGAACTGGTGCACTCCGCAGTAAACTGCGGAGCTACAAATATACATGGCGTACCTCTATAAAAATAATATCCATCAAAAACCGTATTAAGTAGTTTATTATTGCTGATTGCCAACACATTAACACTTGCAAGTTGCAACATTTATGACAATAATGAAATAATAAAAATTAAATCAGGAATCCCGATTTAATTTTTATATAACCTGTATCTCGCGAAACCTGCTCTTCCTCCGTCATTTATGTAGGTATACGTGTGCCTATAAGGAGGCATGTGTGAGTATGCATACAATCTCAGTTCATGATTCATAATCTGGAGCCTCCTTACTATATTTGATTTTTCCTATAATTTGCAGAATTCCTCTTCTAAAGTTGAAAAACTGTTGTTGATTCATCGAACTGACGTCTGGAATTAGGCTTTTCAGGTAACATTCGTGTGGGGATAGTTTAGATTTGTGCTGGGAATGTTGTGATACTAAAATTTTTTTTTGGGCGCCTTTCGTCTTAATTATTTCTCCATCGAGCCCTATCCTCAATTCTGGTAAAGTTCTCACTTGTATTTTACCATTAAACTCTTTAAATTCATCGTCTTCATCTGAATCCTGTTCGAATTTTAGTCTTTCTATTTTGCCCGAATCGTCACTTTGGGAACCGTCTGAACTGCTCTCGTCGTCTGATTCTTTATCGTCTGCCATTTTCACGGAGTCTGGAGATTTATCTCGTGTTCTAATTCGTGTAAAAGGTTCCAAAAACTCCAGATATGGACTTAAGTAGTAATCTTTTTTTGTCCTATGGCTTCGTGAGTATGACGTCCTGATAGATCTCCATTTTAATCTTACCTCTGCAGCTAAAAAAAAGATTTCGATTAAGTATATTAGTAGTCTATAGCAGAGGTTCCCAAACTATCTTTCTCGCAGACCACTTTCAAAATTTTAAAGGTCTTGGTGGACCCAACCTGACCTACATTTCTAATATATTCCCAAAACTCTTCAAAAATGTGAAAATATCCTAACGATGGAAAATCGAATATGAAAGTTTAAATTTGTAATAAAGGGAAGTTTTAAAAACTAAATGAATGCTAAATAAACACTCTATCAGATTTTTTCCAGCCAAGCCAACATTATTGTTTTTTACTATCGAAACCAGATGATTCGTGGACCACCACTTACAACTTGTGAACCCCTAGTTTTTCACGCTA
The DNA here is from genome assembly GCA_933228805.2 of Hipparchia semele. Lineage (NCBI taxonomy): Eukaryota > Metazoa > Arthropoda > Insecta > Lepidoptera > Nymphalidae > Hipparchia > Hipparchia semele. The sequence goes on from OW121714.1 coordinate 13,585,963, forward strand.
ACATAGACTCTCGTCGAGTTTCCCGTGGACTCTTCAGGGTCCACCTGGACCACTTTGGGAATCACTGGTCTATAGAGAACTATTACTTACGACGAAAGTATCGTAGATCGTCATTTCTTAATCTTGACCTTCGGCTGACGAACATTCATTAAATGCTCTAAGTTCATAGTCAATGATCATGATTTTAGGCGGTGTGCTTGAATTGTTTGTGTAGGTTCCGTATTCCAGGACCCAATTCCTCAATCCTGATGCTGCAGGGGTTCTGCCCAACTGTGGGGATTTAGGAACTGTCGATTGTGAATTGAAGAAGCGGACGAAGTCGCGAGCGTCCGCTAGTCTAAATATATAAAAGGCTAAGGTAACTGACTGACTGACTGATCTATCAACGCACAGCTCTAACCACTGGACCGATCGAGCTGAAATTTGGCACACAGGTAGCTATTAGGACGTTCTCATCCGCTAAGAAAGGATTTTTCAAAATTCAACCCCGAAGAAGGTAAAATAGTGGCTTAAAAAATCGAACCTAACGTGAGCGAAGCCGCGGGTTATAGCTAGTATCTAATAAGGGTACTGAGAAATTATTGTAATTCTGTGTGCGTAGAAAAATAAAACACTTAAAGCGCCATCTAGCCCTACATAAAATATTTACTACGCAAGATGGCAGTTGCATTCTTTATCGTTCATACTACTTCCGAAAGATGGCACTGGAGACAATTTACATTATATTAATAAAAAAACAATTGAATTCTAAGAATCACTTAGCTAAACAATAAGATTTAAAATGTGACTAAAACAAAATAACAATAAAATTAAATTTAAAACTAAAACCACAAAATAATCGATAACAGATCTTACCGGTTAATGAATTAAATTTCTCTCCAATTTTACTCCACGCTTTATCGATTGATGGTTTGTTATTATATTCTCCATGCTTGTTATTATATAAACACGGGTGTCGTTCAACCTCTTTAACAAATTCGATGTTAAATAACAAGTCGTCAGTCATAACGGACATTTTGACGCGCACTTTATTTTGATTTTGTCTGCCGGTCACTACTAAATGTTTCGCGTAGAGCGTGTGACACAACAAAATGGCTTCCCGAGTCTGTTGGCACTTGGCGTCATGATGGCGTGTAGTGAATAGTGCTGACCCGCGTTTGTGTATCGATGTTGTTCCTATAAATGCACGCTATTACTCATGCAACCTCTTTATTTAATTTATGATTTCATAATTTCTTTTTCATGTACACTCGTAAGTCAAAGTGACGCTTCAAATTGATCTATAATTTAAGCCTGATTTGTATAGGGACAGCAAGTCCAGTGTTAATCATCCATACTTATAATAAAACTGTTACGGGACGAATTGTGTACATTAAATATATTTTGGAAATTTTAATCGGAGGATGCTTTATTATCGACACTGAGCCCAAAACAATTTTTTTTTAATTTTGCTCCATAACTTCATCCAATCTAAACCGAATTTGATAATTCTTTCTTTATTATAAATTGTGCACTATTAAAAATATTATGTAATATTATGTGTTATTAGGTAAAGATTTACTAAATATTATCAGAGATAGAGGTTATAACTTCTCATGGGCAAGTCACTCTAAACTTTTTCCACGCGAACGAAGTCGGGAATCAGCTAGTAGATTAAATATAGAGGTCAGTGGTTAATGGTCATAATTTTTTGAGTCAATAATGTTTTGTACACGTATTAGGGGTTGTTACTTGGTTCTTGATAAGCTGTAAGTATTTATAGTTTGTGCACTTTTAGTTTCAACCTGTTTTGTGTGTCTCTTAATAAATAAATAAATAAACCAACTCACGCGCGATAGGTACGGTTCCAATTATTGTGAGTGTGACGTTTGGCAGCACTGCGGGAGTACTCCACCACAGTTGTCTGGGTCAAAGCTTTGACTAAATCTGTCTATCTTATCTGATATTATGTATTGTAATGCAAAAAAATGATTAGGCCCTAACCGATTTCGATGTCCTTGCCTATCAAATCATTTCAGTTCCATTTTTTTGGTAACAAGATCGAAAAAGTTGAATGCGATCTCACCTGATATACCGACCGACAGTATAATTTGAAAATATGTAGTAGTATTTTAATAAACTTATACCTACTACCTAATCGGTTACTAAATCTACGTTTGCTCTTAAAGGACCACAAAATAGCTTTGCGATACGCCTTAAAAATTGCACATAAAAAGCACCAGGGCTGTAAAATTAACTTTCAGGACATATTTAATACCCATGAAAGTCAATTTTTCGAGCAAGTGTACTGAAAAGTATTTCAATGTAAAATCGATGCCAGGTATTATGCTAATATGGTTTTATCGATAGGTATCTCATTCAAGCACTATTCGAGTATCACTACAAATTTACTGTTGCGCGCTGCGATATCCGGAATTAGTAAGAACGCTTAGAAATAAGATTCAAAATTGCAGGAAAATAATGAAACGCATTTTATTTACGATAACAGCGCCAACTTTGTTCTCTCTAAAACCTATTTGTCTCGCCATGTTTTACGTCGCCTTCCAACACGAACATACCACGACAACGACAGAGACAAAACATTTTATAACGGTTTTAAGTGGAACAGGGATAGGAGACCCTTCAGTCGCCGAACTTTTTGTCTTGTCTAATAATTATGACGTCGTGACGTTTTGACCTGCATACTAAGCAACTTTTTATCGAATAACATGCCTCTATTTATAACACGAAATGATTTGAATGAAATAAAAATTTTGCTTTTTGTATTCATTTTCTTCAATAATTTATTTTAAGGCGATTCAGGTTAATTCATGGAGTGATGGGATCATTTTATTATTACTATAAAAAAAGTTATGCTAGTGACATCTGTTGTAGAATAGCAAAATCGTGCAAGCACCCAACTTTTATCAAGTTACACTTTAAATTACCTACTTATGTATTTTCCAATTTTAAAAACTAATAAACATTTTTCTTTGCCAGGTCAACGGAATGCAGTAGATTATGTTCGATCCCTCTAGGCTACAGCTCCCGATGCGAACAGAAATATATTCAGAAACGATTAGTGGCGCTGCAGTCGAGTGGTCAAAATTTATATACCGATGTTTTTTGGATCCCAAGCTGTTGCCAATGTACAATAGTTAATAATAATAATTAATGTTATTATATAATTCTTTTGTGATGTAATTTTAAGTAATGTACTTGCTGTGGTTTATAATTTTGTATGAAAAGTGTGGTACTGCTACTTGTCAATAGATAGCGCTATAAGTTCGAGCTTTTAAGTTTAGCAAAAAGCTTTCTTAATTTGCTTTCATAAATGTTATATATCTACGTATAATTTTGTGAAACTTTTGTTTTAATTTAATCAATTTTTTTTATTAAGTATAGAATAAAATTCATGACAAAACATTGAAGTAGTTACCTTTTTTTTTACATTTTTTTTGCCTAAGTTCTGTTCTAGACATTAGTAGGAGAATAAGCAGAGTACCTATTACCATTCTGAATATAGATTATAGCAATAACTATAAGTAAGTATATTAAACCAAGTATTATGTAGTTACCTAATGTGTAAATAGTAACAAATATCTATTTGTTCTTCGATCAAATACATATTACTATCGAAGTAGGTATTTTCTATCAAAAACTTATAAGTATACTAATTAATTTCTTTTAAACCTACCTACTTTCTTTTTTCTTTCTTTCAAAGGTAAATACAGGAAAGATGAAGTAGATAGATATATCTTATAACGATACTTAGGTATAATAATTTGCATTAGTCATTTGTTATCATCACCATAGTTTTATTTTAAGAATATTATATATTGTGCCTCTTTCATAATATTAATAAATAAATAAATAATAATACTTAATTGATCTCTCGCAACTAAGAAAAATACCTATTCAGCAGATGTAACGCGTTCTAAGTAGATAGTTTGCATATTATTTACGTTTTTCTATCATTTTGTATAAGAGTATTAAAAGAAAACATTCTTCAAGATTAATTTTTTTTACTGAAGATTAAGTATCATGTATTTTCAATAAGAGATTTAGAGTAACTTACTTTACTAAATAATATGATTACCCAAAGCATTTAGATTAACTCGAATAATGTTTTTAACCCACGTATCTGCACCAATTTATTTGAGCTAAATAGGTACCTACATCTTCTTGGAGGTTAGGTATTTAAAGATGATGATATCTATTTAAGTGAATTTTTAATGAAAATACTTTCTAAAGCTTAGCACACATGTTAATAAACAATATTTTAAATTTTATATTTTTTTACTATACTTACCGTATCTCTTAGAAGATTTTGGTGAACGCTGATGTACTTACGTAAGTTGATGTTGAAGAAAAGAAACACAAGTGAATTTTATTGTAAAGATTTATATTTTAGAGATTTGAAATCTATTTTGTAGTTATGACATGGTTTCCCTATGGAAAGTTGCAAAAAGGTAATAAATAAATATTGTAATAAATTTGATTTTTCTTTCTCAGATTAACTAATAAGTAATACCTACAATTTTATAAAATAATAATATTTTTAAATAAAAAATGTCTCGGGCAAAAATAGTAAGTTCAACCAGCGAGTAGCAGTCCAAGGAATGAAGAAAGTTCAAGGCACTGGTAAAAAAAAATGTGAAAAAAGAGGGGGATGTTACTTAGACACCCAAGGGTCGTTTTTGTAAAATAAAAAAAAACACGCTCGCTTTGCTCAAAACTATATATTTCGTTTCGATCGCGGTTAAGTATATTTAAGTTATTGCTACACGAAAAAAAATCACGTGAATCCGTAGCTTTGTTACCGCGTGATTGAGGAATAAACAAAGACACTTTGGCATTTTTAATATTAATTATTAAATCTCGTACCCCTAAGATAATGAATTAAAAAAAATGAATAAAATAAAATAAACGTCTACATGGAAATAAAGATCAAAAAAAATATCTTAGGTACCTACTCAAATAGAGGTAATTTTCTAGCAATCACATTATGAGGCGCATTTTTCTGATTCGAGTCTACTTATCCGATTGATTTAATACAAGTAGAGGGTGAAAATCCACACTGTGGGGTCCCGTTGAGCTCACCCCGGGGTAAATGGGCCTACCTTAACAATTTGTGTCGTAAGCAAAAGTATACCACACATCTTTTATTTGTTGACCTCTAATTTAAAGAATATTGCGTGTTTTGCCAATATTTTTGTTAAAAATTTACGTATATGATACGTATAGTTATGGTAACTGCCATATGGTTTTTAGGCCGATATGTCATTATAAGAAAGAAAATAAAATAAGAAATATCCTTGTAATATTTTAATACTATTTTATTTATTAATTCATAACAATCTAAGAACAAAATTAAATTTATGGTTTTCTTAAGAAAAATCTTTATTAAGTATAATTTTATAAGTATACTAAAATAAATACAATGAATTATTATATAGGTAAGTAAATAATTATTTTAGTCTATGGTAAAATATTATGCTCGTAGTTACTACGAAAATTTCTACGAAATAAGTACTACGAAAGTCCTTATTTTATAATACATCTACACAATTGCTACGCGAATACCCTTACAAAATAAGACGAAGAGTACTCAAATCAGCGCCAAAACTCGCGCTTTTAAAATAAAATCCAAGCAAAAAGTATCTCGACACGCGTAAAAGTAAAAGAGGAAGCGGGGAAAAAATCAATGCTTTGCGTTTTATGTTCTGTGCGTGTGACAGATCGGTTGTCATGACGACCACGGCGGGGGAAACCATGGCGGGAAAAAGGTCGTATGAAAATGACAGTTGAAACAAAATGGCGCGTCTGCTTACCGCGCAAAGTTAAGATTACTGCGCATTACATTTTACGCTGTTATTGTTCTATAGTCTTTGGTAGTTTCGTGCGTTATGCGAGCGAGACAGAACATGGGGTAAGGGAGCCGGTAATCGATATTACGCACTTTTGTAGCAATAAAATTGGCGCGTTGCAAGAACGCTTGCACGCATTGCAACCTTTTTAAGTTTTGATTCTGTTCCAATATAATGGAATAATTTGGTGAACTCTATGTGAAACTACGAAGCTTTTGCTTTGCTTTTATGATACTATGTAAAATAGCTTTTGCCTGCGGCTTCGCTCACGTTAAATTCCATTTTTCAATCCCCTATTTTACCCCCTTAGAGGTTGAATTTTTTAAAGTCCTTTCTTAGCGAACGCTTCAGTCCTGATAGCTATCTGACTATGTGACTGACTGACTGATTGACCGATCTATTAACACAAAAATCAAATCACTGGACGGATCAAGCTGTTTCCCATACAGATAAGGAATGGTTTTTGAAAATGCAACCCCTAAGGTGGAAAAATGGTGGTTTTGAAAATCGAACTTAACGTGAACGAAGCCGCAAACAAAAGCTAGTCATTATATAAATAAAAACTCAAACTTTGTTCACGAAAACACTTTTTCTTAATTATTAAGTAGGTACCTAATAGGTATTTTTACATTACCTATCTATCTCATTAATTATGTATGTTTAAAAGACCACTTAACATAATATACCAACTTACCGTTTTATATATTTAATCATTATTCAATTTCATATTATTTATAGTTAACATTTCAAATTGGATTCCAATTTCCAATTTCATACTATTTTTGGAATATATGATGCAGAATGACAGATGTCGAAAATTGATGATTATGAGAAACAATATCATAACGTTATAGGGAGTAAATGTTACGGTGGTGAAAATTTGATGAGTCACTATTTGGTGGAGGGGCGGCCTGCAGCGTCGAATGACTCTACAAACTACATTTGCAAAATTACATTTTTTCGTACATTAATATTGTATGGATCAGTCGATTTTATCGTGGATTGGATTGTGTGGTTGGAATTGTTAGACAAAAAGTACATGAAAATATTAAAATGAAAATATTGTTTACTTATTGATTCCTGCGGGAACTCTCATATTTCCCGGGTTCAAAAGTACCTATCCGTTATTCCAGACTATGATCTATCTCTGTGCCAAATTTCAGCCAAATCGGTTCAGTCGTTGCGGCGTGATTGAGTAACAAACATCCATGCATCCAATCTTTCGCATTTATAATATTATACTAGCGGCCCGCTCCGACTTCGCACGGGTATAAAATATATAGCCTATGTCATTCACTGTTAATGGATGTTATTATACATATAAACCTTCCTCTTCAATCACTCTATCTATTAAAAAAAATCGCATCAAAATCCGTTGCGTAGTTTTAAAGATTTAAGCATACATAGGGATATAGGGGCAGAGAAAGCGACTTTGTTTTATACTATGTAGTGATGATATACCTACTAGTTGATGCCCGCGACTTCGTTCGCGTGGATTAAGCGTCCCACGCATCCTCGTGGGTTGAAAAAACTATATTAGTTATGTATATCGTATCCTGCAATGAATAAAGGTAATGTTACCCGGTCAGTAAACTCAAGTACATAATATGTACCTACAATTAATTTTGTACCTTATTATTTTCCTACAATTTTATGACTTTGAAACTATACTGTAGTAGTATAATCTTAAAGCTGAGTCCATAATAGTCGCGCTTGAATAAAGCGTAATGATATGCTATTACGATTGGAACTGCACAAAGGTTCACTATGTAAAATAAAGGTCGTGTTCCTTCGCCCTTTTCTGTAGAGTCCGTAGTTAAGGCAATTCAAACATTGCATGGAATTTCTGTAAAAAATTGCTGCAATTATACTTATAAATAAATCTGTTGGTAGTGTCGGTTTACAATTTGAATAGAGAATATTTGCTTTTTTTCAATAGGTCTCTGTATTGTTTTCAGTTTCACCTTAAAAAAAGAGCTGAAGCAAACTGAAGTTTTGTGTCAAAGTTTTTTTGTGTAACTCTAATTTTGTCATAATTTTGAAACTGCCATCAATTTACGAATTAGTAAGACAATGGAGACTGCATATAAAATTTTTAATGGAGTGAAAAAAATAAAAAAATAAAAACATACAAGACTAAAATTTTTTTTACTCTTATAACAACAAAAATCAAATTTCCAATCTCGTCGGGTCTTCTTGTTATATTTGCAAAGTTTGAAATCAATCCAACATGTAGTTTCAAACGAAACTAAGTAGATAGGTAGATACCTATTTTAGGCATATTAAACTGAAAAATAGGGATTTGAAACCAGTACTTTCCAATTTAAGTCCAACCCCTGAATTGAGGTGTTTTTTATTTTAGCCATTTTTTAGAAAATAAACTTATTAGATGGATAAAAGTGCAGAAGTGCTTTAAGACCTTTGAGTATTAAATTAAATGCTCTAAGTTTGAGTATTAGAAAGATCGATCAAATATGTTTTTAGGAAGCGTTAGTTTTGCTAGTGAAACTAACCATCGCCTGTGGCTTAGTACGAGCGTTATTTGATCTGGTGCATAGATTTGACCTAATGCAAATTATACCCGTCCTTCCCCCTTTTACACCCAGAGGCGTCGAATTTTAATAAATGTTGACGTATGTGTTTTATTTGTATAAGTGCATGAGTTATGTTGGTCGCAAATTAAAAATCAAAATACCTAAGGTTCCTACTCAATTCAAATAAAATTTTGGACGCGTCTTTTAATACCTTTTGTACTTAAATAATTATACGAATGCGAAAGTGTTTGATTAGTTGGTTTGTTCTTTAACCAATCACGCGGCAACTTTACAATATAATTTTTTGCATGAATGTATTGTTGAGGACTTGGAGAGTGGGAAAGGCTACTTTCTATTCCGGAAAAACAGAGAGTTGCCGCGGGATTTTTAAAAAACTAACTCCACGTAGACGAAGTTGAGGGCAAAAGCTAATTAACAATAAATAAACGAACATCTGAATATATAAAAGGAAAAGGTGATTGTCTGAATGACTGATTGTCTGAATGACTGATTATCTGACTGACTGACTATCTGACTGACTGACTATCTGACTGACTGAATGTCTAACTGACTGACTTGCACAGCTCGAGTCACTTAACATGTCGAGCTGCAAGGCTAAGCTAATATGACGTACCTGGGCATCCATTTAGAAAGAATTTTTAATAATTCAACCCCTAAGGGGGTAAAATGGAGGTTTGAAAAATCAAACTTAACGTGAGCGAAGTCGCGGGCAAAAGCTAGTGTAAAATGTAATAATTGTTCCGTTCAAAACTTTTAAAACTACGCTCGAACGAAGCTTACTACGAAGCTCTGCGCATATCGATTGCGCATCCGAGCTTACTATGGGCTTACTCTATAGAATGAAGTGTACGATTGATTTTAAACTATATTCCGTATTACGTAAGAGTCATAATGAAATAATTGTAATGTCCACATTGTAAGTCGCACTTCTATGTTGTTGGTCTTTGTGATTTTAACGTAACATTGAAACCGTTTAAGAATATTACAGCGAGATAGCGAACGAACTTCTACGCAAGTATGACTGGTGTCAAATTACAGCATTAAACTTATTTTGATCACAGAGTCAAGATATTGTAAGTAAGTACCTATCTATACGAAGAAATTATTCTGTGCTATTGTTGTAGAATCTTGAATCTTGTGCGTTGTTTTATTATTTTTCTTAACAACCGATACTATACTTTGTCAAATTTAGGATGATAATTTTGGCAGATCACGTCCATAAAGTTTCGTTTTATTTTCCGGTAAAATGTAATACAGATAATGTCGTACTTCATTGATGGGTAACGCCCACTTAGTAAAGTACCATGCGTATCGAACAACCACAGACTATCAAAAATCGGTTCTGAATTGAAATAGATCGAACATGTAAAAATTAACATTTAGGTAACTATATTATTTTTTATATATATCTATTAAATCGTATGTGGGAATAATTTTATCATTAATTTATAGTAGGTTTGTATTTTAAGGTAGATCAAATATTGCCATGCGTATTCCTCGCTGAAAAGGTTGACAGATGAAACAAAAATAGGCACGAATCGAAATCGTCGGTGTGGGAGGGCTTTTATAATAATAAATTATTAATTTAATAGAAAAAATATGTAGTTTGATTTGTTTAATATAATCTGACCATACAACATAATATCGAATATCCATGCACCTATCGATTTCAAGTTCTATGGGAATAATAATCGATAATCGAATAAATTCAGTAACGATTACACACAACCCCGTCCCTATTGTGAGCTGTCAAAATTATCATCCTAAATTTGACAAAGCATAGCGAAAGCGAAACGTCTCGTAAAATTTTTATTTTTATTTTCTTTGCGATTTCCTTTTTTTCGGCCGAGGTGTACTAGGGACTCAGTATATCGCTGAAATTGTATTGGAAATAGGAGCTTTTCGTTAGAACAATTTGTACGATGTACAACAAAGAATTGATGGCGGAATTTCCGCTATTTTTATATCGCGGTTGAGATCTGCTACACGCCTCAAACGTATAGGTAAGCCTCCGTTCTATGACGCAAGATCTTCATGCCTTCATACGAATTATATGCAATAGAACAGCTGCTTCGGTAATTTCGGTCACCTTAATAAATTCTAATAAAAGTAGAAAGTGGATGTTCATTTTAATAAATTACTAGGTATATTTTATATGCGGAAAAAACGTTTTTACGCCTTAAAAGATTTGTAATGGTTCCGAAAGTGTAAACGTACTTAGAGGTACGGATTTTTTTTTTACTTAATTATTTGATTTGTGAGTAATCAATCAATTTAGAAAGCGTCGGTTAGCTAAATAAATTGGCCGTTTTATCGTATTTTGTGCGTCATTAAATTTAGTAGGACTTAAACATAAAAAACCGCAAGTTTCAAAAGACAAGTTCTTTGATATTATGAGCTTTTGAGCTTTAGTTAAACCTAACATATGTAGAACTCTCTTCAACGCATTTTATTCAGAATTTGGTAGTAGTTGTAACATGATAAAGGCTTGTACATGTATAATGTTATGCTAATGTGGTGCACAAAAAGTGTATTCATTTCATTTTATTTTCATTTCAATGCCCGAGTTCACTCCATACGTCTTAACATGCCGAAATATGTTAAAAATTGAAAAAAAACAAAAGTTTAAAGTGATATGTCTCGAGAGAAGTTCGACATAACCACAAGTCAATGCCCCATATTCGGACTGTTTATGAAGGTGCACAATATACGACAAGATAATGAGGAGGGCATTAACTGGGTGAAGGGGATCAGCTCCACGTGAGTCTGTCAAGTGTCTAACAGCCGTACCATGGGGCACCGCATCGAGGGGCCAGCGGATATAGGTGAACGTATGCACTGGGGTTCAAACCCTCGACGCACCTTGCTCCCGAAACAATCGGAAACACCAACCTGCCGCGACATGGGGACACTTACCCTCGCAAAAATTTCTAAATAACTCCATTATCCAATGCAAACCGACCGAACAGGAAACGGCATGGAAATGAGCCGAGAAAACCGAATTCGTAAGAAGTGCGTGAATTTCTCGCTCCGTAAGTGCGTAAAAATGAGCACGAAACGCAACGCACAGGGCGCGGGATTGTCGGCGATCGATAGTACCGCGAAAGCTCGTAAACAGATCGAAGCGCCGAGCGGACCGAATCGAATCCCGCCAAATGCAGCGACAGCTGTGCGTAGCTCGTACGCTTCGTAGCGAGCGCGTAGCCGCGCGGCCGCTGTAGAGGCGCCATCGGCCCGGCCCTATTATTATTATTTGTAAACAAGCGGGGCCGCGTCACGTGACCGGCCGCCATTGGCTGCCGCGGCAGCTGCGTCGCCGGCCGCGCGCCAGTCCGCCGCCGACCCCCGCCGCGAGTGCACGCGCGCTTCCTCGCGTCCTCACCACGCGCACTACTAACGCGATCGCGAACGCGAGCATCCCTTTTTGTTTATTTTTCGCGCGCGTCCTTCGGGCCGCTCTGTATTTCTGAGCAGCGAGACGAAGAAAAAAAGGAGGCGGATGGATCAAGCGACCGGAGAAGGTACCGCGAGTAAAGTTTGTGCGAGTGGAAGTGTAGTTTATAAAGTTGTGGAAGCTTGGTTTGTTTTTTTGTGAATTAGGTACGACGACGGCAGTCGAGCGTAAAGCGAGCTTCGCCGACTCGCGTGCTTCCGCCGGAGCTTTCGTTGTGCAGCTTTTGCGAATCGATCCCCGTTTTCCTGCTAAGTCTGGTAGACACGGTGTTTTGATGGACTGTAAAAAGTTTAGCTTTGAAATTGCACACGTGCTACCTATACTTAATTATTATACATATATTTCTGTATCATTAAAACGTCCTTAAAACTTGACTTAACTTTTCAGTATAGATTGAAAGGAATATGTAAGTTTTAAGTGATTGAAATAAGTTCGTGAAAAGTTTTGATGACACAGTGTCTGCCGGTGCGGGAGCACGGGTCGGGTAGTGAATTGGTGCGGTGACGCATCGGCATGTCATTGTTACTGCGCATGATTCCCGTAATTTAAGTCTTCAATTATTGTAAAAATATACTTAATATAGAAAGTTGGAAGTAATAACTTCAGCCAACTTTCTATATTAAGTATATTTTTAAGTAAGTTAATAAACTTGGATGCTAAACATTACTTCTGTATTTTAAATGACCTTAACATCATTTACAATAATGGCAAATGTCTTCTAAATGAAACGTTAATTTGTAATTAAGGATTAACGTAATAATGTACCAAATTTTTGAGACCTTAAATAAGTAGATAAATTAGTAACTTCAATACTAGTAAGCACTAAAAGTAATCATGTAAGTGTGCTCTTTGTAATTTGGTGTGTGAAATGAACATTATACGATGCTTGTAGTAAAGTTATTTTTGGCTGCCTTTTAACTTCAAAGGAAACTTTTTGAATTATGAACCAAGTTTTACGTACTCCTGCGGGATATCTTGTCATGGCTGAGAAATTAGTCTTCCTAGGTACCTACGTGGATTTTCATGGTTTGGGATGTAGGTAATTTTGAACCACATTTAGTAATAATTATTTATCCTTGTCTTAGATATCCCATGATATCTATGATAAGTTTTTATAATAATATATTCTTGGAATACTTCCGAAAACATCTTAGTTTAATCAAGAAGTTACCGATCTTGAATATTGTAAAATACCTCTACAACTACATAAATCATAGTAGAATTTGGTAGACACTTTGTTCTAGATGATTCGAATTTTTTTCTTTGTTCTGATAAAGACACGTACCTACTACATGTCCACGTCAAGTTGGCCGCTACCTTGCCTCGCGCTTCCCCCCACAGCACCTCTAGTCAGACCCAACAGATAGCAACATACCGCTCGCAATTGTCACTACCAAAGTTTTGTTATTGTTACGTTTTGAATGTTTTTGTTAACTTTAAATTAATTATTATTTATTTTGTTTGGTTACTATTCTTAACGTATCGTTTTCTACGATGAGTAAAAAAGGAAAAATTATGACTTTCTTTCAAGCGGAAAAAATAAGAATTAAAAATTATGGTTTTCGACATTCTCTTGGATTCTCATTGCCATAAAAAGCGTTGCCACAGAAGAAAACTTCCGTCGTAGTCGTGGTTACAGTAAAAATACAATTATTATAATATCTTGTCAACGGTACGGTATTGCGCCATTTTGTAACAGTCAACGATGGCCAACTTGTGTGGACGGTTAGTAAGTAACTATATTCTAATTACAAAATAGATATGGTATTCCTTAGCTTGGTTTTTTGGTGGTGCTTTTCAAAATATTATAAGTAGCATGATCGGATATGATTTGGCGGACTTAGTTCATAAGTTAGGACGTAAAACTAGTTAGAAACGTGAATAATACTGTGTGAATAGTACCAAATATCGATATTTGAATCGTATTAGATCAGTCAGTTATGATAAAATTATTGTAGATAGAAATTTTTCTTTATGGTTATAATAATGGTAGGATATAGGCTCTGAGAGATCTTTGTTCTGTATTGGAACGTTTATATCACGAAGAACGGACGGTCCCACGGAATAATCTAATAAATATTACGCCTTCCTCCCGTGAATGCGATAATGGCAGTCAAGTTCAGCGCGGCCAATGAAAACAAATAAACAAATTGGCCAATTTCGCCCCGCCCGCCGCCCGCCGCCCCGCCCGCGCCTCGATGGATAGCACAGGATTGTGCAACAAGCTTCCTCTTCATATTTCCTTGTTCTACTTTCTGCATGCTGATGGTTGTGATTTGTGTGTGATCCTGATTACTGATCATGGATCTTGACCGTTATTACCTCTTCTGGCGTCGATTTTTCTACCAACCGCTTACCGTTTTGCAAGTCATTTACACGTCTGAAATTGGAACTGTGGTATCAACACCTCTGCGAAGAACGAAGTTCTGGAGATATTTTTCAAATTAAATGATATAAACGTAAAAATTCTTTTTACAAAACCGACTTCAAACGCCACTACAAAGTAGGGTGATTTCGCCGGTTGGCGACCGATTAGCGGGATATTCAACTTTACGTCAATATTTAAGTATGTTGCACCCATAGCACATGTATTAAAGTTATATGTCGGGGGTCTTAGATATTGTCAAGTTATATTTAAAAGTAAAAAAATAAGAATTACAGCTGTGAAAACATTTTAAATTGAATAAATCTTAAAAACTATGTGAAATGCTAGTTGGCGACCACTTTTGCTAGTTGACGACTGCCCCCTTATCTAGTTGGCGACCTCTCGATTTGCTAGGGAAAACTAAATTGAATTAATAAAAAATAAAAAATATGAACGTGTTAATGTTTAAAAAATAATTATTATTCATGCTTTATTATTCATACATTTAATAAATTATTAAAACACATTTTTTCATGAGATCAAAGGTACACTTTAATATTCAAGCTTAAGCTTAAATGAATCTTAGCAAGTATAATACATTTTCCTACACAAGCACAAAATTAAAAATATCACTTTAAACAACAATTACAAAAGTTTAGAATCAAATCATCAGATCATCAGATCTCGGGATGTTATACATTTTACATTTCTTTCTAATACCGTGTCCTCCTTCTCTTATATTTTTAAAGCACATTCCAGATCTCTTTGGGAATAAGCCGGTGTTATTTTCTAATACGGTTTGTGGAGGACATCTGTAATGAAAATTTTATATATTAAACACCTACATTATGCAAAAAACAGATAAGATTATAAGTAGTGATTGCAAATGGTCGTAAACCCACATATTAATTTGCTCATTTTTAGTTGGCGACCACTTGATACCCATACATTTTAAGATGTTTTATAATAATAATTTGGTGGTCGTAAACTAAAAGATACACGGATAAAAGTAAACAAATTAAATTGAAAGTGGTTAAATTCCGAATTAGATTTGTAGTCTATAAAAAATAAAAATAAATGTTTTTCTTTCTAAATGTCTATTGGCGGCCAGGTGGTCGCCAACTGAAGTTATTGGATAATTCCAATTTCAGTTAGCGACCATTCAATTTTTTTACCTGATTTTGTATATTACATGTAATAAATGTAAAAATAACGTAAAACATATATATATCCACTTAATAGAACATTAAAAAATTGACTCAAATAAATACATCACGATCTACTTACCTCGAACGCTTCACTTACTCACTATTTTTTTCGTTGTTTTGGGAACGTGTACGCGCCGAAAGTATGAGCGGCGGATTGAACTAAGATTTGTTTGCTTTCGGGTAAACACAAAGCTGCCAACTATTGTAGGTAAAACTAATAGGTCTATCCCCCTCTTTACTTAAGTGAATTTCATTTGGAAAAGAAGAATAGAATTCTTATTATTTTCGTTTTAATGCCGTAGGACTTGTTAGTGGTCGGCTAACTGACCCCGGTCGCGTAACCCCCGAAATCACCCTATATCAATTGTGCCTATAAAATTTGAAGAGTTCCCTCGATTTCTCCAGGATCCCATCATCAGATCCTGATTTGACAATGGGACCATGTGGGAAGTATACCCTTTCAAACAAAAAAAGAATTTTTCAAATCGGTCCAGAAAAAAAAGATTCCGACGAATCCTACTCCTCTTTTGGAAGTCGGTTAATAAGAGAACTGGAGATATTTTTCAATGTTAAAAAGAGAAAATTAGAGTATCTGGTTCATCTACTTCATGGTCCTAAGTATGATCTGCTACAGTTGGTTGAGGACAGAACAGGCGTGCGACGGAAAAGGACATCCTGGCTGAAGAACCTGCACCAGGTTTTCAATAAAAGCACCTGATCTTTATTCACAACAGCAGTGTCTAAAGTTCAGATTGCCAGAATGATGGCCAATCTTCATTAGAAGAGCGATTTTAAAAAAAGAAAAATAATCTTACGTTCTGTTAAAACTTAAGGCAGTATGAGATTATTTCTTCCTCTCTGTCAAAAGTTGCGATTAATTTTCTGTCTGTCCTGGTCAGTTGATCGGATCTTCGTTCCTTACAACTGTGAATCGTGATCACCATGGAGATTCAACATCTTGAAGTAAATGAGGACCTTCATAAAAGTTAAACGCTTCAGTTTTCTTAAGTTGGTTTGAGCACTAGATTAGGTGTTCTTTTCTGATTTTCAGTACTATCTTTTCCGTGGGCTTCAGCCTCCGTGGCAACTAAAGTGTTCTAAATAACTAAGTTTTTATCTATTGGAAGACTATTGGTTATTTATTATTCGTTGAAAAATTATGTACATGCGTAAAATTTCCTTATAGAAGGGAAATCTTTGGTCTCTAAATCCCGATTATTGTACGTAGAAGTAATATATTAAGTTGAATCATATTTTCTTAAGGATAATCCCCATCTTATTGCTCCTTAGCAAACCAAGGGCTTGTGCTTTCTATAAAGTTTGGTTTGAATAGAACGCGAACGAATATTAAAGCATGATAGACTTTATTTTCAAAGGTTGCAAACGTTTTCGTCATTTATAATATGTGGCAAATGTTATTTCGCTAATAATCTCTAAAATCATAGAGGTATGGTGAAGGTATTTAGGGCCTAAATACCTCCGCTTTACCTCTATAAATTACGCATAGAGCATTGTTTTTAGCCGATTTTAACAAGCTTAGTTATAGGAATGCGATGAAGATATTAAATAAGTTCGGCGGTTTTTCGTGGGTCACTCATAAAATGGATTATATTGTAGCTTCTATAAGCTACACAAAGAAAGAAAGAGCACAGAAGCTGCAAATATTATGAGCTCAGATAGTTGGATGTACGAGCCATTAATAGCGTTTTAGCTCCAATCAATTGTTAATTATTATAATTGGCATTCTAATGATCCACAAAATGATATCATTGGTAAGGTGTTCCTCAAAAAATTATAAAAGTATAAATCGAGCGATCTTAAAATAAAGGAAAGTAAACAAAATTATTTTCGCCTTGTTCATATTCATATCAGTTGCCATGTCTGAACCTCCATTTAGGGTAGAACTTGCTATACTCGGTTGCTCGTTCAAACATCGGTATGGACAAAGTTTTGTAGTGGAGGATATTTTATTTAGAAGTCTCGCCGGTGAACGCTCGGTCTCAACTCTCATTGTATCACAGTGCGCGATTTCTATTTCGGTTCATTCAATAACTTCTTTTGTTTCAATGTTTAATACTCCTATTTATTTCGGCACTTGATAATGGCTTTATTTATTTGCCTGATTTCCCGGTAATAAATTTTATTAAAAAATATTTCACAAGAGCGACACGCCATGCACAATATTAAATCAGAGAATCTCCATAGATAACTTCATAATAACGTTCATGCACTACCTTTCGATTAAAACTTAAATCCAGCAAGCAAAAAAAAACGCAGAGGGCTATCTTATCATTACTTTCCATTTGTTAGAAAAAGTAATGTCAATGATGTCAAATCAGATGAAATATCATGTGCTCAAAGATTTGGGATTTTTGAAATCGTATAACTGTGAAACTCCATATTGATTTTAACGGAAATCTGAAAAATCATAAAGACATTAAAATCTAGAGCGTGTCTACAATGATGTTGATTGCTTGATATTCAAATAAGAATTAAACTTTATTTGTATAGGTAGCGCTCGAATATGCTAGAGTCGAAAAATAATTAGCTTTTCATTTTTTTTCACAATTCTAAAAAAAATGTACTTAATAACTAATAAAAAGGGAAATAAGCGATGTTACCAGGTAGTTACATAACCTGGTACTATACCTTATTACCATAGTATATGTGGGGATGCAAAAGATGGCTTACTACATATTATATAATTTAAAAAAATTAGTTACAGCTGCTCACGAAGATTAAGTTTTAATAACCACCATGAAAACTAGTCCATTTCTAAAATTTCAAGAGGAAACAATACTAAATCATACACAGTCAATACATGTGTGACTTCCTCCAAAACAATTTAGTCTCATACGTGTGAGTACAAAAAACACACAATTTCCTATGTCGCATCCGACGTTGGAGAAAGACGTATAACACAAAAAACCCTCACAAAACTATATCGACCACTTTACCTATGCTGTTTTATTTTCTTGGTATGCAGTGTTAAGGCTTTATTTTACGTGGAATAAGATTGAGATTTGTGTGTTTCGAGTTGCGTAAATGTAGTTTATTTGTAGTGAGGTATTAAGGCATAAGAAAAAGCCGTAGTGTGGGAAAGATTGTTGAAAAAAACGCCACATCTGCGTCTCTATTGAATTGAAGCCGATTTGAGAGCCTCAATGGGATGGGCCGGTAACTCTATATCGGGATACCGTGTTATCATTGTAATGTCGCTTGATCATTCTTTTGTTTTTAATCGACTCCAAAAAAGGACTACAAAAAAAGAAGATTCTCAATTTGTGGCGTATATATTTTGTAATGTGTTCACATGTTTTTCTACAACTTGTATAATACTCTATATCTACTCTTAGACTACCTACTTTAATAAAGAAGCCAAAGTGGGGACAGCTACATACATAAGTGGGGCGATACGAGCAATTTGGTTAATTAGGTACCTATTTTGTTACTAAAAAGAAGATTTGAAGTCTTACTAAAAACAGTCTTACTAAAAACTTTACAGTCTTAATAAAAACTGACTTCAATTGGCGTAAGTAGGTACGCGTCTACGTTTGGCCTGTCCGACTTCAAACTGCGTAATATACAATACTTTGTACAGATATTAGGTAGTTTTTTGTAAATCGGTTTTTCAATAAGAACTTTGTATTTTAATTTTGTGCACCGACGTCATTAGGTATGCTATAAATTTGGAAGTTCTCTGACCGTCTGCGACATGTGTTTGCAGTTAATATCTGTTTGCGATTTACTCTCGTATTTTCAGTAGCTGTTTCATATATTTTTTGTTTGAGGAATATCTTCAGCTGTCAAATATAATATCCACTCACAAGAAAAATCTGAACTGCTTTAATATATATAATAGTAATACTTATATTACTATTGATTAGATCAGTCAACTGCAGATTTAACGTTTAACGGCTTCAGAGATCAACAAAACTTATAATGCTACTTACTAGGTAGGTATTCAAGTTGTATAGTCCCTAAAATATTTGTTAGAAACGTTAAGTATATGTAACAACAAATAAATATATTTCTGTAACTGAATAACTTATCATTTAATCATCGCTCTATTTTAATATAGTTACTAGCAGATTTTTTATTCGTTGACAAGATAGACCTTGACTGCGATCTCACCTGATACCCCTAATTCATACCCCTAATTCTTCTACACGCCATCTTGCCGGAACGTGCTAAATCGCTTGGGGGCACTTCTTCGACGGAATCTCGGAATTTTTTACGAAAGTTTGAATGTTGAATCTAGTTAGTGCTCTAGAAGTTAGTTTGCTTGATCGATAGACACCTACTCATACCTATATTAATACACTTATCAATAGTTATCAGCAAAATGATCAATGTAACGGAGATATCGGTTTCCGGCGAAGGTATTGTGCCGTGCGCGGGCGCCGGATGTGTTACTTTATAAGTTTATATTATGTAACAGCCGGTAGTGCCATAAAAACTTTATCATATAACAATTATTTTGAACGGACAATTTATACGTTGCCTAGCGACTCGGCCCGGTTCCGCACGGATGGGCAAATTAAGTATCCAAACATTTTCGTTGGTAATATTTTGGTATCTAAATGCTTATCTTCATCTTAGAAAATACATAGACTTAAAGAGTAAATTTTTAACATGTTTTGAGTTAAGGTTAAGAAAAACTCTATGAGACATTCGAGTATCTAAAAATCTGATTGTTTGTACGTGTCTGCACTTTTGTCGAATACATCAACAATATTATTGCCATATGGCGGGAATATTTACCACGTAACCTTTATAAGTTATGCACCCAAAGCATCTTGCAGAATCAATCTAGATGTATCTATGCTCGTTCCAACTAGGTCTACCAGCAAACAAGCTGTTAACTATGTTTGACTCAAATGCGGTCCATTACATTCATCTGATTAAGAGGAACTTGGGATACCTCGTGTCATGGAGATGGTTCAGGATAAATTTCATCCCTATTTATTTCTTAAGAAGAAGCTTTTTACAGCTCTATTTTGACGTCTTGCTTTAACATGGTTGCTTTGCGAATCCATAACAACGTAATTAAACAGAAAAATGCATAGTGAAATGTCTGTGTTTGACGAAAATTAAAGCTATGTATAACCTGTAGCAGAGATTTAACTATCATCTATCCCTTTCGTTCCGGTGCTGTGATTTTGTATCGGAAGTGTGATAATGGCCTCAGTAACATCACTAACATCCTACGGGTTAAGCTTTTTAAGAGTCATCAACGGAATAAACATTCCGTCAGAATAAGAATTTTTAAGGATGTGAATTGTAAAGTCAGGAGACAAGCCTAACTACGTATTTAAGGATGCAAGCTAAATAGTCTCACTAAAACGCTTGTAAAACAATGGGGCACTGCATTAACGCCTACATTCCGAACAGCGTCGCAAAAGCGAAAACATGAAAATAACGAGTGAACTTCAAGTTCAGTTTTCAAGATTCAAGGATTTCCGAACGTCATCCAAACATGCAGCGCGCCAGAATGCGCCAGGACAAAAAAGCGACAACATCCGATGCTAAAAATACACCGTATAATTACAGCGCAAAGTTGAAAGCGCAACGCTTTCGCTGCAGCGGTTGTACGGTTGCCCTTGACAACCGAGACCCAGATACAATCGCGTTCCACGCACACATTGCATCCTTGCACCCACACACACAAATAACAGACGAATCCTTGCGCACACAAGCACACGTCGCCGAATAATAACGCACTCACACTTCAATTTCAAGTTGCGTTCCGTTCCAACTGAGCTTTTTAATCTTTTTTTTTTTTCGAGGAACGCTCTTTGCACGCATCTACAAAAGAGTTTCGCCTTGTGATTACTAGTCGGGACATTTTGATCGTACTTTTGAAGCTTGATGACGCAATGCTGGAATAATTCCTTTGGCTTTTATGGAATAGGGATTCTACGACGATAATGAATATACAAGTGTTATTTACTCAGAATATGTAGGTAGCAGAGTGTGTAAAAAACTGGTTACAGCTTAGCTTTTAATTATTACTTAAACTTGATTATTAAACTCTTTACTATATATATAGCTACTGGGGCTGATTCACTGACACACTGATTCACTGACTCATTGATCACCTCTCCTGTAAAATTTTGTATGGAAAAATTTTTTTTCACTCACAGTTTCGTATAGAGGACAAAAATTCATTCGGAGGAAAAATATGGAGAGAGCTGATGATTGAGGATTTCGGAGACGGGTGAGGAGCACCGGCCAGGGTATCGAAGATAGGTGGGGGGTGTTCAACCAAATGTCACTCGAAACCTCACCCAATTGACAGAAAGCTGAAAAAAAACTCCAAAATGGCGGATTCAAGATGGCGGCCATACAAATTTTGTTTGTGTCTATCTCAGAGAGTATAAGAGATGGAAGAGTGGTTTCTTGGAAAAAGATGATCAGAACCCGAAGGTCTACTTGATGAATAGAAAAAAATTCAAGATGGCGGATTTTATTTTTTTCCATACAAAATATATGCAAGACTTTATACGGTTCCTTTTCAAAATTTCTGATGCTTTCGTATAGAGGAAAAAAATTCATTTGGAGGAAAAATATGGAGAGAGCTGATGGTTGAGGATTTCGGAGACGGGTGAGGAGCACGGCCAGGATATCGAAGATAAGTGGAGGGTATTCAAACAAAGGTCACTTGAAACCTCATCCAATTGGCAGAGAGCCAAAAAAATTTAAAATGGTGGATTCAAGATGGCGGCCATACAAATTTCGTCGGTGTCTATCTCGGAGACTATGAAAGATGGAAGAGTAGTTTCTTGGAAGAAGATGATCAGGACCCGATGTTCTACGTGATGAATAGAAAAAAATTCAAGATGGCGGATTTTTTTTTTTTCATATAAAATGTATGCAAGACTTTGATACGTTCCTTTCCGCTGATGGTTTCGTAAAGGGCAAAAATTCATTTGGATGAAAAATATGGAGGAAGCTGATGATTGAGGATTTCGAAGACGGGTGAAGAGCACGGTCAGGGTATTGAAGTTAGGTTGAGGGTGCCCAAACAAAAATCACTCGAAACCTTATCCAATTGGCAATGAGCTGAAAAAAAAGTACCAAAATGGCGGATTCAAGATGGCGGCCATGCAAATTTCGTCGATGCATATCTCAGAGACTATGAAAGATGGAAGAGTAGTTCCTTGGAAAAAGATGATCAAGACCCGAAGGACAGAAAAACCGCGGTTCGCTTTAGCGAGCCGCGCACCCACGCGCCCTACTAGTTTAGTATATACTTAGACATACATACCTACTCAATAGGGGTTTCAGAATATTCAGCTAAGCGATGAAATAATGATCATAATAAATAAATGTTTTGAAGCTATAACACTTACATTTTAAAACAGTAGCAATTTTGAAAGCTTCAGGTGAAGCTTCCACCTAATTTTCAAAAGGCTTGATTGGTCAAAATCGAGCCTAAAATTTCCAAGAAAAGTTCACCTAAAATCGTTATTTAATTCGAACGGATTCTCGACGTCATAGGAGCTTCAAGTTGAACTACAATATGAAATAAATAATTTTAAATTTTTTTGGCCTTCGTGTAAGATTGCAACTTTAGTTATTTTCATAAAATTCGAATAGAACCTCGGTACAGTTGCATAGGTGATAACTGGTTACTGATTGTAAAAATCATTAACATTCATGTTATATTTAGTAAATTCAATAAAGACATGTTCCGACTTCCGACGTTTCTTTCGTGTACGAAGCATCAAAAACAACGTCGATGCAACCAAATTCCCAAAACTATCTATGCCTTCACGTGGTGAGTTGTAAACAAACTATTAATAGAAGAGCACGCTAGTTCCACGCACTATTTCGGATGAACTATTTCGAGTGAACTATTTTTGTTATATTCAATTTAAAACCGCGTTTTCGCCGATACGTCTGAGTATTTTTAAACCGAAAGTATTGTTATTGATGCGTCACATATAAATTCTATTAATATACTTCCTGTTTCTATTTTTAACGTTAGTTCGATGTTTTTGACACAAAAATACTGACTTCGAGAGATTTCCCTTAATCTTCTTCTCCTATCTCCTAAATATATAAAAGGAAAGGTGACTGACTTACTGACTGATCGGCTGACTGACTGACCGACTGATCTATCAACGGACAGCTCAAACCATAGGACAGATCGGGTTGAAATTTGGCATACAGATAGCTATTATGACGTAGACATCCGCTAAGAAAGTATTTTTGAAAATTCAACGCCTAGGGATAAAATAGGGGGTTGAAAAATCAAACTTAACTCGAGCAAATCTGTATGCTGAATTTCAGCCCGATCCGTCCAGTAGTGGTTTGAGCTGTGCGTTGATATAAGTCAGCTTTTCCTTTTATATATGTAAAATATTTAGGTTTAGATTATTTTCGAAAAACAGACATCAAAGGCCACTACAAACTAAGCCTAATACTCACGTGGCCTTATATTTTGTTTTGACCAACATGTAAAAAGGGGCATAAAATTTTAATTAAGTAATTAGGTAGGTTAAAACTATCGAAAACATTACGTGACGCACGTAAAGTTTTCCTCAAAAGTTCGCTTCATCGATTTGAGCACGCTTCAAAACACTGCACACGCATGCGCACCCGGCGCCGCCTTAGGTACCTACCTCGGTGTTGGTACTCTTTATATTCGCTCATTAAATACTAAAGGGCCACAAATCAAGCAGTCTAAAAACCGGAACCGGAAAACTTATATCACATTATGACATCACAGTAATATTATAAAGTGTGTATGTGTGTGTGTGCGTGCGTGTGTATGTATATTTGTTACACCTTCACGCCACATCGAATGAACCGATTTAGCTGAAATTTGAGATGGGAATATCTTATGAGATTAACACATAGGCTACATTTAAGGGCACAATCTTCGGCCGCAGTAACTTGCAAGCAATTGAAGTGAGGTGCACGAGCCACTTTGTTATAAAAAAAGTAAAACAGTCATGATAAAAAAAAAAAGAAAACATTTTAGAGAAAAATTAACGGTAAAATATTCTTCTAAAAGCTTTTGCCTATTTTTTGACATTTTTTTTTAGTTTAACTTTGATATACTATAAATACAACCTGAAAAACAATTAAAAACTACACTGTTTTCGGAATATTATTTGATCGAGTGAAGTTCAAAATATGGACTTTTGAACGGTAAAATAATTTAGAACGTGTATTAAACTACAACATATATTTTTAACCTATCGAAACAAAGAATATTTGATTGTTTACTATTGAATCAAAAACAGGCTGTTTTCGGAGATCCTGCCGTTAATCCCGGAAAATAAGAGAGTCACGCTCACGCTTGATAGAGTTAGCTGAAAGTTTGTTATAATTAAAATTTATTTGTACCTATATAGCTAACTATGACAAAGCCAAAAGGAAGGTTTATGATTTAAACAGTCTATGCATGTATGCATGTTTGCTTTTACGTATGTGCTACCATAGCGCCTGAACTCTGAGCCGATTTTGATGAACGAGGCGTCACTCGATTCTGTATTACGGTCCGACAGATTTTTTGATTTTATACGAATAAAAGTAATATGAGGGAGTTAAATCCAACTTTTCGTTGAGCTAATAGTTTTATAATAAATACATATCAAAAATTCCGAGGCTGGCGGGATTCGAACCCACATCTCTCTGGGAATCGCGCCCGAGTGTGTTAACCGTTACACCACGGCCGAGCCACACGTCAGCCACGAAATAAGTGATATGTATCTACTTTTTCAATCAGTTTTATAGCAACTGTTAGCGACATCTAGTAGCGACACATTACAGTTGTCGATCTTTTTTTTTCGTTGAGTTTTTAAACTTTTTTATGGATCTGTCATCCCGTCTCATAGAGTCCACTGGTGACCGGAAGACTGGAATCTACCTTGGCCATCATAAATATAGCTATTCAGCAACGCAGCCAGCGTTCTTGAGCCATTTTTGATACATTTTCTGTTGGTTCTAGGCAATTGAGATGATACTTTTGATACAAGTTTATTTTTTTTTCAAAGCTTTTATTTAACTTGCAATAATTTATGTATGTAGGCCTGTTAGGTGTATGTTTTCATTATTTAGGTTCAAAACTTGCAAGCTAAATTAGAATCACTTTCCGGTTTCCGAAATTTAAAAAAAAAAAAATGCATGTTTAATATGTAAATCGGATGACAATGCAATATTATTGTGACATGGACTCTGCAACAAAAACATGTAATCCCATCATATTATGCTCCTAGATGATATCCAGGGCCTGATGATACTAGATGATATCCAGGGCCTGATGATAATAGTACTATTAAAAGCTTGTTTTTTAGAAATATTTATTTTAATTTACACTTGTTTATAGATAGTTCAATCCACGATGACGCGCCCCACTCTTTGTCCCAATTGCTTATAGTGGAAGTATGCATGCACTGCTATTAAGTATGTCTATCGTTACGCACTTGTAGTAATGTGGGCGCACACACACGAAGTTAATGAAATAGAGATTCAAAGTCAACTGGAAATATATGTAAGTAAATCTCACGAAAAATAGTGGAGCGCGTTTTCGTGGATTGAACTATCTATAAGGTTTAAGATTTCGTTAATTCAACCTTTCGTTCTTGTTCGCAGATCGGTGCCGGGCGCTCGGGTAGCCCGGCCAGCCTCCGCCGCCTCGCCACAAGATTATAACAAACGCCGAACAAAATTAACCAAAAGCCACAAAAGCCTCAAAACCAAAGCCTCCAGTCATATCTTTCGTTTCAAAAATTTAATATAAGCACTATTTTTTAAAACCTTTTAACGATTAAATTTACGCAAATAGTATACGCTAACTCCCAAACAGTACAAATTAATTTAAGTCTGAATCGATCGGTATTTACAATAAATGAAGCCTTGAAGAAAAAAAAATTTAAAAAAAGAATCTATCAACGACCAGTATTTTAACGTTCCAAAATAACATAGATCGTTTAACGAGTGCACAAAATATTTTATTAATAGTTAACGATTTAAACAAAACGAACCAATTCCTCGAGCATTTTCTAAAAAGTCAGCCAAAGATTTTTATAAACTCTAGCATATAAGACTCGTGTAAGTTAACTGCCTGTTGTTAAGTACTTTTTACATTATTTATTTCTTAGTGAGAGATCGAAGATATTGTGATTAGTGTAGTGTCAACCGGTGTGCCGTATAATCGTAACGTAAGTGCTATTTAGTATAACGCGGACGATCGAATCCAGTTCAAAGAGTACAAATTATCAAGTTCCAGTTCAGTTCCGAGTGTTCAGTACAACGTAAATAGACTTAGTAGAGCTTATAATCGTTAAGGATAGCGGCGAGCGAGGGACGCGATGAGGTTGCGTCGAGACAACACGTCATGAGCGAGGGGCTGCGGAGCGAGGCGGGCGCGGACAATCCGCACTTGCCGCCCTTCTCCACCTTCGTCGGCGACATGGCCGAGAACGAGCAGCGCATCCTGACCGACGCGCGCCTGCTCGACCCGGCCTGGGAGTACTACGAGCGCACCGGCGACTCGGTGTCCGTGATCAGCCAGCCGCAGTACCGCCCGTGGGAGCCCATGCCGCTCGCGGTCAGCTCCAAGGACGCGATCCTGCGCGCCGGCTTCTCCGCGCCGCTCGAGTACCAGTCGGTCACGCTGCAGCCCATCCCCAACAAGCTGCCGTCCTTCCAGAGCCAGTTCCAGACGTTCCCGGAGACCACGGTCATACCCGAGACGGGGCTGCCGAGCGTGACGCCGGTGCCCGTCACGAGCAGCCCCACGCCCAGCGCGAGCCCTAGTCACTTAACCCAGCTCACGCAACTGACGCCGTCGTCTCCGGCCCACCTCACCACGCTGGCGCAGGTGACGCCCTTGTCGACGACGCTGACGACGCTGTCGCCGGTCAACGCGACCACATTCCACACCCTGACCGCCGTGAACGCGCGAAGCTACCCCATAGTACCGGCGCCCTTGCAAGCGCGGGAACTGGCGCCCGCCGGCCAGGCTTACATAGACGACCGGCACATACAGCTATATCAGCCAAATATCGCAACAATAAACGCGTTCCCCGCACAAAATGGCATCCTACATCAAAATGGGACGCTGCTACACCAAAATGGAAGCTTAATACAGAATATCCAAAGTCCGACGGTAGTTCACGTGTTAAAAAATGAGCCTTTCGATGTGAAGTCCTTGCAAGATAAATATACGCCAAACGGATTACATCATAGTAATTTCCAAAATCCAATGTTAATCGACAACGGTTACGATAAGAAGAGCAACGGTTTTGGTAGCGCTTCGTCGCCGACGCGGTCAGACTTTCGGAAAAAGGAGCGACGGAAAATGCGTGCAAACAGTTCAGAGTCGGACGGGTCTAATATGGAAGTAGGGTCGGAGAGTAGTGGGCAGGTCGCGGCCGTGTCGTCTACTGCTGGGTTCAAGTCACCGATGCACGGCGCGCCGCCCATGGCCACTGGACCGATGGAGCTAGACGACATATCTAGTGAAAAACAGGTGAGTGTTTAATATCGTTTTCAGTTGATACCTGTACAAAATCGTTACAAGATTGTTCGAAAATTTTACAGTAAAACAGTAGACAGAACCTTACAACGATTTACAAATGAAAAATTCTTTGGGCATTCCGTTCGCTAAAATTAATCAAAGAAAATAAAAATTTAAAATATTATCAGAATATGAAATAAATTAAGCTATTATTTATAATTTAACATGTAAATCTACAGTAGCAACAAAACATGAATCATCGCATAAGAAACTGTATCTGTTAGTAGAACAGATTTTAACGCACACCATAAAATCAGTCAGGACAAGTAATCTCTCTTTCTACGAATTGCGTAAACAAGACGCCAGGGAATTGCGAAAAGCAAATATTCGCTGAAAGATATGGGAATTGTCTGAATTTCATCCGACTTCGCGGCGGCGAGAGAACTGTGAACATATTCGGGGGACTTCGAAAAAGAGAAACTTTTCCAGTAATTCCACCTTTTATTATTCGAGGAGCAGTTTTTATTCGATCCCGAGTTTCGAAATGGCCGAACTCTCTGTCTTCGCGGCTATAAATTTAATAGTTAGCCGATTCGCTTGCTCCTTCAATAAATTAACTTCCTCTCTCGTTTAAAACACAAATTAAAGCCCGGGCGATTTACGCGTGTTCTGCTTAGAAAATTTTATGAGCCCCGTTCAAATTTAAGGGCTAATGCAATTAGACGGCAGTTCTGCAAAGCCTATTAACGCTTCAGTTAAAAAGGTATTTTACTACAAGAAAGGTCGATACGCGTATTCATCAGTTTCTTCTTCAAAGTGTAATCCTATAAGCTTGGCAACCACTTATATTCCGTTAACAACTACCGTTTTTGAAAAATCGCGTAGGTAATCTTTTTATTGCGAGGTAGCCTTGATGAATGAAGGAAAAGACTGTTGAGGTCTAGGTTTAAATGCGCTTACCTAGAAGGTGCCTAATGCCTTGAAGGTACTCAAAATTATACGTGGTAGGTGACACGGACGTCAGAAGTCGTTCCACACCTTAGCAGTTCATTCAGAAGCGTTTCGTACGAATAGGGTGAATTTAAACTACATGAAGGCAAAGCTCGCAGTTCTGGGGTAGAATGGCGAAGGAAGAACAAGATTGTGAAATTCCTGAAATCGATCGAATTAATTTTTGACTATGCCTTAATATTTTATTTAGTTTAGTTAATGCGTTTGAGCAGGTCATAGGTATATAATATTCTTATGTCTTAATAAAGAAGCAAAAGTTTATACACGATTAGAAAAACTGACAGTCCAGCAAATATGGGTTAGAATAATAGCAATTATACCAATAGCTTTCTGTTGTTATTGTTACACAATTGAATGTTAATGCAATTAAGTAGGCAGTAACTTCGCTCATAATAACTTCTAATAGTAGATATTTATGCGGACTAAGTGTTTGCTGCTGATATTGTAGGACCGACCGTGTTGGTATTGAAAAATCGTGAACGAACATCACGCATGGAAAACTTTCAGGATTCAACATTATTCGAGTCATATCACGAGCAAGTTCTTATCCTTCAAAGAATTTACAATTTTCCCGTGGACATGAGCTAAATGCAATCTCTTGTCCACTGCTCTACACAAAAAGAAATTAAGAATTATTTGATTGCGGACTGATAAAATTGGGTAGTTTCTTATGGCAGGGCCGACTCGAACTAATATTGCTTTATTTTCCGTCAACCTAAGAAGGTTTCTCTTTCTCTCCCCTCCCTACCCTTTTGATGCGTTCCCTTTGTAGTAGCTTGAGATTCCAAGGTTTTTCATCAGTAATTCTTCATGCCCTGCCCATTGCCAGTTTAACTTTGGAAGTCGTAGGGAGGAGAAGGGAGATGTTTGTTTCCTTGTGTAAGTGTGTACACAACATAATATTTTGTAATCCTACTAATAAATACAAATACGAAGTTTAGATGTATATGTATGGATGGATGGATGTTTGTTACTCAATCACGCCGCAACGACTAAACCGATTTGGCTCAAATTTACCACATAGGCTTTTTATCCCGAAAAATAAGAGAGTTCCCGCGGAAATTAAAAAATCCACAAGGGCATCAGCTAGTTCTTAATTTTTTTTAATAAGTACTAGCCAAGTTTTTGCTTGTTTTTTTCGGTTAGAACGGCATTCCGAAACAATGGTAAGCTCACTTGACGATACAAAGGCACTTTGTAAATGTTTATTTTAATAAGAAACTTTCTGTTTGAGTGTATAGTTGTAATCGGCAAGAACAAAATTGGATCGTCTGTAAGTATTAGACGGTCACAAAAAGCTTACCGCGAGCAATTAGTCTAGGTCTTTACTAACTTGTACACCTGCGTCTGTAAAGGTGTCCGTTATTAGACTAGGAAACGCTGACATTTGTGTCGGAATGTCGCATAGTCTGGACCTGTTTTAGAACTTAGGTAAAAAAAGGTACGCACACTTACGAAATGTGCATGTACACGCCGTAACAACAAGTAAAGCTCACGCGCTCTCGTGAATTGCAAGAACTATAGTGATATTTTTATTATTATGAGTTAACTAGCGGACGCCCGCGACTTCGTCCGCGTTCTTAAATTGTTCCTGAATTTTCTTTGCTATAAACCTCACGGAGCCCGAGACCTTTCCGACGAATGCAAAACCGTGGAAATCGGTTCGTGCGTTCTGGAGTTATAGCGTCAGGAAGGAAAACCCGACTTATTTTTATATAATAGATGACAAGTCTTTGAAAATGAATAGAAATGATAAAACAAAGTATAAATTGGACAAGGAAATAGTCTGTTTGTGGATTTGCTTATAAAATGAAAACTGTACATTGGATTGACAAGTACAATGCCAAAACGGTTTCGCGCGTGGAATTAGGTTTGTTAAAAACTCCACGGAAATCACAAAAAATCGAAATTAAAACAATCGGAAAAAATCAAACAACCACATTTTCGGATTTATAATACCGATACTTATGTCAGTTGTGTGTCTGTTTGTTCCCTAAACCAAGGCTGTATTGATAGATATTTGATACTATATGTATGAAATAGAACTTATACCTACACGATGTGTTTAAGTTTTTTATTCTTCTACAAGTTGTTTTCAACTGTGATGTCGGTGGCAGATGACGATGCAGTCAAGATAGAAGCAGGCTATCCTAGAAGGGGTATGGCAGTTTTATAGATAGAAATATTGATTGTTACTTTGTTAAAGAAATACAATTTATCTAGTTTTCCTAGCAGGTGCAAGACGTTACACGTAACAAGTTACTTTAACTCGATCATATTGTAAGTTATAATACGTACAAACTACGAGTTTGTTGAAAAATACGTAATATGGACTTGCAGAAAATTTTAAAAGCGCAAATAAATTACATATTTTGTAAATACGAGCAAGAAACCTTGTTTAGAACCCTACGATTATGAAAAAACATTCTTGCAATAAATTCCAGTTTTTAATTGGTGTCGCATATGGCAGAAAGTAATTAAAAGACAAATGACCTGTTTCATTCAACGCTCCTCTTCATATTAATTGAATATGTAAATAATATCGTTTAATTTATTAAGCACTTGTTGACTCACGCCAGCTTTATACTTTCACCTATCCTAGAGTCTATATTAAATAGACTATAGACTATACTTTATAAACTAACTAGATGATTCCCGCGACTTCGTTCGCGTGGATAAAGGTTTTTTTATTCCCGCGGGAACTCTCTTATTTCCCGGGATAAAAAATAGCCTATATGCTATTCCAGACCTATATATCTATCTCTGAGCCAAACAGCCAAATCTGTTCAGTCGTTGCGACGTGATTGAGTAACAAACATTCAAACTTTCGCAGTTATAATATAAATAGGATTAATGTGCATAAGCATATAAAAAATCTAAAAAAAAAAAATGATTATAAAAATAAAACCGCATTACAATCTAATATAAAAAGAATTTACATCATTGTTCCTTACTATTTTTGGAAAAAATAAAAAAGTGTTGCTAACAGTGTTTGGTAATGTTCATATTTATTGCAACTTTATTGCTTTTAAAGTATACTTTTTATATATTTTATCAATTACATATTGTAACGGAATTATGTTCTAACAACATAACCGTAGTAATAACAAAATTGTAATATTATGATATGCAGATGTTATCGGTAACTTATTAGCCACACGCGAATGCTAATCACTAAATTACAATTTAATAAAGAAAATAACCCCGTTACTCGTGCACTTTTATCGAAATACGGTCAGGCAATGTTACAGACTAAAAGAATATGTAAATATTACTTTGAAAAGTTTAATGAGCTTAATTAATAAGCACTTTTAATGAGATTTTATTTCAATTTTCTGTAATTTAAAATCTACCTCGAAAATTGTACACATTTTCACTGTATTCAATGATTTTAATTTAATTTTAACGTTACTCGATAAATTTTCTGAAACTTAAGAAGTTTAAAAATTTTTAGATAGCTCAGGCTTACCAAAAATATGCATATTTAGTACATAGTAGGTAATCTATAATTATATAAAAAGGCTTGTCCTGACTGACTGACTGACTGACTGACTGACTGACGATCAACGCACAGCCTAAACCACTGAAGTTAGAAACTTGAAATTTTGACAGTAGGTTCCTTTTATGACGTAGGCGAGCACTAAGAAAGGATTTTTCGAAATTCGCCCCCCAAGGGGGTAAAAAGGGGGGTTAAAGTTTGTATGAAACTCCGTCATTTTTCGAGTTATACTCATGAAATTCGGTATTTAGGCTTTAAATTGAAAACAAAAAAGTACGTGTTTCACAGTTTTTAAAAATTCTACCCCCTAAGGGGTTAAATAGGGGTTGAATGTTTGTATAATAGTCCTTCGTTCTTCAAGTTATTTTTCAAGTTACGTTTATGAAACTTGATATTTTGGCTCTTGATTAAAAATAAAGAATTACGTATTTTACATTTTTTTTAAATTTTCCCCCCAAGGGGGTAAAAAGGGGGGTTAAAGTTTGTATGAAACTCCGTCATTTTTCAAGCTATACCCATAAAATTCGGTATTTAGGCTTTAAATTGAAAACAAAAAAGTAAGTGTTTCACACTTTTAAAAAATTCTACCCCCTAAGGGGTTAAATAGGGGTTGAATGTTTGTATGATAGTCCTTCGTTCTTCAAGTTATTTTTCAAGTTATGTTTATGAAACTTGATATTTTGGCTCTTGATCAAAAATAAAGAATTACGTATTTTACATTTTTTGAAAATTCTCTCCCCAAGGGGGTAAAAAGGGGAGTTTCAATATTCATAGTTAAGACAGGACAACGTCTGTCGGGTCCGCTAGTTATGTAATAAATAAGTAGGCTGAAAAGTGTTTATGAAACATATAAAAAATACTCTACTACACTATATGTATACTATAAACATAAATTATATAAAATTTATGTTAAATTATATAAAATTTATGTTTATAGTCGCGCTGGAAATAATTTCATTCAGGAACGTTATTTTATTGATGGAAAAGTTGTTAGTCATCTCGGTAATCTAATAAGTAGGTACACAATACCCAAGTAGCACACGAAGGCTGCTTAGCAGCTGAATAACGAATTCCCGTCACGCTTAAAGCTGTATAAAAAAGCTGCATAAGGGCTGTATACGGCCGTATACAGCTCTTATACCTCTTAAATGGGCACAAATTATACAGCCTTAAGTTGAGTAAAAGATTACAAGTTACTCTTTATTCAGCAAATATGTCACGTGACGTAAAAGTGAAGTAGCAAACCATAGATAATACAAATCTAGCAAATTAATATACTTCGTGGAGTGAATTGAATTTGATTGATTACGTGTGGTTATATATTCAAAGTTAAGTGCATTGTTTTCATATTTATAAAAGAAAAATGATTGGGAATGTAATTTTACTGACATTATACATATATATTACCTAAGAAAATTTTAGTGCGCCACGAAAATATTTGGTTTTTAATTAGTTTCGTGATATAAATAAGCCATGATGAAAACTTGAATAAACAATTTTTAGTGCTTTGAAAAGAATTATAAGATAAAAAGTTGTTATTATGATATCGAGAAGTAAAAACTAATGCAATCCATTCCTAATTCATACACAAAACATCATAAAAGTTGAAAAATGAATCAGTATATTTATATAGGTTATGAGGTTATACAACAAAATGGTGGATTCATGTTAAACAGCGACGTGAATAGTTAAAACTCTGATATTCAGCAATAAGCTTCATAATAGTTCACACGTGCCCCCTTAATAAGTCAGTGTAATAAGAGTTCACAAATACCTTCTTATACAGCATTTGGCGTAATTTTATCCACTAAACAGCCCTTATTCAGCCTAAGCTGTTTAAATATCACTGACAGCTATTATGCAGCTGTAGGATCACCAGTGTATTCTTAAAAGAGTCTTAATACGCATAGAGTTTCAAATAGGTCTAAAAGTGAGTATTTATACAGCTATCTGTGCTACTTGGGTATATATATGACTAATAACTTTTTCTTTCCCAATACTACGAATAGGCTTTCAGATTTCGGGTAATAGGCTCTATTTTTCAATAACGGAGCAACTCATTACAGGAGTGAGTCAAACGGGAAAATCCAACGCGAAGTTTCCTAGAAACTAAAATACGAAACAAGGAGACGATAGAATAAATTCAGGCTTATTTATTACTTACCTACGAATACGTTACAAATGACTACTTACCTCTACGATATATATTTCTATATTACTCTACTCGTAGTTTAGTAATAAATCTTAGTTGAGGTGATGTGTAATTTGTTGGAATTATAAATGAGAAAAGTAAAATGGAACTTTCAATATTCTAAATTTTTTTATACTTACTTTATTTCTTTATACCGCCGCCCATGAACATTTTTAGCACCTAAGGCACCACCAATGCGTTCTTATACTTGTACGAAATCTATATGAGTATATAAAATTCAAAGTCCTGACAGACTGACTGACTGAGATATCAACGCACAGCCTAAACTATTGAAGTTAGAAACTTGAAATTTTTACAGTTGGTTCTTTTTATGACGTAGGCGCACACTAAGGAAGGATTATTGAAAATTCAACCCCTAAGGGGGTAAAATAGGGGTTTGAAAAATCGAACTTAATCACGTTAAGTTCGATTTTTCAAACCCAAAGCCGCGAGCAAAAGCTAGTAACATTATAATGATTATAGAGTTTTTAGATAAACTTATGACGAACAGACCTTTTAGTAAATTGTTTATAATGCTAAGTAAATGTAAAAAGCAAACGTGCAAGCTTTTACAGGTAAGATGATTTAGTAGGTTCAGACACACTTTCGACAGTTTAAGAGATTAACGTCTACGCTAGAATTATGTTGATTGGATTATATTTGAATTGAATTAGGTGGCAGCAGATGTATCGTGTGTTTTTTAGACTCAATGCATTTAGTTATGCAAATTGTAGGTGTAAATTTTTTTAATTAGAACGGCTCGTGCCAACACTTTTATGGTGGGTGACATCTGCCTAACCGGAAAAAAATAACCGATAGATGTTCAATGATCACACTCACAGTCACTCACTAATATTATAAATGTGAAAGTTTGTGAGGATGAATGTAAGGATGGATGGATGGTTATCACTAATTGGGAAACAATTAAAAGAAAAGTAATTAAGTAATTTTCATAATTGTAGTCATACTCGTATCATAAAAAGTTACAACTTCTTTCATAAAATAAATACAACCACATTCTCTGTAGTTCAAAAGCGGCGGCGCAAGAGTTTATTCATCCATGTTCATAAATTATTCCATTTTTGAATTCACATCAGCTGTATTGTCGGGAACAATCGGGTGATTTCGATCTCGACGATGCCCTGTACACGAACGCAGATACTAAAATGGCTGCAGTTTGCATCACAGCTGTTGTGTTTATGGTTACAGTTTAATTCGGGCTGGTTTTTTACTCCACTAACATTATTTTATCGAGCCTCTACGTCGGATTAACATGTTGTCGGGTACTTTAAGATGTTCACTGAAACTTTATAATGTCGATATTTAAATTAAGAAGTGAATTAATATAGTATTGAATGACCTCTGCGTGGTTCAGCTCACAACCTGAAGCCAACGTTTTCAATTTCGAACTCAGCTCAATTCAGTAACATAGGTTTATTGAGATAGTACCTAGAGGAGAAAAATTACAATTACGAAAATTAAAATTTCTAAGTGAGGTTGAGTTAAGTCGAGGAAATCATGAGATTACAACTTAGAATATAGGTACTAGCCTCGAGGCCCAAAATCGCCGTAGTTGATTGGATTATAAACACGCAACTTAAATATTTAGTTCAATAAGCGAAAGTAAATAAATTTTGCCAATAAAATGATTACACACGATCTCAAACATTTTTGTTGAACCTTCTTCAAAGTTCAAAGTACCTAATTCATAGTAGGGCATTAACGTTGTATTTAAATTCAAAGTAAATATAAATAAACGAAAGGCTGTAAAAACCTAACGCAGAAATTTTCCAGATGAGAACATATTGTTACATTTTCTTTTGTTGGTAGGCATTTTCATAGATGGGCCTACAAAATAATTAAAATTTCAAAGCAATAAGAACAACTTGTAAGCATTAAATTGACCTATCTAAGCAATAAGAGCATCAGACCTATTAAGATGAATATTTTGAGTGATGCGCCCACAAACAAACAAATAAATAATACTTTTAATACTAAAAAATTGTAGATAGTGAAGGTTCTGTCTACTAAAGCATTGCAATTTTGTAAGAATTATTTTACAGACTGTCGAGATCTTATATTCAGCATCTTATATTTGGCATTGCATTGCAAATTGACTCAACCAAGTCGCTTCGCATAGTACCTACTGACAGTGCTTTTCGACCTGTAAAAAAAAAAGAATTAGGAGTACGTCATTTTGAACTTTGAAAACCAAAGCCTTTCGGTTATAAAGTGCATGTTACTAGGGATAAGCTGAAGCCTGAATTCAATATAACTTAATTCTAGTTCTTCCCGTCACAGACTAAAAAGAAGAGAAAACGATGCGGGGAATGCATAGGCTGCCAAAGAAAAGACAACTGTGGGGACTGTGCCCCGTGCCGCAATGACAAGTCACATCAGATATGTAAGCAGAGAAGATGTGAGAAGTTAACGGAGAAGAAGGTAAGAACATTATTAACTTTAATTTAGATTAGAAAAAAAAAACAATAAATCTTTGCTCCATCTCATGATAGACGGAATCGATTGATGCAGAATCTATCGTCTCGGAGACGCCATACACTTGTAACCACGTAACTGTCAAATATTGTAATGGAATTCAAATAGAATGCGTGCGAACGTTTGAACTTGATGTCGCTCCCAAGTTTAAACACGTGTATGTTTTCAGAATAAGACGCTTACCGTAACGGTATACTTAATATGACTTGCTAAAATGTTGTTCTATGATATTGATTTGAATCAGCAGAGACAAATTCAGCAGGGTATTTAACAATATCGCTTAGAACTCATTTGTATGGACATGTTCACACAAAACTTCACCACGCAACACACATTAGCTTTTTATGATGCATTATGCTATACTATAAGTACTAAACAAAGCAGAATAATAAAATTATAGGTAGTCTCAACTACATTCCAACCTATTTATGTTGGCGTTACCCAAACTTTACGTTTTGGCATTGGTTCTATTCTTTCAGCTTTTTGTCGGGTGACAAAAATTTACCCCCTTTACGCTTAACACTTCCCTTCGTTGCAAAAATATTTAATATTCTATCGAACCTTTTCAAATAAACCGTTTGGAAATAATATTCAATATTAAGCTTTGGTAGATAAGTAAGCAGTAAATTATTTCCATAATAATTTTTTATTGAAAAAAAAAAACATTGGATCGATTATTATTGAGTAACGCAAATACTTGTTTAATAATAATATGACTTATTTACGAGCCGCCATTTGCATTAATTTATTCGTCTGCGTAGATTACCGCCATCTTGCTGTCTGCTTGTTGAATTCGCGGGCTTTGTAAAATGGCGGAAGCAATGTGTCTCACTTTATATATATTGCCGAGTATGAATGTAATTTTCGGCGAACCTAATATTATTTTGTAGATTTATATACATTATACATAGTGGAATCTATAAGCACGTGCTACTAGTCTCTATAATATATAATATAATATGTACTTACGTATATCTATATTCTGTACCTATAATATTTTTTCTGGTAAGTATATGATACATAAGTAATATTATTAATATCTCAGAAAGTATTTACTTTTTATTACATCTTTAGATTTTAATTATTTTAGAAGAAACAATTAGATTAGATTATATTTTAGAGGTTGGTGCGCCATTTCTAATATTATTAAGACGACACCAAGATGGCGTCAATGAAATCCAAAAACACCCGACGATTCTTCGAGCAATATGCTCCGCCTAATGCCTTTATAAAATCACATAGCATATTTATCTACTAAAAGCTAATAAAAACCACTACCTACTATTAGGCATTTTCACAGGCAACGATCTAACACATAACAACTCTAATTCATGTTGTAATTACAGTATCAATTTCAGAAAAAATGAACGCCACAAAGAGATTGGCTACGATTTTTCACGGGCTATTAACTTTGCAGTTGCTTTTATTATACTTTTATGGTAATCGCGCTCTTTGTTTTGGATTTCGATTTGCTAAATTGTTTTTATGTTACTTTCATAATGTCCTATATTATTTTTGGTTCTAATATTTATTTGTTTATGTTTGTTTACTGTATAGTTCTGAAAAGTCCCCATGAATTTTAATACGTATAAAGCGTATAACATTGTACTATAAATGAAATATATAAGGTATAATTATACATGTTTGACGTCTTCCGCACCTAGAATCAGTCGGGCTGATGTTAGCATGTTGGATGGTTTGTAAAATTTTTGAAACAGATCTCAAAATTGGGTGGTCTGTAACATCTAACCATGAAAGTTAAAATTGAAATGAAAATTAGGCACATTTATTGGATCACTTAAGAGGATTTCTTCCTGGTGCATGTTGCGAGCACATTAGGTGATTTTCCAACGTTCCTAACACGTAGAGTAAGCTACAAAATCGAAGTAAAAAATCACAAGCTAGTAAAAAATATTTCTCAAGCAAATAATGTCGTTTGGAAAAAATCAATTTCTGAATATACTGTGCCTAATATGATATCGAGTTAGCGACGAAAGCGGTTCTGAAACGAGATTGATTTTCTATCAAATATATGAACGAAATATTTGATCTCATATATTTTCCTCGTGAATATTGACATTGAAATATTATTTATAAATATTTTGGTAGTTCAAATTGAATACAAAAACGACAAATTATAATTTAAGAAAAATTAGATTGACATCAATATACCGAAATAAAGAATAACTGATTAAACAAAAGTGTCCATATCATAAAAACTCCAATTTTGATGAAATTTCCCTAAGTTTAAGTAAATGTAAGTAAATAAAAAAGATTTAATATAATTCGCGTAGTATTTTCGGCGAAACAAACATACATACATACATCTATAAAATTTTGTATATTTGTTTGAAAGCCTTAAATCTATTAAGGCTTTCAAACAAATATAATAATCATGTGATAATCTTATCATGTGAATATTTTGCAGTTCCAATAATATTATACATACATACGTTTCGAATTGATGACCTCTTTTTTAAAGTCGATTAAATAGGTAGTTGCTGTAATCCGCCAAATCAAAAAAAAAATTACGGCGCTTAAGATCTAACGGCGCGCCGTTAGATCTTAACAACAATTAGCAACACGCACCGCCCGCGCCGCGGCGGGGGCGGTGCGTGTTGCCATACAGATTTTTCCGGATTGGCGAATTACAGCAAAATATTACCTTCTTTTTCTTTGAGTATTATCACGGAATTCTTGAAGCAACGCCTGTCTTTATCCAATATTTGTAAATAATCTACCTATCGAGGCACCTTTCGACGTAAATTGACGATAATAAACGCGAACAGGGAACTCTCATAAATCGTTACGAGAGCACTAGCAAAAATAGAGCTCTACTAAGAATAATTACTTTAAAAGTAGGCTTTAAATAAAGGTGATTCTATACAGAACAAGAGAAGGCTTCCCTTCCCCCGAAGCTTTACGGGCGGTTGTTATAAAACTAATTTGCTAAGTTTAACTTACTTTGCAGCCCTTAACTTGTAATCGTAAATTAAGTCAAGTAGATTTCTTCTCTCAAGTTTTGGGGAACTTTTGCCTCGGAATCCGCTTCACGTTATATTTATTAAATTCATCTTTTGTATTTTTTCTATATTAAAATAGTTTTGAAGGATTATTCCGATGAAGTAAATCACGAGTTTTGTGAGTTGTTCTTGATAATATGCACAAGCCATTCTGGATACAATCCAATGCAAGTTAAGACGGGTGTGCAAATGCAACTACGGAACCCTACACTACGCGTGGCCAGACACACGATTGGCCATTTATTTCGAGTAAACTTCAGTAAAACCTTATGGCATTATTTATATTATCACGTGTCGCCCACATAATCTGTGCGCACGAGTCAAACGCAATGTGCGCGCCAGCTGTCCGAACGATCCAATCAGAGACTTGAAATGGTAACACCTCTAGGATTCTTTATCATAGGCCGATCCTACAGCCATTGTCGAAAGGTGTTTTTGTAGGCGGTTTTTGTTGAGGCAGCTGTTATTCGATTGTATAGCTTTGATATAATTTTTTTTTTCAGTTTTCGTCAATATAAAGTGTTTGATTGAAATCTTTAAAAAACTGTTACAGATGTCCTGAAAGTCCTGAAAAAAGGATGGATATTTAAATTGTATTGATTTGTTATTTGATTAATGTTAAGGTTACCTACATTAACATTATAATAAGATTTCTGATTAAAAAAAGCCGTAATAGGCTTAGAATGAAGTGCTAAAATGAAGCATTTTGTGGTCTGGTAGGCATAGGGAGAGCTGGACGTCTTTTTAAAATATTAGTTTATTTTTCAAGAAAATAATATTAAAACAACTGCTTTTATATTTATAATTAAGCATTTTGCACGACACCTCTGCTGCCAAATGTTTTTTTTAAATATCTCGCGTCATTCCTTTGTTTTTCGAAAATAATGTATCCTGTACCACTGACTAGATCTTCAAATATATTCGTACAAAAATCGAGTCGATCCGTTACTCCGTCATATTAAGTATGATTTATTTATCATATTAAGTATGATTTTTCATAAGAATATAGATCAAAAAATAAAATCCAAATCAGTAGAATGTAAAATCTTTATGCCTTTCGCGATTGCTTTCTTATCGAACATGTTTAATGCCATCTGCTGCCATCACCTGCATGGAGCATGCCTTAGTTTGATATTCCAATCATTTGATGTCTCGATATTATTATGTAAGTTTCTTTTTCTCAATTGCACTAGTAGATACCTGTGATTTTTGCTCTTTAATCAATGTCGCTACCATTGTTCAAAAGGTCTCTATTTTGCAGGGAAATCCATAAAAAAATGTGGTCAATCTTTTCCGATTTTACAATCGCTTTGCGTGGAATTAGATATGTTTTTCGGATCCAACGGAATGTTTTTACATCCCGGTGGATTCGAAAAAAAGTATCCTATGTTACTCTCTAGAGTAAGTATAGCCAGTCAAAAAGTGAAATTGAACCGTGCTCTTTTGCTGCGTGATTGAAGGAAAAACTAACAAACAAACACACTTTCGCAATATCTTAATATGTTTTTTAAACGTTAGTAATTTCCAAAACAATTATTTATGCCATACAATATTGCAAACCTAGCAGATAAATAAATATACCTAAGCTTTTGATTATACCAACATAACAATCTAAGCAAGTCATAAAGCGATATAACTATTATCCTAGCAATATTATTTCCATAAATATCAGCGATCTAGACATAATATTATTTTAGTGTAGCAATTCAAGTAACTTATGAAATAAAACAAGCAGATATATAGTAACCATAAATCCTCGTTAATTTGAAGATGTCGCGACTATATTGTTCCATTAATTCGGCGTGCAAAAAATTTCGTCGATTAAAAGTAAATGTATGAATGAGGGTCTTCTCAGACGAGCCACAACTATAACATACAGCGGCAGAAATGTCTTGAGGTAAAAAATTGTAATAAAACGCATGGATCCATTCACACGTATCACAATTTTAGTTATGGTACCTACTCGTACGCATGTAACGATTGCGTTTCAATTAGGTAGTTTTTTTATCAGATACCAAACTATTTTTCTACAAACGAACTAAATTCAAAAATCTTATTGTAGCCCATTAACTAAATGGTCTTCCTTTTTCCAATCGTGTTATTTCAACGTGACGGTTACAAATATACGAATCATAAAAATGTTATCAAAGTTCGCGAAAAAGTTAAACTATTTTTTTTTGTGAAAATATAAAACAGCTTTTTAACCTGTTAGTGTAGACATACCACTGACCGTTTTCATCACGCGCACACATTTAGAAAGGGGATCAGGACTCAAATCAGGGATCTTCTGTATTCACACGTAACCGCTGCCTGGCTATATTTTTAGTCATTGTGATGTAATGACTGTGGTCCATCTGAGTAGACACTAATTCGCAAAACAAAAAAGCCATTAAAATCTGCGATAAAGCAGTGGATTTATAGCAAAGTTTCCCGCTAATGTTTATTACTGTATTGTTTGTGAATTTGAAAGTCCTAAGCCGAGAGGAAAACTCGCATTAAGATTTTTTCAGTGACTCTTTTTTATGTTTAAGTACTTACCTATCTATGTAATAAGTACCTATATTCGTAAAGTTTTACTCTCATTTTACGAGTACTTTATTTAAGAAATATATTTATGATAAATATATTTCTTAGTAGGTAGTATTTTCATTATAAACTACGAGTATATATTTAGTTTGAACTTATTTGCGTATTCGTGAGTAAACCATCTGTAACTAAACTAAAATGCAGTTTTTTAAATTTTACAAAAGATTATAATGTGAATATAGCAAACTGTCAACCTTTATAGATTGAAATATACTTTTACAAATTAGAGAATCATAGATTCGTTTGTCTTTGTCTAACTAAAAAATGAAATCGCAGGACATCTACCGCATAAACTCAGTCATCAGTGTATTACATTAATCACTAGTTGATACCCGCAACTTCGTACGCGTGGATTGAGTTTTTTTTGGAGTCCCGCGGGAATTCTCTTATTTTCCGGGATAAAAAGTAGCCTATAATCCAAATAATCTAAAATCCAGCAAAATCGGTTTAGTCGTTGCAGCGTGATTTAGTAACAAACATCCATATATACTTACATCCAAACTTTCGCAAGGAATAATAGGAATAGGATAGGATAGACTGACGTAAACCACGTAAATTCGAATATGCAACGTTGTCGATACAGTTTAATAACGTCCCTCGTTGAAAACTAATAAATCGCATACCGCGATATACCTACGGCAAAAACGTGCAAAAGCGGGCAAAAAATCAGCACAGATAACAAATATTGACACTGCCGGAAAAAAGCACAAAACGTTCGATTTTAAACCGGGGGTTCGACCACGTGGGTGGACTTACGTACGTATAACGGTCGGTTTACACTTTTGGTTTTTTTTCCGGCACGCGCTAAGGGCGTAGGCCCTGGGCCGGTGATTCACGGGACTGTAGGGCAGAT
Organism: Hipparchia semele; assembly: GCA_933228805.2. Lineage (NCBI taxonomy): Eukaryota > Metazoa > Arthropoda > Insecta > Lepidoptera > Nymphalidae > Hipparchia > Hipparchia semele. The sequence continues at coordinate 13,629,531 of OW121714.1, forward strand.
GGCTGGTTTTTGTGCTATCAGCTGATGTAACGGGCCACATCAGTTAATGATGCATCTTGTATTGGCTGACGTCACGTAAATCGTACATTAATGTAAATAAGTAAAGTAGGTACAGGTAGGCCGTGTGATTTTTTGTCATTCCGCATGATTGGCTTTAAGCTATATTTAATGGGTTTACAATGTAAATGGGTCATTTAAAAAACGTAATGATACCTACTTGGATATTTTATTATAACTTTGTGAGGTTTACGTTGTGTTTCGATTGATTGGCTTAATGGTGTAGTCCTCCCGATTGCTTCACAAAGCAAATGGGCATTTTAAAATAAATACGAAATACATTGTAAAAGGTTTTTACAAAGTCAAAAATATGCAAAAGAAAAATATAGAAAAAAACAAAATTTTAGAAAAATACATAGCTCTTAATACAAAATCTGTATTTTGCAAGGCTCTACTACCGGTTCTGAAAGCAGGTTCTGCTGAGAAGAGCCGGCAAAGAAATCAGCCGTTGCTTTTTTTCCAAAATAAAAATTATTGTAATATTGTAGCTACAAGTACCTATATTAATGTAACAAATTATTTATTACTTAGTATTTATTATTATTCTTTTAACCGTCAAAAAGTACTTAAAGCGTAACATCAAATATTTTATAAAAAAATCCTAATTGTGTTCAAAAACAAAATTCAAGATGGCTGCCGTATAAACTTGCAGCGAATATAAAAGCCGCATTGTCGTGCTTATAATAAAATTTAAATAGAAGAATTAAAGTTGAGCTCATTCATATAGGCGGGCGACAAAAACCGGGTCTTCCTTCCAACCGGTTTTGCATATCCATCACGAACCTTAACTGCTCTTTAAAATCTCTTAAAATATACAGGGCTTAATGGAATATAATTAACAAGTAAATAACTCAACTCAAGTTAACTTGTATTTAAACAATAAAATTTACATTGCTACATGTTCCATTCTTACGATAATGTGGACATTACCCTTGTAAATTTAAGATTAAGGAGATTATATTTTTTAATTCCCGCGGGAAATCTCTCATTTTATAAGAGACAAAACGTAGTATATGTGTTATTCTAGACTATAATTTATCTCTGTGCCTTTCAGCCAAATCGGTTCAGTCGTTGCGGCGTGATTGAGTAAGAAACATCCATCCATCCAAACATCCATCCATTCAATCAAGCTTATCGCAATCAATCATCATTGTCAAAAATTGCAATAAAATCAAGAAAGCAAATCCCCCACTCATTTTTTAAGTTGGTAAAAAGCAAGAGCAAATACGTCGCACCTTGGCTTTCTATAATATAGGTAGCTAACTAAATAAAGCGTTACAACAACAAAACATTAATTTTGTATGAAAATTAACACGCAATTGAATAAATAAGTGTGATATATAAAAGATGGATGCAAACTTTAAAGATTTGACATCAAAATTTTATCTAAAGTCCCGCTTTTTTTTTTAATTCTCTCATCTTAAACTCGCGAAAGCTCTACGAAACTCTGCCACTGAGCAACAAATCAATACTTTTTCCTAGCGAAGACTACCCCAATGCACGCACCTAATTCATATAGCGCAGACATAAATAACTCTATCTATACGACCTCCTTTCTACTAGCAAACAGGTACGCACACAGGCACAGATCTCGACCAATCGCGTTCCAGCTTCACAATATGAGTGCACTGCTGTGCAAGTGTGCGTAAGTGCGTGAGGGGTGCGTAGATGCACCCCTAGTAGTTACTACGCATTCAAAGTTATACGAAATGTTATGCGTTTATTCGTGTTCGCATTAAAATATTTTTCTCTTATATTTTAATCATATAATTTTTAATTAAAACAATAATAATTTGTTATTATTGTCCTTTTTCAAGTCAAGTCACTTTTAAATTTTTATTTATTAAAATAAAAACACCAATTTCATATTGCGTTTAATATGTTTAATATGTTTGTTAAAAAATAAATCTTTTTTTATTGTGTAAATTATCTTTATTCCTAATAATATGAATTAATAACGCCATAAATTCAGCCAATCATAGGCCATTGCGATCGTTATACTGATGCAATCTTTCTAGACAATTGACACGCTGGAGCTCTCTTGCCTGCAATCCTTCCTCCCAGCATCTCTGTAGGTGTCCAAGGAAAGCTACTTTTCATCGCATGATGGTGGAAATGAGTTTTCTCCTTTTGTGGACTAGTTCCATTACGTAGGGTACTTGGTGAAAAGCTGTTCCCTGTGATCCGGAGTATGAGATCTGTTATAATAAAAAAAAACTGTTTTAACCTTTAATAATCCTATTTATAAAGCCAAATAAAAAAGTCGATTCGATGAGCATTGTCGGTAACTACTACTTTCAACATGCCTAACAAATCTGCTCCTCATTTATTTTTGTAAGACTAACTTGCTAAAGAAACATTATTATGTACGTATTACGAGACCCTTAGAAAAAATATTTTTTAAATGTGTGCTAAAAGCACTCCATACATCCATTAGAATAGTTAAGGAACGCCGCTGCAACGTGGAGTAGGCACTAGGCTCACACGAGTATATGCGTGGCCACGCGCGATTTTACCACCGCGTTGCGTTTGATGGTTTGACGCACCACTTGGCATCGCTCCGCTAATGGCCGGAGCTTGTGTTTATCCGCACAGAATATTTAAGAGCGCGCGTTATGGTAAATCTTCAGATGCAGATTGGATTTTTACAGCAGTAGATCAAGTTTTTGTTTGTTTGCCAAAAAAAAATCGCGGTTAGGTCTAATTTTTAACTACATAATTTACAATTATTTTCAATGTGTTGCATATTACAGAGCCAAATTTTTTACAAAAAATTCCTAAAGTATATCTACATATTACTAAAAGACGATACAGCCATTTTTTTTTTAATGAATATCTTACGAGTTATGACTTATGATGTATTTGGCGCTTGCTACACTCCTATTCGGCGCAACACGCTAGCATCGGTCGCGTTTCACATGAGGTTTCGGGCATGTATTTTTTCTTCGCTTAGTCACGAACGCGTGGGTGAAATCTATTTTTTTTTTTCTGGCATTCTGCGCAGTCCTGAAAGTGTGCTTTAAAATACGTAATAGTAGTACCTTTTTACTTTCAAAGACAGTTTGTAATATCTCTTTCTTAGAGATAAGTGGTGATAAGTTGTCAAGTCCTTTATCTAAATATTCTAAGTAGGGATATATAAAAGGAAAAGGTACTGACTGACTGACTGATCTATCAACGCACAGCTCAAACCACTGTGCACTGGACGGATCGGGCTATTTGGCATACAGATAGCTATTATGACATAGACATCGCTAAGAAAGGATTCTTGAAAATTCAACCCATAAGGGGATAAAATGGGGTTTCAAAATTGAACTTAACGTGAGCGAAGCCGCGGGTTAAAGCTAGTATGTTTATAGTTTTAGAACTGGATAGTTTGCAAAGGAAGCAACTTTGCGCCGGGGGTTAATAAAGGGGGTAAAAAATCGTCGGGTTTAAATAGGTTATCAGTAGGTATATCTAGATTGTATCTTAGGTATGCTAGGTAGGTTCCTACGCAACTTGTAGTTCATCCAGTTCATTAGAGACCTCCCCCAGCACGCGTGGGGGCGTGCAGTGTGAAGCCACCCTCGCCCTGAAATCTAATTCTGGCCTTAGAATACCTACACTTGAGGTATACTCGCAGATAACTGAGCGGCGAGAAATAAACATGATAACTGGAACCAAGAATCAATGAAATTATGAATTTTTCTCATGAAATACGATTCATCTAAATATATAAAAGGAAAACGTGACTGACTGACTGATTGACTGACTGACTGATCTATCAAAGCACAGCTCAAACTACTGGACAGATCAGGCTGAAATTTGGTATGCAGGTAGCTATAATAACGTAGGGATCCGCTAAGAAAGAATTTTTGAAAATTCAACCCCTAAGGGGATAAAATAGGCGTTTGAAAAATCGAACTTAGCGTGAGCAAAGCTGCGGGCATGAGCTCGTGGATTATAAAAAATGTATTTATTTTTCTGTTTTCAGCGAGATTAATATTTTAAAATAAACCAATCCGCCATATTGGATTGAACACCAATCAGAGTGATACGTCACATCTATCTTCAAAATTTGACAAGCTACAATGAAAAAACATAGAAGTGACGTCACGTTAAGTTAATTTTTATGGCAACCTATTTTTCCGAGGGAGACTAGCTTTTCACGTTAAGTTTGATTTTTCAATCCCCTATTTAATCCCTTAGGGGTTGAATTTTCAGAAATTCTTTCTTAGCGCATGCCTACGTCATAATAGCTATGTATGCCAAAAAGCTCGATTCGTCCAGTGGTTTGAGCTGTGCGTTGATAGATCAGTCAGTCAGTTAGTCAGTCACCTTATCTTTTTATATATTTAGACGTAACTTTTATAACACAAAATCGTTTGTAATATTCGTATGTGTTATTCTAATAATAAATAATCAATATCAATTTCTTTCGCTCTCAGGTTATTCAAGGGGTAAAATGTAATGCACTGAAAACTTTGAAGCACTCATGAAGAGTGTTCACAGATAAAATATCTATGCCTTTAAAATTCTGTTAATTGAAAGAGCTTGTTATACTATTTTTTTTTTTTTCATATCCTCCTATCCCCTCCAAATAAGCGGAAAGCTTGTGCTAGGAATGGGTACGACAATAGTGCAACGGGTGGGATTCGAACCTGCAAGTTTTCCGTTTTGAGTCCGCACCTTTAACCGTTGGGCTATTGAGACTTTAAATTAAAAAGAAACATCTGATATATACTTTGATAAAGATTTGTTAACTACCACTGGTATCCTGCTATGAGATTGTCACAAAATGATTGCTATATTGCGACGATCGCAATCACTCGATCGCCGAACAAATTCGCCGCGTAAAAATAAAATAATATAGATTTTTCTTTCAAGTGGTTCACAGTGAGATAATTATTATCAGTCCTTGGAAGGTCCTTGGTGACGGTGTCTAAAATGTCTGAAAACTTAATAAATATCGTTTGAATGAAAAAAATGAATTGATGATCTTTTGAAAAAGAAGGAAAGCATAAAGTTGTTTTGCTATAAGTATAAATATTTGTTTATAAGCTGAAGTTGACTAATATCCTCCTATCCCCTCCAAATTTTGTAGTAATTTTAATAAATCGTTCGTTGGTTGGTTGGTTTTTCCTTCATCACGCTGCAACAAAGCTATGGATCGATGTAATTTTTTTGTAGATGAGGGGAGAGTGACAGGCTATTTTTATCTCGGAAAGTCAAAGAGTTTCTGCAGGATTTCAAAAACTAAATCCACGCGAAGTCACGGGCAGTAGCTAGTATTCTATAATATAAACAGTAAAAAAATGCTCCTTAAATGAGAAAGTTTTCTATTACGCGCAGTTTTTCCTACGCAAAGAAAAGTCCATATTAATTATAAAATCTCGAGATCCCAGTCAAAGCACGCACTAAACGCGTTTCCCCGCTGGAAGGCTTTTCAGTACATAGGCTATGTTCTCAGTTTAGCTATCACACAGTTCGGAAATTACGAGCATTTAAAAAAAATTAAATTCATGCACGCTTCCAATTTCAAAATATTTAAAAAGGAAGTGACGATGATGTTAGTATCAAAATTTTTAGATTTTCTTTTTAAATTACCATTAGCTATCTCTGCTTTTTCATCCTCAATGCTGATGATCACAATCCTTCTCACAAATCACCTTCTGTGGAAAGTTAGTTAGTTAGTACAGCATTGATCCAAGCGACCAACACATCGTCCTCTTGATCTGTATCGACCTCTCAACGCTGCCCAATGATCAACATTTTTTCTAAGTTTATTAGACAATGTAACTATAGTAGTTCAAGATAAGTCGCAAACATGTGGTAGAAATCCTGGCTGTAATCTTGAGCTCGTTCAGATAAAGACATTGAAAACGTGATCTATTTTTCCAAGAAGAGGATTTTGCGTAAGGCCCCCTTCGAGTCAATTGTTTGTTTCCCAACTGTATAACAGCCAAGCAGTGGTTTTGTGTGCTATGTGCAGGCTCCGCCCCTAGGGCGCCTGTACGCCTAACCCATATACCGAGGTGACCTACGCCTCACATCGCTGTCATAGGTGCGTTATGTGCACGCAGGGGGCTTTAGATGCCTCACAAATGGAAATTACTTTTCTTCTTCTTTCTAGAATATAACCTGTAGTTAGCCAGGCTTTCTGTATTGATAGGGATGTTACCATCTTATCAAATTAGCAACTCATTACCAGATATCAAAACAAAACACGCGCTTAGTAGGTCTGTGAGTTTGAGAATTAAATCGGTAGAATACTCAAAGGTTTGTGAGCTTGTAAAACCTAATGAATTGTGACGACATAAACATTTGAAGTGCTTTCTGTAGGTTATTAAAATGTTTATAAAACTCAAAACTAATAGGCGATGTGGATTTAATACATGGACATAATAGCAAGTAGGTACGTATTTATACAATAGACTTAAATCTAAATTCTAAATTGGTACTAAACTACTACTAATTCATCGAAGTCACCGCAGTGTTTAATATGTACTTGACATACTAAGGCACTACTAAACAATTCCATAAGTAAGAAGTTATCATCCTAAGTTTTGAGTATCGAGATAAGAATAAAAACAAATCGAAATGGATAATTCAGAGATCCCTGGAAACGTAACGGGTAATGTCTCAGAGACCCATTTATGAAATCGAAAAATGAAAACTAGAATAAGTAAAGGTAAATGAAAACGAATAGGTAAACAGACTTCACAAAAGGTAAAGGATCGCTATATACTCGTTAAACGATCTCACCTCAGGCTATCCAGGTAATGGGGGCAAAAGGGGCCAAGATAGTTTATGTAGTAACCTATGTTCACCATAATATGTAGGTATATAATATGGCAGGGGGGCGCATAACCTAGTGAACGCACTGCCTACTTTACAAGAGCTTAGTACATAGGAGGTAAGGGGAAAAGCAAATACATGCTATTCTTACTTGAACTGAAATGCCTTTTATGTCACTCGCATAGGGATTCGAAGGAATATTTTATTTCCCAGTAAATAAAAGGTGGGACGCAACCTGCACTGTTTGTATACAAACTTTTACTTGCAACTATTATTAGATAAAATATTTAACTCCTATACTTGCAACTATTCCATAATTTATGTAAATCATAAATAGAGCTTTTTAATGCCATCGAATTCAAACTCAAGATAATCATGCCCAAGTACACATTTTAAAAAGCTCTTTTGTATCTTATACTTCACAAATGGTGAACAATTTAAACCATAAAACTAGAATTACTTAGGGCCGATTTCACTAACTTAAAATAAGTCTTATCCGAGCATTTTGATATTTTGGCAGATTTTCAATGCAAAAAATTATCAAAATATCAAAACGTTGTGAAAAGACAAGATACCCGAAATCCTGGGGTAGAGTCCCTGGTTATGTGGTGTTTTTACCCACTAAAAACCCCCAAGATCTCTTAAGAACACAACCGGAGTTTGCAACAGGAATGCCATAAATACAAAAAAAGCTTACAATTGCAATTGTAACAGTTATTGATGCAGCTTTTCCACAATCGAGCAACTGGTTCTGTACGCTACATCAACCACCGCGCATTGGGAAAAACTATTAGGAAACTATACTAATATGAAAGTAAACAAACTTATTTTGGACGAAATAATAAAAAATCTTTTGTTATTGTTAATAGGTATGTAATTTTAAATTAAGATAGGCAGCTTTGAGTGAAGTGCAATCCCCTGTAAATCCTGGACTAATATTTTGTAAAGACCAATGAAATATGGGCCATGTTGCTTTATTTTACACTATGCTACGCGTATACCTACTCCAAAAATATATCGACGCAGGTATATCATTGTAATTTGTAACTTACCTCTATCGACTGATCTGCCAAATGAGATTAATTTTATCAGTATGATGAATTTTTCTGACTATTTTTCACATCTCGTAGAAGTGTTTAAACATTCCTCGCGTGCGATATAATTTTTTCCCGTTTATTTACGTACGCAAGTGAGTCATTGCTGCACTCATCGAACAATCAGAGCTAGGCTAACGACCTCCCGGCTTCAAGCCTTTCTACCCCTTCAGCACGCGCCATTATCCCTTGAGCCCCGCATCCTTGTGCGGTGCTCCCGGTATCCCCCAATCTTCCAAGTTGCAGGGAGGCGCGGGAGGTCACAGGAGGCTGGTTAGGGTCTCTGCCAACTTGGTTATTGTGTGAGGCAACTGATAGGTAATTGCAGTTTTTATGCAATGTAGGGTAAGGGAGATACGAGGGATACGCAATTGAAGTAAATAAAATACTCCAATGAAGCCTGATGATAGAGTGCTAATTACTTAATGAGGGGCTACTAATGTTGATCGCACACTTATCAGCACGCACCCCACGCGCAAAACGCAACGCATTTTTCTTTCCTGTAAATAATTTAAATGACAAATGATGAATTTCATTACTGATTAGCTAGAGTGAATGCCTACTTTGTGTGATTCTTATGATACAAAAGCAAGAAACTATACTAAGTTGCGCTTCGAATGCAACATATTTTGTGCAACTCATTCGCATATCCATACCTACTTCTATACTTAGTTATAAATGCGAAAGTGTGTCTATCTGCTGCTGTTGTTGTCGAACTATTGAACCAGCTTTTAGTGAAAATAAGATATTTTTATCTCGAAAAATAAAATTATTCTAACGGAATTTTTAAAATTACCAAACAAATAAGTTCGTGGGCATGAACTATTATTAAATATTTGAATAAAGTTAGGAACAAGAGTTAGTAATGCTAAGCATTTTTTCTCATTTTTTCGTCGTGAGCGCGGTTTATGGGAATTTCATGACGTGGGAAATGCATGAATTGATTCGTAATTTCAGTAGTGAATATTGAGTTTAATTCTTGCGGGTGGTAGTTGCGGTGAGTGCGGCGTAATGTTGATTAATGTACGATCAGTAAAACTTTTAACCGCATTAAATATATCTTTTTATTAATATGCCTTGATAGGTCTGCGGCTTCTATATTATTTTTATAATGGCCACGCAAGAGAAGCCCTTTTTTTTGTACCATCTTACAAAAAATGTGTATAATGCAATAAATAAATTCTGATTCTGATTCTGATTCTTTTCATCTAATAGATTTTTCCCGAGTTTATTGAAGCAGCAAATTTTATTTTATAAAATTATTTTACTCGAGATTAAAAATAATATTATCCTACAATATCTATTAAGGGTACCATCCTATTCAGTATTTGTGGGATAACACTCTGAAAGAGATAGAAGTGTGAGATTTCAGTTACATCTTGGTAACTAATCTCAGACTTTATCTTTATCCATAACAAAGATGGGAGGCTTAAAAGTACCATGAGTTGCTCCGAAATGTTGATGCATCTGTGCACGTATTATTTGATGTTAGATTTGAGTGAAAATGTTTAAACTGGTGTAACCTAAATTACATACTTTTACGAAAATTTGATAAACCACAGACAGTAATAACTACTTTCTTTATCGTTTTTTAGGGTTCCGTAGTAAAATTACAAGAAACACTTATAGATTCGCCAGTCTGTCCGTCCGTCCGCAGAGACTTGGTACTAAAAAGCTGTAATTTGGCAAGGTTATGTGTATTAATAACTCCGAATGAGTTGTATAATATGAAAAAATATTCTCTTGGATACTTCGCCTACACATAATGGGGGGATGATATTTTTTTACTCGTTCATTGTGTGGAATATCGTAATTATAATCAAAAGTATTGTATATGCACACCATTTTAAAGTACACATTATATTGTAAAATGTAACTACGCAACATTGGCCGACCATTTGCCATTTATTTTTTCATGGAGTTACAAATAAAAATCAAACCTTGCCAGGAAGTAACTTCTCTTAAAACGAAAGCAGTGAAAGGTGCCGCCTTCCTTGTTCTTGGCCGATTAACGACAATCCAAAGTGATAATCGTAATAAGCGACTACGTAACTGGATCCCGGCGGGAACGGTAAAGCATAATTTATTATTTGTCCCCGGCCCGGCTTCCGCCGCGCCTCGTTCCAACGTGTAACGCTATACGGAGACACCTTTATTTGATTTATGTTACACTTTTTACTTCTTTTTTGGGTTCCGTGCCGAAATCATAAAAAGAAACCCAAATGGGAAACCCAATTGGACCGTCTTAGTGCCAATTTCAACATAGCTAATTTTTTCGCTGAGTAACGTATTTCGCTGAGTATAGGTTTAACTAGCGAATAAATGTCGTTTTGACAGATGAACTGTTTCGAAACAAAAACTCAGAACGTCTTTACATCTCCGTTAAATGTTACTCATTGATGGTGAAATTGGCATTTAGTCTTCAAGTTTAAGTACTAGTTTCTTGTTCTATTTCATTGCAAAATTAATTTTAAAAATACCTTTTTCTTTCCAAAATGGGGCTCAATTAAATGTAGACATAAGTACTAAATCAAGTGGTTTCTATTTTCTTGGTATATATAATATTGGTTGATAGAAATTTATGTAAATGTTACTGTTAAATAAATGATAAAGCTTTCCAAATATATATTATATACTTAGTAATGCGGTCTCCAACTAAAGGGGTATTTGAAGCGATTGAATAATACACTTAACCTTAATACCCATTTAATACGTTTCCGATCAAGTTACGGCGGAACCCACGATGCGTGAGTCTGATTCGTGCTTGACCGATTTTTTTGCTATAATTGCGTGAAAAGGCATGGGAACTAACGACAGCCTTCTGTATTACTCGATTTACTTCATGTTGGAATGTGCTAAAAAGCTCTCGAAAGGAAGTTCAATAATCTTCGTAGATCTCAATCTTAATAGATCTCTTCTCCTATTTCTACTCCTCATTAAAAACATAAATTTGGCTCTCCTAGCAGAATTTGCTTTCACACATAATATACAAACCTGTCGCTATCACATATTAAATGATAGGTATTTACAGGTCACTGTCGTACTAAGACAATACAGTGTATCTTTAGACATCAGTGTTTTATCGTAACAGCGATAAATGAGTTATATATAAAGGTTATAATATAATATGTTTACATATGAGAGGAGAATGGCATTTAAATATTTCAAGTAAATCTTAAAAATACTAAGAAACTTCAAATGGAAATACGATCTCGTAAAACATAATGGTAAAAAAAACAATAGCAAATCACGATTCCTGAAAAATGCTTGTCTTTCAGGCACAGTATATTGTCTTAGCACGGCATCGGCAGTTCAATGAAAATGTATTTTTAAACCAAAATTCCCTTTTCCCGTGATTAGGTATATAAGAAAATAATTACATGGCACTCACACATTCCGTGGTTGTTTTAAGCCTGCGTTTGTGGCGTACCTTTGTTTGTCTGGTGGGAGATTTTGGCCGTGGCTAGTTACCACCCCTACCGTCAAAGACGTACCGCCAAGCAGTTTAGCGTTCCGGCACGATGGCGTGTAGAAACCGATTAGGGGTACGGGTTGAATCTACACTGCCATACCCCTTCCTAGTTAACCCGCTACCATTTTAGACTGCATCGTCACTTACCATCAAGTGAGATCGTAGTCAAGGACTATCTTGTCGAATAAAAAAAAATCCGTTCTAAGCGTAATCACTAACCTCGATTATTTTTGAAAGCAGTCACATTGTTTAAATTTTTTTAATTCCGGCATACTTGAAAGCTTTTAATTCCTTTTGTATTCGTTTGATATTCTTTTACATTACTGTTGAATACAGACATTTCCTAAAACCAGTGAAGCATGCATTCGCCACAGAAAATAAATTAGCATGTATTTGACAGGCTGTACGATACATGCGTTTTTCACATCGGAACATCAAGTAATTATTACTTGTTAACAATAGGTGTTTTAGACACGCATCGTCATTTGCATGACACCATATGCGGTGGCTCCATGGTGGTTGTTTATTATGTGACAACTGTGTCATCAAGTTGTATGACACGTACGTAAGTAATGGTATTCTCCAAAAATGATTGCATAAGTGTAACGATCGCAGTGACCTCTCTGATTGGTTGAATTTATGATGTTATCGCTGCATCAATGCATTTTAACCAATGGCGGGAGCATACCAGCCAATGAGAGGTCAATACGATCGTTACACTGATGCAATCAATATAAGAGAATACGTACCACTACAGATGCTTACGTACATACTCGTAATAAACCATTTTTATATATTTTTGAAAGTACTTTTATTACTTTAAATGAAGTATCCAGAAGAGACCAGATACGAGTACGTGAAATCACCTATTTGTGAGTTTGTTCATGGTTGTAACTTTCAATACTGTAAAACTTAGTTTAAACAAGTTTCTTTCTCTTCGTTATCAACCAACAAACGTCTACTGCTGGACAAAGTCTATTGCATGGACTTCCACAGGTCTCGGTCTTACGCCACCTATATTCAGCTTCTCCATGTGACTCGTCTGATGTCATCGGCCCACTGCAGTTCCCGATGCGGGATCGCCACTCCAGCACTTTGGAACCCCAAATGCTGATATTGACAGCATCTCTCTGACGCAGAATTTACCTAATGCCGCGGCTACATTAACGTTGGAAAATTCGTGTCGCGTTGTCGCGATAAAATTATCGTGTTCAGTTATTCGCGAAATATTATAGACAAGATCATTGTCTATAATAGCAGTCAATTTGTTATTTACATTACCGACTATGCCGCGATAAGTTTTCGTGTTCGCCCGAATACATCGCCATTTAACGAACTATTCAGCCACACTTGTCGCGATAGTGCGAATATTCGCCCAATCCCGATAATGTAGCCGCAGAAAATGTATCTGTGAAGCAAAATAGTCTGAAATATAAGTTCAACATTCCCGGTGGTTGTGGGTTCTTTTGCCGTACAATTAAAAACACAAAGCGCAACCTATGCAAGGAGACGCCTCAAAGTGAATTTTAAAATACCTATTCAACGTGGTCCCTCTCGACGGGGAATGTCATTTATTGTCTTTTTTGGGCACTATCACTTTTAAATTTCGGAAGGCATAATTATTTTTTATTTGAAAACACGCTATTACTTACTAGTAACTCTTGTGAGTAAAAGCTCGAGAGTTGCGAGGGAAATAAATAATTACGCCCAACTTTTCGGAGTCTTTTAGTTTCTAATAAATGGAATGGGAGACGCAGACGGATACATAGTTCGAAGAGCTGATAGTCGTTGAGGTCCCAAGGTGCAGGAGTGACGACCCCGGACCGAGAACCGTAGTGTTCGCAGACCCCCCACTAGGTGGTACGACGACATTAAACCAGTCGCAGGGAGCCACTGGATAAGAGCGAGGCCTGTAGAAGTCCATGCAAGAGACTTTTGTCTTTGTTGTTTGTTGAGTTGATGAAAAAGAAGACACAGATGGATGGACTGTATTACTATTAAACCTTAAAAAGCTTATCTCCACATTCCACTTATAAATAAAGAAACATAATATTCATTCGACTATAATATAATTTCTTAGTCAACACGCGACTGTACCAAAATAATTATAGGTACGGTCGGGGACTAAATATGTTTACCACTTTTCAAATTAGATTCTTCGTAACCCTGCGTTCAGTAAGGTCTATAATGCTATATCAAGGCATTTGTTACGTTATAAAAATTTCATGCATCGTTTTATCAAAAAAAGTTTATAATGACTTTTCTATACAAATATTAGTAATAAAACTCATTTCGTAAATTCAAGTTTGACACATTAGATCATTGCACTTGTAAAAGTGTCAATTAATTATCAAAAATATTAGATTTGTTATTTGAAATTTAAATATACAGAATAAATACAAAATGGAAGCTTAATCATAATTCTAATGGTGAAGTTCATATTGTGCATTGAATCATAATGATGCTGATAGCATCCACAGTCAAAAACAGTCAAAACGAGGTGGATGAGCTATGGTGATGCGTGGTGTTTCTGCAGCATTTTACATTGATGTTCTGCAGCAAAATTCCGACAACCTAAGTTCAAGATAATGCGCTGAGCTACTATTCCATGGTTCAATCTGCACCGTGGCAGTCATCTCGTTCAATAGCCCGCTCGATCTGCTGATTTGAAACTGAAAGTTTATGGGGCTTAGTGATTCAAAGGTGGCACTGTCAGAATCAAAGAAATCCTCAAAGTCTTAGATCACATTGCACTGGGGTATGGGATGATATGAACTGACTTATCGCCTTGTCGAGTCTATGCGAGAGAGTCTACGTGTTGTCATTGCAGCGAATGGAAGCTAATTAAGCTAATTATTTATTTATACTAATATTGTTTAGTTTCTCAATAATAAAATTAAGAAATAAAGATTCTTTGAAATTTCATTAGATTATTACTTCCGTTTTCCCATTTTGGTAACTCGTGTCCTGTGCTCGTGTCTATATGAGATGATATCTATTTATTAAAATTACTAGCTTTTGCCCGTGACTTCGTCCGCGTGAAGTTAGGATTCTAAAATTTTCATGGGAACCCTCTATTTTTCCGGGATAAATGTCGCTATCCAAATTCTCAACTATATCCATGCAAAAAATCATGTAGATTTATTGCTCCGTAGCTGTGTGATGGAAGGACAAACCAACAACGAACAAACAAACACATTATTTTATAACATTAGTAAGGATTTTTTGTTCCAAAAAAGGTTTTCTACATCTAACCTATTTAGCAGTCACCTACTAAAGAGACCGCTAAAGGACTGTCTAAGCACCGCTACATGTTAAAAAGTCTATGATCTATGGCTAATCAAATCACATATCGACCTTCTGACACAGATGTGTGCATGCAATTATGAATCTTAAGGTGGTAAACATTTTCTGTCCGCGACTGTACAGCTAATCCGGCAGCATATTAGGATCAAGAATATAATCAAACCATGATTAGACCTGATGCACAAAATCATTCAATGCATCGTAGCGAACAGGCGTGCATTTATTATTTTTTGACGTAAATGGTCGCCATCTTGAATTAGAGCAGCTGTTGCATCGAGTTCGATGACCCGTTTTTTTATGGTGCATCCAGGTAGACTCCTATGGGTCGACGATAGAATTTTGAAACCTTTAAGCATTTTATCGTCATTATATTATTATTTTGAATTTTTAATTCTAATACATTGTATAAAATTTGCTCTATTTTTAACCGATTTCCAAAAAGGAAGAGTTTCTCTATTCGGCCGCTATCTTTATTTTATTACAATGTCAATTGTTTTTTAAGTTTATAATAAAAAAAAAACGAACTATTTTTACACGATGCTCGGTGAAGTAGCAAGAATTAGGAATAATAATTTAAGATATTTTCAAGACCTAACCGTCGCTGAATCTTATCGTTTGCATTCCGGAAATTTCCAGAAGTAGGTAGTTCCGGGCAATAGCCTTTGCCCGGAAATCAGAAAGATCTTAGAACCTAAACTCACGCCAGAGATTAGTAAGAAGAAATAGATAGCTCACATTTCAGCTCAGGTATAAATCAAATTATGCAATAAAGTGATCCTAGAGTACGTTCCTAGGATTTCAAGTTATATTTGATTGTTGAAATATCACATTTTATTATGCTGGTTCATCATATTTATTTATTTCTAAGACCACAATACAAAATTTTCTTAAAATCAAAAAAAAAAAAGCTTTTTAGTGTTTTTCGCGTAGTTGTATTGACATAATAATAACAACAAAATTTTCGCAAACTTTATTCTAATGAATCTATTCTTATTTAACTAATCTCTGCCCACGCGGCACTTAGTAGCCAATTTCGAATTAAATAGCTTGCGAAATGCGGTTCTACCCTCAGCCAATGACTAGATAATTATTACTATCCCTTTATAAACTGTTGTTTAATGAACTATGAGAGTTATGCGGACGGACGGCATTCCCATTTGAAATATCAGCTAATACAGCTTGGATGATATTATGTGGCATTTATTATGCGTTGAACGTTTTGTTTGTTACATAATATTACAATAGAGCGTAAGAATCTACATAATGTAACAGCTAGTTCGCTTTGGTCAAAACTATTATTTTATGTTCTTTAAAATCTTGCGGATGTTAAATTACAGAGTTGTTATTTATTTTCAGCGTTTATGCAAACAAAATAGTACCCTACTAGTCTCCTACTAATTATAAATGTGAAAGTTTGAATGGATGAATGGATGTTTGTTACTCAATCACGCCGCAACGACTGAACCGATTTGACTGGGCACAGAGATGGCTACGTTTTATCCCGGAAAATAAGAGTTCCCACGGGAATAAAAAAAGACGTGTGGCACTCGGGGACTCCCGCGGTAAAGCTATTGCATAGCATTTTTTATCAACGCCATCTAGCGGCTCCACCGTAGAGGAGTCCCGTGTCAGGTTACGGAATTTCTGGATTCGGTCTCCACGCTGGCCCGCGATAGAAGCTATGCAATAGCTTAAAAACATCAATCAACGCGAACGACGTTGCGGGCCTAGCTAGTAATAAATACGGAGAATATTAATGTTATTCACTAAAAAATATGTTATTCTTCTTCTTATTCAACCGATAGATGTCCAGTGTCCACTGTTGAACAAAGATCACTTACATGGACTTCCACAGGCCTGCTTCCTGTGACTCATTTGAAAAATTATGTCATTTGAAAAATGTTATAGATTCTTCTTCTTCTTCTTCTTGCACACCTACACATGATGACACACATCCAAAGGTATATAGTTCTTTCATTTCACGAGGGCTCGTGGCTCATGGTTGTGTGTGAGTCGTATCTGTATAAATGTGAGCGAGAGCTTGCTCGCGCCTGACCGCTCCCACCTAGGCTCCTGACAGGCACGCACACTTACGCAATGTAAACGAAGTAACCACAAGTAAAACGCCCGTAACTTCGTGAGATAAACGTACTATAGACGGGGACAAAATGTCTGCCGTTTTATTACTTTGTGCAATAAACTAAAAAAAAATTAAAAAGGTACATTACTGACGACGTACGATGGCAACAAAATTTAATTTTAATTAACCTTCATTACTGTCATAGTCCATCAATACTGACGCGTACCTAAATAACATAGGACAAGGTAGTACAACCTGAAAAAGTTACAAGATAATTACTACTTGGGACCGCGATTGTTAGCTCAGATCGTTCAGGTGACCTTTCTGGTTGTCAGTCATCATAACCTTTCGGTGCAGCTGCCAGGTCGGAAGTAGGCACCATATGCCCGACATGACAGCTGCCTCCGGCGATGGATTTATACTATTGTTCCGTTTAGCCGCGTTCAAGCGCTGAAAAGTGTTCAATCAGCGGCTGTAATTATGATGGACTTTGAAAATATCCAGTAGCGCTTCACGTCAAGTCTGACTAATATATTTTACTAGCGGCCCGCTCCGGCTTCGCACTGGTATAAAATATATGCCTATGTCATTAATGGATGTTATTATACATATAAACCTTCCTCTTTAATCACTCTATCTACTAAAAAAACCGCTTCAAAATCCGTTGCGTAGTTTTAAAGATTTAAGCGTACATAGGGACAGAGAAAGCGACTTTGTTTTATACTATGTAGTGATTCATCATTCAGTAAATTGGGATATTTCCACATTCCTGACACAAAAGAATGGATAGCTAAAGTAAGGGAAAAGAAAAAAGGAAATCATCCATTTTTTACTTACCCCCGATGGAAAAAGAGGAGCGTCATAAGTTTGACGTGTGTATTTCTCTGTCTGTTCCCTCGTAGCTCCTTAACGAATGAACCGATTTAGATGCGGTCTTTTCTGTTTGAAAGCTAATGTGATCGTGATGGATATTAGCTATAAATGAAAATCGTAAATAGTCCGGCCATAGATTCGCATGTCGGGAATTTATTTATTTATTTATTTATTGGAATGTTTTAAATTTTCATTTCATACTTATTGTAGCGTACCTACTTGTGTAGTCGTATGTCTACTACTATGTATTATAGTCTGGAATAACAAATAGGCTACTTTTTATCCCGGAAAATAAGGGAGTTCCCGCGGGAATTAACGTTAATATTTTTGACTTGCACCTATCTCGCAGCCATCCCTAGTCGCCAAATCAAACATAATATCTATAGGAAAATCCGGCTACCTTAATTTCCTATTTAGTATCTAAGGTAGATATAATAATACGTAATTGAAACGTGAATCATTTCAAAACTTACGAATAACAGAAACAAAAAACATTCTCTTATTTAATGGAAGAAAGACCAATGCATTTATTTTTAAACTGCATTAAAAAATGATGGTAATGGCTGCGCGGGAGTCACGTACGTTTATAATCTATGCAATTACCAGCGGCCTCCTTGCCTCGAAGATATCAGGACCAGCGAGATGTCGTATTACTAGAGGAGGAGCAGTGGCGTGCACAGGATGTAGAACAGGGTAGGCAGATAATATAAAATGGAGAAAATCTACAGTATGAGTTATAAAAACTTAAGGGTAGAATAATAAAATAGAAATATTTTTTTTCTAATGTTTATTCAAATAAATGAATCTACCACTGCACACTGGTTCGGAATGCCCTTCCTGCCGAGAAGAGCCAGCAATAAACTCGGCGGCTGCTCTTTTCAGAAAAAAAAAATATAATAGGTAACAAAACTATGCTATGTATACAGTGTTTCCACAATGAAGTTTCAAAAATACATACCTACATACAATCCAATACCACGTTAAGACGGGTAGACAGAAAGTACCTCTTTGATTTTCCGGGATAAAAAGTAGCCTGTCACTCTCCCGGTCCTTAACTATACCCATGCAAAACATCTCGTCGATCCGTTGCTTTGTTGTGGCGTGATTGAAGGATAAACCAACAAAAAAACACACTTTCGCATTTATAATTTTAGTAAGGATTCTTAGATTGATGTCATTTGGAAGGACGTTGCGCCCTCTAGTAACGCAACATCTCTCTGACTAAAACTGTATTGCTATGTAATTGAGATCCTAAATTGTCGCTAAACCGACCGTTTTCGGGGACGGAAATAGCATTTTACTTGAATGATACTTATCAAAAAGGAACACAACTTATCAAAAAGGAAGTAGTAATTTTTTTTAATTTAGTATGGTTTTTAAAAATCCTATGACACTCTACGAGTAGGTGTATGAATATATCCATGCAAAAATAAAGTCATTCCGTTCATCTTTTGCTCTATGATTGAAGGAGCAATAAACACACTTTTTCATTTATAATATCAGCATGATTATATCATTATAATCATCGAGCCATCTAGGCTCTTTAAGGGTGTTATAAGTAAAAGCTGTATGTTTCATTGTTTCAGGTAAAATTTCCATATCTTTTCAGAATCAACATGGCTGGTTGCCGAACAACAATAAGGTAAAAGTTAATTAAAATAATAGCTCCTGGGTGAAAGTCGACAGATTGAACGATTTCAGTTACATTATTATCCTTAAAATTAAAATAATAATTATATTTTGATACTGTGAAACTCCGTATCCGACAATATATTGCTTTAGTGTCAATAATGTCGTAACTACTCGTAAAATAAATATCAAAAAAAAATATTTTTCATTTTCTGTAATTCGGTAGCTAACAAGAACTGAAAACAATTTAAATAAAATAATCGTTATTATTGGTCTATCTAATTATAAAAAAATCCTTTTGAGAACAAACATTTTGCTTGCCAAAGCAATTTTTAGCTGTAGGGGAGTTTTCAAATAAATATTTGTGCATTATCCACGATTTTCTTAATAATGAACCTAGTAGGTATAGAAAATTAGGGAGCGGACACGGAATTTTAATTTAGAATGCCTCTACCTCTCTACGTAAAGCCGGAATTAGACTGTTCACTATTACTTACTATTGTGAAAAATTTAATTTTATGTATCCGAGTTTTAAATCTTGGATTATATTGATTGATGATACTTCATTAAGTGCCATATCGCTCATTTCTCAAAAAATAATCATTTTAACTTTTAATGTAGAAAAAAATCGTCATTTCACGCTCTATGAAAACTAAATTAGTTGAAAAGTAAACTCACAGAAGAAAATTTAACTTGAAAATTTAGAAAAAGATCGGAATTTTGAAAAATTTGATTTTTCCATGGAATTTTGGGATAAAGCAATGTTGTCGCAAACGAGCGATATATTTTAATACTTTTCGATTTTCATTGTTTCTTTAATTCTTTACTTATGGAAGGTTTGTTCAGGATTCGTTTAGATAGAAAGATAAATAGTGTTTTTTATACATTATAGGCACACGCTTGACCACTACTCGTATCACACCTGATGGAAAGTGATGATGTGGTCTAAGGTGTAACGCGTTTACCTAACAGATGCCTATTCACTCTTGCTTTAAAGATACCCAAATGGTTAGGAAACACCTGGAAACACAGATTCATGATCGCAGTTGTTCACCAAAAATGGTTTTCAGATGAACCCTCTAATTCCGCTTCAGTGTGATAAATACCCAACACATTTGTAATCCACAATCAAATGACTTGCAAACCGGTGGTAGTTGCCCGAAAGGTTGAATGAGTCACCGCGCTTGTGGGAGGGGGAGGTGCAAAAGGGGGTTGGAAATGCGACGTTGCGTTTTCCCCGCTCCCGACTACCGTTGCTACGCGAATTTCTCTTTTCTCTCCTTTAATTACTGCGGATTGTTTTCTCTCTTAGCAATAATTCTTCGCCTTTGCGGATTTTTTTTTTTTAACTTCTATGAAAGATTAGAATGGAAAATTATTTATAGCATAGAGATGAGTCGTTCATGAGTCTATTTTTGTGAGATATAAAGTGTCATAGAAAGGCTACCCGACCTAGCAAGATACTATTACATTTTCTGGATGACCCATCATGATTTTTCTAAGCCATGACTAAAGGCCAATTTTGCAACTGCCGAGTAACATCTAACCAACGAAATTTGGCTTCCTATAGTGTTTGTATTAAAAATACTTGTCATAAAGTCCAATTCATCGGTAGATATTTTAAAGATGGTTATTCCGCGATGGTAAAAATAGTCCTAAGTAAAATACGCTCAGCAAAAAAGCAATATCCAGACGAATATTGCTTTTTTTGCTTTATAAGAATATCCAACACAAAATAGAAAACAACATTGTATACCTAACTAAAGATTAAAGAACAAAACAAGCCTTATAGCTGGACTAAATGACCTGAATTTAACTTTGAACGAGTTGGGAATTATTTAATAAATTACTTTTGTTTGACTGTTCTGTTATTGTTGTAAGTATAAATTTTGAAGCGATGAAGTAAATTAAAGCAAGAGTTTTGTTAAAAAAATACATACTAAAACAATCTTGTTTAATCCTTATTTTCTAAATAAACTTTCATGATTGAATTTTATTTAATATATTTTTTTATAGTAAGAATTAATATTCTTACTATAAATAAATTGGTTAAAGCCAAGCAATATCCTCCTATCGCCTTCAAATAAGCGGAAAGCTTGTGCTAGGAGTGCGAACGACAATATTGCAACGGGTGGGATTCGAACCTACAACCTTTCAGTTTTGAGTCCGCACCTTTAACCGTTGGGCTATTGAGGCAAATATTGGTACCTAAAGTAAAGGATTAATAAAAAGCAAGAAGTATGCTTAAAGCTTATCGACTTTGGAATATCTACAGCTGCAGTGCTATAAAATTAGCAAGCGATTTATCAGCTTTTGTGCGCAACGCAAATCGCAGCTTTCGTTGCGCAACGTTTATACAAAAGAAACTACCTGGATCTTTGATTTTTTATACGACTTTATTCACCTCACTGTCAAATGTCAACAACAGATTATAATTTATCAACCCTCCTCTTTATTCGGTGTACAATAAAGGTCATAATCCCGTAAAATGAAGGACAGATGCAAGCTCTAGCCTCGAGGTCGTAGATAATGTATTTGTAATTCGGAGAAGAAAAGGATCACTTTGGCTTGAAAGATAACAATAAATTCAGATTTTACTTTCTTTTGCTTTTGTCTTTTTCAAAATAAAAAGCGATATGAGAAAAATGCCTCGGATACTCACGAATTTAATTTAGAGTTAAAAATATATACTTGGTAAAAGACTTTTAACTTGCAGTGGAAAAATAAAATGATAGTTTGTAAAAACCGTTTATAAAAACATTTACGTTTTTGTATTGAAATAATCTACCAAAGTATCTTTACCTTAGGATAAAACCTATTTTACGTTGGTGAAATCGACCCTTAAACGAAAAAATATTTGAAATTGGAACGTAATAAAAAAGTATTATTGTTATTGTATTAAAAAATACTGCTTATCTAGTCCTCCTATAAATGTATGTCGTATCTAAAAAGAATAGGAATGGCTCTATTAAATGTAATCTTTTACAGTATTTCTAGTGTAAAATAGAACGTTCTCTCGGTATGTCTGCCGCGGCCGCTACGCTAGCGCCTTGGCGTTATCTTAATAGATTCACGATATCATGTCGGATATAAGTCGATCGCTGGCAAATTTATTCGGTGATTGCGTATGTAACAAGGTCGCATGTACATCCTGCTTTGAAAATGTAACGCAGAGAATTTTATCGATTGGAAATTAATTTGAAAAGTGTTACAGTGGATCAGGTTACAAATACCACCTGCACATTCAGTGTCATCATCATCTTTGCTAATAAGATAAAATTAAATTAATTATTACGTAATATCTAAATTGATATTACGTAATAATTAACTTAATAGAAAAGAAGCGTCTCTATAAATTTCTTGAATATCGTTACTAATCCTATCCTACTAATATATATATATTATATATAATATTATAAATGTGAAACTGTGGATGTTTGGATGTTTGTTACTCAATCACGGTGCAACGACTGAACCGATTTGGCTGAAATTTGGCACAGAGATAGATTATAGACTGGAATAGCACATAGGCATACTTTTTATTTCGGAAATTAAGAGAGTTTCCGCGGGAATCCAAAAAACCTCAATCCACGCGAACGAAGTCGCGGGCATCAACTAGTATATTATAAACGCGAAAGTCTGTTTGTTTGTTGGTCTGTATATCAATCATGCAGCAAGACAGCAAAGGATTGAAGTGATTTTTTGGCACACTAGTTAAAATATAAATTAGGTACTCGTAAGATTTTACGTATAATCCTAACCAAATAATTTTTAAAACTTTACTTATTTTATCCCTTGCTGCTCTAACATCCATAGAAAAGATAAAAGAAAATCAATTTTATCATTCATCGTTTATTTAACAACTAGATGATGCCCACGACTTCGTTCGCGTGGATTAAGATTTTTAATTCCCGCGGGAACTCTCTTGTTTTCCGGTATAAAAAACCTATGTGTTATTCCAGACTATAATATATCTTTGTGCCAAATTTCAGTCGTTGCGGCGTGATTGAGTAACAAACATCCGTACATCCAAACTATAGCATTTATCATATTGTAATAGGATTAAATCTTTTTTCAATTGTATTTAAGTGTTTCCGCCTTTTTAGCTCGGAAGGGAATTAAACATTTTTTATCGCGAGGCAGTCCGCGCTCAATCGATTGGCCAAGGCTGTCGCGACTCGCAGGCTGCGCGGGAGTCGAGTTACGGGCGGATGTAGCGCGGAAGTGGCTGCGAGCGCCGGACGCGCGCCATCTTGCGTTTGCGTTCTTGTGCCTTTGTTTTATGTGCACGAGCCTTTATTGTGACGCATATTTTTTTTTTTTTTTTGGTAATATTACAAGAGTAAGCACTTCAGTTACTTTAAGGCTATTTGAATAATTTTAAAGCAGATGTACTCGTACCTAAGTCTTTTTCTGAAAAAGAAAGGCTTTTTGTAAAACAAAAATACTGGACTCATTAGTTTAGGCACTTCGGTAGAGCTTACGTAAATTGGAACATACAATAAACTTACAGACATAGGCTGCTAAAATCATAACCCTTCGTTTTGACTTAGCCGTAGTCGGATGAAAATGGAAAAACTGCGTTATCTGTAGTGTTCGACCGAAGCTTCGACTTCAGCCTCTTACTGCCAAAATACTAATTTCGGCCAAACCTTTAGAAGTGAGAGTCTTTGGCCGAAACCGAAGGTTCAAGAGTGCGTCAAAATTGAATGAACTACCTATTACGAATTCGAGAGGACGATGGAAGAGGTGACGTGCGGGGGGCAGGAGATAGCCAATAGATAAATAACCAAATGAAAAGAAAGACATTATTGCAGCAGCGTTATTAGTTTTGAGGAGCTTTTTTATTTATATACCTACTTGTAGATTTTTGTAAAATAACATGTACAATTCAATCACGAGTGAAGACCAGTGGCTTGTTGTAGGCAGGCCATTGAGTGGACAGAACATAGCTTACGACTGGAAGCTATGAATAATACAAACGTACTCCTTTACAAGAACATAAATGCCTAAACAGTAAACACGTTTCGTATGTAAATGTTTTTCATAAGAAAAAAATAAGTTGAAAATTTCACGAAAATCCACATTTTCAAGGCATTTGAACGCATAGAGAGCGCATTACTTTCAATTTTAACGTTCGCGAACGGAATTATAAAAGTCCAAAATGAACGAAAAGTATTCAACTCGCGTCCCTTTAGAAGTCGATAGTCGTGAAAAGGAGACGGCGATATCGGGCCCCCTTCTCGCACATTCAAGGATGACACTTCCGAGAATCGTCTGAGCTTTGAAGTGGGTGCGTATTTGAAATGCTCTACACACTATACCGTAACTTACTACAACTTTTTTTGAGATAAGTATTGATTTTTCCTTTTTGGGAACAACCCTTATTTCTTGCCAAAATGATTACCTATCTTTCATCAATGCTATCATTAGATTTAAATGGAGTAGTGAGTGTATGTGTAACGTTGTAAGCTTTTATTAGAATTGCCATACTATTGACGGTGCCTAGATCCTAGTTTTTAGTTGTTGGTTGTATTTTCTTATCAATTTGTATCTAGTTGATATTATCTTGAAAACGCGTATCTACACTAATATTATAAAGAGGTAGAAATTGTAAGCTTGGATGTTCCTACACCCAATCTATAATTCTCGACGCAAAATATCTTTCACCTTTATTTATAATGCAATAAAGAAAAAGAGAAAAAGAAACAAAAAGCTTTCATTTGAAAACTCAGCATTAGTAATCGCTGTGTGGTCCCATTCAGCATTTACCAAATATTACTTACACCAGAAATGCTTAATATCGGTACTACTACTCTATATTTTACAATAGATGGGGTATGTCTACTTACGATAGACAAGTTATATGGGTTCCTTTAGATCGTAACTTTCATGACTATGACCTTAACCTGTTGTAGCTCAATAGAACCTCCCTTATAACAAAGGTACCTTATAAAGGTATCTTTATACCTTTGTATTTTCAGAAAAATATATTCTAAGAGAGCATTAAAACCTTGAGTAGTCAGATAGGAACATTAAAAATGAAAATGTCGGTTTCGGAACAAACTAGCCAAAGAGCCATCCCAACCCCCCTTTCAAATGTCGACGAACGGGGGGGTACGGCGCGCGACGTTGCCAAAACGGAAAGTGAAATTTCGTCACACTCTCTCTTTCATTCACGCACACAAATGCAGGGTATTCCTCGTTTGTGTGCGTTCAGTTAGTAATTCGGTACTCGACAGACGCCTGACCGCTGTGTGGGTTTGTTTTGATGAATACTTGAGCCTGTGTGCCTTGGATCCGTGAGGGCATTGCAGTATAAAGGCGGTATACCTAGGATACGACGCTTCCGTGTTCGATCGACTTCGTAGACGCCGACTTTGTGTAGAACAATTAAAGATTTCGTAGCAATGTAATTTCGTAGGTAGACGTAGAATATAAACTTTTTAGGTATTTTTATCACAGATTTATTTGAAGAAGCTGAGTACTTTCGTACTTTTACTTATTTGCTTGATTACTTCTTTTTCTCTTATCTTACGGCTTTTAAAAGGAAATATGTATTTTAGACTTTACATACTAAGCAGTCATTATAGAGTAGTTTGTAGTCTATAACGACTGCTAGTTTAAAATCGCAACTTCGCTCACATTAAGTACTATTTTTCAAACCCCTATTTTACTCCCTTAAGGAATGAATTTTCAAAAATCCTTTCTTTCCTGTCTACGGCATAGTATGTAGCTATCTGTATGCAACATTTCAGCCCGATCCATCCAGTAATTCGAGTTGTGCATTGATAGATCAGTCAGATAGAAAGTCAGTCAGGCAGACTTATTTCCAATGCTAAATTTTGTTTATATGGCTTCTTTAGGCTTACAGCTGATCTATGATGGAAAAGCTTCATCAATCATTGCTACAGTTTCAATTGTGGCGACTGACTGAATTTTATTTTTATTCGATAACAAGATAGCCCTTGACTGCGATCTCACTTGATGGTAAGTGACGATGCAGTCACTTACAGATACAACCCCTAATCGGTTTCTACACGCCATGCATCGTGCCGGAACGCTAAATCGCCAGACCGGCTGAAAGATTGTCGATAAATTTTAGACAATCTTTCAGCTGGTCTAAGTAGCTAAAGAACCTCACTCCAAAATTGGACGCAGATACGTAACTTCTTAAAGTCAACTCAACTTATCACAACTTATCAATTGCAAAGTTAACTTTATCCCTTTACATTATGTATGTATTATTTAATTTGACAAAGGTTTATGGGTTGAATCGTTATAGCATATCTGCGTCCAATTAACCTTAACCTTACGTCAAATCAACCTTAACCGAATCAGCCTAACCCTAACCGCCTTAAAAAAAATCAAATCGTGCAAAAAAAGTGCTACGAAATACAATACGTTTTTGTATTCAGCGTTAGTGACTTATAACCTAAATAGATCACAACACAGCCTAAAAAACCTTAATCGTATTACCCGTTTAGATAAACAACAAACAAAGTAATAATTTATCAAGAAAAGAAAAATGCCGCTCAAGCAAAATTTAGCTTTCAGGTCCAATCTGGGTGTCTAAAAATATAGCCTTAATTCTATCGTAACTTTCTTTGACTTATACTGTGAATAACTTGTTTTTGTTGTTAAGGTAATAAAATTTAGCAAATATTTTTATCTTGTTAAGTACCTAAGTACCTATCCAAAAAAAACAAAACTGAAATTAATAATACGGAAACTTACCAACAACCACTGGAGATATTAAAGTGGACTAGTACCGACGCAATATAATAAATACTTCGTATGTCAAAAATGCATTTTTTTTTATTTTTCTTTGTAAAATTCGAATGAAAATCTAAAATCCTACTAATATTATAAATGCGAAAGTTTGGAGGATGTATGGATGTTTGTTACTCAATCACGCCGCAACAACTGAACCGATTTGGTTGGAGTTTGGCACAGAGATAGATTGTGGTCTTCTCCTTCTTCTTCTGAACCATTTCTTTCGTTTACTGTAAAGTTTGGACGAGGTTATTCCTGAAATGCGAATTGTGCCTGGTCTGGTATACTTTCCATTTTGGTAACAATTATTTTTTTACAACGATTCTTTAATATTAAAGGAAAAAGTAATATTTTGCTGTAATCCGCCAAAAATTTATCATCGTGTTCTTGTACGAAATAATAATTACTTCAAAACCAATGGATTTACCATTACCATTACATCTACCAATCTGCACTTCATTCTGTCAACATTTCAAATTAAAACGCTGATTCAGCCGAAACGTAAATTTTACCTAATATTTTCTTGGCAGTGTCCTGGTTCTATGAGTTGGTGTACTTGGGTACACTTCAGAAATAATTTATTATCTGTGACACCTGACTGCGGGCGGTATTATTGTCCTGACAGATAATTATTCGCGCGATAGTGAAATAAAGCTGTTAACCTTCGTACTGATTGCGCCGCGCGGCGGAGGCGCGAAAATCCGATAACTTTCGTGACCCCCCGTCACCCCTCGAGGGGGTGCAACCCCCCCTTCTTTAATGGCATAAAAAATCAATTTCCCGCCCAAATTACGCCGAGTCGACAAATTGCGAACGCGTCTAGTCTATAATCAAGTATTTTGGGAACGTCTACGAAAACGTGTTTATTCAGAAGTTAGGTATGGTTAAATTTTTGTATTGTAGTTTGGACTTCTACGTGGAGTTGTTTCTATTTCAAAATTTTTAAAACTTGTACCTACGGTAAAATATAAAAAGAAGATACGGTTAACTTTTTTACCAAACTAGCGCAAAGTCAAAAGGAGAAGTTTTGATTTTACCAGGCTATGTATGTATCTTTTTATGTATGTATATTTGTATGTTCCACTATAGCATCTAAATTACTGAGCCGACTTTTTTTGCTCACTTATATTATTATTTTTCGTTTCTTCTTCTTCTTTATCAAGCGATAGACGTCCACTGTTGGACAAAGGTCTCTTGCGTGGACTTTCACAGGTCTCTGCAGTCTTGTACAGTACTCAAGTAAATATATCCGTCTTACATTTTTGCTAAATACAAGTATGTATCTGGATCTATAACAAAATTTTATTGTTTTTCTTTGGATTTTTTAGTCTTTAGCTAATACATAGCACATAGTTTAATTAGGTTATAACTAATGACGTTCTTATCTCTTAATATATAAAACAAAGTCGGGTTTGTTCGAACACTTATAACTCTAGAACGGCTGGACCGATTTTTATGACCTTTAATTTGATGGATTTGTCTCCGTTCCGAATAGCAGAATAACAATTAAAATATCCAAAAAATTCACGAAAAAAAAAATGAAAAAAAAAAATCTCATACATTTTGTATTGAACAGGTTTTTTGATGGCAAGGAAAGAGACCTTGTACCCCGGAAAAACTATAACCTAAGTCACGCGGACGAAGTCGATGCCAAAAGCTAGTTCTCATATAAATACAGCACCCAGCAGACAGCATTGCCTATCTCTACAGTTTTAAAGGTTACCAAATACTACACAATAGCTGTAGTGAAAATTCACTTTCAGTTTTTTCGTAGTAGCACTATTAAAACAGCCCAAATTCGTATACTCATATACACTCACACACTGAAACGCCGATGTCCGCGTGACCTTGGCGCGAGGGTGAAAGTCCCCCCACCCCTGACTTCACCCCCACGTGTCTTCCGCGTCTATTTCCAGCCTACATTGTAATGTAGTGGCCATATAGACGTGTTACATGGCCGAGTGAGGTATATTGATGGCCCAAATGGCTATGTAGATTTTACTGATAAGAGTTACACGAAATATTGTTAGTGTTGGGTGGTTATGAAAACGAGTTCTTTGCGAAACTAGCAAGAGTAACTTCGGCTATTTTCCCAAAGAGATCGTTTTGCTTTTGTATTTAAATAAACAAAATTATTTTTCAGTTAAATAATACCTGAGAGTTCTCTATGTATTTATTTACTCTTTATTGCACCATACACAGAAAAAAGTAAACTTAACAGAATATAATATTTTCAGTAAAAAACGGCAGTCTTATCGCTAAAAAGCGATCTCTTCCAGACAACCTTATGGCTAAGAAAGACAAAAAACAAGAAGACAGCAGGAGGTGTTGCAATAATAAAAAGATAAACTTACATGCTAATATTTAAATAAACTAAACCAATATGTTATTGAACGAGCGAAGCGAAGTTCTCTGAGTCAACTAGGGCGCTTGCCTACTAGACAGAGAAGTGTGTTCGTCTAAATGTCTGTCAGAGCCCTATAACTTCTGAATTACTGAACGTAATTACTTCAAATTTAAATATAATATGTAAACTGATGGCCTTCAGCCGAACATTGTATAAAAAAATATAAAAAGCTTTATTTCAGGGGGGCTCTCATAGAAGCGTATTTGAAGTAAAATCTTGTTTGTTGCTCTACATAGACTTGCGATATATCTTTTTAAAGACGACTTTGAACAGAGTACAAAAATATATTTTTTTTAATTTTTCCCTAAAAATTGACCAAATGGGGGGGTTTCAAAGTGGAGATTTTAATTTGAGCCATATGTCAAGAATTACTGAATATTAGAACGTGAAACTTGGTTGAAAATTCAGTTATATCCTGTACTTGAACAACAAATACTAAAATTAGATAAATGTTATAAAGAAACGAAATTATTTAATTTTAATGCGCCATCTATTAGCATTATTGTGAAGCTAATAGCTTCACTATAATGCTTCACTATAGATGGCGCTGTGTCAGTAAAACAGTTTTATGTCAACTATTATTTTTTTTATTGCGTTAAAAGTTAATTATTACAATATATAATTAAAACTTTTGGGAATTATGGGATATCGCGAGGTCTCAGTTCGGGGCGAACCACTAGTGTATTATAATGTTATACCAAAATATTACACTAATATATATATATTATACATATGCATTATATAAAGTTTTTTAAGGGTGTGTGAAGTCTGCCAATTTGCATTGGTGAACTTTTTGAACGGAAAGCTTCAACGACTGGACGGATCGGGTTGAAAGGCATAGACATAGCTATTATTTATGATAGGCTTCCGATAAGAAAGGATTTTTGAAAATGTAACCTCTAACGCGGGCAAAAGCTAGTCAATTTATAAAATGCTTAAACAGAATCAAAGGATAAAATATTGAACAAAGTAAACCGAACTGAAAATTTTCTTCGTCCTCTTCACGCAAAAATAATATCTTCTATACGTCTTTAATGTCCACTGCTGAACAAAGGTCTCTTGCATAGACTTTCCCAGGTCTCAGTTTTGTGCCGCCTATATCCAGTTGCTCCATGTGACTCGTCTGATGTCTTCGGCCTACCTAGTGGCTATACCAACACTGCAATTCCTGGTGCGGGGTCGGAACTCCAGAACTTTGAGATCCCAACGACCATCAGCTCTTCGAATTATGTGCCCCGCCCACTTCAGCTTTACGGGTCATTTATTTGAGCACTTACACTATTTATTATGGAAGACTATTTATTATGAAAGAAACAAAATTTTGAGGCCACATTGCTCCAAGCTTTAACTTACAGCGTTATGCTTCGAATAAGCATTCTGCTAGAGTGTGTGTGGTCTGTGAGACTCAGGGGACCAGGGCATACGTCTGAGGTGTACCTACTTCTACTTAATAGGCTCTATGCTTTTTTCTTCTGTGATCGAAGCTCTATGCTCTATAATAATGACTTTAAAGTACAAGTAACATAAGAACGCCATTGAATAATATGTCAAAACAATATTGAAATAACTGGGCAACTGTTTTTTGCGAACCATTTTATTATGTCAATGTTGCGGACATAATAATTCCTTACTATCACACTAATATATAAAAGGGGAAAGTTTGTATGTGTGTGTGTGTGTGTGTGTGTGTGTGTGTGTGTGTGTGTGTGTGTGTGTGTGTGTGTGTGTGTGTGTGTGTGTGTGTGTGTGTGTGTGTGTTTGTTTGTTACTGTTTGTTACTCCTTCATGCCACATCGGATAAACCGATTTATTCGGTTTGTCTGTTTGGAATGAAGATAACTCATTTCCAGGATTACAACAAAGGCTACATTTTATCCCGGAAAATTAAAGTTCCCGCGGGAATTAAAAAAACCTCAATCCACGCGAATGAAGTCGCGGGCACTCGTGGGCATCATCTAGTATATGTAAATTTTTTCCCCACGATCACTGTTGTCGGCTTAAAATAGTAAACTTCAAGTGGAGTACGTGACACATTCGAGTAGGCGTTCGTACATACACCTGCAGCCGTGACCTTGAGCCGATAGGGCAGATAAGACAGCATTAATCTCGATAGCGAACCCAGACGCGCGCCAGACGGTCCCTCGGAGGGACCACAGACGCTGTGTCCGGAAATTCATAAGCCCAGGGGACGCGGCGGAGACGACGGCGTCGTAAACGAAAACATTCACAACCTACTTTTATTGAAATTAGGTGGGTACCTCCTACGTAGAACGCCCTCGTGCTATGGTTTCCTAGTACCTACTACTAAAGTCCTACTTTCCCATTTTCTTTTTAAGGGCTCCTTAGCAAAATTGTAAGGACTTGATATATTTATTATGTATTTATTACTTACCAACTCAGCATAAATAAAACATTATGCCACTTTAGTAATTTTCCGTGCTAACCTACCTGTAAAACTCTTGGACCCCACGATACAGGCCTAGTGTGGGTTCCCAAGTAATATTATGCGAATATATATAATTTTCGTTAAATATTTTTTCTTTTTATTTTCACCTTCACTTCTGTCTATCCATATGTCACTCTCAAATCAAATGGCATTTTTTAATGCAACTAGCTGATGCCCGCGACTTCGTTCGCGTGGATTAAACACCGCGGGAAAGCTCTTATTTTCCAAGATAAAAAGTAGCGTATGTGTTATTCCAGACTATAATCTATCTCTTGATATCATGTATGGATATATATGTATCTATATATATGTAGTCGAGGACCGGACAGAGTGGAAGACCAATTTACCAACACCACGAAGGCACTTTCATATGGGCACGACCTTCAGCAATGAAGTGTGCGACCAAGAAGAAGAGATATATATCTAAAGACCGAGAGACAGAGAATGACAAGACAAGATTGACAGTCCCCGCGAGATTTTTAAAAGTCGATCTCGAATGAACGAAGTTTCACGCAAAAACTCTATACATATTAGAATGTATTGGACAACAAGCTAAAAATAACAATGAGACAAACTATTTCATAGCTACAAACCCTGTAATATTGTTACATTGTAGGCGTGTCGTGTCGGGTTTGCGAGCTCTGCTTGACCGGGATTAAAGCGTAACGTCCGGGAACACGGCTGATCCCGGACACGTTCAACGGGTCAGGTTCAAGAATACACCCTCACTTTATACGCTATTTTTCACGGCCTTCCATTTAACGTTTTGTTTCTGTTTTAGTTAGAATAGAATAGAAATCTTTTTTATTCAAATAAACTTTTACAAGTACTTTTGAATCGTCAATGAATCTACCACTGGTTCGGAATGCCGTTCCTGCCGAAAAGTGCCAGCAATAAACTCGGTGGTTGCTCTTTTCAAAATATTTTTTTTTTTTTACTATGGATAACAAAACTATGCTATGTATACAGTGTTTCCACAATAAAGTTTCAAAAATGCAAAACAATCCAATGCATGTTAAGACAGGCAGGCAAAAGCAGACCCATTCCCGTTGGTGACACTCGTTCACGAGTTATCAAGGTTATAGGTATACATATAGTGAAGGTATAATAACAATCTAGTACTATGTAGCCATCATGATTTTGTTTCATGAGTACGTTGCTTATTTGAAAGAGTTACGAATAAAATTCACAAGCGGTTTTTAAGGTTTCCTAATGATATTGTATAACAATCCATAAGCTACTATGTGGTCCTTCTTGTTTTCTTTCACGGGCTTAGGTTGCTTGGTATACACCAACTTTTTAGACTTAACCTACTTTGCACTTTAGGGTCAGTTGTACCTCAAGCAGTCATGTAGAGTCACCGTTAAAGTTAAACTTACCCACCAAAAGCTAGCAAAGTAGGTTGTACAACTCAGTATTCGTACCTTCATGGTCAAGTGGTAAATACCTATAGTATATTCTTAAATTGGGTATTTTACTGTTGTCGAAATGTGGATATTCATTCATTACAATCGAAAATGTAACATGTAAGAATAACATTTGTAAAAACAGAAAATAAATCGGTCAAAAAACAAATAAGTTATACGCTGTTTTACTGCGACTGTATCCGTCTCTTTCTAAAACGATATTTTGTATGGACAGTGTATGGAGCTACTGAATTTGTGACGCCACATATCAGTAAAGCTCTCTCTGTCTAACAGGATACTTTAAAGCTCTATATTTTTGAAACTAGTTAAGATATTCAAAAAACAAAAATGACATTATGTTTTAATATTAAAAAACTTTATTGTAAGTATATGAATAGTGAAATACTCAATTCTTACTTATGTAGAGAAAGATCCAAAGGGCAAGAAGAATACTTTGTCATCACTTCTCATTTGAAGCGAAAAGCTTTCAACTATTATTTACACTTAGCATCCAAGTTTTGCGACTTGAGAACATTTTATGGTTGTTTGCTGAGGCGGTATTTTGGAAGTGACGCAATACTTCATAAAATGAGCAAAATATCTACTCGTATGCTACGATATAGCAGATGTATAAAAAGAGGTGGATATGTTAAAAACGTGCGGTAAATAAAGCGCGTAATGGCAGATATTTGTCGTAATTTGGCATGCCATTTAACAATGAAGTACTCTATTATACTTTTCGTCGTTCGGAACAATTTTTTCGCTTGTTTTGTGAGTATATAGCTCATCGCTAGTAGAATATCATAGCTCGTATACTATAGTTATTTCCTAAATTTTATGTACATGTCAAAAATGTTAAATAGACTTCTGACTAAGAAACTTCTAAAAAGGGATAATAAGTAGTAGGTACTATCCGTTTTTGTAGAACAACACACCATCTTGTCCAGATCATCTCTGTTTACATATTTTACCGCCATTTTACTCAGAAAGAATATAAACGCTGTGAAGTAGAAATTAGATAGACGTGTGAAAATGAAAAAACACGTTTCACCACTTTTGGAAATTTCACTTTCAAGGAAAGGAAATTAAACAGGGGATGGAAATATATATTGAAATCTGTCATTTTGCATGTTAAAAATTGAATTTATAAATCTACGTGGATGAAATCGGGGACATCATCTAGTTACTTATACATAAGGGTCTTACGCTACTCTAAATTCTAAGATAAAAATTCGGCTATCCATATACCTGAAAAAACATCCATATTTCACCTTAACGTAATAAAGATTGTTTTCAAGCACCGAAATACGTCTTTTTTATATGAAATACTTAAATCCCAAGTTATTTATATAGGCGTTAAAGGTCGAGGGCCTTTTCTCAAGGCATATTGCGTAATAATGAAGATGCGGGGAAAACTGCTGGGTTCTGGGTTGAAGATAATTTTGTCTTCTCTTCTTTTTTATTAGATAGCCCTTGACTGCGATCTCACCTGATGGTAAGTGATGCAGTCTAAGATGGTAGCGGGCTAACTCGGAAGGGGTATAGCAGTATAAATTCAACCCATACCCCTAATCGGTTACTATATCTATCTATTTGTGTGAGATAGGACAAATCGATTGTTGTGGAAAAAGAACAAGCCAATTAACGTCTTTTTCCTGAATTACCACCTAGTTTATGGGACTTATGGCATTATGTTTGCAATTGCCACAACTAGTGGCTACAGCGCGCAGCGTCCAGTTAAAATCGTAAACCAATGCAAATCGCGCACGTGGTCCCAGAGACCTGACTGACGACCAATAGGTAACTTTTGTTGTGTCGTTGTCTTGTCTTGTCGTTGAAATCTTTTGTACTTTACTATGAGCCACCAATATTATGAATCCGAAAGTGTGTGTTTGTTTGTTGGTTTTTCCTTTAATCACTCCGCAACAAAGAAAAGGATCGCCGTGATTGTGATAAAGGCTACTTTTTATCCTGGAAAATCAAGGAGTTCCCGCGGAATTTTAAAAACTAAATCCACGCAAGCGAAGCCGCGGGCATCAACTACCACGTAGGTATATAAACTCTATTTAAAGTTTTTAGCGACAGCAAATGTCAGATACGCGCTTGATTTTTTGTATAAATCGATCACATTTTAGTATGAACAATGAACATGTACCAAAATAGCCGATCCATCCTGGAGTAAATCTCATTGAGTTGAGGGTCGAAATAACCCGGTCAAACCCTGCCCGGTACCGGTGGGAGAGGTCAGGAATGCCCTTGAACTTGGCTCATGGACCCTTAACACAACATGTTGTTTTATCACAAGCCGTAAACGGAAAAAGGAAAATTCCCGGATGTTCGAACATCCGGGTTATATAGTTATTCTCTTCAAACTTAACATTGTCTATAGTAATGCATCTAAGTATTTTTTAATTTCGAATATTTCTTACTGAATTATTATTAAATAGAAGGTCTTCCAAAGTGACTATAAAAACATTTTAAGTTTTAAGGGTCACAACTATTTTAAACTATTTTGATCAAAGAAAATGTGCGTTAACGTCACATTTCATTATTAAAAAACAAATGAATGTTTTGACACTTGAGTAGTTGGTAATTCTTTTTTTATTTGCTTACATTTACTAACATTACAACTTGGGGAACAGTAGAGGTTTCATCAAAATCGATTCAGCTGTTTTCAAGATATGAACACTTTCCCCTTTTCAATTATTCTTTATTTCTATACATATTGAAGTCGGTTTAATTTTTCTTAAATTATAGCTTTTTCAAAAAATTAAACATTCATTAAATGTGCTGACATTTAGCCAAGCCTAAAAAACTTAAACTACGCCATTGTTTCAAACGTTAAAATAAACATAACTAGACGCTGTATAATTTTCTGCCAAAAGTTCTATTGTTTCTTTGTGTTTGCACTTTGCATAATTATTTTAATTTTACGTCCACGTCGAAAAGCACAATAAACACAACTCTGTGCCACGGATGCATGAGTCAACCATTGGACACAATGTGAATGCATCCTAATGTATCCGAATTCTGAATCATCCGCCAATCCGCGGCACGCTTTAACACGAATTCCAAATTATTCGAACGCGTGATTGACATTGCATTGTGCGTTCGAAAACAAATACAGTGATTTGTTTCGAGTTTTTTAATTCACAATCCTCTTTATACCTACTACGGCAAAGCTAATATGTACACGTGTTTGTATTTACGTATGCGCCACCGTAGCGCCTAAACTACTAAGCCGATTTTGATTGATGAGGCTCCAATCGATCCGTTATTATGGTCACGGCAAACAGCCAAATCGGTTCATTCGTTGAGGCGTGAAAGAGTGTTACTCTTCATACATTGTAACATACACTCACACACATATACATACAAATTTTCGCGTAGTTGATACCCGCGCCTTTGCGTGGATTAAAGCTTTTTAATCCCTGCGGGAACTCTCTTATTTTCCGGAATAAAAAACCTATGTGTTATTTCAGACTATAATCTAACTCTGTGTCAAACAGCCAAATCGGTTCAGTCGTTGCGGTGTGATTGAGTAACAAATATCCATACATTTATCTGTCCAAACTTTCGCATTTATAGTATTAGTATAGGAAGTAGGACACTAGGAAATAGGATTCACTGCTTTGAGTATCATTTGAGGCGTTTACTTTAACATGTTCTTCGCAAGAAACTTCTCAATACATACTAGTTGTACTAGTTGTATTAGTTGGCAGCGTAAAAATGTATTGTGTGATGTAATTGTTCTGCAGTTCGTGCGTTATTCGCCGCCTTGAGTATCATTTGTGGCGTTTATTTTAACATGTTCTTCTCAAGAAATTTGGAGAAATTATGCATGGAAATACACAGTTGTACTAGTTGTATCTGTTGGCAGCGTAAAAATGTACCAATTTTTTAGTGTAATTGTTCTGCAGTCCGTGCGTAATTCGCTGCTTTGAGTCATTTGAGGCGTTTATTTTAACATGTTCTTCTCAAGAAACTTCTCCATACACACTAGTTGTATTAGTAGGCAGCGTAAAAATGTATTGTTTAATGTAATTGTTCTGCAGTCCGTGCGTCACGGCGCGGCATCATAGCGTATCCGCCACTTGGTCGGCGGAAGGCGCTTCAATTTGTTAAATTAAGCGCATTTGCTCGCTGCACAGATTCATCGCGAGCCGAGAGTGGATCATGAAGGATGTCAATGATTTTCGCGCATTGTTCCTTGTGAAACATCTCGTGGATTGCGACGTAATCGCTGCGAGCTAAACGTAGCGTGGGAACTCTCTGAATCTAGGCCTTGGTTTAGTTTTTAGGGTTCCGTGCCCGAAGGGTAACCAACGGGACCCTAATACTAAGCCTCCGCTGTCAGTCCGGCTGTCAGCGGGCTGTATCTCATGATCCGTAATGTACCTACGTATGAATGTAACATGGGTATAATACATATAGGTATTCATTTGTTACATACACTTTGTAATAGCAACTTTCTTGCCGGCTCTTTTCAGCAGAATATTTCCAAACCGGTGAAAAAAAGTTAATTTTTATAGTTTACTAGATTTTTCCAATGGCTTCGCTCATGTCAAGTTCGATTTTTTAAGCCCGTATTTCACCCCCAAGGGGTTAAATTTATAGAAATTTTTTTAACGCATGCTTACGTCATAATAACAATCTGTATGCCTTTCAGCTCGACCCGTCCATTGGTTAGAGATATTCGTTGACCTTTGCCCTTTATATATTTAGATAGGTACATAATATAAACCTGAAGTTAAGTAACGGAAGTTTAAGAATTGGGTATTTGACCCTATCGATCGAACTACCTACCTATCGAAAACGTATTGATTGTTTTCGATTGTTTACTATATCGATTTATCGATTATTCCATTTTGATTGTTTAACTATCGAACTATCGATTTATTCGATTATTCATCAATCGAAATCGAAAAGCTATCGATTGTTTTCGATCGGCTTGCGCCTCACAGTTTATGATCAGTGCAATGCTTTCACTGCAATATTAAGGTCAGGCAACACAGGAATGAATCAGTTCAATTACACGCCGCAGTCGGCCGCGGCTCGGGCGGCCATTGTTTAAGCGAGGACATGCTTTTATCCTGTCGACGGAAGCTCAATTCAGCGCAATCATTCGGTGACGCGGGACGCACTGTAGTTGAGGCGCACGAACACAGCTGCATGTTGGCCTCTCTCGTACTTGTAAAGTGGGCTCTTAGAATCGGGCCTATACTACCCAGTACCAACGCTTATTTCAATTTTGGTTTTACGATGTCATATTGTCGGGGATAGTGCAAAACCGCGAATGTACCACAGGTAAAAACCGCGGATCTACACTAGTCCAAGTCTTACAGGGGAAGGTTAAAACTTTATAAATTTCTTATTTCTACGGCTATTGGGCTAATTTTTACACAGAGAGTATTAATTCATGTGTTCTATGTATTGATAAAAATAGATACCTTTTAAAGTGATTAATTTAGTCGCTACGACACTTACGCGGTTTTGATTTGACCACAAACATATGAAAATGGATTTTAATGTACTAATGCTAGTTACACGGATTTGCACTATCCCCGACGATAACACTAAAATTGCAGTTACACGGATTTTCAATTTATTTTTTTAATAAATTAATAGTTAGGTGCGCTATCAATCTCTGCGTCTATAAAAATAAATATTGTTCTGCAAATAGCCATATAGCGCCATCTATCGCCGAGCAGCAGCACTAACCGCGTCCTTTATAATTTAATAAGTGTGCTTAACGACGAAATGACGCTTAAATAAAAAAAACACTCGCAATAATTAACCTCGTTATTTCCACTGTACAGATTAACTTCAAAGATTATCTCTCCTTTTATCTTGCGATACTCCGCACCTGCCGTTTTAACCGATTTTATATAACTGCCATTTTAATCCATCATACCATGACAATTTAGCGAATCATGTCTACTTACCAACGGCTTAAAATTACAGCTTGGAACATTTAAATTATAGGAGTAGATACTTTAGTAGCAATAAAAAACGTTTTTATGTCTAAGCTCATAAATGATTTGTTACGAGCTTCCTTTTACACACAGTTTCTTTGTCAAAATAAACATGCTGAAACTTCTTCAATAGATTCTAAAACTTCTTCAATAGATTACAATAATTATTACTTAGTCAAGAACATCTTAGTTTGGAGCTATAGGGATAATTTGATGATTATATAGAATTATATTTTATAGTTATATAGAATGTACAATTGTATATTTTGCACGCGACCTTGTCTGCGTGGAGTTTGATTTTTAAAAATACTGCGAGAATACATTTTTCTGGCATATAAAAGCCTATATCACTCTCCAGATCCTAAACTTTATTCATTCAAAGCCTCATGTCCATCCGTTGATCCGTTGCTTTTTTTCTTTCTATCTGGGAATTTTATCAAATAGTTTTAAAAGTAATTCATTAAAGCAAGTATAGACTTGCGTAAAGATAGACATTCTTTGAAAGAAAACTACATATGTAACCTAACCTAACCTAACCTAACTTTAGAATGCTCACGTATCTTTGGAATGACATATTTTTAAGGAAATCTGATAAGCTTCAAACACAGATATAAATTTCTAGAGCTTGCCTAAAAAATACAAAGGTTTTTGATTGATCAGTATTCAAAATAAGAATCAATTAATGTCATTTGTCGTGTCGATGGAGGCGGAGCGCGTATGAAAGGTACTCCTCTTAACGCCCAGTGCGTTAAGTGATGGGCACCTTGGGGCTTCGACTGTTTGTATCAATGGGGCAATCAGGGCTTGCGTGACATGACCTGCCCCAACCAACCCACGCATTCTGCTCGCTACCTACGCTTGCTTTACACACGATAGTAAAACGGTTGAATCCAGATTTGGGAAGTGAACGGTTTTATTTATAACTCCTTAAGGGGTCCTGGGGTAATGCTGAGTTTCTTATCGAATCCTCTCAGCAGAAACTGCTTTCCTGGCCGGTAAAACTGCCACATGTTGGCCATTTTTTTTTTAAATTATACGATTCCTTTTGGATTCAAAGAGTGCAAATTTTTAGTGTTGTTCTCTATGGTATGTGGTGTAAAATAAAATTATATTCATTCACTCTTTAGATGATGGGTCTGCATCAGTCAATTCCATCAATCATGTGTGATGACTCGATGAATAACATATGGAAAATATATTTACTGATTGCGGTAGTTAGGTACATTAAATAAAATATGCTATTTTTAAGCAAAACGTGTACAACTTACATTAAAATGAGCGTCAATTATCTCATTTTCATATCATTTTCTCTTTTATTTTATCGATTTTTTTATTCAGGCTAAAATCTAGAGTACATACCATTCAAATTCTTTGCGTTCCAAGCATTGTTATCGAAACGCGTACCTACCTAAGCGTACCTACTACAAATTAGATTCTTTATAATATTAAATAGTTTTAAAGCTAGGTTTACGCAGATATAGCTTTATTTACGTATTTACTTCGTTGACGTCATACTCAATTTATTTTCCTTTTCATAATGTATTCAGAACTAATCAATTAACTACCCGAAAATTAGGTACCCTTATTTATTCTAATTAAGTTGACGATAATAACCAGTTATCTATGTGACGCAGCTGCGTGCGTAACCGTCATATTTATAAGTTTAACAACGCCTGTTTCATGAAATCACACTTACAAAATGATTCTGCCGTAGGCCTTGGCTCACAGGCCCAAAGATAATTAAACTACACAAACCTGCGATTTGAAAGAGAATAGATAACGTGTCACTGTCAAAACTAGCAGAATTGGCAATGTTGATACTGCCCAGGCAACGGCGGATGTGTAAAATAAACTAAACTAACAGATCTTGAATTATTTACTGTCCTCTTCAGGGAACTTGAGGAAGGACACCACATAGACCTGCAAAAGTTTAGTAATGTAAAACTGAAGTGGCGCTTTAAAAAGCAATTATTCCAACCAAGATATTAAACTATTATGATTACTGAAAATCTGTTGTTCGGTAGATTTTACAGAAACAGGCCGATTAAATTGTTTACCTATTAACAAAGGCAGATCTAGGATTACATTTTCATTTCGCGCCGTTGGATAACTTTATACTGCATAAAAGCTTAAAATCCTTAGTTTCAAAAAGCGAAAATACTTAGTTTCAAATACTACCTGTTAGTCTGATGTGGGACTAACCCCAGCAAAAGCAACTCTTAGGTTGAAGGGTAAGCGATAGTATATTATGTTTTAGTTACATTTAAAGTCCATACTGTCCGGACAATTACAATATTGTACATGACATGGACTTTGTCCCGTAACAGTTACAGAGAGAAGGAGAGAAATTATTGTGTAAGAGAGACGGCGACAGGACAAATGTCGTTCGTTCTAACACAAAAACAGGAGTAACGAACTAAAACGCCAGGTGTGTGGCGATGCCATGTGCTCGGCAACAGGACTATATTTATTTATACATATATCTGGGTATTCATTTTATCTAGCAATTCGACAGACTTTAGTCTATTATAACAACTGTCATTTTGGTTAGATTTTTTTTTTAATTTTCAGAGTTAGATTTAGTTTTATATGTACTTGTCTGTTTCTTAGATTATGGATTCTTCTCAGTATTAGCATTGATTTAAGTAATTTTAGGTTTTGGTTTATTTTTTATTAAAGTATACCTATTTAAAGATCTGTAATACCTTATGCTAATAATTTTAAGTGTTAAATATTCTTGATAAAGGTATTCTGAAAGTTCTTATGGGAAAAGGCAAATCTTATAATGAGAAAGATCGAAAATATCTCAAGCGAGAAAATGACTGGCTAACTGGCTACCGAAAGATTCGTACATACCTCGGCAGGAAACGTGTTAATAGTTAGTAGACATTTGGCAAATCAACTAATTTGACCATCTTTAAACAACTCCCTTCTGCTTGGAATTTCAAAAATATATTTGTTTGTAAAGATAATTGCCGAATTTCTTCAAAACAATGCTAGTAAGAGAAATCCTTTTCATTTAGTTCTGTAATATGTCGATAATTTAATAACTAAGTAGGTACGTAGGTACAATAAAGTGATTAGGTAGGTTTCGTTTCGTGATTTCGTTGAACAAACTTTTATAAATTAAATTGATTTTTTACATTATTCATTCAGGATGCATCAATTTTCTAGAAATTAATATGATATTGTTGAGTGATGATTGATGATTGTTAAAATTTTAAGAAAATAAAAACTTGTAAGGAAATAAATCCCCAAACCAAATTTTTTACACTGTAAACTTGTTGGTTGTAAATATGTTTGGTTCAGCGCCATCTACCTTCACTTGAATCAATCATTTGTAGACTCGTACCGAAGTACCGCTAGCGCTTTCTAGTGTCGAATAGCAGAACTATTACGGGAGGAGCTTAGAGAATTGTTAGTTTGACACCATAGATGGCGCTGCGTCAAAAACCATGCAATTGAGAAACTTATCGTGAAAAACCTCTCTGCTGTCATTACAAATTACTTTTGACGATTTTTTATCTTTTTATAAATGTGTACGTTCAATAGATTTTATACCGTCGTCATAAATTCATAATTCACTGACTTTTGTACCTAAGTTGGATATTATATCAAGAAATAATTATAATACCTACTTATTATAAATATAATATAATTTAAAATTCTGGTAAAAGTCGCTGATGGGGCCAGGACCCCATGCAGTGGGTAGGTGGGTAGGTAGGTAGGCTGAGCTGCGAGAGTTCTCTTCATTACTAAAATCACTAATCTGTCGCCATCTAACCCAACATCCACTGCATGTTTGTCTATTAATTTTCCCCCTTATTTTGTGTTAACGTTTCTCCTTTGTTTTACTTTATTTTGCTTTATGTTAAGTATGTGGTGTGTCTGTGTTGTTGTAGCTTATTTTGGCGCCGGACGGGACGCTGCAGACGGTCAAGAGCGAGTCGCGGCGAGGTCGCGGCAGAGGGCGCGCGTCTACCACCCCCGTGAGTATTTTCTATTTTCTTTCATACCTGTGTTTTTTTTTCTTTTTTATCCCTTCCTTGTCATTACATTTTAATTATTGTGATACGTTTGCATTATTAACTAATTTTTGTTATGACTAATGAATTAATCAACTTACACATTTTATAACAAATTGCGAACCTGAAATTACCTATTTACAGTCTATTTATGTAAGTTATTCTCAGCTCTAGAAGGATTTGCAAGTACCAAGATTGTCTTAGAAATGACTATAGTGTTCTATTACTAAACATAAGTCGATACTCTAAAACTAAAATTTAGTATGTAGGTTATATTCTGCATTTTTTTTTTTCGAAAAAAATTTTTTTCTTATTATTCTTGCGATGCGTTATTGTGATACTTGTTTATTGCTTCGTTAATAT
Organism: Hipparchia semele; assembly: GCA_933228805.2. Lineage (NCBI taxonomy): Eukaryota > Metazoa > Arthropoda > Insecta > Lepidoptera > Nymphalidae > Hipparchia > Hipparchia semele. The sequence goes on from OW121714.1 coordinate 13,673,220, forward strand.
CACACCATTGTGTAAACTCCTACCATGTACTAATTCAAAATAACAATCCTACTAATATTATAAATGTGAAAGTGTGGATGTTTGGATGTTTGTTACTCAATCACGTCGCAACGACTGAACCGATTTGGCTGAAATTTGGAACAGAGATAGATTATAGTCTGGAATAGCACATAGGCTACTTTTTATCCCGGAAAATTAAAGAGTTCCCGCGGGAATAAAAAACCCTCAATCCACGCGAACGAAGTCGCGGGCATCAGCTAGTAGAGAAATATCGCAACAACGCATGCCATAAATTATAGACTGTTAATAACGTCCCTGATTCAGGGGCTCTATGAAAAATGACATCGATTTCGGGCGTTAAAAAATTTAACAATAATAATGCCCTCCCGACCGAATCCGGCCACGGTGGCCAATTTCACAGAGATTAGCGATCTGCGCGGGATATATTATAGTGCACAAGTGTATGCGCAAACACAGGTGCACTTTCTATTCCCTCACTCTCATGTCCGATGGGACGGAAAACCCGACACGACCAGAAAGAGATCAGGCGCAGGACCGACGGCTTGACGTGCTCTCCAAGGCGCGGGGGTGACTCACCACCGACTTCCTAACTCCTGGCTAGTACTGAAAGTTTCTTAACAGAAAACCCAATACATTTTTGGTCCGACCCGGGAATCGAACCCGGGACCTCGTCATCCGTAGTCGAACTTGCTAACCACTAGACCAACGAGGCAGTTGATGAAAAATTTAATATCGTATCAAAACTTTCTATTTATTGTGTACCTACTATAACAAATCGTCTGCCAGCTGGCAAATCATTGGGGTCACCAAACTCGGCCAGGCCAGTGATAAATCAAACAAAAGCGGGCCACTCTCGCTTTTCCAGCGCAATGTACGAATAAAGTGTAACCGCGTATCTACGGCAAAGCCGCCGGGAAACAACCATTAATAATTCCACCCCCCTATTTCATAGCGGTAATAAAGAAATTACCACATACATTACCGTTTTTCTATAGCAACGTATTTTTTTTATATACTTACAATATATTTTTAGTGAGCAAACGAGCAGGCGGGTCACTGGATGTTAAGTGATTTCCGCCGCCCATGAACATTTGTAGCACCTGAGGCACCACCAATGCGTTGCTGGCTTTTTAGGAATTTGTTGGTCCGCCCCTTGAATAGCCCCATGTTGTAGTTTAGTGGGAACACCGTCTCAGGAAGTTGGTTCCACAGTTTCAAAATACGAGGAAAAAAGATCTGGTATATCTCATGGTCGAAGTGCTCCAAGCACCCAGGTGGTGGGGGTGAAATTGAGGGTTTTCTTTTCCGAGGAACCCTAAGGCTGAAGTCTATAGGCTGCTCTCACTCTGCTCAGCCTCAAAAAAGAGTTAAAACGAGACAGATTTACGTCAGAGCATATTTGTGTCTCGTTTTAACTCTAACTTAAGTCTGAGCTAAGTCAGAGCACGCTCTATAGATCATAGATATAGAGCATTAGAGTACCCGCAGACTTACAATTACAATTTCAAGTTGCACAACTAAATCGCAGAGTAGCTATACGAAGACATAGTTATAAAATATGATAACCCGCACATCTTGTCCAACTAAATCGTCGATCATTTCTTTGGCAAAATCGTTGTGTTCGATAGTCGGCCAACTTGAAATTGTTTGTTTATTGTCCATTAATGAACCTTAAAGATGAACTGAAAGTTTATTTGGATAAGAACACCTTTTTTAATACATCTACTAAAAAAAGGTCTTCTTGGTTTGGTTACACATTGGTCGTGGTCAGTAACCGCCTGACGGATGGTTGATTTCACCAACGTAAAATAAATCTTACCCGATCCTTTTGATATTTTGAAAGTTTTTGTATTGAAACCCTGTCAAAATATCAAATTATAATTGAGTATAATAAATACGTTGGTGAAATCATATCCACCTTCTATCTATCCTATCATCATATCCACCTTGCATCATGGTTGCCTGGAAGAGATCGCTCCTTAGCGATAAGGCCGCCATTTGTGCTATCATTTATTTTAAGTTAATTTATGTTACTGTATATATGTATAATAAAGTGTATTCATTTCATTTCATTTCAAATCTGCTCTTTATCGTCACTTACCATCCGGTGAGATCACAGTCCAGTAGGGCTAACATGCGCGCCACGAGAAAATTTTCTCTACACTTTACTCGTGAATCTCTGTAGAGATTCACATAGAGACTACGAGTAAACGTGCAGACAAAACTTTCTCGTGGCGCGCATGTTAGCTCTACAGGGCTGTCTTGTCATAGAATAAGTAAAACATCTCTGCAACGAAAACCATTCAAGTAGAATTAAAGAAATGCATCCTTGCCTTGGAAACAATCTAATGCTTTTGTTGTTGTTGAAACAATCTGATGTTCTTGCCTTTCACGAGAGCGCGTGAGTAAGCACATAGTAAGTGTGCGTTCTTGTCAGGAGCCTAGGTGGGAGCGGTCAGGCGCGAGCAAGCTCTCGCTCACACTTATACAGATACGACACACAACAACCATGAGCCACGCGCCCTCGTGAATTGAAAGAACTATAACAGTAGGTACACTCAAATCAATCGTGAGAGTGTGTAGTACCCTTTAATCAAGTAGAAAATGAGCTGATGATCTTCAAACGCCTGAACAGATCTACTGAAATTACAGCTAAGATCCACCTCAATCACGTCAGCTTTCAAACAGAGAATACCGTATCAAAATCGGTCCACTCGTTAGGGGGCTACATGGAACAGACTGACACAATTGCACCTACACACGTCAAACTTATAACATCCCTTTTTTCGTCAAGGGTTAAAAATAATCGATTTCTCAATAAAGAAGGCAATGGATAGTGTACTATATTTATGGACCAACCGTCAACGTAGAATTTTTCGCAGCCTCCGGCCTCGCACCTGTAGTTCATTCAGTAGGATTTTGAATTGCAAATTGTAATTCAATGAGTGAACATTTTCTCTCATTGTCACGCCGGCCTTGCGGTTTTTGTGTCGGTTTCGCTTTTCGAGGGTATTTCCACATTTTCGGAAGTGGTTAAAGGGGTGAATATACTCGATGTTGACCTTGACGCTTGTAAGCTTTTGATAGAAGAGAATAGAATAATTTTTTCATTCAAATAAACTTTTACAAAGTGCTTTCGAATCGTCAAATGAATCTACCACTGGTTTGGAATGCTATTCCAACAGAGAAGAACCAGCAAGAAACTCGGCGGTTGCTCTTTGATCGGTCAAAGCTTTTAAGTAACCAGTACGTAGAGATGCAATGGGCCGACTAAATTAAGTCTCTGTATTCCAAAATTCAGCTCGATCCGTACAGTGGTTTGCGCTGCACGTCGATAGATCGGTCAGTCAGTCACCTTTTCCTTTTATTAACCGACTTCACAAAGTTTCTCAATTCGCCGGAATGTTCTTTTTATTTTTTTATGTATGTTCCCCGATTACTCGAAAACGCCTTGACCGATTTGGATAATTCTGTTTTTGTTTGAAAGGGTATACTTTTCAGGTGGTCCCATAGTCAATCGTTTAGGATATGATGAAGGGATCCTGGAGAAATCGAGGGAACTCTTCAAATTTCATAGGCACAATTGATATACTTTGTAGTGGCGTTTGAAATCGGTTTTGTAAAAAGGATTTTTACGTTCAAATTATAATTTTAGATTTGTGACTATATTATGCACACGGTAAAGTGGAGGGTAGGCCGTCAACAGTTCTCTCGCACTGTCACTCGGAGAGAATATGGATCCGGTATAAGATCGCGTAGCTAGAACCCACTCGACAAAAGTTTGATAAGCCTTCTTATTGTACTCTATTTATCACAATATTCGAGGAAATAGAAATAGTTTTGTACAGTTCTGTTCATGTGTAGCTTAAAATTGTGAACGAATAACTATAGAAAGGAGAACTTTAACCAGCTCTGGAACAGTCTAAAAATGTTTTTTTTATTCGTTGACAAGATAGTGCTTGACTGCGATATCGCCGATGGTAAGAGACGATGCAGTCTAAGATGGTAGCAAGCTAACTTGGAAGGGGTATGGCATATGCAACGCATACCCCTAATCGGTTTTACCCTTAATCGGTTTTAGCTGTGGCTAGTTACCACCCTACCGTCAAAGACGTGCTGCCATGCGATTTAGTGTTCCGGTACGATGGCGTGTAGAAACCGATTAGGGGGTATGGGTTGAATCTACACTGCCATACCCGTTCTAAGTTAGCCCGCTACCATCTTAGACTGCATGGTTACTTACCGTCTGGTGAGATAGCAGTCGAGGACTAGCTTGTCAACGAATAAAAAAAAATAGTACTTTTATAATAATAACTACTAGGGATTATTTAATAGTTACTAAAGATTTTTTATTTCTATAATATTATGGAAACTATCGCATCTTCATAATATTATACAATGAGTGACTAAACGAGATTTCAAGTTTCCTATTTTCTTTCCTAGTCCGCCCTGGTACAAATTAGTTGATTGAAAGTACATTAGCTAATGGACTGCTACTTGTATTGGTTTTAAACATTTTATATTTTGCGTTTCTTTCTAGTTTAAATCCATTTCGAAATTGGAAAATTCCATCATTGATATTTTCCGGTTTTCCGGTTTTTGGTTTTGATGTTTTAGAAAGCTACTTAAGCTCATCGTACATAGTATTTTATACGTGCACATGAGGCGTATATTTTTTTCTTAATATTTTCAAGGAATAAAGAATCATCGAATGTGTATTTATTTTGAGATTATTTTGATTATTTTGATAGATTTAGGCAAACGCGAATGTTTCAACGAGTTTCTTTCAAGCTGTCAATTTATAGAACTTAATATTCAAGTTAGAAGTTAATGTTCGCATGATATTTATCTGCTGAATTAGCAAGGAATGTGAAATCAAGACGTTTACCCAACCCTTATAAATGACAGATTTACCCTAACAATCACGTTACGGTTCAAGAGTTAATCACTTGGATATATTGGAGTTTGCATAGGAATTCAACCTAAACTCTCTCTCTATTCTAATATTCTAATACATAATATATTATTATAAAGTGTTTGTATGGTTTGTCCTTCAATCACGCATTTTTAGCAACGGCTACTTTTATTCCAAAAAACAAAGTATTTAACCCGTAGGATTATTAAAAATGTAACTCGATGCACACCGATGAACTCACAGGACAAAATATTCGTTTCCTACTGTCTCCGTTTCTACCAGCCTCCCAGGTGATGTGCGATCACCTTCACCCTAAATAATTGCCAAACAAAATAGACTCCGGCCTATCAAATGTAAAAAAATATATATATATGCGACGAAATGAGAACCTCCTTTTGTTCGTCGGTCGGTTAAAAATACGAAACGACAGCAGAAAAAACATGTGGAAGACTTCATTTTACAGAATAGTTTCCAAAAACAAAGTTTCAAGTAAAAGCAAGAGGGAAAGATTGTGATTTTCGCCGCTTTGTAGATTTCGCTTGGCAAAAATGTGCAAAAAGCCTTTGACAGTGATACGTCGGGTTTCCACTGCACCGAACCGGGCTGCAGTCAAAATCAGGTGCTGAGGCTCTGCAAGACGGTTATTGTTTCGTACAAATGAAGAAAATTTTCAAATTCAGATTAAAAATGATTTATTTCATGTTGGTCAAAATGTGGCTCTTACGAAAGGTAGAAAAACTACCTCCAGTTCGGAATGCAGATTCTGCTGAGAAGAGCCGGCATGAAACTCGGCAGTTACCACTTTTCAAAACAAGGTTATTAAACTGCTTTCCTTCAGCTGTCCACAAGATATATGCTTGTAAGCTACATATAGTAACATTTTTTGTTTTCAAAAGAGCAACCCCTGTTTCTTGCTCAGCAGAATCTACATTCCAAACCGGTGGTAGATTCTCGACTTGTCATAAGAGCCACAAGTTGACCTACATGAAATAAATAATTTTGAATTTTCTATTAACAATGGTATGTACAAGTACATACACAAGAAAGGCTGGAATTAAATTTTTTTTTTGCAAATGAATATAGGTAGGTAGTACAAGACTGAATAAAGGCGAAAGTTTGTATGTGTGTGTGTTTGCATGGAAAAACTACTGGACGGATTTGGCTGAAATTCGGAATGTAGATAGATTATACCCTAGATTAACACATGCTAAATTTTATCCCGGAAATTTAAAGAATTCCCGCGGGAATCAAAAAATCTTTTAATCCACGACGACGAAGTCGCGAGCATCATCTAGTTGATTAATAAGAAGTAGTAAAACAAGGAACAGTAGAAGTTAGAACCATCAGTAGTCTGCGAACTGTTGGTTCAGAAACACTGCCTAATTTTTTCCTCTTATTCATAAGCTAGATTGTACTGCCTCTGATATATTATCTCTATTTAGGGTTTACACCAGTTAAGACGGTACGGGAATAACAACCATTTTAGAATAGTGGAAACTCGCCAATACGAGTATACGAAACTAGAAAAAATATTGTGGAAATGGGTTACATATCACCAAAGCTGGATAGAAATAGGTATTTATATACGTATTTCTCTTACACAGCTGGTCTTTGTGACCAAACTACTGCTAGGTAGCGTTTTTTTTCTCAATTTACTTACTCGTTCAAAGTTTGGATATGCCAGTTGGCCTACAATAAATAAGTTATTTTGAATTTTATACCTACCTACTTCAGAAAGGTGAACGGATACAAAAAATCCACAATAAGAACCTCGAAAACTAACTCCAGTAAAATGAATTCCACCTATTGTTTGATAAAATATTAATTAAAACACGAAATCAACTTAGCCGGAAGTAGATTGCAAAGCCAACTAAGTTCCGCACAAAAGGGTATCAGAACTAACACCGAATCTAACACAAATTCTAATCCCGCCGTTCAATTCGGAAATAAATTGAAATCCGACATAATGAAGACGGCGCATAGATGCAGACGTAGGTACTAATTCCGCGGAGGCCATCTTGCGGTTGCCATGGCAACCAGACTGCGCCCGCCCCCACCGGTGCACTCTAGACTGTGCTATGTCTAGGTAGACCGAAGTGAGGCTCGGCTGATTAGCCAATTCGGCCTTTCGATGCCTTTTTAATCAACGTTTTCGCTTTCATCTAATTCAAGCTTTTTTCACGACCATTTTCCAATGCTGTTCTTAGAGAAGTGTCTGTGACGTATACTAGAGGGATGAACACTTAGAGCATTTGATGAACATGATGACATAACGAGACATAACGGTTGCTTGTATTACTACCGAATCTTAAACATTACCTATATGCTTCTAATTAGTAGGTACTTGCTATAGGACTAGACAGAAATGTGTTAATTAATTACCTATTTATTATATTCAATGTCGCTTCAATGTATATTTGGTGTAATGTCCTCCCGACCGAATCCGGTCATGGAGGTGCACTCTCTATTCCCTTACTCTCATAATCATAGGGGAAGGAAATCCGACACTTCCGGAGAGAGATCAGGCGCAGGAACGACGGCTTTACGTGCTCTCCGAGGCACGGGGACCGTCAATTTTCTAACTCCGGGCTAGTACGGAGAATTTCTTGACAGAAAAACTCAATATACATTTTATGGCCCGACTCGAGAATCGAACCCGGGAACCCGGAACCTCGTCATCTGCAGTCGAACTTGCTAACCACTAGACCAATGAGACAGTTTGGCTGGGCTACAAAGGTTACAATGTTTTATAAATAACTGGTTCACTTTACTATACGTAACAAACCCTAAAACTTAAAAGTTCCTCACTAAAGTTCGTCATACCAATAGATTTTTAATGACTCCTATCTCAGAGTTCTAGTGGGCATTTTTTGAATTTGAAAAGTTCAGGAATTTGAAAATGGCGCATCAAACTGAAATTTATAGTCAACTACCCCCGCTCCTCACACCCGTCTTGCGCGTTTGCGAAAATCGACGCTAGAGGCCGCCTCCGAATTATAAACTCCGACGAAATTTGCACAGAGCACTTTGTAATTGCAAATTTTAGTTGTCTTACGCATGCGCGAAGCGGCGATCAATACCGCAAGACTTTATAATATATTTTTTTCTAAATAGAATCGCAATTTACGCGCCAAAACATAAAAAGTGAGGTTATTTTCTGTATGGTATTTTTTTGTATTAGATGGATATTTTTATTAGGGAAAACGGACCTTCAGCGGTTTCATTTAAATTATGAATGCTCTCGGAAAACAGGGGTCGGAGGGAGGCGAGGGGTCCGGCTGGAGGGAGGGGTAGGTGGCCGCCCGCCGCTATTGGATAGTTACTCTAAACTATTGCCTGAAAGTTTCATTAATGCATTCTATTGCCTCGTTATGCATTTTCGGTGTCCCTTTGCCGTTTCAATAGTGGTCTAACTTTGAAATACTGGTATTGTTGCGGCCGTAATTAAATTTGTAGATTTAAGATAGAGTGCTTTATATTTAGTCCACTTTAGCAACAGACGGGATTCAGGTACTTAAGTATATTTAAAATAAGGCAATGATATTTTAAGTTACTGTAGAACTTACATTAACAGACAAACTATAACATAACATTTTCATGATACCTTATAATACGATTAAAAATTTCAGCTCAATCAGTTGAAGATATCTGCTTCAAAATTGAGTTGCAAGATTCCACTCCAACGAGCATAGTTACATACATTGCAAGTTAAATAAAAGCTATTAAAAATAAAGAATAATCTTGTAATATAAAAATTTTACTTAAAAAATTAAAAATAAACTTTGAACGATAACAATATTCCGTCATTGAACAAAATATCGTGAAGTGGGTGTTCTGAAAGCTTTCGATTGTCGCGCGTGGCTACAGACGATTTTTCAATAGGTCGAGCGTGTAATCTGTCATTCTAGCGTGGTTGACATTTTTGTAACTTTTACAGCGTGAACTAATTATTTTTTTAAACAAGGCTGCTTTCCTATTTTTTGCTGCTGGTCGATTGCGGAAAAGCTGCATCAAGCAAAGCTACAGTTTCAATTGTGGTTATTGGCAGAATTTATGGCGTTATTGATACAACAATTCAATTTAGCCAATAGCGAAAGAACCAGAGTTGATTGCAATTGTCACCATATGGCAATCAGTTTTAGACAATCCCACAGCTGGTTTTAGAGCTTGACAGTAAGTGACGATTTAGTGCGAAGGCAGTCGGGTGTCGCGGATATATTTCTCAAAGACTACCTTATGAGGGAATAATTTACTAACTCTGAAGCAGTTGTATAAAAAACCTATGTCTTCTGAACCAATCTGAACAAAACAACTTAATTCATACCAAGACAATTTGAAAAGTTACTGTTGAATTTCCTGCCAGCTCTTCTCAGCAGAAACTGCTTTCAATCCGGTGGTAGCGTCTCGACTTGTCATAAAAACTATATAAAATAAATATTATTTTCATATTTTTCTTAAACTTAGGACAATCCTTACTTCCTTGCTAATGTTATAAATGCGAAAGTTTGTTTGTTTGTTGGTTTGCCCTTCAATCACGCTGCAAGCTACGGTTTGACCTGGAGAGTGACATATGCTACTTTTTATCCTCCCCTGGGGTTTTAAAAACTAAATCCACGCGGACGAAGTCGCGTACATAGTCGTAGTAGGTACATAAATAATAATTAAAACAGATACTTATAATAAATCATCTACTTTGACTTAACTTACATGAAATTCAAATATTATGTCCTGTATAGAACCTAAACAACTGCAAGTTGTATTAACAAGTATACTCTTGCAAAGATGGAGCCCAGGTTCATTTAAGTACTGACTGCCAAAGAGGTGTTATATTATTATATTATATTCATATTTTCTTCTGAAAATTACTTTACCTTTGATACCTTTTCAAACGCTGCCTCTGAAAAGGCGTTAAATATTTTACAAGCGCTCTTGCTCTTTTGATTACAGCCCGGGACGGCTCTCAATTGATTCCGTGAATATTATAACACGTTATGTAATGTACGAGAAGGTAACGTGCAAAATTTTCACTTCCTCATAACACCGATTTTTTTTATATACCCTACTAGACGATAGCTGTGAATTCAGGTTTTTTAATTCCCGCGGGAAGTCTTTAATTTTCGGGATAAAATGAAGCCTGTTTAAATCCTGTATATATCTCCATTCCAATTTTAAGAGAAATCGATTCATCCGTTGTGGCGTGAAAGAGTAACAACACACACACACACACACACACACACACACACACACACACACACACACACACGTATAAACTTTCGTCTTTATAATATTGATATACCTAGTGTGATATAGCCTTATACCTACATAGGATAGTCTTATATCGTCGTCAGTAACCCATCAATGGCTCACAACTGAGCGCAGATCTCCTCTCGCTGTGTTCTTTAAAGATCCCAATGCAAAGAACAGTGTCTTAAAAAAAGGTGTAAAACAATTATAAAAACCTATATGAAACGCGGAATTTCCTCAACCAATTAAGTCAAGGCTGGCAACATTCGGAACTTTAAAAAAAGTACTTTAAACAATACCCTATTGTAACCCGTCTGGTACTCACACAAGCTCAAACGCGTCGTTACAGAGCCCCCCACACATTGCATATTTCGCATGCATCTACACGAAAATGTGCAAACATATTTTGAGTTCTACGTCATATAGGTATAAGGTATGATGTTCTATGAGAATGAGTTTAGGTCTGTCTGTGGTCCTTTCTAACGAGCCAATATGCTGATGCGACCCGTCTATCCCGAGCCATGTATCCTTTGCTTGGAAGAATAAGTATATGAAAACGAGCCTTTGAATCGGAAAATTCGGATAGGACACGCTATTACACTTTTATGGTGGACCGGCATTGATAGGCAAAACTATAGATAACACCTAACACACTCGTCCGCCTATCAAAGCCTCGCAAATATAGGTATCATTCTATACAAGTGAAAATTAAATATTTAAAACATCCCAGACATGTCACATCCTAATCGTTAGTAAGTAATCGTTACAATAAAAATATGTAATCCGCCATTTTGTGGCGGCAGCCATCTTGGACCGATTTTCATCAAACATAACTAAGAACACTCCTCACATTCACATTTTAAACAAAAAAAAAATCAAAATCGATTCATCCATTCGGGAGCTACGGTGCTACAGACACACACACACACACACGCACGCACACACTTCTCATAAATGTAAATTCTGATTCCTTCTGATTCCCATATACTTACTCATATTTGATATAAAATATATTCTATACGTCATATAAAAAAGCAATTGATATCTGGGAGGGTGGGAGGTCGCAAACTGATGGTGCTCAGAACTGCAGAATGCTATTTAGTTTCCCAATGCGTGTTTTCTTCAGAGATAATCTGCTCTTCTGTTCGTATAAAAATTATATTGTTACTTATACCTACTGTAGGTATATCTTTGGTTTTTACATCAATATGAACGATGCACAAAGTATTGAGTCCCTCTTTGCGACGTTCTTTTATGAGCAATGGCCGGCTTAAAATATGTTTTATAAGGGACGAATGGAAAATTCTCGTGTTGACAGAGCATTTATAGATTCATTTTATATTGACACTGGCTTGAACGAACAATGGGTTTTAGTATTTTCTAGAATTTGCAGATAGAATCACACTATTATTATAAAGTCGAAAGTTTGTGTGTGTGTGTGTATGTTTGTTACTCTTTCACGCCACAGTGAATGAAACAATTTGGCTGTGGAATAGACATAGCTCATACCCAGGATTAACACATTTTAGCAGGCTACAAATTATCCCTCATAATAAAAGATTTCCCGCGGGAATTGAATAAAACCTTATCCACGCACCCGAAGTCGCGTGCATCATCTAGTTAAGCATAAATTCTCAAGAAAACTCTCAGAAAATAAAACCTAGTTTCATCTTAATTGAAAACTAATACCTAGGTGGAATGAAATGTATTCCTTAGAAAATCCTAATTCAAAGGACATTGGACACGATTTTGTTCTGTGGCTATCTTGCAAGCCTATCAGTTGAAGCAACGACCATTAAGTCTGTTTAGACTTACAATAACCGTACAACAACGGTAGACTTACAATTGCAAGTAGGACTAGTAAATCGCAGGCATATAGGCTCAAACCACTAGATCGATCGGGCTGAAATTCGGCATACAGATAGCTATGACGTAAGCATCCGCTAAGAAAGTATTTTTGAAAATTCAACCATTGAGAAAAATAGAGGCTTAAATAATCGAACTAAACGTCAGTAAAAGCTAGTACAGATATGTAGTTCAGTTAATTCGTCGTAAACAGTACAAAGTGGATGCAAAGAGCAGTAGCTTGAATAAAAGTGGCGAACAAAATCCACCGCTTTGAATCACGCAGCGCGATTTGCGGCATCCCGCCAACCTGGAGGAGCAACAAGTGCATTGGCTCGCCTGAACCAGACTGCAATAAGATACTGGTGACAAATCCCCGAGAACGAGCCACTTACACGTGGATCCGACGTAGACTAGCTCGTTACTTATTTCAGACAACACTAGGAACTATTAAAGCCACTCTACTCGCGGGATGTTTCACACAAACGTATTAAGCTGGTATGCTGCGGCTACATTTTTTTTTTTCTTATGACTGCTAATGTAGACAAGAACATCGCGTATAACCGAACACGATAATTTTATCGCGACAGCTCGACATGAATTTTCGTACGATAATGTAGCGACATATTATGATAAATCTGGTAAATTGTATAATTTCTGAATTGTCTCTGGTCTGGTCTGGTGGGAGGCTTTAGCCGTGTCTGGTTACCGCCCTACCGTCAAAAACATGCCGCCAAGCGATTTAGCGTTTCGGCACGATGCCGATGGCGTGTGTCATTAGGGTTATGGGTTGAATTTACACTGCCATACCGCTTCCAAGTTAACCCGCTTACAAGAATTATCTTGTCATTGAATTAAAAAAAAAATCTTCTATCCTATTTCACGGTGAAAAGCAAAATTGTGACCTATTAATACTGTATTATGAAACGATTAGCCCAAAGAAATCCACAAACAAAATCCATCGGGATTTGTGTAGCGGCGTCCCGCAATACAGCGCGGGGAGCAACAAGTGTATTGTGTCACTTAAAGCCGCCGCTAATAAGATTCTGGTGACAAAACCGCTTGTTTGGGGGTATCAAATCCCGCGGGGTCGGAGCGGGGCGGATACAGCCAGTTATTGTGAATTTCAATAAGCTGTTTAACTCAAATATAAGCGCATCGAAAGAGTCAAATGCTTTAAATATTAAACTCTATAGTCTTAAATTCAAATATCACACTAATCCTATTAATCTAAATATATAAAAGGAAAGGGTGATTGACTGACTGACTGATCTATCAGCGCACAGCTCAAACCACTGGATTTATCGGGCTGAAATTTGGCATAAAGATAGCAATCATGACGTAGACATCCGCTAAGAAAAGATTTTAGAAAATCCAACCACATAAGGGGTAAAATAGGGGGTTGAAATTCGAACTTAAGGCGAGCGAAGCCGCGGGCAAAAGCTAGTTAATATTATAAATGCGAAAGTTGGGATGCATGTATGTTTGTTACTCAAACACGTCGCAACGACTGAACCGATTTGGCTGTTTGGCACAGCGATAGATTATGGTCTGGAATAACATATAGACTAATTTATATCCCGGAAAATTGAGTTTCCGCGGGTACAGAAAATCTCAATCCACGCGAACGAAGTCGCGGGCATCAGCCAGTTATAAATAAACCTTTCGGAATACCTACAATGCATCTCTATCTAATCTGTCTCATTTATAAAACCTGTCAGAAGCAAAACAATGTTCGTTTTGAATTATCAAACGGAAAATGGAAATCATATTAGTCTATCATGCCCTTTTCGTGCAGACATGAAATCAATAACGCATTGCTTTCGATCATTTTCAAAGTATTCAACTTTGGCATTAAAATTTCTACTTTTCTTTTGCTGACCTTACTTACATTTTTACCCGACTGCGGCACGCAAAGGAGGGTACTGTGTTTATCAGTCTATGTATGTAGGTATGTGGCGCTCTCGAGACCAAACGCGTGGGCCGATTTTAATGATTCTTACGTCAATCGATTCATGTTAATCTTGGGAATGTCACTAAAGACATGACAGTTGAAAATTAAATTCTACTGCAAGCCGCCCATTTCTACTGCAACTTCGTGGCGCGATAAGATATGCCGGTATCTCTGATTCTCCTACGGATTTCCTGATTTCCGAATTGAAAATAGAATACGAACAGAATGATAATATTAAATCGGAAGCCTCAACAGCCCAACGGTTAAAGGTTCTGAAATTGAAAGGTCGCAGGTTCGAGCCCCACCCGTTGCACTATTGTTGCACCCACTGCTAGCATAAGCTTTTCGCTTATTTGAAGGGGAGAGGAGATTATAAGTCAAGTTCAGTTTGACTAATATTCTTTAAAAAAAAATATTCGCAATGTCACGGTTACAGCGTGAAAGAATCCATGCAACAAGTGCTGGCAATAAATCTGTGATACCGATAACAGCTGGCGTGCTCTGGACCGCGTGACAATGTGCGTGCCAGAAATAAAAACACGTCGCGCTTTCACGTACGCTGCGCTGTTCCACGTAAAGTTTCAGCACGTCAACGACATGGCACAACAAAATGTCGCTGTACGTTAACAGTGCGCAGAATACCAGAAAAAAGTCCCCCCGATAGATGAAATAAAACATACCCGAAACCTCGTGTGAAACGCAACAGATGCTAGCGTGTAGGAGTGTAGTAAGCGCCAAATACATCATGTATTCTAATAACTCGTAAGATATTAATCGTTTTTTGAATGGCTGTATCGTCTCTTAGTAATAATGTATAGGAATTTTATATAAAAATTTTGGCTCTGTAATATGCAACACGTTGAAATTAAATGCAAATTGGTTAAAAGTTACATATAACTATCTAAATAATTTCGCGGTTTTTTTATATCGTACATAGCATAAGTCACACTTACTTCTACATCGTTTGTAGAAGATGGCAGGAGCAAGCTATAATAATAAACGACTGCTGTGCTTAGCGCGTCGGTTACGCTTTTATGCTAGAAAACGTGTGTTTACCATTTATGATGGCTAAGAACCGATTTCACCAACGTAAAATAAGTCTTATCCGAGCATAAACTTGATATTTTGACAGTATTTTCAATACAAAAACTGTCAGAACGCCAAATTTATTCTTCGGTTAAACGTCACTTGACGTTGGCGAAATCGGCACTTAGAAACAATTGATAGATTCATCTTTTCTTAAAATATTATCGTCTTTTTGTGCGTATCATTCTCAACATCGTGTCAAGCCTGTGACAAAAAGCCGCTATTGTGTCCTCTCGTTTGATGGAACGTGCAAAGCTTTGCATTCAATAAAAGCTCAGTGGGCTGTAAGTCTGGATTTCGCCGATGTTCCAGTCGTTTTATTCGCACTGACATTGACTTTGCACTGGGTTTCAGGGTTATTGGAAAACTAAAAACCATGTGACATAAATCGAACCGAAATACACGCAACTTGACAGCAATCGAAAGTATAGTATCGGCATAATTATCTTCAATTCTCCAAACTATCGAACATCCTATTCAAGGAGTCAGCACACATATCAAATCGGAAAGGGATCGTCACCGTATCGCGTTTCGCCTCGCCGTCAACCCGGCGTCAACCTAATGTAAAAGCAGATCAGCAGCTCCAGTACGTCAACTCGGCTACGGCTAGGCGACGCCGCGCTTACAGCTCACCGACCGCAGGTTGACGGCTAAGCGGCACCAGTTTAATCAGACGTAAGCGCGGGGACGTAAGCGTCCCCGTCGCGTCGTGAGCTTGTCCAGAGGCGAGGCGATTACGATACGATTCCGATTAGTGTCGTTGCAGTAAGGAGTTTCATACAAAGAATACTGGATGGCTCGAGTTGATACGGTGACGATCCCTTTCCGAGTTGATATATGTGCTGTAACCTTTATTCCTCGGTTACTTTGGAGACATTGGCACTGAGATATTTTTTTTATACTTTTCACTAGCTTTTCGACTCACGTAATGGTTGTCTAAAGCAGCATACCTAATTTCCCAATAAGGCTCGTAAACAATTTTAGATCTTTTTGGTGTTAATATTTTATAACATTTTTGTCTTTTACCGTACTTTTTTTTAAATAATGATACTTAATATATAACAATATAAAAAAGTAAATAATTTATTTTACCTCTAGGACATCATTTTAAAAGCATTTAGTAAATTGCTTTCCTTATAAAACATTGATATAATCACTTACGAGTAAAAATGCATAAAAACTAGGACGAAATTAGCATGTAAACAAAAATAACGGCACCCATTGTTGAAGATAATAAAATATACATTATGTATTCCTCACGAACATGCATTATTCATCGGCGATGTCAATTTCCAGAAAGTTCCCTCCTACATTTACATATTATCTAGTTCAAGAAAAAACTTATGTTTAATTTAAATATGGTCTATCTGAATTGTGGACTGTTCGAAAAGTTTATTTTAATTGTGGTCTAACCGAAATACTTTGATTGAATATTCGACGTAATTGAAAGAATAAAAGTAGGAGATCACTTTTCTTAAAATAATACATACCAATAGAATTCTGGGTAAGGTTACTAAGGTTTTACGTCATAATATAAGGAACCTGTTCACATTGGAATCTGATCTCTCAGGCTTAGGCTTTGAACCAAAACGTTCTGGATTTCGTCTATAAGCCCTTGACTTATTGAGGTATTAACACGTTAATCCATCATTCTATAAAAATTAACGTAAACAATTCGTCAAAGCATTTATTTTCTAAGCCGTTCCACTTGTTCCGTAATTTATGGCTCCCGCGTATGGTAGGCAACGCATGTGGTAATTTGACGTATAATTTTCTCATATTAGTCTTTATTCTCAATGGAGTAAAAACACGCCAGCGTTGCGCGGTGTACAAGGTAAGAGGCTTAGTAGACGACTTTTAATATATCGCGGATTACCCAGGAACGCTGTAAAATCTGCTTTATAGCCAGATTATATTCCCGGCTTACGGATACATTTATGGCCGATTCGATATTTATTTCACGAAATTTGCCTAGACTTTTTATTACCTTGAATGAATTCTCTTCAATAATAATATAATTTAAATACTTTATTTCTTATTACGAGTAAACTTTTCTCGTGACTTCGTCCGTATAGGTTTTTAAAAATTCTTCTCATTTCTTCAAGGACAAAAGTTCAAAGTTTGGAGCATCTGCGAAAGATTGCCTGTCTGTCGGTATTCTACAGAATATATAGAATAGAATAGTTTTCACCTACCATATTTCGGACTGTGTGCTCAGGTACTTTCAACTTAGTTCCACCATCAAAACAGGGCATCGAATAGGTCTGCACCGCTGCGTGGTTGAAATCCCAAGGTCGCGCACTAAGCGCTTTCCTATTACGCACTGCTATTTGGAATGCTTCCGGCTTCCGTTTTTCCAACTACCTACAATTTGAGTACCTTCAAATGACGAGTGAATAGACATTTTCTAGCCAAGCGCGCTCCTTCTGCTTCTTCACTTACCATCAGGTGTGATCCCAGCCAAGGCTAGTCTATTTAATATTTAAAAAAATACCTTAACTATACTTACCAGTGTTATAAATCAAGTCGATTCGCAGCTCTAAAAGATTTAAAAAAAGAATTTAAAATAGATGTAGGTATGCAACTGTTTGAGATAAAGAAGTTTCACTGAAAACTTTGAAAACACCGTAAAATATGCGAATAACATAGATAAAACGTTGTCTCACAAGGATTTTCTCAGATATTGGCCGTGTTTTAGGCGCGCCGTTTTTCCGCCGAGTCAAATTTAATTTAGCGTGGAAATTGCCGAGCCGGGCCGCTGCGGAGCTGCGCTCGATTCAATTTGCTCGATAAAACTTCTATAAATACAAATTTTTACACGCTTCATTTACTATATACTTACACCAAACTACTTAGAATAAATTAGTAAGTCGTAAGAAATTAAATGTCGTGAGGAAACCTTTCTGCACAAGAGTTCTCTTTAATGTACTCAAAGCTGTGTAATAAGTCGTAGAAAATGGCCTAAATCCTCCTTTATCATTCAAGCGATGAATAAAAATGAATGAAACTACTAAGTGCTAATTTAACCATGACTCATTGTTTTCAGTACAAAAACTGACAGAATGGTAAATCTAAATACTATATTAAAGGAAAAGATGACTGATGGACTGACTGATCTATCAACGCACACCTAAAACCACTGGACGGCTGAAAGGCATACATAATATAGCTATTATGACTGAGGCATCTGATAAAAAAGGATTTTTAAAAATTCAACCCCTAAGGGGATAAAATAGGGGGTTGAAAAATCGAATTTAACGTAAGCGAAGCCGCGAGCAAAAGCTAGTTATTTAATAAAAAAATGAAAATATTAATAATTATGAATTGTTTATAAAGTTTTCGATATTATTGGTAAAGTTGAAATTTATATCATGAGCATGAATCAGAAAATATCTCTAGACAAAACGTCCAATAAATCGCCTTGAACCTATAATTATCAGCATTCTCGTAAATCACTTGAACTGATCGCACATTTGTCCAAACTACAAGACTACTCTGCCCGCATCCAAACGAATCGTCTACCACTTTTTCCAACAGTCTCTACCAGTTTAAAGTCTAAATTAGGTCACATTTTTAGCCATTTAATTTGGGATTGTGATATAATACAAAGATTAATAAATTAGGTAAGGTATGTATATTTGAGTTGCTAGCAATGATAACATTACAGCGTTTCATTTCTTCTTCATAAGTTCTGATTTCGTACAAATTCCATAATTATTTATTTTACTCAGGTCAACTTGTTGCTCTTATGACAACTCAAAACTTCTATGGAAGAATAACATTTCTGTTGGAAAATTAAGTGTGCGGTTAGCACGTGCGGTGTGTGCGGCATCTACCGAATTCACAAATGGGCGTTCACCTTAAATCGCCTTGAACCAACAATTATCGGCACTCTCGTAAATCACTTAAAGATATTTTAATTAAACATCCTCAATATATCAGATAGCTTGCAAGGAGAGGGGGGGGGGGGGGAGTTGAGGCAAGGAGGCGAGAGGGGGCGGAATTAATTTAATTTTAACTTGATAATATATCACCCGGCGTCTTCGCTAATAATGGAATTATGTTTGTACTTCCAGAATCCATTTGCATTCTTATTAGATTCCCGCGGGTCGATCTTTGCGGCGGTATTTTGCTAGACGTGAAATTATCTTCTATGACGCCGTATATGTGTGGTCTCCTATTACTTGAATGCTGCCATCGCTGTAAAATACCTCTGCCTTCTTTACGAATAATGCAATAATTCACTATTAGTTTTGCAGTAGGACGGCAGCCTTGGAGGGTGTAGCTTTTCCCGATAGGATTTTCATAGTTTTTAAAAATCCTTCTTTTTAAATATTCTATATATCTAGCGCTTGACTGCGATATCACCTGGTGGTAAGTGAAGATGTAGCCTAACATGGTGCGGTTGTCTAGAAGATTCACTCTTGATTTAATCCCGTGGAAATTCTTTGATTTTCCGGTATAATAGCCTATGTCACTCTATGTTTTTAACTATATCCATGCAAAAAATCACTTCAGTCAGTAGCTCTATTCGATGTGATTGAAGGACAAACCAGTAATCGCAGGATTTTCATAAATTAGCTTTTTTCTCGACGCGTACAAGGTGCCCGCCGTCAAAAGTTAACATTAATTAATATGTAAAAAAAAGTAAAATAAATAAAGAAAGAGATCGAATAAAACGAATCATGCTCACATTTTTAGCTAATAATTGAGAACTCTAATTTTATTGTATTCTTTACTTGTGGAAAAGATAACTAAAATTTTTAGACTTCAATTAAAAGTCAATTTAATTTAAATAAGTGATTCAGACGCGTTACAATCTGGTCCGGCGCATCCGGTGTCACTTAGCTACCTACCGTATCCGGCAACGGATCCGGTCCGGAACTGGCAAATTACAAAAATTAATTCGCAAGCTCCGACCCAACTGAGAATCAGCATGATTTTCAAATCTTAATTAATTTCGGTTTGAAACGGATTCTTTTTAATTTCTAGAACGAAATTAAGCTAATATCCTGGCTATTTTAGGGCCAATTTAAGCCTAATGTATTTCCGGACTCGCATGATGGCCAGTCACGCCAGGTATTCCATTCAGCGGCCCAGACAATCCAGGCTCCCTAGATTGCTATTCTAGACACCCCGCCCCGGGGGGAACCCCCTTCCCCTGGCGAGAGGGGGGTATGTACCCCCCCTCGCTCGCATTGCGCTTAATTTCCGTATCGCATGGTCATTAATTTGTAAAATGATATCTATAAACTTTGTTGGTTTGCTTATGTTGTTTTAATTATCTTGAGCAAATTGGTTTTGATGATCCACGAAAAATTTGCCTGTATATTCTACTAATTACTCAAACCATCATTACCTTTTGTCTCTGGCTCTTTCTGAGTAAAAAAACCTATTGCTTAAATATAAGATCTCTATTTAAAAATTATCCTTTAAAATAAGGGATACTTTATTTGAAAATATAAGACAAAAACTAAGCGTAAGGCAAAATCATGGTGTTTACCTAAAAATTAGTTTCCTTATTCCCATAAACTTCAAAACTTACTAGTAGTAGTTTCTCTCAGATTTTATTATTAACTTGCGCAATCTCATTTTTAAAGCCAATTAAAAACTAACCGACGATGTACAGAAAACGCTCGCCAAAGTTACCATAGACCAGAAATAAAAAAGGTTGATACAAAAAGAAATATCTACACTTGTTTATCTGTGGCAAGTTTCGCGCCCTTTTACGCCCTCTAGCGGCGGCTTATAGCGGCTTGCTGTCAGTGTTCCCGCCAACTTTTAATTACGACCATTGTGAGCAAAGTTTTGACAAAAGAAGTTGTTCTAATGAAACTCGAACGTCGAGCCATTATTCCTAAGCTATTTTTGTCAAATATTAATAAAGGTGCTTTTCTCGAGCGTGTGTGTGTTGTTTTTGGAGTTTTGTGCATTTTCAGTATCACTTTTTTCAACTGTTCATGCCTGATCCGCACTTAGCCATTGTGGTGGGCTTTGCCCTAAACCCTTTTTATTCGAAAGGAAAGCCGTGTCCAGTAGTATGCCGTGGCTGATGATATATTGAGATGATGATGGTCGTATATTAAACTTCGAAGCGCACGAGTTACAATACGAAAGTTTGAGTGTATGGATGGATGGATGGATGTTTGTTACTCAATCACGCCGCAACGAAAGAACTGATTTGGCTGTTATAGTCTGGAATAACACATAGGCTATTTTTTATCCCGAAAAATAAGAGAGTTCCCGCGGGAATTAAAAAATCTCAATCCACGCGAACGAAGTCGCGAGCATCATCAAATAATCTCAAATAATAATAATGAATATCTCTCCTTGCATTGGAGTCTATTTGGAGTTTTTTTTTTCAAAATTAATCTTAGTCTAGCTAGCACCTAACTTTGATTTTCTCCTCCAAATTGAAAGGTTGTGTTAGTAGTGGGTACGACAACTGTTGAACTAACTTAACTGCAACGAGTGGGGGTCGACCATTCAGTTTTCAGTTCACACCTTTAAACGTTGACTGTTGGAGCTATACTATCTCGACGTTGTAACTTGGACTAAAGCACAATTGTATAGAAAACCTTGTTCTTTTAATTTCTGAACACTATTTCGCTAAGTGCATATTCCCGAACGCAAATTGCTCGTTCGTCGTGTTTACACTGAAAACTGAACACTGAGACACGAGGCTGCATAAATTGCAGAGCTCTACATAATTAAAAACCAACATTTACGTTCAATTCAATCTCTACTGTAGCGTCTATTCCACGTTCTTATTGCAGTAGCTACCTACTGGCATTGTATTTACTGTGACGGAATTTGCTTGGAAATTATTTCTACCTCAAGCAAGCTTCGTTAAATGAAGCTTTATAAAAATAATAAAAATTAAATTTAAATTTTAAATCTCACACAATTTTAGAATTTTGTGGTTATCTGGGGATCTTCTTAAATCTAAATACATAAAAGGAAAAGGTGGCTGACTGACTAACTGACTGATGGACTGACCTATTACACTTCACAATCACTGGACGATCCGACCGATTTGAGCGTACTGATAGCTATTCTGACGTAGGCATCTGCTAAGAATGGATTTTCGAAAATTCTACCCCCAAAGAGATATAATTAGGGTTTGAAAAATGAAGTTAACGTGTTCGAAGCCGCGGCGAAAAGTATCTATTCTTAGTAGATTATTGTAAAAACATCATTTCTAGTCAAAAAGTACCAAAATTAAGTAACCATATTGGTAAGCAAACGAACTTCTAAGTGAAGTTCGATCGACATTGTATAAGTCGCTTCATTCGAAGATATAATAGTCAGTTACAATCATATCTGAAGATTCATTCTGACTTTTATAATTTAAAAATTTACAAAATCCTTCCTGTAAATACTGATGAAAAATGAGCAAATGTTTGCAAAACTCAAGGTACCAATGTCATTAATATAAAACTAATGAAAATAAAATAAAGTACCAATAAAGAACCTTGTAGCTTAACACTTTCGAAGAACAAACATTATTTCCGCGCGATAAAGTGGAAAACTAACTTTAACAAATCTATTTGAAGCAGAAGAAAACTGGCAAAGCAATAAAAGCGAAATAATAGTTATGGAAATAGTCTTTCATTTTCCACGAAAGAAAACTCCGCGAAACTACCGACAATATGAATGAAACTATAATATTAGAAAAGTTTCGTGCCCGGGAAATGAGAAAACGCCGTGGAAACTCGTTCGTCTAATACGTGTAGTTATAAACTTGTTCAATATAATATCGAGTGGTGTAGCCGATGTTGCGCTCTCTATCACACCGCACCTATAGGCACAGCCTTCCGTTAATTGCATATTCGGCTGAATAATGCACACCAGCCAAAACTAGATGCTATAACTAGGTTGGGTATTTAAATACTCGTATATCTTTGGTATGCCAGGAGACTAACTTGAAAAGGATAAATAAGGAAAATCCTACTTTTCCCATGCATAACCCACTCAAAGGTTTCCACAAGTAATAAAACCAACGAAACTAACTGAGAAAATCGAACAAAATAAATACAAAAAATTAATTAACTAAAACTTTTTGTATTTTTTTCGAACGAACAGTTTTGAACGATCGAGAGTTATAACGAAAATTAAAAATTATTTTAGTAATTAATTGGTTATTTAAATAACTTTATAAGGTTCGTCTCTCCACATACTCCACAAAATGTAGGTACTTTTCGAAATAGATAACATACCAAGATATCTAAGTATTTATAATAATATGTTTTACAGTTATTTAAGGATAAACGTCTCTTGCCAACTTTCTTAAAAATAAGTAAATAAGTATTACCTACGCTTTCAGTATCTAAAGAAACTGGCGAAGTTGCAGCAACAAAATTCTCATTGTATCGATATAAATAGAAATACATTTTGTCAGGAAAGAAGACAGGCAGTCTATCTTTCCATGTCGGGTTATTGATTGCCGCCTTCGCTGTAGGACAGCCCCCGGGCACCTTGAACTTTAAAATTCCGATCGCAATAAGGCACTACCGGCTACAGGTACAGTATTTGCGACATTTTATAAAAATAATAGAGAACTTAAAGCTGTAGGATTTGTAGGGATACATGTAATGAGAGTATGAATCCAAAAAACCTTAGAACCTGTTTTTTTTTTAAATATATAGACTAGCGCTTGACTGCGATCTCACCTTATGGTAAGTGAAGATGCAGCCTAAGATGGTATGCGCTTGCCTACAAGATTCACTCTTGATTTAAAGACATCTACGTTATAGTTAGTTGGAAAAACGGAAGCCGGAAGGGCAGTGCGAATTAGGAACGAGGAAGCAAAGCGCTGAGTGCGAGATCGTGGAATTTCGACCACGTAGCGGTGCAGATTCGTACGATGCCGTGCGGTTCGGTGCTAGAAAGGTGATGGTGGAACTAAATATTTCTTGAGCACACTCTCCGAAATATATCCTGTAGAGCACCGACAGACCTTTATGAATTACTAGCTGGAGGCCTCGCCTTCGTCCGCGTGGATTTAGTTTTTAATAATCCCATGGTAAATCTTTCATGTTCCGGAATAAAAAGTAGCTTTCGGTTCTTGTTCGGTCATCGGCGGGTGACCGCCCTCGGTCATCGACTCACCGCATCGCATTGCCCGCCCGCGCTATTTCTTTTCTTCTTTTTACTCGGCTTCTAAGGGTCGTACCGTAATGTTGAATAGCCTATAACCTTCCTAGAGAATTCAGCTATCAAATACAAAAAGAATTTCTCAAATCCGACTGGTAGTTCCAGAGATTAGCACGTTCCCACATTCAAGCTAACAAACAAATAAACAAACTATTCCGTTTTATATAGATTATATTCTAAAACTATCTCGCAGTAGTTTTTAAGATATAAATACATCTACGAGTATAATATAAGTAAAAACACTTAATTTTTTTTATATACCTATGCATTGATAGAAAAAGTAAATATCCACCGCACTTTTACTGATATCTTGAATTGGATGGTATCATAAAAATGCACTCAGTGCAAGTAGCATGGCATTTATAAGTTTATCTGATGTCGGTAATGTCATCTGTGATCGATCGCTGTTTTTGATCCATCCATGATTAATTTATCGTGACCTTAATCGATTTTATTAATAACAATAATATATGGATCCGAAACATGCTCGCTTATTATAGCCTTCATAAGAAGGCTTAGGTAGGGTATCTCCGCGGAGACTACTCCCTAGTATCAGATGTAAGGGGATCCGTAGGAGAATTATATATTTTATCGAGACGCAAAGCTGAAGCGGCAAGGGCGGGATCAAGATGACTGACCAAAGAATTATCTTATCTAATTTAAGGATATGAGCTTTATTTATTTTAGGATTTTATTATTTATTTTACTGTTGCCGTACTATATTATTTTCTATTTTTTTTATTTTGTCTATCATAGTTTTATCGCAGTTTTATGTACGTGTAGATTTTACAATATGAGGTACAATAAATACATGATATAATGTAGGTGCATATATGAAGCAAATGTGCATAGCGATGCATGATAATGTACCCGCTGTAGAGGTGCGGTGATATATTGGCCTCTTTTGCATAAGCGCCGTAGCGCGTAGACCCTCTTCTGGCTACGGGCTACGAAACTCGTAGATGGTTAATTGTTCATTAGCGGTGATGACGTCACAAGCTTGAACCGATTAAATCTAACTTGATGGTTTTCGTTTATATTCTCATTCCGATTTTGTACTACGCTATGCACGCTTCTTCTCAACTTCCGGTTACGGCTAAGTGATTATTATCAGAGTACTTTTGGAACCGGCGCGAGAGTCTTCACTTGTCGTTAGAGTCACAAGCGACATGAAATAGATCATTTTGAATGATGAATTTTTGAAAACAATATCCACTCAAGTTGCAAGGCCTTGCTATATAACACGCGAGTCATGAAACATTTTAATTACAAAAACTTTTTTGTGAATTATTTTCTTTCTTTCAGCCTGTGGCGTGGATACTAGATATCCACATTCTGTTGGATATAGGCCGGTCCTAATGAACGCCACTCATCCAGTCGCTTTTCTCTTTATATCGTCTGTCCACGCTGTCCACCAAAAGCCAACGAGCTGAAAATTGAAAGGTCACAGGTTCGACCCTTACGGGTTGCACTATTGTCCTACGCACTACTAATACAAGCTTTTTTTTTTTTATTCGATGACAAGATAGCCCTTGACTGCGATCTCACCTGATGGTAAGTGACGATGCAGTCTAAGATGGTAGCGGGCTAACTTGGAAGGGGTATAGCAGTGTAAATTCAGCCGATACCCGTTATCGGTTTCTACACGCCATCGTGCCGGAACGCTAAATCGCTTGGCGGCACGTCTTTGACGGTAGGGTGGTAACTAGCCACGGCCAAAGCCTCCCACCAGACAAAATTCAAACAAAATTTCCGCTTATATGGAGGGAAGGGAAGAATATTAGACAAATTCAGCTTAGCTAATAATTTCTAACTAGAACAATTACTCTTTAATTTAAGCCTCAATAGCCCAACGGTTAAAGGTGCAGACTGAAAATTGTAAGGTCGGAGGTTCGAATACCACCCGTTGCACTATTGTCGTACCCACTCCTAACACAAGTTTTCTGCTTATTTGGAGGGGATAGGAGGATATTAGTCAACTTCAGGTTGTTTAAAAAAAATTGGTTGTTATTTCCATTACTGTTACCTACTTCTATAACTTAGTTAACCCGAAATATTTTCCAATACATGCATAGCGTTATCGTGGAATGGAACGGAAATGAGCAAACGAAGCTGAACATGTTAATTTATCGTGTATCTGATGTGAGTAATTAATGTGTTTTCTTTGCTTAACTTTACTTGCGAGCTTCCATTGATAAAATGTTCATGAAATATGAGCTTTTAGGATAACATCGCTAGAATAAAATCTTCGAAGCTACCACTGTTTCAGTGGTGATATAACATGGATCCAACCCAAATCTATACAACTTACTCGTAGGAGTATCTTTATTCTCTACTAGACGATGCCCGCGACTTCGTCTGCGTTAATTAAGGTTAGATTAAGGATTTTTAATTCCCACTGGAACTCTTTAACTTTCCGGGATGAAATGTAGCCTATGTCTTAATCCAGGTTATAATCTATGTCTATTCTAAATTTCAGCCAAATCCGTTCAGTAGTTTTTGTGCAAAAGAGTAACAAACATACACACACACACACATACAAACTTTCGCATTTATAATATTAGTAGGATAATATTAGTAGGATATAATTTTATTTGGTGCCACTCTACTGTCAAAGATGTGCCGCGATTTAACGTTCCGGTACTATGGCGTATAAAAACCAATAAAATTAAGTTTGGGCTGAATGTACACCACCATACTGATATATAAAATTCAAAAAAAATCTAAATTATTTATTTCATGTAGGCCAACTTGTATAGTGCGGTCGCGGAATAGGAAGAATTTCGTACATTAACCTGTTACTACCTGTCTCTGTCACTCCCGCATTAAAATAATGCGTCACGCTCGCACAGATGCAATGACCGCCGTCCTCGGGGATTGTAAACCTTTTTACCTGCGAACCTAAGGCTTGTTTTTGTTTGCGTGTGAATTGAATTTAGGTAGTCTAGATCATAGTATAGACAAATTGTAGATTCTTTCGTTATAACTGTGACAGGCGAGACGTCGTCGGAAAGTAGTTACTCCGATACAGAGAAATCGGATTTTGATTTTTGAATTTTAATTTTTTTATTTCTATGTAATAAGTAAATATAACTCGATTATTATAACTGTTTAAAAATAAATAATTTATTTAATAAGCTACTAATTTTTTTCTCCTTCAAATATTTTATATAAACCACACTTAATAGAAAAATGTTTGTGACCACTGTCAGTAGGCAAAGAGGTCATTGTACGAAATTCTTTCTGTTCGGCGACTGGACTATAGCTCTTATGACACGTTATGACTCTACCACCGGTTCGGAATGCAGATTCTGCTGAGGAGAGCCGGCAAGAAACTCAGCACTTACTCCTTTCGTAAGAAAATATTACAATATATTAAATCAATGATTAACTCTGGATTGTCAATATACAAAATGACAGCCTAAATTATGGATCAATTTGAAGCGAAAATTTTGATATACAAATGTCTCTGGAACTCTTCTAGAATTAATATCTAATATTGCAATTACATCAATTATATTTATAGAGGTACGCCATTTGCAATAATACCTATTAGTTCCAGAAACACGCGTATCTTCTTAGTTCTTACAGCGCCAAAATGGCTGCAATCGAATCTAAAATAAAATTAATATATAAATAAATATTTGATTAATGACGCGTACGGCGCGCCTACATCGACATTATACAATAACAATTAATTTAAAAGCGACCACTTCAGGCTCTCGTATAATACAGATAAGATAAATATTCTTTTAATATTATGTATTTAAGTTAAGTAGGTACCTATAACATCGTACTTTTTATTTTTATTTATTTTATTTATTTATTTATTTAACAACAAATTTTTACAAGTTTTACAGCTTGGTGTAGACATAAACTCATTCGAGTTTTTCTGTACACCATCGTCGACATTGAAACATTAATTTAAATATACTAAACATTAATCTAAATGTACAACTTGTAAATTGTTTAATGAAAATGATCAACAAATCAAAAATGAACATTACACAAAATAGTGACTGGAATCTACTATCGATAAAATGAAAAAAAAAAATATGTATAATATCTATCGATATACAAATTATAAATTGTTTTTAAATTTCAAATTTAAAAGAACAGTTTTCCTACGTCCATTCACTACTTAATTCAGAAACAACCGATGTTGTTGACTTTAGTTTACGAACAGTAAAGTTGTAAATAATGTTTGTTCAATGGAACAGGGGGTTTTGGAATTTTAAAGCGGGTTCAATAGGTCAAGTGGGAAAAATATCCTGTAAAAGGGTTTCTATTTGATTAAGGGTTTCTTTACAATAAGGTTTTTATTTTCTTCTAAACCAAGTTTAAACTGCAATGCCCAAATATTATTTTCGACATTTGTGTACTTGTTATATTGTTTCCAATATAATTTTGTATGCCTAATATTGTATTCTCTATGACTAAAACTGAAAAAATATTTGTATTTTTAATAGATTATTTATATTTAATGATAGTTTATATTATAGTTTATATCTAATATTTAATTTTATAATAGAAAAGGCTTAAGTTAACCTAAATCAATAAGTTGCATTAAATAGCATCATTCAGAAAGTTCTTAATTATATATATTTTGGGATAAATTATATCATAATAAATAATTACTTATTATTATTTAAGAATTGTCACTATTTGATGTTCTTTCAAATCCAACAAGTTTGTGATAATTTTCTTCTTATTTACTCATGCCCATACACTAGATAAGGATAGGATATTCTCGTACCTCAAGAATGAAAGAGATAAAAACAACAGATACAACATTCCATTTGTACATTGCAAACGAATCAAAATAAATTATTATTATGATTCGATTCTTTCGATTTCCTTTCAATTTTGTTGCGTCCTTTAACATAACAATGGCCTATTATAAATGATTCATGAGAACATATTGGTTATAAGAATTTATTGATTTAAATAAACAAGAAAATAATGTATATGCTCGACCTAAAACATTAATCGAATGATATTTCAGTTAATATTGTGTTTCGATTTTTCGATTGTATCATAATAATAAAATTAGGTTAGCCATTTAAATCTAATCAAAGAATTTCAAAGTTGATTTCTCTAGCTCACAAAAAGTGTTACAAGGGCATTGTTTTATTATAATATGCTGTTAAAATATCATTTATTTTCAAATAAAGCTTAAGAAGAGCTCAATTAAATTACAAAAAAGTTAGTGTTATAATAGAAACGAAAAGTGTTCAATTATAAGTCGCAAATTATATAATTTTTAAGTTGAACATCGAACACATATTCACGTGAGTATAATATTTTGTTTCCTTATCAATACAAACAACCCAAACTGAAATGTCTGAGTCAGAGAAATATAAGAAGAGAGATAACTACCTTAATTTCTTTCCCGGAAAATTCAATAGTACACGGAGGATATCTAAAAAAGACAAAGAAGATAAAAATAATAAAATATAAACACCTCCTAAAATAGATATTTTAATTAAATAATGTTTTGAAAAGAGATAAGTATATGAGTTTAAAACTCAATTAATTCTTACACATTTTGATCTAGTTCTAAACACCAATGTAACATAACGTCTAACGAACACATTATTAAAGCTCTCCACGTAGGTACCTATCTCAAATTCGTAATTTGTTTATCAAACGTCTGTACGTGTATGTGCGGGAGGCGCGGGCGGCGTGCGGGACGCGGGGGGCCGCGGTGCCGCTCGCGCGGTCCGTCACACTGGCACCAGTCACGTGCGACGTCGCCGGCTCACCGCGCGCCTTACGTAACATCGATAATCGATTACCGATCGCTGCCCATCACTACTTCCCGCGCGAATTTAATTTATTTAAATCTCGAAACGCCGCGAGTGCTGTGTATCTTTAATTTCATTTCCCAAGTTTATTTATTGTGACCAGTTTTAAGGGATTTTCGGACTCTGGAGCCTTGAGGTGCGTTCGTTCGTCTAACTCTTTTTTTTATAAATCTTTTTATATAGGCACTTACTTACTTGGAACAGGTTCTCATTTTTTTTTGCGATGTTGCTTTGTATTTTTATCCGATTTTAGCTGCTTTCGATGTTATTTTTTTATTTAGAAGGATTGACTTACTTACCTCTATACATAGTAGAATGGTTTTTTATTCAAATAAACTTTTACAAACTGCTTTTGTTCTGTCAATGTATCTACCACCATTGGTCTATGTATCTATCTATAGTAAGTTTGTCTCTTATTATTAACAAAGATCTTCGTAGAAAGAAATTATTTAATCAAATAAAACTTACAATCGTTCAGAGATTAAAATGAAACTCTTAGACAGAAATATCACCTGTAGAACTAGTGTTAAGTAAAGTATCTATATAATACTTATAGATCGACATACATACTCACTATAATGTATACTCAATGGATAAATAATGCTCCAATATTAGGTATCTATTTCATAAACTAGCTTTTGCCCGCGGCTTCGCTCACATTAAGTTCGATTTTTCAAATCCCTATTTTATATGCCCTTAGGGGTTGGGTTTTCAAAATTTCTATGATATAATAGCTATCTTTATGTCAAATTTCAGCTCGATCCGTCCTGTGGTTTGAGCTAAAAAATACAGTAAAAGGTGATTGACTGATCTATCAACGCACAATTGATATATCAGTCAGTCAGTCACAGTTTACTTTTATAATATCATAAATGAACGCTGGCGAACCCGGGACCAAAATCTAATCCACATTATTTTTTTTCTAAGAAAGCGTGTTTGTTTCTTGACTTGTCCTTCAATCACGCCGCGTGAGCTACGGATTGACGTGATTCTTTTGCATTCGTATACAATTGAGGGCTAGGAAAGAAATAAATTGATCCCGCGAGACTTACAAAACCTAACTTCACGTGGACGGGATAGAACCAGTTATTAATAAGTTTGAAAGGTCGTGTATGGGTTTTGGTTTGAGTGAGTGATGGAGGAGTGACGTTGGAAAGGTCATTACACCGCGCGGCACGAAGTGAATGCGGAGCGGAGTGGAGCGGGGAGCGGGCGCGATCTGCTGGAGAGTTTGACCGCTAATCGCTGCTCTGATAATTTTGTTCAGAAAATCTCATATCTCTTTCGTCACTCACTCATTTTTATTGCCATAACTCACGCAAGCGATAGTTTTAAAGAACATTAATTAATTAATTAATTACTTAAGTAATTAATTGATTAATATAAATAAGAGTCCGCGCCGCGGACGGTAAGCCCGCGGCTTTGCCCGCGTTGATAATTGAGCGAATTAAGTATAGAATGCATTTTCATTATACTCCACAAAACTCCACAAAAAAAATAATAATAATTACTTACTAAGAAAAAGATACATACGTAGAGTCAAACTTTTTTAAATTTATTTAATACAAATTAAAAAATAACCACTCTATACAGCGATGATATTTTTTAAATTAATTATATCGTACGGAGTTATAAAAGAAACTAGGTAGGTACTTGCTTAATTGATTTCGCTTTAAAATTATCAGAAAATGGGAATTTTTGTTTGTAATAATTAATTTAAAACGTTAAACCCTCGGAGGAAAAAAATTTTGTGTTTTAGATGGAGACGCCTTGACGTCTAATTTCTTTGCAAAAAAATCTGTCAATTACGGTGCGGGGCGAGGTAGCACACATAAACAATTTCTTACTACATGTGCATTTTTCAATCACGTCGCTATGCACGCACACGACAAAACTACCAAACACAACCTTAAAGTATACGCACACAACCAAATTCACACACAGGGACGTTCTATCCTTACACGAAACAATCATGTCATTTATGTAAGCAATTTTGGGCTGCGACACTATCGATTATCGACTTTCGATAAGTTCTAAATGAATTAATGAATGAATGAAATTCAACTAATAGTATAAATTAAAATATTGTTAAATCAATTTAGCAATCAATTACTGTTCGTTGGTCTGGCTAAGACTTAAAAAGTTTTTAATGAATTGTATAAAATGAGAATATAAATCTAAATCGAATGTTCTGAATCTAATATATAGGATACTTTTTATCCTAATAAACAATAAGGTTCATCCGCGATAGGGGATGAAAGTTTTTGAAAAATACTATTTTATTCAATTTTGGTGAAGATCTAATAAATATTATCGGAGATAGAGGACATACCTTCTCGCGGATAGTAGCAAGTTACTCTAAACTACGCCACGCGGACGAAGTCACGGAAATCAGCTAGTAAATAAATAAATTTAAGAAATGCCACATACAATTTTGTAGTCGAGTTTATAGTTTTTAAACTTTTATCCATGTTTTATCAATGGATAGTAGACATTTGTTGGAACACTAACTTCTATAAGAAAATTAAAAAATACATGATGTACCTATACCATACACACCGAAAATATCAATATCGATATAATTTCTGCTTCCAGCCCTAATTTTCTTGCAGTGTGACCAACTTCTTTAAAATAAAATCCTCATTTTTGAACAAAAAACTACCTTAAAAATACTGTTAATGATAAGCTTATCCAACTTTATGAATGGGTACAATACCTATTAAAATTTAATTTTTCATAAACCGAGGTGGCACGAGGGCATTTAATTGTGGCGATTGAATATTAATAAGGCTTTTTAATCACAAATCTGTGTATGTTTGTAATGATTTTTGCGCATGCAATTATATCGGTTACTTATATTATACTAGCGGCCCGTCCCGGCTTCGCAAGGGTGGATATTTATTTTTTAAACATTTTGGCATAAACGCACAGTAAATGCAGGACATACTTACCTAAATAATAATATATTTAGCAATAGTGTATCGCTGGCTCCCTTTGGGTATGGGACTTGATGATTGAAAACAAAATGATAACAGAATAAATTACATCAATGAACTCGTAATATCTTTCGAATGGAATGTCCGATTTTAATAAACTAAAAAGTAATTTGCAGGTATTTAAACAGCCTTGCTTGAAAAAACATTTATTTTGGTAAGGATTAAGGCAAAGGTATAAATAACTTGGTCTGATTTTGGTCGGATTTCTATTAAATTTTAAAATGTTAAAAAGTAGTTATAGTGACATAGCTACAATAGTTGCTCAGTTTACTAGTAAGAGTTTACTACAGATAATGATATATTTTTACTATGCAAGACCAACAAAATCTCAGTCACACGACAAGAAAATATTATAAAATGTTAACGAATATTCTACTTAACTCAGTTTTGACGAAATGTGTGACTCGTCCTTTTCAAAATAACCGATTAAATTGTTTGCCTAAAGTTTATAAATTAATATAAACATAAACCCCCAACCTTTCCTATTCGATCGTAATTTTAATTGTATGTAATCAAATCATTATGCAGTTCATGATAAAGGGCTCCAATCGAGTAATAAGTAGATTGGTTAATTTTTTAAAATTTCCCGAAATTATTTCTTGTACGATTCCGTAGCAACATTTTCGGATCAACAGTATTTTTAAGTTTTCTCCTTAAATAGTGCATTTATTGGATAAAAGAATATATCAGGAGAAAAGTAATGTTATCCTTTCATAAACTGGATATTTTTGGTATTTTTTTTAGAAGGAAAATCACTCATAGTCGGCATATTATACCGGAGCTCATCCTCCGCTAACCATACGTTGTTGACAGGCGCGTGACGCGAGTCAAACAGTTTTATATAACGGGTATGACCGCTGGGCATACCCGTCAAATAAAAACTTACAGAGGGGTACGCATCCTATGGCCACTCCAGAGCTTAATCCTCCTAGGTTAAACCGGATGCTAACATCTACATTACGATATTATTTATCTTAACACATTTCCTCTAATGAATAGATAAGAAAAGATAAATAATGTTCCTATAATTCCCAAATATATTTTCAATGTATTGGTCACAGACTCAAGGAATTCGGTAGATAGATAGAGCAAATTGTTACACAAACGTGTAAAAATTATAGGTACCCGATCGGATTCTTTGTTCTAGTGGGCTTGTAGATTAAGATTAAAAACCAGCAAAAATTAATTTGGTTTGAAAATTTTAATATAGCTTTTGAACCATTCGTGATTAATGTTTATTATCTCAACTAACTCTAGCTGATATACGCCTTAACATGGCCGAATAGTTTCAAAAACATCCAGGACCCTCATCAATCAGGAAAATTCATACGATGCCCTTATTTAACTTGGTATTAATAGCTGTGGATGATTTCCAGTAGAAAACCTCGTTACTTAAGTTGATTTACTTAGCTGTCAATTTATATTAATCGTGAAATGACATGATTTTCTAAAAGCTAGAGACTAGCTTCCAGTGCAAAATTTACTCGTAACTGAGATCGGCTTCATATTCTAGCGCCATGTTTAACGTCTATTATTTAACATAGTCTGAGACCCCGGGTTCGATTCATGGTTGATTCATATCGCGGGGTTGACATAACAGAGTAAATAGAGATTGGACGAAGCTGATAGGATATCTTATCTATCCCAGTGTATGATGTGGTCATTTTATCTGTTTTTAAATTCTGTTTACTTTTCAAATGTTTCGAGGTGATTTTAAGAGCAAACTCATCTAAAGAGCGATCCCGATAATGCTCCCAAAGTTACATGTGCTAGATACTAGATGTAATACAAGTCTTTGAGCCCTTGTTACTTTGACACTACATATTTTTAAGGAAATCTGACAAGTCGAGGACACAAATTATACTCGTATTATGACTTTCATACAAAAAATTGCGGGAATTCACATAATATCTCAGGGATAGCACCTGCTTGTGATGACCACTTTACACTGCGACCACGGTCTTACCACTCGAACTGAGATAATAGAAGAGGGTACCAAAATTAGTGACGTGTACCAACTTTCATGTGCTTATGAGGTAACTTGTTCTTCCAATTTTCCTCTACGGAGCTGAAACCTGGTTCCTTATACTGCAGGACCGCTGTAAAGTTGGTGCTCATTGACTCTTGAAGATCCCTTGGACGACCTTCCGAACCAACAATCCTATCTTGAAAGAATCGAAGATAAAAGAAAGTTTCACTGAGTTTGATTTGTCAATATACAAATTTTAATCAAACGTCATTTTGTACGGAGTGCGCTCGAGAGAACTCCTTGTAAAACTAGTGTACACCCGTACTGAGAATACGCATTTTCCTATCTTACAGTATGAGTAAGTTACACGTATCTATTTATAAAGAACCGCCTCACGTGGAGAACGTTAATGTTCTACGCACTACGCGAGCACATGTGTCTATCTACGCAACGCATGTAGGAGTATATAGGGCGTGGAGATAAACAAGTACCGAAGACAACTATGTTAATGTGGCGAATTGGACACAAATGAGCTCTATGACACCTTTAACGTTGCCCAGCACATTTTTGGATTAATATTAGTGGCTTTTGTCCAGATCTTTGTAACGTGGAGTTAGGTTTTAAAAATCCCGCAGTTGCTTGTTTTTCCGGGGTAAAATTAAGCCTATGTCACTCTCTAGGTCTTCAACTATACCCATAGAATAAATTGCGTCGATTCGGGTCTCCTTACCTACCTAATAGAAGGACAAACCAACAAGCCAGCTTACTAACAAACCAACAAACACACATTCGCATTTATTCCAAAAAGGAAGAGGTTATCAATTTGGCTTATATCTTTTTTTTTCTATGTCCACCGATTACTCCGAGATTTCTGGACCGATTAGCGGATACATACGTCATAATAGCTATCTGTGTGCCTTTCAACCCGATCTGTCCAGTGGTTTGAGCTGTGCGTTGATAGATCAGTCAGTCAGTCAGTCGGTCAGTCGGTCATCTTTGCCTTTTATATTTAACTAGCTGTTGCGCGCGACTTCGTCCGCGTCAATTTCTGTTATTATGATCGCGATTAAGAAGTTTTTAAAAGAATATAGTATTTTAAATTTGGATAATTTTCCCCGTTTTCGCAACATTTTTCACTGATGCTTCACTTCTATTTGTCGCAGCGTGATGTTATGTAGCCTAAAGCCTTCCTCGATAAATGGACTATCCAACACAAAAATAATTTTTCAATTCGAACCAGTAGTTCCTGAGATTAGCGCGTTCAAACAAACAAACTCTTCAGCTTTATATATTAGTATAGATATAGATAATAATTCCTTTATTTGCAAGATATATAGCTGCTGTAGTGTTGCGTGTGCGAGCGCGCCGGCCACGTGTTTGTATTTACGCCCGGTATCACATGTGGTATCACCGCGGCACGCACTCGATGCTCTCAATGGCTCGAGGCCGCTGTATCTGACCTATATTTTTATTCGCCACGCGTAGGTGTCGCCCATAGACGGCTGTGTGGTTTATACTACTAGTAGGTAGTTTTCGCTCTAGCTTAGTGTATTTCATAGCCGTCGCTACGACAACCGGCAGTGAGGCTGAGAGATCCTTCTGTTTATCATTTTTGACGACCTCCCTTGTAGTGTAGCTCGGCAGGGATCATTTTGGTAATTATTATAACTTCTGAAACGTAGCTGGCCTGGAGTGGTATTTTCTATAGTATAAACATACAATCCTTTGTAACAAACCGACTTCAAACGTCACTATAAAAGAAGAGTTCCCGCGACTTCTCCAGAATCATATCATCAGATCCTGCTTCAGCCAATGAGAAGTCATTTCGATTATTACACTGATGTAATCATTTTTGGAGAATACCATTACTGGTCTGACGGGGCTTTGGTTTTGCCTAGTTATAACCTTACCGTCAAAGACGTACCGCCAAGCTACTTGAGCAAGCAAAGGCAAATCATTCCATTAGACGGAACCCGCATTATTATCCTAAGAAAACTCCTACCATTATATGAATAACTATAGTTGATTCCCGCGACTCCGTCTCGGGAACTCTCTTATTTCTCGGTTTAAAAAGTAGCCTATGTGTTATTCCAGACTATCTCTGTGCCCCGCCAAATCGGTTCTGTCTTTGCGACGTGATTGAGTATCAAACATCCAAACTTTCGCATTTGTAATATTTATTAATTAATTAATGATAGGAATATGATAGAACCCCTTTCTATCATTCATTCACGACCCTCAGCTATAAGGAATACAATGCAGACAGAAAGATAATAGGCAAGTTGGATGCGAAAGGCCGAGAATAGCCAACGCTGGCGCTACATAGAACACGGCAACACTATAAAGTTCACTAGTACATGCACACGACACATCACACACGGTTTTAATAAGCGTCGATATTTTTAAACGAGACGAGAAACCGTCGGCAAAAAAGTGAAAATCAATAGCCGACACCGGCCGCGGCAGACGGGGTAATTGCAATATTCCGCGCACTCGCACGGAGCTGGTGGACCACCGTGTTCAAATGAAATGAATGAATAAATGAATGAATTGTACCTACTCCACATTCGATAGAAACATAAAATAAAATAAATTATATAAATGAGAGCACAAATCGCAGCCTTATCGCTAAGAAGCGATCTCTTCCAGGCAACCATGATGCATGGTGGATATGATGATTGGATTGAAATTGCAGGTGCACGCATTATTCATGCGGCGAAAAATAAAAAAAATATATATTTTTTTTTATTCGATGACAAGGTAACACTTGACTGCGATCTCACCTGATGGTAAGTGACGATGCAGTCTAAGATGGTAGCGGGCTAACTTGGAACCGACCGGGAAACCTTAACCTTTTAACCCGGGAATCGAACCCGAGACCTCCAAGACCACAGGGATCGGGTAGTACTTATTTGTTGGATTATGAGAGAAAAGAGAATTGAACTAAAGCTGCTTCAATGCTGAAAACATAACAGATTTTCGATTTTCATTTTCACAGAGAGAGAGATTTGATACATTAATGTTTTTTTAATAAAAAAGTAGACAATGTATAAAAACGCTTAACAAATTGCTCTCGGCTCTCAGCTCACGGTCAAAAGCTGTAAATTTTCACTTTTGTCCACGTGGACAATTTACGGCGCGGCTGAAATTCCAACTGAAAGTGTCTGCCTAATGGAAAGTCCGGCGAATTATACCTCTACACTACTATTACAGTAATCGAGCTTTCATTTAAACTAAACGTTATAAACCCTATACTTTTTCTCAGTATAAAACAAAGGCGCTATTCAAGCATTACCTAGCTCTTCTAAACTACGCACTGAATTTTAATTCGGTTTTCAATTAAATTAAGAAGATTTCTTCCGAAATTTTTAATTCCGAAAGGTTTATATATTTATGATACACGCACTTTGAGCGATGAATCGACGCATAATATTATATTGCAAACCTGTGGTAGAAGTCTTGACTTGTCATAATAGCTTGGCCTAAGCTTGGCCTACATAAAATTTAAATACAATTTATTAGAACGTAGAGAAATTATGCCGTTATATAATATCCTACTATATAATATTATAAATGCGAAAATTTGTGAGGTTGGATAAGTGGATGGATAAATATTTGTTTGTAACTCCTTCACGCCACAACGAATGAACTGATTTGATTGAAAGGAATGGAGATAGCTCCATTACATCCCATCCTAGAATTAGGATATATTTTATCCCGGAAAGTTAAAGAGTTCCGGAGGAATTAAAACCCTCAATCCACGCGGACGAATTCGCGGCCATCATCAAGTAATACACAAAATAAGTTTAAATCTTTCAATAAATTATATAAATGAGAGCACAAATCGCAGCCTTATCGCTAACAAGCGATCTCTTCCAGGCAACCGTGATGCATGGTGGATATGATGATAGGAATGAAATTGCACCCGCAATTTTCATATGGAGAAAAATAAAAATAATAATAATTCTAAACTCACATAAAAACTGAATAAAAATCGTGTTCAAGATAGTATACAGGTATATACCTATGTGCAGTATTTTTATTCAATGACAGGATATTGAATAAAAAAAAGATGATGTATTTATTAAAGTATTAATTTTAATAAATACATCATCTAACAAGAAGATCTTCGATAAAAGGATTTTAAGTGTCTATAGGTATAATACTTTTATTTTATTTTCCGGCCGGCAGCAGACGTAGACTATCCTTGGAAGTTTCAAGACGAACTTTACCTTGCTCAGACACTAAATACTCAGGATTGAAAGTTTCCAACGTCTAGAGTCGTTAATTCTTTAATAAAATTGATGACTTTAGGAGTTAATAAGACGTACATATTTTATGTAAGTACAAAATAGAAACATAAACTTCTTTGTACCTACTTATAATACTAGCTGATACCCGTGACGTGAAGGTTTTTTTGAAGTCCCGCGGGAACTCTCGTATTTTCCGGGATAAAAAGTAGCCTATGTGCTATTCCAGTCTATAATATACCTAATCTATCTCTGTACTCTATCGGTTTAGTCGTTGCAGCGTGATTGAGTAACAAACATCCATTCATTCATCCAAACTTTCGCATTTATAATATTAATCCTATTAAAATTACAGGATTATAGAAGAGCCCTTAGAACCATTAAGTAAGTGCTATGGTTATCCCCAGAACGGGCTTACTTAGGAAAATATACGTCAAATCATTTATATGTATATGTATTATAACAAAACAATTGTGGCATGGTTTCTCAATCCATAATAATGCGGATGCCTCATTTTTGAGTAGAAAGCTGCAGTGAAAGCTGTAAAGTGCCTACTTCCCTATTATATTATGAAAACATTTACGGTTCTGCTGTTGTTATATTGTAATGTATTTGAAACTATATTTGCGTGTTTTATTGTAAACTTGTTGACCCCATAATAAATAATAATAATGTGTGTAAAAATAAATGATAGAATAATATTAATGGCGTTATAACAAAGTAAAGTTCTTAATAATAAAAAATATACCCATAATTACCCTCACCACCTGGGTGCCTGGAGCACTTCGACCATCCGATGTTCCAGATCCTTTTTTAAACGTACTTTGAAACTGTGGAACCAACTTCCTGCGACGGTGTTTCCACTGAATTACAACATGGGGTTATTCAAGGGGCGGACCAACAAATTCCTGAAAGGCCGGCAACGCATAGGTGGTGCCTCTGGTGCTACAAGTGTTCATGGGCGGCGGTAATCACTTAACATCAGGTGAGCCGCCTGCTCGTTTGCTCGCTAAAAATATAAAAAAAAAAAAATAATGACTGATGCCCGCGATTTTGTATTGATGTTCGAAAAAAAAAAAATATGTCTAAAGTACGGTCGCCGAATAGAAAGAATTTCGTACATTAACCTGTTACTACCTGTCTCTGTCACTCCCGCTTTAAAATAATGCGTCACGCTCGCACAAATGCAATGACCGCCGTCCTCGGGGATTGTAAACCTTTTACTTGCGTACCTAAGGTTTGTTTTTGTTGGCTTGTGAATTGAATTTAGGTAGTCTAGATCATAATGTAGACAAAACTGTACATTATTTCGTTATAACTGTGACAGGGGAGACGTCGTCGGAAAGTAGTTACTCCGATACAGAGAAATCGGATTTGGATTTTTTAATTTTGATTTTTTTAATTTCTATGTAATAAGTAAATATAACTCGGTTATAATAACCGATTAAAAATAAATAATTTATTTAATAAGCTGCTAATTTTTTTTCTCCTCCAAATATTTTATATAAACTGCACTTAATAGAAAAATGTTTGTGACCACTGTCAGTAGGCAAAGAGGTCATTGTACGAAATTCTTTCTGCTCCGCGACCGCACTATAGTCAAGAGTAAGTAAACTGAATAAAGTCTTAGTTAAAGGAAGAGAGGTCAGTGGTTTGTTATAATTTTTCTAATGAA
Organism: Hipparchia semele; assembly: GCA_933228805.2. Lineage (NCBI taxonomy): Eukaryota > Metazoa > Arthropoda > Insecta > Lepidoptera > Nymphalidae > Hipparchia > Hipparchia semele. Next base: position 13,714,138 of record OW121714.1, read on the forward strand.
AGCGTAAAACTGAGACGGGCTAATTGCAGTTGATATGAGTCGTAAACTCAATTACCGCCCTGCCCCGTGCAGGGTGCCGGCGAATGGGCAGAATTAAAATTTATTCCCGCCGTAAAAGCACCCTGTATAGCACCTACGTAATGGATGGCTACGGCATTACGCCGCTTTATGAGCTATGTTGAGTTAAGTATTAATTAAATACAGAACACATTGTTCCTAAGGAGGATTTTTTGGCTGATAGTTAGATTGAAATTTTCACAGAATATGTATTTCTATTACCGTTATAACAACAAAATTATAAAAAAAATTAAATAGGGTGTTGATTAGGGTTGCCAGATTTTTTTTCAGCCTATAAGGGACAAATGGGTAAATGGGTAAAAAATACGGGATTTCACTTTTTTACCCGGGACAAATAAAAAACAAAATTATTTAGTGTAATTTTTTTTTTGATATTTTTCCGAGGATCGAGTCAGTTTAAACATATTATTATTCGTTTTAACATATCTGCAAAAATGTTATAACCGTAATTATAAACGGTCATCTACCTACTCGCTTTTTTAAGAATATTGCGTGTGTGAATACTTGGATCAATTTCATAATGAAAAATCGAAGTAGGTACAGTTCAAATACGGGACAGAGTCAGTCCCGCCGGGACATTTTAAATTATGCCTAAAATACGGGATGTCCCGGGAAATACGGGACGTCTGGCAACGCTAGTGTTGACACAATAAACTCTTGTTTTAGCTCGATCATAATAATAGCTTGTACGATGCTACGGATCCCTCCGTACGCGGATCCAACACTTGACCGGTTTATAATATTTAATCTATCGTTTAATCTATTAATGCGTTGAATATAGGTGGCAAAAAGATGCACTATTTTATATTTTTAGTATAGGTATAGTGTTTAATTAAATCTACGCCTAAAGGTCTTTGACGGTACCTAAGGTCCTACTAAAAAGACGGATTAATTTAAATTAAATTCCCAAAGCCCTGCCGGGAATCGAACCCGAGATCTCCCACGCATAATACCACAGCGCTCACCTCTATGCTTGGGATCGTCAATTTTTTTTCATCCGATAGCTGTAGGCAGTCGTTCCTCGCAGACAGCGTGCCGCCTCCCACAGCGCGACATAATAACCCTGTATGTAGTATTACCAGTTGCCACAGAATAACAGAATAACAGTTCCAGTTCACTCTGTCAATAAAGGGCAGGTTGATTATGTAACTTCTGCATCAATCATTGCTACAGTCTCGATTGTTGTGATTTGTTAAAATCGCGTACATTCTGCAACAATGCATTTTAGCCAATAGCTAGTGAGTAGTGGCTATGATAACTGATTTTCATCGACTACGTGGAAAAGACCTGATAATAATCTGGAACGTCAGATTACTCAGATACTCAGGCTCAGGTACTTCACAACCTAGTACCTCCTTCACCTTTTTACCACAAAACTGCAACAAAGTCGTAAGCGTTGGCATCCTTATATGGTAGAAATCTAACCCACTCGAACGAAACGCTTTAATTCAACGTTTCTGATAAGAACCGCTAAGATATGGAACACTCTTCCAGCATCCGTATTTCCTGCCACCTATAATTGGAGTACCTTCAAGGCAAGTGTGAATAGGCATCTTCTAGGTAAGCGCGCTCCAACCTAGATCTCATCAGTTCTATCCAGTACTGATTGTCGTTAAGCGTAAGCCTATTTCGGGTAAAAAAAAATTATGACCGGCCGCGTGGACGGAAAGAGAAGTCGTGGTAAAGCGTCGTGCCGCTGGACGGACAATATTCTCAAAATCACACAAACGAACATCCCTACATATGGCTCAAGATCGCACCAGCTGGCGGGCCTAATTAGCTGATATAGTGGGTCACGACCCTCAGACATGAGGAAGCGACTAAGAAGATCGGCCAATCAGAGGCAATTACGATCGTCGCAATATAACAATCATGTTTAGAAAATCGCTCAACTGATCTCCGATGTTATTCATGTTTCAGACATTACATAATGCACACCTCTGAAAAAGGTCTGTGCACTAAACGAAAAAAGTATTTTTGAATCTTTTGTTAGTAAAGTTATGAAACTCAATTTTATTTTAGGTTACATGTCACAACATAATACTTTTTTTTCTTCTGGTGATCAGATAACTTTTTTGAGTTGTCTGACTTTTAATCCAGGTAGCAAATTATGTTTATTTTCTCACAAAGCAGATTATTAAAAGTAATAATTTTGCAGACCAAACGTGTAATTTTCTCACAATTACCCGTTCTTGGACTTTAGCGCAGCTCTACCAAGCTCTTAAATACCCGTTGAAATACTATGGTGGTATTTATTTGCAATAAAATGTAATGACAAGCTAATAATAACATACAAATCATGCCGGCGTGGAATGGTGCCAAGAAATCTAGTCTAGCCAGTAGCTGCATTTCCGCACGTTGTCGCTAAGCTCTAATAAGTACTTCACATATTTTAATCGCCATAGAATCACATTGATTGGTGCCTTTAGCAGTGGCGAATTTTATACATATTTTGCCGCCAGTAGGCTATTTAAATACCGCTGCTACAGGCCGTTGCTAGTTACCACCCTTCCGTCAAAGACGTCCCGCCAAGCGATTTAGCGTTCCGGCACAATGGCTTGTAGAAACAGATTAGGGGTATGGGTTGCATGTACACTACCATACTCCTTCCAAGTTAGCCCGCTACCATTTTAGACTGCATCGTCACTTACTTATGTGAGATCGTAGTCTTGTCATCGACTTAAAAAAAACCTCTACATTTTTGTGTCAGTTCCTATTTAACAACTCAACGATTTATTTAGTTAAGATTGCATAAGAATTAGTTTCTACATTCGGTAATTAAATAATTTTTAAAAAAAGGTGTAGGCCCCAAAGCCGCCCCTAAAATATGCAGCCCTAGGTTCCCGCCTACACAGCCTGCTGGTAAATCCGACTTTTAACCGTGGAATAAATTGGGTGTTCTGACAATTTTCATATTGAAAATTTGCCAAAATAGCAAATTTACGCTCGGATAAGACTTATTTTTCGTTGGTAGAATTGAATAGAAATACATATTTGTTATTCAAATAAACTTTTACAAGTGCTTTTGAATCGTCGATGAATCTACCGTGAAATCGATCCTTTTGTTGATTTAACTTCCTGGTATTTGTAATTTAATGTGTAACATTCAGGTCACCTATGAAAGTCTCTTAAAAATAATAAGAATAAAAAAACTTTAGTAGGTACTACGAGGATATACCTAGGACGGGTCAGCTACAAACTCAATTAGTAAAATTAACGACTACAGCCAATGAGAGACGCGTAGTAAATAGGATTGTTAGCATTAAAAATGTACATTAATGATGATAACACGTCCGACGTGGCAGTCATTCAAACAAATTGTCACGATAATTGCTCTATATTCACACTCGTCACACTTCATTGCATATGAGACGCCAGTACACTGATCTCTATAGTTTAGATTAAATAAATAAAAAAAAAAGTTAATCTATGGTTAAGACTGGATTTGTTGATCCTATACAACTGACAGCTTAATTATGGAATAGAAATAGAAATAGAAATATTTTTTATTCAAATAAACTTTTACAAGTACTTTTGAATCGTCGATGAATCTACCAATAAACCCGGCGGTTGCTCTTTTAAAAAATAAAAAAATTTACAATAGGTAACAAAACTATGCTATGTATCCAGTGTTTCCACAATGAAGTTTCAAAAATGCAAAACAATCCATGTTAAGACAGGCAGACAAAAGCAGACCCATTCCCGTTGGTGGCACCCGTTCACGAGCATGACGCATGATCCAACAATTGCAACGACACCACCACAGAAATGTTTAAAGAGAGCATGACATACTGAGGCTACCCATGTTATGTATGGTGAAGGAAAACATCGTGAGGAAATCTGCACACCCGACAGTTCTCCATAATGTTCTCGAAGGTGTGTGAAGTCTGCCAGTTCGCATTGGTGGACTATGACCTATAGTCTATACTATAAGTATAACCCCTCTCTGAGGAGACTTGCACTCAGTAGTGAGCTATTTATGAGTTGCTAATGACGATGATGATGAACCACAACTGTAAAATCGTACTAATATTATAAATGCGAAAAGGTTATATAGATGAATGGATGTTTGGTTACTCAATCATTGACTCAATCACGCCGCACGACTGAACCGATTTGGCTGAAAGGCACAGAGGTAGATTATCGTCTGGAATAACACATAGATTACTGTTTATCAAAGAAAATAAGAAAGTTCTTTCGGGAATTAAAAAACCTTAATCCACGCGACCGAGGCCGCAGGCATTAACTAGTATAGTATACGTTTATCTCACGAAGTTACGGGCGCTTTACTTGTGGTACATGTACATTGCATAAGTGTGCGTACCCGTCAGGAGACTAAGTGGGAGCGGTCAGGCGCGAGCAAGTTCTCGTTCACACTTACATAGGCAGATACAACACACACACCACCATGATACATGAGGCCTCCTGAAATGAAAGAACTATAGTAGGTATAAATAAAAAATACTGTAAATAACGATTTGAAATAATAGTTGCCACAAATCGCTTGGGTACGGCGATAGTCTCGCCTACACTACTCGTAAAGTTGTAACTGTGACGTGTATTGCGGTAGGTTGAACGTGACTGATACGTGTATATCTACGTTTACTACGAGAGCACTCAAAATGTATGTAGTAGGTATTAATACTTACTAGTAACTACTACTAACTACAGTTCCCCTCCAACTAGATTGTGCTAGTAGTGGATACGACAATAGTTCAAAAGGGTGGGGTTTGAAACGTCGATCGTTGCGCTATTTAAAATTTATAAAAAAAGTATTTCAAAAAACTATTTAAGAGCCCATTTCAGCAACGTAATATAATTCTTATCCGAGCGTAAAGATATTTGGCAGATTTTCAATACAAAAACTGTCAGAACGCGTAGGTGATATCGGTAGTAACCTGTATTTCAAGTAAATATTTATTCAGTAACGAATAACGTGTAGGTACAGTCAAGGTATTAAATTATTTTAAATAATACACAAATATCTAATATTTTCTCGTTACCAACGCGACGTCCCTAAAGCAATTTACCTATCTTTACCTAATTCGTAAAGACGTATGACCAAAGAAATTGAGATCGGAAGTAAGGAATAACTTATACGAGTAGAACAAAACCGAAATTCGAGTCACTGGCAAAGTTCAATACAAGTAAATCCTTTGGGAGCAGTCTACAGAGATCATCGAACTCTGCTAATTCAGGTGACGGCGAAAGGGTGTTGAACTTAATAAAATGTTAAGTTTGTTTACAAACAAACCGACTCCGTTTCAGGGCTGATCGTCCCGGGATTGCCCCCGGGATCTCAGCGGCATATCCCGGCAAATCCCGGCCTTGAACTTGTGCGTGATGTTGGGACGTTTACCTCGTGCGGAAGATTTGCGATCTGAGACACGCTAGGGATTCGGCTGTCTATACAAATAATAAAATAGAAGTGTCTGCCTGTGATTTCAAAATAACTGCCTCATATTATAACTCTTTGAACGATTGCATAATCAATTACACGTTTTTAAGATTTTCGTCTGTCTGTGTGAACTTGCTAATCTTTGGAATGATTCTGACGGAAATCTCACAAGCACTCAGAAGGTTTTTCAAGAAAGCTACATTTTATTTGGAGAATAAATAGGTTTTTCTTAATTGCGAAATATGCTTACGTTTGACCACAATCAACGACGGAAAGCGCTGATAACGTCTAGGTTGAAGCACGCTTGCTTAGACATCTTCTAGGCAAGCCGATTCACCTTTCACTCTTGTCTTGAAGGTACTCAAATTATAGGTGGCAGTTCTCCTTTGTATCAAATAAAAACTCATGTAAGCACTAAACCAGATCGATTTAGTGTTTACACTTCATTGGTGGTACAGATTTTGAAAAATATCATGGCGGTTATCATGATTGTAATTAGGTATCTAAAAAATTAAGAAAAATCAATAAGCGTTTCCGATTTAAACAAAAAACTGTATTTTGAATAGAGCTTGAAAATTTTTTGTCACGAAAATTGTTCCATTATGAAATCCATACCAATATTATAAGAGATAAAATGCGACACAGGATACTTTTTATTTCCAAAAACAAGGAGTTCCCACATTGATAAAAAACCTAAATTCACACGGATAACCGGATGAAATGTTCAGTATCAGCTTTGTTCAAGTTGACGCTAAATCAATATAGCACACCTGTTTGTTACACCGTGTGAACCTGTTGTTTGTAAACCAGCTGGGAATAGTTATAGATTGTAGAATTGATTCCCAGATAAATGCAACAGTTATCCCGTACCTGGATAAATGGAATTGTGCTTTTATCCGGATGTCGAGCGCGCTTATAACTTTGCATATAACCGTAGTACTAACTATTGAATTTTTCCTAAGTGGCGTGTTCACGTTGGAAACGCGGGCGCAGGATGAAGAACCCGTGGTGCCACCATTTTGTCCTACTGGGCTAGGGGCGAACGGTTCTGGCTATTCGCCCGAATTTTTTTATAGAAATAGAATTTGTGAAATTGTATTTCGAAATTATAGAGCATTAGCTGATGCCCGCGACTTCATTCATATTGGCGTTTTTAATTCCTGCGAGAACTCTTATTTAGCCTAAGTGTTATTCCAGACAGGTGTTTAATTTTCAAAAATAATTTCATAGCGGATACCTACGTCATATCTGTATGCCTTTCAACCCGATCCGTCAAGCGTTTAGAGCTGTTTGTCCATAGATTAGTCAGTCAGTCAGTCAGTCAATCAGTCAGTCACCTTTGCCTTTTATATATTTAGCTTAACAGCATTGCATTACAGCCTAATTTAAACATTTTATTGCAAGTGGGCTTTAATGAACAAACTTCATTTTAAGTATGTCTAAGTATAAATACAAATTAAACTAATATATTATGTATCTATTGGTTACAGGTCTTACAAGACATCAAGGTAAATATTGTAAATTTATTACAACTATTCACAATATTCTTTTTTTCCATTATTTTAATTTAATTCTGAACAGCTTTAAACTTTTCTTTGCGATATTACCTTTCATTTTTATTTACATTTGATGCACGTTTTGCTTCCTAACTACGTTTACTCTTACAACATACACTAACTAGATAGTTTAAGAGTTCTGAGCAGAAAATCTTTCCGATCATTTTCTATGAAGAACTACACTTTAACATTATATTTAAAAAATATTTAATAAGAAAACTGTGAAATAGTATTCGACTGTTATAGGGGCTGGCCTGTAGAAAGGACGAATAAACCATTTTTCGGTAAAGTAATTTTTAGTTTTAGTTATAGTTGGTTTGTTTTCGAAAAAAAGCTTCAAAAGCTTTAAAAATATATATATATAAAACGAAAGTCATATTAAAAAAACTAAAGCAAACAAGTTTAAATAAAAAATATAAACACTCCTGACAAGTGAATCTATGGCCGACCTATTTACGATAAACCCGAGATCCTGTTACTCAGTTTTCTGCTCCATGATTAGATCCTCGATCCTCGATCATCATCTATCTAACACCTACTCATTGAGATCATTCTAATGAGCCCAAACACACTATATCTGCTGTAAGTTGCCGAGGAGTCGGGTATCCCGCGACTTCTTGATACTGCAGCATCAGCTCCAGGTTACCAAGTCTTGTTACATAATTCGAACTTAACCAACCCTAAATTTCAAATCAAACGCACCTGTGAAAATTTGTAAAACCCTTTAATCAAGTAGTAAATGAGCTGATGATCTTCAAACGCCTGTACAGATCTTCATAAATTATAGCTAAGAACCATCTCGATTACTTCTCTCTCACGGTTTTTCTGTTTGGAAGCTAACAGAAAAACCGCATCAAAATCGGTCCATTCGTTAGGGGGCTTAGAATAAAAAGACAGACACACGTCAAACTTATAACATCCCTCTTTTTTTTGACGGGGGCTAAAAATACTAATGATCAAAACTGATAAACAACAAGTCTTGAAAGTTTTATCCCTAGCGGATTGTTTTACAAATCACTGATGATTTATCTAATAATGACTAGGTGATGCCCGCGGCTTCGGTCGCGTGGGTTAAGTTTGTAAAAATCCCGCGGAATCTTTTTGATTTTCCGGGATAAAAAGAAGCCCATGTCACTCTCCCGATCCTCACCCAAAACTCATGCAAAAATCTCGGCAATCCGTTGCTTTGTTGCGGCGTGATTGAAGGACAAACAAACACACTTTCGCATATATAATATTAGTAAGGATATACCAAGGCTTTAGTGGATTTAATAAATTAATAATTTAGAATAAGAATGTAATTTATTTCTGGCTTCAAATACTTCAATTAGAAATCCGTGAGGCCTGAAAAAAACATGAGCACAGGCACCGTACGCCACTAAGCCTCAACTTTAAATGTCTGTATATAAAATAACTAAGACATATCACATCCGCGAAGGTTCGATACGACTAGGGGGTGGCGGCTGGGGGGGCGGTCGATGGGTCGTCGACCCCGGCTGTATTTCGAGCCCTCCTACCACCACTTATTTATTATTTCGTACCATATTATATATTGACGTGGGCCTTGGGGGAGATGAAATTAAACATAAATCTAGACTTTTTAAATTCAGATCATCATTGCAGATCGATCTGAAAACTTTTATAGGTAGTATGAACCATACACTTACTACTTTTTAAGCCGTCTGTAACACACCTGGCGGGGACGCGTCCTCATAATTAGCCTAGGGCGGTCAGAACTCTTGATCAGTCGCTGTCCGTACCCGTATTTTGTTATGAAAAGACCAATCTTAAGGTAGAAGATATTTGGATGTACTTACCTGTATTACAATAACACCTAATGTAAACCCAAATTTGCAATAAATGATTTTGAGTTTTAGTTTGAAAATCTTTTCAAAACAAACTGCTGAGTTTCTTGCCGGCTCTTCTCAGCAGAATCTGCATTCCGAACGGGTGGTAGAGTCATGACGTGTCATATGAGCTACAAGTTGGCCTATTATATATGAAATAAATAGTTTTGAACTTTGAATTTTGAAGGGTAACCGACGGGACTAAGTTTCCGTTGTCCGTCCGTCCATCTGTCCGTCAACTAAAAAGAGGACAATTTTCATGAGGTTTTGACAAATAACTTGACGTACGTAGCGCGACGCTTGCTCGCCCGTGACGTTTTTTGAGAATAATTTTCATTTTAAAGAACCCATTTAAAATTCAATCAACATTGTGCTACGGGGCAAAAACAAAAATTTCACGGCTGAGTTAATATAATAATTAATCATTACATCGTAACCGAATTTAATAAGCGTTGCAGGTTTACTGATAAAGAAAAAAGGCAGGTAACCAGCCTACTACCTATAATATAATTATACCGAAGGTCTTTGATAGTAGCAATTGACCGCAACTTTAATCTGAATGTGGGTGTTTGTCCCCTCATAATTTTTAAACTAAAACTACCAATAAATTCTGATAAATCACTGTTAGTTTTTAATCAGGGTTTCGAAGGCACAGCAAAAAAAAAACGTTGCGATACAAAAAACATTGTAAATAAGCTAATTATGATTTGAAATGAGCCTAATTTTAAATTTAAGCTTTTTTAGAGGTACTTACCTAATAGGTACCTACCCATAGTAGGAATGGTTATTAATTCTATAAAATACGTTATTTAAAATCAATAGCTACTCGAAAGATAAGGAATACTCCTTAGTTATTTCTTGACAACATTAGCGAATATCAAATTATTGCCATAAATCGGAATTAATAATTCGATTTAAAAGTATAAGCAAGTGAGAGTATTTTTGAAGTTTGAATGAACGCGTTGGTAACAACTTACCAATATCGTAAGAATACATAAAAAGCATTCTCAATTCCATCATTCTTCGACGTAAAGTCCAATTTTGTAACCTTTTCGATATCACCCATCTCTTTTTCATTCATACACGCATCCCTGTCTTACAACAATCGTTCTATTTACAAAACATTGGGTTGGAGGCGAGGTTGCCATTCTTCGTTGCGCTTGCGCCGCTGACGTCATGTGCTCTGTCCCTGTCTCTCGCTGCTTCCCGGTTCCACTATGCGGTACGATGGAGTAGCCGTGGTCCGTGGATGAGGGCCACCGACAAGCCGTAAAACAATAGCCGTACGAAAATACATAAATTATTTTGTGATGTTTTTTTAAGACCCAAGGCCTTAACGAAGACTAGGCTACACGCGTTGCTTACTTAATATGTAATTTTAAACAATATGTAATTTATAACAATGTTACTAAATATTTATATTTACTTACTTAAATTGTGGTTAAATTTTTTATTGAATGACATTAAATTTTTGGTAGTAATTTAACAATGCTAAGATACCTACTTATAAAATAAAAAATGTAGGCCAACGTTTCTCTTCTCTCTTATGATGGGTTAAGACTTTACCACTTATGTAAGAAAGCAAAATTTACTGTGAACATAAGGCATGAAAAAACTAAAAACCCCTTTCATATTACAGGGAAAGATGCGTAAAATTCGACTCTCCCTTGCTTCATAAATTTAGCCTGCTATAGAGCAGCCTATAAGCTAGACCTGTGTAGCTCTTGTTCCCTATTGTTCAATAACTGGCAGTCGCCGGGGGCTCTACTCTACCAAAGCAGGAATTTCAGCATTTTCAGCCTAAACACAATCTCGATACATTTGTATGAAAAAATACCTTCGATTGGCCAAGTCAAAAGCTTATTTTAAGAAAGCTTCATGAATCGTGGTCTCCTTATCAAATTTTAATAGCAATTTATAAACCTATATTAAAAAATGTTTAACCCCCGACGCAAAAATGTGTGTGTGTGTGGGTGTGTGTGTGTGTCTGTGTCATCGTAGCAGCCGAACGTATGAACCGATTTTGATTTTTTTTTAAAGATGAATTATTCGGGAGTGTACTTAGCTATGTTTGATGAAAATTGGTCCAAGATGGCCGCCACCACAAAATGGCGAATACATGTATTTTTTTAAATTTCACAAGTCGGGGGTGTTTTAAATTTTTTAATTGACATATTATGTGATGCTATTTATATTTATACTAAGTATCACTGATGGAAAACTATGAGTCGAGTTTCCATATCATAATGACAGTGATGTTTGGACAAGACGGCCGGATGTTTTTGAAATAACCAGAATATTAGCGCTACCGTGTGCCGCAATCGAATGTTATTTAATAAACATTAACGACTAATGTTATTGAACGATACCATAACAATAGAATGATGATAACTATTTAGTTACAGAGTTACGTTTACATTGTTTTGTGATTGGCGACAACATAGAGTGCACCACATAATATAGATGATATTAGTTATACCAATATAGAAAGAGCAACAGGCTTTATTTAAATCACTCCCTTTTACATCTAAATTCTTGCAGATATAAATATATTAACATCATTTTTTTTTAAAAGAATTTTAGCCAAGCTGAACTTGACTTATATTCTCCTCTTCCCTCCAAATAATCAGAAAGCTTGTGTTAGGAGTGGGTACGACATAGTGCAACGGGTGGGATTCGAACCTGCGACCTTTCAGTTTTCAGTCCGCCAAACCTTAACCGTTGGCCTGTTGAGGCTTTTATCATTATCAGGAACCCATGAACGAACTAAGCTGTCACCACGCTGTCTCAATGCAAATTGGCAGATTGCAGTCTACACTCTACACACATTTGAGAACATTATACATAAATATTATATCGATGTTAGTTCTATCTTTTTAATTCTAGTGCTACCAACTCATCCTAAATCAGTAGGGTTAGTATAAGATTGAATTCGATTGATCGTATTCGTATTCGATGACATTAGCGTCAAAGTAAAATGAACCATAACGACATAAAATTAGAGCTCAATTTTGTGCATGCATTCTTATACGTTTACGTATACGGATATGCTCCAAATTAAAATCGGTTGTACTGAATTTGTAACTTTAAAGCTATACTGTTAAAGTTCATCTTACTTTGACATTAATTTCAAGGAATAGGAATACGATCAATCGGATTAAATCTTATACTAACCCTACAGAAGATGATACTATAAAGCAGATATATTATTAACGTTAGTATCACGTAATACGTAGTACGCGGCATCAGCGGAAGCAATCAATTCAAGAGCATAATACAGATAGCGAGGAAGGTTAAGAAGTCAATCGAACCACAATACATTCAACCTTCGCTCGTACAAATCGTATTAGTACTCGGAAATCAGTCATAATAATAATATGACAAAGCACATGATATATTTTGGTAGTTTTATGATTTTTACCAGGCTGTGTGTCAGCAAAGGCAGATTCTTTTTCACGTCTGTCTGGATATGTATGTGGGATTCTTTACAATCTCAACTTACATCCTGATGGTTGGATCTGTCGATTCTATCTATGGTCTATATCGATTCGTCTATAGTCTATGTCATGCGATAGCTTACGTTTCTAATGGCGACCGATAAATACAAAATATAGGTAGAGATGAAAAAGTGGAGTGAAAACCTAGATTCTTCCAAAATCAAGATGATGTTTCCTTATAACTATTGTACAGCCATAAGCTTCGTTTAACAATCACACAATAGAGTAGGTAAGATCTCTCCATATTAGTTCCTGATAGTTTTCCTGACGTATTTATTGGTAATCAATTTCAAAACTTATTGTATGAGGAATCTGACAATTTTTTTTTATTTATTCACGGGCTTGACCAGTCATTTAGGTGGTAGAGGTTTGACTTGTAATAAAGGCCACAGGAGCTGAATTAATAAATAATTTTGAATTTTGAAACAGTTGCCCTATATTGCAAATTGTTAGCACGCGTGCCGAGTCCACTTTTGCGTTCTATTATCTTTATAAATTCTGTAAGGTGACGATTATGTTAATTTTTATTATGTACCACTGTATGGTAATTATATTGCAAGATTTCAACCAGGAAAACGATTCAAGGCGATCTGTTTAGCATAGAGTAGCGCTACCAGAAACGATTAATATTTTGTTAATAGCTAATTAACAAATTATGATTAAAATGAAAAATATTTAGGTGAAGTACTGTACTTACTATTAGTATACTGTTTTGTTGTTGTTTTTTTTATTTATTTTTTAATGAGAAACCGCATTCGCTTCCGTGACATCTACGTTATTAAAATTAAAAAAAAAAATGTTTCATGATTAGTCCTGTATACGTATACTTAATAGTATCTATCTATGCGATTGTAATGATACTTGGCATAGTAACAGCTTTAGTTGTGCGCCACGAAAAAATTTTGTCTACACGTTTACTCGTAATCTATATGTGAAATGTGAATCTCTATAGACATTCACGAGTAAAGTGTAGAAATATTTTTCTCGTGGCACGCATCGTAGCCCTACTGGAGACTGTCCCAAGAGAAGAGAAGTATCCAACTTCTCTACTCGTTTTATGGTGTAAAAACCTTGGAAAACGTCCTGTACCTAGGGGTAGCATGCTAGTGGGCATCATCTAGATTTATATCAAAATGAGAGTAGTTTTAAAATCTGGCTAAAAAATAAATCCTGAGATATCCATATTCCATACTGTTCCGAAAACATATTTTCATACAATTTTGAAATCTGCTTTCATAACCGTTAGTCTTGACTCTTGACTTGTAATAAGAGCCACAAAGGTTTTTTTAACATTGAAAACTTCGGCCTATAGTTTATTTAATAGATTGTGTAGAACAGAATTAGCCCTGACATGAGAGACTAATACTTGCAACAGTTTTATTTATGAATGCGATTTGTCATATTCAAAATGATAGTAATCTATCTTCTATTGTGATGCAGATCGGATCTTACACAAAGAACGGCCACGTTTCTGTTTCTTTTTCTCATATCCATTATTTGGTACAACTTACACTGTGTGTGATTGTTGGAATGTACACATGACTAGGGTTGTCAACTTGTCAGGGTCAATTTAACCATCGCCGAATATGACGTTCTGACAATTTTTGTATTGAAAATCTGTTAAACGTCAAACGTTAAACGTCACTCGGTTCGGCCGAAATTCTTGTACGCAGATTAGAGTTCATCGGGCGTTCCATGTCAAACCCCGCCATCTTTCGTTTCTTACTCGTACGTATGACTTTCCTGTCTTTTATGTAAACATATTATGACATAACAACAGCCATAGCCAAAGTACTTTGAGTATTTAAGTTGGTTAAATGCTCAAAGCCTCAGTGATTCAAACAAAAAATAAATTTAAAAAATTTACTTGCAAAATATAAAAAAAGTTTTTGGTTTTTAACATTGTTATACTCCAAAAAACTACAAAACAAATCATAATATTATGTAGGTAATATATGTAGTATAGTTCTTGCAATTCACAAGGTCACGCGGGCTTTACTTGTGCTTACGTCGTGTACATGCACATTGCGTACCTGACAGGAACCTAGGTGGATGCGGTCAGGCGCGAGCAAGCTCTCGCTCTCATTATACGACTAGGGTTGCCAGATTTTTTTTCAGCCTATAGGGGACAAATGGTTAAAAGGGCAAAAAAATACGGGATTTCAGTTTTTTACCCGGGACAAATAAAAAACAAAATTATTTAGTGTCATATTTTATTTTTTCGAGTCAGTTTTAATAAATTTTTATTCGTTTTAACATATCTATAAAAAATTTTTTACGAACGTTGCGTGTGTGAATATGTACTTGGATTAATACGGGACAGAGACAGTCCCGCCGGGACAGTTTAAACTAGGCCTGAAATACGGGACGCCCCGGGAAATACGGGACGTCTGGCAACGCTTAATACGACACACACACAACCATGAGCCACGCACCGTCGTGAAATGCAAGAACTATTAGCGGTCTAAAACATAATTACACTTTCAGCAACGATTGCCAACCCTACACTCGTTATAGATAGATATCTTTTGTAACCCCATCTCTCTTATTCATGTAGTAACAGAAAGAGATAGCATAACTTGAGAGATGGACTGCTTTCCATCACAATGGCATTCAAGTTTTCATATGAAATATTTTCCCTCGTATTTTCTTACGTATTAAGAGAAACTAGGATTAATTCTTCTAAAATTATATTTTTCCGACTTCGTTTTAAATAAGGAAGTTCGTTCGTTCATTAGGAAGAAATATTATATAAACTGGGTAATTAAGTGAAAGTTATATTCTTATTCTAAATAATTAAGTAAGGTATTTAACTTATTTATTAATTAAACGCAATCAACCATTACATGTTTTAAAATTATTGTGTTGTTTGTGATAACCTTCTGAATGGCTGAACCTTTTTTAATAGAACTTTCACAATCGCAGATATTCATCTACTATATAAAAATAAGTCGGGTTTTCCTTCCTGACGCTATAACTCCAGAACGCACGAACCGATTTCCACGGTTTTGCATTCGTTGGAAAGGTCTCGGGCTACGTGAGGTTTATAGCAAAGAAAATTCAGGAAAAATTCCACGCGGACGAAGTCGCGGGGGCAAAAGCTAGTACATAATAATAAGGTTCATACCTAGTAATATTCTTACTGTGTAGTGTAGATACTTACGCAGAAAACTTTCCCGACGTTATAGGTACTATGATGATAGAGATCTGATGATCAAGAACTCTTAGACCATAAAAGGTTGGTCAAAAAGCATTCTCCCATTCTTTGGAAAGTTAGAGAGTTCTAGAACCATATAAGTAGGTATTTTTGTGTAGATTACTTCTCTAGTTTGTAATAGTGACAAAGTTTGTCGTCTAAAACTAAAACTAAAAAGTAGAAACCTATCAATTTTTTGCTAAGCGTTTGGCCGACCCAGATGTACATTTTCTAATCAGAGCACAGGAAAATAGCTTTTACCATAATCGATAGTGATATCATATTGGTATGCAGATTGAACAAATTGGGCTCTCTGTACCGCTCCCGCCTCGGGCAGGAATAAATACCGGTCAACGTGGTTTGACACGTGTTGTTACACTCCCAAGTCACGTACTAACCGTGCTACGCTATTTTGAACTTTATTACCAAGGAATTCAGTCTAATATTCATAGTAATGCAGCGCTAGGTACTAGATGTAACCTACATTGCTTTATCATAGTTAGTGGTGATAAGTCATGAGAACTACCTACTTTTAACTTGTGGTTTTACCTAACTATCAATTGAAATAAGGAAAATTGTGATTGTTTTTTATGCCTACTACCTACATATCTTCTTGACTAAACTTCTTGATAAAAATCTGAATCTGACAGTTATACATTGTACATAATAGGGAATGGCATTTGCTTAGTTTCTTGCCAGCTCTTCTAGCAGAATCTTTTTTCCAAACCGGTGGTAGAGTCTTGATTTGTCATAAGAGACGCTGGACTACAGTCATGAAATAAATAATTTTGTTTTTTTTTTTTTTTTGAAATTTCATTTTTAAAGTGGTTTGAAGAAACATTTTACTTAAACAAAAATCCATGCGAAAAAAGGTCTTCGTCATCAGCTAGCTAGCTTAAAAATATAATATTGTATACTGTAATAATATACGTATGTAGTTACCTTTTTTTATGCAAATTTCAGAAAGAAATATATACATTTAACGGGAACAAAAACGGAAAAACGCGATGAATTTCTCGCTGAAATCAGCGGTTTTCTCATTTAAAACAACGGTAGCTGAATAATATTTTTGTAATGAGTGCCGTTTATTGCCCGCCGCGCACTTTGCCTAAAATATGGCCTTTCTCTGCCGCCGTATTTACATACATTCGCCGTTACGGGCTTTTTACTATCCTGTTTTATCGAAGATCGTGGAAACAGATTAGCATTTTACTCCGGGCCGCGGAAAACCATTTTTTTTTTTTTGGGTTCAGACATGAAATTACTTGTACGTAGATACTTATTTTGTAAGCTACTTTTAATATATTATATGTAACCCGTTTCTTTCTTTCTGTATTATATCAGAAGTGGTATTAGTTATTTCAAGCCTAGGTACTAATAGCGTTTGAGCAATCAAAAACGTCACTTAGCGGTGCTGGAAAACATCGTTAGGAAAACCTCCTCTTCTGTAGGAGTTCTCCTTTTTTTCATTCTCAAAGGTGTGTGAAGTCTGCCATACAGCATTGGCCACCTATGGTGGACTATACGTTACCTCTTCTCATTCTGAAAGAAGTCTCGTACTCCATATTATGAGTTGGTAATGTGTTGAGATGAACTTGTGAATGATTTCTCTATCCGCTATCAATTCCGGCAATCCTAATATTTTTTTGGCTGATACAGGACAATTTAGCTTTGCCTGTTAATGAAAAATGTTCATGATCTCTTTGATATTTTTAACCCCCAACGCAAAAACGATGGGGTGTTATAAGTTTGGCATGTCTGCGTTTGTCTGTCTGTGACATCGTAGCTTCCGAACGGATGAAACGATTTTGATTTTGATTTTTTTTTTGTTTGAATGGTTCACCATTCAAACAAAAACTAGTCGGGAGCGTTCATAGCTATGTTTGATGGAAATCGATCCAAGATGGCCGCCGCCACAAAATGGCGGATTACATATTTTTATTTTAACGATTATTGATTAGCGATTAGGATGTTGTAACAGTCGGGGTGTTTTAAATTTTTAATTTACATTTGTTATTTTTAATATTTTTGCCCCTTCTCTTTCTGAGAGGATGTTTCATGCCCAGTATGAGCTGAGATGAGTGAATGCGCTATCAATTATGGCGCTCATTTTTTTCTTGGCCAATTTTAGCTTATTGAAGCCTGTAAATGTAACATGTTCATGTTCTTTGATATTTTTGTTTTTTCCTTGAAGTATATTTATCGTGGCCTAATTCCGGCGGGCCATGGTTGATGGCTGATCGTGCCAGTGATTAATTACGTGCACCAATACGGAAACCATCGCTCCGCTGATAGCGGGTATCTAACGAGGTCGGTCACCGTAGAGTCTCTATTTCACTTTGATTGCGAGTGAATTTTTTTTTTTCAAGCCTTTAGGTACGTTCGTAGCCGACCGCAGACAGCAACAGCAGACGACGTGTCGCCGCGACACTACTGGTTTACTTATGTATTTCTATGCTACACACGCCGCCTACGGAAGGCATTTCATAGAAATACATAGAAACCAGTATTGTAGCGGCGACACGTCGTCTGCTGTTGCTGTCTGCGGTCTGCTACGAACGTGCGACCTTTCAGTTTTGAGTCCGCACCTTAAACCGTTGGGCTATTGAATAGAATAGAATAGAATAGAATAGAATAGAAATATTTTTTATTCAAATAAACTTTTACAAGCACTTTTGAATCGTCAATGAATTTACCACTGGTTCGGAATGCCTTTCCCGCCGAGAAGAGCCAGCAAGAAACTCGGCGGTTGCTCTTTTCAAAAAAAATAAAAATTTTACAATTGTTATTGAAACTATGCTATGTATTCAGTGCTTCCACGATGAATTTTCCTGAGTACAATACAAGTAAAAATAAATACAATACAAATACAGGCAAAAGCAGACCCATTGAGGCTTTAACCCTCAAATCCTTCCTAAACCCATTTCAACATCATCTGTCAAGATAATTTATGTGTTGAATTGGTAGGTGGCAACCCTATTCGTGTAATAGTATCATGTGGTGTATCAAGGGCTGCTACATTTGCATTCGTTGAGTCACGATCCACGCAACTAATACGAAATTGCGAAATCCCATTAATCATTGTGATGTATATGAGCCACATATCATAATCTAAAAGCAAACAATCGCAGCCTTAATTTAATTCGTAACCGCGTAAGGCTGGTCGCACCTTAGCTCTTATGCTGGGATCTATAGAACGATAAAGGTTAAAACGAGACACAAATATGCTTTGACATAAATCTGTCTCGTTTTAATTCGGTCTTCAGTCTGAGCTGAGTGAGAATGCGGCCTATGGATTACAGCTTTAGTTCGTAAAAAGAGTACCTACCTACGTAAGAGTACCTGAGAAATGGCTTATTTTATTATAATTTATTACAATGTAAAAGTTACATAATAATATTGTAAAATTTTGTTTTGAAAAAAGCAACTTCTGAGTTTCCTGCCGGCTCTTCTCAGCAGAATCTGCTTTCCGAACCGGTGGTAGAGTCATGTCGTGAGTCACAGGTTGGCTTACGTTAAATTTATTTTGAATTTGAATTTATTTTTGGTCTATTTTTTAATTTTTATTCAATACCAGTTGATTTCCGCGACTTCGTTCGCGTGGACTGAGGTTTTTTAATTCTGTGCCAACAGCTAAATCGGTTCAGTCGTTGCGACATGATTGAGTAAGGGCGCGAACAAGCCAAGGATGCCTCACTGCGATACCTCGCGGTCGCGGTTTAGCTCGCTACCTCGATGCCACCTCCATGTAAAACAAATGTATGCAAACAGACGAGCGCGAACATGCCGAAGGATACCTCACTGCGATACATCGCGGTTCACATCGATGTTTCTCGGCATGTTCGCGCTCGTCTGTTTGCATAGATTTGTTTTACATGGAGGTGGCATCGAGGTAGCGAGCTAAACCGCGACCGCGAGGTATCGCAGTGAGGCATCCTTGGCTTGTTCGCGCCCTAACAAACATCCATCCATGCATCCATCCATCCATCCATCCATCCATCCATTCATCCAGCCATCCAAACTGTCGCATTTATAATATTAATAGGATAAACAGAAGATGAAGCTGACAGCCAATTTTTGTATTTTAGTAAGGTACGAAAAGGAAAAAAGCGTTTAAAGAACAAGTTGTTACTAATGTAAAACAAATTAGTATCCAACAAGAAGGTGCGGCCAGCCTTAGTCGTAAAGGCGTAAGTCACACAAAATCGCGAGTTTACGCCTTTTGATCGTTCGCCAAAAAGATCAAAGTTGAGATAACCTTCCTTGGAGTATGTCCAGATGCAGGTGCACCTGCGCAATATCTACGCGCTACTAGGGCCGAGACACATCAGCCTAATTAGTCGACACTTCCAAACGAATTGGTTTTCACGAACGTTTACGGAATACTCAAATTGAAATTAAAATCAATTGATTTGATGGGTTACATAATATTCTAATTAATATAACCGATCAAATACCTTAATTCTAATTAATATTTTTCAAGCGGATGATGTTTAGATATACGTGACGTCTTACGCTAAGGGATCAAGAGATGACTTAATTTTAAATAAATTCACAATTATCCATATCTCGCTCTATGATATTGTATATGTATAAAGAGTCATATCATTTGACAATGAAATACTCTATTATACTCCGTCGTTCGGCACAATTTTATCGCTTGTTTTGTGAGTATTTAACTCATGCCTAGTAGAAATCATTGTATCTCGCCTAGTTAACCGGGCGAGATTACAGATAAGGGCCTAGTTTCTGAAGAAAAAAGTTAAAAGTGGTGGAATCAGGCAAAATTCTACGAACTTTACTAATCTTCCTGGTACGAATACCTATAACAATAAAAATACCTATTTAGATATTTCATAGTCAAAGAATAATATTCTGGGAACAATGCAGTAAAATTTTTTGCAGATTCTTAGACAGTAGTCAGTCATTCCTTATTTATCTTTCTCTACTATATTTATTTATCATTTTTGCAATAAAGGCAATTAAATTTAGAGCTAAAGGCTCTTACACAAAGTTACACAAAAGCCGAGTTTACAGGCCAAGTTGTGGGCCAACAATGCCCTTTGTTTGGCGGTAATGGCTTTTGTCGCGGGCCTAAATTTTGAATTATTGTTCGCGGTGTGCATACACCTTTACAACATCTACAGACTGGCCAACTTTTTATTATTTTTTAAATTATAATAATGTCTATATACATTCATTTACTTTCTTAAAGAATATAATAATAAATAGGATAGATAATTATTGCTCTAATAACCGTCATTAGTTCTTTTTTGTTGTAGTTAATAACGTTGAAACCATTAAATAACTCACTTCTGTAGCTTGTAAAATACATTGACATTCAAAAAGTGTACCGTAAGTACTCTCACTCATCAACTTATCCACACTTTTGGGCATTACTGATTACAGATCTCCTCTCAAAATGGAAAGGGTCCACCGCGCTGACTCATTGCGCATTGGCAAACTTCACACACCTATGAGAACATTATGGAGAACTCTCAGGCATATAGGATTTCTTTTCTTATGATGTTTTCCTTCACCATTAAACAAATATAACTCCGAAAAGTTTATCTCCACCTACTTTGAAATAAATCTTATGTTTTACTTATGTATACAAAGCTAATAGGCTTGAGATTAAGTCATATCTACTCGTAAGTGAGGTCAGAAGTGGTTGGAACGTGCTGGCGAGTCTGTAGATGGTTTAAACGGAATTCACATTTTAATTCAGTTTGTAGTTTACCCGCAAACTTTTGCCCGGAGTGTAAAAAGTTGACGAGAATAATTAACTCCGTTCTTCTACTTTAAGATTTTAGTTGCATATATAATAATTTTAGTAACTTTAATTGTGTATTAGATATTAGATGATGCCTGCGACTTCGTCCGCGTGGATTAAGTTTTTTTAATTCCCATAGGAAGGCTGTAGGTATGTTCCGGCATAAAATATCGCCTAAGTGTTAATCCTAGGCATAGATAGACCCGTGCCCAATAATAGACCGTCGATAAGTTAAGATATAACTAGCTTTTGCCCGCGGCTTCGCTCACGATAAATTAGATTTTTCAAACCTCCTAGGAGTTTAACCCTCTTAAACTCCGAAGTTCAGTTGTTAAATCTAAAATCCTTTCTTAGCGGATACCTAATTGTGTGCAAAATTTCGTTTACCTATGCGTTGATAGATCAGTCAGTCAGTCAGACTTTTCCTTTTATATATTTAGACTAGCTTTTGCCCCCGCGACTTCGTCCGCGTGAAATTAGATTTTCGGGTGGAATTTTCAAAAACAGTGACACACGTACTTCTTTATTTTTAACTGAAAGCTCTGATACAAACTTTGATGGAAACAGCTTGAAAAATGACGGAGTTTCATATAAACTTCCATCCCCTATTTAACCCCCTTAGGGGTGGAATTTCCAATAATCCTTTCTTAGTGTACGCCTACGTCATAAAAGGAACCAACTGTAAAAATTTCAAGTTTCTAACTTCAGTAGCTGTGCGTTGATATCTCAGTCAGTCAATCAGTCAGTCAGGACTTTGAATTTTATATATATAGATAGATGAATGAATGCAATTTTAAAGTTTTACACGATCAAATTTTTAAGCTCTCAATCATCGAACTTATAACTCTTAGAACAGAAGTTTCTAACAAAGCTCCACCTAAAAGGTAGTAGGCTAAAAATAAGCAACGAATGTGTGAGTTCCGTGTAATTATTTTCTGTATTGGTTGGTGCTGATAATTACATTTTTGATGGTTATTGTGTTGAATTATCACAAATATTGGATAGATTGTGTGTTTTTAAGGAGTTTGTGTGGCGCTACGTGTTGGTATTGTGTTGTTCCTGTGCTTCTTCTATTCTGGAGGAACGACGATATGCGTCGCGGGCGGCCTCTGTTGCCATACAGTTTTTTTCTGGTTTGGCGGATTACAGCAAACTTTTATTAGTATGAATTATGACACCCTTTCATAGCACAGCAGGTAATTTTTTAATAATTTTCTGCTAGCTCGTCGTACTAATGCGACCATTCTGCGTAGTCGGCCTTTAAAGTCTTACTTAAAAATGGTTTATCACCGCGTCAACTATTGCGCTTCTAAACATTATAGCTCGATGCTCCTATTATTATTAAATTGAATCTAAACTTGCACGCAAGAGCGGATTCCTTGTAATGCAATAGGATGAATTATGAAATTGAAATATACCTATTACCTATGTTAAAATAACAATGAACGAGCTCGGTATTCCGGCTAACATCGGATCCCGCAGATGTTAGCATTGCGTTCGTTTTTGATGCCTTATCAAGCGGAACGGCTTATGAAATAGTTTTTTTTTTTGTAATTTTTGTACATATCAGGTAACTTTCGTAATAGATTATAAGGATTTTTTTAATTCTTTTTTGTTTTGTTTTTTTTTTTCTTAAAGCGCAACTGCTGAGCTTTTTGCTGGCTCTTCTCAATAGAATCGCTTTCCGAACCGGTGGTAGAGTCTTCACTTGTCATAAGAATTGAATTAAATATTTTTAAATCACAGTTAACACAGTAATATTTAAACCAAACCTGACTTTAACTATGATATTTTGTAAATTAAAATTGCGTATTAAGATAAAATCCTAAATGTAACTAAGGTAGCTAAACTGCTTATATATGGTATTTTATTTATCTTTCTAGTGTTATATCCTTACATTTTATGCATCGATAAATAATTATACCTTATTGTATATAACAACACAGCATAGTACTATTAAAAGTTCAAAGTAAACCACTAATCACGACAAACAACAGTCATTATGTCTGGTAATAGAAAATAATGGCAAACAACCAGTAATAACCAATTTTCTATTTCCAATTTAAAATTACCAGACGATCGTGTAAGGCAGACCATACTATACGATCAAGTTTGCCGTCAAGTTTGCTTGATGCTTAGGGATTCGCAAAAAGTATCGATACCTGAGTAGTATGATACTTTTGGTTCGATACCTAGGAATGCCCACTTCTTCTAATGGTTTTTTTATTGTTTATATGTACACTAAAATAAAAATAAATAAATAAAGCTCCCGAAAGCCGTACCCATGTACCACTCCATCGAGAAAGATAACGCTATATATCAGAAAGAGAAGAATCGAGTAATTGGGAAAGTACCGTAAGTAAACAGACTATAGTCTATAATCTTTCTCTTTCGGGAGCTTTCTTAGGTATCTAACCAAAAGTATCGAAACTACTCAGGTATCGATACTTTTTGCGAATCCCTAAGCATCATGCAAACTTGATCGTGTATGGCCTGCCTAAGGGCCTCGTCAGACTAGCTAGTCGGCTCCACCAATCAGGGCGTCCCTTTCGTGTTGGAAGAAATTGTAAAAAAAAGAACTTCACCTTTACGAGAGCCTCACTCGGACCGGTTTCCACATTCGCGGGGCATATTATTATGAATTTTTAAAATCAAATGGTGATTACGGGAGAGCCGTTTTAAAAGGCCACTTTGTGATCTATTTTTCTGAAGTTTTAATTAGTAAAACAAACCGCAGAAAATTTTATTTTTCACTTTTTAAGTCAGCTAAAGAAAATATAGATTTTATGTAGGTACTTGCTGACAATATGTTCATTTTATAGAACTCTAAATAAAGTTCTAACATTTGCTACGAGTTTATCTATGGCAATTTCTTCACAATTAGGTACCTATCTTCTATCATAAAACTTATATAAGATTTCGATTCTAAGCTGAAGTGCGGATTGCCCTCGATTTCTCAATGATAAGACCATTCCGGATTATCAGCCGTATTGACGTCGCGTCGTAAGAACATGAAGAGGATTTTTCTGAAAAAAATGAGCATTTCTTAGTCTTAAGTCTACCCATTTAGGAACCTACAACTAGCTTTGCCACCGCAGAGGCCTTCCTACTAAAAAGAGAAGAGTCAAAAGCCTAATAGCAAAAACTGTGCTCGAATTCGGCTCCAATCTAACATAACGTTTAAACACAGGGATGCGCCATATCTGCACGGGTAAAACGCCGTAGATTTTTCCAAGTTGCCGGTAAGGCACTGTTGCTAACCTGTCATCCTCTATTCCAGAGCTACCGCGGTCGCAAACCCCTCGGCGGGTCAGTATCAGCTGCAGTCGGGCTGAGTCCAGGCCTGCCAGCCGCCGCGTCGCCCGGGCCCGCCGCGCCCGCCGCCCCCAGCCCCGCGCCCGCCGCCGCGCCCGCCATGAAGCAGGACCATCCCAGCCAACCGATGGTAAGAGCCTTGATCAAACCCTCATTGAAAGCAAATCCAGTGCAACTCGCCCAAATCCGAGTTACTCGCATTTACTATGAAACAGTATCACCTCGGCCAATCTATGGTAAGAGCCTCGATCAAACCCTCATTGAAAGCAAGTCCGGTGCAACTTGCCCAAATCTGAGTTACTTACTCACATTTACTATGAAACAGTATCATCCCGGCCAATTGATGGTAAGAGCCTCGATCAAACCCTCATTGAAAGTAAGCCCTGGGCAGCTCGCCGAAACTTACCCGGTACTTTTCCCCGGGGCTTCAGTATCTATCACGGGTAGTCTCACGTCTGCTTTAAACAAGGACCGCCCCAATGAACCGATGGTAAGAGCATCGTTGAACAGACCCGGAACATTGAAAGAAAGCCCGGGGCAACAACCGAGTTGCTCGTATTTGCTATGAAAGAGTATTATCCCGCTCAACCGATTGTAAAAGCTTCGTTGATCAAATCCTCGTTGCCAACAAGCCCAGGGCAAATCGCCCAAATCTTACTTGCTCGCATATGGAACAGTATCATTCCAGCCAAAGGATGATAAGAGTTTTATTGATTAATCCTTCATTGAGCTTCAGTTACTCCAGTTGAGCAACAGTTACCTGCTTGGTAAATTAAGAAATTGTGTAATTTTAACACGAATTTAGAAATCGTCGTTAAATCAAATTCTCTAGAAACTCTCTCACAAAATACGCTCGGTACCGTCAAAGAAATTAGTTAATTTGTTTATCTTCACCCTATTACGTGCTGAACAAAGGTCGCTAAACCTGCTCTTCTTAATTATGTACCTATTCCAGTTTGTGCTTTGTTTTCTTACCCTAATTAATTTATTTTGACATTAAATTAAATCATATTTTATGGTACTTCTCTTTGAGAAGTGGGAAAATCGGTGGGAGGTAATTGCCCAGCCGTGGGACAGCACAGGCTATATTATTATGTCAGTAATCTTTACCTACGTACGTAATGTAACATAGTATTATACACTTCCAGCGGCAAGTTCACAAAGAACCTGCTTCATAAGCCACGTTAACAATTAAAGCTCGCGTTGCGGCGAAGCTTTTCGTAATGAAATTACTGCTTTAGAAACTCCTACTCGAAGATCTGGTGGAAAATTTTCAGGAGGTACTTGATCGAATCGCAGAAGTGTCTACGATTTAGGAAAACTCTCATTGCGTGAAGAAGTGACATTCACTTCCTCGCCATATTTATCATCCGCCATTGCCGGCAATGTAGTAGTACGCATAGCAGGACTTAATAGATTTATAGTGTAGGTTAACACTTCAATAAAAAATTAAAAAAGCATAGCAGGACTGTTGCTTGATTTTCTTGAATATAGTTGTAGGTACTTAATTAAATCAATTGTCGTGTATGCAGGATCGGGGAGTGTGGTTTAGAGGTGCACTGCATTCATTTTGTTTTTTGATTTGAGTTAAGTCATTGGGTTACAATATCGAACTATGTATATTGGTACTATTTTGTCGCTCGGAAGAAAAAGTTAAGAACAAGCTCTTTTATATTTCTTTGCAAAAAAATCTAACCATATAATTTATTTTCTAATTGACCTCTAAATTGACTCACTCTTTAACAGCGTGCATGGCTACTTCAGAGAGATCAGCACAGAGATAAAGAATGTACTATGTAGGATCTACACGGTGAAATTTCATTGGTTGTACTCCCTGAAAGAGGTGAATGTGCTCATGAAGGTCGAAATGTGAAAAAAAAATTTGGAACTCCCATAGTAAATCAATCAGCTGATCGACAATTTTGTATGGAGGGTCCAATTTTTTTTTTCATATTTCGACCTATGTTCCCTGGGGAAAGTTGTTCAGTTTCATGAGCACATTCACCTCCTTCAGGGAGTACAACCAATAAAATTTCAACATGTATAGTATTCATTTTCCACCAGATCTTCCGCTATAATGAAATTTCAACTTTGAAAGTTCCTGTTTTGTAAAGAAATTAAAATCTCTCCAAAGTTTAACGAGTAACGCCCTGTGTAACATATTTGGCGCGTGTTTTCCCTTCATTTTGCACACTCAACTTTCGGAATTTAATCATATTTCTTGCGATTTAATATCAAAAGTTCGACGTCTTTTGTTATAACTTTTTGAAACGTTGATTAAAATTTTATTTTTTTACGACCTTCGGGCGCAGCGGTGAATACTATACTGTGGTCTTAATAAACAAGTATTTGCGTTATAATGTCGCTGCGTTCATTGATTTCTATAATTAATCTATGATTAACACTGGATTTGCTGTCCCTATACAAATGACATTTTAATTATGAATCAATTTGAAGCGCCACATTTGACATACGAGTGTCTCTGCAACTAATAATATTGCAAATGGCGCACTGACCTCTATAATTATGTGACCTGATGCTAAAAAGGCCAATATTTAAAGTGAATATTATAGATAATAAGCATTTAAATAATAGACAAGCAGTAGTAATAGTTAGGGCCGATCTACAACAGAATGGCAGCAGTGCGACGAGTTCTTTCAGTGTGAAATAATTTTAAACTTTATCTACATAATCGCTAAAAACCAGTTGAGCTTTTACATACTTATATATACACACATACATAATCGAAAAACATTACCCTCCATCATCGCTTCTTCGGCAGTCGGGTAAAAAATGAGAATTTTTAATTTTCTTAGGAAAATTTTAATTTTCCTAAGAAAATTAAAGTCCGCTTATGAAAACTTGTGTCAAGTTCTTTTTCTTTGTAAGAAAATTTTAATATTTCGCTAGAAAAAGTCAATGTCATAATTTATAAATTAACCAAGACTAAACTTTCTTTAAGAGCTTTCTGGGCCCTTAAAAAAGGAATATCTTGACCAATGCCCTGTGCCCAATGACCTGTGGAGTGTGGACCCACCGGCTTTTCCCATCAGCTTTATTCTACGATATATGTAATTAGAATAAGGTAGCTACATAAAGAGTAACTATACAAAGATTTATTCGAGTCAATACTCGTATGCTTATATTACGTACATACATACTTTTACATTGTCTATTGAAAAGTTAATTATTACAATATAAATATAACAAAATAAAAACTTAAATAAATTAAGCTACATATATTATGTACAGGCCACTTTGCTTAGCGTTTGTGGACTATGAGAAAGCCTTCGATTCGGTGGAAACTTGGGCTGTGTTGAGGTCTCTGCAGAGATGCCGTATCGACTATCGGTACATTCAAGTGTTGAAGTGCTTGTACGAAAACGCCACTATGTCAGTACGTATACAGGACCAGACTACAAGGCCAATTCAATTGCAGCGTGGAGTGCGACAGGGAGACGTTATCTCCCCGAAGCTCTTTACCGCTGCGTTGGAGGACGTCTTTAAGCTTCTGGATTGGAACGAACTTGGCATCAACATAAACGGCGAGTACATCACTCACCTTCGATTTGCCGACGACATAGTCATTATGGCAGAGACTCTCGGAGACCTCAATACAATGCTCAATGACCTCAGCAGGGTTTCTCAACAGGTGGGCCTTAAAATGAACATGAGCAAGACGAAGATCATGTCCAATGCTCATGCTTCGCTCCACCCAGTAATTGTTGAGAACTCTGCACTCGAAATTGTAGACGAGTATATATACCTGGGACACACAGTCCAGCTAGGTAGGTCCAATTTCGAGAAAGAGATCAACCGCCGAATCCAACTCGGCTGGGCAGCATTCGGGAAGCTCAGAGATGTCTTCTCGTCCAAAATTCCTCAGTGCCTGAAGACTAAAGTCTTCGAACAGTGCGTGTTGCCAGTGATGACCTATGGATCCGAAACATGGTCGCTAACTATGGGCCTCATAAGAAGGCTCAGGATCACTCAGCGGGCGATGGAGAGAGCTATGCTCGGAGTATCCCTGCGAGATCAAATCAGAAATGAGGAGATCCGTAGGAGAACCAAAGTCACCGACATAGCTCAGCGAGTCGCGAAACTGAAGTGGAAATGGGCGGGGCACATAGTTCGAAGAGCTGATGGTCGTTGGGGTCCCAAGGTGCTGGAGTGGCGACCCCGCATCGGGAAGCGCAGTGTTGGCAGACCCCCCACTAGGTGGACCGACGACATCAAACGAGTCGCAGGGAGTCGCTGGATTCAGGCGGCGCAAGACCGAGGTCTGTGGAGGTCCATGCAAGAGACTTATGTCCAGCAGTGGACGTCCATAAGTTGATGATGATGATGATGATGATTATGTACAATCGATTAGGTTGCTAATTCTGAACAAAGTACGGCGGCCAACCTCAGGAATTAGCCATCTGCGCTGGAGATATTATAGTGCACAAGTCTGTGTGTAAACACAGGTGCACTCTATATTTCCTCACCCTCACTCACCCAGTAGGACCGACGGCTTTACTTGCTCTCCGAAGCACGGGGCTGACTCCCTAACTCCAGGCTAGCACCTACTGAGAAATGCTCGACAGATTCCCAAAACATTTGTTGGCTCGATCCGGGAATCGAACCTGTGGCCTTGTCATCCATAGTCGAACATGTTAGTATGTTCTAGAGGTTAGCCACTAGACCAACGAGAAGCCAACGAGGCAGTTATTTGCGTAGTAATAAATCTATCGCCAGTTATTACAAGGTTTGTCGACCTCGAAGCGCGATTACGTAGTTCACAGGTAATTAGGTAAACAAAGCCCGAGGTCGCGTCACGCCCTTGACCGAAATAGCGTGTGTGCACAATACATGTCACTAGTTGACTACCACTACGCAGTACTACACTATACTAGATAATCGGCCTCCTATTGTATACGGAACGCTAAAGGAATTGGTTAATTGAATCAAATCAGATATAATAGAGGTTACATTGTCATCTCTATTCTTAATATCCCTAGTCCCTATCGTTGGTCTAGTGGTTAGCAAGTTCGACTGTAGATGACGAGGTCTCGAGTTCGATTCCCGGGTCGGGCCATAAAATGTATTTATTGGGTTCTTCTGTCAAGAAATTATCAGTATCTACTAGCGCGGAGTTTCCACAGCACGTCAAAACTAAAAAAAATACCTTTCCGTTTACAGGCCCCAATGCCGTTCTATGCGGGTGACCCCAACAGATTTCCTACAGCCTGGCAAACCGATCCTTCGCAAGGTACGTACGTCCTAAATGACAAATGGATGATCTTCATTAAAATTATAGTGTATAATTGAAAATTATATGTATAGAACTGTGTTAGAAGAAAAGGTCGGTGACAAAAACATCCCTTTCGATTGAACTTTTAACTTCTCAATCGACACACCAAGATTTTAAAGGTTCCCCGTCACGGGATGATTGTGATGATGGTAGTGCTACCATACTTTGGCGGGCATGTGTTTATTCCTTTTAATAAACGCTTACAGTGGTTTAGCGGCCCCTCATTACTCTAATGAACAGTTCTAATTAAAACCTTTATTTTAGGCAAGATCATCGTAACCCATTAATCTACATAAATAAACAACTACATTTCGGCCTTATTTCTAAGTTGTTTACTTCATTTTCAGGTTGGCAAAACCAGTTCATCCAGCAGCTTCCGACCCAAACAGGCCAAACCACACTAGATTATCAAGGCAACCACACTCCTTACGCTACATCTCCCCACTATCAAACAAATACCACGTACACCGTCCAAAACGTCGCAACAACATTTGATGTGACGAATAATACGTATTACCAGGCTGGAGTTCAAGCGATACCAACGCAGAGACCGCCTTCGAATAGAGGTGCTTATACCCCAGTACCTTCTCCAAGAGCGCCACATTATACAACAGAATACCAGCAGCAATATTCACAACAAGCTTCCACTCCTGGCGTAACAGCTGGCAGTGACTCAAGACCCGCCTCAGCTGCGTCCTACCAAAGTTCAGTAGCATCATCAGCTGCACCCGTCTACACAGTCAGTCAACAAAACTACGAGCGCACGGAGTACACGGCAGAACCAACGGAAGAATATAATAACGGGGAGAGTGGTACAGACACGAATAATGAGGCAGAAAGACAAGAAACAAATGCCTCAAATGGACAGCATTCGGGAAACGCCGAGCCTGGATACCTGCAGGGGAGCAACGGTCCGCGAGCTTCACTCGATTGTAACGGGTATCCGGGCACTTACACCGGCGGACAGTACGACAATGGGCAAACGCAAAACCAAAGCGACTGGCAGCAACGCCAGTGGCAGCATAACCAAAGAATACAGAATCAGCAACAACTACAAAATCAACAACAGCTGCAGAATCAACAACTTCAGAATCAACAGCAAATTCAAAACCAGCAACAAATGCAATCCCAACAGCAAATGCAGAACCAGCAGCAAATGCAAAACCAACAGCAAATGCAGAATCAACAGCAAATGCAGAATCAACAACAAATTCAAAATCAACAACAACTACAAAATCAACAACAACTACAAAATCAACAACAACAAATACAAAGTCAGCAGCAACAAATACAGAATCAGCAGCAAATAAATCAAATGCAAAGTCAACAACAACAATTACAAAACCAGCAGCAAATTCAGAATCAAATTCAGAATCATCAAAATCAGCAAATGCAACAACACAGACAAGATGAATCAGAGCAACAGATGTTTTCACAGTCTGATAGGGTAAATTTAAACTCCAGACTGAAAACCATGATATTAAATAAGCAAAATCATGGAAGAGATGGGACAAATACACCGCCAGATAAAGGTGACCCTGGAGAGGGACCCCCTAGAGTTATAGATGATAGAAAAAGCGGGGTCACTGATGATAGAAATACCACCGGTCATTTTTTATCGTATAGCCACCATCTCCGAGATAATTACCGCATAGGCGACCAGGTTTACCCTGTCGCTGGTAATTATGCACAAATCACGCACGCGTATAGCGTGAGTGAATTCGGGGGTGGTGGCCACCAAGTATGGGAGGGAGGGACGGAGGTCTCGAAAGGTTATGATAGACATAACTCTTCTAAAAATGTATCTAGGGCTTCTCAAAAATTACCATCTTATGCTGACATGAGAGGTCAATATGGTACGTGTACGAATGTACCTTACGAAGCGCAAAAATATGCAGAAATGTACGGTAGTGATAATTTAGGATATAATCAACAAGATAATAAAGACTTTCAATCTAAGATGCTAATTGGACCAGTGTCAGATATCAATAAACAAAATTGCGCGAACTCGCGTGATTTAAACGCACAAAAGAGAGCTTATGATAGAGAATCTTATGACGCTAAGTTTAGACATCCATCAGCCCCGTTAATACCTAAATTAGAAATTCCTGATAATTACCAATATGTTAAAGAACCTATTAAATCGGAACCACAGAGATTATTGGGTCAGCATGCATATCTTAAACCAGTTGAAGCATCTATGAATAATGTATATAAAGAATACCCGAATGGACTTGTCCCCAGGATGCAACAAAATACTGTCTTACCACCAATATCAACAATAAAAAACGAGGGTTTCAGTCAAAAACCTCAAAACTATCAGAATTTTCAACAGTTACCATTCGAAAGAAAAACCGTTACGAGCGACGCTTACGTACCAAGAATCCAAGAGAGCTTAGGTTTTCAAAAATATAATAGAAACTTTGAATCCAAATTTCCAAGAGAGTTGGACCATCGAAACAATTCTGAAAGAAATACAACAGTTGAGACAAGGCCACCTTATTACATAGAACAGATAAAGTCGGAACATTCACCACCGGGTCATAAGATTTATAAAAACTTAAATTATGGTCCGCCTCGAAGTGAACCGTATAAATTTGCAGGTGAAGGTGGTCCAGTTTCTATAAAAAACGAAATTGGTTATGCTTGTTGTAGACAAGGATCTACCAAGAAACCTCCACCTGAGCACCTAAGAGATGGGGCCTGTCCGGGACTACAAACTAAGGATGAGGTGTTAGAAGATGATCCTGATTCTACAGAGAAAACAGAATCTAAAACTCAGTCAAAACCCGGTACACCTATACCAGATCCATACGCTAAAGCTCCTAAAGAAAATCAATTTAATTATTCAAAAGAATATTTAGAAAATCTTGAAAGGTTAAAAAATAATTCTAGAACAGAAGTACCCGACTGCAATTGTTTTCCTACTGACAAAAATCCTCCAGAACCCGGCAGTTACTACACTCATTTAGGTAAAACATATTTTTAACTTAAATAGAACTATAATTAATGAACATAATTATTTTCTTTTAAAGTGCAAATCAGTGCAAACAAGTTCAAAATGCCATTTTTTTTTGTTGTTGTTGATATTGAAAATTCATGCATACACCTTATGTGTCTACAGGAGCCGCTTCTTCTTTAGCAGAGCTAAGAAAAGATCTCGAAGCTCGCACAGGACTTTCGGGCAAAGAACTAAGGATAGAAAAAATCTGCTACACTGGGAAAGAGGGCAAAACTGCTCAAGGTTGCCCTATGGCAAAGTGGGTGAGTGTATGGATCGCGATTTTTATTCTTTGCCTTACAAACACATGTTTATTTGAATTTGTATCTGCACGTATATTTTTCGTTCTGAAATACCTAATTATATGTAAATGCAATCACACAGTGTAAGTGTACTAATTCAATTCTATTTAAAAATAGTGACTTTTAAGCATCCCAATGTTGATGGAAAAGGCACGAAGGAGATTGAACTGTAGCAAAATGTAGAGGATCACCTCTATAAAAAAAGTTAATGCTAAAGTTTTAAGTTTAGTTCTTAACCAACAATAAAATGTGTTCTCTCTCTCTCTAAAAAGTTGCAGTTTAAGATGTGTACGAGTATCTTATTGCACACCTGTGAAGTAATCAGATCTACTTTTTAGGCCTAGCTAAACTTATCGTGAATCAAGTGAATCTTGAATTATTTGGGAGGACAAGGTGTTAAAATATTAGTTGCTCATAGGACAGCACATTCTATCACATATCGTTGTGACTAACTGTGCAAGATGCAACGTCCAACGAAGTAAAATTGGATTCTTAGTAGCTAATTTTCTTAATGCAAAGTTCAAATTCTTCTAACCCAGTAATTGCATTACAGAGCTGGACTCGAACGCCATTGGAGTATCTGTAACCCGTTATAACAACTTATTTTTCATTTATTTCAGGTGATTAGACGATCAAATTACACAGAGAAGGTGTTGGTGGTGGTGAAGTTTCGGAACGGGCACAAGTGTGCGACATCGTGGATAGTGGTGTGTCTAGTGGCGTGGGAGGGCATACCGCAGTCAGAAGCCGATCTAGACTACACACTGCTGTCTCATAAACTGAACCGGTATGGGTTACCGACTACACGTCGCTGTGCTACTAATGAAAATAGAACTTGTGCTTGTCAAGGTAAGTATGAATGGAAATTTCCTTGTTTGGAAACTGTTTTCTGTTCCTACCAATGTGCCTTTAATTTATAGGCAAAATTTGAATGTTAAGGATCTTAATTTCTATTAAGTTTTTTTTTTTAATTATATACACTAGCGCTTGACTGCGATCTCACCTGATGGTAAGTAAAGATGCAGCCTAAGATGGTGTATAAGTGTTTAAGTGTTTGTATGAATATTGTCCGATGCTTATCAAGTCTCTTAGGTAAGTAGTTATCCCTAACATTTTGTCAGCCATGAGCTGTAATTATATCCCAAACGCATTAATTATCCCAGGAGGTATAAAGGTAGAATTTAAATCTTGAACGCTTTAAATCTTGAACAGAGCAACCGCACAGTTTTTTGCCGGCTCTTCTCAGGAGAATTTGCTTTCCTAACTCGTAGTAAAGCTACAAAAGCCACAGCCTGGCCTACCTGATTTTTTATTTCATTAATTCAGCTTAGATTGGGTCTGAAAGCTGGACTGTAGATTAACTTTGTTGCCATTTGCTCTCCTAACTAAAAATAGACAAGCTAAAGTTTGAAGGAATAAGTTTCTAAACCTTGCTTTACTGCTTTTCAGGTCTAGATCCCGAGACTTGCGGCGCTTCCTACAGTTTCGGCTGCTCCTGGTCCATGTATTACAATGGATGCAAGTACGCCCGTTCAAAAACCGTCCGCAAGTTCCGGCTTTCGGTCAAAACTGAGGAGAGCGAGATTGAGGAGCGCATGCATGTATTGGCGACCCTTCTGAGCCCTTTGTACACCAACCTCGCGCCTAGGTCCTTCGAGAACCAGTGCCAGTTTGAAAAAGAAGCATCAGACTGTCGTTTAGGATTTAAACGTGGACGACCTTTTTCAGGTATATATTCAAAGTACAATGCCATGTTAATTTTTAAAGAAATTCTTCGTTTAATTCGATATTTATTTTATTACTGGCTGATGTCTGATACTCGCGACTGATTTAGTTTTTCTTACAAATTTTGTAAGAATTCTTTTCCGAGATATATTAAATAGAATCTAGGCTGCAAATTATCTCTACAGCAGTTACTGGTAACAGTTCTAAACTGGTGTGCAAATGAAATATTTTTTATAAGGATCGAAAATATCTTCATCCGCTATTGTTTCCTTACTTAATATGGTAGTTTCTGCTGCTATGAACGAGATAACATTATTTTCTTGTTCTATTTCAAGAAATGGCTCGTAATGATTTGAAAGCAATTAAAAAAACTCGGTAGCGAATCGGGTCTGTAATCCTTCAAAAAGATAATTATAATAGGGATACGTGCCTATCTCCTTTTTTGAAGAACAGAACCACCACGATCCTGAACCACGCTTTATGTAGTGTGACTTCGGGAATCACGGAACTGAACAATCTCTGGGACTTTAACGGTTTGCAACCGCTTCAATTCTTAGTACTGGCGCAATGTTTTTGAGTGTATAGGCTAACTTCTAGAAGGCTGTAATGTAATCTTACCGTATGCGTTCACATTCTAGGTGTAACAGCGTGCATAGACTTCTGCGCACACGCACACCGAGACCTGCACAATATGAACAACGGCTGCACGGCCGTGGTCACGCTCGCCAAGCACCGCGCGCTGTCCAAGCCCAGCGACGAACAGCTGCACGTCCTGCCGCTGTACGTCATCGACACCACAGACGAGTTCGGCTCCAAGGAAGCTCAGGAGGAGAAGATCAAAAGTGGCGCTTTGGAGGTCTTGGACAAGTGAGTGGTGATGTACAACTTATCTATATATTCACTACCTAGTATCTTCCTTAGCCAAACGTTGAACAGATGCATATACTGCTACTATCTTAGACAGTTGAGTGGTGATGTACAATTTTTTTTTATCAATTATTTAAAAAAAAACATACACAATTCAGCGTAACGTGCCCAGCACCCACTCACAAATATGCTGCATGTAAATGTGAATATGAATGCAAATATGATAGCATGAAATTAGGAAATATACCTACGACTGCCTCCCTGGCACAGTTGTAAGCCCTGTAGTCTTATAACTGGGAGGTCTCGGGTTCGATTCCCAGCGGAGGCAATTTGGTAATTTATAATTTCTAAATTGTCTTTGATCTGGTCTTGTAGGAAGCTTTGGCCGTTACCACCCTACCGTAAAAGACGTGCCGCCAAGTGATTTAGCGATACGATGGCGTGTAGAAACCGATTTGCGGTATGGATTCAATATATACTGCCATACCCCTTCCAAGTAAGCCCGCTACCATCTTAGACTGCATCGTCACTTACTTGTCTTGTCATTAAATAAAAAAATATCCATGTCCATTAAAGAAATTTCATAACAAATGGCACAAAATTACGTCACTATCATCAATTTTGTGTTTCATTACAGATATCCAATGGAGGTTCGAGTCCGATCTGTGCCTTTACAGCCCTGCAGACGTCACGGCAAGAAAAGAAAAGATGAAGAAAACACCGAGGCAAATAATAACTCGAGTAACGCTTCCCAACAGAGTCCCGGGAACCAGAAAAAACCTCCGTCTCAATGTTCGACGCCTGCACCAAAAACTCCTCAACCAAATGAAGTCAGAAACAACGCCAGTCCAAGAAGCCAAAGCAGCGCTTCACCCAGAGCAACCACTCCGGCCATGAACCAATCTACTCCAGCTTTTACCAACAATCCCCATTATAACTCCGCCTTTGTTAATCCGAACATGCACAACCCTAATTCATCAGGACTAATAAACCCAAATTTAGGCAACCCTGCTCTTCTCGATATGGCCAGCATGATAGACAATTTCACCGATGCTCAGTTACAGAGTAATCAAATATCCAGTACGGTTCTAGATTCTCCTTACAACCCTTACGATCAAAGCTACCATTTACATAGCCAAAACCCAGTGTACAATCCGAATCAAATGCCTGCGTTAGCAGAAAATAATCACCAAAGCTCAAACCCTAACCAATTACCAAGTTTTAACCCAACATTACAAAAAAGAGATCAGCAATATAATACTCAGAATCCCGAGCAAGTGGATACCGCTCAACAACAACACTGGTCCGAATTTGATAATTCGGAAATTTTTAACAATGTCGTCAAGGAAGATCCCGATTCGACCACAGCGCATCTGAACGTGTCTCATAATAATTACAGTCCAGACTCTAATCGCAGTGACCCTAATTCAGATCAAATGAACAAAAGCAATACAGATACAGAGAAAGTCAATAATACTATGGGAATAACACAAAAACTGCCCGAATTCGATATGCCCAACTCTCCAAGATTAACAGAGATTTCACAGAAAACACAACGCACTCCTGAGTCGCCAGCTCCTTCTCCTCAAGATCTCAGGTCACCCAATCCCGATAACCAAGATGTTCGTAAAAGCGTATGGAAATCACCAGATTCAAAGAACTGGGATCCCACTAAGCCTAGAGATCAAATGACCGAAAATGAGAGCGCTTTGTTCAGAGTTCCCAAAGCGAGACCTCCATCACGTTCGCAATATGTCAACAATCCTCCGGAAGGTATGGAAAATTCCACTTTTCTGAAACCTTACCCCCCATCTGAACGACCACAACTAAACCATGGCTACGAAAACAGAAGTCCATATGACAATAGAATGAATAATTCTGCACCACCAACTTCTGCACTGCAAACAAATTATACCATTAGCCATGAAGACAGCCAGACTTCTCTAACAAATAAACCCGTATCTGAATTTACCGGCAATAATTTCCATCCAATTAACCAAAACAATTACAGCAACCAGTCGCCCGTGCAAGGGTACGCCAATTACCCGCCGATGACTAATGCGTATGCATTCACCTCAAATCCATATGGCCATTTTAATCCCTATGAAAACTCCTATAATGATTACAATAGTTTGGCATATTATAATGCCGAAAAATATAAGAGAGAGGAGTTGATACGAAATTCTCACTGTTACAATTCATATGGATACCAATATAATCCCAATTTCGCAGCCAATTTCTACCAAAACACGAGTCCAAACTGGTGCCAATCTTCACCTAATTGGTGCTTATACCCTCCACCTTTCTCAATTCCGTATCCACCAGAACCACCCAAGGCGGAACCTATAGGAGAAGTCACGGGCATTAGCGACAATCTCGAATGCTTCAAAGACAGTCAAATGGGTGGTGTAGCGATAGCGTTGGGCCACGGAAGCGTACTGTTCGAATGTGCAAAGCACGAGATGCATTCAACTACCGCAGTAAAAACTCCCAACAGAGTGAATCCAACTCGAATATCCCTAGTCTTCTATCAGCACAGAAACTTAAACCGTCCCAAACACGGACTCGAGGAGTGGGAAGAAAAGATGAGGTTAAAGAAGTTAGGGTTGAACCCGGCGACACCGAGCACTCCGGGCCCAAATTCCAATTCCGTTTCACCTGCAACGACTCCAGGGCCGGAACACAGGCAGACTCCGATACCAGAAAAATGGAAGAATAACGAAAATAGCATACCAGGTGGATACAGTTCTCTGTCGGCTCTGGTGGAAGCGACCAATGCGGCTAAGAAGAGCGGCCAGATAATGCTGCGAGCGGACACGGCGACGACCATGTCGTGGACGACGCTGTTCCCCATGCACCCGTGCACGGTGACGGGCCCCTACCAGGAGTCGGGCACTTGACGCGGCGCTCTCCCTAGAGACGGCACGAAATCCCTTCCGTAGCCA
This sequence comes from Hipparchia semele, assembly GCA_933228805.2. Lineage (NCBI taxonomy): Eukaryota > Metazoa > Arthropoda > Insecta > Lepidoptera > Nymphalidae > Hipparchia > Hipparchia semele. Next base: position 13,752,931 of record OW121714.1, read on the forward strand.
TGTAAGCTCTGAGTTGCCTTCGATATGAGTCTTCTAGATGATGTGCTTTCCAAATTATTTTGTAGTTCCTGGATTTATAGATGATAAGCTCTCAATTCTCGACGACTGGTCCAATGTTCCCGTGATATTCCTTTTTTGCATTTAAATTGGAATTGACTACCGTTTTAACATGTATTTTTCCATGTGAACCGAGTGAGTTTTAATCAAAGATGTAATTTAAGTTTATATTTTAATAGTGTTTATCGCATTTCAGCTAGTCTTACGTTACTACATTAGTATCGATCGTATCTCGTAGGCCGTAACCGTAGACTTATTTGTATATTGTCGTTTTTAGTTTTACCGGCGACTCGAACTTTTTTTAAATAAGTTTATATTTTACACGCTCTGTGTAAACTAGTGACATTAGCGTACGATTTGTCTGCATATTTTGACAATGTTCTAATTAAGCGCAAGCGCGGCGATCTGTGCGATGCAATGATCTCATAAATACTAACTCTACAATTAATCCACTATTCAGAGCGAAAGTACAAAACATCACAAGTTGAGGCTATCATGCGGAGCCGTACATACGTGCACGTGACGTCGACGAGCGTGTTGTATTGATATTTTTGTACCTTTGTCTGCGTATTAGTTACGTTATATTTTAATTATTATCATTCCTCTGCCCGGTTGTTTGATTGCATTTTATTTGTACGAGTAAGCTCCCGAGCCACGGCAGTACGTCATACGTGTATATCACAAACATAACGAGTGCTTTTATATTAGGTTAAGGGGTGTGTATTTTTAACTTTTAGACTATTTAACTTATTTATATTGTATTACGTGGATCATTTTCTTTATAATAATTTACTTAGTGTTATGATAGGTATTAATATTTAATATATTTGCTTTACGATTTGACATTAAATTATTGACAGTTGTTTTAGCGCGTAAAGCGAGCCTTGTATGCCTCAGAGTCGACGAGTGCCTGCCTCGGCCCGATCAAGTTAAATTCTTGTCCTAATCTCATTTGTGACGTATTGAATGTGACCTTAATTAAGAATCGATTGCATCTAAATAATGTTCTGCTAATTTAGCGATTGTGAAAATTTTATAATTACGTTCGTACATTAAAATAAAATAAAAAGAGTAAATAAATTACATACGTTTATAAGATATCTAGTGTTTGCGGAAACTTCAGGCGCTTGGAAAGAATATAAAGTAGGCATATTATTGAAAATGAATGAGAACATACTGATGAATAGTTATTAATATATAATTAGGTTAAGGAGAAGTTTGTTTTAAAGATTAAACTATTGATATAGTTTATATTTTTTACGTGTATGTATTTATTGAATGGTAAATTTATTGGAACGTGAAATTATTTATAGGTAAAAAGTTTTGAGAACAAAACTTATAAAAACTAAGCAATAATAGACAACGGGGTCTATGTACATTGTAACGTAGGAGTGAGGATATTAAATTAAATAACGAATGGTGCGATTTTCGGTCAGTCTTATGACTCTTATGGAATGCTTGACCTTTTAGAAATTGCCTAAATTTTTCCACTTGATATTGTTTTAACATTGGTAAATGCCCGTGTCTTGCCATTATTTTTAACGTCTATGGCAAAGTTCAGACGATCAATAAATATTGCATATTCCAAATTTATCCACAATATAATCATGGGCTGGCCAAGAGCACAAAATGCGCGATCAGGATATTGTATCAAAATTCAAATTTTTTTCAAAACTGTTCATTTCATGTAGGCCAAATTTTGGTTCTCATGACAAGTCAAGAATCTACCATCTGTTCGGAAAGCTGATTCTGCAATATTTATTGATTGTGTACTTGCCTGTTTAGTCATCCGTAGATGCATCGTGTGTCAAGACATATCAGAAGCGATCAGCCGATCACAGTTGCGTATAATCACAAAATAATGTAAACCTGAAGAATAGGTGTGTGATATTTAAGTATTTATGTAAACATTTTATTTTGTAAACTTGAAAGTGACTTGCATAAAATGAATTGAATTTCACGATTTAAGTTAAAGTTTCAGTAAAATTTTCAATATTGTAACACTTTGATACAGCCAAATTGATTAAGGAAGCTCCCAATATTTATACCTTGTTAAATTCAACCAAAGGATATTTTATATTTTCTTAAGCTACTTTACTTTCGTATACTTATTATACGTATTACAGATATGAAATTGGTCCTTAAAATCGATTATGAATCATTTTACGGTACGTTTTCGTTTTTTAAAAAACGACCAAGTTTGGCTGTATAAAGCGTACTTATGTCAATGAAAGTAGTATTTAAAATACTTTGATATTAAATTTTTTGTTCTATAATCTGGGCCCTTATTCGCCATGATATTCAGATCGTGTTATTATTATTATTATTATATACAACACCCTTAAATCGTCACTCGTAAGGGTGGCTGCATAAGTTACTGGAGTTATGACGAGCCGCAACAATCATTTTGTGAATGTATGCTAGAGCATCTTTTCTATTCTATTTAATTGTTTGTCAACTTGTAGCTACGTATATAGCCACCTTTACGCAAAATATTGTGACGCTTAGCTTAAAATTTGCAAAAGCAAGTGTTAAATTAGGCGTTATTACATTATTTCGCGCCTAGTTTGCCATATCGATGTCATAGGTAAGATTCAAACGGTCAATAAATAGATAGGGACAATCGGGAATAAATAAATTATTTTACTTATGAAAGCTGAAAATTGTTCATTCAGAATACAAAACTAATCAATTGCATTAATTTTTAAACTATCGCACAGTATGATTTTGTCTGGATAAAGCTTTAAAAACTACAAGCTAGTGTCAGTTTCATATTATTTTACCTGACAAAAAAATTAAGGTTTCTTGGATTGAACAAGCTATTTTTCGATTAAACTAACGTTTCATTGGTCATAATTATTGCGATCAATATTATCAATCAACAAAATCAAACATCAATTTCCTATCACACGATATTTATTGACTGTCTGAAGGCCCGCAGACAACCAGTGGCCGTAGTTTAACCTTTCAAGCTTACCTACGTTCGTTACTGTGCGTAAATCTATAAATAAAGCCGAATTTACACTGCGAAATTAGTTTCATGACATTACTTTCATCAACAATTTCACGTGTACACTTCTAATTTCATGATGCATGCATTAATTTCATACATGAAATTAGAAGTTTACACGTGAAATTTTTGTTGAAATTAATGTCATGAAACTAATTTCATGCCACTAATTTCACATTGTAAATTTGGCTTTAGTTTCTTTTCTATGGACGGAAAAGGTATGAAAAATTGTCCGTCCTTTTCTCCTCCATACCAAATGACAGCTTTACGCAAAAGTAAACTCGAAAAGTCACAGGGCCCTGCGTGAATCGTAAAGTAAATTTTACTTTGAGGCGTGAATGCGGTTATTGTAAAAGGTTGTATTACTGTAGAATTAACATGAACTTTGAACCCTTGCGGACATTGAACATTTTTATAAGATCATTTAGGCCACACTAGGAACCTGTGATATACCATTAACTCACGAGTGCTTGACTGCTTGAATGTGTCTTGTTGTCTTCTTCAAGCGTGTTGTGAATCGAGGACACAACGTTGATTTAATGTGCGTTTTGGAAAGTCATTCAGACAAGACGATCGCAAGCGTGGTCCAGTTGCAAACAAAATTATTGTGTCGATAATATCACTTCTTTAGTACGTTACTCTTAATTCTTTTATTTGTTAAAGAGCAAAGTGATACTGAAAAGCTCAAGACTAAAAATTAAGATGAAGACATAGTGGTCAAATAAAAATAGAAAGAAAGAAAACCCATTACAGTAATGGTGCCATAGACAATCAAATATACTAATGTAACATTAATCGTATGTGACACCACTCAGAGTTATGCCCCGCATCATGATTAACATTAAATTATTAAGTACTACAAAGGTATTTCAAATATTTAGTATTCAACGGAACTTTAAGGCGATACGAATGGATTTGCGTCGGCGGTGTCTTGTTTGAATAAAGGGCTCGCAGAAGCGTACCTTAACATTAAAGACAGCTTAATTTTATGGAGTTTTTTAGATAACTTGTGTCGTCGATAATAAAGAAAAAAATAGTTATGCCACAAACCAAAAACGACCAGTATTTATTAAATATTGTAACCAAAAAGCTCTTCTTTTTGTTAAGATTACTTACTAAAAGAATGTAAATACAGCGCTTGTCACGAAAGTTGGAACTTTTCGATAGAATTCGAGTAGATAAATAAGTATGGAAAAAATTTTACGTCAACGTAAAAAGCTCCCAAATATAGCCTTATTAGCGAGTTTGTCAACTTTTGAACATTATTCTAAATAACTTTTTTTACAACTTAAAACTCACATATAGTCGATCAACCAAATAATCAGTATGTCGTTTAATATGACGTCGTATTTATAAAGGTTCCTAAGAAAATCTACAGTCCCCAAGACGAAACTTGCGAATTAAAAAGTCTGAACTTTCGTCACTTTGTTTGTGCATTTCTCTTTTATGTCTGCCTTTATAATTTTTTTAAATTTAATAAATATTGAATTACCGAAAATGGTATTAATGTTTTCCGACTTTCGTGGCATAAACTGTAACGTGGGTTTACCAATGTGGATATTTTCTTACGCGTATCCAAAATGGAGTTCGGTGTTCGTTGCGTTTAATTTGCGAGTCGACGACGGACCTCTGTATTTTGTGTAATAATATTTTGTCTTCTGCCAAAACAAAAGAATGTGTCATGTAAATAGAACTACCATTATTTATTAATATAATAATTTAAAAAGACATTGCCTTGTTTTATTCTGCTTAGATGATAATATCTTTTACGAAATAAAAAAATCTATTCCACGTTTCGGAAATACCGTTTGACTGTTCAATATTAAATTTTAATTGTTCACACACACATATCAAAATGTATTGGACCGGCGGGGATCGAACCAATATCTTAAGAGGATCGTGCCCTGATTGATTGACTTTTACACTACGACCGCAGTCTAACTGCCAGTCATTGCTAAATTGTGGTAGGTATAAATATTAATATAATCAGCAATATTGTTAACCGGTCCGTTAACAATAGCTTAATAGTATCTGGTTTTCAAATAAATTAAGTGTATTCATCCTCATTAGTTTGGCGTCGTTATCGTCAGTGCTGATAAATTAACTATGGAGTTGGACTCTTACATTACTAGAAACACGTGTTATAATATCACGTGTCAGATTTTTAGAGACAAGACGACTATTTATAAGCTTACCGAATGCAAGAGCCCTATATTAAAACTTATGGAAAATATGTAAGTATTCAGGTTATTAATAAAATAAAACAACTCTATACAGTCAACAAGTATACATTTTGAGCCATAAAATGAGCAAAAGCCCGGCATATAAAAGTGAAAAAATAGTATTAGGTACTTATAACTTTATGAAATGTGTTCTTACTGTTTAATAGACGTATTTATTATATTATTAGTAGAGCATAGCATAGGTTCTCAACGTGGGCGTTAACACCCCCTTGTGGGCAATAGAAGACCCAGAGATAATTAGGGGGCGTTGAGGTGGCACAGAGGGGGTGTGGACAGATAAAAAATATACTTAGTCTAAAAAAGACAAAAAAAACACGCTAATCACATTCTAAAGTAAACTTTTTTATAATAGGATATATTGTTATCATTTCCACGTATGCGAAAATTCAGTTATTTCGATAGTTCCGGAAATGGATGAAAATTGAATTGAAAGATTTTCCTTCCACCTTCCAGGTTTGAATTAAAAAATTTCATAACTTCCGATTTCGAGTGAAATGCCCCATTTATAAATAATACATGTTAATAAAAGCCTGTGCAGAAATTATGTTTCGGATTCGCGACTGATCGTAAGTAAAAAAATTATTAGGGGGCTCTAGCAAAAAATACGTTGAGAACCTATGTTCTAGAATTTTATTTTTGTAACTTATTCCTATACTTACTTCTAATCCCTTGAAAATATTAACTGATATAACGAACATACAATACAATACATTTATAATTCAGGTAAAATCTATGGTAACTAAGTACGACTTGTATTCACACAACAGTTTTCCTTTGTCAGTGTAAAGTTAACAATTTAAATATTAATAGATGTCTGACATTTTTAAATGAAGCTGGTTTTTAGCATAATTTAATTTCTGTGAGTCAATACATAATAAAAGATTTTTAACCATTATGATTTTAAAATTAGCACCTCTTCTCGAATAACATTTATTTGCAATTCCTCGTTTATTTTTCAATTTGATTTGTAGACACATAACAATTCTAATTTCTACTACATCGATGTTTCTATTACATAAACATAGTACAGAAAGATTCCCAATAGCCCAACGGTTAATGGTGCGGACTGAAAACTGAAAGGTCGCAGGTTCAGACCCCGACCGTTGCGAAATAAGATTAAGGTAATTCGAGTACCTACTACCTACAATGTAAACTGCAGGAGAACTGTAATCGGTATGAAGTAGAAAAATACGAATAGGGAAGTTCACAATTTTCTTTGTTTTTTCAAATCAAAATATAAGTAAAATCACACACAGTTCAGTGAAATAATACGCTAGCCAATCTAGAAAACGAGATTCGCTACATGACCGAAGCTACCTTCGTCTTTTACTGACGGATTTCCAAAATTTTTTGCACTGCTGTATTAATTTTGATTTTGTTTACAAATCTCATTAATAATACCTTTTTTTTTAATCTTCCCATTGAGAACCGAAAAGTTATAATGACTGTTGGTACTAGGGTATCATAGCTACGATGATGTTGGTGAGAGCGGTGCGCGCGTCGCAGTACGGGAAGGAGTCTAGAACCTCGCGCGCACTGTTGATGTGCTCTCTCTGCAACTGCTTTGTCTGTTCGATGCCGTTGCCCTCTACCACCGCTTTGTACAGCTGTTGGAAAATTTACTCCGCTGTTACAGATTTTCTTACGATTAGTTAGTAAAATAGTCTTCAAAAATAGTATCTAGGTATTGCCATATTTAAAGCAGAGGCCCCTGTTCACCTCAGAAAACATTTGCTGGTGTAATTAATAAGGAATATTATCTTTGAGCCGTTGGAGTAGGAGTCCCAAGTAAATTGGTATAGCGATCCCGTACCGCTAGGGGCAACGTTCATTGGGGACACTGCGACGGACGCCTGAGTAGGTAGCCGTTGGATGATGGCTGTATAGGATCGTATCTTAAGAGTCCAGCAGTGGACGTCTATCGATTGATATGATGATGACTTTTTTGTACATAGAAACTAGATCGCGTGGATTGAGGTTTTTTGAGCTCTCTTACTTTCCGGGATAAAAAGTTATTCCAGATTATAATCTATCTCTGTGCCAAATCGGTTCAGGCGTGATTAAGTAACAAACATCCATCCATACATCCAAACTTTCGCATTTTATTATAATATTAATAGGATAATAGGATAGTTTTATAAAATCTTACCTCATGATAGTCAACGTCGCGCACGCTCTTCTTGCCTGCTTCGATATATGAATATAGTTCAGGCCTGGCTTCTAGAGTGAAGGCCAGGGGTGCTCCCACTAATGAGAAGCTGTCTGGCTCTGGGCCAGTGAACGCTTCCAGATCCAAGAACGCTTGCCACGCTAACGCTAAGTGACAACCAAAGAGGTAACCCTGGAAAAGTTTAAAGCCATGCTGAATTTGACTAATATCCCCTCCAAATAGGCTTGTGTTAGAAGTGGGTATGACAATAGTGCAACCTGTGGGGATCGAACTTTAGCTCCATAAAGTGATATTGTATCTTTATTTCTTAAGTATCATTATTTCTTTCTCTCAATGGAGGCATGAAAAAAATTTCATGGCACAGTCGATAGACCGTATGGGTTTAAGATAAGTCTTTCGGCTGCTATGTTGATTGTCATATCATTTAAATGGGAACTAAGGATTCTCGAGGTAGTTCGTTATACATGCATCCCCTGGGAATCTTGGGACAAGTTTTTATCAACTGCGCCAGTAGGTATGCATATTTTCTTCATCGTTCGTTCGTCTCTCAAACAACAACAAATCCCATCGAACAAAGCCCATTTTCTCATTAAAGACATGTAAAAATTTAATGTTGTGGCGTAGTCGATACGTGTTCTAGTCTATCGACTATGCTATATCGGTAGAAGCGTATCTTCTGTGATATATTCCTAGTGACTGCGCCAGTAACGTGGATACTGGCGCAGTCGATAGGGACGTATCTTCATGCCCCTTGAAAAGTCTCAATTAAGTACTAGGAACACAGTCAGAACGAGTAATGTAGTGGGCAATACCTGTGTCTGGAGTGCAGGCTTGTGTCCAGCGAGCTTCAGAGCTGCGGAACAGCTCTTGCCAAGCAGAGCACCGGCGGCGAGCACGTGCCTAGCCACCCATTCACGACGAGCGCAGCCCGCTACGCCTGCCATTGGCAATGGGGAAAGTATGCAGTCCCATTCTAGAATAAAAAGTGAAACTGATAAATAGAAAATAACGACTATAGTAGTCCTAACTAGCCTCTTCTCGGTAGATTTTCTTGACAAACAGATATTTTTTTTTTTCAAAATTTGGGACCTTGAATTATGAAATAGCGCAATGTGAGTATAAGAGCGTATAGAAACCGATTAGGGGTTTTCATTTAATTAATACTTCTATACCCAAATTATCCGACTACCATCTTTGCATTGCATTATCAATAATTACCATCAGGTAAGATCAAGATAAGTCAAGGGCTGTCCTATTTAATCTATGAATAAAAAAAAGAAAGCAGGGATGTAATAACCCTCTAATGATGGACCTTAATATATTATGAATGGATACTTAATATTTTTCAGCAAAACTCTTGAGCAACTTAATTTTGACCTTGCAGGTACATTAGAATCCACAAAAGAAATGTAATTTAAGTATAACCGAAGGTAATAATCGTAACTCGATCTACTGACACCTCTGTTGCGATTTCCATTCGTATCAAATATCGTGTATCGAACAGCCGTTATAAATTCATTAAGGCGATTGGCACACGGCACCGCGCAACGCTGCGGAAGACGGTGAAACGTATCTTACAGACGAGTGGCGCTGTACTTGTGTTAGGCATCGACGGAGTACATACAAGTCCATACGAAGTTTACATCCGCCCTCAGCGGCCTTGCGCGGTGCCGTGGGCCAAGCGCCTTATACCTATACTAGTAATGCATTTCGATTATACCTAACGCATTTACTTGCACAACAACGCACTTGTTCACAAAAACGAGAAGTTTTCTAATGACGTACCTACGTGATTATGTTATGCAGCGGATATTTTCAAAATGCATTGATGCAGCAAGAACGCCATAAATTCGGCCAATCAGAGGTAGGCGCTCATTACACTGCAGCAATGATTAGAGAATCCCATGGGATGCCATGGCTGACATATAGTAGCAACTATACAAATATTATAAGGTAAAGTGAATATTCTTGAACGCGTGGTAAAAAATCTATCTGCCGTCGAATAGAATAAAAAGTTATACTTGTTCAAATAAACTTTTACAAAGTGCCTTTAGCCTGCCGTTGCAATTGAGAAGAACCAGCAACTTGTTTAGGATAAAAGTACTTATTGCATAAGAAAGAAAGAAACGTTTATTTATTTTCATAACACTCCTGGGTGCCTGGAGCACTTCGACCATCCGATATGCCAGATCATTTTTTCCATGCACCTACTTTGAAATTGTGGAACCAACTTCCTGTTCCCACTAAATTACAATATGGGGTTATTCAAGGGGCGGACAATCAAATTTCTAAAAAGCCGGCAACGCATTGGTGGTGCCTCAGGTGTTACAAATGTTCATGGGCGACGGTAATCACTTAACATGAGGTGACCCGCCTGCTCGTTTGCTCGCTAAAAATTAAAAAAAAAATGATTTGAACAAAGTTATGGGCAAATGTAGGTAGATAGATAGTAGATACAACGTAAATATCTATTGCTACGAATAATTTTCATTAGGCATTTATTGCAATCTTATTGCAATGCCTCTTTATATATTGTAGGTTATATACGGCAGTGTAAATGTTGAAAGCATTGAGGGCATCGTGACAGTTTTGTTTGAGGTCCGTTGCTTTTTACGGATACCGGTTTGTTCGTGAGCGAAAGCAGCATCCTTTTAGGTCTTGGTTTAAAAATAAATCACATACACAACCTTATTTTAACTGCTAGCGAACACGTAGCGAGTACCTAGGTACTTAAAAGAACGTTAATGTATGGTAAAAAGTCGCTTTCCTACCAAAATGTGTTTATACCTATTATTAAATAGTTGACACGCCCCGGCTTCGTGATTTTTCGTATGGTTATAGTTGAGGACCTTGATAGTGACATAGGCTACTTTTTCCCACGGACATTAAGAAATGCGAACGAAGTCGCGTGCAACAGCTAGTAAGTTATATCTGAAGAATAAAGTGACGGCTTATAATAAAGCATCATGTATTACAACCTTGGTAAAACTTTTACTTATATAAAAAAAGACTAGTCGCAGTGAAATTCTTCCGCTTGTGCTCAGACTGGTTGTTGGACAGGTATTCCCCTGATGAGTGATGACACTGGCATGAAGTAGTTATGTACAACTTTTATTCTTATAACTAGCGGACGCCTGCGACTTCGTTCGCTTTTTCAATTCACAGTCGAGACAGTTCCTAAATCCCCACAGTTTAGGTGGGCAGAACTCCTACAGCATCAGGATTGAGGCGTTGGGTCCTGGAATCCAACGATGTAGGTAGTCTTACTTACAATAACTATTCATAATTGACAGTTCCTAAGTCCCCACAGCTTAGGGGGTCAGTACCTCTGCAGCATCAGGAGTTAGAACCCGAAGTTTTTATGGGAACATCTCGCAAACTTTTTGTGCCGACTAAAAAAAGATTCACGTAGGTAGGTATATCGGTTTAGAAATCACGGAGATATCGATATACCTACGTAGGTAGAAAGAGTTAAAGTTACTGAGCTGATTTTGATGAATCGATTCATTATTATGGTCCGGTGGCATGTGCTACATTTTACACGAACATAAACAATATGACGGACCTTACAATCAATTTACCGTAAACTTTTCGCCAAGCGTAAACTCAGGTAGGTGCCTACCTGTATACAGTAAAAGCTCCTTATTCGCGCTTCCTTCATTCGCGGTTTCACTATTCGCGGATTAAAAAATTGTGACCCAATTCCTATATTCGCGGCTAGATTTCTCTATTCGCAGATCTAATCGGTACATCGGTACATACATAAAAAAGATTACAATAGGTATCAAGCCCAATATTCTTTGTAAACGCGTCGTCAAATGGTTTAAGAATGGCAATTGGGCTTTGTGATTTTTTTATGAGAAAACTGATCCGTCTATAGAACAAAGTCTTATTTTTAAGAGGCAAATTGCTAATGCCACTGCTGAATATCAGTCTGAATTAAAGGAGCTTTTAAAAAGCTTCAAGCAAGAAAATATTACAAAATTCTTTAAACCATTGCTTAAACCTGAAAATAATAATAAAATATGGTCAAAAACTTAAATTAATTTTTTTTTTAATATATTTGTTTTTTATTTTGTCATCTAGGAACGTATCCCCTATAATCCCATACAAATTACCATTCCATATTCACGGTTTCTGTATTCGCGGCATATTTACGGAACGTATCCCCCGCGAATAAAGAGCTTTTACTGTATTGCTTTATTCGTGTCATAACTCATAATATAGTAATGTGGTATTAGGATATCCATTGCCAAATTGGTCATTAGTTCGGTTCGGATTTAAACATGTAAACAACACATCCACCAAGGTCCTCTGTTCGAAAGTTCCGCAATAATCTACGAGTAGGTACCTAACTTATGTGGCAGGAAATATTCGCATATATCAGTTACATTTGATTTGTACCATTCGTACTTTGAATTCAAATTCAAATTCAAAATTTATTTATTTAATGTAGGCTACCTTGTAGCTCTTATGACACGTCATAAATCTACCACCGGTTCGGAATGCAGATTCTGCTGAGAAGAACCGGCAAGAAACTCAGCAGTTGCTCTTTTCAAAAAATAAAATAATTTTACAATAAGTAACCAGACTAAGCTATGTATACAGTGCTTCCACAGTGAAGCTTCAAAAATGCAATACGTATTATCCAACACATGTCAACTTGGGAAGACAAAGCAGACCCATTCCCGTTGGTGGCACCCGTTCACGAGCACGACGCATGATCCAGCCATTGCTTCGCTCAACCATATTTGAGCAGTACCTACCATGGTACCTACCTATGTAAGTGTGTTAGAAACTCCTTAATTTCCCAGGATGAAATGTAGCATACTGGCTGAGCTATATCATTACTTTCAGCCAAATCAGTTCATTTGTTGCGGCCAGATTGAGATCAATGATTCTCTTGAGAGGAAACACTGCGCTCAGCAGTTACCTGTTGATCAGTTGCTAATAATGATCATTTCGAAGGACTAACATGTAATCGAACAAAAAAAAACAGATATTTAGGTAGGTATAACAATGCATGGATCGGCACAGTGACCAGGGGCCGCCCTATCTGATGCTATTACGTATTCTCGACACACGCCGCTGCTTGCACGATCGCCACAGGTCCCCATCACGGCGACACAATAGAGATTCTTGGCTGAAACAAGGCTACCAATTTCTTAGAAACGCAGGTCCAGTGATTTTGAGTAACAAAACTTGATAACTTGCGTTATTGGCCAACTTTTATTGTAAACTTTCTAAAAAGTCTGCTGCATCACATCACACTAATATTATAAAGGCAAAAGTTTGTGTGTGTGTGTTGGTGTGTGTGTGTTGGTGTGTGTGTGTTTGTTACTCCTTCACGCCACAACGACTGAACCGATTTGGCTGAAATTTGGAATGGAGATAGCTCACACCCAGGCTACATTGACTACAAAATTTAAGAGATTCCGACGAATTGAGAACCTCCAACTTATTTGGAAGTCGGTTAAAAGGAGGTGATGTTGATAATTTGTTTCACGAGTGATTAAGCATTTAATGTCACGGCGTATAAGTGTTAACGCTGAATTGATGTGAGCACGTTTCACTCATTAAGTATCATGCAAATAGGATCAGAGTTTACCTATTTGTTCATCAACGCAAACATGCGTAGGTATTGCCTACAGAGTGTTGTATGAATAAGTAATGTTTGGATAATCTGTTAAGACATTGCTAGAATTTAGATATTTTTATAACACAACGGAATAACTAGTAAGAGATCAGTCAGCCGAACACATCTGAGCACCAGTCGAAACACACCTAAAAATGTCGGTTGAAAACAGAATAATCTGTCTTCTTCTCAGTCGTTCAACTCTTGACAGAGCGGTTGTGGTCGTCATTTAGGTGTTGTGGCACACTTCACTATGCGCCTCCACTCCTCCTTAAATTCCTTCCACAGCCCTCACTTGGTCCGTCCATCTCATGTGATGGGACTGATATCACAATGGGATTAATACTGATATCACAAAACGGAAGAGTTTGTTTGTTTGAACGCACTCATCTCTGGGACTACCGGATTTGAATGTGATGATATGAAGTATGAACAAGTCCTTATTCTAAGTAAATAAAATTCGAACACTTCGATTGTACGTTGTGCCAGATGTTTTTTTCTACGTACTTCGAAACTGTGGAACCAACTTCCTGTGACGCTTTTCCCACTAAATTACAACATGGGGTTTTTCAAGGGGCGGACCAACAAACTGAAAAGCCGGCAACACGTTGGAGGTGCCTCAGGTGCTATAATTGTTCATAGGCGGCGGTAATCACTTAACATCAGGTGATCCAGCTGCTCGTTTGCTTGCTAAAAATATAAAAAAAGCCAAATAAAAATACCTGTGGCTGGCTCCCTCTGGTCGTGCGGCAGAGGTCGCGAAGGCAACGGGTTATTCTGCTCGTCCCTGTCCCCTAGGAACTCCGCTTCAGCTAGATCGCGTACTGCTGAAGACATCAGTTCTACTAGCTCCTGGTTCCTGAAACAATAATCTAAATAAATAAAAGGAATACGTGACTGACTGACTGACTGATATCTATCAACGCACAGCCCAAACCACTGGACAGATCAGGCTGAAACTTGGCAACAGATAGCTACAATGAGGTAGGAATCCGCTAAGAAAGGATTTTTGCAAATTCAACTCCTAAAGGGGATAAAATAGGGGTTTGAAAATCAAACCTAACGTGAGCGAAGCCGCAAGCAAAAGGCTTCATATTACTAAGTACGTACTAGCTTAAACCCGCAATTTCATGCGCGAGTTACATTCTTAAAAATCCCGTGGACTCATGTCACTCCTGAGCTTCTCAACCTATACCTACCCATGCAAAAAGTCACGTCGATTCGTTGCTCCATTGTTATGATACCAACAAACAAATATACTTTCGCATTTATAATAACGGTAATGAATTAAGGGTACCTACACGAAATCTTCCCAACACCATTCAAGTAGGTAGGTCTTGGGACCGCATCATGTACCGTTCTTCGAGTGATAACCAAACTTGAGAGTGTCGTAAGCGCCCGGCTACGTTCGTTGACGGAAAATTGAGTGAAGCTTATACATGAATACACATTATGATGAAATTATTGTTTACCAGTTAAAAACCATGAGATACGAAAGATATCATCAAAACAGAATTATGTGACTTTTTAGAGTTGGGCTATTCAGGCTTCAATGATTATGATATTTCTCGTTAATGGTTATTAACATTTACAAGTAAATAATTAGTTACAAAACATTTTTCGAGAAGTTACGAAATTAGAAGGTGTCCTTATACAAAAGACAATGGACTTAACACGAAAACCTATTTAATAAGTATCAAAGAATCTCATAAGGTTAATCGCTTATAATTATCTATTGTTTTAAGTAGACGCAAGATTTTCCATCGCGATATTTTATCTTGCTGTCATTACAAGTTAGATGAAATATCAACTGCCACACGTAATCGAATCGAAAAGCGAATACAAATAACACTAATTTGTATCGATAATAAACGAATCGCTAATCAGCAAAGTGGTCAATCGAAGGTCACTAAACCGTGTCGAGAAAACATTAATGGGCTTTGTATAGAAAAATATGCGAATGGGTGTGGTCCAAAGACTTTGTGCATTTTTCAATCTTTGGTGTGACCTAGTTACGAAAACGCAAACCAATCGTAGTCTTTAATTGGAAGTAGGTACTTAGAAACCTTAACTGTTGAGTAGTTAAAGTTACCTATAGTTTAATGACAAAGTTGTTTGAAACCAATCTGCTTTGCTTCAACTTTCCACAAAGATAGATAAGCTACATATTGTAGCATTTTTTGTTTTTAAAAGAGCAACTGCTGAGTTTCTTGTCGGCTCTTCTCAGCAGAATCGGCATTCCGGTGGTAGATTCTTGTTGTTATAAGAGCCACAAGCTATATGAAATAAATAATTTTGAGTTTGAGTTAGTTACTCGATAGGGAGATCAGACGTTGATAATGCTAGATGCAGGAATCATCAATTAACGTAACTTTAAAAATGGGATCATTACTTTATGTCGATTCTACAGCAACCGGTAGGAATAGAGGTTTCGTGTTCCATTCTTTTTTTCTTTGTTAACAAAAGACGTCTATCATTGGACATTGGTATCTTTGTAGGAAGTTCCACGTCTTTATCTTTTACCACTTCTATTCAGTTTCTCCCTGCAACCAATTTAATGTCGTGTCCCCAATGAATGGGGAACCCACAGTCAAAATAATGAACCAACACCGCACTCTCCGAGGTTTCATTTCAGCGCCTTGGAACCTCAACGTCTATAATTGAGCTCTAAAGATTTCCACCCCATCGTTGAGCTACGTCAGTTATTCTAGTTCATCTGGAAGATTCTTCTTTCTTTTTTCACACGAATCCCCACATTTTTTTAATTAATCACGTACAGAAACCCAAGCATGTATCTCCATTCACTACACACCTTATCTACTGGCTAAATCAAAGATTGCTTATTTATTTGTCGCGTTATTCCGTCTGTCCAGAAAGAGATCCCAGATATTCTATAGACTCTAAAAAGGATATAGAGCTACATACTCTCCTCACGGTGAATGCTGAATGCAGAATTCTTAATTCAGAACTCCAGAGCGTTGGCTGTAAGACCGATACCTTATGGTTCGCATTAGATCATCATTTTATTGTCCTCATTCACACCTCACATACAAGTATGTACAGTTTTGTCGTCTAGTGAATTTGTGACTGCTATGGCACGAATCGACCGGTCCGAAAATCGGGTTAAACTTTCGCGTCTGCGCTCGTCGTGTGATATGAATGTGCTTAATTTGCTTTAGCCGAAAAAATCTCAATAATAGTTCCGGTCCATGTACTTGAGCATGTTAATTTTTCATAACAAGTTTTTTATCCATGTGGATTTGAGTTTCATACAAATACATAATTTCGTGTCAATATTATAAGTTTGTATGTATTGAACTCGTTTAGTCGATATATATAATCCAGCAGCAAATATCTTCAAGCGTAGGAAAATTTGGCAACCGCCGACTTTTTTTTCAGGAGGAAAAAAATTGGACTTGATGGTATTAACATTATTCATAACCATGTTAAACTCTATAATTATTATAGTTAAGTTTTAATTTAAGTTGTCTTTGGTTAGATGATATTTGAAACTTAATTGTTAATTTAATCGAGTCTTTTTAATTAAGCATCGAATGCACACAGAATACCTAATATCTATTCCATCAGACCTTGAAGATATAAAAATGAATAAAACTAAACAACCTTACCATCGCAGCTTTGGTATCGGTACTATCAATAAAAACGAAAGTCTATATACTACAATGTGTCACTAGGTAAGTACAGGCACAAAAAGGTTTAATCTTAATAAAGCCATTAAGAGATCATAGAAATATTAGCTTTTTTCCGTGGCTTCACTCTGCTTTATTAACCCCTTTTATGCAATTGGGGGTAGAATATTCTAAAACCCTTTCGTAGCTAATGCCTATTGGTCACAATAGCTATCTGTAGGCCAAACAGCCCGATCCGATGATTCGAGTGGTGCATTGATAAATAAATCAGTCTTTTCCTTTTATGTATTCAGTATTAAACTTTTGGTCAAGCATACATACACTAACAAATAAATTGATCATAATATCAATGTTACACAAGAAACTGATGGTCAAAAAGAACAAACCAATGATAAAATAAAGAGTACGTGAACTGCGAGGTACAGTACTACAGAAGTCTACATACCATGCGAAGTCATGCTATCAAAGAGAGCGGCCCGTTATGAAGCAAGATTTAATTACCACTCGCCGAAATTTGAGGTCATAAGCGAAACTTAAGTGTTGATGCTCGTATCTGCCGAAAGCACAGTTTTGGCTAGCACGATCATAAAATTGGGTGCCTGCTTCTAAATTTTCCATATACGCATACAAAGAACAATTGAAGAGGTAGTTTGTTAGAAAGTTAATTTTTTTTTTAATATGAATAGCGGGCGAACGAGCTAGCGGGTCACCTGATGTAAAGTGATTACCGCCGCCCATGAACACTTGTAGTACCAGAGGCACCACCAATGCGTTGCCGGCTTTTCCGGAACTTATTGATTCGCCCCTTGAAGAACCCCATATTGTGATTAAGTTTGAACACTGTCGAAGGGAGATGATTCCACAATCTGGTAGTACGTGGAAAAAAGATCTGGAGCAACGGATGGTCGAAATGCTCCTTTGTCCAGCAGTCGTCGTCTATCGGTTGATAAAGAAGTAGAAGAAGTATTAGGGTAACGAAGGTAGTAGGGTAGTAAGGTAGGAAAGGAAGGGTAGTAGGGTAAGGTAACAGTAGGGTAGGGTTAGGGTAGAAAACGTAGTGATTATAATATATTCAGTGGCTGTAACCATGTTTGGATGTACAGTGAACGGTGTCAGATGGCATAAGGTAAAGTTGGTCATAAAGTGAGTGAACCCGCACCGCCCGGAGCTCGCAGTTCCTTAAACAAAGCTATGTGCTGCATCATTCTGACACGACTTTTATCTATAGCGTTCGAATTTAGGCCGATCGAGCGCTGTACGACTCAAAATAAGCAAAAAGTTGATATTAAAAAATACTGAAGATATGCGAATTTCCTACGAGCTAAGAAGAAATTCAACGTTTGCAAGTGAAAAACAAATTTAGATTAGGCAAATACCTACGAGGTCGCCTATAAGTAACAAAACAAATAGCACATAAAACGAAATCTCCCAAACTTATTAAATATATAGTTATTCAAATTAGTTTGGACAGCAAATAAGCAAAGTTATCTAGCAAAAGGAAACTGCCATCCGGTGGAACAGCCTTGAGTTACAGAAACCTTGCGCGGTGCCTGTGTTAAACAACATATCAATTACCAAAGCCTGAGAGCATTTTGTATTATTTTTCATTAGTATGAATGATTGAAATATACTTTTATATACATCATAACACAGCAACAACATATATGTATCTTAAATTAGGTAACTTAAGAGTAGATAAGAAGTATTTAACTCTTTTTTTTATAGTACGGAAGACTTAAACGATAAATAGAAAAATAACAAAGATACAAAAATGCTAATATACCTATAATTAGGATGTACTTACCTAATTGTAGTAGTAGTAGTAGTTTGTACTCAGTTCAGTAAATAAAGGCTTATTTATTTATTTTATTGGCGACTTATGCTTAATAACTTTTATTTAGTGTTTGGTTTATTGGTTGATAAAGGTATAGTCGTTTGTACATGCCCTAAGGTAAACTCGATAATATAGGCTAATTTAACTTTTCCTTATAAAATACAATACACAATAACAACAATAACAATAAGTCTCATTATTCCACATCTCTCACACACATCATAATCCTCTTTAGGGCACAGGACACCCGCATTCACTTTATTTTAATTAATTTTCAAAGTATGCAGGTATTGATTAAGTACAATGATTTCAACAAAATAAGGTTGGTTATAGATCTATGGTTTTTAAAAATCCCATGAGATTTAATTTTCTGGAATAAAATCCTATGTTCGTCTTTGATATGTGAACAATCTCTAATACCATGGCATCATCTACCTCATTGCCTTTGAATAAATACTTATTACTTTGAGTTTTCCTGCAGGTTTAGTTTTATAGTAGTATATAATATAATGATATAATGAGATATTTGACCCAGGTCGCTTTATATACCGTAATTACAAATGTACTTAATGTTATGGTTTTCTAACGATTTTGCTGAGTCACGGTTATTACTCAGTGAGACTGCTCTGGTATTTCAAAGCGAATTATTATTTTCCATAATATATTTTTACTCTCACACCCACGTACAAAATAAATACATATATGTAAATAATAATTATATATTAATCATAAATAAATATAATATAACATATACATAACAACATAACATAAGTATAACAATAAAAAACTTACACTACATATATATTATTTATTATTTTTTCTTTTGGTTCAATGTTTCTTATGCGAATCATCAATATTATCGAGATAATTAAATAATTATAAAATATTCGTGCAATAGTTAGGTTATAGCTATACTTCTACTCATATAATAAATAAAAATAATGCGTATGTCAATTAATGGGTACATATAATATATGCATAATCATTTCGCTAAATCAAAGTCAAATTTCAAAAGTCAATTACATAAATGGTAACATGAACAAATTATGAAATAATGAGGATTAAATTGGATATTATCTATAAATTAAAATCAATTTAAGATTATAATCATCAAGGTATTTTTGAACATTACCTATTACTTAATAACATAATTATTTATTTTACGAGCAAATCATGGATTCTCACTTAGTATCCATCTAAGTTTGTCATTAGGTCACAGTTTGGCTACAACAACAATAGTCTACATTAATTAAATACATGTATATGCAAGAATGTATACGCAAGATTTTATAAAACTGTCAACGAAATCTATCATCGTCTAATCGAGGCCTTTACGAATCAGGTAGGTACATAATAAAATTTAGTTAGAATAAGTATTGTATTGGCATTTGAAAGTTATAGCAAAACCGCATCTATTAAACTTTCGGTTTACCATCTCTTGACTTTCCTTCCAAAACAATTGAGCGAACAGATACCCTATAAAAAGCTGTTTGATCCGGGAGAGATTATACGTAACACTGACGGCATTACGTGCTCTCCGAAGCACGGGGCCAACTTCCTAATTCCAGGCTATCAATGAGAATTTCTCAGAAAAACCCTAAAGTATATTGTTTTGGCCCGACCCGGGAATTCAACCCGGGACCTTGTCATCTGCAGACGAACATGTTAACCACTAGACCAGCGAGACAGTTTTAACACACACCTAGTAAGTATGTACAATGTACATATCGTATATATATCGATTATATCGTATAAACAACTGGAAGAACCCAGTTCAGTAGTCTACTAGTTACAGTGGCGCTAATAAATATTTAAAGAACATACCCATGACTTAGGTCTCTATAGGTACTAAGTGGAAAAGCACGCGGATGTTACATACGCGTTCCTATGGGTGGGTGTATAGAAAATCAAGTTATGCAGATAACTTTCACTTGCACTGTCGATCGGCCAATACGAAACAGGTGGCAAATGGCTGGCGTGGGTGACATGTTAATGTTAAGCTAACCGGGTTAATAGGTCACTGGTCATTTGTCATACGATGACTGCTCATAACCTTAAGTTTATTTTCAACTTTTTTACAACTTATTTAAATAACATTCGAAAATCGCTTTATCAATAAAATACATTCAACTTATGGGTAACTGAAAAATATGTAAAATCCTTTTAGATAGATGGATGGATGTTTGTTACTCAATCACGCCGCAACGACTGAACCGATTTAGCTGAAATTTGGCACAGAGATTATAGTCTGGAATAACACATAAGCTACGTTTTATCCCGAAAAATAAGAAATTTCCCGCAGGAATTAAAAATCCTTAATCCACCCGAACAAAGTCGCGGGCATCAACTTGTAAGTAAATAAATGACAGGTTAAAATATGACAAACATTTTATACTTCTATTGTTTTACGCATGGATAATTATTCATGTTAATCTGTCTAGGTCAGGTAATACGGAGAAACAATTTATTAACTATGTCACCTGCACCATAATTCAGCGAAAGGGTGTTACGTAAATACAAACTACATATATACATAGACTGCTAAAATCATAACCCTTTTTTTTCGCCGTAGTTGGGTAAAAATAGTTTGTGTAAACTCACCTAAGGTTAGCGAGTTCCGTACACGAGTTAGCCAGTAGATAATCGCCGCTCAGTAGAGCGATCTTGTTCCCGAACAGCATGTCGTCCGACTCGGTACAGACGACCTGACGAGCGTTCATGTTGACCAGTCCTTTGTGCACCAAATGCGATGTCCGTATCATCTCTGTGACTTCTGCTAGGGCGCGTTGACTGGGGGAAGAGAGGTGCAGGTCAAACGAAGCTGAAGTGGAACGGGTCACTAACAGAATCGGGTAAGTTAATGAACAGTAGGTAAGTTGGAGATACCGATTAGGCGTACATGTGGAGAGTCTGATTAAACCATCGATGTGATTAAACTAACATATCTCTTCCAGGTTGGACTAAGGCTGAAATCGACCGCACTATCACCCAACTCAGATTCAAGACGTTAGAAGAGAGTTAAAACGAGACAGATTTACGTCAGAGCATATTTGTGTCTCGTTTTAACCTCTATCTTAAGTCTCAGCTGAGTTAGAGCACGCTCTATAGATCTCAGCATAAGACTGAGGTTATTATAAGAAAAGGATAAGAACATAAATCATACGAGTATCTGACTTGAAACCTCGTGATATCTTAAAATGAATATTTTTTAATTCAAGACTGCTTAAAGGTAAAGAAATGGAAACTATAATGTATCTACCACGTATCTACCAATAGACACCCAAAGCGATAATCTGCTCATATTGTATGGATAGGATTAAAATACAGAAATGAAAAATGTTAGGTAAAATCTTAAAAGCAGAGTAGGAACCCACTAGGTAACGTTTACAATTACTGTAGATTAGTTCAAGAATGTTGAAATTGTCCACCTCACAGACTCGCACCCAAAGACGCAGCGTCGTGGACTAAACACGTCGCAGAAAGCTGCTGTGCAAAGTCGAAAAAAGGCCAAGGATTTTGCAGATCTCTACAAGAGATCTATGTTAAGCCGATATCTATCGGTTGAGACGATGAAGAAAAGTGGAATACCTGTGCAATACTCCTGCAGCTTTGTCCTGCTCCATGTCCGGTATTTCCGGGCTATGTCCGGCTGCTTTGGACACCAGGAGCACGATGAGCCCCCACGCTTGCATGTTGTTCTTGCCATTGTAGATTAGGTTCCTGGAGAGGTGGGAATAGCTTAGAACGTAGACCAATTTTTTCAAATAGACCAACCTTAGGCATCTTAACTGGCGTGTTTTCATTAACAATGATCACGAATTTATTAGTTTTTATTTGTTAGTATACATATTCATTAAATGATATGTGTGGCAGAAGATATATTACAAGTATTTCTATCACATCCATACGTTTAGTTCACAATGCCGACTCTATCTATCGCTTGTTATTTGTGTTTATTTTTTTTAATAATATTTTCTCCTTTTTTGCCTCGATGTGAGAGTCGCAGACCGTTTTTTAACTGGCAATTTATTACTTCAAATATTAACGATTTAAAGTATAGGTAGATTACATTTTTAACTAACTAGTTGAAATAGTTGGAGCGGAATAAAGCATAGTACATACCGCTTAATTTCTAGGTATCTACTGTTTTTCAATAATGTGGTTAGCTCTATATTGCCCCGGTCAACCTCTTGCTTGGGTAGTTCGCACAGCTAGGTAGGTACTTATTAGCTTTTTAAAGTTATAACGTTAAAATAGTACCTACTTAACTATCGGACTGTAACAAATGCCATTCCAAATGTATGTAGGCTCAAAATAACCAATAGGTGTTTGTAGTGCCATGTAATTATTTGATGGTACTCATTTTTTAACAATATTTGGTATTCATTTTTTAATAATAATTTTCTACGAGCTCGTCGTAGTAACGTGACGATATTGCGTATGGCTAATAAAAATGACGGTGATACCGCGTCGACTTTTGCGCTTCTAGCATTTTATAGGTACAGTTCAATGGTTACAAAGTTAAAATAGGCAGGTGTCCTTACTCTGTGTAAGTAGTTGTCCACAATTTATCATTTACATTCAGTTCAACGATTTATGATGCAAACTGGAAAATAATTACGTTGATTGAGTCCTAGTCAAACGCTAACTAAGTAACGTAATTGCACGCAACACCTAGTTAAATGATGCTTATGTACCTACCTAGATTTTCATTAGTTAATTTTAAGAAGGAGATAGGTGATAAAGCAGTAATAGCTTAGTAGTTAAGAATTCCTCATCCGTTCCGAGGGGTAAGGGCTTCAATCCCAAGCACGCATCTGTGACCTTTCAAAAGTTATTTGTTTTTCAAGCAATTACCTAAATATCAGATGATTTAAAACGGTGAAGGAAAATATTGTGGTGTACAATAAAGTGTACCTATTCATTTCATTTCATTGTCAGGAAACCTGCATATTTGAGAGCTTTCCATAATAATCTCAAAGGTGTATGAAGTCTGCCAATCCGTTCTTATATGTATAGCTTAGCGAGATGGATTATGGTGAAAGGTTTTCAAGATAAGTAGATTCTACCACCGCCGCTACGAAACATCTGTTTCGTAGCGACTGATGACACTTTCACTGTTCAACTGTTTCTGATGACACTTTTCCCGAAATTTAATTAAATAGATTAATTTTCGTCGTAAATATTTGATGAAAATTGAAACAAGACGTGGGTTCTATTACACAAAAATATATCGAAGTTACTGAGGATTCAAGGCGTGCCTATTTCGATTCGATTATTTGGCTGTTTCAAAATTATTATTTTTTTGTTGAAATTAATACTCCTTAATTATGAAGGGAAATGTTTCCTTTTTTTTTAATTAATTTGCATGCTATTAGTTATTTTATTTCTACTACAATAAAAGAATAGAGCAATATACTTAGCATTTTAACAGGTACTTTTAATTAGTTAGGTATTTAATTTGAAAACATTTTTCTTTTCCATTCTAATATTATATTTCTATTATTTCTATTATTATAATTGATAATATTATATTTCTGTGACTCTACCTAACTTTGGATGCCTGCCTAACTTTTAAAGTTTTCTTGTAAAAAGCATAAAAGTTACTAACTTGGCGGTTTTTAACAACGGATGATTGCTGCCGACGAGTTTCCTCAAATGTAGTGCAACATTGGCGATTTCGTCGCTCAAGACCCATCGAAGGCTCAGGAACGAAGTCGGGTATCCGACTATCTTTTCAGCCTCGCTGACGGCCCGGTTCCAATCTGGCTTCGTGTTTTGTTGGGCAACAGCCCAAAGATTCGCACTCGTACTCAATTCACGTGAACATCCTATATATTTCGCAACCAACGCACTCGATGAACAAACTTTACTGACTTTCACCAAATCGTTACGCACTACACTCCGTAAACAACTGAAACTCATTTTTAAACACGAAAAAAACCACCAAAACACAAAATTACCAATAAAATGGTATCAAAAAAATTTAAAAACTAAATTAAATTTTGAAACGCACAGTCATCGGCCATAACAAAATATTTATGTACGAATCGGCAAAGAGTTTCGTTTGAGATATAATATCCTATTGCAAAACTTGATGTTTATGCAACGTTTACGTAAATGGATATTTCGTAAAAAGTTTTATGTACGCGCCACATTACAAACGTTCAACTCTTTGCCGCTAAATATTTAACTGATCTACGATTGGTCAATCGGCACTGAATGGCGATAAGTGGTTGAATGAAATGGTAATGAATGGAAGGGACCAAACGGTGTTACCAAATTCAAAACACTTGCGGATTTTTTGGCAAACTTAATGTACATATGTTTTTCGCATACTCTCTACAACTCTTAAGTTTTAATGCAGATTAATTATATTTTAACAATATGTTGCTATATTTATAAGTATTGATATATAGTTGAAGTACGGTTTGCACTAGCAACTTAAGAAATTCTGGATGTAAAATTGGATAAAAATCTTTATTTATTTTTATTTTTTTATTTTTTTCTAGTAGTAGTTTTAATAAACTACTACTAGAAAAAAATAAAAAAAAATAAAATAGATTACTATTTAGTTTATTTATTTTGTTGTATGTTTTTGTAATTAATATAGTTTGTTCAATCTCCTCCTTTACATACTGTAATTACATAAACACTATATATACGACGAAATAAAAATCTTTTAATAATAAATTAACAGTTAACGGTATCAAAATGTTTAATTTGCGTCTAATTTTAGTAATATTTTATAGTTAACGGTAAATACTAGTATCAGTCAATTATTTATCAATAGAAATAAAAATTAATACACATTACACGTCCTATAGATTTTTTTAATTTATTTAATCATAATAGTTAATAATATATTAGATAGTGCATAGTAAACAAACATGTTTACTATGCACTATCTCGCCCAACTGGTCGGCCAGGTTGTTAACGAGGTGGCGCTCTTAGTAATATTTATACATATTTCTCATGCACTTGTATCTAAATAATATACTTAAGAGGTATTTATTTAACGCGAACTTACTTACTAACAAAATATATAAATATAACACAACTAAACAAGCATTACTATTTATAACACCAACAGAAATAAAAAAGAAAATAATAAAAAATTAATCATATAAATACTTAAACAAGCATGATTTATTCTCTATCTCTATGCCATTGGATTTAACCATTTAAGGTTTCAGTTAGCCTCTTACCTCTACCTACATACAATTCGAAATTTTCTAGAACGCGAGATCAGTTTTACGTAACTCAATAAGTTTGATTTTGCTTCAGTAAAAGATCTCAGGCATCTTTACCAACTTCTAGACGGTTCGGGAAGAATCACAACTTATGTAGTAGCAACATTTACCGCAAGGTTAATCGTGGTTCAACCAATCACAAGCCTCCATATGACAGTCATTCACTACGTTCGCTATTTCGTTCATTCTAATCGATCAGTCAATCGCGGATCACCGGCTTGTGTAGTCGACTGTGGAAAGTCACTACAATTTGCCGGCATTTCCAGTGTTCTAATTAATACAAATCCTAAGTAAAACTGTTGTGTTTCTGTTTAAATACAGCTGCGATCTGTAAAAGTGCGAACATTACGTAGTGCGTTAACCGTGCACAGTTTCGTTTTTCAATCGAACCTACTTTGAGGTAAGGAATTCGGTGCACTCAGAAATGTATGCTCTCCTATACGAGTTACGACTGCTGATCGAAGTTAATCCACGTGTATCGGCGTACGTGGAGAATACTGCTCTCGGGTGCAAATTGAACTACTAAAACACTAATATTTGGTCTGAGCTAGAACATAAAATTGCCGTTAAAGAATTAACTAGGTACCTTCCTATGATACGCAACCAGTGCTGTTTGTCAAAGAACTGCGCAGTTTTAAATAATTGAAAAACAATCATCCTATTATACCTAATCCTTGAAATAATATTTGCTTTGGTTATCGAGGTAAGATGATTACTTATGTTTAATCAGGGCCTTTAAAGTCCCCTTTTTAGCGTAGATTCGTGGTAGATTTGTTCCACTGTATCACCACTGTTTCGTCCTAATGACCTACTGAAGGTCAAGGAAGGTCTACGATTCATAGCTATTAGAACAGTGTGATCCAGAATTGAATTTTTCCAGTATCTATAAACCATCCATTTTAAAAATCATAGGCATAATTGCCTTCCTAAGATGTTCCCATTCATTCGCTGTTCCCAATATTATTGTTATTGGAAATTAATATATAAATTGTTATTGAAAAAGTAGGCACCTAAGTACCCGAATTTTATGTTAAGTGACCATTCTTATAAATAAAATTTATTATTTTAGGTTTCATTTCAATAATATTTTTACCATGCTATAGCTGCTACAGCATGGTAAAAATATACCATGCTTAGTTTTGCATATAACTAAAGTGTATAGTTATACCACAGAAGTTATACAGTATACAAAGTCACACCCAAACAAAATATTAGAGCAAAACTTATTTTCTCGCTTTTTCAACCTTCAGGAGGAGATTCTCAATTCAACTGTGTATGTGGTATGATTTATATGCAGTTATTCTGTCAATTATGATTTAATTTGGATGACTCTTTTTTTGTTTGGTTGGACATACTTCAGAGGTGGTCTCAGTAAATTTTACTGAAATTCATTCATTCAGAGTTTTAAAAAAATCAACAAAAACAAAGACTACACACAGATTATGTTTTTGGTTGTGATTCCTTTCAGCAAAGGTTCAGATGAGGACTTTTTATACTTTGTGGCGTTTGGTTTATAAAAAAGGTTTTTTATACTAAATAAAAAGCCAATGTTTTTTATAGTATGGAAACTTAATTACAATAGTAATCTTGTTTGTGTGTCCCAGGTATGGAGTGGGAAGGGCCGCCCAAGCAAGGCTTGTACGACCCTCAGAACGAGCACGAAGCTTGTGGTGTTGGTTTCATTGTTGCCATCGACGGCAAACGTTCTCATAAAGTAAGTACATATCGTCGTCAAAAAAATTTACATCTCCTATGATATAAACATGTATCATTATGAAAGGCAAACAAAAAATCTTTCTGAAAAAATTATGTACCATTTAAAAAAAAAATTTAGAATCGGATGTCAAGTCAAGCGCATGCCTATACTTACTAATATTTTAAAAAAAAGATGATGATGTTCCATAATTGGGATATTGGAGAGACTGAGAACAAGGTTAAAGACACAAAAATTTTAAGTTTCAGACAATTTTTCAGATATTTAGAAAATTCTTACCTATAAGATATCTATTAACTCTAGTCTTGCCAATTTTATGCAGAGTTAAAAGTTATACTTCTCATGCAATGCAAAAATGCAATGGATGTCGGCTCCAAGAAATCAAGTAATGGATGCCAAATCTAACTATAACCCCGAGAGACGGGTTGCTGGAAATGAGACAGCAAGTGCAAGTGTCATGTCAACAAGTCTGGGGCGTGGCTTCATTGAACCAAAATAAAGAATGGTGGATCATAAGAAATGAGGAGTTGGGGACAAATCTGACGACCTCCTTAGTGCAGTCGTCAGCATTGTCTTTCAGTGGCTCGGTGAAAAACAATTCAGCAATTTATTATTTCTAAATTGTCTCTGGTCTGGTCTGGTGGGAGGCTTTGGCCGTGGCTAGTTACCACCCTACCGTCAAAGACGTGCCGACAAGCGATTAAGCGTTCCAGTACGGTGGCGTGTACAAACCGATTCGGGCTATGGGTTGAATGTACACTGCCACACCCCTTCCAAGTTAGCTTGCTACCATCTTACACTGTATCACCACTCACAGGTGAAATTGCAGTCTTGTCATTATTTTATTTTTAAAAGAGCAACCGCCGAGTTTCTTGCTGGTTCTTCTCGGTTGGAACGGCATTCCGAACCAGTGGTAGATTCATTTGTCGATTCGAAAGTACTTTGTAAAAGTTTATTTGAATAAAAAATTATTCTATTCTATTCATCGAATAAAAAGAAATTCTTCTCGTACAGATCGTTCGAGATGCAGAGACTCTCGCGAAACGCATGGAGCACCGCGGCGCGTGCGCGTGCGACAACGACACGGGCGACGGCGCCGGTGTCTTGACCGCCATCCCGCACCAGCTGTACTGCGCTCAGCTTCGGTGAGTCATCATCATTACCAGCAACCCATCGCTGATTAACTTCAGACTCCAAAGTCTGGAACATCGGCGCAAGGTTGCCTGTCTGTCGGCGTTCTACGGGATATATTTCGGAGAGTTTGCTCAAGAGTTTTTACAATGTAGTTCCACCATCAACTTACTACCATCGAACCGCACGGCATCGTACGAATCTGCAACGCTACGCGGTCGAAATTCCACGATCTCTCACTAAGCGCTTTGCTTCCTCATACCTAATACACACTGCAAAAATTTGGAATGCCCTTCCGGCTTCCGTTTTTCCAACTATAACGTAGGTGTCTTTACATCAAGAGTGAATCTTGTAGGCAAGCGCATACCATCTTAGGCTGCATATTCACTTACCATCAGGTGAGATCGCAGTCAAGCGCTAGTCTAGATATTTAAAAAAAAAGTCTCACCACTGAGCGCAGGTCTCCTCAGAGAAGGCCTTTATTCCTTGAACTTTTCTATTCATACGAGTAGGTATCGCGTGATGTGAATAGTGGTAGAATTCAATGACACGCTCTAGAGTCATTGATCTTTCTCCCCCTCCCTACATATGTTTTTGACGTGGTTTTGCCCTGTTACTGCTGAAAACAAAAACTAGGATTGAATTTCCAAATCTCCAACTGTAAAAAAGTAGTAGGACTTTTGACATTCATCCAAAATGTTGCCAGATATCCAAACAGTTACATTAAAATTTA
The DNA here is from genome assembly GCA_933228805.2 of Hipparchia semele. Lineage (NCBI taxonomy): Eukaryota > Metazoa > Arthropoda > Insecta > Lepidoptera > Nymphalidae > Hipparchia > Hipparchia semele. Next base: position 13,782,361 of record OW121714.1, read on the forward strand.
AACTTGTCAATCCTCCATTTTTACTAAATTACCTATAAAGTCTTCATGCAAAAATCACGTCGATCAGTTGCCGTGTGATTGAAGGACAAATACACTTCCGTATTTATAACATTACTAAGGATATCATAGATAGAAACAGTTATTTTATTTACGGTTATATGGGTATGTAAATGTATGATTTTTTCATAATGCCATATCTATATTGATTTCCTTAATTTTTTTGCGATCTTTTTTTTCTAAAGTAATTTAAATTGAAACTAATAATTTAAAACATACTGTCCACTTATATCTAAGGTAATTATTGGTTGACGCCACGGTTAATAAGGCTTTGTGTATAAGCCTGTTACAACTAAGACCATCGTTGTTTGTAAACCTGAGTAAATAAAATAAAAAATAGGTACGGCCGCAAAACTGTGATTAATGGATAATTATATTATGGTTAATGTAAATGTAAAATCTGGCTCACTGCCAAGTAAAAGCAACAATGGGATCGCTTCAGCTGGCATACCGCCATGCGAATCGCGACGGGTATCGATTAGTCATTCTGGAAACTGGAGTAGGCATCCCACTGCCAAAACTTTTATCAAAAAGAAGTGCCTAGTTTTACCAGAGTACGGCTCACCAAAAAGGAAGTGTTTGATTTTAACATCTAATTCTGCTATTAGCTCTTGCCCGCGGCTTCACTCACGTTAACTTCGATTTGACCCCCTTCGGGTTCGAAAAATCAAAGGTGTATTTTCAAAAATTCTTTCTTTTCGGATGCTTGCGTCATAATAGCTATCTATATGCCAAACAGCCCGATCCGTTCAGTGATTGAACACTGGGGCCCAAGTCTGCTATTGCAATTGTAGTTACATTGTCTATCAATGACATCCCAATTGCTACTTTTAGCAATTTGACTTCGGGCCCAGGGGTTCAATTGTCTATCAATGACATGACAATTGCTAAAAATAACAATTGTCATGTCATTAATAGACTATTGAACTACAATTGCAATAGCAGACTTGGGCCCCCGATTGAAGCTCTCTGCGTTAATAGATCAATCAGTCACTCAATTAGTCGGTCGGTGATCTTATATCTAGCTCTAAGACCGTGTATATAATTTTTTCATTTAACTTAATGAAAACAATACCTAAGCAATTTTGTAATCCGATATTGTTGTTAGCTGAGGTTTGCGGTTTACCATTTAAGTAATGTAATTACAAACCTATTAATGTGCCTAAATATAGCACATTATATCTATAACATTTTATTTCAACTTTATCTTATTCATGATCATGATCAGCAATCGATTAACGTCTCACTACTGAACACAGGTTATGGCCTAGAACTCAGAGAAGAGTTCTAGGCCATAGTCCACCACGCTGGCCCAATGCGAATTGGCGGACTTCACACACCATCGAGAACATTATGGATAACTCTCAGGTGTGCAGGTTTCCTTACGATGGTTTTCCTTCACCATTGAAACATGTGATATGCTTTTAAACGCTCGTAACTCCGAAAAGTCAGAGGTGCGTGCCCGCGATCGAACCTGCTTCGCCCCGAATAGGAGCTCACCATCCTAACCACTAGGCTATCACTTCTTACATCTCTATAGAAAGTATTTATAAAATCTTGATTAAAACTAAAGACATAATAATTAATATTCTTACATTTTTTTTTATTCGATGACAAGATAGCCCTTGACTGCGATCTCACCTGATGGTAACTGACGATGCAGTCTAAGATGGTAGCGGGCTAACTTGGAAGGGGTATAGCAGTGTAAATTCAACCCATACCCCTAATCGGTTTCTACACGCCATCGTGCCGGAACGCTAAATCGCTTGGCGGCATGTCTTTGACGGTAGGGTGGTAACTAGCCACGGCCAAAGCCTCCCACCAGACCAGACCAGAGACAATTTAGAAATTATAAATTCCTAAATTGCCTCCGCTGGGAATCGAACCCGAGACCTCCCAGTTATAAGACCACAGCGCTCACCACTGCGCCAGGGAGGTCGTCGATATTATATTTATCTCATTGTAATGAACGTTATTGCGACTGGCATAGTCGCAAAAACGCTTATTCGAATGAGATAATATAATACATTGTCAATGCCCTTAGCTGCAAATACCTACAACTTTGTGTTAAGAAGCCAAAGGTGCTGTCTCCATTATGTATTTCTTTTTCTTTCGCAATCTATGGATGGCCTACTTTTTTGACAGCAAAGGAGATTGGAAGGTCGTAGTATACACATACAAGTTACCTACTAAATTCCCCCACAATGTCCTAGATCTAGGATCTGGGGCGTTAGTCTCTAATCATGTATTTTTAGAACCTAGGGTATAACTAGGTCGTCGTAAAGAAAAAATTATTTTCAGCGTGAGTTCACCTTACGTGTTCCTTTTTTGTTTTTACCCAATAGTGGCAAAGCTAAAAGAAGGATTGTGATTTTAGCAGTCGTTGTATGTTACGCTTCTATTACTATGCTTCTATTTACGTATGTTCATGTTTATGTACTGAGCCGATTTTGATGAATGAGATGTCAATCGATCCGTTATTGTGGTATGGGTAACATAGGCTACATTTTATACGAATAAAATGAATATGACGGACGTAAAATTCAATTTGCAAATCGACCGTTCCGTAGAACAAAGTCTCATCTGCCAAAATTAACAACTTGAAATTTGAGCCTTAAAAGTTACATCTGCAAGGCTCAAATCTCAAGTTATGAATTTAGCAGATGACACTTTTTTCTATGGAATGGTCGAAATGCTATTCTTACAAGTTACATTTTCGATCTTAATTAATGAACATTTGACAACAATCAGATACCCAGTTGCTTAAAACGCTCATAACTCCGAGAAGCTAGAGATGTGTGGGAAGCTGATATTTAAACCTCGGACCCTTTTCGAAAAGGAGACTAGTCTACCGCTAGCCCATCTGTAAAACGAGCGATACCAAAGTACCTACCTACTTACGTGTGCATACGTAAATAAACGTATGCTAGCCACCATAACACTATCTAATCGAATTCTTCCATATTATCAAAGAGCTAATAACTAGCATAACCACAGAAGGGGGTAAAACTAGCGCAAATAAATTAATCATAATTGCATTTTCGCACATAAACAACTGGAACCTACTCCAATACAGTACATACTTAGATACATAATAAGTATACGATATTTTCACGAGTGCTCTTGAAAGAATAATAATAAATAATAATTATTCAACGTTGGGTTTTGTTATAACGTATTTTCATTTGAAGTGCCTAGATGTACTGAGTTTTAAATACCTGAGCTGCTCTATTTTTGTTATTACATATTATGCATTTAAGTACAATATTTATTGCATACCACAAAATACAAAAAATTAGAGAACTACTTAATTATTTATAAGTAGGCAACTGCATACAATGCAGTCGCAATTTAACGCACATCACTCTGAAAAATTCAGCCCGGGGGTCGAACCTGTGACCCTCCGAATACAAGACCGTGGTCCAGTGGCGTAACTATAGGGTGGCAAGACGGCAAAATGCCACGGGCCTCCAACAGGAAGGGGCCCCCAGTCAGGGCCGAAAGCACAAGAGGATTCCAACATTTATAGCCATTCCTGTGACCACGGCTAGTGCCGAGTGATCATTTTTTGGGGAGGGAGGGAGGGCCCCATCCGATGAATTTGCCACGGGCCTCAAACGTTATAGTTACGCCTCTGTCGTGGTCCTAACCAATAGGCTATCACCTTTAATGTAGGTAGACAAAGATGATAAAGGATTCGGTTACAGTTCATTCGCTAGATAAGTAAGTAATACTTAATGTAAATCGGAACACTACTATACCTACCATCTCATCCCAGTCCAATCAGTACTATATTGTCGTATGACCCACTGGCGGGCAATTGCGACTAGATGATAGATAATAATGACTATCGTGACTTTGCTACTACGCAGTTGACTTGTGGCTCGGTACGTTGACGTTACGACTCGAATACTCGTTGCTTACTTTCTGTTTGTTCGATAAAAGCTGCCCTGTAATAAGTGTCTAGATGAAGCCGGCAAGCTTATTTAACTTTCAACGTGTAATTTGTTTAGGTCAAATATTGCAAGCTGAATTAGAACTACATCCCGGTTTTCAATTGAGCTGAAATGCATGTACTATATGTAAATTAGATGTCATTGCAATATTATTTTAACATGGATCACATGGAGCTGGTTTGGAAAAAAAAGATACCGGCCGAATTGATAACCTCCTCCTTTTTGGAAGTCGGCTAATGACTCAAACGTTTAAATTTTGAATTCTTTTATTGAAAGAAGAGGATTATGATATGATTAGTAGAACTAATAATATTATGTAGTAACAAGGTTGTTTTTTTTTTTTTTAAATAAATTCTTTAATTTACACTTGTTCTATATTACTTCTCTACTTTTTTGACACTAGTAGATTTTTATACTATGTAGTAGGTATGCTGTCAATACTTTCTGGACGTTTTCCTGCACAATACTCATTGTTATGAGCATGTCTATCGCACAATCACTACTATTACCTTACCATGCATGCATAATTACCACCTATAACTTTATAGGGTTGTCAATAAGGAATCGGCTTATTGTATGTATTGATCGCCGCCCCTTGATAAAGGCAGACATTTTTATGGTCTACCCTAGGTCAGTTAGAAATCTCACGATCCGCGTGCGGATCCAACGAAAAAGTTCCTATATATACCTATATGGGTTCTAATATTTCAATTTGTTAGATTGCAGCGAAGTTCCGCTTAAGTTTGTTTACCCGATAGATTCTTCACAATTCAAAGGCTATAGCTGAGCAACTTGATCACATAATACAAGCTGTATGAAGTGTTTCAGGTGCTGACTGACAACCCTACAATATCTCAATTGTTACTCGTTAGCATTAATATATTATTTTGCGCTCTTGAACAATATTCAAGTACTTACGTATCGAGTGCTGCTAATATTGGAAATGAGATTTGAGAGCACGTGAGATCGATTGCAGATTTTCCCCTTTTCTACATTGTTATGCTTTCAATTCGTGCTAGGAAAGTCCCAACAGTTGGTATTTTTTAAGTGTTTGACATAAACACATGATTCGGTAATTGTGAAATCGTCTCTAAGGAAAATGTATAACGATTAACTAGTATTTATACCTTTAGGACGATTCTGTAAAACCTGCATCAATCTATATTCTGTCTATTGTGGTGATTGGCTGAATTTATCACGTTCTTTCTGCGACAACGCATTTTAGCCAATAGCGTGTGGATATCGGCTAATCAGAGACGATTGCAATCGTCACAGTTTCCAATTTCATCTAATGTCTCAGTTTCATCATTTTCAATATCACTAATAAACATAACAGCTGAACTTTTTTTTTCACTGTTCCGTTTCAGTCGGTAAAGCAGCAAATTTACGGATATAGATTTTCTTTTCTAACCTTAGAAATATTATTAAACTCTTAGCTAACGCTATCTTTATTTTAATGCTCTTTAATGTAAATCACTACATTTTACGACGTACACATTACACGTCTTTATATTGTTTACTTGCTCGTGCCCGTGAGAATCGTCATCTTGTTAGCAGCGGCTACGACTTCACATATTTACTCTACTTAACAGTTGCTTCAGTCTTTGGTATTGCGTTCTATTTTATTTCATCTAAATAAGGTACAATTCTGAGGAATTTTGGAATTCTGCCTGAAAACTAAAGACTAGTCTTCGAACAGTGCATGTTTCCAGTGATGACTTATGGATCCGAAACATGGTCGCTAACTATGGGCCTCATAAGAAGGCTCAGGATCACTCAGCGGGCGATGGATAGTGCTATGCTCAGAGTATCCCTGCGAGATCAAATTAGAAATGAGGAGATCCTTAGGAGAAACAAAGTCACCGAAATAGCTCTGCGAGTTGCGAAACTGAAGTGGAAATGGGCGGGGCACATAGTTCGAAGAGCTGATGGTCGTTGGGGTCTCAAGGTGCTGGAGTGGCGACCCCGCACCGGGAAGTGCAGTGTTGGCAAACCCCCCATTAGATTGACCGACGACATAAACGAGTCGCAGGGAGCCGCTGGATTCGGGCGGCACAAGACCGAGGCCTTGGAGATCCATTCAAGAGACTTATGTCCAGCAGTGGACGACGTGATCTGTTCACGCACGTAAAGCTCCATACCTAATTCAATGCACTTCTCTTATTCTTTATACTCTACACTCGTATACTTTTTTCACTTCGTTTTTCAATTATACTCCGCCTATATAATACTGCAGTACTCGTTTGACGGTTAAGATCAGTAGCCTAATCACGAACTTTTTTAACTTTCGAATAGTAAAGGTGAAGTTAACGTCAAAACGCAGTTTTGTATGAAAACGCACGTAACGCGCTAAAATCGGTAGCACGAAGCAACTGCAACTACGTAAAGTTAAACTTGACGCAGCTGTGACGTCACTCTCCGGTTTCGTCACGTTTTTCTCGAAGAAATTCAAAAATCGGTAGCACAAACCTTTTTTTGACGTTTGGTTTCGAGAATTACGAAAGCTGGCTATCGAGAATTACCGAATTATAGCTCACTGAACTTTTTGAAGTGAGTGAACTTACGTCGTCATCAAATGTGTTGTTTTTGCGGATTTTTCTTACTAAAAACGTTTTAAAATAATGTTGAGTGTGTCTAGGAATCACTTCAAAAATGATTCAAGACTATAAGACGAACAAGTAATAATGAAAGAATATAAATGCCTACACCTAATAGTCTAGGCAAGACGGATATTCAATTCATCGACGTCTGCGACTTAAAACTAAAAGTTTTGATCCAGTCAAAGAATAAGTGTAGGATTGTAACAAAGCAAGTAAGTACCTAATAAACAAAATAATATTATTAATAATATTATAACTTCATACGTGTTAGCATTTTAGTACCTAAACCTATAACATTCAATATCATTAATATATCATCTTAAATAGTCAATGCTTATGTAAAGATATATTATATTTACTATCATTTTCAATACACATAAGTTTTAACAAAAATAAGAAAATAAACTCAAATCAAATTTGCCGCGTAAAATTTGCCGCGTTTGATTTTTATGTAGGACCAATGGGCAAATAAATGGGCGAATGGCAATGACAATTGACAATTGATATTAAAAACATATTGTAACGTAAACAAGTGTTGAGTAAATAAAATTATGTGTTGTTAAAACTTAGATTTACAGTTTATTTAGGACAAAAGTGTTTCGGAGTGCTAACATACAAAAAAGAGTTGTTGCATTGCAGCCTTAAAACTTGCTCAAAGAATGATACCTAATATCTAAGGAATTAGTTATTTCGAGTGTTTTTCTCTATGAGGATATTATGAGGTTTTTTTCTATGTTAAATAAACATAGCACCTTTGTAATTTCATCATGAAATTAAGTAGGTACCTACATCAATCAGTGAACAATATATACATTGCCATTTTGAGGTTAGAAGTTAGATGCATTGCAAGTGTTAAGTCTTAGTATACCTACCAAGTTTATTGAGCATAACTATAAATATTGCTTCCATATTGCCCCCTAAACAGACTAATAACTATTTCCATTCAAACTAATAATACATTAATTGAACAATTGAATAATTAAAAACTTGACTGGACATACTTAAAATACTTAAGTACCTAATTTACATTTTAATATTTCAGATGGAGAAAGGTTTTGTAAACTTCAATAAATACAAAATGGACTTTCAAAAGACCACTAACTCAACCATACCTATACCATCATCATAAAGCAAAAATAATAATAGATCATAATCAAGAATGTGATAAGCACAACTAACCAACTAGCTAGTCTCAATCTAGAAGCAGATAGTTATTATTTCATGGCCCATAGGTATGTACATAAAATTCCTGGAAGATTGTTTTTGAATCATCGTAGGTGTTCATTATCTTCATCAAACAAATCACAATGCATTCGCTGTGTATATAGGCCTCTTTTGGGTAGCACCAATGTTGCTTAATAGTTACTAAGTATGTATTGTATAAATTTCATTTCATATAACTAATATAAATTCTATTTATTCAAATACTTTTTTTAAATAAATTACTTATAATTACTAATTCTATGTCATTTTGATTTGGTTCAGTGGTTAAGTTCAGTTAGATGTTAGTTAGGTGTAAAAGGGTCACAGGGAGAGTTATTTTCCTATTTATAATACCTATTACTGAAAAATATTTTATTTTCAGATTGACCATGATGCATCATGAATATAGGAATACATTAAAAAAGCCATCCGGGCTTGATAGCAAGACTGAACTTCAAATTTATGAAGACCCGGCAAGGAATTCAATTGAATCAAATCATTGCTAATTTAATATTTTATATTAGGAAGTTTCAAATCATGTTGAAGTAGCTTTTTGTGGATAAATGATACCTATTGTTATAGTTAAGACATATTAGAATAATAATATAAAATAAAACCAAGAATAGAAAAATTGCTTTTATTACACTTAGTTTTAAATAAAAATAGGGTTTTTTCTTATAGAATTCTCAAAAAGCCCTGAAGGTCCTAAGTAGTAGGTACACATAGAAAGTCTTGACTTATAGTGGCATTCTTGCCACAGCTTAAATGGGCACTTTTGATTGGAGACCAAGGTCTAGGTTTAGGTAGGTCGTGTTAATTGTGGTGGTAGCCTTCAGACTAGTTCCATGACTCACTGGGGTATAGTGTGTTCCACTCTTGATCATCTAGAAACAAAAATATTAGGTTATCTCAAGTTTTTATACTAAAAAAAATATATATTGGGGTTAATTGATGCCTCTCTTAGGTAGGTACATTACTTTAAAGTACAACTTGATTAGGTGCTGCCTTTCAATATTTTTCAATAACATCAAATAAAGGTATCTATCTACTTATGATTATATCAATGATAAATTATGGTTTATAAGTATGACTATAATTTCATTATTAGTATTTTAGGTTTTAACCCAACTAGTCTTTTACCTATTTTAACCTAGCCAGCGCAAAAACAAACACCCGTGGGTCGCGACGCGATCGTCGGCGGACAGCCTATAGGATGTCTAATATTATGTATTCCACCGTTTATTCAATATGACATAGGTACATTTTAAGATTTTAATTGGATAGAATATTATATTTTATACTTACATTATCCATAAAATAGACCATTGGTATTGCATATTCTTGATGGTAAGTTTGCCTCAGCGCCTGGCTTTACAACAGACAGGCGACCTCAGGAAAACACTAATAAAGCTGCTATTGTATAATATTTATATATATAACGGACACAATTAAAAAATGACGACTAATTAATAAATTAAAATACCTACATAGGTACTTATTTAATGATTTAAAGATAATGGATTATGGAATGTTAGGTTAGACATAATTTTATAAACATGACAGTTCAAAAACATAGGTACGTTAAAAATACAAATTCAAATTATTTAAATTAAATTCGGTTTTATTGGCTATTTTATTAAAAATCATACATAAAAAGATAAAAATATTAATAATTTAGCTAAAAATATAATTATTATGATGTAGTGTTTGAAAATTTTCGAAATTATTTTTCTATATACGAAATTATACAATTATACAAGTATTTAATTTTTGAACGTGCAGCAGACTGCGTTAAGTAATCGTATCGAGTGACGAGAGTTAATTTTAATGATTCGTGCTAGCAAAATTCTGCGTTATCGTATCGTCATCGTCACTCGATACGATAACGTAACGCGGAATTCAAAAAGTTCGTGATTAGGCTACAGATTCCCGTCGAGCGCAGACACTCGTTCGTTCAAAGGTTTATTTATAGCTCTTCAATTGAACAGCTATTGTTCAGATCGCGAACTTCTCCCATTCAGTTCATACACAGACTGTTCCAGTAATTATTATTGTAAAATCAGATACCGTACCGTGTCATACCCATACGTACCTACTAGTATAACATAATTTTGCAAAGTGCGAATTGGTCACATCTTTCGGTAGATCACCTCTCAATCTGAATCTGATACTGAGAGTATCAATTCAACAAAAAACTCGCTAAAGAGGGGCTTAAATGCGATACTTTGAGACTCGCTGCGCTTTCTGTAACTTTCGTCTTCTTTAAGATCTCCTCATATCTGATTTGATTTCGCAGAAATACTCCAAGCATAGCTCTATTGTTAGATCATCCAATAGGTAATATCTCTCGGCTCTTACCAATCGGAGGAGGGAATACCTCAGTTCTTACATAACCCGTATCCTTTCCGATCGCTATGTACCTACCTACTAGGGCATGTAACTGTTATCGATTTTATGTTGCCTCTTACGTGTCTCGCCCCAGATAACTTATGAATTATGAATATGTTATTACATTGAATACGTAATAACTGGGACAGCCAGGTTTAAACTCGTAGATATACACTTCGACCTCGATTGAAACAAGGGAATCTGAAATAGCTGATAATATTATTTATTTATGAAGATGATTGCGGCCAAACTCACAGGCTGTCCTTACATCCGGCACTGTTGCGACAGACATGTTCCAGTCCCAGTGCCGGTGAGAAGGATATAGCTTAGAAAATTATTTCTGACATTTTGATATATTATATTTTTATTTTTATTTACGTTTGACTTGACTGTATATTTATTTATTTTTATTTCATTTGACTGACATTTTTTATATTTATTTTTTGATTATTGATTATTGTTATTATTATCACTATGAATGTTATTATTACTATGGATGATCATATCTGAAATAAATGAATTTGAATTTGAATTATGACTATAACGATATGGGCTTCATAAAAAATGTCAAGGTCATTCAGAGGGCGATAAAGAGAGCTATGCTCGTAATATCCCTGCGAGATCGAGTCATAAAATGAAGAGATAAGTAAGAGAACCAAAGTCACCGACAGCTCAGCGAGTCGCGAAGTTGAAATGAAAATAGGCGGGGCACATCGTTCGAAGAACTGACGGTGACCCCGCACTGGAAAGTGCAATGATGGTGGACTGACGACATCAGTTGAGTCACAGGGAGTAGCTGGATACAGGCGGCGCAAAACCGAGAACCCTTCACACATTGATCCTTTTGCTGTCCCATGAATCACACATGTCTGGATAAGGAATCTGTTAAATAGAAATAGAATCCGTTGTAGATCCGTTGCTTCGATAAGGACTAACCAAAAAATAAACACATACATCCCCCAATCTTCCAAAATTGAGAGAGTAGGTACCAACACTACATCTAGTAAGACTAAAGCAAATGAAACAGTTCCTACGATAGCAGATTTATCTTCACATCTGTATTAAGTATGTTTTATGTTTTTCAGTATCTTAATGATTTGTAATCAGATAACTTACTATACTTGTAATCTTAATTATTATATACTCAAGTCGTCTATATTCTCAAGAGATAGCGAGAAGGGCGTAAGTACTCCGCTACTATAAGTGGGTAAACATTTGCGCACACTTAGAGACAATAGCCGGAAAAACATGGCAGTCGTATGTACGTAGCTCGTGCAATGTAATCTGTTAAGTACTATTAGTAGTATTACTTTTCCATCTTAATCATATTGTTTACTCATTAAGTCATATCATTATTTAATTGTTTGCACATTAACTGCACCTATGTGTCGCTAATTATTACTTGAGGAGTCAATTAAACGCTTTGTTTGTTAACAACTTCATTACTTAAATATAATTTAATGAGTGTATGGATAGACACTGGTAGCAATGTGATAGTAAGTTGCATGAAATGCCTTTTAATTTTGTGGCGTAGCGCCAACTAACACAGCAAAGTGGAAACGAAGCACAGCATCCTTTTTTTGAAAACAAGTCAAACTCAGCTTTATTTACTTGGGCATAACCGGTGTCGAGTGCCGATTCAACATGTGATTCAAAATGGCTCGATGCGAAGTCTGATGCTGAGATCTGTAGAGCGTGCTCTGTCTCAGCTCAGACTCAAGATAGAGGTTAAAACGAGACACAAATATACCTACTCTGACATAAATCTGTCTCGTTTTAACTCTGTCTTGAGTCTGAGCTAAGTCTAAAGATGTCAGCCTGAGAGTATGAGAATGTCCGTACCTAGTTACCTACAACCTACCGACCGACCTAATCAATTTAAAAAGAACGAAAGCAGATATAAAATATTAAAAACTTGTTAATCATAGTCTAAAATTAGTTTATTTGCTATCTGGTGTTTTTAAAAACATGAAATAAGATTAGAAGTAGAATGTTAGATTAGATACTCAGTGGAAACGTTTCGTCTGTGAATTCGGAATATTTCTCAGTCTTGCTAGCAACAACAAGTACGAAAATAGTATACCTACCTATACAAATGATAAATTATAACTGGCTAACGTCACTATTCTAATAACATATTATGTGAGCGAATTTATCGAGGTCATAAGTAATAACTTAAACAAAACTAGGTAAATGGAAGGAAAAAAAGACTTAATTGTGATGTCACCCGGTTTCCGTTCCTGATGATCCAACAATCATCGTAAGGGCTGTAACGAAGTACTTTAACTTAACAATATCGTTTATAATTATGATATAAAAGCTTGTCGCGAGATTTACCTGTGCAGATAAACAAGTAAATTAAATAACATGATCTAATTGATTTTAATTTTTAAAATTTCTTAAGAAATACAAGCTTTTATATCATACAAATTGTGTAATGACGTTACAATTTGATAGTAAAAGTTTTAAAAGAAAAGTTTATTTCATTCTTTTTAGCGCATTCAAATAAAAGCTTGTTTTTTTTACTTTTAATTTATTATTATTTCATTCTGTACCTACCCGTTTTTCTTGAATTTTATCCTACGTACAAAATTCAGCGATAACACCGCCTTATTGTACCTACGTAAATTATGTTATTTACTTATTATTGTGGTACTTACTTACTACTTTATTTACTTATTATTGTGGTACTTTAAAGTAGGTATAAACAAATAAATGAATAAGATTCAAAATCTTTTTCACCTAGACCCTAGATAAAACTTAACTATCTTTTCAAGGCACGAATATTAAAATTATCCTTGCTCTAAACCTTGTAGTGTCTTTTCTTTTATTTTATCTCATTTTTAAATCTTTATTATTTCCAGCCTAAACTGTATTTGAGAGCTAAGTAAAAATTAATAAAAAGATTACGCGGCGCCCTACTTGATAAGAAGCACGCTTTTGTCTCGTGTAATTTGACTTTTTTAAATGCATCTTGTAACTAGGTTAGTGGTTTTATTTTATTTTTGACGAACGACGACGAAGAAAATGCTGCTAATTAGGTTCGACTGTAAAATACGAATGTAGGTAATAAGGGGCTTCCTGAGTGTGTCTTGTTCATTGTTCGTGTATTTTAGCCCAACTGTCGCAAGAGGGTAATGTTTTTCAAACGTATGTATATTATGTCTATTTCTTAAGCACGTCTTAATTGGGGGAGTGATATAGGGCAAAAAATTAAATATTATGTTTTACGCAAAAAAAAATCGAATCCATTACCTACCTACCTATTTAATTTTCAGTTCATATTTTGCAAAACAGTTGTTTTTTATTTGCTACTTATACTAAGTTTAGTTAAAGGATGTCATTATTTTAATATGTATTTAAATAGGTTTGTTTACAACCGTATTTCTCCACTTTTAGTGCAAAGAAATCATCCAATATTGCGTATTACTTGTTCATACTCCATTCAAGCCTCTCAATTAAGTATGACACGCTATTTTGCCTATCGCCCCACATCAACAATCAATCAATACAGTGTTTCCATTGTAGATAATACGATAACACGTTATCAGTGCCATCAATGTATTAGCGGAATTATATATTTTATAACACAGACGACAATAATGATATCGCAAAAGATAAATAAAGATAAAAGATACAGGTCATATCTCTCGTCTCGCGATCACTCGGTTGGCATTTGATTATCATCAAAACATTCCTTCCGCTGACGAAGATAATGATAAATGACAGTCAGTGTCATTGGCCTACACGCGTGGTCAAGGGAAAACTCTAGGCCCACACTCTCTTTGATTTTCCAGTATAAAAAGTAGCCTATGTCACTCTCCAGATCCTCAACTATACCCATGCAAAAAATTACATCGATACGTTGCTCTATTGCAGCGTTATTGAAGGACAAGAACAAACAAACACACTTTCGCATTTATATGTTAGTAAGGAGGATGTATATTATTACCTGTACCTTTAAGTTGATATGTGTACCTTCAAATCAAAGCATTAGGTATATTTAATTTGCAAACAACTTTTCATAAATTAAAAATCAGTAAACTTATAACTACTACTGTCTACCTCATGTCTGCGTACCTACATTTACTATATTGACATCATTGAAATTTACCATTTGACATTTCCAATGTTTTTAATTTTTTATTGAAGTGTTAACCTACACTTAAAGGAAATAACCTAATAGATTTATAAATACATTTGGAATTTTTGATATGTATTTATAAATCTATTAGGTTATTTCCAATGTTCCTAAATTAAGTAAGAATTCTTTAGATAAATAAATAATATCCCTATTATTATAACGGAAGAGATAAGATAGGATAGAGAAATATTATATTATGCACTTATAGATAAAGTTACCTACTTGTATAACTAGTTATAATATTTATGGTTACATTTATTATATTGCAGCAACATAAGATCACGTGTATTACTCGTGAACTAGTTACCTATTCTATGTAATAGTATAGGTAGTTGGGTACGTGAACACATAGTAATATTATGTTATATTAATTAACGATAGCACTAATTTAAAACAATATTGCAGGATTCTTTATAATTTTTTTTTTATATTAGGTATGCTCTTTTGAATTAAGATTTAGCCAGGCAATACACGTCAGGTTTTTTCATCCGATTGTCTGATCCGGTAGCCTGATCAGGCTACCGGAAGGCGTTGAAGCCATTACTTTGTATGAACAGTCAATACACGTCCGATCCGGTGGCCGGATCGGACGTCCGAGTCGGAAACGGGCGCGAGGCGTTTCCGATTTTACTGTCGGTCCGATTGTCTGAAGGCGCGGTCTACATACTTCTAGTATGAGACAAAATAGACATCCGGTTACTCCTTCCGATTTTGCCAGTCAGGGTTCCCAACTTAGGGCTTTTAGCCCCAAATTTAGGGCGGAATTTTGCTTATTGGGATTTTTAGGGCCCAAAAAATCTAGCACTGACACTGTGTGGACGCATCGTTGTGGTTCGAATAATGGGCAAAAATTATGAAAAAAAAAATAAAATAAAAAATAATAAAATAAAATAAAAAATAATAATAAAATTATTATTAGTATGAATTATTTTGGATGTTTTAAATAGAAATGACTCTTAGTAAGTCTTGTCAAATTGATTGGATGAATCCAAAATAGCGACGTTTTTTCTTCTTTCTCTTTCCTCTCTTTAAAATTTCTGTGGTGGTGTCGTGTGGTGCGGGTTGTTACGTTCCCTCAAATATGGTTGAGCGAAGCAATGGCTGGATCCTGCGTCATGCTCGTGAACGGGTGCCACCAACGGGAATGGGTCTGCTTTTGCCTGCCTGTCTTAACATGTATTGGATTGTTTTGCATTTTTGAAACTTTATTGTGGAAACACTGTATACATAGCATAGTTTTGTTACCTATAAAAAAAAAAGAATTTTTTTGAAAAGAGCGACCGCCGAGTTTATTGCTGGCTCTTCTCGGCAGGAACGGCATTCCGAATCAGTGAAAGATTCATTGACGATTCAAAAGTACTTGTAAAAGTTTATTTGAATAAAAAATATTTCTATTTCTATTAATTCATCATCCATCTTCTTTTCTTCTGCTTTGCTCCAAACGCTAGCACTCGGGATGATTGCTCGGGAACGACTGAGTTCAGAAAAAGCCTGACGGAAAAATCGGATGTGTATCGAGTAAATACGATCCGGTAGCCTGATCAGACAATCGGAAACAAAATCGGACGTGTATTGCCAGGCTAAGAATTCAATAAAAACTGACAAGAATTGTCAGTTCGAATGTCCTAAACCGCTAAACTGATTAAAAATATATATTTTTTATATTTCTAGGCCAAGTTAGGTTTAGGTTTAAAGAATTTATTCTCAAAGAATAATTTTGCTCATTTATAGAGAACTTAAAAACTATAAAATTTGTATAAAATGTACAATCATAAGAAAACAAAAATGGTGACTCCTAATACAATGTAAAGACTAATTCCTAGACACAAGTATTTTGAAAATACATTCTTTTCTTTTTTGACTTATAGTAATAATTTCTTGGGTCAGACTACTTACTTGTGGATCTTATCACAAATCAAAACTCTAATCATTGGTTCGGAATGAAAATATCCGCAAATCAGCGAACAGCAACGCTTAGAACAGAAGTTTCTAACAAAGTTGCGCTCCAAAATTATCTATTAAAATAATGCACGTCAAGTAGTATGTAATAACAAGTCCTAAAAAAATATTATGTCCTAGAGAAACCTAGCAGTGTCAAGACTCAAGTCACTCAAGTGTGTAGGTGCGCGAAATTTTGATATAAATTGGCTTACGTACAGGCATCCCACGCAGTAACAGCGTATAAATCTTAAATCATAGAGTGCATAAAAGCCAAATTAGATCTAATGCTTGTTACTTTTAGTTATTTATTGGTATCAATGTCTAAGTACCAGCTTTTGCTCGCCGCTTCGTCCACGTGGAGTTACGCTTTATAAAAAAAAAACTGTGATAAAAGTTTGTCACTTTATGTCTCTGTCGCAACAAAGTTACGGATGACGTGATTTTTTGCATTGGTATAGTTGAGGATTTGGAGAGTGAAATAGGCAACATTGATCCCGGAAAATCAAAAAGGTTCTACGAGATTTAAAAGAATGTAAAATAAGTAAATCGGGTATCAGCTAGTATTGGAGCCGCACGAGTCCAAAACGTGTTTTGTTAGCTTGTTTTTTATTGACCGCTTCTTTATCACTGCGGTCATTGCACCTACATAAAAAATGAAATAGTACGTAAATATGAGGAAACGCCTAAGTTAATTAATGAGCTACTTTATTTTGATTTCATAGTCCACAAAATGCTATAATTGTTTTTTAATTTGGATGGTATAAATGGATGATAGGCCTAACTTTAGGCATGGATTACTATCCATGCCTAAAGTTACGTACAAGTTACGTTTAAATTATGTCTACTATAGGAAAGGTTGGAATATTGTATACTGAGAAAACCAAGTTTCCTATCACGGCGCGCTCTTGCCTCTTGTCTATTATGTCCAACGCTCATATTTTTTCCGTAAATCTAAATAGGTGCATCGGTAGTTAATTGTCGAATAAGTTGCAAGTTACAAAATCGGTAAAACAGATAATTAAAAAAACTCAATTCAAAGCGGGCGAAGACCGAAGTCGCGGGAAATACTCGTAATTAAGTTATAAATAGTTTATACTTAGTTTGAGATTACTCGACTCCCAGACATTTTCCGATGAACTATTCATTATTTTATGTGTACCGAAGTACACACGTAGGTAGGTAGGTATAGTATATGTAGATAAGAGATATTTACAATTCTTTGACCGAATAAAATACGTCATAACATTGTTTTATCAAGCACATTGCGCCTGAGTAATCATGTAAACAATTTAAGGAATACATAGGTATAGCGTAACAGAAGGTGGGTCAGGATGGTCAAATAAATAATTAATTTAATAACTTCGTACTTAACTTTGACTTGATATAAGTAATTTCATAAAGCGTGTATATACTCGCGTCGAGTTTTACAAAAGGTACATATGCTCTTGCCGGTTAGGAATTCAGAATCTCCGGCCCCAAGTAACAGTTTTAATACAAACAAAAGTTAGCTTACCCTGCGCCGAAATAGTCAGAAAGAAAATTATTATTTATAAAAGCTCCATACTGTTAATACGATCCCGATACGTTTAAAATAAACAATCTCTAGCTATGCGAGTCGCATAAACAAATGCCAGTTAATAGGTACCTAATAGTAATAACTATTCAAGATATCAAAAGTAAAGTAAAACGCACAGTCAGGGCATTCATGAGGCTCAGCAATAATCATAAACAAATTCTATAACATTTGCTGAGAATAATCATTATTATCAGCCTGTGAATGTCTGCTGTTAAATATAAGCCCCCAATAATAAGCCCCACTGTATTTATTTTATCCTCAGCCTTCCTCATCAAGCCGCTTCCCGTCGCCCTCTTTATCGTCAATCCATCCTGTCGCTCTCGAATGCTGAGATGTATGGAGCGTACTTTGACTTTGCTCAGACCTTACTTTCAAATAATAATAATCGGTCAGAATTAAAGTCGCTCTATAGACTATACCGAATGAAAAGGCAAATTGAATACAATTATGTTATAACTAGCTTTAACCCGCGGCTTCGCTCACGTTAGGTTCGATTTTTTAACCCCCTATTTAACCCTCTCGGGGTTGAAATTTTCCAAAATTCTTTCTTAGCGGATGCCTACGTCATAATAGCTGTCTGGATGCCAAATTTCAGCCCGATCCGTCCAGTGGTTAGGGCTGTGCGTTGATAGATCAGTCAGTCAGTCAGTCACCTTTGCCTTTTATATATTTAGATATTATATCGTTGGATATAATCGGACAAATCGAACCTGCGGACTTTATTTCAAATCCAAAATAATTTAAATAGAATAACTTTTGCTTAACCTTTATAACAAAATAGCTATTTTTGATGTGGCCCTACCGTGTTAAAATAAAATAGATAGGTCTGTTGATGAATGGGATTTTATTTCGCACTAAAAGCTATTTATTTCTGATACTACAAGAGAAAATAACGTTTCTATATTTAATTTTATTTATTGCAAAACAAAATGTTTCTCACAAGTTTACATGTGCCTTACTTCTCTATAAATATATTTGTATCTTTTCTCAACCTGTTTATCATATTTAACTATAATATTACAATTTACAGGATATATATAATAGGTTTATGTAAAACCGAATATACTTGTATAAGAAGCAATGTTGATAAATTTCAGGCGCGAGTGTTTATGGTGACCTTATTGCTTTTTAGGTTGTAATATTTTATTACCTTTCATGTTTAAGGGTATTTTGATTTAAGATTCCGAATATTTTATTCACATTTGACACGCGAACTTTTAGAAGTTCATCGTCAAAAGTAGGCTTAGACTATTCAACCCAGGTAGAAGCGAGTTCAGCGTCCGTCAGAAGGCCAAAACTAGTGTTTAGTAAACAGTCAGTCTTGTCCAGCAGCGGTGCCAGTGGTCGGCAGTCACTGCCCACCAGCGTTGGCTCTGCGCCAGCGCATTCCGCAGTAAACATAGATCGGACCATGTGCTCTACTGTGTCACGATTTGCACGATCGAGAAGTTGTTTAATTAATCAAAAGTCTGTTAGTTTTTATCAATGGTCACAGATTTTACAGTACTCGGTTTAAAAGATAATTCTTTTTCGACTAGCCAGAACCGCGACTTCTAGTAAGCGTTCGAGTTAAATTAAAAATCCCTAGAATCGTTTGTTTTATCGGGATAATTGGTTTTTGTAGCGTTTTTATTTTTTATTTTGGCGTACTCAAAATTTTATCTATTTTCAGTTTTCACGTTATTTAAACGTTTTGTGTTTTGAACACTTTTGCAGAAATTATAACATTCTGCGACTTTAACATTCGGTATGCCACTCTACAAGTCATGCAAAAAATCATGTTGTTGTTGCGTGATTCGAAGATAAACCAACAAAAAAACACACTTTCAAAATCAAAAATCAAAAAAATCAAAATAATTTCATATTTTTAAGTACAAGTACTAGAATAGAAATGTGATTAGTTGTTTATTTTAACCAAAATATCAATTATAATTCTTATAGTATTCAGAAAAGTTGCACCACAGTGGCACTGATCTGATACCCTGATAGAGCCCTGGACTTTTTAAGAACCTTTTTTAAGCAATTCTGTATTGACGGACAACATTTGAAATGCGACCGAAATGAAGGTTAAACAGATTTACCGCTAAGCTCAGGGATTATCGTCTGCGGTAAAAGATCAATACAACGGACGAGCTCCCACTTGGGTAGGTATATTTGACATTGAGAACAACTTCGTAGTTCGTACCATCAAGACAAGAATAATTTCAATTTAACTTATTCTAAGTCCCTAATAGTTTTGCGTTTTGAAAATTCTATGTCTAGACGAATTGAAGATTTTACGTTTTGCGTATTTATACACTAGCTGATGCCTGCGACTTCGTATTTATTATTATTTTGTTTCTTTCATATCAAACAGTCCCATAGAGATAACACAATGTCAATTTGTTTGTCACATTAGACTTTGTTTATTGCACGCTACGTGATAAGTTTAGTGGAATTATTATTACTTCCGTTGTGTTACATTCCAAGAAAAATAATCTGACAATAAGATAAAAGTACCAACCTACCTACTACAGGTAGACGAATCCTTGATAAACGTCTTTGTAAAGTAGCAAACAAAGGTTTAAGAGAACTCGGAGAGATCCGTTAGGATGTGCACACAAGCAATTTTTATCTACTACATGCAATTCTTAGAACGTAATCATCGATGAGAACAGAAAATCCGTAGAACCAAAGTGACCGACATAGCTCAATGGATAGAAAGCTGACGTAGCAATGGGCTGACCATGTTGATTGCAGTACCAATGGCCGCGTAACTGACGTGGCGTTAGGGCTGAGGACTTAAAGAAGATGGCAAGAGCATTCCTCATCCAAGACGTTCGCGTGGAGTTAGGCTTTTATAGATCCTGCGGGAACCCTCTTAGTTTTGATAAAAGTCCACTCTCCACGTCCTCAACTATACCCATGAAAAAAATCTCGTCAAAGCTGCTACGTGATTGAAGCACAAACCAACAAACACACACTTTCGTATTTAAAATGTTAGTAAGAGTGAACTGCATTGTTTTACGCGGCGACAGCTGATCAAACGACGGCTTTCCATTTTATATTTGATCAAAAGAAAAGCCAAGTGATAGTATAGTGATTGCACAGTAACTCGTCAAAACAGCAAAATAACCTTTCTTCGTCATTTGACGTCACGACTAGGGAATGCAATCTCGATCTCGCGAGATCTCGTTCTCGCGAGATCTCGGCCTTTTTTAGCGAGATTAATCTCGTACGAAAAAAGGGCGAGATCTCGCGAGATTAACGAGATTGCACTCGAGCATAAAAAAGTCTTATTCGAAGCGCGGACTGACACGGACGGAGTTGCGACCTGTCGGTTTCGTTCGGTGCGCGAATTAATTTGAAGAACGGGCAAGAAACTCAGCAGTTGCTTTTCAAAAAATAAAAAATAAAAATTTTTTCAATAGGTAACCAAACTGTGCTATGTATACAGTGCTTTCACAGTGATTTGATAGATACGTACGTCCAAGTCTTACTACTTAGAAGTTTATTAAAAAATTATAGACAATTTGATGCATAAAAGTCTATTGAAAAATTCGTGAAAATAAATATTATCTTATAATAGTTATAATTTTTATTATTTTTTTCTAATTTATTCAAATATTGTGATTATTTGCAAAAAAAACACACAAAACCGCCAATCTCGCGAGATCTCGAAATTGGCGAGATCTCGCGGTATTGTTATTTACAATCTCGCGAGATCTCGCTTGAGCCCCAATCTCGCGAGATTTGCATTCCCTAGTCACGACGTGTCGTGAGGTTTTTTCCATCGCCTCGCAGCGAAAACACATCTGAAAATATGATTCAAGATGTTAAATAAAAATAGGTATAAGAGTTTAGTGCTCCTGTAGCGTGACATGATTCTACGAAGATACTTAAAATGGGTATTAAATATAAATTGAGCTAATATAAATATAATGTCCTCAGTAATAAAACGACATGACGTTACATTGTACCTGTTTATAGATCTAGAAATATCCCAAAGTAATCTCAGTCTGTTCTTTACTTGAACCGCTGAAACGATTTCGAAAAAGGCAGAGAGATAGCTTGTATATTGTATTCCCGGCTTTTCCCGAAATGAAAAAATCTAATAGTACTTTTCCCACTTTTTATAAGACTGCCTGAAAAAAGGAGTATATTGTTTTCAGGGTTCATGTATGTTTGTGAGTTCCTATATTCCATCATAACTTCTATACGCCTGAACCGATTTTGATGAGTGAGGTATCGTTAAATTCCTTAGCTTATTCCGGGTAACATATTAGGCTAGTAAAATTTAAGAAAAAATTCATGGGGTGACCAAGATCCCGCATTAAAGACTAAATTGTTCCTAGGTTGTTTGAACCATGTGTTTGTGTACTGAGTAATGATACCGTGTTGGGCTGGTGGTCTTTAAATTTTGATTTCAAAAGTCTTCGGTTTTCAGAATTCATCTCCCGGCAAGTTTACCGGAGCGGAAATATCTGGAGTAGTTTTCCTTGTGTCACCTTGACAAGTCGTCAAGAGTTATGAGTAGTGGTTGATATAACAGTGTTGGGTCTGTCTACTGAAGATTGATGCGGTGGTGGCGTTTACCCGCCCGCCTATTGGTCAATAGCGCGCCCGTCTGAGCTGCTGTGACGTCATGCGCGCGCACGGCAGCCATAACAACTGCTCCTGTATTACGAAACTCGATGCGATCGTCGCAATTTAATAATAATTTAATTTAATTTTATGGGAAAGTCTTGACTACTCGTATTTTCACCTAAGCCATAATCTAAAATCAACCTGAGCCCAAGTTGGTGCAGTGACGGTTGGCGTGGCCCTGAAATTCAGAGTCAGGTTCGGAGGTGAGGAGAGATTGAAATTATCTTCACCATAAGCGCATGATCTATACAAATATTGTAAATATATGAAAGTAAAGTCTGTTTGTCCGCTTAACCTTAAACCTGAACCGATTTCAAATTTTGGGAAGAAGATGGCTTGCATCATAAAAAAGGATATTGTTTTGTATCAGACTGTCGAAGTGATCTGACGGGATTTTTAAAAAACTTATTATAAAATCACTTAAGGTTGTACCTACCTAGAGTAGCTATGATTTTATGACACAGTCACATTGTAATAATAATTGATGTAGGTTTGTATTCTTCCTGCAAACATACATTTAAGCCAATAAGTATTAGCGATCGGTGCACTATAAAAAGTTGGTGGTCATCCACGCGTAGAACCTTTTTATGCCCGTTTTCACCAACCATACCTAAATCATACCCTAACTCTTTATGTAGATAGCCCTTAAATACGGTAGCCCGTAAAAATTAGGGAACATTGGATAAAACTGGCATTAATATCTTGCCTATTAATTTGTGTTTAATCATTAATATAAGTATCAATCTCAATTCTTAACCAATGTGAGAATAGGGATAATCTCATTCGCATCCAAGTTTCGTAATGAAGGGGGCGCTTTTCTACACTTCTTTGACCTTTTCGTTTGACCTTTAAATCTTTATATTTTGTGATATCCTATTATGGTACAACCCTTCAATGCAATAGAGTCTAGTTTTGATCGTATAATATCAAGGTCTCAACCACTTATTTCATAATGTTTGTTATGCTCTCGACTTCAGAATACGTTTTTCTTTTCATTTTCCGGAGCACACTTTCATGCTTTACTTTAAATTTTGTTTTGGCAGCTTTTATGCGGGAAATTTATTTTTATCTTTCCGAGACGATCATAAGATTCTTCTTCTATTTATATTAACAAATCGTAAATTATTGTTGGTGCCTACTTATAACTTTAAAGAACTACTGGCAGATGAAACATGACAACGGCAATTTGTCACATATTTTCTAAATTATGTAGTGAGAGTATGAGCGTTATATTTCGTTCAGTCTCACAGGAGATATATTTTTCCTCTGTCTTCAATTATTTATTACTATCCTTTTCTTCAGGGAACATCATGAAAAGATTATCAGTATTGTTGTTCAATCTTTCAATATAAACATTTAGTTTTACGTCTGATGCTTACTTTCTTTACTTTACCAATACTTACTTGCAAACATCGTAGTCACTTGAGATTTCACTTGCGGTTAAATTACAATGCAATCTATATGACTGATAAAGATAAGATATGATTTCATTTTCAAATTGCCCGCACCGTAAATCGAACCTAGGTCCTCCCACGTATAAGACCAATGTTGCAGATGTTGCAATACATCATTGTATAATGTTTCTTTTTCTTTTACAGAGACAGCCATCAAATAGATCTCCCGCCCTTTGGACAGTATGCCACTGGCATCTTCTTCCTCGACAAACTCCATCATCAGGAAATAGAGAAGAAGTTCAAGGAACTCGCCGAAAGCATCGGTCTCACTGTCATCTGCTGGAGAACTGTCCCCACCAATAATAACAGTATTGGTAAGAGATTGTTACAACATCAAAGACTTAGAAAAATCATACCTTAGTTCATTTTGATTTGATGTTCATTTGTTCTACATTGAACTGGGTTTGAAACCGATTTCAATTTATCGTAAAATATTGCTTAATAACGGCTTAAAATGTCTGTTCTTCAGTTTACTGTTATCGGTTGCCGGTATTTTTGAAAGGAGTGCTTTAATTATGTTCAGTAAACCTAAATTAACCGGTTTACATTAATTCCTTTGACTTATGCCGTTTATGTGTGACTTGTGGGAATGACAATAAATCTAACCAAACACAAGAAACGTAACCGAATTTTTGAAGTTGGTAAACCGGTTTATTTCGGTTATCAAAATCACCTCAACGATTGCTGACCAAATACTGGCCACGGTCCACGGATGTCAAAATTAGAAGATAATGTTGGTAAATTGAGCGAAATTGAATTAGAAATGAATTCACTGTTTAAACGGTTAACCGAAATCTTAACCGAAATAATTTCAATTCTGGGGTTAATGAACAAAACTGGACCAGAGCGAAGGTAAAAGATAGAGCTTATGCAAGGAAAAATTTTCATAAAAATAAAGCCCCTAATTTTTATATAATAGTAACCAGCGAAAAGTACCTATCGTGCAACCATTACGTTTATAAAATAAATACGTCATTCTTTTCTATCTTTTTCCTGCTAGGTGCATAGAGATATTATTTTTTAAATTGTACGAAAAATGTAATGAATTTTTACGCAAATGTTTGCGTTGTTCACAACTATACAGAGGCATTAATGAATGTCAACTTATGCAGATTCATTGTTCTTGTAGACTGTCATAATTATTTTTTGTTCAACTTTAAATGGAAATGTTTAAAATTGTTCGTAACGGCTTTTTAAATACATAATTGATGTATTCTTTTGATGTAAAATCTACATTCTGAGATTAACATTTAAGAATTGTTATTTTTTGCACAGTTAATTGCTTTTGAAGCCGCTACTATCAATTTCGAATATTCCAATTGGTCCTGTTTCGAAATCATGCATCAACGGACATGTATCCAGCTTTGCATATGCATATAAGGGCTGTTTGCGAGTGTTTGCAAATATCATTCCAGGTCACTAGTGTACTCTAGTCCTAAGTCGGTCCTTACGCGGCCCAGCGGTCTTGCGATGCTTGACCTCACGGTTTGTTTAATTTAAAAACTCTGAAGTGTTTCTCATAGATAAACTCACATCATGCTCCCATTAAATCTACATTATCCAGTACCCATTATTGTGGTCAAAGAAATCTTAACTAACTACATCACCATTTTTTTTAAAGAACATCAGCCAAGCTGAAGTTGACTAATATCCTTCTATCCATTCCAAATAAGCGGAAAGCTTGTGCCAGGAGTGGGTACGACAATAGTGCAACGGGTGGGATTCGAACCTGCGACCTTTCTATTTTAAGTCCGCACTTTTAACCGTTGGGCTATTGAGGCTTCAAAGACCGACAACGGGCGACAATTGGACTGCGGAGTAACCGCTGGATACAGGCGCTATAAGAGCACGTCATGTGGAAGTCCATACAAAGGAACTATGACCAGAAGTGGACGTCTATCGGTCGATAAAGAAGAATATACAAACAAGAAAAATAAACCTGCTTATGGTTGTTTTTTATTGGTCAGAAATTGCCAGAATTATTTTGAAACTTGGGCAGATAAAGCCTAAATAGAGTTCCTCTGAACAGGATATGAGAACTACAAAAAACACTGAATGAGTTCAGTAATACAATCATGTGACACTCGGAAACTTAACGTTCAATAGACATACCTACTGGTAAACCCATACGTAATTTTGCATTGTAAAATAAAAATTAACGTGATCAAAGTCGAGATTGATGTGAGTTTTTCTAACGTGGTAACATTATATAAAAGGAATATTCATTTATTTGTACACTTCTATTAAAGTTCGCATTCAATAGCCAATCACGAGTCGCAGCAAATTGAAGTGGGCCAAATGAATGGAATTATTCCTTATTGAGCGAACGGTACTGACTGTGCAAATAGACTGCATTGATTTGAACTCGTTTTGTAGCCTTGCCCGTAAAATGTTTTTTTTTAACTCTAAAATGCAGTCCGTACTGGTTGCAGTAAAATCACTAATTGATCAACTGACTTGAGATTTATTAGTTAAAAAACATTTTTCAATTTATCTTTTTGTAATTTTTACAACTATCTCAAGTTATACGATTAACTATTTGAGCAGTTTGATTGAATATTTCGCTTCGATGGTAAAATTGTGTGTTGAAATACATGCCAATAAAATGTGCTTTTCAAAATCATTTGTAATGTTTGGAGTAGTTAAAAGTTAAAACTATCACCATCATTTGCTATTACCATCAAAGTGTAACACATATATGTTTAGTTACTCAACACATTGCCTTTCAGGTGTTTACTATTAACGCACGAGTGAAATGCCATCCTGATCTAAGTTTTATTAACGTTTTTGGCATGAGGGAAACTAGCGACCCTTGTTATCTCAACTCTAATTCTATCTGTATTCTCAATATTCAATTAGGTCACAGCGTATTGTTCAGGATGGCATCTATCTCACGTGATATCTGTAGGTTCAATAGATAAGTTTGTAGGATAGGGTAGACCCAAAAGTACAGTCAGTAATGGCCTTATTTGGCTCGCTTTCAGGTCAGGTGGCTCGTAACTCGGAGCCATTTATGCGTCAAGTGTTTGTAACCGGAGATAACGCCGACGAAAATCATCTCGCACGTCAGGTAAGACAAAAATGGGAGCGAGATAACACTTAACCGGACACATTACCGCCTAATACATCACTAATCGTACAAGAGTATGAACTCGCAACGGGCACAACTTGCGATTTCAAACTCCGAATGTAACCATTAGGACCCAAAGCACTCTTGAAGCTTTCATTTCAGATCGTCGCGCCGCGCGCGGCTCCGCTGGATCTTCGCTCGTCGTTGCAAACGTAAATTAACAAACCCTATATGAATTACAAAATACCCTTTCCTTGTCAGCCTCTACTTGTGGGCTGTTAGTTTGAACGGTGACGTCTTGTGTTCGCAGATATTCGTGCTGCGTAAGCGTGCATCCCATGAGCTTGTAGTGCCGGGCGCCCGGTTCTATATCTGCAGTTTGTCGTTGAGGACTGTTGTCTACAAGGGTCTTTTGACGTCTAATCAACTATGGGTTAGTACCTACTTAATTGCAACCCGTAGATCGACGTAGCTCATTAAAATTGAAGTGGCTGAGTGAGATCATACACACGATGGGGTTCTACGAGAACTCCCAAGACGCTCGAATGGCAACTTCGAACCCAGAACCGAACTTTAAATTGAATTTATGGTAGCCTTGCTAAAAATATTTATTTTAACAAATTGAAAGGATTGTCAGTCAAAGTGGAGGTTTCCATAGATTGTGAAGTTTTTGGTATAAAAAGATAAACTTAAAAAATCGTACGCTTTTGTAGGAATACTTCAAGGACTTGAACAACCCAGCGTTCACGACGTACCTGGCGTTGGTGCATACTCGCTTCTCAACCAACACCTTCCCCAGTTGGGAACGTGCCCATCCTTTGAGGTAACAACTTACTGGCTTACTTGTTCATTTTGGTTTTGGGGTTTTGGTGGTTAGATTGGTTAGATGGTTGGCCTGTACATTAACATAGGCTTTGCACATTCTATCAATATAAACACTTTAGACCAGTCGGTCCTCTTAAGAAATTTTCATGATATAGTTGATAAAATCTTAGGGAAACCATGGTTTTCTGTGAAAGCTCGAAAGCTTGACAGTTCTAAATCACGCGCTATCCTTTTCATAAGACTTCGTGTGAAAAAAAGGCACTAGATTTCGACTTGTCAATTTAGTTTAATTTATTGATTCTGTACAATAGAAAACTATAGTTCAATTATGTCTTTTCCAGAGTTCTTGCCCACAATGGCGAAATAAATACATTACGAGGTAACGTGAACCTTATGAAGGCTCGAGAGGGCGTCATGAAGAGTGACCTATTTGGAGATGGTAAATCTTTAACATATACCTTGAATAACTTATGCTTAGTTCCAAAACTTTTTCATTTTATACTCAAAAATATTTATATCTGATACGCACGTAATTTAATTTTCCTCAACATTTTTTTTTCAGATTTGAAAAAGTTGTATCCAGTGGTCGAACCAAACCTCTCAGATTCCGGTTCAGCGGATTGTGTGCTGGAGTTCCTGCTGCACTGCGGAAACCGCACTCTGCCCGAGGCTGTGATGACCATGGTGCCTGAAGCCTGGCACAACGACCCCACCATGCCCAAGGAAAAGAGGGACTACTACCAGTGGGCTTCCTGTGCCATGGAGCCTTGGGACGGACCGGCGCTGGTGTCATTCACTGATGGAAGATATATCGGTGAGTTGCGTAGCTTCATAATAGTTTTTCAAGCTATATAATCGACTTTAAAAAAAACGAAGAGGTTCTCAATTCGACGCGTATTTTTTTTTTTGGGCAACGTTACGCCATAATTCCGTCAGATCTGGACCGATTTCAATATTTTTTATTTTATTTGAAAGGACTCTCCAAATAATTGTAGACGCGCTAGAGTAATAAAAAAAATTGCATTGTTTGGTAAAATGCTCGTATATCTGATATCCTATGTATCACTTTCCATTGTTCATGATATTATGGGAAATATTTAAGATATAATATTTATTGCAGGCGCTATTTTGGACAGAAACGGTCTGAGGCCGTCTCGTTTCTACGTCACAAACGAGAATATTCTCGTCATGGCATCTGAAGTAGGAGTTTACGACGTCGATCCTGACAAGATCATATTGAAGGTCAGTGATACTTACCTGATAGGTTTCTACAAGCATATATAAGCCTAGTGGTTAGGCATGTGGATGTGAATGGATTGATGTCCTGTTCGCAGGTTCGAATCCAGGCGCACCTCTGACTTTTCAAAGTGAGTTTTAAGCAATTAAATATCACTTGCTTTTACGGCGAAGGAAAACATAGTAAACCTGCATACCTGGAAGTTCTCTATAATGTTCTCAAAGATGTGAGAAATCTGTCAATCCGCATTTAGTCAGCGTAGTGGATTATTATGGCCAAAGCCCTAAAAGGCCTCCTCTATAATGAGGAGTCATTAGAAAGGGGGCCTTTCGACCTTTTTAATAGCCCTAAAAGATCTCCTTTCTAATGAGGAGTCATTAGAAAGGAGAACTTTTAGACCTTTTTTAATAGCCCTAAAAGATCTCCTCTCTAATGAGGAGACCATTTAGGGCTATGCTCTATCTCTGTGGATATCAAAAGTTGCTAACTAAGAACACCCGCACTTTGTATTACGAAATGGGGGTTTGACAGTTCTTAGCTTACTGTTACTTCTTAGCTTACTGTTACTTCTTAGCTAACGTGTTAACTTGTATGTGATGGTATACAGAGCCGCCTGAAGCCCGGCCGCATGTTGCTGGTGGACACGATGGCCAAGACGATCATTCAAGACGCGGAACTGAAGCTGGAGATCGCGCTCAGCCGCCCTCACTCGCAGTGGCTGCAGGAACAGGTGTGTCTCCCTATACATGATTATTAACGCCCAGAAAACCACTTTCCTGGCTCCTTAGAATGTTTAGCTTAATATTTTGGAAAAGCTGATATAGATGACCGATATAGACTTTAGCTGGAACTTCACGTTTCTATCCAGTGGCTCTTCTAACACTACGGTAGCAAATGCGACCACGTTAACACCTTGGGACAATAATTTCTAACAGTTCTTATGCCCCTAACTATGTCGTCGTCCCCCCCTCCCCACACTGAATATTTCGAATACCTACATAATTATTTGAATAAATTACGAATTATTTTACTAATATCACTCTCATTGAAGATCTTTGTTTTAAAATATAACAGTTTAAAAGTTAATAATATACATCTTTGACTTTAAAATACCTGTAGTTCGTATAAAAATAATACTTAACAAATTATAAATACACAGTGCATTTATTTTTCATGCTGCATAACATGATATATATTTTCTAGATGGTGAGTTGTGAATGTCTGTCTTCTATGTCTTTTGTATGAACCATGACCTATATTTGGCTATGTATTTATTTATTTTAATTTCTTTTTCAGATAACTATGGAAGATATCCACAAATCAGTATCCCTCCAGAACGGTTCTGTACCCAATGGCTGTGAGAATGTTGCCATATCTGGTTTGAGTGATAAGAGATTGGGACTCTTCGGTTACACCATTGAGTCTATTAACATGCTGCTGCTGCCCATGATTCAGAATAAGTGAGTATTAGTTATCTATTTTTTACTGTTTCACCCAAAGCCAATAGGAGAATGTCCGCCAATTCGCATTGGCCTATGGCCTATAACCCTGTAGGGTTATAGCCTATAGGCCACAGTGTACTGTGGGAGACTTCCTCTCAGTCAGATGTTGACGGATGATGGCTGATGATTTGCTATTTATTTAATTGTGATAAAACTATACGAGTACATACCACGGTAATTGTTTGGTTACAGGAAAGAAGCTCTGGGCAGTATGGGCAACGACGCGCCATTGGCTTGCCTGTCCCGATTTGAGCCGCTGCCTTATGAATACTTCAAGCAGCTCTTTGCTCAAGTCACAAACCCTCCGATCGACCCTTTCAGGTATGTTGGAAATCTCTTATCATTTTTTCTTTATATAGTTCTATTTTGCAAACCTTTATTTTACAATAAGGGTTTGCAAAATAGAATTAAATGTGAGCGAAGCCGCTAACAAAAACTAGTTTATAATATAGTATAGTTTAGCATAATCAGAGGTGATGGGGTCGTGATACCTTAGAAACCAAGTTCCGGTGTAAGGCCTGCTGGCTTTGACGTTGCAATTATTGTTTCAGGGAGAAGATCGTAATGTCACTGCTGTGTCCTATTGGCCCAACGGCCAACATACTGCAGCCCAGTCCGGAGTTCGTGCACAGGCTGTTCCTGCCACAGCCGATCCTCTCCATACCTGACCTTGAAGCTTTGAAGAGGACCAACTATCGCGGATGGAAGGTATGTTTTTAGTATGAGAAATCGAAATAGGCACGATTACCCCTCAAGAAAGTCTTTTACGAAGAAGAGCCTACGAGACTGAGTGGACCTCCTTAGCGAAACGAAGATCGAGTAGGTGAAGGTGAATGAAGGGGCGACGGAGCGGTTTTCTGGCGTAGCCCAATTGATTTGTACTTTACACTATTACTACTGTGTTGTACAAATGTAGTTATTTACAAATCAAATGATTTGTTTAAATTCCTTAGGGGTTTCCCCGCGACATATATAATATATTTTTTTCCTTTTATTTGTAGACAAAAGTGATCGACTGCACGTTCGCCATAGCGGACGGCGGGCACGGGCTGGAGGCGTCGCTGACGTTCATCTCGAGCGAGGCGCACGCCGCGGCCGTGCAGGGCTACCAGCTCGTGGTGCTGTCGGACCGCGCCGCGGGGCCCACCAGGGTGCCGGTCAGCTCCCTGCTGGCGCTCGGTGAGACTATACACTGAGGTGATCGACACGTTCGCCATAGCGGACGGCGGGCACGGGCTGGAGGCGTCGCTGACGTTCATCTCGAGCGAGGCGCACGCCGCGGCCGTGCAGGGCTACCAGCTCGTGGTGCTGTCGGACCGCGCCGCGGGGCCCACCAGGGTGCCGGTCAGCTCCCTGCTGGCGCTCGGTGAGACTATACACTGAGGTGATCGACACGTTCGCCATAGCGGACGGCGGGCACGGGCTGGAGGCGTCGCTGACGTTCATCTCGAGCGAGGCGCACGCCGCGGCCGTGCAGGGCTACCAGCTCGTGGTGCTGTCGGACCGCGCCGCGGGGCCCACCAGGGTGCCGGTCAGCTCCCTGCTGGCGCTCGGTGAGACT
Source organism: Hipparchia semele (assembly GCA_933228805.2). Classification (NCBI taxonomy): domain Eukaryota; kingdom Metazoa; phylum Arthropoda; class Insecta; order Lepidoptera; family Nymphalidae; genus Hipparchia; species Hipparchia semele. Next base: position 13,814,501 of record OW121714.1, read on the forward strand.
ATACACTGAGGTGATCGACACGTTCGCCATAGCGGACGGCGGGCACGGGCTGGAGGCGTCGCTGACGTTCATCTCGAGCGAGGCGCACGCCGCGGCCGTGCAGGGCTACCAGCTCGTGGTGCTGTCGGACCGCGCCGCGGGGCCCACCAGGGTGCCGGTCAGCTCCCTGCTGGCGCTCGGTGAGACTATACACTGAGGTGATCGACACGTTCGCCATAGCGGACGGCGGGCACGGGCTGACGTCCACGCGGACGAAATCGAAAGCAAAAGCTAGTGAATAATTAAAAAAAAAAAAAAATCGACTGTGAAAAATATAAACGTAATGAATGTGAAAAAATACAGTAAAAAAAATTGTTCAATACTTGAAAAAATTTTCTGAACTATTCATAAGTTTCTCAGAAGAAGCACTTCAATAAAATGTTCATGTCACAGGTGCGGCGCATCATCACTTGATTGAAACGCGACAGCGCATGAAGGTCGGGATCATCGTCGAGACGGCAGAGGCGCGGGAGGTCCACCACATGTGCGTCTTACTTGGTGAGTCGACTATAACACAATTTTGTTAGTCGAATAAACCCAGTTTGGGAGCTGTACCAGCGGAACCACGCAAAATGGGCGATCGACGCCTACTTGCGGAGAAGATTCCCAGGAGATGAAGAAAGAAATCCTGTTTGTTATAATATGGCTAGTCCACATTCGACTAAGTAAAACCTCACAATAATGGAACTAGATGGCGCTACACACAACCGCACTTCAGCAGAAGATCCTACATCGCACTAGCGAAATAATGATTTCAGAAGAATTTATACAAGTTTCAATCATTGTATAGTGAACCGGAAGATCCAGGACGCAACTATTGTTTCTTCCTGGGTTCTCTGGGATATTGCCCATATTTCTTATGGGCTATTGTTGCGTCCTGGAAAATATGTGACCTTCCTTCCTTAAAGTTTTTTTTTTATTCGATGACAAGATAGCCCTTGACTGCGACACCTGATGGTAAGTGACGATGCAGTCTAAGATGGTAGCGGGCTAACTTGGAAGGGGTATAGCAGTGTAAATTCAACCCATACCCCTAATAATACACGCCATCGTGCCGGAACACTAAATCGCTCTACGGCACGTCTTTGACTGTATGGTGGTAACTAGCCACGGCCAAAGCCTCCCACCAGACCAGACCAGAGACAATTTAGATTTTTTTTAGATTTAGATAATTATAAATTCCTAAAGGGCCCCTGCCGGGAATCGAACCCGAGACCTCCCAGTTATAAGAACACTGCGCCAGGGAAGTTGTCAAAAAAATATTATTTCTCAAACATGCTTGGAAATGTGAGCATTATTTTGACAACCTTCTTCGAGTTAAATCGAAATTGCTGTACTCGGCTGGTAATTACCACTGCGAGCCGGGTTAGCTGTCAAATAGTGAGTTTACTATGTAATATATCTGTCGTTATATTTAAAATTGGCATGGTAACCATGGCAACCAAGGAGGTAACTTATCAAAGGTTTTATTTAAGTTTCGAACTAGCTTGCAAATCTTGTTGCAAATATAGAAACCTGTTTTAATTTCCGCGCATTTATTTGAGAAAAGCACTATACAAGCCTTGGCCACAACTAGGCATTATTGCCTAGTCCATCAGTGCCTCTTTTGTTAGCCGCGGCAGTAATGTACTATTTTTGCTTTTAGGTTATGGCGCGGACGCAATATGCCCCTACTTGGCCTTCGAGCTGGCCTTCGCTCTGCGCAACGACAACCTCATCGACCCCAACCTCACGGACGCGGAGATCTACCTCGCCTACCAGAAGGCCATGGAGACCGGCTTGGCCAAAGTCATGGCTAAGATGGGCATTAGCATGCTGCAGTCATACAAAAGCGCGCAGATCTTCGAGGCTGTTGGACTCAGTGAGGAGGTTATCGAAAAGTGCTTTAGAGGAACTCAGTCCAGGATCGGTAAGTGATATGACTAGCTTATTCCAATGGTAATCTTCCGGGTCGGATCAAAAAAAGTTTTTCAATCTTAAAATTAAAACTCTCTGTAGCAACCCAGTGTTGGCAAATAGGTAATCCGCCATTTTGTGGCGGCGGCCATCTTGGACTAATTTTTACCAAACGGCTAAGAACACTCCCGACTAATTCACCTTTCAATAAAAAATCAAAGGTTCATCCGTTTGGCTGCTATGATGCACAGACAGACAAACACGCACACGCACACACAGACACGTCAATCTCATAACACCCTGTCAAAGTAAAGAATTTTAAATTAGTGTTTTTGTTTTAGGTGGCATAACATTCGAAATCTTGTCCCAGGAGACATTCGACAGACACGCTCTGACGTACGGGGATTGTAGGGACATGTTGGTGCTCAGGTAAATCAATACAACTGCTCAATAACGACCTATATTTCCTGTATGTACGCTAAATGCCTATCGGTGGCGGATTTGCACATTCGCCGTCAGTTAATTTTGCCGGCCTTTACAACTTTGTTTTAGTTTCTAGATTTATTTTTAAAACTCAACTATTTAGTTGATTGCATAAGAAATACCTACTTTTTGGGGTACCTACCTACGTTGGTAATTTTAAAATATATAAGTAGCATGTAAAAGTGTTCTGTTCTGTCGTCCGTTTTCGAAATCACATTCAAACAAACGTCCTCATAGTGTATGCGCTGCATAGAATGAGACAACGCTAATGTAGCCAACACAGTTTGGTGCGTTATTCAACACGTTAAAATCCTTTGATGTGACAAAAAAACCGCCATCCGAGTTATCGCTTAGTGTCTAACGTCATTAGTAATGCTACAACACATTTAACGCATTAACATGTTAGCCCTATTTGCGTAATGCCTTATTATCGTGTTAATTTACGCGTTAGGGCGCAGGTGGAGCATTAAAAGAATATTGTTACTACAGAAACCCCGGCAACTACCACTGGCGCGCGGGCGGCGAGAAGCACATCAACGACCCCATGTCCATCGCCAACCTGCAGGAAGCGGTCCTCAGCAACAGCACCTCCGCTTACGACAGGTTCAGGTGAGACCATGACAAGATACTCCTTGACTGCCATTTCACCTGATGGTAAGTAACGATGCAGTTTAAGATGGTAGCGGGTTAACTTGGAACGGCTACGCCAGTGTCCATTCAAACCATACCTCGTCGTACCGGAACGCTAAATCGCTTGGCGGCACGTCTTTGACGGTAGGGTGGTAACTAGCTTCGACAAAAATCTCCCACCAGACCAGACCAGAGACAATTCAGAAATTATAAATTCCCAAATTGTCTCTACCGGGCTTCGAAGCCGAGATTCGATTATAATCGTAATATTATTAATAAAGTGTATTAATACTGAATGACAAACAGTCCTTCAATCACGTAACAACAATAGAACAGATTCCGATCCGATCTTAGACTATATCATCACTTATCATCAGGTGAGATCGCAGTCAAGGGGTAACGGCAACAATTTTGTCCGCAGAGAGAGTGCGCTGGAATCCGTCCGGGCGTGCACGCTGCGCGGACAACTGGAGCTGGTGAAGCTGGACGAGCCCATACCCCTGTCGGAAATCGAACCCGCTTCCGAGATCGTCAAACGATTCGCTACAGGTATTTGTTTTATCCTTTAGCAGCCAGTTTACCTTTTGTATCCCTCTCTCGCTCGCACATGTTAATATTCGCAATTATTGTTAAAGTCTCATTACATTTTTAACCAAAGTGGTTCATTGCAATACTTGACAATAAAACTACGGATATTTTATACATATTTATAATGTCTTATGTCTAGTTTTATATTTAAAAAATGGCGAAAGCAACTAGTAAATTTTGTCTTTGTTAAGGAACATTTTCGATGGGTTTTTGTTGTTTAGGTGCCATGTCCTTCGGTTCGATCTCGCTGGAGGCGCATTCCACGCTGGCCGTGGCTATGAACCGCGTGGGGGGCAAATCCAACACCGGGGAGGGGGGCGAATCCGCCGATCGGTATCTCAATCAGGTAAGATTTTTTTTATTTTTTACTGACTTCCGAAAAAGGAGAAGGTTCTCAAATCGTCAGAATCTTTTTTTTATGTAGGTCCCCGATTACTCGAAGTTTTTGTTGTCTATTTTGTTTGCCTTTTTGTTTACTTCCCTGGCGGTCCCATTGTCATCAGGACAGGATCTGATGATGAGGACATGCCAATTTAGTAAAATGTTGACCTAAACTTGTCTTGGGCTGTACCAGATAAGTAAACATGATATTAATTTAAACTCACTTTAGGTAAATACGCAAGTGTTAAACAATATTCTTGATGTTTAGGACCCAGAATTCAACAAACGATCAGCCATAAAGCAAGTGGCGTCAGGTCGCTTTGGAGTCACTGCCTCTTACCTCGCACACGCTGATGACCTACAAATCAAAATGGCGCAGGGAGCTAAACCAGGCGAGGGTGGTGAATTGCCAGGTAAGAAAAAAGATGGTTCCATTAGGGATTGTTTTTCTACCAGATTTTTGTCTTCACTACATCCTGATTTTGACGTTATCCGAAACATGATATTGATCGATACCTTCTATTCGGACCATCATGTTGGGCAAAGTTTAGGCCAATTTTTCCATTGGGTAAAGGCTTTTCTTGTTGGGTTTTATGATGAAATGATATCCTATCTACTGTGAAGTCAACTTCATAGTAGATAACCTTCATAATGTTAAGAACTCGCTTGACATACGCACCAAACACTTATTTTTAGCTTTAAATCTAAAGAAATTATTTGGATTTTGGGTTTATTCAGTTCTGATCATACCACAACCGCAGGACCACCGTTATATCACAATTTCAAGCCTATCGTGAGATAACAACTATTCAGGGAAAATTCGACACCAGATCTCAGGATAACTGACTGAGTGAGAAACACGAAAAAATATAACGGAACATGAAAAAATAGAGCATCCTACTAATGTAACTCTCTTTGCTCTCTACAGGATACAAAGTGACAGAGGAAATCGCCAAAACCCGATGCTCCGTACCGGGGGTGGGTCTTATCTCCCCTCCACCCCACCACGACATCTACTCCATCGAGGACTTGGCGGAGTTGATCTATGACCTCAAGTGCGCCAACCCTAAAGCGAGAGTCTCCGTTAAGCTCGTCTCTGAAGTTGGCGTGGGAGTTGTTGCTTCGGGAGTGGCTAAGGTAAGGATAGTTATTCGCCTCACCGATAGAAGTCCACTTATCTTCTGCTTAATGTGCCGTCTCCTTGCAAAGGTTGCCAACCATTAGGGCTATTTCGACTTTTGAGACCCCTGCTCTAAACAGTGCTTTTGTGCTCTTCCTGAACCATTAGCGCAAGTTTTTCAGCCACGATATCCTTCTGCGGTCCAGGCCTCCTTCTACCTGCCATTTTCCCCTGCATGATAAGTTGAAGTAGTTCATATTTCCCGGTGTTACGCATCACGTGTCCAAAAAACTCCAGCCTCCTCTTCTTTATGGTTGTAAATATCTCTGTGACCTTCCCCATTCTTTGTAATACAGTGTTATTTCGTACGCGGTCTGGATTCAGGGCCGCAAGACCGAAGCCTATGGAAGTCCATGCAAGATACCTAAGATACCTAAGTTTAAATTCAATTCCTTTGCTATAATACGCCAAACAAGAAAAATCGGTATGGCAAAAAGTTGATAACAAAAGTGTTACAATATGTGAATATTAATATTTGGGTAGGTTGAAGCAAGTCCGATTGTTTCCTATTGTCCAAAAATTCATTATGTGTTTTTACGCATTGTTTAAAGTAATTTTAGTACCACCAACTCTTTTTTAGTCTCACCAAAAAAAAAATCTGTATCCTACTTGATTGTTTCGCAGGGCAAGGCCGAGCACATAGTGATCTCGGGTCACGACGGCGGCACGGGCGCCAGCTCGTGGACCGGCATCAAGAGCGCCGGCCTGCCCTGGGAGCTGGGCATCGCCGAAACACATCAAGTGTTGGTGCTCAACGACTTGAGGTCTAGGTGAGTCGTGTTTTAAATAACTACGAAAGCTACAATAATAGATTGAAATCACAAAGTAAAAGCGCGATTAAACTTGGTTGTTGGTGCATATCTTTTTGTACGACTGCCTGAAGAAAGGAGTATATTGTTTTCAGGGTTCATGTATGTATGGGAATTTGCATATTCCACCATAACTTCTATACGCCTGAACCAATTTTAATGAATGAGGTATCGTTAGAATTCTAAGCTTATTCCGGGTGACTAGTAAAATTAAAAAAAAAAAAAAAAATTATAGCATGACTATGGTCCCGCATTAAAGAATAAAGTTGAAAAAAAGTATTTGAAAATAAGTATATAATCATCATCTAGAAAATGATGAGTAGATTCCAAAAATATATAACACTATTATAATTCAATATCCAGTGATTCACAAAAAAATATAATCTAACTATTATGATGCATTGGCTGGTGAAAACCCCGCAAAAAAAAATAGATTAAAAAATTCTGTATTTCGTGTTTGTCACCAGGGTTGTGGTGCAGGCGGACGGTCAGATCCGCACCGGTTTCGACGTGATGGTGGCCGCTTTGCTCGGCGCTGATGAGTTCGGTTTCAGTACTGCGCCGCTTATCGCGTTGGGTGAGTTCATACTGTAAAAGTGCTAAGCCGCAATATGATTACTTTTGCTTTTACACCCATTCTCAGATACCTCCATCAGTTACCCTACTTTTGGGGAGTTTTACCAAGGCCATGTTTTTACCTGACCAAACTTTCACAGTAGCCTAAGCACGAACATTTTAACTTTCGAACAGTAAAGGTGAAGTTAACGCCAGCCAAAAATTTCTAACTACAAAGGCGAGGTCTTATTTAAAAAGGTTATTTTTTAAAGTTAGCTTAAGTTTACGTTGCGTTCTCTTCATTCCACATGAATGTGTGTTGTCACCAGGCTGCACCATGATGAGGAAGTGCCACTTGAACACGTGCCCGGTGGGCATCGCCACGCAAGACCCAGTTCTGCGGAAGAAGTTCGCCGGCAAGCCGGAGCACGTCATCAACTATCTGTTTATGTTGGCGGAAGAGGTAAAACTACAATTTATTTATTTATTTATTGGTAATCAACAGCGTTTACAACACAATTTTACAAGATTATTATAGTCCTTAAATAAAGCCAAAAATGATTACATTATTTGAAAAAAAAAATATATATATAAGGTTTAACAGAGAATTCATAATACAGTATGATTGTTAATTTAGGGTAGATTTCAGGAGTGAAAGTAAAAATAAAAACAATTATGATATTCACAACATTTATTTATTGAATGACTAGAGTTAATGCCCGCAACTTCGAAGGCGTGGTTTTTTAATTCCCGCGGGAACTTTCTAGTAAATTGTCCCGGCAAACGACGAGTGGTGACGTCATTTTTAAAAACTCTTAGCCAGCTCGTTTCTTGGGTTACAAAGAAGATTTTTTTTTATTTGAAAGGTAACATGATAGAGTATACTCTAAAAACGTAAAATCTTCTAGTATTGGGGGCATTTTTCTGAGAAATTTAGAGATCATTGAAAAAAATAGTCATAAAAAAGTGTTTCTTTTTCATAAAAAGCAAAGTTTATGTCATGATGCTACCTTTTTGCGTGCTAATTGTTATTTAATCCTTACCGCCAAGTACGTGGTATAATATTTTTTTTTTATTTCAAAGCAATCGACCCACTAATTTTGAAGAAATCGTTTTTTTTTCTTACATAGAGTCTACATAACAAATAAAAATCTTAATTCGCTAATAAAAAGTAAAATAATTTTTTTAGAATTTTTTTTCTATTTTTTTTGTCGATAATTTATGGTCTAGTTTCACCCCCTTTCGGGGTTGCACTTTATCCAGGGACACCCTGTATTATTAGTTGTGGCGTCAACCACGTAAACCACAGGTTATATTTAATAGGTATAAGTGGACATTATGGACAGTATTTTTTTTAAATAGGGGAAAACAATGAAAAAAAAAATGTGTATTGTCGTTGTTAGGTGCGCACGCACATGTCGGAGGTGGGCGTGCGGACGTTCCAGGAGCTGGTGGGGCGCACGGACCTGCTGAAGGTGCGCGAGCGCAACGACAACCCCAAGGCGCGGCTGCTCAACCTCGCGCTCATCCTCAAGAACGCGCTGCACATGCGGCCCGGCGTCAACATCGTCGGCGGCTCCAAGGCGCAGGTGAGGGTGGATATAAGTTGCTTACAAATTCCATACTTTCTGTACCTAAAATTGGTATAATTCTCACCATTTGTTTCCGTCAAAAATAGTTATTTGTTCAACAAGATAGCAAAGTTCATTTTTGTTGCGTTTGCCTAGTTTGAACCCCTGAAGGATTCTATAATAGAAGTTTCTAAGTTAAAATCCTGAGTGTAGTGAGGGATTCAAAGGCACAAGAAACAAAAGCTTTGTTATTGTGTAATAATACAACTTTTCACCTCACTAGTAGTAGTTAGTTTTAGAGATTATAATGTACACAATAAATAAATAGTTCTGTCTAAAACCCGTGAGCAAAGGCCATTTTTGCTCACTCTGAGAAAAGGTGTTGAACTTTTCTTGTTTTTGTTGTTGTTGAATTTTTTTCTTCATGCGCAGTCTTAAGTCCGCCGTCTGTACTATATATTGCTCAATATATTGCGCAATATAGTACAGACTTAAGTCTGTGCGTAATGGTAAATCTTCAGATGCAGATTTGATTTTTACAGCAGTTATCAAGTTTTCTGTCTGATAAACTGGCAATATCAAAAAGAATTGATTGAACGATAAGATTAAATTATTTATACATACAATGCAGGATTTCCAACTGGAAAAGCGTCTGGATAACCAACTGATCCAGCAATGCAACGGGATATTGGAGGGCGCCGATACACACGTCGACATCACCATGAAAATCACCAACGAGGACCGCGCGTTCACTTCCACGCTGTCCTATCATATTGCTATGTAAGTTTGATAAGTATTCAAGGTGGAAGAGCTTATTTAAACGCATTCACCAGATTTCGCACGATGGTGACTTTTCTGAGTGTATTATGTTTTAGGTAACTTATAGAGTCGTAGAACGTACTATAATTTAGAGTTAGACTTGGAGGTAGTTTAGCGCGCCGCAAGAGTTTATAATGACGTATAGCACTGATTTATGATATTGACATATTATCCATGGAGCATAGACTATACTCATAAAAGCTTAATATAGAACTAATATTACATTTTGAGAGTTTTTTCTTTAAATTCTATAACAGATAGCCCTTGACTGCGATCTCACCTGATGGTAAGGGACGATGCAGTCTAAGACGGTAGCGGGCTAACTTGGAAGGGGTATAGCAGTGTAAATTCAACCCATACCCCTAATCGGTTTCTACACGCCATCGTGCCGGAACGCTAAATCGCTTGGCGGCACGTTTTTGATGGTAGGGTGGTAACTAGCCACGGCCAAAGCCTCCCACCAGACCAGACCAGAGACAATTTAGAAATAATAAATTACTAAATTGCCCCCGCCGGGAATCGAACCCGAGACCTCCCAGTTATAAGACCACAGCGCTCACCACTACGCCAGGGAGGTGCGTCAGGGAGTGTACTTATTTATTGTAACAAACTAAGTTGCAAGGTACATATATGTCGACCCTTTGTGAACCACGCTCCCTTTACAGCACCCCATCCATATTTTACAAGGCTTTTCCGATATTGATCCGATATTTTTGACTAGGAAATTCGGTGACGACGGTCTCCCAGAGGGCAAAACGGTGAATATCTCGCTGACGGGATCAGCTGGACAGAGTTTCTGCGCCTTCCTGTCGAAGGGCATCACTGTAACCCTGGAGGGAGACGCCAACGATTATGTGGGTGAGTGGCACGTACATACATTATACTCTGTACGGTGTAGCCTGCTGCCGGGGACAGGGCCATTTTATACCATATCGCTGCAATTATAAGGTTTAAATTCACTCTACATGTTAGATTATTCTTTTTCAGCAAATCTATTTTCGTAATTTGAACCTAATGCTTGCGCGCATATGATATAAAATGTGTTACGTTCAATGAGCCTTAGTCATTACTACAACTTCTACAACATAGTTCAGGAGGGATTCCGAGAGGAAAGATTCCTTAATCACTGCCCTTTATTTCAGGCAAGGGTCTGTCGGGCGGCAAAGTTATCATCTACCCGCCGAAGACTTCCACTTTCGAATCGCACGTCAACGTAATTGTGGGCAACGTGTGTCTATACGGCGCTACATCGGGCAGAGCATACTTCAGGTTAGTATCCTGTTAAGATTTTGATGTGAAACCTCCTTGAAATCACACCAAAACATACGGATACCAGTCAGAAAAATTTACCGTAACGAAAAGATCTATATGGTCTTACCTTAATAACTACAAAACTACAAGTTTTAGAAACATGAATTTAATGCTATTATTTAGAGTATATAATCATCTCGCTGCTAAGACCTTGAGTTTGCATCGGGGCCGGGCGAGGCGGCGGGGGAGGGGCACTGCGTAGAATAACCGAAACTCGCAGATATAGGCGTTTCACGTTATAACCAACGGCCGTATGCACCGACACGGCTCCACCCGTTTTTTCCCAGAACATTTTTTTTTTTAAAAGAATATTAGACAACGTGAAGTTGACTAATATCCTCCTATCCCCTCCAAATAAGCGGAAAGCTTGTGTTAGGAGTGGGTACGACAATAGTGCAACGGGTGGGATTCGAACCTGCGACCTTATAGTTTTCAGTCCGCACCTTTAACCGTTGGGCTATTGAGGCTAAACTTTTATTATGACCATGACCTTCAGGGTTTCCTTCGTCTAGTTCTTCTTAGCGTTTATCCCGGCTTATGCCAGGGTCCGCTTTTCGCTAAGTCTCTTCCACTTTGCACGATCTAAAGCATCCTCCCTTCGAAGGCCTTTGGCCCGTGCATCTCAAAACCTTGAGGGTTTTCTTGGAATTTGCCCGTTTGTACCATCAAATTTCCATTATATTCTTCAAGATTGGATAAATTCTTTTTTCTTACAGGGGTATCGCATCGGAACGTTTCTGCGTGCGCAACTCTGGTTGCGTGGCGGTCGCAGAAGGCGCGGGCGACCACGCGTGTGAATATATGACAGCCGGCACTGTGCTTATACTGGGCCTCGTTGGTAGGAACTTCGCAGCTGGAATGAGCGGTAAGCCAATGATTTCTACTAGGGATGAGTTATATTATACTCACAAAACAAGCGAAAAAATTGTGCCGAACGACGAAGAGTATAAAGGCGGCTCTCCAACAAGAAAAGTAGCCAACTTTTACCTCCAACACGTGTTGGCAACACGAAAGTTGGCAACTTTTCTTTGGTGGAGACCCGGGTTCATGAAGTACATATACGACAAATTACGACAAATATCTGCCATTACGCGCTACATTTACCGCATGCTTGTAACATATGTACCTTTTTATATCAATCGGCGTTATTGCGTAACAAACATACATCCAAACTTTCGCACTTATAATATTAATAAGATTTATTATCTTCGGCCAGGTGGTATCGCCTACGTGTATGATATCGACGGCTCGTTCAAGGCCAAATGCAACCCAGAAATGGTGGAACTGCTGCCGCTGGAGAAGCAGCAGGACCTGGACGAGGTGCAGAAACTACTCGAAGAATTTGTCGAATATACTGGGTAATTTTTTTTTAAGTATATCAGGCCAAGCTGAACTTGGTTAATATCCTCTTATTCCCTCCAAATAAGCGGAAAGCTTGTGCTAGGAGTGGATACGACAATAGTGTAACAGGTGGGGTTCGAACCTGCGACCTCTCAGTTTTCAGTTGGCACCGTTTAACCGTTGACCGATTGAGGCTTCAATTTTTATGCGTTAACATTATAAGATACTTCTACAATAGTTTTCTTTTCTCTACATCTTTAGGCTTTCAAAAATCCCTCTGGAATCCTTTACTTTTAACCGACCTCCCAAAAAGAAGGAGGTTATCAATTCGGCCGGTATCTTTTTTTTTCCAGTCCAGGTCTAGACCTATATTCATTCAAAAAACACACGTCGATCCGTTGCTCTTACAATGTAAGATTATAGTTAATGCTATTTATATCCGAAAAGTGTTATTTGTTGGTTTGTCCTTCAATCACGCACAAAGGAGCAACGGATCGACGTGATTTTTTTTACATGAATATAGGTCTGGACTGGAGAAAAAAAAAGATTGATAATTATATTGTCACAGGTCAATAATTGCCAAGAGTCTACTGGAAACTTGGCCCGAACCGGCCAACATGTTCATCAAAGTGTTCCCATACGAGTACCAACGCGCGCTCAAGACGATGGCGATCAAGCAGGCCGTGCCCAAGCCCGAGACCAACGGCAAGCTGGAGGAGAACGGGGTCGTCGACATCGAGGAGGCTGTGAGGAACGTGGAGATGGATAAGAAGAATTTGGAGAAGGTGCTGGATAAGACCAGGTTCGTTGCATTTTTTGCAGCTCTCAATATTTATCTGTTGATTAACTGACTGTGACCAACCTTAACCAAGTCAACAGTGACCAAAGTATTTTGAGCGAGTCAGCCTTATACTAATAACTATGTATAGACATTACCAATACGTATATTGAAAGTTGTGACTTATCGAAGACAACAGCTTTTCAAACATTTTTGAATTTCGAACGGAATGAGCGATCGACAGGTTTTTTGCAATCAACGCAGTAGTAATAAACATATACTTAAGCATGAACAATTGAACACGAACCAATCAGAAGATGAAAAATGAAAACTCCCATGTGCCTAAAAAATAAATTTTGCTCCCACTATCCTCTGAAGCCAATATTCGTTTTTCGAATAGGTATAATGAAAATGAATTGTTTGCTACACTTTTGTATTCAAAATGCCAACAATTTGTTTCACCTCACTCGGTCGCTCGTGTTTGCGCAGATACTTGTGCATTAAAATTCGGTATTACTCTTAGCATGGAGCAGTGTTGTGAATAACGGTTTCTCTTTACAGAGGCTTCATCAAGTACCCGCGCGAGACGTCCATGTACAGGCCCGCGGAGAAGCGCCTCCGGGACTGGGACGAGATCTACAACTTCGCGCAGGTGCGGCGCGGGCTGCGCGTGCAGGCGGCGCGCTGCATGGAGTGCGGCGTGCCCTTCTGCCAGTCCGCGCACGGCTGCCCGCTGGGCAACATCATCCCCAAGTGGAACGACCTCATCTACCGCGCCGACTGGAAGCAGGCCCTCGCGCAGTTGTTGCAGACCAACAACTTCCCGGGTGAGTTGGACTGAGAGATTCTACAAGTAGGTGTGCGAAGTCACTAACGAGTTAAAGATAAAGCAAGTCACCGCAACCGCCCAGAGTGCGAAGGAACAAGGGGCCACCTTACCTTGTGATTGATCCACATCAAGCGATTAAAAAGCAAAGTCTTCCTCTTGTTACGGTTGAGCACAATGTCGCCCGCACTTATGTGCTGGTCACTGTGGACGGTGGTTATTTTATTTTTATTTTATTTATTTTACGAAAATCAAGAGCGAATTAGAACAATATTAAACTTAAGGGATAGTGACAACTTTATGGCCAATAGATATAGATTTTCACTAAATTAACATTACAGAAAAAGATATATTTCGTGACAGTGAGTAAAATAATCACTTAAAAAAAAATTAAAACATGAAGCTTGGAAACATAACTAATGAGAACAAAAAATTACAACATGGGGCGTGCGTGCGTACGTGCGTGCGTGCGTGCGTGTATATGTGAGTCCGTGACTGCATGGACCATGATGGAATAGATGTCGATAACATTCTTTTACCCCAAAATAATTACACTCTACAATCGCGTTCAATCTTTTTATAAGGGAATAATGCGATTGCTCTTTTGGCATTTGGGAATCCAGAGGGAATCCAGAGATGGGGCGTGATAAACGAAAAAATGATAAATTATCTGTAATTGTACGTCCAGAGTTCACGGGGCGCGTGTGCCCGGCGCCGTGCGAGGGCGCGTGCGTGCTGGGCATCTCGGAGCCGCCCGTCACCATCAAGAACATCGAGTGCGCCATCATCGACCACGCCTTCGAGAGCGGCTGGATACAGCCGGAGGTGAGCTCTCACACATGCGTGTCAATCCATCATCGCACCTCATGTGCTCAAGTTTTGAATAACTCATGTCCTCAAGTTTAGAATAACTCATGTGCTCAAGTTTTGAATAACTCATGTCCTCAAGTTATGAATAACTCATGTCCTCAAGTTTAGAATAACTCATGTGCTCAAGTTTAGAATAACTCATGTGCTCAAGTCTTGAATGACTCATGTCCTCAAGTTATGAATAACTCGTGTCCTCAAGTTTAGAATAACTCATGTGCTCAAGTTTTTAATAACATATGTTCGCCATTCCTAAAATTTTTAATGACTTTTGGTCTAGGATCACTAATGTCCTCTTACTACTTCTACTCTACTTTTAACTACATCCTCTCAAATTTCGAATTCTATTATGAAAAACTTGTGTACTCAATATTGAACTATTCGAGTGCTCAAGTTAACGATAACTAATCTCAAATTTTGAATAATGATTAAATTTAAAATAATTTACAGATCCCAGAAAATCGCAACGGTAAAACGGTTGCAGTCGTAGGCTCCGGGCCCGCTGGATTGGCGTGCGCTCATCAACTGAACAAGGTAGTATCAATGATTAAATTAATTAATATCCTTACCAACATTACACTAGGCTCCTATTTACTCTGGAAAATCAAACACATCCCACGGGATTTTTAAAAATCAAATCTTGGTTAGCAGGTTTATCCTGCTAGTTTTTTATATGTACATACTTAAAATTTCATTTGGAATTTTCCTGCATGTATAGTTAACATATCCATAAGTTTGTTTTCAATATAATTTATACAGCTTATCTCTAATGCTACTGCTCCATCTGCATTAATGTTAGTGTTAACGGCTGCGCTCAAATGGATTAGCGCTTAGCGTCTAACGTCATTAGTAATATTTCTACACATTTAACGCGGTAAAATTTTGGCTCCATCTGCGTAACGCCTTAATTATCGTGTTAATTTATGCGTTACGGCGCAGATGGAGCAGGGGCATAATAGAGATTTCTCCCAGCTCCTCAAGATTGAATATGATTTCATGATCCCACCAGGCGGGCTACACGGTGACGGTGTTCGAGCGCAACGACCGTGCCGGCGGCCTGCTGCAGTACGGCATCCCCAGCATGAAGCTCAGCAAGGAGGTGGTGGCGCGCCGGATCCGGCTGATGGCGGCCGAGGGCATCGCCTTCAAGTGCAGCGTCGACGTGGGCAAGGACATCTCTGCTGCGGAGCTGGCTAACGAGTGAGTTTATGGTTTTTAGTTCATCACTCTCTTTTTGTCTCTCTCACCCCCTCTCTTTTTCTCCCTCTCTCATTCTCCCTTTTCTTCTTCCTTTCTCAGCTCTTTTACACTCTTTACCTCTCTCTTTCCCTTTCTCTCCCTCTTTCTTTCCCTTTTACCTTCCATTGATGTGAGTTGTGATTCGTTTCTTTTAATCACATAACGAAGAATTCTTGGGATACTAATGTATTTTATAATCACGTTATTCCGAAGTAGGACTGTACTGTGAGAGTACAGGATTTTAACTTTAGACTGGTATCCATTCATCGCTCTTTCATACAACAACAGTGACTGCTCAAACATAAGACATAGTTAACATTAGACTAATTTTTGTCAGGACATACTTTTGTCTCATAACAATCAAATTAGAGTATACTCTATAATTGTAATAAAAAAAATATATTAATATTCTTTTTGTTTAAATTGTAATTGTATATATATTTATTGAATAAATAGCATAAAGGCAATAGACTGTGTATAGACTCGGTAACAAGGTTGATTGAACGGACAGATACAACGCCCTGGTGCTGTGCATGGGCGCCACGTGGCCGCGCGACCTGCCGCTGAAGGGCCGCCAGCTGAACGGCATCCACTTCGCGATGGAGTTCCTCGAGGGCTGGCAGAAGAAGCAGGCCGGCCCCGTGCCCGGACACGGCAAGGACACGCCCGCGCTCACCGCCAAGGACAAGAACGTGCTGGTCATCGGCGGCGGGGACACTGGGTAAATAACACACTCATATGATATTATAGTCTGGTTTGTAATTCGGTGGAATTCTGCCACTTGTCATTTTATAAATATAGTGTGAGTTCTTTGTATAAAAAACAGGGTTACCACCTGTAGTTCGATTTTACCCCAAACTATCTGTCAGGCATCTGTCATATATCTATGTGTTGCAATTGATTTTTATTTTTATAAGTTTTTTTTTGTGGGATTTTTTTCATCTCTGGTAACATTAAGATACGTCAGAATTCCACGCAATTAAAAATCAGACTAAAGAGAAGTTTGAAGTAATTGGGTATTTTACTCTTTTTTTAAAAAAGTGTCTCAATTTAATCCTAAGGTGATAATTTACTAGTAGATAATTTATTCAAATTTTATTCAGTCGATAAGTACCAAAACAATACGTTTAAATTTTTCATTTTGAATTTTCGCGCGTACTGTTAGTCCGTCGGTTCGGCGGTGTTATAAGAGAAACACGGGGCCGTACTTTGAACTAAGTTTATTTCGCACTGTTCTGACAATAGGGGTTACACTACTTAAATCACTTATAGTTTTTTAAGAAACACGCGACTCGCGGGACCTCAGGTAGGGTCTTACAGCGACTATTTTAGGCTCTTAGCTTCCTTGCTGGTCAGACCGGCGGGCAAGAGTACCAGGTCCGTAGCTGAGCAGCAATTAGGCCAATTACCAGAACGACTGGTTCGATTTCCCTTGATTAAACATTTTTATAGATACATGTATTGCTGAATATCACTTTCTGAAATAATAGCATCTCAGCGATACATGCATCGAAGTATATTGCAGACACAGATTAAGTATTAGTTACTACGTAACAGATGCGACAGTGACTTTTTCCATCTAGTTTCCAATTGTTTCGTTTTGGCGCTGCTGTAGCTTTGCAGCTGAATTGACAGTATAGGGCTTACCCGAGTCGATAACTCGTTTAGTCATTATCGATACTTTAGTGATGTACTTCTATCGATAACAAAATAATGTAGGAATTTCTTAAATATTTAAAATAAAAAATAAAAAATCAAACAACAGTTATTTATTTACACTTATTTATTTAAAACTTTTATCCTTAATTTAAAACATTTATACTTCAGATATGCTATCTCTTGAATATCAGCCATTTTTGATCTGTATTTTTCTTCTATGCCCCCTTTTAAGATTTTATTTAAGATATTGCACCAATTATGCACATGTAATCTTATTATATGTTTTAAAAATATGTTTTTTAATAATTCTTTATGGGTGGAACAACACCCCAACCAGAAAAACCTCAAACGAGTGTTTAAAGCAGCTTTTAAATTTGTGCCAATATTTTTTTTATGCCCATTCTCATTTAGATAATTATGTATAAACGTACTCTCATCCCTGTACAAAATTACAAAATTTTTTTATTAATTAATTATTATTATTTTTTAACAGTTAGTATTCCCTGAATTATCATCCATAGAGTTGCTTGTGTAAGTTTTTAAACAATTGATTATCAATCTGGGATAAAAATACTCTATGTTATAATTTTTAAATAATAATTTAGACAATCTTATAAAGCTCTCTAAGGTTCTGATCCAACTTTCTAGGGATGGAATACGCACAAGTTGAGGTTTTCCTGTTTGTATTGCTAGTTTACTAGTAGTGTCTTCAAATGTTAATTGTTTCAATTTTATAATGGCTTCTGTCCAAAACTTTATATAAAACAAATTCGTTTTCACTGCTTTACGCAGTTTTCCTTTTGCTGCACCGCCTGGATAGCAATTGACACTATCAAAAAGTTAGTCAAAAAATTCTAAAACTTCTGCTGTTGTCTCCATACTGTTTGTCTTTCCAGTGTGTAAGTTATCTGAAAAATATTAAATAAAGATGAGTAAAGTATGTATATTGAATTTTTTTATAATTAACCATCATCTATTTAACCAGTAATATTATTCTTAACATTAACTATAAAACATGGTAGATTTGTGACTAATATTCTTGTAAATTATGCTCTTTACATAGAAATAGAGATAATTATATTAATAATAACTAGATGATGCCCGCGACTTCGTCCGCGTGACTTAGGTTACTGTTTTTCCGGGGCAAAAGGTCACTTTCTTTGCCATCAAAAACCCCGTTCAATACAAAATGTATGAAAAAATGAATTTTTTTCATAATAATTGTTTTCGTGAATTTTTCTGATATTTTAAAAGTTATTCTGCTATTCGGGACGGAGACAAATATAACAAACAAAAAACCATGAAGATCAATCTAGTCGTTTTAGACTTATAAGTGTTCAAACAAACTCATCTTTATCAGTATACAGGATAAAAAGTATCCTATATCCGTCTCCTGGTTCTAAGCTACCTCCCCACCAATTTTCAGCCAAATCGGTTCAGCCGTTCTTGAGTTATAAATAGTGTAACTAGCACGTCTTTCTTTTATATATATATATTATTATTATAGGCATCGGGTACTCTTAATAATTGTATGCTAATTCAGTCATACTTTATATACTTACTGAGTGCATTAGTGTATTTTAGCATTGCAGTGGTTCAAGCACTGAACACCTGAGGAGCAACGCTGACTTTTATTTTTTTTATTTTGTCAGGGTTTACATGATGTGCAGTTAATTTTGGCAATGTCCTTGTGTGCCTTAATTTACCCAGAGATTATGCCCAGCAATATTGATGGTACCATCTGAAAAGAAAATAAAGTAGTTTAATGTTGGCATTCTATTTATTATAAGCTTTTTAATACTTAAGACTATCTCTATTTTTTATTTATTAGGGTTTCAAAGTGCAAGAGCAATTTTGAAAAGATCAAGATCATGACTGTTTATAGGCCACCTTCCATACTAAAATCTTCAAACACCTTTAAAAAGAGAACTGTATAAATGAAACACTCTTACCATCTTTGATGTTCTGAATGATTCGTTCTCGTACTGTGTTCTCCCTAAAAGCTTTGATTGCTGTTCTAAATGTTGATCCTTGGTCACATACACAAATTTCTTACGGAATCGTTCCCGGGAAAACAATAAAGCTTATGCGTCTCATTAGTTGAGGTTCAACCACCGACACAACGCTTAATTGGTCCCACGACGATACTTTCACGTTTCGCGACCACAATCCTAACAACCAAGATGCAAGCACGTATAAAATAATATTGTAATCTTTGCACTCAAACGTAGGAGAATTTGAAAATAACAAAAACAAATAACGACTGAAGACGGCGAGCACAGACCAGAAAA
Organism: Hipparchia semele; assembly: GCA_933228805.2. Lineage (NCBI taxonomy): Eukaryota > Metazoa > Arthropoda > Insecta > Lepidoptera > Nymphalidae > Hipparchia > Hipparchia semele. The sequence goes on from OW121714.1 coordinate 13,833,764, forward strand.
GATAATGGCGAGCAAAGATAATACAATGGCGAGTGGTACCGGGTGGTACCTATGTCTGTGGCTAAGCGAACGATTGCAGCGCCAAAACGACACATTTTGGAACTAAGCTGTCATAGCCCTGATTGCAGAATTGCACCTTTTCCAATATTAGCGTCTCAGCAGTAAGTAAGTTAGGGATGTAACAGTACATTGACGAAACGCTAGATAACGTCATCTCGACAGTAAACACACTGAGTAGGCAGTTATCTATCACAGTGACAGATGACAATAGCTAGTAACATTAACTAACGAGGTGCTAAATGAAAGATTAAAGTATTGTATATTAAAATGAGTTACCATCCTTATCATTGGTGTATTATTGTTTTTGAATGTTAGAATACAATCATAAAAACACCAAAGAAGTCGTGGATTCAAGTGGCAAACAGACATTATGACGTAGTGTTATGGCGGGGGCCATTTCGCATATTTGTAGCACAGTAAAAAGTGAAAACTTTGAATTTTGTGGATTGAAACTGACACTTCCCGATTTGTAATTACCTAAACTATCTAATTTATATATTTTTAGATTATTTCTTAGTAGGAGTGATAAATAAACCTGACCATAAAAAATATAAACAGATGCGACTGCATAGCAACGTCGCTGCGTCAAGGCGCCAAATCAATCACCACCTTCGAGATCCTGCCCGAGCCCAAGAAGACCAGAGGACCAGACAACCCGTGGCCACAGTGGCCCAGAGTGTTCAGGTTTGTCATTTACTTCTGCCTACATCGTTAACTACCAAGACCATATTTCGACCTATGATCCAATAATATAAACTTAAAAATTATTTTTACAAAACCGACTTCAAAACCCACTACAAAGTACATCAATTGTGCCTATAAAATTTGAAGAGTTCGCTCTAAACATCACGCATCTCGTTTTTAAGCATGTCTCAGCCGTAAATGTTTATTCGAATCTCTTAATCTCAAATTTATGGACGTTCATAAAGAATAGAGTTCTTGGCAAAGAGTTTGGAAGAAAGATAAGGTATTTTCAGGGTTATATTTATATTTTTTATCAATAGTTTATTTTGATTTTTTTAGGGTGGACTATGGACACGAAGAAGTGAAGGTGAAATTCGGCAATGATCCCAGAAAATTCTCTACACTCACCAAAGAATTCTTGGATGATGGTAAGATTCAGTGGCACGATTTGTATACGATAAGTTATCATCAAGTAGAGTTTCATATTTTTCCCCGACTACGGCAAAGACAAAAGGAAAGGTTATGTTTTGCAGCCTGTTTCTATTTACGTGTGTTCCAACGTAACGCCTAAACTGCTGGACCTATTTTTATGAATGAGATGTCAATCATTATCATGGTCCGGGGGAAATGAGCTACATTTTATACGAACAAAATCAATATGACGAGTTATATCTAATTTTCTGAAGTCGGGTTAGTTTTTAATTTCTTCTTGTTCTCCTTCTCAGTCTCACTTTTTCTCCTTATCTCACTCTCTCAATATCACTTTTTTCTGTATCTCACTTTTTCTCTCTCAATCTCACTTTCTCTCTCAATCTCACTCTTTCTCTCTCAATCTCACTTTCTCTCTCAATCTCACTTTCTCAATCTCACTCTCTCTCTCAATCTCACTTTCTCTCTCAATCTCACTTTCTCTCTCAATCTCACTCTTTCTCTCTCAATCTCACTTTCTCTCTCAATCTCACTTTTTCTCTCTCAATCTCGCTTTTTCTCTCAATCTCACTCTTTCTCTCAATCTCACTTTTTCTCTCAATCTAATTTTCTCCCTCAATCTCACTTTCTCTCAATCTCACTCTTTCTCTCTTAATCTCACTCTCTCAATCTCAATTTTTCTCTCTCGATCTCGCTTTTTCTCTCAATCTCATATGATACCGTGTACAGGTGAAGGCAACGTGCGCGGAGTGAACGCGGTGGAGGTGGAGTGGACGCGCGGCGCGGGCGGGCGCTGGGAGATGAAGGAGATCCCCGGCTCGGAGCGCGTGTACGAGTGCGAGCTGGTCCTCCTCGCCATGGGCTTCCTGGGGCCGGAGAGATACGTGGCCGGACAATTAGGTGAGAATCACTACAGCGCGGTTTCTCCGTACGGACTAGCTTTTATTACCTACTAGACGATGCCCGCGACTTCGTTCGCGTGGATCAAGGTTTTCCAATTCCCATGGGAACTGTAATTTTCCGGGATAAAATGTAGACCATGTTTTAATCCTGGGTATGAGCTATCTCCATTTCAAATTTCAGCCAAATCGGTTCATTCGTTGTGGCGTGAAGGAGTAACAAACATACACACACACACACACACATACACATACAAACTTTCGGCTTTATAATATTAGTGTGATAGTCTGATTTTTAATTGCGTGGAATTCTGACGTATCTTAATGTTACCAGAGATTAAAAAATCCCACAAAAAAGATAAAAAATTTAAACTTATAAAAATAAAAATCAATTGCCGCATATTTATGACAAATGCCTGACAGATAGTTTGGGGTAAAATCGAACTACAGGTGGTAATACTGTTTTTCATACAAATAACTCGCTCTATTTATAAAATTACAAGTGTCAGAATTCCACCGAATTAAAAATTAGACTTTACATCAAAGGGATAGCACATTTAGATCAATCAATCAATCTCTAAACTTAACTAAATTGATAAAGGACAATAGCTAAAAACGTCCCCACCCACCAACAGATTTGGAACAAGTGTCATCGGAAGCGTCTACTAGAATGGATATTTTTTTACTATAGGGCCACATTCCAAATATATTCTAAACGAATGAGGAGTGCATTTTACTTATTTTGGAATAGCTCTCGTAATCAAAACTTTCATGTAAAGAGGTATATTTCTAGAAGTTGTAAGAGGGTTATTGTTTCGTCTTTGTTCTTCGTAAACACAACTTGAGGGGTTATTGTTAAGGGAAGAGTGTTGTTTTATTCTTGTTTTCTTTTTCAGACTTGCGCCTGGACGCGCGAAGCAACATCGAAACGGCAAAGGATAACATTTACCAAACCCCGATGGAGAATGTCTTCGCTGCGGGAGGTATTATTATTTATTTATAATATAATTACTTAACCCAATTCCATGTAAAAAAATGATAATAGTTATTCATGAACTTATCGATGAAGGTTTATTATACCCCTATAATTTTATTATTGAATAAAACACATCTCAAGTTTTTGAGAAACATCACAGTTTTTGACGCATTGCTATTTAAATTTCGGCCTTATATTATTGTTGCATACTAAGATACTAAGTACACACATACGGGTTTTGCCTCGCAAACCATGCACCTGACTTAAAAAAATTTAAGTTTTTTGTTTAATTTTTGAGGTTATTTTTATGTTATTTTTGTCATGTCTGTGTTTAATTGTCTTAATTAGTGTAATTGGAGGTTTCCGTTCCAATTATTTAATAATAAATAAATAATTTATTGCAGACTGTCGCCGCGGCCAATCTTTGGTAGTGTGGGCGATCTCGGAAGGCAGGCAGGCGGCGCGGGCGGTGGACTCCTATCTGAACGGCAGGTCGTGCCTGCCCGGACCCGGCGGGGTCGTGTACACGCACTAAACGGACCGGCGCGCGACCGGCACCAGACCGGACACGGGCACGACCGGCTTCAAATACATAGAAATACTATCAAACCACATACATAGTAGCATACCAAGGCCGTACACGAAACGCATTGCTTGTTGCGTGCGCAAGAAGTGCACGCAATGCATTTTCCAACACTGAAAATGGGTTGTGGCAGACTCGAACGCATCGGGCAGATCCAAGAAATGCTGATTCCAACATAACAGTGCTAATGTACCATAGTACATTAGCACTGTAATTCCAACATAACAGTGCTAATTTACTATGGTACATTAGCACTGTTATGTTACGGATATTTTTACGATACGGTTTAACCTTATACAAAGAATTGCGTATAAATGTTCATATTTTATGTTTTGTGAGTAAGTTGACATACTCACAAACTCAGTATAATACACTTAGTATAATATTATACTGATGGCCATATTGATATTTACTTTGCGTTTCTGTTTTTTTTACTGCATTCGGTTTCCCGTACGATGAGAATACACCCCTTTGTTTACGATATGTTACTTAAAACAGCATAACAACAATATTTCGTTAAACCACAACATGTGAACGTACTTTACAGGCTTTACACCCAATCTACTCGTATGAGAAGCGTTCGTTAAAAGTCTCTGATACAAACGATTGTAGAACATCCTATCGGCATCACCACGTGTCAATTAAGTACCTTTAAAACAGATGTGAATAGGCAAGCGCACTCCAATCTAGACCTAAATCAAAAAATCAAAATTTAAAAAAAAATTTTTTTTTTTTTAATTTTTTTTTTATCAGCCCATATAGCCTATCAGGCAATAGAAGAAATGTTTGAATTGAATGAAATATTCTTTATAGTACGTGATAAAAATAAAAAAATAAATAGGAAAGGTTACAATAGGCGGCCACAATATATTATAATACAATTGGCACGTGACTTCTACTCGTGCATTATTAAGGCGCGCCCCATGCTGCCCACCACTCGCAATTTCAGTAATGAAAAATGTGTGTCTGTGTATCCATTAATCACGTATATAACTTGAACTACTATATAGCGAAATACCTCTCATTTGTGACCAATACATTGATTATGTTTGAGATACATACTTATACATTTATTCAAAGTTTAAATTTTATAACTTTAATGAAGCCTAAACCAATTTCTAATAGTAGAAAAGTATTTTTCACACTTTATAAAAAAATGTATGAGATTAAAAAAAAATACCGATTTGTTATTTTTAATAGATTTATTTCATTACAAATTTAATTAATAACATTCCGTTCGTACAAGTTTTTACGGAACCTGTAACAAAAATTAAAAAAAACGATATGAATTTTGTAAATTTTTTGAGGTTTAAGCTAAGTTACTACCAGTATCCTTTAAATTCGTAGAAATTACTTAAATAGCAACAATTTCTTTTTATTGATGGCTTTATATGTAACTTAAATTTATTTTTATACAAAATATTTTTTTGGAATACCCACATTAGAAAATTTTTCGTAATAATTAATTATTGTTGGAGTTGCCTGTTAGCGTGTAAAGAACGTCTTTGAAAATACTGAAAGATATAATTATGTGCATCAGTCGCATATTATATGAATTAAATAACTTTGTGTGAAGAAAAAAGTATTGTTCTTGTTATTCAATACTAGTTCTTACTCGCGGTTTCGCTCCAGCGAACTATTAAAATTAATTCCCAGTTCCTATCTTCTTCTTCTTCTTCTTCTTCATCAACTAATGGACGTCCACTGCTGGACATAAGTCTCTTGCATGGACCTCCACAAGCCTCGGTCTTGCGCCGCCTGAATCCAGCGGCTCCCTGCGACTCGTTTGATGTCGTCTGTCCACCTAGTGGGGGGTCTGCCAACACTGCGCTTCCCGGTGCGGGGTCGCCACTCCAGCACCTCCAGTTCCTATAAAAATTACTAATTTTGATTTTTTCCTTATTATCAGTATTTTCAAAGCCTGCTTTTACGAGTTCTCACGCTGTATAGGGCAGCGGACCGGTCGGTTATTTATATAACTTTTTTTTATAGAACAAAATGATAATAATTGATTACTAGATTATAATATAATGAACACGAATCTTTATCATTTGAATCTTTTAATCATTTGTAATTATCTATTAAAGTTAATATTTATTAAACGTAAAATACATGGAATATGAAAAAAAACAGTTAATTGAAAGCGAACTGTAAATGTATGGTGATAGAGTACGTTATTGTTTAACTGTTATTGTTTTGCTGTGTGAATTTGTATACAGTGGCGTGCATATGTATGGATACCTTTATATTCCAAGCTAGCCCGCTACCATCTTAGACTGCATCGTCACTTACCATCAGGTGAGATCGCAGTCAAGGACTATCTTGTCATAGAATAAAGGCAGTGCCGTTTCGTCTCTATTAAATGCACGTCACTAACAAAATTCACGTGTCTAAATGGTCCTTTAAAAGTTCCTACGTGAATAATTGAAATAACTCTTCAGATTATAGTCACACTGGCGCTAATTCGGTTGTACCCGATTCTGAGTTTAAATGTCAGATCTAAAAGTTATTGCCGTCTTTTTCACTAGGTTCCCGGTCGAAAGTATTAGGTATACTTTCCGATCTATTAATTAATTCATTTGAAATTTTCGTACAATTGAATTGAACTCTTATGGTTTCTAACCTGAACTAAATACAATCTCTATGACTTTATTTGCGTATTATACAATCATCTTATACATAATGATTATGTAATTAATTATATAATAATAACTTAGGAACATGTATGAATAAGTTTTCCCTAAACATAAACAGTTGATGAACTTGAAGAGTTATTTTCATTAGTTTTATAGTTAACTTTAACCACTGTTACATTTCATTATAAGTAACTTAACTTTACATATTAATAATTACGAAACATACGTACAACCGAGCTATAGTTATGCAAGTGTATGTATATTCTAATTAATCTTATTAATAGTTATGTTACAGTTAGTCAGTTATTTGTGACGTGAAGTTATTTGTGAAGTTAAAACTTTCCCAGTAAATAGTCGACGTTGTAAGCTAAATAGTAATAAGAAAATCGTGAAAATCTGCCATCAAAACTTTCAAGACATTTTGTTTTTTTTTTTTAAAGTTTATTATTAAAATCATGATATTATAATGTATTATATTGTAAAATTATTTTGTTTGATTCGCGCATTGACCATTTGCCTTTTAATGGATTTATCGGCGTAATACAAGTTGTGTTACAAGTCAGATCGAAATGCATTAACTGGGTAGTTTAAATTTTGCATTGTTAGTAATATTCATAAATACCGAATATTAAGTTAATTTATGAATTTAATTGCAACTATCTGACCTGATTTTCCTAATAGGAGTTTAGTTATAAATAAAATAGAAGTAAAACAGTATTGTATGTTTGCTTTTATTCAATATAATATCTTAATTAATAATAATTAATGTATAATATTGAAGTAAGTTTAAAATACGTGTGAATATGAAATTATTTTCCACTATTTTGTAGCGTTACATTGTTAATTTTTATTTATTTCGAATAAATGTTTTATTAATTTTTTTGGTTATTTTCTTTTTATTTTTGCGACACCTCTATTTTACATGAATTTCAAAATACATAACTACCGTGAATTATTATTATAAGTACAAAGACTTTCTTACCTCCAGTAGAATATAATCTATTAAGTTGAAAATATAGTAGGTATATTATACCCATAAATCATATTCATATAATTCATATTCATAAAAGAATCATTCATGTTTGCATTCTGAGATAAATCTCATATTCGTAGAATGGTAGGGTACATAAACAAATAAAACAATTACTTATAAGTTTCAATATTGTGTTTAGAAAATTAAAAAATGTGAACAGTGATTTCAAAAATCATAATTTATGTATTTACCTATCTACCTTTTTCGATTGTTTACTACTTATATTTGTAAATGTATAATATGCAACCAGTATGCAACAAATGATTTCGTAAAATGTCTAAATCATGTTATGAAGTCGTATAGGAATGATGAAAATTATATATTTATGTATTATAAAATGAAATTATATTAAATAATTGACAATAATATGTGTCTATTCATAGTAAAAGTTGTAGTTATTATATTATATTTCGGTAGTGGAAATAGAAAAATATATTAATTTGTTTCAGCGCATGACACTGTTTTATTTAAAACCTACCATAAACTAAGGTAAAGGGGAAAAAAATAACCTAGAACTTGAACACCACAGTGGCTGTGAATAGAACATTTTATTCATAAAGGGTTTTTCAAAATTGGGGCCACCCTGCTGCCCGCCATTTTCTTTTTTTTTTCGAAATAGCTAACACCGTCGAAAAAGTATTTCGATCGATAGGTAACAAACAAGTAAGTACCTACTTCTAGTATGAGAATTGTCTCAGACACCAGAATTTTGATGCTTTGGAAGATTGCTTCCAAAGTATCAAAATTCTGGTGTCCTTCAGAGAAAAGATTTTTAACTAATATTCAACATTTTTTATTCTATGAGAAGATAGCCCTTGACTGCGATCTCACCTGATGGTAAGTGACGATGCAGTCTAAGATGGTAGCGAGCTAACTTGGAAGGGGTATAGTATAGCAGTGTAAATTCAACCCATACCTACCCCTAATCGGTCTCTACACGCCATCGTGCTGGAACGCTAAATCGCTTGGCGACACGTTTTTGACGGTAGGGTGGTAACTAGCCACGGCCAAAGCCTCCCACCAGACCAGACCAGAGACAATTTAGAAATAATAAATTCCTAAATTGCCCCCGCCGGGAATCGAACCCGAGACCTCCCAGTTATAAGACCACTGCGCCAGGGAGGTCGTTTCGCCTCCTGGGGAGCAGGAAATCTCATGGACACCATCCGATTGATGGCATGTCCGACTGTACTAAGGCACTAAAACCTCCCATCTTCGGCTGTCCATCCCGGTACTGCTACGCGCATGACTTCAGGATCTAGTCAGGCGCACTAAATTTAAATTCTTAAATTATAGCTTGTTCTAAAAATGATATTGAAAATCTACGGCCTAACTGCTGGACAGATTTTAATGGAATTTGGCATACAGTTGGCTTGCATACCGGAGAACGATAAAGATAGTCTTTATCTGGATTTAATCTTAATCTGGGATGCAAGCTTATATATTTAACTTTAAAACTCTTTTAATTGTATATTGTCTTCATGAGAAAATACAGACATATTTGCTACATGAAATTAAGTTATCTCGATAATAATATACAATCAGTGACATGGAAAATCGTTCAACACTGATCAGTATTCAATTTTGTGGTCATACATAATTGCTATGACAAAATCATGTGCAGAAAGTTACGTGTGAAAATTCGATATCTGCTTTTTATTTCCCTGGATTTTACCGACAGTCTTCGGGCTACCGTCACGGGGTAGGTACATCCACTATGGTGAACTTGGCTGTCTTGTGTAAGTATTTTCAAATTTTTGCCTAAATTATCTTTTACAGTTTTTTTTTTTCACAAGATAGTCCTTGACTGCGATCTCACATAATGGTAAGTGGCGATGCAGACTAAGATGGTAGCGAGCTAACTTGCAAGGGGTCTGGCAGTGTAAATTCGACCCATACTCCTAAACTAAATCCTACGCTAAAGCTCTTTGGCGCCACGTCTTTGACGGTAGGGTGGTAACTAGCCACGGCCAAAGCCTCACAAGAGACAATTCAGAAACTATAAATTCCCACATTGCCCGCCGGAAATCGAACCCGAGACCTCCCAGTGATAAGACCACAGTGATCGTGTACTTATTCGTTGGATTATTAGAGCGGGCGAATATAGTAACCCTGTGTTTGCGCACCCACATGTACTCTGTAGCATATTCCACGCGTAAACTATTTTTTGTGGAATCCGGTTTTGAGGGGCAATATTTTTTTTTTCTTTACTATAATATGCACTTAATTATTTCCTTTTCACAGGTTTAAAATTAAAACTATGGACCTGTTCGCTGTACGAGAAAGCGGATATAAAATTTCAAGAGCAATTTGGCTTTCACATGAAAGACATCACGTGTGCAAAAATTATTGCCTATTTGTACACGCCTAAGGATTCCTCAAGTTTGGCAGTTACAAGAATATTGTTTGGTAAGCAGCCCTTGAGGTTTAAGGACCATATAAGTAGCTGTAAAGTAAAGGCGTAAGACATACTTAACTAGTATACCTACCTTTGGTGAAATTGGTTAAAAATTAGACCTAACTTCGCGATTTCTTTTTGTCGAACAAAGATTATTTTATATTTCTACTCAGTATCGTTTCTTGGAAATATGATGTAATTTTTGCCTGTTTTTTTTTTCGGATAATTAAAACTTGATCTACTGCTGTAAAATCAAATCTGGGGGGCGATTCAGACCTGTTCGATAACATACCGTGTCGATACGGTTAGATATCGATCTCGTATAAAAAAAATTGTCGTGTGATTCAGAGCGTTTGGTTTGAGGATACGATTCGGTATCGACTACGTTATCGACATCGACAAGATACATTCGATTGCAAGAGCATTTACGAATTGAAAATATATGTTATCGTACGGTAACAAACCGAATCGATCGATAAATAAGTTATCGGAAGGGTCTGAATCGGGGGGCTGCACCTGAAGACACGCGCTTTTAGGCTCAAATCGGTCAATAGACCGATTTGAGCAATCAAATTGCGGTCTATAGACCGCACTCTCACTCAGTTCAGACTCAAGACAGAGTTAAAACGAGACAGATTTATGTCAAAGCTTTGTATCTCGTTTTAACTCTATCTTAAGTCTGAGATGAGTCAAAGCACGCTCTATAGATCTCAGCCCTAAAAGTCCTATTTCGAGTCGTTGGTGTAATTATCCCAGGGGTGGCAATGCTCTTCGATATCCCGGACGAGCGCGGCGGAGCCATCATCGAGCAGCGGTGGGGCGATCCCATGGTTTGCCACTTTCCGCTCATCCCCTTCATCAGAGCTGTATCTCTGCCATACATGGCTTTGGTCTACGCGTTACTCTGGTTTGGTGAGTGTTTCGTGTAAACCCAATCTTGAGATCTTCTTTTATTTTATTTATTTTGGAAAACCACCAGCTAAACATACTAAATAGCTAATAATAGGTTTTCACAGCTAGAAACTAAATTAACATGAGTAGGTACCTGAGTGCACAGTAAATTTCCTGAAAAATCTGCAAGTTGAAAATATAGGATTTATAATAAACATTTCATAAATATTTTACGAACTATTTTATAATTATTAATATTACAGATTTCCATTCACATTTAATTAACTTTAACGGAATTTATGTAATTAACTTAACGATGAATAAATATTCATTGTTGAAACTTAATACATAAAATCCGGTAACATAAGTTAATTACATATGACCCTTGTACTCGTAAGTGCATTGCAAACAACTAAGGCATTATGAACAAATTATTGTTATTATGATATAAATACCTATATAAAAATAACTAATAATAAAGAATAATTGTAATAGGATGACGACGTCGCTGCATCAGGCATCAATCTTATACCGATCTTTATGAAATTCAGTAAAAAATAATATAGGTACATTTAGTTTTTATTTTCTTAATTAACCAAGCTATAATATTAGCTAACCCGAACTTAACTAATATTCTCTGGCCACAAATATACCTATAAGTATAGGTAATCGATATCTCCGTGATTACTAAACCGATTTGCGTGAATCTTTTTTTAATCGATACAAAAACTTTGCGAGATGGTCCCATAAATACTTCGGGTTCCAACTCCTCAAGCCTGATGATGCAGGCGTACCCCTCTAAACTGTAGGGGTTTAGGAACTGTCGATTATGAATAGTTATTGTAGGTACCAAAGTTAAGACTACATCGTTGAATTCCAAGACCCAACTCCTCAATACCGATGCTGAAGGTGTTCGGCCCACCTAAACTGTGAGGATTTAGGAACTGTCAATTATGAATTGAAGGAGCGGACGAAGTCACGTTCTAGTAGAAAATATTATTTTTATTTTTTATTAATTTTTTTTTTCCTAGGTGCACTAGGCATAGCCCTTGGCTACAGATATCGTTTCAGCGCGTGGCTGTTCACTGTGTGCTATTGGTATCTGTTTCTGATCGAGAAGAGTTTTTGGAACAATCATAGCTACCTGTTTGGCCTGGTGGCGTTACTGCTTGCTTGTACTGAGGCAAACTGTTTCTGGTAAGGACAAGGTATAGAGTATAAGATCCCAGTCAAAATTCGAATAGCAATATCACACATTTAGCCATCGATTTCGATGATGCCCGGTGCCCCCTATGTAGTATTTACTTACTCATTTATACCCTTAATATAAGCAACATTTCGTTTGCGCCGGGCCTGGGGTTTATTCCCATACATTTTGAGCATTGCCCTTTAGAGCTTATTTTAATTTTAAAAAAAGTTTCTTACTTAATTAATTTTATTAAAAAAAAATTTAATTTAAATTAATTAAAAAAAATTTAAAAAAAAGTTAAATTTAAGTTAAATTTAAAAGTTAAATTTAAGTTAAATTTAAAAAAAGCTTAATTTAATTAAAAAAAAAGTTTCTTACTGAAGACTTTTAAGAGATTTAAGTGATGCTTTTTTAAGGTCGCTGGACGTGTACTCGGGCTACCGTCGCAGCCAGCAGACGGTGCCGTATTGGAACTACTTCATCCTGAAGTACCAGTTCTTCATCCTCTACTTCATGGCGGGCATGAAGAAGGGCACCGCCGAGTGGCTGAGCGGCTACTCCGTGCTGCAGCTCAGCGAGCACTGGGTGTTCAATCCATTCAAGTAAGTAATAGGTACCTATAATCACCGCAGTCTCGTCGTGACCACGGTCCTTGCAATTGGATCGAAATATCGACAATCCCAACTACCCTCACGGGGTCTCATGTGTATATGTACCTACCTGTTACATGTGAAATGCAATAAAGCAATATGACTATGACTATAACTATGAAATAATTACCGTGGTAGGTACGTACTCGTATTATTAAAAAAAAATTATGTCATGAAACCACGAATCAAGTCTAAAATCCTAAGTAATACCTATATTTATATAATAAAATTGAAGAGTCTGTTTGTGTTTTTTACTAAATGCATATGAAAGTAAATACGGTATTTAGTAGGGTACTTATAACAAAAAACATATTTTTTTAAGTTTTGTCTGTCCTTCTGTCTTTTTGTTCCGGCTAATCTCGGAAACGGCTGGACTGATTTTGATGGGACTTTCATTGTGTAGATAGTCTACCTATGTAGGTAGGTACATAAAATGACCATAGAGTTTTAAAAAATGACAAACTTTTCAACAAAAACTTGAGAAAATTCGTTGAACAAATGTTGTTCAGTATCATGAATAGAAGTTACGCGTGGGAGGTTGTTGGCAAATTAAAATTAAGCCTGTATAATGTTTCCAGGCTATTCCTGACCACAGATCAGACGGACTATCTGATAGTCCACTGCTTCGTGTTTGTATTCGACCTGACCGTGGCAATCTGGATGATTTGGTCCAAGACTCGTCACGTCGCGATGATCTTCTGTGCGCTCTTCCATCTCATGAATAGTAGACTGTTCAGAATCGGTTTGTACTTTGCATCGACGACCTCCCTGGCGCAGTGATCAGCGCTGCAATCTTATAATTGGGAGGTCTCGGGTTCGATTCCCGGTGGCGGCAATTTGGGAATTTATAATTTTTAAATTGTCTCTGGTCTGGTCTGGTGGGAGGCTTTAGCCCTAGCTAGTTATCCCCCTACCGTCAAAGACGTTCCGCCAAGCGATTTAGCGTACCGGTACGATGGCGTGTAGAAACAGATTAAGGGGTATGAGTTGAATTTACACTGCCATACCCCTTCCAAGTTAGCCCGCTACCATTTTAGACTTTGGACTACATCGTCACTTATCATCAGGTGAGATCGCAGTCAAGGACTATCTTGTCATCCAATTAAAAAAAATGTATATTTCTCTGAAGCCGCAAGTTTCACAGTTGGAAAGCCCTATCTAATTATTCTGCTACACCCGAACTATTTCTCTCATTTTACTATCTACCTTAAATAGTTAGGTAGATATTTTACAGAATTATATTGTACTTATATAATACTGAAGATAAACCTATTACAAGTAAATTACTTACCTTAATTCAAGACGTATTATGTATTCAACAGGTAGGTAAGTAATTATAAAATTGTTAAAGTCACGTTACTTTTAATAATAACTTCATAAAACACACGTAGATATGTGTATGAAATACTTGTTTTAGTCTATTATACGTTCGTCTGCAAGATCTTGTATCTTCTATCCCTGTGTCAAATTTCGTCAAAATTGGTTCAGCTGATAAGCAGGGCCGATTTCAACAACGTAAAATAAGTCTTCTTCTCCTTTCCTTTGGTTAATACCTTTTCTTATTGCCAAGCCAGCGCAATGCACTTCGCCAATAGTTCTAACCCAGCGTGATATTATTTTGGCAGATTTTCAATGCATAAACTATCAAATATCAAATTTACACTCGGTTAAGACTCAACTATTTTACGTTGATGAAGTCCTTTTTTAAAACAACTTTTACGTTCTTGTTATTGAAGGTATGTTTCCATGGGTCTGCCTTGCCACAATGCCGTTGTTCTACCCTTTCGATTGGCCAAAAATTATCACGAGGTATGCGGAAAAACATGTACGAAAAATAAAAGGAGGAATACGCAAATATATTGACAAGTTCATATTAAACAGCAGATACATACAGCTTAACAGTAAAGAATTAAGAGATAAGGGAATTTTCGATGAAAAATCTGATGAAGATGAAGATAATGTTTGCGAAGAAAAGGTTTCGTCCAAAAACAATAGTACTGATCAAGAACAAGATGTTGAACAGAAATGTAGTTCCAAAAATTCTGATTCTGAACGGAAGAATATTTCTGAATCTTATGGGAATTGGAGGGATGGAAGAAAGAATGTTACTTTTCTACTTATAGCATTTCATGTACTAACGCAGGCGTTTTTACCGTATTCACATTTCATTACAAAGGTAAAATCAAAATTAATTGTGACGTTTTGATTGAAATGAAAGTTAAATAAAAATTCAATGGTATATATAATAGGTAGGTATATAGGTAGAATATAGCCTATATATAGCTAATAAGTAGATTGGTACATATTCTAAATACATAGTACTATTTTTTGCTTTGTGGTATTTAAGTAACTAGTGAGTATTAATTTTACGAAACTTATAATTTAAATTCACGCACTCGCTTCGCTCGTGATTATTTTTCTGCGTTATGATTTCTTTTTCGTCTTCCCTATACGTAGCATCATTCCTTTAAAAAATGAAGGTACACGATCAATAGGTTCAATTGCACTGTCTATTAATGTTTTTAGGGCTATAATAACTGGACCAATGGCTTATACGGTTACTCATGGGACATGATGGTCCATACATGGGACCTCGAGTCGGTGGTCGTCAAAGTCGTGGACAACACAAACCAAGAAGAATTTTACGTTGACCCCTATTTGTACACACCTAACGATAGATGGACTAGGCATGGCGATATGGTATACCAATATGCCAGATGTTTAAAAGAAAATTTAGTGGAGCAACTTTGGAAGAATAACCAGTTTTTTAATATATCAATTTACGTGGATGTATGGTGCTCTATGAATGGGAGATTCACGCAGCGCATGTTTGACTCTAAAGTGGATTTGTTGAACGCATCCTGGTCACCTTTTCAACCAGTATCGTATCTTATGCCCTTGCTCGATGAAGCGTTGGGTTGGAGATCTGTTTTGCAAGATATAAGGACGCAAGTACACTCTTGGAGTAACTATACCGATGTCATATTTCTTGCTGATTTCCCAGGTAGTGGTTTGATCTTGTCTATTTAAGTTTGAATAGGTAACTCATATTTGTGATTTAATAGAGCACATGTAAATACCTACTATCTTTTAATATTTTTCTATACACTGTGTAAAATACCGTTCTCAAGTGTCAAGTAGATATTTTTATATTCAGAGTAGTTAGTTATTTAGTCTTACTTCCATTCCATGTCTTTGCATAATGTCCGTAATTGTTATAAAGTCTGTCGTGATAACGTAGCGCGTAGTCGTAATGTGGCCTATGATATGGCTGGCGCTACATTGTAAGATTGAATTGACTTTTTATGGTAAAAAGACAAAGGTCCCTGCTCGTATTTCATACTTCGTTTATCTAGGTAGGTACCTTTTTCATAGTTTTCCTTTTCTGATTCATGTTTTTTTCAAAAAAAAAAAAAAAAACAACGGAACCGCGAGTATGTCTCGAACTTGGTCGGCTATTTATAAAGCGATAAAATAATGAGATAAATAAAACTGTGGGTAGGTAGGTAAGTAGTGCATGTTTGTTTTTTTTTGGTTTTTCAATTCGTCTCCTTCCGCAGTAAAAGTCAATAATATCACTGAGTCGGTAGATATACAATCACTCCGCTTAGACCATATTATAAAATTAAAATAAAATTAAAAAAAAATATTTTCGACCAACTAACTAGGATCATTATTGTGTGTTAGTAATTATAAATGAAAAACATAAAACTTAAACCAATTTGTTAATAAAAATACTAAAACCTAAAACTTAACCTAACACAGGACCGATTTGTCAGCATATGAACCATATTACAGTGATTCAAATACTGACAATTAAATCTGTCCGCAAATGGCAAATGCCCTTGACGCTATTGGCACTGGCCCGGACTCTGCGCAACAAGGATTATAGCGACTTGCCTATTTATTTATTAAACTTCTTGTATGTTCGCAGGTTACTATCAAGAAAAATTTATTCCACCAGAACTGACAAACATCTCCTTGACAGTTTTAAAAGGGAATGTGGCCTATCAACCCGAAGTGACCAAATTTCGGAACGCACAATCTTACCGACTCACAACGGGAAACCGCATTAAAATAGACCCAGGAAACTTCCATAAAGTTCTCAATATTGGGGAAAACCCAGCCTATTACATGTACACATTTGCTAATAGTTCTGAAGCAATGAACTATGAAGTTTCACCCCTAAAACTGAAGTTGCCTATTGGCCAAGAATTAATTAGACGTCTAAAAAATATGGTACAGTTTGCAAGTATTGTTGGTATGAATATATTTCAAGTACTTTTTCAATTTAAATTTTGTAATTAACTAAGCATCAATAAATAAATAAATAAATAATCATTATTGCATCGCTAAAAATTTAAAACTACGATATTGGGAAGAGTGGGTAAGTTAAAGAGGATCTAAACATAGTACATTATTGTACTATGATCTAAATCTAATGAATGTTTATTATCTCTGGCCGTGAACGCATCTAAATAGAAAATAAATAATTAGTATCTACTAATTATAAAATTAATAATCAGCATTTTAATTATTGAGCCACTATTTTATACACCAATTTTATTTAAAAAAAATTATTCAAATAAATGTTTAACTTGTTATTGTTTTTTTTTTTTAAATTAGACTAGCGCTTTCGCTTTAGACTTAGCCTGCGAGTAGGTACAAAATCAAAAAAATCAAAATTTATTTATTTCATGTAGGCCAACTTGTAGCTCTTATGACACGTCATAAATCTACCACCGGTTCGGAATGCAGATTCTGCTGAGAAGAGCCGGCAAGAAACTCAGCAGTTGCTCTTTTCAAAAAATTATTACAATGGTTAACAAAACTATGCTATGCACAGTGTTTCCACAAAGAAGTTTCAAAAATGCACACCTACCCTACACGATTTACGAGTGTCTCTGGAACTAATATTGTAAATACAGCGCACCGACCTCTTTATAGGGGTTGATTATGAAATCATAGGTTAATTATAATGATTCGTGCGCCATTTGCAATATTATTAGTTCTAGAGATGTATGCTAACAACGCCAAGATGCAAAGCCAAAAGGCGTCAGCAAGTCCAGTGTTAACCATTGATGAAAGATAGATATCAGTAATCAAGGAACATACTACTCCCTACCTACCTGTGCTCCCTACTCCTCTAAAGGACTTCACACACGGCAGCTATAATGTATATTAATGTATATTACATCCCGGGATGTATAGCTTTACATTATCTTAACCTATCACACACGGAGCAGGTAATGTAATATATCTTTCCCTTCATTCCATTGGTATACGTCTCGACTGACGCACTTCCCAGCTACTAAAGTGCTATACAGGGTGTTATTATTTTTAATATGGATCTGTCAAGTTATTTATTATTATTTATTACTAGATTTACTAGATAGTTCATCAGAAGATGATTCAGATTGTGATTATGATGCGGGTATTGCCATATGTGCCAAAAATAGAACAATTTTCAGCGAGGAATACGCGTGGCAATATTTGATCTACCTTAAAATACAAACCTACTATAAATTAATGATAAAATTATTCCTACATACGATTTAATATATATAAAAAATAATATAGGTACCTAAATGTTAATTTTTACATGTTCGATCTATTTCAATTCAGAAACGATTTTCGATAGTCTGTGGTTGTTCGATACGCATGGTACTTTACTAAGTTCCCATCAATGAAGTACCACATTATCTGTATTACATTTTACCGGAAAAAAAAAACGAAACTTCCTGAACGTAATCTGCCAAAATTATCAACCTAAATTTGAGAAAGTATAATGGTTTGCACCGGAGCAGTGATCACCGGAAAATCACCGGTGATTCTCCGTAGAAAGTAATCAATTGAAAACACCGGAGAAACACCGGTGTGTCACCGGTGATTATTAGATCATAAAGGTATGCGCCATCAGTACCGAGTACGTTTATTCACGAATGCATTTCGTTACTCGCATATTTCGTATTTTCGTACTGATTAAAACTAACGATGTAACTATTTATGTTTTGCAACGACCACCTCTATTTTTGAACACCCTTGCTATTGAGTAAATATACGGAAATATGTAAAGATGTATTGAGATGTATCGAGATGTATCGAGATGTATCGAGATATAAATGTATATTTTCATACCGCTCGGTATCTTAAGATACGAAGATGTAAAAATATACATTATAGCTGTCGTGTGTGGTCTCCTGTCAATTTATATGGAAAGATGTAATGAGATGTATCGAGATGTATCGTGCTATAATATACATCTTTACATTATAGCTGCCGTGTGTGAAGTCCTTAACCCTACTCTTTATATGGCTGTGGTATCTAGCTTTGACACTTTGAGTAGGTAGGTAGGTATTAAATGCTCTAAGGTTGATTCGTTTGTAAATATAATCTACGGTCAATGCAAGGTCTGCAATGGTCTAGATCTAGAATCTAGTAAGTAGTAAGAGACCTAAACCCTTCCTAGGATTGATATTAGGGTGACCAACCCAATAGCTAGCACTGCACCAGTTTATTCGCACTTTGGCAAAAAAGATTAAAATATAAGTTTCTGATTGTGGTTTTTAAATTTTCAGATTAAAAATATTTAGAGGAATTCATATTTTTCACAATCGAAACCTTTCTAAACTGGAAAGTTTTAAAATGACGTCAGTATCGTAGTTGAAAGATATCGTTCTGGAGTTCCCGAAGTTTTTCGGCCATTTTGACTCATCGACGTTAAGGGTCAGTACTTACTTAATAATGATTTAACTGTGGATTTATTTGAGTTTTAATAATATAATTGTATTCAATTGATTTTCTAAGTATTATTAGTTACTAATTCAAAAATTAAATGAAACTTTCCCGTTATTTCATTGCAAAATAAGGGGTGTCAGTATCTGGTTACAAAATTTGGAGATTTTCCTGTTTATTAACACTCCAAAGCGATTCGATTCCCTAGCAGACTGGGAGTCTGTAGATGATCTTAACAAGTGTGTGTAAACTGTCCATATTCTGGAGTCTAAATTCTTTAAGACCCATCACACGAAAAGGACCAAGAAGTTCTCTGACCTTACTCTCAAACTGATGGAAGACAGACAAGAGATGAGACTTCAGTCGTCAGCAGACGCGGATGCCTACTGGTAGGTTAATAGGCAGATTTCTAAGAAAAGAACTCGCAACCTGCGGGCCTTGAATACCAAGTGTATTAAAGATACCATCTAGTGGAACAGAAGTTCCATTCCAAAGTGTCCGTGAGAGATCTATCTATCGGACAGAGCCAGCTGACGCGGCTGAAAACTGACGAAGGCTGCCACGTTTCTTCTCCACCTGAGGTATGGAGAGAGGTTGAGAAGTTCTATGGGCAGTTATTTATCACGAAACAATAATCATTCAGCGGACGATGGAGAGAGCTATGCTCGGAGTATCCCTGCGAAATCATATCAGAAATGAGGATATCTGTAAGAGAATCAAAGTCACGGACATAGAAGTGGAAATGGGCGGGCATATAGTTCGAAGAGCTGATGGTCGATGGGATCTCATGGTGTTGGAGTAGCGATCCCGTACCGGGAAGCTAGGTGGACCGACGACATCAAACGAGTTGCAGAGAGCCGCTGGATTCAGGTAGCGTAAGACCGAGGCCTGTGGAAGTCCATATAAGGGACCTTTGTCCAGCTGTGGACGTCTGTCGTTTGATAAAGACTATGTTTACGTTTTCTTATTAAATATATAAGGGTGTTTGTTTTAAATATAATAAATATAAAAAAATTAAGTCACCTACAGTTACTATAAGAATTTCCGTATATTATTTTGTAATAAAATCTATATTCTAAGACTTCCGTAGGTAGCCTAGCGTTATATTTCCCTTAAACTCTATTAAAATCTGAGTGTTGATAATTGGATAATTTTGTGCCCATAACTGGTAACAAATGTGCGAATAATTGGGGACTGGGTCATTTTTCAATCTTATTTAAAATTCTAGTTGATTTAAACAAAAATATTTCAATATCTTCTTTAAGTATATATTTTATTAAACAAGTAACCTTATGAACAGAGTGATTTACAGGATTTTGTTAAATTTATATTTAAAAAACATATTTGAAATTAGATAAACTCTTAAAGTGCCCATAATTGGGTCTGCCACCCTATACCACTCATAACCCCGGACTTAAAGCTAAGAAGTAGGTAGATACTTGCTGATTCCATGGTTCAAAAAATGGTCAAAAATGTCACGTGTCAAATAGATTTTCGAATGTCAGTCTGAAGTCAAAACCATAGAGTAACAAATAGTGTGTCAAGTCTCTAAAAATAATTGCATCAGTATTCAATGTAGCGATCGCAACGGATCGCAATGACCTCTGATTGGCTGGTAACCACCCGTTATTGGTTAAAATGCATTGATGCAGCAAGAATGCCACAAATTAAGCCAATCAGAGGCCATTGCGATTGTTACATTGATGCAATCATTTTTACGGAATCGACATGCAACTGACAGATTTGTACGGGCACCGGCGGTCGGTGGCGCGGTCAACTCAGCTTATCGGGCAGCGGGCGGAGTGGTAAAAGCTAGTAAAAGTCGGGTGAATAGTGGTGGTAATCCCCGGTCTCCGGCTCCCACCGGCCCCGTAGCGACAGCGCGGTTTGAGTCTGTGTGGTGTAGCGTGAAGTGTGTTCATTCATCATTTAGCTTAGCGGAGTGCTTCGACGGACGCGTGAATTAATATCAAGTTCGGGGCTCGATCGCTCGGGCGTCGCCTCGTCACAGCGAAGTGCGAATATATAATCAACGATTTACCATTCCGCGTCCATAACTGCAAATAGTGTCTCATCGGTGATACGCGGCAGCATTACGCCTCTCCATTGACATTATAGCCGTCTGTGATATAATACTTTATGTATCCTGTTGAAAGTTTTTAGGTTAATCCATTACCGGTGATCAGTGAAACGTTTGACTATATTTAGACGATAGACTGTGCTTGTTTTCAGTGATTAGTTCAGTAGTTTCGGACTGGCACCATGGAGTCGTCAATGAGCTATAACCTCGACGTATCGCCAAATTATTCGTACATTTTCGAATTCGAAAACGAGTTCATTCATCAAAAGTCTAGGAAGTGGATGACTGAGAATTGGACTGTCGCTTTCTACTATGTGGGAGTGTACATGGCATTCATTTTCGGAGGGCAGTATTACATGCAGAATCGACCCAGGTATGTTCTGACATCATATTTATTTTGAAGACGATCTTTTCTATTTAGCAAACAGGCAATTTAAAGCTATACAATGCTAGTCATTTTTTTTATCAAATTCCAAGAAGGCACTATAAGCTTAGCATACTTATAAGACATGCTGGACAAATAGGTATTTAGTTGAGAATTAATTCTCAAATTAATATTAAAATTCAAACAAATGACTGAAACAATATATTGAAGTAGGTTTCCATAAATTTTTTGATTTATTAGCATAATTAAAAAAAAAATGCTAATTATTTAAGTATAAAAAAAGGAAATACCTAGGATCTAAGCAATTTTTTCAATGTTCATAAGTACTATGATATAAAAACATTTTATTATACAAATGAATTTACCAGAATATCATAAATTCTTTTTTTTTTCTCTAACCTGTATAATTATATTATTATTTAAACATACAATAAAATGCAAATTTCTATGATAAGTATCTATTTAATTTAGGCTATTTTCAAAACTGGTTTTCAGAACTAGATTAATAAGTACATTAAATACTTATTTAAAAATAAGAACTACAATTATAGCTACAAATTAATTATTATAGTTGGCCAAAATTATTTTAATCCTTGTCACATATTCTCAAAGCCCATAGATCCAAGAGATCTGAAATTTTTTGCCTTGGTTTGCTTTAGAGATGCACAAAGATGGGATTTAAAGGTTCAGATCGGAAACACTGAAAAGTCTTTAATCCCCGAAAGACTTATACTAATTGTATCTTTACCCTATGAATAAACAGTAAAAAAAAGTATGTCAGCAGTAAAGTTAATAGTGTCAGAATAACTGTGAACTAAAGCTTTTAATAGTTCCTACTACGTGCTGATAGTACTATTATCATCTATTAGGAACTATTAAGAACTTTTAAAATGCCTAGTTACTCACCCTACTAAATATCCAATTAAGAAGTGAGAAGAAATGTTTCATTAACTATAGGACATTTGAAAAACTCATTCCAACAGTTAGAGAGTACATGAACTTTAAAGTTGTATTTTAAAAATTAAAAGTCAAAATGGCTCAAAGCTGAGAGCACATCTCTCAGAAAATGGTTATAGGCCATACTCCACCACTAGCCCTATGCAATTTGGCAGACTGTACACATTTGAGAACATTATATGGAGAACACAATAGAGAACTCTCAGGCGTGTAGGTTTCCTCACGACTTTTATCTTCACTGTTGAAGCAAGTGATATTTATTTGCTTATAAGCACAACACTAATAAGTCACAGGTGTATGCCCAGAATCAAACTCCCCAAATACGAGACCGTAGTCCTAACCATTAGGCTGTCACTGCTTCTTATTTCTTAATTGACCGAGCGAAGCAAGGTCTCCGAGTCTATGTGAGTGAATTTGCACTTGTCCGTCCGTCAAAAATAATTAAAACTATCTTTTAGGAATTATGGGATACAGCGAGGTCTCAGTTCGGGGCGAACCACTAGTAATATAGGTATATCTAAATTAATTTCACAGATCACTTAACAACATACAGCATTAATGTAACTACCCACGTGGTGATGGAGTGTTGCAGTAATTATTTTCTAAATAACAACTTTTTAGGTACTCAATTTATTTAATCACATAATTAAATTGTGTTACCTAACATTTAACCCCTTGATAACAAAAACCTTCAACTTGACTCTTGAGCTTTCAACCAAAAATTTTAAGTAAACAAAGCCTAATTACTGTTTCCTACTTAATAACAGCTTTAATCTAGATAATACAATATATTATTAGTGCATATGTTGGTATATATTGTATATTTTATTTGTAATTAATAATTCGTTTGTTGGAGAATGTGTACTTAGAAGATATGTATTACAGAGATATCTCTCGACAAGTTCAGTTTTCTGAAAGTCAAACTTCATACAATGTATAACTAAATGAATTTAACAGTCCAACCAATATTTGTGAGATGATATGCCTGGCTGAATTTATTGTGGGTTCCCTTTAACCTTTGGTTTTATTGATTTTTTGGACCAGTTGTTGAAATAAAAAGTTTAAGATGGGCGTAAGAATCCGGAATGCTTCAGAAAAGATGTCAACTATTTTATGGCCTACAAGACAGCTGCATGCGTTGTTGCCCTAAGCGCGACTGTGGGGGATTTAGTGAAGCACCGACACTACTTTACTGCTTAGCAACTACCGACGACGTATGAATATTATCTACTATGCACACACTATCATCTTACAACTCTAACTTTTGCCTGCGACTTCGTGTGTGAAGTTAGGTTTTAAAAAATCCCGCGGGAACCCCCTGTTTTCCAGTATAAAAAGAAATAGCCCAAGTCATTCTCCAGTCCTTAACTGTACCCATGCAAAAAATCACCCGTAGCTCCTTTGCTGCGTGATTGAACGAAAACCCACGAAACGAACACACTTTCGTATCGTATCAGTATTTGGCTAAAGTTGCAAGAAAGAAAAATGCATCAGAAACAATTCTCTAAAAATGATTGCTACAATGTAATGATTGCAATCGCCTCTGATTGGCCGAGACTCAATCGCTATTGGACAGAATCGACACAGCTTCAGTAGTGCAACCGAAAAGTCGCGGTTGAAAGTTGAAACCCCACTTCTTGCAACTATGTACTACAATGACTAAAATATAGTGCTATTTTTATTTACAATACTTCCTGCGGAAAAGGGTAGCGATACATTTAGACGTGCCGATTTAGATTAGAGATTTTGTATAACCGCTTTAGCACCTCTGAACTTTGTGTCTACTTATATTACTTGTTTTGTTGGATATAATCCATATAATGAGATATTTGATAGCACAGGTAGAGTAAGAAATCAAGATAGAGTAAGAAGAGAAGAATAAATTCTTTAAGAGATCTGGCAATGTAAAAATTCTATTTATTTTGGCGTGTGCTATTACGCACAGTTTTCAAAATCAGAAGTGGGATTAGTGAGTTTTTTTAATGTTTGATGGATAGCTGTTATTCTCTCATTTGGTTGACGTAGGTGTACGTGTTATATCGTTTCACCTATTGAACCAGTTATATCTGCTATGAGATCATTAATATCAGTGGTTTTCATTATCGAATCGATTTATTGTTCGAATTTTGATCGAATTAATGCCTATTTAGTCATACCTTGATAATATCGAAACGTATTGATTATTATTACAGCATTTTAGCTCATAATCCATTATCATAATCACAAATACCCTGTCAATCTGATAGGTATTTACTTTTATGAATGGAGTTATAATGGTATACCTAGAATTAGTTTAATTTTTTTAATATCGATCTTTATTTTCTTTGCTTTAAAAGTATAAATTACTCTGTTGCCTAGAACTAGTCGTGTCCAGAGTATCTGTATACAAGCAGCACTAGATCGTGGCGTGTGAAAGTACCTACAAAAATCCATTCCCAACTGTGGACATAAATTGGTTATGGTAAATGTTTTCTCTATAACGGATGGGTGGAAGATATAGCCAAAAGATGGCCGTTACACGCGCTATTGTTCACTTTCTTAAAATGCTTTCACCAACACCTTTTGAGAATGTGTTGCAGCAATGATGCTTAGCATAAAATTAAAATGAAACATTTCGAAAATCTTAAGTAAGAAAAATAGCCTGGTTATGGTGCATTAAGTTAACAAAAAAGCTATTTTGCTAAGTACCTACTACAAATCTAAATGAAGATGATGAAATATATTGCTAAATTTTTACTCACTAAAACATCGAGTAGATATCTAGCTAATGTAAATCGCGCAATGTAACAGTTTTGTGTTCGCTATCAATGCTGGATGGTGTAAGCTAAGTACTTACTGATAAGAGCATTGATAACAGGCGCACAACTTACGTGTAGCTCGCTCCTAGTTCACGGTCAAATTCAATAAAATCTAATTCTGCCTTTCATTTGAGTACCTACTCATAATCTAAAAATGTAAAAAAGGAACGCAGTAGGTTCCTTCAGATGGAAAGAATTAGATGGTTCATATTCTATAGTTTGCCACATCTAGGGGCTGATTCTGTCACTCAGTGCCTATCAACGACGATAGGCATTTTTTATCCATTGAAGGTTTGAAGAGAAATGACATTTACTATTTCATAGTAAACCTTCAATGGATAAAAAATATATGTCAGTGGCTTTCATTTTTTGATAGGCACTGAGTTACAGAATCAGGGGGCTGGACATAGGTCTCTATTATGGACTTCCATGTGTCTCGGCCTTGCGTTGCTTGTATTCGGCAGCTCCCTGTGATACGTCGGATGTTGTGATTCATCTAGAGTGTTAATCTTTACCTATCTGTTCATTAGTGAAAGACGATGCGTGATAAAAGCAAATGTTACACAACCAGAAATGAACGATGAATTAAAATATTTAGTCGCTTAATTTATGGTGCAGAGTGCAGCTTTAACTAGTTTAAATTAAAAATTTAAATCGCCCACGATACGTGGAATGAATGTCTATATTATGGTGCCTATATTGAACATACTGTTACACAATTTCCTGCTTTATCGACCCTGATCACTGTCTATAAGCCAAAAGCTTAGCAAGGAGTCTAAATACGAAATCTGTGCTGTAAGTTGTTGAGGAGTTGGATAGTTCCTGGTTGCAGCATCATATTATCAAGGTTATTATGTTCATTATAATGTTATTTGTACTAAAATATTTAGCTCAAAATTCTTATCTGAAATTTACCAGTACAAAATGATGTAACATATCCTATGTTTCGACATTTCGTACAGAATTACAGATTCGTTGAATCGATGAATCAGAGTTTGAATCACCTGCCTAAGTCTACAGGATAGTTAAATCGTCGCCCACACAGATTCTATTCAATGCAATTGTTTATGCAAACAATTTTAGATCTAAGTTTAATTTGATTTGTTCGTCCTTTTCGTTCTTTATTGCTATAGGATGTAGCTCATGTCCCATTTCAATGTTACCATATATCTTACTCTCCATTTTTTAAATCCTCGTCAGGATATACGGTTAGTACTTATAAATTTTCTCAAAGCAGTTGTTATACTTTTCATTCCATTAGCAGTGATTGATTCTTGATTGACTTGATCAGACCAATGTTTTAATGATCCCATCCAAAGGCTTTTTCCTCTTCCTTGACTTTTCAAAAGCAGCGAGACCGCCCACTAGTGAACGGATGATGTAAGCTAATAAACATGTAGGTACTTGGACGTAAACCCAGGAGTCTTTTTCTGTGGTGACCCTACAAGAGACTTACGTACATTAGTTGTCATTAGTCCAGTGTCTATTAGTTGAGATGTCGACGACGATGTAATCTATTCAAATTATTTCCGGAGGAGGGAGTTTGTTCAGGATGATAATTGGGTATTCCTAAAGCCTTCGCAAAAAATAAATAAAGCAGATGTATCTTGGTAAATCCTTTATTGCGGAGTTGCGGTCATTTGGAAAACGAGAGGCCCGCGCTTAGAGATAAGAATTGGCCTTTATGTTATGGGCAGTCTGTAGGCGATGTCGTTTGAGATTAAATTCAATTAAGAGCGGCTTAATAGTTTCAGATGATGGCCTTGTATCTCAATTAACTCTCACTGGAGACACAATTGACATTCGATGTACAAAGCTAAAGCGTTTAAATGATTGGGGAAGATACAATATCGCCCGAAAAGTAATAGAAAGAAATGAAAAAATTCTTAATTGTAAATTATAATATGCTGAACAGTTAGTTCTACAAATTCTTCTCCCACCTAACGTTTCCGGGCTTACGCCTAGTTTCACTCTCTCTCTGGGACTCTTCAGTTCTACGACATTTAAAATGAAAACATGATAAAGTCAAATTGTAATATTTTAGTTTCAACTAATTATTTCATATTAGGTGCAATTTTTGAATGTCAATCTGTAGACAATTTCACTATTACGAAGTAAGGTGGTGTTTATCATAATTATTATTTACGTTAACTATGAAGGTTCCAAGATGCTGGAGTGGCGTACTTGCACCGGTAGCGCAGTATTGACAGACCTCCCACTAGGCGAATCGACGACATCAAATGTGTCGCCAGGAGCCGCTGGATTCAGGCGGCGCAAGACCGAGGCATGTGGAAGTTCATGCAAGAGATCTTTGTCCAGCTGTGGATGTCTATCGGTTGATAAAGAAGATGAAAATCAATGTCCCAAACGCCCTGACCGTCAAGATCACCAAGGTTTATCCTTATAAGAAGAAAACTTTTTTGAATTTCGTTGTTCAGAAGAAGGTACAGATAAAACGAATTGTTTGCACAGAGAACGGTTACGAGCTATTAAAATGAACAAAGCAGATAAAAGCCTCTACAAATTCCTATGCAATAGTAAGCCAACGTGCATAACATAGCAGGTTTAATTCCATTAAGGTATGCGCATTATGACATTAATTGGACATAATTAACTGAATGTTCACGTATATTAAATATTAAGTATACATACGTTGACCTGCGTTATTGACCGAGCGAAGCAAGGTCTCCCAAACTACTTAGTTGAATTTACGGTTGTTTGTCTGTCCGCCTGTCTCAGAGCTTTATTTTACACCTTGATTCTTCTTTTTCTTCATCAACCCACAGTCGTCCATTGCTGAACCAAGGTCTCATGCATGGACCTCAACAGATCTCGATCTTGCGCCGCCTGAATCCAGCGGCACCCTGCGACTCGTTTGAGGTCGTACCACCTGGTGGTAGGTCTGCTAAGTGTCAACACTGCGCTACCCAGTGCGAGGTCGCCACTGCATAACCTTGGCACCCCAACGACCATCATCAGCTCTTCGAACTATGTGCCCCGCCCATTTCCACACAGTTTCGCGACTCGCTGAGCCATGTCGGTGACTTTGGTTTTCTTACGCATCTCCTCATTTCTGATTTGATCTCGCAGGGATACTCCGGTCTCCGAGCATAGCTCTCTCCGTCGCCCGCTCAGTAATCCTGAGCCTTCTTATAACTCCTTGATTAATTACTTCAAACTCACAAATATACCCTATAGCCTAAGTAAATCTATGACTCAAATCAACAACAACAAAAAAAAAATCACTTTAAAAATTGTCCATTGGGTTATCAAAGTCGCCATTATAGAGAAGGCTTCTTTTGTTCCGTGGTCTATTTATAAAATTTATTTGTCATCTCAGTCATATCCTACTAATACTCGTATGCCATTAATGTTGCAGACACCCCAAAGTGTCATTCGTAAAGTCAATGTAATACTACATGTGTAATACAATTTAGATTAATATTAATGCGTTCATGACCGAGCGCGTCCTCAAGTTTATTCAAAGTGCTAGGTGGATGCAATATTGAAAGAAAAACATACCTTTTCTTTTTTTCTGCAGGTATTTCAAAAACCAGCTCTGGTAGCATGGGCGGGAGAAATTTTATCCCTGGGAAAAGGATAAAACGTTTATCCTCTCGCTTAGCTTTATCCACCCGTCGAACATGGGCACAGCGGTGGAAATAACACTCAGTGGATATACTTATAGAAATATACATCGCCTTCTCCTCTGTCGACATGCTTTAGCAGAAAAGTTAATTTTATCCCCTGTCAGTGGATAAAATCGGGGGATAAAACTTTTATCTCCTGCCCATGCTACCAGTGCTGAGCACTAATATTCTCCATAAATAAGTATAATACGTACTCACATATTTACGTACTTACACATTGTTTTTCTCTATAGCGAAGGAATCCTCTTCTTAGAACTTGCAGGCATATAATAAGCCTGATATAAGGTATACACGTGTTTGTAAGTGTAAACCATTACAATGTTTGTTTATACTTTATTAATGATCATTATCATCTTTATAAAAGCTGCTTATTTTTTTAATCACCGATCTTTATTACCCATAATGCAATACCGTAAAAATTTAAATACTAAGGTTATCTTTACTTATAGATTTAATTTATGACACTTCTGCAATAAAATTGTTTGGCTTGTCATTTTATGGCTCATTAATCATCTGCTGATAATGCTCATTATATATTTTTTTTACACTCTCTATGCATTATTTAACTTTCTTACAATTAAAAATCTATTCGTTTCAATAGCACTTCTCCAATAGAGGAATTTTAGCGACTAACATCCCTTCCTCCGTAAATTAAATGCATCTTCAGTCCAGCAGTTTTCACTGTCAGTCAATGGAATGTAATAAATAAATTGATCTTTTTTTTAAAAGAACGTTGAGCGACCGCAGACGTACAATTTCAACAGTTACAAGTTCCATACTTTAACAACAACATATTGTGTGCATAATAGGAAGGAATCTCGCCAATGATGAATATCTTCGGAGACGGAACTCCTCAATTAATAAGAGCAAATCGCTCGTGATCAGAGTAGGTATAAATGTCTAATAGAAACGATGAAATTGATGCGCGGTGCTAACACGACTTCAACAAAAGTGTACAAACTAAAATTATTTTATACTTGTGTAAGTGGCGTTTGAAATCGGTTTTTTAAAAATATTTTTTTTAAATATTATTATGAGTTAAACTTTTATCCTACACTTTTGGAATGATTTTTATCTTCCTCGTGTTGCGCATTCTCATGTGTGTTATTATCACATCACATCACACTAATATAAAGGCGAAAGTTTGTATGTGTGTGTGTGTGTTTGTGTGTGTGTATGTTTGTTACTCTTTCACGCTACAACGAATGAACCTATATGGCTGAAATTTGGAATGGAGATAGCTCATACCCAGGATTGAAACATAGGCTATTTTATCCCGGAAAATCACAGAGTTCCCAATGGAATTGAAAAACCTTGATCCACGCGGACGAAGTCGCGGGCATCGTCTAGTTTATTATATTCAAGGCCACCTTCGATGCTCATTCTTCTAAATTGCGTTGAATCGTTTTCAAACCATCAATTTCCAGATAGCGATGCGGAGACATTATCGTGTCCATATTATCGAGTTACATAAACATATAAACATCACATCGCGTGCGTGTAAGATGCCTAATAGGTATAACAATCTACTACTATGTTGCTTGCCTACAGATTGAAAATGTAATCGTCGTAAGATACTTTGTATATTTGTATAAATTATACGTGTATAATTCAAGCGTCTCTTTCAAGCGTCGTTTTGCCACTCCTGTCGTATTACGTAATAATAAACAGCAAGAGCGGTGCAATATTTTAAAGATTCCGTGCCCAGAGGGTGCCAACGGTACTCTATTGATTGATGAAGGTAACAACCCCATCTTGATCAGATGGGAACGCTTTTTTGACGCCTGAAAAATTGAAAACGTTGATCGTCGGGTTGAACGTTCTCCTACGGAATAGTCGGAATATAAACGTAAAAATTCTTTTTCTAAAACCGACTTCAAACGCCACTATAAAGTATATCCATTGTGTCTATAAAATTTCCAGATTTCCCTCGATTTCTCCAGGATCCCATCATCAGATCCTGACCTGATGACAATGGGACCAACTGGGAAGTATACCCTTTCAAATAAAAAAAGAATTTTCCAAATCGGTCAAGGCGTCTTCGAGTAATCGGGGAACATACCTACCTACATTAAAAAAAAAGATTCGGGCGAATTGAGAAACCCCTCCTTTTTTTGGAAAAAACTCAGCTGTCAAACTGAAAAACAAAACTCATTGCAAATTACGTCATCAGTGACGTTATTAATTCACTCGTGTAGAATTCCCAGTCCGATTAGCAGGCGAGAGCTCAAAAAATCGATAGAAAAACCTATTCGATTGGTGTATTAGCTACCTACATGCATTTACTTATTGATGGGAGAGTAGGTCGCTCGGGAACTGACACTTGATCCATGACCCATGCCATCTGATGCATCGATTCGAATCGGATTGAGGTTACTGGAACCGTCGAGGCGTCGACATGGTGCATGGTTAAACGGGTGGCTGATTAGAAGACAAAAATGAATGAAAACTCTTTATTGTATATCAAATCAACTAAAAAAACAATGAGTATAAAAAGTAAACAAAGCAGAGTAGGTACTGGTACCTGGTCTTACCGCGTAGAAGCGATCTCTTCTATTCAACCAATTAAAAAAGGAAATTAAAAAAAAAAGTATTCGCAAACTAAGAACCACCGGACCGCTACGTGTTTGAAATCCTTTTCTATATCAACAGGTTTTATTTTTTTTTAAACATACGCGTGGATTAAGGTATTTTGTGGGAACTCTAATTTTTCGGGATAACATGATTTGGCATTTGTCTATGTGTTATCCTGGATATGAGCTATCTCTATTCCAATTTTCAGCCAAATCGGTTCATTCGTTGGGGCGTGTAGGAGTAACAAACACACACACAGACACACAAACACACACACACATACACTGAAGAGCCTAAATCACTCCACTCATTTTTCTCTACCTGTCTGAAAATTCCTTTATTAGCCCGTACAAAAAGACGGAAAAATATATAATCATTTGAGCTTAATAAGAGGCAGTCAGACACTTCTACTTTATTTACTAGTGGGTATAGATATACCATCGGTAGGTGTAGCAAAGATGTTATAGCTATTTTTGTATGTTAAATTCTTGTCTTATTTTTTTTTTGTAGTTTTTTGTCTGCAAAATTTACGCAAGAAATATTAAGTACTTAATATATAAGATAATTATAATATTACAATACATTTATAAAATCTTAATTTTTTAATTAAGTTAAATAGGTACTAACTTCTTATTAAATTATTTAATTTGAAAACCTCCCATGCTTGTGTGTACTCTGTAAAGGCATTTTATGGCGCATTTGACACTGGTTATCCAGTGCTAAGATAGTCCTTGACTGCGATCTCATCTGATGGTATGTGATGATGCAGTCTAAAATGGTAGCGGGTTAACTTGGGAGGGATATGGCAGTGTATATTCAACTCATACCCCTAATTTACACGCCATTATGCCGGAACGCTAAATCGCTTGGCGGCACGTCTTTGACGGTAGGGTGGGTAACTAGCCATGGCTTATGTCGTTACTTGTTTTTTCACTTTTCGGTATAAAATGCGCCTTTTGAACTCTTTACGGTCTATCAGAACGTCGGGGACGAAGTCGCGGGCAAAAGCTAGTTTATAATATTAGTAGGGACTAGCTTTAGCCCGGGGCTTTGCTCAGGTTAAGTTCGATTTTTGAAACCCCTATTTTACCCCCTTACGGGTTGAATATTATAAAATTCTTTCTTAGTAGATGCTTACGTCATAATAGCTACCTGTATGCCCAGCTCGATCCATCCAGCACTTAGAGCTGTGCGTTGATATATCAGTCAGTCAGTCATAATAGGTATATTTAAGACAAGTCCTTTTAAATAAGTATAGATTAGTAGGTGTTTAAAAAACCTTGTCGATTCTTTTGACACCGGCTAAAATCATAATCGAGCTCAAACATATCATTAATAATTAATAAATACCTAATCATTACTTCACACGAAATGTGTGAAGTAATAATTAGGTAGTAGATTACGATACCGTCGGGTTGATGTCCGGCCGCGTGGCGTTGGCCTCGTCGCAACCTTACTACCTTCTCAATGCCTAGGTCCGATAGGATTAACGTATTTCAAGTCACAGTTATGGCGCTGTCAACTCACGAAATCCGTAAAAACAGGGATTTTAAGGCAGTGAATCTGTCAAACGGTGGCAAAATACGTAATAAAAAAATGACTTGTTCAAGATCAAGATTGTTTGATCTCAAATTATGATTTAAATAAATTATATGCATAAAAAATCTTCATGCCGTTTAGTTCGAATTTAAAAGCAGCTTATTTCCTTACTGAAGATTATAATGCAGACTAAAATTAAATCACAAAATTTCCCACAGGTTTTTTCTAAACTGCTGAAAGCATCTTGACGCTTGATGAGTTCGGTAGATTACATACATGCATCTTGGAGATGGACACAGTTTTTTTTTTCCCCCGAAAAACAAAAACACTCGCGGGATTTAAAAATAAACCTAGATATCCTAGCACACAAAATCAATAAATATATATTTTTTGTTAGTATAATGACCGTCTTAACATTGACAAAGTTAACGGCCTCAATCTAATGAACAAGGCTGGACAAAAGTCCAAAATATACATAGTGTCGATTAGTTTAATATTCTTATTTCCGAGAACAATTAACTATACCAGTAAGTAAATAATAAGTGGTTTAAAAGAGCTAAAAACTTTTTCTGATCGCTTTCATGTTTACGAATTAAAATATTTGAGGAAACTTCTAGTCCTTTCAACATGAGGAATGTAGAACAGGAAATCGTAGGACTGTAACAAGTATATATTATGTATAACAAGTTAATCTATTTGACGCTATTTAACTGACCTTACGAGTTTAGCCCTGAGTAACTCCATGACTAATCTTAATTCATTGTTATAGTAGAAAAACTAGTATAGAATCTAGTTAATAACATAAAAGCCTTTACTGACTAAACCATAAGTACGTAGGTTTCTATCGCTTCATACGAGTTTTAAGTTTATTGTAGTTTCATCTGATTGTAGGGCTAGACTTCCATTAGGGTGTTCCAGTATGTGCAGAAGAAAAAGGTATATTGTGTGAAACTTACCAATTTGCTTTAGTTTCACGATAATAGATGTTGCCCTTTGATTGGGAGCTTAGGGCCTTAACAATGGATATCCAACATTTCCTGCTTGGAATTTTCGCGACCTGCCATCAAGCGTCTTCAAAAAGAGCGGCGATCCATGACGGCCACCGCTTTATATATATACCTATACGTATTATGGCACCAGCCATACTTTGCCGTGTAGATAATATTATACTTACTTGTCTCCAATCCGTCTATTAACGCTGCCTCCACCAAGTTGTGATGAGATTTTTGTTTCAATAAACGCAAAGGCCTGAATGATATCGTCTCATAAGCAAGAATCTGGAAGAGTTTAATTTTGCTGCAAAATTACAAAAAACAAAACTCCTTATTTGAGATTAGATGTCAAGGTTTGAAAGTTTGCGCACTTTTTTAAATTGGAAATTTCGGGCACTATCTGCGCGCATAATAATATGATTAACTGATTAGAAAACAATATTAGTGTACTAAATTTTGCCCGTGACTTCGTCAGCGTGGAATAAGGTTTTTAAAATTCCTCAGGAACCGTCGGGGTTTCCGGAAAAAAAGTAGCCTACATCACTCTCGAAGATCCTCAACTATACCCATGTAAAAATCACGTCGAACAATCACTTCGTTGTTGCGTGATTGAAGAACCAAACAAACACATTCATAATAAATATTAGTAAGAATTCTTCTATATATAAGAACCTGTCGTGTGATAGCACCCTAACGTTTCTTATGGTCTCAACAGGTTGATTGCGTAAATATGTCCGGTGATTATGCCTGACGCGCGAATACCTTTTGGAAA
This sequence comes from Hipparchia semele, assembly GCA_933228805.2. Classification (NCBI taxonomy): domain Eukaryota; kingdom Metazoa; phylum Arthropoda; class Insecta; order Lepidoptera; family Nymphalidae; genus Hipparchia; species Hipparchia semele. Next base: position 13,868,674 of record OW121714.1, read on the forward strand.
CTAGTTCAATAAGGAAACAAACTGGCATCTTATGTATAGCTATTGATATCTATCCATTGACGAATATTAAGGCCGAAATTTTCATTGAAGGTCCCGTTTATTGCTATTAGAATATGGATTATTTATTTATTCAACATCTTTTATTTATGGAGAGCAAAGTGCATATAAACTAAAGGAAATCTTAAATCTTTTAGAACTACGCCAAACAATGATAATTTTATACTGTCCAAGGTTAAGATTTTTATCAAAACTGGCTTAGGTTTAGGAGTCCAAAGACCGGAGAAAAGAAGAATACGCATTTAACCTGCGTATTTTTGCCCACAAAATTTTTAATAGTCAAGTGCTGGATTATAATATTCATCGAGGAAAAAAATATCAACAGATACCAACTGATCGTTTCCTTTGATTTCTTAAGTTATTCCTTAGAAAATTGCTTCTCTACCCCTATCATTAGAAAATTTAATCAAAAGATAGTCAAACGATTTACCATTATTTCAAATGCCATTGTCCCGTTCAATTTTAATAGCCCATTACTCTTTTATCAGTCATAGCTAATGAAGCTCCGTAAATACAAAATATTTCATCGTGAAACATGAACTTTGTAATAGATTACAGGAAATTACAGCCAGTGGGTGTTTTATGGTTTCCTTCAGTCGATCGCATGGCGACGGGCATAACAAGCTGGCATTGTCTATTCTCTTCTTTACGAGGCTTTGTATCATGTATTCAGGTAGGTATTGGATAGAAGTAGGCGTTAGGTACTTTGCGGAATTCCATGATAATACTTAAAGAAACCAAACTAAACCAGAAAAAAACTGTATGGCAACACGCGCCGCTCGCACCGTTCACCGTCGTTTCTCCAGAATAGAAGAAACACAGGAACAACACGTAGGAAAACCCTTCAAATACACTCGACGTAAGTTTCACTCCGACACCGTAGCATCAAGAGTTACTTTAGACTTGATTACAGACTTGATTAAGATGCTTATCTAGATATTCATCGTTTTCGCGCATACTTTTCTCGCAACAACGCAACAATTTCAGTTTTGATTTTACTCTTAGGAGGTTTTGTCCGCGTGGAAGGTTTATAAAATTCTCATGGGTAGGTAACCGTTGTTTTTCTGGAATAAAAAGTACGTCGCTTTCCAGATTCTCAAATATATCTGTGTTGGCTATCTTCCTAGGCCATACATTTAATTTGGCTCCAGGTAAAGCCGCTCGTGTTTGCCTCCTCCAAGATGGTTCGCAGCGATGTGGGTTTGGACATTTTCCAAGCATACATTTTGCCTTGTTATTAAATCTCACAATAACATAATAAAGTTTTTTATTATGTTATTGTTTTTTATATTTCCGCGAGAATTCTTTAATTTTCAGAATAAAAGGTAGCCTAACACACACACACACACACACACACACACACACACACACACACACACACACACACACACACACACACACACACACGCACACCATTCCTTCAAGGGGTGCTTAGCCTAATGGATTTTCTTTGTCGTTCCTAGATTCTAAATCTTTGACTTATTATATCGGAGTTGCTTGGAAGTAATCTACCTTCCTTCAGATGTCCATAAGATAGATAAGCTACATATTGCAAAATATTTTGTTTTTGATTGAAGCTTGCCAATCTGCATTTGAGCAGGGTGTTGAACTTAGCCTAAACCCATTTTATTCGGAAGAAATCCTGAAGCTAGTAGATGCCCGGTTATGAGTTAAGAATTTAAGATGACAGAATGAATACAAGCGTAGAAACAAATTAATTGTAAGTACAGTAGTTAAGGTCGATTTAGGTCTTTGAGCAAAGCTACTAAAGCATAAAATGTAATTGAAACCAGCGCCTTCGTCCTAACGATATCCCAGAGGAAATCCGCCTTACTCTAAATTACCGTAGCCTAAATTGCCTTACGCATACGGTACCAAAAATTGTGGTCCCTTTTAAATACCTATTAGGTTTTTGCTTCGGGAAGATCACGACATAAAAGTATAATAAAATGACGAGGGTTTGTTTGTTCTGGAACCCGTGTTTATGACATATTAGCATTGCCGTGAGGATGTTCGCTCAACAACGGGACCCTATTCAGGAGGCCATATACGATCAAGTTTGTCGTCAAGTTTGCATAATGCTTTGAAATTCGTAAAAAGGATCGATACATGAGTAGTATCGACACTTTTGGTTCGATACCTAGGAAAGCTCCCGAAAGCTGCACCACTCCATCGAGATAGATAAAGCTATGCATCAGAAAGAGAATAGTATAGTCTGCTGTCTGACGTGTGAAATCTAGTGATGAGATAAAGGTACCGAGTAATTGGGAAAGTGCCGTAAGTACCGTTTACCCGTGAAATCTCATACAAATTCTCGAGTATATGGGTAGACAAATTTTTCTAGTGGCTAGTTCTAGCTCTACTGGAGAGTTACTTTTTATTCCAGAAAAACAAAGGGTTCTTGCCAAAGATATTTTTAGACACATAATTAATCTGTGGTTCTCGCGGAAGTTTTGAAAAGCTTTTTTTAACGCCACGCGGATGAATTCGCTTCCAAGAGCGAAAATTTGTTTTAACTATCCAGATACATTGTGATTGCTTATCGCATCGCAAAGTTACTCAGTTCATTAGACCATGCCGATATTTTTATCGCGTTTTATGTCGCTGTACATTTTATTACTATATCATCTCTTGCTCATGCATTACTGTGTATCGATGGAAGCAATGCTAAAATTATACTCAAGTGACGTATACGAGCAACCTACGGCCACAGTGTTGTGTGTATGCAGTATAGAACTTCACATTACTTCATTATGAATCCCTCGATGTATGGATGTTTTCGAGCTGTATGATTCCTAACCTAGTTATTACTTTTTATCAGTGAAGCAGAATGCCTTTCATAAGTACGTCCGCGATGAGTATCCCATGGGAGCCTTGTTTTCCACAATAGAAATAAATGTAGTCTCAACTATACAAACTGACCCCTTTATACTCTACTAGCGGACGCCCGCAACTTCGTTCGCTTCTTTAATTCACAATCGACAGTTTCTAAATCCCCACAGTTTAGGGGGGCAGAACCCCTGCAGCATCAGGATTGAGGAGTTGGGACTTGGAATTTAACGATTTAGTCTTTAAATGGTACCTACAATGACTATTCATAAGCGTCAGTACCTAAAATCCCCACAGTTTAGGGGGGCAGTACCCCTGCAGCATTAGGATTGAGGAGTTGAAACCTGAAGTTTTTACTGGACCATCTCGCAAAGTTTTTGTGTCGATTATAAAAAGATTCACGTAAATCGGTTAAAAAATCAAGAAGATATCGATATACAGAGGTAGAAAAACACAACTCCTTGTCCACCTTTTTCGTTGTTTAAAAAGTTGATTAAAAAGTAGCCTATATTACGAACAATAATATCAGCTAACTACCAGTGAAAGTCCCGTCAAAATCGGTCCAGCCGTTCCCGAGATTAGTGGCAACAGACAAACAGAAAAAAAAATTAAAAATTGTTTTCTTGTTATAAGTACCCTTGTAATACCGTATTTACTTTCGTATGCAGTTAGTAAAAATCTGTTCTTTTGATATATTTATTTTTGTATGTCCTCTATTTGTCTTCCATGATGACAAATGGCATGATGACTAGATGATCGGAGATTTTTCATAGTTGACATGGCTTGCTATTTTTCTTTTTTTTGTTCCTTGCTCTGTTGGACGAGAATGAGCAGCTTTGTTTTTTTTTAGCGTGTCATTCATAATAATTATGCTTTTTACAATATTTATATATGTATAAGAAAACATACCTATATTATCTTATATAATATAGGTATATTTTCTTACTTCTGAGTCAGGGTTACTTTTTTTTAAAAATTACATTTTACTTAGTCCTTATCTGCTATTATTATATACATTTGACACTTAATACTCTTCTAGGTATTTATTACCTACATGAGTATTACCTAATTCTATTTATGTCGTTCTTTTGATATTACAGAAACTTCAATTTTATTTATTTGTATAGATGTGGAAATGTATTCCGTCTTTTTACTTGTATTGGTCTCGTAGCAATACAAGTATAAAGACGGAATACATATGTTAGTTACATTTGGAATTTCTCATTGTTAGTCACGTAGCTTAATTCTTCAGTGTATGATTTTTAACTCTATTCCATTTATCATTGTTACCTTTATAAACTGTTGAAATTAGAGACAATACGGCCTTACACGATTGCTGAACGGATCTTGATGATATTTGGTACGTTTTTAGTTACGTTTTATTGCGGAAAAAGAGTTCTCACCGTATTAAAAAAAATTAAAACTTCGGGAAAATTCTCGGCCATCATGAAAATACATAATTACAAGTACTATATAAATAAAATACCTACATATAAACTGTAGCTGTTGTAAAAGTGTGTACATTAGTAAAGTGTAAAAAAATCAATATTTAATCTAGGTACCTATCCGTACATATCGAGTATGTGCCATTAAGAGACAAACATCAAAGATCAATGTCAATATGTGCTGAAAAACTGATGACAAGTGAGTGTGCAAGAAATGTACATATGCAAGAGCTGGTTCACATTAGGTCGCGTCGATTGATACTCGTATAGTTTAAGAATCTCCACTGTAGAAAAATGAATGAATGAATATACTTTTATTGTACACCAAACACATAAAAAAAAAGAGATAACAAAAATCATGCTGATAATAAATGAAAATACCCTTTGATAGATTTCATCTCCGATAGTTTTTTGAGACTTTCCTCTTTAGTTTGACAGCTATTGTGACCCTTGCAATAATCGAATACGATTGGGAAAAAGTCAGATCAATCATTGCTAGTTACTAGTCTTAGGGAGGTCACATACGATCAAGTTTTCCGTCAAGTTTGCATGGTGCCGCGGATTTGACGCGGCATCATGCAGACTTGACGACAAACTTGATCATATATTATGGCCTCCCCTAGTTGTGGTGGTTGACTGAATATGTGGTATTCTTGGCTGTAGTGCATTTTAGCCAATAACGAGGGCCGATATCATCTTCATGGTTTGTGGTTTGAACGAACTAAACTATATTTTACCTGCGCGATGTTCGTTAATGTGTCGATACGACCTAATGTGAACCAGCTCTACGTATAATAAATGAGTCTATAAATAATGTTCACGTCAATGTTAATTTTGTTTGCGATAAAAAACCGTTTAAGCAGGAAATTGAATAGTGTGATATTTTGCGTAAACAACATTCGTTATGTATAAATATTAATTATAAGGGAGTAAATAAAATGTTACGGTAAACGTGATATTTAATTGAAAACAATAATTGGGAAATTATTAATACCGTGTAGCGTAAAATATACACTTAAAATCGTATATAGTTTCATAGATGGATCTTTTAAATCCCTTCCCTACGCATTATTCGGTCCCGCCTCTAGTGTTTGTTAAGAGCGAGCAAGGGATTCTTCTGGCGTAGCTCATGTAAAAAAAATATTTTCACCTCCTTGTATTCATACTATGATGATTCGAAAAAGGGTGTGTAAAACAGAAATTAGTCAACGTTACCAATTAATATTGCGTTTCTTAATAATATAATTTAAGAATAGGTACATCACATCACATAACATCACACTTATATATATATATATATATATATATATATATTATATCACACTCACACTAATATTATAAAGGCGAAAGTTTGTATGTGTGTGTGTATGTTTGTTACTCTTTCACGCAAAAACTACTGGACCGATTTGGCTGAAATTTAAAATGGAGATAGATTATACCTTGGATTAAAACATAGGCTACTTTTTATCCCGGAAAATCAAAGAGTTCCCGCGGGATTTTAAAAACTAAATTCACGCGGACGAAGTCGCGGGCATCATCTAGTCTAAATATATAAAAGGCAAAGGTGACTGACTGACTGACTGACTGACTGACTGACTGACTGACTGACTGACTGACTGACTGATCTATCAACGCACAGCTCTAACCACTGGACCGATCGAGCTGAAATTTGGCGTACAGGTAGCTGTTAGGACGTAGACATCCGCTAAGAAAGGATTTTGGAAAATTTCAACCCCAAGAGGGTTAAATAGGGAATTAAAAAATCGAACCTAATGTGAGCGAAGCCGCGGGTTAAAGCTAGTTTATTAATATAACTGTAATATATATGTATATATGTTGGCTTATATCCTTCAAGATAATAAATAATTTATAATATTTAAAAAAAAATAACACTTCAAGAGACGCACATTGTAATTATTCAATCGCTAACACGCAAAGATAATTATTGCCAATTGTTTAAAAAAAAAGTCTCTTAACAGCAGTGCTAATTATGTGATTATCATAACAGTTTGTTCCATCAGTTATTTTTATGAGTGGCTTTTTAAAGCCCGAAGCAAACAACAATGCGCGACGGCAGTATATATTATCTAACAGCACTGGTAGCATGGGCAGGAGATAAAAGTTTTATCCCCCGATTTTATTCACTGACAGGGGATAAAATTATCTTTTCTCTATGCTAAAGCATGGCGACAGAGGAGAAGGCGATGTATATTTCTAGAAGTATATCCACTGTGTGTTATTTCCACCGCTGTGCCCATGCTCGACGGGTGGATAAAGCTAAGCGAGGGGATAAACGTTTTATCCATTTCCCGGGGATAAAATTTCTCCCGCCTATGCTACCAGGGCAGGTTGCCTTCACGTCGAGTGATTTTTTTTTAATTTTATTTGACAAGTCAACAATATTCATACACAAAAATATGTAAATTATAAAATGAAATTTTCAGGCTTTTCTGATTAAAAGTAAAAAAATTTTTGGATATCATCATCATCATCATTATCATCAGCAACTTATCAACGGATTACTACTACTACTACTGCACTCCGCTCCGCTCCGATAGGTTCCACCCTGAGAATCATACTACACGGGCGGTTCTCCCGCTGCGAGAATCCGCTCGACAAAGCTGCCGCAGTCGATCAAACTACACGGGACGCGGTTTACCGCTGTCTTTTGTTCATTTCAACATGGATCCGCCAACTGACGCGACACTAGCCACACAAGCGCACGAACGACGAGCGAGCGCCGAGGTATCGCGCAGAATGACGTAATAGCGGGAAACCGCCCCGTGTAGTTTAAAACGCCGGTTATCAGCGGCGGTTTGATGCTGCATGCGGCGGTCGTATTTCTTTCTAAACCGCGACGGGAAACCGCGTAGTGTAGTATGCAGCATACAACTTTCATATTAAATTGTGACTAGAGCGGTTCAAAAGCGGATTCCCGCAGCGGGAGAACCGCCCGTGTAGTATGACCCTGAGCGCGGAGCCGATGTTAGGTCCGATGGGTCTCGCTTCGTCGTCATCGTACTGCAATGGTGGTGGCGATTGCAGAAGCAGAACAAAACAGTGGTTAACATTACATTAGCTTAAGGGGGGGGTAAGGTATTAAAATTTATTTTTTCCGATTTTTTTTTTATTTTTCTAATTGAATGCATAATATCTCAAGAAGATTGTGTTAAAATTTCAAGTCGATCGGGGCAAAATTGACGAAGTTATGAGTATTTCAGCGTTCGTTGCCAGCCTGAGGTTTTACAGCCCCACCCGGCCCAAACAGGCCTGTTCAGGTAAAGTCGAGTATATTCAAGTAATGATCTATGCATCAGTTAAACGCTGTATGCTGTGCTGAGCAGTAACAAGTGACGGACCTGGCATCGACGACTCTGTGTGAGTATAAAAAAATTGTCGAATTTTATCTTGAATACTTCAGTACGCAAACTTTAAAGCGTTTTTCTGAGACTTGTCATTTTTGAAGTCCGTGCCCACCATAACTAAAAATCTACTGGACCAATCGTTTTGAAATTTTGCACAGTGTTTCTTCACATAATTCCCCAGGTATTGTCGAGAGCTTTTTGTTTTTCAATAATTATCAATTTTTTTACAACAGCAAATTAGTCGTTTTTTTTAGCGAAAATCTGGTTTTTGGCTTCCAAGTGCTACGAAAAATCGAAAAATCGAAAGAAAAAAAAATCCTCTCGTGAATACCTCGACAAACATCTCCTTTAACGAATGCATTTTGATTTTTTTATTTCAGATGATTTGGTTGCGAGTTATGATGGGCACCGCAAAACAACTTTTTCTCGAGGCGCCTCCGGAAATTCACTGTCACTCGCTCAATTTTTGATATTTTGCAATGAAAATTTAGGAGAATATTGTTCTAATGTTACATTATCATGTATGGATCGACTGAATAAACTAACACCATCTGTATTGCCAAAAAAAAAATCTTGAAAACATGCCTTTTTTTTAACGAATTAACCTTACCCCCCCCTTAACTTTGTCAGTAGGTATACTATGATATTTCAAAATAATATAGAAAGACTACAAAACAAAATTTTCATAGGTTTTCAAATATTTTTCTTTCGATTTTAGCAGTAATAAGTTTTCTCAATTTCACTCACTCACACACTCATTTTACTTTTCAAAATAAATGACGAACAATTAACAACAATAATTTTCCCCGCATTGAATTGTTCATTTGTTTTTTTTTTTTTATAAACAGCTTTCTATTTGCAAGCTAGTTCGAAATTTAAATAAAACCTTTGATAAGTTACCTTCTCGGTTGCCATGTTTCGGAGTAAAAGATCGTTCTATTTTTAAATTACACGATAGATATGAGTTTACTATGTAATTTATCTGGCCGCTACACCACGCCTGCAATGAATTTTCATACACCTTTTGCCGGCCGTTGCTCGGTCAGTACTGCAATTTCAATTTATCTCGTCTTCGAGAAGGTTGTCAAAATAACGCTCAAACCAAGCATGTTTGAGAAAATTATATTATTTGTACTAGCTGTGCCCGCGACTTCGTTCGCGTGGAATAGTGACTTTTCGGGCAGCATATTTTGAATTACATATACCGTCGACGCTCAGGCGCGAGGCGTGTAGTACGTACTCTGTACGTTAAAAATGTTCGCCGTGATTCTTTAAATTGACATAACTTTTTTATTTATGAACCGATTGACATGAAATAAACACTAAATGTTAAGTGAAGCTTACTACAATATATTAGTGAAAACCGTATCTAAATCGAATAAGCCGTTTCTGATATTAGCGTGCACAAACACACAGACAAACAGACAAAAAAAAAATTAATTACAATTTCGGGTTCGGCATCGATATAATAACAACCCCTGCTACTTTTTTTTATATATTTCCATTGACCAGACACCACTTTTCTACAATTTTAATATATGTATAGAATAGATTTTATGCAAATGGAATCAAGCTGGTAATAATTAAAAATGACCTTTCAAACAAGTTTAAAAAAAATGTTGCATTATGCCTACTTATAAAAATATAATTGATATACATTATACATATACTTAAATATATCGTATATAATAGATACAATATAAGCTAATTTATATAAAAAATTTGAATATCCGTGTAGGTTCGATTTTAGTGTTACCGAACCGGTTTTATTTTTAACCGACTTCCAAAAATGTAGGAGGTTGAAATCTTTTTTTTTTATATATGTTCCCCGATTACTCGAAGAAGCCTGGACCGATTTGAAAAATTCTTTTTTTGTTTGAAAGGGTATACTTCCCAGGTGGTCCCTATTGTCATCAGGTCAGGATCTGATTATGGGATCCTGGAGAAATCAAGGGAACTCTTCAAATTTTATAGGCACAATTGATAGTGTAGTGACGTTTGAAGTCGGTTTTGTAAAAATAATTTTTACGTTTATATTATCGGTAAGCTATCGGTGTATGTAAAATGTCACTTGTCACACATTTATCTTGAACCGTCGACCTTTCGGTTCTCAGTCCGGACTTTTAACCATTGAGTTATTAAGGCATTTTAACATTGTTCAATTTAAATAATAAAATTGGAACCTGATCTGGCTAATATGTGATGCAGACGATCTAGATTTTCTAAGTAGATGTAAATTGAACATCGGCTGTCGACCGTTTGGAAGGCTAGGTCCAAATTGAAGGTCGTAATGTCAATTCGACAGCCGATTACATCTATTGTGATTCATTGCGGACGTACCTATTTACATATTATTTCCCAGCTTTTTTTTTATATGAATAGCGGGCAAACGAACTGGCGGGTCACCTGATGTAAAGTGATTACCGCCGCCCATGAACACTTGTAGTACCAAAGGCACCATCAATGCGTTGCCGGCTTTTTAGGGACTTATTGGTTCGCCCCTTGAATAACCCTATATTGAAATTAAGTGGGGACACTGTCGAAGGGAGATGATTCCACAATTTGGTAGAACATGGAAAAAAGATCTGGAGCAACGGATGGTCGAAGTGCTCCAGGCACGTTCGGTGACGTGCGGTGCGGTTGTAGAAGTTAGAGGGCGGAATAAGATCAAACAGCTCTTCAGAACACTGCCCGTTGCCTGTTTCTCTTTATTCCCAGAGACAGTGGGACGACATATTGTGTAAAAAATCATTCGAATCCCTATTAGATCAAACAATTTCCAAAAAAGAACGTGCTCGTCTTCTCGCTGTCTCTACAAGAGAGTCCGGCCACTGACTCCACGCTCTCCCTTCTGTCAACCTGGAAACAATGTTAGACCACACCACTCTTTCGGTGGTAGTCGGTCTTAGGCTTGGCGCCAAAATAACTCAGCCTCACCGATGCCACTGCGGGGACGATGTTGACGCCACCATGGACTCTCCTGTTCGAGGAGCGCTGGCCGCTTCTCCCGCCATAGCTCTCGCAACGATATCATCCGTAGATCTCTTGCTACTGCTCACGTGCCAGCTGTACTAGAGCCCATTGGTTTGGCGCGTGGCGATGGCAAGAGGCCGGATGGTGTGATGTTGGTGCCTTGGAGTAAAGGAAGGTCACTTGTTTGGGATGCCACCTGTGCAGACACTTTAGCTGCATCCCATTTACAAGCGACCTCCTCTGTGGCGGGTGCGGCGGCTACTAGCGCCGAACAGGCCAAGAGGCGCAAATATGAAAATCTTGATGGCAGTTCCGTATTTGTGCCTTTTGGGGTGGCCCGGGGGCTCGAGCTCTTTTTGAAGAGCTATGTAAAAAGGTCATCGAGTCCACCGGGGACTCAAGAGCTGGCAGCTACCTTGGCCAAAGAATTAGTTTGGCCATTCAAAGGGGCAATGCTGCCAGCATCTTGGGTACTATGCCGCGCTGCGGTGATATCGATAAAGTTTTAGGTTTATATTAGTTTTAATTTTAAAAATAATTATTATTAATAGTTTTAATTTTAGAAATAGTTTCATATCCGCTGTTAATTTATTCTTGCATTATAATTGAAATAACAGGAAGAATCTTATTAAGAGTGTCGAGTATGTTTAAATACTAAATATTATTAAATAATAATTATCTGCTGGCCGGACATAAAGTTATTATATTTATATCATAGTTAAATTAATGGATATGTGAATATTCATCATGCAATTTTTAGAAAGAAAGAAAGAAAGAAAGAAACGTTTATTTTATGAATTGAGCCACACATCACCATATTTACATATAATAGCTAACTAATAAACAAAACAACTGTATTTTTTTCAACCTGGTCACTTCGCGGATTAGTATAAAAAATCACCCCCAAAAATTTTACTTCTCGTTTTTTACCATTTTTCAAAATGGGAAAATACTGAAATAAATATATAATATGTAACTCATAGACATATATATACAGTTTCAGTTTCATTAAGATACCTCCAATAGCTTCGGAAAAAATCAAATTTAACGATAAGGGTTGCCACCCCGATTACTCCCTAACTATCAGGGGTAGAAGTCTGAAATTAAGAATAAAGATGTTTTAGATAGAGTAAAATAATTACAGGGTAAGAACTCTTCATTACACGCTGGTGCAGCTTTCCCATACTTCACCGGCTAGACCCTTTAGGACATTCGGTCAGGATATGTAAGACCGACTCTTCAGTCACATTGTCGCAGTCACAGTGTCTGTTTTGTTTAGGAATCACCATGGCGGGAGTGAAGCCGCGGGTAAAAGTTAGTAGTGTATAAATCTACATCCGTAAACAAAGAATTCCATGTACGTAAATGCTAAATAAATACTGTAAAAACTGGATTTTTGTTTTGATTTATTTACATGTTTTGCAAGTACATACCAGTTCATAGTACAGAACCTGCCTGATGGGTTAACGTTTGGGTATCATAAAATTTAAACTTGAATATCCTAATTATTGCTGTTGGCACATGTTCTTGCACAAAACATGAACTCGTACATGATAATCCTATTAGCTAGCAAATGTGCTTGGTATCGCGAGAGAAATATTCAGATGTGCGTTGAATCCCACCAGCACAGTTGTATCTATGTATATTGTAGGTAGTTCATCAATCGAATGGATACAGATGATCTTTTGAATTTATATAGAGTTTTGTTGTACATATAACGGTCGACTTCCGTTGTTATATTAAATACTTAAGAGTGGCGCAGTCGGTAGGATTCTAGAATTTTAACTTTCCTCTTATAATAGCAGCTGTAACTGCCTAGTACTAGTGGTTAGAATGTTCGACTGAAGATGAAGAAGTCCCGAGTTCGATTTTCGGATCGGGCCGGATAATGTAATGGGTTTGTTAAAAAAATCTCAATACTAGTTAGAAAGTTGGTTGTGTTGAGCACTTAAAACCCTCGGTCTGGACATGTCGGGTTTCCGTCCCGCTGGACTATGAAAGTGAGAGAATAGAGAATGCATCTATTTCCGCACACAAGTATGTACTGTAGTATCTCCAGCGCAGATGGCTACTCTCTGTGGAGCATGGAGATTGGCTGCCGTGACCGGATTCAGAGAATGCATCTGTGTTTTCGCCCCACAATTGTGTACTGTAGTATCTCCAGCGTATGTGGAGTATGGAGATTGGCCGCCGTGGCCGGATTCATGACGACCTACAGCTGAATGCTGGAGTAGTGACTTCAAACGTCTTAATATACTTTTCAACACACTTGCTCATAAAATGGCTCCCGGTTCACCGCAATTAGGCACACAATGACACCTTTAACTCAAACTGTGACTTTTTATTACCATTATTCACAATGTGAGTTATAGAATTCTTTTTTTTTAATTTTATTGGTTGAGTTGCTTTGTTCTTAAAAAAGTTTTTATTACAAAAAAGATCCTACCTATTGCCAAGATCCCTATTGCTTGCTCATTTCATACAACTTCGTATTTAAATAGATAATTTCAACTTGTACGTGTTTAATAAATAAAACTGTCACTCAAATATAACTTTTGTTTTTTCTGTAATAAAGAAAACTGGAAATTCCCCATTTTGTACGTGGCTATAAGAGAAAAGCCAAAAAAAAGAAACCTCATTCTTTTCGTTTATGGCCATTAAAGGCGCATTCCGGAAAACTGATTAAATCAAATAAACACCTGAATAGGCTGTATGGTCGTCGATCTTTGCCTGCCCTCAAGAGGGCGAACAAAAAAACAACATTAATTTTTCCCGCCATTGCGAAAAAATTTTCACAACTCGTTTTCACTGTTTTGTACCATAATGTACTATTTTAGTATTATTTTCTTCACAAGTGTGTTGAAAAACGTCGTATGATACACGTGTATATTGATGATTACCGTCCTCGGCTACCTTAAGACCCTCACCTAACGGCTCGGGTCTCAATAGCGCCTCAGCGGTAATCACCAACTTTTACACTTGTACCATAATGTACTATTATGTAAACTTTTGTCAACAGGTTCGAGTTGCGGCGAACGCTGATAATATGGAACAGCGCGCTCGCAGCCTTCAGTATCATGGGCGCGTGCCGGACGCTTCCGGAGTTCCTGCACGTGCTGAGGAACTACGGCATCTACCACTCTATTTGTGTGCCGAGGTAAGTCATCATTGTCAGCCACTATTTGTATTGCCACTGTTATAGGCCCTGTTATGCTGATCATACCATAATATCACCAAATTCGTCGTTTTTTCAGTTGTCATCGATCTACATAGCTTAAGGACATTTTACGCTCTGCTTGTCAAAACCCATGTCCAAGTGAGGACATTTGACTTCTCATACTTCCTTCCCTTATCTGCTGAGATTTTGCTACGATGACATTACTTTTAGACTTCGTTACACTCTATCAATTTATATTTTTCCGCGGAATAGCAAAATTCTCCTACGATAGTAATTAATCCTTTAAAGTTTATGAGTATAATAGAATGAACTCGGTAATTTTCCTGTATTGTGTTAATCCTGGGTGTGAGCTATCTCCATTCCGAATTTCACACACACACATACAAACTTGCGCCTTTATAATTTTAGTGTATTATAATAGTTTGATTTGAGCGTTACTCGATCACATATAAATATAAGAGTTTATACGATTTGATATATCATAATACCTACCATAGTTCTTACCAATTGAGAAAACTTATATAGAATCAATTTAGTCGTCTTTAATACATTAATACAACACATAGTATTATCAAAAAATAAAATCATAAACGTAGGACGTTATATCTAATCAAGTTTTGCACTAATAATAATTAATTATTAATCTTACCACTAATAATAATAATCTTACCTTGTTGACCTTAGTGGTAAATATAAATAAAACATAATTTTATATGGAAGTATAGGTAGGTATGATAAACAGTTATGTGGTTACTTTACTGCATCTTCTGATTAACTTGTTCCTGTTTTACTACCATTTTTTCCTTATAATGTACACAATGAACATGTTATTGAGTAATTGTAAAGTTTCCATTTGCGTTTATGCTTCCTAAAAATTTTTATTACAAAGTTCTTTCAGTATATATTTTAAATACAGCCATAAGTGTTACAGTTATAGTAATTATCAAAACATTTGAAAATGTTCTCATACATTTTCTGGTGACAACCCTTTAACCCACTTTAATTTTATTGTTATACTTTAGGTTTATTGTTTTTTAAAGATTCAATAACGAAAAAAGCTCTGCATCGTTATTTTCAAGCTGCATCTGCAGTAGTAAAGCTTCTGTATTGGAATAACTCCAGATTCACAAAATCGTGATTGGAGAGTCCATAGACGTTATGAATAACTTTTAAATTTTTTGGCATGAGCCATGCAAAAAAACCTCAATTTGCCAAATATTATATCATCGTACCTACAGACCAGTGATAAAGCATATTATGAACAGTGATAGCCTAGTGGTTAGAACTGCGGTCTCCTATTCCGGAGGTCGCAGGTTCGATCCCGGGCAGACACCTTTGACTTTTCGGAGTAATGTACATTTATGCAATTGAATATCACCGGCTTCAACGGTTTAGGAAAACATAGTGAGGACCCCTGCGCGCTTTAAACAAAAGAATAACATTTAGGAAGTATGTTGACAAATTAGGCTATTTAATATTTATTGCCCAAATAACCTTACACCTTTATAACATTACGATGTAAATAAGACCTAATTGACAGTATATTCAAATTAATTAATTAATTGGGAATTTAATTTTGATTGCAAATTAATAACATCATTTGACTGTCATGTAATATACAATTCATGAGACGTAACAAGAAGTAGCATCGGATATGGACTGACGACTTTAACGTTAAAACAATAAAGACCGATATCGAAAAACACGTGCATTTAAAATATGTATACAGTTGAACTTTCGCCGTAAACGGGTACAGAATAAAGTAACAGACACGAGCGACCACGCGTAGTGCATACCTACGTGATCGTACGTGATACGGAGCGGCGATGTCCCGTACTCATACCGTAAAACATCACGTTACTGGTGGGTACATAAGATAAACTTGTATAAGGTTTTTTGAAAAGAATTTTTATTTATTACTAACGGACCCGACAGACGTTGTCCTGTCTTAACTATGAATATTGAAACTCTTTGACGAAATTGGCAGCACGCATTCTGTCAATGTTATGTCAAACGCCATAAGGTTACATCAAAAAGTTTGAATTGTAAAAGCGGTTACATTAGAAATAATTTAATATGGTGGTTAAGTTTTCTTAAATTTTCTAATTTTTCGCGCAATTTTCTTAATTTTTTCTTTTATAAGAACCTTATCCTGACAATAACAAACACAACAAAAAAAGAATTAGCGAAATCGGTCCAGCCGTTCACGCGTGATGCGATGACCAAGGAAATAGGGATTCATTTTTATATATATAAAGATTTGATCTTATAGCGGCAGTAGAAACACACATGGTGTGAAAATTTTAAGTAGGTATATATCTATGTATTACGATTAATGAGATACAGACCGCTGACAGACGGACGAACAGCAGAGGCTTAGTGGTAATAGGATGCCGTTGGCAACCTTTTGGTACGGAACCCTAAAAATAAATTGTATAGGTACCTATTTGCTTTGTGGTAATAAGATGATTATAACTATTTCCCTACGCAAAAACATTGTATTGTATATTTTGAACATCAATAAAAAGATTTCAAAAGTATTAAATATTAAGCTTTCATAAGAAGATTTTTTCTTCGCGGTTAAGTTGAATTGCGTTTTTTTATCCAATCCAGTTGGAAGATTTATAGCGGACAATGTGCTTACCTCATGAGTTTATGACGCACGAAGGATGGATTTTTCCAAATCAATAGCCATTAAAACTACTTGAGATGTTCCACTACATAACTCGAGACAGCTTTTTAAAGATATAAAGGTATACCTCCATAATATGTTTCCAATGTTTCATCATAACAAACCTTTTTTAGCCTCAATAGCCCAACGGTTAAAGGTGCGGACTGAAGACTGAAAGGTCGCAGGTTCGAATCCCACCCGTTGCACTATTGTCGTACCCACTCCTAACACAAGTTTTCACTTATTTGGAGGGGAGAGGAGAACATCAGTCAAGTTCATCTTGGCTGATATTCTTATTAAAAAAAAAAATTAAATAATTTTTTTAATGTTAGTCCATCCATCCATTCACCGATCCTCGAACTTTCACATTTATAATATTAGTAGGATCCTCAGGCATGCTGCAAGTTTCCTTTGTTTTCCTTTACCGATAAATCAAGTGATATTTAATTACTTAAAACGTACTTAACTTCGAAAATTCAGTGATGCCTTTTTTGGATCGAACCGCGGAACCCCACAAAAGGAGCTTTAAAGCTATCACAGCTTTGTTTAAAGGTTACTTACTCCCATGTTATTTATCAAGAAGCAAGGCTCTTTAAAAATGACCTCCAGCAGAGGCTAGAGATCCACAATTTGTATGTAAAAGAAAATTTAATATAGATAGAAAAATCTTGTAGGAAAACTCGGAAAACTCTAAGAAAAAATTATGTGTCAATTATCATTATATTTAGTCTTTTTAGTAAAGAGAATAGGTGAAACTTGAAGGGGTAAACGTGTTGACTTTTTCGGTTACATTTTTAACCGACTTCCAAAAGAGGAGGTTCTCAATTCGTCGGAATCTTCTTTTTTATGTAGATATGTTCCCCGATTACTCGAAGACGTCTGGAGCGATTTGGAAAATTCTTTTTTTGTTTGAAAAAGTATACTTCCCAAGTGGTTCCATTGTCATCAGGTCAGGATCTGTTGATGGGATACTGGAGAAATCGAGGGAACTCTGCAAATTTTATAGACATAATTGATATACTTTGTGGTGGCGTCTGAAGTCGGTTTTGTAAAAAGAACTTTTATGTTTATATACTAAGTATCGTTTATGTTCTAAGTATAATCAGTTTGCAAGTCAATTAACGTATCGGTTAAAACTTCCGACATTTATTAAGTACATGTTAATTTAAAGTAGTAATGGGAAAAAAATGATGATGACGTGAAATATTCGCCTCAATAATTCTCAAGTTCGGTTATGACCTCAGTCGAAAATGATAATGCGTTGTAAAATAAATAAATGAGTGGCCACCATGATTTTTTATTGTTTTTAAGATTCCGTAGTAACAATTCTTAAAATTGTTTAAAAAACCATACTTAAATAAAACTTAAAACGTTGTGCACATATAAAGTACTGGATATCACAACTCTTGGAAAGAAGAAGATACAAGAAAAGAACAAGTTAAATTCTTAAAAACATCAAACCGGAACTAGTTTTACCTAACAATAAACCATACCATACGTAGAATAGAATAGAAATATTTTTTATTCAAATAAACTTTTACAAGTGCTTTTGAATCGTCGATGAATCTACCGTAGACAAAATTTATTCGTGGCGCGCATGTTACCCCTACTGAACGAAAATCTTCTTTCAATGAAGAAAAATGTGTCTTTCAATTTGTGTTCCTTTCCTTTTGGGCAATCATATGATGATTACAAGGGAAAATTAGAAACTCTCACCAACCAGATCAGAAACATTACAGAATTCGAATTTTTCCCCGCTGGGAATGGAACCTGAGACCTCCCATAGACCACAGCGCTCGCCAATATGCTAGGGAGATCATCATCATAGACTTAACTACTTACCTTTGTCTGGTGGGAGGCTTTAGTCGTGGCTAGTTACCACCCTACCGTCAGACGTGCCGCCAAGCGATTTAGCGTTCCGGCACGATGGCGTGTAGAAATCGATTAGAAATCGATTAGGGGGTATGGGTTGAATCTACACTGCCATATCCGTTCCAAGTTAGTCCGCTACCATCTTAGACTGCATCATCATTTACCATCAGGTGAGATCGCAGGACTATCTTGTCAATGAATAATAAAATACCTTACCTAACTTTAAAATGGAACCCTCGGTTGCGGGTCGGAACTCGGACGGTGTACTTAACTGAGTTTTTGTGAACTTGACGATATACCGTTTAAATTATATGTTCCGAGCCGAACCCGCAAAAAAACCGGTAAGCAAGTCTACTGCGGTAACATATCCGCATACAGTAAGCAGCAAATTGCTGATGCTTGCCGTCGGCAGTTTTTATGTGAAATTTCCAAAATAATAATACCATGCCTGTGGTTAATTTGATGTATATCAAAATTTATTTTTATGAGACATGTGGTGATAAATTATTAAAAAAAAACACAGATAAACCACAGATTAGTTATATTTTTTTAACGGGAAAAATCGAGAATTTATGCAATTTTTGTTATACGCCGTAACTCATATGAAAAGTGCTTTAGGACAATGACTTTCATATTTAAATCGGTAGGTATTATGCTTTTTGGGATCTTTATTTTTTTAATTAGCTTAACTTTAATAATTAAATAATTAACAAAGATTTTTTTTTACGTAGGGAAATCCATCATGGATACCACGCACCCAGGGTGGTGCGGAGGTTATGTCGAACTCTAACCGACTAAAACCCCACGGTGTTCCACCTAAACGCCAGGTGGCTGGGCACAGGGTCGCTTTCGCATTCAACTGCAACCCAGCCAGCAGTGCCTACCCAGGCAGGCCCATCTTCATGACCAAAGTCATGTTCAAACAATAGCAGCACTGGTAGCATGGGCAGGAGATAAAAGTTTTATCCCCCGATTTTATCCACTGACAGGGGATAAAATTATCTTTTCCCTATGCTAAAGCATGGCGACAGAGGAGAAGGCGATGTATATTTCTATAAGTATATCCACTGAGTGTTATTTGCACCGCTGGGCCAAATCATCAGAGAGCAACAGACTCCCCGTGTCCATCGCTCTGAGGTCCGTCTCATGGGGGCATCCTGCGATCTTGTGCAGCACGTCTGCGCCAGCTTTCGAGCCTAACTGTTTCATGTTTAAGTACGTGTTTTTCAATTAAAATATTGTCGGATTGTTCAGCTAAACTCCTATTGAAACCTAGTTTTAATAAATAAATGCGATTTAAAATGTTAAGGCAAAAAAAACTAATTAAGACCAAAATAAATAAATGAAAACCTAATAACCTGATGAAAATGAGGTTTTTATAATATAAGCTATTCAATTAAACGAATTGGGTTTTTTAGGCAGGTTATGATAATTCCAAAAACCACAAGTCAGCCTGTGACAAAAACATCTAATTTTTTTTTGTAACATTCTACTTTGTTGAATTTATAAATACTCAATGATTACGTCGTTGTTAGGACATTTATATAAATAATTGAGTGTTCGTCCGTGATTTATTATCTTCGGAACGGCTGAAACGATTTTAACGGGATTTTTACAGGCAGGTAGTGAATCAATTATGTAAAAAGAGTTTTAGGCTATATTTTATACTTATCGGAAATTAAAATCAAATCCTTTATTTGCACAGATTTACTCTCATATCAATATTGTTGTTACATTATTATTGTGAGAGTACTATAATCTGTCGTTATATTGGCATGGAAAATAATATACGTGTAATTCTAATTCTAAGTTGAACACATGCAGTTAGGTACAAGTCATAAAGTATAAATAAAATCATGCTAAAGAATCCTGTATGAAAAATTATACTGTTGATATTAAAGTCAATATGGTCTAACCGCTGAACCGAGATAAATGGCATCCTGCAGTGTTAACACGGGGAGGAGATAAAAGTTTAACCCCCGATTTTATCCACTGACAAGGGATAAAATTATCTTCTCCCTATGCTAAAGCATGGCGACAGGGGAAAGGAAAAGTATATTCCTGTAAGAATATCCACTGTGGATATTATTTCCACCGTTTTGCTCATGCTCGACAGGTGGATAAAACTGAGCGAGGGGATAAACATTTTATCCTTTCCCCGGTGTTCACGAATGAACATAAGAGTGTTTGTTGTTTTGTATTTGTTCACAATTAGTAGTTTTTAGTTTGTTAGATAAAATAAAACTCCTTTGTTAGCCGCCATTCGTTGCCTTTTTTTTCCCAAGAGTATACAAAACAGAAGTGAAAAATAGTGATGTGACATTTGCCAATAGTGCCGACAAATAGTGATGTGACGCGCGGTAACATCCTCCCCCCTTTTGAAAGGTTGCTTTCAAAGCTGACTTGCAAAATCTGGAATCAATCGTCCTTCTCTGGAAGCAAGGGACATATCCTGCTTAGTGATCGTCTAATTATTCCTTGGGTTGTTTGAATGTCCACCACGCGGGAGACGCCATCACGACCAGGAAACATTCGAATAATTCGTCCCATTCGCCAGGAAAGTGGAGGCGCGTTCTCTTCGTGTATTAGTACTAAATCTCCAATACGTGGGTGATGCCCGTTGTTAGTTCGCCACTTGCGGCGTTGTTGAAGTTCATGTATGTATTCTCTCTGCCACCGCTTCCAAAAATGTTGTCTTATTTGTTCGAGTCGAGCGTATCGCGTCAGAGAGCTTGTTTTGTAGTCCAAAAGTGATGGTGACGGCAGCGAGGCCAGCGGACGGCCAATCAGAAAGTGCCCTGGGGTGAGGGCTAGGAAATCGTTGGGAGATGGGGACAAAGGACACAAAGGTCGGCTGTTTAGTATAGCTTCAACCTGTGCAAATAGTGTACTCAATTCCTCGAAAGTTAAGTGAGTATTTCCCATTACCCGTTTTACGTGATACTTTGCCGATTTTACGCCGGCTTCCCAAATGCCGCCGAAGTTTGGAGCATAAGCAGGTGAGAATACAAATTTAATTTCTTCGTGGGTTGCAAAGTCTATTATAGGCTCCGTATTTTGTTTCAAAAAATTACCGATTTCCCTAGCTGCTCCCACAAAATTCCTACCATTATCGCAGAAAATTTCGAGTGGCTTTCCCCGCCTAGAAATCATGCGGCGCATTGTTAAAATAAAAGAGTTTGAAGTCAAGTCGCTGACTGCTTCCAAATGTAGGCATTTGTAACGTAAGCATACGAAAAGACAAAGATAACTTTTGACGAGTCGCGCACCGCGACCCTTTCTATTTAGTGTCATAAATGGACCGGCGAAATCCACTCCGACGGTTCGAAACGGAAAATCAGGAGTTATGCGCTGTACAGGCAAATTTCCCATGATGGGAGTGAGCGTTTTGCCTTGAGCTCGTCTACAAACAACGCATTTTTGTACTGTACTCCTAGCAAGTCGCCTGCCATTGATGGGCCAAATTTGGTCGCGCACGGAAGCAAGCAACAACTGTGGACCAGCATGTAAATGTTGTATATGGTAGTGTCTAAAAACTAGTTTTGTGAGATGATGTGATGAATGTAAAAGTATTGGATGCTTTTGATCATAGCTTAAATCGGAAGCGTCTATACGACCACCTACTCTGATCAGATTTTCATCATCAATGAATGGGGATAGTGACAAAATGCTTGATTTAGTGTTAAGTGTCTTGTTTTTAATTAGTGTAGAATAGTCATCTGCAAAAGATTGTTTCTGAGCTGTTAAGCACAGAAATTTGAATGCTTGAGCCAATTCGTCAGTAGTTAGATCAGATGTAATTTTAGTGATAGGGTTTTTAATATTGTTTGCAAATCTTAATACATAAGCTGTAACGCGTTTTAGTTTAATAAGTTTAGAATAATTTTCCATTTGTATGACAGAATCAATTGGTATTGTTGTAGTAGCATGCGCTTTTATTTCTGGTAAGATGAGATTTAAAGTATCCTTGGACTGAGGCCATTCGCATTCTGGTTCTAAAAGAAATGAGGGTCCTGACCACCAAATGTCACAATGTTCGATTTCGTGAGGGTGTACCCCTCGTGAGATTAAATCCGCTGGATTTTGAGCAGTGGGGACGTAGCGCCAAGAGGTAGCCTCTGTTAGTTCACATATCTCAACTACACGATTGGATACAAAGGTTTTTAGGTTTCGTGCATTGCTCCTAAGCCAACCAAGTACTACAGTGGAATCGCACCAGTGTACGAGACGGTTAACCTGACATCTTAACGAATTTGTAGTAGTCTGAACTAATCTTGCACTCAGCAGCGCTGCACTTAATTCCAATCGAGGTATGGTTGTTGGCTTGGTAGGCGCTACCTTCGATTTGGCGCATAATAGTTTAACAATAGAGACACCGTCTTGATTCGTGGATCTTAGATAAATGCATGCCCCGTAGGCGGACTGAGAAGCATCGCTAAAAGAATGCAGCTCTATCGTGACCGGTGAATCGCATATAGTTAATCTGGGAATTGCTAGTGTGAGAATAGCATCTAAATTTTTAGCGAACATCTGCCAAGAAGATTTGATGTCATCCGGGACCGGATCATCCCAGCCAAGTTTGGTGAGCCATAAGGTCTGTAAAATCATTTTTGGTATTATAATACAAGGGCTTAGTAATCCAAGAGGGTCAAAAATTTTAAATGAGGATGATAAAATTATTCTTTTAGTTAAAATGTCATTTTTAAAATGAAGATCAGTTGTAAAATGCAATGTATCAGAATTAGAGTTCCAGCCTAAGCCTAAAGTGCTTGAAGACTCACTGATGGTAAGATTTTCGTTTAAATCAATATTTGCTGAATTATAAATTGCTTTAGAATTGGACCTGTATTTTCGTAAGTTGAAACAACCCTTTTTGAGAGCTTCAGAAACAGAGCTTTGAATACGTAATAAACCTTCTTCATCGTCAGCACCAGTTATTAAGTCATCAACGTAAAAGTCGTGTTGTATTATAGTCTTAATTTGTTCATCATCGCATTCCTCCCCCAGTTGCCAAATGCATCGAGTACTCAAATAGCTGGCACTTGCAAAACCGTAAGTGACAGTATTTAAACGATATGTCTCTAAAGGCAAAGACTCATCTTCTCTCCACAATATTAATTGAAGATTTCGTTGTGCTTCATGAATTTGGATCTGACGGTACATTTTTTCGATATCACCTGTTATAATGTATTTGTATTGTCGAGCTCTAATTAGTATGGAGAAAAGAGAGTCTTGGATGTTTGGGCCTGTTAGTTGTATGTCATTTATTGAAAGACCTGAGGAGGGAACGCGCGCCGACCCGTCAAAGACGACTCTAATCTTAGTTGATTCGCTGCTGGCCTTGAAGACAGCGTGATGGCAAAGAAAGTATGATGGATTTGGTCTAGAAGTTTCAGATTTTTGTAAATGGCCTAATTCGGCGTATTCGCGAATGAATTCCATATATTGAGACTTAATAGCTGGTTGCCTTCTCAATCGTTTTTCTAAATTGATGAAACGTTGCTTGGCTAGATTATATGAATCACCAAGACATGCAGGATCTTTAGTTAAAGGTAGTTTCACACAAAATCTACCTGTGCTCAAGCGGTAAGTGTTTTGTAAAAAGTGATCCTCACATGCAATTTCGTTTTTTGAAAGAATTGGTTTCAGTGGGACTGATTCAAGTTCCCAAAATTTACTTAATTTTTTGTCAATTTCGTCTAAATGTGCTACATTAGAAAGATATTGATTGTTTTTTGTATTACTAATTGTATTTGATAGAGGACCTGCAATTAACCAACCAAGTTTTGAGCTTCTTAGTTTTGGATATTCGAGGCCGAGAGACATTTGCTCGCATCCGAGAATGTCCCAAAAAATGTCGGCACCAATCAAAACATCTATATGTGCTGGTTGATTAAAATTAGGATCAGCTAATTGTATGCCTGTAGGCAGCTTTAGTTGATGAATGTTAATAGGAATTTTAGGAATATTTCCGGTAAGCTTGTTCATTATGTAACATGTGAGTGAAATGTTGTAATCGTTATTTAAAGAGTTTATTTGTATAGCACAAGTTTCCATGACTGTGTTGCACTGAGTGTCACCTATGCCTATGATATTAATTGTATTTATTTGTTGTGAATTGAGAGACAATTTTTGTTGTAAAGATTTGGTGATGAATGTAGATTGACTTCCACAATCAAGGAGAGCCTTGACAGTTTCAGCTTGATTTGTGTGAGGATTCGTCACTGTAATTAAAGCAGTGGATAAAATAATTTGGTTGATGTGTTGTACAGACGAGCAGCTGTTGACTGTAGTATCATTAGTATTTTGTGTATTTGTAGATTTGTTATTTGTTGTTGTGGCCGAGGCCTTTTCGTTGTATTTGTAACATAACAGTGTATTGTGAAATTTATTAGTACAATGTCGGCAAGCTTGAGATGGACAAGAACCAATCCTGTGCGACGCAAACCGTAGGCAGTTCGGGCATAACTTTAGTTTAGAAACCTCGGCTCTTCGATTGTCAACACTCATTGCCAAAAAGGTAGGGCAGTTGTAGATTCGATGTTGTCCTTTACAGAGAGAACAGCGAAAAAGATTTGTATTATTAGTAGTAGTAAAAGATTTTAATTGTTGTTCATTGTTGTAATTATTTTTTGTTCGTTCATTAGTGTAATTGTAAGCATTTTTTGTTCGTTCGTTAGTGTAATTGTTGTTGTAATTGCGAGATGGCGCCACCGTCGGCCGCGATTGTTGTTTCAATTTGTCAAATTTATTTCGGTTCATAGTTTCTAAAACATCTGCACGATCAGATAAAAATTTATTGAATTGTTTAAGAGTAGGTACGTCGTCAAATGTACCACGACGTTCCTCCCACTTACCCAAGGTAATACTGTCTAATTTAGATGACACTATATGTATTATGAGAGTGTCCCAGTGTTCAGTTGGTTGACCTAACGTTGCCAGTGCCCGAAGATTTTTTGAAACGTGGTCAATTAAAAATCGAAGTGACCTCTCGGACTCCCGGCCTAAAGGTTCAATGCTGAAGAGTGAATTTAAGTGATGATTAATAAGTTGTTTAGTATTATCATACCGTTCGCATAATAGTTTCCATGCATTGCTATAGTTAGCCTCGGATAATTCAATATTTGAAATAATGCATGCAGCTTCACCCTCCAGATATGACACTAAATAGTGGAATTTGTGAATTGGTTTTATTCGTTCATTAGTATGAATAAGTGATAGGAATGTGTCACGGAACTCCAGCCACTTAAAGAATGTACCATCAAATTTTGCAATCTGAATCTGAGGTAGCTTGAATCCCATGTCCTGATTATCATGATGACAAATAATAGAAGCTGACTGTTCACCATGTTCGTTGCGGACAGAAGTCGAGCGACCTGAATTCAAAATGCTTTCGTTTGATTCTATTAAATGTAACCCTGTAGCAATTGTTATAGCAAAATCTTGCTCAATACTGTCGCGTTCAGTTAGCTCTAATGACAAATTGTCCGAATTCAAAACCTCTATTCGATTTTGCAACTCATCAAAATAATCAGAAAGTTTCTTGATTTTATCGGTTTTTACTTTTAATTCGCCAAGTTCGAGCGAGGTTAAACTTGTACCAGTAATTGAATTTAAATATGTTTTGTATTTAGTAATGCGTCCCTTAACGGAACTGCGCTTTACATGTAACTCCTTTAACTCCTTTGCAGTAAGAGCTTCAGTCATTTTGTATATAAATATTAGTTATAAACTTTAGTAATTAAGAAAATATTAATTTAATTGTTGCTATGGAGCTGAATGTGACCATGGGTTTATAGTGAAGATGTAAGTAAACAAATTGTAACTATGTTTTATACTGCAAAGTAATTAGTGAAGTTATTTTGTAAAATATAAATAATTAAATGCTCGCTCACGTTCCTATT
This sequence comes from Hipparchia semele, assembly GCA_933228805.2. NCBI lineage: Eukaryota > Metazoa > Arthropoda > Insecta > Lepidoptera > Nymphalidae > Hipparchia > Hipparchia semele. The sequence goes on from OW121714.1 coordinate 13,894,968, forward strand.
ATTCGGCGACACTGGGAAGACCGCTTGCAGACCACTTCCAAAGTCTAGGCAGCCGCTAGCGCATGCCAGATGGTAAGACTTGACAAGTATGTATGATACGCCCCCCTGGAATGTTCGGCAAGGCAATCTTAATACCGAGATAATATAACGCAAGAAATGGGTTGGGGTTTGATCGAATAAACTGTGTTGTAATAAACAATAAGCTATTTGACATGAAAAGTTAAATTAAAATAATAAATAGTTAGGTCGAGTGGGGAACATACCTAACCTACTCGAAGTTACCAATTTGAGGTTAATTATTGCAAATACATTTTAGAATTGAGTAAACTATTTGTGCAGCTGTGAATTAAGTATTAGTGGGGGATGGGCTGTGGGGAGGAATAAGGATCCATCACACTTAACTGACTGGCGTCACGCCGGGGCCTCATGGCGGACATCCCGTTCAATGCATCTCGATGAAATCCAATGATTGCAGGTCCTGTCACGGTCGCCAATTTATGTTCACGAATGAACATAAGAGTGTTTGTTGTTTTGTATTTGTTCACAATTAGTAGTTTTTAGTTTGTTAGATAAAATAAAACTCCTTTGTTAGCCGCCATTCGTTGCCTTTTTTTTCCCAAGAGTATACAAAACAGAAGTGAAAAATAGTGATGTGACATTTGCCAATAGTGCCGACAAATAGTGATGTGACGCGCGGTAACACCCGGGGATAAAATTTCTCCCGCCCATGTTAGCTATGCTGGAGGTGGTTTTTATCCCGGGAAATTGGTGTGTCTCTTTGTGCTTTTCAATATTTTGGTATGACCGTCTGTCTCTACAGGGGTAACGGATGTGCGGTCTAGCCGGTTTGAGTCGACCGCCCATTCAGATGACTGTTAGCTAATGCTGAAGTAACTTCAACGTACCGTATCGTAATGTAGACATTCTCCTAATGTCTACATTTGGAGAAGTCTACATTAAAAATTTTGTTGGAATAATACACCTACTTATACATGTTTAGGTACCTAGTACATAACTGGTACCTGCACTGGTTGCATGGGCAGGAGATAAAAGTTTTATTCCCCGATTTTATCCACTGACAGGGGATAAAATTATCTTCTCCCTATGCTAAAGCATGGCGACAGAGGAGAAGGCGATGTATATTTCTATAAGTAGATCCACTGAGTGTTATTTCCACCGTTGTGCCCATGCTCGACGGGTGGATAAAGCTAAGCGAGGGGATAAACGTTTTATCCTTTTCCCGTGGATAAAATTTCTCCCGCCCATGCTACCAGGGCTGGTACATAGGTACCTACCTCGGTACCCATCTATCTATCTGCAATTGATTATATCGATTTACAATGGTTTAAATTTAAAACTTTTGTTGGAATAATAGGTAGCTACTAAGTACCTAGGTACCCACTTACCTATCTGCAATTTTCTGTAATTGGTCATATCGATTTACAATGGTTCAAAACTTTTGTTGGAATAATAGTTAGGTACTATGTATCTAGGTACCCATTCTATCTGCAATTTTCTGAGCGCATTTGTTACGTAAAAGCTCCTACACGCGTCTCGACTCTGCCGGGAAAATAGGTCAAAGAATTCAACAGTAGGTATCTTTGAGACCCTCCGACAGAGGTTAGCACCTCCGATGGCAACTTTGTCTTTGTTTTTACCTTCATTCTATGATAGTACGTAAAGAAAGCTTTTAAGGTGTCATGAAATACAAAGAAGAACAGACGTTTAGATCACACGGACTTTTATCCCCTAAAGGCATTTTGTCCCTAGTCTTTGCATGACACTGCATACATACATTTATCATTTTAATTTATTCAACCAATATCATTGACCAATATTATTAAAGCGATAATAATAATTCCGAATTTATAATACGTCAATGCCATGCGACTTATGAGTTGTAATATTATTAATAAATTAATTAATAATTTGATTAAGGTAACTAAAGGGATCTGTGCACAATCCCACTACTGGGTCCTTTTTAGGGTTCCGTACAGTCCGTTAGTCTGTCCGTAGGTGGGCTGTATCTCATGAACCGTAAATTGGTAGATACTTGAAATTTTCACGGAATGTGTAGGTTAATTAAACAATTTATTTTATTTTAATTATTTGTTATAACAACAAATAATTAAAATAAAATAAATAATAAAGGTTCTTGTATGGGGAACCCATAATACAAGAAACTGAGTTTTTCGACGTTTTTAACAATCGCTGTTACAATGGTTACCCTTCGTGTGCGAGTCCAACTCGCACTTGGCCGGTTTTTATTACTCTAGAAAAAGTTTAAAAGGCGGCGTTTTTATAAAACCTAAATCTCAGCGGTAAAGTCATAGGCGTACCCTATATACATAACCTGTATACAATAGCAACTCAAATCAAGTCACACAGATGCACGTTCGTTAAACTTATGACACCCCTCGTTGAGGGTCGGGGGTTAAAAAAATAAGTTTAGCTCAGTCAGCTCATATCAGTCTTGACCCTCGCCGAGGCAAAAAGTGGATCGAAGGGCCCTCATATTTGTCTTTTGACTGAAGTTTCGAGTTATAGCGTCGTCTGTCGAGTGGGTGGATCGCTTATTCAGATCTTTGATATTTTATCTGTAAGCAAATTTTTATTATATCAATTTTGTGATGTCCCCTCAAATAAAATTACCAAGACGTATAAGAAATATTTTTAGCCCCCGACGCAAAATGCGAGGCTACGATTTCACCAATGTTGAGTGATGTTTAACGGGGTCTTTTCCCTGTTTCTAGCAATTTCGCGTCTTTTCAAACAAGTTTTAATTCATGAAGAACTATTTTTTTTGCATCGAAAAAAATATATGTTGTAGATACATATTTTATCATTATAGTTTAATTGACAGAAACGCGTTAAGCTATATTTTGCTCGATCATAAAAAATTATGAAGAAATCGCGATTTTCACTATTATTTCAATTTTGTGTCTAAAATTTTTAACTAAATTTAAAAAAATATATATGAAAATAAAGCTTATTACATTTATGATTTTTTTCAATTGACCGTTTTTTAAATAAAAATTTAAGCTTAGTTCTAGCTTATTTCTAGACGTAAATGGGCACGCGCATCCTCTAACGGGGGTGTTTCAGTGTCCCACCGGACTCTATCGAGGTTGGACGCACGTCAGTTTTCGCAGGCCACGTGCTTAAATTCTCAATTTCATTAATTTTGTTGTAAAAATATTATTTTGTAAAATCACTAAAACTTTTTACTGTGCTAACTAAGATCTAAATCTTAGTTAGCACAGTACCTACTTAGTACTTAGTTTTTATATAGTTTTTAGTTAGTATCTTAGGTTACTATCTTATCTTGTAAACAGTTATAGTAAATAATTAAATATAGTGTTTGTTTTTATGAATAATAATGGATGATAAAAGAAATTTAATAAAGAAAATATCAGCTTTGAAGCGAAGGAATATTAGAAAACAAGTATGGTAAGTGTTTCTTTCACTTTATCTAAATACTAGCTGATTCCGCGACTTCGTCCGCGTGGTTTAGAGTGACTTGCTATTATCCACGAGAAGTTATGTCCTTTATCTCCGAAAATATTTAGTTATTTTTTGAGTAACTTGAACCGTTTACGCAGCGCACGCAACGGAAGCCCTCAAATATGGATAATTTTCCCCGTTTTTGCAACATTTTTCACTGATGCTTCGCTCCTATTAGTCGCACCGTGATGTTATATAGCCTAAAGCCTTCCTCGATAAATGGACTATCGAACACAAAAATAATTTTTCAATTCGAACCAGTAATTCCTGAGATTAGCGCGTTCAAACAAACAAACTCTTCAGCTTTATAATATTAAGTATAGATAAGATGATGCCCGCGACTTCGTCCGTGTGGTTTTGGAAAAATCCCGTGGGAACTCTATCATTTTCCGGGATAAAAAGTATACGTTCCAGGCAATCTATCTCCACTCCAATTTTCAACCAAAACCTTCCTTTTTACGGGAAAGAGGAATAAAGATACACACACACACACATATACAAACTTTCGCCTTTATAATATTACTGTGTTGTTACTTACCTAGGATTAGAATTTTTACAAAAGGCGTGAATAAATTTTGTTGAAGAAGAATAATTATTCCAGATGTAGGTATCAATGTGAACACAGTGTAAATACATACAGTGAGGCGATAGGTTGGGAGTGTTCAAATAAAGGTCACTTGAAACCTCATCCAACTGGCAGCGAGCTAAAAAAAACTCCAAGATGGCGGATTCAAGATGGCGGCCATACAAATTTCGTCGGTGTCTATCTTAGAGAGTATAAAAAATGGAAGTGTAGTTTTCTGGCAAAAGATTATCAGGATTGAGGACCCGAACGTCTACTTGATGAATAGAAAAAAAATTCAAGATGGCGGAATTGATTTTTCCATACAAAATATATGCAAAACTTTGATACGGTTCCTTTTTATTTCTGATGGTTTCTATAGAGCACATAAATTCATTCGTAGGAAAAATATGTAAAGAGCTGATGATTGAGGATTTCGGAGACAGGTGAGGAGCACGGCCAGGGTATTGAAGATAGGTGGGCGATGTTCAAACAAAAGCCACTTGCAACCTCATCCAACCGGCAGCGAGCTAAAAAAAACTCCAAGATTCAAGATGGCGGCCATACAAATTTCGTCGGTGTCTATCTCAGAGAGTATAAAAGACGGAAGTGTGGTTTTCTGGCAAAAGATGATCAGGATTGAGGACCCGAACGTCTACTTGATGAATAGAAAAAAAATTCAAGATGGCGGAATTGATTGTTCCATACAAAATATATGCAAAACTTTGATACGGTTCCTTTTTATTTCTGATGGTTTCTATAGAGCACATAAATTCATTCGTAGGAAAAATATGTAGAGAGCTGATGATTGAGGATTTCGGAGACAGGTGAGGAGCACGGCCAGGGTATTGAAGATAAGTGGGCGATGTTCAAACAAAAGCCACTCGAAATCTCATCCAATTTGCAGTGAGCTGAAAAAAACTCGAAGATGGCGGATTTAAGATGGCGGCCATACAAATTCTGACGGTGTCTATCTCAGAGAGTATAAAAGATGAGAGTGGTTTTCTGGCAAAAGATGATCAGGATTGAAGACCCGAAAGTCTACTTGATGAATAGAAAAGAAATTGAAAATGGCAGAATTTATTATTCCATACAAAATATATGCAAAACTTTGATACTGTTCCTTTTTATATCTGATGGTTTCTATAGAGCACATAAATTCATTCGTAGGAAAAATATGTAGAGAGCCAATGATTGAGAATTTCGGAGACAGGTGAGGAGCACTGCCAGGGTATTGAAGATAGGTGGGGGGTGTTCAAACAAAAGCCACTCGAAACCTCATACAAAATATATGCAAAACTTTGATAGGGTTCCTTTTTTAAATTTCTGATGATTTCGTATACAGGGCAAAAATTCATTCGGCGGAAAAATATGGAGACAGCTGATGGTTTAAGATTTCGGAGATGAGTGAGGAGCACGGCAATACCTAGAGCACGGGGATACCGAAGATAGCTGGGAGGGGGAGGGGGGGCATTATAGGCTTGATCACTAGCACACCTGATGGAAAGTGGTGATACGCCGTAAAGAGTAACGTTTGCCTAGAACTCAGACCAACTAACTCTAGACCTCGCACCCGCTTTATTTTCTATGAAAACGCATTCTGAAAAAAATTGGGACCGGCGGGGAGTACTCGAGTACTCGAGTGCTATGATTGGTTTGCGAAATGTACCGCGGTCATTTATAGAGAATAGAGATGTGACGCTATCGATACTTATTTTAATAAAAAAATATTTACAGCCTGCTATCAAGAATCAATAGTTAGTGTATTTTCTCTCTTTTTAATATTACCTATATAGAAAACTAGTAGGGTGCGTGGGTACACGCCGCATTGCCCGCTAAAGTGAACCGGGGTTTTTCTGCTCACCAGGTAAACCTTCGGGTCGTGATCATCTTTTGCCAGAAAATTTTTTTTTTGTCAGCTTGCTGCAAATTGGATGAGGTTTCGAGTGGCTTTTGTTTGAACACCCCGGGGACCTATCTTCTCTGGCCTCAATCATCAGCTCTTTTCATATATTTTCCCCAAACCATCAGAAATTTTGAAAAGGAACCGTATCAAAGTCTTTCATAGTTCCCTATTCGCCATATATTTTGTATGGAAAAATAAATTCCGCCATCTTGCTTTTTTTTTTCAGTTCATCAAGTAGACCTTCGGGTCCTAACTCCTAATCATCTTTTGCCAAAAAACCACTCTTCCATCTTTTATACTCTCTGAGATAGACACCGACGAAAGTATGGCCACCATCTTAAATCCGCCATCTTGGAGTTTTTTTCAGCTCGCTGCAAATTGGATGAGGTTTCGAGTGGCTTTTGTTTAAACACCCTCCACTTCTTTTCAATACCCTGGCCATGCTACTCACATGTCTCCAAAATCCTCAATCCTCAGGTCTCTACATATTTTTCATACGAATGAATTTATGTGCTCTATAGAAACCATCAGAAATAAAAAGGAACCGTATCAAAGTTTTGCATATATTTTGTATGGAAAAATCAATTCCACCATCCTGAATTTTTTTTCTATTCATCAAGTAGACCTTCGGGTCTTCAATCCTGATCATCTTTTGCCAGAAAACCACTGTTCCATGTTTTATACTCTCTGAGATAGACACCAACGAAATTTGTATGGCCGCCATCTTGGAGTTTTTTTCAGCTCGCTGCCAGTTGGATTAGGTTTTGTGTGACTTTTGTTTGAAAACCCCCCACCTATCTTCGATACCCTGGTGCTCCGCACCCATCTCCGAAATCCTCAATTGTCAGCTTTCTCCATATTTTTCCTCCAAATGAATTTATATCCTCTATATGAAACCATCATAAATTTGGAAAAGGAACCGTATGAAAGTCTTGCACATATTTTGTATGAAATAAAAAAAACCCGCCATCTTGAATTTTTTTTCTATTTATCAAGTAGACCTTCGGGTCCTGATCATCTTTTTCCACGAAACCACTCTTCCATCTTTAAAAGTCCGCAAGATAGAGACTGACGAAATTTGTATGGCCGCCATCTTGAATCTGCCATTTTGGAGTTTTTTTTCAGCTCTCTGCCAGTTGGATGAGGTTTTGAGTGACTTTTGTTTGAACAACCCCTACCTATCTTCAATGTCCTGGCCGTGTTCCTCACCCATCTCCAAAATCCTCAATCATCAGCTCTCTTCATGTTTTTGCTCCGAATGAATTTTTGTCTTCTATACGAAACCATGACTGAAAAAAAATTTTGAGAGAAATTTTGATGAGAGGTGCTCAATGATTCAGTCAGTCAGTGAGTCAGTCAGTCAGTGAGTCAGTCAGTGAGTCAGCACGAGTAGCTCTATGTATATTAATTATTGTAAAAATCCAAATTTACAAGATTCATTTTCATTCATAATAGGATACACTATAAATATAAGCCTCAATAGCCCAACGGTTAAAGGTGCGGACTGAAAACTGAAAGGTTGCAGGTGCAAACCCCACCCGTTGCGCCATTGTTGTACCCACACCTAGAACAAGCTTTCCGCTTATTTGGAGAGGACAGGAGGATATTAGTCCACATCAGCTTGGCTAATATTCTTTTTTAAAAAAAGAAACATACCTTATAAAGTCCGTTTCATGACGTTCAAGACGGGTATTCACCCGGGTTAAAACCCATTCGTGGGCTTAATCTGGGTGATTACTGATTTACCCATCTCTAAACAGGGCTTATTTGGAAATCCAGGACACACCTGATAATAAAACCTTCCTACTCCTTCCTTTCTAAAGCCCTCAAAGTTAGAATTTCAGATGCTTACACTATATAATTTTTACAAGAACAACGTCAGTAATTTACAAGTGTAAAATTTCAATGCCTTGAAAAATTAAATTTGCCGAGTAGTAAGTAGGTACATACTACATACGTATAATTTGGTCTATTAAAATTTTAAACAATATCTGTCAAGTTGAACTAAGTACCTACTGTAGTTTCATATATTGTGACCAGGAGCGCCCGTACGGGTTCACTGCGCTTTCGCTCCATGTCTGCCCAGCGCGTATTTAATACGTACACGAGGATTTCGGAGCGGCGCGGCGCGCGGCGACATAGCCCGCTAAATACCTAAAGTTCCGGGACCAGCAAGCCTTAACCGAGGAAACGGGACCCTATTATTAAGCCTTCGCTATCAGTCCGTCCGTCCGTGTCTGTCTGTCTGTCTGTCAGCGGGCTGTATCTTATGATCCTTAAAAGGTAGACAGTTGAAATTTTCAGAGAATGTGTACCTATTTCTGTTGCCGCTATAACATCAAATAATAAAAATAAATTTAAAATTAATGGGGGCTCCCCTCCTAGAAACGTGATTTTTCGGCATTTTTGGTACGGAACCCTTCGTATGCGAGTCCGACTCGCATTTAACCGGTTATACTCTTTGTTTATAATTATGTTTAAGGTAGGCTTTTTAAGAATTTTTCAATTATGTTTGTTTGTAGGCAGCCGTTGCAGTTATCCTTTGTTCGCCTTTACAGGTCTAGGTTAGACGTAAATAATTCTACTAGTCTTATGTAAATAAATCTCTTGTGATGAACGTATGGTGAGTGTAGTGCTAATCAAATATTTGTACGCCTTGACTCTAGGACCTAGGTACTAAAACCGTTTAAACCTTTATTGTATAATTACATATGTATTATTAGCTCTTCACTTGTTATTACTGTATACCGAGCGAAGCGAATTCTCTTACTTAGGTGAATTTGCACTTTGTTCGTTTATCTGCTTGTCTGTTAGAGCCTTAAAACTCCTGAAGTAATGAACATAACTTCAAATTCACAAATAATAAATTAAAATAGGGATAAAAAATTAAAATCTTTATTCCATATGGTAGGCATAGTTCTTGCAATTACCGAGGGCGCGTGAGCTTTACTGGTGGTTAGGTCAGGCGCGAGCAAGCTCTCGCTTACAGTTATACAGATACGAGACGCACACAACCATGAGCCACGCGCCCTCGTGAGTTGAAAGAACTATATTAGGTAGTACCTAATTAGGTACCCATGTAACAAAATCAAATTGTTCCGTTGCTTCACTCCTACGCGATTAAAGGACAAATCAACAAACAAACACACTGTCGCATTAAGAATTTTAGTGCCTAGTGCCTACTGAATATTAGTAGCAAGGATTAATAGGGATATCGAATACAGTCTACACCTACAGTAATTTCTAGAATTTATTTTTCGAATGGTGTGCGATATAGATACCTCCAGTAATGTCTCGAGTTTATTTGTGAAATAAGTCAATAGTTTATATGTTGAAATCTTTGGCATTCTGCGCACGTAATCCAATCCACTTAAGTCCCGTTTTTTACGATGAGCTAATCCGTATGTACCTATAAGTTAATACGGCTTTCCCCAATTCCTTTTATTTAGGTAACTACCCTACGTGCTTAAAGGCGTATAGAATTGGGAATATCGAGACGGTATCGATTGAAAACTGTTTGTGTTTACTTGCTTACCGTTGTCTGCCTTGTTGATGTTGTGTTGGCGTGTGTGTGTGAGTGTGTGTGCATGTGTGTGTTGGTTGTGATCGGGTCAAAAAATGTACCTATTTCGTTTTTCTGTTAATTAACTCAGCACTAGTCCGGAGTTTTTGAGTTGAAAAACTTTGAAAACAGTTCTCGCTAAATCAATCTTTTATTTTGATGAATCCAATACTAATACTTACATAAATTATTATTAATGCGAAAGTGTGTTTGTTTGTTGGTTTGTCCTTCAACCACGCAACAACGAATCGACGTGTTTTTTTTGTATGCGTAGGCATAGATCAAGACCTGGAGACGGGCGTGGCTTGTTTGCATCTTGATGAGTTGAGAGGACGAAGCCGCGGACATCGGCTTTAGAGACCTATTCAGCAGTTTCTGAAATTATTACGACTTTGACTTTAATATTAGCTCGAGCGTTCAACCTGACACTTTTTAAGTCTTAAAAAAGTTTAGCAGTTTCCATAGAAAGGTTTGGCGTTTTGTACTTTTGTGGCAAAGGTACTTGTTACGCTTTCATCCAGTACGATGGGTAGTTACCGTCAGTAGGTTAATTATTGTCGTATCTGACGCGCCATGGCTTTAAGGTACGCTCAAAGCAATGTCTCTTTTGCGATGGCGGCAGCGATAGCGTGCGCGGATACTGCAATGGTACTTTTATCTATAGTGTTTGTAATACTGAACAAACTGTTCTCTTGTTTTGCCTACGAATCTAATTCGACTTAATCCCAAGTAATCTCTAAACTCTCTCTCTAATCTATTATTAACACTGGACTGCTGCTGTGATTTCTTTTTTGGACCTTCTTGATTTACGCCATTTTGGATTTGATTGACGCCATTTTGGCGCTGTAAGCCGATACTTAGCCGATATGAGTGTCTTTGGAACTAATAATATTGAAAATAGCGCAACGAACTCTACAATGAATCTATGAAATCATCAAAGAAATCATAGATAAATTACAGAGTTCGGTGCGCCATTTGCAATATTACTAGTTCTTAAGACACTCGTATGTCAAATGTGGCGCTTCAAGTTGATCCTTAATTAAAATGTCATTTGTATAGGGACAGCAAATCCAGTATTAATCATAGATTTCATTATAATGAGTAGTGCAAACGATGAACATTTCAAGTTTTTCACTTTTTTTTTAATTCCCTCTGTAGCACAAAGTAGTATAAAGCATTTTCTCTCGGTCTACCTTCTTTATCCGTCCGTCTTCCACCGTCTATGCCACGATTACAATTTTCTTCTTTGCTTGTGCAAAATAAATTCATAAAGCTCAATTGATGCGCCGGGTATAAGCCTCAACGGTCAAAGGTGCGGACTCAAAACTGAAAGGTCGCAGGTTCGAATTCCACCCGTTGCACTATTGTCGTACCCACTCCTAGCACAAGCCTTCTGCTTATTTGGGGGGGGAGAGGAGGATATTAGTCAACTTCAGCTTGACTAATATTTTTTTTAACAAAAAAAAGTGCGTCTGACCTGATATAGGTTAATCGCTTCAGCCACCGCCACCGCCTTATAGTTTGTGCGCTCCTAGCTTTAGCGGACACCTCGCTGTCGCTACGCGCTTATGTAACACTACTTTCTAACATCTATCTATTCTGTCGGTCACTCGGACGGTGTTTGGTTGACGTAATATTATCTACTTTTCGCGCAAAACTGTACTTGTTCGATTCGATAATGATTTGTACCTTTGTTATGTAATTGTTCCGGTCAAAATGAACATTAAACTTCGGCATAAATTGCATAGAGCTGAAAATTTGAAAGTACATACTTACTCAAATTACCTGGACTGAAATTAATTACTTGGACTTAAAACAAATTTAAAACGAGATAAAAATATGCCCTAACGTAAATCTGTCTCGTTTTAACTCTGTCTTGAGTCTGAGCAGAGGGAGAGCGGTTCTATAGATCTCTGTTTTAGGATTTATGGAGCTTTGTTCAAAACTTAGTTTCGCGTTGTAGCAAGGTATCTTTAATTTGAAAATATCATCTGAGTCAAGTCTCATGCTGAAATCTATAGAGCGTGCTCTGACTTAGCTCAGACTTAAGATGGAGTTAAAATGAGACACAAATATGCTCCGACATAAATCTGTCTCGTTTTAACTCTGTCTTGAGTCTGAGCAGAATGAGAGTGCAGTCTATAGATTTCAGTCTGAGAGACTAGAATTTACTCTTGGAAACCGAATATAATCTTCGGTAGAGTCGACGAATCTCGTTTTACAATGTCGCAGTCAAGGCAAGAGGCACCAAAAATACTATTTTGAGGAAATAAGGATTATATTAAAACATAGATCGCAACATAATTATTAATTAAAACTGGTCACCAACAAAAAAAAACTCGAGAGCCGTAGGGCATTTACCTTGAATATTATCAGAGGTTTCCACTAGTTGCCTAGTACATATTTGCCATATTTTACTCGGAATAACCCAGAGCTGAAATATCAAAGGCTTGTGACCCAAGTTAATGTTATCACGCATACGACATGCGATGTAGCGTATTAACCCCACTAAGGTTGGGTTGCGGTTACAGTAAGGTTATTGTTAAGGTTAGGTTGTTAAGGTAAAACCACAATATTGGGTTGCCTTAGTTGTCAGGTTTTCATCTGTACGGAGGGTATGGAGGGTTAAATTTTGTTAAAAAATAAAAAAATACTCTTGACTTGGTTTACCCGTTTTGGTTGTAAAATGTAATTCTCAACCTCAACTTAGACATACAAACCACCCTCAGAGCCAGTGGTATACCTATCATTCGTTTAAAATAAGGTTAACGTAACAGTGAACACTCAAAGAATAAGGATAAAATTGTTTTCTTGTAAGACGTATCGTATTCTTCAACTAATTGCACTATTATAGTAGTACATTAATATAGTAGGTAACTAGTAATTAACCGAGTGACAAGACATACAGGGCCTGTAAGACGTGATTAACCAAAGAAGGGTATATATAACCAGTATTACCTAGTTTCCCTTATATGTACCTAGATTTAACTTACGAGTATAAACTAGAAAATTTGCTTAAATGTACATATAAAATTGGAGATTTTCTCGTAGATAATTAATAGTAACTGATTCGGATTTAAAAAGTACTACAGCAATTTTTGGTCACAATTTTACAATAATCTTAACAGCGTCATTGGGTGACAAATCTACTTGTTGCATAATTTTAATCAGAAATCCATGAGGTGATGACTACGAAGATTGTTGATAATTTAAATTACAGCACTAGCAGCCCGCGACTTCGTTTGCGTGCATGTAGTTCTCAAAGTCCCGTGGGAAGTCTTTGATTTTCCGGGATAAAATTTTTCCTATGATACTTTACAGGATCTCAAATATCCCCATGCAAAAAATCACGTCAATCCGTTTACTCCGTTGCGGCGTGATTTAAGGTCAAACCAACATTCAAATACTCACATTTATAATATTAGAATTTCGTCTATTTTTGTTTCCTAAATGCTGAAAAATTGTAACAAGTATAAATTGTGAAAGTTGTTCATTCTCACAATGCAACTCTGTTGAAAGTTCGACTTTTAAGTTCCACTCGAAACAATGCTCCAAATGTAGAAAGCCTTTGTGAATGCTCTACCTATTGCCGCAGTACTATTATATTTCCTAAGTATTATTGTGTGTTGTACAAAACGACGCTTTTGATTTATAAGTACAACTACGGACACACTGCATGGCTTTTTATTTGCACTATTTCGAAAGCAGTTTTACAGTTGGTTCCTTTTATGACGTAGGCGCACACTAAGAAAGGATTATTGGAAATTCCACCCCTAAGGGGTTTAAATAGAGGATGGAAGTTTATATGAAACTCCGTCATTTTTCAAGCTGTTTCCATCAAAGTAGGTATTAGAGCTTTCAGTTAAAAATAAAGAAGTACGTGTGTCACAGTTTTTGAAAATTCCACCCCAATACCTAATTCCACGCGGACGAAGTCGCGGGGGCAAAAGCTAGTTAAAATTATGAAACTCAATTTTATTTTGTCATAATTAGCAATAAAGAGTCAACCCACACAACTTATCAATTGAAAAGTTAACTTTATTCTTTTACATTATGTATGTATTTAATATTTTAATTTGACAAAGGTTTGTGAGTTGAAACGTTATTGCGTATGTGCGTCCAAATATGTGACGTAAAATAAAATTGAATTTCAATACCGTTTCGTCTGGTGAACAGTGACCCTTTTTGATTTGTCTCGCTTTTATTCAGCCAGGTGTGCGATAGCCGATATGTAAACAACGTTTCCCCGTTTCCAGTTTCATCGAGCACGACAAAGTGTCCGGCTTCTGGACGTGGATGTTCGTCCTGTCGAAGCTGCCTGAGCTGGGCGACACGGTGTTCATAGTGCTGCGCAAGAAGCCGCTGATCTTCCTGCACTGGTACCACCACATCACCGTGCTGCTCTACACCTGGTTCTCCTTCACTGAGTTCACGTCATCAGCGCGCTGGTTCGTCGTCATGAACTATTGTGTTCACAGGTGAGAACGCTTACAGTTTTTCTATAAACATTCTATGAATGTCTTGTGGAGTACTCCATTTCTCCGTCTCTGTTCTGAGCTCAATAATATTCTGGACCTGACACCACATCATCATTGAAATATTGCATAATATCATTTAAAAAAGTGTTTTTAATTTAGATTGTATTCATTCAACTTTCAACGAAGAATCACTGTGATAGGTAGGAACTTAAACTACCAACTCAGTGTGTTTACTGTCGCGATGACGTCATCTAGCGTTTTCGTCAATTTACGCGCGAAAATTTAAAATGAAAAATTTAAATACATTGTTTTGGTTCATATTGATTGAATAAATTACTAAATTTTCTACTAGTAAATAATATACCTTAAGATTAAATTGAGACACTTTTCAAAAAAGAGTAAAATGCCCTATTGTCTCAATTTTAATCTACGTGTGCGATGTTGAAGGTGATTTAAAACGTATAAACTTGTTCCTTTCCAGTGTAATGTACACCTACTACGCGTTGGTCAGCATGGGCAAGTACCCGCCGAAGATGTTCGCCATGACAATAACGGTGCTGCAGCTCACGCAGATGATCGTCGGCTTCGCGGTCAACATCTGGGCGCACAACTACATGTTGACAGCGCCGCCCCACACGTGCGGCATCAGCCAGATCAACATCAAGCTGTCCATGGCGATGTACTTCTCGTACCTCATCCTCTTCGCACAGTTCTTCTACAAGGCGTACCTCTCGCCCAAATCGGGGAAGAAAGAGAGGAAGGACAAAACGGAACCGCTTCCGGACATCCCCACGTCGAAGACGATCGAGTTCAACAACGTCAACGGTAACTTGAGACAGAGGAACGGTGTGGTTCACTAGTCGGTGGTATTGTGATATGATTAGTATTTGTACAGCGTTATACGCGGGCGCCGATTGAAACAATTTTCCGATTTGAGAACAACGCCCGAAAACTGTTTGGAAAAACGTTCAAAAGATGCAACTTTTTTTAAGTTAGCTGTTTATAATAAAACTTAGGTAAGCACGCCCTAAGTAACCAGCCACAGAAAGAAGCGATCGGCCAAGCTTGGCTTCGCGGAGAATTTGATTTACGTGACTGACGTAAACTCTCGTATTTATATATTACTAGGATTTCTTAATACAACCTAAAAGATTCATAATAATATCTCCTAAGACTAAACGCGATAAATCATCATCAAATCATAATCAATTATGCCTACGTGCGAAAGAATCGACTGAACGTGACATTAGTCGATTAGGTTTTTTTATTAGTGCACTAATATATTACTAACTATTTGATCCGCCCCGACTTCGCTCGTGTGGACTTTTTGAAAATAGATGAGTGAGTAGAATTTCTAAGAAACATATATTGCTTCATTTTAAACCACAAATCCAAATACCAAGTTTCATGATTATAACTTGAAAAATGACGAACTTTCATACATACTCATACCTAATTTACTTCCGATAACATCAGCTATCTACCAGTGAAAGTCCTTTCAAAATCGATTCTCGAGATTAGCGGCAACAAACAGACACAGAAATACTAGAATTAAAAAAAATGTTTGTTGTTATAAGAACCGTTTCTATTTGCATATGCATTTAGTAAAAAGCTGTTATTTAGATATTACAAACAGACACTTCAATTTTATTTATTTTTATAGATATAAATTACCGACCAAGTGTACGATCATAAAAACGGCGATTAAGTTTTTTCGCTAAGTTATTGCGTTTAACATTATTACTTATTTACGACATTGTCATTTTGTTTTAATTTTCTGTCAACGCAATAAAGGATGCGATTTCAGAAGCTTGTGTGATTTAACAATGTGTTATGATTTATTGTGTCTCAGATAAATAGAGTCGTAAAAACACTTTCCTAGATTAGATATTGCTAAAGAAAATGTTCATACTTTAAAATCTTTACTTGAATTAAACTTTTTAGCTTAACCTTGAAACAAAACATTTTATTCAAATTATCTACTATGCAATTTGACTTTTCAAAACCTCGTGTAAAAGTTTTTTTTTTGCATAAACAAAATTACATATTCTACTTTTTTTTTGCTTTAAATATAAAATTAGAAAGAGCACTTTCTTTGTCTATTTTTAGTTAATTATAAATTTTAAATCGTCAGTCATGATAACAAATAAAATAACATGCATGCATGACGCATAAATATTTTTAATGAGATGATTGCAAATGTGTTTTACCATAAATAACAATAATCATTAGAACATCGCGTGATCATATAATCAGAATATTAAGATTTTCTAATATCTGCGTTGACGTCAATCGCTTACTGTCCGTCGGGCCATGAGCTGTGGCTGTTAAACCTGAAACACAATACGCTTGAAGCAATGCGGCGAAGTGCGAACGCCTTTGCCACCACTCTCCTTTAGGCTGAAAACTACAGATTTTATTACTAAACCTCCATCCGTCAGTCCATCAGCGAGCTGTATCTCATGATCCCTAATAGGTAGAGAGTTGAAATTTTCAGAGAATGTGTATTTCTGTTGCCGCTATGACATCAAATTATAAAAATAAATTTAAAATTAAAGGGGGCTCCCTTACTAGAAACGTTTTTTGTACGGAACCTTTCGTATGCGAGTCCGACTCGCATTTGACCGATTATTTTTAATGGCGTGTAGAAACCGATTATGGGGAGAGAGTTGGGTTTTATTTACCTGTCATCCCTCTTTCAAGTTGCCCCGCTAACATTTTATTTAGACTGTAATGTCATTTTACTATCAGGCGAGTCGCAGTCAAGGGAATAAAAAAAAGATATTGGCCGAATTGATAACCTCCTCCTTTTTGGAAGTCGGTTAATAAGAGCTCAGACTCAAGGCAGTTAAATTGAGACAGATTTATGTAAATTCATAGCTCTGTCTCGTTTTAACTCTGTCTCAAGTCCGAGCCAAGTCAAAGCCTGCTCTACAGATTTCAGTCTTGGAGTGACATTCATGCATTTTATTTCCAAGTATCTATTTTTCTCGTCCGCGTGGAGTTATTTCTTTTTAAATCCCGTTAGAACCCATTGTTTTACCGGGATAAAAAACTGCCTATACCACTCTAGGTCCGTTGCTCCCTTGCTACCTGATTGAAGGACCAACCAACAAAAAAATAATTTCGCGACAATAAGTCGCTTTTACGAAAACCCCGTGGCCCCGGCGTGGTGTACACACCTGACTTAATTGGTGTCATTACTTGCCCTTAGGTCACAAGTTATCTGTTTCCAATGTTGCAGTGGATTGATAATAATAATAATTCATTACTATAAGTAATATGGTTATTTATTATTCTACAATTACTGTGTATGACATTATGTTTTTGAACTGATGTTTTTCCTCCACGTTTGTCTTATAAATACCTATACCTATCTTAATTTCTGTATTATGACGACGGTGGCTGGTCGATTGCTGAATAGCTCCATTTAAGAAAGAGAAAGCAATATTGTGCTTTCTCTTTCTTAAATGTCACATGATAATTATTTCTTGTTATATGTACTTACATCTTTTATATTATGTAACAAGAACTCTTACAAATATCTAAAGGGAGACACGTATATTAAAATATGTCACGTATAAAAATTTCTGAAAAAGATAAATAAATACCAAATGACGTCAATGAGACATGTAAAGGTATTTAATTTTTTTTTCATCATTTGATAATCGAACAAAAAACTTAAACAAGCGTTTAACTCGTGTTTGTTTTAATCCCTACTAGACAGATTTCCAATGCAGAAACTGCCAATGTTACAATTTATTTTTATAATCTTTTTATTGGGAATTGAAAAGTTTAATATTGTACGTGTATAAGTGATCATTTATTTCTACCGCCTATTTTATTTTTGTAAATAATTACGATTTGGGTACGTGATGTGTCAAATGGAGGGTACTTTTAAAAATCGGAAATTGTTTAAGATCGGTGCTCGGCGGCTTGAGGGTGGTCGTCACTTTAACATTCCATGCTAGGTCACTTCCGCTGGTCTGTCAATTGGCTTACATTCATTGCGCTTAGTGAAGGCACACCCTTACAGCGTTCCCACATTTTACCATTCGAAAACGGGTCACGTAAAACGTGGAAACGCTCTTAGCGTAAAGCTTCTACGTTAATTCTATGCGCATAGATTACACAGAGAAATTAGTTTTGAAACATCTTAAATGGGTACTCTAGTTGTTTATATACCGGGAGCCAGTTACCTTGAATGAAAAAGATGAAATTTTTTGATAAAAATAATGATTTTTTTAGAAAGTTTTACCGTCAGCGCGGATATTAATGATTCGCAGTATATTCGACAGAAAAAATCGAATTATTTCAGGAGAACATTGCGCAAACAACTTTTTTTGGCCGGACCGATCCCACATACCTACTTGACGTGTACGATAGGGGATAAAGTTTCCCCGTCATCTTGTGCATGTGCGTTGTGTTTTTCTGAAAAAGTAGTAATATTTCTATCGAAGACGGTAAGCCATTATTGCATTAAAAAAATTATTTGTCTCAACATTTTTTCGGCTATTTAAATTAACGCATACCAAGCTTAATTTAATCGTAATGATAACTGCTAATTCCCAAAAAGAATTTTCGATTCCGCATGACGGGGTTTTTAGTGTTACCGGCTCCCGAACTATTAAGATTAATAAAATATTCAACTCTTTTATGTCCATTTTTAACATAGTTACACCAATATCACGTCGATAATGTAGAGACATTTACAAATTTCTCTGTATAAGCGTTTGTAGCATAGATTACAAATTGTAGAAGTGCAACTCCTTTGTTGTTATCGTATTTATTACTTAAAAGAGAATAGTGATTTGTAATGTAATTTATTTGTAAAGGGTAGTTAGTGAGCTGTACAGTTTATAGTTTATGGTCTCCAATTTGAATGCGGCCGTTCTAGCTGTAGAGATGTCTAGATGCTGTGGATGTCTAGATTGTCTATGGCTAGACTGGGGGCATTTCACAGCAGGGTTGGAGTTTTAATTCTGAAATGCCGCTTAGGTTCAAGGCACATTGACGGAGAGTTGAAGCGAAGCGTCAGTGCAAAAATATGAATAAAGTAAATTAAACTTCAACTTCCCTACATAATGTTACTGATGTGAAGTAAATAATACGCGTTAAGATGACGCGTCTCAACGCGTTCATTGGCGATGAAATGCGCGTTTTCTCACGATAAGGTGTGCTGGTGCGTGCCTTTTTGCATTAATCTGGTTATTGGACTATTAGGTCAACGCGGATTCGGTGAATTTGACGCTTACGCAATATGCCTTGAGCCTTAAATATATGGGCGCTCATCAAGTTTGACGGTTTTCGATGTTCGCTGTATGGAAAACTTTCGTTAAAGCTTGAGGAGCACTTATATTTTAAGAAGCGTTTCAGTTAAGTCCCGTCACCGATGCTGCCATGCGTGTCATTTTTTTGAAGTTTAATTGAATTTATTAAAAGGAAAAACAGTGTTTATAACGAAATTACTCATAAACTATTATTATCATCATTGACGTTCACGGTGTGCCAATGTTACATAGAAATATCTTGTCATCGAATAAAATAAAAAAAAATGACAAAAATTATCCTGATCATACAAAACGTGTGGCAGCAAATAACTTAGTGGTACATCCATGGGCGTACCCAGCATTTACTTAGGGGTGGGGCAAAAGTAAGGAAACTCGACAAATAATAGAAATTTAAAATATTTTTTATTTATATCCTTATTTCAACAATAACCTGCGAGGATTCTGGCCAAATCTGTTTAAAATTTCGATTTCAAACTTATTTTGTGCTTCTAAAACCCTCTTCCTATACAAATTTCTTCAAGTCAGAGGGAGGGGCAAGTGCCCCACCTTGCCCCACCGTGGGTACGCCCATGGGTACATCAGAGGTTACATTATTATAAGTCATTGCGGGTCACTGGAGATTGGGTTTAGGTGTTAAGATATTCTTAGGTATAACTAACTACTTTGAATCGCTTGTCAAACAAGCGCACAAAGTCTTATTTTGTAGGTTAGGTAATTTCAGGTAGTGAATTAAGCGATTCTACTGTTATACTTAACATACAGGGTGGAAATTTAAGTGAGCTCAGGTTTCTCTCAATATAAGATATGTCTAAAACCTTTATACCAGTATTAAAACAAATTGCCTGGTGAACAAAGTAACAGTAGCAAGTAGCACCCAGTTTTTTTTTTTTTTTTTAATAAATTTGTTTTTCCGCGTTAAATGTTCAATTTATTCGTTTTTAACATGTATATAATATTATAAAATTAAAACAACAGAGATTGCAGCTTTACTTGAGTTTAAAAAATGTAGGAAGACATGAAATTTCAAATTTTAAGCGTGCATGTTTTTTTAATATTAAACGTCACGTTTTTTTTCAAAAAACAATGAATGTACTTATAAGCTTTTGTGTCAAGTGTTTTCATATTACATGTTATTTTTCTCATTTTGTAAGGACAAAATAATCGCCTGCATATTTTATTTTGTTATTTAAAATATCAAGCTATTGCATAAGTTTTTGCTATGGTATTTTATGTCATTTTAGCGCATACCAGACAGCATATTTTTAATACTGGTATTAAGTTTTTGGATATCTCTTCTATTGAGAAAATAATCACCTAAGCATACATCTATAGTTTCCACCCTGTACAGCTTGTTCGTGTATTGACATACCGCTTGCTTAGTTGAGTATCGTCACAGCCTTTCTAGGGTTGGGTTTCAATGGGAGGAACCCTATTATAACAACGTTATAGCTTTTATATGGCAAATGACCTTTAGGAAGAAATTCCTATAAGAGAAAAATCAAGTTTCAAAGGTTTCCACCTTTTAAAAAACGAGTTAACGGTTCTTTCGTATTGACGGAATTTTTTAACGAAATAGGCTGTTTAAAACCTTTTAAAGAAAGTTTGTTGATTGTAAAAGGTTTATTTTCAGTGATCTTAAGGAAAGGACTCTGCCGTACGATGTACATAACCTTTTTTTGAAATATAGGAATTAGTGACTGGCTTATTTGAGCCTATTCGGTTGTACACATATCTCGATATCAATTTAACAGGTAATGAAATATTCTTAATTTAGTTTCTAAACTTGACCACTAAGGCTTACAACGCTCTTTGGGAGTTCGTATTTCCTGCCACGTACAACTAGACCTTCAAAGCAAGAGTAAATAGGCACCTTTTAGGCAAACGCGCTTCAACCTAGACATTGCTTTCATCAAGCGCAAGTCTAACTAGCAATTTTATCCAATAAGTTCGCTTATTAACCCTGCTAAAAAAAAGTACCTACAGCATTTAAACTTTTGGGCCTGTTAGTTTAGTTGAGAGGTGTGTGCACAACCGAATAGGTACCATTGTAAATAATGTAAAGGAGGACAGTAATAGAGACATAAGTGGAGTATTCCTACACATGGCTCGTGAAGTTTCGCTTAAATTAACGCCCTAGTGGCATAATGTACAAAGATTAGCGTATTTATATTGAATAAGTCCCTTTAACCAATGTGTAAATCCCATAGACTTTGTCGAGCCAATTAACGTTACCTAAACTAAATTTCGGTATGGTGTACCTCTTTCTTTCCACTGTAAATAGAGAGAGAGAGACAGAATGGTTGAGTACATACTAAGAGATGCAAATCTGCCAAAAAATACGCATTGATTCGAAAGACTCCTCCGTTTTCCAGATGGTTTTTTTTAAATATTAAAATATATTAAAATTATTAAAATATATTAATATTTAAGTGGAGTTTTGATTAAGTAAGAAGTAATTGGAACATTTAAGACATTTCCTATTTAAGTGGATAGAAATAGATGCGCTAAGCTTAAATTTAGTTTACCATTTCGGTTTTGGAAACAAAAAGATTTTTCATTTGCTACGTCCGTTGATTTAAAAACATTATAGATATCTAATTTTTATATGTATATGAAAAATGTTGATGTCAAATTATTTACATAATACTGAAAGTGTCAAAAATGACGCTGAAATAACAAAACATTGGCTAAAAATATATTATAATATTTTATTTGTCGATTTTTCAAAAACTATGGTTTAGATCGACTTAAAATATCTACGATAACTACTTACACTTTATTGATATCTGAGTTAACTCAAGACAGAATTGGAATTCGATTTATCGATATCGGTGCTAATTCTGAAGTAGCACCAATGTCGATATGATATGAGATGATGATTTGATAACAACTATTTTGGAATCTGAAAACGCAATTCTACAGATTCCAACCAGTTATATGATTTTTAATCTATATATCTTTTAATTTACACCCTTAGCAATTTTCACTTTAAAAAAGAGAACTTAATTTTTTTTTAACGACATTAAAGTCAGTACGTGCAAAATGCAAGTTCAAAAGAAGCCATACATAAAACAAATGTACAATTTTAGGTTTTTGAAAACTAATCCAAACTTTTTATGTAAACTTATTTTGTAATTCATCAAAATAATATGACCCAAATATCTAAATATTTTAAAAAATCTTTTTAGAATTGTTAGAGATATTTTGTTAGTCGCTTATAATGTACACGAACCTGTATTTTTTGAACTTAAATAAAATACAACACAAAGTGTTACGAAAAAAAGGCAGAAGGTTTTAGTTATTAAATAATTATTAATAGTTAAATATAATTAATAACTAAACTAGAGTTTTAAATTCAAATTTAATTTTTATTAATATATTTTTTAAATCATTTAAAGAATTTGCATTAAAAGCGACTCAATAAAATAATTTAAAAAGCGTGTGCAAATCTAACGTAGATTTATAGATCAGGTCAATTGCGACTATATAGTTGAATAGAAATTCAAAAGTAGTAACTATGTACCAACCCAATAAGTTTATTTTTCTCTCTTCTAAATCCTTAAATGTCCTTTATAGATTTTTACTACTAATTCCGGATTAATTAGTACTAGGATTCGAATTTGTAATTTAGTGAACGCTCCTATAGAAAAAAACTAACATAAATAAGAAAATGGCTTGAAAGTACAAATAATGATTAAAAATAGTACATTGAATTAATTTTTTTAAGGGGTGTGGAATAAGTTATTAATTAGTTTGGTGGTGAATTCATTAATTATTGTTTCACACATTTTGAACTTAGCACTGTTTTATCATATTGTTATTCTTTTTGAAATCCAGTTACTAGAGCTTGCTAGAGCTAGAGATCCAGTTACTTGTAAACAATAGACTTGCCATACAACAAATTTTAATATTTCTGACATTATATTTTTCAAAGTATATGCCAACACTATCAGATTCTATTATATTTCAAAAGACAGATTTACTTATAGTGTACATACTTTTTTAAATTTAGTTTAGATTATTATTAGAAACCAGCCAGTGGCTCTGGTAACTGCTTTAGACATTTAGATCTATTCTTTTTTACACAAAACTTAACTAAATTGACAAACTATAATAGTATTTGTCCTTTTCCGCTGAGAACTATGAGAAAAGGATGGAAAATATTATTTTATCTTTGTATTTTAATTAAGTTTTAGAATGTCTATAATTATTTATTGAAGTTTTAGATTGGCCTTATAATAGAAGATACCTATTTGTATTAGAAAAAATTGTAGGGCACATAGTAATTTTGCGAATTCTTCGAAAATGTTATTCATTTTTGTAGGAATTTTCATTAGTTTGGTATGCATTTTCATCACCTAGCGCTTACAATAATTAATTATTAATATTATTTTATTGGTGCTTCTATATTTTTATAAGGATACAGTTTCTGTATTTTTTTACACAAATATGGTTTGAATGTTTCAAATATTATTATTATTCACAATTCTGAAAAAAAGTTACAACAATTTTGTTATACTTAATTGTATCTGTGTGTATTAAATCTATTTATAAAATATAAATCCAATTTATTATTGGCAATTAGCATTTATTTATTTTATCATAGTGTTTTGTTTAATTTTCTGCAAACAGGAGAAGTTAGATCAGCCTAGCTAAACGAATTAGGGCAGGAACATACTTTTAAATAGTGTCGACATGATAATAATTCACGTGCTAACGTAATCAATGTTATATTGTAATATTTTGTAAGACTAGAGTCCAGGACTCCACACACTAAAAACCTGCGACGCGACGTTACGTCCGATGGGTTGCATAACTACTTAAAAGTATTTTTTCGCCTTTAGCAATTACAGTTCCATTATATTTCAAGAGAAAACTTTATAATATATTTTTATGGAAACGTTTTGTGATTACAATTACTCCAGTGTGTTCTAAAGAATGTCAAACATCAGGTATTGTAGGTAATCTACAAAAAAAGTCGCCGACAAAAGTGGAATTATTCTTGCAATAATTAATTTGTATTTACTGGGCAAATAAAGCATTAATGCATTATATAATAACTTTTTGGTTTTCTTTTGCTGTTGCACCTCCAAACTTTTAGCTAACTACCAAGTTAAAAAATATGATACGAGTTCGAATTTGTATGAACGAGGAAACTGAAGATAAGAAGGTTATAATTAATATTAATTTATAAAAAAATAAATATTAAATTAAAAAAAAATATATTATAACCTACCCACGATATTTACAAGTAGTTAGGTAGGTACTACATAAGTAAATATATGTACTGTTCATTACGTGAGCTAAAAACAATATTCGGAAAAGTACGTAAAACCCGTAGCTAATTTATTTTAGCAGCTTGTTCTAAATTCTACAATACCCAAAGTTACATAACTGTTCTAACTTTCTAAGGCAATGCTAAAATTCACGTATCTATCGTATGGTGTTTGGCCTAGGGAATCCTAGCAGAGTGCCGCAAGCATTTTAGCTTTGGCCTATACCCTAAGCAATTTAATATTTATGCTTTTTGCTCTTCAATAAATCGATCTTTTAGGTAGGTGGGTGGATTGCAAAAAAATTGTACATTGAGTAAAACTTTTTTGTCCTCTGAAATAACATGTTTTTAAAAATATTTCAGTGAATGAATTTATTGATAATTATTTTTTCATGTTAGCTAAATATATGCTGTATATGAATAATTATAATTGGTATTTTTAAATAGGATTAATAAAAATATATATTTAGGTTAAAACTAATCATTCAAATTCAACCATAGAAAAACTTCTTGTCCTAACCATGCCACGTTATAAATTAAAATTAAATATCTTTTATAAATGTATAAAAATTGAAAAATTTTTTCATTGAGTATCTTTAAGAGTTAATACTTTTCTCTCTGAAATACTAAATGTTTGAGTTATTGATTAATTTATTTTAAAAACTGCCCGACGAAAACATGTCCCACATTTTTTTCCTTTGTATGATGTTGTTTGTATGACGAAGATTTAGAAGATTTAAACACAATACAAACACATCCATATGTTTTGTATGTGTGGCAATACTTTTACTACTATTAACATAAGAGTATCAAGTGCCAGCCATCTTATTTTTCTGGCAGAGTGTATTTTTGTAGTCGACAGTGAATTTCGTTGTAAAAAAAGTTGAATTTGTATGACGTAATATATCAGGCAAGTTTAAGTTTTTTATTACATACTCTTGATAATATAATAGCTCTATTAATGTGTTAAATAGTGAAAGTGTTTGGCCTGTGAAAATCTCTCCAACATCTAACCTAGACCTAAAGATTAATTATGTCACAACAAAATTTGCTTCCTTTGGATGACACTGTGTGACGTCATACAGAGGAAGTGCCTTTAGGATGCATACACATTGGTACTATACGCTCTATCTCAGAACATTCACAATAAGTACACCATGCATGTCATGGTGTACTTATTGTGAAATCCTAATAATATTATAAAAGTGAAATCACGATTTAACTGAACAATTTTCCCACAAACATAACAAAATCAATTTGGACGTAGTTAACACACTCTATATGTCATTTTTAAATAAAAATAAGATTTTTGAATCACACAGTTGTTTACAAAATAGAGCGATAAACGTATTTAAACAATTGCGGGTAGATAAAAAACAAAGACCTCATATCTCAGAATTGTGACGTGCTACGAAAAATAAAAAAATATTTTTTTTATTACCGTTTATAGCCTACGTAAATAATATATGTTTCATTTCATGAACAAAAAAAAATAATTTTTTTGTAAACTAGTGTAATTAATACTTTACTGAGCATAACTTATCAAACAAATAAAACTTCTTAACTTAATGATATTTGTAAGTAATTAAATTAAACTATAACAAAATATTTCCTTTACTTATCTGGGACTATTATATCGGATTCGGTTACTGTTACGGATAGTTCTTATTTCGGATATCCAGTAGTTTCGGTTACGGTTAAGGAGCTCCATAACATCCCTAGTTCATATAAAATGTAATTTTGTTTTAAAATACCTATAATCCTTAATAAAGTTAACATGTAATGCTCAATTGTTTATTGTTTGATTCAGTTTACTGAAAGAATAATTAATATACTTATATAAATTAGCAACATTATAAATTCTCCCTTACAAATTCCTTTTTCTAACATTACATTCCTCTGTGTGACAAAAATTTAAATTCCTTTGTGTTTCTTGTGTATGACGTACAATTTTTTTGCAATTGACCCAGGTACAAATTCAATTCCCAAGTAGTGGCTATGTAGGTACAAGTTTCCGAACAAAACTACAGCTGACTTTGAAGTTGTTTTTGACAATGACTTTGACATTAATCAAAATCTCAAATGAAATGACTGATGGTTACTTTTGCAAGTTTTTTATAAAATAATTTATAAAATTTATAAATAATGGATCTCATTGATAGTGATATTCGCCAGTGGGACGTGAATGATGTAAGGGAACAGTTTGGTGACAGCCTCATGTTGTTACCTTCTAATGATAACATCAAAGAACTACAAACCATTCTTCGGGATAAGTAAGTGAGGTTACTTTCACCATTCTTTTCTTATTCATACCCAACACGAAGTAGTGTACATGTGCGTTGGCTTATCACTTATCAGTGTGTTCAAATAATATGAGGGATACTTTTATCCGGTGGTAGCTTTGATCTATCAAAGAGCCACAAGTTGCCTACAAGAATTAGATAATTTTGAATTTAAATGCAAATAAAAAATAATTTAAGCATTCTTTTCTCTTTTATTGTTTTTTCTATTTTTTTATTAAAAAGTAAATTCATCATCACCAGCAACCTGTTAATGGCTCAATGCTGAGTGCAGGTCTTCTCAGGCCATACTTCACCATGCTGGACCGTTGCAAATTGGCAGACTACTTTCTAGACAACTCTAGAAAGTCGGAGCTGCATACCCGGGATTGAACCTGCAGCGCCCCAAATAGGAGAAGAAAGAAAATAAAATTTTCGCTTGTTATTCACTAAGAAAGTTTGCATTTTATATAAATATACATATATAATATATACTTTGTAAATATTTAAAATTAAAATAAAGTATTTAAGTTCAACTTACAGAAACACATCTCGCAGTGATTTCAAGTTCTATGCAGACCGTTTGATCCGACTAGTGATAGAGGAGAGTCTGAACAAACTGCCCTTCACCGACTGTGAAGTGGTGACCCCCACCGGAGCACTCTACAAGGGTCTCAAGTATGGGTCCGGGAACTGTGGAGTTTCTATTGTCAGGTCGGGTGAAGCTATGGAGCAGGTATGTGGAATAATTAACTTGGTTTAATTAATATTACGGGTTACAGTATTAGAGGTATTGTTGGTTTTTCAATTCAACATTAGGTGCTCAAAAAGTTTTATCTACTATTAGATCGATATAGAACCCCGTTCATGGATCGCCAATGCCCATGCCACACAACTAATGCACGGTCAACTGTGCATGTCAAGGTGAATGTTCGGAACGCCATATCCAGTATGTAGTACAGGAGATGGTCCATTTTGGGTCTACTCTTGTACCATATACCATGAAAAGCGAAAAAATACAAAGAGATCATTAACAATAAAATCAATTATAAAATCCATACATCATAAATTACAAAAATACTTACAAAATACCTTTCTGCCACAGAGAAGGCAGTAGGTATTTTATTTTATTTTATTACTGGTACAAGACCAGGTCCACGCTTCATACAATTCTGGACCATCTTCTTTATATTGATTGTTGGATGAGTTATTGTTAGCCCTTTCAAGATAGATGCAAAATAGACCTGAATGCATTCATTATTAGTTGTCATGTAATTAGTTTTTCCTTGTTTCAAGGGTCTGCGCGACTGCTGCCGCTCCATACGCATCGGCAAGATTCTGGTAGAGAGTGACAACGACACGCACGAAGCCCACGTCGTGTACGCCAAGTTTCCTGAAGACATATCGAGGAGACAAGTTCTGCTGATGTACCCTATTATGTCCACTGGCAACACTGTTAAACAGGTATGCTTAATATTGTTTTTTTTACTGAATCTACTTCCCTAGCCTAAACATGTACATTGCGATGTATACCACCAATAGAAGCTACCAATATAATTGTTTTTTGTCTTGCTCATGAGAGCTCTGAACTAGACAGAAATATTATGTGCTAAAGCATGTATGTATTATACAATAGTTTTAGCAGGGGCGATCGGCGTTTTTGCGCTCGGAGTTTCCGAAAAGCGACTAAAACTTGCAAAAACATGTCTTCTAATTTTGAAATTTGAGCGTATTGTGCATGCGAGTATGGTACTGTTTAACTTTATATTGCCAACAAGCTTTAAACAGACAATTTCTACATTAAAGAACTTTTGTCCAAGTCTTAAGAAAATATATTTATAAAAAAAAAAAAGACGTGTGGCACTCGGGGACTGCCGCGGTAAAGCATAGCATTTTTTATCAACGCCATCTAGCGGTGAGAGGAGTCCCGTGTCAGGTTATTTTCGTTACGGAATTTCTGGATTCGGTCTCCACGCTCAAGGCCCGCGGTAGAAGCTATGCAATAGCTTAAAATCAAAGTTTTTTATTTTTGATACAATAAGATTATTTTAAAGCCTCTTTGAGAATAGTGTGTAATTGTGCTATAGAAAAACTTACCTTATTTCCAGGCCGTGAACGTCCTGACACAGCACGGCGTTAAGGAAGAGCACATAATACTGTCGAATTTGTTCTGCACGCCGGCCGCAGCGCAGGCCGTCGTCGACTACGTGCCCAAAATGAAGATCCTTACCTCGGAGCTCCACCCGGTTGCTCCCAATCACTTCGGACAGAAATACTTTGGGACCGACTGATATGAGGATGACTTTTAAGTTTCATCATCCTATTAAGCATAGAAACAAAAATATGAGTTAAACTGTTAAACTTTAGTTTCAAATCAAATCAATAATCAAAATTTATTTATTTCATGTAGGCCAACTTGTAGCTCTTACGACACGTCATAAATCTACCACCGGTTCGGAATGCAGATTCTGCTGAGAAGAGCCGGCAAGAAACTCAGCAGTTGCTCTTTTAAAAAAAAAAAAAAATTTTACTAGGTAACAAAACTATGCTATGTATACAGTGTTTCCACAGTTAAGATGAATCTTTTACGAGTTAAAGCTTTTATAAAAAAAAAGATAGCAGCCGAATTGTGATAACCTTAAATTTTTTGGAAGTCGGTTAAAAAACCACATTACGTAAACAATAGGGAATATTGTTGTTGTGGGTGTATTTTTTCTGTAATCTGTTTGTCGACACGAAATCATACTAAAGCCATGCATTTTATATTTAAATACTAATTATATAAATGAACTATCTACCTAAAACCCAAAGTATGCGCCGGATATGGTTTGAATGAAATATGACGTCAAAAACTGAGTAAACAACACTTGACAAGCGATCGTATTGGTTGGCTATGCGTGACGTCAGCTTCCATGTTTTGAGTGCGCGGCAACATGGCGGCGTTTAAATCGTCCAAATCGACAGTTTTAAACAATTTTTGTATGTATTTTTAACATCATAAATTTTAATTATACAAATTATTTTACAGCCTTGATGAAATACTATGAAATAGCTTTGTAAGCATTAATATTATATTAAGATAGCGAAAATTTAGTACTTATACAAGTTTTAATAAAGAATTAGATTAGAAAAATGGAAAAGATTTGTTTATTAATTTTTTGTTGTTATTAAGTATCTCAGTATTTTAAGGAATTATGCTTAGTTAAGTTAATGTATGTTGATCATAACCGCATGTATAAAAATTAAAAATTACTTATTATGATTTCAAATTGTAAATATGTAACAACCTTTTTGAAAATTCTATCTAGTCGCATGTATGCAATATCTGTAAATTTATTATAATATTTATTAGATCGGAACTGCATAATGACCATTAAAGGAAATAAACAAGATAATACATTACTCACTTAATATTTTTTCTTTCATACCTTTCGTAATTTTCTATGAGAAAAATCATGTAGCTGTATATAGACCTCTTAATTTAGTTCTTTCCAGAATGAGCTACAGTCTAAATTGTGGGGATTGGCTGAATTTATGGCATTCTTTCTGCAACAATGCATTTTAGCCAATAGAGTATGAGTATCAACTAACACTCAAGAGGCGATTGCAATCATTGCACTCATTATAGCAATCATTTAAAGAGAATTAATGACGCTCTACTGTATTTAAAAGCATCTTTGGTTTACTCTTTGAAAAGGGAGGAGTTATAGGAATATGTAAGTAGGTAAAAAATAACAAACGATAAAGTTACTTTCGATCATTTAATTCAGTTTTTCATAGTTTTATACATTCTAACTATGGTAGATACAAGTTTTATTAGATCAGATCACACAGCTAAGCAATTTAAAAGTGTATATTATTATAAATTAATCTTTTAACATTTCAATAATTTAAACCCTTAATAAATACCCTTACAAAGTGTTCCCCTTTCATTGTATGGTCGTTCCGCGAACTGCGATCTCAAAACACAGATGTTACTCTTAGAGTATAAGTCTAATGCTAAAAAAATAGTATTCATTATTATTTAAAAATAGATATATTATTATAACATTCGATTACATTATTGTAACGAGTAGTCCCCGTTCGAGGACAAAAATATTTTATTATTTATTCATTTATTAGTAAAAATTACATGACTGACGTCACTAAACTATTTAGTGTTAGGAAGCTTCGAGCCGATGAAGTATGGCAACACTGGACCTGCATAGCTCTAGCATCGGCCTTCCCTCACGAGGGCGCACGAGTAATAAATAAATACTTAAATAATATAAACATACATTTGTCGATAAAATTACACTTATAATGTTACGCAGTTTAAACAAACACAAGCACTTACTTATACAATAATAAATATGATGAAAAACTCTAAATTCGACTGGCAACACTCTACCAGACGTTCGAGTTAGCGTTGTATGTCTTCAAATATAATGAACGATACAACATTACAACAAAAATATTCTCGAAATTGACTTAGATATGTAATTAAGGCATCGTGTGAATTGCACTAGGTAATTTGACAAATACGCGTCGTACCTAAGGGACTAATACAACAGCCAAAGCGAAATTATATATGGCAATTAGCGCGTAAAATACTGGTAAGTATCTATACAAATACAATTATACATACAGGGTTCCCTTCCGGCTGCGATTAGTAACAATACAATAATAATAATAGTAGGTAAAAATACAAAACAAAATATATAAACACCTTAAATAATTAATTTAATCGAGTAGAAAAAAAGCGAAATTAAATATTTGTGCATTCACATTTTTATTTAATATAATAGGATTTAATTTTTTTTGTGATTTTTGTCGTTTTTGTATAAAAATATCGTCAACAACTTGAAGTAACAGACTACGGTTTGACCTTAGTGAATTTTTCGGCAAGGTCGAAAAGTTGGTCGCTTGGCATATCCTTTGTTTTGAACACGCACCAATCTCTCGCGTTTGCGATTAACGGGAGGACAGTCTTGTCCCTACACAAGTACAAACAGACAAAAACAATTTAGTCACAGGGTTTGTGAAAGAAGCTGGGAAGCGGTCGCTTACTATCCAATTAGATGAATATTATAAGTTTTTCAATCGGATTCAACTACTAGGTACCTATAATATCAATTCGAAGATGTTTTTAGGTTACGCACACATTCTATGAAAATCTATAATGCGGAAAATATCATGCGATAAAATTGACAAGGAGAAATATTTATAGCACTAGAGGAACCCGCAATGCCTGAATCTCTACACAAAAGGGAAATAACTCTACAATTATCACGTAGAAGAAAATGTTAAATGAGATACTTTATAACTGGTGGATGAATTAGCACAGATATTCAGGTGGTGTTTTCTGGTTATATCAAAAGATTTACGATATTTTATATACAGACATCCCCATGACCGGAATGTGACGTCAAAGCAATATTCCTAAGAATATCGTACGATATTTTTACCGATCGAATTATTCCTGGTTTTTAACTAGAGAAAGCGTATCAAATACGCTGACCTGTTTTCTGACACCAGAAAAGTGCGTTGGTGATTTTGAATCTCATGCTATCCGCGAAGTAGAACGTTGATTAGTGCGACAGAGACGTGGCGAGAGAATGGTGTGCGTTAGAGCGGGAGCGAGTTATTATCTTTTCAGATGGGGGAAGTCCCTTTTGGCACATTTAATTTCAAATTAAAATTCGTGAATATTAGCGTTATTCGGAAGCTGGCACTTTTATTTCCGAATGACGACTTTAATATTCACTGTAGCATAACTTATTTCTTATTAACGCTTGGTTAAAGATAAATAATTACATACTATTTTTTTTAATTCTGTGAGAAATGAGATTTGTCTGAAGGTAGGTAAGTTATACGCGGCATTTGGACGGCGGAAGATTGTTCCATCTCTCAACGGAGAAAACTCTCAAATATGCCAAAAGGGAGTTTTGTGAACAAGATATGGGGTTTTTACATGAGCTGCTCCTTGGCGCAGTCTGGGCACACGATGTCCTGGCCGACCACGATGAAGCCCTTGCCCACGAGGGAGTTCTTGCAGTGCGCGCAGATGAAACAGTCGTTGTGCCAGTGCCGGTCCTCGAACGAAATGAAGCGGGTGCCGCCGATGCCTGCAATCGATACGATGCCGGAATTTTATTCAGTCAATTAGCAATTAGCAATTCGCTGATTGGGAAATAGGCTCAGATTAGGACGTATTTGGAACTGTTGTAGCCTTAATTTCAAGATTCACGTTTTCGTGAATAATTGCCACCATCAGCTTACTTGCATAGTGGTATATCAACTTCGGCCTCCTTTCAAAGTAATGAAATATCTTTAACTGTGAAGGAAAGCATCGTAAGGAAACTGGAATACCTAAGAGTTCTCCATATTCTCAAAGGCTGTGAATTCTGCCAATTCGCATTTGACCAGCGTGGTGGACTATGGCCAAACCCTTTAGAAAGGTTTAGGCCCTAAACCCTTCTCATTCCAGAGGACACCTGTGCCCAGTAGTGATGGCGATGGGTTGAGATAAATGAATGTGGTTCTTATGGGATGGAAATAAGGTACATACCGGTGATAGGCTTGGCGCAAGACGTGCAGCGCTTCGCGAACAGCTCTCCGAAGCACTCAGCGCAGTAGGGCTTCTCGTCGCGTGACGTGAAGCGCTGCCCAGCCAGCGAGGTGTTGCAGTGCGTGCAGGTGAAGCACTCGCGGTGCCATGGCTCGTTCTTGTACGTGACTCCGCCTTGCGTTATAATCTTGAAAAAAGAAATGATAATTATTAGAGAAGCTTAGCATATAATAGTAATAATGGCGGCCAAACAGCGATTACGCATCTGCGCAGGAGATGTTATATTGCATAAGTGTGTGCGCGGCTCAAGTGCACTCTTTGTTCCCTCACTCTCATATTCCAACGGACGGAAAGCCAAAACGACCGAAGAAAGATCAGGCACGGACTTTACGTGCCCTTCGAAGTACAGGAGTGACTCACCATCAACATTCTCAATACTAATTGAGAATTTTTTGATAGAAAAATCCAATAAATTGGCCCGAACTGACAATCGATCCCCATCTGGGAACTGGAACTGGGAACCGTCGTCCACATTTGAACATGTCATTACCAACCATTAGACGAAAGTGCCGATCGGGTTCTTGCACGCCACGCAGCAGAAGCACTTCTTATAATTGTAACATCATCATCATACCTTGTTGCATTTGACGCAGCGTGTGGCGAACTTGTCCTCGTAGCAGCCGGCGCAGTAGATCTCCTGCTCGCGCGGGATGAAGCTCTTGGTGCCGATCGGGTTCTTGCACACCACGCAGCAGAAGCACTTCTCGTGCCACTGTCGCGTTTTGTACTCCATCTTCTTAGTACCTGGAACAATTTTGAGAACTCTATTATATTGAGGGATCATCATATAGTTCGGTGATCACATTATTTACTACTAACCTACTGTGTAGATAGAAGTACAAGGTTGCACTTTGCAGAAACAGTCGTGTTGCAGTTATAGCAACTGTTGACCGACCGTACAAACCGCATGAATGAATACCTACTCCAAAAATATTGAAATGAAAACTAAATCTATAGTTGGTACCTACCTATAAAATTTAAACCATAATTCAATTTCAGTGATTGATTTATAAATCTAATCGCGAAAATTCTCTACTTTTGGAGGAATTTCTCTGTTAGTTTAAATTTTAACTAGTTTTACTTCCTAAATTAGTTTTAATTAGTTTTATGAAATTATTTAGCGTGAGAATATCCTGCATCATATTCATAATAAACGATGCGAACGGAGTTCCACGAATATGGCGATGGCGACAGTGACACACAATAACGTTTCATTTTATTACGCAGAACTTGGAAGTTATATCGTAAGTTACGTTAAATCTATGGCATTTTTCTTTCCATAAGTATACCTAAATTCACGGATTACGACTTTTTAGTTTTAATTTTTTTTTATGTTCTTTGAAGGATTTTGGTGAAACTAGAACTTAGACCGATTTTATTGTGTGTACCTGCTGTAGATGTGTTAAGATTCTAAATATGCTCAAGAATCCAAACATTCACTCGAACGCTTCAGAGTCTTATTTTAATATATAGATATTTTCCAAAAAACTTAGCTATGACGGATTTCAAAAATAACATTCGTTAGGTAAATATGGAATTCGGGGAAACGCAAGGTCTTAATACTAATTATAAAAAAAAAACTGTGTTCGCTTTGTTAATTAAAACATCATACGTGCTAAATAAATAAATAAAAGTAATTAAAATGAGTAATTAAGAATTCAGGGAAATGCAAGGTAAATGTGTAAAAGACACTGGTCAAAGACTTCATGATCCTTGAACCGTAGACAAAATCTTTTCTTTTTTCGCTAATTTCGGCATGAAAGAGGTTCTTTTTGTGGTTATATACCTATGGTTTTTATTTGTGTATAACATTGTGTTTAAGTAGCACTCGAACCAATGTGCATTTTTTTTTAAATTTTTTATTCAAATAAACTTTTACAAAGTGCTTTCAAAAAAGACTTAAAGCTTGAAACATCTCTCCAGCCGACTGGTTAGCACTACTGTAGAAAAAAATTATACACATTTGTAGCACCAAAAAACAACCCATATTTGGTTCATAATGACTTCTATTTTAGTAAGATGGATGATGTAATTCCTAAAGTAGTTATAAGGAAACATCAGACCTTATAGGTGCGGTCCGTGGATGCAAAATTTTCGCGTAAGTAGATACTTAATTGAGAGAATCGATCCGGTTCGTTAAATTGATTATAGAAATAAGAAATGCTTTAATCTTGAAAGAAATATCCTAGATAACGCGTTTTGTTAACATCAATTATTGTTAAAAGCCTTGGAAATTTATTTGAAAGCTTGATTTCAAATTCGTAAAGAGAATTTTGATAGACAATTTTTCTAGATAAAATTAACTATTTTATCATCGTTGTCATAAATGGTACTACTATTTTATATTACGTGTGTTTGTTTGTTGGTTTGATCGCAGCAACGTATCGACGTTTATATGTTTAGTTGAGGACCTGAAAAGTGATTTAGGCTACTTTTTATCTCGGAAAAATAAAGGTTGTTGGATGGACGTTTTGGATTTTTAAAAACTTTAATCCACGCGGATGAAGCCGTAAGCAAAAGCTGGTTCCAATATATTGGTTCGTGTATTGGGAATCGTTTTTCGATCGTAAATTGGTATCGGTAGTGTCTAGCGTGATGGTGGGGATCCTGAATTTAATATGTCCTTGAACAGAAAAGCGTGGTACCGCGGCTTGCATGTGACATTGACACTACGGGATATTTGGACAATGCACGCAAATGTAGGTATGCATTGTTGTATCGAGGCTTTTATAGAACTGAGCTATTTGATTTGTCAAGTTCACTACAAAACTCTTTGTATCCAAAACACTGTATCTGCAGGTATTCACTATGTATATTATACTTATATAAAACATACTTAGTAGCTTAATAACTCATAAACGATCAAACACAAAATAGATTTTAAGACAGTTTAGGAGTAATAGTCATAGAGGGAACTTAAAAGATACTGCTATCTGCTGAAGCGCAATGTTTATTCCGAAGTAGGTATTGTTAAAAGATTTTGCTGGGTACAACACGTGTTCTGTGGCCAACATTTAATTCTTTTTTAATTAAAATATTGAAAGAGACTTATAACCAGCAATCTACATCTATCGACTGGTTCCAAAACGTCGAGGGTAAAAAAGTCTAAAAACTATACTGTCTTATACCTACCAAGTTCAACGACTTTGTATACTGTATCTATCACATTATATTATCTTTCGGTATAGTTTAATGGCCGAACTTCGAAGGCTCTAAGTTTTAGATCGCGTGATCACAGACACTCGTGCCACAGCTTAGCTAATATACAGTTCAGAAACGAGCTTGGAGTGGCTTTATAGAGGCCTAAGGAAGGCCTAGGAAACCTTAAAAAAATCTTTGTAACATCGATTTTACTTCTGTGCTATTCGAAATCTTTCAATTAATGCTTCACGCAATGATCACAACTAAAACTAGAAAATGTTTGTTTTTTTTTGCAATCGGGAAACCCGCAGTTTATTGTTTTGATTATATCAGAGATCTACAGCGTGATAGCACGACAGCGCTCGGAGTAATAAATAAAATACACTTAAATTTTGCTTGCACATTGAGTTTGTCTCATGAGATTGTTTCGTAGAGAGATAACTGCCTGAGTACGCTAAAAGTTAGGGAAAGAGTTTTACTGCATGTCTATTTGTACCTCTCTGTGCGTATACAAATAAGAAGTCAATCAATTAATAACTCATTAGAAATGTATTTCAATCAGAGGTCATAATAGATGATAGAAAAGTTACCAGCAGGTACAGGTTCGATGGTGCAAGTACATTTTACCATTACAACATGCAACACCACAGTGTTGGTGAAGACAAACTGTGTGATTTTCATACTGTGGCACCCTGTGCCCGTGTCATGTATTTGTTCTTGGTTCGCTACATTTGTATTCACGGGATCT
Source organism: Hipparchia semele (assembly GCA_933228805.2). NCBI lineage: Eukaryota > Metazoa > Arthropoda > Insecta > Lepidoptera > Nymphalidae > Hipparchia > Hipparchia semele. Next base: position 13,932,324 of record OW121714.1, read on the forward strand.
GATGGTTTAGGTCGATATTGTCTTATTATTCTGTTTCGCCTTCAGTATTCTGTATCCGATTAAAATTTGCATGGTTTTCCTTTGTTTTGTAAAGCTTGGCAAGCTTTAAAGATTAAATTCAGAGATATTCAATAGCAGAGTTCAAAAATTCGAAAATTGAAAAAGCGTTGTCAACCACTGACCTAATTTAGATACTCAATTTCAATGTTTCTGTTTTTAATAGATTAATCATGGAAACATGATTCATAATGAAAAATCAGACTTTATTAAGTTCATTTATTTTCTTATTGAGTGCCTACGTTACACAAGGATCCTAATCTATACTAATATTATAAAGCTGAAGAGTTTGTTTGTTTGAACGCGCTAATCTCAGGAATACTGGTTCGAATTGAAAAATTCTTTTTGTGTTGGATAGTCCATTTATCGAGGAAGGCTTTAGGCTATATAACATCACGCTGCGACCAATAGGAGCGAAGCATCAGTGAAAAATGTTGCAAAAACGGAGAAAATTATTCATATTTAAAATATATTCTTTTAAAAACTTCTTAATCGCGATCATAATAACAGAATTTGACGCGGACGAAGTCGCGCGCAACAGCTAGTTCACTTATAAAAGGGAACAAACTCTAGAGATATTTATTAGACACATTGACCTAGCTTTCTACATAATACAGGTTATTTTACATACACCCATCAATTCTGGTCCTTATAAAGAGAATAATATACGAAGGTAGCCGCAATAAAGTAGCTATTAAAAGCTAGTTATTGCGCAGCTAAACTAATGTTGGTCCGGTGGACGCATTTGCAAGCCAAATGGGTTTATCGCTTGTCAATGATGAAACAGGCCAGGGTTAGGCTTTGAAGGGAATCAGCTACCCACTTAATGTCACTATACAGGGTGAATTTTTAGGTAGTGCACAATTTTTGGTGGTTCTATAATCTATATGGTTAATAGAACATATTTCCATTAATAGTTTTGTACCTTTTTTGAAATATTTTTTCACCATATCTGACCATAAAATTAGCATATCATGGTCATACTATTCGGCGAAATTAAAATACGCGCTCAGAGGTCAAGGGCCGCCGCGCGCGCCTAATGTATCAACAGCTGATGACCCTACCCATCTGTTTAAAAGTGGATCTTTTGGTAAGCGATAACTTTTGGTGTTCTTAAGTAAAATAAAAAATACGTGTTGATTAAATTTCGTTTATATATACATACAACATAAAAAAAAATGTGCACAAGAAAAAAAAATCACCTGTACCTACCTACGAATATGTTATTCAACTGCCACTAAGGCTGAAATCTATAGACTGCATTCTCACTCAGCTCAGACTCAAGACAGAGTTAAAACGAGACAGATTTATGTCAGAACATATTTGTGTCTCGCTTTAACCTCTATCTTCAGTCTGAGCTGAGTCAGAGCACGCTCTATAGATCTCAGCATAAGTCAAAGTCGAATTAAAGAAGATATGAAAAACTTGATACAATCTATTAATGGTAATTTTTTTTTAATATATATATAGCTTGACTGCGGTCTCACCTGATGGTAAGTGAAGATGCAGCCTAAGATGGTGCGCGCTTACCTAGAAGATGTCTATTCACTCTTGATTTAAAGACATTATAGTTAGTTGGAAAAATGGAAGCCGAAAGAGCATTCCTTGCGGTTTTTTATAAGGAAAAATCAAATAAAATAAATATTGATCAGGTATCTGATCTGTTTCTATCTAACCTACCTATGTTAATATGAGCATATCAAGCGATTTAAGGAATTCGATTAAGGATTTAGTTAAAATCAAATTTTCCACAAGCTTTCTGAAAAGTCTAAAAAAAAGCGAACGAAGTAAAATAAACGGATTCAAATAAAAATGACATTAGAATTAGAACGGTGCAGTTACAGTCGTATGTGAGATAAGTTGTTTCTTTGTGTCAGTTTTAGGTCTGTAGCAGACTTCCGCCGTGACATAAACATAGCGAAAGCACTGAACCACTGAAATGGCAAATAGAACCGAAACTGCCTATTTTAGCGCAGGCATTCGAATAAATAAACAATAGAAAATAATAATTTTTTATTTGCCTCTAAATATATTTCGTTCATACCTACCTTGTCATGTCTATTTGAGGCATTACATTGCTGTACAAAATGTAAATACAAAATGTAAATGTATATTGAGTGTTTAGTAGTTACGTTACGTTAAGTACGTCTTTTTATCAATATTACTGATAATTGAATTTTTTGCACGCCATTATATGGCTGTTTATCGTGATACTAAGAATTAATAATACTTTATAATATCTTTATAATGATCTTTTTTAGAGGCACAGGCAAAAAAATAATAATAGTTGAACTGAATTAAATTTAACATAAGTTTTATTCAGAAGTTCCTCATAGTGATATAAAGATTTTTTCTTTCTATATTTCGCATGTCATACTAAGTCATGCCGCCAGTGATTCCGCCGCTGCGGTTTAACGGCGGAGATGTGATAAAGGTCTTACCGGTCGCCGCGGCTTGTTATTGTGGCTAAAAGGAAACGTAATACCATTGTGGTGTATTCCATTCTATTCCTGTTACAAAGCAGAAACTTTCACCCGTGGGTAAACTTTGAAGTGCACTGACTTGTGTACTTTTGTCAGCGGTCACAACTCACATTTCACCGATCCGATTTCGGGACACGTAAAATATATCCGCAATTTTGTTTGTAAAAGTTTATTTGAATTAAAAAGCTTTTCATTCTATTCATTTATTTGTTTTAGTATAGCACAAGAGTTATAGTGGTGGTGGGAGGCTTTGGCCGTGGCTAGTTACCACCCTACCGTCAAAGACGTGCCGCCAAGCGATTTAGCGTTCCGGCACGATGGCATGTAGAAACCGATTAGGGGTATGGGTTGAATTTACACTGCTATACCCCTTCCAAGTTAGCCCGCTACCATCTTAGACTGCATCGTCATTTACCATCAGGTGAGATCACAGTCAAGGGCATTCTTGTCATCGAATAAAAAAAAAAAATAGTAGTTAGAGCGGTTTTGGGGAATCCTTTTTGGGGGTCTGACTTTTCTCGGTTTTTCTGATGTAATTTCTGAATTGTCTCTGGTCTGGTCTGGTGGGAGGCTTTGGCCGTAGCTAGTTACCACCCTACCGTAAAAGACGTGCTGCCAAGCGATTTAGCGTTCCGGCACGATGGCGTGTAGAACGTTAGAAACAGATTAGGGGTATGGATTAATCTTAGACTGCATCGTCACATACCATTAGATGAGATCGCAGTCAAGGACTGTCTTGTCATTGAATAAAAAAAACCTTAATAAAATACCAAATCAAAAATTGTTAGTTCTTAAACAATTATTTGCGATTCTAAATACATATCTGGTAGGCAGTGTATGTCTTAGAACATGAAGTGTAAGGCGCTGCATTTAATTAGCCAGGAGATGAAATAATGCGCTGTACAAATTAACGATGCAATTGTTATCTTACGTAAATCAAAACATCACCTTAAACCTTCTCTATTGTTTATTTATAAAGGAACAAGTCGTCCTTTACGACTTTATTGCGGCATGAAAACTTGGGTTCAAAATTCTTCGCCTACGATATCACAGCTTAGCAAACATACAGTCTATAAAATCAAAAATTAATTACTATTAACGTAGAGACTTTCGGGGAAAATCAATAGATGAAATTTTTTACATATGGAGGATGGAAGTGCCATCAAAGATGATGATGATATTTTTTATAATTTTTCCTCATACATATTGAATTAACCATAATTTATATCGGTCAGGTTTCTGGAGTGCCATTTGATATGACAATAAATGTTGTTACGCCATATATGATTTAGATTTAGCGTCTATTAGTGTAAGAAATAGTAGTGATAATTATTTATTTATTAAGCATAAGATGAACAGACAAGTAAAGCAGTTGGACGCAGATACGCAATAACGATTCAACCCACAAACTTTTGTCAAATTAAATGCATACAAAATGTAAAAGAATAAAGTTAACTTTTCAATTGATAAGTTGTGTGGGTTGACTCATTATTGTTTATCTGCGTCCGTTGTTGTAGAGTGGACGCTAAAATGACACTTAACCCGTTTTGCATGAGTGTAACGCTAAAGAAGAAAGATGAAGATAAAGTGTGCGGAAAAGTCAGGTGAAACTAGTCAAAAAAATGCAGCACTATAGCAGCCGCCGATGCCATTTGCCTTACTGTATGCTAGCTGATCGGTAACGTTACTATGCAGCGAATGAACGGAACACATCTGAAGGTCGTTGACGGCAGTAGGCTGGATGATGTCAGACCACGCCGAGTGGGAAGACCGTACAAACCTCTTGATTAATTAATGTAAGTATAATCGTGCTACAATCTCACTTCTACAGATCTTTTGAGCACGTCTAATTATTCATTTTGATATTATTTGTGAGGGTCGCATCACGATTCACGATTTTACTAAAAGTTATGCACTAGACTCTATAAATATGGTCCTGTCCGAACCCTGCCACGGCGGCCAATCTCTACAGAGATTATCCATCTGCGCGGGAGATATTATAGTGCACAAGCGTGTGCACAAACACAGGTGCACTCTCTACTCCCTCACTCTCACAGTCCGACACTACCGGAGAGAGATCAGGCGCAGGAACGACGGCTTTACGTGGCTAGGCACGGGGGTTACTCACCACCGACTTTCTAACTCCGGGCTGGTACTGAAAATTTCTTAACACAAAACCCAATCCATTGTTGGCCCAAGCTGGAAATCTAACCCGGGACCTCGTCATCTGTAGTCAAACGTGCTAACCACTAAACCTACGAGGCAGTTGCCTACTCCTAGTAGAATGCTCGCTCACTCACGCTTAGGTGGAAGGGAAAGAGGAATGTTAGTCATGTTCAGCATGGCTAATAATTTCGTTATTGCTGTCTAGAGCACATGTAGCAGCATTAAGCAGTGTTATCTAAGTTGATTTCCCACTCACGACTCACGTTTGTTTGTGAAGCACGATATACCAAGTTGAACCTAAAGCGCGACTACTAGGTCGCGCTTTAGGTTCAACTTGGCATATCGGCACTAGCCGTAAATAGCCTTTTCTGCGCCCTGTGCGTGTTTCTATAACTGCGCCCTGTGCGAGCTTCTATAACTGCGCCCTGTGCGAGCTTCTATAACTGCGCCCTTGTTCTTTTTAGATATTATAGGTACCCTAGCTAGAGCAATGCTATGTATAGGCCTACTTTTTTCATTCAGGGTGATAAAATAAAGCACAAGGACCTTGGATATAGGTGGTCAAATCATCTAAAATTTTGGAAGAAAAGTCTATTTTTTTAAAGAACTAGAACTGATGTGGGCAAACGAGCACTAGTGGCGCAGTGGGAACCTATCAGGAGCAAACCAAAAAAATAATAGTCCTGCCTGGTCTGGCCATTCTTGCGCTCCTCAGAGTCTACGCCCTGTGCCTGGACACCGGTGGCACCGCCCTATTTACGGCACTGGCGCGACCGAGATTAAAACAAATTAGTGCTTAGAATACATTAAGAGTACAAAGTTACGAATACGACTTAAGTAGGTATCATGTCAAATACGTACTACTTACTACCTACTAATACCTACTTCATACTTTGATGTAACAAGTTGTCTACAAACAGACATTGTTTCAACTCACTGGCTTTGTTGTACGAGTATTATGTATGTAATGTAATGTAGCTTTTGTGTCCAGTGTTCGAGGAAGTTATGTTGTGTCTTGTCGAACAATAACTAATTTTTATAATACCTAATAACTCTTTAAAAATATTACATATTGTAAATCCCTACCACCACATTTATTGCGTTTCAGCTAAAGTAGGTATAATGATTGTGAAAAGACTAAAAAGAAAAATTCCGTCAATAATAAAATTGTTATTCTCATTAATTTATGACTGTTATGTGGGTATAATAAATAATTTAGTGAGTAGGTACTTTGAATCCTGAAATTCTGAAAAATTGCATTGTAAAAATTACAGAGGCTATCACTAAATTAACTTCATAGAAAACAATTTCATTTAAACAATAAATTAATTCACTTAAAATAAAATTAAAATTATTTAATATAGACCGACTTGTGTCAAATCAAGATTCTACCATCAGTGTTCATTAGTTAAGAATTCACTTGGCAAGTATATCAATAATAGAGATTTCTCTTTCATCAAACAAGTTTCGCTATGTGGCCACATAAATAACCATTTATTTACAATAATATTTTGAGCTATAAAGTTCCGTAATTTGATTTTCGTTCGAGCGTTGAACGTAAATATGTTATTTTAGCGACGTAGTTAAATCATAAAATGTAGGTATTGAATGGAAAAATCTGATAACGAATACCTACCTAAATTCTTTTGCATTGTTCTTGAAACTGAGGCTAATGTGAAATGCATTTACCGTGCAAAATACCGCGTGAAGATTGATAACTATATGCTTTAACTTCATCCGCGTGAAGTTATTTGAAATCTCCTGGAAACTCCTTCATATTTTTCACCGCTTTTAAAGGCAAATAAATCTTGTGATTTTTTTTACTAACAAAGTAGGTAATTTATCAATTAATTGCCAAACTTTAAACAGAGGTTTTTAGAATTCCAGTTCGCGTATACGTAATAAAGGCTTTTAACTTATTGTCTAAATTCGCTATTGTATGACAGAATAAGGTACGCACAGTTAAAGTTTACTTGAAAAGACATTGAGCTTTAAAGTTAAGAATAATTTTCAGTTATTTCATCAGAAATAGATTTAAAAAAAAATTGGGAGAAAAGTTAGACAAATAAAATTTTTAAGGGCTGCGAAAAGTCTCTTTTACCTACCCGAATAAAATTAGCTAAATTCTTGAAGAGGTTTCATATTTTATAATTGTTTTTAAACTAAAAAAAAAACACCTTTCTAAAGGTAGGTATGCAGTTTTCGAGTTACGAGTATGTACCTGGCTGTAAAGTTTTAAGATAAACTAATCATGGGCGTGCGATAACGTAGCAATTACAGGGACCGCTCGCTGGCGAGCTTACGCGTAAGTAGGTGAATTAGTAGAAATTCCCAAGTAGCACACGAAGGCTGCTTAGCAGCTGAATAACGAATTCCCGTCACGCTTAAAGCTGTATAAAAAAGCTGCATAAGGGCTGTATACGGCCGTATACAGCTCTTATACCTCTTAAATGGGCACAAATTATACAGCCTTAAGTTGAGTAAAAGATTACAAGTTACTCTTTATTCAGCAAATATGTCACGTGACGTAAAAGTGAAGTAGCAAACCATAGATAATACAAATCTAGCAAATTAATATACTTCGTGGAGTGAATTGAATTTGATTGAATACGTGTGGTTATATATTCAAAGTTAAGTGCATTGTTTTCATATTTATAAAAGAAAAATGATTGGGAATGTAATTTTACTGACATTATACATATATATTACCTAAGAAAATTTTAGTGCGCCACGAAAATATTCGGTTTTTAATTAGTTTCGTGATATAAATAAGCCGTGATGAAAACTTGAATAAACAATTTTTAGTGCTTTGAAAAGAATTATAAGATAAAAAGTTGTTATTATGATATCGAGAAGTAAAAACTAATGCAATCCATTCCTAATTCATACACAAAACATCATAAAAGTTGAAAAATGAATCAGTATATTTATATAGGTTATGAGGTTACACAACAAAATGGTGGATTCATGTTAAACAGCGACGTGAATAGTTAAAACTCTGATATTCAGCAATAAGCTTCATAATAGTTCACACGTGCCCCCTTAATAAGTCAGTGTAATAAGAGTTCACAAATACCTCTTATACAGCATTTGGCGTAATTTTATCCACTAAACAGCCCTTATTCAGCCTAAGCTGTTTAAATATCACTGACAGCTATTATGCAGCTGTAGGATCACCAGTGTACTCTTAAAAGAGTCTTAATACGCATAGAGTTTCAAATAGGTCTAAAAGTGAGTATTTATACAGCTATCTGTGCTACTTGGGAAGCTACCGACCGTTGAACTAAAAGCGGTGTGAAACTATCGAGACGCTTACCTTAGTTAGTCCTATAGTCCCGTGTTGTTACCAGAACGAGTATGGTTAGCGTAATTTTTCCTATTTAGAACTAACCGGTTGTTACCCGTAACTTTGTACTGTGCCACCTACTTACCTTATTCTTTAAAACAAATTGCTAATCAAACACTACGAATAAGTGTTGAAATAAGAACTAAAATAATTGTCAACTATTTATTTTATGAACTAGCTTTTGCTCGGGACTTCGTCCGCGTGACTTAGGTTACTGTTTTTCCGAGGTAAAAGGTCACTTTCCTTGCCATCAAAAAACCCGTTCAATACAAAATGTATGTGAAAATGAAATTTTTTTTTCATGAATTTTTCTGATATTTTAAAAGTTATTCTGCTATTCGGGACGGAGACAAATACAACAGACCAAAAACCATAAAAATCGGTCTAGCCGTTCTAGAGCTATAAGTATTTGAACAAACCTGACTTGGTTTTATAGTAGGGTAAAGATGCCGAATATGAGATACCATTTACATATTCGGCCATAAAAAATAAGTTATTGCCCTAATTACTATGAAAATTATTTATATTCGATAAGAATTTAATGAAGTTTATCCTTGAAAGACCGTTTAGTGCTAGGTATAATAGATTTTTTGTTATAACAGATAATATTTGAAAAGTCAGAAATTACGTCTCAGGGAAATGGTCTCCTATTATGAGATACCAAGGGTTTCGCCAACACCTAACTATCTCATATTTGGCAACCATCTCATATTCGGCATCCTTACCCTATACGGGATAAAAAGTATCCTATGTCCGTCTCTTGGTTATAAGCTACCTCCTCACCAATTTTCAGCCAAATCGGTTCAGCCGTTCTTGAGTTATAATTAGTGTAACTAACACGACTTTCTTTTATATATTTATACTAGCTTTTGCCCCCGCGACTTCGTCCGCGTGGAATTAGATTTTGGGGTGGAATTTTCAAAAACTGTGACACACGTACTTTTTTATTTTTAACTGAAAGCTCAAATACCAACTTTGATGGAAACAGCTTGAAAAATGAAGGAGTTTCATATAAACTTCCATCCCCTATTTAAACCCCTTAAGGGTGGAATTTCCAATAATCCTTTCTTAGTGTGCGCCTACGTCATAAAAGGAACCAACTGTAAAAATTTCAAGTTTCTAACTTCAGTAGTTTAGGCTGTGCGTTGATATCTCAGTCAGTCAGTCAGTCAGGACTTTGAATTTTATATATATAGATAGATTTTACAGGTCGATCTTAATCATATATTGAAATGGACCAGGAAACGTCACAGATCCATCACAACAAACAGGGCCAAGGGTTGCAAGCGACTAAGTAAATATGATAAAACTGCGAAGGCTGAGGTAAACAGCCTGCCATATGTTCCCGTCATATGCAACCATAATGAGATACACATACGTCTCGCTGTCCGTTCAACTGTCGACCTCGACGAGCCAAATGGAGTATGGAGGTAAGGAAACCGGATGACGTCATATTCATTACATTTTTGCAGTCAACGTCTGTGGAACATTGTGATACTTAGTTATTAAAGTGGGTCTCGTTCTGATCTAATTTTGATACGAGTAATAACTGCTTTGTAAACTTTAGATAGATCATTTCACATTTGACATTTTTAAGCTATTGCATAGCTTCTATCGCGGGCCAGCGTGGAGACCGAATCCAGAAATTCCGTAACGAAAATAACCTGACACGGGACTCCTCTACGGTGAGCCGCTAGATGGCGCATTTTTTTATCACTCACCGCTAGATGGCGTTGATAAAAAATGCTATGCAATAGCTTTACCGCGGCAGTCCCCGATTGCCACACGTCTTTTTTCATTATCTAATCAATTCCCACAACAGTCCACAACGGGTATGGGTAGACTAAGAAGTGCTGCCAGTAAAGGTTGAGAGATTTCACGTACTTTCGAGAACATGAAGATTTCAAATCTCAGGCATACGTGCCCGAGATTTGAACCCACAAAGGAGGTCAAATCTTCAGCACTAGTCTATCATCGCTGTTAGTTAAGTAAACATGTCTTAATAGATCGTAGATACAGTACTTTGTTAGAGAATATACATACATATATTAAACGATAACGATCAGTAGGTAATTGGATCTCCAAATTTCGGTTTGACCGTTTTGTATATTTATGTCGTCCGTAAAAGTCTACTCAAAAGCATACTGGGTCAAAGTCAATCGTAAAATTGTAATTGTTTTAAATGTGTAAGTTCAAGACCATGACTGGACCCTGGTTAAAAATACCTGGAAATCTAGACTTGCTAGGTCGAATTTCTAAAGTTACATTAAAGTACCTACTTACAAAAGACTTTATAGCCCTAGACATATAGACCTAGCTGTTAAAGATCAAAATACATATTAACTTCTATACTAAAATAAATATTTCATTAAAAGAACAACCGCTGAGTTTCTCGTAGATTCTTCTCGAGGTGAAGGATATTCCGAACCGTGGTATATGCCTATCTCTTCATAAAAGCTTACTTGAATAAAATCGTTGGCTCTAATACATAATAGATGTATGTGGTCCATATATGTCTAGTATTTAATTTATACATAAATCCCAAAAAAATATATAACCAACTAGAAGAAGTTTAAATTACCTATGCTTTTCAAAACACGAACAACTAAACTATAGCATTCAAATCAGAATATAACACGCGATTAGATATACCTAACCTTACTTCACAGCCAACTTTTATTGGTTGGCATTTCTGAGTTATGGTCGTTTTTATGGCTCAACGAAATGGCTTATGGGTTTTGTGATTAGTGTTGTATGATGGTTGTATGCCGATCCAAAGTGACGTGATTTTAACGACGACGTCAGAAGCCTCAATAGCACAACGGTTTAAGGCGCGAACTGAAAGTAGAGAGCAGCTTCGCTGGTCGCTGATTCAAACACCAACGTTGCAATCATCATGAGCAACCCGTCTCCTCTCAGAGAAGGAATATAGCCAATGGTCCACCACGCTGCCCCAATCCGAATTGGTGGACTTCACAGACCTTCGATTAATGTATTGGAAACTCTAAGGTGTGCAGATTTCCTCGGATGTGAAAGTCAGAGGTGCGTGCCCGGGATCAAACCTTGAATACCACTAGGCTATCACTGCTTAGTATACTGAAAAATAGTCCCATGCAATGCGTAAGTCTTCTTACAGGAGTCTATTGTCGATGTCATCATGATGGTACGAATTTCGTAATATCAACATTTCATACTTCCTAGTCCTATGACAAGATTTACCTACGCTTAGTTAGAGGCAGGTGTCTAATTTTCTTTAAAAAATGCGTTTGAGTTCAAATACATTTTTTTGCCTCTATACTTATTATTTATTCGTAGTCTATATCACAGTTTAGGTTTAATCTCATAATTATCACCATTAGATCAACTCACAGCTTTATGGGTACCTACTTTAAGAAAGTGCAATTCAAAATGAAAAAGCATCTTCTTGTCTAGAGGCCTTTTCATGCTACCATAAAGGATTGTGTATTGTGAATAGGCAAGGAGAAAGCCACTTGTACGGATAGCTTTTAGAATAAATGGATAAAATTGTATCTTTTTGACGCACACTTAAATATAGCCTCTATTACTAGTGACTATAAGTAGCTGTAGGTACTTATTTCAGAAAGAGTAAGGATTTAATAATTTGGCCATAATTTCAATTGACTTCCACTGGCACTGTCAGACATACGAGGTATTTTGCAAGGATCATCACAGAACACGATGTTGTGACGCTTATATCTAGGTCCAGCGACTAGCTCGAGAAAGCTTGTGAAAGCTTGCCTTCCGTCCGCCTAGAATCTACCATTGCAGCATAAACCCTTGATATATAAAAGGAAACAAGCCCCAGCCTTTACAAACTTTAGGCAGTCTAAAATGAAAGTAATATAATAAATAACAATATGTTCCTAATTTTGCCTTTTGGCATCGTTCTTAGATAACTGCAATAATTTTGTTTTCATTAGGTCGCATTTTATAAACAATATATTTATAGGAAATAATAGTTTAATAATTGTAATTTAATGACCGACAGACCGCAACCTTCGATGTAATTAAAGCATTTTAATTAAAATGGATGGACCAATAATTGCACAAGTGGAATTATAATGTTCTGTCGTTGACGTAATTTCTTAAATTACATTTTTATCAATTTTACATTCACGTCTATATAATTATATAAATACATTATTTTGAAAACATTAAATGCACATTTTCAAAGTCATACATACGAGTATGTACGTTTACGTACTTTATTACTCGTAAGAAGCATTAGGTAAGTATTTACATAATTTCTAAATCATCAATCTTATGTAGAGCGATTATGTTCGCAACAATGTTTTTGTACGACACTGTTTACAATAGGTTAAACTAAATGGAAGAAAACAATGGAACAGTACCTAAACTTTGTCATATTATTTCCTTTTAGGTTTTTCTTTGAGTAATTTACTAAAGCTTAACTTCACGCAATGGTATTACAATTCTTTGTTTCGTTCCTCATGCAATTTACGATAAATAAGAAGTACTTCTAATACAAAGCATTTCGAAATAATTTACATAATTTCTACTCCATCAATTTCTGTCAAGTAATAATGTTTGTAGGGATTTTTTTCCACGATGTTGTTGTGTAGTAAAACTTAATGTGATGGAAGATAATAATGACTCCTAATGCGACTTGTAATTATTCAGTGTCCTTAATATGTAGTAATCTTCACAAAGAACTTAGTATTGTAACTGTTTTGTCGACTTTTAGTGCGCAATTTATTATGAGTTCTCGATTTAAAAAATAACTGAATATTCTTAATTATCTACAGGAATTTTAAGAAAGCTAACTTTAAGCAACGAAGTAACTATAAGACACACTCATCGTGGCTTCCTTCCTTTCATAAATGATGTACCTACTTCATATGTACATTAGGGTAAGATCACACAGGAATATACATTTTTAGCTTCTCCGTGTAATACAAGACAGGATAACTTTGTGTCACTGATGATACTCTAAAGATTTGCGGTATGATATCATCGATGTTTTTTTATTGCAATAATAAAAGCATGCTTTTTACAGATTTTATTTCCTTGCCACTGAAGTTATATTTTCGTCATTGGTATTAAAAGGTTTGATATTTACAGTGCACAAACGAGGTGAAGGTCGTAACTGAGTTTACTAATTAGCATGAGCTCAATGTGTGCTAAGTATATGGACATAAACATAGTGATATATGGATGTATCAAGCCTACAGCGTCGGAGTGGTCAAACCCACATGTTTTGCAAAACTACAAAACATATTTATGCATGAGTTTAGTTTCTTTGGAAACATAGTGTTTTTTATATGAGTTGCCTCTGCCTCTGTTGTATTCTCTGGGTAGTCACAAACCCCTAGTGACTTGCTTGTTCGATTCGACCAACGGGAATGGGTCTGCTTTGTCTGCCCGTCTTGACATGCATTGGATTGTATGTACCTTCGTATGCATTTTTGAAGCTTCATTGTGGAAGCACTGTATACAAAGCATAGTTTTGTTACCTATTGTAAAAGTTTTTTTTTTGAAAAGGGCAACTGCTTAGTTTCTTGCCGGTTCTTCTCAGCAGAATCTGCATTCCGAAACGGTGGTAAGACTTACGACGTGTCTTAAGAGCTACAAGTTGGCCTACATAAAATAAATAAATTTTGATTTTGATTGCAGATCATTATATGCTGGATTGAAATCCTCTGTCCTACAGTCTGTCTTTAGTAGTACTCCGAGTAAAGAATATATCGTTTTTTTTTTTTATTCATAAGTAAGAACATAGGGCTTTACATTTTACATACAAAAAATACACGTGTAGCTCATGAATAAGAACATTATGTATACAATATGTGTACATAATGTTCTAAAATAAAATGGTTTAAGTAACGATTTTTGTAGTAAAATTGTTAACAACGATCAAACCACGAAAAAGTTTAGCGAGAAGAATCTGCTTTCCGAACCTATGAAAAGAGGTAGAGTATATACGAGTAGAGCCACAGGTTAGCTTACATGAAATAAATAATTTTGAATTTGAATTTAAGAAGTATTTCCCAATTCTTGATGACTAAAATTGAGTGTTGACCGTTTTCCTTTTGGGTTTCAAATTTCACGCGTTTACTGATTATATTTTAAAACTATGGTTAGAACGTTCGGTTTTAAATATCTTTTCAAAAACTTTCATTTTGGTAAAATTATCTGATTCGTAGCTAATAGAGCAAAACAGAAAGTAGCCATCATATCCCAACACGAAAACAATATGTTTAATAGGGTTTCATTCAACTCAATAATATCAATTTTAAATTTTAATCTGGTTCACATCTTATCGTCTTCGCGATATTTAATAGAAGTGGATACATTTTGAGTTACAGCTCAGATTCATTGGTCTAATGGCTGGCTCAACTCAATTTATGACTCTATTTTTACTTTTACTCTGACTTGGCTAATGAATGAAATTAAAATCCGGCCTTCGAACGAATGTCAGCACTAATTGAATGAAAACAGAGGACTTCATTCAATTACGAGTGAATGAATTATTGGCGCGGCCTAAAGGGAAGAGCTTTGGATAAGTTACCTAGTTTTAATTTAAAGGTTTATTAGTTCGTTTTTTTAACTTTTCACGTTGATTTGATTCAGTTGAGTGTTTACGTAATTTGTAGTATGAGAATAAACAATAAAAAATTACAATTGTACAATAGATAGTAGAACCTGTAAGATAGGCGAGTAACATCACTGCATGTCACGCAGTTAAGTATATTATTGTAGTAAGGTTATAGTTACGTTACAGTTAAAGTTTAATTTTGACCAGCAAAAATGTTGTGGACAGATATGCAACACAGGTAGTTAAAATTTTGTGACAGATCACTGATACAAATGTACTCGTTCTAAGTTTAAATAAAAAACAGTCAAATCCAAATACCGGATATCTTTATCTTGAGAATAGAATTTGATTTAACTGTAACCGACTCTAAACAAAACTTCAGTTGTAATGTAAATAAACACGTAGCATAGTTTCGATCACGTAATTTAACGCGGTCAAATTATACAGATTTTGTACAATTAAAGAAAAGTAGGCAATAGATTAAGGTTTTAGCTCTATTATTTATAAAATATTCAGCTATAGCATCGCGTTTCCAAAATATAGAATTTATTTTATATCAATAAACTAAAAGCTAACATGCTATAAAATCATTGATAACAGTTAAAACACTAGTTAAGTATAAGTTTAAACTCTGGCTTGTAGTCTTCTTGAACAAAGAAGTTTATTGATAAACTAAAACATAGAAGTAAGTACTTATATTTATAGATAAAAACTCGGAATATGCATAAATTAAAAAAAATTATAACCTGCAATAGTTTTCCTGGAATCCCCGAGTAGGCATTGGTCTTTCATAGCACAACAAAACTTCTTGTTTTCCCTCTCAGCTGTTGCATTCGGCAAAAACATAGACAATATGGCGACATCCTCATTATTTTCCTTCGCCCTCCGTATTCTTTCCTGCCCTACTGTTTTTGTTTTCAAGTGCAGACGGGACTTGAAATCGTCACTTAACACGTCCGCCGACATAGTCGAAAACTTTTTTTTTTACAGGTAATAAATATAAAAGAAAAAACTGATTTTAAAAAAACCTTCGCTAAAACTTAGCGTCGTTTAATACTTTTTTGAAAAAGAGCACAAAAATAAAGGCTTTTCTCTCACAAGCGCATCGTTTAAAAGACAATAGGAAAACAAATTGTTAACTTAATGCTAAAATTTTAGTTAAAAAAATCAAAAGTGACAGTTTTTGTGCTTTGTAAAAAAATTGCGCGGGAAACTAGTTTTTTTTTTTCACAAGCGCGAGGTGTAGGCTTCTCGGCTTACAGTTCGGTACTGAGTTGACTGATGGAACGGGCTTGCTACGTAGCATACATACAGGCTATACTGTGAACAGGCCACCGGCATGCATGTAGGCTGTAGATTGAACTTAATTGATCGAACACGATAAAACGTTTCGGATTCTTTTAAGAGATGAGGAAGTAATAGACAGATGTCATTAATTTACGTTTGTGTGGAACCGACATGAAAGTTTGCAATTGACCCTAATTTTCAATGTTTGACATCCTATATCGCTATTGTGCTAGATCTGTAGATCACTGACTTGTGACACTTCATGTCTTAGATAGATTAAGTCAAAAAAAGACAATAAAGATGTTTATTGAAAAAATATACCTAATCGTTATAACGCCAATGTGCTGTGGGGTAAATTGGAACTAATGAGATTACATTTTTGGAGAGTTTCTCATTTTAATGAGTATCAAGAACTAAAATGATAGGAATTGTGAGGAATATTGACGGATTTTCTTAGAATAGACACAGTGTCTTTGAAAAGTTAAATTATATGGAACAGAATAGTAATTTATCGAAAAAGACGCAGGCTCCCAAATTTTACAAATTATTATTGTTATTTTTTTTTATCATTTATGGTTTTGTATACTTAGTTATGGTCGAAGTTATCAAGTTCTTATTAGATAAATCTCATCCACTCATATTACAAAAATCAAATACCTCAAAAAAAAAAAAAAAGGTCTCTTGTAAAACAAATCACAAAGCCGTAATGCTAAATTAAATAATATAGGACAATGAGAATAACTAATCAACATCAGTGTATTAATTAACGAGGCTGATTAATGCCGGGGTGTCAGTGCAAGTTATCAGCAGTCAAACGTTATATTAACGACGCAGATGTTCTTGAGATGAAATGTCAATCGCCATAAACAACGTGACGTTGACGCGATGTCTATTTGTTGCAGAGGTCGCGGCTACTTGCCCGGTGCCCACGTTTTGCCTTGCAACTCTGCTAAAGTGCATTTATTAGATACTAACTGATGCCTACGACTACGTACTACATACTACGACGACTCATTAGTAAAGTAATACTTTGTTTATGGTACGGTAACTGGTTAGCAAACTCTATATTCCCTCTACTCTATAAAACTCTATGTCAACTTCGGGTACGTACTCTTTGATTTCCAATTAAAGAGTTGATTATTATGGATTACAGAGTAATGTTAATTTTTTTTTAATTCTTACTCTTAGGAGATTGGTCCAGAGTAATGTTAATGTAATCTGAAAACTATCAAATAGATAATCATACAAGCTTAATAAGAGGCATTATTTCGAAACACTTAAATTTTAGTAATTTGTATTCATAGATTCTATCATCCGGTATTACTATAATTTATTAACTCAAATGCCTTCTCCGATGCAGTCTATATCTTGCCTTTGACTATTATTATTGGTGAAAAAAACATTAAAAACTGACCAGTAAAACTCATATTTAACATGGTTTCAGGATTCCTGTGCAGATACTACGATTTGTTTTACAAGAAAATTACTCTTGCTAGTACGTACATTTTAGTAGGTAAGTAGGTGATTTATAAAAATGTTTGTAAAAATATAAAAGTCTAGTCAAAATGTGAATCGCTTAATGAATATTCATTTGACATCGTATATTCAATTTAATCGGAATATTTAATCTGTTCTCCGACGTTTACAATCCTGAACGAATGCTGAATGATTTAGTGCGACCGTTTTTCATTCGGTCGCTGATATTTTTTATGCAAAAAAATGTGTTTTCTTTTTTTTTCTTTAACAGCCTTGGCTTGATAAATTGTTGATATTATACGTGAACATGTTCGCTTTTTTTTATTTAACTGTAAATTTTATTTAACAATACAAGCCATAAGTTAAGTATTCTTTCAAACTTTGGTCTCGTTTGTATCATAAAGATTCCATATTAAACACATGAAATTCTGACTAAAATTTCTTTTTATTTTATTCTAGCTTACGTATCTAAACGGAAATATCAATTTGGTTTCTTTTTTGAGTCATTTATCTCAAAAATTTGTTTTATTTAAACGTTTATTATAATATTTCTAATAAATTTTTTAATATTTCTAATAAATTTTGAATATGTATTTATAACAGAACGACACAAAAACATGGACGACTACTGAAGATGGGCAATCAAATGGCACACATATGTTTTATAAGGCATATAACAGCATATAAGGAATATAAAATTTAGAAATATTTAATGTGCAATATTAATAGATATTGGGATAGGTAATCTTGGTCAATATTGTAATAAAATCGAACAAAATTTTTCACTTATAATCATAAACTTTATTGTGGTCATTTTCAAGGTTACACACCATCTGTGAGGTCCGGTATTCGGTAGTAGATGACTCCACCGATATATAAATCTTACAATTTATGTATAGCATAGTCCACCTACACGAATGAGTCAGTGATTCAATCAATTGTTAGTTTACCTACTTAGTGGTCAGTGACAAATATTGATTTAAACATAGATGTAAAGAATAAATTAGGATGCTCTTAGGTTTGTGTTTTATGAATCAATGAATCAATATAATATATATAAGTTTCGACAAACAGTAAAGTGTAAGTAGGTATATACTTTGTAAAATACTTGAATTAAAAATATTTAAATTCGAACGTCTATAATAGTGTACTGTACAGTGTAGGTACCTTTTTACTTCAATGAACATTCATATTATATTTTAACATAATATATAAGTATAACATTTACTACGGAAATTGAGATTTAAGATTGACCTGTCGTCGAAAACATATTATTTCCATTTCTCAAATCTAATCGAAAAGCTATTACGGCAATGCTAGGTATATGTTTCTAGTAATTGTTATTTGCACGCAGCAGTGGCGTGCGTAGTTTAATATAAATTCAACTATCAATCTTATTTAACTTGATTTTAAACGCAAAATTAAACAGCCAAGTTATTTTGTTATTTTTTCAAGCTTTACGTTACCCTAATAAAGTAAAAGTAAAGTAAGTAGGTACTTAATTTCACTTTTATAAGATCTAGTAGCTATTTTGCCCGGATCAAGCGTCTAAGTCCGCGTGGATTTAGGTTTAAAAAAAAATTACGAAGAAAACTAATCCTTTTAAAATAAGGGCTATACTTAATATAAAGTTCAGTCAAAATCGGTTCAACCGTCAACCGAAGGTCTATGTTTGTCAATATCGGACAAACATAGACAGACGGTCAAAAATTTCTCGTAATAACTATAGTTAATACGAGAATATAATATATGGTGCAAATAATCAATTATATGAGCTAAGAAGCTGTTATTTCCAAATCATAGACAGACAGACATAAATATAGAAAAGGTATTAATATCTATCCATAGTAAGTGCTCTTAAAAAAAATTAATTGGAGATCGTATAACAAATCGAAATATTGGTTCTCGATAAGAAAAGTTTAGAAACTTGTCGTAGATAAACACTAACTGGATGAATATTTAGGAAAGCAGATTAGAAAATATAACATACTGTACCTATTTAGCGATATAGTGCGAAACGGGTTTCGCCGTTGCACTTTCGTCATTTGGTAGACTAACTTTCCATTTTGTTGCCTAGGTACTCAACTCACTAAGCTATTTATATTTAGGTATTTAAACTTATCTGTAAAGCTGTTGATTGGTTAGGTAACTTTCGGATGATTACGACATTAGAATAGGAAAGTACAAGTCATTGTACTTATCACTGAACTGAGGTTCCGGAAACGTACAAAATAATAAAAGAAATTATGTTGACTAAATGAATAATAAATAAGTAATTGCTGATGAATATGAATGCGAAAGTATTTAATTTGATTGATTTGTCCTTCAATCACACAGCAACGGTCAAATCTGCTTTTCAAGTTAGCCCATTTTTAACTAACACTGCAAGTAATTTTTTTCGATGACGAGTTAGCCCTTGACTGTCCACCTGATGGTAAGTCTAAGAATGGTATCAGGCTAACTTGGAAGGGTTGTGTCATACTCCTAAAAACTTTCGTACCGGAACGCTAAATCGCTTGGCGGCACGTCTTTTAACGGTAAGGTGGTAACAAGCAACGGCTAAAGCCTCCCACCAGACATACTATAAAAACTCTGCAGTATTTTATACGTAAAAAATTATAATGATTATATTTTATGCAATGCCTACATCAAAGGATGTCTCTAGTGCACCCGACGTGCCTAATCATAGCAGACAGCTCTGTATCATACTCGGATATCAGGCGAGAGGAAAAAATACAAGTATGACGTACCGAGCACGTACTGGTTAAATACGAGTTAATTATTACATATATTTTGTTCTTATTATTTTTTTAAGTTTCAGTTGAAAACCTATGATATAGTATATGTATAAAAAGAGGTGGATATGTTACAAGCGTGCGGTAAGTGAAGCGCGTAATGGCAGATATTTGTCGTAATTTTTCATGTCATTTAACAATCATCTATTATATCTTCGTCGTTCGGAACAATTTTTTCGCTTGTTTTGTGAGTATATAATTCATCCCTAGTTGAAAATGGAGTAATTCATCATCAGCAACCCATCAGCAGCTCACTGCTGAGCACAGGTTCCACTCAGAGAAGGATTATTTATAGCCCATAGCCCACCACACGAGTTCAACGCAAATTACTTAGCAGACTTCAGACACCTTTGAAAACATGATAGAGAACTCTCAGCGTGCAGATAGACATGCACTTATAAACTGACTAAAATAAGATTTAAAAATTGACTAAAATATATTTATTGACCGTTCATTTGTCGTATGTTTATAATTTCGCTAGTTATTCTATAAACTAACAATTCTTACAATTTGTCGGTGACATCACAAAAAATCAAGCCCCAGAATATATGTATAATTTGTGTATGTATCTGTAGAGTCGGGATCTTAATTAAATTTATTCCAATCATTGGAAACCATGCGAGCATTAGTAGGGCGTCATTGGAATCTCGCGCTTGCGTGTAATTGATCGACTTGTCGCGATTTTTTGCTTTTGGGAGTAATTTCTCAATGAATTGGTCTGATTTGTAATGTGTCATATATTGAAATAGTTTGGTCGATAACTACCTATGCTGCAAATAGAATTAGGAATAGGATAGTAAAAAAACTTTCTTACAAAACCTTCGGAAGGAAGAGCGTACTTTGATCTTGATTACCTCAGTTACTAATCACTCATACTGCATAGTATAATCAAGATATTATCTTGATTACCCTTTTAACTGCCAAAGCTATTTTGATGCAATTTCGAAAATGTTTGATGAAAGTACACAAAAATGTCCTACCTCTAAATCATTGGATATTTGGGTAGGTATATCTGTCATGGCTTGTCTAAGACTAGCTATAGCTTGCCTTGCTAATACGCCATTATTATATGTTATTCAACTCTGTTGTAAAAAATATTGGTATATCGATAAAGTTCTAACCAAGCCCTGTTCTTGACTACGATGACATTTAATACAATGCGATGATTCGGTTGAAAATGGAAACTAGAAATACGGCAATCAGTTTATATCATAAACAGGTACGGAAATAAGGAAGCTTTTTCCAAAAAAATTATCACAAATTGCGAGACTCATTACAAATTTTTCGTAGTGAATAATTGGCGATTTAAAATTCAAAAGCCCTTTGCGATCGGAGGCTACGGCATTGGCAATGGCCGGTTTTTTATCAAATCACCTTACAGCGCCTTAAGTAGCAAGGGTATTTCACTGACCTTATATGGGCACTGAGTAAACTGCCGCCTGGACACACGGACTAACTATTCCGTCAGCAAAATTGCTCATAAACTAATCTAAGATTAATGATTATATTACACTAGGAACCCACCTCGACGCTGCACGGTTGCAATTCACTAATGAAAAAGTTAAGAAAATTTTGATTTTTCCAGTGGATTTCCCAAAAATTTTCTTTCATTTAGGTTAGTACATCTTCTTCTAAATACATAAAAGAAAAAGTTGATTGACTGACTGACTGACTATCAACGCACAGCTCAAACCACTGGACGGATCGGGATGTATGGCATTCAGATAGCATTGCGACATACGCTAAGAAAGGCTTTTTGAAAATTCCAAGCCCAAGGGGGATAAATAGGGGCTTGAAAAATCGATTTAATGTGAACGCACAAAAGCTAGTTTAACTATAATTTAAGATTAAGTTAACATTTACTAATTTAAACAAAAACATTATATTACAATTTACATACATCTTTTTTTTCAGATAACATAATCAAAGCTTCGACAAATAAAAAAAACGCACTTTAATTCAATTAATTTTATTGCTCGACATATTTTGCAACGGTCTGTCAGTGTTGAGTCATCTCAAGTGATAGAGGCAGATGTTTGCTAAGCCGAGCCGACGGCAAGTAAAGTCTATATCCATTGCAATGATCACGACATCGGTCCTTATATAGCCGGTAATCGTTTAACTCGTAAATAATGTTTAATGGAAGTGTCAAGTAATTATGCTAAGATGTAAGCAGTGATGTTATTATTGCAGGGCATATTTGCGGCATGTTACATCTCAACTCCCAAGCGAAAACTTAGGAAGAAAGTACGCAATATCTTTGGGAAAATAAATGATAGTATAATAATCTACTTTCAGCCCGAGACTTAGATTTTCTAAAAATCCTTCAGGAGCCCTATTTTTTCCAAAATAAAAAGTAAAAGTTGAAAAAGTAGAATTTATTTCCCAGGTCCCCAACGTAACCTATCCATGCAAAAAAATCACGTCAATCCATTCTATATTGCGGGGTGATTTAAAGAAAAATCCATAAATCAACAACC
The DNA here is from genome assembly GCA_933228805.2 of Hipparchia semele. NCBI lineage: Eukaryota > Metazoa > Arthropoda > Insecta > Lepidoptera > Nymphalidae > Hipparchia > Hipparchia semele. Next base: position 13,954,991 of record OW121714.1, read on the forward strand.
AACACACTTCGGTATTTATAATTTTAGCAAGCATGACGAAAAAAATTACTTTTTGAATCTTTGCTTCGTGGTTACATGCCAAAAAAGAGTTTTTGAGAACCCGAATTCGTTGCTTCTGTTTTGTACCCTCTTATAAACCTGGAGGATGGCTGATCTATCATTCTATATAATAGGCTAAGGTAATATGTATGTTTTTGAACAATAAAAAAAAAAACAAAACTGGCCATTATTTGTTATTTTTCGCACATTGAATAAGGTAGAGTCATAGAGTCATAAAAGCTTTTACAAAAAAAAAAAAAAAGTTTTGAACGTATGAGTTGCAGCTATGCCAGAATAAAAAATTGAAGGCGGGCGCACGCACGCCGTCTGCCGTTGGTAAACATAGATAGTAGACACTGGTGACAGATAAATGTTGTCAACATTTTTGTTTTTCACCATTTTTAAATATTTACTGCATTATATTTGTTCGTTCGTCAATAGTAAATTTTTTTGAAGTAGAAGTTCTAAGTCAGTTACAATGTTAAGCCGTAAGAACTGAATGTAAAGGTCATTTACCAGTAGGTATTCACGATTGCACATACAGTTACTATTCCTAGTTAGTATATCTACTCTATGGTTTTTATAAAAATGCAAATGCGAACATTCCTGAATTAAAGTTGGCATTCGAACGACTGTTAAAAAGTTGAAAAGCCTCCTAATTAAAAGCCTCGTTTAATATTTCCACTTCGAATGATGTAATAAGGCCCGCTTCCCTCGAACATAAAGGGAATGTGCTGCAAAGAATCTTGACGAGGCCGTATTCAATGATTAAATGCACGGTTGCACTGCGTCATATTGCTTTTTTTCCGTAAAAATCCTTGACTTTTGAGCTTTTGACTTAAAAGTTTGAAATGCCGTTTTAAATTCGCATGAATTGTAACCAGATGCGTTAAATGATATATACCTGTTTTGGAATATAATTTTATTTTGATTTTCCTAATTGAAGACTTTCCTTTGTTAGCGTCGTTTGATTTAGCGATATATTTTGTAGAAAATTAGGATTTTTTGTGTGTTTTAAAATTGAATAACATTTCTTTTCTTCTAGGAATTGGATAGTCTAAACATGGAAGACATAGACATGTAGATATTATAGTGCACAAGTGTGTGCGCAACCACAGGCGCACTCTCTATTCCCTTACTCTCCGGACCGGAGAGAGATCGAAGCAGGATCGTCAGCTTTACGTGCTCTCCAAGGCACGGGGGTGACTCACCGCCAACTTCCTAACTCCGGGCTAGTACTGACAATTTCTTTATAGAAAAACCCAATTTCTATGACCCGGGAATCGAACCCGGAACCTCGTCATCTGCAGTCGAACTTGCTACGAGGTAGTTCAGTTGGAATGAATAGCACGGTACTCACCAGCACGGAAGACCTCGCCGCAGCCGTCGCAGCGGCTGGCGAACTGCGCGTCGTAGCAGTTGCCGCAGTAGATCTTGTCCAGCTTGGAGCCGAACTGCTTGTCCACCAGCGACACGCGGCACTTGGCGCACAGGAAGCACGCCTCGTGCCAGTGCTTGTCCTTGTACGACAGGTCCTGGAGACAACGACGAACATGATCAAGAACACACGTAATAGTTTTAAGCCACAATAGCCCAACAGTTAAAGGTGCGGACTGAAAACTGAAAGGTCGCAGGTTCGAATCCCACTCGTTGTACTATCGTCGTACCCACTCTTAACATAAGTTTTCACTTATTTGGAGGGGAGAGGAGAACATCAGTCAAGTTCAGCTTGGCTGATATTCTTTTATAAAAAAAAAGTTGAAAGTACAAGCAAAAAAGTTTTGGAAACAGTAACCTAAGCACGAACATTTTAACTTTGGAATAGTAAATGTAAAGTTAACGCTAGCAATAATTTCTCTATGAAAATGACAGGAGTGCTCCTGTCAATTTCATACATTGGCGTTAACTTTACCTTTACTATTCCAAAGTTAAAATGTTCGTGCTTAGGCTACTGTTTACGTAAAATTATGCAATACCAGTTGATCCACGCGACTTCGTACGCGTTTTTGTTATTGAGTTTTTTTAATTCCCGCTGGAACTCTCTTATTTTCCAGGATAATAGGTAGCCTATGTGTTATTCCAGACTATACTTAATCCATCTCTGTGCCTTTCAGCCAAATCGGTTCAATCCATCCATACATCCAAACTAATAGATATTAGTAGGGTTAATAGGATTAACAGAATTGATAATCCTCGGGTGCTGTTTATGAGGTTTCCGCTTTAGTTTTTTTTTTTAAGGAAAAGAAGATTCTTTAATCAAAGGAAAAGATCAGCGCATTGTAAATTAACTTTTCTAATTTTATCGCATCCCTACTTAACTGTTTAAGAATCACGAGTACTATAAATACTTATTCATAACAAACAATGGTAATGAAATGAAATGAAATGAAATGAAATGAAATGAAATGAAATTTATTTGCTGAATATGAGTACATAGTAAGGTGTTAAACAATATTAAATATTTTAGTTCCTTCATATTCTACTAAATAGCATGCAAATATTTAAAATGCTCATCAAAACATCTCAATGATGAGCTTAATTATTTGAGAACTAATTAGAAGAAAAAAAAAACAAATGTCAATAAGGTTAGTTATAACGTAAAAATGTCAATTGGGTTAATATAATGTCAATTTTAAATTATTATCATTATTATTTACTATTAAAAACCTTCGATATTAAGACAGAAATTCTGTTACTGAGTAAAATGATTTGTCACACAGCCAACGAAAGAGACTTTTTTTAAAACGACCCGTGTGTTTATCTTTTAAGCTTGCATCAAGTTTATTATAAATTTTTATGCACATGGCATGTGGAGATTTTGATGTTTGTTTTAAGTTATAATTTGTGGTACATAGACATAACCGACTCTTGTTTCTTGTTTTCCTATAACATTTATTTTCTGGAGGAATTGAAATCTTAAAGTAATCCATGTGTCTGTGTACGAATAGCGCTATTTCGTAAATATAAAGGCACGGCAGCGTGAGAAGATTGCGCGCTTTAAATAGTGGCCTACACGATTCAGTAGGGTCCATTAGGAAGATGCTCCTGAGGCATTTTTTCTGTGTCACAAACAGTTTGTTTAAATGAATAGAATTCCCCCAAATGACAATGCCATAACGCATGACAGACATCACATAACCGTGGTATGCTGCTAGCGCTGCCTCAAGAGATACTGTACGTCTAAGACGACGCAAAGGATACACAAATTTATTAATTTTAGCACAAATATCCTCAATATGATAAGTCCAATCGCAATGTTCATCAAATCTTATTCCTAGAAATTTTGTGTTATGAACGATGTCAATTGATTCATGATTGTAATTTATATTTAATGTTTTTAACCGTCCTCTCTTTGTTCTAAATTGCATTGCCTTCGTTTTATTAATATTTACGCTTAAGTTATTGTTTTCTAACCAATTAACAGTTTCCTCCAGTGATCTGTTAACATTGGATTCGTGTGTATATGTATTGTCATATGGAATTATTACTGTGGTATCGTCAGCAAAGAGTATTGATGGGTGTTGTATATTGTTGGAGAGGTCGTTTATGTATAGTAAAAATAGAAGTGGACCTAAAATACTACCCTGGGGTACGCCGAAATTATTATTTTGGTATTCGGATTCAAACACATTAACGTTTTTACCAATTTGTTTTTGAATTATAGTTTTTTGTCTTCTGTTGTTTAGGTATGACTTAAGCCATTGGTGTATCTGTCCGCGTATTCCGTAGTATTCCAACTTGTTCAATAATTTTTCATGACTAACAAGGTCGAATGCCTTAGACATGTCTAGAAAAAGAACAGTTACCGGTTTTCCTTCATCTACTGATTCCGAAATTATTTTTACTAACTCGAACATAGCAGTTGTCGTTGATTTATTTTTTCTAAACCCATGCTGTGCCTTATTAAAGATATTAAAGCGTTCAGCAAAATTATTTATCCTATTATGTATGACTTTTTCAAATATTTTTGATAGCACTGGGATTAAGGCAATTGGTCTGTAATTATTTGGATCATCTTTTTTCCCTTTTTTATAAAGAGGCTTTATAATAGATAACTTTAGTCTATCTGGAAAAATACCTTCTTCTATAGAAAGATTAACAATATGGGCTATAGGTTTAGATAAATAGACTGATGAGCATTTTAATATATGGGTATTTAGTTCATCATATCCAGTTGAATTGGTATTTTTTAGATTTGTTATAATTTTCTTTATTTCAATGGGATCAGTAGGATTACAGTACATATTATTTATATTAGCATTTATATTTTTTACTGTTTTAATATAGTTTTTATGTAGCTTATTTGAAGTCGCAATATATTGTTTATTTAACATATCACATATTTCTTTCGGGTTCGTTATTCTTATGTCATTGTTAGTTAAAAATGTAATATTCTGCTGTCGATAACTTTGTCCTACCTTCTTTTTAATAATATTCCAGGTTGCACTGCATATATTTTTTGCTTTTTTGATGTATTTTTTGTTGCATTCCCTTTGTGTGAAATATATACACTGCCGCAGAATGGCTGAGTATTTCCTATACTTATGCTTGTGTATTTTATCCCGTTTAATGCAAGATTCATAATAAAGCAGACGTTTACGTTTTGTACTTATTTTTAGACCTTTAGTTATCCATTTAGCACTTGGTTTCTTTCTTATTGATACTTTAATGAGAGGGAAACAAAGTCTATGGAATAGTACTAGCGTATCATGTAAAATATTAAATGCAGTGTTTGTATCGCGCTCTTCTAGTACATCCATAAAAGATAGATTTTGCATGCAATTTACAAAAATATTAACATTATTTTTAGAATAGTCTCTTTTGTACGAGTATATTTGTGTTCCATTTTTTATTTTATTGTTGTTACAGTTAAAGTGTAATGTTTGCGCGGTATTATGATCGGATAAGCATAAATTGTGCAATAGTCCTGTAGATTTATTAATATTAGTGAGAATATGATCTATGCAAGTTTCGCTCCGTGATGTAGACCTGGTAGGTTTCCGTATTTTATTGAAAATGTTGTAGTTAGATAGTATGTCATTATAGGATTTTGAAATTGAGTTATTTATTAATGTATTTATATTCATGTCACCGCATATTACTAATTTGCTTTCTTTAAATTTATTTGTTAAGTCATGCAACATAATGTCAAAATTTTTAAGAAAAATTTGTACATTGGAATCTGGAGTTCTATACAGACATACTATTATAATATTGAAATCTTTTATACAAACACCACAGCATTCAAAACTTTTCTCCTGTGCATTTTCGTGTAGACTTTTTATGTCTTCAAAATCGATTCCGTTGCGGACTAATATGCATACACCCCCTCTTTTACTTTTTTTCCTAGAGAAACAAGATGCTAAATTAAAGTCATCTATGCAAAGATTTGTTTCATGTCCCGATAGTAGAAAAGTTTCAGACAAGCAAATAATATCAATATTAATCGCTTGGTCTTGAAGATCGGAAAGACTAAGATTAATATTGTCTGATTTATTTAGTGCACCGGCTATGTTTTGGTGAAAGATTCCAAACTGATTTGAAAATTTATTGTAGTCGCTCTTGGGATAGTAGTATTTGGTTCATGTTGACAAGTTTTTTTATAATTAATTGTATGAATTTTAGAAAAGTAATATGGAATTGTGCCTTTGCGGGCGTTTGCGATTTTAGTAGTGCTGCGCAATTCTTTATTTTTGTAAATTTGTTTGAAATAATAAGGTATTGTCCCTTTTTTTGGCTGTGTAGCAATTTGGCGATCTTTATGATAATTTTTCGATGCTTCCATGATAGACTTTAGGTACAGTCGTTCATATTCTTTACAACTTATTTCATAATACAAAGATTTACAGAACTGATGGCTGAAAATGTCTGGATGTAGGCTTACAAATTTTACATGTTTAAAGTTGTGCACAATTGTTCTTAGGGAATTATTCAGTTTATTTTCATTTAAGTGATTATTTCTGAGCACATTGAGTATAAGCACATTGGTATTATTTAAGGCACGTATCGCAGAGTATACGTTGTTGATAAGAATATTGCAATTACTATCGTTATGTCCAATCAGTAAAATAACGTAATCTTTTGGAGTCATTTTCGACGAAAGTGCATTGCAATTTTCGTAAATATGTTCTGTAGATGCATTTTGCTTCGTAAAGCAAGTCACAGTGAAATTAGTTTTATTAATAGAACTAAGATAGTCTGTCATTTTCTCTCCTAGACCCACAGTCATTTCAGTATCACTTAATATATAAATATTTTGTTTATTGTTTCTTTCTGGATTTGCTGATTTTGTGATATTTCTATTTTTGTCATTTTTTGTTTCAGCTATCGACTGGTTTCTTATTTGGTTTTCCTGTAATGTTTTAGTTTTTTCAGATTTCTTCGATGTAGAAGTGATTCTCTCATCAGGGGTCAATCGTAATTACTTTATCAATCACGTGGAAAACGCTAAAAGCATTAGCAGTGACGTTGCAAGCTCAGAATGATTAATGAGCCCGTTTTTAAGTGATGAACAAATATCAACTAAGCGAGGGGAGCACTGTATACCTATTCGTAATTATATACTCGTACATATTGGTCATAAAATAAGTAAATACAGGACATAATGTATAATGTATATGGAACTATAAGCTTATTTTATTAGTCGAGTCATATTTATAAGCAGGCAACTGAGAATATCCTATACTAAACTTTATTTTTTAATTTGCGAATTGGATTTTCCTCATAGTTCACAACATATAAACGAGAAAAGTGTTAGGTAGGTTAAAGCATTTTTATTGTTAGTAGAGTTTAATCCTCTCTGATATTAAATTAGATATCAAAATAATAAACTTAATAGCGTGTTTCATACTCATAATTATAATGCCTATTATCAAAAAATGAGTGACTTCGTAAACTCAAATTCATTGAAATAAAAAATAATGGTAAAGGAATGATTCAAATAAAAAATTAAGATAAATACACAGTAAGTTAAAAGAGTTTAAATAAATTACAGCAGACAGACCATTAATAACATTTTGAAAGTAATATCAAATTCAAAAAAAAAAATAAAGATTTAGGGCATGAGAAATTCATTTAATGATTAATTTCTATCATAATACTGCTGCATTAACTTTACGACAACGTTTGAGGAAAATTCCACTATAAAGTACAGAACATTAAAGATGTGGGCGGTTTAAAACATCATGGTAAAGTATTACAATGATCCGGTCAATGAATTTGGAATGTAGGTACTGTATCGATTGTGTCGCCTACGATCTTGTTTTACGCGTAACCTTAATTTATACACTTCTTGGTATAATCTAATGGGTAGGTGTACAGCCATTTATTTATTAAGTATTTTTTTTATTAGATGCCAAGTATGGCGGTTTTATAAAGTGGATGTTAAAAATGTATATAGTTCTTTCAATTCACGAGGGCACGTGAGCTTTACTTGTGGTTACGTCGTATACCCTATACATGCACATTGCGTAAGTGTGCGTGCTTGTCGCAGTCTAGGTGGGAGCGGTCAAGTGCGAGCACGCTCTCGCTCACACTTATACAGATACGACACACATACAACCATGAGCCACGTACCCTCGTGAGTTGCAAGAACTATACAAATAAATAGAAATTAATATACGTATTGTGCTGCGGAAAAGTGAAAAAATCCTCACTAATATTATAAATGTGAAAGTGTGTTTGTTGAATTGTAATCACGCATCAACGGAGAAACGTTTCGAAGTGATTTTCACATGAGTATATATTTTACGATTTGGAGATAAATGTACAAAGTTTCAAAACTTTCGGATTTTTCAGGAGGTTGGGTAATTTTTTGAAGTTTTTGAATAGAGCAAGAGTGATGGTGATATAGGTTGCATTTATCCCAGTAAAACAAAAGAGTTCCCGCGGGATTTTTACTAACTGCATGCTACGATTCAAAAGCACTTTGTAAAAGTTTATTTGAATAAAAAATTATTCTATTCTATTCTGTTGTACTCGCGGCCATGAGCTGGTATAAAATACGTATAAAATACAAGAATGGCGACGTAAATGGCCAATGCTTAAAATAAACAAAAGATGTCACGCGTTAAGTGCCAGTTAAATCCACTACGAAAGTTTACAAATGCATCCAATCTACGTGTTTCAAAATAAAGGCCCCTATTTTACGCGTTCTATTCTTGGAACCATAGCGAGAACTACAGGAGAACGTTAAAATTAACCTAAATGTCACAATGTCAATAAAGTATGCATGTTTATTATCACAGATTATAAAACCTTTATGTACCGAGTGTGGATGAAATTTAAATTTTTTGGATTTTTTTTTGGGATTTTCAGGGACCAAAAGCCTTTAAGTCTCCAAGTCATCAACTATAATCAAGCAAAAAATCACGTCGATCTGTTGCTCTATTTCTGCGTGATTCAAGCACAAATCTACAAATCACTTTCGCGTTTATATATTACTAGCTGATGCCCGCGACTTCGTCCGCGTGGATTTAGTTTCTAAAATCCCGCCTCTTTGACTTTCCAGGATAAAAATTAGCCTAGGTCAGGTCCTCAACTATACCCATGCAAAAAATCACTTCGATCCGTAGATCTGTTGCAGCGTTATTGAAGGACAAACCAACAAACAAACTTTCGCATTTATAATATTAGTAAGGAAAGGAGAGTAAGGATTAGTAAGGATTATCAGTAACGATTGAACCACGGGGTAATTTTTAAATCATATACTAAATACCAATCTTAACCTGTCCTCAAGCTATAATATCATTAACCAACATTTGGTCAAATACGATTTTTTAATGCCAACTTACTTAGAAAAAATTCTCTATATAAGTATATCTATCTAATCAGTATTCTAATCGGCTCTTTACTGCTGTAGTTTTTGATATAGCAATATAAAAAAAACGTCGTTTATTAGTTTCCAAATGCCATCATTTCTTTATAAATTCCCGCTTTTTGGGTCATAGCTCGAAATATGGTATTGGTAGTTAAAGATACTTTAGCTTTAGGACGCCCGCGGCAGTATGTAGTCATACCTACTTAGTTCCTCGAAAGAGCTAATAAATTAAAAACGCATAAATCTCTAGAGAATCGCCTGTCAGATTCTGCCATGGCTTCATGACTTCAAGGTTGCAACATTAGAATAACACAATAACACTTGTTTCCCACCCAAAAATAGCTAACGAGTGCCCGGCAACTTGTTTTCAATTTTTGTTTTGAAAACAGTCCATTTGTTCAGAGTGGCATTTAAATACTGAAAAAATAACAACGCTAACAAAATATATTTAGTGCCTTTACTTGAAATAATACGCCTAAAGACTTATTTCACCATAATCCAATAAACTTTAACCAACGCGAGGAAGAAATTCGCCGTTCTAACAGATTGCCAATAATAAAACTGCCTTCGTATTCTTCGGTTAAACACTACTTGGCGATTATAAAATAGGCTTTATGATAAGTATTGAAGTAATTTTTGGGGAAATTAATTTTGTTGTGAAAGTAAAATTTTATCATGTAACAAAAGCGTGCGTACCTACTTAATCAACAGTTAGAATTATAAAACAGTTTATCACAGTTCAACATACTTGGTTTTCGAACAATTTGTATAGTCACTACATACAGACGTAGATATAAATGAACTAGGATAGAAGGGCCTTTCCTAACGATAATTCCCAAAAAAAATCAGACCACCATCAGATCGGGCTTAACTTTTTGTTCACATGATTCATTACTTTGACGTGCTTGTTACTGATTGATAGATAGTGAGTGACAGTTCAAAGAATTTTTAATGTTGATACATTTGGGATATTGCAGCTGTTTGGTACAGCAACGGGAAAAGTCATTCGAGATAAACGTCGTATAGGTATACTGTGATGTTGGCAGCGTTCACGCTGGGGCCGTGTGCAGAGGTACGCCCAAAGAATCTGGGCCGCCTGGAGTTACTGAACTAAATTTTATCCGAGTGACAAAGCTAAATAATGCCACCGAAGATACTAAAACCGCGCTACATATGAGTATCAAATTATTTGTTACTTTCGAAAAAACGGAGAAACTTTATCCTCTATAGAGCATCTCAGCTTTTTGAAACCAAAAAAGTATTATAAATATGTCCGCTTGTTATCTCCTCACGACTAAACCGATTTCAATAAAACTTGGCACATATATTCTGGCGACAATCATACACTATATTTCACTGTGGGAAGATCTACTTTTGACAGAATAACAGCAAATCCATTTGATCATGGACTGGATCACTATCAAATGGTAATTTATCTCTTTATTTTCTAAAGGATGTCTTAGTATCAATATTAACAAGATTAGAACCCTTGTTGATAGTATAAACCAGCGAATTAACTTGTTACTTATTATTCTATGCACATTTGTGATATAAAGCTACATGGCTTTGGAATTTCACTAAATATTTCCCAGATTTGGCTCCAATACGATATTTAATTGTTTTGGCACATATTAGCATTCTGTAATAGACATCTAAATCTGAATCAGTTTGAAACACTTCAATGTATTGTGTTTATGCTAAATATGAAGCCATAAATCTTCCTACATAGTTCAAGATTGATTTATCAAAACATTTCAATTATATATTCTTTTATGTGAATTATAAAGGCATAGACTGAAATGAATGTAATTGTTCCGTCATCATAAAAACTTTTTGAGCATTTTAAAAACTTGATTATCTAATCATTTAATTAGAGTACTAGTTATGAAGCTGGCCAAATCAAATGTGAAAATTTCAATCCTTTTGATAAGAGTTTCACAATATTTCAGTACCATTGCAGAAGACTAGCTGTGGATTGCGACTGAATAATTTTAACAGCGTTAAGATTTCAGTAGGTAAAGTTCACTGAATCCATAGAGAAAGAGAGAGGCCTGTCAATGACTGTAATAATGAAGACCTAGTCATTCATTTCGGCCCAGCGCTGGAATAACCGGATTGTAACGTGATGAGCAATGGAAAATAAATTGAACTCATTCGCATGAAGTAATTAGTAGATGTAACTAGCCTTTGAGTCGATGCCGATGATCTTGTTGCATTCTTCGCAGCCATTGGCGAAGACGCTCTCGTAGCACTTGATGCAGTAAGGATGCTCATCCCTCAGGACATAGCGCTGGCCGGTGAGGGACTCGTCACACTGCCAGCAGCAGAAGTGACCACTGTGCCAGTCCTTATTCATTGCCTTGGTGTATTCACCGCTGAAAATGAGCTGTAAACAAAAAAATCAATGTAATATAAACGTCGACTTGACACCGAGAAAGCTGATATGAGGGCTATAAATGGACTCAAAAAATGGATGCTTCAGATCTTGTGAAATAGTGTAGGATAAGCCGTTAAGTGAATTTCACATAGCAGTTTTGGCATGCCAATCCATTTTTGATTATTATTATAGAAGATACATAGAAAATATTAAGCTGTCGAATAAAGTTGAAAAAAGAAATGCTTAAGTAACGTAGAAAAAGTAACTTTAAATAAATATACAGTGAAGAAAATTTATGGAGTTGACTCAAGTTTCGCACGCTATATTTAAATGATACATACAAGTCGATGACAAGACAACGAACATAAAAAAATTCAAGTCAAGATCATGGGTACGATATTGTTTAGACATACGATATTGATGTTAGCTGACACATCGATGATTAAGTTGCTGTTACCGTTGAAACATATATAACAGTTATTTAAATGTTATTAATATGGATTGATTAACGGAATAATACCTTAAATTAGGTTGGGTATGTGAGGGTGGCCATAATACCTAACATAGTTTGCTTTAATGCCACTATAAATAACCGTGATTTCAAATCTGCACTTTATAAACACACTGCGGTCACATCGCACTACACGAAGGTCAAGGCTTGGCCACCACAACACATACCCATCGTCGTTGGTGTTAGTTGTGTTGGTTTGTTCAACTTCAGTGACGGTGATGTCTCCATCCTTGGACTCCCTACGCTTGGAGGTCTTTTTGACCTTCCTCGTTTTTCTTTCAGTTGTGGTATACTGGACTTGTACGTCGACGTCGGCCATGGCAGGAGTTAGTGCTGCCTGTTGTGTAATGTAACTAATGTAACGATAAACGATATCACCGATCGCGGTCACGACCCGAATTCGAATGGCGAGCACCGGTGGCTGAATCGCAGGAATTATTCCAGAATGTTTAGCGCACGCGCCGGTGGGGGGAGTTTAGGATTTAAATTTGGATGAGTGACGGAGAGGGCAGGTGCGCGGGCGGCGCTTCCAAACGTCCCGAGAATCGCGCGTTTTCTCCGATAACGCGACAAGCTTTTAATTTTTTTCAAGATAGGCTCGCGTTTGCGAGTTGATTATAATGATCAAAGCACGATGGAAATCAATCATGAGATCCAGATTTGAAGGAAAATTCATGTATCTAGAAGTCTGTACATCAGTTTTGTTAAGCTCACATTTTCTTGATAATCCGTGGGAAGAACAAGATTGTAAAGGTCCTTAAGAACTCTGTCCAAGTTATATCCTGAAGACGACCGATAAGCAGACAACTGTGTGTCGTTGAGTTACCCCATTGGCGGACTTTTAACGGAATTCGGTGACGGCTTGAAATAATTTGATGTACGTCCACGGCACTTGTGAAATGTAGGGCGAAACGTTTGAGCTGAAGCGGCGAGCTTATCGCTTGGCTGGGGTTCAGATTCAGCAATAATTGTTTGTCGATCAATGATTTACACTCAACGATTAATATAAATAAACATTGACCCATATGCGTTAAACGCGTCGGTTAGATGTGCATTAATCATTACAATGTGTTGTTTGCAGATTGATGTGTATGAAGAAGTCTTTTATTTACCTATCATCAAGTCATATGGAGCCAAAATTATTGCGACTTTTAGAAGACTATTTTTACTAAAAGTTACATCGTCTAAGGGTCAAGTATATGTCTCAAAGAAGAACTCTAGTGCTTAATTTCATACCAACGCAACGGCCTGATATTGCAATGTGATTTGTTAATACTATGCAAAGATTAACTGACTGTTTTTGATATCTTTGCGAGATGCTTTAAATATGTAAAAGTTAGATAGCCTTGATATAATCCATATGTTTTGCATTGAGTCGACTCCTTGCTTCGAGGAAGCGTTTCTAACGGTCATTTGAACCTACGCGAAAAGTCGTACATATATTCTATTTTTTTTATTTGCATTCATCGTTTGTTCGGGAAAAGTATTAGTAATTACGAGCGCGTGTTTTTTTCTTGCTTCCTCAAACACAAACAGCCTTCAGTCTAGACGTAGGTCGATGTCTTGGCTCTTGCAAGGTCTTGGTCAATGTTCATTCATTGGTTTATTTTTAAATTTCGCTCATGCTCAGTTGAGCAGTAGGAAACACCTGATCGTGGGCAGATCTTTAAAGCTATCGATTGATTTAAAACACCTTCGTACGCTGCCATTCGCAATTTGCAGTGCATAATCAATTCATTAAAGTTACAAATATTTAACTAGTTACACCGGTCAGCCAAATTGTAAATCTATCATGAATAGTCAACAAAATCTGGTTTGTTGAATTTAGCTCGGTAAGGATAACAGAATTTATTGAAGACGTAAACGGATTAGGTGTGCATACATTCTCATTTAAAGACAGAAACTTGAGGTTACGATAATATGAGGCTGATGTTACTACAACTAGTATGATTATACTTATAAGTAACTTTTATGATAAGCATTTGCATAAGTTCAAACACATGTTAGGAGAAACTATTAGAGATAAACTTATCCACCGTCCACTTCATTTATTAATTTAACAGATTCTTGGTACTAAAAGAGATTGTTTGATAAAGCTTTTATAAATATTATGTACTTAAATATTTATTCAGAAAATTCCTTCAATAGGTAAATACTTAAATAAAAAATATAAAGATAATATACCTACTAAAGGTAATATCTGAACGAAAGATACTTAACAGATTCAGCCATCCAAGCCAATAATAAAGTCTTGTTTCATAATAAAGTATGTATAAATATCTTTAACTAGCGGACCCGACAGACGTTGTCCTGTCTTAACTATGAATATTGAAACTCCCCTTTTTACCCCCTTGGGGAGAGAATTTTCAAAAAATGTAAAATACGTAATTCTTTATTTTTGATCAAGAGCCAAAATATCAAGTTTCATAAACATAACTTGAAAAATAACTTGAAGAACGAAGGACTATCATACAAACATTCAACCCCTATTTAATCCCTTAGGGGGTAGAATTTTTAAAAACTGTGAAACACCTACTTTTTTGTTTTCAATTTAAAGCCTAAGTACCGAATTTTATGGGTATAGCTTGAAAAATAACGGAGTTTCATACAAACTTTAACCCCCCTTTTTACCCCCTTGGGGGGAGAATTTTCGAAATATGTAAAATACGTAATTCTTTATTTTTGATCAAGAGCCAAAATATCAAGTTTCATAAACATAACTTGAAAAATAACTTGAAGAACGAAGGACTATCATACAAACATTCAACCCCTATTTAACCCCTTAGGGGGTAGAATTTTTTAAAAGTGTGAAACACTTACTTTTTTGTTTTCAATTTAAAGCCTAAATACCGAATTTTATGGGTATAGCTTGAAAAATGACGGAGTTTCATACAAACTTTAACCCCCCCTTTTTACCCCCTTGGGGGGAGAATTTAAAAAAAATGTAAAATACGTAATTCTTTATTTTTAATCAAGAGCCAAAATATCAAGTTTCATAAACGTAACTTGAAAAATAACTTGAAGAACGAAGGACTATTATACAAACATTTAACCCCTATTTAACCCCTTAGGGGGTAGAATTTTTAAAAACTGTGAAACACGTACTTTTTTGTTTTCAATTTAAAGCCTAAATACCGAATTTCATGAGTATAACTCGAAAAATGACGGAGTTTCATACAAACTTTAACCCCCCTTTTTACCCCCTTGGGGGGCGAATTTCGAAAAATCCTTTCTTAGTGCTCGCCTACGTCATAAAAGGAACCTACTGTCAAAATTTCAAGTTTCTAACTTCAGTGGTTTAGGCTGTGCGTTGATCGTCAGTCAGTCAGTCAGTCAGTCAGTCAGTCAGGACAAGCCTTTTTATATAATTATAGATTACATATAAGATATCAGAAGCGAAAAGTTGTTCCCAAACTAAAATAAATACTCGATATATTATGCTAAAGAACCGCCGAAATAGCAACACCAACGCGTAAAACGCGAGTAAATCAATTACAAATAATCCTATTTTTATATTCGAATTCTTCAAGAGTGCAGTCCCAAATATAAAGATACTTTCAGTTATAAGCCACTCGTCAAAAATAAACCAAAGAATCATCTCTTCAAATAAATTGACTGTAAGTTTTAAGAATTCGTAGAGTTTAAAACCCCAGTTTTCAACCATCTGATTTGTCTATTGACTTTGGCATCGCATCTATAGAGATTTGTTCTAAAGTTAGATTGTTACGAATGTTTGGCTTGGGGCGAGAATAGATTAGAAAGGGGATAGGTAATTTTGTTTTGATGGGATAATAAATGACATTTATAGAACGTAATGGAAAAGGGACAAGACTGTGAATCTTTATTACCGGTTTCGACAGGATAACAAACTTTTGACAGCCTATTTGTGCTGAAACATCTTTTAAGAAATCTTTTATTTATTTATCTAAATTCGATTTGCCTTTGAGTTTTAAAATTCTACTTTAGCGCTATCTATTGAACGCTCTGTCTTATTTAATATATGTTTATATCTAATGGGTACATACTATTTGAATCTTACCAACCTATACCAACTGATAGATACAGATTAGTTATATGTATCAAAATTGCTGATAGATAGTCCACAGTTGGATATAAGTTTTCTACCGCCTGAATCCAGTGACTCCGTGTGACTCTTGTTATGTCGTTGGTCCACCCAATGGGAGATCTGCCAAGACTGTGCTTTCCAGTGCAAAGTTACCATTTTAACACATAGACCCCAAAGACCATCGGTTCTTCAAATTACATATCAGTAACTCTAATTTTCCTTCGGATCTTCTCATTTCTGATTTGATCACGCACAAATACCTGCCCTAAGCATCTTTCCATCACCTGCTGATTGACTCTACTAGTCTAATTTTAATACTAACTTATGATACTACATGTGTAAATATTCTAAGTACTATAATTGCGTTCCTATAGCAGACTTTTGGCTCTTATTTTTCTAATTTTTAGATCTCAATATGTACTTAGAATTTTGTAAATCACGTTCGTGAAGTGAATAAGTATTAGTTCTGCTTGAGGATGGTTATTTTTTTAATCAAAAGTAAATCACTCACAGGTAATAAAACCTTGATTACCGACCTAATTCTTGTTGTTAGAGATATTAAACTAGATGCCAACTGTCTAAAGGCTTTAAAGTTATTGGCAAAGAGGTTTCCCGTCGTAAATATGTATATTTACTTTGCAGTAATAATAGTAGCGTGCGGTTAAAGAGAATTATTGTTTGTGCAATGGATGCTGTAACTTTATATTTTGCTCTGGCTGACCGCAGAGAGGTAAAAAAGTTGACGAGTTCCTGTGGCCAATAATCTCATTTTTAGCATTTGTACTTCGCAGGGCTAGATATAGGTAGATTTTATTTGTGAGATATTTGTTAAAAGGCACATAAATCACACTAATATTATAAAGGCGAAAGTTTATTTGTGTATGTTTGTTACTCTTTCACGCAAAAACTACTGGACGGATTTGGCTGTTTGGGACTGAGAAAATTAAGCAGTTTCCGCGTGAATCAAAAAACCTTAATCCACGCGGATGAAGTCGCGTCATCTTGTTAAATACAAAACAGTTATCTTGACTAATAATTTCATAACCCATAACCCACTACGTGTTTTCTCATTCTCATAATCAGTTGGGATGGCAATCTGATCAAGCGTAGGGCTGACGGCTTCAAGAACTCTCCGAGGTATACCTGGCATAGGCACTACTACTATAGGTACCTACTACGTACTAAATTACAAAAAGTTCCGTTCTAAAAATTTCACTAAATCAGAAATCAAATCAGCTAACTTGCTAAGCGTTCTTGAAATCATATAACATTCTTCAGTAGCTACTCACGAAGATTTATTGGTACCTATCAAGATATTCACGCTGTCCTAGACATATTGTTAAAAGATTTTACCATAATGTAGAAAGTAATTATGATTGTGTCTATCCCATTATGCCACATATCCCATAATTAAACAAGGAGTGGTGTGAATAGAAGGTCGGTGTCGCGTCAGATTGAACGCAAGTGGGTCGAGGGCTCGCCCGTATATTTTAGGATTGCTTGTGCAACTAACTATACACAGTCACAGTTTATCTTTACTGGTTTCTAAAAACCTTAACATAATATTTTAAACTAGCTTCTGATGCCCACGAAACGAGGAGATCCGTAGGAGAACCAAAGCTACAGACATAGCCCAGAGAGTCGCAAAGTTGCAGTAGACCGACGGCATTAAACGAGTCACAGGAAGCTGTTGGATACAGGTGGTGCAAGACCGAAGCCCGTGGAAGTGCCATGCAAGAGACCTTTGTCCAAGAGTGGACGTCTATCGCTTGATAAAGAAGAAGATAACCGAGAATTCTTCAAAAATTTTTATAAATTCCGAGTGAACTCTTCGATCTTCCGAAACAGAAGGTTTCTATGTCTGTCTCCGGGATCCAAGCTACCTCCTTGCAAAATTTCATCGAGATCAGTTCAGCAGTTGAACAGAGAAAAATCAATCAATCAATTCATAGTATTAGATTAGTATGGATTTGTGGTAAATTGTGGATTTTCTTAGGTGGGATAATTTCAAGATCTGTCTTTGTGTCTGTGTTTGTCTGTGTGTAACCTTTAAGTTTGCACGTTTCATGCGTCATAATCGTGACGTCATCATTTGAAATTACTTATCTTTTTACCATCAATACGGATCTACGGATATACATTAAATCTAACCCACACAAATTATTTCTAAGTACAAAATTTAATTCGAATGAGTTATGTTTTATTCTATTCAGGGATATTTATTTAACTAGTGTCTACTCAAAAAGTATATCGAAGAAGCCAAACATAAGCTTATAATAACATCGCTTGTTCCCGTCTTAAAGGAAGGTCTACTAAAGGGATTTTCAAAAACAAACAATACAGATGAATCATAAATTGAATTTATTTCAATCAGTCATGCTCGCTTAGAAATAAAGCAGTGGTGCGAACGTGCTTCGTTAAAATAAGCGCTTCTAATCTTCCATATTAGCCCAAAAATCAACATCATCCTCCTCCTCAGTTACCTCGGGTATCTCTTTCGTTTCATCTTTCTCCTCGAATGAGCTCAATATTGGAACGTCCCTGTGGATCGCATTCTCTTCATCTATCCTATCATCGACGGGTAACGGGCTTTTGGATTTCTCTCTCGATCGACTTCTGGAATAAGAACGTGCCGCTAAATTAGGAGCACTCCCAAATCCACTGTAGTTTGCGTCTCTACTCATGCTTTTGAACTCTGCTTCCTCGAGTGATGTGAAAATTTTAAGCTCTTCTTCACGCGAGGCTCGCGACTCTTTCGATGAATTCGAAGACGACGATGCTCGTTTTCGAAAAGACCTCCGTCTGCCGCTCGGATCATTTCGTTGCAACGGTCGATACTTAATCCCATCAAGAGATCTTAAACAAATTGATCATTATATGAGTAGGATATAATACAAACGAGGTTATGGATCCGCATTGCAAAGTTATCAAAATATAGTGAAAATGAAGAAACCAGATGAGACCAAACGGGTGGCTAGATCACTACAGAGCGTGCATCATGAATTTCTAATGGAACACGGTGGTCATTAATATTGTATATTAACCTTAAAAAATTATCGCTGAGTACTAAGTCTTCATTTCTTTCACCGCTATAGGATTCAAATTGTATTTCAGGTAGGGGTGATGATGGATTTCTAGGGCTCTGCTTAGGGCTGTATTCCCATGTAAGTTTTCGATGAGCGTCACTGTCGTCATATCCGGTGCGACTGTCACGTTCGTAAGAATTTGGCGAACGATGGTGCGTGGGCGATGGTGACCTGTTGTTTTGTCCTACACGAAACGATCCCTCTGTGTTTGATATTATTGTTTTCGTTTTCGTGGGTGGGTATCTTTCTATTCCAACATCTCCGTTAGATTGGGTGTTTTCTTCTACGGAATCCTGTCCAAAACTTGAGATCTTTGTGGAAAACAATAGAGCTGTTGTGTTGTGTTGTCGATCATAGTATTTTACTTCAGCTGTGTTTATCCTTCCTTCGTTATCTTCGGTCAGAGAAAGGTAGCCTAAACCGCAGTCTCTGGTCCAATCTCGTGGTGAGTTCGCGGACTTTTGGAGCAGTCTCGTATAGTAGACAACTAGGTCGTTGAAGTCAGGTTCCGTATCTGGTACGATTCCACTGATTATGTATCTCATACACTCTAAAGCTTCACGGAAACCGATATACGATATAGCTACTGACATAAGTATTCCCATTGTTCACCAATCACTGTATTTGGAAAAGGGAAAGGGATAGGTTAGTCGATCGATGGGAAAGGGATTGGAATCGACGATGTAACACACGGCACTAGATATGAACAACTGAATTAAAATGCTGCACATTGCCAAAACATTGTGTCCGCAATTAGAAATGAGTTTGGCTATGTGGCCAGATATGATTACGTTTGTCTCGTTTAATCGTGATCCAAGGCTATGAGACAATCAAGTGATTTCATATCTCATAAATTCATAATTTAGGATTACGTATTGTTTAAATATTTAAAAACACACGGCAGATGCACGTATTCATGGCTTCATTCAAATAATATAATATCAAAAGGTACTTCAATATCTACTAAAGCAGAATTGAATAGTGAGATTAAGTTGGTATAGTAGGCCTCATGTCCCTACGGTTGTAAGCAGAGAAGTGGAAAGCATACCATAATATCATGACGCCAATCTAATCATTTTTATCGCGCATCAATAATACCAGATGTGCGATTGTATAAAAACGATTGTACCAGTGTAACGATTGCAATCACCTCTGATTGGATGAATTTATGGCGTTCTTGCTGCATCAATGCATTTTAACAATTAATAGCGAGAGAGTATCAGCTAATCACACTAATATTATAATGGTAAAAGTTGTATGTGTGTACGTTCTTCAAGCCGCAACGAATAAACCGATTTGGCTAAAATTTGCAATGGAGATAGGTCACACCCAAAATTAACACAGAGGCTACTTTTTATCCCGGAAAATTAAAGAGTTCCTGCGAGAATCAAACAACCTTAATCCACGCAGACGAAGTGGTGGGCATCATTAAGTCCAGAGATAATTGCGATCATCTCATTGATGCAATTATTTTTAGACAATCCCAGTTTATTAAGGGGAGGGTAAGGTTAATTCGGTAAAAAAAAGGCATGTTTTCAAGATTTTTTTTTGGCAATACAGATGGTGTTAGTTTATTCAGTCGATCGATACATGATAATGTAACATTAGAACAATATTCTCCTAAATTTTAATTGCAAAATATCAAAAATTGAGCGAGTGACAGTGAATTTCCGGAGGCGCCTCGAGAAAAAGTTGTTTTGCGGTGCCCATCATAACTCGCAACCAAATCATCTGAAATAAAAAAATCAAAATGCATTCGTTAAAGGAGATGTTTGTCGAGGTATTCACGAGAGGATTTTTTTTTCTTTCGATTTTTCGATTTTTCGTAGCACTTGGAAGCCAAAAACCAGATTTTCGCTTAAAAAAACGGCTTATTTGCTGTTGTAAAAAAATTAATAATTATTGAAATAAAAAAAGCTCTCGACAATACCTGGGGAATTATGTGAAGAAACACTGTGCAAAATTTCAAAACGATTGGTCTAGTAGATTTTTAGTTATGGTGGGCACGGACTTCAAAAATGACAAGTCTCAGAAAAACGCTTTAAAGTTTTGCGTACTGAAGTATTCAAGATAAAATTCGACAATTTTTTTATACTCACACAGAGTCGTCGATGTCAGGTCCGTCACTTGTTACTGCTCAGCACAGCATACAGCGTTTAACTGATGCATAGATCATGCCTCGAATATACTCGACTTTACCTGAAAAGACCCGTTTGGGCCGGGTGGGGCTGTAAAACCTCAGGCTGGCAACGGACGCTGAAATACTCATAACTTCGTCAATTTTGCCCCGATCGACTTGAAATTTTAACACAATCTTCTTGAGATATTATGCATTCAATAAAAAAAATAAAAAAAAATCGAAAAAAATAAATTTTAATACCTTACCCCCCCCTTAAGGGATTCCATTAATATTCACGAGAAGTCTCTAACTAACAAAAATAGTATGTTCCTTAAAGAAGTTTGGAAGTAAATAAATTCCTGTCTTTTAACAGAGCCAATTCGCAAATCTTTAATCTGTTTAGTGTTAAGAGATTGTAATTTATGACTCTCCAGAGTCCAGCGTCATCAGTCGACATTGAAATTCTCGACGGATACTTAAAATAGTGTTTAAATTCGATCCTCAATTCTGACATAACTTATGAGTCATTGATCTTTTAGGATTTAGGATTAAGAGATGAGCAGTATCAAGTATTTTTGGGACTTAATTCCAAAATTAATTGATAAATTAGAACGGGTCGTGCTTGTCAGTCAGTATTGTGGATAATACGTAAACGAAACGTAGGTTATTTTGTATTGCCGTTAACTAAACCCACCGCGTTGTCTGTAAGTTTGTAAGCGTTAATCTCAATTCTACGAAAGTATCATAAGGTCAGTTAGAAAATGTTCCAGGCGTCTCAAGGCTGAGGCATGTGGAAGTCCATGCAATAGATAGTCTGGTAGTGGACATTTATTGATTGCTAAAGAAGAAGTGAAAGTCCCTCCAAAATCAGTTCAGCCTCTCCTAGAATAATCCCGTTGAACAGATACACAGGAAAATTTTAAACCTGCTTTTTCGGTATTGCTGTCGTTCATATAAATAATCATAAGTATCTCATGAATAACTTTAAATATTTTGAATCACATTGTCTGATATTATTAAGAATATTGATATTTTTGGCTCGAATAGAAAGAGTTCACTAGGAAAGCCATTCAGTAGGAACTGCCGTTAAGATTGTGAAAACAAAATTTTGCGCGCGAACCGTCTCGATGTCCATGAACCCGAAAAAAAATTTGAACTTTTTAAAAAACAACGCAATGTTTTTTGTCATAGTGCCAACGACGATTTTAATGCGATTATTGGAAACTTTTTATTTTCTACATTTTGTTTTCCGTTGCAATTTTAGCGTAGATTTTATTGAAGATGCCATAAAAATTAAGGAGTTGTTATGCGTAGATTTGGACCTTTACTCAGCTCTTTTACTGAATCTACATAACACTTTAATAGCAGTTTTATGGTTCAAACTATTAAAAGTCATGTTTTTGAGATAAAAATAAATATTTTTCCTCAATTTAATTTGATTCGAACTCCGGATTCCTCGAAAAAAAAGGCCCAAGTCTTAATCATTTGGCTATTACCGTTATATAATATCAATACATTAACGATTGCCAAAACATCACTAGACCGCAAGGCGACTTTCTGCTTTTCTAATTTTTTTTTCAAGTTCATAAGAAAAAAAAAATCAGATGGATCTGAGAATTTGTGCAGATGTTTGTTGACCGTTACAATACATTGAGGTCTTCTAATTATGGCTGCATGACGTCACAGTGACGAAAACCGTGCTGACTAAATGATCATTTGATGACTGCAATAGATAGCAACCATTCATATTTAGCAGTCTTTATATTACTTCTCCGAAGAGGGATAATGCTTTATCTATGACATCAATATTAAAAAGAACCAACAAAAAATTTAATAATTCGACTAAAACCGAGTGCCATCGGATAAATGACAGAAACGTAGTCAACTAGACACAAATAAGCTAGAACGTGTATCAATCGAAAAAATTTCATATGGACTACAGTCGTTGGTTATATGACTAGGTATAGTCAAGCTACACTCAGATCATAGCTAGAAAAATAATCCAAAAAAATCTTTGCTCAACCTAACAACCATGGCAATAGTAATACTAAGTTTCTGTTGTACACTAAAAACAAGCTAAGCGTTAGCTTGTCGTTTTTGTTGGGTTGTTAAACCCAAAATTCTCAAAAGTTTACAAAACAATTTTTTTTAAACTAATTTAAAGGTTCTGGGTGCTAGACTTTTAAGCCTGTAGCTTAAACTCTATAATCGTCATGCATAAGGGAATAATGAAAGAAAACATTAAAAAGAAAGTGGACAAAAACCAAATATTCGTTAGGTTTATAAAGAAAAAATTGAAAAAAAAATTGACAACTACGTAGGCTTAAAAGTCAAACAAATTAATTAAAAAAAATCATAATTGTCTGTGGAAAATGAAGCGACGTTTTCCAACACGGCAGTAAGCTTCCTTCCGAATTCCGACCCCGTATCAAAGGTAAACACGGAATCGGGCACAGTGTCACGTGCCGCGTGCACCGCCTCTGAGAGTGACCTTGCCTTTGAGATGGAGCCGGAGTGAAAGTTGGTACGTGGTCTGGGCGGGCGGCGTAACCGGACACCCGGCGTGCGAGCCGTGACGTCAACGCGAGCCGTGTGCACGTGGCCCGCTTGCTGTAACAGCAAACCAGCCCCTCTTGGCGCGATACTGTTTCCTGCTACCTATAATTTGAGTACCTTCAAGGCAAGAGTGAATGGGCATCAAGAGGTAATCGCGCTCCAACCTAGACCTCATCAGTGCTATCCAGTATTGACTGTCGTCAAGCGCAAGCCTATTTCGGATAAAAAAAAGATACCTAGTTCATATTGCATCCTTCAGCAACGGACCAACCGCTTGATCGTCACAAGTCCCTGGATTTTGATTCGCTAGTTCCCTACTTTCGAAAGTGTTTATTTGTTGGTTTGCTCTTTAATCACGCCTTGACAGAGCTCTATGCATTGACGTGACTTTTTGCATGTTTACCATCTTTTTAGCTTTTAGTGAAGTTAGATGACGCTTTCTGTCGGTTTACGTTTTACGAACCCTTAGGGAATATCTAAAGGTGGGTTACATTGGGTAAGGGATTGTATTTAGGGGCTACCTACGTAAAGACTCCTACTTAGGGGATGATTGGTAAAAAAGGACATGAATTTATTTCATTTCTCCTGGAACAGTACATTTTTGGCCAACAGCACCTGTGTCCTTAGCTTGAAAGCTTTTGCCGTATGATTGGCTTAATTTATTTTATTCCTACTGCAGTAGTACATTTTTAGCCAATAGTGTCTAGGGACCTCTTGCAACTTCGTCCGCGTGGAGTTTTGTATTCAAAAATTCCGCGGGAGCCCAATGTTTTTCTGGGGTAAAAGGTAGACTCTCCAAACCTTCAATTATAGCCATGCAAATTGCGTCGATCCGTTGCACCGATGCTGCGTGATTGAATGACAAACAAACTAACTAATACACTTTTGCAATTATTATAACATATAGTAGCATAAGGATAGCAAGATATTATATTATGTAGTAGTATAAGGATAGCAAGGACATTTGAAGAAGTGAAATTAAGTGAATTAAAGCACGTAAAAAAGGTGTTCACTTCTTATGTTTGATGAATTACATAACTGTTTTCACAGAGACGATTACTTATGTAGGTTCTAATAATTTTATTACAGCACAAGTATCGTAATATTATTTAAACTCGTAGATAACGCAAGCGAGGAAAAAAAATGAATATTTTTATCGAGAGGCTCGTAAATTCATTTGATCTAGTGATCTGTGACGGCATGCCAAAACGACTGTTGTGTATGGCATGACATCGTTCCCGTTTTTATAGTTTAATCCGAGTTGGCGGGCGCTCGAGAGAACATCACTTGGTTTTTCACTGTTTCTCTTCATCCCGGCTAATTCACTCGTAGGTACGTTCCTCTGAACGTTTGGATTTGGATACTTTTTTTATTTTATATTCGATGACAAATTAGCGCAAGCGCATCTCTGTAACGATTTAGTTATAATATTGTATTGTTTATTTCTTCGATTCTGACTTACAAATTCAATTCAATCCAATTTTTTTTACTAGGACATTTAAAATTATTAACTTTTAATACTTTTTTTTTCTTTTTTTTTTTTTTTTTTAAAAGAATATTAGGCAACCTGAAGTTAAGTTATATCCTCCTATCCCCTCCAAATAAGCGAAAGCTTGTGTTAGGAGTGGGTACGACAATAGTGCAACAGGTGGGATTCGAACCTGCGACCTTACAGTTTTCAGTCCGCATCTTTAATCGTTGTGCTATTGAGGCTTCTTAGTCTTCGATTCTGACTTTCAAATTCAATTCAATCCAATTTTTTTTTACCAGGACATTTAAAATTATTAACTTTTAATACTGACATTTCGTTTCATATTTCATTGTATAATATTCACACACCAGTTCAGTAAAATGAGTAATTGTATCGTAATCGATGTGCATTGTTGTAACTGAGCAAGTAGGTATACTGCAGTCTTATAAAAGGTCCTTCTGAAAAAATTATCTTTGGAAATGCCTTTGAGCCAGGAGTTAGTTCCCTAAACCATCAACCCCAACAAGTCTACAATTCCAAAAGTTTATGCAAAAGAGGCAATTGAAATTGGCAAATATCCCAAATATCAAATGTTCTAAGTGTTTAAGACAACATAATTATTCTACTCTTAGTTCTGAGGAGTGAGGACACCTAAGTTTGACATTAATTATTACGCTTGAATGTAAACAAAAAGAAAAAGACTTAGCTATGCACTGAAAGATGAGTGTTATTTTTAAAATATTGGCAACAAGTTTTCATGTGAATGACCTTTATATGTTTATCTGCTAAAGTGATGACAGAGTCGAAACTATGAAGGAATGCGAATGCCTAGACCTTCCTAGATCTTGTGTATATGTATATTTATTATTGCCTTGAAGGTATCCAAATAGTACCATGTATGTAAATAAAGATACAAAGGTCGATTTCAGTCCCTAGCCATTTTAAATCGGTAACCTATTAATAAATAAAATATTATTCAATTATGGTAAGATAATCATCAATTGTACATAAACTTGCAAATAAGGGGAACGGAAGCACTTCCATGTAATTTTATAGCTATTTATAGCTTAATGCAACAATAATGGAGCATTGGAGGGGTTTAATTTGCAAAGCATTCTTATTTTTGTATTAATGTTTTTACTCATAATTTTAATAACAGAGCATAGCTTATGATATTTTAATACCTACATTTATGTAGTTAAGTTGTATATTTTACATTTTTGTTTTGAAGAGTTAAACTGAAATTCCTGAGTTTCTTGTCGGCTCTTTGTAAAGAATCTGCTTTCCGTATCGGTGGTAGAGTTTTCACTTGTGATAACAGACACAAGTTGGCCTACATGAAATAAATAAAATTTTTGATTTTTTAGCTAATTCGTTATGTTTATACCTATTGTAATAAAATTGTAGAACCGTCGTATTTGAATATTATATACTAGATGGCGCTAGCTGTAGGTTGGCATGCGATGTGGAATAAGACGCTGCTATAGCTAATGCTTTTCATTTCAGACACTTCAATTTTATTTATTTGTATAGCCAAAAATTAATTGCGGGTGATGAAGGGAGTGTAATATAAAATATGTCTACCGTATTCGCATAGCAAATGACCTTAACCATGAACAATCATCAAACAGTTTGTCTGATGCTGTTGGTCGAAGTGTCAAGCGACGATTGACAGAAATGCAACGAAACGTGGTTTGCCAAGCTACGATGTTTCAAGTTCGGGGCTACTCTAATTGATACTGACCAATATTATTTTCATTCACCCTCATGAAAGAAATAGTGTTCTAAAGTATACTAGTGGTTCGCCCCGAACTGAGACCTCGCGATCCCTACTAATATTATAAATGCGAAAGTGTGTTTGTTGGTTTGTTGGTTTGTTGGTTTGTTGGTTTGTCCTTCAATCCCGCTGCAACAGAGCTTCGGATCGACGTAATTTTTTACATGTGTGTAGTTGAGAACCTGGAGAGTGACATAGGCTATTTTTTATCCCGGAAAATCAAAGAGTTCCCGCGGGATGATAAAAAACTAAATGTACGCGGACGAAGTCGCGGGTATCAGCTAGTATTCCATAATTCCCAAAAGTTTTAATTATATATTGTAATAATTAACTTTTAACATTAGACGCAATAAAAAAAATAATAGTTGACATAAAACTGTTTTACTGACACAGCGCCATCTATTAGCATTATAGTGAAGCTATTAGCTTCACAATAATGCTAATAGATGGCGCATTAAAATTAAATAATTTCGTTTCTTTATAACATTTATCTAATTTTAGTATTTGTTGTTCAAGTACAGGATATAACTGAATTTTCAACCAAGTTTCACGATCTAATATTCAGTAATTCAGAAGTTATAGTGCTCTGACAGACATTTAGACGGACACACTTCTCTGTCTAGTAGGCAAGCGCCCTAGTTGACTCAGAGAACTCGCTTCGCTCGTTCAATTATGATGAAAACATAAAGAATTTTTATTTATTTTAAAAGAAAAATAAGTTGACTAATATCCTCTCCAATTAAGCGGGAAGCTTTTGCTAGGAATGTCTAGGTAGGTACGACAATATTGCAATGGGTGGTGTTCGAACCTGCATCATTCAGTTTTCAGTCCGCACCATTAACCATTGGGTTATGGAGGCTTTTGTAAAGACCAGTCAGAAGCGGTCAAGCGGTTTCGTAAAAATTGGTACTCATTTTGGTTTTCTTCTTCTTTATCGACCGATAGACGTCCACACCTGGACATCGGTCTCTTGCATCCACTTCCACAGGCCTCGATCTTGCGCTGCTTGTATCCAGCGGCTCCCAGCGACTCGTCTGATGTCGTCGCTCTACTTCCACGTCAGTCACAACTCCAGCACCTTGAGGCTCCAACGACCATAAGTTCTTCGAACTATATGCTCCGCCCATTGCCACTTCAGCTTCTCGACACGATGAGCTATGTCGATAATACTGGACTTCTCCTACGGATCTCGTCATTTTACTAAATATTTGAAAATATTACATTACCAAATAGTTGACGCCCGCGACTTCATCCGCGTAGATTTAGTTTTTTGAAAATCCCGAGGAAACTGTTTGATTTTCCGGGATGAAAACATTAAAAGTAGCTCTGATGCGGCGTGATTGAAGGACAAACACACTTTTTAAACACATTTATAATATTAGTAGGGATTCAAAATCCAGGGACAAGTCGATATGAGAGTGAACGACTTTGGAGTTCTAAATCTGGCTGCTTTGTTTTTTTCTTTGCCTCCGATAATAAGTAAGCGCTCCTGGCTATCACTAACATGTGATAAAAGTCCTACTTTTATGATCCGAAGTACCTACCTACTTATCCAAAAATAATTTAAAATGGTTTAAAAAGCGCCCTTTGAATTTCAAAGCTTATTTCAATATTTAGGTACTGAAAATATGAACTCTACCCTGAGGTCAGCAATTACTAATATTATTATTGATGCAGACATTAGCAGAAAAAACAAAAAAAAAAATTATAACAGTTTCATACATAAAAGACAGAATTTAAATTGTACTACAATGCAGAATTTCCTAAAGATATTCTGCAGTGCTGCCATCTATTGTCGAGTAGTGACATATTCTAAAGAGATTTTTTTTTTGATATTATGAAATAAGAATGAATTCAGACTTCCTTCGTCAAATAAACCGCAGATATAAAAATTATAATCATCACGAAACAATATCACCAAACTATTAAGGCAACCTTAAAATATGAGGGTTAAGGTAAATAATGAAATATTAATAAAATACAGGTAATACCTATTTAACATTAATTTAAATGAATTAGTAATATAACGGGTCAAACTCAAACAGTCATGCTTTTTAACTTTTTCTTAACTTCACTCACAATAAACTTTTCTCTTATCACCCGTTTCCGAACGGACACGATTCACCAAAGCGGCAGAACTTCGCGCGCGAAATTTGAATATCGAACTTTCTCAGCACAACTTCAGATCACAGATAATTTTTTTTTATTCGATTTTTGACCGATGGAAATTAGCTGGAACACACACGTCCTCGATAGATGTCGAAGGAGTATTGAGTTCACAGTTGGCGAACGCTGTATAGTAAGAAGTGTTGTCGCGTGTGTGAGTCAATTATATTTATTACATCGGACTATAGTTCGATCGGTGTGCTATTTTCAATTTTGACAGATAAGTCTAGTGTTGTTCCAATCTCATCACGGATACAAGCCAATAAGTTACAATGCGACCGATACAGTCTTTGATTCGATTTTGAATTATGTTTATGTTTGAATGTAGGTTTCACATTACCTAATTTACCTATATATGAAAATAGAATTCCTAACAATTCAAAGCCTTCAAGTCAGTCAAAAACAAATGTAGGCATATATTACAGATATGATTTTCAGGAAAATATCCAATTCAGAAATCTTTAACATTGCTAAAATAATATGACTATTATGCAGCTTCGTTCAAATTCTACAAAATATTCTACTAAGAAATATAGATGAGAAAATGTTATACTTACTTATATCACAATCAGCATGCAGCCTAGATGTAGACTTAGATAGGTAAAGCTTGCCGAATTAAACTTTTTTCAAATCATTTCGCAAAAATTCAGATAGATAGGCTTGCTGTCAAATAGTTAAAAATAAAATGAAGCGGATTGCACCTAGTGCCTATAATCTATAAACACTGAGACAACTTCAAAGAGATCAATAGCTATTTAGAGGATCGATCAGCAAAGTGTGAGCCGCCGTAAAAAAAAACTGTCGTGTCTAGTTTCGTCTCTTCCGCGATAATGTTGAGCGGAAAATTGGCGTTATAAAAAACCTAATTTACATTTCACGCATTACATATTAATAACCTTTTTTACAGTTTAAAAATACATGAATCTACATAATCTGAATCTATATATCCATTATATTATATCACAATAATGTTCAGTTGAAAATTGGCTTTAAATTGGCAATATAAAAAACTAGTTTACCTAATATATAAAACAATTTTTTTTTTCAATTCAATTACTGTCTGTCCCGATGGGAATAATTGGAAAACTTAATTATATCCACTATCAAATACATGGCTCTACTCTACATGAATAGAAGCTAAATGTTAATCAATTAACGAATTGAACCCAAATGGATTGTGAATGCACTAGTTATTATTTAAGTTATTAAACAACATATTCCACTGTTTTATACAAACTAAAAAGAAATGTAGTATTTTATGACCAATTTTCCTCATTACTTGACTTTTAAAAGGCAAACAAAATATAGCAGAAAGATTCATGGGGAAACTCGTAAACAATGCGCTCAACTTGGTGCTTACGACTTTCTTAGTTTATATTTTTCACTTAAAAAAACGGTTCGTTATAAGTTCGCGACAGAAAAACCTATGCATAGACTCGTATAGTGTTTACTTTAAAATTAATGTAAAGGATATCTAAGAACAATAGATTTGTTTATATTTGCAAAAAGCCTTTAGCCACTTACCTACCCTCTAACATGTTATTACCTACAATCCCTAAAATCCATGATTCCTTAAAGTTTTCCCATGTTAAAAGTTTCCGCTAGTTTCATCGGTGAACGCTCTTAAAAAATCCTGTTTATTATTATGAGGCAAACAACACATGTATTTTAGTTATAAATATAATATAATCGCCAAGCAAGGAATGCCTGATACCTTCCTTACAATAATTTAGTTGATATAAAAACTAAGTTTAATATTATAATAACTACGTATTATAATATTAAACTTTAATATTATAAGACCATGCGTATTCCGAAGTTTATGTAAAGTCGATTATAAAAATTACCTTTTGGATGATTGGAGATTGACCTTCGCCTTAACACTTAACGAATTAAAAAGATAAACGTCAAATATGGCGCCGAGAAAAAGCGCGAAAATGTAGCAACTGAGGCAATGGTTAAAGTGTTACTAAGGTGTGAATAATTCCGCACAGTGGGAGCACTGTTGCTGTTATTTTTATTCCATAAGCGAATACTTGGTAAACATTTAGCCGATTCTGGCTATTTTAGGCCCTAAATGCATTTAGTGTTGAAAGGTCCTCGTAAATTAAGCAACACTACTATAAGGCATTAACCGTGGATTTATTACAATTGACAAACACGAAATACTTTTCATTCATTCATCTCAACAGTATTCGGTTATCAGGCAGACCCTACCTAGAGCCAAAAGTCTAGATAGGATCAAGTGCTAATAATGATATCAATTTTTGATTATTGATTATTTTACTACAATTTCATACCGAATCGTGTGTTCAATGACCGAATGTGGACGGTCCTAGCACTTTACATTTAACGGTAAATACACTAAATTACCTCTCACCTTTGAACGACAAGCCCAGCACCACAGTAGCGACTTGTCGCTAGACTTTTTGATTTGTTAAATCTCATTTTCTCTTGAAAAAACAGTTATATTCAAACGACAAACAGTCGAAGAGATCTATAACACAGGACAAATTGTTGTTTGTATCAAACTTATTTCAATAAAATTTGTATATATTCAACTGCATAGAACAATAACGATAATAACGTTTGTATAATACAGCTAGTCGATGCCCGCAAAATCCGAAAATAAATCCGTAATCGTTTATTTTTCTTCAAATTCTTTATTTCTGCGATATTTAATCCATAATCGTCTCCAGGATGTAAGCTATCTCTGGTAATTACATGAAGATGTTGGGTAAATTATTTACATAGTCGTGTCTTTTATGTATAATGAAATTAGGTATATACTTCAAATTTTTTCCACAGGTCTTCCTTCCAAGTATCTCGGTCGACCTCATACAAGGGCAATCCTTCAAAAAAATATTGAGTTCGTCTAGTTTGCTATATTTCTGCCTTAAGCTCGAAGCGAGACAAAAAGTTTCGAGACAAAATGTCTCTAGTGCGATTTTAAACTAAGCTGTGTGAATCACAGACATAATTGCGTGAAGTTTCTTAGGTAAGCAAGTGGTAGCTAGGTCGCGGTTCGACTTTGCTCGTAATTCGAGCACCTCTGGCCTGGACGTACCGCTATATTATTTTGTGGTTTCAATAAATCGTAATCGCACTTGTATCTTATGTGTGTTAGTTAATAATAAGTAGAAATATAATGAGTTCGTAACATATAAGAAACTGAAAAAATATACTTACTTGAGTATATTTTCAGTTCATATTATACATGGTTTATACAACCAATGCAGGTAAGTACCTTGCTTCTGCATTTAATTCAAAACATTTTTTTCAGCGATTTTTCAGACGAAACATTCACCACCAATAAATTACATTTTTTTTATTTTGAATGACCAAAAAAAAATTTTTTTTTTTCAAAGAAAAAATTTTAAAATTCATTTAACAAATCGTTTAGTAAAATGTATAAAAGTTACCTGAAGAAATTTACTGTGTAGATATTACGAACCTAGATTTTGAACATTCCTGCCTATGCATCTATTCCTATTCAAATAGGTAGGTAATAACCTAGGAAGTAAAAACATATTTTTCATCGTTAAGGGCGAACGCATTGGCTTACTTGTAAGGCCTTCTATCACATCAATACATCGTCGAAGAGATCTTAACGAGACGATGAGAGATGTCCCCTTGATAGATTCGAACTTCGAACGCTCTCTGCAATTTCCGCCATCGCTTTTCCGCAATAGGATTTGGCAATAAGTAGGTACATATCCAAACTGGACCCTATAAAAGCCTCCTTTTGAATAGAATAGAATAATTTTTTATTTAAATAAACTTTTCCTCAAATGAATCTACCACTGATTCGGAATGCCCTTACTTTTAAAAGTAAAATAATATGTAATAACAAATAGTAGGTATGTTGTGTACAATTTACGGGTTAATTATGCTCATTGCTGGAGCGAGTTATGTCTATGCTTTAACTGTTTGTCTGTTCGCCTGTCTGCCTTTCAAGGGTTCTTCAGCTTCAGTAGTAATAGGTAATTGGTTGAAATTTTCATAAAGTAGGTAAGTAGGCTAAAAATTCTAACACGATAAAAAAAATTAAGCCCTTATAAAGAACCCAGAAAAATAAGTTTTTTAATGTCTTTCTTTGATTCATCTCATCTTAAGAGCGGTAGGTACTAAGCAATTGTTATATTTTTATTTTTTGCAAAAATCGCATCGATCAATTGCTCTGTTGCCACATTATTGAAGGGCAAACCACCAAACAAACACACTTTCGTATTTATATCTAGCTGATGTCTGCGACTTTGCCCGGATCAAGGATTTTGATCCGCGCGGAAATTTCTTAATGGATTAAATACTCGTACAGCCAGCTATGAATATATTATGTGCTATTCTGATGTATAAGAAAGAGTAACAAACATCCTTCCATCCATCCATCCTCACAAACTTTCGCATTTATAATATTAATAGGAAGTAAGATAGGATATTAGTAGGTACAGAAGTTTGTGGTAGATGCGCCTACTTGTTGCAAAAATAAAAGTTCAAAATAAACGCAGTCTAAATCCATCCCAATGTAACGGGGTTAGTCATTCGCCGCGGCTCAAAACTGTAACTATAGATACACTTTAACTAAGTGACTAAAATTAGAATGAACTCAGCGATTATGAATTTCATAGATACAACGTAACTACGTACGTCTCTATGCAACGGTATGTTTTGAATGAAAATTTACAAACTCATTTAGCAAATGTTCAGCAGAGCTACGCAAATACATGTCAATAAATCGTCTTTTACGGAAATTCCTTGAGCATCAGTTGTTTTTTAGAATTAGGGCTGTCATTTGCCGATCTGCCGTGCCATGACAATAAACTGTATCTAAAAAATAAGCATTTATCATTTTCTGTTTTTAACCGAGTTCCAAAAAACGAGGATGTTTGTCATCTCGTCGGAATCTTTTTTTTATGTATGTTCCCCGATTACTCGAAGACGCCCGGACCGATTTGGAAAATTCTTTTTTGTTTGAAAGGGTATGCCTATTGCCTACTTCTCAGGTGGTCCCATTGTCATCAGGTCAGGATCTGATGATGGGATCCTGGAGAAAGCGAGGGAACTTCAAATTTTATACTTAAAATTGATATATTTTGTAGCGGTTTTTAAAGTTTTACGAGATAGAGTATATTTCCATTTGTAATTTCTTAGTATTTTTAAGAGTTAATTGAGATATTTAAATGCCATAAACGTACGTAAACATGTGCGAGGAACTCATTTATCGCTGTTACGAGAAAACACTGTATTCATCATCTTCTTCTTTATCTACTGATAGACGTCCACTGCTGGACATGAGTCTCTTGCATGGACATCCATAGGCCTCGGTCTTGCGCCGCCTGAATCCAGCGGCTCCCTGCGACTCGTTTGATGTCGTCGGTGCACCTAGTGGGGGGTCTGCCAACACTGCGCTTCCCGGTGCGGGGTCGCCACTCCAGCACCTTGGGACCCCATCGACCATCAGCTCTTCGAATTATGTGCCCCGCCCATTTCCACTTCAGTTTCGTAACTCGCAGAGCTATCATAGATTAAAGAGTCAGTGGACGTTCTGATTGAGTCAACCCTAGTAAATGTAGGTACTTATCATTCAAACTCGAGCCGCCCAAACGCAGCGCCTAGTATCGACTGGTAAATGTCAAGCCGTCAGTGTACAGGAATAGCTAGCTAGTAACTCCGCCTCACAACATGTTACCATACAACTACATGTTTGTAATACACCTATAATCTATTCTTTATTAGCTGTCTTAGGGCCGATTTCACCAACGTAAAAAAGTTTTAACGAACGTAGGTAAATCTGATATTTTGGCAGATTTTCAATACAAAAACTGTCACCCAATATTTAATCCTCGGTTAAACGACAATCAACGTTGGTGAAATCGGCACTTAAAAGTTAAACAAATTGAAGAAAACGTTTCGGAGAAACGCGTAACCGTAGCCAGGCGCTTACGACGTTTTTAAGTTTGATTTTTCACTTGTAGCAGTTGTAGCACGGATTCATTACAAACATACATACACTTTTGAAATTCTGTGTGTTTGGAAGCCATAATAGATTATCATATGTGGATATTTTGCTGATCCAGTAATATTACACGCATATGTGTTAAATGGTAACTTTTTTTGAAGTCGATTAAAAACGATACTGAAAGTGTGTAGGGAAATTGTTAGCGTTATTTGTTATGTAGGTCAACTTTCTGATCATTGCTTACGTTTTGGGCAAACGACTGCAAGCAATGAATCATAAGTATTTTTAGACGCATTATAGAGTAGTGCATTCAACAGTCTAAGAATACAAATTCAATATGTCTTGTGCCAGACTTCAATATTTGAAAATATCTCATACATAGGATTAGTTAAATGACCATTAAAATAAAATGCCGCCAAGTGATTTAGCGTTCCGGCAAGATGGCGTGTAGAAACCGTTTCGGGGTACGGGTTGAATGCACACTGCCATGCACCTTCCAAGTTAGCCCGCTACCATCTTAGACTGCATCGTCACTTACTATCAGGTGAGATCGCAGTCAAGGACTATCTTAACATCGAATAAAAAAAATTCATACATAGTGTTACAAGCAACAAATATACAAAATTACTTTTGATCGATTGTGAAAAAGGTATTGTATGTGTGTGTGAATAAGGTAACCGCACATTACCTCTGGTTAGTTTGGAATAGCTCACGTCTTAAATGGTCATCATTGCAGTAGGCAAATAAACATACATAATTAATTACTCGTCACCACTGAGTCAGGCGTTGATTTCCTCTGCTATTTGGCGCTCCAATGATCATGTGATTGTCAATTGATGATTCTTTAGAAATTAACACCTTATTTTATTACAAAAGACAGCTGCTATGCGATGACTGACGATCGCTATCACTTCATGTTGTAGGTTAAATATACTCTAATACTGTGATTGGCTGACATTCTCTCGTTATAGGCCTAAATTGGGAACTGCGATTGCAGCTTTTTATTTTGATAAAGTTTTTACCAACAAGTTTTCAGCTCAGCAGTGCAGAAGTTGGAAAGCAGCTTGCGGTCTCACCGAGAGTGAGGGAATAGAGAGTAAACCTGCGCAAATATTACCTACGCACACAGTAACTTTTCAACTTTCGTGTCGCTTACCATTCTCATTCTTTTAAGGGTGGCAGAACCTGAACCTGTAAGTAGGTTTTCCTCTTCTAATAAGTAGCAGTACCTACGTAGTAAACGTGAACTCTTTACGTAATTTCCCTGATACAGTACAATAATTTTCTCATGACTTACCTCATCACATGAATGACACCTCGGCTTCAGCCTCTCTCCGTAATGCCGGACACAGTAAAGACGTCCGTCCAAGGCACAATAGGCAAGTTCGACGAGAAGCTCATCGCATTCGGAGCATGTAAAGCACGCTGGATGGTAAAACGCCTGGGGAAAAAAATTAAAAAAAAATATAAGCGGCATCTAGTGGCAAGTAGCAGAATTAATTTAAAAAAGCTGCAAAGTAATTCTTTTATATTGTTACAATTACGACAACTATTTCCATCTAGTGTCGAGTAGCTAAACTAAGTACAATAACTAGCGACATCTCTACCTTAGTATTTACACTAGCATTGCATAACTTGACAATAGATGGCGTAAGTAGTAGCTAATAGAATAAAATTGACGATTTGTAAAACTTACCTCTTCGCTAATTCTTGGAGCTTGGATAGCAATGTTTCCATTACGAATAACTTTATTGCATCCCATACAATCCAAGGACGGACCATGATGTTGGCAGGCAACTCCTGAAGAATTAAAAAAAATAAGATACACATCTTGGTTCGGTATCTCAACCTGTGCACAATTTTATAATTTAATCTATTGCACGCTAGATGGCGCTCTGCTACTTACCAATATCTAACGCAATTTCATTACGGGCGGCTACGAAATCTTCGAACTGTTTCCGATGGGGTTCATCAATATTCTTGCATTGCGTTAACGACAGATCCTGCCTTGGTAATTGGTACGCTAAAGCTCTGGTTCTCCAAGCGCGCCAGGCGGCCGGGCCGGTGGCACCGCCGACTGCGTTGGGCGTTCTTTCTGCCAACGCCGACCAATATAACTCAGTCTGCGAATGAAAAATTAATTGCAGTTAGTCAAAGATTCAGTTCATCCTAGATTCAGCACCCCATTTACCCGAAAGGGGAAAAATAAAGGTTCACTACGAGTTAAAAGTTAGTGTAGTATAAAAGAAAGACTTATTTTTATAGCTTTTAAGTTTAATTTACATTGCACTGGATGCTATTTTAGCTCGTGCTAGTTTAGCTAGACGGTTTAAAAAAATCAAAATTAGTTCATTCATGTTACAATCAGTGACAAGACTCTTATGACAAGTCAAGATTACCACCGAATCGTTCATCTATATATTTTTTTTTCGATGACAAGATAGTCCTTGACCGCGATCTCACGTAATGGGAAGTGACGATGTAGTCTAAGATGGTAGCGGACTAACTTGGAACCCATATCCCTAATCGGTTTGCACACGCCATCGTACCGGAACGCTAAATCGCGTGGCGGCACGTCTTTAACGGTAGGGTGGTAACTAGCTACGGCCAAAGCCTCCCACCAGACAAATAGTAAAAATGATAGTAAAGTATGGTAACGTGGAATTGACGCGAGCGCAGTGAGCGCCAAAATTACCTGCTTGGCAGTGAGTCCGGGCGGGCTGTTGTCGTAGGCGATGTGCCCCCGGGTCTCGCGCAGCCCCAGCCGGTCTCGCACAGAACCCAGCTCCTCGTGGTATACGGAATGCTGGAGCCGGTCGCAGCCACACGACTTGCAGGTCTTCCTGTAAAGATGAGACCAAGTTTTAAATAGACATCACCGCCGTAAAGTTGCCGGCTTGTCGGTGTTTTATCTATATATATACAATTCAAAGTCCTGACTGACTGACTGACTGACTGACTGAGATATCAACGCACAGCCTAAACTACTGAAGTTAGAAACTTGAAATTTTTACAGTTGGTTCCTTTTATGACGTAGGCGCACACTAAGAAAGGATTATTGGAAATTCCACCCCTAAGGGGTTTAAATAGGGGATTGAAGTTTATATGAAGCTCCGTCATTTTTCAAGCTGTTTCCATCAAAGTTGGTATTTGAGATTTCAGTTAAAAATAAAAAAGTACGTGTGTCACAGTTTTTGAAAATTCCACCCCAAAATCTAATTCCACGCGGACGAAGTCGCGGGGGCAAAAGCTAGTAGGATATATTTCGGTGAGTGTGCTCAGAAGCTCTTCGATCTTGTCCCCCCTTCACCTTTTTACCACCGCACTGCAAGACATAGGGAGAGCTTCCATCCCTACGTCGTTGATATTCCACCTACGCGCACCAAGCGCTTTAAGTCTTCATTCCTGATCCGCACGGCTAGGGTCTGGAATGCTCTTCCAAGATCTGTGTTTCCTAACACGTACAATTTGGGTATCTTGAAAACAAGAGTGAATATGCATCTTCTAGGCAAACGCGTTACACCTTCACATCATCACTTTCCATCAGGTGTGGTAGTGGTCAAGCGTGTGCCTATAATGTATAAAAAAAAAACATCCGCAGCTGAAATGACTTAATCAGGTACTACTCGTACAATTAAAGAATGGTTTTAGAAATGGCGTCGCTTCTGTTCACCTCTCACTCGCACACTGTCGCTATCTATACTCACACTCGCCGGTACGAACAACAACAATAAACCGATAAAATGACCGTCTTTATTTATTTATTTATTGGTAATCAACAGCGTGTACAACATAATTTTACAAGATTATTTTAATCACAACACACTAATATTATAAAGGTGAAAGTTTGTACGTGTATGTGTTTGTGTATGTGTGTATGTTTGTTACTCCTTTGCGCCACAACGCATGAACCGATTTGGCTGAAATTTGGAATGGAGATAGCTCATTCCCAGGATTAAAACATAGGCTACTTTTCATCCCGGAAAATTAAAGAGTTCCCGCGGGAATCAAAAAACCTTTATCCGCTCGGACGAAGTCGCGGGCATCATCTAGTTCTTAAATAAAGCCAAAAATGATTACATTATTTGAATTAAAAAATATATATAACGTTTATATTATTTTTTATTACGTTATAATTTATTGATTATTAGCGGATTGTCGCTCGCTATAGATCCCGTGTATGCTGACAGTACCGGCATAATGAGCCGCCATTTCTAAAACCATTCTTTAACTGTACGGATAGTAGACAGCGCAAATAACCTCTCTAATTGAGAGTAACTTCCGTTTGCCACGGAGATTTGACTTGGCACTACTAGTTTGGCACTAATTCCTTGCAGATATCATTTTTGTTGAATAATATTTATTAGGTAGTTCTACCACAAACAAGGAAAGTTACTAAATTATAATACCTACCCATTAAACAAATAATGATTGTTTCCTTATAAATCTATTTTTGTATTTTGTATTAAATGTCACGCTTTCGCTTTAATTGTGCTGTGTAATCACACTATCACACTTAATACCTATTATAAAGATTAATGTTTGTTTGTGTGTGTGTGTGTGTGTGTGTGTGTGTGTGTGTGTGTTTGTCACTCTTTCACGCCAAAACGAATGAACCGATTTGGCTGAAATTTGGAATGGTCGGGCTAGTGTCTCGCATCGGTTTCCTCGTTTCTATTTAGTCCGACTTCAACATTATGTATACAACTACAATTATTTTATACTTTGCAGTAGCGTTTTAAGTCGGTTTTTTAAATAGTATTTTTTATATTATATGTATTTATGGGGTCCATTCTGTATTAGATCATCACACTGAATCAATCATTTGTAGACAATCTCACCTCTCTTGCTCTATGGTACCTACTACATTATATGAGTTGGCACAGTGAGTTGGTATCATACTCCTTTCAAATCACATTCGCCACGCCATACATTTTCCTGCATACATTTCCCTGGGTGTTTTCTTAAGAAATTATGTCATGCGTATGTCGTGAACATTATATTGTATTAAGAGGCACGGAAACGGAGTCTTGAATAAACCATTTGTTATTACTTACTAGGGTTGTCACTTGTCAGTTACAAATAATATTTTTTTTTATTCAACGTTCCTGCATTCTAAAGCCCAAAGTCCTAATTCCTTTCCTATCTCGTATTTGAACAATCTTCAAACAGAGATGTGAGTATTGAAGTATAAAAGCTATTTTTAACCGACTTCCAAAAAAGGAGGAGGTTCTCAATTCTTCGGAATCTTTTTTATTATTTTTTTTTATTTTTTATGTATGTTCCCCGATTACTCGAAGACGCCTGGACCGATTTGGAAAATTCTTTTTTGTTTGAACGGGTTATAATTCCGAGGTGGTCCCATTGTTATCAAGTCAAGATTTCATGATGGGATCCTGGAGAAATCGAGGGAACTCTTCAAATTTTATAGGCACAATTACTGATACTTCATAGTAGCGTTTGTAGTCGACTTTGTAAAAAGAATTTTTACGTTTATATTATTGTAACAGCAAGTTTTCTACGGCGCGGTTATTATTAATTTTGGTACTGATTTATTCTACTGAACGCGAGTTTATTGTCGTAGAGTACTAACTTGTTCAGGATTTTTATCTCCAAAACACTTTTACCAATAACGGGAGAGTGTCAGCCAATCAGAGGATATTGCGATCGTTGCACTAATGCAATCATTTTTAGAGAATACCACAGTTTACTTCCATACCTCCTACGTAAGTTGTTGTATCCCCAAAACGCTTACGTGACACGTTAACTGTTTTGGAGGTCAATAAAATGGTTTAGGCCGTCATTTTAATAACGATACAACTTTATACTACATCTTCAAAGTATGTTAAAGAATGCTATCCTTAATTTTTTTTTAAACGAACACATGAAATAGATAAAAACAAATGATAAGTGGAACAATCCTAAAATGCCAATTTTGTGGGATACAACAACTTACGTAGGAGGTATCGACTTGTAGAACCAACAGGCGCGACAACCCTAGGTAGGACGCGGTATTGAGGGGTGCTTGTTTGTATAATGTGTATAGAAACGCCAACAATGGCCGGCGATCGGCTGACATGATTCAATGACTACACCGATAAGTGATTTTTAGTGTCGCATTTGCTTGCCCCTTTCGCTACCTACCTACTGAGGGTCCCTTCACAATGTAAGAACTTTTATAACCTTGGTCATGTAACTTGTAAGAAATTCTTACATTGTGAAGTGATCCAAGTGTATTATAGGATGGAGAAATTCATGTTTAATAGACGTGTTTTAAATATCGTCGGTCAAATTCATTAGTGAAACAGTTCCAAAATCAGGTGTTTTGAGTTAAATATGCAAAATGGTTGGTAATTGAATAATCTTTCCGAAGCACTAACGGTGCAAGTCAAATTTTGGTTCTAATTGACAGCAGAAATTCACAAATCATAGAGAATTATTGATTTTAGCTGTCAAGTGTCAACTCAAAACTAACTCTCAATTACTCGAAACTGTATATTTTGAATTGTATCGTTGACCAACGACATCTGAATGTCTCCATCATCTGCAAAGCTAAGTATGGATTCATAAGGCAATTGATGTTTTACCCTTTAGTAAAAACACATTATTAACGATTAGTCATAGGTTACATTTTAGATAGATATCGTTTCAGATATATTAGTTTTATTGGCATCTTAATGTGATAGTAATTAGTAGTAATGCTTTATATCGATACCAAGACAAACATTATAATTTATAAGTGTCTGTCTGCCTGTTTGACTCAATGAAAAGTTGAATTTTTCAAAATTCAAGGTGGAAAGATGCGAGGACTTATACCTACCTAGTCCAAGCATCTTTCCACCTTGCATTTGCTTTCCACTTATTGCTTGTTTGGAGCCTACGTTTTTAGCGGATTTTTGTTAGAAACTTCCTTTCTAAGCGTTATAATTCGATGGCTGCACTATAAATTGTCGTAGCACCCACTGCAAGCTTTACGTTTAGTTTCATTGGTTCAGACTCTGGAATCCAGAGGAATTTTAAAAACCTAACTCCACGCGGACGAAGTTGTGGGCAAAAACTAGGTTAAAATAATATTACACAGTTGAGTTAGATGACAATAAAACTAAATTAGATTTCATATTATTAATTTATGTGATTTCCTGTTGCGATTTTCAAAAGTCAAACGTAATGTTGACATTCGTTGTAGAGGATATAAATCTGACTAAAATTAACCACGAAGGGGCGATGAAAATTGGCGTTCTTAAGTCATAACCTAAATATAATTTAGTGTATTATATACTAATAATTTCCTCCCGACAATCTCCACAGAGATTAACCATATGCGCGGAAGATATTATTGTGCATAAATGTGTGCGCAAACACAGGTGCACTTTTCTATAATCCGTGAACTGTGCGGGATCAAATTAGATTTGGGGTCCATAGCTGATCGAGTCGCGAGTGAACTGGCTTTGCATTAAACTTTGCAAATGCATATTGGATTTAATCCCCATTGTATTTGCGAATTGGAGGGTCGTGGGCTCGATCCCTGGTAAGCAATTATGACTTTTTGGTCGAGTTATGTGCTTTTAAACAATAAAATAATCCTATTATCCTATTTCCTATTTTATTAATATCATAAATGCGATAGTTCGGATATTTGTTACTCAATCACGCCGCAACGACTGAACAGATTTGGCTGAAATTTGACCCAGAGATAGATTATAATCTGGAATAACACATAGGCTACTTTATATCCCGGAAAATTGAAGAGATCCAGCGGGATCAAAAACTTTAATCCATGCGGACGAAGTCGCGGTCATCAACTAGTATTATGTAAACCGAAGCAAGCTTGGGACAGTTGTGTCTATCCTTTCCTTACGTCTATTCTTTTCAGGTATTTTTTATTAAAATCCAAAAAAAATCAAAATTATATTCAGGTATGTACCTACTTACTTTAAAACAAAGTGTTTTATACGTCAACTTTCTTCCTTCGAAAGTGCTTCGTAGTTAGTATTAGGTAAGTATCTCAATTTATAATGTAAATGACATTCGTAAGAGCTTACACAACCCTAATATATAATATAGATATTGTATTGTATTGTATTGTGACAGTGGTCAGTCTTCGTCCGTACTGTGCGTAGATAATATTATAGGTAATTTCTCCAAATAACACAGCTATAGACATTACTAAGCGAAGATTAGTTTGGTTTATAAATAGCCTTACCTGGCTTACGTCTGATACGTTATAACGTCATGCTGACATGATTAAAATGACTCACGATACGCTAATACAGGAAGAGATACGCTCTTGCTATTATAAGATTTGGTAATTTAAAGTGATTAGACTACAGGCTCGTGTCCAAAAAATGGATGGGTCATATGAACCACCAGGTGACGTATATAGGACGATATAAGAGCATAAAATAATACGATTCAGCACTATGCCACGTTTAAAGTGCCCACGGTCTACCTGTCGGCATCCAAAATTATTTTATATTGCACCATGCAAGACAAAGTATGCTACTAATACATTTATTAGAAGAAGTTGCAACCAATTTAACGTGCTATTTTCGGAAAATGACATCTTTCATCTCTCTCTCTCCAAATTTAAATTAGCTATTAAGGATACCTTGTCGAAATCCGACTAGCTACACGTTGGTCGGTTTTCGGCAAGTTTCTGTTTAAAAAATTAATTTATAACTTTTGTTTTCTCTACACCTCATTGTGGCGTTGTCGGATTAATGTAATCTATAAGTGTTATATAGTCTTTGGAAACTATTTAGGTTTAAGAATTATAAATCTGTTTTTAGATTTAAGACAATTAACACTGTATGTTTCCATAAAATAAATAAATAAATAAATAAATGCCGTCACTTGTAAGCTGTCCAACTGAGTGCTGGTGAGAATTCAAAAGTGCAGGTAGAGTGAGTATACATTTTGGTCATATATTTTTGTACGGCATTTTTACC
The DNA here is from genome assembly GCA_933228805.2 of Hipparchia semele. Classification (NCBI taxonomy): domain Eukaryota; kingdom Metazoa; phylum Arthropoda; class Insecta; order Lepidoptera; family Nymphalidae; genus Hipparchia; species Hipparchia semele. The sequence continues at coordinate 13,998,884 of OW121714.1, forward strand.
ATCGATAGATCCATGAAAAATAATAAGAAAGCGCGCAGTGCCGTAAAAAAATGGTGCGCCACAAAGTCGGTAATTTTTTTTGATTTTCTGACAATTTCCAGGGTTTTGGTCATTTCATTCTGTACGGCATCAGTTTCATACTGTTTCAATACAGCTTCTAATCCATTATTCCGCAACGCCGTACAAAAATCATGCGACAAGGGAAAAAAATCGTGGGTTGCAACCCCCTCTCTTCCCGTGGTCCGGGAGGTGATTGATAGATGTGAAGTATTCTTTCAAGAGATTTTTCTCATTTCTACCAAGGTATAGTAAATACCTACGTACACTCTTGCATTTAACTATTTTGAGGCTATGAATGCGTAATACAGTGATGCAATGTTTAGAACGGCAATCAAACTAAAAGACTCCGCTGCCATACGGCAGTAAAGTTTATAGTCTTTGAGTGTAGAATAGTTTATAATATATGTCTAAGTGTACCTACTTGCAAATATTAAAGACTAAAATTTTTATTGTTCCGGAATCCATTAAAATATGAACGTCTCTATGCAAATTTTGTATTGATTTTTATGATTCTTTGATTCACGTAGGATTCAGACTATACAGACGTCGTATGATGTAAGTACGGCAGCAGCTTAATTTTAATCAATTCAATCACCCTTATTAAAGTTCATAATAAATACCTACAGGCGAATGTGACGTGACATAATATTATTTTAGGTAATTAGATATATGATTTACCAACAATAGGAAGGAATCCAGTTTTCCTAACCGACGCACTCAAATATATAATTGGCTATTTGGTTTAGCAGAAACAGCAAGAATTTCAATTTCCTTATTCTACGCGTTCCGTCAAGTCTGAATCATACTTTAGAGTTTTAGACTACGAAGACTACTTACAAGTTTGAAAATCGGGCCACAGTACCTATTTTATCTTAGATGGAAAATATTCATAGTAGGAAGTAAATCGAGTATGTAATCTTATTGTTTGCAAAATCAATGGCATGATATCATCAAATCAGCAAAGTGAGGCGCGCCGCGGACAACCTTCACCCTGAGGAAGCCACCGCGTAGATACATTACATCTTAGATAAACTGAAGGCTTGGACAGACAAACGACGTGTCTAATGTTCTAGACGTTTCAAAAGAGACGAGATATAAAGTCTAAAACTATGAGATCGCTGGACGTCCTACTATAGGTACGTATAAGAAATGAGAAAGTTTGTGTTAGTTTGTTGAATTGAATTTTTTTTAAAGAATATTAGTCAAGCTTAACTTGATTTATATTCTCCTCTCCCCTCCAAATAAGCGGAAAGCTGGTGCTAGGAGTGGGTAAAACAATAGTGCAATAAGTGCAGTTAAATGAAGTGGTTTGTTGTTTTGTCCTTCAATCACACAGCAATGGAGCACGAGACGATGCGGTTTTATGCATGGATTAATTGAGGATTTGGAAAGTGACGTAGGCTAAATTTTGCTATTGGGGGGAGGGGGTGGGGTCCAGGAAGTCCCCCTACCTCTTATGTATCTTTGTATGGGGTTGTCGTTGTTTACACAAAGCAAAACGCCGCTGGCAAAAGCTAGTTTTGCATAAACGTCGGTCCAACACCAGACAATAAAGCTTTCGGATTACCGCACCATCGCACTATAGCCCAGTCATTAAAGCCAAAACCCGAAAGTAATTAGTAACTTGATAAAAATTTTAGGGGGTTTTTAAAGAAGGTAAAATAACTTACCGTGTGATTTTGCAGTGTTGTGGGGTGTACGGAAAGGGTTGAAAAGGGGTGAAAAGGGTTTTTTGTTAATAACATTGCCAAAAAAATTAGTAACACGCTGCAAATTTATAATAAGGTTGTTCTCACCGTTTTGTAACGTTTATTAAATTTGCAGCGTTTTGCAACATACGGAACATTGTTTATTATTAAAAAACAATGAAATTTGTTATTAACAAGGGTAAAAAAAATAGTAACACGCTGCAAATTTATAATTAGGTTGTTCTTACCGTTTTGTAACGTGTATTAAATTTGCAGCGTTTTGCAACATACGGAACATTGTTTATTATTAAAAAACAATGAAATTTGTTAATAACAGGGGTAAAAAAACTTGTAACACGCTGCAAATTTATAATTAAGCTGTTTTTACTCTTTTGTAACGTATATTAAATTTGCAGCGTTTTAGTAATTAACAATTTTCCGTATGTTGCAAAACGCTGCAAATTTAATAAACGTTTGAAAACGGTAAGAACAATGTCATTATAAATTTACACCTAGTTACTAATTTTTTTTACCCCTGTTATTAACAAATTTCATTGTTTTTTTAATAATAAACAATGTTCCGTATGTTGCAAAACGCTGCAAATTTAATACACGTTACAAAACGGTAAGAACAATCTAATTATAAATTTGCAGCGTGTTACTATTTTTTTACCCTTGTTAATAACAAATTTCATTGTTTTTTAATAATAAACAATGTTCCGTATGTTGCAAAACGCTGCAAATTTAATAAACGTTACAAAACGGTAAGAACAACCTTATTATAAATTTGCAGCGTGTTACTAATTTTTTTGGCAATGTTATTAACAAAAAACCCTTTTCACCCCTTTTCAACCCTTTCCGTACACCCCACAACACTGCAAAATCACACGGTAAGTTATTTTACCTTCTTTAAAAACCCCCTAAAATTTTTATCAAGTTACTAATTACTTTCGGGTTTTGGCTTTAATGACTGGGCTACTATGACAGAAAGAGAATAGAGACTGCATTCGCACACATTTGTGCATGATAATATCGCTGCATAGTTCACTAGTCTCCGTTTCTTTCCGCCATGGCCATAATTCGGTCATAAAGGACATTATTATAACAGTTGCAGCCCTGTGGTCCTGTACTAAGATGATTTACATGACTCTTCGGTTCCCATGGCATCTGTAATTTGCTCAATTGGTATGCGCAATGACTATGCGCCGGCGCCATTAGCACTGTCACTGACCCCTTATACGTGTGCATCGACCATTTCTCTTAATCCTTGTACACATTTGTCAACAATGTTCATCCTATCATTCACTAACTACACGCTATTTTCATCTCTCACTCGTTTATATAGAGGCGAGAGTCCTATGCTGAAGTAAGCGATTCGCACTACGACTTAGCTACCATACTACCACATAGCCCGACCACTTTACTATTTTCTATTTGACAGATTGCTGAGGGACGCCCAGAGGCGATTGTAATGCGATTATTCACCACATTTCTCTTGTAATTTTCGATCTCTACTACATTGTTGGAGTTATTATAATAGCAGTAACGATACAAAATCAATAACACATGAACTATAAAAAGTATTTTCAGCATTTCAAAGTACTTAATTTTTTTAAATAATTTAGGCAAAAGCAGCAATTTTTTCAAAGTCGAAGTGGCACTCTCAGCAAAGTCGTATGCCTGAGTATATGGGAGTTCAATGAAGTACCAAGAAACCCTACTTATCCCTAATTGTAGTATCAATGGAAGGGGTCATCACACACAGACAATGAGGAAAATAATATACTGTGTAAATTATTTTTGAGTTTTGTGTAGACCTAACTGTCAAGAAACTTGGATATTATGTCAAATAGAAAAGAGTAAAACGGACCGAGTATGCCAGATCTTATCTGCATAATCTACGGAATAGGTGTGTAATTGATTGAGTTAATTTGCATCGGACAATGTTTATGAAGAATCGCATCGTGATTGCAATTTTCATAAATTAGCCAGATTCCATTTCTTTCCTCAGCACTTTTTTTTAATTAGTATCTGTAGGTTTGTTACTAGCCACGGCCAAAGCCTCCCACTCGACCAGACCAGAAACAATTCAGAAATTGAATGGCCCACTTCAAGAAGTCCCTAAATCCATAATGGGCTAGTCCAAGAAGTCAATTTTTTCTGTTTTGGAAAAAAGTATTTCAGTTCAAGAAGCCCCTAAGTCCATTTTTCCAGTTTTTGATAAATGGACTACAGTTCAAGAAGCCCCTAAAACCATTTTTTCTGCACTTAGGAACATCTTGATGGCCTAGGCCATTCTGGACTTAGGGACTTCTTAAACTGAAATCCATTTGTCCATTTGGAAGTTTTATATTTTATAATTCTGTAATGTGCACTACACTGAAAATAAATGCAAATCGGTTAAAGCTTTTTTGTCGAACACATTATTTTATGTTTCTATTCAATATCGTCCCTTGGAAATAAGATGCAATTTTTTTTTTAATAGATCAACTGCTGAGTTTCTTACCGGCTCTTCTCAGCAGAATCTGCATTCCGAACCGGTGGTAGATTTATGACGTGTCATAAGAGCTACAAGTTGGCCTACATGAAATAAATAAATTTTAAATTTTGAATTTGAATTTTATTATTTTTTTGGATAGTTAAGAATTGATCTACTGCTGTAAAAATCTTAAAAATCAAATATGAAGATTTACCATTACACGCGCTCCTAATCGGACCAGAGCGTCCTGCGTCATGGCCGTCAGGGAGGTCAAAAATGGTTCTAAAATAATCAAGAATGCACCTTGGTCTAAGCCGTCCCAGTTCCACAGCCACACGTGACACACTCGTACGTACCCAATCCTATTATCCACTCTTTCAGCTATTCGCTTTGTTCTGTCGCCCGCTGCGATTATGTTTGGCCTCGTGACATTGTCATAAAATATATTCCAGACACTTTTGTTGCTCGTTCAAAGTGTTAGGAAAATTTCAACTAGGTACTCTTGGCTCCATACTATATTAGCGGTAATTGCCTCGTTGGTTTAGTGGTTAGCAAGTACGACTGCGGATGACGAGGTCCCGGGTTCGATTCCTGGGTTGGGACAAAAATGTAATGGGTGTTTCTGTCAAGAAATTTTCAGTACTAGCCCGGAGTTAGAAGGTTGGCGGTGAGTCACCCCTGTGCCTCGGAGAGCACGTAAAGCCGTCGGTTCTGCGCCTGATCTCTCTCCGGTCGTGTCGGATTTTCCGTCCCATCAGACTATGAGAGCGAGAGAGAAAACTGTTAAACTTGGGTTAAAGCGGCCTAGTAAAATAAACCCCTACGAGGGTAAAATACAACCAATTCCATCTACGACAGAACATCGTTAAGGTTTTCTTGCAGAGTGGCAATCCAATCATGTGGTTCAGGGTCAATGCTTGTATCGAGGGTGATAGTGCGATAGAAAAAGCGTATAGCTAAAGGTATTACATCTCTAAGGTAAAATTCATCCCTTTTCCAACTTTTTTAAAAACAGTAATATAAAATAAATAATTTAAACGTAAAAATTGTTTTTACAAAACCGACTTCAAAAGCCACTACAAAGTATATCAATTGTGCCTATAAAATTTGAAGAGTTTCCTTAATTTCTCCAAGATCCCATCATCAGATCCTGACCTGATGACAATTGGACCACCTAGGAAGTACATATACCCTTTCAAACAAAAAAGGAATTTTCCAAATCGGTCGAGGTGTTTTCGAGTAATCGGGGAACGCACATAAAAAAAAATTCCAACGAATTGAGAACCTTCTCCTTTTTTGGAAGTCGGTTAAAAACAACTTTTTCGATAGCTGATTTAGCACTAATTTGTAGAAATAATTTATTTAATATATACGTATTGAAAAACTAAGTTTTAAAAGATAATATAAGTATATTTATTCATTTTTTCCACCGCATTGGCCAAGTCTCTTCTCGAAAGATCCGAAGCTGAGATTGAGAAGATTATGGAGAAATCTCAGATTTTCACTTTCTCCATTTTTAATAAGTTCATTAAATACTTGGATAGGTTTTTCTAAGACCTATTAAAAGTTTGAAACTATATCCCTGCCAAGAAAAACCACCGAAAAGATCAAGGTTTTTTAATGGCTCACATAAAAGGAATGGGTAAAGTTTATTATTCTTTAATAAAGACAATAAAACTATTGGACCAGATCCAAAAATAGAGACTTAATAATATTAGCAAAAAAACCTTTGACTTTAGAAGAAATAGAATTTCTTTGTATAAAATGATAAATAGTGAAGATTTATTCGCATCGAATTCGCAATTCTTTCATACGGAGCAATAAATGCGGATTGTAAATTAAGAATAGATTTATGGATGTTTGCTTTGGACTAAGACTTGTTGCGATCAGCTGTGTGTGTCTTTTGGCTTTATGAATACAACTTTATTTATCTCCAGGCGTTTTTACAATTTTTTATCGAGAGTTAAGATAACTCTCTCTCTAAATATTAAAAAAAAATATTGAAATCGTTTCAGATTTGATGGAGTTATGGAGTTACATCGCCAAAGAAAAAAAATACGTGTCGAATTAGGAACCTCCACTTTTTTGAAGTCTGTTAATAAATCTGTACCTAACTCCGGGCTAATACTAAGAATTTCTTCACAGAAAATCCAATACATACAACTCACATTGTTTAACTCGAGCCGGGAACCGAACCCGGAACCTCGTCTTAGTCGAACATGCTAATCACTAGACTAACGAGACAGTTAAGCGATTAAATACAATAATAACCTTAACCAAAAATCATTTACTAATTGAGATCATAGGTAAGGAAGGTAACATGATCCAAAACTGAGGATAGCCAAGAAACTCGTTCCTAGTTCGGGAAATAGACATTTTTAAACTCTACCCTATTTCCAACGAGGCGGGATTATATGGGGATCAGTGTGTCGATGGGAATAGTAAGCAATTTGCATGTTTACAAAATAAATGGCACATTTCCGCCCACTTTCATACCGATTGCTTGTACTCGTTTTGGTTTAAAATCAATTTTGTGTCGCCTACTTTCAAAATATTTAGGTTGTTTAGGGTACATTTTGGATACAGCATGTCGATTCCGTAAAAATGATTGCATCAGTGTAACGATCGCAATGGCCTCTGATTGGCTGAATTTAGGGCATTCTTGCTGCATTTATTTCTTGCTGTATTTTAACCAATAACGGGAGGGTACCAGCCAATCAGAAGCTATTTGTAATCGTCACACTGATGGAGTCATTTGTAAGGAATCGACATGCTGATAACAGATCGCAAAAGAAAGCCAAATTTTTCTTCTTTAAATTTCAATTAATTATTTTTTAGTTCGACAGGTTTACTAAGGATGGATATGCTCGGTTGAGCAACAATATCTTTACCTGCTATTGGTTCTTTCATACGCGTCATAGTGGAGTCTGATTTTATGAGCGAGATACTATGATGTCTGTACCTAAATCAACAATACCTAAATCAACTCTTAAGAGGAGTGTCTGTACGCTGGTTGGTTGGCAGTTAATAAATACAATTCCTTACCCAACGTCATTTCCACCTGCAAGTGTTCCTTAAAAGTTCGTGAAAACGAAATTGACTGAAAGCGTCCGCTAACTTCGCTCAGATAGCCCGTAGAAGTAAGGAAACGTTGGGGAAAACGGACATGAAGACTCATACCCGTTTTAGTTTATTTAGTTAGGATCTAAAACAAAAAGCTCGCTTTCAACTTCCTCAACAGCCCAACGGTTAAAAGTGCGGGCTGAAAACGGAAAGATCAACGGTTCGATCTCCGTCCGTTACACTATTGTCGTACCCACTTCTAACACAAGCTTTCCGTTTATTTGGAGGGAAGAGGAGAATATTAGTCAGTATCAGCTTGACTTATAATTATTGAAAAAAACTGTCGCTTACAACCAGATGAGATCATAACATCTTATTGTGAGATCAAATATGTTTTAACGTAACGTACATTATGGATTTAAGTGTTAACACCACAGTGCGCCCGGCATTTTCCGCACCTCGTAGTCTAACTCCTAGTAAGGCTAGCTGGCAGATAGACAGTTTTTATTTACATAGCTAGTGGGTATTACTGAAAGACGTTCGCCGAGCAATTTGGCGGCGATCCAGAAGTACCGTGCCCCTGTATGCCCTGATTTTCGATATAATTGAGTGCTTCCTCACTTTTGTATCTTATTACTGGAACAGGTATCTGGTGATAATGCATAACTTACTTGGTACCTGTTATATGAGGAATTCTTCTCTGCGAATGTGAGTGATCATCTCTCTCTGGTGTGTGTGTATGCAGCGTGTGCATATGCGTGCGATGGTGTGTTGCGTGGCCATGTGTGTGTGTGTCTTCTGAAATGTCTCTGATCAGGTCTGATGGAAGACTTTAGCGGTGGCTAGCCCACTCTACCGTAAACGACGTACCGATAAGCGATTTAAAATTCTGGCATGATGGTGTGTAGGAACCGATTACGGTAGGATTAATTAAAAGTGTCAAACCACCTTCCACCAAATCAGTCCTCTACAATCTTAGAGTGTATCGTCATTCGTCACTTACCATCAGGTGAGATCGCAGTTGAGGTCTGTTTTGTCATCGAATAACTAACCCTCGAAATATTTCGTTCCTATTACATTTATTACTTTTTCAATTAATTAACGTTAACGAAAATTAAATACCTACAACTGTGGAATATAACAGTAATCGGTTGGTAAAAGAAAATCTGCTTTTCTTGTTTTTATTGTACGAGAAGACTCTCATATCAATGTTGCGCTGGTGTCATCATTATGAATGTAATAAATTTCATCCACTTGATTATGTTTCCAAATAACTATATCATGTTTTCTGTCGTACACTGTGAAAATATTTGAAAACATTGGGCTCGTAAAGTTTTTCTCACATAGTAGAGATAATTTAAAATATAAATAATACATATAACATAAATTCTTCAGTGCGATTGCGTTTGGTCACCATTGAGATAACTTCCTGGTGTTAGAAGATTTTATTATTTACTAGATGATGCCCGCGACTTCATCTGTGTGAAGTAATTTTTTTTATTCCCGCGGAAACCCTTAAATTTTCCGGTAAAAATTAATGTAGTCTATAGGTCAATCCTGGGTATGAGCAATCGCCATTCTAACTTTCAGTCAAATCGGTTCATTCGTTGTGGCGTGAAGGAGTAACAAACATACACACACACACATCCACATAAAAATTTTCGCCTTTATAATATTAGTCTGATTTTATAAGAAAAATGATACATTTTTTGCAATACTTTGTATCACTCAATGTAGACAATTACTTAATCAATAGGGTAATTATGAAATGTCAGTATTAGATTACATGAATAGAAAGGGTATTGTTATTCAGTGTTCACCCACAAATGTATTGTGGTCATTAGCCGCAACTGCAAGACATCTTGATTTCATTTGAAAGTAAAATAAAGTTTGAAAACGATTAATTCGAAAACGAGTAATTTCATAATGATTTTAGAAGGACTGCATACAAAGTATTCGCATATCAAGACGCATGGCAGTGCGCTAAGGTCAAAGTTAAAATGTTAAAACCGGGAAATAGAAAACAGCATATTAATAGAATAGGGACATATTAGAATGGTTGTTCCAACCATTTCCAACCAACATTCATCTCAAACTACCTAGACACGCGCCCAATAACAAGGTGCCTGTCTTCTCTCAAAATATGAGACGTACGCAACTAGCATTAAGTATTTTGTAGGCTTATATTCTTATATAAATATGTACAATTCAAAGTCTTCTTGGAACACTAAAGCATTAACTAAATAAGTGGGGTCGGTTCTATATCACAATTTTGTATGAGAATTGTCTGTTTATATTAGTCCAGTAGATAAAGGATATGCAAGTTACAACTTTAACGTATACTCGCTGTGACCTAAACCAACGCAGTATTACTGGTTTTTATTGGAATGGTATAACTGAGTTTACATTCCAATATAATAGTGGACTGAGTCCAGGGACCATTCCAGTATTTACATGAACTAGTTTGTCAGTCCTTTGCAATTGTATCGACTAGTCGAGTCTAGACTCTACTGCATTTCAGACAACTTAGTCATGTCAGTTAGTTATGTCATTGTAGAGTCTACAATACTTCTTGCAACTCCTAAAAATGGCTGGATTAGTATAAAACAATAAGGTCTAGAAGACAAACATGCTATTTGCAAATCAACCAAGTTTAGACATTTTATTGCAAAATATATTCTAAATTAGTTATGGGTACTTATATTTATAAATAAAATTATTCGTTACTACATAAATAAATAATCTAGATAAGTAGTAATAGGAATAAAATCAATTCACAAAGATTTATATGCTAAACCGGCTCTAATAAAAATTTCCAGTCTTATAATATAATTAGCATGTTTGCCTAGGGCTGGAATTAACTTGTAGAATATTGCAGTGGATAAATGTGAACCGGCTATAAGATACAACATCCGGCAAGATACTCGAGTATTTCAAGACCGATTCATAACAATTGAATTATTTATATATGTAGCTGTACAATCTTTATTTACGTTCGCAGCATATCAAAACTATAGTTTTATTTACGTTCATTCATACGGTTTTCAAGGATTCATACACGGATTAAAAGTGTTTTGTATGAGGGATGCGTAAGTCGTAACCCACGCTACTGCCAGGGTCCGTGGAGAGACAAAAACAGGTTTTAGTGGGTGCAAGCCTCACATAAGTTATGAATGAAGAATGAACGTCATAACCCCTCACATAACCCCTTCGTTTCCCTTGACGGAGGGGTATGCCATTTCCTGTCTATAAGAAGAAAAAAACGGGATGTGTAAGTAGTAGCAAGAATTATGAACAATAAATTACTTAAACAATTGATTGACAACAACAAAGCAAAAAAGGACAAACATCAACACTAAGCGTCAGTTCACACCGAGACGCGACGCGACGCGACGATGTTCGTACTTTTGTCGATAGCATATCAATATACCTCTTTACTAAACAAAAAGGTGAGCACGGAAACGACCTAGATACGTGTCGAAGTATGGCTTTTTTTTTTCGGATTGTGTATGCTTCACCTCAGCGTCACCGGACTGGGGGGCGAGTGCGAAGCGTCGCCGGGGGGGGTGAGCCCTAGGGCTCGATGACATCGGGGGGGTAACGTCTTCCTAAGGGCGCCTCCTGTGAGGCTCGGACTTACGCCGCGCGGTCTCTCGTGCTTCTTCAAGCATCTGCGCGCCTCATCGCGTCGCGTCGCGTCTCGGTGTGAGCCGACTCTTAGAAGACCTGGGCCTAGATAACCAGGGCTTTGTAATTGTCTAGTTGTTTATTGATATTCCTCTATATCTACGTCTCTCTAACTCTATAATATGCGCGCTTTTTTACACATACTGTGGCCAGTGATACAATCCGACAAAAATTAATGTACTGTACCGAAGCCAGCGTCATCCACTATACTCATTTATTTTATTACATAGAATTACAGATAGTTGAATACTAAAATCCTTTGCAAGTGTCAATAAAATTGTAAACATAAAACATGCATTTTCGCCTCGTGAAAGAATGTTTATCTTCATAAATAACGTGTTTATCAGCGGCGGAAGAATAAACAATGATATTGAGTTTAACAAATTGTTTGGTAAACATTTCATTCTCTCAGTGGAACGCTTGCTATTGTCGGTAACGTACATCGATGAATGAACTGATTAGTCTTTCGAATGAAAATTTACATGATTTTCATGAAATGAGGATTTTTTTTATAAAGAATATCAGCCAAACTGAAGTTGGCTTATATTCTCCTCTCCCCTCCAAATAATCTAAAAGCTTGTGCTAAGAGTGGGTATGACAATATTGCAACAGGTTGGGTTCGAACCTGCGACCTTTCAGTTTTCAGTCCGCACCTATAACGGTTGATCTATCGAGTTTATATAATATGTAACAGAAAATAACTAGGTAAGTAACACTGATTTCGTTTAAGTAAGCACTCTAGAAACGAAAAAGCTTTGCGATACTAAATTGTTTTGCAGCTGGAAGTTTATTTAAATAAATAAATACCTCCCTTTTTTAGAACTTATAATAATATCTACCCATGCGCAAGAGTTTATATTATGTAACAGAAAATAAGTAAGTAACTCTGATTTTGTTTAAGTAGGTACTTAATACACTAATCCAGAAACGAAAAAGCTTTGCGATACTAAATTGTTTTGCAGCTGGAAGTTTATTTAAATAAACAAATAAACAATTAATATGATGGAGCGTTTTCTTGGCAAAGGATAAGACACTATTGACACGTGAAGGTCGCACAGACTAGACATCAATGATAAATTGACGCTAACGAACCAGCTCGACACGCCTGTGCGAGATCAAAAGGCGATTCGTGTTCAACCATAAATCCATTGTCTTATAAATTTGGTATAAATGCCGCGGATTTATTACGAATCTTTGTGATAGTTATCAAACGACTTCCTGTGATGTCACAAATTCAATGTCCATGTCTCAGAATTAGGAATTGCGATTTTTTAAAGTTTCAAAACGCGATATCTCGAAATAGCGTTTTTTGAGATAGGTAAGTACTTAAGTACAGTGTTGAAAATCATGTGCGAATTATTATTTACTAGCTGATGCTCGCGACTTCGTTCGCGTGGATTTAGTTTTCAAGATCCCGCGGGAACTATAATTTTTTTCGGGATAAAAAATAGCCTATGTTTTAATCCAAGGTATGATCTATCTTCATTTTAAATTTCAGCCAAATCGGTCCATTAGTTTTTAAGTTTATTCATTACAAACATCCACACAAAAATACAAATCTTTCCTCTTTATAATAGTAGTGTAGAAGTGTAGATGTAGATGAAGTTTTACCAAGTTTCAAGACAGACGTATAATTTCTTTTCATTTAGATAAAGAACTCTAAAAATGACCTAAAGTTCAAACATAAATCGATGGTCTGGACTTGCAAATGAAAGACAGACATTTTTTTTGTAAACTTAAGATTTGTGAACAGAATCGTTTAATTTATCCCCGGCGTCTGGCGTCCGTTGGACAACATCGCATTCCAAATATTTTACTTATCAAAATCGTTAAGCATTAATATTAAAAAGTTTGAAAGAAGTATAAATATTTTAAATTGTTCCAATATTAGAGGAGAAAATAGTAGAGAGCCAACCTCAAACTATGACTTTTTACCTTGGCTATTCAGTCGAAGAGTAGTTGTTCTTATCGTACGAATGTGCTTTAAGAACAACTGCAGATCGGCAGCGATAGTTTCTTCAAATATCTAATTTTCAAAATTCTCTCCGCCCGTATTTCCTCTTATCAAGAGCCCTACTGACGTGTCTCAGAATAGAATAGAAGAATTTTTTATTCAAATAAACTTTTACAAGTGCTTTTGAATCGTCGATGAATCTACCACTGGTTCGGAATGCCCTTCCTGCCGAGAAGAGCCAGCAATAAACCCGGCAGTTGCTCTTTTCAAAAAAATGTTTTTACAATAGGTAAGTAATGAAACTATGCTATGTATACAGTGCTTCCACAATGAAGTTTCGTAAGTCCTACATACAATCCAATGTTAAGAGGACTAGACAGAAAGCAGACCCATTTCCGTTGGTGGCACCCGTTCACGAGCATGACGCACGATCCAGCCGTTGCTTCGCTCAACCATATTTGAGGTTACTCAGAATCTTGATCTAGGCGCAAGGAATAATGGAAATACATAATAGTACACTACTATAAAGTATAAAAGCTCGCGTCAGTTGCTTCGGTTTGTTTTGCTTGTCTTTCGGAATTATCATAAAATCCATTACGCATTTATCACTGGGCAGCTGGTATATTCAATCAATATGCAAAGTGGAGTATGTTAAAGCGATCTTACATTACTCTCGGTAGTACAGTAAAGATACACCGACATGGGAATTGGAATTAAAGATTATGGAAATATCTTTTTACCTAACTATAACAAAGACAAATGGAAAGGTGATTTTAGCAGTCTATGTATATTATAGCTCGCTTTTGCCCGCGACTTCGTCCGCGTGACTTAGGTTACTGTTTTTCCGGGGTAAGAGGTCACTTTCCTTGCCATCAAAAAACCCGTTCAATACAAAATGTAAAAGAAAATGAAATTTTTTTCATAATTTTTTTTTCGTGAATTTTTCTGATATTTTAGAAGTTATTCCAATTCGGAACGGAGACAAATACAACAAACCAAAAACCGTAAAAATCGGTCTAGCTGTTCTAGATTTATAAGTGTTCGAACAAACCCGACTTTGTTTTATAGCATACGGGATAAAAAGTATTCTATGTCCGTCTCCTGGTTCTAAGCTACCTCCCCACCAATTTTCAGCCAAATCGGTTCAGCCGTTCTTGAGTTATAAGTAGTGTAACTAACACGACTTTCTTTTACATACATAGATGTTTGTGTTCTCTTCTCAGTTCTTAGCATCATGCTGCAGGAAGCTGCCGCACTGGTTCTCAGTGGGAACCACTTGAATGCAATCACGGATACATCATACAATCAATTAATCACAAAATGAAAAGGAAAAAAAAAAATATATGTACAAAAAAAAAAGAAAATGAAAAACCACAAGCTTGACGTTACATTCTCGATCGAAGTGTTCTGCAAAATAATATAATCAATGTCTAATGGGTTAGTCCGTAGCGGCCAGGGCGCAGTAAGAAGCTTTCAGTCCGTTCCAGATTAGTTGCATCCTTGACTCTGACCTTTGGCGCGCTATCGACGTCTAATGGAAAGAATAATGCCAAGCCCCTGACTCTACTGCCATTTACCTCACATATGTTTAGACCATGGTTCTCAACCTTATTTTGCCCACCGCCCACTTTTTTAATATCCCCCCCCCCCTATATTTTTTTTACTCACGTCTGTGACGAATTAAGCAAGTGTTACAGAATTGTGAAAAAAAAAATCGCGTGGTTTTTTTCACAGTACGGGCTAGCTCTTAAGGCGTGGGCGTTAAATATTATTTAATGGTTTAAAAATTTTACAAAAAATAATTGAAACTTTTTTAAAATTCACATTTTCCGTAAAGCAGTCATTATTGTTACATGGATATATACTATGTGTAATGGTATATTATTCTATCTAAAAAGAGTAAAGACACATGTAAACAATATACCATCACGCAGTAATATTGTAATAAGTCATTTGAACGACACAGTTCGACAGTAAATTAAAAAGTCGGCATGTGTATGTGAGTGTAACGCATCCTACGTTGCATTATGCTGTTTCAGTGGATTTCATACAAATCACTCTAACAATAAACAGTTAAAATGCTTTTACGAATAAAAAGAGCAGTTTGCGATCGCGATTTATAAACGTATGACTGAAATAATCGCGAAGAAGCCATTACGGCTAAATGCGTTATAGTTTTATGTTCCACGATTGTTCTTCGCACACTTTTATTGTTTGGTGACGTTAGTAGCGTATTGTGAAGAATTATACGAGTAAGAGTGTTGAATTATGAATAGTCAGAGCGTACAGAGTTATTTCTGCTTTGGAATTGTCTTAAAAATGATAGCTACAGTGTGGCGATTGCAATCATCTCTGACTGGTTGAAATACAAGCTACTCGCACGAAACGCTTTAGTTGAACATTTTTGGAACGAACCGCTAAAGTGTGGAACGCACTTCCAGCATCTGTTTCCGGCAACGTATAATTTAAGTACCTTCAACGCAAGAGTGAATAGGCATTTTCTAGGCAATTCCGCTCCAATCTAGACCTCATCAGTGCTTTCCATCTTGATTGTGGACAAGCGCAAGCCTATCTCGTAATTATAAAAAAATGCAATTGGTTAATATGCATTGATGCAGCAAGAGAGCCATAAGTTCAGCCAATCAGAACTCGGAGGAGGTCGCGATCGCGACTATTCTTCTTCTATTTTCTAATTCTATTCTATTCAATCGTAAGGCGGTCCAGAACTGGACATAGCTTTCTTGTAGATTCGATTTTCATAAAACTAAGAATCATTCGTAATAAATACGCCTTCTACTACAAAATCCCTTTCAAATTCATCCAGCCCTTTGAGCGCTACAATGCCACAGTTTATTTACACAAAAGCGTATAATAATTATGATTCATGTGCCATTTGAGCACAACGCGTCAATTTTATGTTAAACAGTTGTTTTTCGTTTGGCCCTTATGACGAAGTGAGGCGTTTTACGACTGTTTACGATTTCATTGCGATCTGGAAGCACCTTGAAAGCACAATTTTATGAACTCTCACCATATCTAAAATTCTATATATATAGTAGTATAAATTTATCATAATTGGTCTAGTGATCTAGACGTGAAAGCATACAGACAGAGATAATTTCGTATCTAAACTATTAGTTTAGATTAATTTGGATTTGGATTGTTTATGCAATATAGGATGCGAGGTCTCAGTTCGTCGGGAACCACTAGTATAGTATAGCTGTTTATCGGTAAGTGTTACTTAACAAACACCATTATTTTCCTGTAAGTCATCAGTAACGTAAACATTATAAACAATACAGCACTGTACTGGTTTCCTCAATTTGTTCGGAACGACCGATCATGGCGGCATAAATGTTTTTGTGGGCATTAAACTTGGCATCGGTTAGTCGAAACAGGTTGATAGCCTAGTTAATGAGCGAGGCATTTGCTGATATCGGAGATCCACGGTCATTAATGAGATCGATGCACCAAATGCTGAAGAAAATAATTAAAACGAACGCGTATTTTTCAACGCAAATACTTTTTATTGGCAATAAAGTGTCGGAATCACATTAAAAAAGCGTACCGATGCCTTAATCATTTTTCAATCTGTTATTTTAATGGAACAGATTTGCCAAAAGATTTATGACACACGTAATCAATAAATAAGACACGACAAGCTAACTTTATGGACATCATTATCCGTAAAAACAAGAAAAATACATATAACATGAAGCCTTGTATCCTTATTATGAGTTAGCTTAGCACATCTCGACAACGTTGATAGATTGCAATCATCAAAACACAACGTCTAATTTTTAAACATCTTGTTTTATAGCGGTTTTATCTACCAACTACTCTTTATTTTGCGAAATGTTTCCGTTTGGACAACTATAGCTTTTGGACATCCCTTCTTCTTCAGACTTTGAGTGCTCAGAAACGAACACTGGATTCTAAAGCAGAGTATTAGGATCCTAAAGAACCATTGCGATACCTAATACCTAGGAATCAACCAAAAATGTCGCAACTTAGCTTATTTAGAATTACTCACCTAATAACCAGCTCCAAGACATCTTCCCTCTCGAAGACCTTACAGTAGAGGTGCAGGATCTTCAGGCAGGTGTACTGGAGACCTGTCCAGGACAGGTCAGCCGACTTCAGGGCCTCGTCCCAGGGGCAGTTCTCATGTCTGGACAGG
Organism: Hipparchia semele; assembly: GCA_933228805.2. NCBI lineage: Eukaryota > Metazoa > Arthropoda > Insecta > Lepidoptera > Nymphalidae > Hipparchia > Hipparchia semele. The sequence goes on from OW121714.1 coordinate 14,015,995, forward strand.
CACAGCATGCCGTCGCGAGCAGTGTCCGTTGGAGGCATTTAATCTTTGGTATCTTTTCGTATCTTTTTAAGAACTTTGGTTTGGTTTCGATTCAGTCTTTAAAAGCACTATTGTCTGTACCTGATGATGATTGTTGTATTATGGATTCATGAAGGAAGACCGATTTTATTGCAAATACGGTTACAATCGCCTTTCCAAAACACTACAACCTTTCTGACTCCATCGCTATTACCATGAGCCACCCATTAACGGCTCACTACTGAGCGCAGGTCCTTCAGAGAAGGGTTATAGTCACAATCCACCACGCTGGCCCAATGCGAATTGGTAGGCTTTCTAAGCTATAAATATTTAAATGGAATCCTGTTACATAACCTAAACGTCCAACTTGCAGGGACAGTCCGGCCACTAAATTCATATTCGTTTATTTTTGCTTTACAAATAAAGAGTTCTTAGTTATTGCATTTACATCACAGACTTGCATCTTGGACTCATCCAAGATCTCAGATCAACGTTATGAGGGAACCTGACACCGATTAAAACAACCTTTAATCTATTCAAGTTGAAACTTTTATAGCCTAGCTTTTAGTTAAGTGTTCCGGTCCCATTAAAAGGAATAAAACCATAAACGGTCAGCATTACGGTCTAACTGCGATGCTGTAAAACTTGTTTTATAGTACCTACCTATAAACCTTTTACCTATTCCATGTTATTATAAAATCATGGTGACAAGTACATCTGTGCAACGAAATTCTTCCCCTTTTAGCTTTAAAGCTTTTCACTCTAAGGTGTTATCGGGAAGAATTAAAAAGGTCATTATTTTGTTTTTATGCGTCTTACTTTCAAATAGTTCCTTGAAAGGCACTAAATACAACATAGCTCCTGTGTAATAATGTGCCACGGACCGATTTCTCTATTCAGTGTTCAGAAGATTGAAACTATTCAGAAGACCAATTTTATTAAAAATAATAAGACATTGTAGACAAGATTACCAATACAGATTTACTGGACCCAGAGCGTTTCAGAGAAGGGATGTAGCCTGGCCGAGTGCAGATTGGCACACTTCACACATATTTGAAAACATTATCGAGATCTCTCAGGCGTAAAAGGATTCCTCCTTCACCATGAAAACTGCCTTTAGCGCTTAGAGTAAGTAAATAGAGCATTTAAGCCGTTAAAATATTTAGTTGCTTGAAACGCAGTAGTTTATTACAATGTGTTATATCATGCGAATATTTTTATACAACAAAGAACCGCTAGGGACAAAACAAGAAAAATAATACTAGTCCTAGCCGAGAGGTCGTTGTTCACATTTTTCAAATTCATTCATTGACTCACCATTCTGCCATTCACCCATTCTGCCTTATACGGATTAGAAAACATTGAACTTAAAGGTTAAAATTGTATTGCCCTATACGGCGTACCCTTCGATGTTGGACGGAGGGTTAAAAGGACATGGTGATAATGAGATGTCACTTGTCAAGGGCTAATGCCTGTTTTAGCCTTAGTGGGAATCTCTTTTAAAGGCAGCCCCTAAATAAAATCCCTTACCGACTGTTATTTTCACCTTTACGTATTCCCTGAAGGTTCGTGAAAACGAAATTGACAAGCGTCACTTAACTTAGGTAAAAGTTAGGGAACGTTTGTTAAAACGGCCAAGAGTACCTCACCCAGGCTTTTAGTATCAGGCATGTATTTATGTACATATAAACAGTTACGAGAATATATTATTAGAAGTGGACACAAGTGAAGATTATCCCTAAGTTTCTTCCAGCTTCCCTTAAAAGTGAGTGGGTTTGTAGACCAGAGAGATATTTCGTGTTTATAAATTCGTTAATGAATTCTTATATTATCTAAAATCTGAACGTGTCTACAATCCAATACTTGTCATGTCCATGCGTAAGGGATTAAAAGGGATGGTTAAGTTTTTTGAAGGAAAAGTTGTCCTAAACCTAAATCGAAGAGGAGGTACTCTTGAGCATTAGCTAGTCTAGTTCATTATTATAATCGGTCCTTATCATGTAGTATCATCGGATTCGTTCAATTAATGCGTGTACACTGTACGTATCACAGAAACAATAGTCAGCGGCGAATTGTTTAAATTGGAACTTCCTACCACACCACTTGGCTTGCCCGACATTCGCGTTACAAGTTTTCTTATTGAACACTTCCTGCCAGTCGATTTGTGAATCTTTATTAACTAAAGCGATCAGTGATGATCAGTAATGATCATCTAAGCCATTTGGTTAGCTTGGATGATTTTCACCTTCGTCGAAAGACAATATGGTGTAAAAGCTGGCGGGTTTTAAGGGGTTTACCATTGATTTATCAAGACCACCTAATTTTACACTTGAATCCTCTGACCATTCGATAATCTCAACAAATCAAGATCTTATTCTGAATTAGGTTAAAAATCTACTGACTAATACACACGTAACTTATTTCTAACATAATATTATTCCACCCAATTATCAGAAGTTAAATCAGAATGCACCTTATGCTACTAGAGCTAAAGTTAATTTTAATGTGGTAAGTTAGGTCCTTATTCATGGTAAAGTAACGTGACACTTATCACATCCTACTGTACACAGCCTTATCACTGGACACAATTAGCTCACTGCCGACGATTTTCATGTTTGTTTAACGCTATAGCCTATATGTTTGTGGCTCAAGTTTATACATATAATAGTTTAACATTTGGTTCCTAAATGGCTCGTGTGTGCGCATGCTCTTATCTTTTTAATGAGATCATAATATTGAGTTGTAGTAGTAGTAATTAAACTATCAATTACTTATGTTCTAATTTCTAAAAAATCTACTCAAAATATCGAGACGGAGAGATTAAAAGGAAATTCTGAACTGAAGGGCACTACTTTTTAACCGAATTCCAAAAAAGAGGAGGTTATCAATTCGGCCAGTATCTTTTTTTTGACCCGTGAATTAAGGTTATTGTGCGTACAGCACATGTATAATAAAACAATGTGCTCCCGACCGAATCCGGTCACGGTGGCCAACCTCAGAGATTAGCCATCTGCGCAGTAGATATTATAGTGCACAATTGTGTGCGCAAACACACACGTACTCTCTATTTCTTCACTAGGACGGAAATTCGACAGGACCGGAGAGAAATCAGACGCAGGATAGTCCGATGGGACGGAAATTCGACACGACCGGAGAGATCAGGTGCTGTTTACGTGCTCTCCGAGACACGGGGATGACACACTCCCAACTTCCTAACTCGGAGTTAGTATGAGAATTTCTTGAAAAACCCCATAACTTTTGTTGGCCCGACTCATGAACCGAACCCGGGACCATTATCATGGTCATATATGTATAATCCTATACGAATCAAATAAACAATTTTTTTTTTTTTTTTCAGGAAAATATATTTTTAAAACCTTATTTTAAGCTTTACGACTTGAGCATTAAACCTGCTTCATTTAAGTTTTTTCAATTGCGTTTATCTACGATCACATCGCTGCAGCGGTACGTGGTACTGATTTTGCCTGGTTTGGCCGATCATAGAAGTTTGTTATACCTTGTGAGTTAAATATATCGTGTCGCGACTCGCAAACAACTGCTAATAATGTATATATTATGTATAACTAACTGCATATTATAAGCGTTCTGCTTACACAAACAATAAGCAAGTTAGTGTGTACAAGGTCTGTCCATGTAACAGTTCCACCTATTTGCTCGGAAGCCTTATAGTCTTTCACCCCGCTAGTACTCTTCTATGCATAGACTTTGATTCAGTGTGACGATTCTCTAAAAATGATTGCATCAGTGTAATGATCGCAATGACGCTCTGATTGGCTGGTACCCTCCCGATATTGGTTAAAATGCATTGATGCAGCAAGGACTCCACAAATTCAGCCAATCAAAGGCCTGATGCAATCATTTTTAGAGAATCGACACGCTGATCTAACTCGCTCGATCTGATGCTGCCACGCAAGTTTCTACATTTTGATGTGAAATCCAAGTCAATTGCAATATTGCAGTAACTTAATTGTACTTGACATAACTGTATCCAAGCGCGCATTTCTTCATACAAAATTAAAAAAATTTAAACTATTACTAATTATATTTACAGAAAATACACATCGTTCAAGTCTTCGATCACAGAAAAATAAGTGGATTCAGCACTTCATACTTCAACTATTATTCAAATGCATCATTGTTCCTTGACACTGAAATAACTGCTTCACGTCAATGTTCGATGACACACATCATCATCATCATAGACACACATGATCATTTCACTAGCTAGTCAGCTAGTGAAATGATCTTGCACTCATATTTAGTGGTTACACAAATCGGACTAACATGTGATATCTACTTATTTTTCTGTGATTGAAGGTTCAAGTGTTGTTAATAGGCATGTTGCCCAAAACACTGGCGCTATTACCTCGTTGAATGGCTAAGCACAACCACATTGTAATTTCGCAGTCGCTTTGCTGTAGAAGTTTGAAAATTTATTTGCGATATCAATTTAACCACTATGACCTATGACAAATAAATATGGATTTAAAATTTTCGAACGAATCTGGGGACTTTTACTTTCTGTTTTTTTTTTTACCAAATATCATGTCACATGACAGTATTAATAAAAAAAGGTGTCGCTAATTTAATTAAAGCCTGTTTATGGGCGCGTGTATGGTGGGAGGACGTAAAGTTAGAACAATCGGCGAATAAAGCTTTATGTTGGCTTTATGTCAGTTTAGGGAAGGCACGCCTTGACCTCGGCATATGCGCTGCGGGTCAAAGGTGATCTTGATTTTAATTAAATCTTTCGTAGTTACTACATGGTATATAATGCGAAGGATCTGGGAATGTAAAACATTATTATCCGAATAAAATTCCGATTAACATATTATAATGAAAAGGATTTACCACCGTACAGGAACATTAAACACAAGAACACAGCTCCGACTTAAGATAGACTCAAATGAGACACAGTTAATATGCTCTGACATAAATCTGTCTCGTTTTAGCTCTGTCTTGAGTCTGAGCTGAGTGTAGGAGTAGAGAGTGCGGTCTATAGATTTCAGCCTTAGTACGGGGTGAACGACTCTACAATCTCTACATAATCTACAGATACAAGAATTGATTGACAAATCTGGGTAAGAGATGTTTTAAAGCCGTTAGGACCCATTACCATCATATTGACAGCTGTCAACTATAACGTCAATAGCGACACGCAAAATGTTATTATGACAAGCCAGATTTGATTTTTTAGTTATTATGTTTGACAGCACAATAGCTTTTAAAACCAATGATATTTGTACTCATTATTATTCAAAGAAAATTCAATCGTAACGACCAAGGTTTAGAGTTGTTTTCTAAATACATTAATCTCATTGTTATTTGCAAATAATGATTCGGAGAACAACTTTGTATTGAAATTCTAATGGGTATTTGAACTAAACTCATCATGGGCGGCATTGCAACTATTTACGAATGGTCTATCTAGCACTACTAATATACCTATTATAAATGCGAAAGTGTGTTTGTTTTGTTAGTTCTTCAATCACGCAGCAACACTACCAACACGCATGTTCTTATGAGTTCCATCAGCCTCTAATTTTATTCGGATCATCATGAGAGTCCACACATCCTTAAAACCCTTTCAAACCATCATATCCTCTGCAATATGTTTTCCTGGTAGAGATACATTCTGAGCGATTAGATCACCAATTAATACTTTTTTTTATTCTCCTACATTTTATTTTATTTCTCAGATTATTATTTTGTGTACAATAAAAAATACAATATGTATTTCATTCAATCATACATTCATTCCTATTCGATCTGCCCCCAAGAGAATTCCGCCTTTTCTGAAGTTAGGTAACAAAATAGCTATGTAGACAATTATAGCAGGTAACTGTATATTAAAAAGCAATTAAGTAGATGTTATGCAATATAAAAATATTTCTCCCAGATGCTCCTAAATGTAAACAGTTCTTCACGTTGATCGACATTGTTCAAATAGGAATTTGTATAAGTACATTAGTGAAGTGGAGTTTTATATACAATGTTTTATTTCATTTATGAACGATTGTTCGACTAATTTTGATAGGTCTGGATCAGGTCAGGATGGATCTTACCCAAATTGGCATTTTCCGGGAAAGATTTTTGAAAGAAGAATAAGAAACGGACAATACTAATACTCAAAGAATCACTACAAACATTAACTAGATAACGTCAGTAGGGCTAACATGCGCGCCACGAGAAAATTTTGTCTACACATTTACTCGTAATCTCTATGTGAATCTCTACAGAGATTAATGAGTAAAGTGTAGATAAAATTTTCTCGTGGCGCGCATGTTAGCCTTACGGACTCTAAAACCCGTGACATACGAGTAAATATTTTGTCGGTCGATATTCAGGCAGTTTTGTTTTTGGTAGAGCTAATTTCTTTTCAATAATGTTAATGTTAGTGTCAAGGTAAATAGCAAAACGGAACTTCAATTTAGATACCTATACAACAGTATTAATTAACAGTCAAGATTGGACAAAAGTTCCAATTACACAAACCCTTTGAACCAGATCGTCAAAATAACTACAATTTTGTTGCCTTCAAACATTAATCACAAAAAACTCAATGTTTTACGCAGAGAATACTGCAACTACCATAGGTACCTAACTAATTTGTTTAAAACGCGAATTAAGTTCCGAGAAACAATTTGTTCTTATTCCAATTACAACTAAACGAAACAGTTCGTTGTTGACTTTTTAAACTAAATATTGACATAGCATTGTGTATAGACTAGGAGGATTAAGCTCTGGAGTGGCCATAGGATGCGTACCCCTCTGTAAGTTTTTATTTGACGGGTATGCCCAGCGGTCATACCCGTTATATAAAACTGTTTGACTCGCGTCACGCGCCTGTCAACAACGTATGGTTAGCGGAGGATGAGCTCCGGTATAATATGCCGACTATGAGTGATTTTCCTTCTAAAAAAAATACCAAAAATATCCAGTTTATGAAAGGATAACATTACTTTTCTCCTGATATATTCTTTTATCCAATTAATGCACTATTTAAGGAGAAAACTTAAAAATACTGTTGATCCGAAAATGTTGCTACGGAATCGTACAAGAAATAATTTCGGGAAATTTAAAAAAATTAACCAATCTACTTATTACTCGATTGGAGCCCTTTATCATGAACTGCATAATGATTTGATTACATACAATTAAAATTACGATTGAATAGGAAAGGTTGGGGGTTTATATTTATATTAATTTATAAACTTTAGGCAAACAATTTAATCGATTATTTTGAAAAGGGTACGAGTCACACATTTCGTCAAAACTGAGTTAAGTAGAATATTCGTTAACATTTTATAATATTTTCTTGTCGTGTGACTGAGATTTTGTTGGTCTTGCATAGTAAAAATATATCATTATCTGTAGTAAACTCTTACTAGTAAACTGAGCTACTATTGTAGCTATGTCATTATAACTACTTTTTAACATTTTAAAATTTAATAGAAATCCGACCAAAATCAGACCAAGTTATTTATACCTTTGCCTTAATCCATACCAAAATAAATGTTTTTTCAAGCAGGGCTGTTTAAATACCTGCAAATTACTTTTTAGTTTATTAAAATCGGACATTCCATTCGAAAGATATTACGAGTTCATTGATGTCATTTATTCTGTTATCATTTTGTTTTCAATCATCAAGTCCCATACCCAAAGGGAGCCAGCGATACACTATTGCTAAATACATTATTATTTAGGTATGTCGTGCATTTACTTTGCGTTTATGCCAAAATGTTTAAAAAATAAATATCCACCCTTGCGAAGCCGGGACGGGCCGCTAGTATAATATAAGTAACCGGTATAATTGCATGCGCAAAAATCATTACAAACATACACAGATTTGTGATTAAAAAGCCTTATTAATATTCAATCGCCACAATTAAATGCCCTCGTGCCACCTCGGTTTATGAAAAATTAAATTGTAATAGGTATTGTACCCATTCATAAAGTTGGATAAGCTTATCATTAACAGTACATATTTTTAAGGTAGTTTTTTGTTCAAAAATGAGGATTTTATTTTAAAGAAGTTGGTCACACTGCAAGAAAATTAGGGCTGGAAGCAGAAATTATATCGATATTGATATTTTCGGTGTGTATGGTATAGGTACATCATGTATTTTTTAATTTTCTTATAGAACCAGTTAGTGTTCCAACAAATGTCTACTATCCATTGATAAAACATGGATAAAAGTTTAAAAACTATAAACTCGACTACAAAATTGTATGTGGCATTTCTTAAATTTATTTATTTACTAGCTGATTTCCGTGACTTCGTCCGCGTGGCGTAGTTTAGAGTAACTTGCTACTATCCGCGAGAAGGTATGTCTTCTATCTCCGATAATATTTATTAGATCTTCACCAAAATTGAATAAAATAGTATTTTTCAAAAACTTTCATCCCCTATCGCGGATGAACCTTATTGTTTATTAGGATAAAAAGTATCCTATATATTAGATTCAGAACATTCGATTTAGATTTATATTCTCATCTTATACAATTCATTAAAAACTTTTTAAGTCTTAGCCAGACCAACGAACAGTAATTGATTGCTAAATTGATTTAACAATATTTTAATTTGTACTATTAGTTGAACTTCATTCATTCATTAATTCATTTAGAACTTATCGAAAGTCGATAATCGATAGTGTCGCAGCCCAAAATTGCCTACATAAATGACATGATTGTTTCGTGTAAGGATAGAACGTCCCTGTGTGTGAATTTGGTTGTGTGCGTATACTTTAAGGTTGTGTTTGGTAGTTTTGTCGTGTGCGTGCATAGCGACGTGATTGAAAAATGCACCTGTAGTAAGAAATTGTCTATGTGTGCTACCTCGCCCCGCACCGTAATTGACAGACTTTTTTGCAAAGAAATTAGACGTCAAGGCGTCTCCATCTAAAACACAAAATTTTTTTTCCTCCGAGTGTATAGAGCTACGGACTTGCATGTCGTTAGTGTAATGGGTTTGGTATACTAAGCGCGTCGCGTAGGTGTCATTTTGTTCTACATTTCATTGGAAGCTTTATTTTTGTTTGTGACATCACAAAAAGTCAAAACATGGCAATTTTGTTTAGGACGAATTTCGTGCATACAACATGGCCATTTTGTTTTTGACGAGCATTGTGCATAAAAAATGGCCATTTTGTTTTTGACGAGCTTCGTGCATAAACGTGACATGATCATTTTGTTTTTGACGAGCTTCACACATAAAATATGGTCATTATATTTTTAATAAGCTTCGTGCATAAAACATGGTCATTTTGTTTTTGACGGGCTTCGTGCATAAAATATGGCCATTTTGTTTTTGATGATCTTCGTGGCTTGACCTGTGCTATTCATATCGTGACATCCAAGTACCTCGCGCGATTTTCGATTTTAAACAATTCTAAATCCACACAGACGATTTCGCAGGCAAAAATTATTATAAACTTATGTACTTAAGTACATATTATAAATTGACAAAATAATTATAAGCAAGGAATCAAAGACCAGAGAAAGAAGTAGAAGCAATGTTCTAGTTACCGTTATTGGAGGATCTATCTTAGTTTCTTACTAGAAAGTTAGAAATAACTTTCTAGTAAGAAACTAAGAAAGATCCTCCATTGGCTCTTTCTAACGTCAAATTCATCGAAACCAAAACTTACCGTCTGCGATATGGTATCCAATAAATATCAGTCGACAAATTTTGTTCCATTATCCGAAAAAATTATTGCGAAAATATGATAAGTGACCAACATAAAACATATTTTTGATCCCTGGCAGTGTTCCAGGCAATATCGAATCTGGACAGGTTTTCATATTACAATATTATAATAGGCAAGGCGTATGTCCTCCGAATTTAATACTTATTACCCGACTGCGGCACGCAAATGAGGGTAATGTGTTTATTTTATTTGTTAAATTAAAATTAGGTGTTTAGAAATATAACAATGATTATAATATTATTCGAACACAACAGAATAGGTAGGTAGGTACCTACTTACTACCTGCCTTATATATCCCCCCGAGATATTGTAGTGCACATATTTTGTGTATATATTTATGGAACTATAGATGCACTCTCCATTCCCTCACTCTAATAGTTCGATTGGACGGAAACCCTACACCACCGGAGAGAGATCAGGCGCAAGACCGACAGCTTTACGTGTTCAATCTAAGACTGAGCATTACCTACTATAAGCAGTGAGACTAGGCACAAAGAATCTATGAGAAACTATTAATTTTAGTCAGTTGTTTACCTATAATGTGCAAGACGACGTTAAACCTATGAATGGACCGCTAAATGGGTGTTAAAAAATCGTAAAGATTATGATAGTAAGAATCTTAGATTTCCCACCTACGATAATAATAATCGTAAAGAGGAAAGGCTTGGCTAATAATAAAAAAATGAAGAAAATATTAAAAACCGACCAAGTGCGAGTTGGACTCGCACACGAAGGGTTCCGTATCATCGTAACAGCGATTGTTAAGGTCGAGAAAAAAACGCCAAAAAATCACATCTCTTGTATGGGACCCCCCCCCCCATTATTTTTTATATTATATTTATTATTTGTTATTATAGCGGCAATAGATATTCTGTTTATCAGATACAGCCCGCTAACAGAGAGACGGCGAGTCGAGGCTTAGTAATAGGGTCCCTAGGGTCCTTTTGGATACGGAACCCTAAAAACGAGCTTTAGCCTTCAGGCCACGGACGAATCTAACGGAATTACTGTTTGATAATTTCATCCGTGCAGATTATAAAGTTACCAATAAGGTCTCCTAAGGTAAGTTAAGTAGGTAGTATATCCCTTAAAATTCCTACATCTGAGTCACCACACGTTCCTCAAAATGACGCGTTTCTTTCGTTAGAAATAATGCGTGAACTTCCCAAACATTTCCGAACATAAATTGACTTTATTGGTTTTGAATCATACTCTTTCTAGTAAGTATTAATGCGTAGAAATGAATTATTGTACTTATCTAAAACTAATTATTCATTGCTACTTGGAAGAACCTTTAATGACTATCGCACCTATTACACCTACCATGTAGAGGATGATGAATTTGTTTCATACATAACAAAATAACAAACTATAGGAAGCAAATAACTTTTTTTTTAAAGTAGGTAAGTACCTAATTTAAATAAATAATAGCTAGTATAACTCATGGTAGATGTAATATAACTAGGGATGGGCCGAAATGCTATATCAAACGTTCTGAAATAGTTAGGTAGAATATCGGCAGTTTAAAAACCTTGTTATACTCACACACTTACTATTAATACTTTATTATTTTATCCCTTATTAATTAACGTTTCAAAAACTCATCACATGTCCTATTTTAACAATTGTGCATTGCATTCGCAGAAAAATTACTCATGTTATTATCAAACTTCTTATCGGTCATTTCCTTCATGAATCACAATAATAACAAAAACGAAACTAGGCGGGTACAACACTTTTTCTTAATTAATCATAAACACAATCCACAACCGAACAGCTCGAAGTAAAAAAAAAAAACAATAATATTGTTTTCGTTTGAATTTGACAGATGTTTCGTTCAAAAATCGCGAAGCGCGTGTGACACCGGCGCTAGAGCGACGCGTTCGCGTTCCGGCTCCCCAATGACAAATGCGCGTCAACGGGTTGCTCGTTTGTTTACCTCGGCGATTTCGCTCGCTCAAGTTCAAGGGATTATAACGAAAAAGAACGTCGAATAGGGTTGGCACACATTTTTTTCACTTGCACAAAACTTATGAGTAATAATTGAAAACTTATTAAACATTGCCTCAAATACTGTAGATCTTATTTAATATTAAGGAGCTATGTTGTGTATATATATGTATGTGAGCAAACACCTAGTCAAAACTCCACTGTAATATTCGTAGTACGCTAGGCTTTATGCACTCAGTATTAACGAAAATAATGCACCTAGTTATCTAGTACAGTTTAATGTTACATATATGATCTTGCAGTTCGAGTATTCCAGACAAGCATTTCTATCTTTTGTGACTAACCCCCTCTGATTCAGTAACTCAGTGCCTATTAACGACGATAGGCATTTTTTATCCATTGAAGGTTTGAAGAAAAATGTCATAGACCTTCAATGGATAGAAAATATATGTCAGTGGCTTTCATTTTTTGATAGGCACAGAGTTACAGAATCAGGGGGCGATGCTGAGTGAATGATCTGAAATTATACAATAATAAGGTTTTTTTTATTTTTTATTTGACTGTGTCAAGCTAGGATCGGTAAACTGCCCTGCATGATAACTAGACGTGTAATATTTATTTTATTTCACAGACCATTTATGGATGAAGTACCTACGAGTATAATGATGTCATTCGGAATGTAAAGGTGTTTATGGTATCAATAATCTATGTTTTGATAGCGAAGCAAAATGATTAGTAAGTACCTACAAGGAATCAGAATCGTCCAAATGGTTTTCCAATTAGACAGATTATAAGTATCTTGCATCTTGCTCTGATGTAATTACCTAATAATATAAATGGTCTAATTGATTTAGTATCGTGTATAGCAGTTAATGAATAACTTTAATGTGTTCGGTGGTGCCTTTTAAATATTTCACTTCTTTTAAGTGATTCACCTCCAAGTCATGAATTATTTTAATAATTTTTTAACTATTAATTTCTTAATATGTAAGACTATTAATATTATGTTAGAGTTTAAACAAATAACTTCAATTTATCGAAGAAATGACAAATAGTAATTTTAAGTGTGCATTTACCTCCTAGACGTTTTCGCCTCTAGGTGGCCTCGAGTGTAATTTTGTGACCTGCTATTAAATCTCATATTATTAAATGAGGGAGTAATATCATCATTAAAATACCACTATAAAAGCACGCTTACCTTTTTTCATTTAACTTACATACTTTATGTATGTAAGTTTATTTGAAACCATTGCCAAAACGCATGAATTTTGTTCATGCAAAACCGCATTCAAACTCACAGGTGTGGAATAAAGTTCTAAATGACATTTGCGCGACAAACGTTTTCATGCGAAACCATCGATGTGCGCAACTCATGGCTTAATAAACCATGTGAACCCATATCCAAATACGCATTCCAGTGTAGGTACACGTAGTTGAGCCATGTTAAACACACATATAAGATAGATTAGATATTACATTGCATGCAAATTGAAAAGCGCATCAAAAGATAGAGTACTTTCTGATGGAACTGGGCTTAAAACGCGTTTTCGACGCATTGTTATTTGGAGATCGAGCTTCTTTAATCATACATATTAAATCGGTTATCATTTTATTAGAGAAATCATCTGATAGCGAAATTAGAACGTAACTATCTTATCTAGACCACTGTCGTGTAAAGCGATATCTCGCGATAAAGTTTAAGGACATTCGTGTTAGTAATTCGATATATTTTGTGTTATAACTTCAACATGACGGTAAACCCACCTAAATAATTTTGTTTTTTTATTTGTACCGGGTAAAAAACTGAAATCCCGTATTTTTTACCTATTTAACCATTTGTCCCTTATAGGCTGAAAAAAAATCTGGCAACCCTAATTGGAAGGCATTCTGCTGATATATTTGTACTAGAACCCACATAATTTTGGAATATTTTCGAATCGTTTTTCCTCATCTAATGCTCGCCCAAGGCATGAAACGCATTACATAATACGTACGCACGTCGTACAACCCAAAGTGCCTCTTATTACCCGACTGCGCGCACAAAGGAGGGTAATGTATTTATCAATCTATGTATGTATGTATGTGGCTTAGAGAAGAGCAAACGCGTAGGGTGATTTTGATGATTCTTACGTCAATCGATTCGTGTTAATATTGGAAGTGTCACTTAAGATGACAGCAATCAAAATTCAATGTGACGACCACCAGATGACATATTGTGTAAAAGAAAAAATGAAACATTCTCGCCTAATTTTTTTCAATTAAGTCCCTCAATGAAATTGCGAAATTTACCGTCTTATAATCCTAACTAAAAAGTGTAAAATAAAATATTAAATTAAAAAAGGAGGATGCTATAAGTTTGGCCATTCAGCGGGGTAACGCAGCGTTCTGGGCACTTTTCCTCGTTCCAGTGGTTTAGATGATATTTTTTATATTTAGCTTTTATTTTTGTTATTTACGTTTTAGTTTGACATATTGTGTAAAAGAAAAAATGAAACATTCTCGCCTAATTTTTTTCAATTAAGTCCCTCAATGAAATTGCGAAATTTACCGTCTTATAATCCTAACTAAAAAGTGTAAAATAAAATATTAAATTAAAAAAGGAGGATGCTATAAGTTTGGCCATTCAGCGGGGTAACGCAGCCAGCGTTCTGGGCACTTTTCCTCGTTCCAGTGGTTTGGATGATATTTTTTATATTTAGCTTTTATTTTTGTTATTTACGTTTTAATTTAGTATTTAGTTTTATATTATATTAAGTATTATTATTACATATCTTATATATTAGAAAACCAATAAAAGAATATAAAAAAAAAAATCCGACTTTTTCATTTTTTTTATTTAATATTTTTATTTGGTGATCAACTTTAACGTCTATCGTACTTACTACCTTGTATGTACCTGGTTAAACAACAAATAATTAAATTCCATATAAAGAAATGAAAAATTACATTTGAAGATCGCTAGTAAAGGGGGCACAAGAAAGTCATTAGATACTGAGTGCTAAACAAAGCATAAACAAACATTGGCATTTGGCAGAGTACCTATTATACAATATAAACCGGTAGTTGGAGCTGAGTTCTCTTTGACTACGAAATAATAAACCATCATATTAAAATTGCAATTATTTGTTTCATGTAAGCCAACCTGTGGCTCTTAAGACAATAATGAAAGCTGGAATAAACTTCAGTATCCCATGGCAATATAAAAAAAGGCCTTTTAAGATACCCAAATATACCGTTTAATTACCTAGTAGCGCCATCTAGTGAAGTACACGAATATTAAAAAAAATAGAAACGTCTATTTGCTACTCGCTAACAGATGGCGTATGTTACCAAAGTTACGGCTTTAAATTAATATATTCCGACAGTTTCATATAAATTAAAAGTAAAGCATCGTAGTTACCTTCATGCCTAACGACCTAATTAAAAAGCTAATTATCTAATTATTTGTATAAGGAAGCAGACATGTAAGTAAGTCCTTGCTGTCAGCCTTTTTATAGACTGCATAGTGCATAATAATCCTAATGCATAATTCATTACTAGCGTCATACTTATCTGAGTATCTGGATCTAGGTCAATAATTATTTTTATAACTCGTTTAAAAGTTATGCTACTAGTAGGAACGTAACTACTTAGGTAGGTACCTACCTATGTACAAGTTTATCATAATAATAATTGGTTAAATATGGGTTAAATGGAATTTCCATCTGCAGCGACATTCTACTAGGTACCTACCTACCTATCTGTCTGTTCTAATATGGATCTTGAAAGTGCATGTTTTTGTTTTAATAGCCTCAGTAGCCTAACTGTTAAAGGTGCGCACTGAAAACTGAAAGGACGCAGGTTCGAACCCCACCCGTTGCACTTTTGTCGTACCCATACTCCTAACACAAGCGTTTCGCTTATTTGGAGGGGAGAAGAGAATGTAAGTCAAGTTCAGCTTGGCTTTCTTTCTAAAAGAAAAAAAAAAACTTACTACATATAAAAACTTATTATAATATTAATACCCCTACTTCATAAATGTACGAGTAGTAAGTACATTTTATGACGTGTACAGTTTTTCACATTCAGTGCAGCAATGGATGTTCTGCCATGCTGTTTCCATCATTTTCCATCTCCTCGGTTTGGACTTAGATAAATGAATAAGTATATTCTTTTCTCTATGGTTAGGAGCATAGATAAATGAATTTAGGAGTAATAGTGTTCTGTGGTTTCCATTCATCGTCACTTTGTCCCCGTCCGGCCAAAGTAAGCCCTAGTAAGTCCTAAGTAGGTAATTAGGTACCTACTTATCTACTTAGTAGGCGGATTTTAAAACATTCAACTACAAAGTAGGTACCTACTACTTAGTAGGTAGGTAAGTAAGTACCTACAGTCCGATTCAAACTTTATGACCTCTCGGAGTTTAGCCGCGAG
The DNA here is from genome assembly GCA_933228805.2 of Hipparchia semele. Classification (NCBI taxonomy): domain Eukaryota; kingdom Metazoa; phylum Arthropoda; class Insecta; order Lepidoptera; family Nymphalidae; genus Hipparchia; species Hipparchia semele. The sequence continues at coordinate 14,032,107 of OW121714.1, forward strand.
TGTAAGTTCGCGCAGGTAAAGTCAACTGAAACAGTCTCGTTGATACCTGCCTAATTCCACGATGTTCCGAGAAGTCATAAAGTTTGAATCGGACTCATGTAGTAGGTAAGTGATGAGTCCGATAAAATTATAAGTAGGTATACAAAGTGCAACGACTCGTGAGTCAGCATCACTGTATACCTAAACAAAACATTATATTATGAACAATGCAGTATCTAACTACGCTATATAATAATACGCTAATTTTTATAGAGATGTCAACGAGTATGCCTCAAACGATAAAACCGCCTTTGCGCACGTACCTATGTAGGTAGTAGGTATATTAATTATTATAAGATTAAATTGTAAAAATATTTTTTTGTGTGTAGTAATCATTGTAGCAATAAAGAATTTTCTATCTATGTGCTCCAAATAATGATTAATAAATGAAACGTATGATTACTTACCTACTACGTAGAAGGTTGGTATAGGTAGGAAGTAGGTACATTCTGTGGTATAGAACGCAATAGGAGCCATGGATTAAGTAGGTATGTATTCTGTAAAACATCACTTGGCAACACGTTTTTGACGCTAGGGTGGCACCTAACCACGTCCGAAGCCTCCCAATTCAGAAATTACAAAGTCCCAAATTGCCCCATCGGGAATCGAACCCTAGACCTCCCACCTGCTCCCACCTAATAAGACCACAGCTCACCACTGGGCCAGAGAGGGTGCTAATGATAAGTGATAACAGGTGGTCCGATTTTTTATAGCACGCATTGTGATTCGATTGGCTTAGTTTAGTTTGGTCGAAGATAACAGCCGGATCTAATCGTCGCTATCAACTGATTTCGATCACAATCATAATAACAATCATTCCGTACTTATTATGAATTCTCCGTTAAACTTTATATATTTTTTTAATTCAAATAATGTTTGGCTTTATTTAAGAACGAAAATAATCCTTTAAAAGGATGTTCTTCCCGCGGGAACTCTTTAATTTTTCAGGATAAATGTAGCCTTTGCGTTAATTCTGGGTAAGAACTATCGTTAATATAATCGGTTCATTCGTTGTGAAGTGAAGGAGTAACAAACACACACACCCACACATGCATACGCACACAGACACATGTACACATACACGCACACACACACACACACACACACACACACACACAAACAGCCGCGCACACACGCGCTTACATGCACGCACACACACACACACACACAAGACAAAAAGACATTATTATGAAATGAAATGTACCTACTTATTTACCGTTGTCGTTGCCTAAAGTGATTAAGTATATCATTAGTAAGTACTAAGTAGGTGCCTACAAGATGTTATCTTATGGGTAGGTAGCACTGACCTCTACAATACCAATACGCTGGCTGGCAATGTTCTGGGAACTTAATTTTGATATTGTCTTATTTTGACTAATTTAGTTCCGTAGACTTCTTTTTCCTTTTCAATCTATCTCAAGTTAGCAATCGGCGCGGATCGCCAAAATGAAAAAAATGAATTTAAGTTGTTTCATTTTTACGTAACATATTTACAGCTTGTCTAGTGCGGGGATTATCTAAAAAGTAGCTTTTGCTCCCGGCTTCGCTCACGTTAATGTCGATTTGTCAAACCCCTACTATTTACCACCTTAGGGGTTGAATTTTCAAAAATCCTTGTTCTTTTTGTTTTTCGTTTGCTGCAGCAAGAATGCCGCGAATTCAGCCAATCTCCACGGCTGAGACTGTAGTTTTTTTTAAAAGAACATTAGCCAAGCTGAAGTTGACTAATATTCTCCTATCCCCTCTAAATTAGAGACTTGTGCTAGGAATAGGTACGACAATAGTGCAACGAAATTCGAACCTGCGACCTTTAACCGATTTATTAAGGATTGATCCGCTATAAACCAGGTGCACTAGTATCATAGAGGTCAGTGCTGTGTGCTACATACGATTTACTTCCATTGTGCATTGTAGGTTCAAAGCAGTTCAAAGTCCGGAATGGGCAAAGTACATTTTAATTATAGCAGCATAAATTTACTGATTGGTAAAGAAGACCATATTCTGTCTAATATAACCAACTAGTTTTAACCCGCGGCTTCGCTTACGTTAAATTCGAATTTTCAATCCCCCTATTTTACCTCCTCGGGTCCTAGATGATATCCAGGGTCTGATGCTGGTGCCGAAACCAACCCAAACCCATTGAATTTTTTTAACTTTTGAGTTCTTTAATAACAACTAGTTACTAAAAGCTTGTTTTTACAAATATTTTTTTAAATTTAAGTACACTTATTATTTTCATCCCATTTATTCTATTTATTGACATACTAGCTGATATCCGCGACTTCGTTCGCGTTGATTAAGGTTCTTTGTTCCCGCGGAAACTCTCTTATTTCCCGGGATAAAAAGTAGCCTATGTCCTATTCCAGACTATAATCTATCTCTGTGCCAAACAGCCAAATCAGTTAAGTCGTTGTTGAGTCGTTGCGACGTGTAACAAACATACAAAATTTCGCATTTATAATACTAGAGAGGATTATATTAAAACTAGCTTTAACCCGCGGCTTCGCTCACGTTAGGTTCGATTTTTTAACCCCCTATTTAACCCTCTGGGGTTGAAATTTTCCAAAATCCTTTCTTAGCGGATGTCTACGTCCTAACAGCTACCTGTATGCCAAATTTCAGCTCGATCGGTCCAGTGGTTAGAGCTGTGCGTTGATAGATCAGTCAGTCAGTCAGTCAGTCAGTCAGTCAGTCAGTCAGTCAGTCAGTCACCTTTGCCTTTTATATATTTAGAAGATGGATCATCATCTGAATACATACTCATTTAAAGTAAGTAAATTAAATGAGTTTTGATGAAATGAAGATAGTTAATGATGTTATAGTACCTATTAATGATTACAACCTAGGTAGATATCTAAGTAGGTAGGTAGTGTGACCTTAGGTCAAATAGTAGAAGCTAGTACCTACGTTAAATGTATTTTCTGTTATAAAAATAGTAGGTATTTGTCTAGTGATATCTTGACGTCACAAACATTGAAATTGTTAATAGTTGTCGACTGTCGGCAATTAATATTTATTACTTTAGCTTTGTTGAACGTAAATAACTCTTGCCTTCTAAGAAGGCACCTACTGAGTAAAGTTCCATAACGTTTAATTAGGTAGAAAATAGGTTTTTATGAGGTTTTTCCTTTCCCTTCCTTTCCGTAACTTTATTTATTAACATTCCCTTTAAAAAAGACACTTCTTTTTCTTTATCAAGCAAAAAACTGAACTTTTAGTATATAACCAACTGGAGTGGTTGCCTGCGTACCCCTCTGTAAGTTGTGTTAGAGCGGTGGGCATACCCGTTATGAAAGACGTTCACTATTGAACAAAGGACTCTTGCGTGGACTTCCACAGGCCTCGGTCTTGCACCGCTTGCATCCAGCGGCTTCCTGCGACTCGTTTGATGTCATCGGTCCATCTGTGAGAGGTCTGCCAACACTGCGCTTCTCGGTGCGGGGTAACCACTCCAACACCTTTTGACCCCAACGACCATCAGCCCTTCGAATTGTGCCCGGCTCATTTTTTTTATTAGATGACAAGATAGTCCTTCTACGATCTTATCTGATGGTAAGTGACGATGCAATTAAAGATGGTAGCGGACTAACTTGGAATGGGTACGGCAATGTACATTCAACCCATTTCTACTTCAGTATCGCGACTTGCAGAGCTATGTCAGTGACTTTGGTTCTCCTACGGATCTCCTCATTTCTGATTTGATCTCGCAGGGATACTCCGAGCATAGCTCTTTCCATCGCCCGCTCAGTGATCCTGAGCATTCTTATGAGGCCCATAGTTAGCGACCATGTTTCAGAGTCATAAAACACATCTCAAAGTCTTGATTAGATGCATCAACGTATGAAATGGTAATGAAAATACAATTAAATAATTTATTTACCTTAGTAGGAAGGTAAGTTATGAAGAATGTATTATTTTTTATCTTTTCAATTAATACATATTTCTAAATATAGTGCTCTTTTACCAAGTTTAAGCGTACCTATCTCTATTTTTATACCATTCTACTTCTTTATATCAATTTAGTTTAGAAGTCTGTGTAAATTGAATTAGCAACATTATAACGATTGCCTTAAAAATATAAAACCTTGAGTGTTAGTTTTCAAGTAAACAACGAGCCACTTGAGTGGGCGTTAACCTACATTAGTTTGTAGATAATATCAAGTTACGAGTTTCAACTAGTTAGGTATCAATATGATTACTGTACTCGTCGAAATATAACGCTTAGAACAGAGGTTCTGAGAAAGATCCGCTCCAATTGTAGGCTCCAAACAATCAATGAACGTGTGTGAGTGTCGCGTAATTATTTTCTGATATTACTCGGCTGGCCCATTTCAAAAAGTAAGTGTGATTGAAAAAAATTTACAGGAGACCAAAAAAACATGTTTTGTGGTAGATGGCTTAGCGAAGTAATAAATATATCAAGTAAAAGCTTTCAAAGTAGTTCATTTACGAAACATTAATTCATCAACAGATACTGAAGAGTTCAGAAGGGCTACCACAAATATGTTGTTTTGGTATCCTGTAAAATTTTGTCAATCACACTTACCTACTAGGTTTTGAATTGGGGCAGCTGTACTAGTACTTGCAATTAAGTTTTTGATGGGTATTGTGATGAATAATGACACCCTTTTACAGCAAGGTAAATGACGTCATTTTTTTTGTAATTTTCTGCGAGCTCGTCATACTAATGCAACGATACTGCGTAGTCCGCCTTGAAAGACTTACTAGAAATGGCTTATCACCGCGTCGACTTTTGCGCTTCTAAGCATTACAGTTCGATGACTGTACTGTTAAAACAACACGATAATTGGCTAATCATACTCTCTCAACCATCTTCTTTGTCAAACGATAGACGCTGCTGACCTCCACATATCTCGGTCTTGCGCCACCTGTATTCAGCGGCTTCCTGCGACTCGTCTGATGACCTCGGTCCACCTAGTGGGGGGGGGGGGGGGTATGTAATAATAACGATTATCGCAATGCATAAACCTAGTTTATCAGTAAACTCTTAGTTTATCGTAAAACGCTGTGATCAATTTCTAGAATCAAAATCTTAAATCAAGGCTCTTAATGGGAAAGCAAGATAAAGCCCATATAAAGCCTCAAAAAAGCTTCAAAAAACCTGGTAAGACCAACAACGGAATAGTAATTGCGTCAGTAAGACACGTTCGGACCTCCCACTAAAAAAATTTTAAACGAGTTTAACTGCTAACGTGAAGCTGTTTTTTGTATTGGAATTACGTCAAATTATAGTAGGCATGTTTTGTAATAAACACTTGTTTTGGAAGTTAGTGCCAATTTTACTATCCTCGAGTAACGTTTATCCGACGAATTTTGATGTTATCACAAATCTTCAAAAAAAAAAAAACTGCCCATTTAGACAGATTTTCAAACCAAAAAACTCTCAGTTCTCGGTGGTGGTAAAATTGGCACTAAGAATAAATTTCGATAATAATGTTACATGTTTATTGTTTTCTTTGAACACTATACCTGCCTAATTGCAATTGTAAACACTTAACCTACACATACAAGATACATGATCACAGTCAATAAAATGTACGAATAGTGTTGAGCGACTCAGTCTTATTTCAAAACTCGTATTTGTATCACATTAGGTCCAATTATCACATCCACCACACAAGGCAATTTAAACAAATCATCTGTCGTCCTGTGCCATTTTGGCGCAAGTGGCGCAATTCGTGTGAGATCGAAAATTGTTGTTCATAACCTTCCTCCGAACTGCGTGGTTCCTTTCCCTCGATGGAAACTTCTGCAACTTGTCTTGGACTTCCTCCTTATCATTTCTGATCACACGTCTGCATATTTCCGCCCAATCCAATTGCTTCAATGGTAAACACATGTTTATGTATTATATTTTGTGCTTAATAACTTTTGTATTTCTGCTCGCGACCGTTCGGCGTCAACGCTCGGGCGACAATGACAAATGACAGTCTGGTACTTCGTTGATTTTTGATTGTTGAAATTGGAATTGTTGATATTCGATGCGCTTACGACGCGACCTCCCCGGTCAAGGCTGCGATATTTTTTTCCTTCTTCTTAATTTTATTTATGGCTTTTTGTAGCACGTCACGAGGATGTCAAATGTATGATGGCGATTAACTACGATTTATTCTTTCGATTTACATCGCAGTTGGCCAAATTAGGCAATATTTTGGCTTAAATATGTTATTTTCTTTAGTTTCTTAGTGCACCTTCCACAGGGCAGCTTTCTTCATCAACTTCAGTAAGCCAAATGATCTAAGTACGAGTAGAGTGATCACTTCTCAATTTTATAATTAATAAGCAATAACAGTTAAGTATGTAAAATCTTTACCAAAACTTTTCAAATCATATAAGGGGCAAAACAGTTCTTCGTAGTATTGAGAATCACAAAGTAAGCTTGAGTGAAATGGTTGCAAATTCTCCCAACATTTTCTGAAGGAATTTACCTTTTATACTTAGCTTTAAATTGCAGTGTTGTTTCACTTTGTTACCTTTCAACTGGTATGTCTTCACCAAAATTCTTTCAGCCAAAGGCTTTTAAAAGATCCGTCTTAATTTGATAAAAGCACTAAGAAAAAACCGGTCCAAATGATCCAGATTTATCGCTTCTGTTTTAATTTTGCTGAACGCGTACATAAATCTTGGCCAAAGTCAAATATTGAAGGATAATGGCCGGTCAAAATAACATAATAAGTATTAGAAATTGAGTATTGAACGTTCGATAGCTGACATGTTTGAGAAATGAATGAATGTATAATGAAAGCGAGCTGATAAGCTTATCTTTGACCCGGATGTAAACGGCTGTGAGCTTGGACGATAACGCGCAGTGATTACCTATTTCATTTGTTTGCGTCCCAATGTTTTGTTTTGCATGCCGTTAAGAGATGACAACAACTTTTTAATGTTTTTGTTTTTTTCTCGATTACAAGATAGTCTTTTGACTGCGATCTCACCAGATGGTAAGTGACGATGCAGTCTAAGATGGTAGCAGACTAACTTGGAAGGAGTGTGGCAGTGTAATTCAACCCGTACCCCAAATCGGTTTTTACTCGTCATCGTGCCGGGACGCGAAATCGCTTGGCGGCACGTCTTTGACGGTAGGGTGGTAACTAGCCACGGCCAAAGCCTCCCACCAGATAAAATACAAAACTACAATACAATAATAGTTTTATACAGCGGTTGACGCATCTATTTTTAGTAAATGCTCTGCTGCACGACTTTTGTGTTAGCAAAGCTAATTCCGATGGGCACGAATCTCCCAGATATCCAAATTAATGGGTCTAAAAATAGGCTACCTTTATACCCGACTGCGGCACGTAAAGGAGGGTACAGTATATACATAGATAACTATGTATGTATGTATGCGTACATTGTTCGAAAATGCGTACGTTGTTACGTTCCCTCAAATATGGTCGAGCGAAGCAATGGCTGGATCATGCGTCGTGCTCGTGAACGGGTGCCACCAACGGGAATGGGTCTGCTTTGTCTTCCCATGTTGACATGTGTTGGATTAATGTATTGCATTTTTGAAGCTTCACTGTGGAAGCACTGTATACATAGCTTAGTTTGGTTACTTATTGTAAAATAATTTTATTTTTTGAAAAGAGCAACTGCTGAGTTTCTTGCCGGTTCTTCTCAGCAGAATCTGCATTCCGAAGCGGTGGTAGATTTATGTCATAAGAGCTACAAGGTAGCCTACATGAAATAAATAAATTTTGAATTTGAATTTGAATTTGAAGACTTGGGTCTTCAGGCACTGCGAAATTTAGGACTACAGTAGGTATAGTATCGTTCTTTCATTTCACGAGGGCTCGTGACTCTTGGTGTTGTGTGTGTCGTATCTGTATAAGTGTGAGCGAGAGCTTGCTCGTGCCTGACTGCTCTCACCTAGGCTCCTGACAGGCACCATACTTACGCAATGTGCATGTACACGACGTAACCACAAGTAAAGCGCCCGTAACTTCGTGAGATAAACGGCAATGGCAAGTGCCTATATTATGTAAGTAGCTAAATCGGTGACACACTAAATTCCGATGTTAAAGAATTGAATGTAATTGAAAGCAGTCTAAGTTAAAAACCTCAAAACAATTAAATCTGCTATCAATATTATCAAATAGGAAGATTGCTATGAGGAAATGTTCAATATCTTAATCTTTATTATGATATAATTCACATCAACAGGTGAACAATTTGAAGCATACACTTGTAAGGCCTTATACATAATAGAAAATACATGCCATTATAGCCAGATCTTGCAACATAGCATAGTTACGAGTTACGAGGTGATATTGTGAAAAATATTGTATAATAGTCTCGAAACTGGTTCTAAATGTGGATACGACAGTAGGTCAATGACCTTTCGAATTTTAGTTTGCTTATACCGCAGGGCCATGACCTTGTTATGCAGACAAAAGCGACGAATACGTCGAAAATAATTAGGTATGTAAGTATTTAACAACGTACATACCGAATTATTGTACGAGCCAAGTGGATAAAAAATTCTCCGTACAAAGAAACTAATACAATACTTTTTGTGCTAGCCGTTACAGCTTGACACCTCCAGTAGGGCTAACATACCCACCCTATGATATATCTCTATATAGAGTATCTATGTGAATCTATATGTATAGAGATTCACGAGTATACAAATAGACAAAATTTTCTCGTGGCGTGCATGTTAGCCCTACTGGTATGTCGCTGAGAAGTCGGATCAAAGCGTATTTATTACCTCTGTCAATGTTAATTTTGAGATTAAGGCATAATCTTAATATTCGAAACAAAGGACAGAACAACTGCATTATAAAAACGTTTAGATTTACAGACGGCCAAACTATTCATTTAAATAGTATAATCATTTAAACTCATAATTACTTATATTATTTTGATCTGTTACTTTTCAAATATAGCGTGTTTTAATTGAAGTTAGCAGGATATACAAAACTGTATCTATTCTGTATGCACTTGAATGAGGTAACCGGTAAGTCTGCCCCGCCGCCGTTTTTGTCATCACAAAAGAAACCGCCATAATACGGTTGATATCTGACTAAACACGCAGCTCTGAAAGTAGTATCTTTATCAGTCGAGATTATCGCGAAAGAGATAGATACACTATTTCGGAAACTTGTTATGCAACTGAATCGTTACTCTTTTTTTTTCATATGAATAGCAGGCAAACGAGCAGGCAAGTCACCTGATGTTAAGTGTTTACCGTCGCCCATGAACACTTGTAGTATCAGAGGCACCACCAATGTGTTGCCGGCGTTTCAGGAATTTATTGGTCCGCCCCTTGAATAACTCCATATTGTACTCAGCTTATTTTGCAGTTAACACATTCATTTTGTTAAAGACTAACCTCCAAGGGTGTGAAATGAAGCCTGGACAGAGCTCGGGACAGTTATCGCAAGGACGACCTTCTGACACCTCCTTTATCCTGACGCCCTGCAAATAAACAAAAATAAACTTAAAAACAATGAAGTAGTACTTACGAAGTTTGAAAATTTTTAATCCATTGCTAAATGAATCGTTTTACTAAGTGCCATTTCCACCATCGCCACTCAGGAGTAAATTCTGACGACAGACAGAAAAAAATACGTTCTGACAGTTTTTATCCCATTATCCTATCCTATATGCGAAAGTTTGGATGTATGGATGGATGGACGGACGCAACGATTAATCGGTTTGGGTGTTTGGCACAGTGATAGATTATATAGTCTGGAATAACACATAGGCTACTTTTATCCCGGAAAATAAAAAAGTTCCCGCGGAAACTAAAAAACCTCAATTAAATCAAGGACGGAGGACAAAAATTTGACTTGGCCATAAGCAATGATTCTCTTGCAAAATCATTACAAAACATAAAATATTATAGTTTTGTCTGTACAGACACTATAGTATTTTTAACATACGTTAACAAGAATTGCTGGTTTATACAAAAATCGGCATATTTTACCATCAGTTTATTCAAAGCATCGATATTACAGCCGTTGAAATCGTCAGTCAAATTCCAAATATCTTCGTTATCAAAATTAGACGTATCAGATAATTTAGCTTCCTCATTTGAATCACATTCACTATAACTGTCCGATGTAGTTTCACTATCTCGTCTGTTACCAAAAAGTTTGAATATACCCCTTTTCTCAACCCAAGATTCGGCAACTTCTTCTCTAAAACTATTGGTTTTCTTATGCTTCTTATGTATTTTAAACGGCACTTGTTTCAATCTCGGATGTGCTACATACGGTTTAGTTTCTACTGTTTTCTTGTACAGTTTTTCATAGTCCTCTTCAGTAACACCACAGTGATATAGTAAATAGTCTTTTCTTATCTGTTCTCTCCCAGCTAAATCCCTCCAGCAGGTTTCTTTCTCTTTCACTCCTAAGTAGTAATCTAAGTCTCTTTCTCCCAAATCGCTACTGTCGTCTCCTTCGCTACTTTCATCATCATTTTTGTCAAGTTCCTCATTGTTTACTAAATTGTCTTCTACGATTCTCGCTAAGAGATTATATTTTCGTGTATTCGGCATCTTTTTTAACAAGCTTGCAGTGTTTGCGGTTAGAAATTTAGTGGTTTTTCTGTATACTGATGCAACGGACTCCCTTCTTCGTTTCAAGTTGTACATGTTGCTTCTATTTAGTATTCTTCGAGTGAGAAATGCCCGTACTGTAAGTAGAAAGCTTTTAAACTTTACTCACTCATGTTTTAAGATTTTATTTGCTATCATTTTGTACTATCTTAGTAAATTGATATACTTCTTTTATATGAATACTTAAGTCTTATTAATGTTAAAAAACTAATAATGCAATTTTTCAATCTCTATTCAAATTGTGACCGGCATAGTTTAACGACTTCGAATGACTATTTTAATTTTAAGTGACGCTAGCGGGAAGTTTGAAGTCATTCCTGTTATTACATTTGACAAGAGTTATGAATTGGATACTTCTTATAAACAGGTATCTGTTACGGAAAATTTACGAAAAACTTTCAGGATTTATACCTTAAAAAAAAGTTTTTTTTTTACGAAACTGTTATCACGTTTCCCCAAACGAGGGAAAGTTATGGAGGGTAGTTCCACGTTACGACGACCGGCGAGAACTAGACCGCCTTTTTATTGTTACGATTCAATTGCGAGAGTGACGTGATAATGGTCACCTGTTTGTGGGCGTACGAGCTGTACCCGCCAATTATAGTTCGACCCCCAATGACTTCCAACCTTTGTTGATCTGTGAAGGGAGGAAAAGGTCTTGGAAAAGTGGTGGGATTGGTCATGGGTTAGAACGGCGCGAGGGTGTGGTTCTTTACGATCATGCAAACAACTGGGCTTAGAAATGTGTCCATCGTAAATGGCTTGGCAAATTGCGACACCCTTGGGCGAAATTGCTTGTTAAATCCCTTTTTAGTGGTGTCGATTTCTGAATACCTATTACTGAGGTTCTTTCTCAATCTTAATGAACCAACGATTAAATTGGTCGTTGAGTTGAGGTCGATTTTTATTAATACACAAACTGTCGGAACGTCAGAACTCCTTGGTTCAATGTTACTTGAAAGGTGAAATAGGTCCCAATTCTAAGTATCTACCTACTCCTTTTTTGTCTAAAATATATGAAAGGTAAAGATGACTGACTGACTGATCTATATTCAACGCACAGCTCAAACCACTGGACGGATTGGGCTTTGGCATACAGATAGCTAATATGACGTAGCCCTCTCCGCTAAGAAATGATTTTTGAAAATTCAACCCCAAAGGATTAAAATAGGGGTTTGAAAAATTTAACTTAACGTGAACGAAGCCGCGAGCAAAAGCTAGTTTAATAATAATATAATTTCAATTAAGACATTCAAAAGTTTAATATTGTTTGTATTCTTTTCAACCTACATACAGTAAATTATAACCTACATGTAAAAAAAATCTTCAACAGATAATAATAATAATTTATCTGTGATCGGATAACGCCTCTTATCATCTCAAAGTTTATCGACGACCTCCATAAATAGCTGGGCAAGCTATCACCTAAAAAATGACAGCTGATTATTGTCAAGATTAGAAGCGCCTCCTAACGTACGTACCGTGAACTACTAATATATTTTTTAAAGAATTTTAGTCTAGCTGAACCTGACTAATATTCTCCTTTTCCCTCCAACTAACGCTAGATAAACTTTTATATAAGTATGCCTTAGTCTGACACTGGCAGCTGCTGGTTGCAGGCGGCGCAGGAATATGTTCTGTGGGGTTCCTTTCAGACCTATGTCCAGCAGTGTCCTGAATTCTCTAGCTTTCCCACTTCGCATTAATAGCCAGTCCATCATACCTACAAGTTAGCGATTAGGTATATATCGAGGTCAGTGACCCTTAACTTAAGTTAATCAAAACGCAACATCATCATTATGATTAACACCGTAAGTCGTAACCCATCGTAGGACGCGGTACTCTCAGAATGAGAAGGGTCCAAACTTGCCAAACTTCTCACACTTAACATTATGAAACTCTCAGGTATGGTGAGGTGTCCTACATCATGATTTCGTTTGAAGCAAGTGTGTTATTAATAATTTATTGCATAAAACTCACATGCCGCCAAGAATGAATTAATTTAATAAGTAGCGCCATCTATTTCAATAAGAGTATACTATCTTTACTTCAATAAATAGGAGTGTTACGAAGTCACGATTCCGTAACAGATTTAAAGTTAAATATCGCCATCTAGCGAGGAGTAGCTGAATTAGTAGACATTTAGGCAAGAAAGTGTACCACTGCATTCGCGATTCTCGCCCAATTTGCGCCATGTTTTACAAATCCTTACGGCTTACCTACAATAAAGCATTACAATATAGTGCATTATTTGTAAAATAATATATTATCTTTTCAGATTGCATCACCACTCACCATCATAATATGACTTCATAAAGCACACGTTTACGTGAGCGCATCACAACGGCAACGATACTGTATGACGTGTAATATAGAATGCGCACGTACGCGTGTTTGTAATACAGGGAACTTATGGAATCTAGGAGCACATTCCATTATTATATTACGCGGAATTTTCGTATTGTCGTCCAAAATTAAATAAATTGTTGTACATAGGTACCTAATTATAAAAAATTGCTGAAAACTACAAATTCTAACTAATGTTATGAATGTGTGTTTGTTTGTTTGTTTATTGTTTAATTACGGTGCAACAGAGCTTACATAATATCAACGTAATTTTTTGCTTAAGTAGGTATAGAGAATATGTTGAAGACTTGAAGAATAACATAGGCTATCTTTAACCCCGGGATTTTCAAAACCTAACTTCAAGCAGACGAAGTCACAGGGAAAAGCTAGTACCTACCTACTTCATGTATTTAATTATAATTAGCGATATCAAGTGAAAATCAAAATAATGACATCAGTGTGTTTGTATTAAAACACCTTTGTTTTTACAGTGAGTCAGTGACGCAAGGTCAATGGTACAGAAGCCTGTAATATTGCGACTGGTTCCGAAGCTGAAAACATATGTTTTTCATTCATTACGTTACACTTTACAAACAAAATTACTCATTACCGCGGCTTCTGTAATATGATCCGTGTGGCTTAAGTTATAAGAGGTAACGATTTGGTGAGTTTTAAGACAATTATTTATTAACTGACTTCCTTTTTGTTATAATATGCTTATAAGTAATGTTTATTTGTTGGTTTGTTAATTTTTGTAGTAGTTGGTTTGAAGTACGCAGCAATGGAACAACGCATATATACCTACGGGATTTTTTCATGGACAATTAGTCGTGAAACTGGATACTAACATTGTTTATCGCAGAAAAACGAAGGAAATTAAAAAAACCTTAATTCCGCTCCGACGAAGTCAATTTTTAAAAAAACTTAATTTCCACTCCGATGAAGTCACGGCGCAAAATCTAAAATTGCGATTGGAAATAACTGAAAAAAACTAAAAAATAAACTAAAAAATATAGAAAATTTTTTTGACGCGTTAATTGTTGTGAAGGTCAATACAATGGATTAGACCGTTATTTAATGAAGATACAACTTTGTACATCTTGAAAGTATGTTAAAGAATGCTGTTTTTTTTTTTTTTAAACGAACACATAAAATAGATAAAAACAAATGATAAGTGCAACAATCCTAAAATTCTAATTTTGTGAGATACAACAACTTACGTGGGAGGTATCGATTTATACGCTGTCGCTTATGCGATCAGCAGCCACCCACCGTGTAGCTATATTCATGGTCACAATTTGTACGTAACCGAATATTGAACGGTGACCCCGTATTATGTATTGCCTGTTTCGAGTGATATATCAGTGTTGACGCCCGGGGGAAAAGATGGACGATTTTCATGTGGGTCATAATAATAGTTCAAGAGCTTTTTGGACGTCACAACTACGTCATAGAATGAAGACGGAAGAGTTTTGTGTGTACGTACCTAGCCTACAGCGGGTATAGTTCTTGTAATTCACGAGGGTGCGTGAGCTTTACTTGTGGTTACGTCGTGTACATGCACATTGCGTGTGTGCGTGCCTGTCAGGAGCCTAGGTGTGAGCGACAGGCGCGAGTAAGCTCGCGCTCACACTTGTACAGATACGACAGTCGACACACACACAACCATGAGCCACGAGCCCTAATGAATTGAAAGAATCTAAATATATAAAAGGCAAAGGTGACTGACTGACTGACTGACTGACTGACTGACTGACTGACTGATCTATCAACGCACAGCTGAAACCACTGGATGGATTAGGCTGAAATTTTGCATGTAGATAGCTATTATAACGGAGGTGTCCGCTAAGAAAGGATTTTTGAAAATTCAACCCCTAAAGGGATAAAATAGGGGTTAGAATAATCGAATTTAACGTGAGCGAAGCCGCGGGCTAAAGCTAGTTACATATAAGATTAAGGTTTTTTGATCCCGCGGGAACTCTTTAATTTTCCGGGATAAAAAGTAGCCTATGTGTTATTCCAGATTTTCATCTATCTCTGGACCTTTCAGCCCTAATGGTTCAGTAATTGAGGCGTGATTGAGTAACAAACATCCAAACTTTCGTATTTGTAATATTAATAGGCTAATAGGATTTATGATTTACGTTCGTTGTGTAGAAACTAGAAACGGATTAGGTAGTATATATGATATACTAGCTTTTGCTCGCGGCTTTGCTCACGTTAAGTTCGATTTTTGAAACCCTTATTTTACCCCCTTTGGGGTTGAATTTTCAAAAATCCTTTCTTAGTGTGTGCCTACGTCATTAAAGGAACCAACTGTAAAAATTTCAAGTTTCTAACTTCAGTAGTTTAGGCTGTGCGTTGATATCTCAGTCAGTCAGTCAGGACTTTGAATTTTATATTTATAGATTTACACTACTGAACTTAAGTTTTCAAGGCAGATAGGATAAGAACTTTAAAAACAGGTATTCTGATTATAGTATCGTTCAAATAAACAAACTGAGCTTTCGTTTCGTGTGATGAGTAATTAGCCACACCCTCAGTACCTAATTAACTAAACGATTTTTGTCACGAGACTCTTGTGTTCACTTTGAGGCGTGACTCCATTTTAAAGTATTATACACTCACACATGCCTCCGGCTCCGCACGGAAAGCCTTTTATAGCTTTTTACCCACCACTAAAAGGATGGAATTGTTTTTTGGGTGTTGCATGCACCAAGGTTTTGGATGTTGCAATTCCACCGCAAGTACATTTATTTTTGAAAGCGTTGATGAGGTCTAGGTTGGAGCGCGCTTGCCTAGAAAATGCCTATTCACTCTTGTCTTGAAGGTACACAGATTATACGTGGCCGGAAACACAGAAGCTGTAAGTGCGTTCCACATCTTAGCCATTCGTTTCAGGAACGTTGAATTGAAGGGTTTCGTATGAGTAGGTTGATTTTTTTTTTTTAAATATTTTTAGCAAGCAAACGAGCAGGCGGGTCACCTGATGTTAAGTGATTACCGCCGCTCATGAACATTTGTAGCATTTGAGGCACCACCAATGCGCTGCCGGCTTTTTAGGAATTTGTTGGTCTACCCCTTGAATAACCCCATGTTGTAATTTAGTGGAAACACCGTCGCAGGTAGTTGGTTCCACAGTTTCAAAGTATTCCGAATATTTCAAAGCCGATCATTATTCAGGCATTAATAAACTTAATGAGGTGGTTTTGTAAAATCAAAAGACTGTTTTTGTAAAAGTAGGTAAGTAAAAGGTGTTCTTAACGGGGCATTACGCCAAACACGCTCTCTGCTTCCCATAGTTTAACCCAGTAAACAGATATATTTTCAAGAAAAAAAAATTTGTTCAGCTATTTCGATAGTTGAAGTTTATTCAACAAATTTATATATGATACAAGTATAATACTTATTGAGAAAAAAATTTTCAAATATCACTAAGAACTCACTTTTACTAGAAAAACGACTTGTGGAATTCCTAGGAGCGTGAAATGTTCTACTGATATAAACCAGAAAAATAATTTCTTTTTCAAAAGTAAAGGAATCAACGTATATTCAGCAATTTTTATTTTAGACTTACATCTTCCCATTATTTAATGAAAAATATAATCATAAAACTCTCCTACAAATTCGTATGGGAAGCGTTATAATGGACAGCGGCAGGCCTCCAATTTCATTCCCATTCGGGCTTTCAAGGAGGAAGGACGCTTCTCGGCGCAATTTTTTTTTCAATTTATTTTAGGCGCGAATTTGTATGTCGATAGTGGAATCCGTACAGTGCGTACGGAGGTAGGGTTATCAAAATCGAGGAGGAAGGTTTGTATTTTTATAAAATTTTGACTTTTTTCTTAGGTTTTTATGTATTATTATTATACTTACATAATAATATAATATGTTATACCTACCTATACATTTCTAGCGCATAGCGCAGCACCTGTGATGTGTGACGTTGTGATGTAGACGAGGTCCGAGGTTCGATTCTCGGGTCGGGTCACAAAATGTACCTACTTATTGGATTTTTCTGTCAAGAAATGTGCAGTCGGTAGGTACCTAGCTATTAGCCCGCAGTTTGAAAGTTGGCGGTGATCCACCGCCATGCCTCGAAGAGCATGTAAAGGCGTCGGTCCTGCGCCTGATCTCTCTCCGGTCGTGTCAGATTTCCGTCCCATCGGGCTATGAGAGTGAGGGAATAGAGAGTGCATCTGTGTTTGCGCACATACTTGTACACTACACCTATTATCTCTCGCGCAGATGGCTAGCCTCTAAGGAAGCCACCATGATTGGATTCGGTCGGAAGGACATTATTAGGTAAGTATTACAAGTATAATTTGCTCAAATGTGTTCACTCTATACCATCAATTTTATACTTTTATTTGATGGTAATGTGACTTGAAAGAGATCAGGCGCAGGACCGACGGATTTATTACCGTACCTACCTACCTACCTACCTACCTACTCATCGAGGCACGTGTGTATACAGGGAGGATATAACCAATAGGTGTATATCACTGATAAAGATCGTACCTACTTAGATTTTTTTTTATATGAATAGCGGGCAAACGAGCTGGCGGGTCACCTGATGTAAAGTGATTACCGCCGCCCATGAACACTTGTAGTACCAGAGGCACCAGTCACCACCAATTTCTTTACGAACTACCATGGTCTACCTAAGAATTTGATGACATTAGTGTCAAAGTAAAATGAACCTAATTTGTAAAATGTTAAAGTCACAAATTCAGTACAACTGATTTTAATTTAGAACGTATAAGAATGCATACATGAATTTTTTTATTCGATGACAAGATAGCCCTTGACTGCCATCTCACCTGATGGTAAGTGACGATGCAATAGTACGATGATAGCGGGCTAACTTGGATGGGGAATTATAGCAGTGTAAATTCAACCCATACCCCTAATCGGTTTCTACACGCCGGAACGCTAAAACGCTTGGCGGCACGTCTTTGACGGTAGGATGGTAACTAGCCACGGCCAAAGCCTCCCACCAGACCAGACCAGAGACAATTTAGAAATTATAAATTCCTAAATTGCCCCCGCCGGGAATCGAACCCGAGTCCTCCAAGTAATAAGACCACAGCGCTCACCATTGCACCAGGGAGGTCGTCAAAATGTAGAAGGTATACCTAAAGTTTAATTCGATTGATATAAGAATTTGATGACACTAGTGAACCTAATTTGTAAAATCATTAAAGTCACAAATTAAATAACAACTGATTCGTATTACGTATAAGAATGTATACATGAAATTGAGCTCTAATTCAATGAGATTAGGGTTCATTTTACTTTGACGCTAATGTCAAAGAATATTTATTTAATATTTTTTTTTTTTTTAAAGAATATTAGCCAAGCTGAAGTTGACTAATATTCTCCTATCCCCTCCAAATAAGCGGAAAGCTTGTGCTAGGAGTGGGTACGACAATAGTGCAATGGGTGGGGTTCGAACCTGCGACCTTTCAGTTTTCAATCCGCACCTTTAACCGTTGAGCTATGAAGGTATACTAGCTGATGCCCGCGATTTCGTCCGCGTGGGAAGTATTTGATTTTCTGGAATAAAAAGTAGCCCTTGTAGGTACAAACAAATTCGTCCACTTTATTAGTAAGATTAGGATACATATAGTATAGACTAGCGGCCCGCTCCGGCTTCGCACGGGTATAAAATATTTATAGCCTATCGCCACCCCAACCGAATAAAGGCGTAAGATCATTTACGCGAATTTTTTTTTATTTCGTTATCTGATGATGGAAATCGTGTTACATAGGCTAATTTTTTTTTAGAATTTTATCTCTGAAAATGACAAAAATATGAAGGAAGGCGGCTTTATTCTATCGAAATTTACTGCACATTTTCTAGAAGAACAAAGGTGTTATAAAATCTTACCTAAATTTGCCGGATCTGTTGTCGGGAGTGAATAACGTTTACGTCTTTTTTCGTCTACAAATTTATTTCGAATGATAACTAAAAACCCCCAGTACACCAAAATTTCAAACTGATTGGAGCAACGGAATTTAACTCGCATTCGTATTCTCAGCAAGTCCTTTCATTTGATACCCATATTGTAGGAAAGCATAAAAAACTTAGTCCGCCATATTGAATTTAGAGTGATGTCACTTTATTTTTCAAGTTATTCTTAGCAAGCCATTTCATTTGATACCCATATTGTAGGAGTGCATTAAAAATAACTAGTCCGCCATCTTGGATGTTCCGCCATGTTGGATTTAGAATGACGTCACACAACTAACCATGCATTGTCATCCAAACTAAACGTGTATACAAAATTTCAGCTCAATCGGTTAAGGGGGGGGTAAGGTTAATTCGGCAAAAAAAAGGCATGTTTTCAAGATTTTTTTTTGGCAATACAGATGGTGTTAGTTTATTCATTCGATCCATACATGATAATATAACATTAGAACAATATTCTCCTAAATTTTCATTGCAAAATATCAAAAATTGAGCGAGTGACAGTGAATTTCCGGAGGCGCCTCGAGAAAAAGTTGTTTTGCGGTGCCCATCATAACTCGCAACCAAATCATCTGAAATAAAAAAAATCAAAATGCATTCATTAAAGGAGATGTTTGTCGAGGTATTCACGAGAGGATTTTTTTTTCTTTCGATTTTTCGATTTTTCGTAGCACTTGGAAGCCAAAAACCAGATTTTCGCTAAAAAAAACGGCTAATTTGCTGTTGTACAAAAATTGATAATTATTGAAAAAAAAAAAGCTCTCGACAATACCTGGGGAATTATGTGAAGAAACACTGTGCAAAATTTCAAAACGATTGGTCCAGTAGATTTTTAGTTATGGTGGGCACGGACTTCAAAAATGACAAGTCTCAGAAAAACGCTTTAAAGTTTTGCGTACTGAAGTATTCAAGATAAAATTCAACAATTTTTTTATACTCACACAGAGTCGTCGATGCCAGGTCCGTCACTTGTTACTGCTCAGCACAGCATACAGCGTTTAACTGATGCATAGATCATGCCTCGAATATACTCGACTTTACCTGAACAGGCCTGTTTGGGCCGGGTGGAGCTGTAAAACCTCAGGCTGGCAACGGACGCTGAAATACTCATAACTTCGTCAATTTTGCCCCGATCGACTTGAAATTTTAACACAATCTTCTTGAGATATTATGCATTCAATTAGAAAAATAAAAAAAAAATCGAAAAAAATAAATTTTAATACCTTACCCCCCCCTTAAGATATCTGCTTCAAAATTGAGTTGCAAGATTCCACCCGAACAAACATAGCTGCATACATACATTGCAAGTTAAATAAAAGCTTTTAAAAGAAATCCTGTTCCTAAAGGAGTTTTATTAGTAGTTGATACTTTATTACATTATTATCTTTTGATTTTTTATTTTTTAATGAACATTTGAGAAGATTTTACTATTTTCTGTTTTTTTTTTTTTTTTTTTTTGCCAGAAGTAGAAACTGCATAAAACTGCATTTTAAACTATTAACACAATAACTAATGTCATATTTATGTTATTGTTAATTGTATTAGAACTTAAGTTCCTAATAAAATACCAACATCATCAAACGCGTATGTTTGGTTTTAAGCGCAAAGTATAAGATAGATTTCATAATTAAATTAACTAAAAAGAACCGGTATAGTGGCATTTTCTATTCAGCTTTGTCATTAAGAATTATCATAAATCAGTCATATTTGTTTTAATTAAGATATAAATGATTATATTTCCGATTTTTGATCTCCAAAGAAATTCTAAGTACCTAATTGGCTCAATTATTTGTGAATAATATCGATGGTGGTAAGAATGTACTTACCATTTTGAGATTGCCATATTAATTAAGGACTAATGAAGTTTTACATAATTTTTTTGTATTATTTCCGTGTTAATTTAAAAAAATATTAAAGTTTTTGTTATTTTTAACGACTTTTTTTTCATTAAAAATTATTTTTCATGTTTAGTGTTAACATTTATTACGAATCTATATTTTTCGCATTGACTAACGAATATAGAAGTGAATCTATAATACGATTCGAGCATCATTCAAAAAGTACAAGAATAACGGCGTTACAAATAATTGCGCGCCAGATTACGATACAAAATTTGACTCAATAAGTTATGCACAAAAATGATGCGTTTCGCTCACTAGAGCATTTGTAGGCGAATAAAGGCGTACTGTTTTTTACAAAAAATAAATGCCGAAGTTCATAGACGAATAAAAATTTAAGATGATTTTTCTTGAATATCTCTTTTGCAAATAAGGCTAAAAATTTAGCAAATAGAGTAAAAGAAGCGTTATTTTTTTACTCGCCTTTCTATATATATAACTTTAATCAGGTGTAAATAGCAAAGAAGGTAGATCATTTCTACGGTTTTTTGGCTCTCCTGTAAAATTGACTTTTTTCGATTACGCCTTTATTCGGTTGGGGTGGCGCTATGTCATTCACTGATAAAATGATTAAAATCGATCCAGTAGTTTTGATTTATTCATTAGTCATTGGCCGTCACCCGTGGCCCGCACGCGTTAAATTTAGAGTAAAACGATTCTTCTTTCCCTAAACCATGAAGATTTCCTGCTATCTTTGGAATATCTAAAATACACAACATTTTCACTTATTTACTTTTTACATTTTTACCTATTTATTCTATTTTTACAACAATTAGTTTATTACAGAATGTCTTTATATACAACGTTCACAGCTTTCTTGTCATCTATACAAATAAATAAAATTGAAGTGTCTGTTTGTAATATCAAAAGAACAGCTTTTTACTAACTGCATACGAAAGTAAATACGATACTTATACCAAGAAAACAATTTTTAAAATTTTTGTCTGTCTGTCTGATAATCAAAATGCAAATGAAAGGAGTCTTATTGTAAGTTAGTAACAAAGTTCTCATTTTGCTCTTTCAGTACTAATAATATGTAACGGGCGTCAATATGTAGCAAACATTTGAATATTAACAGTAGGTACCTACAATAAATACTTTAAATTATTATTTGTATAAGTATGTCATTTAATTTTAAAAGTGTATCTACAAATCTACAATAAATAGTTTTAATTTATTAGGTGCTTGTTTCATTTACCGAGCTTACCAGCAGGGCGATTCAGACCTGTTCGATAACATACCGTGTCGATACGGTTAGATATCGATCTCGTATCGAAAATTTTTTGTCGGGCGATTCAGAGCGTTCGGTTTGAGGATACGATTCGGTATCGACTACGTTATCGACATCGACAAGATACATTCGATTACTAGAGCATTTACGAAGTTAGTTGTAGTGTTACAAACCGAATCGATCGATAAATAAGTTATCGGAAGGGTCTGAATCGGGGGGCTGCACATGAGTAAAAACGAATAAATTGCCCACCATTTGAAACTTGTATCGTCGTAGGTACCTACCTACCTACTCAGACTAACTTTTGTGTTTTATAAATTCCCGTGATTTCGTCCGCGATTTATTTTATGCTTATCATTATCATAACATTGTCACAATAATATCCCGATGTTGCAGGATCTAAGTCTAATCAGAATTAAGAATCAAACGAACTTACCTTGTGAAGTTTGATATCTAATTATACGAGTGTCTTGACCGAAGATGATTATTGTCATACAAGCAGCAGATCGCCATGTTATGCTGTCCTTATCACACATTTAGAGTTATTTAATATATATATATAAAATATAAATTTTTATTATTATTTTTAAATTTTACTATGATAAAATAGATTCTTTTTTACCTCCGCTCAGTATTACCAACCTCCTAGCAAATACACCACCGGGCTTTATCAAATCCCGCCTAGTGTCATTATTTAGAGCCGTATTTTTTCGATAGGTCGAGGGATTTTGAAAAAATTAGGGTGGGTGGGTTTGTAATCATCTTCGGTCAAGACACTCGTATAATTAGATATCAAACTTCACAAGGTAAGTTCGTTTGATTCTTAATTATACTTCGCATCTTTCCCGAAGATGATTATTGTTTACAAGCAGATGTTTAGAGCATCGAAAAAATGCAACAACATTACATAAATTATTTCTTGTTCGTTGATACTTGACAAATTAATCGACAGAAATAATTTACATACCAAACTATAAGTCATAATAACATCTACGTTATTCTCGTATTAAGGTAGAAATTAGTTATTTGTTGAATAATAATTTTAACTTTGAAATTAAGTATCTAAGAATTCAGTTTTACCTGATTTTTAGAAGTTTTATTGTACTACTGTAATATTACTTTAAAATATATTAAATGAAGATTCAGACTAACTTGCTGCTTTTAGAAACACCTGCTTTGCGGTCAGTTAACTTCAACGCATGTCGCGTGTTAGGGGCACCGTTTAATGTTATACGTAATTAATTCCACTTATCCAGAATCGATTTAACACAATTAGATAAAATTGGAGATTTTTTTTTTTTAACTGACAAAAGACAACCTTCCTACTGATGCAAGGAATAGGTTTTATCTGATACACTTTAAAATTTTCTTTAATAAGTATATGGCAAAACAATGAACGGTTAAAAACTATTTGGTTTTGAGCCTTTCTAAAATCATCTATTTTAATACGAATATTTTCCGATTCAAAAGGGAATGTTTTGAATATTTATAATGCTAAGGATGCTTGCATTCTTTTTTAAGGGTTAATGTGTTTAAAGACAAGTCTTTTAGAGAGATTAATTCATTAGGGAAATTATTCTGTAGATACATTAATAGGTACTAGATTAAGAAATCAAGACACCTTTAAAGACCTTTATACCATGTATAATGACCAGAGATTTCGCTTATTTGGCCAGATAAAAAGATAGCGCAAACTTGTAACGTTGTGTTACATTTGAATACTACTAACGCCATCTATGGTGTCGTGGTGGCATCTTTACTTACGTGGTGGCTGATTAGATCAAATAATCGTTAGGTATTGTTTATAATGTTAGGCATGTTACAAACTGATAACTGTTTTCCTGAAATAAAAATATAATATTAGAACCACAATAATTTAAACCTTTGTTCTTGCATAAAACAACCACGACTTAATCGTACTAGGAATGAGACCATTACTATGTCTAGCGATGCATTAGAGACATCGCGCTTCAGTAGTGACTGCCTAATAATTTCCCTGCCACTAGGGTTAGATTAACAAGGAAAGGACGATGCTCTTTGAAAGAGCAGATAAGTAGGATTTTAATATAGGTTAGGTGGTTTCGAAACCAGCAGGTTGGTCTGTACCGGGCACAAGGTTAAATGTGCCAATATAGCAGTACGACAACGCCCTCTGCCTTGACACATTTAATGTGGCGTAGCAATTAGATTAATCTGTAAAAAAAATATAAAAATTTAAGTTGAATGCATCAATAATTTCAGACTAAGCTTAATTTCCATGAAGCATATCTCTGACATTCATAATTTTGATTATTGGTAAATAAATCCAAATCAGGTGTATCAAAAAATTCCTGTATCTGACGAAACGCGTAATCTATTCAGTGTTTATATTAACCGTTTGACGAGATTCAAAATCTGAGATTAGGTTCGTATTGAACTGACGCAATAAAAGTATAAATTGGATTCTTCACACCATTGCCATATATTACGTGCGATTGTGTTGGTATTTTTTTTTTTTAACACTTGGCTGCGATGATGGTAAGTGAAGATGCAGCCTAAGATGGAAAGCGCCTGCCCAGAAACTACCTTTTCACTCTTGATTTGAAGGAACCCAAATTGATTTGAAAGATGTGAGAATATAGCGCCCATTTTATTGATATAGGCAATAGCTGTCTATTTCTCATAAGATATTGCGATTACTTAGACATGATGCATGACTGGTGCTTTAAAGGCTACAAGCAAGTCGAGACAAGAAGAAGGCGATATATGTATTTTGTGAATTATTCTACTAGGGAAAAGTCTTAAAATGAGGAACCTGCAGAATCAATATAATCCTTCCAGTCCTTCCGTCATACGAAATCATCTGTTAAACGTTCGGAATGAGTCATATATATTATTTGTTATAATTGTCAAAATAGTTGAGTGCCAAAAAATTCTCCTTTTGTAAACAACCCATCCATAGTCACTGGGCTGTCTAGCGTCAGCAAACCAACATAACTAGCTAGTTTTCTGATGGTAGGTACATTGTTCTGTATTCGATAGTTCAAGGGTACGCATTCTTACGTTACATTGTACTTATACATTTTTTCTTTTTAAATTTAAAACCCACAAATAAATATCTTTTCTGTGGGCCAAGTTTGACTTTTTTTATTCTCTTAATTAGTTAAACAACCTTATTTGTGTACATTATGAATCTTTGAATCAAATAATACTGGTAAAATTATTGTTTTTACATTATACGTAAAAAATTTCCAATACTCAAGAAATCGTCAAAAAAGAATTATTGATAAGTGACCTAACGAACTTGAAGACGGAGGAAAGGTTTCAATAACTTTATCTTCTGTAATATACATAAGAGATAGTAAAATACAAACGAAAAACAATCAAAGTTTAAATTCATACAGTGAATAGTAAAGCTAGCGTTGTTAACCACCAAAACCATATTTCGATCTATGATCCAAAAAACTGCAATTTATTAAGAAATTGCGTTTTTCATATTGCTATATCAAAAACTACAGCAGTAAGTAGAATGCCAATTAGATGGATTGATAGAGAATTTTTTAACTAAGGTAGCATTAAAAAACAAAAAAATCGTATTTGGTCAAATGTTGGTTAACGGCGTTATAGCTTGAGGAGGGTAGAATACAGTCGATTTCTTCATAAAATATGCATTTAGTAAAAAATATGCATTTTTTGTCTAAAGTGGCCATGAAACAGATTTTTTAGATCAACATTAATGCCATATAAATTTTCAAGTGAATGGCATAGGTTATTAAAATTTTTTAAATTTAATAAACCAAGGGTTTAGGGACTGTAAAGATTTGTGTGATGAATTTACCCAGCAAATCAAAATATAACCTGAATATAACAATTCCGTAATGCATTCACTGATTTTGAGAGAATACGATCTATTTTAGATTCATTAATTGTTTGATGTTCTAGAACTATGAAATGGAATTTTTTTTTTTAACCTTTTAATTTTTATAGGTTATAAGGGTAAAATTTTTATAATCCAAAATTATTTTATCATTCACAGTCATGAAGAAAATACTGCAGTCTGCCAGCGATAGGTCAAAACATTTTTCTGTTTTTTGTACCTGTGACAAAGGACCTTTGGAGTTTGCGCGTAGGGTCGAACACTAAGGTGTCCCGTCCCACTCGCATGGCGCGGACTCAGACGCTTGTGGTACCCGCCATGGGGGATGCTGATACTAGTGCAAGTATAATCGCGTCTCGACGCGGAGCCCCCCGTGCCTTTAGAGCTTCCAGGTTGCAAATCGAAACACCCGGTTGTGAGCGCAGCTGATTTGGTTTATCGCTGTTAAATCTCAATTCTGAGAAGTAGAAATGGCCTTATAGCATTTTAATTATTATTTTATACATCTTGTTTTTGTTTGCTTACAGCAATCGCCCTCCATCGCTTAGTATTTTAATAACTTCTTGGCCAATTAAGACATAGAACTCGAAATCTGATTCTGTTTCTCCTTGCTGTACTTTTTAATCATATTATGTACAGTTTTCGACAGGTGAACATTGACGCATAAGCTTGATCTTGTCTTTTTTGCGTTGGGTCTGAGCCCAAAAATTACAAAAACCTTCATTTTCTCGGAAGAGACTTAAATATCGTCTTTGGAGTCGATATTTATCAATTTTATTTTAATGTACTTTGTAAGGTAGGCAATTTAAATTCTTACTATTAAATCTCACACAAGCTTTGCGTCTGAACCAAACTAAAATGGTAAACCAAACTAAACCAAACCAAACTAAAATATTATAATAGATCCACACACAATATATGTCGGGATACAATTTCCACACACGATTTACGTCGGGATATGTGTAACATTAAGTCACAAATTAGTTGGTAGGTAGTTTGAAATCCTCAAAATAATTTCGGAGTAATTAATAATAAATCCACACACAATATATGTCGGGATACAATTTCCACACACGATTTACGTCGGGATGATGTGTAACATTAAGTTACGAATTAATTACTAGGTAGTTTGAAATCCTCCAAATAATTCTCAAACACGCTTTGTCGGAGTATAAATAGCTAAAACTTTCGAGTGAATATTGAACATTAAAGAAGGTAGAAAATACTCAAATCTTACCTTGATTCCTTTGTCCGGAGATACTGTTGCGATGATTCTTCAGATGACGAACTTGATGAGACTATTTTTCTTCTATTTTGAATATCCTATACCTATACCTACACCCAATATTACAAATTAAATTAATTTAAAATATCACGCTTTCTTAATTTTTGTTGGACGTGTGACTTGGACAACACAAAATAACGTAATGACACTAGGCGGGATTTGATAAAGCCCGGTGGTGTATTTGCTAGGAGGTTGGTAATACTGAGCGGAGGTAAAAAAGAATCTATTTTATCATAGTAAAATTTAAAAATAATAATAAAAATTTATATTTTATATATATATATTAAATAACTCTAAATGTGTGATAAGGATGGCATAACATGGCGATCTGCTGCTTGTAAACAATAATCATCTTCGGGAAAGATGCGAAGTACCTATAATCTTAAAATATCCACTGTATTACAATGAATTCAGAACAGTCATTTTTGCATTAACCTTTGGTAGGTACCTATCTATATTACAGACACAAAGATAAATTTCTAAAAAATCAGAGATGCGTGACCGGGATCGAACCCGCGACCCCCCGAATACCCCTAGGTAGTCTCCTAAGACTGCAGTCCTAAACATGGCTATCACAGTTTTACTAGCTAGTATACTTGTTTCATTACTATAGTAGGTATTATAGGTAACTTACCTATCTACTAGTTGGCAACCATGGCTTCGTTCGCGTGGATACAGTTTTGATTATATCTCTGATTTTCCGGGATAAAAAGGAGCCTATGTAACTCTCCCGGTCCTCAACTTGATTGAAGGACAAACCAACAAACAAACACACTTTCGCATTTATAATATTAGTAAGGATATTTAGGATTTAGTTTTAATTTTTATTATTAAAAACATTATATGTTTATTTATTGTTATTTATATTTATTGTTTTCCAGTAGGTGGTTAAAATAAACTTTCGAAAACTTCAGTTTAGGTAGTTCACCTAGTTTTTCCAAACTTCGGAAAATGATAATAGTTTTATTATTTGTCAAGACCCTGGTTTTGTACGAGTTCAATGGCCACTGTGCCTGCATATAGTGTGAGCGAGAAGGAGCGAGCGCGCCGAAAAATCCGTGCTTGCGCAAAAATATACCTAAAATCGACAACGAGCCGCACCGTAATGTACCCTTTGTTCAAGTTCAGGTCAAGTCCTGAAGAAAATAGAATTACAACAGTATTTTATTTCATTTTAACCCGATCAGACAAGGAAACTGAAAATCTTGTCAAAAGACACTGAATACTTAAAGTGAAGTTACAAAGGAAAAGTTTTAATTGTGTAAGTTGTAACAGTATATTTTTTTAAAACGACAATTTCACCCGTTCTTTTCAAATTCTTTTTTTTTTTAAAGAATATTAGCCAAGCTGAACTTGACTTATATTCTTCTCTCCCCTCCAAATAAGCGAAAACTATCTAAAACGTATTTGAAGCCTCAATAGCCCAACGGTCAAAGGTGCGGATACAAAATTGAAAGGTTGCAGGTTCGAATCCCACCCGTTGCACTATTGTCGTACCCACTCCTAGCAGTCCTAGCACACGCTTTCCGCTTATTTGGAGGGGATAGGAGGATATTAAGTCAACTTCAGCTTGGCTAATATTCATTTTATAAAAAAAAATTATCAATCCCAGTACAGAAAATAATCACATGGCACTCGTATATTCGTTGGTAGAGTTGAGCCTGCATTTGGAGTGGAACTTCGTTAGAAACTTCTGTTCTAAGCGTTATACTTCGATGGTACCGCCATATTATGCGAACCATTGCGCGCCTAATGGCGTGAAGTGTGGCGTGCCATGGCAGCGTGTCGCATGTTGATATTTCGGCGTAAAACAGCCATAAAAGGTCAGTCCAAACTACGTACTGTCACAAAACATAACGTACCTACCTACCTACTTAACGTATCTAATCCAAACACTACAAACTCAAGGTCGTATATTTAATCCAAATCTTGCTAATATTTTAAACTCGTTCGTCGCGCACATTAAGGTTTTGAATTTCCGCGAGAACTCTCTTATTTTCCGGGATAAAAAGTAGCCTATGTGTTATTCCACACTATAATCTATCTCTATGCCAAATTTCAGCCAAATAGGTTCAGTAGTTTTTACGTGAAAGAGTAACAAACATCCATCCATATCTACTTAGAAACTTTCGCGTTTACAATATTAGTAAGATGCGAACTTTTTTGAGGATGGATGGATGAATGGATCGATGGATGTCTGTTACCTACTTATATCACGCAAAAACTACTGGATGGATTCAGGGGCCCAAGTCTGCTATTGCAATTGTAGTTACATTACAGTTACATTGCCTATCAATGACATCCCAATTGCTACTTTTAGCAATTTGACTTGGGGCCCAGGGGTTCAATTGTCTATCAATGACATGACAATTGCTAAAAATAACAATTGTCATGTCATTGATAGACTATCAATTGTCTATCAATGACATGACAATTGCTAAAAATAACAATTGTCATGTCATTGATAGACAATGTAACTACAATTGCAATAGCAGACTTGGGCCCCTGATGAAACTCTCAACCAACCTCTATAATGAATCTTTGAATCAATGAAATCATAGATTAATATTATACATAGAGGTCGGTGCGCCATTTGCAATAGGTATTACCTATTAGTTCCATAGACACTCGTATCTGCTTAGTGCTTACAGCACCAAAATGACGTCAATTTATTTATTTATTCTGTACATATCAACCTTAAAAACTAAACTGAAATATAGAAAGGACGTGTACAAGGACATTTTTTGTAGCGATAAGATTATCGCTACAAAATGTGGATTTCTCCCAGATGCCCTAGGTGTGAGAATAATTATTGATGACAAGAGAATTGAATTGTCAATCAAATAGGTCCAAAAAAATATGACAGCAGCATCACCAGTGTTAATCATAGATTAATTATAGAGCTTAGTGAGGTCAGAGAGAGATCATCCGTGTACAATTATATCTGCTACTCTATGGTCTCAAAAAATCAAAATCAAAATCAATGTAGGCCAACTTGTAGCTCTTATGACACGTCATAAATCCACCACCGGTTCGGAATGCAGAATCTGCTGAGAGGAGCCGGCAAGAAACTCAGCAGTTGCTCTTTTCAAAAAAAATTTTTTACAATGGTTAACAAAACTATGCTATGCACACAGTGTTACCACAAAGAAGTTTCAAAAATGCACACCTACCACAACCTAACATGTTAAGATGGGTAGACACAAAGCAGACCCATTTCCGTTGGTGGCACCCGTTCACGAGCATGACGCATGATCCAGCCATTGCTGCGCTCAAACATATTTGAGGGAACGTAACAACCCACACCACACGACAACACCACAGAAATTTTTAAGAGAGCATGACATACTTAATTGAATTGTCAATCAAATAGGTCCAAAAAAATATGACAGCAGC
Source organism: Hipparchia semele (assembly GCA_933228805.2). Taxonomy (NCBI): domain Eukaryota; kingdom Metazoa; phylum Arthropoda; class Insecta; order Lepidoptera; family Nymphalidae; genus Hipparchia; species Hipparchia semele. The sequence goes on from OW121714.1 coordinate 14,062,717, forward strand.
CTCACCAGTGTTAATCATAGATTAATTATAGAGCTTAGCGAGGTCAGAGAGAGATCATCCGTGTACAATATCTGCTGCTCTATGGTCTAACTCGCGTTGCATTGTAGAGTTTATTAAAATGGTTCGATAGGTTTATTTTTATCTAATCTAAAGAAATTCCTGGATAAAGCAACTTATTCTGGGACAGCTCTTTCAATATTGTATTCCTGGAAATCAGTCCGTTTTCCTGGTGACAAAGAGCAATATAAATAGTTATTGCTTTTTAGTACTTCACCGGTATATTGCTACTTGAATAAACCTTATTGCTTCAGGTATATCTAGATAGCTTTTCAAAAGTTCCTTCAAATTATATTTTTAATCGCTAGGTACGTGTTTCTTTTTGACTGAAAACCGAAAAGTTGAAGGTTCAATTCCCACTCATTGCAATACATATGTCGTACCAATTGCTTCTGTTATCTCTGGTTGTACCCAATCCTAACATAGATAAGTTTAGTTGGAGGGGAGAAAGGAAATATATTAGGTACTAGCTGATGCCCACAAATTCGTGCGCGTGGATGTAGGTTTGAAAATCCCGCGGGAACTCTTTAAGTTCCGGGATAAAAAGTAGCCTATGTCACTCTCCAGGTCACAACTATACTCATGCAAAAAAATTAGCCGATCCATAGCTCTGTTACAGCGTGATTGAAGGACAAACCAACAAACAAACAAACACACTTTCGCATTTTCGCAAATAAGATATAGTAAGATATTATAATGATAGTGTAATGTTCAACATCAGAGAGAAAATAAATAATTATTTATTTATTTACTAGCGGACCCGACAGACGTTGTCCTGTCTTAACTATGAATATTGAAACTCCCCTTTTTACCCCCTTGGGGAGAGAATTTTCAAAAAATGTAAAATACGTAATTCTTTATTTTTGATCAAGAGCCAAAATATCAAGTTTCATAAACATAACTTGAAAAATAACTTGAAGAACGAAGGACTATCATACAAACATTCAACCCCTATTTAATCCCTTAGGGGGTAGAATTTTTAAAAACTGTGAAACACCTACTTTTTTGTTTTCAATTTAAAGCCTAAGTACCGAATTTTATGGGTATAGCTTGAAAAATAACGGAGTTTCATACAAACTTTAACCCCCCTTTTTACCCCCTTGGGGGGAGAATTTTCGAAATATGTAAAATACGTAATTCTTTATTTTTGATCAAGAGCCAAAATATCAAGTTTCATAAACATAACTTGAAAAATAACTTGAAGAACGAAGGACTATCATACAAACATTCAACCCCTATTTAACCCCTTAGGGGGTAGAATTTTTTAAAAGTGTGAAACACTTACTTTTTTGTTTTCAATTTAAAGCCTAAATACCGAATTTTATGGGTATAGCTTGAAAAATGACGGAGTTTCATACAAACTTTAACCCCCCTTTTTACCCCCTTGGGGGGAGAATTTAAAAAAAATGTAAAATACGTAATTCTTTATTTTTAATCAAGAGCCAAAATATCAAGTTTCATAAACGTAACTTGAAAAATAACTTGAAGAACGAAGGACTATTATACAAACATTCAACCCCTATTTAACCCCTTAGGGGGTAGAATTTTTAAAAACTGTGAAACACGTACTTTTTTGTTTTTAATTTAAAGCCTAAATACCGAATTTCATGAGTATAACTCGAAAAATGACGGAGTTTCATACAAACTTTAACCCCCCTTTTTACCCCCTTGGGGGGCGAATTTCGAAAAATCCTTTCTTAGTGCTCGCCTACGTCATAAAAGGAACCTACTGTCAAAATTTCAAGTTTCTAACTTCAGTGGTTTAGGCTGTGCGTTGATCGTCAGTCAGTCAGTCAGTCAGGACAAGCCTTTTTATATAATTATAGATTATTATTAAAAGCAAAAAGTTTCATGCACTATTTGCTTTATCAGTAGGTAAAAGTTCGCTAAATGCATTAAAATATAATGCATTTGATAATAATATATTGCTTGCAGGACAGTATATTAAATTATCTTCATTGTACATACTGTTGAACTTTCGCAAATGTACCTAACAGCGTATAGTGTACTATCAAACGAACCTGAAGCGAAACTTCGCTAGAAGCAGAGTAAACGCGTTAATTGCGTTGAATATAGTGTTACGTCATTAAAACTTCATACCGTACTCGTAACACTACGGTTTCAATAAATAATTATTTATTGACAAAGTTTTTTATATTAATTGCTGCAGTATAACATATTTTCATCGCCATCATCTTTTCAACTGGTGAACTGACCATTTTAACCGACTTCAGAAAAAGGAGGAAGTTCTCCATTAGGAGCGTATTTTTTTGGATATATTACTCCATAACTCCATCAAATCTGAAATATTTTTTTTTTTAATTTGAAAGGACATATTTTCAGGATGGTCCTATTTTCGGTGAAGATTTGACGAATCTCATCGGTGATGGAGGATGGAACTCCTCAACAAATAAAAGAAAGTCGTTCGCGATCAGAAAATAATATGTGAATTGATCCTACACTAAGAAACAAAAATAAGAAACTTAAAATAAATAAATACCTATCTTTTAAAACGCCGACTTCAATCGCTGCGTCGCGCATCGGTTTCATCGTTTCTATTTAGGCCTGCCTGACTTCAAACAGCATTATTATACCAAGAAGATAATCCTATTAATATTATGCTAAAGTGTGCTTAAATGCTAAAAAGTCCAAAAAAGCGCTGGCTGGCTAAGCGCCGTTAGAGAGTCAGTAAATTGAGAAAATTGGGCGCACAAGACCGGGCAAAGTGGGCAAAAGCATGCCATCATGTCATACAAGAAGAAGAAGTACTAGAATGCTAAAGTGAGTTTGTGTGTTAGTTTGTCCTTCAACCACGCAATAAGGCAACATATTTTTTCATACTAAATGGACATAGGTCATGACTCAAGACCTAGCAAAGGGAAATACGACGCAGAAAGCGAGGCAACAGGCATCCTCTGCGAAAAAATTTTGGGAAAACCTTGCTAATTCGAAAAATATCCAAAAGTTTGACCCTGGTGAACCTAATAAGAAAAGAATCTCACAGGTAATATGTATCGGGTAGTTCATTACAAATGCAACCTTATGAATAGCATAATAAGCTTCAGATTGAGATTGCCAAACAACAAAGTATGAGTAATGACGTGCTCGCAGACATCTCTCACAGTTTTATTTGCATTGCAAATGACATCATGGTGTGTGCTATCACGATTCTCAGGTATCTTGTGCTACGCTTGCGACTTGCATTGGTTACTTACATTGTGACGACCTCTCTATATATCTCTCTAGATACACTAGGGAACATTTTGTCTCGCAACATGACGCGCAACACTCCCTTGCTCCCTCCTTGAGAGTGAGCGCACGTGTCCCGCGTCAGTGTCGCGCCATTTGTCATTAGAATATTAACTATTCTTTCTCGTTGTAGTAAGAAATTCCGCATCCACCTCCTCTTTCTCTTACGTTTCAACACATTCGATATAATTACTATGTACGCAGCACTAATAGCCACAACCTCCTCGGGCGACATTTCTATAAACACTGAGTAGTGTGGCCTACACAATGTTCCGCGACAATTCCTCGGCACGTTCTACGTAGTTGTTGAGGAACATGTTACGCAACATGTTGCTTCATAGTGTATCCGACACTTTACGCAGTGGTTGTGGTCTTAAGCGCGTGTCATGGTAAATCTTCAGATACAGATTTGATTTTTACAGCAGTACATCAAGTTTTTATTATTATCCGAAAAAAAAAACAGACAGAAATTACATCATAATTCCAAGAGACGATACTGAGTAGAAACATAAAATAATGAAATTTGTTCGACAAAAAAAATGCGAAGTTAGGTCTAATTTTTAATCAATTTGCAATAATAATCATTTTCAATGTGTTGCATATTACAGAGTCAAAATTTTTATATAAAATTCCTAATATTAAAGTTATTAGCATACGTGATGCGTTTGGTGCTTACTACACTCCTACACGCTGCTAGCATCTGTAGCGTTCCACACGTGGTTTCGGATATGTTTTATTTCATCTACCGCGGGGATTTTTTCTGGCATTACACGCGCTCTTAAAGTGAGAGGGCTCAGGTTCGATTCTCGGTGGGGACAATTTGTTTATAATTTCTGAAATGGTCTCTAATCTCTTTTTTTTTTTTTTTTCTTCGGTCGTGGCTAGTAGACAAGCGATTTAAACTTAAAGCCAATCAAATTCAATGAAGTTTTATAAGCACGCTCACAAAAGTACTTAAAACACCTGTAAAGATAATCTTTTCTATTATACTTTTAAAATCTACGCTTTCGCTAAAATGCAAATCGTGTCAGATCAGCTTCCAGCAACAGCAAGGATTAAGGAAGACCTTGTTTTAGCTTATCTCACCTGAAGTGCAAGAGATCTAAATCTTTAGCAACATGCACAAGTCTTTACTTTTATAGTCACAAAGCGCTTTAAGGACGCAAAGACTGTCATTAAGCTTACTTTCCTAGTTAGTATAAAATCTTATGCCTGTTTTCACAAACCTTACCTGATTTTTTTTTAACAAGGGGGAAATCTTCTTAAAAGATACCCGAAATCCTGGGGTAGAGTAGGGACCCCACATGACCCATGTTGTCTTCCCATGTTGACATGTGTTGGATTATATGTATTGCATTTTTGAAGATTCACTGTGGAAGCACTGTATACATAGCTTAGTTTGGTTACTTATTGTAAAATTATTTTATTTTTTGAAAAGAGCAACTGCTGAGTTTCTTTTCGATTCTTCTCAGCAGAATCTGCATTCCGAACCGGTGGTAGATTTATGACGTGTCATAAGAGCTAAAAGGTAGCCTACATGAAATAAATAAAATTTGAATTTGAATTTGACCAGGGGGTTATGAGGGGTTTTTACCCACTAAAACCCCCTCCGTGGAGTCCGTGGCTACCCTCAGCGCATATTGGAAGGCTCCGAGATCTCTTAAGAACACAACCGGAGCCTTTCACAAACCATACCTAAATCATCACCTGAGCATGAATGTCATTCCCACCTTTAGTAATTGTTCTCTAAAGGTTCATGAAAACGAAATTGACAGAAAGCTTCACCTAACTTAGCTTAAAAGTTAGAAGAACGTTAGTGAAAACCAGCTCTTTATTTATTTATTTATTTACTGAAATACACTCACAAATATACATATACCTATGACATACATTTACAAAAATTTTAATACTCACTGATTTTACAAGAAGATGAATTAATTATAAGTGTACGTAACATAATACAATAGCTCTTTAAGCCTGTGTAGTTCCTACAAACCTAGGTGTATCTAGTTTTAGTTGAATGTTCTTCTTCTTCGTCAACCAATCTAAGACGTTCACTGTTCGAGCAAAGGCCCTTTGAATGAATTTTCACAGGTCTTGTGCCTGCATCCAGCGGCGGGAGGCCCCATAGTGGAGGGTCGCCACTCGCCTCCCACTTTAATACTAAACATAAAATATGCAATTACGTACTGCAATAAATGCATTATTTATGCACGTGGTGAACCCAAGGGTAAGCCGTATCGCAAATTTTCACACATAATAAATTGAGCTCATTTATTAAATGCGACCAAAGTGTCACGTTGTGTTAACAGGTTTAATAAATTTTAATTAATTCAAAATATTAAACCTTTATGAACAATACTAGATGATGCCGCGTCGTCCGCGTGGATTAAAATTTTTTAATTCCCACAGGAACTTTTTAATTTTACGGGATAAAATGTAGCCTATGTTAATCCTAGATGTGAACGCACGCACGCACGCACGCACGCACGCACGCACGCACGAACGCACGCACGCACGCACGCACGCAAGCACGCACACACACACAAACACACAAAAACACACACACACACACACACACACACACACAAACTTCCGGTAATATTAGAGTGATATTTGAGCCCTGCCACAGAATATCTAATAGTACTTAAAGGTAGCCCTGCTTTAACAATAACAACCTCCTATACAAACGCATAATACCTACAATCTACATACCTACATAGGTATCAACCGTGCCACCATGGGAATAAGTCGTAATAGAAAGAGGTTTTGTGAACCTTTAAGCCAGCAACACACTTAACGATGTATCGTAGCAATTTCAAACTGTACAAATAAATTCAGTGTATAATTAGGTATGGCTCTTTGGTATACGTTCTATAATTTTAAAATTCTAAACGGTTTGACGGATTATAACATAATAATAAGAAGTGTTATTCTTCATTCATTCTAATTACGGTTACATTTATATCGATGGGGAGTGACGGTTTTAAATTTTTTACATGACGTCAAAAAACTTGAAAGAAATTTTCAATTGAAGTGGTCGGGGGTTTTTATATAATTTGTTTGTTCCGATCGTGATAGTTTTTTTTAGAAAAGTCTCTCGGCAAGAACTCCTTTTCCTTCCTTCCTATATGTAGTAACTGGTAACATAACACTACGATAGTGATATTTGAACTGTCATGCGTCATGGCCGATAAGCAATAGATGTCGAACAATATAATTGATGGATCCAGGTTAATATATTCTCAGCACGCACCATGCATCGCTGATCATTTACCCGAGTCTTGCTTTGATTGAATGTTTAGCCTTGCTTCCTTACGAATATTATAAATGCGAAAGTGTGTTTGTTTGTTGGTTTGCACTGCAACAGAGATACGGATCGACGTGATTTTCTGCATGGGTATAGTTGAGGACCTGGAGAGTGACATACTTTTATCCCGGAAAATCAAAGAGTTCCCGTGAGATTTTAAAAACTAAATCCACGCGGACGAAGTCGTGGTCATCAGCTAGTCGGTTCATATGTATCAAAGCACCATTTTAAGATTATGGTAAATATGGTGTACTGCAATTCGCAATCAAATACATTTATCACAGAGTAATTTTCCAAGATACTAGCTTTTACCCGCGGTTTTGCTCACATAAAATCCGATTTTTTAAACCTCTATTTTACCCCCTTATGGGTTGGATTTTCAAAAATTCTTTCATAGCGGATGACTATGTCATAATAGCTATTATGTCGTAGACATCTACTAACTTGGCATACAGATACCTGTTTGTATGTCTTTCCTTCGAGCGGTTTGCATTGTGCGTTGCGTACCTTTTCCTTTTATATATTTAGATTTTAAGCTATGATAAATAATAATAAGCATAATACATACATAAATAGAAGATAAATAGTATATGTATATTGTAATGACAAATCGTGTCAACCTTACAGTAGCCGCTTAGCCGCGTTGGACACATTTCCTTCGCGCATTAGGGTAAGGATGCCGAATATGAGATGGTTGCCAAATATGAGATAGTTAGGTTTTGGCGAAACTAATCGCCGCAGCTATTTGGCGATACTGTCACCAGAAGCCACGTGGCAACAGACCGAAACATGTGTTGGTGCTTTCCAGTTCGAGGCGAAGTCAGGTCGTGTACGTGCGGATTTTTACGAAACCACAAAACCCGATTTTTGACACCAAATATTAACGAGGTATGTTACAACTTTATAGTCACACTAAATGATTTAAATTTACAGTCATTGTATCAGTTATATGATTAATTTTACAATGCATTTGCAGTTTAGTTGTATTTTCTTCGTCAAGAAATAATAGGCAGCCTAGTTTTCAAATTTGGGTATTTTCCTAATATGAGACACGTGGGGGCTCCTTAAATGAGATACATATCTCATATTAGGATGTATAGAAATACGACTATTTAAAAACCTCTTTTTCTAGATCAAAGAAGTCCTAGGACCACGATGCCATAATATGGGCCGTGAGTGCAGTGCAAAGCAAACAAATATGTTACCTAAAAGCGTCAAAACTTTCGATGTTCCTAAGAGTATCCTAGAACGTTATGTCAAAAAAGATTTTAATGCAGAAGTATTTGTCAAGGTTCATGGGAAGACCTCCAGCTTTTTCTGACTATTTAGAAGCAAAAATAGAAAAATATTGTAAAGCTGGACTAACGATTTTAAGGGTTACATCTACATCTGAAGAACATCAAGCACTTGGCACAAGCACATGACAATATATTATTAAGTTGTTACTAAAACCTTTTTATTTAGTAGTACGATGTTGTAGATTAATAAATATCGCCAATAAAAAGTTCTTTTGAATTGATTTCTTTTCTTTTTCTCTAAATCTATACTATCTCATATTAAAAGCCCTTGGTATCTCATAATAGGAGACCATTTCCCTGAGACGTAATTTCTGACTTTTCTAATATTATCTGATATAACAAAAAATCTATTATACCTAGCACTAAACGGTCTTTCAAGGATAAACTTCATTAAATACTTATCGAATATAAATAATTTTCAAAGTCATTAGGGCAATAACTTATTTTTTATGGCCGAATATGTAAATGGTATCTCATATTCGGCATCTTTACCCTATGTGTATCCAATCCCTTATGTTATATCTCATATAAGAGAAGCTTATCTCAAGTCAAAGGACCACGTATAAATTAATCCGTCAAACTTGGCAAAGGTAAGATAATAAGTTTTCTCAAGGCTTAGTACATGGATTAGTATTTTAAGTAGGTACATACTTAGGAGATAGATTAGGCAGTTAGCTGCGATGGCTTTAGATTCTGATGATGACGAAAATCTTCAACGGATGATAATGAAACGTTTGCGATTAGTGTAAAAGTTTATAAAATAATAGACTTTGAAACCTACCTACATAGTAGAATTAGTAGATTAGCTTGGTTCAATTTCAAGTTTTGCTTGTGTGCTTTTAAGTTTCCTGTTAGAAAAAGAGAACGCTATTGCAACATGACGTCACGGTACAATAGCTCCATACTACACTAGAAAGAGACGGATACGGTCGCATTAAAACTGCTTATAACTTATCTGTTTTTTGACGGATTTATTTTCTGTTTTTACAAATGTTATTCTTATATAACACGTTTTCGATTGTAGTTAATGAATATCCTCATTTTACAACAGTCAAATACCTAATTCGAATGATCGAATTCTTGCGTAATTTGCTCTTTACTACACAGCCTAGCGCTTTATCGAGCCCTAACTGGTCGGCCTTTAAAGTTCTAAAACATTCCTTTTAGGCTGTGTGTAGTAAGTGGGCTGTAGGCTGTAGATTTAGCGTTAGGTCAGACGAAGCCGGTCGGGCGGCCTCCACTCGTCTCGCCAAATACGGCTTTACGGAAAGGTATTGTTCGACGGCATTCCTTAAGCGGTTACATTACGTTGACTCGGACCTAGCGATCGAGTTTATCGCATTAATTGTCTTTTATATTTGGTAATGCTAATAATAATGACGCCATGGTTGAAGTCCTGTGATGGAGTCCCCCCCAGTCCTTATGGGTGGCTTTGGGTGCCTAAGGTAAGCCTGATTTCATTAAAAATAACCGGGCAAGTGCGAGTCATACTCGCTCACTGAGGGTTCCGAACCTTGTGAGTATTATATAAATTAGGTAGGTAGTTAGGTACTTATTAGATGACAACGGAACTTATTATGAAAGTAAACGTAATGAAAAAAGACGATTTTTGGAAAACTGTCACTTACTGGGTTTTGGTAATGGGGCAGCCGCGCTTTGAAAGCTGTAACTTTTCACTGAGTTAAACTAGAAACTTGAAATTTTCAGAGCATTAAGAGACAATTGAACTTTATATTCAGTACTAGCTGATGCCCGCGACTTCGTCCGCGTGAATTTAGTTTTTAAAATCCCGCGGGAACTCTTTGATTTTCCGGGATAAAAAGTAGCCTATGTTTTAATCCAAGGTACACAAGGATCTTGACACACTAACAGATAGACGGACAAACGAGTGAGGCTATAAGGGTTCCGTTTTTTTTTTCAGAACCCTAAAAAATTTCAAAAACCAAATCAAGTACCTAGTTGCAATACCAGTGGCTGGAGTCTTCTTTTAAGTGTGAGATAAACCTGTGTTAGAAGACTCCGCTTTTCCATAGTTATAATAACATAATAATCAAGTATACAAAGTGAGTACAATAACTTAATTCATAATAATTAATAAAGGCCGATTTCACCAATGTAAAATAAGTCTTATCGAGCGTAAAAACATTTTGGCAGATTTTCAATACAAAAACTGTCAGAACTCCATACATCGGTTAAACGACATTTTTTTTTATATTTTTAGCGAGCAAACGAGCAGGCGGGTCACCGATGTGTGATAGCCGCCGCCCCTGAACATTTGTAGCACCAGAGGCACCACCAATGCGTTGCCGGTTCTTCAGGAATTTGTTGGTCCGCCCCTTGAATAACCTCATGTTGTAATTTAGTGGGAACACCGTCACAGGAAGTTGGCTCCACAGATATTTTGCTGAAATCGGCACTTAGAAATATTCTGCTGACTGTCTATAATAGTATTTAGATATAGAAGAATACTTCAAGTATAAGGTATTCTAATCATGTAAAATCATATATCATCTATCCACTATCGTTACTTAGGTTTTGTACATCTTGGGCTGAATTATTAAAAATTTAAATCATGCCTGAAATAGGTATGCGGGTTGTTGGCAAATTATTTAGCCAAGGTTAGCAGGGGTAGTATAATGAATGGAAACTTCAACAATAAATCAAATATTCGCCTGTGTTTTACGCTGCTAACATCCTAAAATATTAATATGGAAATGAGATTTTACATTATAGATTACAGCGGACGCCCGCGATTTCTGCTTCTTCAATTCACAATCGACAGTGCCTAAATCCCCACAGTTTAGGTGGGCACAACCCCTGCAGCGTCAGGATTGAAGAGTTGTTTTTTAGAGTTCAACGATGTAGTCTTTACTTGGTACCTACAATAACTATTCATGATCGACAGTTCCTAAATCCCTACAGTTTAGGTGGGCAGCACCCATGCGGCGTCAGGATTGAGGAGTAAGGTCTTGGAATTCAACTATGTAGTCTTTACTCGGTACCTACAATAACTATTCATAATCGACAGTTCCTAAATCCCTACATTTAGGTGGGCAGAACCCCTACAGCATCAGGATTGAGGAGTTGAGCAGAAGTTTTGATGGGAGCATCTCTCAAAGGTTTTATATCGATTAAAAAAGATTCACGCAAATCCTCACTAATATCCTTACTAATATTATAAATAACTTATACCCTTATTAAACCTTTCTAATATTATAAATGCGAAAACGTGTTTGTTTGTTAGTTAGTTTGTTTATTTTTCCTTCAATCACGCAGCAACGGAGCAACGATAACGGTTAATTGAGGACCTAGAGAGTGAGATAGATTGTTTTTATCCCGGGATTTTAAAAACTATATCCACGTGGATGAAGTGGCGGGTTGATGCTAGCATTAGCTAGTAATTTATATAGGTATGTAGCAATTTATAAAAAACCAAAATCTCAAAATATGTCAATAAAATCAGTGAAACGCGGCAATATTATGTTCTGTCAATTGAAAGTAATGTTATATCGGATGAGCGATTTTTCACAGGAAATGGCTATTTTGGCCGCGGGCCAGGTCAAACCTGGATTATCTTTTTAATCACCGCGGCCCACCCGTGATGCATTGCGGCTGCATTGTGTAATTTTTTATACATTTGTATAAAAATTTTGCTACAAAGTTTGCCGTTCTGAAATAGTACATGCACTCATCACAATACTCACTCACACACCCACTCACTTGTACGCTCATATTCGCATAATCATAAATATAGTAATAAAAAGTTAAATTGTATTGAAAATTGTATTGTTAGGTTAATGTAAGGGGGAGAGAACTGTTGCCTATATTACGAGGTCTGAACTTATCTTAGGCAGATGTCTCAACCTAACAAAACATGGATCATTGTACTTAACTAAGGACCTTAATTCATTTTTCATTTCATTTCATTTTGTAGTAGAAGCTCGATAGCCGACGCTATGACAAGCCATTTTTTTAGTAAGTTAAGCCTCTAATACTAGATCATGCCTGCGATTTCGTCCGCGTGAATTGAGATTTTTTTGATTCCCGCAGAAAACTTTTTGATTTTCTGTGATAAAATGTAGCCTATGTGTTAATCCTGGGTCTGAACTATCTTAATTCCAAACAGTCAAATCGGTTCATTCGTTGCGGCGTGAAGGAGTAACAAACATACACACCCACACACAACTTTCGCCTTTGTAATACATATTAGTGAGCATATAAAAGTTAACGGTAGCGAAACCGCAAACATCTACTAGTCTAGTACGTTTATCTCACGAAGATACGGGAGCTTTACTTGTGGTTACGTCGTGTACATGCACATTGCGTAAGTGTGCGTGTCTGTCAGGAGCCCAGGTGGGAGCAGTCAGAGGCGAGCAAGCTCTCGCTCCCACTTATACAGATACGACACGCACACAACCATGAGCCACGAGCCCTTGTGAAATGAAAGAACTACAAATAAACGAGCGTGGCTGAGAAAAACTGTTTTCAAATGTCCTTTTTTCTGTTGCACGTTAATTTTTTTCACGTTTTGTTTCAACGTCGTCGCGTCGTTTGTAGTTTAATTAATTTCTCTAACTGGATTTTAAATACTGATTTTATTTTGCAGTTTTAAGTCCTCTTTGGACGGAAACAAAATCGCAATTTCTACTGCAGTGCGTCTTGGCTGGGTTCTCAAATTGATAGGCATCTTCTAGGCAATTCCATTGAATGTCGTCAAGCACAAGCCTATTTAGAATAAAAAAAAAGAGTTTTTGACTCTTGAGCTCATTTTTTGGGAAGAATGCTCATTAGGTTTTTTCAGGTTTTCTGGCTCATGGGAAGTGACCATTAAATCTAATATGGTAGTGGACTTACTTAAGAAAGTCATAGTACAAAATATAAATTAAGTCATACTCAACAAAAAAACTAGCCAGCCAATATGCGAGAAAGCTTTTTCGCTTCATCTCCCATCATTAAGGCTCTAACAGTGCTTTACTATGAATATCATCAAATCGGCTCCTCGCTCTATCGTCAAAGTGTCAAATAATAAGTCAAAGTGTATTGTAAGGTTTTTAATTTACTTTTATAGAAATTGAAAAGAACTATAGAAAAAATACAAAAGTAACAGTAAAGTAAGGTAATAAAGTAAAAAGTAGTATACATAAGAAACAAAGTATAAGGTTATAAAAAAGTTCAAGTTCAAAGACGTTTATTCGCAGAAAATCCATCCGTGTATTTCCGAGAGTGCTGTACGTGCTTTAGGTTAAATGGTTGCATAATAATCTCAGATCGTTATGAAGTTATAGTTTAAAACATAAAACGACTTACCGTGGCTTGGTAATAGTTAGCATTACGTACAACTACTTCATGGTAAAGCGTCTATTACTAAAATATGTGTGTAATAATTTGTTATTCTTGAAATACTTACATCAAAAACCATACTTCACTAAAATGTACATTTGATGCAAAGAACTGTATAAAAGAAATCTAAAAGGTAACTTAAATAAAAATTATTAATCTTACAGTGTGTACAATAACGTATTAAAACACAGTAATAAATCAAGTGCACTACCAAAATGGGCATTCTTCACTAAAATTTTATATTAAAAGCGTTTTTGTTTTTAAAAAAGTGTGCCGTATGTTTCCGTATTGCTACAAAATGCAAAATGGTAGTATAATGAAAATTGCTCGCTTTCTCTGAGAGTGCTTTTGTACGTGCTTTGCTCGGAACGCCGAGCGACATAACAGTACCAGATCAAGTTATTGCTCTGTTCCCTTTAAGAGTTACTTAACGTTTGAGCACCAGTTTGGAATAAAGCTCGCATGCTGCATAATAAAGTTATGAGAATCTATTAACCTAGTGCATTAAAGCATCTGTATATGCAACAATGTAGCCTAGCAAGTCATCCTTACTTCACACTAATATTATAAATGTTGTGTACATATATTAGGGGTTGTTACTTGGTTCTTGATAAGCTGTATATGTATATTTATATTTTGTGCACTTTTTAGTTTCAAACTGTTTTGTGTGCCTCTTTAATAAAAAAAAGACGTGTGGCACTCGGGGACTGCCGCGGTAAAGATATTGCATAGCTTTACCGCGGCAGTCCCCTACTTTATCAACGCCATCTAGCGGCTCACCGCTAGATGGCGTTGATAAAAAATGCGCTATCTAGCGGCTCACCGTAGAGGAGTCCCGTGTCAGGCTATTTTCGTTACGGAATTTCTGGATTCGGTCTCGACGCTGGCCCGCGATAGAAGCTATGTAATAGCTTAATGAATAAATAAAGACGATAGTTAGTGTGTATGTTTGTAACTCATTCACGCCTCAACGAATGAACCGATTTGGCTGTTTGGGATGGAGATAGCTCATACCGAAGATTAACGCATAGCCTGCATTTTATCTCGGAAAATTAAAGAGTTTCCGCGGGAATTAAAAACCATTTTTTCACGCGGACGAAGTCGCGGGCATCATCTAGTATTGTGAAATCGCCCCAAGTAATCAGGTCGATCCATTGATCCCTTGCTACATGACTGAAGGAAAAACCAACAAACAAACACACTGGCACTGGCAATATTAGTATGTTTTCGGTATTGTTTTTAGCACAATACGTTCGTATCTCCACATGCATCTCGGAATGGCAAGACAGTAGTGGATTTTATCTATTTGTGTCAGACATTATAAGATAACGGCTAACGCGTTCAAGGCAATGTTAATATCTTACCTTGACGGGATACGCAAGTGTTGGTAACAGTGCGCAGAATGCCAGAAAAATATCCCCGCGATCATTGATATAATTATGTCAAGGCAATGTTAATATCTTACCTTGACGGGATACGCAAGTGTACCTTAAAAGTGCGCAGAATGACAGAAATATATCCCCGCGATCATTGATATTATAATTATGTCACGGCAATGTTAATACCTTACCTTGACGGGATACGCAAGTGTACCTTAAAAGTGCGCAGAATGACAGAAATATATCCCCGCGATCATTGATATAATTATGTCAATGTGTAGGTATATTAATTTAAATATTGTATTACTTAACTCCATTAATTATCGCGAGCCAACAATTATGAGTGCAGCAATTTATCGAACATCTGCACGAAATTGCTTTTTGGAGTATAAAATTAAGAATTTTATTACAGTTAAAATTTTTGTAAATGATCGACCTTCGAATTTTCGTATCATTATTGCTCGCCAACTACATTTTGGTACTTGAAAATAAAATTTTATAATATTAAACATTTAACCCATTCAGACCACCAGAAAAGTCGGGAGGTAGATATGTGTGTTTTAAACATAATATCTGAAGATTTCTCCATAATTTTGTCAAAGATGTTACCCGTGTGAAACAAAACATATTTACAATTTTCTCACTATTCGTTTTCGTAAGCTTTACAATACACGGTGAAATTGTATTCCCCGTAAACCCTGAAGGAGGTGAATGTGCTCATGAAACTGAACAACTTTTCCCCAAGGAACATAGGTCGAAATATGAAAAAAAATTTTGGACCTCCCATAATCAATCAGCTAATCGTCAATTTTGTATGGAGGGTCCAATTTTTTTTTACATATTTTGTTCCTTGGGGAAAGTTGTTCAGTTTCATGAGCACGTTCACCTCCTTCAGGGTTTACGGGGAATAAAATTTCACCGTGTATAATTTCTTTTTATAATAATTACTAAATATTATTATTATGGGACTTTAATTTATTTCCACTATCGATGGACTATTAACAATCAGTTAAGGATATGTTAACTAATTCGAAGCTTAATTAAATTAAGCACAGATTGATTCGGGGTAGGTAATTCACTTGCTGCATATTGTATTTTGATTGCATCGGTTGTGGAATGGCCGGAGGCTGTAATAACATTACATTATGTTACGGATTACCTGGACGAGCTTGTTAACGTTAATTAAACAATTAGTGTGTTGCTAATTATTATCAATTACCTTTGTTATCAAGTGTTGGGAATGTTCATTTGTCGTAGGCATCCTCTAAGAAAGTATTTTCGAAATTTCAACCCCTAAGATGATCAAGTAGAGGTTCGAAAAATCGAACTTAACGTGAGCGAAGCTGCCGGCAAAAGCTAATCCTATTATCCTACTTCCTACTAATATTATAAATGTGAAAGTGTGGATGTATGTTACTCGATCATGTCGCAATGACGGAACCGATTTGGCTGAAATTTGGCACAGAGATAGTTTATAGTCTGGAATAACACATAGGCTACTTTTTATCCCGGGAAATAAGAGATTTCCCGCGGGAATAAAAACCTTAATCCACGCGAACGAAGTCGCGGGCATCAACTAGTTATTATATAATTCTTCTTTCTTTGAAATGAAACATTTGAATTTATTTTAAATTCTTTCTCGTATATCTTCATTCTAACATTAAATCTTGTGATTCAGAGTATTCTTATCTTTATTTCACAAAAGGCCCTCTTTATAAGCCAACCGTGGTTTTTAATTATAAATTCCATAACACCCTGTATAATAGTGTCAAAGAGAATAACGAAGCATCCCGTATTCGCCCCACATTCAGCCGTTCACTCAGCATACAAAGCTCTTTACAATTATTGACTGACGCCAATTCAACACCTGTTACGATAATACAAGCCACTCTCGATATGGCGATACCTTTACTACGGGTTAACGAACGCGGTTATTCGACTAAATACAAGTAAGTATAGTTCTTGCAATTCACGAGGGTGCGTTGCTCGTGCTTGTGTGTGTCGTATCTATACAAGTGGGAGCGAGAGCTTGCTCGCGTTTGACCGCTCCCACCTAGGCTCCTGACAGGCACGCACACTTACTCAATGTGCATGTACCACAAGTAAAGCTCATCCTCCCACCAGACCAGACCACAGCGGCGGCCACCAATGCGCGTCGGGACGTCGTCAAATCTTCTAGTTAATTAGCAGACAGAGAGTCAAAACCGTGTTAAGAGTGAGTTCGAGTTATAAAATAAAATCAACTTAGTGGTAAGGGACGCTCATTGAATACAATAGCTAGCACTACTCATTATTAAGTCTTCTTTTGAAAGTAAAATATAAAGAAGCCGGGACATTTTATTACCTGACTACGGCAAAGCCAAAAAGAAGGGTTATGATTTTTTATGCAAGTGTGTGACTATTTACGAATGTTCCATTGAAGCGAATGAACTACTGAGTAGATTTTGGTGAATGAGGTTCAATCGTTTCATTGTGCTGTATATGTAATTTAAGTGATTAATTGATTGTGTAATTGCACTCATGTAAGGCCTTCAACACCCTGTTAAGATAATACAAGCCACTCTCGATATGGCGATACCTTTACCACGTGTTAACGAACGCGATTCACGAGGGCGCGTTGCTTATGGTTGTGTGTGTCGCATTTGTACACAACCATAGTGTGAGCGAGAACTTACTCGCGCCAGACCGCTCCCACTTAGACTCCTAAGAGGGACGCACACTTGCGCAAAGTGCATGTACACGACGTAACCACAAGTAAAGCGCCCGCAACTTCGTGAGACAAACGTACTGTGATAAATCACACAATATCGTTTCAAGGTATGTCACCGGTTCACATTCGGCGTGGGCGGGTGATGACTTCAGCTGGGCTGGCAAAAAACCGCGTGGGCTCAGTGGTTGAAGGTCGGTCCAGCTTGTTAACTTAGCGTCTTACATTATGTTTTTTGTACCTCCGTCATTCACCACATCATGTTCACATATCATTCAATCCATCACTAATTGCGAATTGATAATTCTACTAGCTGATACCCGCGACTTCGTTCGCGTGGATTGAGGTTTTTTGTTCCCGCGGGAACTCTCTTATTTCCCGGAATAAAAAGTAGCCTGTGTCCTATTCCAGACTATAATCTGTCTCTGTGCCTTTAAGCCAAATCGGTTCAGTCGTTGCGACGTGATTGAGTAACAAACATACAAACTTTATAATATTAATAGGGTTAATCTTATTCAATATTATCCTATTAATATTATAAATACGAAGGTTTGGATGGATCGTTGCAGCGTGTTTGTTACTCAATCACGCTGCAACGACTGCATCGATTTGGCTGAAATTTGGCACAGAGACTAGACTAGCTACTAAGATACTTTTTATCCCGGTGGATGGATGTATAGATGTTTGTTACTCAATCACGCTGCAACAACTGAACCGATTTGGCACAGAGATAGACTATAGACTAGAATAGCATATAGGCTTTTTACCCTGAAAAACAAGAAAGATCAACTAGTCTTTCAAAAAGTAACCGGTCAAATGAGAGACAATATTATTGTACAATTGTTATTCCATTGCGAATAAAAATTATATAATTTTAACGAAGTACATCCTGTTTATCTTGATTCCAACAATCGGTGGAGGTGTATAATACCTACCTGGGTTGGCAGTTGGTACTTGGCACCCATCAAAGAATCAAATTTCGAGATTGTTACGTGGGTTTATAAGTGTTTTCCAAGCACCTGCTTGCATCACCCATTTAACTACTATCTTATTTGAAAGAGAAAAATCACACTTCACCATCGAATTATAACACTTAGAAGCGCCATTAGTCGACGGGGAAATAAGCCATGTTAAGTAAGCCTTTAAAGGTCGAGTAAGCTACAGTTTCGTCGCGTTAGTACGGCGAGCCCACACAAAATTATTAAAAAGTGACGTATTTGCTGTGAAACGGTGTCATAATTCATTATAATAACTATTGAAAACGAATTTTTTTTGTTTTTTCATATGATTGTACTTGTTATATTAATTTTATAGTCTTAAGTTCTCTGTGAGTGAGCAAATTGTTCTTTGAGAATAAATTTTTAAACCTAAACCTAATTAGTATTAGTACCGGTGCCAGAAAATAACTACATGACACTAACATATTCATTGGTTGTTTTGAACCTACGTTTGGAGCAACTTTCGTTCTAAGTGTTTTCGTTCGATGACAAAACTTTTTTTTTTATAAAATATCAGCCGTAGAGAGTGCACCGTATTATTATCTCAGGAAAAGCACCATCATCATATTGTGATTCACGGTAGAGGTCACGACCCTGTGCAATGAAGATAATGACGCAGAGAGAGGTAATACAGAAAATCTTACCTTGTATGGACTTTACATAATATATCTACGGTACGTTGTACCAAACCTTCGTTAACTATAACTCAAGAAAACTACTTGTAACTACAGCTCTTAAATCTTTTGTTAGTTTTAAACGGTCTCTCTTCCCCGGTAAACTTTTACTGAGGTGAATTTTCTTTAAGTTTGAGTGCATCTCTATCAAACCTCAAATTTCAAACAAACTTGCTAAAAATATCATAAATGAAGAGCATTTTTAATACTAAGGTACTAGCTATGTATGGAGACATGATCCCAAGGACTTTATAAAATAAAATTGGATTAAAACACGTATCAACAATATAATCAACAAACATTTTTATTCGTATTTTGCTTTGAACTTTTGACGCTTGCGTTCTTTTACATGATATATGTATAACGTACTAAGCCATGCTCTTTGATTCTACTCACACATTTTTAAAGCAATTTTAAATTTCATGCTGCATACTTTGATTAAATATGGATGAGTGAACATGGTTGACATCCGGACGCGAACTAAGAGCTTTGCTTTCTAGTTCCTAATACATACATACTGGTAAAAATAGGAATACCTATCTGGTTTTCATTTTTCTGACTAAAACTTACTTTAACTTGGGTAAGTACTTCTAAATCAAGAGTCAATAGGCATCTTTTAGGCATGCGCGCTCCATCTTCACTTGCCATCGAGTGATTAGAGTAAAGCAGAAGTTTTTAAAAGATTCACACACACACACATACAAACTTTCGCCTTTATAATATTAGTGTGATTTATTACAAACAATTTTGACCTAACGGACTTCGCTATCAAATTCAATTCAAAGTTATTTATTACGCATGTAGGCCAACTTTTAGCTCTTATGACACGTCGAGACTCTCTCTACCATCGATTCGAAATGCAGATTCTGCAGAGAAGAGCCGACAAGAAACTCAGCAGTTGCTCTTTTCATAACAAAATATTACAATATTAATTTCAATTTAAAAAATTTTCAATTTCAATTTTATTTGCATCGGACACAGCATCGGACAACAAAAATCCATTTGGGTTAGTAACAATGAATACTTATTACTAATTGTTTATTATGTAGCTATAAATTAATATGTATAGCTACATAGTAATTGTAATATTATGTAGCTATACATATTAATGTATAGCTACATAATATTACAATATAATAAGTTTTCTTGTGGGCAGCTGGATGCCAAGCCGATTGGTTCCAAGCAACTTTATCATTAAGAAAGTCACTAACTTTGTAATAACCTTGTGCAATGGGAAATCCAGTAATTCCTTCAGGAACATACATAAGATCATCATCATCGGAGAAATCCATCATTCATCAGGAACTCGGAATGAAAGCTCTGTCGGGACACTGATGAACTAAAACTACTAAGGGGAATGAGCAGGAACTTGGCAATACATTATCGTGCACCCGGACGTTTGAAAACACACCGCACTCAAGTTATTGACAGGCGAGGACGTATAAACCGATAAGCTCACCAAAGGTTGAAGCGTGAATCACTTTACAAGAATCATTGCGCTTGGAGCATCGCTTCCAGAAACATTGTAAGCGTTACATAAAAGGAAAATCAACAATCCTGATATTTCAACGAGATCCTGATATTTACGCACACGTAGTCAATGTCTAGCACACATGCACAGTTACACACATACTCGACTCACATTGACCTCACTCACTTTCTACTCAAATTATCTTGTAATTTCTTTGTTCTCATTAGTTATGCTTCCAATTTTCATGTTATGATAATTTTATGTTATTATTTTACTCACTCTCACGAAATTAATCTTCTATCTGAAGTTTTCTTTTTGAGAAAATTTGTAATTGGTCATATAATAGGGTCATTAGCTTTTAAGTCAAATATTGTTATAATTCGTTGTTGATATCAAATAAATTGTATATAATGTTAACTAGTAACTATTTTAGTTTTGATGTTTAGGTATAAGCTTAGAGCATTTAATATCCCATCCAGATTTCTTATGGTAATTGAAATTAAAATTCCAAATATTAATTTCTGAATGTAGATTCCTAGAATTAAAAAAAAACTGACCTCATCCTTATTTTGGGAAATATCAAATATTCATCCCTTATCATATTTATTATGCAAATCATGAGAAAAATCAACCTGACTATAAGAAAAGTTTTAATGTTGATTTACATTTTAATGGACGTTATTGAAGATGAGTAGGTTCAGTTCTACCGTATTATATTTGTGTATGGTGATATCTTCGCTGGTTGTGGATCGATTTTTTGATTTTAATGATGTTTTTTGTATTGCATAGGCTCTATAGCATATTAGTTGATCCCTTTAAAAGCGAAGAAAAATTAGGAAATTAGGATGAATTCCGGTTTAGAATTTCACGCATATTAATTAGATTTTTCAAATATTTTTTATGTTGCATTATTATAATTTATGTATAACAACCAAAGGTCAGCTTACAGACTAATTACAAAGCACATCACATAATTACGATTAGATACGTAGTACTAGAGGTTTAGTTAATTACATAATAATACATTATTTAGCATCAATGCTGTAATATCTTGTAATATCAATCAGAAACATGAATAATAGAGCAATCAGTAAATAATTGTTATACACCAATATGTTATACCAATTTGTGAAACTGTTGCGTTTTGAATACTAAAGTATTAATATGAAATAGTGCTTTATACATGCCTCAATAGTCCAACGGTTAAAGGTGAGGGCTGAAAACTGAAAGGTCGCAGGTTCGAATCCCACCCATTGCACTATTGTCGTACCCGCTCCTAGCACAAGCTTTTCGCTTAATTGATGGGGAGAGGAGAATATAAGTCAAGTTCAGCTTGGCTAATATTCTTTAAAAAATTATAAAAAGACGTGTGGCACTCGGGGACTGCCGCGGTAACGCTATTGCATAGCATTTTTTATCAACGCCATCTAGCGGTGAGAGGAGTCCCGTGTCAGGTTATTTTCGTTACGGAATTTCTGGATTCGGTCTCCACGCTCAAGGCCCGCGATAGAAGCTATGCAATAGCTTAAAAGCTATATAACATTCCCCAGTTTGATTTGCACTGGTAATCTAAACAAAATAAGTCCATTAGATGAATTGTAGAGTTAGTATAAGATTTAAATTCGATTGATCGTATTCGTATTCGATGATATTAGCGTCAAAAGAAAATGAACCTTAACAATGTTGATTTAAAGTCACAAGTTCAGTACAGCCGATTTTAACTTGGAGCGTGTCCCTATACGTGACCGTATAAGAATGCATACACGAAATTGAGCTCTAAATCCATGTAGTTCTGATTCAATTTACTTTAAAGCGAATGTCGTCGAATACGAATGATCAACCGTATTTAATCTTATACTAACCCTGCTGATATCGAAATTATGTACTGCATGTAAAATATTTACATTTGAAATTGCATTATAAAATTGTAACGCGATTTAAAGCCTACCGCATGCATAATTCATGAAAAACATAATTGATTGACACCGTGCAGATAGAGATGCCAAAAAGCAATTATTTAAATTTTGCATAGTGTAATAACCTCAACTTCAAAAACTGGGCAAATGTGTTGGGATATTTTGTACAAAAATTGCAGTCTACATCTTCCTTGCAATCTATTTTACCAAGGTATGTTTAATTGTTTATCCAATGATATATTTTTAAAAAGGTTAAAAATTAGACCTAACTTTGCGATTTTTTTTATATACAAATTACATTATTTCATGTTTCTACTCAGTATCGTGCCTTGGAAATATGATGTTATTTTTGGCTGTTTTTTTCGGATAGTTACACCTTGATCTCATATCTCGGTATAAAGTATCCAAAATACGCAGAATACGAATAATTTTATTAGCAGAGTTCTATTAGAGTAAGTATAATTAATTATGGACCCACATTTCCATTCTCTTCTAAAAAATAATACTAAATTATACCTACTTATGCATTTATTCAAGAAACAATGGACATTCCCTATCCTAAAATAATAATTAATATTGTTCTAATTTCCCAAGAAAAACGAATCTTTACGGCTGTAAAGCGTCCTACGCAAGTTAATTGTTGCGATTCTCTGAAAATGATTGCTATAGTATTATAAGAATAGCAATCGCCTCTGATTGGTCGACACTCGATCGCTATTGGCTGAAATGGATTGTTGCAGACTGCAGCAAAAATTGGTGCAGTTTTTACGGAATCAACACACTGGGTCTTATATAAAATAATAATAATAATAATGTCTCCCGAAGCTGGCCACGGCGGCCAATCTCCACAGAGATTAGCCATCTGCGCGGGAGATATTATAGTGCACACGTGTGCGCGCACTTGTGCACTATAATATGTATCTCCCGGTGCCTATAGTATTCCTAACACAGGTGCACTCTCTATTCCCTTACTCTCATAGTCCGATGGACCGGAAATCCGACACGACTGGAGAGCGATCAGGCACAGGAACGACAGCTTTACGTGCTCTCCGAGGCACGGGGGTGACTCACCGCCAACTTCCTAACTCCTTATCTTATATTATACTTGTCATAAAAGTTCAGAAATATCTAAATATGTAAAAGGAAAAGGCGACTAACTGACTGACTGAACTATCAACGCACAGCTCGAACCACTGGACGGGTCGCTCCTAAAAATAGGAATACAGATAGCTGTTAAGACGTAGGCATCTCCTAAGAATTTAGAAAATTCAACCCCTAAGAGGATAAAATAGGGGTCTGAAATATCGAACTTAACGTGAGCATAGCCGCGGTCAAAAGCTAGTAATAATATAAAATATGAATTGCCAGGGACTGATGTTTGCAATCCAATATCTAGATAATTCTATGATCCATCAATCATTCATCACTCGTACTCATGATTAATGAAATTGATTGACGCGGCTGAGCTGTCTCGGACGCCTTATTATGAAATGTTCTAAATTATAGTCTACGTTAATTAAATTTTTAAAACAATAAAAAGAAAACTTTATCGTTCATTTTCTTTTCCGATTTTGGTTTATACTGTATTATTTCGGAACCTTTCGGATACCTAGTCTATTTCCACCGACTTTCGAAAAGGAGGTCGTTTTCAATACAGACTGTATATTTTTTGCAGCCATACTTCGCATTAGATTTCGCCTGCGTTAGTTACTAGCTATTATTCGGACATTTATCGAATCCAGAAATTCCGTAACGAAAATAACCTGACACGGGACTCCTCTCACCGCTAGATGGCGTTGATAAAAAATGCTATGCAATAGCTTTACCGCGGCAGTCCCCGAGTGCCACACGTCTTTTTTTTTAATATAGACTAGCGCTTGGCTGCGATCACACCCGATGGTAAGTGAAGATGTGGCCTAAGACGGAACGCGCTTACCTAGAAAATGCCTATTCAGTCTTGATTTGAAGGTACGCAAATTGTAGTTATAGGGAAAAACGGAAGCCGGAAGGGCATTCCAAATATTAGCGGTGCGTATCAGGAACGAGGAAGCAAAGCGCGTCCTTGGGATTTCAACTACGTAGGGGTGCAGATTTATTATCATATTGTAAGTTAAAAATATACAATGATAAAATATCAGAATTTCGCAAAGTAGCATTTCCTATCAATCAGATCAAAAATGCCTTGCCAAAGAGTTTAAAACTAAAACCTTCTGCCAAATTAGTTTGAAGAGATTTCTTTAAACTTTCCAATTTTTCACAAAAACCATATTAGTTATATTGGCGATGTTCCAAAAATTTTCTGCATGATAACTTCTGAGAGGGTGTGATATGGAACACCTATTAGCTATACCTATACCTATTGGGTGATGTGTGGCACAATTTATAAAATAAACGTTTCTCTATTTCTTCTTGCTATAATATATACTTATTATATGTTGCAGCCCCAACACAATATTCAGTGCGACAAATCTTTCTCGCGGCTTTTTTATCGACAAAGGATGTATTACATAAAACGCGGGTGAAATGTATCGCATCTGTTGGGCTTGAGCTGTTTGAGTCTTATCTATAATAAGTAGTCCTATGACTAGCTTTAACCCGCGGCTTCGCTCACGTTAGGTTCGATTTTTTAACCCCCTATTTAACCCTCTTGGGGTTGAAATTTTCCAAAATCCTTTCTTAGCGGATGTCTACGTCCTAACAGCTACCTGTATACCAAATTTCAGCTCGATCGGTCCAGTGGTTAGAGCTGTGCCTTGATAGATCAGTCAGTTATTCAGTCAGTCAGTCAGTCAGTCAGTCAGTCAGTCAGTCAGTCACCTTTGCCTTTTATATATTTAGACTAGCTTTTGCCCGTGACTTCGTTCGCATTGAATTAGGTTTTTTAAAAATCTCCTCTGAACTCTCTGCTCAAAGTCCTCAACAATACCCAAGCAAAACATCACGTCGATCCGTTGCTCCGTGATTGTAAGACAAACTAACAAAAAAACACATTTTCTCATTTATATATATAACTAGCTGATTCCCGAGACTTTGTCCATGTGGAGTTAGATTTTTTAAAATCCCGAGGGAACTCTCTGTTTTTCCCGGATAAAAGAGAGCCTAGATGTCATTGTCCAAATCCTCAACCTCAACTTTACCCATGCAAGAAATCACGATCCATTTCTTCGTTACTGCGTGATTGAAGTACAAACCAACAACCAAACACACTTTCCCATTGTAATATTATACTAGTAAAGATATAGTCGCGAGCCACTTGTCATATGAGGCGTTACATGGAAAATGAATTATGTCACAAGAGAGATGTAACATAAAACATGTTTGCTTCCTTAAAACGTTTTGGCGGCAAAAACTTCTATCGTATATTCTATCACCGAACACAGCACAGGCTTTCTGGTTCTGCACTGTTGAAGGAAGATGATTTTGTCGATAAGCGATACTATCCTGTTCATCCTACTATCCTATTATAATCCTACTATCCTATCCTACTAATATTATGAATGCGGAAGTTTGGATGTATGGATGGATGGATATCCATCACCAGTCATTGCGGCGTGATTGAGTAACATATATAATATTATTGAGTAACATATTATATATGTTACTCAATCACGCCGACTGAACTGATTTGTCTAGGCTCAGAGATAGATTAAAGTCTGGAACAACAAATAGGCTTTATCACGGAAAATAAGAGAATTCACGCGGCAATTTAAAAACCTTAACACAACAACAACAAATAATAACGTCGACGACGAAACAACGTCGCGGGCATCAGCTAGTCAGCTAGTCCTACTATACGAAAGTTTGGATGGATGGATGGAAAATAAAAGAGTTCCCGCGGGAATAAAAAACCTTAATCCACGCGAACGAAGTCGCGGGCATTAACTAGTATTATAATATTTTTTTGATTAATATTATCTTCCCCCCTCCAAATAAACGGAAGCTTGTGCTGAGAGATGGTACGACAATAGTGCAACAGGCGGGGATCGAACCTGCGACCTTTAAGTTTTCAGTCCACACCTTAAACCGTTGGGCTATTAAGTCTATATTTCATTCACATTAATTCATCCATTTATACTTGCCACAAATAACAAGAAGCAATAATTTTATAAAAGCAGAACATCATTCTCATTGGAAGACTTCATACGAAGACTTTCTCCTTGGAGAGTTTATTCAGTTAGTTTCCCTAATTTGAAACTTTAATATATCACGCTGCTTTTATTATATCTACCCTCTACAGACTACACAATGGAGAGCATAATATGTTGCTGCTATAAATTTTGACGTTAGAATATTTCCTACAAGTTACCACAGCAATAATTCTAAACCCATTTTATTGAAAACTACCTTTTACCCGCTGCCTCTCAGTAGGGTGAGCATGGGCAGGGGACATATTATCCACGGGGAAAGGGTAAAATTTTTATCCCCTCGCTCAGTTTTATCCACCCTTCGAGCATGGGCAAAACGGTGGAAATACTCGTAACATCCACAGTCTTATTTTTATCGAAGTCCACACTGGATATACTTAAAACCAAAGGAATGTATTTTTCCTTTCACCTGTCGCCATGCTTTAGGCAGAAGATAATTTTATCTCTTGTCAGTGGATAAAATCCTTCCCTGCCTCCTCTCGAAGGAGAAAGGTTTAGCCCATAGTCCCTGGTCCCTGACCACCTGGTCAAGTGCTTATTAGCAGACTTCACACACTTTTGAGATCAGGTTTCTTCACCGATGTATTCGTTCACTGCAAGTAATATTTACTTTCTTAAAATGCACACTAATCTCAGAATATGTAAAGAAGACTAGAACGGTAATAACTCCTTGTCATAATACAAAACAGGAGCGAATGCATATCCATTCTCTATCATCTCATTCAGTTACCAATTGCGTCACTAGCTGTTGCCTGCGACTTCGTCCGCGTCAATTTCTGTTTTTAAATATGGATAATTTTCCCCGTTTTTGCAACATTTTTCACTGATGCTTCGCTCCTATTGGTCGCAGCGTGATGTTATATAGCTTAAAGTCTTCCTCGATAAATGGACTATCCAACACAAAAATAATTTTTCAGTTCGAACCAGTAGTTCCTGAGATTAGCGCATTCAAACAAACAAACTCTTCAGCTTTATAATATTAGTATAGATTTGACATAATTGACGAGTGAGTTCGCTTTAGAAGTGAATTTTATTTTAGTGAATATATCCTTGCTGAGCGGTTTCGTAGAGATGTGCTAAAGGCTTAAATGCCTTAAATGATATTGTAACAAGTATCGAGTGAAAAATATAATACAAAGAGCGAAACGTACATCTGTTTGTATTCCAATACAGCAAACCCAAAATGTAGGCTTAATATTTAAGCGGTTTATGCAAATACGCGGCTAAAATGCCTTCAATGCGGATGGTATTGGAGGAATTTCAGCCGATGCCCAATGAATAAAATCATTCCTTAAGAAACACCAAACAGGAAAAAGATCTGTGACGTAATGGCACTTTACGTACGAGCTATGACAATTAGGATTCGGGTTTTACGAACGGAATTTTACTAATATTTCTGTCGAAGAGAGTTATTTTTTTGAGCGTAGGTTTGTATACTCTATTTTTTTGACTCATTCTGTAGTCCAAACAGTTTACGGATTTTAAAAATATTAAATTAGTGTTAAATGTGGGAGTGACATCTTCTTATATCTACTTATAAAAAGACTTGTCCTGACTGACTGACTGATCTATAAATGCACAGCCTAAACTACTGGAGTTAAAAGTTCATAAAAAAAATATAAGTGGCCATGGATAGGACATATGGATTTAATCTACACTGCCATACCCGTTCCAGGTTAGCCCGCTACCATCTTAGACTGCATCGTCACTTACCATCAGGTGAGATCGCAGTCAAGAACTATCTTGTCAACGAATAAAAAAAAACTTGTAAGTATATTGTGTCTGCCACTGTAATGTTTTCAGAGCGTGAACCGATCTCGCAGTGTTCAGTTTTCACTTTGATCATCGTTTCTTTGAAACAGTAGACGGCTCGATAATGAAGCGTTGTTTTAATTTTTACTATTTTCAGTGCATTCCTAACCTTGTGATGTTACATATTTGCTTTATTTCTTTGTTTTAGTTAGAAAACCTACGTCATTAATTATTCTATGGTTGACTGACTTGCAGTTCTGTTCGCACGAGTAGGCTTTTCTATACCTTGTTAAGGTTTCGTACCCGAAGGGTAACCAACGGGACCCTGTTACTAAGCCTCCGTCCGTCCGTCCGTCCGTTCTACTGACTGTCAGCGGACTGTATCTCATGACTCGTGATAGGTAGAGAGTCAGAAAATGTATATATCTGTAATAATTTTAATAAAAATAAATTAAAAATTAAAAGATGGCTCCCCTACTAGATACGTTTTTTTCGGCCGTTTTTGGTACGGAACCCTTCGTATGTGAATCGTACTCGCATTTGACCGATTATTTACATTTTGCATGTGTATAGTTGAGGACCTGGAGAGTGACATGCTACTTTTTATCCCGAAAAATCAAAGTCCCCGCAGGATTTTATAAACTAAATCCACGCGGACGAAGTCGCGGGGATCAGCTAAAAAAAAATATAGTTTACCTTTCGTCTATTGGGTTCCTTATTAGGAATCATATAGGATATCGTATTCGTCCCCTTAGGGATGGGAGACATAAAAAGCGAATTTGAATTCTAAAGATACCAGAAATATTACAAGCAAATAACATTTTCTCAGTAGGCGCATATCCATTTTCTTTTAGATCAAAGAAAATAACTGAAACTACCCTTGGGAGGTATAAGCACTGTATAAGCAATTACTAACAGATAACAATATTCCAATTGTTGGAAATCACTGAGTAAGGGCCATCGTAGACTACTGATAATAATTTATTATTCTCAAAAAATATGGTTATTGTGGCGTGATTGGTATTCGTGGCGAAAGTTCAATCGTTATAGGTATAAAAACGTAAAAATTCTTTTTACAAAATCGATTTTAAACGCCACTCCAAAGTATATCAATTGTACCTATATTTGCTCGATTTCTACAGGATCCCATCATCGGATCCTGACCTGATTACAATGAGACTACCTGGGAAATATACCCTTTCAAACAAAAAAAGAATTTTCCAGGCGTCTTCGAGTAAACGGGGAACATACATAAAGATTCCGAAGAATTGAGAACCTCCTCCTTTTTTTTAAGTCGGTTAAAAATATAATTTGCATAGAGAATTATAAATAATCATAGCAAAAAATCATTTTGAATTTGACTTTGTTGTTTGCCAAGCAGTATGATATGATAATGTTTACAGCTTAGAGCCTTTAGAAATCTTAAAAAATCCAAACTTTAAAAATCACACTAATAATATAAAGGCGAAAGTTTGTATGTGTGTGTGTATGTGTGTGTATGTCTGTTACATCTTCACGCCACATTGAATGAACCAATTTGGCTGGAATTTTGAATGGAGATAGATTACGCCTAGGTTTACCACATAGGCTACATTTTATCCCCGAAAATTAAAGTTCCCGCGGGAATATAAAAACCACGCGGACGAAGTCCTGGGCATCTAGTTAATTATAATGTACATGTAGTTGAGCCTTGTTTACATGGATGAAATATGCTCTTATAAGTCAGTTGCACACAAAATAAATATTTGGAGAATTCAACAACTTTCGGGTACAAAATGCAGATTGCTGATGTTGACACGACCGAGGTACAATGTAAACACGCATTCAAGCAGACATCTTAACAGTCATTGAACACAGGATGTTGGATGTTACACCACCTCTGTACACAAAACATGTTTTCTTACTTGTCTGTTTGTCTACTGTTGGCATATTTCTTGACTGATGAAGGCTTATCAAAATTTTGGCGACCTCCCTGGTGCAGTGGTGAGCGCTGTGGTCTTATAATCTATAAGATCCCATTATCAGATCCTGATGGTCAGGATCTTAGAGAAATCGAGGGAGCTCTTCAAATTTTATAGGCACGCTTGGTATACTTCATAACGGTATTTGAAGTCGGTTTTGTTGGTTGTCATTAATCTATACTTAATATTATAAAGCTGAAGAGTTTGTTTGTTTAAACGCGCTAATCTAGGAACTACTGGTTCGAATTAAAAAATTCTTTTTGTGTTGGATAGTCCATTTGTCGAGGAAGACTTTAGGCTATATAACATCACGCTGATCATAATAACAGAAATTGACGCGGACAAAGTCGCGGGCAACAGCTAGTAATCTATAAGATCCCATCATCAGATCCTGACCATCAGGATCTGATGGTGGGATATTAGAGAAATCGAGGGAGCTCTTCAAATTTTATAGGCACACTTGATATATGTACTTCATAACGGTATTTGAAGTTGGTTTTGTAGGTTGTCATTTATCAATATTTAATAATAAATTATATCATTACTACCTTATGCATGCAAGTTTGTCATTAAGAAATCCATTAACTTTGCAATAACCTCTACTGATTAAATGTGTTTTAACACATTGTTTAAAAAGTAATAATAAGTAAATCGTCAAATTCAATCAACGCCCGAGGATCTCATGTATTTTTTTTTAATAAAATTGAATTGATAGTGTATTGAGGCTTTGAATTTCCATCCTTAACCCCTAAAAGGTGATTTTTGGAAGATGAATCATTTTCTTGAAACTTAAATTGAAGAGGAAGAATTCGTGTGCATCATTTTTGTGTTATCAACATAGATTAAGGATTGTTTTGGTCTGGATTGGTAGTCGCTACCACCATTTTCAATTTTGTAAAATATTTGAATGAACTAGTTGGCAAAAAATTTTTTTTTTTCAAAAATTTATTAAATTGCGTCTAGCAGTTTCGTACCATACAATAAACTTGTGTTAAAGTAAAGCTTTTCCGGAATTTAATATAAAATAACTCTAAATTCCGAGTTAAATTCCGCTTAACTATTCAGTGGTTTAAGTGCATCGAATTTATTAAGCGCCAAAGCCGAAGCGACTGCATTGCGATTGGAATGCAAGCTGCATGCTCGCTGAATCACTGAGAATGCATGCTGTGAACTTATATTTTTCTTCTATTTTGCCCTAACAGGCATGTAAAGGCAAAAGACTGTGCGCTGTGGCCTAATAACGAAGGATAACGTCTTGCGAGTTCTCCATAATGTTCGCAAAGGATAGTGGCGTGCATACAGGGTTGAAAAAATTATTTTCAAAAAACCGATTTCAAACGCCACTACAAAGTATAAAAATAATTTTATTTTGTAGACGTTTGTTGAAGTCGCGCGGCTCAATTAGAAACGATGAAATCGATGCGCGACGCTTACCTTATGGTGACATATCTCCTCCTTTTTGGAAGTCGGTTAAAAATGGAGAAAATCTCCAGTACGAGTTATAAAAACACAAAGGTAGGCTTTTTATAATTTGTACAAAGCCTAAGTTTTTTATAACTCGTGCTGGAGATTTTTTCCATTTTATACCATCTATCTACCCTGTTATACATCCTATGCACGCCACTGTCAAAGGGTAACGTCTGCAAATTCGCATTTGGCCAGTATGGTGGACTAGTGTAAACCCTTCTCATAGTAATGGGTTGAGATAAATGAACGAGTGAAATAAAAAAATTCTTCAAGCAACGGCTGGATCATGCATCATGCTCGTTTACGGGTGCCACCAACGGGAATGGGTCTGCTTTCTGTCTACTCGTCTTAACATGCATTGACAATTCAAAAGTGCTTGTAAAAGTTTATTTCAATAAAAAATATTTCTATTCTATTCTTCTTCTACTGTCACCTAATAGCGGAGGATGGTTACCATGTAAAAGAACAAAAATGTTAAAGTAAAGGAGTCACATTTTTGTTAAAATATTCAGCAGTATGAATGCAACGAGAACGACATTAGACTGCATTGCAATCGGAATGCAGCCCCGCTGAATCACCAAGTATTTATGGGTTATAGCACCAAGGGGATCGCTTCAGCAAGCGCCTATTCGAATGTAGATAACGTTCACACAACGCTCTCCGCTGTTGAGCGAACCTACAGTTCGGAAACGATTGGACTGTCGTGTGACGGTCTCTTTTTCGCATGAGAAATTTCAGTTTTCAACGCCGACCCATAGCGCATGAACATTTTAACTTCTAGCACATTTCTGGTTGTGTGTGTGATTTTTGACAAATTATGTTGTTTATAAATTACCGTGTAATCATTTATTCAAACTCTTTGTTTGTAGATTTCTTTTTAAAACTCCCTTTTATTGTTAAAAATATACCGAGACCATAATAATAAAAACAGGCATGAAAAAATGATTAATTACGTTGGAGGTGAAAATTGTTTTTAAGTTTCTCGAATGAGAATGGATTTAGTTGACGCCATTGGTCTCGTCCAACTATAAACTTATTATTATTTTTAGGATCTACGTACGCACATGCAAAGATTTAAAAAAAAAACACAAAGGGACACAGCACTTGCCTACGAGATACGGTGGTTCGCGAACTGTATGATTGCTATTCTGTGCTGCATTCACATTTTCCGTACGTTTAAACAGAAATACCATTTCTGCGTTAAAATGGCTGTATCTTGAACGTTAGAATGACTCTACCGCTGCTAGAGTAGAAACATTATTTGGAAAGTAATTTCCTTCCTTAACAAGAAATTCATCCCCTGGCGGATACGGTAGGGGAAATTTATAATTTAGTTTTCAGCGGCGTCGATTCGAGCGTGCCAAAATGAAACTAAATATAAGTTTAGTGTATCTTCCACTTTAACTTCAATGTCACTACACAGCTCTTTGTATGGTGATGAATGAGAAAGAACGATGTCACGAATGTATTCAAATGACCAAGTAATAGAATATTATATTTAAAAACAGATTACGCGAAGAGTCTACTCTTTAATTCATTCATCTCCGACTTGAAGTATGTAATATAAAAAAATTTGATTCTTCCATGATCTATGAATAAATACAGATATGTATATTTCTAACTTTAATATGTATAGGTATGTTATGTTATTGTTATTATTTAAATATGACATAAGTGTATATTTAATATGTACCTTTTATATAATTTATATGAAATTGTTGCACATTCCCATTTCCCTCAATAAGATTCTTTTAAAGTTATAAAGGATGTCTGGAGGAGATCGGTATTGTTCAAAGCGACAAGATCGCCTTTGCGCACTTTAGATACCTATGTACCTACATTTATAAGTTTCAATTGTAAACATCAATTCTTGTGTGTAGGAATAAAGAATTTTTAATCTATTTCTATTTTAATTATAATACATAGCAAAAAATTTCAGAACCGGTGGGATTCGAACCTCCGTCACTCTGGGTTTCGCGCCCTGTGTGTCAAGTCATAACCAGCCCACCTGACATACACAAAAATAATGTCCTCCCGACCGAATCCAGTCACGGCGGCCGATCTCCACAGAGATCAGCCATCGGCGCGTAAGATATTATAGTGCACAAGTGTGTGCACAAACACGGGTGCACTCTCTATTCCCTCACTCTCATAGTCCGATGGGACGGAAATCTGACTCGACGCAGGCGCACGGGGATGATATTCCGTCTACTTCTCAACTCCGGGCTGGCATTGAGAATTTCGTGACAGAAAAATCAAATAAGTACATTTTTTGGCCCGACCTGGGAATCGAACCCGAGACGTAGTTATCAGCAGTCGAATTTGCTAACCACTAGTGAATTGACAGACTTTACACACACCTTTGAGAATACTTATTATGAGAAAACATCCGAACAGTGAACACCAAGTGAAAAGAAAACATCTTAAGGCAACCTGCATGGAGAGTTGTTCATAATTATATTGTTCAAACTACTCTCATTTAAAACAAATAAAGTATATTTGTACAACTGTGTGCCTAGTTTAAGATTTTTTACTACAATTTCGAGCTCCGTAAAGTTTCCTCACAAACTACTCACTGCGTGAATAGTTTATGTCAGTTTGGTACCACGAGTCTGTCAAGTAGGCATAAACGAGTAAACTATTCGACAATACCAAGGTCAAAAGCCTGACATTTGTTGTCTCTCTTACACATTTGCAGAAAAAGCGAGACAGGTATACGCTGCCATTTTATCCAATTTGACATTTTTTGCATCGTTTTGTGACGTCATTGACGGCATCACATTGACAGCATAGACTATATATATGCTGGGAAGTGTCAGTACATCACACAATCTATGGTATGGATGTCTATGGTAATTTGACATAATTAAAACCTAAGAGTTGATGTAGGTACAGTGTACACTATCAATATTATTAACAATACTAGATTGCCACTGATTGATAGTGATATTGTTTTGTTTGGCAATAATATTATTCCTTTGATTAAAGAGTGATAGAACATGAAGCCGTTAGGTAAAACAATGCGTGTCTAAATGATGCACAACGTTAGCACTATCAATATTACTGATGTGGATGAAAAAATCTGCATGTTCTTCAAGACCGCATTAATACCGCTAATATTATATAATTACACACCAATTTTAGTGACAATAGGTACAGTAAATATATTGATAGTGTAAACCCAGCCTATAGTCAAAGCAGAAAAAAGTCTGTGATGTTTATGACTGCGCCGTAAGTATCTAGAGAAGTATTATAGACTTACCACACGAAAGAGATGCAGTATAGCAATATCAAACAAGATAAAATGAGACACAGTCACAATTTATTGTCTCTCACTGCGTGCCCACGCTTTGCAGGTTTTAAAGTATACTTTTTCTATGACCTAAGTCATTAAAAACCACAAACAGATTTAAGTATCTGTGGCTCCCTAAATATCATAAATATTAAACAAAACAAAATATAAAAAACGGAGTGATTACATTCCCTTGGAAAAGCATCAAATAATTAGAAATTAAAGTTCTAATGTTAACGGAATACAAAACGGAAAAATGTTAGATTCTTTAAGTGGTTTTTAAGTTTTGTAAGTGGTGTTTGTAAACAGTTTGTTCGCGACCAATTATTTTCGCACTAATCTAGTATCTACTGTCCACCAACAAGTTAATAACTTCATAAATCATAACCCTAGCTGGTTTAAAACTGTCGGGGTTTATTCAAACTGGCCAACTGAATTAGAATGGAAAAATTAAAATCATAGAAATCAAACATCATCTTGTAAACTAATAGGTATGTAATTGTACTATTATTTATGACCTCTCATTTCGAGAGGGGACTCTAAACTTCGTTTGATTCTGTGGGACTCTGGCCCAAGACTATCCAGTTGTGGGCCAGGATGTGCTGAGAAATGACTGGTTTAAAGAATGCATGGTAAAGAAAATAAACTATTGTATTTGTTGAAGAAAGCATACTTAATTTTATATTATTAGACCTATAAAATATTAAGATTTCCTACACTTAAGAACAGTGTTATGTTTTGATATATTGTGATGTCATCCTCCGTACCAATCCTACTAATTTTTTTACAAATGTGAATCTGTTTGTTTGTTGATTTGTCGTTCAATCACACTGCAACAGAGCTACAGATTGATGTAATTTTTTGCATGTGTACAGTTGAGGACCTGGAGACTGGAGAGTGACAAAGGCTAAACTTTTTATCCTGGAAAATCATAGTTCTGCGGGATTTGAAAAACTATATCTGCTCGGATGAAGTCGCTGGCATCAGCTAGTTACTAATGATTAAATAGCTTATGGGATATGTTTTTTTCTGTTTTTCCAGTATAACCTATGCAACTGTGCCTAGTACCCACTTACACTATTACACCAGAAGAATGGGTATACATTTGCATCTCTCTATTCAGCCCTTAGGCTGGAATAGCCCTTAAGGCCCTTAGGCCGGAAACAGCAGAGCAGTCACCAGGTCCTTTGCATCTTCACTGCTTGTTACACAACTCAGGGGCACAGCACATTCCTACCTATACATACCTACTTTATAATCATTTCAGTGCAAGTATCCAGCCTTATAATGGGATGAAATGTAATTTTTACTTTGAGAATTCATGTAAGAGAAACAAATGTAATTTGTTATGGTTGCTTAATAAATGAAATAAATTGTTTATATTCTGTAATAGACCTATTCTTGTTTTGTATTTATACTAATTACTACATGAATAAATAAATAAATATATTTACTTTATTTGTCCTCAGCATTAGTTATTTACAAACCATTTCTGTTCATTTATATGTACATTCAATTTATTTTAATCTATACCTACATACAAAGTCTACTTAATTATATACAAGTAAATTGATGCTGAACAAAGGCATTTATTTTGAAATGGCAGTCTATCTATAATAAATAAACTGTCTTGAAAATTTAAGTTTAAATTTTTGTGTCTGTTGGTCATGGTTAAAAAAGGTCAAAAGGCTGAACCGATTTTGATAATGCAGATGCACTGCAAAAAAAGTATGTATGCTATACAGTTTAATTGCTAATGCAGACCATCTGACCAGATATCTATAAGTATTATATGAAAGTTTCTACTAGGCTTCTTTTCATACAAGAAAGGTTCCTAAAAAAATATATAAATTCACATTAATGAAGTCAAGACCCTATATCTACTTAGTGAATACAACATAATATTTTTTAATTATTTATTATCATTGACATTAGTCAATCATGTTAGTATATTAGTACTAACATGTTTATTACAGAGAATCCTGCTAATAATGTAAATGCGAAATTATGGATGGATGTTTGTTACTCAATCACGCCGCAAGGGCTGAACCGATTTGGCTGAAATTTAGCACAGAAATAGATTAGTCTGGATAACACATAGGCTATTTTTTATCCCGGAAAATAAGAGTTCCCGGCGGAATTAAAAATGCGAAGTCGCGGGCTTCAGTTAGTGTTTCAAATATATTATTTCTTTTTAATAGATAAATAAGCTAAGTAGGTATGCTATAAATTATACATTTTAGGACAGAATTGGGCAGTTAAAACGAAAACTGAAACAATAAAGATTATAATTATTTTTAACATTTGGTTTGGTAATTATTGTCTTATACATATATAACCTTCCTATCTTTTTATGAAAATCTTGATAATATTTAAGTATGATTCGAGCTCCACCTAGCATCTGCATACTTGGTATTAGTTGACAGCTTATATTGGTCTATAGTGATTCTTCTTCTTTATCAACCGACAGACGTCCACAGCTGGACAAAAGTCTCTTGCATGGACTTCCACGGGTTTCGGTCTTGTGCCACCTGAATCCAGCGGCTCCCTGCGACTCGATTGATATCGTCGGTTCACCTAGTGGGGGGGTCCTCCAACACTGCGCTCCCCGGTGCGGGGTCGCCACTCCAGCTCCTAGGGACCCCATCGATCATCAGCTCTTCGAACTATGTGCTCCGCCCATTTCCACTTAAGATTCGTTTCGCTGAGCTATGTCGGCGACTTTGGCTCTTTTACGGATCTCCTCATTTTTGTTTCGATCTCCCAGGGATACTCCGAGCATAGCTCACTCCATCGCCCGCTGAATAACCCTGAGGCTTCTTGTGAGGCCCATAGTTAGGGACCATATATCTTCAGGCACTGAGGAATTATTAATTATTATTGCAACCTGTAATAAGTAACAATTTATTAATCTGTGGCTACGGCTTAGGTACTTATCTTCGTCACCACTCACCAGTGATACTTTTTGTGAACCTATTAGGTTGTGAGAGTTAGAGATTCCATTATTATTCCATTGAATAAACACTTTTCGGGATCCGTTGGGAGTTTTTGCACAAAATGCTTCATCTGAGATTCTTTTCGTCTTTGTGACACTCTGGCCAGAGCGGTGGTGGTCATCAACGAAGTAACGTCTTTAGCGGCAGATGTGAATCGCCTCACGAGCTTTCGCCATTTCTCCCTGCTGGCCGACAGCCTCGTACACTTGTGCAATTGACCGCCCATCGTAGACTTTATTTGATGGGTCCATCGCATAGGTGATTTTTTTCGTCTTCTGGTGCCCTACACTTTGTCCGAGAAGCACAACACTATTAACGCCTCTAAGTCAAACTTTTCTCCTCCTCTTCCCGGCGGTTAGCTTTCACAGCCTCTGTGATCATTATTCACGTCTTCGTGGGTCCTAGAACTCTTCAAATTAATTATTTTTCAACATTTCGTTCGTATATCACCAAGCTCTCACGGAATATTTTCGGTGAGTTGCAATTCGAGTATCGTATCGTGTCACAACTCGAAAATGACGTCATTTTCGGGTTGTGAGATGTCAAACATGTAACTCATACTGCCAAATAGCAATACTTTCCGTATCTTTGTTCGAAGACGTGTTTATTTCTCGATGGTGACGTCACACGTCCGTAACGTGTAAGCTCATACTCGGAAACACTCGATCACTTTTAGTTCCGCCGCTCGCCGCTTGGGGCGCTGGCTGTAGATGTATGAAGAAGCTCGAAATCGAAGATTCGATGAAGTATACTATCAAAACTTAAACTAACCACACTGAAAACAATCGCTGTTTTATTAACTTCTCAGTATGACCTCCGTATACTCGAAAATCAATCACTGCAATATTCCGAGCTAAAATGCAAAGGAGCGGTGGAAATTTTCGCAGAAAAGTAGTTCCGAAGTGTTCTTTGGTTGATTCCAATTTGCTAATTACTGAGTCAGTATCTACGAGTACTTGCACGCTCCGCTGGATTTATGTTTGTATTAAATTCCTAGAAAGAGTTTAGACTAGATTTCTCCAGAGCAATTTTCTTCGTGGTTTAACTTTAATAAAAATCTTAATCTAAAACATTAGTAGTGGTTACGTTGTGAATTTAAATGGTGCACCGCGCTTTTGCTAATCCTGCTAATACTTAAATTGGTTCGCGCGTGATTTTAAAAATGGGCCAAGCGCGAGTTGGACCCAAACATGAAGGGTTCCGTACCATTACCATGCAAGATTTAACACCAGCTATTAAGCAAAATAAAGGTTTATTGAATGAAGACCCTTTAATTTTTAACTTCTTTTTTAATTTGTTTGCCTTTGCCTTGTGGTTAGGAGGACTGTTGTTTTCTATTCAAGGATCGCAGGTTCGATCCCGGGCAAGCACCTCTGACTTTTCAGAGTCATATGCGTTTTTATTTTTATGCATATTCCCCGATCACTCGAAGAACCGATTTGGAAAATTCTTTTTTTTTTTTTTTGAAAGGGTATACTTCCCATGGGACCACCCATTGTCATCAAGTCACGATCTGATGATGGAATCCTGGTGAAATCCAGGCAACTCTTCAAATTTTATAGATACAATTGATATACGAGTACTTTGTAGTGGCGTTTGAAGTCGGTTGTGTAAAAAAAGTTTTACGTCATGTAAGTTGTAAGTTGTGTAATGCTGAGTGGGAACCCTATTTGATCATATGTCAATATTTTATTTTATGTTATTTTTCTTTATTTGTTTGTGTTGATCAAATAAAATCTATTTTCTTTCTTTCTATTTTTATCCAGCCACTGGACTTTTTATCTGGTAAAGAGATCTCAGTCATACAATAAGCATCTTTCCCGCGTTTAATCCAGCCACGACTCTCAGCATCTACGCTAATAAACTTTTCAGTAATCCTCTAAATATGCAAAAGCATATTATGCAGATACGTACACGTGCAGTATTAAGCAAGAACAGAGTATAAACATAAATTCGAAGCG
The DNA here is from genome assembly GCA_933228805.2 of Hipparchia semele. Classification (NCBI taxonomy): domain Eukaryota; kingdom Metazoa; phylum Arthropoda; class Insecta; order Lepidoptera; family Nymphalidae; genus Hipparchia; species Hipparchia semele. The sequence continues at coordinate 14,102,690 of OW121714.1, forward strand.
GAAACTGGCTTAGGGTAATTTGTATGACATTCCGAAATTGAATTTCCCTCGAGAGCGATGTTCTGAAAAGTGAAATTGTTAACAGCAGAGAAATAAAACAAAAAGCACGGAAAAAACTCACGCGTTTATTAAAAAAAAAAAAACACAGTTACGTACGGAGTTTAAATGACGACGAGACGGAGAGAAAATTCGCTTAATTAAAATTCCGCAAGCCAAAATGGTTTTCAATTGAAGGTCCTGCATAGCGCGGACTAAATTCCGAAATTGGGCCCGGGACGCCTAGCGTCTACATCTCACAACTCATAATACTGGATAGGAAAGTTGACCCTATTTTTTTTTACAAAGGTCCATTTAGTAAACACTGACCCTTATACTGGACAGGCTGCTGTCATTCCTTTTTTGAACCTTGATTGGTGCCATATTTTACTGTAAACTATTACGAGAGTCCAAGGAACCAAAATTAGCAGTAATAAAGTTATGAAACTCAATTTTATTTTATGTCACGTTTCACACACATTATTTATGACATAAAATAAAATTGAGTTTTATTACTTTATTAACATAAGATTCAGAAAGACCGATTTCAAGAAAAGTTAAGCGTGGTCATACATAAAAAAAAGAAAATAAAAAAAATATCCTGCGCATCGAATTGAGAACCTCCTTTTTTCGCCGGTTAAAAAATATGCGTTTTTAATGACCCAAGTCGGCAAGGAAACCAAACAGTCCACGCTAGAGAGGTGAGTTTTATTTTTAGCGCTAACGCACGATACGGTCATAAAACAGGCCTTTCAAGGCTGTTATTAGCATTTCATAATTAGCAACATGCCCTGTTAACATCCTTTGGTGGCTTGTGAGCGTTCAAGTGAATTTATGCTTAATGACCTGTGTGGATTCGATATGTTTGACTTATCTTACTTACATTGGTCTAGTGGTCAGCTATGTTCGACTGCAGATGGCAAGGTCCCGGGTTCGAAACTGCGTCGGGAGAATAAATGTCCTAATTGGGTTTTTCTGTCAAGAAATTCTCAGTATTATTCCGGAGTTTGGAAGTTGGCGTTGGAAACCCACGTACCTCGGAGACTCGTATCCTGCGCCTGATATCTGTCCGGCCGTGTCGGATTTCCATCCCATCGGACTATGAGAGTGAGGGAATAGAGAGAGCACCTGTGTTTACGTACACACTTGCGCACTATAATATCTCCCGCACAGCTGGCTAATCGAATGACGGAACGAAGTTGCAGACATCGTCTAGTTTATCATACTATCATACTATTATGTCACTTATCAAACATCAAATATTTACGTTATTTTTATAAGTGGGCTATGCTTTATCTTCATAAATAAATATTATCAGCTGGTGAACAAGCCTCAGTCTTTTCATTTTTAACTCGAGGGGTGTTATACGTTTGAAGTGTGTATCTATATATATAAAATTCAAAGTCCTGACTGACTGATTGACTGACTGAGATATCAACGCACAGCCTAAACTACTGAAGTTAGAAACTTGAAATTTTTACAGTTGGTTCCTTTTATGACGTAGGCGCACACAAAGGAAGGATTTTTGAAAATTAAACCCCTAAGGGGGTAAAATAGGGGTTTGAAAAATCGAACTTAACGTGAGCGAAGCCGCGAGCAAAAGCTAGTCTGTGTATATGTGTATCTGTGTGTCTGTGTATCCGTATGTCTGTGTATCCATATATCTGTGGGTCTGTATATCTGTGTTGTGTCTGTGTATGTGTGTTTCTGTCTCCCTCGTAGTTCCCTAAAGAATGGACCGATTTTGATGAAGTTTTCTCTGTTTGAAAGCTGACGTGATCGAGCAATTTAAATATCACATGTTCGACCACGAAGGAAAATATCGCGAGGAAACCTACACTCCTGAGAGTTCTCCAGCAGGCGAGAAGTGCAGCAGTTCCTTGAAGGTTATTTTTTTTAAACTTTAAACCCTTTTTTGACCGCCAAATCCGCCATTACGTTTTCATCATGACTAAATATTACGCGTTTGAACCAACATGGGGAAGGCAAAGACGAATCTATTGGCACGCCATTTATCATAACCGGCTCAATAATTAATTAATAACACATGATATATTATTTTACGACTCAAGAAATAACTGCTGGAAACTTCTAGACGTCAAAGGTGACTAACCTGAAGGTCAGTGCCCTGTAATCAAATGCAAAACTGGTAAAAAATTGGGATAAATTAAAAAAAAAATTAAACACAAAAACTGCGAACGAATAAGAGTTACAAGTTTTGGACAGAATTGCTCACCTGTTAAACGTGTTTTTAATTTAATAGTGCCCTCTTCAATATCACGTGAGAGAATGATAATATGATATTTCAATGAACGGATGGGACATACTCAAGAGTGAAACGTTATACTTATAAACTATTTTATCAAAACGTTAATTTAACAAGTGAAAGTGAAGTGATATCTGAATCTATGGCCGGACTATGTACGATTTAATCTAATAAAATTCAAAGTCCTGACTGACTGACTGACTGAGATATCAACGCACAGCCTAAATTACTGAAGTTAGAAACTTGAAATTTTTACAGTTGGTTCCTTTTATGACGTAGGCGCACACTAAGAAAGGATTATTGCAAATTCCACCCCTAAGGGGTTTAAATAGGGGATGGAAGTTTGTATGAAAGTCCGTCATTTTTCAAGTTATATCCATGAAACTTTGTATTTAGGCTTTCAAATAAAAATAAAGAAATACGTGTTTCACAGATTTTGAAAAATCTACCCCCAAACGGAATAAATAGGGGATGGAAGTTTGTATGAAAGTCCGTCATTTTTCAAGTTATATCCATGAAACTTTGTATTTAGGCTTTCAAATAAAAATAAAGAAACACGTGTTTCACAGATTTTGAAAAATCCACCCCCAAACGGAATAAATAGGGGATGAATGTTTGTATGAAAGTCCGTCATTTTATGAAAATCTGTATTTTGCCTTTCGATTAAAAATAAAGAAGGACGTGTATCACAGTTTTTGAAAATTTCACCCCAAAAAGTCGCGGGCGCCCTCTAGTTAATAAATAAATTTTAACTGGCGTGCATAGGATGTACAACAGGGTAGGCAGATGATATCATTAAGATGGAAAAAATCTTCATTACGAGTTATAAAAAACTTAAGACAATGCATTGTACAAATTATAAAAAGGTTACCCTTAAGTTTTTAAGCTATTGCATAGCTTCTACCGCGGGCCTTGAGCGTGGAGACCGAATCCAGAAATTCCGTAACGAAAATAACCTGACACGGGACTCTTCTCACCGCTAGATGGCGTTGATAAAAAATGCTATGCAATAGCTTTACCGCGGCAGTCCCCGAGTGCCACACGTTTTTTTTTAACTCCTACTGGAGGTTTTTTCCATTTTATGTCATCTGCCCGTTTAATGCCTATCGTGTATGCACACCAGCCATATACCTACCTACCCGACATCCTGTTACAGGATCTCTCACAGTCTGCTACATTATCAGATCTTCATGTCAATTCGCATTGGGCTAGCGTAGTGGACCCTAAAACCCTTCTCTGATTTCAAAATTCAAAAAATTCAAAATTCAAAATCCATTTCATGTGGGCCATCTTGTAGTTCTTATGACACGTCATAAATCTACCACCAATTCGGAATGCAGATTCTGCTGAGAAGAGCCGGCAAGAAACTCAGCAGTTGCACTTTTCAAATAAAAAAAAATTTTTTTACAATAGGTAACAAAACTGTGCTATGTATACACGTATACAGTGCTTCCACAATGAAGCTTCAAAAATGCATACGTAAGTACACACAATCAAAGTAATAAGTCAAAACGGGCGGACAAAGCAGACCCATTCCCGTTGGTGGCACCCGTTCACGAGCATGACGCATGATCCAGCCGTTGCTTCGCTCAACCATATTTGAGGGAACGATTGAGTCCTACGCTCAATAGTGAGGCGTTAATAGATTGCTCATGATGATGGAAGATTGTCTTCTTGTATCTATCGAACTTGGACTTCTAGCTCATAACGCAGCGTGCAGAAGCGCGTCACTGTGCAACAGAGGTAGCGTTGCCAGACGTCCCGTATTTCCCGGGACATCCCGTATTTTAGGCATAGTTTAAAATGTCCCGGCGGGACTGACTCTCTCCCGTATTTGATCCGTACTTCGTTTTTCATTATGAAATCGACCTAAGTATTCACACACGTAACGTTCGTAAAACGTACGGTTTAATTGTGTGACTCGCCTCGGCTCGAGTGACTGTGTAGTGTGAAGTAACTTGCACTTGCCGCTCGCATCGACCAACGACAGTGTTAGTGTTAAGATGACAATGTTAAAACTGACTCGATCCTCGGAAATATGTAAAAATAAAATAAAAAATGACACTAAATAATTTTGTTTTTTATTTGTCCCGGGTAAAAAACTGAAATCTCGTATTTTTTTGTCCATTTAAACATTTGTCCCTTATAGGCTGAAAAAAAATCTGGCAACCCTAAACAGAGGTCATCCAAATAGCTACGTATCGATACAAGAGGGAACAAGGCGAGTAGGTAGTAGATACCTCAGTAGGTATCTCATAACCGGTCTTATCGAGACAAAATTTGCTTGGAATGCCGTTGTCTCTGTCTGTAGGTAGGTATTTTAGTAGGATCTATGTTTTTAATAAGTAGTTTTGAGTTAGAGCTTGAAATTACGCTATAAGCCTCAATAGCCCAACGGTTAAGGTGCGGACTGAAAATTGAAAGGTCGCAGCTTCGAGACCAATCACACTTGTCGTACTCACTCCTAGCACAAGCTTTCCGCTTATTTGGAGAGGAGAGGAGAATATAAGTCAAGTTCAGCTGGGCTAATATAATTCTTTTAAAAAAAATTATGTCAATAACGATACTATATACAAACAACGAATTCTTTCCTCGTGACTGGCCACAGGATTAAAAAGAAAAAACTAATATCTTTAGCAGAAATATCTCGATTTAGCAATAAAGGATGCTCTAGTTTGTATTGTAGGGACAATAAGCGTTGAGCAATTACGGTTTAATTGACTCTAAGTACATATACCTAGATACCTAGAGAATCTTTGAACGAATGAAGTTCGTAGTATTATACCAGTTGTATTTGGTTTTAACCTGGTTTTAAGCCTTTAGTCTGAATCCGATCGTGATTTCTCAAGATTTTAGACTTGGTTCGTGGTTTAATGACATAATTGTTATAAAATATTACGAGTACATACCACGGTAATTATTTTAGTTGGGATTGTCGATACTTCGATCCAATTGATAGATTTTACCCATGAAAGCTTCAACTTGACGTCTCGCAACACCGCAGTCCCGTCGTGACCACGGTCCATGCAATTGGATCGAAATATCGACAATCCCAACTAAAATAATTATCGTGGTAAGTACGTACTCGTATTATTTTATAACAATTATTACGTGATTTCTTACATCTGTTATAATCTGTTTTATTGAAACGATACATTATAAACGTAAAGGCGTGAGTATCTTGTATCTTCTGACGTCTTCGATCCTATTCCACTTCTGATGTTTCATTTTTCTTATATTTTCAAATCAAATGTATACAGTATAATAGTGTTACAATACTACTCAAATTTGATATTAGCAAATTATGATAATCTTGGCTGATACCTTGGTTTTAATCAAGTCAAAATGCAATAATATAATGAGGTAAGTAAATATAAAAATAAACTTAAAAATTATAACTTCAGGATTTGAACCAAGGTTAAGAACAATAAAAAAACATTGAGCATTATGAATTATGTTATGAGATATGACTCAGTCGTAGCAGTTAAAAGTGGAATGGGTTCCGAGAGGCAAACAATTTAATAAAGAGGTGACCGTAGGTACTTAAATAAATGGTCCAATGGTAACTTTATTTTATTCATTCACTAGTTAGGTATTTGTTGATTGCGATCTCATCTGCTGGTTTAATAACCCTTCGATTTCAGGGTTCCGTATCCAAAGGGTGCCAACGGGACCCTGTCACTAAGGCTCCGCTGTCCGTCCGTCCATCTGTCAGTCTGTTACGTCTATTACGTTCATGAGATACGGGTGTATGTCATGAACCGTAATAATAGGTGGATACTTGAAATTTTCACAGAATTTTTTCACTTCTACTGCCGCTATGACAAAAAATAACAAAAATGAAAAGAATAAATATATTAAAGGGATAATAATATTTTCATACAAGAAACGTGATTTTTTTCGGCGTTTTTTGCTCGATCTTAACAATGCTGTTACAATAGTACGTACCCTTCGTGTGCGAGTTCAACTCACACTTGGCCGGTTTTGATTTAAATACGTTGGTACTTATTACAATTTCAATATTAAGATTTTGGATTAGATGTTATCAAAAATCTAAATATCGAACAACCGTTTAATGACCGGTTACAATAACCAAGACGAAAATTTAAAAATTTAAGTTCGATTATTATTTACTTAATCAATACTTAATCAATAAACTGTTTTACCAATTTGTAAACAAAGGTTGCTTGCGAGTTTCTGCGAGAAACTGCTTATTTACTTGAAAGTTGAAGAAAAATAGATAGTAAACTTATTTACGGTTGCAAGACATTTCACGCGGTCAAATCACCTTTGTTTTGTCTCACTCACTTACATGAAGCCGTCTCTGTCTACAAGATGTTTGACAGAGGTCGCCAAACTTTTAGTTTTTATATTAACTCGTATTGGAAACCTGATTATGTCATATTTGTGTATACTGATATAAATAAACTTTATTGTGATAAAATGTATGTCTTATCGTAGCTTGAAAATTGCCGATAAACAAACAATTTGCTCAATGCAAAGATTACTGAAGATACAGCTCCAATAAATGATGCCTTTTTTTCGTAAACTTTATTTCTGTAAAATTTGAATCAAAAACTAGTATACATACGTCATTTACTTGTAAGTAGTTACTTGTAAATCCTTTTTTCCAAACGTATAAACAAACAATCTAGTGTGAAGTGAACATCTGCTGCACCAGAGTAACCGCCATGCGCCAATGCATTGCCGACTTTTTAGGAACTTTTTATCCACCTCTTGAAATAACCCCATGTAAAATGTAAAGGAGCACTGCAGAAAGACGTTGGCTCTCCCATTTTAGGTTAAGTTACTTGTACAAGAAATTAACTGGTAACTTCAGGTGGCAGGTGAATGAAAATACATAAAATCTACTAGATATTGTAAGAAAACTAACCGTTTCAGAAAAGGCGCTCTTCGGCCTCCTAGCGGGTGTCCCGTTCATCCTGATCACTTGAACTAAAATCAAAACAAGATCAGCCAATCGGCACGCACTAAAACTTTTTCACGGACACTTGTTGGAATGAAGTTCACTGTCAAACTCGAGCATCCGAACGACTTCGCAACTTTACTGTTAATCCCCAATACCGGAGCATTTGCCCGTGTCTTTTTAGTTTTATACTTTTAAGAGGTTGGAAACTAAAGGAACGTTGTTCCGCGACGCTTAATTTAATCGATGACTTCATGCAATCATTTGTTGATAAGTTATCGAGTGTTTGAGTGTTGGAAGTGATCGGGGGGAAAACGCGACGGGCCTTGCCTACGGTTCGTTTGTGACTGGCGTATACCGGCACAATAGGTACCTACTGCTGCTATGGCTTGCACTCGGGTCTCGGCCGCTTTCTGCCGTCCCAAGCCTCACGTTGTGCCTGCATTTTTTATACGCCTGCTGTACAATAGCCAACATTTTGAGGTTATATTTTGTATGGAACTCAGTCCTTTGTGGACCATCCACCGCACCTTTTTTTGTTCAGTCGTACAGACGAACCACTTTTGGATTGCCATGATGAGTTGATCAACCATGTTAAAGAATTTCTGAAGAATGAGTGGGAAAACCATGTCTATACCTCGTTGAAGTATCAAAATTCCCCCTGTCTGATTACATAGTTTGTTGTCATTATGCTACAATTTTTCATCTTTTCACTGCAATAATGAAAAATTCAAATCTGTTGAGTTGGAAACATAAATTCTTCTGATTGGTCATCAGATATCTGGTTCCATCCAAGCAACTACCTCCTACCTAATCCGTCAAGATTTGTAAGAAGTTTCCTCCGAAGATCAATCATTTCATTCGTTTATGGGCAACACTAATTTTGTCGCGTCCTATTTTGTAATCCGGAAATCCGTTTTGCTCAACAGATCTTCTTTTTTACTTTTCAACATATTGAGTATTGAAGAGCAATTAACTACTTACCTTCCTGCAGTTGTGGCTACTTGTTTACTTAATACAGTTTAAGTGTAAATGATTCACGCAGATGTTTACATTCTATATTTAGGCAGTCGCCGGGGTAATCTGCGCCTGCGACGCTGACGTCACCCCGCGTCGACATTTTATCTGGCCGGTACAGGATTGCAATTACTGAACTGAATGTTATCGCAGCCTTCGTAATACAAACTTGAATTCAACTCAAAATGTTTGTTTTTTTTTTTTCGAATAAACTTTTGCAACCACTTTTATTTAAAAACGATTGTTAAGGTGAAGTAATGTTTTGACAGATTACCAATATAAGATCTGTCAAAACGTCAAAATTCGACGATTGGTGTCAGATCATGATTAGGGGACTTGGCAAGTGGGTTCTTAATCTAACAACTTGCTCTTCAAGGTACCACGAAGGACAGGCAGATATTACCTATTTCGTCGTACCAATTTGAAACTTTGCAACACTGAAATAGAAATAGAAATAGAAATATTTTTTATTCAAATAAACTTTTACAAGCACTTTTGAATCGTCAATGAATCTACCACTGGTTCGGAATGCCTTTCCTGCCGAGAAGAGCCAGCAAGAAACTCGGCGGTTGCTCTTTTCAAAAAAATCAAAATTTTACAATTGTTATTGAAACTATGCTATGTATTCAGTGCTTCCACGATGAATTTTCCTGAGTACAATACAAGTAAAAATAAATACAATACAAATACAAATAAATACAATTCAATACATGTGAACACAGGCAGGCAAAAGCAGACCCATTCCCGTTGGTGGCACCCGTTCACGAGCATGACGCATGATCCAGCCATTGCTTCGCTCAACCATATTTGAGGGAACGTAACAACCCGCACCACACGACACCACCACAGAAACTTTAAAGAGAGCATGACATACTTATAACAATACATTAATTATGATACCATCGAGCTGGTGGTGGTGGTGAGTGGTGACCAAATCAGGAATAAGGATATTCCACTTGGTCTAACGAGAATAAAAGGCGGGACACATAATTTGAAGAATTGAATAGCGACGCCGACTTCGCATCGGAAAGCGCAGCCTTAGTAGATAGCCTTCCACTTGATGGACAGACGATCTTGGGCGAGTTACTCGCAGTCTGGATACATGTGGCACAAGATCGTGTTGTGTGGCGATAGTTTCAAGAGACCTTTGTCCAGCAGCGGATTTAGGTATATAGGTTAAAATGATGATAGCCTTTAAACCATCGAGATATGGTAGACTACTGTTTCCTGACATTCTGGTTGAGCTGTCCAAGGCTTTTGACGGATTTTAGGATTATGCGGAGTGGGGATTATAAATCAAAAGACGAAGCAGTCTTAATTAGAACTGTTTCAAGCCATAAATCGAACAAAAAATAAACTGCACTGTAATTTAAATTATTGTTTCATTTTCAAACCAACCCACAGAACTTTTAGAAACAATAGTTAATAAAAGGTAATAAATGTGTAAAATTTACGCCGATTGCGACTGCATTAAGCAATTACCCCACTGGTCATAATAATTACACTTTCATGCGGAATGATCGGAAAAACATGAATCCAATATGAAATAAAACCTCAACAATATAATTTGGAGAGTAAAATTATTTTTGTACAATATAACATTACATATCGAAAATACTAATTCAATATTCTAAATTCTAATTAAGAACTACCTAAATAATTTATGAAATAAACTTTAAATTAATACTAAAATTAAATTAAATTAAATCTAAAACCTCATCGACGTCTCAGCAGTGTAGCATGCTATCCAAGATGCTGGCATCATTGTCCTTTAAAATGGACAAACTAATTCTTTGGCCAAGGGAGTTCCACGCTGAAAACCTGAAGTAAATGAATTAAGCACTAAATGAATTAGGTATGATATATGTGTAGATATATTTAATATGTACGTTTTATGTAATTTATATACAATTTGTTGCACTTTGCCATATCCCTCAGTAAATTCTTTACACTTTTTAAGGTTGTCTGGAGGAAATCGCTTAAAGCGATAAGACCACCTTTGCGCACAGTAATTAACTATAAGATTCAATAAATTGTAAACAAATCGTCTCTTGTGTGTAGCAATAAAGAATATTCTATTCTATTCTAAGTACATATGCAAAAATGCTCATTTTTCCTAGAAATGGTTTCTCAAAAAGAATCTTCTTTCCTGGTACTGTGATGCATCGTGGTATGTTCATTTTTATCAACAGGGTCATAGGTAAGAGCGTTCCGTTTTAGACAGCATCATCAGTATCTCTTACCATAATGTGAACGATATTTTATACTGCAATGAAACCGTACCCATATGAGGACTGTTCCCAATAGAGTGGGTTATAAAAGGAAGCGCACGTACAAAGATATTACTTTCACCTTTTCCTAGAGTTAAAATAATACTGACGCTATAAAATAATAGCTGTAATAGCTTCGGAAGCAACGTTCCGAACTACGGTTAGTTTGATTCAAAGCGAGACTCTTTTATCAAAAGAACTTAAGTTATAGAAACAATACTCTTTAGATAGAATCCTTCCTATTTCCTACTAATATTATAAATGCGAAAATTTGTGAGGTCGGATGAATTATTGTATATTATCTCTATTAATAACTGGTAAATATGGAAGAGGCAAAATTTCACCCTATTTTTTGCTCTCCTGTAAAATTGGGAAAATGTAGATACGTTCATCTAACTCTTACACCGCGATTTCTGACCGGCATTTTACTATATCCAAAAAAATCTTACACGCGTGGTATGAATGAAATTGCGCGCGTTTTTATTTAGTTTAAATTATGTCAAAATATACAATCTATAACAAAATTGTAACTGAATGGAATTTTATTTATTTTTTATTAATATTATGTTTTTCTAAATATCTAAAAAAATAAAGGGGAATTTTTATGTCTTTGATTTGGTCCGGTATTTTGAAATATCGGGATCCCGGATTGCGACTTCCTGCAGTTTGTTCCACTGTTAACGGGGTCTTTTCCCTGTTTCTAGCAATTTCGCGTCTTTTCAAACCAGTTTTAATTCATGAAGAACTATTTTTTTTGCATCGAAAAAAATATATGTTGTAGATACATATTTTATCATTATAGTTTAATTGACAGAAACGCGTTAAGCTATATTTTGCTCGATCATAAAAAATTATGAAGAAATCGCGATTTTCACTTTTATTTCAATTTTGTGTCTAAAATTTTTAACTAAATTTAAAAAAATATGTATGAAAATAAAGCTTATTACATTTATGATTTTTTTCAATTGACCGTTTTTTAAATAAAAATTTAAGCTTAGTTCTAGCTTATTTCTAGACGTAAATGGGCACGCGCATCCTCTAACGGGGGTGTACCAGTAGCCCACCGGCCTCTAACGAGGTTGGACGCACGTCAGTTTTCGCAGGCCACGCTCTCCCATGCTTAAATTCTCAATGTCATTAATTTTGTTGTAAAAATATTATTTTGTAAAATCACTAAAACTTTTTATTAGATCTTAGTTAGCATAGTACCTACTTAGTTTTTATATAGTTTTTAGTTAGTATCTTAGGTTACTATCTTATCTTGTAAACAGTTATAGTAAATAATTAAGTATAGTGTTTGTTTTTATGAATAATAATTGATGATAAAAGAAATTTAATAAAGAAAATATCAGCTTTGAAGCGAAGGAATATTAGAAAACAAGTATGGTAAGTGTTTCTTTCACTTTATCTAAATACTAGCTGATTCCGCGACTTCGTCCGCCTGGATAAGGTTTAGAGTGACTTGCTACTATCCACGAGAAGTTATGTCCTTTATCTCCGAAAATATTTAGTTATTTTTTGGGTAACTTGAACCGTTTACGCAGCGCACGCAACGGAAGCCTTCAAATATGGATAATTTTCACCGTTTTTGCAACATTTTTCACTGATGCTTCGCTCCTATTAGTCGCAGGGTGATGTTATATAGCCTAAAGCCTTCCTCGATAAATGGACTATCGAACACAAAAATAATTTTTCAATTCGAACCAGTAATTCCTGAGATTAGCGCGTTCAAACAAACAAACTCTTCAGCTTTATAATATTACTAGCTTTTGCCCCCGCGACTTCGTCCGCGTAGAATTAGATTTTGGGGTGGAATTTTCAAAAACTGTGACACACGTACTTCTTTATTTTTAACTGAAAGCTCAAATACCAACTTTGATGGAAACAGCTTGAAAAATGACGGAGTTTCATATAAACTTCCATCCCCTATTTAAACCCCTTAGGGGTGGAATTTCCAATAATCCTTTCTTAGTGTGCGCCTACGTCATAAAAGGAACCAACTGTAAAAATTTCAAGTATCTAACTTCAGTAGTTTAGGCTTTGCGTTGATATCTCAGTCAGTCAGTCAGTCAGGAGTTTGAATTTTATATATATAGAAGTATAGATAAGATGATGCCCATGACTTCGTCCGTGTGGTTTATGAAAAATCCCGTGGGAACTCTATCATTTTCCGTGATAAAAAGTATACGTTCTAGGCAATCTATCTCCACTCCAATTTTCAACCAAAACCTTCCTTTTTACGGGAAAGAGGAACACACACACACACACATACAAACTTTCGCCTTTATAATATTACTGTGATTACCTAGGATTAGAATTTTTACAAAAGGCGTGAATAAATTTTGTTGAAGAAGAATAATTATTCCAGATGTAGGTATCAATGTGAACACAGTGTAAATACATACAGTGAGGCGATAGGTTGGGAGTGTTCAAATAAAGGTCACTTGAAACCTCATCCAACTGGCAGCGACCTAAAAAAAACTCCAAGATGGCGGATTCAAGATGGCGGCCATACAAATTTCGTCGGTGTCTATCTCAGAGAGTATAAAAGATGGAAGTGTGGTTTTCTGGCAAAAGATGATCAGGATTGAGGACCCGAACGTCTATTTGATGAATAGAAAAAAAATTCAAGATGGCGGAATTGATTTTTCCATACAAAATATATGCAAAACTTTGATACGGTTCCTTTTTATTTCTGATGGTTTCTATAGAGCACATAAATTCATTCGTAGGAAAAATATGTAGAGAGCTGATGATTGAGGATTTCGGAGACAGGTGAGGAGTACGGCCAGGGTATTGAAAATAAGTGGGCGATGTTCAAACAAAAGCCACTCGAAACCTCATCCAATTTGCAGTAAGCTGGAAAAAACTCGAAGATAGCGGATTTAAGATGGCGGCCATACAAATTCTGACGGTGTTTATCTCAGAGAGTATAAAAGATGAAAGAGTGGTTTTCTGGTAAAAGATGATCAGGATTGAAGACCCGAAAGTCTACTTGATGAATAGAAAAGAAATTGAAAATGGCAGAATTTATTATTCCATACAAAATATATGCAAAACTTTGATACTGTTCCTTTTTATATCTGATGGTTTCTTTAGAGCACATAAATTCATTCGTAGGAAAAATATGTAGAGAGCTGATGACTGAGGATTTCAGAGACAGGTGAGGAGCACGGCCAGGGTATTGAAGATAGGTGGGGAATGTTCAAACAAAAGCCACTCGAAACCTCATACAAAATATATGCAAAACTTTGATAGGGTTCCTTTTGGAAATTTCTGATGATTTCGTGTACAGGGCAAAAATTCATTCGGAGGAAAAATATGTAGAGAACTGATGATTGAGAATTTCGGAGACAGGTGAGGAGCACGGCCAGGGTATTGAAGATAGGTGGGGATACGCCGTAAAGAGTAACGTTTGCCTAGAACTTAGACCAACTAACTCTAGACCTCGCACCCGCTTTATTTTCTATGAAAACGCATTCTGAAAAAAATTGGGACCGGCGGGGAGTACTCGAGTACTTGAGTGCTATGATTGGTTTGCGAAATGTACCGCGGTCATTTATAGAGAATAGAGATGTGACGATATCGATACTTATTTTAATAAAAAATATTTACAGCCTGCTATCAAGAATCAATAGTTAGTGTATTTTCTCTCTTTTTAATATTACCTATATAGGAAACTAGTAGGGTGCGTGGGTGCACACCGCATGGCCCGCTAAAGTGGACCGCGGTTTTTCTGCTCACCAGGTAAACCTTCGGGTCGTGATCATCTTTTGCCAGAAAATCTTTTTTTTGTCAGCTTGCTGCAAATTGGATGAGGTTTCGTGTGGCTTTTGTTTGAACACCCCCCACCTATCTTCAATACCCTGGCCGTGCTCCTCACCAATTTCCGAAATCCTCAATCATCAGCTCTTTTCATATATTTTCCCCAAACCATCAGAAATTTTGAAAAGGAACCGTATCAAAGTCTTTCATAGTTCCCTATTCGCCATATATTTTGTATGGAAAAATAAATTCCGCCATCTTGCTTTTTTTCAGTTCATCAAGTAGACCTTCGGGTCTTAACTCCTAATCATCTTTTGCCAAAAAACCACTCTTCCATCTTTTATACTCTCTGAGATAGACACCGACGAAAGTATGGCCACCATCTTAAATCCGCCATCTTGGAGTTTTTTTCAGCTCGCTGCAAATTGGATGAGGTTTCGAGTGGCTTTTGTTTGAACACCCTCCACTTATCTTCAATACCTTGGCCATGCTCTTCACATGTCTCCAAAATCCTCAATCCTCAGGTCTCTACATATTTTTCATACGAATGAATTTATGTGCTCTATAGAAACCATCAGAAATAAAAAGGAACCGTATCAAAGTTTTGCATAGATTTTGTATGGAAAAATCAATTCCACCATCTTGAATTTTTTTTCTATTCATCAAGTAGACCTTCGGGTCCTCAATCCTGATCATCTTTTGCCAGAAAACCACTCTTCCATATTTTATACTCTCTGAGATAGACACCGACGAAATTTGTATGGCCGCCATCTTGAATCCGCCATCTTGGAGTTTTTTTGAGCTCGCTGCAAATTGGATGAAGTTTCGAGTGGCTTTTGTTTGAACACCCCCCACCTATCTTCAATACCCTGGCTGTGCTCCTCACCTGTCTCCGAAATCCTCAATCATCAGCTCTCTACATACTTTTCCTACGAATAAATTTATGTGCTCTATAGAAACCATCAGAAATAAAAAGGAACCGTATCAAAGTTTTGCATATATTTTGTATGGAAAAATCAATTCCACCATCCTGAATTTTTTTTTCTATTCATCAAGTAGACTTTCGGGTCTTCAATCTTGATCATCTTTTGCCAGAAAACCACTGTTCCATGTTTTATACTCTCTGAGATAGACACCAACGAAATTTGTATGGCCGCCATCTTGGAGTTTTTTTCAGCTCTCTGCCAGTTGGATGAGGTTTTGAGTGACTTTTGTTTGAACAACCCCTACCTATCTTCAATATCCGGGCCGTGCTCCTCACCCATCTCCAAAATCCTCAATCATCAGCTCTCTTCATGTTTTTGCTCCGAATGAATTTTTGTCCTCTATACGTAACCATGAGTGAAAAAAAATTTTGAGAGAAATTTTGATGAGAGGTGATCAATGAGTCAGTCAGTCAGTCAGTGAGTCAGCACGAGTAGCTCTATGTATATTAATTATTGTAAAAATCCAAATTTACAAGATTCATTTTCATTCATAATAGAATACACTATAAATATAAGCCTCAATAGCCCAACGGTTAAAGGTGCGGACTGAAAACTGAAAGGTTGCAGGTGCAAACCCCACCCGTTGCGCCATTGTTGTACCCACACCTAGAACAAGCTTTCCGTTTATTTGGGGAGGACAGGAGGATATTAGTCCACATCAGCTTGGCTAATATTCTTTTTTAAAAAAAGAAACACACCTTATAAAGTCCGTTTCATGACGGTCAAGACGGGTAATCACCCGGGTTAAAACCCATTCGTGGGCTTAATCTGGGTGATTACTGATTTACCCATCTCTAAACAGGGCTTATTTTGAAATCCAGGACACACCTGATAATAAAACCTTCCTACTCCTTCCTTTCTAAAGCCCTCAAAGTTAGAATTTCAGATGCTTACACTATATAATTTTTACAAGAACAACGTGAGTCAGTAATTTACAAGTGAAAAATTTCAATGCCTAAAAGTTAAAAGCTCCGAGTAGTAAGTAGGTACATACTACATACGTATAATTTGGTCTATAACAATTTTAAACAATATCTGTCAAGTTGAACTAGGTACCCACTGTAGTTTCATATACTGTGACCAGGAGTGCTGATACGGGGTCATTGCCCTGTCGCTACGTTCGATGCTGCCCGCCGCGTATTTAAAACGCGTACACGAGATTTTGAAGCGGCATGATAGCCCGCAAATACCTAAAGTTCCGCAACAAGCCAGCCCTGCGCAAATGGCAAGTGTACCTACACCTACCTATCATATAGATTTTTCTGGTTTGGCGAATTCTACCAATAAGAAAATGTTTTTGTCCTTTTTCATTATTATTTTTTAGGTTCGTTAATGAATCTTTGTTTTCTAGATCGTATTTGTCGGGATTTTTTTTATAAAAGAAAATTCTCCTCTCCCCTCCAAATAAGTGAAAACTTGTGTTAGGAGTTAGTACGACAATAGTGCAACGGTAGGGATTGAACCTGCGACTTTTCAGTTTTCGGTCTGCACCTTTACCCGTTGGGCTATTGAGGCTTGAAAATTGTATATTTAAAATACTGTGATGAATTTAAATGTGAAGAGGCCGAAAGTTTTTGTGTTAACTTTATTATTTGAGAAGTTAATATTAATACTCGTTCGAGTATTATCGTATTTGTCTTTAACTAACTTCCAGTTGAAATTAATTTTCACGACTGTAGCTTCTATCTTTCAAAGGCTTTTGATATTGCTTTACTTTTTTTATGAAGAAAACATAAAACAGTCCTGTATTTAATTGATAAAGTGAGTAGGTACAGTTAGTTTTAATATAGTAGGTAGATTGTCCATTGCTAGGCAAAGGTCTCTTGCATAGATTTCCATGTATCTCGGGTCTTGCGTCACCTGTATCCAGCGGCTTCCTGCGCCTAGTCGTCTTTCTTATTCAGTGAAAGTTTGCAATGCCCGTTATGGCTTCCGTTTGTCCAACTAACTATAATGTGTCTTTAAATCCAGAGTGAATAGGCATCTTCTACGCAAGCGCGCACCATTTTAGGCTGCATCTTCAGGTACCATCAGGCGAGATCGCAGTCAAGCGCTAGTCTATATATTTAAAAAAAAAGTGGACTCGTCCGATGTCGTCGGTCCACTTAGTGGGGGTTCTGCCAACAATGCGTTGAGTCTATTTACCATTTACCTTAATTACCAATAGCCATCTATAAAACGGTTGCATTATCCACTCTCCAGACGATTTATATACCTAAGGACCTATAATAATGTGATTTCGCTCAATAAAGTTCTAGATTTATAGAGCAGTCACACCATATATATCTGCGGCGGATTCTCGATGGATAATATATGGTGCCATAAAAGGAGTAACACGTACAGACGATATCGCATTCCGTCGCGTATTCTTAATGTAAGCATAGGCTTGATTTATTTCACACCTTGATTAGGACGTGCCTTACCGTGGCCGTGCCATGGCCCGAACGGCCAAACTTCTGCTTTCCAAACTTTAGACTTATCCTATCCTATTTTGATATTATAAATGGGAAAGTTTGGATGTATGAATGTTTGTTACTCAATCACATCGCAACGACTGAACCGATTTGGCTGAAATTTGGCACAGAGATAGATTAAAATATAGGCTACTTTTAAACCCGGGAAATAAGAGAGTTCCCGCGGGAACTAAAAACCTCCATAACGCGAACGAAGTCGCGGGCATCAACATAAAAAAAAAATAAGTGCCAAAAACTGAACGACATGAAATAATACTTGCATATCAATTTGAATTTTGATGGCCTACATCTGTGGCCTACGTGAAATAAATACGTATAGTTTTGAATTTTTAGAGTTGAATTGCCAATGTATTTGCGCTTTGGACAGAGTGTGAGCATTGCAGGGTATTTCTTGAATTTCTTCACACAGTGTACAATCATGTATGTCCGTACAGTCCGTACGAGTGTCGGAGCACTGACTAATGGTTTGTACTTTGCACCGGAGCAGTGATCACCGGAGAATCACCGCTGATTCTCCGGAGAAAGTAATCCGTGAAACACCGGTGTTTCACCGGTGATTATTAGCTGATCATAAGGCCCGTATTACACTATACCTACTAGGTAGGTACCCATATATAGGATCCTATTTTGTACCATAGAGAGAGATTCACCGGAGATCTCCGGTGAATCTCCGGAGAATGGCAAATCACCGGTGATTTTGGTGCAAACCTCTAGCACTGACTTGGTCTAAACTGATCCGACCGAAAACCGCTTGACCATACTACATGTCAATTCCGTAAAAACGGTTGCATCAGTGTAACGACCGCAATAGCCTCTGATTGGCTGAATTTATGACATTCTTGCTACATCAATGCATTTTAACCAATAACGGGAGAGTACCAACCAATCAGAGGCCATTGCGATGCAATAATAATTTTTACGGAACCGACATGCAGGACTTTGGCGTTAAGTCGCCATAGTAACAATTGCGCTCACACCTCACCCGCGTCCAAATGTGTTGACAATATAATTTACCGGTAGCGGCACGGGCCATAGACTACGAGTGCATGGAGTAAAATAAATCATCCCCTAGAACTTCGGGCGATTTCATTCATATTAACTGGGGACTTGGGGACTACATGACGATAACATTGGGTCTGATTCGGGATTAAATTAAGGTGCAATGCAAGTGCAAGTAAACCACTGAATATATTATGTATGTATATAGAGTATCCATATCGATATATAAATATTGTTGCAGTATCCTATATATCCCTACTAATATTATAAATGGGACAAACCAACAAACAAAGTGTGTTTGTTTGTTGGTTTGTCCCTCAATCACGCTGCAACAGAGCTACGGATCGACGTGATTTTTTGCGTGGGTATAGTTGGGGACCTGGAGAGTGATTTAGGCTACTATTTATCCCGGATAATCAGAGTTCCCGCGAGATTGTAAAAATTAAATCAAAGCGGACAAAGTCTGCATCAACTAGTTATGTATCTTTCTTAGTCTAAGTATAATCTAAGTTTTCTAAGGTATAAATATTGACGTAGGTATAACAGATAAGTACAGATGGTATATCAGTCTTAATTTAGGTGGTGTTAAATCTTGTACGATGGTACACTACGTACGGAACACTTCGCGTGCGCATCCGACTTACACTTAGCCAGTTTTTATTCAGCTATTGCATAGCTTCTATCGCGGGCCAGAGTGGAGACCGAATCCAGAAATTCTGTAACGAAAATAACCTGACACGGGACTCCTCTACGGTGAGCCGCTAGATGGCGCATTAAAAATGCTATGCAATAGCTTTACCGCGGCAGTCCCCGAGTGCCACACGTCTTTTTTTTTGTTGTTTTGTTTTAATTTAGTGCACTTACAATAATGAATATTTTATCACGATAAATAATAATAGTGAAGGCGCAAGAGTTTACGTATTCAGTGAGCAAGAGCTGTTTTATGCGAAATATTTAGCAGGACAATGAAATCGACGTTATAAGAATACAAAATGCGATAGGTTCCCTTTTGTAATTTGACTAACTACATAGTTGCTAGGTTACGATGTCACGTACTCTACCAACCCGCTGCCTGCCCGGCGTTTTTAGGGTCCCGTACTAAAGTATTTAGTCACAGAACTAGCGTTAGTCAAATTTTGTGTTTTTTTTTAGTTACCTTTTTATGTATGCTTTATTAATTTTTTTTTTGTTAACAAGATAGTCCTTGAATGCGATTTCACCTATGATGGTAAGTGACGATGCAGTCTAAGATGGTAGCGGGCTAACTTGGACACAGAGGCGTCTCTAGCCCATGTAGCCCCCTGTGCAATTAATATCTTGGCGCCCTCTAGTAGACGCGCGGGCAAAGTGGAACACTTACAATACAAAAATACCGTTTAACTTACAGTTATATTTTCAACAGAGAAAGGAAATTCAGGTGCGAAAAATGGTGCAATTTTAAATGATGTCGGGAAGCAAGCAAGCGCGTCTCGGCGCGGCGCCCCCTAAAGCCCTGTGCCCGTGTGCGTTGCACACCCTGCACTATAGGTAAAGCCGGCACTACTTGGACACCCCATCCAAGTTAGCCTATATGTGCTAAGCTGAATAAATGTTTATTTATTTATTTTTTATATTTTAATCTTGCACAATGATACGGTTAACGGAACCCTTTGTGTGGGAGTCCGACTCACCCGTAGCCGGTTTTTTACAAGCAATAAGTATCACCAGACGCGACCATTATGTTTCATGTAAGATTTTATATTGCCTACGTTTGCTTATCGTATTTTTTGAAGATGAAGCATCGCTATACCTATTCATCGTTGGTCTGCCTCGTTGGTCTAGTGCTAAGCAAGTTCGACTAAGGATGACGAGGTCCCGGGTTCGATACCCGGGTCGGGCCAAAAATGTATTGGGTTTTCTGTTAAGAAATTTTCAGTACTAGCCCGGAGTTAGGAAGTCGGTGGTGAGTCACACCCGTGCCTCGGAGAGCACGTAAAGCCGTCGGTCCTGCGCCTGATCTCGCTCCGATCGTGTCAGATTTTCCGTCCCATCGGGCTATGAGAGTGAGGGAATAAAGAGTTATACCTATTCATACTTAACTTTAAGCATACCGTACCAAGCCAACATTACCGCTAAAGAACCAAGTAGGCATTTTCGGCAACGGTGTCATCAGAACCTTTTTTTTATTTAAAACATCTCGCATCAATCTCATTTATAAGTTCTACAACAAACTAAGTTGAAAAGGTACAAAATAGAGTAGGTACAAATTAATTCTACATTAAAAACATGCAATTTTAACGCCAACCATTTAAGGCATAAGGCCTAAATTTGTATAAAATGTTTTGATTTGTTACTTACTTTATGTGATAGTTGTAACTTGTATGAAGAAAGTTTCAACTTTCACCATCGCATCGGAACTAGTTTGAGCTTATACAGCTTAGACTGAGATCAGGACAGTTAGCACGAGTTTGCAAATCTCGATAACGCTGATCGATTTCGAGTATCAAAACAAGATTCTTTCCCACTTTAAATAAATGCAACTCCCATTTTAATCTCTCGTCAGGTATTATATTTCTATATTTAAGATGCATGGAGAAGATTTATAAGATTTATGAAGATAAAATTAATTTAAGAATCTATGAAGTATATTTAATTTTACCTAGCTGTTTTTCAATGTAGAAATACTTATCATATTATTATAGAATTTTAAGATATTTTTTAAACCAATAACTGTGTATTAAGAATTTCAAAAAAAACGTTAAAAAGACAGAAACTAGAGCCATTACCGCAAGTCTAGACACGCACTAAGCTAACGTATAGATTTTGTATCACATAAAGGTTTTATGAAGCTTTGTGTTTCGGTCGACCTTAATTCACTCGAAATCTATCAAAGTTATTGACAAGTGCAAACTTGTACTAAAGCTGTAGGCCGAAGCTCGATTTACTACCGATCTAGATTCTCTACATTCTGACTTAGAAAGTTTTTGATTTATGTTCTAGCGACTTCATGTTTTACGGTTTTATTGCACATATAACTGAGTAGGTATAATATACCTACTCAGGTACCTACTTAATTTAATTAGTCGTTTCTTTTAAGTACCTAATTATACGTATCTAATGGAACCGACGGAGTTACCTAGTCTTAACTTTTTGATAAAATAGTCACCTAGATCTATTTTTTTTATTCGATGACAAGATAGTCCCTGACTGCGATCTCACCTGATGGTAAGTGACGATGCAGTCCAAGATTGTAGCGGGCTAACTTGGAAGGGGTATGGCAGTATACATTCAACCCATAGCCCTAATCTGTTTCTACATGCCATCGTGCCGGAACGCTAAATCGTTTGGCGGCACGTCTTTGATGGGTGAGTAACTAGCCACGGCCAAAACATCCTACCAGACCAGACCAGAGACAATTCAGAAATTATAAATTCCCAAATTTACCCCGCCAGGAATCGAACCCGATCTAGATCTTTTAGAAGGACATCAGCATTTCATCCAACAGCTCCCTCAAACTCACACTCAAATCAAAAAAGACAGTTTGCTTCTGTTTCGCATAATTACACAAAGGACAAGTCTTTTTTTATATGTATCGTGTCGTAGCTCTTGTCTGCAATCACACTTGATGTTAAGTGAAGATGCAGCCTAAGATTTTTTTTATTTGATGACAAGATAGCCCTTGACTGCGATCTCACCTGATGGCAAGTGACGATGCAGTCTAAGATGGTAGCGGACTAACTTGGAAGGGGTATAGCAGTGTGAATTCAACCCATACCTCTAAATGGATAGATGGAGCGTGCTTGCTTAGAAAAATGCCTATTCACTCTTGATTTAAGAGTATAGTCATGCTGGTTCTAAAGGTCTAGAGTAAAAAATCTCTCTGAATAATATATGCTATTCGCATGATATATATGTCTCTCTGTGACTCAGTTTCTCCAAAGCATTTTATTTGTTTGCAAATAAAATTATGTTTGACGTTTCTACATCGTATTTTAAATTGCACATTGAAATAGAATCTTTATTGGATGCTGTTGAGCGAAGCGTTTACTTACGGCAAACGATGGATACATCTGCAGTCGCAGACAGAGTTCGCCTTCAGATTTACCTACTCGTATCCATCGATAATTCACTTTTTTTTTATTCGATGACAAGATAGTCCTTGACTGCGATCTCATCTGATGTTTAGTGACTATGCAGTACTACACTAAGACTATGCAGACTATACTAAGATGGTAGCGGGAACGCGGACGAAGTCGCGGGAATTTTCTTTTTTATTCGATGACAAGATAGTCCTTGACTGAAATCTCACCTGATGGTAAGTGACGATGCAGAAGATGGTAGCGGGTTAACTTGGAAAGGACATACCCCTAATCGGTTTCTACTGGCCATCGTGCCGGAACGCTAAATCGCTGAGATGGCACGTCTTTGACGGTAGAGTGGTGACTAACCACGGCCAGACCAGAGACAATTCAGAAATTATAAATTCCTAAATTGCCCCCGTCGGGAATCGAACCCGAGACCTCCCAGTTATAAGACCACAGCGCTTACCACTGCGCCAGGGAGGTCATCAATCAACATATTATTCTAAACATCAACTATAGTAGTACCTACTTAATAATTAAGTTTACGCTAACTTTGTTCTACTGTTGACGTCATCCTACATATACTTTTTAACTAATCGCTGTCTCTGGTGTAAAGGCAGCTTTATTTAATTCCGTAGCATTTTCATTTCAGCTAAATACAATACATTGCAGGTAGGGTAAATGAGTCAATGTTGAGCGTCTTTACCTACTTACACTAGCTATATTAACCTTTTGTTCTCCTTTTCTTTGCTAAATTTATATCCTGCGCTTTATTAAATCTTCTGTTGTGAAATTCCTTTTTTCAATTAGGTACCTACTTTATGAAAAATAAAATATTTTATTATACATTTAATTATGTACGAGATGTTATATGGGTAATTCAGTCGTATCAATTGTTTAACGAGCTATAATTTAGGAAAAAAATTCTTTTCAAAAAACCGACTTCAAACGCCACTACAAAGTGTAAAAATAATTTTAGTTTGTACACGTTGTTGAAGTCGGGTGGCTTAAATAGAAACGATGAAACCGATGCGCGATGCTCGCCCAACTTCAATAAACATGTCTCTCATGTGTCACCAGAAGGTGAGCGTCGCTCATCGTTTCATCGTTTCTAGTTAAGCCCGCCCGACTTCAACAAACGCTATTATGACGTAGGCATTTGCTAAAAAAAAATATAGGGATTTGAAAGATCGAACTTAACGTGAGCGAAGCGGTGGGCAAAAGCTATTATAATGATAAAGAAGTATAAAAAAACATATTATGTCTCTTTCGCAAAGTATACGTACACAAAATATTATTTGAATGGGTAATATCGGAGTATAATAGATTTGTAGTTACTCTCAAGTTTACTTAAACTATTCACAACTTTGTAATAAGTTAATAACTACGAGCCTACTGTACATATATTTACATTTTGTGAAACATAATTGAAAATCAGATTTCCCCGGATTCAATTCATGGAATATAAAATTGAATTTACGAGAAGTGTCAATAACAGTGAAATAATGTAAACCTACTCATCATTCACTAAATAGAATACAAAGTTTTAATTAGAAAATTAATAGTTTCTCCTCTATCATTAAGGGTCGATTTCACCAATGTAAAATAAGTCATAGCATACTTACATTATGCTAAATTTCTATTCGGTCTATATCTTAATATTTTCTTTTTATGCAAAAAAAATGATCTAGTGAATTGGTCCTTTGAAGGTCCCACACTAAAAAACTTAAAATAATAATATAAAAAAAATATTTTTAAAAAACGACTTCAAACGGCACTACAAAATATAAAATGATTTTAGTTTATACACGTATGTTGAAGTTGGGCGAGCCTAAATAGAAACCATGAAACCGATGCGCGACGCTAACCAGACTGTACAAATTAAAATCATTTTATACTTTGTAGTGGCGTTTGAAGTCGGTTGTTTAAAAGATTATTTTTATACTGTCATTTATATTTAGCTTTTAATTTTGATACCTATTTAGGATTTTGTTTTAATTTAGATTTTAGTTGATGTTGTCATTCATCACTAAATAAAAGTTATTTTTCATACCTATGTTCCTTACTAAACAAAGTGTGTTTGTTTTTTTGGAAAGTCCTTCAATCACAATCGTCAATCAAGGTTATATGATGGACCTACGCTTCTTTTTATCCCGGAAATTCAAAGAGTTCCTGCGGGATTTTCAAAAATAAATCTATGCGGACGCATTGTTGCATAAATGACGCATAAATATTTACTTGAAATAGACATAAAACATGGAAGTAGATTAAATATTTTTTATTAACATTATTTCTGGATAATTCAAATAACAAAATGAAAACTGCTTTTCCGACAGCCACTTTCACTGGCAGAGATTTAATTTAAATTGTTTTCACGCGAAAATAAATTGGAAAGCGTGCTATTAAATTTGTTCAAGGGCACCATTTGCATTGTGCCAATATCAGGCGTGCGGTCTACTGGCAGAACCCTGCCACTGCCTCAGACTTCAAAAAAATAGATAGCGCGCCAATAAATGTAAGTTGTAACTGAACCCATGAAGCTGAAGTTTTGAAAATTCAACCCCTGAGGGGGTAAAATAGGGGTTTGGAAAATCGGACATAACACACATTATCTTACTAGTTGATATTCGCGACTTCGTTCGCGTAGATTAATTTTAAAAAATCCCGTGGGAACTCTAATTTTCCGGGATAAAAGGTAGTCTATGTCACTCACAAAGTCTTTAACTGTACCCATGCAATAAATTATCCGTTACTTCTAGTTAAAAGAATTCAAATACACTTTTACAAAGTGCTTTTGAATGCAAGTGAATCTACCACTGATTTGGTGTTTCCCTGTTTCAAGCGAGAAAAACTAAAAAAAAAATACGGTGGTTGCTCTTTAAAAAAAATATAACATTATTAATATATTATCAGGTATCATGAATTGCAAAATCTACGTTGTTTTGTATCATTCATATAATTAACTTTAGTAACTGGACCACGTTTCACGCATGGATTTAGGCAGGTCTTGGTCTTACGCCGCCTGTATTCAGCGGCTCTTTGCAACCCGTCTGATGTCGTCAGTCCATCGAGTGTTAGGTAATCATAATTCATTTGCCACTCATTACAACAACAACTGGCTTCACTTTTACAAAGACTTTTTTTTGTTAAAGTTCTGTCTATCTTATTAACTTAGTCTCTGACCATTTTTCTACTTGCGTGGCGTTAATTTGCTCAAGGGTAACATTTCACCCAGCTTCCAACACCGGGCCAGCTTACCCTACTACCTACTAAGAGCTAACGCAGACGACCGACAGCTTTTTTCCGGAAACCAATAATATTATAAAAAGCCGGCAACGCATTGGTGGTGCCTCAAGTGCTACAAATGTTCATGGGCGGCGGTAATCACTTAACATCAGGTGACCCACCTGCACGTTTGCTCGCTAAAAATAAAAAAATAAAAATTCCGACTAAGTAAGTACGCCGCGAGGGTACAGGGCAGTTGGTTTTAGAAGTAGGTACGGCAGTGGTGCAATGGGTGGTGTTTGAATTGACGACCTTCATTTTTTTTTTAAATATGTTTAGCGAGCAAGCGCGCAGGCGGGTCGCCTGATGTTAAGTGATTACCACGGCCCACGAACATTTGTAGCACCTGAGGCACCACCAATACGGCTTTACGTCTAATTGAGGTTTAATTGAGGTTTTAGATACGTCTGTGTAAATAGAAAATATCCTGTGGGCTATTTTCGCTGACGTTTATTTGATCGCCTATTAATCGGGCGTCGGCGATACCCCTAAATGCAAATTCGAATTAGAAAATGTGATCCAGTCACGTCTTTCTCATTTGTATGGTAATGACGCTTACCTAAACAGCTTGCTTTATTCGTCGAATAAATGTTGCTATAAAATTTAAGTGGTACTTTGCTGAATTTTTGGATCTAATGTTTGTCCTGAATTCTATTACGAACTCATTCATCATCGGCAACCCACAGTGCCGGCTTTACCTATGGTGCAGGGTATGCAACGCACACGGGCGCAGGGTTGTAGGGGGCGCCGCGCCGAGCCGCGCTTGCTTGCTTCCCGACATCATTTAAAATTGCACCATTTTTTGCACCTGAATTTCCTTTCACTGGTGAAAATGTAAGTCAAACGGTATTCTTTTTTTTTAATCTATTTTTTTTTTGGGGTTTTTTACCCGCTGGCACGCCAACCCCATCCAAACGTATAAAAGATACTTACGCTAAATAACAATAAACTTATCCTACTTAATACTAACTTAACTACGAAGACATCCAAAACAGTATTCTTGTATTTTAAGTAGGTATTCCATTTTGGCCGCGCGTCTACTAGAGGGCGCCAAGATATTGATTGCACACGGGCGCTACTTGGGCTAGAGCCGCCTCTGGCAACCAATCAACGACTCACTACTGATCCCAGGTCTCCTCTCCCAGTTAGGCCATAGTCTACCACGCTAGGCTAGCCCAATACTTCACACACCTTTGAGAATACTATGGAGAACTCTCGAACTCTCAAGCGTGCATATTTGCTCACGATATTTTCCTTTACCGTTGAAGCATGGGATATTTAACTACTTTAATGCACTCTGAAAAGAAAGAGGTGTGTATTCGGGATCGATAATAAATGTTTATTGTTCAAAGAAAACATAATTATTGTTATATTTTTTTATTAAGTTCATATCATTCTTTTAAATTTTGTACGTTTATTATTAATTAGTTTTGTTTGTAGTCTCTTGTCATTTCTGTACCTACTAAAAGCATCTCTTGTAGGGCATCTGGAAGAAATACACATTTTGTAGCGATAAGATGTCCTTGTACACGTTCATTCTATATTTAAGTTTAGTTTTTAAGCTTATGATGTACAGAATAAATCAACAAATAAAAAAATAATACAAGTAAATTTCTGCAATTAATGCATAATTAATTTCTGAAAATTGAGCCAGTTATTTCCTAAATTTTCTACCTCTATTATACTGGAGCTGACTTAAACCATTACTGTTAACTACAGGGCTTTATACAATGTGTTTGTATGTCCAATGACCGGGTAGATTGCAGACCGTACCGTTAACTTGACCGCGCCAAATGCCGCCACATGTTAGGCTTACCGGGAATAGTTTAGCTACAATTCTGATTACATTTTAGGAAAATTTACCCTTAACTTAAATTTAAATTTAATTTAATTTTAGGTTGAGTTTAAAGAATTTATTCTCAAGGAAATAATTTGCTCACTTACAGAGAACTTAAGACGATAAAATTAATATATATTTATAGAAATTTTATGCAAACATTTTGGCTCTGTAATATGCAACACATTGAAAATGAAAGCAAATTGGTTAAAAATTACACATAACCTCGCGATTTTTTTTTATCGAAAAAAAAATTTCATTATTTTATGTTTCTACTCAGTATCGTCCCATGGAAATATGAGGTGATTTATGCCTGTTCTTTTTTTGGATAAGTAGTTAAAACTTGATCAAATTCAAAATTTATTTATTTGAAAATTTATTTATTTCATGTAGGCCCACTTGTAGCTCTTATGACACGTCATAAATCTACCACTGATTCGAAATGCAGATTCTGCTGAGAAGAGCCGGCATGAAACTCAGCAGTTGCTCTTTTCAAAAAAAAAAATTTTTTACAATAGGTAACAAAACTATGCTATGTATACAGTGCTTCCACAATGAAGCTTCAAAAATGCATACAATCCAACGCATGTCAACACGGGCAGACAAAATAGAACCATTCCCGTTGGTGGCACCCGTTCACGAGCATGACGCAAGATCTAGCCGTTGCTTCAGTCAACCATATTTAGTTTGTCGACAAATCTGCATCTGAAGATTTACCATTACACGTGCTCTCAATAATGAAGTTAGTGAGGGCGGTATCGGGCGGAACTTTTTTAAACTTATTACAAAGAACTTTTCAAGCGTGGCCGGGAGAAAAGCGTCTAAAATTAACGTGTAAAACCTCCTTGAAGTTGTGAACTCATAAAATTAGTATTTTCAGTAAAACTTTTCCCGCTTTTTCTTAGTTAAAAGATGCATGTAAGTTTCGCCTGTTTCATTTTGAACCGGCGAGTTCGCACGGGTGTAATTTGATAATGAAGAAAATAAAGAAATTTCGTTCATACAAACCTTGTCTCAAAAATAATGAACACAATAAAAAAAAAATCAGCCGAATGAGTCGAATCGTTTCTAGATGATGATTTTTCATACATATGCCATTGATTTTATTTGTATAGATAAGCTAGATATTAAAAAAAAAGGACTCTGTGCTTTGAGTTTCCACAGTACATAGTTTTGTGTCGCAAGTTACCGCTAAAATATTCCATCGCGAAGTTCAGGCTATTATAATAAATTAGGCTATAAGTAATATTGTTTCTAATCAGTCGAACCAATGAGACTAATGTTTAATGACTAATGATTAATGTATTAGTTCATGACATCACATCTAAATCTTGACCTGAATCCTTCGCGCAAAACAATACATATGCCTGAACTGTTTTTTCCTCAAGCTGATTCATATTCCATTAAAATACATCGCTAATTAGTATTTACAAGATGATGCCCGCGACTCCGTCCGCGTGGATAAGGATTTTTAAATCCCCGCGGGAACTCTGTTAATCCTAGGTATGAGCTATCTCCATTCCAAATTTCAGGCAAATCGGTTCATTCGTTTTGGCGCCAAAGAGCAACAAATATACACACGCGCACACACACACATACACACACTTTCGCATTTATAATAGTAGTATTACAAATAATCCTATATTTGTTTTTAAAGTGGCAATAGAAATACACATTCTGAGAAAATTTCAAGAGGCTTAATAATAGGGCCACGTTGGAACCCTATGGGGGTACGGTACCCTAAAAAGGACGGAGTACTCAATTCTAAGGGTATTTTGTTTGTTTCAGGGCTATTGCCTCTGCGTCTCGCTCGAGCGTTGCATTGCCGCTAAAGATGTCACTTCCTGATGACCGCTCTGCCAAGAATGTTACGAAGAGTTCGTCTGGTGGGAGACTTTGGCCGTGACTAGTTACCACCCTAACGTCAAAGACGTGCCGCCAAGCGATTTAGCGTTCCGGCACGATGGCGTGTAGAAACCGATTAGGGGTATGGGTTGAATCTACTCTGCCATACCTCTTCCAAGTAAGCTCGGTACCATCTTAGACTGTATCGTCACTTACCATCAAGCGAGATCGCAGACAAGGACTATCTTGTCACCGAATAAAAAAAAGAGTCACGAAGAAGAAGAATATTAGTAAACAACCTAATATGGATATATAGCAACACATTAAACGAATTGCTAACCTTGTTTCAGCTCTACTTAGTCGTGAACGTTTATATTGTAAAGTTGATGAAAGGAGATTGGAGACGATTTGCATGTTAAACAATGCACTATATACCGAGCACCTAACTAGCACTAAATGCTATCTACGCTCACAGAAACAATAAGGGACCTCGAACACTGCGCGCCACGACAACGACAGATAATGAGCTATGTCGTTGAAGCTTCGACCAAGACGTGGCCTAATATGTCGTGATGATATAAAATATATAATTTTTTTAAAGAATGTTAGCCAAGCTGCACTTGACTTATATTATAAATGCATATTTACGAGCATATGCACCCTGATTTACACGAAATGACGAAATCCATGGATACCTTAAAATGCCAACAATCAGCGGAAGTGAACAAGTATAGCAAGAGTACAAACTTAGATTAGAAAAACATCCCTATGCAGTGCCAATTTGGCACAGAGATTAATGGATAAAGAAGCAAATACAAAACGTCATAATATACTGGAACTGGATGGGATTTGAACGGTCCAACATAATATCACGTCAAAATACTCCCCCATAATCAACTTATAGCCTATACCTATATTTATAAATAGCTTAACCAATATTCCATATGTAATAATGGTTAGAGAAGCCGATGGTAGATAGAGATAATATAAAAAATCTATGAGCTTGTTTATTATTATTATTTAAGGAGGAGAATTCTCGGCTGGTCGTGGGCCAGGTCGTGGGCAGTACGCCAGAGGCTCAGACCAAGATGCGGCCGATCATGTGGAACTGTCATGGTTATTCGATAACTGGAGCTAAGATCATGGGGCTGAGGGCCTTCAGAATGGTCTGATACTTTAACTGGACGGTACCTGTGGCTTTTGTCGTGGCCACGTAGTGCGCAAAGTTCCGATTACACTCTCATAGGGTTGTCAATAATACAACTTTTTTTTTAAAAGAATATCAGCCAAGCTGAACTTGACTGATGTTCTCCTTTCCCCTCCAAATAAGTGAAAATTTGTGTTAGGAGTGGGTACGACAATAGTGCAACAGTGGGGTTTGAACCTTTCAGCTTTCAGTCTCCACCTTTAACCGTTCGGCTATTGAGGCTTATAACTCATAGGTATGACTCGATGCATCTTGCATCAAAAATCAAAATTGTACCTATATTTAACTGCTTAACAGGATAATAAATTGTTGAGTTACTTGCCGGTCCTTCTCAGCAGAATCAGCTTTCCAAATCGGTGGTAGATTCTCGACTTGTCATAATGAAAAAAGCCACAAGTTGGCCAACATGAAATAAATAATTTTGAATTTGAATAAGTCAAAGTCAATGTGACAAATCAAGTATGGAGTGGAATATCGTCGGGGATAGTGCAAATCCGCGTAACTAGCATTAGTAATACATTAAAATCCATTTTCATACGTTTGTGGTCAAATCAAAACCGCGTAAGTGTCGTAGCGACTAAATTAATCACTTATCTATTAGAGATATTTATTTTTATCAATACATAGAAAACATGAATTAATACTCTCTGAGTATAAATTAGCCCAATAGCCGTAGAAATAAGATAGTTTTAAAGATTCCCCTGTAAAATTGTGACTAACGTAGATCCGCGGTTTTTACCAATGGCACATACGCAGTTTTGCACTATCCCCGACGATATGTTATGAACTAGCTTTTGCCCCCGCGACTTCGTCCGCGTAGAATTAGGTATTGGGGTGGAATTTTCATAAATTGTGACACACGTACTTCTTTATTTTTAACTGAAAGCTCTAATACCAACTTTGATGGAAACAGCTTGAAAAATGACGGAGTTTCATATAAACTTCCATCCCCTATTAAAACCCCTTAGGGGTGGAATTTCCAATAATCCTTTCTTAGTGTGCGCCTATGTCATAAAAGGAACCAACTGTAAAAATATCAAGTTTCTAACTTCAGTAGTTTAGGCTGTGCGTTGATATCTCAGTCAGTCAGTCAGTCAGGACTTTGAATTTTATATATATAGATTGTATTTCATTTAATTTTGAATAACTTATTAGCAACCCTAGCTCACAACATGGAGCCGCGTCAAGAGAGCGAATGACGTGAGAACAGGACGGTACAGTCCGATGCATTAAATGCAATCGATTTAAGCCTTCCACTTCCGCAAGAGTGGACACCATGCCACTTGGTGATAAAGTCCTCCCTGGCGCAGTCGTGAGCGCTTTGTTCTTATAACTGGGAGGTCTCGGGTTCGGTTCCGGCGGGGACAAATTGGGAATTTATAATTGCTGAAATGTCTCTAGTCTGGTCTGGTGGGAGGCTTTGGGTGTGGCTTTGACCGTCATTAGGAATAGGGGTTGAATCTACACTGCCATACCCCTTCCAAGTTAGCCCACTACCATCTTAGACTGCATCGTCACTTACTATAGGTGAGACTGAGAGGTGAGAATCAAGGACTATCTTATCTAAATATATAAAAGGCAAAGGTGACTGACTGAATGACTGACTGATCTATCAACGCACAGCTCTAACCACTGGACCGATCGAGCTGAAAGGACAATGGGCACTTTTGTATGAGTTGCGTCCCCAGACTGTATCAAGTTGTGATATATGTCATTTTAAAGGTCATGATAATAGCTTCATTTTATTGTATGACACCAACTATGAGTCACGTGCAGGGAAAGAACTATGATTTTTTTAATTTTTTTATAATAGAACGTATTTATTTTTGTTCTTTTGTTTTTTTTTAATACAGAATGTATGCGTTATTTTAGGGGTTTCATTTATTTAGTATAAACTCAAAAAAACGCTTAAACCCTACCTAAAGCCGTCTCCAACCGCCCCTATAACGGCCCCTGATCTCACATCTAATCTATTATACGCGCGTCCTTTGTACAGGCCGTAGTTGGTAACTATTAACTACGCGGCGCGCACATATCTTTTGCTCTTTAGGATCGGTACTATTTTGAGTTTTTGATCTCTGTCCTCTGCACGTTTAACGGACTTGATTTTTCTGTTTTTGCTTTGATTGTGGCTAGTTGGTACGACGGTAATTAGTTTTATTTTATATAGTGCGGTGTGGCTGCTTGTCTGTGTTGCACCTTCACCTCCGTGCTTGCATATCTACGCAGTACCCCTGCCTGCCTGGGAGAAACGACGCTGTACCACCTGTGCAAGAAACTCACCGGAACCGACTCACTCGTCTACGCTGTACTAGACAGCCAGGGTAGGCAAAAATACTCCGTCCAGGATCGTGCTGAGATCATGGCGGAGTATATGGAGATACAATTTACTCCAAACCCACCGGCCAGTGACAATGCGTACAGGCACTACGAAGAGATCGACCAACAAGTGCGGGAATTCCTGTCGGCCCCGACTCCCCAGCTCCGGGGAGGCGAGTTCATCTCCCCGTCTGAGCTGAGGAAGGCCGTATTCCGACTCCCCAAACGGAAGGCGCCAGGCTACGACGGAATTCCGATCGCCACACTTCAGCAGTTGCCCAGAAGAGGTCTCGTTGCCCTAACGAGACTCTTCAATGAGGTACTCCACACCGCACACTTCCCGGGAAAAGGGGGAAGGTCATCACCATTCCCAAACCGGGCAAGGATCGCCACCATCCAGGGAGCTACCGCCCCATCACCCTACTGCCGCACATCACCAAGCTGTTTGAGCGTTTGTTGCTGCGAAGGCTTGCCCCGTACATCCAACTACGGGACGAGCAGTTCGGCTTTCGCAGCAACCACTCGACGACGCTGCAGCTGGCGAGAGGACTTCACCACATCGCCAGTGAGAAGAACAGGGGGTACTGCACCGTCGGGGTCTTTCTCGATATCGAGAAGGCCTTCGATCGCGTGTGGCATACCGGCGACCTCTCGAGTCTCGACCGACCTACCACCAATGATCGTGCGGCTGGTGGCTTCTTTCCTGGAAGGCAGATCCTTCCACGTCTCCGTGGAGGGCGTGGACTCCCAGCCGCGCCGCATACGTGCAGGAGTACCCCAGGGCCGCTGCCTATCGCCGTGCCTGTACGCATTGTACACTAACAACATCCCTACCCTCGCCGGACATCTACGCGAGGGGGAGGAAGGCGTGCTGTTGTCGCTCTACGCCGACGACAGCGCGTATCTCGCTTCGTCGTACCACCAGATCGTCGTCTGCAACAAGATGCAGCGCCTGCTGGAACTGCTTCCGGAATGGATGGTCAAATGGAGGATGACCGTCAACGTGGGAAAGACGGCCGCTATCCTGTTCGACATCCGGAGACCGGAAGCCTATGCATCAACTCCGCTTCCGAGGGCAGGACATAGTTTGACGAACTTTGGTGTGCTACTTGGGGTGCCGCATCGACCTCAGCCTTAACCTGATTCCGTTGGTCAACCAAGTTGTGAACCAGGCCAAGGCGACAGGGTCGATGCTTCACCAAGTCTTCAATTCAAGCCTATCACCGAAGACCAAGCTCCTCATCTACGGAGCCTATATCCGCTCCAGACTGACGTACGCGGCACCTGCCTGGTATGCGCTCGGCAAGTCAGAGGAGCCGCCTACAGGTCCTCCTGAATAAGTGCCTCCGTCTGATCGTTGGAGCTCCAAGGTACGTGAGGAACGACGTCATCCATCGCGACCTCAAGATGCCTACCGTGGAAGAGTACGTCCGCTCAGTTGCGCGGCGCATGTTAGCGCGCTGATTGCGGACCGTACCAGCACCTCAACGGCATCGCACCGCTAACCAGCCGCCCACGACCGGACGTCCCGTACCTCGAGAGCTCCTGCGATCGCCAACACCGAGGAGGCACGCAAGTGACTCCAGCGACGACGAAAACGATGCGAAATCTACTGGACGATTCACTCGCCCATAGCGCGGAGCCACCCACCGGATTTGACATCGCTCCGCACACGGCGGCGGAATACCCGCCCGCGGTGCGGAGCCCCACGGATACGACGGACCACAGGCTCCTAACCAACGCCAGTGAGCCTCGGCCATAACTCAACACCGGCGAAATGCTCTTTCCCGTGCCCCGCCCGGGCCATGAGGCCATGCCTCGAAGCGCGTATCCCCTCAGGCCTCACGGACAGAGGAGACGACCCTGCTGTATGTTGTAACTAGACAATAGATTAAGCAGGTATTAAGGACCTTAATACAGCCGCTTGCTAGTCAAGGGGTAAAAGATCCCCCCACAAACTACACGTACGAACTAGCCACAATCAAAGAAAAAACAGAAAAATCAAGTCCGTTAAACGTGCAGAGGACAGAGGTCAAAAACTCAAAATAGTACCGATCCTAAAGAGAAAAAGATATGTGCGCGCCGCGTAGTTAATAGTTACCAACTACGGCCTGTACAAAGGACGCGCGTATAATAGATTAGATGTGAGGTCAGGGGCCGTTATAGGGGCGGTTGGAGACGGCTTTAGGTAGGGTTTAAGCGTTTTTTTGAGTTTATACTAAATAAATGAAACCCCTAAAATAACGCATACATTCCGTATTTAAAAAAAAAAACAAAAAAACAAAAATAAATACGTACTATTATAAAAAAATTAAAAAAATCATAGTTCTTTCCCTGCACGTGTCTCAAAGTTGGTGTCATACAATAAAATGAAGCTATTATCATGACCTTTAAAATGACATATATCACAACTTGATACACTCTGGGGACGAAACCGCCCATTCTCCTTTGGCATACAGGTAGCTGTTAGGACGTAGAGATCCGCTAAGAAAGGATTTTGGAAAATTTCAACCCCAAGAGGGTTAAATGGGGGGTTAAAAAATCGAACCTTACGTGAGCGAAGCCGCGGGTTAAAGCTAGTAATCGCATAAAGAAATGAACCCCTTGCGTTTGAATCATCTTTTGAATTTTTTGAATCTCTTTAAATAAATAAAATTTTGCACATCATTTCTTTTTCACAGCGAGATAGATGGATGGATGGATGGATGGATGGATGGATGGATGGATGGATGGATGGATGGATGGATGGATGGATGGATTTTCATGGCTACGCTTGCCGATACCTCTGATGAGGTCTAGGTTATAGCGCGCTTGCTAAGAAGATGCCTATTGACGTGCCTTGAAGGTTATAAAGTTATAATGGTAGGAAACATGGAAGAGCGCCGTCGCACGTTATCGGCTTCTTTCAGAAACGTTGACCTAAAGAGTGTGGATAAGGTTAGATTTCGACGTGGTTCGGCATCAATTCTCTCTCTATCTGCTGCTTGAGTCGACCATGCATCAGATCCGTAAGGAAAGATAGAGAAGACTAAAGTTCTTACGAGTCTCTTTTTGATGTTATTTGAGATCTTATCTAGTCTAGTCCTACTAATATTATAAACGCGAAAGTTTGTAAGTATGGATGAATGGATGGATGTTTGTTACTCTTTCACGTAAAAACTTCTGAACCGATTTGGCTGAAATTTGGCATAGAGATAGATTATAGTGTGAAATATCACATAGGCTTTTTATCCCGGGAAATAAGAGAGTTCCCGCGGGAATAAAAACCTTAATTCACGCGAACGAAATCGCGGGTATCAGCTAGTAAATCATAATTCATATTATCAAAATAATAACCACATTGAAATAGCTTGATGAATATTAAATTACCATTGTAGGACAGATGTTCGAGCAAGAAAATGATGCGATTTGTGAATGAAATCATTGCAATGCAACGCGCCATTAGGCACCGAGGTCTATGATAATAACGACTTACGCTGGAAACTGACTTAACACCCGTTCTGATGCCACGCGTCGCAGGTTGGGTATTATTTTTTTATTGCTGGTCTAAATGATCGCTATGTCAACTGTGGGGTGTAGCTGCTGTATAGGTCGTGTATTTTGTAATTTGCAAATTGCAACTAATCCAAAAAATATTTTTTTTTTCGAAATTTTTTCAAGAAATTGTTAGGGACTCGCATAACATCAGACATGCATAAAATTTTATTGAATGCTCTGGCCACAGCGGCGTATCGATTCGCAGAATGAAATTTTTCAGTGTGCTACATTATGACGCTGGCAATCACCTGCGATTGGCTAAAATACGTAGATGCAACAAAAATGCTATTACAAATTGCAGCAATTTTTGCACAATCAGCCACCTGGTATCAGCAGGATATATCTATTGCACACATCACTTGCACACTGTCGGTGACAGTCGATTGTGTAAGGGTGTGGATTAATGGATGTATGACGTGTTTTTGCCCACAATTTGAAAATAAATATTTTCTTTTTTTATAAAGAAAATATTATTAACTATTACATATTATACTTTTCTAAAGCTCAAGGGCATGCATGGCGCGTTCAGTATGTTTCAATCTCAACACATGATGGCGTGCGTCACAGTTAAGTGGCGTGGCGTTTTGTAAATGTGTCCGGGCCACTAGCGACCGGTATCACACGCGTGGCAGTGGGAGAAAATGACCTACTTCCTGTGAAACCGGATTAATTTCAGTCTTAAGGTTTCAATGAATCCAACGCGACACTAATCAGCGCTGATGCTATGCAAATGAATACTTGTTTATAACGACAGGCGTATGCGAGTAAAGCTCGACACGACTTATAATTGCTCGAAGGCTCGAAGTAATAACCATGCCCTTTCGACCTAATTTCGGTCACGGTGGAGTCGCCTACGCGGGAGATATTTTAGTGCAGAAAACGTGTGCGCAAAATTAAAGTTATCTCTGAGTTTGCGCCCACTTTTAATACTAATACCTATGGATATGGTTTTTTTCTCTCTTTCTTCTATCTGCGATCAGTCCGTGAACTATGAGTAGATCTGGGGGTTCTTTAATCGAACGTTATGCTTTGCACATCCATTGACGTGACATCCCATCATAGTAGAGCATATTGTGGTTTATGCTATGTTAGCCAATTTAGCCCTTTTATGGCTACCTATATGTATAATACTAATACCTATGGATTATGTTAAACAAATTGTTCTAGTAGGTACCTACTTACCTTGTAGCTTATGATTACGAAACTGCTCGCAT
The DNA here is from genome assembly GCA_933228805.2 of Hipparchia semele. NCBI lineage: Eukaryota > Metazoa > Arthropoda > Insecta > Lepidoptera > Nymphalidae > Hipparchia > Hipparchia semele. The sequence continues at coordinate 14,140,735 of OW121714.1, forward strand.
TTGCTCGTAATTTAAATTTTAATAAAATTGTAGATCTTATTAGCTTCTGTCAGCGAGAGAATGACGACATTGTAAAGTGCCCGGCGTATATTATTGTAATAGTGCCCATTAACTTACTTTATTACTGAAGATCGCTTAATGTGCACTTAATTACTTACGCCAGGAAAAAGAGGAACTTACTTTTCAGCGTTAAAAAAAGTACCTATATTTTAAATAACCTTCTAGGAAACTAATGTAGGACTCTTCTTTTTTTAGGTGCCACTGCAGTACCTAGTAAAAACTATGTAGCTGGTAGCATAGATAAAGAATAAATCTTTGCTGGTAGGTACATACCACGGCCCGCTTCTGAGACTATTACACTAATAACATTTTAATTAACAAAACAAAAGAAAATAATGGAGTTCTAGATTAGTAAAATAATATAAACGTAAAAATTCTTTTTACAAAACCGACTTCAAATGCCCCTACGATTGTCACTACGATTTCTCCAGCCCCAGGATCCCATTATCAGATCCTGATCTGATGACTATCATTGGTATGGGACCACGTGGGAAGTATAGGTACACCCTTTCAAACTAATGAATAATTTTCCAAATCGGTCCAGGCGTCTTCGAGTAATCGGGGAACATACATAAAAAATAAAACTCTGACGAACCACCTTTTTTGAAGTTGGTTAATAATGTGTGTTTTGTCTCATTTTAACTCTGTCTCAAGTCTGAGCCAAACTAGAGCGCGCTCGATATCAATATTCAGCCCAAGCAATTCCCCAGTTAGTTTATTTGCTTACCGAAACACCTCCTCGAATTGATAGACGTTGGCTCCCGAATTGGTCGAAAAGTGACAACGCACATAAAATCGAAATGCAGTATTTTTGGATGTTGGATTTGGTCGGGTGATCTCAAGCAACGAGTTACGCTGGCAGCTACTAGACGCCAGGGGCACAAAATCGTGTTCTGTGATGAACTTTGCATGGACTTTGTCCAGCTGTTCATCGGATTACATGATATTGTTCATTGGTATTATGAATGATGCTAATCGGCGTTAATTTGAGCACTTGGCGTTATGCACTGTGCAGTACGTACATAAAGCGCCATCTATGCTATAACCTGAGAAACTTTAGCGCCATCTAGTAGCAAGTAGAAAGTATAAAAGATACACTATCCTACACTAGGTGGCGTTAGTAGTTTTAAAATTTGCATAAAAATAAGCTTAACAAAATATTATTTGACTTCCATAATTATTTTTAATATTATTATTATTAATTAATACATTTAAAAATTTCTTTTATATTTTACATGATTTTAGAACTTAGATTTAGATTAGGTAGGTACTAACTAGCGGTTCTCTCACAAACATATAAAGAGAGTTCACTTCAAATTGGCCGACATTCAAAACATCATTGTTATAAAAACATATAAAAAGCATTGCCAGAATCAGAAAGGAAAACTTCCGTCACAGTCGTGCTTACACTAAAATATACAAGTAATATTTTTTTGCCATCGGTACCCGTATGACGTCATTTTGTAAGGGTCCACGACGGCCAACCAAGTGAATGGTTACTTAGTATCATAGACAAAAAAAAATTGTCTCTACTCTCTGCTTAGTATGTACCTACATTCATGGTAAGTAGGCATCTGGCGATCAAACTGCGTTTAGGGTCCAGTCTAGAAGAAAAAAGTACCTACTCTATGGGCGGAATTAAAAAAAAATACGACTGCTCCTATCTAGGCTTCTACACATAATATTCTAAACTAAAGCATATTAGAAACGTGATACTGTTAGCTACCGTCTCTTCAAGACCAAAGCTATGTAAAATAATAAAGCAATTCCAAAGGTGAGCCATGCGTATCGAAGCGATACGATGTGAACAAGAAATAGAATAATGCGTAATCCTTGTCGATGCCGTCACTTCCAGAGCAATAAATTTACATTACCACCGAAAAACTATTACGTCACCCTGTTGACATTGTAGGTATAATAGCGTGTACTTATAATATCGATGACTTACATAGAATAACTATTTTGAGATAATATCTCACGCATGGTTCAGTATGTACTCATGAACCCACATGAACCTATTATCTACCTGTGGAGAATTCACATGATTATCTGTTTCATATAGAACTTTAGCTGATTCAAAGCACATATAAAGAGAAACGCGCATTCGTCAAATGGGCTTTGGCGAATGCGTGTGGCGAATGGCAAAGTGCGTTCCTCAATGAAATAAATTGTGGAATCTGTTTTATAAAAAAAATTCCCCCCAAATTTGGCGCCCCTAAAATTGCCGCCCTTAGGCTCTAGCCTACTTAGCCTGCTGCTAAATCCGCCAGTGATAGGCATTCTTTGAGATTGGTTAATATTAAATTAAAACAAACATCGTTTGTATGGGGAGTTCTGGGGCGCTCGAAAGAGACTTGTCTGCCCAACCAAACGGTAGAGCCATGCTGAATATGACTAATAATCCCTCAATAGCTCAACGTTTAAGATGAAGACAGCAAACTGAAAGGTCGCAGGTTCAAGCCCCACCCTTTGCACTATTGTCATACCAACTCCTAGTACAAGCTTTCCGCTTATTTGGAGGGGAGAGGAGAATATAGGTCAAGTTCAGCTTGGCTAATATTGTTCTTAAAAAATAAAAAAAATCCCCTTTCCCCTAAATCCAACTAAGCTAGCTTATCCTAGCTTATTGTACGACATTAGTGACACGGGTGGGATTTGAACCGTTGACTTTCGGTTTTCGGTCCGCCGCCCTAACAGTTGCACTATTGGGGCTTGCATAATGTTATGTATTTCGATGAATATTTTGCGCCGAATATAGGCTGAATTTCACTCTGGATTAAATTTATTTTACAGTGTCTGCTTAATTAACATTTTGTTGGGGTTGGTTTTTATTACTTTATTAAAAAAGTTAATTAAAAAAAGTTAAAAAAATATAACAAAAAAAGAACATGAACCTTAATGAAATCATTTTTTGTTCATGTAGGTACATTTTTTTGTGACAAATAAATCATAATATTTTTATTTTCTATCATTTATTTTCCCACGCATTTAAATTATATTTTTTTTAATGTTTACAAAAATACATTATATATATTTATTTATTAAATATAAGTATTATAGGTATTATAGGGAAAACATTCTTTCTGCTGGAGCATTACTACAAATACAGGAGCTTTATTTACTTATTTACTTCGTATTTTTTATATAAATAGTGGCGGCGCGGGGACGGCTAGAAACTAGATTGTTTGGTTTCGATGTGGACTGTATAATTTTCGCGGGGTTTGCTCAAATCCGACTGGGTTGGGTTTGGGCCGCGGAGTTATGGGAGTGTCTATAGGAAAAGGGTAAAGGCACTGACCTGAATCCTTAGGAGCGGCGCCGCGATACTTCAGCGAGCCGCGCGTACATTCATGGATACTTTTCGATGCTTCACTCTTCCTTTCTCACTTCTTCGACTGACGAAAACCAAGAAGGCAAGTTTGTTGGCAAGTCCAGATCAACACTGAATCACTAGGAGCGGCGCGGCGATGCACCAGCTTTAGCGGCGCGTTTACGTTAATTGACGGTCATCGATGCACTGACACTTCTTCAGGCCAGGGGGGGTCGGTATTAGGTAGGAAATTTTGACAGGATGGTCGGATTCGAGCGGTTAAACGAAAACTATTCGCGCTTCGGCGCGACCATGTCCCCGGGCTTGAAGGGCTACCTTCAAAGAAACTACGACGCGGAGAGTTTAAACGAAATTATTTATTGACTTAAGTATAATAAGCTAACCTAACTAAATAAGAATCCTAACCTAAGCAGATGAGTTGAAGTTAAACTAATTACTGTTTAGGTAAGGGACAAAGACGCACTACAGGACGTAGATAGGTACCTGTAGCAGTACGAACGCGGACAACACGCGTGACACCATTCGATCCAGGAAAAACTTCCTCGACTAGCCCTAACGGCCAGTGAAGAGGCGGTGCATTATCGACGGTAATTATTACCACATCTCCCTTAGCGATCGGATTGGTTGGCGTGTTCCATTTGTTTCGAGTCTGTAGCGTATGTAAATAATCAGCCTTCCATCGTTTCCAGAATGACTGAACAAGTTTATCAATAAGTTCTTGACGCGAGAGCAAATGTAACGGACCATCTTCTATCTCCCTAGCCGGAAGATATTTTAAGGGGGTGAGAGTGAGAAAATGAGCCGGTGTCAACGCGAGAGGTTCCGATGGATCATTAGATAGCGTGCGGCACAATGGACGGGAGTTCATTACTGCCTCGATCTGAGCAAGCACAGTATTGAACTCTTCCAAGGAAAGAATTTGGTCGCCTATCACGCGATATAGATGAGTTTTGAGGCTCTTAATGTTGGCCTCCCAATTACCGCCAAAATGGCAAGCAGTTGGAACATTAAGTGACCACTCGATGCGATTTTCGGCTAGTATGTGACCAAATTCAGACCTGAAGTGTTTGGACGCTAAAAATTCGTGCAATTCCGAAAACGTGCGCTTGGCGCAAACATAATTTGACGCATTGTCGGAATGAACGCGAGCGACAAAACCGCGGCGGGATAAAAAACGCTTAAACGCCCCGAGGAAACTATCTGTACTTAAGTCGCTGGCAACTTCTATGTGTACAGCGCGAGTGGTTAAGCACACGAAAAGACAAACGTATGCCTTCATTGATCGAATTCCACGACCGCGAGAAACAGTCACCTTAAAAGGCCCTGCGTAATCAGTGCCAGTGTGTATAAACGGTTTCACGGCCGGCGTAACTCGACAGGAGCGGTGATCTGCCATTTCTGGAAAGTTTGGTTTAGCGCGGAGTCTAAAGCAGGGTAGACATTTGTGTACCCGGCTTCGAATTAAATTACGAGCGGAAAGAATCCAATACCTCTGACGGAGTATGGACATCAATAAATCTGGACCTGCATGACAATTGACTTTATGATGATAGTCAACTAAAAGATTTAATATATGATCCTTTCGAGGAAGTATAATCGGATGTTTTGTATCGAAACTTATATCGGCGTTTCTCAGACGACCTCCGACTCTAATGATGCCGTCCTGAAGGAAAGGTTTGAGACGTTGAAACATTGGACTACAACGTTTACCTGCTTGTAAATTAACAATCTCGTTCGCGAAGTGAAAGCGCTGAAGTTCACGCAATATTAAACTTTCAGCGTAATCCAGATCCGATGCAATCACCGTATCACGACGCGGTAGTAGCTTAGCGAAGCGGTAAACGAAAACCACACAACGTATGAATTTCGACCATGACGAAAAGCGATCAGCTAGCGAAATTATTAAATTTCTTTCACTGCTTTCTGCAGTGAGCAAAACGTGTTTCTTTTCCTCTGGAGGCTGTGACACGGTGGAAGGATTGAAAGCGGTAACAGGCCAAAGATTTGAATCTAACTCAAGCCATTTAGGACCAGAGAACCAAAGCGGGTGATCAGTTATTTGTGCGGGGGTAAGACCTCGCGACAAACAATCAGCGGGATTTTCCGTGCCTTGCACATGGAAAAAAGTTTGAGCGGGAAATTCATTTTGAATTTTGGTGACCCGATTGGCCACAAAAGTGTCCCAACGATGAGGTGAGGAGTATACCCAACACAACGCCACCGTTGAGTCTGAAAAGGCGAGAACTCGGTCAATAACAAGGCGGTTATGGCAGGCTTCAATGACCTTGGTCATTAAGCTGCTCAGCAACAGAATGGCACAAAGCTCCAACCTCGCAAGCGTTATAGTCTTGCGAGGTGAGACTTTGGATTTAGCTGTTATTAAAAAGACTGCGTTTTTGCGAATACCTCTGCTGTCTTTCACGTGGAAGTAAATTACTCCTCCGTAAGCCTTTTCGCTCGCATCTGCAAACCCCACGATCGTAATGATATCGCCGGTCGAGATGCCTACGTGCCGTGGAATTTTCAATTCGCTGAGCAAAGGTAGTTCTCTTTTGAAACAAGACCACTGATCAGCAATGTGACCAGGGGGCACATCGTCCCAATCACATTCACACAACCAGAGTTGTTTAATGAGAAGCTTTGCATATAAGACGACGGGAGCAACGAAACCCATGACGTCCCATATCCTAGCGACACATGACAAAATGGTACGTTTTGTACAAGATTCAGCGGGAACACTAATTTTGAGACCGAAATAGTCTGTTGCGGGAGACCAACATAGGCCGAGCACCTTATGTGGCTCAGAGTCCTCAAACTCTTTAATCGCGGAAAGTCGATGCGACAGCGGAATCGAATTTAACACCTTTTGTGAGTTGCTTGTCCATTTCACCAGGTCGAACTGACCAGCTTTCATCAGAGCAATCACTTCGGCAGCGGTGGAGATAGCATCGTCTTCATTGTCAATGCTATAGACAAAGTCATCCATGTATAGCCCTATATCTAAAGTTTCTTTAGCGCGCGGGTAAGAAGCACCTTCGTCTGAAAGAAGCTGCTTCACTGTACGAAGAGCATGAAATGGACTTGACTTAAGCCCGAAACAAACGCGGTTAAATTCATAGACCCTTAAGGGTTCTTGCGGAGAAAAGCGGTATAAAATGCGTTGGAATCTGCGATCACATGGACGAACTCCAATACAAAGAAACATCTGACGAATGTCAGCTGAAAGAGCGGTACGATATAAGCGAAAATTAACAATAATATTGAATAGATTCCCTTGTAGATTCTGACCGCCATACAGAAGGTCATTGAGGGAAACTTGAGTGGTTGTCTTGGAACTGGCGTCCAGGACAACGCGCAACTTAGAAGTCAACTTGTCATCTCGTATGACCCCATGGTGCGAAATCGTATACGAGGGCAAGCTCTGCGTTGCCTCCGTGTCCGGGGGTGCGGGAGAGATATAACCTTTGTCTAGGTATTCGGTAATGACGTTGTCGTAGGCCTCCTTAAGCTTAGGTGACGCTAACATTTTACGCTCTAAGCAAAGGAAGCGAGTTTTAGCCTTTTTAAAAGAATCGCCTAACGACAATACATCACCCTTAAATGGAAGTGCGACTACATATCGTCCGTCTGCCTCACGGGTAGTCGTGCTGCTATAAATTTCTTCACACGCCGTGTCATCTGGACTTAATTGTTTCGGTGCGTTCACCTCTTCTATTTGCCAGAATTTTCGCACAGCATCATCTAGCGGATCTGTAGCACAACAATATGATACCGTGGCGAAGCTGTTAACACGTACAGGAGCAGAACCAACGATAACATAGCCCAACACCGTTTCTAGGGCTAGCGGTGAGGTACAATTCGATTGACCTTGAACCTTGCGAGATAATAGGAGATGCGGAAAGATTGAAGCTCCAATCAGCAGATCAATGTCTCCTGGAGTGGAGTAAGTGTCGTCAGCCAAAGGTAAGTTATTGAAATTTATCAAACTCGAAATATCTATCGGGACTGTGGGCAAGAGTTCCGTTACCTTGTCTACCACGAGCGAGTCCATGTTAAAACAAACGCTGAGATCAAACCTAGAGAAAAATCTAATAGAAACTGCGCCTTGGATCGGTTTGGTTGTACCTCCAATCCCTTTAACTACAGAACAGTTTGGATTCTGGTTTGTCTTTAAACCTAAGCGTTGACATAAATCCCGACTGACGAAGTTACTCTGTGAAGCACTGTCCAATAATGCGCGCGCAGAGTACTCCTTGCCTTTGGCGTCGAAAACTATAACGCGTGCGGTAGCGAGCAGCACCGTAGTCGGTGCACGAGAAACATTACAACTCGATAAGGAACAAAGCGATACTTCCTTGGAGTGCGCGGGTGAACCTGAAGGTTTCGAGTTACTAGTGCCGGTAGTGCTGATAGAAGCAGGAGGCTGCTCAACAACACCGGGCATCTTCTGCGAAGAAGCATCACTAGAAGCCGCACTCGAAGTTGCGGAATTTGCGGTTGCGGAATGCCTGTGGAGCATACTATGATGAGGTAACGAGCACCAGCGGCACCTTGACTTGCTAGAACAAGTGGCCAACCGGTGGTTTCCAGTGCAATTTATACAAAGATTATTCGCCTTAACAAACTTGAAACGATCTTCAACGGACATCTTATGAAAGGCGGAACAATTATATAAATGTTCGTGTTGTGAGTTACAAAGAGAACACAAAGACTGTGCAGACGTAGTCGCGGTACTAGTATAGGTATGCGTCGGCTTGGGTGGTTTGTGAGGCTTAGATGCCGTATCCACCTTCCGCTCAGCACTTTTCGGAACTTCTTGTTTCCCGGAAGTGCGTTGCAGTACCTTAATATGTTCGCGAATGAAAGCAACGAAATCGTCATACAAGGGTATCTCACAACTATGTTTATTCAACTCGAACAGGCGAACAGTCTCCGGATCTAACTTCTTTTGAGCGAGGTATAAAAATATGAAGTCAGCCAGATTACTCAAATTTAAATTTTTAAGCGCGGCGATCGACGATGCAAAAGTGTCCAAAAAATTTTCAAGGTTGGTCGGAGTCGCGTTTGACATCGCCTTAATGTTATAAATTTGATCCATATACGACGTAGCCAAATAGCGTTTATCTTCAAATTTATCTACTAACGTTTTAAAAATTAATTCGTAGTTTTCTGCGCACGGTGTAATACCGGCACAAGCTAATTTCGCCTTTCCCGACAGCTTACCTAAGAGATAATAAAGTTTTTCGGCATCCGTAAGGGACTTATTTTCGTGTATAACAGTTTTAAAGTTAGCGTAGAAGAGACTCCACGATTTTAAATCGTATCCATCGAAAGACACTAATTGAATCGGGGGCAAATAAGGTTTAAGTCTTCGCGGCTCATTCTCATTCTCAACCTTATTATCATCGGCGTACTGCGAGACTAAGCGCTTGATACGACCGTATAGGCGTTCGAACGATAACAAACATTTGAACTCCGGCTTCGCTTTCGGGTTCAGTGCTAATAAACGATTATTATAATCCTCCACTATTTTACTGAATTCAGAGCGTAACGTATCGACATTACTACTTGCGTCGAGAAATTCTTCCCGGACCGACGGGTTAACGCCTATGTTTTTCGATAAATCGAATGTTTCTTGTAGATACTCAAATATCGAATTGCGTCTCTGTTCTAATAGAATTAATTGTATATCTGCGGTATCTTCAGTCTTCGTCATTTTGAATATAAACTAGATTCAAAAATGTCGAGACTAAGTTCCTAATACACGAATGAAACTTCGATTCGGCGTATAAGTATTTAAAGTTATGAATTTCAGCAAAAAGTGAAAGGGAGCGAGCGGGCGGTCACGGCCGCGATGAAGGTCACGCACACCGCTGTAATCTAAGATACAAGTACTTGCAACTATGCACCGATGGCCAAGCGAATACGTTTATGACGCGTAGGTAATTACACAAAATAATTACTTAAAATAACTACTAATAAACTAATATTTCGATTAATATCTATACTGGGATAGATCGGGATGCGATATACGATTAGGATTACGATAAATAAGTAACGTATGACCTATCTATCACCTATATGAGCTATATGTAGGTACCTAGTTAATACCTAAATGAACCCTATTTCCTAAGCAATGCGGGACGAACGATAATAATTCGCTTAGGGAACAAGATTTTAGGACGCGGGAAAACAATTACCTACTTGGAAATTGTAAAACTATCGAGAAAATTAGCGCTAAAATCCGGCTCGAAGGACCAAAAAAATATGGCGGCGCGGGGACGGCTAGAAACTAGATTGTTTGGTTTCGATGTGGACTGTATAATTTTCGCGGGGTTTGCTCAAATCCGACTGGGTTGGGTTTGGGCCGCGGAGTTATGGGAGTGTCTATAGGAAAAGGGTAAAGGCACTGACCTGAATCCTTAGGAGCGGCGCCGCGATACTTCAGCGAGCCGCGCGTACATTCATGGATACTTTTCGATGCTTCACTCTTCCTTTCTCACTTCTTCGACTGACGAAAACCAAGAAGGCAAGTTTGTTGGCAAGTCCAGATCAACACTGAATCACTAGGAGCGGCGCGGCGATGCACCAGCTTTAGCGGCGCGTTTACGTTAATTGACGGTCATCGATGCACTGACACTTCTTCAGGCCAGGGGGGGTCGGTATTAGGTAGGAAATTTTGACAGGATGGTCGGATTCGAGCGGTTAAACGAAAACTATTCGCGCTTCGGCGCGACCAAATAGTAATTACTATTTATATAAAAAATCGTAATTGCGTGCTTTACTTAAGTAAAGCACGCAATTACGAGTTTCTGTATTATCATGGCCTGAAAAACGGGGAAACCTGTAGAATACTTGGCTTCTGGCAATCCTATGGAGCAGGAAACTGGGTAACAGGATGTCGGGTAAATCGAACATAGTCCAGCAAAAGATTCACATGTCGGAGGTGTTTTAAATTTTTTTACGTATAAATCGATAAGTACCTCCTACGCAAGTTGTTGTATCCCCAAAACGCTTAGGTGACGCCTTAGTGTTGTGAAGGTCAATACAATGGCTTAGGCTGTCATTTTAATAACGATACAACTTTATACATTTTGAAAGTATGTTAAAGAATGCTGTTTTTAATTTTTTTTTTAAACGAACACATAAAATAGATAAAAACAAATGATAAGTGCAACAATCCTAAAATGCCAATTTTGTGGGATACCACAACTAACGTAGGAGGTTTCGAGATACACAATCGCTATAGAACTAACTAGGTAGCAAGGTTGAAGCTGAGCAAGAATGGCGCCCACTTCAAAGGGATAGGCGCCTATGGTGTTCTATTTCTGTGCTCTTTAAGAGGGTGTACCACGGGGCGTGAAACTACGAGCCGAACTATACATAATTTTTTAGTAAGCTTTCAGAATTTTCTTGCATTATGTTAGCTAGAGTTAATGGTCCTTAACCGAGAGACGTTTATAGCTAGACTAGCTGCCCGCGACTTCGTCCGCGTGGGTTTAGTTTTCAAAAATCGCGTGGGAACTCTTTGATTTTCGGGGTAAAAAGTAGCCTATGTCACTCTCCAGGTCCTCAACTATAACCATGCAAAAAAACTTCGATCCTATCGATTGCTCTGATACTGCGTAATTGAAGGACAAACCAACAAATAAACACATTTCGCATTTATAATATTAGTACCTAATAGACACATTTTCACACGCTTGTGTCATTTGTGTCTAATGGTTTTCTGTGACTCGTTTTACGAAGTCTCTCTACTAGTGGAGAGTCTGCCAAGAATTCTACTTTCTAGTCGGTATTCTAGACATATTTTTAGAAATAAAATTATGCCCTACCAATTTTCAATTTAACTTTTGTACCAATACACGCACAGAGAGGCGATTATTAAGATGCATGTTTAATAACTATATCTATAGTCTACATCCCTGTACTGTATGTAAAAAACCCAATAAGTAATATTAAGTATTATGTGGCCGCAACTCGTAGTACACCGATTGTCGGGTGGAAGGCTTTGGCCGTGGCTAGTTACCACCCTACCGTCAAAGACGTGCCGCCAAGCGATTCAGCGTTCCGGCACGATGGCGTGTTGAAGCCGATTAGGGGTATGAGTACACTGCCATATCCCTTCCAAGGTAGCCCGCTACCATCTTAGACTGTATCGTCACTTACCATCAGTGAAATTGCAGTCACGGACTATCTCGTCATCGAATAAAAAAAACATGACTTCGAGATTCGTTACTTCTCTTCTACCGCCAGTTGTCGCGCACCGTTGGAAGCCACCTTAGGAAACGAACCGTAAACTGTTGTTTTTAATAACATTACATCATAGAGCTCGCTAATGAATGGAACGCGAACTCCTTGAAATATTTCATTGATTGAAGATTGTCTCAATGTGACAAACGGTCATGAAAAACTAAGGCGTTAATAATAATAACCCTCATCCTATGATGAGGGTCATATATGTATAAACCTCATCATCTCCTTCTCTCTTTATCAACCGATAGACGTCCACGGCTGGACAAAGATCTCTTGCAAGGAATTTCACAGGGCTCGGTATTGCACCACTTGAATCCAATGGCTCCCTGCGACTCGTTTGATGTCATCGTTCCAACGAGTGAGGAGTCTGTCAACACTGTAAAGATACCGGTCGAATTGATAACCTCCTCCTTTTTGGAAGTCGGTTAAAAATGTGCTCCGCCCATTCTCACTTCAGTTTCACGACTAACTGAGCTATGTCGGTAACTTTGATTTTCCTACGGATCTCCCCATTTTTGATTTAATCTCGTAGGTTTACTTCGATAATGCACCTATTTAAAATTCTTCAATAAAACTGATTAGGGTTATGGGTTATCTGGTAAGGGTTAAACTCATAGCCTCATCTTTTCATCTTGACAAGTTGGCCACCAAGGAAGTTGACATTCCGGTACAATGGCGTGTATTTTGATTTAATTTTGTTCAACCAGAACCCTTTTACCATTGCATGAATCTGCACCGCTACGTGTTTGAAATCCCACGATCACGCACTAAGTAAGTAATTGCTTTGCCTCCTACTCGCAACGCTCGGAATATCCTTCCAGTTTCCGTTTTTAGAACTAACTAACTTCGACAAAAACTATGTTAAGTCTAAGTGAGGTATCAATGAGTAATCCTCTATAGCCCAACGGTTAAGGTGCGGAAAACTGAAAGGTCGCAGGTTCGAGCACTATTGTCGTACCCACTCCTAGCACAAGCTTTCCGCTTATTTGGAGGGGAGAGGAGAATATAAGTCAAGTTCAGCTTGGCTAATATTTATTTATTTATTTATTTATTTATTTATTTATTTATTTATTTATTTATTTATTTATTTATTTATTTATTTATTTATTTATTTATTTATTTATTGGTAATCAACAGCGTTTACAACACAAATTTTACAAGATTATTATAGTCCTTAAATAAAGCTTTTATTCTTTAAAAAAAAAATGAGTAGGTACCTATTTGAGAAATTTTTAGGTTTCTCTTATCATTTTTCCTTTCGAATGACCTTTGACGATCTATGACAATTTAAAGTTAAAAATTTTCAGTTGATATTCTAAGCAGTTGGGTATTTTATTCTATTTTAATTGCTCTTTACGATTTTCATATAATTTTGAGAAATTGCACAGACGTAGCTACTCTAATTGCCAGATTCAGCAATCGCAACTATTATAGAAACTTTTAAAAAGTTAACAATTTCGGCAATTAAAGCTGCTACGTGTATGCAGAGCCTTACTTAAAAGTCTTAACTTATTTAAATAGGCTTAGGCAAGGATGCATCAATTTACCATCAGATGTGATCGCAAACGAATACAAATCTATATGAAAAATAAATCGCAAACAAACACAAATCTATATTTTTTAAAATAAATACCGCTTACCGGTTGCCGACTCTTTAGGAATTTGTTTATCCGTTCATTTGAGATTGGCCCTAACCAATCGATCTATGCAGCCGCTACGCGTACGATAGAGAAAAAGCGTTACGTTATAGATGATATCATACATCGCTGAAGTAAAAGAAAAACAATTATCTTTCACGATTCGCACGCATCTCGTTTCTTAGCCAGTCGGTGCCTAACTGTCGTTTAAGGTGCACGCGCGCGCCCGCAACTCAGAATCTGCGCCGGTAAATTCAAACCCCAACAATACTTTATGAATAAAATTTTCACATAAACTACAACTTCTGACTCAAAATAGAACTGTAACTGTGTTTGGAAAGTACTGAACAGTGGTTGTGTGCTTGCAAAAGGAACAACGTGATTAAAAGGTAAATAAGTACAATATTTATTTAAGATTTCAGTTTCAGGTAACGATCTATCAAATGAAAATAATGAAAATATTCTTATAGCTGTTGTATGTTATTTTATTTCAGGCGTGAATTTTGGTTCAATAAAATAAATTCTTTTAAGTCACTAAATACTAGATCTTCAAGTAAATAATGACATCTTCGTTTATCAAGCGTATTATTTTCTTGCAATCTGATTTCATCAAAGATTTTCTCGATATTTATTTATTCCTTACATATATCAAAGTATGTTTGTTAGTTTGTTCTTCAATCATACAGAAACTAAGCAACGGATCGACGTGATTTTTTGCAAGTATAGTTGAGAATTTGAAGAGTGACATAGAGACCCTTTAAGCCGGAAAAACAGAGATTTCCCGCGGAATTTATAAAACTTAACTTCACGCGGACGAAGTCGCGGCCAAAAGCTAGTATAAGCTAAGTAAGTTATTTTAGCGTAAAGTACCTACGAGGTTAAGGTACAAATAGTTAAATGTTAAAAGAGTCATTTTAATTGAAAAATTTTATTTTCAAAGTGCTGAATACAAAATTATTTCGGCATTTTTATCTGCAGTGCGTGCTAATGTTCGCAATTTATTCAGTCGTAAAGTTTTAGATCCGAGCTATCCTATTTTTAAATTAGAAAGCAAAGAAGAAATAGGCTAGACACAAAAATTTAAAGTGATTTGTAAAAAAAACTGTTTTATAAACATCGATCTCACTGAGCCGGTAAGATTTTTTTGTAAGTTTCAGTAATTTATATCATCTCAAACTGATGCGAAATATTTTCGTTTTTTTTGCGAATGTTGTATATGAAGTTTCAATATCTCTAAAGATATTGAAAAAGAAAGATCTCTAAAAAAATGGACTGTCAGATTGCCCTTCTCCGTTTTGACGACCTCCCTGGCGCAGTAGTACCTAAGCGCTGTGGTCCTATAACTGGGAGGTCTCGGGTTCGATTGCCGACGGAGAAAAGTAGGGAATTTAAATTTCTGAATTGTCTCTGGTCTAGTGGGGTGGGAGGCTTTGGCCGAGGCTAGTTACCACCCTACCGTCATACGTGCCGCCAAGCTATTTAGCGTTCTGACACGACGGTGTGTAGAAACAGATTAGGGGTATAGGTTGAATGTACCTACACTGCTATACCCCTTCTAAATTAGCCCGCTACCGTCTTAGAATCGACATCGACACACACCATCAGGTGAAATCGCAGGCAAGGACTATCTTGCCATCGAATAAAAAAAACTTTTCCTTCCCCTTAAAAGTATTTTTAAGTTACGAGTACATTTGTGTTTGCTTGTATCAAACGTTAGCCAAAAAAATACATATTCTACAAACTAAAACTCTTAATCCATGCTTAAACGATTAATGCTCACTAAATAGTGTTTATAACTGTATTTATCTGTTATAAAATCTGCAACGTGAAAGATAATAATTAAATACCAAATATATTGTACTAGCTTTTTCCCGCGGCTTCGCTCACGTTAAGTTCGATTTTTCAAACCCTATTTTACGCCCTTAAGGGGTTGAATTTTCCAAAATCCTTTCTTAGCAGATGCCTAGGTACGTCATAATAGCTATTGTGTTAATTCATTTACTATATTATACTATGTATAAAACTTTACGTATAATATAAATACCTATTCGAAATTTTATTTCTATATTCCTATTACGTTCATTTTGTTTTGGTAACAGCAGCTACTCAGCCACATCAAACATAAATATTTATATGCGAAAAGTCGTCCCCAGTGTTAGCCATTAACTACTCCGAAGTATTACTTATGTTTATTCATATTGCATTTTATTAGAGCAACCGGATTACTGAATAATATTCAAATAATTAACAATGAAACTGCCAAATACATTTTCTTTTAATTATATCGTAATTGCCAATTTATAGTAGTCCGTTCATTTAAGTAAACCGTTAGACGTTCACTGCTGGTTTGTTGGACGTAGGTCTGTTTCAAGGATCGCAACAGAACACGATCTTGAGCCGCTTGAATCCAATGGCTGCCGCGATTTGCTTTTTCCAGATGCGAATTTTTGCTTGACATAACAATTACGAGTATATTTTCGAAAAACCGACGTTATACGCCACTAGCTTTTGCCCCCGCGACTTCGTCCGCGTGGAATTAGGTTTTGGGGTGGAATTTTCAAAAACTGTGATACACGTACTTCTTTATTTTTAACTGAAAGCTCAAATACCAACTTTGATGGTAACAGCTTGAAAAATGACGGAGTTTCATATAAACTTCCATCCCCTATTTAAACCCCTTAGGGGTGGAATTTCCAATAATCCTTTCTTAGTGTGCGCCTACGTCATAAAAGGAACCAACTGTAAAAATTTCTTCAGTAGTTTAGGCTGTGCGTTGATATCTCAGTCAGTCAGTCAGGACTTTGAATTTTATATATATAGATGACAAAGTTACAAACATACTACAAACTATAAAAATTTTAGTTTGTACATGTATGTCGTAAGTCAGGCGGAGCGCGGGCCTAAATAGAAACGATGAAACCGGTGCGCGATCCTGCATTTCTGGAGATGTGGCCAAAGAACTTCGGAATTCGTAATTGCACAGTGGACGATAACCTTTCTTTTATCTTCAGTTCTTTCAAGATGGAACTGTTGTTTCGAAAAGCCGTCCAAGGGGTCTTCAGGAGTCGCCTCCAACACCACATCTCTAAGACATCAATTTTTTGAAGTACTTACCACATTTTGGTTTAGGATTAGGTGACGGAAACAAGAAAGGGAACAAAACAGTTAATTTATCGTACACAAGGATCAAATGGCTTATTTATGGTAGACAAGGATCCAATTTATTTCAAACGCTCGCCAAACGGTTCCCAGAAACGAAACTCCACTGAGAAGCTCCAAACCCGAGAAGATTTTATTCGAGCCCACTGCCCACTCGTATTTCAGCCCGCCCGAGAACTGTATTAGGGATGGACGATACTTTATCGATGTTTTGCTTCAAATCTCCAAATAGATTTTAAGTCGTTCAATGATGCTTTTTAAAGCTTTAACAAATTAGGTAATTATGTATGATACAATATTGCTGCCACAATCCAATAATTCCAAAAAAAAATCACAATATTTTATTACTAACTGATGCTTAAGGAATAAACCAACAAACAAACACACTTTCGCATTTATATATTAGTAAGGAGTAAGGGTAAGGAAAAGGAAAGGATAGTAAGGATATTCCCGAAATGAATTTTTTTTATGTATTTCTGTTCCCCAAAGCAACGCCCGCCTCTATCCAAATATGAAAAGATCTACTTTCTTGTTCAGAGAGTGTTTGCCATTTATTTAAGACTAGCTGATGCCCGCGACTTCGTCTGCGTGTTTTCCAGAAACATTGAGCATTTTCTCTACTGCTACGTGATTGAAAGACTAACCAACAAACACTTCTAACGTTACCAGGGATAATTTAGTAAAGATGTATGGGAAAGTTAACGTAAAACATCGGGTTTGATATCTTCATTCTTGAAATGTTTACGCACAAAGCCAAAGACGAGGGCTCTGGTCACATATATAGTTTATTACTCGTTGATGAAGCAAAGAGTTGTGATTCTTTTCCATTATTTACAAAATTAAAATCCACGAATTAATTAATTATCAGATATTAATTATACTAAATAATTAATCGGATCCGATGACTTTGATCTCTGTATTAATCAAGACTTATATATCGCAATAATAATGTTTTATCGATACTAGAAAATAAAGAATCGCTTTGCGAATCCCTACTCCAGACCAGTCCTAAGTTTCGTTGATAAAACCTCCTATTGTTTATTTTGTTTCCGAGCGATTTATTGATGCAAATTTAATCTTTATAATTTTCATGGCTCCATTCATCATTTTGATAGTGATTGTTTTAAAACCGATTATTGTTTTAGTTGTTTGAATAACATTTTTTTATTGGCTATTAAGATTACATTAAGATTTATCTCGGTTATGTTGTTCTAATCAAGTAATATATTTTGTGTATCCTGACATAGGTAGTTATTTAATTAATCATTGTAATAAAATTTGTTTGTTTCTATTAATTTAAGATTAGGTATTTTTATTTTTCACGTCTAGGTCCTCGCTACTCTCTCTTCAAACTTTTGAAAGAGAGAGAGAAATGTAATAAATAAATTTTTTGAAGTCAATTAAATATCCCAACGGTTAAAAGTAAGGATTGTAAACTGAAAGGTTGACGGTTCGATCCCAACCCATTGCAATTTTGTCGCACATATTGTTTGGTGGGGATAGTAGAGTATCACTACATAGTATAAAACAAAGTAGCTTTCTCTGTCCCTATGTATGCTTAAATCTTTAAAACTACGCAACGGATTTTGATGCAGGTTTTTTTAATAGATAGAGTGATTGAAGAGGAAGGTTTATATGTAAAATAACATCCATTAACAGTGAATGACATAGTCTATATATTTTATACCCGTGCGAAGCCGGAGCGGGCCACTAGTTAGTAATATTTATTAATTCGCTAATATTCTTTATAAAAATATCGTATATGCAATATAAATCTACACTGAAATTATAAATTCAAAGGTTTGTTCTATGGTTGTTACCTTATCAATAAATTCTTCGTTCATTCGTTCATACCTTCATACAAAGTATTGAGTTTCATCTAATATTAGGACAAATATAGACGATATAAAATACGTTTCTGAGAAGGCAGAATCACGTGTGAACTAGTTTACACGAGATAAACAAACAAACGGACAAGCACGATCAGTATAATAATTATACTTGCAGATCTTGAAATGCCAACAGATGTTTCCTTACAAGACGGATTCATTTCCTGTAATATGTATTAGAAAACTAGATAATGCTAGGGACTTGCTACTAAAGGTAACTAAGGTTTAATTTTTAAAATCTCCGAGGGATTTTGAATTTTCTGGGATAAAATTTTCTTACCCTATGGTTTACCTCTTGACGCCAAATGAGTTATTTTGTACTTACTAGAGTTAGACAAAGTTTTATTGGCAAAAAGAGACTTGTGTTGATAATAAAATAAGTACTTTAACAGCTGATGGTTCAAAAAGTTTTTACTATAACGTAAATATTATTATAATGACTCAAATGTGTGTCGATCCATTGATGTGATTGCATCATTAGACACAACAACAAGGCGCATCTGCCGTAAAAGTGTGAGGTGTGAACGCAAGGGTATCTCCACACATATTCGAGTCTGTAATTTTCGATACATCTGACAAAACAGGACAGAAATTACGTTCATCTTGCCAAAATCTGCCCGAATAATGTAGAAAGAAAAAGCGTAGTTAAGCTCAATATTTTGTGTACAGATAATGTACTTTCGGTTGATCACATTACACATATCAAAGGCAAAGGGCTCAAAGTCCTTGGACCTACCACGTTACTTCAGTCACCGTAACAAAATTTGAAAAAATAGTGCAATCGCTTAGTAGCGATCTCTACAATTGTCACTTGTCAGATTTAACCTACAATTTCTTCTGAATTCTATATATCCTGGTTTTCCAGCGATGCTTGCACCTTCAACGAAATACTTATCAAAAAGACTACTCTGTCAGTTTCTAAACGCCACGTTTAGATTCTGAACCGGATACGTTATTCCGAATATGTGTAAATGCACCTAACGCTCGTCCATTCACAAACTCGTCGGATGAATGGCCGCGATTTACGATGCGATACAAAAACCAGCGCATCTGTCAAAGTGACGTACCAACTACCGGCGTGATCGACGAGCGAGTTTTTATTACGTGGTAATACCCCCTGTACAGCCAATGTCAATAACACGTTGAGTGGCTATTTTCTTCTGCCACGTTATTAAAATTCCTTCAAGACATGTCACATGTGAATAAATACGTAGGCTATAAGCCTATTCATCATTCTTCTTCTTTAGTACCAGATATTAGATATCCACCGCTGGCTGGACTTTTTATCTAGTGGGAGGCTTTGGCCGTGGCTTGTTACCACCCTACCGTCATAAACGTGCCGCCAAGCAATTTAGCGTTCCGGCACGATGGCGAGTAGAAACTAGAAACCGATATGGGTTGAATCTACACTGCCATACCCCTTCCAAGTTAGTCCGCTACCATCTTTGACTGCATCGTCACTTACCATCAAGTGAGATCGCAGTCAAGGACTATCTTGTCATCGAATAATAAAAAAAGACTTATGTCTCTCGTACATACGAGTACATACTAAATATATAAAAATGCACCATGAACATGACAACCGGTGTGGGTGGAAGCCGACCTATCTAGTATGACGTCATTGCCAAATGCGAACCTTGAATGACGTCATTGCCACGAAGCTATGAAACATGTGAGGTACATTTAACGAGATATTGTATGGAAATTTAGAAATTATCGAGTTAACGGTTGGTTTAATACTCAAAGAGTTAACGAGGTCATGGGAATCATCTAGAAACACATGATAGGTATCATAAAACACCTCAACATCACAGAAATCAACACGACAGAAATTCGATACGTTACGACGTCGACGACATGTCTAGGGATCGGCCTGGATGTCTGTTTCTGAGTTAAATTAGTAGAAGCTGTGTGAAGACAATGCTATTAGCGTTAAGATGGGGGAATATAACAGTAACATTTGTAGTTTTGAATGTAATCGCCAGGGTTACTGCTATACCCATATACTCATAGTTTTTTACAAGATGCAAATGTTAGAACTCTGTAACATCTTCGTATAAGGTGTCTGTTCACTCAAGCGGAGCGGGCCGCAGAGGTGTTCAGCAGACCAATCACATCATTCATAGATGACGTAATAAGTATATCACGTAATCTTTCTGTAGTGTAATTGGTTTCCGTAGAACAAGTCACCGCTTCGCGTCTCTCCGCTCCCCTTACACCCGCTCCAAAGTTCTGCACCCTTGGCTTCGATAATGTAATGAATATTTGCTTTACTTTTACCTTATACTTATTTATAGCCTCAATAGCCCAACGGTTTAACCCCACCCGTTCCACTTTTATCGTACCCACTCCTAGCACAAGCTTTCCGCTTATTTGGAGGGGATAAGAGGATATTAGTCAAGTTCAGCTTGGCTTGTATTCTTAAAAAAAAATAGCCCTTATTAGCAACAAGTAAGGCGACGGGACAAACAGTTTCTGGTCAAAAAGTCTTCAGTGTGTACTAACGCCACCCAGTAACACAATTTTCGCACGTGTATCTGGGTAGGTATACTAATAAATACTGTGTGTATTTGTATGTACATATAAATCGATGTCGTAAATCAATTAGTTTGACGTGAACATTAACTGGCCAATTGAACGAATTTATTTCGAACATTTTCGTTTAACAAACATCCGACGACGCGCGGGTCGAAATTTTTTAATAGTACGCGACACAATTTTTTTTTTCTCGAAATTAGTCGTGATCATCTCAGCGATAGAAGTCTACTGCCAGACATACACGTCACACAGCTTCCTTGCAAGGATCGCCACGCTTTCAGCTTGAAAACAGCAAAGATAGCATGAGTTTCTAAGATTCAAGCCATTATGCCGATTAAGTATAACATGAGACATCTTTATATAATATACTAGCTGATGTCCGCGACTTCATTCGCGTGGATTTAGTTTTTAAAATCCCGTGGGAAATCTTTAATTTTCCGGGACAAAAAATAGCCTATGTCACTCTCCAGGTCCTCCAGAAGGCCAAACCAACAAACCATCAAACAAATCCCAATTTAAAAGTTGAATAATAATTGGAACTTTGAATAAAGAAGGCTGTTCAACGATAAAAGTAAATGGAAACAGACTTTGGATATCCTTACGCCCAGCGAATGAATTTTCAATCGCTGCTTACGCCTTACTTCCTTATCCTTACTAATATTATAAATGTGAGTGTGTTTTTGTTGGTTTATCCGTCAATCACGATGCAAGAGAGTTACGGATCGACCTGATTTTTTGCATGGGTATGGCCTAATTTTTATCCCGGAAAATCAACGAGTTTCCGCGGGGTATGAAAAACTAAATCAACAGCTAGTTGGGTATAAGAATCGACACGGCAGTAACTAATACTATGTTTATGGAACTGACAGGCTGGACTTCCACTTTGTCAGCTTTGACAGCCTGAACATGCTCTTTAGCTCGTGCCCTTTCACTTTTTAGACCACTGAATCTTGAAAAAATAATAAAGCATTCATCATGACAGTCTGTAACCGACCAAGTTCCTGAAAGGCGACGTAAATCAACGCGGACGCAGGTCAATTGGCCAAACGGGTCTATTTTGAATTGTGTCGTAGAATCGTTTAAAGTCGCAGGCATCAGCTAGTTAGGTATAAGCTTCTCGTATGTTTATGGAACTGACAGACATGGGCCTTGGACTTCCGCTTTGTCAGGTTTGACGGCCTGAAGTTACAAGCTCTTTAGCTGGTGCCCTCTCACTTTTTAGAATACTGAATCTTGAAAAAATAATGAAGCATTCATCACGGCAGTTTGTGACTGAACAAGTTCCTGAAAGGCGTCGTAAATCATCGGGGACCTTTGACGCGGGTCCATTGGCCAATCGGGTCTATTTTGAATTGTGTCGTAAAATTGACGTTGATTTATATTGGGAAGCCCATCCGTGACACAAATTAGACTGCTTCTTCAATAAATCCCTATTGCCCATGCCCATGATGTCAGCGATTTTAAATAGTTATGAATGAAGGTTAAAAGAATGATGCGATCATTTCGAATGGAGTGTGGAGAACATTGGATCATTATTTAATTTTACTGATTGTTGTTGATTGCTCGGTATGGAAATTTTTATTATTAATGAAGATAGATCATCATCGGAAAGATTAGTCACCTGTCTGTCAACAGAACAGAACCTCTACAATGGAAGAACCAAAAAATATAGCCAAAAAATCTTTTTTTCTGACTGTCAATTGTAGCAAATGGCTGAGCCAGATTGAATCGTAGTCAAGCTCTAATCTCTAGAAGATTATAAAAACTCAAGCTACAATATGATGAAATATGAACCTACTAATGTAGTGAATTAGGACCCACGAAAGATTACTTAGCTTGGGTTCCAAAGCATGATCTATTATCTATTTATTGTTAAATATTTTTTAATTCAACATTTTCATTTTCAGTAATGGCTTTGGCTGTTCTTGATACCATTGATGATGAACAGTTAACAATGTTGTAAAGAAAAATAAAACATAACGTCACAAGTCCTTCGCAGCTCTATTACAGACTACACATAGTTACAGAAAATTCCATGTTTAGGTATTACGTAAGATTTAAGAGCTTAAAATAAAGTTGCATACCTTCTAATTCATACACATGAGTAAAAGCACAAATCATGTAGTGTTATTGCAATAAAGCACGTACGGATAAAGGATTCTGTGGCAGTTGACGACGGGCATTAAAGTTGAAAGCGTTCAGTGTATTGGCCAAATTATTGCTTGTAACAATGCCACCTGCTCCAGCCATAGAATTGCTACTTTATGTTCCGAGATTATGTACCAGAGACGCTTAATAGACGGAAGCAGTGATAGCCTAGTGGTCAGGAGTTAGGACTGAGGTCTCATATTTGGAGGCGTTGCAGTTTTGATCCCGGGCAAGCACCTTTGACTTTTTGAAGTTATGTACAATTAAGCAATTAAATATCCAATGTCCCATGCGAATTGATAGACTTCCCATACATTTTAGAACATAAGAACAAGAATGCAGGTTTTCCTCACGAGGTTTTCCTTCACCATAAGAGTAAGTGATATTTAATTGCTTATAACTCACAAAGCTCCGAAAATTGAATGATCCTAGAATTGCCAAACTCTACGGGCTTTCCTGCAAATATAAACATAAAAACTATTTTTACAAAACCGACTTCAAATGCCACTACAAAGTATATCAGTTGTGCCTCCAGCATCCCATCATCAGATCCTGACCTGATGACAATGGGACCACTAAGGCGGAACATAAATAAAAAAAAGATTCCGACGAATTGAGAACCTCCTCCTTTTTTGGAAGTCGGCTAAAAAGCAGGCTGAACTAAACCACCAGTCTATCTACACTCATAAATTAAGTTTCGTTGTATAATATTTTTATCTTTGAGGGACTCGCCCGCAGACAGAAGTGGGCATACACCCATTTTTGTGTTAGAGATTACATCAATGTTTAGATTAGGAATCGTTTTTAATCTTATCAGCGAACATAACTGATGCCCATGTTGGGGGGTGTGGCCAGTTTTATGAAATTAATTCAACATGATAAAGCAGTATTTATAACAGTTGCTGACTACTGAGCTAGAGAATAGACTACTACACAGTGGCATTTACTGTCCAGTACCTTAACCCTTTTTTTTTAACGTTGAGAAATGCCTTTACGCATCCCGCCCATCTATGACAACATGGTATGTGGGGGACTCGTTGGCACTGCCAAAATACCCACTAAAACCCAACGGGCCCGTCCTCGCTTTATAGGGAAGCCATAGGATAGCTGCTCGCATTCAACTGTGGCATTCCAGCGGTTTCGACCAATCATCCCGCCATCCTACGGAGCTCCGGGGGGATGAAGGCGCGCATATTGGCGCCTTCTTCTCGGGCCTTTTCTTCTGCGGAGCGAGAGAGCGTTCGGGTCCAGCTCTCTGTCTCGCTCCGCTTCTTCTTTCTCATAAGAGCGTGCTCTCACAGAAAGCCATCACCTCCTTCCAACACCTCTCGCTGCCGATCATGGCACTCATCACGCTCGTCAGAGAGAAGGACCTCAACCCTGCCTCAACTATGCCCATGCAGAAATCAACATCATCCAACAGTATTGCAAAACTTACAAAACAGCCTTGCGGGATCTTTTCTTTCAAGTTTTTATTTTCATGCTAACATTTTTCGCAAGTATTGTTTTCTCTTTGTGCCTATAAAACTTTATGGCTATCCGAATTAATTTACGACTGCTCTATAACATGCTTTGTTCTAATCGACCGCTTTCACTGTTGAGATAAGTGTACACTACACATTAATGCAATTGCCTTCTCACTCGTAACACCAATATCGGTCATTCAATTATAACCAACCCACAATGCAGGTTATAAATCAATTGCTCTCGTCTGCAAACCCATTCCTTCTTCATAACACTACACTAGATACATGAGCAGTCATTATGTGCACCAACCTTTATTTTACATCGATTTTCAACCTTATACCTTCGCGTTAAGGGTTATAAAATCCATTCCTTTTTCATAATAGCACAGTATCGATAAGTCATATCAACCTTTCTTTATGTTTAACGATTTTGATCTTTTTTCGCTTGCAATAAGACATGGGAATTGATGATAATCGTAAAAGTCTGTTGAGGATAATAAAATTTAACTTTCTTCATTGGCTAATACTGACTTTTAGTTATGATATGCGTGTTGCCTTTTGCCTTTTAAACTTCGCAATATATTTCACTCGGTTATGGCAGTACCTATCAAATAAAGTTGTTTAACCAATGATTTGAAGATATACGTCAGCTTAGAGTAAAGGTGGACTTATACATGACTATTTGCTTTAGTATGCTCTAAGGACACTATGATTCAACTTGACTTCGATCATTACCTGATTGTTATTGATGATGTGGTCTAGATGACCTGATTGTAAACGACAATGAAGTGTAATGGAGCTTGTTACTCATATAATACTTGAATGCTCTAATGTCTTTTATAGGTAAATAGGAACCTATAGATATACCGTATACAAGCAAAGAAGCGTCTAAATATGGGTCAAATACTAAAGAAATGAATATTTCACTTTCCCCTTCAAAAGCTTGAGTTAGGAGTACTTACGACAATAGTGCAATGGGTTGGTGTTTGTTCCTTTGATATTTCCTAGTTAACCTACCAGCTGCAAAAATCAATGTTAGGCTTGAAAGCCTACTAATTAAGTTAGTCTTTCTACTATGCCAATTCTAAAAATCTACCAAATTATACCAGAGCCTAGATCTATCTGTCAAGGATTATAACTTTTTGATAAGAAGAAAAATTAAACAGGCTTGAAAATTAAAATAAGATTAACAACAGCTATAACTAACACAATAGAGCCAACATAACGAGTCTAAAGAGCTTAAAATCTACCGATAAAATGCAAAAGTCGGCTAGGTGTACCTTCTAATAGCCTCTATACCTAGTCGAAAAGCCTGTAATCTAACAGAAAACTAGAAATTTAAAGTATTATGTGGTTAAGATGCACCGCATCCTGAGCATTTGTGCACTAATTTGTACCTATTCGAGTGATTTCGCTTTTTTTAATTTTTTTTTCTTTGCCAGCTTTTGAACCACAACTTAATGGTGCAAGCAAGAATCAATCAATTAAATTATATCCTAAAATAACATTTCACCAAAAACATAAGAATATCAAGTTAATCTTTGATCTTTCTCTACATTCGGGTGAACCGGATGTTGTGTTAGAGACCGCGGAAAACCAATCTCGGTTCAGTTCTCGACGTAAATGGTGTAAATCACAAAATTGTGGAGATAATGTTACAATGTGTGGTGACGACATTAACCAATTGTGGAATAAAAACATCAAAGAGTTAATGTGTGGTACAAGAGCTCATCATCGTTGCCCTACTACTGGTCACGGTTCCCATCTCATAATGAGAAGAATTTAGGTTATAGTCTACCACGTTGGCCAGGTGCGGATTAGCAGACTTCACACACCTACGTATACCTACATTACGGGGAACGCAACGTGCAAGTTTTCTCCCAATGTTTTTCTTCACCATTAAAGCAAACGATATTTAATTACTTAACACGCGTATAACTCCAAAGAGATGCGTGCCTAGAATTCAAAAGGTAGCCACTAGATTATCGCTGTGAGCTAGATATATTTTTTTAAAGAATATTTATCAGCCAAGCTGAACATAACTTATATTCTCCTTTCCCCTCCAAATAAGCAAAAAATTTGGGTTACGAGTGGATAGACAATAGTGCACCGGATGGGGCTCGAACCTGCAACCTTTCAGGTTTTAGTCCGCACCTTTAACCGCTGGAAGGTTGTTGAGGAGGTTGAGATATAGATGTAAAATTGCGTCGATGGTAGGTAACGTTTGCATCGCTTCATTTTTTTAAGCTAATGATAATTTTGTAGAGATGTTGTATCTAGGAACTCAACGCTTATTATTCTACGAAAACCCTAAATGATATCAATGGATGATATTGTAACTAAAACTTCAACATCTGTAAATTAATCTAAACGGACTATTGTAAGTCTAGCCTAAAATTCAGGCAATTTCAACGAGAGCAATATATGAATATAGCAAGCAAACATATATGTATTATTTATTCAGCTAAAACTTACAAGGATGTGGTTAGTGTTTATTCAGTTGCTAAAAGAAATAATTGCTCTTCATAAAATTACTATCTTCATACTTGTAAATATGTACACAAGACTTGTTCCTTATTTAATTAAACGATAAAGTTTCGAAAATTTAAGTGCATTTATATATCATATCCATACTAATAAATAATAATTGACTTATATGCGTACTTGTTTATACTAATAAGTTTTTTTTTTTTTTTTTTTTTTTTTTTTTTTAAATATATAGACTAGCGCTTGACTGCGATCTCACCTGATGGTAAGTGAAGATGCAGCCTAAGATGATACGCGCTTGCCTAGAAGATGCCTATTCACTCTTGATTTAAAGACACCCACATTATAGTCAGTTGGAAAAACGGAAGCCGGAAGGGCATTCCAAATTTTTGCGGTGCGTATTAGGAACGAGGAAGCGAAGCGCTTAGTGCGGCATCGTGGAATTTCGACCACGTAGCGGTGCAGATTCGTGCGAAACGTCGTGCGTGCAGTTTTCTTGAAACTTAGCAATAAATTGTAAGAGTTGTAGTTGTATTGTAAACGAATTCTTCCGTTGAGAGGAAGGATAAACAGAAAATATTTTACAATAATTTTATTGTCCCGGTGTGTTATCTTTTCACGGATCAAACGCTTCAGAGAGATAGCATCCTGTAGAGTAGGATATTTTTTATCCCGGGATATGAAAGAGATCTCAAGGGATTTACTTAAAGAGACAAATTCGTGGATATCAAGTAGTTATAACAAAAATTATATGGAGTTAAAATTCAATAAAATATGATTTTTCTATAGAAAAGTTATAAGCAATATCTACCCACCTCTTTTGATTTCCAATTTCTAAGAAGGAAATACCCTTGTGGTTAACACAAACAAAGCCATCGTCAAACTCAAAACGAACAAACGCTCAGTTTGCGGAAGTCTTTTGAAGTTTTTCTGAGGTTTTCTTTCAAGAATTAGCGTTTTATGTGGTCGACTTTAGCGAACTATTTTAACACCTAATGGTAACAAATCATTTTAAACTTTGATCTATCGTAATAATTAAAGTTCATAAGAGCTGTGCAATTAAAAATATATTTATTCCAGGTAACGAAATCGAATTCTTGTTTTGATCGCACATTATAACTTGTATTTCTTGGAAACCAACTTCAGCTAAATTAACAGTATAATAGCCAAATACCTACAGGCACATAACAGATAATCGAGAAAGCCCTACTGCACAGGAGAAAGTCATTAAGGCAAAATAAGTTATATTGGATGGAAGCCAGATAAGCACAGATTTATATTAAGATATCCAAGTGTATCTGAGCCCATTCTGGGCCCACAATAGTTTGAACAAGCACGGAAACGCCGAGATAAGTCCCTTCAACTTTCACAGTATAAATACGCCCGGGCCGCGCTGCCGACAGTCGTGACATCTGACTAAGCGCAAGACAATCTAAACGTCCCACGCGTAGACAGTTACTGCTAAGTTCGAGCTATTCCTATCTATCCCTATTCAAGCAAAAAAGGTATTTCTATTTTGTATTACTAGTTACTATTATTAAATTGCGACAGATCTTCTTCTTCTTGTAGCGTCGTCTCCTATCGGAGGTTGGCAATCATTAGGGCTATCTGCACCTTGGACGCTGCTGCATGGAACAAGGATCGGGTACTTTTCCCATACCATTGGCGCGTACTAGTACCAGACCTGGTACAGAGTTGGCTGGTACTAGTACCAGGTCTGGTACTGGTACTTTTGACAGGACAGCTTTGGTGGACTCTCCATTAGGTGGGCGGGTGATCTTAGGCATGTCACTGGATGTAGGCGGCACAGGATCATGTTCTTTAGCGATAATTTTTTTAAGAGATTCATGTCCAGCAGTGGGGACATCTATCGGTCGAGATGATGATGATGAAATTTTAATACCACATTTAAAAACTGTAGATGGCGTCTAATAACAAAGCTAGTGCCATCACAAGCATCCATGATAGCATACCTTGAGTCTCGGTGTGATAAAAAGTGCAGGTGCCATAAAGGTACTCTACCAGATTGATAAGCAGGAGGTAGGTATTATGCAGATCTGAATCATTGCCACAATTCGGGTGAATGTGTGCCAATGGGGCGACTTTCATCTTTATATCGGCGCTATTTTCGCCTCTGTCAACAAACCCGGTCATGAACGCATTAATGCTTTTGTACGGATTGTAAATACGGATATAGCTACGGAGCTTTAGAACAACGCACGTAGATATGATTTAAATATCCTCCTCCTTCATCAACTGAAAGACGTGCAATGTTGAAATAATATAAACATAAAAATTCCTTTATTAAAAAACTGACTTCAAACGCCACTGCACAGTATATAAATGTGCCTATTTTGAAGAGTTCCCTCGATTTCTCCACAATCGTCAGATCCTGACCTGATAATGGGATCATTAGGGACCACCTGGGAAGTATACCTACTCTTTCAGACAAAAAAATAATTATCCATATCGATCCAGGCGTCTTAGGGCAATCGGGGAACATACATAAATTAATAAAGTATTGGCAAGTCTGAGGATCTGCAGTAGGCCAGGGTTGTGAACTATGGCCTTAACACTTCTCATACTTATAGCAGGAGACCAGAAGTGGGATAGCGATCGATTACGATGATGAATAAAATAATTAATAAGAATGTTATTTAAATATCCAAAAGTCCCCAATCACATCACATCACACTTCACACTAATATTATAAAGCCGAAAGTTTGTATGTGTGTGTGTGTGTGTGTGTGTATGTTTGTTACTCTTTCACGCAAAAACTACTGGACCGATTTGGCTGAAATTTAAAATGGAGATAGATTATACCTTAGATTAAAACATAGGCTACTTTTTATCCCGGAAAATCAAAGAGTTCCCGCGGGATTTAAAAAACTAAATTCACGCGGACGAAGTCGCGGGCATCAGCTAGTTGTTTAATAAATCACAAGCCCTTACGAAATAAAGGGCCATTTCTGATAAAAATCACTTGTACAAGCACTTTTTATTGATGACCGGCACTTGACTTCAATCTACAGATTGAAGATCGATAGCGAAAGTGGCCTCGATAATTCTTTAAGTTTTATCGATTCACTTTATTAAAGAATGCACTTTAGTGCGCTAATAATAATAATCTTTGATCAAAATAACAAGAAATTATAAAGTCTTTTTTTATTCGTTGACAAGATAGTCCTTGACTGCGATCTCACCTGATGATTGTGACGATGCAGTCTAAGATGGTAGCGGGCTAACTCGGAACGGATATGACAGTGTAGTTTCAACCCAAACCTCCTAATCGGTTTCTACACGCCATCGTGCCGGAACGCTAAATCGCTCGGCACGTCTTTGACGGTAGGGTAGTAACTAGCCACGGCTAAAGTCTCCCACCAGACGAAAGTCATGCTTGTCGGCTTGTCTTAATCGAAATGATAATTTAAGATCGTCAATGAAAATTAGTCAGAAATGTAGTAAAATGTGAACCAATTAGGGCCGGCCGAAAGACCAACTAAAAATGACTAATCACCGCGTCGACTATTCCGCTTCTAAACATTATAGTTCCATGGAAGAATCTATACTAATATTATAAAGCCGAAAGTTTGTATGTGTGTGTGTGTGTGTGTATGTTTGTTACTCTTTCACGCAAAAACTACTGGACCGATTTGGCTGAAATTTAAAATGGAGATAGATTATACCTTAGATTAAAACATAGGCTACTTTTTATCCCGGAAAATCAAAGAGTTCCCGCGGGATTTAAAAAACTAAATTCACGCGGACGAAGTCGCGGGCATCAGCTAGTTGTTTAATAAATCACAAGCCCTTACGAAATAAAGGGCCATTTCTGATAAAAATCACTTGTACAAGCACTTTTTATTGATGACCGGCACTTGACTTCAATCTACAGATTGAAGATCGATAGCGAAAGTGGCCTCGATAATTCTTTAAGTTTTATCGATTCACTTTATTAAAGAATGCACTTTAGTGCGCTAATAATAATAATCTTTGATCAAAATAACAAGAAATTATAAAGTCTTTTTTTATTCGTTGACAAGATAGTCCTTGACTGCGATCTCACCTGATGATTGTGACGATGCAGTCTAAGATGGTAGCGGGCTAACTCGGAACGGATATGACAGTGTAGTTTCAACCCAAACCTCCTAATCGGTTTCTACACGCCATCGTGCCGGAACGCTAAATCGCTCGGCACGTCTTTGACGGTAGGGTAGTAACTAGCCACGGCTAAAGTCTCCCACCAGACGAAAGTCATGCTTGTCGGCTTGTCTTAATCGAAATGATAATTTAAGATCGTCAATGAAAATTAGTCAGAAATGTAGTAAAATGTGAACCAATTAGGGCCGGCCGAAAGACCAACTAAAAATGACTAATCACCGCGTCGACTATTCCGCTTCTAAACATTATAGTTCCATGGAAGAATCTATACTAATATAATAAAGTGCAAGAGTTTGTTTGTTTGAACGCGCTAATCTCTGGAACTATCAGTCGGATTTGAAAAATTCTTTTTGTATCTGATAGCCCAATTCTTTAGGAAGGTTATAGGCTATTCAATATCTCGGTACGACTCTTAGAAGCCGAGCAAAAAGAAAAAATAGCGCGGGCGAACAATGCGATGCGGTAAATCGGTGGTCGAGGGCGGTCACCCGACGAGAACCGAAAAAGAACTGAACTGAAGGTTATTTATTAATCCGGAAGATCAAAGCGTTCCCACGGGATTATTAAAAACTAAATCCACGCGGACAAAGTCGCAGGCAACAGCTAGTCACACTAATATCATAAATCTGAATGTTTGTATGTGTGTGTGTATGTTTGTTACTCTTTCACGCAAAAACTATTGGACCGATTTGGCTGAAATTTAAAATGGAGATAGATTATAACTTGGATTAAAACATACTTTTTATCCCGGAAAATCAAAGAGTTCCCGCGGGATTTTAAAAACTAAATTCACGCGGACAAAGTCGCGGGCAACAGCTAGTGCTATATAAAACTGAACGCCTTATTAGTACATCGGATGCATAAATAGTCCAAGAACAGGTGTACGCGAGGTCGGTGCGGCATTGTTACCGAAATGGTGCGGTTTTATTGCAGACTCTCATTACAAAGGATCCAAGATGCATCTCCAAGGTCTGGTGAGGTCATTCCGCGAAAATGTTCCGTGAAAGTCACGTTTGGTTCAACTTACGAGCGGCAGCGGTTTCTGCTACCGTACAAATACAGTTTATCTATATATCTACTACTTCATATATTTGCATTAGATTGCCTGCCAACTATGCCAGTTATTTCAACAGTAATAATAACATCAATACATACAATTTTTCTGTTTTGCGGATTATAGCAAAATTAGTTTGCTGTCGCATCTCTCACTTTCCGGAGTTATGTGCGTTTCATGCAATTAAATATCAATTTCACATCACTAGCTCAAAAAGAGCGCCTTTGCTGTCTAAAACCATCTAAAACCAATGAGCAAACGTCGTTTTTGCTCACTCAGTGAGAAAAAGTGTTGTCTCAAGAAAAGTTCAACACTATGGTTGAGCGAAGCAATGGCTGGATCATGCGTCATGCTCGTGAACGGGTGCCACCAACGGGAATGGGTCTGCTTTGACTGCCCGTCTTGACATGCGTTGGATTGGTGTACCTACGTATGCATTTTTGCATTTTTGAAGCTTTATTGTGGAAGCACTGTATACGTAGCAGAGCTTTGTAAAAAAATTAATATTTTTTTTTTGAAAAGAGCAACTGCTGAGTTTCTTGCCGGCTCTTCTCAGCAGAATCTGCATTCCGAACCGGTGGTAGATTTATGACGTGTCATAAGAGCTACAAGTTAGCCTATATGAAATAAATAAATTTTGAATTTGAATTTGAATTTGAACTACTAACAGTCGGGAGGAGGACGTATCTGGTTTACATTTTCGACCTCCAAGAGTATGCTTATAGCTTAAACCACGATAAGCTTGAAATCGTGGTCTGAATGGTGTCACCGCTAGATTTACGATAGTGCATAGCACGTTGAAGGCAGGGGACTTTTATAGCGATACATCACTATAAGTTATATCAGTTTAATGACTCACTTAAAACTTTATTAGAGTTATAGCTATAACCTAGATAGGTAATAGACGGTAATAGTAAAAGCATGCCTAAATTTAAATTTATGCACGCTTAAATTTAAATTTATGCATGCCCTGGTAACAGAGGAAACTCATTTAAAATTTGTAAGTACTTAAACCTTTTACAGCTCTTGTCAAAATCTTAAATTATTAAGCACATAATTAACTTTAATTCCACCTCTCTTAATTTTTATAACATACAACAAAGTGAGGGGGACAAGTCTAGAGATATCAGTAAGAACTTTTTTAATTACGGATGCAATGACGTCAAGTATTATGACCCGAGCGCACATTGGGCCAATGCATTTGGCGAGTGTCGGCTATTTGTAATATGTGCTAAGATCCTTTGATATTTTTATGAAGTTAACACGCGGCAAATGTACGCCAAGTGAAATGAAATGAATGAAAATGAAATGAATACACTTTATTCTACCCCACATTAGATAGAAACATAAAAAAAACCTAAAATAAATTACATAAATGAGAGCACAAATGGCGGCCTTATCGCTAAGAAGCGATCTCTTCCAGGCAACCATGATGCATGGTGGATATGATGATAGGATTGAAATTGTGCCGAAGTTCCTATTGGCCAACATAGGTACATATTATTTTGGCCACACATACAAACAAATGCAAACAACTCGCAGGTGCACCATTGCATTGCCTTTTTTGGTAGTTAAATGGTCAAATAAACACCTGCTTTTTATAATCATATTATATTTAATAACAGATATACAATAGATAGAACTATCAAAAATAGAAAAAAGTCTTGTGTACAATCTACGTGAATTATGCAATGATTGTATTTGCATGTAACAGGTAACTAACAGCTGAGCATTATCTAATCTGCGACATATCGATTTTTGGATAACGATACAGTTCGGGTAGACACTTTTCAAGTAGGCGGGAAAGATAAAAAATTAAAAAAAAAATTCAGTCATTGACTTTTATATCTTTTATCTTATGATAAGTTAAGGATGTTCTAAATTGTTATTTGATAGCAAGAAACGATACTATCACTAAATGTCTGCTAATTTTATGAATGCCAAGTGTGTTTGTTTGTTGATTTATCCGCCAATCTTGCAGCAACAAAGGAACGGATCGACGTGATTTTGTATTGCACGGGAAAAACAAATGCTTCCTCATCTCATATTATTTTGAACACATTTTACTAGCTAGATTTTAAATAAATACCTTTATTTGAAACTTAATTACTAACTTAATCTATATATATAAAATTCAAAGTCCTGACTGATTGACTAACTGACTGACTGACTGACTGACTGACTGAGATATCAACGCACAGCCTAAACTACTGAAGTTAGAAACTTGAAATTTTTACAGTTGGTTCCTTTTATGACGTAGGCGCACACTAAGAAAGGATTATTGGAAACGCCACCCCTAAGGGGTTTAAATAGGGGATGGAAGTTTATATGAAACTCCGTCATTTTTCAAGCTATTTCCACCAAAGTTGGTATTTGAGCTTTCAGTTAAAAATAAAGAAATACGTGTGTCACAGTTTTTGAAAATTCTACCCCAATACCTAATTCCACGCGGACGAAGTCGCGGGGGCAAAATCTAGTTTGTAATAAATTAACATAGTCGTCACTTTCCAATGAATAGAATAGAATAGAAATATTTTTTATTCAAGTAAACTTTTACAAGTGCTTTTGAATAGTCGATGAATCTACCACTGGTTCGGAATGCCCTTCCTGCTGAGAAGAGCCAGCACTAAACTCGGCGGTTGCTCTTTTCAAAAAAATTTTTACAATAATGATACTAGTAAGTAGGTAACTGATGATTAAACGATCCTGCCTGAGTGAAGTTTTTTCAAAATTATTCGAAAAACTTCCTTGGACACGAACATTTTAGCCTTGAATTTTCAGACCATCCAAAAAGCTTACGAAAGCAGAGCTTCTCTAACCACAACTTTAACCACAAAGACATTGAACTTCGCCAGTACACAAATAATAGGGTCTAACTAATTCGTTCCGGCACAAGACATCCGGAGAGCGATTGGCCACGAATTCCAAATTCTTAACGCCACGAGTAGTGTTACCAGATGTCCCGTTTTAGCGGAACGTCCCGTTTTTTAAACTCTCAGGCCCGGCCGCGATCCACCAATCCTGTACTCTGAGCGGTACGCCAAAATCCCTTTTAGCATTTGCATTCTCCATATAATTGAAACTATGGTAGGTACACTAACTTTACCTGCGACTTTATCTGCGTTTAGTAGGGTTTTTAAATTTCCAGCGAGAATCCTTTGTTTTTCCTCAATTATACAATGCAAAAAATCGCCTCGATTCGTTGCTCTTTTGCTGCATGTGATGCTTTATCGATGGCCTAACCAAAGAATAAACAAACCAATAAAAAACACTTTCACACCCTTACTATCCTATGTGTTAGTTTGTTGATATGTCCTTCAATCACGCAGCAAAGGAGCAACGGATCGACGCGATTCTTTATATGGGTAAGTATAGTTGAGGACTTGAAGGCTAACATAGGTTACTTTTTATCCTGGAAAATGAAAGAGTTCCAATGGGATTTTAGAAAGTAAATCCACGCCGACGAAGTTTATAATATTATGCATAGTAAGGATGTAGTATCGCTCTAGGTGGCACTACCAAGTGATGTAAACACATTTCCCGCAGTATTTTTTCTACGTCCCGATTTTTTCTTTCCACTCTCGTTTTTTAGAAAAGTCCCAATTTTTGGAAAAACGAATCGGGCAACGCTAACCATGAAGCATCACAATGAATATTGTAACACCATGAAAGCCCCGCTGTCGACCGTAACATTGTTATTTTACTTGATAGGTATAAGTACAGGCTTGAAGGCGCCAAGGCTTCTGTCCATCTGAGTCAATATGCATATTTCAGATAAAAATATATTGTCTTTCCCACATAATATCATTTTAGTAGATCTATAATGGAAGTAAAACATTCCTTTATTAATATAGAATTTTATTGAGCGCGTTTTTAATTATTCTAAACAGAAATTTCAAAATTTCAAAATTATTTATTTATCATGAATTGAGAAGATGATGATGATTAAAGTAAATCGCGTAATTTTAAAAATGGAATTGCCATATTCGTTTGTTATTTTAATACACAAATGACGCAATCCAATTTAGGTAAACAATTGACTAATGCCAAAGAACTAATGCATTATAAAGAATCTTTGTAATAATAAAGTTTTACCTTATATATATAATTAAACCATTAAATAAATGTTATTGTCCTTAATAACATAAAAAATAGGCAACAATCTATGGCGACAATCAACAATTATTATACTTTGTCATTGTCCTAAGCTGCTGTGCTTTGTTTGCCTCCCACGCTGGGGCAAACTATACAAATATGTCACTTCACACCTTTACACCTTTCAAGGAGATTACCTGACATGAAGGCCAACAAAACCGAGTAGCCACAGCCATTAGCCACAGAGGAAAATATTAAAGTTTAGGGCTTTCGCATAGATTAATAGATTTTTTTTTTTTAATTTTTTTTATGTACCTATAAGGAATTCTTTAAAAAAGTTTTTTTTTTAATTTTTTTTAATTTTTGTAAATGTTTTTGAATGTCATATATATGTATATTTCAAGTGTATTTAAGTAAATAACTATTTCTCCATTAAAAACAAATATTATATGCTTACAAGTTACGAGGAACCGCGTAACTTCTAAGCATATAATATTACTTTAATATTTGTTTGTTACTTGGAAGGGGTGTGTGTATATCCCTTCCAATTTAGTCCGCGACCATCTTAGACTGCATCGTCACTTACCATCAGATGAAATTACAGTTACAAATCTAGGTTCAGTTTTACCAACGTGGAATAAGCCTTCCTAATTATTGAGAATAGATTAGCAGTTATTCCATAATCACCATAGGCATAGGTCGATTAAAAAAAAATTATAAACCGGTAAAACATGGCATCATTTAGCAAAAATCGAACGAATGATTCACACGTATGACATATTTGTAAAAATGACGAACTCATTATCATATCCATTGACATGGAGCTCAATCTTTACACGGAAAACGTTTCTGTTGTAAGACGATTTGCATATTCTTTATGTAGTTATTTGTAGTCATCATTTAAAAATATACAAACGTTATCATGAATCTGTCATATTATATTATTATCTCATTTGTAGCGTTCCGCAAGCAAGGCACTTAGCCGACAACCTAGATTTTTTTAAATATTTTTATAATTTTCATACTAGCTGATACCTGCGACCTCTTACGCATGGATGAAGGGTTTTTGATTCCCGCGGGAGCTCTATATTTTCTGGAAAAAATGTTGTTAATCCTGGGTGTAGCCCAATCGGTTCATTCGTTGTGACGTGAAGGGATAACCATCCATCCATACATCCATCCTCACAAACTTTCGCATTTACAATATTAGTGAAAGTATGATATTAGTAGGATTCTGATAACTTGACTTGGTATCCTTATTATCCTTAGGTATTATTACATATTTTATTTAATAGTGTTGGGAGGCTTTGGCCGAGGCTAGTTACCACCCTACCGTCAAAGACGTGCCGCCAAGCGATTTAGCGTTCCGGCACGATAGCGTGTAGAAACCGATTAGGGGTATGGGTTGAATTTATACTGCTTTACCCCTTCCAAGTTAGCCCGCTACCATCTTAGACTGCATCGTCACTTACCATCAGGTGAGATCGGAGTCAAGGGCTATCTTGTCATCGAATAAAAAAAAAAAAAGTGACGCGTGTTTGTTTTTTGGTTTGTCCTTCCAAAATGCTGTTATTTTGATATTACAAACAGATGCTTCTTTATTTATATGTATAAATGTATAGTCTATAAGCTATTCCAAAGACTTGGTAATGTTTATAAAGGCTAAGATATTCTTTTTATGCAACTCCCACTTAGTCAACCCATTAGAACATTCAGAGACCTTGACAAATGAATGCAGTCAATACAGATGAGGAGACATTTGTTTTTTAATTTTGTTTATTTAAGTGGGCGATAACTATTATATCCTTGAACTCCGTCTGACCTAACATTGGATTACGCCTCATTAATTCCTAACGACGCGTTTTAAATGTCGTATACGGATTATAAAGCTGATCGCATATTAGGAGACGATCCATCGAACTCGCAAGAGCTCAAAGAACACACATAAGATGCATGCCGCTGACTTTATTCACATATTGAAAAAGGCTATTTTGTAGAAGAACCGACAGTGACTTCGGCGTCTGTCGGTTGATAAAAGAGAAGAAAAAGATTTGATTTTTGCAAGTTTCGTGGCTCATGCTGCAGTGTATGATCATTAATTCTAACCAATAGCTGAAGCAAGATAATTTTTTTTTATTAAGAATATTAGCCAAGCTGATCTTGACTTATATTCTCCTCTCCCCTCCAAATAAGCAGACAGCTTGTGCTAGGAGTGGGTACGACAATAGTGCAACGTGTGGGGTTCGAACCTGCGACCTTTCAGTTTTCAGGCCGAACCTTTAACCGTTGGGCCATTGAGGCTTATAATTATAATAAGACGCATGAAAACATAGTGACTTCTGATGAATTGTAAAGAACATTCTACGGAAACGAATTTAAAAGTTTGCTTACTCTATTCGCCACAGAATTTAATGTTCCTCGGTGAAAAGACAGCGTTATGTACCCTCTCTATTTCCTAATTCCCTACGTCTTATTCCTAACATCTAACTGAGTGGTTGAGACCCTTTTTTCATTAAATCACATAAAAATAGGGGTTTACTTGGAATATTGGCTTCCAGATTCCTTGACTCGGCTTCATAACGACTCTATAGATTTAACGATTTTTATTACAACAGATCTGGGTTCGTTGGATCTGTGTTCATGGTGGCTATCCGAGGCACGTAGAAAAAGAAAAATTGGAAACTCAAAATTTGATCACCCTCAAGTTCCGGCTTGGAAAATGATGTTTGTAGTCTCATCTAGACAATCGTCTCTTTTTTTGATATTATAAGAAAACTTAGAAGCTTACCTACGTTGCTTGGTATAATTTTTTAAAGTCACATAATAGGTACCTTGTGTTCTAACTCATTTATACCTAAAATACGTCCCTTGTTTTGATATCATAAGAAAACATAAAGAACCTAACGTGGCTTGGTAACAGAAATATTTTTTTTAAAGTCATTCACATATAGGTACCTCGTGTTCTCACTCGTTTGTACCTAGGATATCTACGTTTGAAGCTGAAACCGGTCAGTAACCCCGCCTTAAACAATGGCATCTTACTCATCATAATCATATTTCACTGACATTGCGATATTAAACAAATAAGCAATTGCTTTGCCTTCTAAGAAACCTCCAACGGCTTGCACAATGTATCTACACACAGTTTTCATGTTATCAAAGGTTGCTCATAAATAAGAAAATTGCTTTTATTTTAACAGTAGGTTCTTTTCATGCTTGGAATTCCGCGTTATTTAAATACTAGCTGATGCCTGCGACTTCGTCCGCGTGGATTTAGTTTTTAAAATCCCGCGGGAACTCTTTGATTTTCCGGGATAAAAAGTAGCCTATGTCACTCTCCACACACTCTCACCTCAACTATACCTTTGCAAAAAAATCACGTCGATCTGTAGCTTTGTTGCAGCGTTAGTGAACAAACCAACAAACAAACACACTTTCGCATTTATAATATTAGAAAGGAAGTAAGGATAAGGATAATTAACAAAATCAATTTGGAAAACTTTTGGAATATCAAATTCTCCGCTCTCGAAGTTCTTCAATGCATTATAACATCAATGCATTTTAACCTATAGCGAAAGAGATAGGCAATCGATTGATTGATTGAAATTTTTTGATTGTACATTTTATATTAAACTAGATGATGCCCGCGACTTCGTTCGCGTGGACTATGTTTTTTATTCCCGCGGGAACTCTTTGATTTTCCGGGATAAAATGTAGCCTATGTTTTAATCCAGGGTATGAGCTATCTCCATTCCAAATTTCAGCCAAATCCGTCCAGTAGTTTTTGCGTGAAAGAGTAACAAACATACACACACACACACACACACACACACACACACACACACACACACACACACACACACACACACACACACACACACACACACACACACACACACACACACACACACACACACACACACACACATACAAACTTTCGCCTTTATAATACTAGTGTGATTTATATAATTAAGTTCTCTATAAGTGAGCAAAATTGTTCTTTAATAATAAATTTACCTTACCTAAACCTAAATATATTA
Organism: Hipparchia semele; assembly: GCA_933228805.2. Lineage (NCBI taxonomy): Eukaryota > Metazoa > Arthropoda > Insecta > Lepidoptera > Nymphalidae > Hipparchia > Hipparchia semele. Next base: position 14,181,056 of record OW121714.1, read on the forward strand.
AAGGCCTTTGTACAAGCGACGTATTTCAGGTGAAAAACTGGCCAAATAAAACATATTTTTTAGCATGCATAAAGTTTAACGTTTCCGCGTCTGGCTTATTTAAATACTGAATAATTAATTGCTAATTAGGCTCCCCGCTGCTGTGAGCTGAAATAATACTCCATTTTGGATTTGATTCTTTTTTCTTTTTTTCTTTTCAATCCGGAGAGAATTTTTCATTTAATATCGTCGTCTGCAGACTGTACCTTTGAATTCACTTTTATTTCTCTTTCTGTATGCTGCGCTACGCTTTTATGAAATTCCGGGAGAATAGTTGCTTGCATTAAATTAAAATTTTATCATTTTCGTCTGAGAGATCTCCGTGAGAGAGAGTGAAAAAAAAAGATTATGTATTTTCAAATATTCAAGTAACATTTTGTTGCTATGTTTGAGAGTAACAGTGAACATTGAATAGAATAGATTTTTTTTTTTTCAAATAAACTTTTACAAAGTGCTTTCGAATCGTCAAATGAATCTACCACTCATATTATTCCCTGTTAATTAGATGTGATGAACATACAATTTTTTGTATATATTTTTATTTATGCACCACCTCACTATACAACAGTGACCTACATCTTAAGTAAATAAAATCCCTCATTAACCTACTTCGAAGTACGTCACCACAAAAAATTCTTACATTCATAAATCTGTATGTATGTCAGATCATCACATGCGGCTCACAATGACAACATTGATCATGTAATCATCGTGATCCAGTCACAGTGATAAAGATGATTTACAATGTGGATTAGCTTATAGCGCATACCGAACTGATTATAATATCATGATTCGTGTGGCCTAAAATTAAGATGAAACAACTCTGTCATAATTATTGAACGAGCGAAGCGAGTTCTCTGAGTCAACTAGGGCGCTTGCCTACTAGACAGAGAAGTGTGTCCGTCTAAATGTCTGTCAGAGCCCTATAACTTCTGAATTACTGAATATTAGAACGTGAAACTTGATTGAAAATTCAGTTATATCCTGTACTTGAACAGCAAATACTAAAATTAGATAAATGTTATAAAGAAACGAAATTATTTAATTTTAATGCGCCATCTATTAGCATTATTGTGAAGCTAATAGCTTCACTATAATGCTAATAGATGGCGCTGTGTCAGTAAAACAGTTTTATGTCTACTATTATTTTTTTATTGCGTCTAATGTTAAAAGTTAATTATTACAATATATAATTAAAACTTTTGGGAATTATGGGATATCGCGAGGTCTCAGTTCGGGGCGAACCACTAGTTATATTCTACTCGTACTATCAAGTAGTTGAACTGGATTTTTCTTATTCATGACAGCTTTATACCTTGCCCGTGTCTTCGCTTAAATGGTCGACGACCGCACAAAATAGAAGCACTTAGGCCAAGGCTACGCGAATCTCCGATACCCGATGATTTTGGTCTCTAAGCGACTACCGCAATACAAATTCGTAGAGGTCCGTACACTGGCAAACTATGAATTTGTATTGCGGTAGACCAATTTCATGGGGTATCAAAGATTTGCGTAGCCTGGTGTACGGAGGGCCTTACATTACATACAACCTGATATTCGTGACTTCATCCGCATGGATTTTTACCCATTAAAAAAAGGACGAGGTTCGCAATTCATCGGAATCTTTTTTTGTGTATGTTCCCCGATTACTCGAAGACGTCTGGACAGATTTGGAAAATTCTACGTTTATTTGAAAGCGTATATTTCCCACGTACTCCCATGGTCATCAGGTCAGAATCTAATGATGGGGTCCTGGAGAAATCGAGGGAACTCTTCAAATTTTTAAAACACCACGCTGGTCAAGTGCGAATCGACTTTTTTTAATATATATTAAAAAAAAGTATAAAGACTAGCGCTTGGCTGCTATCACACCTGATGGTAAGTGAAAATGCAGCCTAAGATGGAACGCGCTTGCCGAGAAAATGCCTATTCGCTCTTGATTTGAAGGTACCCAAATTGTTATAGGGGAAAACGGAAAAACATTATGCAACATTTAAATTCAAAATCATTTATTTCATTAGGCCAAATGTTGGCTCTTATGACAGGCCGAGAATCCACCAGTTTCCTTTATATATGGAAAACATATCAATCTCCAATAAAAAAATGTTGACTCTACCCACAAAATATCCAATCATTAAATCAAAGATCGCCAATTACGTTACCCATTAAGTTATTAGTTGGGTGTTGATTACTAAAGATTCCGACACAAAATTGCATAATTAGCATACATTATACAAATAAAGGGATTCAATCAATATTAACTACAATCGACGAATGAACGTTAGAGACGTTAGACTAATTGTTTTTCAACTTTTTGTCTGTCGGTTTGTACTAGAAAAGTTTTTGGAACTATAGCGACAATTATGTCTACACTTGCTGCAACTACTATAGCCGACAACCACAGCGAGGTTGCAGGTTAGGCCCCTGTCTTCGCTCTAGAATTCTACGCGTCTTCGCGTACCTGCGCGCTAAACATCTAAGCAGGCGTCTTCAATCAATTCCCACCCGTTGAACTATTGTTGTGTCGACTTCTGATATAAGCTTTACGTTTAGAGGGTAAAGGGAAAGGAGGAAAGGTCATGGCTAATATTTAAAAAAAAAAAATAAAAAATTAATACAATGTGACTTTCAAATGAAAACCCTTTCTTAGTGGATGCCTACGTCAAAATAGCTGTGTGTCAAATTTCAGCCCGATCCATTCAGTGGTTTGAGCGTTGACAGATCACTCAGTCAAAAAAATGTGGACCTCCCATACAAAACTGACGATCAGCTGACTGATTTACTATGGGAGGTAAAAAGTTCTTTTTCATATTTCGACCTATGTTCCTTGGGGAAAGTTGTGCAGTTTCATGAGCACATTCACCTCCTTCAGGGTTAACTCACACTTTTGTTACACGTTGTATATTTAAGAAAACTACCTAACGATTTTGTCGCCTGTCATGTCAGGTGTCGCTAGTGTGTACTGAGTCTCACGATACGGTAACATTATGATACACAGCCTACGAGGGACCCTGACCTAGTAGGCTTACGTCATGTCTGGACGGACGCAAGCCTCAAGCCCACGCTCACACACGGTCAATGGGCTGGAACTCAGAAATGTACGCTCAGTGGGCTCGATGAGTGAAGAGCACTTCATTTTTATGCACGTTTATTTTAAATGCCGGTCAAGTGAGTACGTCGCATAACGACACACACGTAAAAGCTTCCGTAACGCACAACTGTCAAAAGAAAGTAGAAACTCATAATAAAAACAACAAAGTTTTTTTTATTCGATGACAAGATAGTCCTTGTTTGCGATCTCACCTAATGGTAAGTGACGATGCAGTGTAAGATGTTAGCGGACTAACTTAGAAGAAGTATGGCAGTGTACATTCAATCTATACCCCTAATTTGTTTCTACACGCCATCTTCGTGCCGGAACGCTAAATCACTTGGAGGCACGTCTTTGACGATAGGGTGGTAACTAGTCACGATCAAAGCCACATCAGACCAGCCCAAAGACAATTTAGAAATTATAAATTCCCAAATTGTCCCCGCCAGGAATCGAAACCGGAATATCGGATGTATGCCCTACCAATCACATCACACTAATATTATAAAGGCGAAAGTTTGTGTGTGTGTGTGTGTGTGTATGTTTATTACTTCTTAACACCACAACAAATGAACCGATTTGGCTGTTTGGAATAGAGATAGCTCATATCCAGGATTAACACATAGGCTATATTTTATCCCGGAAAATTAAAGAGTGGGCATCAACACTATGTAAAAGAACTCTTTCTAAATCTTCATTAATAACACTATATTATGGAATGTTTTCGCATTAATTTATTCTTTAATTTATCATATCTAATACTTCCGGACCTTAATTAATTAATGCTTACATAAACCAGATATTGCCTCATCGAGATAACAGATGCATTAATATATGACAAGTAAAACAATTGTGATTGATCGATGTCATTAAATACGAGTAATTCATGAATATGGAGGAAAATTATTTTATTGTTACTCAGGAATTGTATGATTCAACTAGTGTGCATGAGATAAATATCAGAATACCTCATCTTACAGTATAATATCTTTTAATTACGGTGCTATATAAAACTACTTACATCATTCTGTAACATGCTGTAACATTTTTCAGGAGTGTAGTTACTAGTTATAAAACACTTTAAGAGGAAATGCGGGCGGTCTTTTCTAAATACGAACGCTCTCGCCTGTTTTCTTTCTGGTTTTTGAGCTTAAAGCAATGATTTTGACAGTTAAATTAATATCAACCTCTTCTATGTTCCTATGTTTTCCTTTTTGATGATACATTGTCTTTAGAACCACTAGAACCATTACAAAATGCTCACAATTACCTATTTACTTTGACAAATATGTATTAAGGAAAAAAGAAAAACATAGGGACACAATATATATATCTTCCTCAGTTTATGATATATATTTTAATTTGGTCCAATGTTGGAGGAGGAAATAGTAGAGAGCCAAATCTCTAATTATGACTTTTTACTTAGGGTTGTTCTTATCGAACGAATGTGCTTTATAAACAACTGCAGAGCGACAACTATAGTTTTTTTTTAAAATAAAATTTGAATAACTTAAAAATGTTACTTGCAAGATTTGATCTAGCATTGCAATTAGAATTAGGATTGAAAAGCTTAACAACGCATGTTTTCCTGGTCTCAAAGCTGCTTTTATGAGAACCCAGTAGTACCTATCTCTTAGCATAATCTCCTCACGTACCTACCTACTTAGTGCTTACGTTACATTTCGGTTAGTCACCTCAGAGATGTGCATAGTAAATTATCCGCTTAGTAGGTATTCTACTGCTTCGAATGACGCTATTATGCAAATGTGCCAGACAATTTCTGCTTAAAGTAGGTTATTTAGGTAGTCATAGTCTAGGCTGATGTCTCTATCTGAATCCGTAAATGTTTTTTGAAATAGAGCCCTGACATTTTGGTGCTTTTTAACCGACTTCATTTTGTCCTATAGTAGGTATTTACTATTTACCTTCAAAATCGTCAGCTTGAAGTTGGGCTTTTTAAAAATCTCCCGCGAATCCTTTAGTTTTTCTGGCATAAAAGTGGTCTATGTCACTCTGGAGATCTACAATACGGATGAAAAAAATAAAGTCAATCCGTTGCTCCGGTACTACGTAATTTAAGTACCAACCAATAAATAAACACACCATCGAATTTATGACATTATAGGAAGGACTAGAAAGAAAAAAAGACGTGTGGCACTCGGGGACTGCCGCGGTAAAGCTAAATTGCATAGCATTTTTTATCAACGCCATCTAGCGGCTCACCGTAGAGGAGTCCCGTGTCAGGTTATTTTCGTTACTGAATTTCTGGATTCGGTCTCCACGCTGGCCCGCGATAGAAGCTATGCAATAGCTTAATAAACATTTCCAACTTTGTAGTTTTATTATTTATTCAACGCCTACGTAATAAAATAACTAATAACACTCTAGGTACCTAGTTAATAAAGTGGGTGCATAAAATCATAAATAGCTTACAGTTTTACGATTTTCATTAAATTATCATATGATAATAATATGGGTTGGTCAAGGGCCAATGATTCAATGTCTCGCGAAACAAGTTATCTATCTAGTTTTAATGACTTTTGAAATAAAGGTTCCCCATATAAAGATAAAATTGAATCCGTTGCATACAACAGTTTAATATTCATTCAATATTTTTATCAAGCTTCATTGACTTATATTGCCATTAAATTGTGTTAACGTTTTAACCTTAGCCTTTTCATTTATTAAACCTAGCTTTTGCCCGCAACTTTGTATGAATTTTGATTTAGTGTAAATAAATCTTACTTATCTGCATATATCTGCCCCTTTTATATAACCATTTGCTTAAACATATTATAGAAACACAGGAAATACCACTTTTTTAAAAAAAGCTAAAAAAATTTTTGATAGACAAGACATAGATATACTTACTATACAACAAGATTACCTTATGGAAAAATTTTAATTATGAACTTTTGCCATTTAATAAGAAATTTTATGTAATGTAAACACAAAGCTTCTATAACTTAATAGTACATTGTTACCTTAGGGATGAAAGTAACTTATTTAGTCCCGAGACGGGGTTTGGCGCCCGAGCGTAGCGAGGGGGCCTATAGTTCGAGGGACTAAATAAGTCTTTATCCCGAGGTAAACACTGTGCTTTTCATTACGAATATAAGGAAAGTCAAAATAAAAATAGTCAGATGAACTCATTGTGTCAATAAAAATCACTGTTAAACAGAAGCCTAAACAAAACTCTACAACTCGAAAAACAAATGAAGATCGGATTGCCGCTTGCCACTTTCCCGCCTTTTTTTTTTCTTTGGCCTAGCCGGCGGGCTATGCATTTAGCTTTTTAATAGTCAAGTATTGTCTATGATTGTCTATGAATGTCTATGAATCAGTTGTCTTTACTTTATGAATAAAGTCTATCCTTCTTCTTGTCTATGGATGCACTCGGGTATGTCGTGTTTCATTTGAATTCCGATAAAAATGTGACAACTAGTTTTTTTTAATTATTTGACAGCTGTCAGTTGAAAACGATTCTCCCTAGGGCTGAAAAGTATTACTTTCAACCCGCTTCTCAGGCAACTTCAGACCTACTTTCCGTGTATGAGTAATGAAAAAAAATAATAATATGTATAAGTATTGTAATAAATTAATAGTAATGTAATGAATAGTACATTGTTACCTTAGGGATGAAAGTAACTTATTTAGTCCCGAGACGGGGTTTGGCGCCCGAGCGTAGCGAGGGGGCCTATAGTTCGAGGGACTAAATAAGTCTTTATCCCGAGGTAAACACTGTGCTTTTCATTACGAATATAAGGAAAGTCAAAATAAAAATAGAAATTAGCTAAAGAAAATTGAGTGAACTTTATTTTACATAAATCAACAACTTTGGTGAGATATTTATTTAAAGTTTATGTTAAAATTAGAACAAAAGTCTATCTTTCTTCTTGTCTATGGATGCACTCGGGTATGTCGTGTTTCATTTGAATTCCAATAAAAATGTGACAACTAGTTTTTTTTAATTATTTGATAGCTGTCAGTTGAAAATGATTCTCCCTAGGGCTGAAAAGTATTACTTTCAACCCGCTTCTCAGGCAACTTCAGACCTACTTTCCGTGTATGAGTAATGAAAAATAGATTTTATGCTAATTTTTAATGTTGCATGCTGTATTTAAGCAGAGTTTGGTTGCCCATTTTATTTGTAACAACTGTATATTACCCAAATTCGCAATAAAGAAATTGAAATTATATTAAAATTTAAAAAAAAGAACTTGCCAGTGCATACTTTAACGTAAGGTAGATACCAACATGATTTCCTGCAATATAATATGAAGTGTTTTATAAATAAAGCAACCTAGTTTCGGGATGGTGCATTATTGCGTGATGCAAGCCAGCCGTCAAGTGATCTGAGCACTTCCTAGCTAGTCATGGCGCGTTGTGTGAACGCTACCTACTGCGCCTATCTCCAGCCCTCGAGTTTATAATTTGAACTGACAGCAGAACCTCGACTTTGAGAAGTAACTTTAATAATATAAACGTAAAAAATATTTTTTACAAAACCGACTTCACACGCCACTACAAAGTAGTAGCAAATTACAACTTTCAAGGGGCGGACCAACAAATTCCTAAAAAGCCGGTATCGCATTGGTGGTGCCTCAGGTGCTACAAATGTTCATGGGCGGCGCACATTGTGAAATTTTTCCCAAAATCGGACATCCCTTTTTTATGATACTAATCGAAACTTTAAGCTTTTTTTAATGCTAGAGTAGAACACCCAGAAGTTAATTCTGTTTAGAACCGGAGTTATAATTTTTTAAAAATTTTTTTATGGTTACCAGAAAAAAACTAAGAAATGCTGTAACTTTCTACGTAACGAAAGTTTTCAAGTTTCAATTATAGCATGCTATAAAATCAATTAAGTGCTATTTTTGGAAACATATAATTAATTTCTATGTGAACAATAAAGGAAGATATGCTTTTTTAAAACTAATTTTGAAATTAATTTTTTTCTCATCTTTGTATAGATATTAGCATCTAATTTTCACATATTGTATTTATTAGTGTTATGTTAACCCGCCTGTATAATATCAGATACGTAACACTTAGGACCTCGGAGTTATTGAATTTTAAAAATTTCATTTTATGCAACTCAATAATAATCCCTCAAAAACATAACCCTCCGTTTTTACAGTCGGATAAAAATTCTTTCTTTCAGCCACTTTTTTAGAATTTTCTCTCGTACATTTGTAATTAAGATCTTTGTGACAACCCTAATATCATAGAAATTGTAAAATCTCATATCTCCAATGTCCTCATAGATTTCTGTGTGATTTTTTTTACTAGTAACAATACAGTTACGAGGTATGTTTTCAGATAGATATCTACTGCTAATCGTAAATGGTTTATGAGAAAAAAAATAAAATGTAAAAATCACAAAATTAAGAATAATTACTTTATTATTAATACTAAAATTATTTTGTTTAGCTTATAAAATGCCTTGTATATAATGCCACTTTGCCCTGTAAATAATTGTATAAATATCACATACAATTCTTTTATTTCGCCTTTTTCTGAAAATACAGAATTTTCTAAAAAAAAAATATTACTCCGAGGTCCTAAGTGTTACGTATCTGATATTATACAGGCGAGTTAACATAGCACTAATAAATACAATATGTGAAAATTAGATGCTAATATCTGTACAAAGATGAGAAAAAAATTAATTTCAAAATTAGTTTTAAAAAAGCATATCTTCCTTTATTGTTCACTTAGAAATTAATTATATGTTTCCAAAAATAGCACTTAATTGATTTTATAGCATGCTATAATTGAAACTTGAATACTTTCGTTACGTAGAAAGTTACAGCATTTCTTAGTTTTTTTCTGGTAACCATAAAAAAAAATTTAAAAAATTATAACTCCGGTTCTAAACAGAATTAACTTCTGGGTGTTCTACTCTAGCATTAAAAAAAGCTTAAAGTTTCGATTAGTATCATAAAAAAGGGATGTCCGATTTTGGGAAAAATTTCACAATGTGCGGCGGTAATAACTTAACATCAGGTGACCCGCAGGCTCGTTTGCTCGCTAAAAATATATAAAAAAAAAAAAGTATATCGATTGTGTTTATAAAATTTAAAGAGTTCCCTTGATTTCTCCAAAATCCCATCGTCAGATCCTGACCTGATGACAATGGGACCACCTGGAAAGTATACCCTTATAAGGTATACCCTTTCAAACAAAAAAGAATTTTCCAAATCGGTCCAGGCGTCTTCAAGTAATCGGAGAACATACATAAAAATAAAAAAGATTCCGACGAATTGAGAACCTCCTCCTTTTTCGGAAGTCGGTTAAAAATAAAAGGTGTAAAGAAGCGCTGCAGTGGCGCCCTTGCACGGTGTTTTATGAACCTCTTTTTTTTGGACATGTGCTTTTTATTGCAAAAACCTGTAGATTAAACTATTTAAAACAATAGAGTAGAAACCTCGCGTGTGAAATATGCTTAAAAACTGAAAAAAAAAAAAATTTAAAGTAATATCCGACAGAAAATTATCGCATTTCATTATTTTTTTACACTAACCACGCTACTACTTTTCATAAAATATGAAGGAACGCTGTCACAGTGCACAATGATGTGCCCGTGTAGAGATAGTGGACTGCGACTGCGATAAGTACATAGTAGCGCTACTGCATCGCTTCATTACACCTCTTATTTGAAGGCGCCTTAATATTCTAGTGCTACTGCTCCACCTGCCACCAATATTTTAATGCGTAAATGTGTTGTAGCATTACTAACGACGTTAGACACTAAGCGATAACTCGGATGGCGGTTTTTTGACACATCAAAGGATTTTAACACGTTGAATAGCGCACCAAACTTTATTGGCTACATTAGCGCTATCTCATTGTGTGCAGCGCGTGCGCTGTAAGGACGTAGAGACTACGTCTATCTCCATTTTGAATACGGACGACAGAGCAGAACACTATTACTCCAGTTAACGTATTAATCCATGAAAAATTACTTTTGGCAGCATCTTTTCTGTTAATGTAGCCAACGGTTTCACGCGTTATTTTTCAATGCCCTAATTAAGGCGATTTGAACGCAGCCGTTAACACTAACATTAATGCAGATGGAGCAGTAGCATAAAGAAAACAAAATGCGATAGATAGTGCTTTTATTCGATTTTATGGTTAACCATTAAACGCATGGATGATCTAATAACCGTAAATAGCCGTCAATGTAACGCGCGGTATAATAAGCGCTTACAAGTAAATTGCCTTAGTAAACAATCCAGACCATCAATCATATTTATTCATAGCCTTAATGTAAGGGCTACTACACATGAGCGATTCAAAGCGCGTGTCTTTTGACGTATCTGTGCCGCTTTACCAATTACAATTGAAAATTCTCTTGAAATAAGTTCATATTATTATTAAACAGCTTAAATAAATAATTCATTTCATGCCCTGCCCCACTCAGCAAATTATTGATTTAGAATGTATTGCATGAAAAATTATTTGATCTTTTATTTAGTTATGTTTCACTTATTGATGTCCACAACTTTGTTCGCGAGGATTTTAAAAAATAATTTTGGTATCCTTTGAATTTCTAGAATATGTGAATAGCTTGCATTATGGAAACAACAACGTCAAGATCCGGTTATCGGAGCAGTGAAAAAATATCAAATATACAGAAAAACAAACTGATAGAGTCAGCATTTATTAAAATTATGTAATGTCTGTACATTTCAACAGTTTGGACTATTAACATAGGTAGTAAATATAACGCATCGCATTGATATAAGCTTCTCTTTAAATACATGTCTGTTAAAACGCATAAACGCTTGATTGACCGCGAATATTTCTGTACAGATTAAAGTAGGGTCTACACTTGAACTTCGCTTGAGTCAAGGTGACCCTCCCCCCCTTCCCCTCCTCTCTACTCCTATCAGCGGTGCATGACTCATACAAAGGCGCTATTGTATAGGAGCCCTTATGTCTTGGTGTCGCTTATGATCGTGGCTTGAATGGCCAATAATTGTAAACCCCATGAATTGAGATGATCGATTAGAAATTCGATACTCGATACTAAAATGTATGTAACCTGAACGCCGATGACTGGCATGTCGAAGCATTGTGACTGACAGGGCGACTCGTGTTCGCAATGACAAACGTTGTTAATATGAGCTTTTATATTTTATTGCCAAGTCAGGCCCAGCGCACTCCGCATTTTACCCAGCAACGTCGCAGCCTGACGGGTCAACTCAACGGGCTAACGAAGGTTTAAGAGTTACGCAATAGAAAGAGAGGCAACTTGTAGATGAATAAAATTGCACTTTATTGTGTGGTAGCAACTAGCAAGAATCCTTATTGATTTAAACGATTCTGCTTACTTACGGTACTTTCACAATTGCTCGATACTTTTATCTCTTCACTAGATTTCACACGTCAGACAGCAGACTATAGTCTATATACTATTCTCTTTCTGATGTATAGCGTTATCTCTCTCGATGGAGTGGTACAGCTTTTGAAAGCTTTCCTAGGTATCGAACCAAAAGTATCGATACTACTCAGGTATCGATCCTTTTTTGGAATCCCTTAGCATCATGCAAATTTGACTACAAACTTGAAAGTATGTGACCTTTCCTGCAGTCACTAGACCAACGAGACAGATAAGGTCTAAGGTAAGGTAAAGTAGTTATGTACCGACCATATGGGCTGGCGTTTAATTATAAGTAAAAGTAGATATTCGGCATTTCTTTGATGTCTGCTCCATTTACGGTTAAAAGTTAATTATTTTTAATCGCCCTCCTTTGGTGAAATAAAACGTCGACAGCATGTCCGAATGTTAACTTAAGCCGCGCTATAATAACATTAAGGGTTTTTGCGTGTTCAAACTGGTACGTAGGTATGCTAATTAATCCTATCCTATTAATATTGTAAATGCGAAAGTATGGATGGATGGATGTATGTTTGTTACTCAATCACGCCGCAAAGAATGAACCAATTTGGCTGAAATTAGGCACAGAGATAGATTATAGTCTGGAATAATATATAGCCTACTTTTTATCCCGAAAAATAAATCCCTCGGGAATTAAAAAACTCAATCAACTAGTAAGTTTTAAATATCACAAACCGATCAAAAGCAAGTTGGACTCGCATACGACTGGTTTCTTACTAAAAAACGCCAAAAAACATCTAGTAGGGGAGCCTAATTTTTAATTTATTTTCATTTTTATGCGACAACGCGATGCATGCGTCGCGTTATCGCGGCGTCTGCGCTGCACTTACGTTCATCGAATACCAACGCTGGACAAACTTTAGTGTAAAGGCGCTCTAAAGATTAGCAAGCATTACTTAGGATTAATGCTTATTTTATTAACTAGACTCTAGTCGATGCCCGCTATTTCGTCCGCGTGGATTAGGATTTTTAATTCCCGCGGGAACGGGATGAAATGTAGCCTAGTAACAAATACCCATCCCCACAAATTAGAGCCCATCCCCACAAACTTGTGTAAGCGCCTAAGAATAAGTATTCCTGTATAATGTTGCAAACTTACTAAATTTCAAAAAGGTATGACAACAGACAGATTTGTTTCCGAAATACTTGTACCTCTAGTACAAGTATTTCGAAAACAAATCGTGTAATTCACCGTGTGTGAGTTCACTGGATAAATATTACGTTCGCGTAAGATCAAAGACCTCAATTTTAAGCAATTCAGGTACCGTTGTTATCCTTCGTGTAATTAATCTCGAAAACATCATGTCAGAAATACGTCTTGTAATTCTAGTCTCATCGACCATTAATATTGTACCGTTGAGTTCAAAATACCTGTTGCAATTAAACCCTATGTTATTAAATTTAAAGTTCAAATTGTGTTGAAGCCATTGTTCTCAAAAGCGCAATCACACAGAGTTGTCCCGCCTCCAGACAGGATAAAATAGTGTTTAGGAGTTATGATCACTTCTTGCGAAGGATTTGGCCGTTGAACTATTTTGCGACCGCATTATGTATTGATCCGTAGGCGTCGCAGTTAACCGAAACATTACTTGTATTTTACTTCATTTTATAGCTTTGAAGTTTGCCGATATCGGACGAATCCCGTTCACTTCCAACTCCGGAGGCCAAGGGAGGCCACATACGATCAAGTTTGCCGTCAAGTTTGCATAACGCTTAAGGCCTTTGCACACCACGTTGTTTAAACGCGCCGTTGACGGGCGTTTGTAGCGATACAGTCGCGATACGCACCCGATCAGACGCAGCCTGTAGACCTTTGCACACCTGTATAAATTCTAACACGGGTTTGAATCGATACAGACGCGCGTTTATATCGATACAAACGCTATGCTAACGCGCATGTGTATCGATAGAGACGCGCCGGTGCCGCGCGTTTGAATCGATACAAACGCGATGCTAACGGGCGCGTGTGTAACGATACAAACGACAACAAACTGCTCTGTAGGATAAAAGCGCGCCGTCGACGCACGTTTCTAAAACGCGCGTCAACGGCGCGATTAAAAAACGTGGTGTGCAAAGGCCTTAAGGGACTATTAGTCCAATATTTTCTCTTTACAGCAAAATTTACCGATTATCGATTTTCTTGTGAGTTACCCGCATACGAATATAAACATTGACGTGACTTATATCACAAAGATGTTCTCAATAGAAATCCTACCAATACATAAATATTACTGCTACTAATTTTAAATAAATAAAATAAATAAAGAATATTTTATTTGCAGGAACTTGGGTACAGATAATATAGGTCTTAAAATAGTAATTTCCCTTACATATTCTAGTTACCATGTAATGATGTGTAAATTATTCGGTTCTAGTTCTATTCTTGTTAAATAGAATCTAGACGGTCTCAGGGCTGTGCAGACACGATGCTTTTAGAAGTTTTAATTGGCGTTTGCGACTTTTAGTCGCTTTTCGGAAGCTCGATGCCACGTCCAAACGCAAAAACGCCGATCGGCGCTTCTAAAAGCATCGTGTCTGCCCTAGCCCTTACTTTTCATGATTGAGCGCATTATAAGCAAATAAATATTAATTGTTTTAAAAATTTGCACGTCTGATATGTATGCAGTTAATGTTGCATAATATTTTCAAAGGTATGTGAGGTCTACCAATCCATATTTTGCCAGCGTAATAGACTATCGCATACCTAAGCCTTATGCATTGGGTGCGCTATTGGGCGGGCGATGCGTTGAGTTTAATATGGGATTTTAGTTTCAGAGTACAGAATTATATAGTAACAATGCAATCCTACTCATATACAACAACAAGAAATAACTTAGAAGATAAGTTTACGTGACAAACCCAATTAGCTATAAGAGCTACATAGGGGCAATAATTACGATCGCTATGTATTATATTAATAATAGCTTCCTCGTGCCGCCGGCGCCGGCAATTATCTCATTAAAATTCCCAATTAAAGTACACTGCATATTGTTATTTTCTGAACTATTTCACACATGATATCATGCCGCCTTATATGATACCACTAGGCGCTAATTAAGGAATGCCATACATTTACAAGTTAATAAAAGTATCACTATTCTTAGTTATCTAGAATTATCAGTTATACTACCGCACTAAGATACGCTGGTCGCTGGTCATTACATAAGGATATCTATCTATCTTTAGAATAGATTAAAAAGTACACTCTCAAAGTAATCTATATGCTAATATATGCAAATGACAGATAAGAGATTTAATGACAATAAGTTTCACCCACCATTAGTGCTACGAAGTTTTTAAGAGTGAACTTTTAAAACTATTACGAGATCCTTAAGTTACGATTAGTGACTCTGAAATCTGAATGCTGCATTTACTTACCTCGTCAAAATACTAATCAATCGTCCTATTCAACAAGAATACTCAAAAAATACTTACTACTTACTTAAATATACTATTATATAAATAAATATATATGTTTGATTTTAATAAGCTTTTTACTTTTTTCAGGTACAGGAATTTCTCTTTAATTCTTCTTCAAAATGATGCAGGAAGTATAAGTAGTAAGTACTATATTTGCGTTAAAGATTTTTATCTTTACGTTTCTTTTTGACACGTCTTGCTCACGAAATGATCAAAAATAAAAGTTTCCCAAGGAGGCACTTGCTTTAAAAGGCTTATCTTAAAACAAAACCAAGTCTTCGTGTTAAATATGTGCAAGGAATAGTGGCTTGGTATTCGCGACAGGGTTGCTACTTACTAGTAGGATCCTAGTTGAATCCGTATATTTTTATAATTTTATTTTTTTAAATTAATATAAATAAGCGTAGATTAGTTTAGCTATAAGTTTTTTTGTAACACTTTAATCATATTATCCATATTTAATAAAGTTCATGTTACGATTGATTGTTTATATAGTTTTTATATTTCAAATTCATATTATTTTTGGTAAACACCAATTTTTTAAAAATTATTTACTAGTATTTATTGCATATTTCTAATGTATTTTTCATCTATTTATTAGATATGTAATAGGTTCCCAGATCCTTCTGATAAAAGTTGAAACGTTTTAATTCATTACGTTTAAATTCGACATAACTCGATAGCTTAACTGAACGTTATCTGCGAGTCAAGGATGACTAGAAACCAACGGACATTTCTAACTTTTATCACCCATTCTACGTAATAAGTTCTCTAATAACACTAATAACAAGTAACGGCTAGGCACTTAGAAAGGTGATAAAATTATAACCGGCTAGAATTTTACGATTATCATTAAATTATTATTTAGGACATGAGTTGGTCAAGTGGACCATGTATCAGTATCTCGCAGTACAAGTTATCTCTCATCCTACTATCCTACTAATATTATAAATGCGAAAGTTTGGATGTATGTATGGATTTATGGATGTTACTCAATCACGCCATAACGGCTGAATGGATTTGGCTGAAATTTGTCACAGAGATAGATTATATCTAGAATAACATATAGGCTACTTTTTATCCCGAAAAAAACGAGAATTCCCGCGGGAATCAAAAAACCTCAATTCACGTGAACGAAGTTGAGAGGATCAGCTAGTTAATTTTAGTGAATTTCAAAAATAATTTTGTAAAAAAAGTCTTTATCGACAGCCCTACACGCAAGTAGGTCACGGGGCTGTCGCCGGTCACGAATTCACACACCTGTACGTGACCGCGTACAATGAGCTAAGTCTCTTAATTGGCAGCTTTCAGGAGCTACTGTTTTATTCGTGCTAATTAAACTAAAATACCGTACTCATTCTCTAACAGAATCACTGAAACATTATCATTATATTTGATAGCGTTCTTTAAACTGTCAGTTTTTTTTTTCTTTTAAAAAAATAGTCTATACTATTATAATAAAGAGAGAGCGCGAATTTTGTGAGTTTGTATGTATGTCCGGAGCAAACTTTGGAACCACCGCACCTATTACAATAATTCTTTTACCATTTCAAAGGTACATTATTCCAGATGGTTATAGGCTATAATTATGTTAATAAATGTATTATGGCTAGATATTATGTGCAAATTTGTTAAAGAAGTTTTTTGACTCTTAAACGTTTTCAAGGCGTGCGCTGGGTCATATACTGTTATTGGATGAAAATGATGTATGGGTGAATTGTTTCTCTTAAAGAGTTCTAAAAAAAAGTCCGCGATAGCATATGTCTATATTCTAAGGATAACTTACAGTAACCATTTCTATCTTTCAAATTTTGATTAAAAATAATGAATTATTTTCGAAGCTTCTTTAACCGATGTGATGTCAATCTATATCTAAATAAATATGTTTATTATCGTAAGTATTTAATTGAGAACATATTTGCCTTTTACACTATACAATTTAAATAAATATCTTAGGAGTTATCGGAAAATTAATATTTTTCCGCGCGACAAAATAATAAAATGGTGCCGGCTGGCGCGGCGGGGCACGGTGGCGGGTATCGGTGCGGGATATGCGTGTGGTTCCTGTGGTGATCTTATTGACAATCGTCTCCTATAAAAAACTCACAAGAACAAATATTTAATTTTCAACCCGGACGAAGTCGGCGCGGGCTTCTAGTCACACTATCACACTAATATTATAAAGCCGAAAGTTTGTATGTGTGTGTGTGTGTGTGTGTGTGTGTGTATGTTTGTTACTCCTTCACGCCACAACGAATGAACCGATTTGGCTGAAATTTGAAATGGAGATAACTCATACCCAGGATTAAAACATAGGCTACTTTTTATCCCGGAAACACTAATATTATAAAGCCGAAAGTTTGTATGTGTGTGTGTGTGTGTGTGTGTGTGTGTGTGTATGTTTGTTACTCCTTCACGCCACAACGAATGAACCGATTTGGCTGAAATTTGAAATGGAGATAACTCATACCCAGGATTAAAACATAGGCTACTTTTTATCCCGGAAAATTACAGAGTTCCCACGGGAATCAAAAAACCTTTATCCACGCGTACGAAGTCGCGGGCATCGTCTAGTATAGAATAAAGATAAAATAGTGCTGAACATTGGACCTACCACTAACGCTTAAAGTAGATTTTTTTTATATTATGTTAACATTTCAATGACGTCCTTAAAATCTTGACTATAAGGACATTATTGCATGACGTGTCAATACAATATTGACATAATAGGTCACGGGGCTGTCGCCGATCACGAATTCACACACCTGTACGTGACCGCGTACAATGAGCTAAGTCTCTTAATTGGCAGCTTTCAGGAGCTACTGTTTTATTCGTGCTAATTAAACTTAAATACCGTACTCATTCGTTTACAGATTTACTGAAACACTAACACATTATATTTGACTAGTTGATGCTCGCGGCTTCGCTCGTGTTAAGCTTCGTCGCGGTGTTTTAAGTTTTTTTAAATCCCGCGGGATCTCTTTAATTTTCCGGGATAAAAAGTACTTAGTAGCCTATGTTACTTACCGGGTCCTCAACTGTACATGTAATATGAGTAAGCTCTACAACGTGTAACAAAAGTGTGAAATAACCCTGAATTAGGTGAATGTGCTCATGAAACTGAACAACTTTCCCCAAGCATCATAAGTCGAAATGTGAAAAAAAAAAATGTGGACCTCCCATACAAAATTGACGATCAGCTGATTGATTTACTATGGGAGGTAAAAATATTTTTTTCACATTTCGACCTATGTTCCTTGCGGAAAGGTGTTCAGTTTCATGAGCACATTCACCTCCTTCAGGGTTAACTCACACTTTTGTTATACGTTGTAGATCTCAGCATAAGTGTGGATTGGCAGACTTCACACACATGGATCCATAATGTTCCATAAAAAAGTTCATACATTATTTAAAAAAAAACGCTAACATAAAGCGTGTCCTTATCAGTGCAATTCACATTGCATAATTTTTATCTTATACGAAAGTCGAATCACCTCGGAATTGTGCTCATTTCTGATATCACGACTGCCGCATTCAGGGAGTTATTTGATAACACCATTGGAATTCCACTGATAAAATATAATCTTAAGTCACAATTCTGCCATCCGAGTATACTAAAAGATCGTAAAAACATAATTTTGAATTATGACTTAGATGGTTTTATCAACAACATGGGAATTGACGTCTCTTGTAAAACTCAGCTTTAGACATAAATTAGTTGTAAGTATAAAAAGAGGGCTTTAGATTTCTTTTTCGCTACAGTATTATTCCGCTGGATATAAGCGGCACAAGATCGTGTTCTGTGACGATCCTTGCAAGAGACTTATATCCAGTAATGGAAGTCTGAGATGACAAAGACAAAGAGAGTAAGTATTAATTTTGATAAAAATAATATACTCGCTATTCTATTACATAGTTGCAATTGTTGTGATCCAAATTGTACTTAACCGACTTGAAAAAAAGGAGAACATTGTCAATTCGGTCGGTATCTTTCTTTTTTGATAATTTCTACTGACTTTCCTGATAGTAATATAAGTGATAACAATAGAAATATATCGAGATTGTGATAACGCACTTTGATTTGCCACGTAATATTCTCTCCGTTACCTATACCAGATTTATCGGTCATTGTTCTTTATTTTGACTTTTATTTATAGCATGGCCACGTGAGCCTAAAAGCATCGAACTATGACGCTAAGAACAGAAGTTTCTAACACAGTTCTGCTCCAAATGTAAGCTCAACACAACCAACATTTGGACGTACACACTTCTCTGTCCAGTACAGACAAGCGCCCTAGTTGACTCAGAGAACTCGCTTCGCTCGTTCAAATATTTTTAATTGGAATTTAAAACAGTAATACAATTATTGTTATTTAAGAGGAACCTAATGAAAACGATGCGAAGGCGTGCGCGGGCGCATATCAAATAATAAATATCGAATGCAATGATTACGTAATGAAGACCGATACGGTAACTAGATTCGTTATGGAGGACCTAATTAAAATTCGAAAATTCACAGCTGACTAGGAACTGAACTGATTACTAATTGGTTCGAAATGTTTTAGTTTAATAATGGCGGTAAATTCTTGTGCGAATGAATTTCAAGGTTGAGAAACCACAATAAAGTAGGTAGGTAATGTACGTCTATCGCGCATGGTTTAAATGAAAACTGCAGTTTTAACTTTTAATGAGTAGTTCGGGAACCTGCCTTGGATTAAGGATCCAGAAGCAACTGCTTTGGCGGGAATTCCCGTGTTCTCTCATAAAGCTATGTTATAAACTATTCTAAACTAGATGATGCCCGCGACTTCGTCCGCGAGGATTAAGGTTTTTTTGATTACCCCGAGAACTCTTTAACTCTTTCCGGAATAAAAAGTAGCCTATATGTTAATCCAGGGCGTAATCTATCACCATTCCAAAGATTGAAATCCGTCCAGAATTTTTTGCGTGAAAAAGTTACAATCATACACACACACACATACAAACTTTAATATTAGTGTGATTAATGTGAAATGTGATGTGATACATAAACAAGGATAAAATTTGTCCGGCTACGGACAATTGGATCTGATGTATTAGATTTTGTTCGTATAAAATGTAACCTATGTCACCAGGGTCATAATAACGATCGATTAATTCCTTATTCATCAAAATCGGCTCGGGAATTTAGACGCTAAGGTGTAATTGCTAAGATAATATCATGATCCTTTTGGCTTTGTCGCAGTCCGGTAAATACAAAACACAAACCCGGATTTTTATTGGAAACATGGCATGGAATGATGAAAACGCGTGAAGAATTTTGATTCGCTCACAGGTGCGTTAGGCAAGCGCGTGAGTAGCGTTGCCAGGCGTCCGGATAAAGCCGGATACAGTCTGGCTTTTTGGTTGCGTGTGGCTTTTGATAGGCTTTTTAAATTTGACCTTTTTTTGTATTTTTGAATTATTGAAATAAATATTAAATGATTAATAATAAAGATAAAGAAGACTGGATCGCTCAATTTTACTGAAGTCTCTTTAGAATTTAAGAAGATTTTATGGTAAACTAGTTGATGCCCGCGACTTCGTTCGCGTGGATTAAGGTTTTTAATTCCCGTGGGAACTCTTTTTTAAAACGTAACCTATGTGTTATTCCAGACTACTCGTATAATGTATTTCTGTGCCAAGTGGTAGCGTCATTGAATAACAAATATCCATTCATACATATATCCAAACTTTGGCATTTATAATATGAATAGGATTTTTTTTAAATATATTATAGACTAGCGCTTGGTTGCAATCACACCTGATGGTAAGTGAACATGCAGTCTAAGATGGAACGCGCTTGCCTAGAAAATGCCTATTCGCTCTTGATTTGAAGGTACCCAAATGGTAGTTGCCGGAAGGGCATTCCAAATTTTAGCGCTGCGTATCAGGAACGAGGAAGCAAAGCGCTTAGTGTGCGTCCGATGATAAAAAAGCCTTGTTTTTTTTAAAATTATCGTGTTTTAATAAGGCTATACAATTAAAGGTGTCCGTGCCTTTTTGCCCAAACGTCCGGCTAAATTGGCAGGTCTGTCCGCCATTCGATTTTAAGACGGCAACCCTACACACGAGTATGAGTCAATGTAGCGTCAACTGTGGACAACTGAATTATAGCACCAACCGTTACAATTGCTCCCATATTGTGAGTAGAATACTAGGAAACTGCCTCGTTGGTCTAGTGGTTAGCATGTTGTAGCATGATGACGAGGTCCCAGGTTCGGTTCCTGGGTCGGGAAAAAATGTATTGGATTTTTTCTGTCAAGAAATTCTCAGTACTGGCCCGGAGTTTGGAAGTTGGCGTTGTCACCCCCGTGCCTCGGAGAGCAGTAAAGCTGTTGGGTCTATGAGAGTGAGGGAATAGAGAGTGCACCTGTATTTGTGCACACAGAGAACACTGTGTTATCCATCCATCCGTCCAATCTTTCGCATTTTTAATATTAAAGGATTATTAGGATTAGGACCGCACAAACGAAAAATAAGTTTTATCCGAGCGTAATTTGAAATTTTGACAGATTTTTCATTATTATAGCCAAGAATAACACAGGATACTTTTATACCGGAAAATAAGAGAGTTCCTGCTCAATTCACGCGAACGAACTCGCGGGCATCAACTAGTATTACATGAAACCATGAAACTTCTCCATTGCAAAATACAGCCACAGAGTAAGGGCAGCCCTGGTAGCATGGGCGGGAGAAATTTTATCCCCGGGAAAAGGATAAAACGTTTATCCCCTCGCTTAGCTTTATCCACCCGTCGAGCATGGGCACAGCGGTGGAAATAACACTCAGTGGATATACTTATAGAAATATACATCGCCTTCTGCTCTGTCGCTATGCTTTAGCATAGGGAAAAGATAATTTTATCCCCTGTCAGTGGATAAAATCGGGGGATAAAACTTTTATCTCCTGCCCATGCTACCAGTGCAGTACTGTGGTATATCAAACGCCATTACCTTTTCCAAGCACTCGACAGTAATTAGGTCTAGTTTCCTCTTTACGTGAGTAAGTAGGGCTCAGATGCATGATAGCTTGATAAGCTATCACTAGACACGGCGATAAGCTGATAATAGCCGCCTGTGTTCTAGCCAGTAGCTCGTCCATTACACAATCACGCGATGACTGACACTATTATGTTTAAGAGTCACTTTACATCTACTTGACCTAATTTTTACTATCTATTTATGCTCGTTTTCACCAGCGTTAACTAAACTTTAGGGTATAATCATCTATATATATAAAATTCAAAGTCCTGACTGACTGACTGACTGAGATATCAACGCGCAGCCTTAACTACTGAAGTGAGAAACTTGAAATTTTTACAGTTGGTTCCTTTTATGACGTAGGCGCACACTAAGAAAGGATTATTGGAAATTCCACCCCTAAGGGGCTTAAATAGGGGATGGAAGTTTATATGAAACTCCGTCATTTTTTAAGCTGTTTCCATCAAAGTTGGTATTTGAGCTTTCAGTTAAAAATAAAGAAGTACGTGTGTCACAGTTTTTGAAAATTCCACCCCAAAACCTAATTCCACGCTGACGAAGTCGCGGGGGCAAAAGCTAGTTAAGCTATATTAGGTAACCCGTACTGGCGTTGTTCTGTTTGTTCTGTTCCTAGCGATAGCCGGAACAGTCTTCTATTCTGCCATTCCGTACTCCGAGCTTCGAAGAATGACCACACCTAATAGTTATTCAAAATTAGTTAAAAATAAGTAAATTGATAAAAATTGTCAAAAATTGAAACAAAAGACTGAAAATGATAAAAATTTAAAACAAATGAAAATTAAAAATAAGCACACCGAAATCTCTTTCCATGAAAGGGGACATCCTGAATTAAATAAAAAACCGTACTGACAATTTCATTTACATCAACTTTTAGGAAACACCTAAAGGTGAAAATGACTCTCGAAAGGCAAAGGCAAATGCTTGCATAAAAAGCATTTCCACCAGAGGAACATAAAAAAGGTGAAAATGATATAAGCAAGGTGTTGTATACGTAGGCATAGCTACGTAAAGTCTGGCTGGTGAAAACGATTTAGTGACTACAAAGTCTAATAAGTTACAGTTATATTGTTCATAGTAGGTAAGCACCAACAAATTATATTTTCTCAGAATGTACTCAACATTTCTTTTTATACCGAATCCCATAGATTTATCTTAAGATGTAACTTGATAATTTTTCTTGAAATTTTTTGCTATTACATCTATATCAGCCTCGTGTTTGATATTTAAATGACAAAGTACTCTTGCGTCTTTTTCTCGTACGCTAGCAAAGATTATGTAAATTTTAATGTCAAAACATATTCGCCGATACATATTTAGACTCCCTGGAAGCTACTCGAAAGAATATATTGGCAATACCCTGAACTAATTATAATAAATTGTCTCTTGAGATTGTCTGCTTCGATAAGAGTGGGTGCAGTTGTTATTTAAAAAGTCATTTTAGTTCCTTCTTATTTATCATTTTATTAGATTGCCTCCCAAAACGTATATATATTCTAGGCGAGTTTAGTGTTCGATTTCTTACTTGTTAACATTTAGTAAATTATCTCT
Source organism: Hipparchia semele (assembly GCA_933228805.2). Classification (NCBI taxonomy): domain Eukaryota; kingdom Metazoa; phylum Arthropoda; class Insecta; order Lepidoptera; family Nymphalidae; genus Hipparchia; species Hipparchia semele. Next base: position 14,204,583 of record OW121714.1, read on the forward strand.
AATTAACAAAAAAATGTTAGAGTTATTTTGCTGTAATCCGCCAACAGAAATAAATCTGTATGGTCAAACATGCAGTTATAAGCTAAGCACCGCTTACCTCCCCAACCAAGCAATAAAGCAAAGTTCCCAAGCAAGCAATGCCACCACCACTCACATGCACCACCACACAAGGCTTTAATACTACTACTCTCGACGCACGTTTCGCCCCGACACCGGAGCATCCTCAGGAGATATCGACTTTACAATGCTGTATTGTCTAGTGATCTTTATCTCTAATTTTAAACCGTATATAATATGATATCATCACTTCGCGATTTACGAGTAGTTGCATCAAACCAATAAAAAAGATTATAAAGACTAACATCTACCTTCGTTTAGTGGTGGCATTCTTATCCGCCATAAAAGTTCAAAAAATATTATAATCCTTTGATTAATAGTTTAACAGAAACAAAATTAAAAACAGCATTTCCTTTCAGATATTTTTGACGGTGTACAGAAATCTTACCAAGCATCTAGTATACTTCAATTAAATAAATTCAACTCTCTCTGAGATACTAATAACACTTTGTAAGCTTTCTTGAACTTTTCGCGTCATCCTTACTTCCTTATCCTTAAAGTTTAGAAAGTGTGTTTGTTTGTTGGTTTGCTAATTTGTCCTTCAATCACGTTGCAAAGAAGGTACGAATCGTGATCGTAGATTCATTTGACGATTCGAAATCACTTTGTAAAAGTTTATTTGAATAAAAAATATTATTCTATTTCTTTTTCTAGGAGTACTAACTAGTAGTAACTAATAGGAAATAAAAGCGATTAGACACGCTTCTAATTTCCATACATCGCTTAATTTATGTGCAAAACGTATAACGCCACGTTATATAGGTAGTAGGTAGGTACATTACGTATACCGATACTGCCTTCATGTAGCAAGTTAATGTATGCACCTTGGTGACCGATTAATTCACAAAAAACAAATAACAAAGTGTCATTCCACAAACAACGTTTAGCAAAATTTTGAATCATTTATTGATTATTATAAAACTTCTGCTTCCACAAATAATTCGCTTGACAAAACAAATTACTAGACAAATTGTGATTTCATAAAATAATATTTGACAAACAATTGATTTCTTAATTGTGTTAATTAGTAAAACAACATGTAGCATATTTTTTTTTGATAAAATGAATTGTTCAAGCCTGTGGCGGGAGCTGCGCTTCGCTATAAATTAAATGGGCTACGCCAAAACCGAAATGGCCAACCCCGACTCCACGTAGTCTTGTCTGCCCTACCCCTAGAGTGTTTTTATGAAGCGCGAAGCCAGAAGCTCGCGAAGGAGGTCCTGAATGAAGCGAGCCTACGAGGCCGAGTGGAGCGAAGGGGGGAGGTGGCGAGCGAAGCGAGCCGGCGACCTCCGTAGCGAAACGAAGGTCGAGTAGGCGAAGCTGAATGAAGGGGCGACGGAGCGAGTCTTCTGGCGTAGCCCATTGCATTTCAAAACGGCCCTGTTTTTAATAACAGCTAGCCGTAATGTAATACGGCCGATTATATAATCCGACTGCGACAGATAAATAATAATAAACTTTTTCCTATCGCTTTGCGTATTGATTTGTTATTAGTTCTGTTTATCAAATAATAAATAAATAATTTACCATCTACTATTTTGTAAAATTGCGAATTTGGAAAAAGAATTATTTGGTGAAATAATAAATTTTAAAATGATAATTTAACATCCAGCACATTTCCCAAATAAAACATTTACGAATAGAATATTTGTAAAATGATCTTTTGTAAAATGATTAGTTTGTGGAATCCGACGTTTGTGATTTGATTAGCTTTTAAAACGTTTTTTGTGAAATGATCATTTGTTTAACGTTTTTTGTTAATCATTAGTGAACCATGCACCTTTCAACAGAATCGCTGGCTGACGTGACACCATCGTGTAACGGTCAGGAGAAGACGCAGCATAGTTCATCTCCTTATATGACCAAAAACTAGCAAGATTATATCTTAGAATATCCACTTAAGAATCAAATTAGAATGATCTGGACCCGCCACGTATCTTCGTTAACATCGAGCAGCGCAAATCACTCGCTGAGGAGAAGACATAGAGCTCGTATCCTTTACAAACACTCTGGTCTTGCATGCAGGGCCGAGAAAATATTCGTAGCAAGTCAACAGCAGCACCCACGATTAGAAAATACAATAGAATCACTGTACCAACGTCTGCGTGGACTGAGATTTTAAATGATTTTTCATACAAAATTTAACGTTTTTAAAAGTGACCACTTACCAGAACCTCTTACATTGTGCATTGTAGTGGATAATATTGAGCCATGACCGCCGGCTTATCGTAAGTGACATTTTTACCTAAAAAATAAAATACCAAAAATACGGTAATCCATTGAATTATACCGGAAAAATTCATAGCCATTTGGTATTATACGGTATTTTTACATCTATACACAGGACTAGGGCGCGTCGATATTTCACGGAAATATAACATTATTAATTTCAAATATATTATGTTATTTTCCTAGGAAATGTGATATGCTCTAGTCCTTTATAGTTTAAAAAAAATTAGTAATAAAAAACTAAATTTAGGTAAATATGCCGCTTACGATAAGTCGGTGGTCATGGCTCGATATTAATATTATGACCAATGAGAAATGATCCGCTTCTGGAGGTCAGAGGAACCTTGCATTTATCGTCTCCCCATCGACTGAGGAGGTATTTGCTCTATGTTCCTAAAATGTTAATATTGTCTCTCGGAATTGTTTTTGGCCATAACAATGGGATGATATCATGGTTTTGGCTAGTAGGTACGTTGTCCGAATACTTATATATTTAAACTTTAAGTTTGAAGTAGCATGGGACAAATAAGTGATTTCTAAGAACAGTCAAAGGCAAGCATAAATAAATTACAATTTATTGCTAATTAAATTTTGGCCCATGACTTGTATAATAGCTAAAACCGATTTGTCGTAAAATCCACCGCTATATAAGAAGCTTAATAAAAACCGTAAAATAAACATCATTATATTACATCAATTAATTGAGTCGTTAACCTTGCCTGCACTTACCGCCAAAGATAGAAGGAATTCGATAATTCCTTAAAGAATAATGTAATCTTTGTAATTAAGAAATTGACATTAAAGAGATAACAGTCCATAATATAGAACACTCAAATCCATTGATTTTTTTTCCGAATTAGAGATACGAAAAATCATTTTCGTCTTACGTCAACCACGTTTTTTTCCGCGTCTTTTTAAAATTCTTATATTTTTTTGTTCATTGTTACTCTTTGAGTATATAACCAACTATATACTCAAAGTCGTTACTAATATTGTAAAATATGCAAAAGTATATGTTTGTTAGTTTATCTTTCAATAGCAACGCATCGACGTGAATCTTTGGATGGATACCTATACATAGATGGAGACTTGGAGAGTGAGGCAGAAAAACAAAGAATTTCTGCGGGATTTTTAAAATCTAACTCCAAGAGAATGACGTAATGGGTATCAGTTACAAGTACAATTATAAAAATATTGCTATTTTCGCATGATTTTTTTTTTAATTTTTAATGTAAGTATAATGTTTCGAAAAAGTTCAGAAATTAGAAAAATATATGTAAATATAAAAGTTGTTTATGTCCAGAAATTGCCAAGTATAATTGAGGTAGGTCTTGCAGTTGCACATATACAAGACTAACGGACACAGCACCTGGACACGGACAGTGTTCATGCAAATTAACCTCGGTAACACCTAACCGTACTTGCTGAGCTTAGATACTATTGCATAAATATATAATGCTGTTATATCGATTTATAGGGTTATGGACCCCTGGAGTCACTGAGTCTGTGAGCGAGAAAGGCGACAGACATTTCTAAGATAGTTAAGGCATGCTTAAACCTAGAATATTATGTTCTCCTTTCTCCTCCAGATAAGCGAAAAGCTTGTGCTTGGATTATATTGTCCTTATGACTACAGCGCGACGCAACGCAACGGATGAGATTCGGTTTAGTATTTAGACGAGTTACAAGAGCAAACAGCTTCGCTACTGTCATACAACAGATAAGTCGCATAGAACTTGCAATTTTGTTGTAGGTATATAAAGAATTGCGGCAAACGTCTGCTACAGGCTTAAGAATCATTTTTGTAACTTACATCATTTTTGTAATTTACATTTTCGTGGTACAGAACCGTTGCGCTATTAACGCTAACAAGAGCAAGAAGCTATTTCACTTCTGCAATACAAAGTCGTGCCGGAGCTTCACGGTTTCGCTGTAAGTTTACATTTCGCAGCGGATATCTGCTACAGGTTTAAGCTTTGCAAAACATACTCGTTACTTACATTTTCGTGGTACAAAACCGTTGCGCTATTAAGGCTAACAAGAGCAAGCAGTTTCGCTTCTGTTATACAAAGGACAAGTCACGACGGAGTTTCGCAGTTTCGCTATAAATTTACATTTCGAGGCGGACATCTGCTATAAGCTTAAGCTTTGGAAAACATTTTCGTAACTTCCATTTTCGTGGTATAAAACCGTTGCGCTATTAAGGCTAACCAGAGCAAGCAGTTTCGCTTCTGTTATACAAAGGACAAGTCATGACAAAGTTTCGCAGTTTCGCTATTTTACATTTCACGACGGACATCTACTACAGGCCTAAGCTTTGCAAAACATTTTTATAAATTCAAATTCAAATTCAAAATTTATTTATTTCATATAGGCTAACTTGTAGCTCTTATGATAAGTCACAAATGTACCACCGGTTCGGAATGCAGATTCTGCTGAGAAGAGCCGGCAAGAAACTCAGCAGTTGCTCTTTTCAAAAAAAAAATATTTTTTTTACAAAGCTATGCTATGTATACAGTGCTTCCACAATAAAGCTTCAAAAATGCAAAAATGCATACGTAGGTACACCAATCCAACGCATGTCAAGACGGGCAGTCAAAGCAGACCCATTCCCGTTGGTGGCACCCGTTCACGAGCATGACGCATGATCCAGCCATTGCTTCGCTCAACCATATTTGAGGGAACGTAACAACCCGCACCACACGACACCACCACAGAAATGTTTAAAGAGAGCATGACTACTCAGGCTACCCATGTTGAGGCATCGAATTGAGTATTAATAAGAAAAAAAAAAAAAAAAGATACCGGCCGAATTGATAACCTCCTCCTTTTTGGAAGTCGGTTAAATAAACTATTCATTTTGAGACATAAGACAGTAATATTCTACATTTTTGTAGTACAAAACTACAAATACAAAACCATTGTGTTACTGAGTCTTAAGCAAGAGCAAGCAGTTTCGCTTCTGTCATACAAGGGACAAGAGCTTCGCAGTTTCGCTATATTTTAGGTATACATTTCACGGCATTTGCTACAGGCTTAAGCTTTGCAAAACATTTTCGTAACTCTTACATTTTCGTGGTAAAGATCTGGGTACGGGATAGCGAACCGGTCCCCAGGAACCTTTCGCCATATCTCGCGCACTGACAGCCGTTCAAGGGTTATCATTACGAGATTTTGATTGAAATATCTGGCGTTCAGTATCTTGTGATTATAAGCGTCATGTAATTGGGCGGTGGCCATTTAATTGTTTCTGAATTCCGTGCTTCTAATACTTAGAGTTCTAATATGTGATACCAAAACGCTCAATCAAATGTAAGCTTTTGATGTTGTTGGGTCTAATATCATCCTAATTTGGCTACTCACATAAATAAGTAGAAGCTGTTTTCCGGGTCGTGACAAAAAAAAATTAAAAATCCCGCGGGAACTCTTGATTTTACGGGATAATAAGCAGCCTATGTCATTACCCAAGTTCACAACTTACCCGAGCAAAAAATCACGTTGATCCGTAGCCTTGTTGCAGCGTGATTGAAGGACAAACCAACAAACAAATACACTTTCTTATAATATTAGTTACATTAGTAGGAATAACTTTATATTAGGTTTTCGAAGTCAAAGGTACACGAAAAACTGCGATGCATTTAATAAAAGCTTACCAGATAGCTTTCCGCCCGACAGGAGACAGTACAACAAGCTTAGAAATAACGACCACATTCTACACAAAAATGAATGGACAGGACTACCGATTGGAACAAGATATCGATGTTAATGTGGTACTTACATCGGTTCCAATAGAACGAATAGAAAGCTCCTTGTACAAAATGCAGGTCCGAATAAATACACCTCTTGTGTTAAAACAAGGGCCCGCTATATCGGCTGGATCTACGGCTGGCTATAAATTTCCTGAGAACCTTTCACCGTAGTAACTGCACCTTCGCAGATCCAGGCTACGTTAAGGATTAATTTCGTAATCAGATTGCTCGTTTGGCTCATTTCTTCCATTGACCATTCCCGTGAGGTGAACATTTTTTAGGGTTTCGCACCCAAAGCATCATCATCATTTCATTTCAGCCTGCGAACGTCCACTGCTGAACATAGACCTTTCCTAAACAGCGCCACCACACCCGGTCCACAGCCTTCCTCATCCAGCCACTTCCCGCCACTCTCTTTAAGTCGTCGGTCCACCCAAATGCTTACTGTCTATTACTAAGACTCCGCCATCGGTCCGTCCGTTTGTCTGTCAGCAGGCTGTATCTCGTGAACCGTAATCTAAATATATAAAACGAAAAGGTGACTGATTGACAGACTGACTGATCTATCAACGCACAGCACAAACCACTGGACGGATCGGGCTGAAAGGCACACAGATAGCTATTAGGACGAAGGCATCCGCTAAGAAAGGATTTTTGAAAATTCGAACCCATAAGGGAGTAAAATAGGGGTTTAAAAATCGTACTTAACGTGTGTGAAGCCGCGGGCAAAAGCTAGCCTAGGTATATACTTGAAATTTTCACAGAAAGTGCATTTACATTGCCGCTATCACAACAAATAATAAAAATAAAATAAAAAATAAAGGGGGTCCCGATACAAGAAACGTGATTTTTTCCGGCGTTTTTTGCTCGACCTTAACAATGGCTGTGTCCTACAACATGACTCATTTTACTGCGAGTAAAATGCTACATGCATTTATGTAAATAAAAGTACATATAGCTCGTTAAATATAATTTGGATTGAATACCGTAAAAGTGGGTCAACACCCAAGTTCCGAACTTGAATCATTTTTATTTACAATTTAAATGGTTGATTAATCGTTCGTATGCAGATAATTTACAATTATTCACTGTTAAATGTCACTTAAAAGGTTACTTTCAAAATTCAATTTATAGACTTTTCCATCTGACAAGGATTTGGCTGGCCGACTGGTTGAATGTGGGTTGAATGGTTGTTAAGTTACATGCATCCAAAAAATTTTCCTCCAAACTCACTATGTTCTAACAAAATTAAATTTGTTCCCGCGTGATTCAAAACAAATCATCAGCTAGTAATAATATATAAGTATAACTTGAGTACCTTATAGTTAAGAGTGAAAACTCATCTTCTAGATAAGGGCGCTTCAAGCCCCTATCATTGCTTTCCAGTTACTTTTCATCGGGTACGATATTGTCATCAAGTTCCTACATCGCGTCGCCTCGCTTTCAATTCCTTACAAAACAAAAAATCTTCTTTGCAATATCTAGATCCAGATAAAACCAAGTCTTTCACGTTATCTGTCTTTTAATGCTCAAGTCAACGAAGAACTTTTGTATTCGCCAATATTTCCGCTAAACAATAAAAATTCTTTTCAAAAAACCGACTTCAAACGCCACTACAAAGTATAAAAATAACTTTATTTTGTACACGTTTGTTGAAGTCGGGCGGCTTAAATAGAAACGTTGAAACCGATACGCGATGCTCGCCCGATTTCAATAAGCGTGTCTCTTATATGTCACCATAAGATAAGCGTCGCGCATCGATTTTATCGTTTCTAGTTAAGCCCGCCCGACTTCAACAAACGTGTACAAAATAAAGTTATTTTTATACTTTGTAGTGGCGTTTGAAGTCGGTTTTTTGAAAAGAATTTTTATTTTAAGCTTTTTAGTGGAGCTTGTCCCTGCTCTCTTTCTCCCCTCCCTTCAACGCTATGGTACTAATTTAGTTCTACACTTGGTGCCTACAGTATTTATTAACAATTCACAAGAGCTAGGACTAGGAGCTCCATGATGTAGTCCATGGTTGGTACCAACAATATCAGTTCGAAAGCGTCAGTTCGTAATTCCTCCAACTCTGCAGCATCAGGATTGAGGAGCTAGAACCTTGAGCATTATGATGTAGTATATGCTTGGTACCAACAATATCAATTCGTAAACGACAGTTCCTAAATCCTCACAGTTTAGGTAGGCAGTACCTCTGCAGCATCAGTATTGAAGAGCGAGGACCTTGAATTCTTCGATGTAGAATATGCTTGATACTAACAATATCAATTCGCAAGCGAAAGTTCCTAAATCCTCACAGTTAAAGTGGGCAGTACCCTGCAGCATCAGGATTGAGGAGCTAGAACCTAGACCTCAATGGAGTAGTATATGCTTATTACATACAATAACAATTCATGATTAGCAGTTCCTAAATCTCTACAATTTAGGTGGGCAGTACCCTGCAGCATCAGGATTGAGGAGCTAGAACCTAGACCTCGATGGTGTAGTATATGCTTATTACATACAATAACAATTCATGATTTACAGTTCCTACATCCGTATAATTTAAATAGGCAGTACCCTGCAGCATCAGGATTGAAGAGTAGGACCTGGAGCTCTATGATCTAGTATATGCTTAGGCCAAGCATACTTATTCGTAAACGACGGTTCCTAAAGTCCCATAATTTAGGGGGGAAATACCCCTGCAGCATCAGGCTTGAAGAGTTGAAGGTAAAAATTTTTATGGGACCATTTCGCGAGCTTCTTCTGTCGATTAAAAAAAAAATCTCGTGAATCGGTCCAGAAACCTCGGAGTAATCGGCGGGCATACATAGAAAAAAAAAAATATACCGGCCGAATTGATAACCTCCTCCTTTTTGGAAGTCGGTTAATAAAATGGATGAAACTCCTTTGTCTCCTCGCAGTTCATTCTTGCAGCAATTGAAACTTTACCAAAGTAGTGACATTCATTTCACAATGTATAAGCACTTGTTCGCTTTATTTTATTTTTATTTTATTTTATTTTATTTTATTTTATTTTATTTTATTTTATTAGGTTTACTTACAAACACACTAATACATCAATGAACATACTAAGCTTTAGGACAGATTCGTACCTACACCAAAACGAACAAGTGTACGTATAATTTAAATAATTCGTCTTGTACTCGTGTATACTCGTGTATTGTACGGATAAGCTTTCTGCAAATGTAATACCACTTTAAGCTCAGAGTATAATATTATTGTTACTTAAATGGTTACTTGAATGTTATCAAAACACTACGCTAACATTTAAACGGTTTACGGAATTTCGCGTTTGTCTAGAACTCTGCAAGCTAGACATTTAACGTTTGTATGTTTCCCTTTATCTCAACTCTGTCAGCCTTGTTAGCTTTTATGGCATATCAAGATAGGACCACTGTCCACTGCATACTTAATTTGCTTTCAAAAGCAGTCTATTCACAAAACACCAAGAGTAAATTCACCTTGTCTAACGCACCTAGGACTTTTTTCGTTACCTACTGTAGATAACTAATGTTTGAGCCCATAAAAATAGTTCAAAATCGAATGGGCTACGCCAGAAGACTTGCTGCTTCTATCTAAATATATAAAAGGCAAAGGTGACTGACTGACTGACTGACTGACTGACTGACTGACTGATCTATCAACGCACAGCTCTAACCACTGGACCGATCGAGCTGAAATTTGGTATACAAGTAGCTGTTAGGACGTAGGCATCCGCTAAGAAAGGATTTTAGAAAATTTCAACCCCGAAGGAGGTAAAATAGGAGTTTAAAAAATCGAACCTAACGTGAGCGAAGCCGCGGGTTAAAGCTAGTTATTAATAAACTATTATTTGGGTACAAGATGATCATAATTACTATAAGGTACTAGAAATACCACTTTGTTACTCAGTAATAGAAAAAGTATACTTAATACATCTAAGTAATTAAAATTCTGCTAATGCACACACACCGTATCCTATTTTGTATTTGTAAGGTATGCATGAAATGTCCTTCCGGCATCTGTCTTACTTATTTTGTACTTACTATAATTAAGTTGGCTGGTCATCACTTTCCATTAAACCTAATAAGCTATAACTTTTTGTCCCTTAAGCTTCCCATAAGTTAGAAATCATTTTTCATGTTCTTCTAAATATATACATACAAGGAAAAGGCGATTGACTGACTGACTAGCTGATTGACTGATCAATCAAAGCACAGCTACAATCACTAGACAAATAGGCAAACAGATAGCTTTTATGACGTAGGCAACCGCTAAGAAAGGATTTTTGAAAATTCTACCCCTAAGGGGTAAAATAGGGGGTCGGAAAAACCAACTTAACATGAGCGAAACTGCAGAGAAAAGCTAGTTAAGTATACATTATATACAAATAATAATTTGTAACACTTTTAATTGATACGACAAAAAATGGATATTTTATCTGCTAATGTTTTCTACTAAAAATCGCCTTTTTTCATGCTACAGTGCATTTTCAAATTAATCGCATTAAATTGAAGCTTTTTGAGTTTTTCTCTCTAAAATGTTGAAATGAAAAGCATTGAATTGAAGTATCCGTACACAGCTTCCTGCTTGCGTTTCGAAAAGAAAAAGGAGATAGCGTTTTTTTTGCTAAAATTTTTAAATGAATCCTGTGAAATCATAGCTTTAGCTGGATCCTGGACTTTGCTATAACATCTCAGCTACCGGCTTGCGTCTCGAGATTTTACAAACGAAATGTCCGAGGTTATTGAGGTTATCATACTGCACATCGCCATTCAACTGTCCGTGCATTTGACTCATACTCTACGTACCTACTCGTCGTATATGTAGGTATATGCTACGCACGTGAACATTACCTACTGACTACTGTTACCGCATAGTTTAAGGCTATCGGCATTTAAAATAGAATAGAATATCGTTTATATATTGACACTAGCTTTTGCTCGCGGCTTCGCTCACGTTAAATTCGATTTTTTAAACGCCTATTTTACCCCCTTAGGGGTTGATTTTTCAAAAATCCTTTCTTAGCGGATGCCTACGTTATAATAGCCGTCTGGATGCCAAATTTCAGCCCGTACCGTCCAGTGGTTAGGGCTGTGCGTTGATAGATCAGTCAGTCAGTCAGTCAGTCAATCAGTCACCTTTGCCTTTTATATATTTAGACTAGATGTTGCCCGCGACTTCGTCCGCGTGGATTAATGTTTTTTTAATTCCCGTAGGGACTCTTAAAATCCTGGATGTGAGCTGCCTCCATTCCAAATTTCAGCCAAATTGGTTAATTCGTTGGATTCGGTAGATAGGATATTAGTTATTACATTGTACACAAAAAGAAATACACTTCCGCTGAGATTCATAGAGCGTGCTCTGGCTTAGCTCAGACTCAGCATAAGAGTTAAAACGAGACACAAATATGCTCCGACATAAATCTATCTCGTTTTATCTCTTCTTGTCTCTGAAACGCTTCAATTTAACGTTTCTGAAACGAACTGCTAAGGTGTGGAACGCACTTCCGGCGTCTGTGTTTCCGGCCATGTATAATTTGCGTACCTTTAAAAAGCAAGAGTGTATAAGCATTTTCTAGGCAAGCACGCAGCAGCCTGGATCTCATCAATGCTTTCCATCATTGATTGTCGTCAAGCGCAAGCCTATTTCATAATTTAAAAAAAAACAGTGCTCAGTTTGAGCCTCGATAGAGTAGGTACAGACTGAAAGTTGAAAAGGTGAACGATTTAATCTATAATTTGCGTACCTTTAAAAAGCAGTGTATAGGCATTTTCTTCGCAAGCGCGCTCCAGCCTGGACCTCATCAATGCTTTCTATTATTGTCGTCAAGCGCAAGCCTATTTCATAATTTAAAAAAAAACAGTGCTCAGTTTGAGCCTCAATAGAGTAGGTACAGACTGAAAATTGTAAAGGTGAACGATTTAACCCCCACCTGTTGCACTATTGTCGTACCCATTCCTTACACAAGTTTTTTGCTTGTATTATGTGTTTGAAAGTTGGTCAAGTTAGTACAAATAAGCAACCGAAAACTTTTAAAGTAAATAAAACTGGAGTGTCTCTCAGTGATTTCGAAATAGCTGCTGAATTTTGCTCATAAGGTTAGGTATATTTTTATTTGAACGTTACCATAAACCAAACATAAGGTTTTAAAAATGTTTGTCAGTCTATCTGTTTGTACGGGCTTATCTTCGGAACGGCTGAATAAAATTCTAAAAAATAAAAACTTCTTTTTTTATATGAATAGCCGCAAACGAGCAGGCGGGTCACCTGATGTCAAGTGATTACCGCCGCCCATGAACAGTTGTAGTACCAGAGGCACTACCAATGCGTTGCCGACTTTTCAGGAATTTGTCGATCCGCCCCTCGAATAATCCAATGTTTTAATTAAGTAGGCACTTTTGCTATTAAGGACACTACAGTGGCCATGATGAAAGCTGGCATGCTGACGAATGAGTATAACTGAGACGGATATAGACTAATTTTTATCCCGGAAATTAGGCCCCATGGGGTTTTAAGAAAACTAAATCCACACGTACAAAGTCGTGGGCACTATCTTATATAGTTTTTGCATTTCACGGGGTAGTGTGGCTCAGGGTTGCGTAGGTATCGAATCTATATAAGTGGGAGCGAGAGCTCGCGCCTGACCGCTCCCACCTAGGCTCCTGACAGGCATACACACACGCAATGCACGACGTAACCACAAGTAAAGCTCACGCGCCCTCGAGAATTGCAAGAACTCTATGAAAAATATCTTATCTTACTTCCTACAATCATACGAAGTCGCGGGCATCAGCTAGTGCACCTATAAATTGTATGCACTCGAACTTGTATGTACGAGTATGAAGTTCATATTTGCGCGGACTTCGACAAATATTGCTATGCACATCTTATTAGAATCTATTGTACTATACAAATATTATCATTAAAATGAGGTTCAACGTCTCTAAACAGTTTATACAAGATTCAAGGCCAATGCTGATAAGAAATTTGAATTGGAAATGGCTGCGATTCATGAATAAGGCGTGAATACACAGTAGGTAGTTAGCAAACATGGCTAACCTATGTGTTGTATGTGTTTAGTGTTTACTTATCGGCAGGTTAGTAATACGTGTACAGTGGCGAATCAATTATTTGGGTACGATACCTAGTGTAGCACTCAGTAAGTATACTTACCTAGCGGACGCCCGCGACTTCGTCCGCTTCTTCAATTAAAATACGACCGTTCCTAAATCCCCACAGTTTAGGTGGGTAGAATTCCTGCAGGATTCCATCAGGATTGAGGAGTTGGAACTCAAAGTTTTATGGGAGCATCTTGCAAACTTTTTGTATCGATTAAAAAAAATCACGCAAATCGGTGTAGAAATTACAGAGATATCAATATACATAGGTAAAAAACACAACTTCTTCTCCTTATTCGAAAGTCGGTTAAAAAAGTAGCCTATGTTACTCCCGATAACATCAGCCATTTACTACTGAAATTCCAGTCAAAATCAGTCCAGCCGTTCCCGAGATTAGCGGCAACAAACAAACAGACAGACAGGAGACCTGCGCTCAGTAGTGAGCCGTTGATGAGTTATTAATGATGATGATGAACTCTGTATCTGACAACTGATCTTTGTGCATATCGTAAACGTGATGAGAATAGGCACAATTTAATACAGAGAAAATTATTTAAATATTCCAATCCACTGCATTAAAACAATTTATATTGTTACGGAAAACATTCAGTGAAGTGGGAGTGTCATAGACTGAAATAAAAATAGAGAAATTTTTAAAATAAAACATTGAACAATATAATTTACGCAAGACGCGTGTATCGGAGTTGACACTGACACTTTCCGAGAAATCAGGCCGCGACCGATTTAAATCGGCCCGGTGATAAACACGCCAATAGCAGTTTTACATTCAACGAAAAATCGTCAAAAAAGCGCCTGTTCAGTCACTTTCACATGATTTATAATATCGAATAATATAAACATAGAAATTCTTTTTGAAAACCGTCTTCAAACGCCACTACAAAGTATATCAAGCGTGCCTGTAAAATTTAAATAGTTCCTTCAATTTCTCCAGGATCCCATCATCGTATCCTGGCCTGATGACCATGGGACCACCTGGGAAGTACACCCTTTCAAACAAAAAATAATATTCCAATCGAGTAATTGGAGAATATACACAAAAAAAAAAGATTCCGAAGAATTGAGAACCTCTTCAATCATGAAATGATCAGAAATGAAAAACCAACATGAAGCGTAATTCATAACCAATCCGACAACCTCAAAAGTCCAGACGATCAAGGACTGAAATTATTGAGTAGATATTCCACACACTAGCAGCTCTAGCAGCTAGCAAAATCCTAATCGAATTATCATCTCAGATAACCGGAACTTTTAATACAAACTATCTATTAGTTTGTTGATTTGTCCTTCAATCACGCGGGAATCCTAAATGTCGACTGTCAGCGGGCGCCAGGAGGTCGTCAAAAAGAACATAACTTCAATAACTGTTCGGTTTTACCGTTGTTTGTTACCCGTGTGAACAGGGTCTAACCTTCTGCTATTCTCATGTTACCGGCCACAACCTTCTTCTTTTAGTGGCAGGTATTTGGGGCTCAACCACAACACTGCCCCACTTCACATTAAGTCTTTACACATGCCTATTGGTCTAGTTTGTATTAATAGTTAGTATTCTATCGTTTTATTACCTACTTGTGGTATGGATCCATATGCTTCTCACTCTTAAGGTGTCTTTTCACTGAAGCGTAGCGGAGACGTGCTAAGTAGATCAATCAGATCATAGATAGATGGCACTGTAATTTCATCACTCCATAGAATAGAATAGAATAGAATAGAAATATTTTTTATTCAAATAAACTTTTACAAGCACTTTTGAATCGTCAATGAATCTACCACTGGTTCGGAATGCCTTTCCTGCCGAGAAGAGCCAGCAAGAAACTCGGCGGTTGCTCTTTTCAAAAAAATAAAAATTTTACAATTGTTATTGAAACTATGCTATGTATTCAGTGCTTCCACGATGAATTTTCCTGAGTACAATACAAGTAAAAATAAATACAATACAAATACAAATAAATACAATTCCATCTCAGTCAGTTCATTACAGGGGTGCGTTTCCACAGAAGCGAAACGGAAACGTGCTAAGCAGACCAAGATAGATGACGTGATAATTTTATCACTTAAATAGAAACAGAATAGAAATATTTTTTTATTCAAATAAGCTTTTACAAGCACTTTTGAATTGTCAATGAATCTACCACTGGTTCGGAATGCCTTTCCTGCCGAGAAGAGCCAGCAAAAAACTCGGCGGTTGCTCTTTTAAAAAAAAATAAAAATTTTACAATCGTTAATGAAACTATGCTATGTATACAGTGCTTCCACGATGAAGTTTCACTCCATCTCATAGGTATCATTAGTCAGTAACACAGTAGGATACATCTCCAATCTACTTCACTGCAATAGAAGGCACCACAAACGCGCGTTTCCATTGAATAACAGCAAAGTCCTTTTCAGCAGATCAATCCAAATCAAAATTGTCTGGTGGGAAGCTTTGGCCGTAGCTAGTTACCACGCTACCACGCGCTTCAAATACTTGCCGCCAAACAATTTAGCGTTCCGGTACGATGGCGTGTAAAAAGTAAAAACAGATAGGGGTTTTAGTTGAATGACCACTGCCTACCATGACGACTGCATGCCACTTACCATAATGATCGCAGTCAAGGACTATCTTGTCATTAAATAAAAAAAAAAAAGATTTTATTGATAGATGACACTGTAATTTTACCGATCTACATCTGTCATCATTAGTCCGCTAAACACATGTTCGCTCCGCTCCTCTTCAGTGATAATGTGCTCAGCAAAACAATCAGGTTTTTGAAAGATGACTTGAAAATTTTTTACGCGTCATCTCTCAATCTTATTGAACGATTGAACAATCTCCGCTCCTCTTCAGTGGAAACGCAGCCTTATGCGGAAAAATCAGCAATTATTTTAAGAATAGAGAAGTGCTAATAGATTAGTAGTACAGTTTTTGAGGAATATTTATTAGCGTAAACGTTTTATCTCCAAACAATAAGGAAGTTATTAGCGGATTGTTTTAGTATCGCAATATTTTTATGTGAGTTTGCACATGTTTGCTATGTTTTGTCAAGAAGCCACAGAATAATGTGTTTCCGGCAAAATAAGATTTCTAAAGAAGCGAAGCTATTTCAATTAATGTAGGTATGTCAATAAAATATGCCAAGGTCAGAGATAATAGAAGAAATTATCTCTGTCCAAGGTTGTCCTAATAAATAAATAAAAAAAAACAAAAAAAACGACGACTTGAGAACCTCCTCCTTTTTGTCGTCGGTTAAAAATAGACGTAAAATATCAAACACAGAGGAATTCAGAGAAATTTACCCCAAGTGGAATAATTGGTTTATTTACTTATTTATATATTTCAATTTATATACTTACAGTAGGGCCAAAACGTATACACGCTAGTTATTAAAATCTAATTACACTCAATATATTTAAGCTTAATAATTATAATTATTTTACTAAAATTAAAAAAAAAAACAATTTATATATATATATTTGTAAACAAAAAAAATTCTGTAATTTTTATAAAGGCATAAAAAATAGCTTCTTAGTTGTAAAACTACACGCTTATAGTATTAGAAGTCAAAAGTTAAGTTGTAAATCAATTTTCAAGTACACTACTATTTATTTAAAATATCTTTTTAAGTTGGACACACCTCGTAATAAATAAAATAGTTAAAATGTCAATCCATCTAGCATTTTACGCGGAGTTCATGGAAAATACAAAGTAGCGAACATTATGATGTAAGCAAAATTCATAGCATTCCGATAACTCGATTATCACGTATTATTTAGCATTAATTTTACATTATTTATTCACTAATAACAGTATTTCACTACAAGCCACTTATTCAATTATATAAGAACTAATACTACTACTATATAATACCAAATAAAATATTTTGGACCACCGAGAACGCGCATTGAAAAACTGAAAAGCTTTTATTTTAAGCCTTACACAGTTTAGCAATCATAAAGGTCGGAAACAGTTCGAATAAAATGCGCAACATTCTTCACAAAATAAACTGACCACATGGTCTAAACCAACTAAAACATGAAGATGTTATCGAAATGTGTGTTTACTGGAAATCAATAATTATTGGTTCTAATTATTTGTTTATTGTTATAAAAAGTGATACTTTGGTGATTGTTTTTAGTTTTATTTAAAAGGTATGATACCTAAATTATGATGATCAGTCAGTGTTGACGGTAAGTCGTCTAACCGAACAGTATAACTACATGTAATATTTCTCGCGTATCTATACATTTACGAGTATCGCGTATGGCAACTCCTGTATGAGTCAAGTCAGAGACAGATAGATGCATCCAGTGGGCCCGGTTGTAATTCGCACCTCGGTTTTGTCTCACAATAGAAGCCCGTTCCACTGCCTTGTCTTGTACTTTATCTTTCAAGATAGTGAAGAGTGATACTAACCGTTTACAAACTGTAATCTCGCTAAACTATGGTAGGTATACAACCGTTCCCGAAATAGCCTAAAACCTACATTCTGATGCAAAATATAAACCTACACGTGCTACCAGGTGTTTTGCGGCGTGAAGTGCGTAGAGTAGTGAAATATCACTGTACATTCTTTTACGCTAAAAATATAGTCGAGGTTAAGTTTAATTCGCGTGTCTTTAAATAAGTATCGATAGAAAAAGTTTATTAAGTAGTTTAAAAATCAAAAACCCTACTGCATAAAAATCTAGTTTCAAAAAAGGAAAAACCCACATTTGAATTGTCATAGATCGTAAATGGTCATTCGAAATTAAAAATGATAAGAGAAATTTAAAAATGATTTTCGAACACCTATTCAATGATACTTCACTCAACATATTTCGTCGAGTTTCATTTTTAGAAAGAGAAACACACACACACACACACACAAACACACACATACAAACTTTGCCTTTACAATATTAGTGTGATTAGTAGTATTTATATACGTAACTAGTAGGGCGCGTGGGTGCGCGGCTCGCTAAAGCGAACCGCGGTTTTTCTGTCCACCAAGTAGACCTTTGGGTCTTGATCATCTTCTTCCAAGGAACTACTCTTCCATCTTTCATAGTCTTAGAGATATACACCGACGAAATTTGTATGGCCATCTTGATTTTTTTTTATTCATCACGGAGACCATCGGGTCTTGATCATCTTTTTCCAAGAAACCACTCTTCCATCTTTTATACTCTCCGAGATAGATACCGACGAAATTTGTATGGCCGCCATCTTGAATCCGCCATTTTAATTTTTTTTTCAACTCTCTGCCAATTGGATAAGGTTTCTAGTGACATTTGGTTGAACACCCCCTACCTATCTTCAATACCCTGGCCGGTGCTCCTCACCCGTCTCCGATATCCTCAATCATCAGCTCTCTTCATATTTTTCCTCCGAACCATCAGAAATTTTGAAAAGGAACCATATGAAAGTCTTGCATAGTTCCAAATTCGTCATATATTTTGTATGAAAAAAAAAATCCGCCATCTTGAATTTTTTTCTATTCATCACGTAGACCATCGGGTCCTGGTCATCTTTTTTTAAAAAACCACTCTTCCATCTTTTATAGCCTCCGAGATAGACACCGACGAAATTTGTATGGCCGCCATCTTGAATCCGCCATTTTGAATTTTTTTTCAGCTCCCTGCCAATTGGATGAGGTTTCGAGTGACTTTTGTTTGAACACTCCCCACTTATCTTCGATACCCTGGCCGTGCTCCTCACCCGTCTCCAAAATCCTCAACCATCAGGTCTCTCCATATTTTTTCTCCAAATGAATTTTTGTCCTCTCTACGAAACCATTAGAAATTTTGAACAGGAACCTATTAAAGTCTTGCATAGATTTTGTATGGAAAAAAATAAATTCCGCCATCTTGAATTTTTTTCTATTCATCAAGTAGACCTTCGAGTCCTGATCATCCTTTTCCAAGAAACCACTCATCCTTCTTTTATAGTTTCCGAGATAGACACCGGCGAAATTTGTATGGCCGCCATCTTGAATCCGCCATTTTGGAGTTTTTTTTCGGCTCCCTGCCAATTGGATGAGGTTTCGAGTGACATTTGGTCGAACACCCCCCACCTATCTTCGATACCCTGGCCGGTGCTCCTCACCCGTCTCCGAAATCCTCAATCATCAGCTCTCTCCATATTTTTGTTCCGAATGAATTTTTGTCCTCTATACGAAACCGTGAGTGAAAAAAAATTTTTCCATACAAAATTTTACAGGAGAGGTGATCAATGAGTCAGTCAATCAGTCAGTGAATCAGCACGAGTAGCTATATATATATTAACTAGTAGGGCGCGTGGGTGCGCGGCTCGCTAAAGCGAACCGCGTGTTTTCTGTTCACCAAGTAGATTTTCGGGTCTTGATCATCTTTTTCCAAAAACCACTATTCCATCTTGTATACTCTCTAAGATAGACACTGGCGAAATTTGTATGGCCACCATCTTGAATCCGCCATTTTGGTCATTTTTTCAGCTCACTGCTAATTGGATGAGGTTTCGAGTAACTTTTGTTTGAAGATCGCCCATCTATCTTCAATACCCTGACCGTGCTCATCACCCGTCTCCGAAATCCTCAATCATCAGTTCCCTCCATATTTTTCCTCCAAATGAATTTATGTCCTCTAGACGAAACCATCAGAAGTTTCGAAAAGGAACCGTATCAAAGAAAATCCGCCATCTTGAATTTTTTCTATTCATCACGTAGACCATCGGGTCCTGATCATCTTTTTCCAAGAAACCACTCTTCCATCTTTTATAGTCTTCGAGATAGACACCGACGAAATTTGTATGGCCGCCATCTTGAATCCGCCATTTTGGAGTTTTTTTCAGCTCTCTGCCAATTGGATGAAGTTTCGAGTGACATTTGTTTGAACACTCCCCACCTATCTTCGATATCCTGGCCGTGCTCCTCACCCGTCTCCGAAATCCTCAACCATCAGCTCTCTCCATATTTTTCCTCCGAATGAATTTTTGTCCTCTCTACGAAACCATCAGTAATTTTGAAAAGGAACCAATCAAAGTTTTGCATATATTTTGTATGGAAAAAAATTAATTCCGCCATCTTGAATTTTTTTCTATTCATCAAGTAGACCTTCGAGTCCTGATCATCCTTTTCTAAGAAACCACTCTTCCATCTTTTATAGTCTCCGAGATAGACACCGACGTAATTTGTGTGGCCGCCATTTTGAATCCGCCATTTTAGAATTTTTTTTCGGCTCTCTGCCAATTGAATGAGGTTTCGAGTGACATTTGGTTGAACACCCCCCACCTATCTTCGATACCCTGGCCGGTGCTCCTCACCCGTCTCCGAAATCCTCAATCATCAGCTCTCTCCATATTTTTGTACCGAATGAATTTTTATCCTCTATACGAAACCGTGAGTGAAAAAAATTTTTTTCATACAAAATTTTACAGGAGAGGTGATCAATGAGTCAGTCAGTCAGTGAGTCAGTGAATCAGCACGAGTAGCTATATATATAGTAATACTATGTAGTTGATACCCGCAACTTTATTCGCGTGGATTGAGTTTTTTAATTCCCGCGGGAACTCTCTTATTTTTCGGGATAAAAAGTAGCCTATGTGATATTTAACATCCATACATCAAAACTTTCGTATTTATAATATTATAATAGGAAATAGGGTAGGATTACTAAGTAATATTAGTATGATGAGTGTGGTGAGGAGGAGACCAGCTTCCACTTCATAGCTGAGTGCCCCATGTACTCATTGGTAAGATGGGAACTGCAAGGTAAGGATAGAATAAGTGTAGAAGACCTAAAATATCTTTCTATAAAGGATATCGTTAGGTTTGCGAAAGGTACAGGTAGGTTTGAGGGGGGTAGGCTGCCTGGGCACCAGTAACCTGTGTCCAAACATGGGGAATTGGGTGGAATAGTCCTGACACAGGACTGATCACCCGCCTGGCGTTGGCAGGCGTCCCCTCTTTAAATACAATACAAATACAATATTAGTATGATTCTATTCTCAATCATGCACTCTTGACTGAGTGGTAGTAACTCATCTGTCGTCGGCCTCCCTGTTTTTGGATACTCCCTCACTGTCGGTGGATAGCGGCGCGGGGACACTTACATTTGTACGAGCCACTGTTTTCACTAAGTCTATCCATTAAATGGCTATTTTCCCTCCCACAAAGTATGTGTCTGGTGACTGAAGATTCAGAATTCGCAACTCTTACATTATACCCTTATGTTCCATACGCGAATTTTGGTGTTCTAAATAATTTGTAACCTACGAAAATAACTGAATAATATTTTTAAATATAAAATATTTTTAACAGAAATTGCAGAATAAGCGGGAATTGAACCCGTATCTATCTTCTCTCATCTCTGCTAACGTTCTTTCAACAACCACTGCTTGGAAACTTGAAAGTTTTTTTTATTCGATGACAAGATAGTCCTTGACTGCGATCTCACCTGATGGTAAATGACGATGCAGTCTAAGATGGTAGCGGACTAACTTGGAAGTCGCATACGCATAATCGGTTTCTACACGCCATCGTGCCAGAACGCTAAATCACCTAAATACGGCCAAAGTCTTCCACCAGATAAAATATCATTGATTCTCAAGAGATTTTCAAAATAAGATGAAGTCCATTTGATAAAAATGTATCATTAGCGAAGTCATACGACTGTTGTCCGGTTAAGTTGATAACTTTATTTCCAGACTCCTTTTATTTGTTAAAGCAAATTCAAATAGCTAAAATAAATCTAAAGGATAAACAAAAATCCTTATATGGCTTTATTCCATAAATGGTCTAACATCTTGTTTCGTAGTAACTCAAAACCTGACTAAAATATATTTCGAGAGCGAAAACACATTTATATTCTATACTTAACTAAGCGAGGACATAAAATGTCACGTTTTGCATGTTTAAGTAGGCGCCTATTTATAGATTCCTTTTAGTATTTCTTAAAAATTGGTCCCACAGTCCGCTTTTATTTTCGCGAACACGATTTTTTTACATTTAAGTACCTATATTATATTTTTTTTTTGAAAAATTGTCATAGACAATTAAATAGGGTTGGCAATTGCCTCGTTGGCTCAGTAGGTAAGTTCGACTTCCGATGACGAAGTCTCGGGTTCGATTTCCAGGTCGCGCCAAAAATGTATTGGGTTTTTCTGTCAAGAAACTCTCACTGTTAGCATTAGGTACTATTGGGTATTCTGTGCTACTAGCCCGGAGTTAGGAAGTGTCACCATGAGTCACCCCCGTGCCTCGGAGAGCACGTAAAGCCGTCGATCCTGCGCCTGATCTCTCTCCGGTCGTGTCGGATTTTCCGTCCCATCAGACTGTGGGAGTGAGGGAATAGAGAGTGCACCTGTGTTTGCGCACTCACTGGTACACTATAATATCTCCATCTCCCGCGCAGATGGCTAATCTCGGGAGGGAGGTAAATGAAAGCGATAGAAAGTGCCGTTTTGCCTAAATGTACACAGGGACCACCCAGTACATGCAAACGATGTTATTGACTATTGCTCAACGAGACGTCAGTTCATATTTGTTAATAAATGGGTCGTGTAGTAACAATAAAAACAAATTAATTTGCAGCGAGCCTGGCGCCTACGTCGTGGCCCAGTCCACTCGCTACGAGCTACTGATCGGATTGGTACAGTGTAGCCACACTCTAGTAAATCTGTGGACAGATACTCGCTTGCAAACACTTGCAAGAAAAATGTCTTGTGGACTTAGTTTATTTAATCACATTGTGTTTGATACATAAGTATGTCTATATTTATTACCATTTTGCTCAAGATGTTATCAAGTTATTTGAGAAAAACGCATATTTCTTCGCTCGTTTACCACCACCAAGAGTAGATGTGCAGGGAAGTAAAAGTTGGCTCCTGCGGACGTGAGTGGCGGGGATTTCCTTAATTATGTGAAGTATTTTGATTTATCTGTGGCTCTATTTCACGAGAGACATACTTTTCTTTTCAGTTAAGAAGATCTTACAGAAATTGTACAGAGTCTGCACCTATTTCGCATATAGCTTCAGTATTCCTACCAATATTATAAATACGAAAGTTTGTGAGGATGGTTGGATGGATGTTTGTTACTCCTTCGCGCTACACGAATCACGAATGAACCGATATGGCTAAAATTATATGGCTCATATCCTGGATTAACATATAGGCTACATTTTATTTTATTGAATGAAAATTAAAGAGTTTTCGCGGGAATTACAAACCTTAATCTACGTGGATGAAATCCCGGGCATCAGATAGTACTAAATGCTTTAATATACTGAAAGGAGTCTATTCGTATTTTTTAAAATCTATTTTTTAGAGTTTTTAAGACAAAGAAGTATAGTCCTTAAAGTTGCCAACATTTTCCTCACACTAGTCTATCGCCATCCATCCACTTGTAGGTACATTTCTTTCAATTAGAGCAGATATATTAGGCGACCTTGGGCCGCTTCCTACATTAATTTGCATCAAATATAAACGCGTGCAGGCCAAATATATTGTTAAAGCGTGCAAATTAGAGGATGTTAGGATAGAAAACAGGTCAGGAATGCCGACGCACTTTGATTGGAAAGAGAGTCTGCAGTACGCTGCCGACGACATAGGTACATAAATACAGCAGTATCCGGTATTCAGGGTTTTGTGGATAACATTAAACCGGGTCTCCACCAAAGAAAAGTTGCCAACTTTCGTGTTGCCAACACGTGTTGGTGTTAAAAGTTTCTTAACCACTTCTTAAAAGCCGGGTCTCCACCAAAGAAAAGTTGCCAACTTTCGTGTTTCCAACACGTGTTGGTGATAAAAGTTGGCAACTTTCCTTGGTGGAGAGCCGCCTTAATACAGCTCTTAGGGAGGCTACATACGATCAAGTTTGCCGTCAAGTTTGCACGATGCTTAGGGATTCCAAAAAAGGATCGATACCTGAGGAGTATCGACACTTTTAGTTCGATACCAAGGAAAACTCCCGAAAGCTATACCACTCCGTCGAGAGAGATAACGCTATACATCAGAAAGAGAATAGTATAGACTATAGTCTGCTTTCTCTGCTTTCCCAATTACTCGATACTTTTATCTCGTCACTAGATTTCACACGTCAGACAGCAGGCTCGTATTCTATGACCTAGGTATCATATCTTCAGTTCTAACACTATATTATTCTGCATGTCCTTGCGTTACCTTGGTCACCTGTGTACCTAAAAGGTAAATAGGGAATAGGGATCCAATAAGTTTCAAGAAAATATCAGCTATTTGGATGACGTATTTATAAACACAAAACTAGTTACAAGATTACTGTAATCGCTGCAAACTGGATGTTAATAGTTGTAGTTTACGGCATGCATACATTATTTATACTCAAAGGTCGAGTTTCTGGGACGGATGAGGTAATACGAACTAAAATATTATGGATTTGTTAACTCTATACTCGACAGTTTTATTTTATTTTTATTTATTCGGGTTTACAAACAACGTCTCTCTTTTTCATTGGTTGTTTTGAACCTACTATGTTTAAAGCGGAACTTTGTTAGAAACTTCTATTCTAAGCGTTATATTTCGATGATAGGTTCATAAAAAGTCTAAATAAAATGTAGTGCTGACCTCTCGTCTCACAATCTCGTAATTGTTCTTCTACTCGTAAAATCCATCAAACAATGCCGACAGTTTAAGCTGATCTCCTTCCGCGAAACACACGAACAGACGGCATTAAAACTAATTAGCGAACTTAAAAAGCTAAAGGGATTATAGACGTATCGTCCTAATTTGTTGCCTAATCTAAATATATTATAAAACGAAAAGGTGACTTGACTGACCGACTGACTGATCTAATAACGCACAGCTCAAGCCAATGGAAGAATCGTTCTGAAAGGCATACCGATCACAGATAGCGATTATGACGTAGACAACCGCTAAGAAAGAATTTTTGAAAATTCCACCCCTAAGAGGGTAAAAATTACACCTTCAGGGGGGTAAAGGTAAAGTAGAGGGCATAAGAGGACTTGGTAGATCGCCTATGAGATGGAAAAATCTTAAAAGGGGCTCCCCTATTAGAAACGTATTTTTTTCGGCGTTTTTTTTTTTTGTATGGAACCTTTCGCATGTGAGTTGGACTCACATTTGTGTTAGCTTTTTTTTATAAATAAGTTATGAATTTTAGATACCTTACAATCATTACGGAAGTTTGTATAAAAATACTGATTATTCGAACTGTTAGATTCATGTTTAAGATTGATCTTTTTGAGGGTAGTTAATTAAGTCGATATTTGACTTGTTGAAAGCGAGGGCACGCCAATGTCGTGCCATCTTGAATTATTAGTATGTCAGAGATTAAGATTAAAGTGATTATTATTTAAAGCGCCATCTAGTGACGATGGTCTTATAAGGTTTATTGACGGTAGTCTTGTGAGTTTAATGACGGTGGTTTTATAACGTTGGTGTCATTGTTCGATGGGCGTTCCGTGATTGCTCCCCACTTGTTCGGTTGATAAAAGTTAGACTCACAGCGTGTGTCGAGCTCAGTCTATCATTAGTTGTCGGTCGTCACCGCTAGTCATGAGCGGTCGGTTTAGCGTTATAGTGGTTATTCTGATGGTTCAATATTGTTATGATCAAGTGATTGGTAATAGTGCTGTTGGTGTCAATCTGGTTTGGCCTTTGAATCGCAGTTATTTGGTGAGTTTGTTCCATTCTTTAATCATGTTACGTTACTGTGATTTCCCTATAGTGTTGTTGCCCATTCGTGGCTTATAGTGGTTAAAATAGACGTTGGCTAGGTTCTTCTATCATGGTGTGTGACGTGACGGCTATGGGGAAGGTGGAGGCCGTAACTAGCCTAGGTTAGTTAGCCAAGTTTATCTAAGACGTGGAAATGTTGGGTTCCATGTTAGTTATTTAATTATTCGAATATTACCTTATTGTGAGTAGTTATTTGTATTAAGATAGTTTGATTCCCTTTATTAGTCGCTTGGCAAGTGTATCTTCACACTTTTATGAGACAATTACGATGAACGAAACTGTTCATTGCCGTAAGGTTAATAGTTAATTTTACCCGCTTCGTTAAGTATAAATACGTCAGATTTGACGCTACGAATCCAGTCTCTGCCAAAGACCCATTCGGCTATTAGATGCTCCTGCGTCTAGGTCGTTGTATTTGATTAAGGAATGGCGATAGCAATCGCATCCTAATCGAATAAATATTGCCAGTAGGTTTAAGTGGGTGTAATTGGCTAAATTATAATACTTTGATACTTTGATATTTTCGATAACTACCCTCACGTAGATGGTGGTTTGTCTGTCGTGTTGTGGTTAAATTAATTAGATGTGGGTCATGGGGCCGCTAAAGGGGCGAGTGGAGGCGGCTTTAGGTAGCATTTCCGCGTTTTAAGAGATAGGTTCTCTTAAGGCGTGATTAGTTAAAGAGTTCCAATACCCGTTTCTGGAGTGTGAGCTAACAATTCAGAAGCGGGATAGAACCACGTTGCCTTGATTTGCTCAAGTCATCTTTACAGTTGTATTGTTTTGAATGATTTGGAGTCTAGAAAATGAGTCATGAGGTTAAATATTGAAACCAAATCTTTTGTTATTTTTGGTAAAATCTTAGAATCAATAAGATAATTTATTAGAGGTTGTATGAATAAATTGGATTAACGTTTTATCTGGTATTCCCTGATGGTAAAGTGGTAGTTTCATGATATTAAACAAAAACCGAGTCTGGTTTTGTTTGATTGGAAGAATATTAACAAGTGGAATCAGTTGTGGTTGTGTACCGCAATATTATGGTTGTGTTCCACAGTATTAGATTATTCTATTACTGCGGTTATGTAAGCCGCTTTAATGTATTTATTTACTGATTTATTTATTTATACTATTACTGCGGTTATGTATGCCGCTGTTAAAGTATTTATTGATTCATTTATTTTATATATTTATTTATTCTATTACTGCGGTTATGTATGCCGCTGTTAAAGTAATTATTAATTAATTAATTTATTTATTTTATTACTGCGTTTATATATGCCTTTACTTATTTGTATATATTTATTTGATTTATTTATTCTGTTGCTGCGGTTATGCGTGCCGTTATTAAAGTAGTTATTTATGGATCTATTTGGAGGTTTTAAGTTCAAGTTAATTCAAGTTAATTGTCGAGTTCAAGTTAATTGTCGAATTCAAGTTAATTGTCGAGTTCAAGTTAATTGTCGAATTCAAGTTAATTGTCGAGTTCAAGTTAATTGTCGAGTTCAAGTTAATTGTCGAGTTCAAGTTAATTGTCGAGTTCAAGTTAATTGTTGAGTTTAAGTTAATTGTTGAGTTCAAGTTAATTGTTGAGTTCAAGTTAATTGTTGAGTTCAAGTTAATTGTTGAGTTCAAGTTAATTGTTGAGTTCAAGTTAATTGTTGAGTTCAAGTTAATTGTTGAGTTCAAGTTAATTGTTGAGTTCAAGTTAATTGTTGAGTTCAAGTTAATTGTTGGGTTCAAGTTAATTGTTGGGTTCAAGTTATTGATGGGTTCAAGTTAATTGTTGGGTTCAAATTAATTGTTGGTTTCAAATTAATTTTTGGGTTCAAATTAATTGTTCGGTTCAAGTTAATTGTTTGGTTCAAGTTAATTGTTCGGTTCAAGTTAATTGTTGGATTCAAGTTAACTGCCAAGTTAAAATTGACTATCTAGTTAAAGTTCACTATCGAATTAAAGTTGACTGTCGAGTTAAAAGTTGACTGTCGAGTTAAAAGTTGACTGTCGAGTTAAAAGTTGACTGTCGAGTTAAAAGTTGACTGTCGAGTTAAAAGTTGACTGTCGAGTTAAAAGTTGACTGTCGAGTTAAAAGTTGACTGTCGAGTTAAAAGTTGACTGTCGAGTTAAAAGTTGACGGTCGAGTTAAAAGTTGACTGTCGAGTTATAAGTTGACTGTCGAGTTAATCGAGTTAAAGTTCACTGTCGAGTTAAAATTCACTGTCGAGTTAAAGTTCACTGTCGAGTTAAAGTTCACTGTCGAGTTAAAGTTTACTGTCGAGTTAAAGTTCACTGTCGAGTTAAAGTTCGTTACCAAGTTAAAGTTCGTTACTGAGTTAAAGTCCGTTACTGAGTTAAAGTTCATTACCGAGTTAAAGTTCATTACGTACTGAATTAAAGGTAGCCGTGACTGAGGGCTAAGGTAGCCGTGACTGAGGGCTAATGTAGCCGCGACAGAGGGCTAATGTAGCCGTGACTGAGGGCTAAGGTAGCCGTGACTGAGAAGCATCCCAACACTGTGCAAGAGTGCACAAGACGCGGAACTCGAGCGCCGGACGCAGCGCTTCAGCGGCGCCTCTCTACGCATCACCTGCCTGCGCGTCGCCTGTTGATGCCAGGCGAGCCTGAGGCAGCTTCGGCTACGGGACTACTGCGCGCCATCTAACTGCGCGTCGCTTGTTGGTGTCGGGCGAGCCTGACGCAGCGCCGGCTGTGGGACTACTGCGCGCCATCTAACTGCGTGTCGCTTGTTGGTGCCGGGCGAGCCTGACGCAGCGCCGGCTGCGGGACTTCTGCGCGCCATCTGCTTGTGCGTCGCCTGTTGGTGCCGGGCGAGCCTGACGCAGCGCCGGCTGCGGGACTACTGCGCGCCATCTGCTTGTGCGTCGCCTGTTGGTGCCGGGCGAGCACAACACTGCGGGCGAGCACAACACGCCGTGCCAGTCTTCACATCGCATATGAGAAGTTCTCTGCTAAGTACAAGCCTCTATATGTTGGTAAGAAGTTTCCAATTATACTTTTGAATGTGCTTTTGAAGATCCTAGTGATTTTCGTACATTATTATCAAATCGGGGTAGACTGATAAAAAAATGATGCAGGTAATTCAAGTACAGATTGCCGAGTTTTTACTGAAGATTGTGTTGCAAAAATTATATTTACATAACGAAGGTAGAAAATTAAATTCGGGACGTGTAGTTACTGTTTCCAAGTAAAACAAATTTGATAATGTGGCTACTGGTTATCTAACTGATCGGTTTGGTTGAGATTTTCAGTTTGTGGATAAAACCAGTTATGACATTTTAACTAAGTACTGATTCTGATGTATTACATAGAAAAGTTGACACGTGCGTACGTACCTACCGAGGATAGTTTATTTGTCTGAGTTAGTTTGTTATATCGTGAATAATATTTCAACTTACGCGGTAGTTGAATAAAGCTTTTGCTTTCGATCAAATCAGTGATAATTTCTTACATGTGTAAAAAAAGAAGTGCTTAAAGGAAAGTGCTTTTGTTATGAGAATCATTGGTTAAAGTCAGGTTAGGCCGAGCAATTAGTTGATCGATCGTGTGGTCCAGCAAAATGACGTTAAACAGTTTTGTTAATTTTTGAGGTTTGATATCGAAGGTGTCGATTACGTGATTAGTGATGAAGAGTACATTGTAGACAGACAGAACTTGTATGTTTTACCTGGAGTATTACGATTCTGTTTTTTGAAAGTTATGGTTAAATTGACAATGAGTTGCCTGTGGGATTGAATTACCAACCTGACCGAATTGTTAACTTACTTTAATCTACACATACTTATACGCACACGTGCACACGCACGCTCACACTCACACACACTCTCACACATGCACACACACGCACTCAGCACACTAGTACAAATACATCACACATATACACACCCAAGCCCAAACATGTAGTCGCAAAATCTCGCAGATATGTTTGGTTCACTCTCTCGCTCACACACGCTCAAACACTCTCTTACACATACACACACAGCACACTTGTACAAATACATCACACGTACACACACCCAAGCCCAAACATGCAGTCGAAAATCTCGCAGATATGTTTGGTACACTCTCTCTCACACATACACACACGCACACACAGCTCACATGTATAAAAACATCGCACATAAACGCAAAACAAGCGCAAATATGCAGTCGCAAATCTGACATATTTTATTGTCTTGGGTTGTGTACCTTTTGGTGTTATTACCTTTTGGTATTATTATATTCAATAAATATTATTATAAAGAAAAGGATAACAGGAAGTGCAAGGTGCACGGCTGAAAGCGTTAGCTATGAGCGTTAGTGTTAATAATAATGAAAATAATATAGTTTTATTTCAGATCTTGAAGTGCAAAGTGCACAAAAAAATAAACGTACACTGCTATGAGCGTGAGTGTAATGAAAACCTACACTGCTATGAGCGTGAGTGTAATATAAACCTACACTGCTATGAGCGTGAGTGTACTGTAAACCTATACTGCTATGAGCGTGAGTATAATGAAAACCTACACTGCTATGAGCGTGAGTGTAATGTAAATCTTCACTGCTATGAGCGTGAGTGTACTGTAAACCTATACTGCTATGAGCGTGAGTGTACTGTAAACCTACACTGCTATGAGCGTGAGTGTAATGTAAACCTAAACTGCTATGAGCGTGAGTATAATGAAAACCTACACTGCTATGAGCGTAAATGTACTGTAAAACTACACTGCTATGAGCATAAGTGCACTCGAAGTGCACCGTAAACGTATTACTGTTGTTATTTTTGAAGTGCAAGGTGCACAATAATAATTGAAATAGTTCCAGTATATGTCAATAATTTCTTTACTTATTTTTGTTTTGTGGCGTTCGCGGGGACGCGAAAGTATCAGGATGGACGAATTGTTAGCTTTTTTTTATAAATAAGTTATGAATTTTAGATACCTTACAATCATTACGGAAGTTTGTATAAAAATACTGATTATTCGAACTGTTAGATTCATGTTTAAGATTGATCTTTTTGAGGGTAGTTAATTAAGTCGATATTTGACTTGTTGAAAGCGAGGGCACGCCAATGTCGTGCCATCTTGAATTATTAGTATGTCAGAGATTAAGATTAAAGTGATTATTATTTAAAGCGCCATCTAGTGACGATGGTCTTATAAGGTTTATTGACGGTAGTCTTGTGAGTTTAATGACGGTGGTTTTATAACGTTGGTGTCATTGTTCGATGGGCGTTCCGTGATTGCTCCCCACTTGTTCGGTTGATAAAAGTTAGACTCACAGCGTGTGTCGAGCTCAGTCTATCATTAGTTGTCGGTCGTCACCGCTAGTCATGAGCGGTCGGTTTAGCGTTATAGTGGTTATTCTGATGGTTCAATATTGTTATGATCAAGTGATTGGTAATAGTGCTGTTGGTGTCAATCTGGTTTGGCCTTTGAATCGCAGTTATTTGGTGAGTTTGTTCCATTCTTTAATCATGTTACGTTACTGTGATTTCCCTATAGTGTTGTTGCCCATTCGTGGCTTATAGTGGTTAAAATAGACGTTGGCTAGGTTCTTCTATCATGGTGTGTGACGTGACGGCTATGGGGAAGGTGGAGGCCGTAACTAGCCTAGGTTAGTTAGCCAAGTTTATCTAAGACGTGGAAATGTTGGGTTCCATGTTAGTTATTTAATTATTCGAATATTACCTTATTGTGAGTAGTTATTTGTATTAAGATAGTTTGATTCCCTTTATTAGTCGCTTGGCAAGTGTATCTTCACACTTTTATGAGACAATTACGATGAACGAAACTGTTCATTGCCGTAAGGTTAATAGTTAATTTTACCCGCTTCGTTAAGTATAAATACGTCAGATTTGACGCTACGAATCCAGTCTCTGCCAAAGACCCATTCGGCTATTAGATGCTCCTGCGTCTAGGTCGTTGTATTTGATTAAGGAATGGCGATAGCAATCGCATCCTAATCTAATAAATATTGCCAGTAGGTTTAAGTGGGTGTAATTGGCTAAATTATAATACTTTGATACTTTGATATTTTCGATAACTACCCTCACGTAGATGGTGGTTTGTCTGTCGTGTTGTGGTTAAATTAATTAGATGTGGGTCATGGGGCCGCTAAAGGGGCGAGTGGAGGCGGCTTTAGGTAGCATTTCCGCGTTTTAAGAGATAGGTTCTCTTAAGGCGTGATTAGTTAAAGAGTTCCAATACCCGTTTCTGGAGTGTGAGCTAACATTTGACTGGTTATTAGACTCCATACACATCATCACTTCATATAAAAAATTATATTTTTATGTACATCAGTTACTTAACATAAAATGCCTAAAAGTATGCTGTATACAATGGCATTGACGCAATGACCGTGAATTTAAACCCCGTTTTTTGTAATTCTTTTTAATAAACAACAAACAAATTAAAATACTTAAAAAATAATATCCACAGGTATTTACGTTAATTAAAACTATAATGTACTTACGTATAGATAAGATAAGTAGGTAATGTACATATATCTACTTAAATTCTGGCAAATATTTTTTAAAGTGCACGGTTCAGAATATACTTTAATACCTGTGTAGCTTAGTATAATAAGTAAATAATAATATATATTATGACAATATCAGCCTTCATTTTTCGTTTTTTTTTTTTTTAATATTTTAAACTAGTTATAGTTCACGTAGCTAGGTTTTTAACACAGAATACAAGTTCTTTAAAACCTAAACTTTTCTGATTTCTGAGTTTCCATGGGATAAAAAATAGTCTATGACACATTACAGGTTGTTTGCTGTACACCCTTGGCCCCTGCAGATAAGAAAGTCACTCCATTGGTCCTTTGCTATGTGGTTGAAGAACAAACAAACACACATTCGCATTTATAGTAATAGGGGTACATATACCAACCCCTATTATTATAAATAAAATATGTAAGCCACTCAGACAAAAACATAGAGTTATCCTCAGAGATATGATCAGCTCATTAAACATGCAATTAATTATAACATAAGTATTAATTACATTTAAAAAAAATGTTCCACTACTCTATTTCATTAGCAACTCCTCTATTTTAAGTTCGCGAGCTATAAATCACTAGCACCAAGCATCGGTTTAATATGAACACACCCACACTCCAAAAACATATTCAAAGGAAAATTTCACGAATACCCTACACTGGTAACAGGATAAGGTTCATTTTCATTTGCACTTTAGCTAGGAATTCTGAAATATTTTTTGTTGCACAATGGAAGAAAATACACGAAGCAAGCAATAACAGCCTTGAACTGAAAGGTCCAGGAATAAATTGCGGTTACGCGTGGAATTTCCATTGAAACACTGATAATAATATGTATAACTACTGTTCTTATGTCCGAGTGTCAATCACGGCGACCAGTCTCAGCGAAGACTAGCCAAGTGTGCTGGAGATATTATAGTGCAGACAAAGATGTTCTCTCTAACTACCTCACTATACTCCGATATGGCAATCAGACAAGCTGAAAGACATCAGGTGCAAGATAATATTATCATATGCTTTACCTACATGCTCACTGAGGCACGCATGTGCTACGAGTAGGTAAGTACATAAAACATACGAGTATAAAACCACCTCTTGATTTTACAATACCTCTTACGTAACTTGTTGTATCCCAAAAACGCTTACGTGACGCGTTAATTGTTGTGAAGGTCAATAAAATGGTTTAGGCGTCGTTTTAATGACGATACAACTTTATACGTCTTGAAAGTATGTAAAATAATGCTGTTCTTAATTTTCTTTTTAAACGAACACGTAAAATCTTATAAAATAGATAAAAACAAATGATATACTAGTGCAAAAAACCTAAATTTTTTTTTGTGGGATACCACAACTTACGTAGGAGGTATCGAATTTAATTCAATACAATAATCACCACTATGCCATCGCGACTTTAATCTAAGTCCTAAGAAGTAGGTAGGTATAATTAATATAGTCGTATAACTTTCCTCGTGTAACACACTATTTACGTAGGTATTTTTTTGCATAATTAATTATAGTACCGACTATTAAATTCACACTGATACAGTCTGTTATGCAATACGTTAAATCATAAACATAATATCATATCTCAAGTTTATCGAGCGTGTACGAGATGTGTTGGCAAAAAACAGCATATTTGTGTGCCATTGACCTCGGGAAGTCGGGCTTCGGAAAGGAAATGCATAACTACGTAGTTAATGTTTGTATTGTGCCATACATATTCAATTTGCTTTTTGATTTCATTCATTCATTTTATTTTTCATTCCCTTTTCCGAGATTCCGTCGGCTTTTTTTAAATATAAAAGGGTAAGGAGATTGAGTGACTGATCTGCCAAGTGAAAAACTTTCAATAATGAAGATCAATTATTTCAAGGATCTGTTTGCGAAACTGCTATGTTGTATATCACATATGTATATGACAGTGCTTGAAAGTGCCTTTATACCTATACTATTTTTCTTTTTTTTCGTTTGAGGAGGAAAAAATTCCTATGGACTGTAAATATATACTTACCTATATATTGTCGATTGCCAAATCGATGTCAATTTGTTCTATCAAGATGTCACACTTTGATTTATGATGTTAATTTATTTGGTGCGTACGAATCAGAAGAGTTCACACTCCGAGTAGAGATAAAAACAAAAGACCCATTAGAACTAATTAACGAATTTTTTTGTTTTGATATTTTTTATCGAGGTCGTGTTGACAGGTTATCGTTTGACCGCAATTACACCATGATGCTAAATGAAAGAAACGATTCAAAGTTCAAAGACTTAAACGCGACCTTAAACCTCTTGAGTTTTTTTTTAAATTATGAGATAAGAGAGAGAGGTCTAGGTTGGAGCGCGCTTGCCTAGAAAATGCCTATTCACTCTTGTCTTGAAGGTACTCAGATACGTGGCCGGAAACACAGACGCAGGACGCTGTTTAAGAATAACATTTCATTTTCACCGAGCTAAGTGACCTCTTACTATCAATTTCCGATGTCACAGTGGTTATCTAAACCGTAAACGTATTTTTTTATCGAATTTATTCAGCCGTTGAATACAGGTGGCAGAAGATCGTACTCTGTGGCAGTCAAATGACCTATGGCAATGAGAAAAATTTTCAAATAAAAAAAGATCAATAATTTTTTTTTTTTTAAAGAATATTAGGCAACCCGAAGTTGACTAATATCATCCTATCCCCTCCAAATAAGCGGAAAGCTTGTGTTAGGAGCGGGTACGACAATAGTGCAACGGGTGGGGTTCGAACCTGCGACCTTTCAGTTTTCAGTCCGCACCTTTAACCGCTGGGCTATTGAGGCTTATAAAAATAAAAATAAAAATAAAAATAATGCAATTCCTTGAAGTGTTGCATGTCGCAATGCGCATTCCAAAGCCGGAATTCAAAATAAAACTGAATAAAAATATGCAAATCCGCGAGTGAAAAATTTCTCTACCTCGGACTTTGCTTGTTAGACTTTTTGTTGTCTTTCGAGACCAATAACTTGCAGCCAGATACGCGTTATTTTTTAAACGACTTCAAAAACGACTTTTGAAAGCTATAAAGAATAATATAGGCCGCATAATTGTAAAACATTGGGTGACAATGGCTACAGGGAGTGTTCCCTAGAAGCCGCCTAGTCATAACTAACAATACCAACATAGAAATAGGAAATTTTGTTTACTTACACACTAATTAATAAGGACTCTGTATGGAAATAAATATATTATTTATTTATTTAAAAAAGACTAGAGGGGTTTTCAAGTCGTCTTAAAGCTTGTGCCACGCTTAGGCATGTTTGATTTCAGTACTGTAGTAAGTAAATGTTAGTAACCAATCGTAAGATAAATCTGTTCTTAATGTGAAATTCAATGGGGCTTTCTGATTGTGCTTTACCATTAATGTAATGGTTGGTTTGATGTCGAGTTGATGATCGATCGGTAAAACCGCCAATATGTAATATGTAATGGCCAATACGTATTTATTCAAGACCTTGAACTAAATTTTGTTTTGGATTATTTTAAGTGAAAAAAATTAAGGTCTTTGTACAGTGCATGTTGTCTGTTGCCAGTGATGACTTATGAATACGAAACATGGTCGCTGACTAGGAAGAATCTGGATCACTCAGCGGGCGATGGAGAGAGCTATGCTCGGAGTATCCCTGTGAGATATGCTAAAAATTATTGCCATTATGTTACTATTGCAGTCGCCTCTGATTGGACGATAGACACTCGTTATAGGTTAAAATGCATTGTTAGAGAAAGAATGCCAAAAATTCAGCCATATTTTTTTAAAGAATATTAGCCAAGCTGAACTTGACTTATATTCTCCTCTCCCTTCCAAATAAGCGAAAAGCTTGTATTTGGAGTGGGTACGACAATAGTAGGTACAACGGATAGGGCTCGGACCTGCGATCTTTCAGTTTTCAGTCCGCGCCTTTAAACCATTGGGCTATTGAGGCTTAAATTATTAAATTAAATTATTAAAATTCAATAGCAATGATTGATGCAGCGTTTACAGAATTGGCCTGCGGTTTTGAAACTCGGCTTTAGGTTACTCTCATAACAATGCGGGTGCTTTCCTTGCTCGGAAATCTCACTATTGTCTTGAGATCTCTACAGACCAATTTATCTCACGTCTCATTTCACCTTGTGCTCAATGCATTTTCCGGCAAGGTATGCGAATTCATCCGTACTTTTTTTTTCTTTTGATCGCGCACCAGTCAGCACATGCCGTACGCACCGCACGCGTCTATCACTTACACATTACATTTTATACTACTGAAAAATTGAATGCGGCATCATCCGTTACGTACTAAACATATACGTTCGATTCAGTCAACTTTTACTGCTACTTTAACTATCTAATACATAGTAATAACACGGTTATGTTATTTGCGCAATGTACAAAAATCTTTGTGGGATGAGCTTTTATAACATGAGTCCAGCAGAATTTTAAAATGTGTTTTACACATTTTTTAACTATGGGCTATTAGTTTATTACATAAGTAATAAATTTATTAATGACAAAGTTGCATAGAAGCAGTCGACTTAGCGTTCTGCTGCCTACAAGATGTTAAAATTTGTTAAATCGATATAGCTAAATATTGAAGCAATTTTATTGAAGTTCTGTTTTCACTTCTCTCACTGGTCGTTTTTAGCAGAATCTGAATTTCGAACTGATGATTACAGACTTTACTTACTGGTTACGTACCCATGGTTATTAGAATAGAATAGGACAATTTTTTATTCAAATAAACTTTTACAAAGTGCTTTCGAATCGTCAAATGAATCTACCACTGGTTCGGTATAACTTGGGTGGCTGCACTGTATTCAACACTTAACGCGTAGTTCGTACGAGCAAATGTTATTATGTTATTGATGATGATGAGTTTTTGTACTGGAGTACATAGCGTGCGGCCCGTGCGGCGCTGTTATAGAGGTGTGCGACTGCGATCAACGGTCGCCTGTGGTGAAAGCGTTGCGACCAATTTATTTCGGGTTGCCTGTCGTTAAAAAAAGGTCGATTGATTCGTTCGATTGTGAATGGCATTTTTATTAATGTTTATTGTTAACGGCTGCGACTTCGTCAGCATATTGATTTGGACACTTCCTAATTAATAAATATTAAAGGATCAATCATGAAGGAAATTTCCGCATGATTTTCAAAAACATTTCCTCACCCAGTGGGATTTAAACCCATTTTCATCATCAAGCATTTAAGTTCATTTCATTTTCAAACATTTTGAAAGTGTTAAAAATTTAATCGATAACTACCCATTTTTACTCAACTACGCCAAAAGGAAGGGCTATGAATATGATTTTAGTAGTCTATGCAAGTAGGTAACTATTTACCAATTTTCCACTGCACCATAGTGCCAAAACTACTCTGCCCATTTTGATGAATGAGGTGATAATGAAACCATTAGGTTCGGGTGACAGCTGGACACAGTTTTAAACTTTTTGCTTGTAATAGAAAAACATTAAATAAAATATTTCTGTCTATTGACTGAATATTGAAATGTCTCTTAGCAAATATTTGCTAATAATAATAAAGTTCATATAATGGCTATTTGGATGGTTCCAAATAGCCATTATATGAACTTTCCGTTTTGATTCCTTATAATATTAAAAAATCATAATTTAATGCTGAGATCCATAGAGCATGCTCTGACTTAAGATAGAGTTAAAACGAGAACAAATATGCTTTGACATAAATCTGTCTCGTTCTATTCATATTTCAGCCTAAAGGATTTTTGCCTTTGCATTCCATACCATCTTTCATCCATTCTAACTCTACAGGAATAGAATAGATACAATAGAAAAGTTTGTTATTCAAATAAACTTTTACACGGTGCTTTTGAATCTTCAAATGGCTGTATCTCTCGTCGAAGACGTTATATCCAGCGATCTCTATTTATAACACGTTGTATCATAATTTATGACACCAGCTAAATTTAAACACCGTAAAGCGATTAACACTAAACCTATGTATTAAGTCCTCGAAGGTCGGCGAACATCCGGGCTTTGTAGTTTAACGACAGAACAAAAATAACTAAACTACGGCGACATAAAAAAAACTAACCACCGACAGACCTTAGAGTACAAAATATAAACAGTGTAAAAATTACTTAAAAATAACCAAGAATGAGAATCTAAACATGGCGAGATTCATTTTACGTTTTACGAGCTTATCTATTTACCACAACTCAGTGTAGGTTGCCACGTTGTTTTTTGTAGTGCAAGAGTCCTCTGACCCAAATTACGTTTGAAAAATAATTTAGTAACTGAGTTAAATCTGCCAACACACAATTAATACTTAAGCAATACACATATAGACTAATCTAGTCTAGGAATCTAATCAATCACTAACAAATTTCAAACGCAGTTTTAAAATTAGACAGGGTAAGATCCTTCTATACCAACGCGCTCTAAAATAGGCAATATTGCTTTCCATCAAGCATGCTGTGATTGTCGTCCAGTGCAAGTCTATAATACCATAAAAAAGATAAATTTTACGCCTACCTTATACAGGTAGAATTTTATAGAATTTCAATTACTTAAACACGCTTAGACGCATATAAAATATCTACCAATTTTAAAAGTTTCCAAACTGCTAACAACGTCCTCTTATGGAAATACAAACCAGTAAAGATACTGTACCCAAGATTGTTATTAGTATTTCTGTTGGTAAAAAAATGAAACCTAACATAACAAGGACATTAGATCAGCTCATCTTTAACGCTCAAGTGTTCGTAATCTTACAAAAAACACCTGATACATTTTAATAGTTATGACGTTGTACAAATCAGCGCATATTTTGTGAGACTAGCTCCTGGCCTAGAAAGTAAACCCACCCGCCACAAGATAATAATAACAAGCGCATCTCATCGTGATCGCTCAAGCGTTCTTAATCTCGAGTGTGCTTTGAACCCAGCATGCATTTCAAGTGCATGCATGTACATTGTGTTTTCTATTATTGATTTGCGAATTTGCTTCTAAATTCAACTGTATTAAGAATTAATATAGCTAAGCAATGATAAAAGATAAGCAATTCGCACGCATTTTGTTTGTTTTAAGAAGATAGTAATGTTTATTTCGCACAATGTACTTTATTGCAAATTCGACGGTAGTTACAAAAAATTTATACTCGCTTACGTAATGATGACTATAAAAGACGAAAACCGTTAAAACAAACCAAAATTAGAGCATCATTTTAAAAGCTTTATGCTAAGCATTCGTTAAGTTAGATGTGAAAAAAAAATATTTTTCCTCATGATTTCATAAATGATCTAATATATCTATTTAAAATCCAAACAAGCATCAACAGTCAGCAAAGCACTGTAGAAAACTTACAATTATGATTTTTTTTTATAATAAATAGGATTGCGCTTGACGACATTCAATACTGGAAAGCACTGATGAGGTGTAGGTTGGAGCGTGCTTGCCTAGAAGATACCTATTCGCTCTTACCTTGAAGGTACTCAAATTATAGGTGGCAGGAAACACGGATACTGGAAGCCGGGTGTTCCACACCTTAGCGGTTCTTTTCAGAAACGTTGAACTAAAGCGTTTCATCCGAGAAAGTTGGATTTCTACCACATAAGGATACCAACGCTCACGACTTCTCGCAGTTCTGTGGTATAAATTATAAAATCTGTAAAAATTTCTAAAAGCTTACCTAAAGCTTACAAAAAGAACCTTTTAATAAATTATGTAATTTGAGTGCTCAAATTGTGTGTACATACCTACAGCACACGTATTTGTCTAATTACAGAATTAA
The DNA here is from genome assembly GCA_933228805.2 of Hipparchia semele. Classification (NCBI taxonomy): domain Eukaryota; kingdom Metazoa; phylum Arthropoda; class Insecta; order Lepidoptera; family Nymphalidae; genus Hipparchia; species Hipparchia semele. The sequence goes on from OW121714.1 coordinate 14,244,738, forward strand.
ATATACGAGTCTATTTATAATTATTCACTAACTCCATGATAAGATTTGAGATAAGGAAAAAGCTCACTCGCCGCGTCCGCAGCTGTCAGAACTGAATAATTAATTATTCATTTGTGGGCACTCTTCCGTGACAAACGATTAGTCTACTTATCCACTACTTAGGAGTGATTAATTGAGTTATTCTGATTAACGACATAATTGCTTATTCGGATGACAAGAAAGTTTTTTGCGCAAGGTGTCGGAGCAAACTTTATGACATCGTTAATGAGCCAAACACTATCCGGCATATTAAATTCGCAAGATTCGAATGGGCTGGACATGTGCAGCGAATGGATGATCATCGGTCCCCAAACAAATTAATGTCGTTACAATCAGGCTGTCCCAAAAATCGTTTGGATAAAACTTCGTTGGTTCGATCGGAAACAGTCAATTATAACTTTTCAACACTCCTTAGTTTTTCCTCTTAAAAACTATTTAACATTAACGACTACTTTAAAAAGAGCTTATATTTTATACAGAAGATTAGGCAGTCCCTTCTCAATTTCTTTGTTTCTATCATCTTCTACACCTTGCATTGTATAGATCCCTACAACATGGCTAACTTTGATTATAAAAGATGGCTAACGTCACCCGTCCGCCTTTTTCCATTTTCATGTTCAATAGGAGGCAGTACTGTCTTGAAACACGCATGGGTTTGTAATGCTAACTCCATTTCCAAACTCGTGTTCCATTCAAGGCACGAGTCTTCCAACTGCGCACGGATTTGCAACGCAAACTGTTCTTCCAAACACGTGTTTAAGGCGATGCATGGATCCTCCTCCTTGCATCGTCATCCTCATTACTGAGGGTCGCATGCGCAATGGGAGGACTCGTGTCTTGAATCGAGCACGAGTTTGGAAATGGAATTAGCATAACAAACCCGTGCATCTTTCAAGGCAACACTGCCTCCAATTGAATACGGAAATACTTCACCCGTTTAACCGATTCATAAAATTGTTTTGGAATGTAGAGAACTTTTCTTGAAATAGAAAGTATAATAACATAATACCTTCGTAGTACTAAACATTACATTTGATTGTACGAGTAGAGTCAGCAATGGTCATGGATACTCAATATAATGACCCGGCCACTCGTGCCCTGCATCTAATTATAGCAGCCTACGTGTACGTATTGAAATCAATACTAAGGTTACGTACACACGGTTGCTTGAAATGAAAAGTGGCAATACAAATAATTAACCGACTTCCGACAAAAGCGAAAGTTCTCAATTCGGCCGGATATTTTTGTTTGCTTTTCATAGAGCTAATTTGCTTGAATAAAGTTATACATTGATAACAATAACTCATTACAGTACAAAGTTAATACCTCGTAATAAATTCCTTGGTAAGAATAAATCTTAATGTAATATGAAAAATAGTGTTAAAAAAGCCTTGATAAATGTCTAGTGTGTAATAATATTTCAATCCGTCCTTCTCCGATCCACTTGAATCTATAGCAGTATGATGACGTAGAGAGATACTAGGTAGGTACATCTCTCTAGGTCATAATCTACAAAAAGCTAGTGGTATTTTTATACGAGCCTCATGCATAAGCTTTTTTGCATATGCCCTAATAAGGACAGATCAGAATTAGAACTCGCTTTATAGAGCGAAGTATAAAAATACTCGTCATCAAGTCAAGCCAGTGCGTTTGTACGCGTGACTGACTCTGCGGTCGCAGGCCGAAGTTGCGAAGACATCTATACCATTAGTGTGGCGCCGGGGACACCCGACACTTATACTGAGATCTATAGAGCATGATCTAACTTAGCTCTGACTTAAGATAGAGTTAAAAAGAGACACAAACATGCTCTGACATAAATCTGTCTTGTTTTAACTCTCTCTTGTCTCTGAGCAGAGTGAGACTACGGTCTTTTCGATTTCAGCCTAAAGCTGAAGTGGGTAATACACGAAGTTTTAGTTTTTACATTAATAAAATTGTTTATCTGAAATTCGCACAGAAAGTCACTTTCACTATTGAAGTCAATCTAATCTGTCACAAATCATTTTTCGCACTTTCTAGCGCAAAAAACGAGTAATTACACGCGAATTAAATCTACCAACCGAGATTGAAATGATTTGAGAATGGTTTACTTGGAAAGATTGCTATGTAACACGCAGATGTGTCACATTTTCTGACACATTTCCCTTAGGTAGCATGACCGTAGTATCATAATAATTATTATTAGGCTATATCGTATCATTATTTGATCGTATCGTAGCGTTGTATCATTATTTTCAAGCTATATTGTGTTCTTCTTTTTTTATCTCTCTCTATTTTTAATTAATTTGATTAGTGTAATTGAAAACTTACGTAGCAATTAATAAATAAAATAAATAAATAATAGTATCAAGTAGTAGTCAAGTTCTTCTGTGTAGGTGGCCTGACAGGGATCACTCTTAGTGATAATAAGGTCACCTTTTGTTTTACTCAATTCATGTACCACATTAACTTGCAATTGAAATGGTGATGGTATTCGAATCTATCGTATGTTTGCTGCCACGTCAATCGTACGCATTTCTGCATTTCATCTGATCAGTTACAGACTCCTAGCAAATCAAGGGTGGTTACGATTAATCGTTTATCTCAACTCATCGCTGCCCAGCCTACTTCCAGGTCTAATCTTGAACGAACAGAGTTAAGGCCTTGTCCATCGCGCTGGCCAAGTATAAGACCTAGCACACCTTTGAATACATTATGGAGAATTCTCAAAATGGAGATACACGTTGACATCTTGTAATGCCGTCTTCTTTTGGAAATTGGCAAACAAATTAGGACTATCTGCACCTTGGACACTGCTGCAACAACAAGGATCTTACTTTTCCTGTACATTACGATTGCCTTCATCACACTGTCATTTTCGTCAAGCTACAGCTGGACTACAGTACTATATAATACTTCAACAGTGCTTTTTTTTTCGATGATATTTTCGTTTTTGATTATAATCTTACATATGGAAATGTACCTAATGATGATTTAACTATTTCGGGTTGTAGTATTTTATATCTTTTGTGATATCGGTTAGAAGCAATACCCATAAACATAGTAGGTACTATACCACTATTACCACGCATTAAAATCCATATAAACGAGGTAAGTCCTCGTTTATATGGATTTTACTATGATAGAGGACTTCAGTCGAAAAATTTTGTTATTCCATAGGAATAGTTTACAGAAAATGTGCAGTAGATTAATAGCCATAATGTAACATCAATCGATGTGGGTTATCTACCGCACTCGGCAACATCATAGTGCAGAGGAAATTGAAATTTCAAGCTCGAACTGCAGCGAGCTCGAGCATGAAGCAGCTGATAAAGTTTGTAGTGCAAAGTTCCTTACTGCATCATCTTACTCGTATACTGTTTGCATCCTTACTAACATTATAAATGCGAAAGTGCGTTTGTTTGTTGGTTTGTCCTTCAATAACGCTGCAACAGAGCTGCGGATCGGCGTGATCTTTTGCATGGGTATAGTTGAGAACCTGGAGAGTGACATATGCTACTTTTTATCCCGGAAAATCAAAGAGTTCCCGCGGGATTGTGAAAACTAAATCCACGTGGATGAAATTGCGGGCATCAGCTAATACTTTATAAATTGCTTCCCTGATGTTCCCTTAGGATTCCCCATAGAATTCCATACAAAAATGGTGAAAGTAGATCCTTTAAATTGCAGTCCGTCCTTCGTCCGTATGTCCGTCTGTCCGTTGGTACCTGCTTAACTTGAACATTGTTCCCACATTTTGCTGAATGAAATATTTTTCTGCAACCCATGCATGACATAATATCGTAAACAGGTTATGCTGTCGGCTGCTTTCGTGCGCATTCCATTAGCGAACGTGTGTCTGGGACTAAGTTTTAAACCAATTTTAAAATAAAATTAGGGTTTGTGTCATTATTTTTTATTTCTTTAATAAAGAATAGTAGCCAAGCTGAACTTGACTAATATTCTCCTCTCCCCTCCAAATAAGCGGAAAGCTTGCACAATAAATAAATAAATAAACATTTATTCAACTCACACTTAAATAGAAAGATACAAAATTTGAGTAACACTAAAGCTAAAACCTATAGACCGCACCCCCACTCCGCTCAGACTCAAGACAGAGTTAAAACGAGACAGATTTATGTCACAGTTATTTTGCGTCCGGTATTACCCTCAGTTACAGTTACACTTTTTAAACTTGTATCTTTTTAGCGTCCGGTATTACCCCGTAGTAAACGAAAACGTTTTACAGTTGTAACTTGTAACGTAGCGTAAAATACATAACTCTATTTACAGAAATGGCAGAAAACAATAAACTCAATCTACATACCGATGCCGTAGCATAAGCACGTTTATGATCGGCATTAAGACACTTTTACGGTCTAAATCTAGATTTCTCTTCATGGCTTAGACTTTCTAAGCTGACCTAAATACGCGGGCGGAAATTATTTATTGTTAACTGCTTTCAAATTAAAACTTCTTGGAAACCGTTATTCATATTATGATGTTGTCATACTAATAGAAGACCTCAGTGCGTGTAAGGGTGCTTACAGACTGTCTGCGTTTAGACTGTACGCACCCTACAAAGTCGCTATATACGTGTTTTTTTTTTATGCGTGGACAACCTTTACTGGTGTAAGTTGACTTGTTTAGAAGTTTCAAATACAGACTGTCTACGTTTGTCTGTGTTTAGACTGCACGCGCTCTATAAAATCGCTATTGACGTGTATTTTTTTTTTACCATGCGTTGACAGCCTTTACTAGTGTAAGTCTAAGTACTAAGTCGTAGTAGAGGCTGTGTGAGCGTGTTAATGAAGTTTCAAACTTACACACACAACTGACACAGCAATTTGTTGTGAATATCTGAAATCTATTTCGTCAACTGCAAAAGCTTAACTGTTTTTTGCAGTCGTCTTGCATCCCAAATATAGACCGTCTGTATAGACCCTAAGGATGTAGTTATCTAGTAGAAGAAAAGCTATCAAGTCTCATCTATACTCGTTGCGGTAATGAATTACATTTTACGAGTATTCTATTACTTACTTTTTGTAGTCAATTGGATGATAGATTTCTATCGTAAACCATTTGACGTCTACAAACACTCTAAAGAAAATAATTATATTAATTTTATATATATAATAATTTATAAGGGGTGTTTATTTATATAATTTACTCTATTTTACAATAATGATGAAAAATACAAAAAAATAAATTCTTTAATAAATTAAAAATACCTACTACTAATGATTATATATTTACAAAAAATAAACGCCGTCCAAATGGTTGTAAATGGGCATGGTGCCCAAAACACTGGCGCTAGTCATTATTTGTTGGTATAAGCATTAAAATTGTCAAAATTTTTTTTTTATATAATATGTTCCTTCTTGACTTGTCATAAAAGCCACAAGTTGGCCTACATGAAATAAATAATTTTGAGTTTGAGTTTGTGCTTGTTTTCCTCCGATATGGTAGATTGTAAATTGCACTACTTATATTTTTTAACACTTTTCTATACATAAGTAATAATAGTAATTTCATTCAATATTTAATAATTCATTCATTCATTCTTACGAAAGTGTAGTACCAAATAGAACGTACCCATGTTAATACTTGTCTTTTTTGTTGCAGGTTCCTCTATCAGTGATAACAGTGAAGTGTCATTAAAATCATTATAATTCAGAGTAGACCAGTTTTCTTACTAACAACATGACTTGATAATAAATTATTTACAAGTGTGAGTGTGTGTGTTGAAGTGATAAATTAATTATTTACAAGTATTACCCATTTGTGATACCTTTAGTTCGTGCCAGTGTTCAAACTGGAAGCCTTAGAGAGGAGAGGAAGAATGATTGCGATAGTCGCTATCGTTTTCATCGTCTTTTGGTCACAGTGTAAGTAAACTCAATTTCATAAAAATTCTTTTTAAAAAAACCGACTTCAAATGCCACGACAAACGTGTACACGTTTGTTGAAGTCGGGCGGCTTAAATGGAAACGATGAAACCGATACGCGATGCTCGCCCGACTTCAATAAACGTGTCTCTAATGTGTCACCAGAAAGTGAGCATCGCGCATCGATTTCATCATTTCTAGTTAAGTAAAGTACATCTCTATCTCAAACCATCGCATAGCCCGCGCACTTCTTGGGCAAAGATTTATCGAAAGAGAAGGTTTAGGCCACTGTGTTATGTCACGATGGTTAAGAATACTTTACGCATAGAATTAGCCTAACTCGATCAACTTATTTTACTTAATGCATGTAAACCTAACCACAAGCAAAGCTCACGCGCCCTCGTGAATTACAAGAACTTATAATGCTACGAGTACGTTTACATGCTTGCCGAAGCTTGGCAAGCATCCACAAGCTCCAAGCCTTTAGGAACGTCCGACATTAGCCCGGATCGGCGACAAGCTCACGCAAGCCAAGCCAAACGGGGTGTTTACACGCTTGTGTTTGTGGAGACTTGCCAAGCGTGTAACTGTAGCATAAGAGGAAGTGTTTCATTTCATACATTAATGATCCTAGTTCCACATTCTGAATGTCCATGTTCCAGGCAAGGGAGTGGACGGCCACAAAAACCACACGAAGATGTCGTACGTGTGTCCACCGCAGTTCATCCGGCTTGGCTACAGCTGCTATTACTTCAGCGAGAACAAGGCCACGTGGCACAACGCACTCTTCGCCTGCAAGGTAAGTCCCACGGCTCTGTAAAAAAAAATGTAAGCCAACTTTTTTTTTATTCGATGACAAGATAGCCCTTGACTGCGATCTCACCTGATGGCTGATGGTAACTCTAAGACTATCTAAGGCTGAAATGAAAGAAGAATGTGTGCGGTCACATTCTTCTTTCATTTCAGCCTTATATATCATACTCTGCTCAGAGTCAAGACAAATTTAAAACGAGACAGATATATGTAAGAGCATATTTGTGTCACGTTTTATCTTAAGTCTGAGTTAAGTCAGTGCACGTTCTATAGATCTCAGGCTGAAATCTATAGACCGCGCTCTCCCTCAGCTCAGATTCAAGACAGAGTTAAAACGAGACAGATTTATGTCAGAACATACTTGTGTCTCTTTTTAAACTCTATCTTAAGTCTGAGTTGAATCAGAGCACACTCTCTAGATCTCAGCATCAGTGTAGTATACTCAAACACTCACGTATATGTAGTCAAGTATATAGTCCGTATATACCAATGCACATTCCAGGCACACATAATGACGTGTGTTACACAACCGACGTGCTATCCGACCCGCGGTCCTAGCACGACTGACTAATGACTCTAATGGCGCCTGTATTTGTAACATATTTCCTCCAATATTCACAGACTACCCTCTGTATGCTACAATCAGTATCGGCCAATCAGAGGCGATTCCGATAGTCGCACTGTACCAATCACTTTTAGAGAATCGTACTACAGTTTAAAGCGGTTATTTATCTTTTTTAAATGTACAGTAATATTTCCCTTGCAACAAAATACTTAGGTCGTTAAAGGAAATTGAGAAAAATGAGTCCATCCGCTGTGAGTAGAGTCAAGGACATTCTACTTGTTGTTTTAGTGCTTGCAATAAATTCTAATAACTCTAGTTAACTCCAGCCGATTCACCGCTAAGCTAATTACTGCATGGACCTTGGATCTATGTGAATACATAGGTAATGTTTTTATTTATCAACGACACATTCACATAGTGTAAAGAAGCCACATAATCAGCTGTTAGCATTTTTCACCGATACTTTCGTGTATATACAGTAGGTATATAACTTATCTCGACTTTATTTTCATTGAAAAAAAAACGGTCGGTGCACACGGACGTCTATATCTGCGAGTATCGGTTATTCTACGCAGTGCCCCTCCCCCGCCGCCCCGCCCGGCCCCGATGCTAACTCAAGGCAGCGAGATGACTATATACTCTAAATAATGACAATGAATTCATGTTTCTAAGACTTATAGTTTTGTAGTCTTTAAGGTAAGACGATATAAACCTTTTCGTTACAGTATATTTTTCTGACTAGTTCCCGTATGTTTTGGTGTGATTTTAAAGACGTTTCACGTCAAAACAAGGAATGGCAATATTTAACAAGTTTTTCGGAATATGTAGACGATTCCATCCATTGATTATGTAACTTCAGTTTTATAATGCTTAAAAGCAGACATTAAATATTATCTAAGCCCCTTATATTTCGCGAAGAGCGTAAATTCATTAAATGAGGCAGATAAATAATTGCATCCGAATACCGGTTCACTCAGACGACGTTAGCGCCAGACGTGACGCGACGCGGTTTTTCATATGCAAATCCCGGGCCTGTCTTGTGTGAGATGGGTGTGTGAGGCGGCAAAAAGTGACCCAGTAACGGTATAAAATAGCACAGTTTTAATTCAATACATTTTTTATCCGACCATGTCAAAGCCAAAAGGAATGGTTATGATTTTAACATATATATGCACGTATTTACGAATGTTCAACCGTAGAGCCTTTACTGATCCGATTTTAACCGACTTCCAAAAAGGAGGAGGTTATCAATTCGGCTGGTATCTTTTTTTTTCTGTGTGTGTCTACCGATTTTCCGAGATTTCTAGACCGATTTATATGATTTTTTTTAATCGATAGAGGAAACTTGCGAGGTGGTCCCTTATTTTATTTATGATGAATGAGCTGTCAATCAAAAGCCTCAATAACCCGATAGTTAAAGGTGCGGACTAAAAACTGAAAGGTGGCAGGTTCAAACCCCACCCGTTGCACTATTGTCGTACCCACTCCTAGCACAAGCTTTACGCTCATTTGGAGGTATGGCAGTGTAAATTAAACCCTGATCGGTGGCTGCATGCCATCGTACCGGAACGCTGAGTCGCTTAGTGGCACGTCTTTGACGGTAGCACGGACGGACCAGAAGAGAGACAACTCAGAAATTATAAATTCCCAAATTTTTCATACCGTGAAACAAACCTAGACTTATAAGAACACAGCACTCACCACTGCATCACGGAGGCATAAACAACATAATAAGAGCTGGGAATTCCAATTTAATTTCAAGTTAAATAATTTCAATATTTTATATCAGGTCACGGAAATTATGTGATTATTATCCGCGAACCTAAACATGCTTATACTCGTAAAGATATATTATTTATGAACTCGATACACCCGACTTTACATTACAACTATTTTATCTTTAGGTACCTACTAACCAATTAATTAATTGAATCGAATTAACATAATTTAAGCATGGGGTTTTTTATGGAAAACTTAGTGCTGAACCATATAATTAATAGTTGATACCCGCGGCTTCGCTCACGTGGATTTAATTTTTAAAATCCCGCGGGAAATGTTTGATTTTCCGAGGTAAAAAGTAGCCTATGTCACTCTCCCGGTTCTCAACTTTTTTGCATGGGTATGCAAAAAATCACGTCGACCCTTTGCTGTGTTGCGGCGTGATTGAAGAACAAACCAACAAACACACTTTCGCATTTATAATATTAGTGTGAATAAACCACGCAAAAGTTTAGTAAAATCCGCCTTAGTAGTAGTAGTTTTGTATTCAACCAAATTAGCAGCATTATGTAATTTCCTGTTTAAATATAAACAAAAGAATAGTAATTTTGAATTCTTTAGTAACAAGATCAAATGTAAACCGATTCTAACTGTTACTATGTTGTTAGGAATGATACAGATGTTACGGAGAATATCGCGGCATAGTTTAAAAGTAAACCATATGTTACGTTTCGATAAAATGCCGTAAATCAACACTGACCTATATATCTATAGTATATGTTAGGGCCAATTCACATTCATCACCTTTATATATATTTTTCGAAGTCAATTAATGTTAGTTATATACTCAAAGCGATTAATTAATAAAACTTGTCGGAGAACTTTTTCTCGGCTGGAATTGTAAAAATTGAAACGGAAATGAACTCAATTTTAAGTTCAATGGCAACTGATAATAAAAATGCGGGCCAAGAAAATTTAGACGCTTTTACACGAAGATAAATTTTAGTATCATTTTGACTCACGAATGTGATTTTATTGTTCATAATAATTATATATTTTCCTTTAAATAAATTCCATTAATTCATCAAAAAAAAAAAGAAAAAAAAAGACGTGTGGCACTCGGGGACTGCCGCGGTAAAGCTATTGCATAGCATAGAAAATGCGCCATCTAGCGGCTCACCGTAAAGGAGTCCCGTGTCAGGTTATTTTCGTTACGGAATTTCTGGATTCGGTCTCCACGCTGGCTGGCGATAGAAGCTATGCAATAGCTTAAAATTATTTACATTAAATGATTATTATTTATAACATATTATTTATCTGCGTTTAAAAAGTATCCGCAAATTTTATAAGCACCAAATATTAAGTTAGTATAAAAGCTAAACCTAAAAAAAACAAAAAAGGTTTGCCACCTTTGAGCTATAAATTCGCGCGAATATATTTGTAAATTTTGTAAGTATGGCTTAATATTTATTGTTACAGTTCAAAGATGTTTAAACATTGAGAGTCATAGGAAAACAAATAACTATGTTTTCCGCTCATAGGCGGAATATTTATTATTTATGTTAAGTATATATTTGTAAATCTTACATTTTAGTTTATAACAAACTATGCTATGAATGTGCCCTAAGGTTTTGCAAAAATATATTCATATCGTAAATATATCAGATCTGCGATGTATATTTTTTAAAGCCATAACGATTATTGTATAAAGGAATAAAGAAACTATTGTTGTAATACTTGTTACATATCACTCAAGATATTTACAAGGTTACGTAACTGGCTATATAGTGGTGTTGTAATCAACAACAGAGGGCAAAGAAAAAGCTTTTATAGAGGAAAAAATTATACATAAGGAACAACAACCATATTTTGCTATAATTTAAGTTGCGTGCGTGAATCGCGGATGTGAGATGTGTGGGAGAACTGACTTGAATCTTTAAGCTTGATGAGACAGGATTTAACACTGGCTATAATAATTATCCCTTAACAGAGATAAATAAATAAATAAATAAGCCTTTATTAACTGAAAATAAATGACATGTTTTATAACTAACTAAAATACATATTTTAGTTCCGTTAGCGGTTAACTTAACAATTTGGTATTCATTAACTAGTATAAAGTAGGTAGTGGATATGAATTTTTTTTGTAACAATCTTCTTAAAAATTAATTAATTAATTTTCAATTATTCCATTTGTAAGTGTAATATTCTTATAATAAGTTTACAAAAAACAATTTTAATCTATTTTGTTTATTTTTACATACTTATTACAATTTATCTTACTTGTGTTTCATGATTTCGATTAATGGAATAATTTAATTGTAAATTATTCCATTAATCAAAATTAACAAAGATATTATGTTCTAATTACTCCACTATTCTAGTTTACCGATATCCTACCCACAAACTACAGGAAGAGTCGTAAAGTTTTATCGACATCCCGAATAGTGGTGCCAAACTGTGAACTGACTCTTCCAGGTACGATGTTATGGGAGCTATTTTGCGTCACAGATTACGAAAACCACCTACATTACACAATTCGTCATGGCTTATTTAACCGCTAGGTTTCAGTTTCATTGAAATTGGGAATGGAATACACCATTAGTTTTTATTTGACTTCATTACATGCAGTATCACCGAAATAATGGCTACGAGAAGTTTTCTATCAAAGTTGATTTGTTACCAAATCTGTTTAAAGTCTATACTATCGGAAGAAAAATAATTGATAAAAATTTAAGGAAATTAAAAAAAAGAAAAATGGAGAGTTTGCGTTTAAAACGGATAGCAAACAGTTGAATAATTTTTTTTCTACATTTCTCAAACTATGTCATGTATAGTTCCAATATTTATTTTAAAATATAACGAACCGAGTGGCGAGCATTTATATTTATATAATATAAATTAGGCTACAAAAGCGAAAGCAAATACGCGTGGCTACTGCGACAAGTGACAAGTTGGGATACGTCAATCTTGACACGTGCAATTTGGTGTGACAAATATGTGACAAGTGACAAGTAAGAGATCTGTCGATGTTGTCACACACCAATGGTCACAGCCGGTATTAAGACATTAACACCACACCATGCAAAAGAGATTAACGACTTAGCACATTAACACGATTTATGCTTTCATTTTAAAGATACAAATCACTTAAACGGTAGAGCAGCTATTAGGTTTTTTATTTTTAAATGTAGAGCAGGTGGGTCACATGATCTTATGTGATTACTGCCAGGTGGCAGTGAACCTATGAACATGAAAATTTGCAAAACCAGAGGAACTGCCAATCCATTGCTGTCTCTTGAGGAATTTGTTTATCCACCCCTTGAACAGCCTCATACTATAGTTTTGAAGAAGCACAGCAGATGGGAGCTGGATCTATAATAATAATAATTTGTGAGGTGACATGATGGTAGAAATGACCTGGTATAACGGGAGGCGGAAGAATACTTGGCATCCTGGTGGTGTGGATGAGATTCGTTCCTGGAACAAAAGTTGCGAAGAGAACACGCACACATAAAAGATTTTTCACATTTATATATTGTGAACCCCGTCTCTTACTTACACTAAGTTCTCTCGTACAGGTTGCCTGGAAGGGATCACTATTAATAGGTTTAGTTTAATTTAGTAATAAGGTCACCTTTTGTGTTACACTGTTTATTTTACTTATGTATTTTGTTCTTGTTTTTTTTTTTTCATGCAATAAAGTTGTATAAATAAATTAATAAATAAGTACTTACTGGAGATAAAGTACAAACTACGAATACTTTAAGGAAACTAGATTGTAATAATAATGATCTTTCTAAAACCTTTCTATGAGTACCTCAGTTAACATTTGACGATCAAAGATGCCAATTGGAGACGCCAGTTTTTCCTATCTTTCACATTGTCTAAATATCTTGAATTTGATCAATTGGCTCAACCTTCTTAGATGGAAGTGTGAATTCGATGATCTCTCTGGGGCAGTGATTCAAATGGCATCGCACGCAAACATGCCTGGATTTGATTCCCAGTTTGCGAAACTATAGGCTTTAGTGACAATAATTTAAACTCAGCTTTATTAACTTTGAAATAGAGTTAAAAATTGAACAAAATACGAACCACAGAACGCAGTATCAATGCCCACACTTTGTTTTTATTAAAACAATTTCTACCATGAAGCCTATAGGAGCATTTTTAAAAAGCAACCGCTTTTTAACGGTATTCCAAACCAGTGGTCCAAAATCAAGTAGTAAAATTAAAAACTTCTATTCTATTCTATGATGCAACATTAAAAGACGCATCGTCTCGGCGGCGCCAGTCCTTCACATTGGGCATTACTTACCATTATATTATTTCCTATGGCTTACATACATTACATACACTGTTATTATGTCATTACTATTCCTATACAGCTAGTCACGTTCGACCTTCGGCCTTGCTAGTAATTGGAATTTATAGAAACTATAAACATAACATTCTAACAATATTTAGTGATATTCTCGAACCGACAATTTTAGGGCTGTTAGGTTAACCTGCTACCTAGTTAGTGGTGGCCGAAAAGGAACCACTCGTCTAAATGAAAACTACGAGATGGGAATCTCGTAGTATGATATCGTGGGTGGAAGAAATTACTTAAAGCTGTCAACTCATTGGTGGCTTTTCTGAAAAAGCAGATGATAACAACTGTCACTTTTCACTACCTACTTTTTGTTTCTATATAAAAAGAAGGAACTGACTGAATGAACATAGCAACATATAGATCAAACTTGAGATTTCGCATGTAAGCTCTGTAAATGAAAGTAAGAAAGGATGCAAAAGGAATTCCAAGAGGATTTAAAAAATCTGGTAAATTCTTGGTAAATTACATTTATTATGAGTAACATCGGCCTTTTGAAGTTGATCTTAAAATAGAATTTAAAAGAGCTTTGTGCTGGGAGATATCGAGGGTAAAAAATGGAAATCATGCAACCCTCGTAATAATTGATGAACTACTTACTGATCGAGAAAAACCGTTAGATGTGGATCTACCTGAAAACCAGCGATGCATCATTTATTAAACTAAAAGCCTCAGCACTTTGGCAGCCGTCCGCTCAGGTATAAAATAATTTATTTAGTACCCTACCTTTTAGGTTACATCTTACATGTTTACATCTTTACATACAGGTGATCTGTGTACTAGATCCCTGAAAATGAAACACTTCGCACGAGATTTTTTTCTTCATCTTGTAGTGCTGTTTCCTATCGGAGATTGCAACTATTGGACAACCTACACTTTGCAATCTACTGCACGGAATAGAGATCAAGTTCTTTGCCTGTACCATTGATGCAAGTTCATTCAAGATTTTCTTTTCCAATCAGGTGGCTTTTGGCCGAATTATATTATTATCCTTTCAATTATCAGCGGCAGTAGGTCGTATTTACCACAGTGAGCTTCAGTCTGACATCTACAGATAGGATATTAAGAGGCAAAGCATTGAAAAAATCTAAAGGAGGTCATATTTATTTGCCTTTCTTTTTGATATGGCCAAAATACTCCAGCTTTCCTGGACTTACTTACTTTGTTCTTTATGGCTTCAAGACCTTTGCCTAGCCTATTTCGTTCAGACGTGTTCTTGGCACGCTGAAGCAACTCATATTTCGAAAGCTTATAAGTATATCTTTTTACACATGGGATAAAAAAAAAACTAAATCCACTCTGACTATGTCCTGGGCGTCGTTTAGTTCAACACAAACAAACCCTGACTTATTTATTACACGTCCTAAATATAGAACCTAGTCAGCTAATACAATGAAGAATAATTTGTAAGTGACCCAAATATACATGGAATGGAAGCTTCGAAATAGTTCAAGGTTGCAAGAAAAGAGTGACGCGTACTCTTTAATGTCACTTGACATGTGGGTTATTTGATTACAGCCATTCAGAAAGAGGGGCACCTTCCGTTATCTGTGGTTTCTACTAACCTTAAAGATAGAGAATTATTTATTGGTAACAATGAACATAAGTATACTTGCAACCCGATAATCGAAGAAATAACTTTAAGAAATGACGACGATTATGAATTGGTTGAAAAGGTTTTTGTAATTAATAAAATTGGTATGGTTATGTGTTAAAGTAAAAGTAACACAGGCGCTTGCTCGCCTTATCAAGTATTATAGTTAATTAATAATTTTTTATGGGTTTCAATCTGATAAAAGAACTGAATAATTTAAACCAAAACGAGAAATTCTCTTTACTGCTTCCGTTAACATACGCAAAAATCGATTTAAAAGCTCAGGTCTGTAGGATACTAATCTTACCGCAAGAATTAAGTTCGTCGTCGGTCAGCAGTGAATAAGTTAGTAAATAAACCCTAGAAGACCTTGTTCTCACAATAAACAATAGTTATGATAACAGTTTTCCACCGTATAGTGATGTCATTCGCACAATGGAATAATAAAGTGCACCGGCCGTTGGAAATGGTCGCAAATTGCGAATACGTGCTTCGAGTTGTGAGTCACACTGACGTCTGATACATAATGTAAATAGACGTGTATGCTGAATTTGCTCAATGACTGCACTCGTAAAGTTGTATTGCTTGTACAAATGAACAAGGCTACCTGTTGGGGAGGGGTTTAAATGAAACTCCTCAGCTCGTTCGAAGTGGACTGTATTGCTTGTTCTCAATCACAATTTCATTTTATTTATTTCAATTAGCATTCGATGCCTTAGCATGGGTAGCCTAAGTATGTCATGCTCTCTTTAAAGTTTCTGTGGTGGTGTCGTGTGGTGCGGGTTGTTACGTTCCCTCAAATATGGTTGAGCGAAGCAATGGCTGGATCATGCGTCATGCTCGTGAACGGGTGCCACCAACGGGAATGGGTCTGCTTTTGCCTGCCTGTGTTAACATGTATTGAATTGTATTTATTTGTATTTGTATTGTATTTATTTTTACTTGTATTGTACTCAGGAAAATTCATCGTGGAAGCACTGAATACATAGCATAGTTTCAATAACAATTGTAAAATTTTGATTTTTTTGAAAAGAGCAACCGCCGAGTTTCTTGCTGGCTCTTCTCGGCAGGAAAGGCATTCCGAACCAGTGGTAGATTCATTGACGATTCAAAAGTGCTTGTAAAAGTTTATTTGAATAAAAAATATTTCTATTCTATTCTATTCTATTCAATTATTACACTGTTCTAGTTCGGCTTCTAGTTCTTGGTACGTAGCTACTGTCCGCAACACTACCTGCTCGCTACTCTAGACTTTAATAATAAGCAATTAAAAGAGATTAAAAATCCCGACTGCTTTAAAAGAAATCAACTGAACAACTTTAAATTGACATAGATCGCAAATGGTCATTCAAAATGAAAAATGATCAAAGAAATCTAACAATGATTATTTAAATATCTATTCAATGATACCACACTTAACATAGTTCGTTGACTTTAATTTTTTTCTTTTTCACAATATAGTGGTCGCCATATTGAATTTTGATTACTGTCATGTCTTTAGCGACACTCCCAAAATTGACACAAATCGATTGACGTAAGAATGATCAAAATGGGCCCACGCGTTTCGTCTCCAGAGTGCCACATATACCTATACAAAACTTACATAATAATAATTAATAAACTATATAATATATAACTGATAAACATTGTACCCTCCTTAGCGTATCGCAGTCGGGTAAAAATGGTCAATCGCGTGTCAGGCCCCACGTAGCGTAGGGTTCCGTAGTTGCATTTCACAAAAGCTAGTATGATGTTCTTTCCGGAGGAAGTCAGCGCAAGCGCTTTCTTAGTCTTCCTCTTTTCCAAGGTACGAGTATTTCATCCATACACAGCAATCATTACAAAACCAATAATTAAGAGTATCATATTGGTCGTGGATGGGTGATGACATCGGCATGGCACATGATTATTATTCAATAGCCCAAGGTGGCTAAGGCGGTGCTTACACAGATGCGCTCCACAAACATAACCTACTTTATTTGTATGTATGTACCTACCTACTAGACTAGACGTATATGTATACACTGTACGAGACAAACAGTGATATAGTACCTACTCAGCTGTTATATAGAATTACATAGTACTTTTTTTTATTCGTTGACAAGATAGTCCTCGACTGCGATCTCACCTGATGGTAAGTGACGCAGTCTAAGATGGTAGCGGGCTAACTTGAAACGGATAATAAAAAATCACGTCGATCAGTTTCCTATCCGTTCCTGCGTGATTGAAGAACGAACCAACAAACACTTTCGCATTTATAGTATTAGGTAGTACACCTATTCCGTAATAAAGTTATATATTCAACGAACGAGTCTATCAGGTTTATCGCCCCAATAATGGCTGATTATGGCAATGGAAATAATCGTTAAAGTCTATATTGTCTTCATCGGTATTTATCCGAAACAATTAACATTTCTATATCTCTGATACAGAAGGAATGTTTCGGCATTTCGGCTTAGTATTAACACAGTTTAGCAATCAACACAGTTATCGCTATTTGCGCGACGCAAACAGCGATTGTTTTGTTGACTTTGTGACACCAAGCGTTTAAAATAGAACATTTTGAAAATATTTATAGGTTTTCACAGAAGTCCGCTACCGTATGAACATTAAATAAAAAAAATTTATATCGACTTACTAGGATCAAGTGTAACTTTCAAAATAGATGACTAGCCCACATTCTCATCCGCCTGGATTTAAGTTTAAAAAAAGTCTTCACGCAAACCTTACCTTTTCGACTCTGAGTAGGTACACTCAGAGTCGAAAAGTAGGATACTCGAAAGAATGTTTCCTCCTAAATCTCTGGGGCCACCAGTTTAGCCTTAGCGTTATAGCTAACACGCTTATGTTATGTAGTACAGCCAGTTAGCGTTTATAACTAACACGCTTATGATAGGACATAAAAGCTTGTTTTATATCTAACACGCTTATGATAGGCCATAAAAGCTTTCAAAGTTGTTTATTTCCGAAACATTAATTCATCAACAGATACTGAAGAGTTCAGAAGGGCTACCACAAATATGTCTTTTTGGCCTCCTGTAAAATTTTGTCAATCACACTTTCTAGGTTTTGAAATAGAGCAGCCGAACTGTGCGATTGCTAGACAGCAGCTTTAGCAACGTCCGTTGGCCAATAAAATTAATTGGCGATTATTTTCGTATATGAGGTCAAGTGCCTCCAATAATTGTACTGTCTCCCAGATGATTGGCTCTTATTAGATCGTCCTTCTCACATTACGTCATCGATGAGGCCTAGCCCGTACCCCTCATAAAATGAAACTGCCACACATGAAGATATGCTACCGGCAAAAGCACATTTTAGGACAAACTACTTTTGTTTAGTTAACTTACTTTAACTTGGGTAACTTTTTTTTTTAATAAAAAGAATGGCTGATAGCCAAGCTGAACTTGACCGATGTTCTCCTCTCCCCTCCAAATAAGTGAAAACTTGTGTTACCACTCCTAACGACAATAGTGCAACGAGTTGGCAATCTTTAAATCAAAAGTGAACAGGCATCTTCTAGGCAAGCGCGCACCAGGCTGCATCTTCACTGAGATTCTTTCTTTATCTTTATTCTTTATTCATTCACATGATTGCAGTCAAGCGCTATAGTCTATATATATTTAACAAGAAAAAAAAAACACTTTCGAATTTGCAATACAAATGAAATTGATAGATTGACAAAACGTTAAGCCCGAAAAACCACCTTTGACCTTGAAAACGACAGATTTACAAAGCTTCGATCCTCAGAATTCAACAGTTACTGACTCACTCAATGTAAACATTGTAAAACCCTTGAAATAGACCGAGTATATATTAGTACAGCTACTGAAAATCAGCGCGGCTTACTGTGCAAACCTGATTTCAAAGAGTTTGAAGTTAGTGAATGCAAATATTGTCTGTATGTTACGTTGTCAACCAACGTGACGTGACTCTGTGCAAATCTAACATAAGTTAACTTACGTTTACTTTTGTTTACATTACTTAAATATTCCTGTTCCTCAAATCGTCATACTTCATCTTTGTCTCAACCCATCGCTATTCCACGGCTGGTCTCCACAGAATTAGTTTAGGCTTAGGTTAAAAGTTAAAATCCAGTTAAAAAAAAAGGTTTATTAGTTTAGGTTTAGGTTTAAAAAAAATAGTTTAGGCCATAATGCAGTACGCTGGCCATGTGTAGATTGGCAGACTTCACAGACCTTTGAAAGCATTACGGAGACTACTCAGACATATGCAGGTTTCCTCACAATGTTTTCCTTCAATGGAGTTCTTAAGTCCCGGCCGCTAGGATATAAACGTTGTTAAAAGTGCAGTTGCAATGAATAACTCAACACACCTTAGTGCTTTAAGATACTTCGATAAAACAAATGTTTGCTTCATCTCAAATGTTTGATTCGCCGCGTGGTTGATCATAAACTCGGTGTAATTATAGCGGATGGCAACCAGCATAGCGGGCATCAGAACAGAGTTACGTACGTCTGCTCAATTATTAATAGATACTCTAGCTTATTGAGGGATTCCTTTGAGAGTTCATGATCATGGTCTATCAATACGTGCTTCTTTATGATATAGAGTTTGACGAACTTTCTGGGATACCTACAGATTTTGTTTGGGATACAGTTTTCGAATATTTAAGTCTTATTAACAAATACTTAAGTCTAAAGTTTGGCTTATATTTATTTATTGTTGTTATTTTTGATGCATCTACGAGTTACATCTTAATTTATAGCGAAATTCAAGTATCAAAATAGTAGTTGTTGAAATTTTGATTTCAGCAGTTTTGATCCTATAACTATTTTTAACCGACTTCCAAAAAGGAGGAGGTTATCAATTCGGCCGGTATCTTTTTTTTTTTCTATGTATGTCCACCGATTACTCCGAGGTTTTTGGACCGATTCACGAGATTTTTTTTTAATCGACAGAGGAAGCTCGCGAAATGGTCCCATAAAAATTTTTACCTTCAACTCCTCAAGCCTGATGCTGCAGAGGTATTTCCCCCCTAAATTATGGGACTTTAGGAACCGTCGTTTACGAATTGGTATGCTTGGCCTAAGCATATACTAGATCATAGAGCTCCAGGTCCTACTCTTCAATCCTGATGCTGCAGGGTACTGCCCACGTAAATTATAGGGATGTAGGAACTGCTAATCATGAATTGTTATTGTATGTAATAAGCATATACTACTCCATCGAGGTCTAGGTTCTAGCTCCTCAATCCTGATGCTGCAGGGTACTGCCCACTTAAACTGTGAGGATTTAGGGACTTTTGCTTGCGAATTGATATTGTTAGTATCAAGCATATTCTACATCGTGGAATTCAAGGTCCTCGCTCTTCAATACTGATGCTGCAGGGGTACTGCCTACCTAAACTGTGAGGATTTAGGAACTGTCGTTTACGAATTGATATTGTTGGTACCAAGCATATACTACATCATAATGCTCAAGGTTCTAGCTCCTCAATCCTGATGCTGCAGAGTTGGAAGAATTACGAACTGACGCTTTCGAATTGATATTGTTGGTACCAACCATGGACCACATCATGGAGCTCCTAGTCCTAGCTCTTGTGTATTGTTAATAAGTACTGTAGGTACCAAGTGTAGAACTACATTAGTACAGTAGCGTTGGAGGGAGGGGAGAAAGAGAGCAGGAACAAGCTACACTAAAAAGCTTAAAATAAAAATTCTTTTCAAAAAACCGACTTCAAACGCCACTACAAAGTATAAAAATAATTTTATTTTGTACACGTTTGTTGAAGTCGGGCGGACTTAACTAGAAACGATGAAATCGATGCGCGACGCTTATCTTATGGTGACATAATATAAGAGACACGTTTATTGAAATCGGGCGAGCATCGCGTATCGGTTTCATCGTTTCTATTTAAGCCGCCCGACTTCAACAAACGTGTACAAAATAAAATTATTTTTATACTTTGTAGTGGCGTTTGAAGTCGGTTTTTTGAAAAGAATTTTTATTTATTATTTATTGTTATTAAGTATACTCCTTAGAGTATAAATAAGTAGGTACCTATAAATACTCTAGGGGTCTAGGGTATATTCGATGATAATAATAAATGATTTATTTGATATGAACTAAGCGGCTACAGTCGCGTCGTAGCCGAGTCATAGGATCTCTTCCTTATTTTAGAAAAGCTTTGATTCCCTTGAACTTGAAAGCTCATAAATAGTTCATCAGTGAACCAGCGGCAAAATAAAACGCGATGAGGATAAAATACGAGCCTCTATTGTTGGACACGGAGCAAAACAAACACTAGTAGTGAGATGTTTTGGATACTTGCTAACCGACTTCTTATTTATAGACTGTTGCTTCTATGTGTTTTGTTTTTTGAAAGAAAATTTTCTGTGACTATCGCAGTAGCCGATGTTAGAATTCTTAAGACAAGTCAAGACCATTTTTAGAGTTCCGTACCCGAATGGTAACCAACGGGACCCTATTACTAAGTCTCCGCTGTTTTTCCGTCCTTCCGTCCGTCCATTCGTCTGTCTGTCAACGGGCTGTATCTCATGATCCGTAATAGGTAGACAGTTGAAATTTTCAGAGAATGTGTATATCTGTTGCCGCTATAACAGCAAATAATAAAAATAAATTAAAAATTAAAGGGCCCCTAATAGAAACGTTTTTGTCTGGTAGGAGGCTTTGGCTGTGGCTTGTTACCTAATGGTAACAAGCCACCCTACCGTCAAAGACGTGCCGCCAAGCGATTTAGCGTTCCGGCACGATTGCGTGTAGAAACCGACTAGGGGTATAGGTTGAATGTACACTGCCCCCTACCAAGTTAGCCCGCTACCATCTTAGACTGCATCGTCACTTCCCATCAGGTGAGATCGCAGTCAAGGGCTATGGTGTCATCGAATAAAATAAAATAAAAAACGTGTTTTTTCGGTGTTTTTTGGTCCAACTCGCATTTGGCCGGTTATTTAGTTGTGTGGAAGCATTCGCACGCTTCTACATTAATTATAATATTAGTAATGATGAGTAATAAAATTTTTACGACACTCAGACATCGATGGACTCAAAACACAACGGTTTACGCATTCTCTAAAATGGAGGTATAAATTATCTCGGGAATTGATATATATGTGTTTGTCCTTGTGTCCTAAATAAAGCGTCCAGACGTTGTTGGTGAGCGGCTATTATTGTTATTGGTGCATCACTCAATGGCACGTAAGAGCGATGCGCGATGTATGTGTCGCGGTGCAAATAATTTTAACGGATGACAAAATATGCAAACACTAAAGTATGTGCGGTACAAGGCATGAGCGGTAGCGGCTTTCAGATTTTTTGTTTTATACAATGTAGACCGGTAGTACGTAATACTATGTTTATGATAGTGCTTCACTGTGATCACACCTAACGGCAATGATTTCTACTAGGGATGAATTATATACTCAAAAAACAAGCGAAAAATTTGTGCTAAACGACGAAGAGTATAATAGAGTACTTCATTGTCAAATTATATGACAAATTACGAAAAATATCTGCCATTACGCGCTCCATTTACCACACGCTTGTAAGTTGTAACATAAGCACCTCTTTTTATACATATACTATATCATAGCTTAATGGTTATAATAATGGACGTCTGCTACTGGACATAGACTAATTTTGCAAAGGTCACCAAAGAACACGATCTTGTGCCGCTTGTGTCTAGCGGCTGCTATTGAAGTTTAATTTTAATCTACTTTTTTAATTTAGTGTGCAAGATTTTGATTTTGATTTTTTGACTAATCGGAAATGCACGGTAGACGGTGCTAAAATCTAGTAGGAACATAATTTTGCTCTATTTCATTTCATAACTCTGATTATTTCCTCTCTTGGGTTAACACATGAGTTTTACATAATAATTATATTATAATTATTAAGACCAATAATATTTTATTTTTTATTTCTGCACATTTAAAAATTTGAGGTCAGCAAGACTAAAAAATGTATCAAAACAAGACGACTAATATATTCCAACAGATTAATTATATGTATAAAATTTCCCAAATAAAATTTAATTAAAACACTCGTACCGACTTCGACCTTGATAGAAAACACAAGCAGTAAATTCTCGCTAACGAAAAATCCGTCTAAAAATAAAATGAAGGCGATTGATATTCAGTACATCTCAATACTGTCGCACGAATATTTTGTATTTGAAATTCCGAGAAGCACTAGCTATCTGCTTGAAACTTAAGGGCGGAGTGTTTCCCAGAAATAAAAGCGCGCGTGCCAACACTATAGGCCGGATATTATTTACAATCCACGACAAAAATTGAAAAAACGACTCTCTCTAAGAGAGAATAAGTGTTCGTAGTTCATAAATCACATTGCTTTTGCAGTTGTTGTTACGGGTTGTTACGTTCCCTCAAATATGGTTGAGCGAAGCAACGGCTGGATCATGCGTCATGCTCGTGAATGGGTGCCACCAACGGGAATGGGTCTGCTTTCTGTCTACTCGTCTTTACATGCATTGGATTGTATTTATTTGTATTTGTATTGTATTGGACTTAGGAAACTTCATCGTGGAAGCACTGTATACATAGCATAGTTTTATTACCTATTGTAAAAATTTTTTTTTTAAAAGAGCAACCGCCGAATTTATTGCTGGCTCTTCTCGGTAGGAAGGGCATTCCGAACCAGTGGTAGATTCATCGACGATTCAAAAGCACTTGTAAAAGTTTCTTTGCATAAAAAATATTTCTATTCTATCCTATTTTAAGGAAACTTATGATTTTATTGGATCGTATCCCTATCTTATCGGCATCGTACAACCCAAGGAACCTCTGACAGATGGTATTGGCACGTTGCGTCGCTGAACTCGTCTGATACGAATAGGAATCGTAGTACGAAATTGTTGACCGGTTTACGACCCATTTGGCAACGCGTAGAAAGTAATGGGATTTGGTCCCCGATGCTTTGCGGTCAAGTTTATTTATGAAGATTAACTCGTTTTGAGACTAATAAATGCCATGCAAACAATTATATTACTATTTGCTTGATACATATATCATCATATTAACTATGAGCCTCTTTGAGTTAGAACCATTAATGCTGTCACTATTGGCTTATCAAAATTCTTATCAATCGTATTACATAAACAAAAGTTGGAATGCTTTTTTCATTTCCATAACATTAGAAACTATTTACGTATACATAGAACACCGCATAGCATCATAACCAACTTTACGGAATGTCAAAACGAAGAATGGGGAAGTACTAATGAAGCTTTGCAACGAGACTTTATTAGCAGATTTATTAGCAGACCCGTCACTAGATGGGCCGACAATATCAGACGGCGAGTCACAGGGAAACACTTGATACAGTAGGTGCAAGACCGAGGCCAGTAAAAGTATTTGCAGAAAACCTTCGTCCACAGAAACTATCCTATACATCGGAACATTCACAATTTTAGAAATCTTAAAATTTACGCAGGCAGACCCTTGCGGGAAAACTCTTAATAGATCGTAAATCTTACTATTAATTACCAATACTGGCGCCATTATTGCAACAGTAGTAAAAGTAACTGCCTCCCATTGGCCTGAAATAAGATTGCTTTATTTAACTATCTCCGAACAAACATTAATCTGTTATGTTCTTTAAACACTAGCTTTGTTTAATGAACTGTATGGTTAGGAGCAGATTATAATTAGAATGAAGTTTATTTTCAGCTATTTATGTCTTTGATTTGTATTTACAGTTAAATTTCATTACTTCCAGATATGCGTTTGAGTTTTGACCACCATCTAATATATATAATAAATCATCGCTGTCTAGGATGGAACACGGTTACCTGGAAGAAGTTATTCTCATTTCTAGCGCAGTAGGTCCCGTACAGTCCCGTACCATAATTTGCTTTTATAGATTTAGGTATATCGAAATACTGCCGCAGCAAAAGTGTCTTGCATTTGTTCTTTTGTTGTTTTAGCGTTGAATAGGAGTTTTCTTATCGAATACAGCATTTTTTTAATTTTATTCAATTTTTTTGGATATAAAAGTAAATCTAACAATACCAAAAATAGTAGTAAGCGGTGTTAATTAAAAATAATTTGTTCACACGTCTTCAAGCGAAAGTTTATTAAAGTCTGTCAACATATCATTGGATCGTGTCAATTAAAGGCATCAGCGTCGTACACCCAATTAGGTTCTAATTAATTTATGACGGTAGTAAAAATTGAGATGTCTGAGCAGATAGAATACACATAAAATTATTTCAATAAAGCTAATAATAGCCAAATAATTGCATAATATATTATTCACAATTCGCTGATTTAATATCGTCAGATAGTTTTTGAGTTTGCGGATATTGCAAGATACACTTTCTCAAGGAATTGTTTACAAAAGTTCATTTTTTTAATTTAAATGGGATATTGATATTATTGTAAATTTTCAAGAAAGTGCCGTGTTGATTCTCATATCTCCAGACCTTTATTGCAACAAAAATTTATTTTTACCTGCATCGCTCTCTCATTGGTCATTGAATTATTCTATTTTATAATTTGTTACTGTTACTTTAATCAAACTGTAAACTACAGCGTTTATTAAAATAGATATTTCTGTAATCGAAGAGATACATTGACAAAATCACCAACCAAGGGCAGTTGGATTATGTTTGTCGACATCAATGACCATCATATTGTATGGTTTCAAAATTCAAAGTTACTGTCTCCGACACGCACGTACAGTTCGATGTTTATGCATAATCATGGCATGAGATTACTATAGTTGCAATCAAATTTCCTTTGAGTACATATTTTATTTATATTCTTTACATTTCACAAAAAACCATAAACCTTTTTGTGAAAAGATTTAAAATGACAGTGTGGAATGCTATTCTTAGAATTACAAATTCAAATCCTTCCATTAGAAATCGTTACTGAACGCTGAAATCAAACCAATGCAACCCTTTAAAATCAAGAAAGGGAAGTCTGCATTATAAATAAACAATTGATAAAAAACTTGTCTAATTTTAAGTTTTTTATTTATCCAAGAAGATTCAAATACAAGATGATTAGTAACTCTTTAAAAGATAGATTCCAAAAGAAAACTAGATAAATTTCGAAACACGACTTTGAAATTGCGTAACACATTTTAAATCGAGCTCCTATCCGTCTCACATAAATCGTCTCCCTAATGAATTCGTAAATCAGCTCCACTGTCGCTAATGTACTGTTTGTTACGGTGAAAAATACCATTTTTTTCCGAACACATCACTGTGTTAATTAATTACTCGATCGTAGATGTATATCTATTATACATATAATATAAGTTTGACTATGAAATTTCATACATACATTAACATATAAAATTAAATGGAGTACTACTTATACAAAATATTATATGAGTTTAAAATTCTAGCGATATAAATGAATCCATATCGTAACAGGATCAAAATTAATTGATTTTAATATGTATGTCTGTCTTTCACATTGACCCCAATGATGTTGTACACGTTACAATTCAAGTTATATCCTTATGTGCCCTTATGATTCAGTACTTTTACAATTAATTAGCTGAATGTCTGTGACTTCTTCCACGCAGATTTGTAACCCTACTTTGTGCCACGCTTTGTGCACATGAGAATCGTTTTAGTGGTCAAGATGTAGTGAAGTAGCTCACAAACAGATTATACACTTAAATATTTAAAATTTAGTTAAATTAATAGTTCCATTATTTCTTATAATGGCTGAATTAATGTCGTCATCAGTATGTATATTGTACCACACACAGTGTAATACAATTCACGATGGCCGTGATTTCGATAATCGTTTTCATTGTCAATGGCACGCACACCTAAATACAAATCACCGGATTATACTACAAATTGTAATCTTAATCTATAGATCTGTTTCGTCCTTATTTTATTAAGTTTAATACATTTGTGCATTACAGTTATATCCTTACAACAAGTAGCTTTTGCCCGCGGCGTCATTCACGTTAAGTTAGATTCTTCAAATCCTCCCTATTTTACCCTCTTAGGGGGTGAATTTTCAAAAATTCTTTTTTAACGGATGCCTGCGTCTTAATAGCTATCTTTATGCCGAATTTTAGCTCGCTCCGTCCAGTACTTTTAGCTATGCGTTGATAGATCAGTCAGTCAGTCTGTCAGTTAGTCACCTTTTCCTTTTATATATTTATAGAAAATATTTAGAAGAAGAAGAAGAAAAGATACACGTTATCTAAAGATTTAGACTTGATTAGTGGTTTAATGACATAATTGTGATACAATTATACGAGTACGTACCACAGAAAATGTTTTAGTTGGAATTGTCGATATTTCGATCCAGTTGCATGGACCGCTATGCTAAATTTTAGTTCAATCCATCGAGTGCTATTGATAGGTCAGTCAATCACCTTTTTCTTTTATATATTTAGATAAGTTTTAAATTTGTTTGAAGTGAAATTTATGATCAACTTATAAATAAACTTAAAAAAAAAACGTACGACCAGCAGCCTTGTAGCTTAGAAGCTTAAAAAACATTTTTGTAGCTTTTACTATCCGCCTTTAACTTGTACCACACACATAACATACCATTGGGCGACCGTGATCTTGATCTCGATCGCTGATTAAACAATCATGACAATCGCACGCGTCGGCAAATCGACTTCGCCTCGAGAATCCTAATCAACATAATGGTTATCGACAGATATCAAATGTTTATGTTTATTTACATGCTTCCTTTTTGTATGTAATGTGTATTGATATCTTTTGTATATTCTCAATAGCCTTGTTTTTAACCGGCGAAAAAAAAGGATATATGTATTTTTCCTGATTACTCGACGACGCCTGGACCGATTTGGAAAGTTCTTTTTTTGTTTAAAAGGGTCCCAAGTGGTCCCATTGTCATCAGATCAGGATCAGGAATGGGATCCTGGAGAAATCGAGGGAACTTAAAATTTTATAGGCACAATTGACATTTGAAGCCTCAATAGCCCAACGGTTAAAGGTGCGGACTGAAAACTGAAAGGTTGCAGGTTCGAACCCGCCCGTTGCACTATTGTCGTACCCACTCCTAGCACAAGCTTTCCGCTTATTTGGAGGGGAAGGGGGAAGCTTGGCTAATATTCTTACAAAAATATACTTTGTAGTGCCGTTTGAAGTCGGTTTTGTAAAAAGATTTTTTACATTTATAGTATTTCTATAGCAAATCGTTTTAAGAATAGTAAGTATGAAACCATTTGTATGACAATAATGCATCCTGTCTTTGAACAATATAGGCCGAGTGTATAAAGCGGTTCGAGCGAAAAGCGCAACATTGTTCATACATCAACTTTGACTGGCATGTGCCACTCTTAGTATGACTTACTGTCTCTATTATTGATAATAACAACAATAACCACGCCGTTGAAATAATATTAGACTTTCATATTAGTATCCTATACATCGATGTAAAATAGTCCTATACGTTACGATGTCCTACTTTAATAAGTTTATTACATTTCATGCCGATTACATTATCTTGTACTCCAATCCTCGCAGTCGTTATCTTATTCGTTGCATTTATCACATTAATCATGGTACTTACGCTTAATACACCTGAGTATTTAAACCAACAAACTGTGCAAGAGAGCCAATCGGAAAGGGTTGCAAATATCAAAAAGGGATGCGATTATCATACCTTAATGGTCGCTATCAAAAATTGGGGACTTTCCAAATTCAATGCAAAGCAATCAGTATGATAGAAATGAAAATTATTTCAAAATCTATAAGCAAGCTACAGTTTGCAGTGCAAGTAGACAATGGTTCATTCACTAGTTTTTTCACAATTATTAATTCAATTTAATTCATCAGAATCATCATTTTTGATTGTGCTGAGAAGAACCGGCAAGAAACTCACCAGTTGCTCTTTTCAAAATAAAAAATGTTACAATATGTAGCTTATATTTTATCTTGTAGACAGTTGAAGCAAAGCAGATTGCTTCCAAGCAACTTTGTCACTAAGGAATTCATTCAATATGATGTGTCTTTACACACTACTTACTATTACTTATGTTAATGCTTTCTATTTTTTGTTACACAAAGTTAAACAATGTGTAAAAATACATAGCTTCAAGGTTATTACCACAAGTTATTACGCAATTAATCAATTTCTTATTGACAAAGTTGCATGGAAGCAGGAAGCGTTCAGCAATTCACAAGATGGTGTCGAAACTTGTTACCTTCATGTAGTTAGCAAAATAACACAAATATAACACTTTGTGCTTTAAAAACAGCAACTGCTGTGAATAATATGTGCTTTTGGAACCGGTGCAGTAGACAGTTATAATTTTTGCCGGTAATAGAACCCGAGACCAGACTACAGCGTTCACTACTGCACCAGGGAGGTCGTCGATATGCAGCTGCAGGAGCTATTTTCATCATTCAAGAGGTCAATATTCTCTAAGAACTTGATTTACTTTGTATTCATTCGCCACACGGGTGTCTGCAATCTCCAGTATACGTTATAAGAGCTTTATAACGCCCGCAGAATGATCAATCAACTGCTTATCACCACTTCCTCCGGGCAATCTGAGACGCTCTCAAGTTTTTGTAGAATACGGCCATTGACTTATAATAGCCGAAGATTGAAATGGGTCCAAATTAAAAGTAAACACGATCAATTGCTTTTATAAACATTAGATAGTAAAAAAGCTCTGAGCAATTTGATCGCTGATATTGTTTGACTTTTAATTATGAGATCTAACATTCCGATCGTCTGTTTTTTGTCGATTTAAAATAGCTCGGCCATTGATTCGTTATTACAAGAACTGCACAGCATTAAAGAGAATAATTACAAGATAGAAACAGACCGAATTAAGAAAAGTAGAGCGGTTATTGCAAAAGCTTAATTATAGAAAATGTTGCTGATTCTGAGAGCTAAAAAAAGAACCTTGGAGGTTAAAGAACCATGGAAGTTATCTTTGATCTTAACTGAAAAAGTTAACCCTTTTTTGGAAGAATAATAATATAACGTAGGAGATAAGGTAGACTAACTCATGAGTGACCTAGCAGTATCAAGGGTGGTAAGAGAAAGCACTTTCTGCAGTCCACCTCACGTACCAGTGTTTGGAAGTCATACCCAGGATTAATACATAGGCTACATTTTAGCCCGGAAAATTAAAGAGTCGCGAAAATCAAAAAAGCCTTAATCCACGCGGATGAAGTAACTGGACACCCCGGCTTTTGGAGATATTATTTGCTACTTTTATTTTTACTTAGAATTGTCGTCTCTTATGGTTCCATCAATGAATGTCACTGTGCCGCAATCATAGCCCAGAAACCTTGTATAAACTCAATCTGTCTGTTTGCGCCGGCTTATTAAATGCTCATCAGTCATTCCAACAATTATTGTTGAGCGTAATTATCTGGTTGGAGCTTCGCTAATTGACTTCAAGTACTTCATTCAGATATGCACATAGTGACGATTGCATATAGTGCATGATGATTGACTGCTCACATTATGAGATCTGAAAATCGCGCGTATGTAGAAATAACTAGTGAGACAAAAAATCCCAGTAGTAATTTGCAGGGTTATATTATTACTAGTTCTGTGCTTTTTTTATCCACAGAACTAGTGAGAAAAAAAATTCCCAGTAGTTCTGTCAACAGAACTATTAACCAGAATAGCCAGAATTATTTAACTAAATTCAAAAAGAGGAGACATGCGTATTTTTGGATTAAATACTAGAGTGGCAGTAATTTCTGTTAAATGCTGAAATTGCTCATCTTCAATTCTAATTTGAAAACGTTATCAAGTAGTACGTAGCTTTAAAATGGTAATTAAGTACCAAAATCTCCAAAAGAGGACTCCTCCGTGTTATATTGGTGAAAAGCTCCTTATTCAAGAAAAATAGCAGTATTTGCGGGTTTCCTTCGAATCCTTCAATCTATATAAAATAAATTGTGAACAATTGTGATAAATTATGAACATCAATATGAAGAATGATGGCGGATAGAATGCGGAATGGCGGAAAACTGTTCGATGCATGGAGAGAGAGTAATGGTTATAATCATTACAGTAGGGTTAGCATAAGATTTAATTCGATTGATCGTATTCGTATACTATGACATTAGTGTCAAAGTAAAATGAACCTTAACAGTATTAATTTAAAGTCACAAATTCAGTACAACCGATTTTAGTTTGCAGCGTATCCGTATACGTAAAAGTATAAAAATGCATCCACGAAATTAAACTCTAATTCAGTGTAGTTATGGTTCATTTTACTTTGACGCTAAAGTCATCGAATGCGAATACGATCAATCGAATGAAATCTCATACTAACCCTACAGAATACGTTCTCGTAAGTACAAAACTGTTAAGATGAACTTTCAATGTACAGTTTCCTAACTGGCTCCACCCCATCGATAATCCGCTGTTTCTTCATCCATTATTGAAGGTAATTTATTATGTAAGGGCTCTTGTACTAGATGTGTTAATGTCATTCGAAAAATAAATTACTCATTCACACGTTAGACGGAACCGTCTTATGCTCGACTACTCTGCCGCGCTGTTTTTAACCAACTTCAAAAAGAAAGGATTAATTCGACACGTATTTATGTAGGTAATATAATTGGAAGTTCAAAATAATCACATGATAATCTATTACGGCTTATGTGTATAACATTTATGTATGTATGAATTTTTGTCCATGCATTTTTCCGAAACTAATAATTGAATCCTAACAGATTTATAAGTGTAGTGTATATAATAACTGAATTATAATCATTCTTTTTTATTTGCTTACACTTGCTTCAACTTGGGAACAGTAAAGATTTCATCGGAATCGGTTCAGTATTTTTTATGATATAGATTATAGACACTTTCCCTTTTTCATTCATTCTTGATTTCGTTATATTAAAGTAGGTTTAATTTTTCTTAAATAATAGCTTGTTTTTATTATAGCTAGATACGTTTGCGCCATACGACAATCATGCTTGATGGAATTTGCGTAAGTGTGCGTGTCTGTCAGGAGCCTAGGTGGGAGCGGTCAGGCGCGAGCAAGCTCTCGCTCATACTTATACAGAGACGACACACACACAACCATGAGCCACGAGCCCTCGTGAAATGAAAGAACTATACCTTGAGTTGAGTTATAGATGACAGCCAATGGTAACTGTACTAAGTATAGGTATGTAACTATAGCTTTGACTTTGAGACGTCTGTCCTAAGTATGTCGGTGTGCACACACTCCAAACTGTCATCTCGCTTACTTATAGTTACTGTCAATTGGATTACTCAATGTAATCCAAGCTTTGAATCCAAGTGATAATGATAATACAGTCGTATCGAAAGGGGCTTAAGGCATAAGCGTACGGTGACGTCACCGCTGACGTCATACCACATAGCACGCTATATACAAATGCATGCGATTGTGTAAGAAACGTCCAATAAATTCTCAAAGAACACAATGTCAAATGGTGTGGATTAAACGACATACTTTTTGACATCGCTATTTGGTACATCTCCATCGAAGCTATTGTAGTGGAAAGAAAGGGCATATTATGCAAATACACAATATATTATGATACTGTGTTAACCAAATTACAAATTGTATTTTTTTTCTCCCGTAAATATTATAGACTAGCTGATTCCCGCCACTTCCCGCAAAAAGTTTAGAGTGACTTTCTACTATCCGCGAGAAGTTATGTCCTCTATCTCCGATAATATTACTATAGCTTTGACTTTGATACTTAGTGGATCTTCACCAAAATTGGACAAAATATTTCTAATAGTACTCAATTTATAATAAGGAAAGAATTATCAAATTCGGTTTAGATTTGACGAAGTTATGGAGCAAAATCAACAAATTCTTAAACAGCCGGCAACGCATTGGTGGTGTCTCAGGTGGTACAAATGTTCATGGGTGGCGGTAATCACTTAACATCAGGTGACCCGCCTGCTCGTTTGCTCGCTAAAAATATATATTTTAAAAAAACTTTCATCCCCTATCCCAGATAAACCTGCGACTGCGACTTGCTTGATGACGTCGCGCGTCGGCTCACCGAGGGTGACGGGGTCTGCTTACACTGCTCTTCTCGGTGCGGGGTCGCCACTCCAGCACCTTAGGACCCCAATGACCATCAACTCTTCGAACTATGTGAACTTCGAACATTTCTACCTCAGTTTAGTGCTTGGCAAAATTTCCTTTATTTTATAGATTATTCGAAAGCTCTCTCATCTAATCGCTTGTACCATACAATATCCTAAGCTACCACGCGACGAAAAGGGTCCCGTTGACGCCATCGTAGTTTAATAAATTTACACGAACAGTTTACACTAAATAGACCTTATGTCATTATCAGCTAATTGTGTCAGGACGCCATGAGTTCCATGACCTTGGCATATATATCTCTATTAACCTATATAAAAGACAATAAAAACACTTATGTTAATTGATGTATGAGGATTTTACGACTTAACTAATTATCAAATTTAGAGGTTCAGTATAGGTCAAGCTAGGTCTAGCTAGGTCAAGGCTGTCGTCGTATTAGTGGCCTATTTTATTTAAGTCCCTGCTTACTTAATACACATCCATGTTTGTTATACCTACCAAAAATATAACAAAGAAATAATGGTTTGTACGGCAGACACTATCGATTGAACCACATAATCCTGGTTTTAAGACTGGTAGTCTTGTAACAATCGATTAGATCTCTTAATAAGCTATCATTCGTACGTACTTATGAAGTTTAGTTGACTCTGAGAGTCATTTTATAATTTTTTTACCGTCATGGAGATCAATTATAGTTCAGTGAAGGCAGAAAACAGAACAAAATTACCTACTAAATTTCAAACCTCACCTAAAAACCTTGGCATTGTGTGTGCATTGTTTCTTGTTTTAAACCAATGACTTGAAGTCATTGGTTTAAAACAAGTAAATTTTATAATAGGCTTATAATTTCATTAGAGACCTAGAAGAAACTTGTACATAGCGTTTAGCGTACCTATTTTATTTTTGTTCGAACAAATTAAATCGTATGAAACCGTGGCCATTTAGATCGTTTTACAACTGATAATAATAACATTATCTTCTTTTTTACGATCATGAGATAAACGCAGATCGCTTCTCAGAATGTCTCCATCCACAAGGCCATCATTACAGACTTCCTCTCAGATAAGATACCTGAGTAATTATGCAGATTGTGGACGATTGCAGGAGGCTACAACCATTTAACATTGGAATGACTTGATTTGAAGTGTGACCTACTTATATACTTCTTTTTGCTGCACATTTTTACGTTCATTTGCTACAACCATAGATTTATGATAGCTAACCACTACGCTCCAATATCGACTACCTATCATAAATCTATGGCTACAAGACTGTTTTATATCGAAAATCTAGATTTTTTCAAAAATTTATTTAAAGGTTTCAAATGGGGTCAAATCATTGTTTATTATTTTATGGCAAGTCTTCTTGTGTGTTTTACTTTTCAACTAATGTACCTAATTTAAATAGAGCTTGAAATTTCAATTTTTTCTATATTCTAGTTAAAGTTACTGCTTTTTCGATATATTATAAAACATTGTTTCAACAAAATAACGATATGTAATACGTGTGCTTGTCGGAGCATTAATTTCCTTATAATTGTCAAACTTCAAAGTTTTTTAAATGAGGTATCGTTTGCATAACGCAACGGTAGCCTGTGACATGTTCTGCGTGTCATAAACTGACGTCATAAGCAATCCAATATGGCGGATATAAGAAAAAAAATTGTAAACGTTTTGATGTTTTCAAATAGGGTGGCAGACCCAATTATGGGCACTTTAAGAGTTTATCTTATTTCAAATATGTTTTTTAAGTATAAATTTAACCAAATTCTATAAATCACTGTGTTCATAAGGTTACTTGTTTAATAAAATATATAATTAAAGAAGAAATTGAAATTTTTTTGTTTAAATCAACTAGAATTTTAAATAAGATTGAAAAATGACCCAGTCTCCAATTATTCGCACATTTGTTACCAGTTATGGGCACAAAATTATCCAATTATCAACACTCAGATTTTAATAGAGTTTAAGGGAAATATAACGCTAGGCTACCTACGGAAGTCTTTTAGAATATAGATTTTATTACGAAATAATATACGGAAATTCTTATAGTAACTGTAGGTGACTTAATGTTTTTATATTTATTATATTTAAAACAAACACCCTTACATATTTAATAAGAAAACGTAAACATAGTCTTTATTAAACGACAGACGTCCACAGCTGGACAAAGGTCTCTTATAGGGACTTCCACAGGCCTCGGTCTTACGCTACCTGAATCCAGCGGCTCTCTGCGACTCGTTTGATGTCGTCGGTCCACCTAGCTTCCCGGTACGGGATCGCTACTCCAACACCATAGGATCCCATCGACCATCAGCTCTTCGAACTATATGCCCGCCCATTTCCACTTCAGTTTCGCTTAGCTATGTCTGTGACTTTGATTCTCTTACAGATATCCTCATTTCTGATATGATCTCGGAGGGATACTCCGAGCATAGCTCTCTCCATCGTCCGCTGAATGATTATTATTTCGTGATAAATAACTGCCCATAGAACTTCTCAACCTCTCTTCATTCCTCAGGTGGAGAAGAAACGTGACAGCCTTCGTCAGTTTTCAGCCGCGTCAGCTGGCTCTGTCCGATAGATAGATCTCTCACGGACACTTTGGAATGGAACTTCTGTTCCACTAGATGGTATCTTTAATACACTTGGTATTTAAGGCCCGCAGGTCGCGAGTTCTTTTCTTAGAGATCTGCCTATTAACTTACCAGTACGCATCCGCGTCTGCTGACGACTGAAGTCTCATCTCTTGTCTGTCTTCCATCAGTTTGAGAGTAAGGTCAGAGAACTTCTTGGTCCTTTTCGTGTGATGGGTCTTAAAGAATTTAGACTCCAGAGTATGGACAGTTTACACACACTTGTTAAGATCGTCTACAGACTCCCAGTCTGCTAGGGAATCGAATCGCTTCGGAGTGTTAATAAACAGGAAAATCTCCAAATTTTGTAACCAGATACTGACACCCCTTGTTTTGCAATGAAATAACGGGAAAGTTTCATTTACTTTTTGAATTAGTAACTAATAATACTTAGAAAATCAATTGAAAAAAATTATATTATTAAAACTCAAATAAAACCACAGTTAAATCATTATTAAGTAAGTACTGACCCTTAACGTCGATGAGTCAAAATGGCCGAAAAACTTCGGGAACTCCAGAACGATATCTTTCAACTACGATACTGACGTCATTTTAAAACTTTTCAGATTAGAAAGGTTTCGATTGTGAAAAATATGAATTCCCCTAAATATTTTTTAATCTGAAAATTAAAAACCACAGTCAGAAACTTATATTTTAATCTTTTTTGCCAAAGTGCGAATAAACTGGTGCAGTGCTAGCTATTGGGTTGGTCACCCTAGGTCTTATTGTGAAGATTCTAAAAAAATATAATCTTCTACGTACCTATAGATAATGCCTGCGACTTCGTCCGCGCAGATTAACCGGATTATAATATATACCTACTTAACGATATTTTATTATGTAAGAAGAATGTATCAGTTGGCCGTGACAATTTAGTAATTAGTAGTTAAAACCTTACCGTCAAAGACGTGCGGCGCCGTAAAAAAACTACTTGTGCACTAAGGAGATTATTTATATTGTAAAGTGTTGAAAATACGTGATTGAATAGGTAAAAAATTTCCTTTTTTCTTCAGAACTAAAGAATGTGAGTGGATTTCGTTTATTTCTTTTTATTTGAAGTGAAAAAACTCTTCAAAGCCAAGGCTAGCAAGGAAGCCGAGACGACCGCGTAGACTTTACGACGGGACTTCTAATGTACTCGTAACTCCAGCGTAGAGATATTTAGTAATAAAATTTTAAAAGTCTCTTTCAAATGAATAACGAGTTGTAGGAAATAATATTTGTCTTGCTAATGCTATTTATTTTGTGATTCGTAATTTTAAATAATCTGACTACCTAATGGTCTAATTTCCAGCATATGGATAACTTGTAGAGTTGTTGTTTAAGCGTTATTGATTGTTCACTGGCATTTTCCCGCAACTTCATCCATTTGGAATTAGGTTTTTAAAAATTCCGCGGGAACACTATTTTTTCCGTCATGAAAGTTTACTTACACATTTGCACTTATAATATTAGTAAGGATGACCTCTTTAAATATATACAGGTCATAATCTTATCAATCTTACTTCAAATACATTAAAAAATCGAAATAAATTACAAAAGAAATAAGTAATCCGTCTGTTTTACGAGTTCTTAGGCTGAAATCTATAAACCTCACTCTCACTCTGCTCAGACTTGAGTCTGAATTAAAACGAGACAGATTTATGTCAGAGCATATTTGTGTCTCGTTTTAACTCTATCGTAAGTCCGAGCTAAGTCAGACCACGCTCTATAGAGTTCAACATTAAAGCGGCCCAAGCTCGTCATTGTTCGCGGCTTTAGAAGCGAGAATGATCGAGCCCACCTGTTTTAGCCAATCGTTTGTTATAAATTCCACCAGGAAACTTGGCAGTGGAGTCGGATAAACAAACCAGTATCCAGCAGCTGCTGCAGAACGTTGATTATGAATATTAAAGGTTACGGTACCGAGAAAATATAGATATCGAAGGTCGAGAGTAAAAATATCGTTGAAAGAGGCAGGTTTGAAAAAGCTCATGTCGCTGCGGTGGAGTCGATTGGAAACAAGTAAAATCAAGCTGAAATCTGTCTTTTAACTATCATCGCTTTGAAAATAAAATTGTTTTGGTTCGTATACTTTTTTATTATGAATGTTTTTGACAATTTTATAATATTTACCTAAAATAGTGATATAATGTGTGGTATGTATAGTGATATTATATATGGTATAATATACGCTTTTTTAGTTTTTGTTGAATAAAATTGTGAAGACGCATGGTACGACTTCATTCATGAAACATCTATACACATTAGTCATTACACATATATAAAATCAATTGCTGTTCGCCAGTCTGGTTAAAATTCATAAACGGCTTGACGGATTTAAATTTTTTTGTTGTTTTGCTTAATACAATTTTGGTTTAAAAATAAAAAAAATCAAAAGAATAGCTGAAAAACCGAAAACATCGAAGCCTAAAACGCGCTTTTTTGAAATTTCAACAATCCAATTGCGTACCTTTTTTTGAAGTTAGAGTATAAAGACGACTTGCCAGGAAAAAAATTATAGTCTAGTCTTCTGTAGGACACAAATCGAGTTTAAAATAAATTGATGATTTGTATTCACATCTCGCCGCAAACTGCAATCGAATCAAAATCCAACCGGATGGCAGGCGACCTTATGAATCACGGATGGGAAAATAGCCGGGTGTCCCTCACCAGATCAGTGATTCAGAATTATTTATATAAAGCGCAGGAAAAAAAATGATTATTGTAATTTATCACCGCGATGTAGCCGTGCAGATGTGTAGCGAAACATTAGTGCACGCTAATACAAAAAAATTCATTTTTAAATCACCTTGATTTTGATGCTAGAAGATCTAAAGCACTCAATTGAAAAGTGAATCATCTGTAGTCTATGGAAACCAGTATCGTGTGCAAAAAATCTGTTTTAATTCTATTAAATACGAGTATTACGATAATGTTAAGCCATTTTGCATTGAGGACAATTTATCTCGCCAATTTATTTTATTGCACTATTTTGTAATCTACCTAGTTTTTTTTTTTTTGAAGAATACATTTCTGCGGGAGTCACATGAAATGGATTACTTCCCTGCGGCGTATTTCTCAACCGAGAGTCAAGCTTTCTTTTGGTTATAATTCTTTGGTATTAGTGTATTGTCTATGGTTATAGTTTATGGTGTTTTGTATACCTCCCTTTGTATCGTTTATGGCGATAGAAGACTATACTTATTCGTATATACACACAAATATGTGATATGTAGTTTTGTCTGACTGTAGTTCAGCAAACAAATAAACTTTCGCATTTATAATAATAATAATTAATAATACTAGCTTTTTCCCGCGGCTTCGCTCACGTTAGGTTCGATTTTCAATCCCCTATTTTACTCCC
This sequence comes from Hipparchia semele, assembly GCA_933228805.2. Lineage (NCBI taxonomy): Eukaryota > Metazoa > Arthropoda > Insecta > Lepidoptera > Nymphalidae > Hipparchia > Hipparchia semele. The sequence goes on from OW121714.1 coordinate 14,283,727, forward strand.
TCAGGGATTGAATTTTCAAAAATCCTTTCTTAGCGAATGTCTACGACATATAATTGTAATCTGTATGCCAAATAGTTTGATCCGTCCACTGATTTGAGCTGTGCGTTGATAGATCAATCAGTCAGTCAATCTCCTTTTCCTTTTATACATTTAAATTAGTAAGGATTATACTTTTGACGTTGTAAAAGTTTTCTTTTAAAAGAATTTTTATCATCATGGTCATCAAGAACCCATCAACGGCTAACTACTGAGCGCAGGTTTTCCACTCAGATAAGGGTTAGAGACCATATAGGCCACCATGCAGGCTCAATGCGAATTGGTAGACTTCATTTTGAACATTATGGGATTTTTATATAATATGTTTTATTTAAACTTTGCATTAGATAAACCCAAATTGTTATATAGCCGCTATAGATCCACCACCCACTAGAGGGGCATGACCACGCCTCGCGATTTATGTCTTGTTTAATGTTAGAGCAGATAAAGCTTATGAGAAACGAATTTATTGGACTACACCGATAGCTCAGAAATAGGTGTAAAATACTGGCTCATAAACCTGAGAACTGGAATAAAAATACCAACTCTGTTCCGCTCTATTTGTAGGCCAAGGTCTAGGATTTAATTTGCTCTGAACACTTTGGACGTGTATAAGAAAACACTAGCTGATGCCTGCGACTTCACTCGAGTCGATTAAGGTTTTCAAACGTCCCCATTAATTTGAATTGATACAAAGTACCTATTTCTACAGCGTGAAATTTTAGGGTGTGGTTGATTCTCGCAGCAGAACGATTTGCAATCAGTATCTATTAATATTGAAATAAACAATTTATTTGTTTTGAAATAATAGAGAATGTTACCAAGTACGTAAAATAGCTTGAAAATTAGTAAATATAGTAGTAGTAGTATTAAAACAGTAGAGCTTTCAGTAGACCTTATGTGTATGCACTAAATTTTGTTTCATTCGTAAAATTAATTAGGCAGTTATGAATTTACAGACATATAAAATTCTCTAAATATCGTGTCCCGCTAACAGCCCCGTGATCACAGTGTGACGACATGTTAAGATTGACACTGTATGACATATCAAAATAAAATTAAAATAATATTGGTTTATGAAATTGATTGTTTAGTATAGGCCCAGATATGCTCATTTCACGAGTTCAAGAAATTACATGTATCATCGTGTGAGGTCGTAGTCCAATTCGAAATAGTTTTTAATAGTAGGAGGCGTGTAAAACAATAAATATCAAGCGTGGGAAACAGCAATTTATGTTCGCACGATTCCACGCACGCCGGGCGGCAGGGCTTTAGTTGCGCTTGCCAACTGGAACAACCAGCTGAAATATTTTTTCATCGGTGATACGTATATTAATATTAAGGTGATGAAATATCATTTATCATTTTATCGTTATTGTATTTGTCTATTATTTTTATGAACGATCTTGACGTCGATTTATCATAAACTGTGATCATAAGGCATAAGAATAGTTTTTATTAAAAAACTTTTCTTTATGTTTAGTACTCTACTGAGCTTTTTTAATAGCTCTACTGAGCTGTTAATGGAATAGAGTTATGTAATAAAACTTGGAAAAGAGGAGGTATACTTATATTTTCAACGTTAAACATTAAATGCAACCAACCACAAGCAAGAAAGTTCATAAACTAGAAATTAAAGTAGAGGAAAATCCTTAAATTGCTATAAAATTCAAGTACTCCGAATTTTAATTTTAAAAAATACAATTTATAAGGTTTTGAGCCCAATGGTTATAAGTACGCACTGAAAACTGAAAGGCTGGCTGTTCAATCCCACCCAATGCACTCTTAAGCTTTACTCTTATTTGAAGGGGAAAGGGAAATATTAGTCAAGTTAATAAAATTTCATCAATATTCGCATGTACCACGTCATCTGGGATAATTTTTGAATTCTTTAAATTCTTGTTTATTTTAGTGTACCTATTCTAGGCTCTGAAAATAAAATAGCATAGATTTTCTTTCCAACTACCGCTCATATTTAAGTGGATCGTTTAAATCCAACAGTTATCGCCTCCGTAACCCATACAAACTGTCTGAATGAATCATTTAACTTACACTTTATGTTGGAGTCGGATTCCCTTCTAAACATCTTTTATTTTTGTTATCTTTGGCCACTTTTAGCTTCCAGCTTATTTTTATACCTTAGTTAAGAAAGATCGTTGTATGATTCATGGATTGTGATCGTAATTTAAAGAATGTGTGTCACCTACAAATTGTAATTAAGTCGATAAACAAAATTCATGCTATGTCATGAATTCATGATTGAGACAAAACAGCGATGTGATTATAGGCAAGGTTCGACAAAGCGTTCATCGATGACTTCAGCGTTTCTGATACGAACCTAAGGAGTGCAGGAACACCCTTCCGGAGGACGTGTTTGCTGTCTCATATAAGAAAAACATAATCATTAACAAATTAAAGCGGTAAATTGCAATAGGCAGGCTATTCTTGTCGAAGAAGCGAAAAAAGTTAGAACTCAGCGTCAGCGTTTCTGATACGAACCTAAGGAGTGCAGGAACACCCTTCCGGAGGACGTGTTTGCTGTCTCATATAAGAAAAACATAATCATTAACAAATTAAAGCGGCAAATTGCAATAGGCAGGCTATTCTTGTCGAAGAAGCGAAAAAAGTTAGAACTCAGCGTCAGCGTTTCTGATACGAACCTAAGGAGTGCAGGAACACCCTTCCGGAGGACGTGTTTGCTGTCTCATATAAAAAAAAAACATAGCCCAACCATTAGCAAATTAAAGCGGCAAATTGCAATAGGCAGGCCATTCTTGTCGAAGAAACGAAGACCATTAGAACTCTGGTTAAAACCGAAAAGTCTTAGAGTGGAGACCGTGTTAAGCAAGCGAAATGTTAGGCGTCAAGAATATTGGCGGAAAGTGGTTGTATGAGGAAAGCTGAGGATAACGTGGCAATCAGTAGGGAAGCACTAGTCTGCACTCATACAGGTACTATAAACAATTTAATTTTAAACGCCCAATCTTCTTATATCTACATACGTGCATTAGAACATCTATCGGTTTCCTATAATCTTGTTAAATCAATATTGTCACTAGAATTCTCGTAGCCCCAGTCACGCATCATGATGTCATTAGGGACTCCCGTCATTGGCAATTGTCCCACTTATTTCTTACACTAATATTTGCCATCTCTAAAGAACTAAACCGCTTCTTTGTAGAGACGTGAACATTGAACAATCAATTATGACTATCGGATTCTCGGAACATACTATGTTTTACGATAGTTATTTCTTGAAAATAGTAATGAACTTTATCTCATTTTGTTTTAGATTTACATTGCAATGACATGTAAGTTTTAAGTTTGCAAAACGTAAATCTTTTTACGTAGGACGTAACCTAACTGCAACGTTGCTTTACAAAGTAATGAGCTTTCTCTTTTGAATAGCCCTAGCATATTCACATACCTAAATGTGTTTTACTGTTTATGTAAAAAATTGTGATGTTTGTAATTGTACTCTTTTCTAAGGCGCCCGATTCATCCACGATCAAAATTTAAAGATGTGTAACATCATAGTTTAAGTAAACAACGCAGCGAAAACCGAAATCCGGTGCGGTAACAAAAGTTCTTTCAAGATCACAATCGGAATGTAGATATCTTGCAATCCGAAATATCAATCCGTCAAACTGTAATTTACTTTAAAGTTGAAGGAAATTAAAATGAGGGAAAGTGTTTCGGAGAGTTCGCCACCTTCTCAAAGGTGTGTGTTTTGTGAAATCTGTCAATCCGCCCTTAGCCAGCGTGGTGAACTATAGTCCAATGCCCGTTTTTAGCAACATTCCCTACTTTTACGGGCTGCCTTAGCTAAGTTAGGTGACGTTTTAGTCAATTTCGTTTTCATAAACCTATATAGAAATAGAAATAAAAAAATCTTTTTATTTAAATAAACTTTTACAAGTACTTTTGAATCGTCAATGAATCTACCACTGGTTCGGAATGCCGTAGGGAACACCTAAAGGTGAAAATGATGTTGGGTAAGGGCAATCCCTTAAATCCCTTACTCACTTACTTAAGGGGCACTCTAAGAACCTACAATACACTATTCAAAAGATAAAAAAATTATCGATTTAAAATGAGAACATCTCATGGTTAGTCATTCATGTATGACACCAAAGTTGTTTCTTCCTTTTGTTTTACGCGCATGGACAATGCACACAAAATTATCATAAAACACCGCAAGGTGCAACCACAGGTGAGAACATGACAGGAAACGCCTGTATAACTACAACTTTGTTCGATTATACAAACCGCCTCGTTTTCCTACAATATACTAATTTATATTATACTAGCTTTAACCCGCGGCTTCGCTCACGTTAGGTTCGATTTTTTAAACTCCTATTTTACCTCCTTCGGGGTTGAAATTTTCCAAAATCCTTTCTTAGCGGATGCCTACGTCCTAACAGCTACCTGTATGCCAAATTTCAGCTCGATCGGTCCAGTGGTTAGAGCTGTGCGTTGATAGATCAGTCAGTCAGTCAGTCAATCAGTCAGTCAGTCACCCTTGCCTTTTATATATTTAGAAATACGAAAGTGTGCTTGTTTGGTTTGCTGCCATGATTGCTGATTGAAATGCCAAAAAAAGTGAGCCAAAGTGGGTTAGCGTATTAATTCATCAGTCACATTGATCAAACATTTTGACGTGTCAAGGTTCTACGGCGACGTAAAGATTGAGAGAAAAATAACTAAAATGACTAATCCACAGCTTGTTATCTTTTATGTGGGCGTGATATTTAAAAATAAACGATCAAGTAATTATTATTTTATAAATATAAAAAGTTAACAGCATTAGCAAAATGTCTTCAATCTTCAACATGTAAACAAGTAATACCCATGTTAATTTATTTTTTAGGTATGTTTGGCTCATAATCCTCGGTCACGGCTATTTACAGACGTAGACCGATTATTTTATTTTTTAATGAACTACAGCGCAGCGGTGATAGCCTAATATTTAAGAATCCGACTTCTTTTTCGCGAGGTCGGGGGTTCGAATTCCAAGTTTCTTACTCTTCTAATCTGTAGATATTCGGAGTTATGTGCTTTTTAAGCAATAAAATATAACTTACTTGTGATGACAAAAAATGTCGTGAGGAAACCTGTATGCCTGAGAGTCTAGCGGGAACCACAAAATAATATTAGAATATTGGTAATTTTGTCCAAGTTTATTAGGGCTATGCTTTAGACAAAAGTATACCTACACTTTTGGATCGACTTTTTTCAGTGCTTCATATAAATAGACTCAAAGAGTACCTAAAACCTAACGTATCTTTTCGTTCATAGGATAATGTTTCATTTCATTTCATTTCATTTCATTATCTTGTTACAGGACCGTGACAGCAATCTGTCAGTGCCAGCGCGGTGGGAAGACAGAAACCTACGAAACTACCTCAACAAGAAGACTGTCGGTGAGTGAGATATTAGCTGACCTAAAAAAATGAAAGCTAACTTGCCCTTTTATCAAACCCATACAATTTCAAGATGAAAGCTAACTTGCTTTTTTATCAAGTCCATACATCTTCAAGACAGAAGGATGGTTAAACCCCAGACTGAGCCAATTTTACTTAGTTGTTGATGTCCGCGACTTCGTTCGCGTGGATTAAAGTTTTTAATTCCCACCGGGATTCTCTTATTTTCCAGTATAAATGGTAACCTATGTAAATTCCAGACTAAAATATGTCTCTATTTCAGTCAAAACGGTGCAGTTTTTGCGGCGTAATTGAGTGACAAACATACATACATCCATCCATCCATACAACCAAACTTTCGCATTGATAATACTAGTTGACTAGTTGATAGGATAATAGGATTAATTCCCAAAGTTACCCGCCGTATATCGAAAGTAGGTCAACCTACTTATAAGGCCCCAGCACACGTTATACCACCAAACTGACGTAAAACTGGCAGCGTGGATGAATAGATAGCTACAATATTTTCGAGACGGTTCGCCAATGAAAGCTTTTTCTGGTTTCAGAGAGAGCTAGCAGATGGATCGGCGGCATTTACGACTACCCAGCGCGCGCGTGGAAGTGGGGCGGAGAACTTCGTCAAATGCGTTACCAGTCCTTCTCCAAGATGAAGCAGCTATCGCCCGAACAACTGCACTTCCAGTGTATAGCCATGTCGCCCGAGCTTCTCTACAGGTAACTTGCCCAAAAGCTCCTCCTCCTTATCACTTCGAATGTTCAGGTTGGAGGAATCATCCAAAGTGAAAGACTGTAGATTGCAGTAGACTGTAGATGATCTTTTTTTTTTAATGAATGTTTAGGTAAGTTTATCAAAGAACAATAAAATAATTAATTATTATTTATTCGTTACAATTATTTAAACCGATGATTCAGTAGGGTGCAGGTGCATAAAAAATACATAAATGGTCTGTGGAAAAATTTAAATATTTTTGTAGGTTGATATCGTGCATTCTATATGACAGAATATCAACCTACAAAAATATTCTTCAGTTTGGATGAACACGAAATGTGATATTTTAAGTCCTTCTTAACCAAAGTCGTTAAACAGCATGTTTTATCTGGGTGTGACGCGCCGCGTCACCTATGTTTAGCTAACGGCTTACAAGTCTATCGGGAATACGTTTGTCGGCACCACGCACGTCTGGATTGCTTACTAAATTTGTATTGGACGAACATCAGAAAAAAAATCGCCCTTTATATCCACATACAGTGTAAAAGTATTAATGTTAGAGTATGTAGGTACATATCGTTTCATCCCTATAGGCAGGCCCACTTGACAAAATAAATTCGCAAAGGCTATTCTCGTGTCACTTACTTAGTCTTTGATCATTTTCACTTTGGTAGTAGTCTATCCAACAAACCTAGTAAACCTGTCGATTGTAGGTAGGTACGTACAAAATAAACACAAAAATAATTCCTTATTAGTTCTTACTCTTGCACTATTGCCCAGTACGATACCTACCCTCACCCTACCCTGATATGGCGTATGGAGCGAGCTGTCTAAAGATGTAGGTACAAAAATCATTTCAAAAACATCTTTGACCAGTTTTATTAACGCCATTATTACTCACAAGTTACAAATTCGATGCGTAGATATAGTGATCGCGAAACTTTAAATGCCAAAAGAAAATAAATCACACAAGCTAATAATATAAGCCATATAAATGTCAATTCCGAAGAAGCTTTTAAGCTTCTTGTTTTATTGATGTTACCGGAACCTTAAATATTTTAATGTTTAAATCTTGCATTAATATGTTAACACATAAATGTCCCTTCTAGGTATTTTATTAAATAAGAAAACTTTATGGTTAGTCCATAAAACTATTAGAAAACCATGGGAGCGTTGGTTACGCAGCTAATAACTTAAGAAAACTCTAAACGGTTAAGTACCTATATTATTAATCGTTTCGAAACTTCCGTTCAGCAACCCAAGACGTATGAATGTTTTTCAAAAGATCTTTAGTCCCATCGGAAATTATATTTGACCAAAGGCGTGGTGGTTTCATAACTCAAGCGTAACTCTTACTGACTTTCAGTAATAACCTATCTAATCCAAAATACACAAAGTTAAAGTCTGAAAATATATAACATTTTCAATCTCTAATATATTAGAAAACTTTATTTAAACATGGTTTTCAATTTATATTTTTGTAATTCTACATAGCTACATGCTTAAAAACTACACGGTATTATAATAATTACTATGTTATTATCTGTGGTTATTATAATTAGGTATTTCACTAAAAAAAATTATATACCTACTTAAACTAAAGTTTTTTAATATTAAAATACAATATCATTTTTGTTTTTTTAATATCTTAACTAGTCTCGAAAATATAGAGCTTTAAAGTATCCTGTTAGACAGAGAGAGCTTTACTGACATATGGCGTCACAAATTCAGTAGGTCCACTCCATACATTGTCCATACAAAATATCGTTTTAGAAAGAGACGGATATAGTCGCAGTACAACAGCGTATAACTTGTTTTTTGACCGATTTTTTTTCTGTTTTTACAAATGTCATTGTAATTAATGAATTAATGAATATCCACATTTTGACAACAGTATACCAATATAAACAATACCCAATTATTGCCAAAATATCCATTTCGTGACAATGTGAAGCGAGGGAGAATCAAGGTCAGAGGGAAGCGTAAACTAAACAGACTAAGCCACTGACACACTGCGGATTCATGACCCTACCCCACTAAACTTAGGAATTCATGCTAATAAAACCATCGTGGAATAAAACCCAACTATGGAACGAGAATTGTGGAACAAGTTATAAGTGAAGAGTTTAATCGTTTAATTCCGGTCTCTCACATGCGCGGAAAAGATTCGTGCATACCTACTTGTTTGAAAAAGGTGTCAAACTTTAAAGTTTGCAAATTGATGCGTATGAGAGGAACCGGTATAAGACAGATGGGTCTTCTAATAGGACCATAATCATAGTCAATCGGGGGTTCCACCTTCCAGCTTGAGTTTGAGCTTTCTTAAATCTTTTTGGACTGACTTGGCATATTATGCGCTGGTCGTAGTCACCGAATCAGGTCTAATATATCAATTTCAGTCATGGGGGTGTCAAGACCAGTGCTTCGTTCTCTTCGTCGCTACTGGAATACGCCGTTGATGAGTGGAGTAGGAGAGCTCGCGAATTTTAACATTATTAAAAGTTTCGCTATCCAATAATAGATGGCGTTACTTGATACGTCTTCGTTCTTATGTGGTTGATACCAAAACCATTCGCACGAGCCATGAAACACTTTTTAACAGCTTAGTTGCTGTTCTCTTCCTCTTCCACATTCCGTTTTTCGCGTAGCGCAGCTCTATCAATATTGTTAGATTTTTTGTACTTGAAGTAGTGTGAATAGAAATGGAAAGCGCCAAGACACGCGTGCTTGCACTTGTGACAAAATATAATATGATGATACGGTTAACATACTGCATATATTTTAGTTGCACGGATACGGATGCTTTAAAAGTCTGCTTTTGTCAGTGATACTAAAGCAAAAAAACTACAAGATACTTTGAATATAGGTGATAAAATCTGTTTGATATTACGTCGCTTACGCGTTTTACTTGTGGCGTGTGAATATTAAAATAAAAGCGATTGGTTAACCATTATTGTTTAACAAAGAGCCATAAGGCGAAACGCAATAAAGTTTTATGTGCGATATTCTGGCGAACGTGTTGAAATCTCCCATTGGGCCATTGTGTTAGCCCTTAATTCCTGAACGCAGATGGCAAAATGTGAGCGGTAAACTCATTTTGGGATTGCTGTAATCCGAAACGAATTTAGGCAAAGGGGAATGTGATTGGATTAGAGGGATATACCGTACGTTACATTGTAATGTTTTTTTTTTGATTACAATGAATAAATCAAGAGGAATCGACAAAATGTTCATAAATTATTTGTTATTTTAACACCGCGATGTCGTCCGCGCAAAGCGAATAAATCCTTTCAGGGTTTCAGTAATATGATTTTATATGATTATTTCAAATGAATTGCTAGATTTAGGTATCATTACAGAAAAAACTATTAAATCTATATAATTACTTAATATAAATAATTATAAAGATACATACATGGAAAGTAATTGGTTTTGCATTCGGCTGCCAACAATACATTGAAGAAGCTACGCAATATTGTAAAATTTCATTTTGAAAAGAGCAACTGCTAAGTTTCTTGTCGGCTCTTCTCAACATAATCTGCTTTCCGAACCGGTGCGGTGGTAGAGTTTTGGATTGTCATAAGAATTAGCCTGCACTAAATAAATGATTGAATTAATTTAAGAAGACCCAACTGGGAATCGAAACTGACACGTTAGTTTTGTTAGTTAACATTAAAACATCAATTCGAGATAAAAAAATGCTAAACATGAATTAATGCAAATTAATCTATTTTAATCTAGCTTCAAAAAATATAAAAAGATTAAAATTATTGTCTTTCCTACTCAGATGCTTTCCAAGATCAAAAATACAATGTAGCTACGAGAGTGTAGATTATTCTCGGAATTTTCAAGGAGTGCCGATAAAGTCAACATGTTTATTACCACTGTGTAAGAGTATGTATTAGTGAGCCTCAGATTTCTAATTTAGATCCGAAACGAACAATGGACAATGTGTGACAAACATGTGCCCGTGAATACTTGGAAGCGAAGTGTAAATTAAATGTCAAAGCGTGGTCAAAGCAGTTAACCCGCACGTCAGTTCTTGTTTATTCCACGTGAATGGTTTCCCTACATTGACTCGCTCAAATGATTTGATTAGGTCTATGATGGGTTGACGTGATGTGAACGGGATAATTTTTATTAAACAATAAATTTAAATTAAACAATATGGCTGATTCTGTTGTGCACAATATCTAAACTAAACTGACAGGTCTAAATTTCATGCTATCCCTTTCTTAATACGTCCTGCGGAAATGGATAGCATTAGATTTAGATCTGTGAATTTAGTTTAGTGTAGAGAATGTACATTGTGTATGATGGCTAAATATGCAGTCTTAAGAACTGCTATGTCATATTTTTATAAACCTATTTCTATTAATAATGGATTAGGATTTTTTTATAAACAATTTTTTAAACATATGTACTGAATGGGTGGGATGTAGAATCGTGAGTCACGAAATGGGGGGAGAAAGGTGTTGTATTTGGTGGAGGTTTGGCCCCCAATTATAACAATACCACTCGCGTAAAAATCCAATGCACATTTTTCGACAAAACAAAAACAAACATTTTAACCTAAAAACGCGTAAAACATCGAAAAACGAATGCAATATAACTGTGAGAGCTGAATAGCATGCATAATTTTGGCTAAGTGTGACAAGGACGTAAGATCATGTCACAGACAAGTCTTATATTGTCAAAACTGTCAACTGTCAAAACTTTATTTTTGAAAAAAATAAGTACTTATGGCAAGAAAGCTTTTCCACTCGGAAATGACATGGGCTGATATAGGTCGAATAGTGTGACAGAACCGAATTTGCCAACCTCGACTCCACGTAGTCTTGTCTGCCCTACCCCTAGAGTGTTTTTATGAAGCGCGAAGCCAGAAGCTCGCGAAGGAGGTCCTGAATGAAGCGAGCCTACGAGGCCGAGTGGAGCGAAGGGGGGAGGTGGCGAGCGAAGCGAGCCGGCGACCTCCGTAGCGAAACGAAGGTCGAGTAGGTGAAGCTGAATGAAGGGGCGACGGAGCGAGTCTTCTGGCATAGCCCATTTGATTTATAGCAAAGCAGAGCTCCCGCCACAGCCTTCGTGTTTATTTATTTACCACCCAGAACTCCTTACAGTTGTGATAGGGGACACCTCCACACCTCCTACCCCTCTCCCCTCCTCCCTGAGATGATGAATGTTAGGTTAGGTCTATGGGATTTTCTTTTTCATTTTTCTCAAGAACAGTGTATTATCTTTTTACGGAAGTGGTGTTGGAGGGTAGGGGACACCTCCCCCCACTCTCCCCCTCCCCACTCCCCCCCATTTCGTGACTCACGATTCTACATTTTAACCTACTGAATTTACACTGTAAACAAATATATGTTGACTTGAATAGATAGGTTCGAACAGAGCTCTATTACTTTTCAAATCTGACCTATTATTTCCATAACTTTAAAAATGACATTATAGTGTAATTTAAAGTGTCATCTTCAAAGTTATCCATACTTGTGAAGTTCCAGCATGCTACAAGGGATGACCAATTTAAACCGTCCCAGTTCCACTATTGACCACGAGTCTCCTCTCAGAATGAAAATCCTTTAGGCCATAGTCCACCAGAGAGTGCGGATTACCAAAATTCTCACACCTTTAAGAACACTATGGAAAACTCCCAGCCAGGCATGCAGTTTTCCTTCATCGTTAAAGCGAGTGATAATAATTTCTTAAAGTACACCTAACTTCGAAAAGTTAGAGCCGACTAACCACGAGAATATAGCGAATATAACATACGGATGGTTGTAGAAGAATCCAATGAAAGTCTTCCACTCATCATAAAGAAAAACATTGTGAAATTCTGGGTGTTGATCAGTGTATCGTCAGAGTGTAAATTAAATGTCAAACGAATTGACCCACACGCCAATTCGCATTTATGAACAGATGCGAGTTTACAATCACCTTTCTCAATTGATCTGATTAAACTGTTTTGCATCGATTGTCCTCGTAACTTTTACAGGCTGGGTGGCAACTAAAGTACTCACTACAATCTCCAAGTGCCCACTTTATATCGACGCTTTGTCCGTTAACTACTTAGAAAACTTTATAGAGCAGTATTGCTTATTCAGTAGGAACGCTTGAAATTCGACGGTTGAATCCGTGATAAGATGACAAAAGAATGTCAAGCCGCGATCTAATGTCCTCGTTTTTGAGTTCGTATTTCGTATTATACTTTAGCATTCTAGGGTTACTGGTACTTATTATTAACTGTGCGTATAAAATTATTATAATTTAGTACCTATTGACAGGAAAGAGATGGAGAATTTTTGCATTCCTATTTTGTCTAAGCTAAAGAACAGATTACCGCACAGTTAACGTTTACCTAAAAAACTTAAACTAAACTTTCGTCGAAGAATTTACTTACAATCACTGCGCTCATATGTTTCAACTATCGTGTTCGATATTCAAACTTACTATTTACTACTAAAACTACACCCTAACTAGGGTGTCTTAGTCCAACTTTATTTGGAGGCTTTTCTTCATATAGGTACAGCTACACTTCCCTGATTAATAAATTCTTCATCATTTTAATCCGCCTGGCCTTAAGTATTATTACCCTTATTATTTTTATCAACCGGTTATTTAAAATGTCCTATATTTCTATTTAAGGTGGGCACCGAAAAGCTGCTTCGAGCCTAGACAATTCATCTGTCAAACGAAACTAAAGAAAGTACCACAATCGAAATTGAAAGGTCTTCGACGTAGGTACCAACGCATGGGCAAGATTAACGAGATCAAAGCTCCGAGTGTCAGCAGAGAAGAAGACGATCCTAGGACCAATGACGTCACCAGCAACCCCGTTCTGAACCCAAAATCCTACGACCTGCACCCGAATCAGCGACGAGGCCAAAAGAACCCGATACGCAACAAACCGAAAGTTTACGACCTGCGACCTAATGAGTTGAGGAAGCGATCCCGGCCCAATGCGCAGAGAAAGCTTAAGAGACCATTCCCAGGGTACGTAGTTATCGTATTATGAGTATTTTCTTCACTAATCCTTTAGACATTGAAACAATTCTTCTTCACGAACGATTTCTAACTTCAGCCTCATCACTGCTTCCTCTCAGGATTGTGTGTAGCAGGGTGACAGTTTCTTTTAGGAAGTAATATTTTAATCAGCAAGCTAGTCATAATAGTCATAACAACAACTAAACCATGTTATCTTCCATTTTCAGTTACCGATGGAACCGGCGCGACCCCGAAGGTTCATTCCAATACAACGTCAACATCCTCCAATCCGGGCGGACCGGCTTGAGCCCTCAACAGATCAAGGGCCATCTCTCTCGACTGCAGCACTTGCGCGATAGACAAATCGCCAGACGCAAGCGAATACGAGACAGGGATGAGTGGCTCGTCAATGACGCCCCACCAGCCATAATTCGGACACATGCTAGAACTTATACCGTAGATAATAACATAAGCGCTCTACATCCTAAGACTATAGTGGAAGAGTTCGATATGATGCCTCCACCGGCTCCTGTAGTAATACCTCGACCAACACGTGGCATTTGGTAGTCAGTAGACACTTTTTAGTTAGAATTCTCATAACCGATTTATGAAACCATTTAACTTGCTTGCTTGAATCTACCTCAGTTTTGTTACAATTCTTGTAGTTTTCATTCGTTTTTTTTTTTCACATGATATAATTTGTTCCATTTCTAAACATATCATGTTAGTAACATCATTAAAGCCTAAATAATTTGTGTAAAGCTAAGTCCACTGAAGCAGCCTGGAGCGGACCAATGATATTATTGACAGATATCGTGATAAAATTATCGCTTCATCCATCAATAAATAGTCTAATTGGCCGCTAAGCACGTTTCCATTCATACTCTTAAGTGGACAGGCACCTGTAACTGTAATCTTACTCATATCGAATTCGTAAATCGGTGATGAGTTTCTTTTGTCAATAGTCCGTTTGCATCGAATTGCAATGAGATTGATTGGAGTAATTATTTCATTTTTTTCAAGTTATTTTCATCTTGAATCTTATCTTTACGCTTCGAATTCCTAAAGCTTTTAGCACTTCCGCAAGCGTTTCGTTCTTGTGTTTTACGTTGTCGGTTGACATTTTTTGTCGATTAAAAAAATGTGCAACGCTTTCGATTATGTCACTGTCGCCATTCAAAATTTGCTTTATTTTCTATAATTATGTATAGATAGCGGCTAAAGGCAATATTATAATTTTTCTTATTTTTCCACAAAGCCCACCCAACATGCAAAGAATCTTTATTAAATTAAGCTTAGAAGTGCATAGGTAATTTTATAATCGCCCAATTAACGCAACTGTTTACTTTTAATTACTTATTAATAGGTATTATTTAGAAATAGTAAAGATTATTATTTTTTCTCATTTAATTTAATTTATTGGCTTTACGAATTGTATTGTCAACCTAAACACTATAATTCGGTCCAGGTTGATTAAGAATATTTTCTTCATCAGCCTTTATAAATAATAAACATACATAAAAAATATACCTACGTCTGAGCATAAAATTAAACATAAATACTTATCCTACATTTATTTATAACAAGTATTTATTTTTTATAAACTGTATTTTGTGTAATTTTAAGATTAAGTACTTAGCTTCGCTGTGAAGTTTTGAGTGAACACTTATTTACTACATCGTGTGTACTAAGTCTTAGGCTGTCAAACAATCTAGTTATTTATGATTGTGTTTCTATATCGTTAAGAAAGTACGTATGCTTAGCATTTTAGCACAGACTCTATAGAAAAGATACCTAGTTGGCTCGCAAAAAATATGTTGATAAAATTGCAACCAGTTTTTATTACGAAAGGTTTTAGGACAATCGACCTCTGCATTTGGAATAGTAAAAATCTTTTTTATTTAGTCTGTAATGTTTTATCGTAAATTCCTTGATGAAAATTACGATATTTACCATCTTTATGGACGAACCGTCAAACAGCATTTTAGTTTTAAGTCGTATTCTAAGATATTTTAACCATATTTTAACACACTAAACCCTATTCTAAAATCATCAAAATTACGTAGTGTAAAACTAGTCAGTAAGATAAATTTGAAGTAAGAACGGAAGCATTTACAAAAAATATAACTGCACATTTTAAAGAATTGAAAACACAGTCCACTCTTGTTTTTTATTATGATTAAATATTTTGTGTTGTACTGATTTATTCAAACAATGATAAACGATGTCTTGATATTGAACCTACAAAAGAAACTTTGAAAAATATAAGTGAGTACATAGTGAAGAAAATTAAATAGAAGAAATGATAGAATTTGTCGGGATGCAGTCTAATGATGATGATGTTGGATGATAAGAAGGGAAAGGTAAGAAATTATTTCTAAATGGCTCATGATACACATTGATTACAACGTCCTAACGTTACCAATACCTTTTCTATAATTATTAAAAAAACGAGTGTGGACTTTATCAATCTACATTCTAACAAATTAATTTTTCATACTGAAATGTATTACAATATTAATTAAGAATACATTTAGATTATGCATTGAACAGAAAATAAGAATAACAAACTATAATTTTAATAATGCTAACATTCTCATCGATATAAGTGTATTTATTGAAGAATACGAGTAAAAATGTGTCGTACATCATATTGGCATTTGCTTGTGAGATAAAATAATTTTAAAATAAGTATTAATAATATAATTGTACGTTCCACTTCCACTCTATTCAATAGGTACAAACCTACGTGCCAAAGTTGATAAAATGGCCGCCAACAAGCATTGCTGCACAGTACGATAGTACGTAGGTGCTGCAAAATTCAACTTTTATGGCGCGAGCTGTACCTAATAATACAGTATGTATAATCTGTAGGGGTTAGAACAATGACCTTTATAATGAATAGTGAACAGGCTGCTGTCATATTTTTTAGACCTACCTGATTGACGCCATTTTGGCGCTGTAAACAGTTACGAGTATCCAACGAACTAAAATTAGTTGGGCAATAGTTGACAACAGAAGATAGTTGAAACTTGTGACATTTCCTGTATTTCTTATATTTTTAGATCCAAAGAAACTCGTATGTCAAATGTGGCGCTTCAAATTGAGCCACAATTTAAAGCTAATTATACCAGCCAGTCCAGTTTTAATCATAAATTAATTATTATAGAGGTCAATAGATTCGACTAATCTCTGATAGCTACGTTATAATTAAGCTAAAAAAAGTATTGAAACTCTTTAGTTATCATTATAGTGCCAATATCTTAGTCCTCGCATTTAAAAGTAATATTAAAATAATTTTTGACAAGTGTTATTTCACTGTAATTTATGAGAAAAAAAAAATACTATTTTTACCATCTTTTCTTTTTATTTCGTTTCCTCCCATTGCGTTTCTCTTAAGTTAAGTGTTGTAAAAAATAATAAAATAGTGTGGCTGTAAAAATTCCACTGTAAAATATTGTCTATAAAGCATACACAATAGTTTTATTTTACTCATATGGTAAAATCTATTAAATCCTACCTACGCACTTCAGCACTTGTCAAGTTTTGTAAGATGTAAAATAAATTCTAAAACTAGTCTACTCTGTAAGAGATAATAAAACAATTGTTTTAAGCAAGTTTTAAGTTTTAAATTAATGCCCGAGCAATAGATCCAATTCAATAGATAGGTACAATAAGACTAATCAAGAAATTATTGAAAATATCAAGTGATACATTTGAATTCGCACTATGAATCAATTTAATTTGAAATGTTATTAACATAGTTTTAATTATTTACATTGTAGATTTTAAGGAAAATAAAAAGTATCTGAACACTGATTTTTTTAATTTCTATACTCCGATTAGCGCCATCTAGTGTCGAATAGCTGTATTAAGTAGTAAAATAGTCTGAAAACTAGACGTGCGAGCAGTGAGTACACAGTCACAGTGAGTAGTCGCACCGATAGAGTAGGCAGCCAAAGGGCGCGAACAAGCCAAGGATGCCTCACTGCGATACCTCGCGGTCGCGGTTTAGCTCGCTACCTCGATGCCACCTCCATTTAAAACAAATGTATGCAAACAGACGAGCGCGAACATGCCGAAGGATACCTCACTGCGATACATCGCGGTTCACATCGATGTTTACCTCGATGCCTACGCGAAAACAAAATATTTTGTTTTTACATCGCGGTCGACTGCAAGCATCGATGTGCTCTGGCTTGTGATTGGTCGAATTTCAAGGACTCCCACCGTCGTTTACTTTAGGCCTCGAATACATTTTAATTTAATAAAATAAATACAATGTTGGTATAGCGTTTCAAATATTAATTATATGATGTACCTATTATTTTATGAATTTTTTATAAATTATGGTTTTCAAAGCTCTATAAGATTTGTACCAATAAACTTAGAATAAAAATTATTATAATAGACTTAGGTACCTACTTGTTTAGAAAATTATTCATTAAAATAAATATTATATTATATTTGCACAACTCTTTTATAACTAAACTACTCGTAAAATTGGTAAGTACATATTATTATAATATTATTATTCATTATGGTTCATTTTTTATTTTAATTAAATAATGGAAAACGAGGCGCTATGTAATAGATTTAATTTTTAATATTCCTGCCCTGTGGGATAAGCGGCACAAAAACCACCACAACAGATTTACGATCTCCCTGGCGCAGTGGTGAGCGCTGTGGTCTTATAACTGGGAGGACTCGGGTTCGATTCCCGGCGGGGGCAATTAAGGAATTTATAATTTCTAAATTATTTCTGATCCAGACCAGGCCAGCCTGGTGGGAGGCTTTGGCCGTGGCTAGTTACCACCCTAACGTCAAAGACGTGCCGCCAAGCGATTTAGCGTTCCGGCACGATGGCGTATAGAAACCGATTAGGGTTGAATTTACACTTCTATACCCCTTCCAAGTTAGCCCGCTACCATCTTAGATTGCATAGTCACTTACCATCAGGTGAGATGGCAGTCAAGGGTTATCTTGTCAATTGTCATCGAATAAAAAAATATATATTTTAGCCAAGGAATGGAAGAATATTATTACTTTAGCGTTTAGTGAGCATTTGAACTAAGCATCCAGGTGCGACTGAACCGGCATGTTCGCACCGACATCTATGTAAAACATCCAGATATCGACATCGAGGTATCGAGCAGCGACCGCGACCGCGAGGCATCTTTGAAGTGTTCGCGCCCAAAGAATGCGAACTGCGATTATATTTCCACAATATTTCCATCACGGCGCGGGTGACGGCATGCAGATGACAATATCAATGACAGAAGGTAACGTAAAATTTGAGACCAGACACCAGAGAGTTGATTTTAGGGGTTCGTGCTACCAAAATTCTGCGTTAACGTACCGTCATTGTCACTCGATACGATAACGTAACGCGGAATTCAAAAAGTTCGTGCTTAGGCTACAGTTCAAAGAAGAAAAAAGTTTTTTAGTGGTAATAGCGCGCATCGTCGCACGATAGGTATATCCACGGTATTTCTTAGTAAAGAGTACCTACTTTTTCAAAAGCTCGGCTGTGGGAAATGTAGGATTGTAACCAAATCTTAACTTTGTCTCTTCTTTTCCTGCAGGAAAGGCTCTAATGAACTCTTCAGTCTTCAAACTAACCCGAGTTAGAGCTAGCCTGCACTGCAAAAAAATGGGAAATAGGTGCGTACCTAAATCGCAAGTGCCGGGTATCTCTTGAAGCGTTACAAAATTGCGAAAAAAAAATCGCGCGGATTTTTTTCGCAGTGCGGGCTAGCTCGAGTAAGACAACTGTGAGATGTAGCGTAAATCTATATATATACAATTCAAAGTCCTGACTGACTGACTGACTGAGATATCAACGCACAACCTAAACTACTGAAGTTAGAAACTTGAAATTTTTACAGTTGGTTCCTTTTATGACGTAGGCGCACACTAAGAAAGGATTATTGGAAATTCCACCCCTAAGGGGTTTAAATAGGGGATGGAAGTTTGTATGAAACTCCGTCATTTTTCAAGCTGTTTCCATCAAAGTTGGTATTTGAACTTTCAGTTAAAAATAAAGAAGTACGTGTGTCACAGTTTTTGAAAATTCCACCCCAAAATCTAATTCCACGCGGACGAAGTCGCGGGGGCAAAAGCTAGTCTGTCATATAGTATGGAAATGTCAATACATGACGTTTACCCAAAACCTAATCTCCATACAGTCACTTTAGCACATCTCCGTGAAAAATGGAAACTGCCTGTTCTAACGCTAGTCTCAGGCATTTGAATTTAATTTGAAATAGACTATCTTTAATTCCGGTGCTAGTTGCTACCAGGATCTGATAAGGGCTTAATTAATGACAGATCATCGTTAAGTCGCTACATTCAGCTAACTCTGGTAGTATGCTGCCAAGTGTTTTAAGCTATTGCATAGCTTCTATCGCGGGCTAGTGTGGAGACCGAATCCAGAAATTCCGTAACGAAAATAACCTGACGCGGAACTCCTCTACGGTGAGCCGCTAGATGGCGTTGATAAAAAATGCTATGCAATAGCTTTACCGCGGCAGTCCCCGAGTGCCACACGTCTTTTTTTTTTAAATCCTAAATCCACGCGGATGAACTCACCGCCTACAAATAATAATTAATCGATGTTTAGTATTTTTGGTGAAAGAAAATACCTAATTATTACAGAATTATTATAATTACATATTATAATCTTTTAGCGTTCAGGTTAATTCAATTACCATGCGTCTACCTAACTAAAGGACAAAAAAAAGACAAGCTCCTCTAGCTTTACTAAAACTTAATGCGGGTAACCTTTAAATAAAATAAATCTGAATAAAAATGTAAAACCAACGGGGAGTCAACGACCGTGGTCAAATCACTTGACCACGCCAAGTTAGATGTCCCGACAGTTACCATGGCAACCGCCTGCAAACAACCAACAGTCTACGTGAAAACCAGGTTTAAATAAACCATATTTAGGTAAATAAAGAGCTTTAATATAAAGCAAGAAAAACAATTGAGCGGCAAGAAAAAGTTGGTTAGCTTAAAGCTCACTATGCAAAAAGTTATACGAATTTGAACTGTATCTGTGAGGAATAAGGGAGATAAGGAAATTTTGGTTTTTATAAGTTAATATTATGTATAGTGGATTGTAAATTGTAGTTTGGCATAATTGTAATCGAAATTCGATATATAGCACTCATGCTCGTCAAGCTGAAAAAAAATAGAAATAGAAATATTTTTTATTCAAATAAACTTTTACAAGTGCTTTTGAATCGTCGATGAAAGAGAGAATAAAAATTGATAACTACTTATTTTGACGACTTTCCTAACGCAGTGGTGAGCGCTGTAGTCCTATAACTGGGAGGTCTCGGGTTCGATTCCCAGCGGGGGCAATTTGGGAATTTATAATTTCTGAATTTTCTCTGGTATGGTCTGGTGGGAGGCTTTGGCAGTGGCTAGTTACCAAAGACGTGCCACCAAGCGATTTAGCGTTCCGGCACGATGGCGTGTAGAAACAGAT
Source organism: Hipparchia semele (assembly GCA_933228805.2). Lineage (NCBI taxonomy): Eukaryota > Metazoa > Arthropoda > Insecta > Lepidoptera > Nymphalidae > Hipparchia > Hipparchia semele. Next base: position 14,304,395 of record OW121714.1, read on the forward strand.
TAGGGGTATGGGTTGAACACTACCATACTCCTTCCAAGTTAACCCGCTATCATCTTAGACTGCATGGTCACTTACCATCAGGTGAGATCGCAGTCAAGGACTATCTTGACAACGAATAAAAAAAAATAACATTATCGACGTCATCGTCTAGTAGTCAATCATAATACGTCCCTGGACGAAGATCCCACATAGCGGCATCCATACGTCACGGACTTGCGCCAGTTGTATCTAAGGGCTCCCTGAGAATCGTCTGGTATCTGGTATGGTATGGTGGTCTTCCTAATGGGGGCGGGCTGCCAACACTGCAACAACGAACTTGGTAAACAATTACCTTAAAAGTAGGGTAAGGCAATAAATGGGTAATATCGTTCGGGCAATTATTGAGTGATTACCCATAATAATGAGTAGGGTCCACAAACCTTTACTTCACGCAGGATTGATCCCAATTCGCGGAAGCACATTTTCATTATGATATTACAGATCGAGAATGTGACCTTGATTTTGTAAATACGAGTAGCCACGACTTCGTACAAGACAAAGCTTAAGGCCAAGAAAACTAAGGCTGAAATCTATAGAACATGCTCTGACTTTGCTTGGACTTAAGACAAACTTAATGTACCTACCAAATATATAAGTACGTGATATTTTAAAACAAAATTGAAATAATACTACTTTAATATATTTTTCATTTGTATTTCTTTAATTGAACGAGCGAAGCGAGTTCTCTGAGTCAACTAGGGCGCTTGCCTACTAGACAGAGAAGTGTGTCCGTCTAAATGTCTGTCAGAGCCCTATAACTTCTGAATTACTGAATATTAGAACGTGAAACTTGGTTAAAAATTCAGTTATATCCTGTACTTGAACAACAAATACTAAAATTAGATAAATGTTATAAAGAAACGAAATTATTTAATTTTAATGCGCCATCTATTAGCATTATTGTGAAGCTAATAGCTTCACTATAATGCTAATAGATGGCGCTGTGTCAGTAAAACAGTTTTATGTCAACTATTTTTTTTTTATTGCGTCTAATGTTAAAAGTTAATTATTACAATATATAATTAAAACTTTTGGGAATTATGGGATATCGCGAGGTCTCAGTTCGGGGCGAACCACTAGTAAATAATTACCTTTCCAAAACTGCTGAAAACAGGTAATGGTCGAATTAAAAACAGTTAAGCTGCACATAGGTTAAAAAAAATAGATTAGGGGCGTGGTTAAGCATTGGTATATAGGCCCTGAGCTTGTTGAGTTTTGCAAAATTGAGCAAAAGTCCCAATATTAGTGAAGCTGTTGTGTCCATCCTATTATTAAGTAAACTCACGCCTGAAAGTGTAGACCGTTGCGTACATTTGCAAACCTGGCTCATGTTTGCACGCACTGTTTACACGGGCTAATAGATTTTACTTTTTGTTTTCATATGTCAAAATATATATATATATATTTATATTATATTTTAAAAATATGTAAATAGTCGTGGTAAATCATCACTCATTAGATAAATCCCAATTCCCTTCCAATTGACAAAACAGATGCCAAATAATTGTATCCGCCTCGAGTATTTACATAATATTACTGGAGACGGTCTTTATTATACGATCAATCTAGATAGGATACCTAGAACCAATAGGCTATCACTGCTCTGATGGCACGTGTTTACTGTTTGACCTCTTATATCTTTAACTCCGCGACTATGTAATTGTAAGGACTAAGGCTAGTTTAGGTGTTTTAACCACTGGAGTACATACCAATACATTTGTATTATAACCTAGGTTTATAAGCAAAATGAATAGGTATTTTTCTGCGTATCGGTTAATAGGTATCATATTATTTTTATATTTATTAGAAGTACATCGCATTCGATAGAGATCTCGCGTGCCGGTTATGTGTTATGACTGTAGGATTGCCTTTAATTTGCCCCATCGATCCATGGTGCTACCACATAGTAAGAGTACCACAGAGTACATAATCGAACAGACACAAAGCTTCATACAACCCTATTGTAATAGTTAAGGGAGTGCAGACTGGCTACTTTTAGCGGTAGCGGTCGTCGTTTTTATAGCTTTTAACACTAATTCAAATTAAATCAGCGACCGAAAATCGCAGAAATCAGCGTTCAAAAATTGCGAAAACCAGATTCAGATGCAAAAAGTCATTAATACGTCAATCGCTGCCGCTAAAAGTGGCCAGTCTGTCCGTCCATAATTAGTTGCACTACTAAACGGGTATCTAAGTCCTACGTTTATGTGTTCACTGACGGCTCGTAGCATACGGGCTACGAGTCTACGACTTATATACGTCTAGGAACAATTTTTCGCCGACTCGGCCAGAGAACAAGCTCAGAGTCTGTGCTATGCTGTGTGTGGTATACAACCATTTATACAAAACTTTCGCTCCACATTTTAATTGTACGGTTTTTGAAATATTTCTTAATATAAAGTGTGACATTATCATAATATTGCACTATGTTAAGCTGAGTAGCTTAATTTATAAAAAGAAACAATTTTGCTTTATTTAAAAATACCTATTATATTTAAAAGATATTTTTGCATGTCCTTTAGAAGCTTTGTCTCTGTTAGGTTATTTAGTCATCTTATCGATGTAGAGTAGGTACCTAGTACCTACCTACCTATAACATAATGTACGGTATGATCCTATTAATCTCTTTGTTATTTTATAGTGGCTTTATTAAAACGGCACAAACAAATCTACTAGTATAGGTTAGACCACCTATAGGTAATAGGTCTAACCTATACTAGCAGACTTTTTTTATATACCTACTAGCTCTGTTGCAACATGACGTCACGTTTCAGTTACATACATACACTCTCCATATAAAATTTCGTTTGAAAAGGGACGGATACTTTCGCCGTAAAACAGCAGCTCATGACTTATTTATTTTTTGACCGATTTATTTTCTGTTTTACAAATGTTACATTTTCGATTGCAATTAATGAATAACCACATTTTAACAGCAGGCAATAATTCATGCAGCTTTTCCGCAGCTGAACACTCTTACCAAACAAATTAGTTACATTCTCGCCAACAATGTAAGAAACTTTGCTTTTGCCACATCGAAAATCAAACCTAGACCTTTGAGTAACAATATAATCTCAGCATAACGCCCAGAAAGTCTGAAAACTCACTTATATAGCCTTCTCGTGAATATTAACGTTCCACTTCTTAGTTCACTGACACCAATACACGCACCTCTATTGTTCTTTAACCTAACTTAACTTCGAATACTGATTTCTATACTAGGTTCAATTAATTACTGTAATAAATCAGCTTATCAGCCAACTGAGTGGCAATGAACTTGGAACAATATCCATTCGACTGTATTAGTAGTTCAAATTCTAAGAATCATTTGAATAATTAAAGTAATCGTTTCTTTTCGTGTGAGTGGAATCTTATATCGTGATGAACTTGTAAGTAGGTAGCTATTTTAGTTTTTTTTTTGGTAAAAGCAAAAGGTTTGATGACAAGGGCAGCTTGACATTGAAGCCCTTATTGGCAAATAACATGAACAAGGCTACATAAAAATATATAGTAAGTATACTACAACTATACAAATAGTAATCCTTTTTACCCTGAGAGTTTAGAATTGTTAAGTTGCGCGTAAGTAGGTAGCTATTTTAGTTTATTTTTTGTAAAATCAAAAGGTTTGATGACAAGGGCAGCTTGACATTGAAGCCCTTATTGGCAAATAACATGAACAAGGCTACATAAAAAATATATAGTAAGTATACAACTGTACATACTTATAGTAATCCTTCTTACCCTGAGAACTTAGAATTTTCCAATAAATAAGTTTCAAGTTTTTCCCGGATTTCGTTTTATTACTACTTGAAAAGTTACCTCCTACTTCGATAGTAGATACCTAGTACCTACCAAGTACCAACTAACCAGATGATAACGATGATAACGATGCAGTTGCCAGTTAGGTCCGTTATCTATTTTGGATCTGTCTGTAATCCTTACTAATATAAATGCGAAAGTGTGTTTGTTTGTTGGTTTGTCCTTCAATCACACAGTAACAGGGCAATGACATTATTTTTTAATAGTACCTATATTGGAGAGACTTGGGGAATGGAAAGTACGTTGGAGTATTTTTTATCCTTTTATACAATTTATTTTTCCGAGTTACAAAATAGCCTACGTCACTTTCCACGTCCTCGACTATTACCAGGCAAAAATCAAGTCACTGCTTGATTAAAGGACAAACCAATAAAGAAACACACTTTTTTGTAATAAGATAAGCCTGCGCTTGACGACAATCAATGATGGAAAGCAATTATGAGGTCTGGAGTGCGCTTGCCTAGAAAATGCCTATTCACTCTTGAGGATACCCAAATTATACTTGGCCAGGAACCTGTGTTTCTGGCCACGCATGATTTAAGTATAATATATGTATAATTTGAGTTTTGAGTAAGCGTCTGTACGCTGGAAGTGCGTTCCACACCTTAGCAGTTCATTTCAGAAACGTTGAACTAAGCTTTCGAATTTATAATTAAATATAATATTAATACGCACCTAAGGATATAGTTGTCACTGACATCCAATCAGTCAGAGGGTCGATTGGCAATGACAAACGATGGTGTCTATGGTACTACGGGTCAAGGTCTGTGACGTCACACGTGTGAATGGTATCGAATCGATTGAGATTGCATTCTTTTTAATGCTTATGACGAAGAATTGATTTAAATTGTGTTGTTAGACGAAGTAGAAAGGCCACTGAGTTTTAGTACCTACTATTTTTATATTTTTTTGGGCATAACATCAGAAGTATGACTAGTTATTTCTATATTATAATAATAAATCCAAATGAAATACTTGATTAACGATTTAGTGACCGGTTCCAAATATTGGTTACTTTACCGTTTGCGTACTCATAACTGTAAGTGGGTACATGCAGCTTGCATACAATTGCTGTGAGCACGCGACCTACGACGTAAACAAGCAGAATTAGTTACGACGAACGGACAACACAATTACCTACAGAGGCTACAGTAGACCAATCCAATACGGATTAAAGAAACATTATATAACTAGCTTTTGCTCGCGGCTTTGCTCACGTTAAGTTCTATTTTTCAAACCCCTATTTTACCCCCTTAGGGGTTGAATTTTCAAAAATCCTTCCTTAGTGTGCGCCTACGTCATAAAAGGAACCAACTGTAAAAATTTCAAGTTTCTAACTTCAGTAGTTTAGGCTGTGCGTTGATATCTCAGTCAGTCAGTCAGTCAGGACTTTGAATTTTATATATATAGATTAATTGATTCGCAATATACATAGGTAGGTACCTATATTGCTAATCAATCAATTAATTTGACCAAAGGTAGGTATAGGTAGGTAGTTAGGTATCTATCATTTTGGTAATATGATTTTGTCGGTGTTGGAATATAGCAAAAATCCAAGTCTTTGGTACAATAGTCTGTGTTGTCTGTGGCTATGATTCATTCCAACACCCACTCTAGATCATTCATTTTTTTTCATTTGTTTACCTACATTTCTTGTACGATGTGTTCTGAATTTTTATTCATTATAAAGCGGACAGTCGAACAGTGCAGACGTCTTTTCTTTTCTCTTCCCTGCGACCCTATATATACCTACAGGTTATGGGCCCAGGCTACGTTGTTATAAAAGTGCTTGGTTCAAAAGTTAAAATCAGTGTGTTAAAATTAGTAAGTTGAAATCAGTGTGTGTGAAGTGAATAGTGATTATTTTTAAAATATGGAGTCGCGAAGTAAAAGGAATATTCAACCGTTCAACGGAGATCGTTATAGCACGTGGAAGTTTCGCATAAGATCGCTTTTGGGTGAACTACAAGTGTTAAATGTTATTGATGGAGATACGCCGCTCGATTCGGACGAAGAATGGTCGAAGAAAAACCTTATAGCTAAAGGTACAATAGTGGAGTACTTAAGCGATGCATTTTTAAATTTTGCTAAAGATTCTGCCACGGCAAAATCCATCATGGATGACCTAGACCGAATTTACGAGAGGAGAAGCTTGGCAACACAATTGGCACTTCGTAAAAAATTACTCAATTTAAAATTGCAACCGGATGTGACTTTGTTCAGGCATTTTAATGATTTCGATAATATTATCACCGAATTGATTTCCGCGGGTGCAAAGTTAGACGAAATGGATAAGATATCGCATTTATTATTAACACTACCCACTTCTTATGATGGTGTAATCACGGCGTTAGAAACACTTGGAGAAGAGCATTTAAATTTAGCATTTGTCAAGACCCGGCTTTTTGATCAAGAAGTCAAAATTAGAACCACTACAACAACCGAACTTAAAATTTTACATACCTCTACAAGAAAAACTTCACGACGATCTGGATTTGATAAGAAGAAATCTTATTATAATACACAACCTAAGAAGAAATCATACCATGGAATTTCTAATCACAAAATCTCGAAGTTATATTGTGATCATTGCGGCCGGAGAAATCACGAGTTAAAGGATTGCATTTTCTACAAAAGAATGGCGAAAAATGGCGGTAACAGCAGCGGTAGTAACCAGCCAATTGCAAACACGACGATGAACGACAACAATCATACCGAGGACAGTTTCGCTTTTATGTTTTCAAACTGTAAGTTTTTTAATTCTATTTCTGATAGTAAAAGTATTTATTTTCTTTTAGATTCGGGGGCAACTGATCATATAGTAAATACCAAGGATTACTTTTCATCATATTCGGAATTCACAACCCCATTGAGAATTGGCGTAGCTAAAAACAGTACTAACGTCTCTGCATTTGGTAAAGGAAAAATAAATGTTATTACTAATTTAGGTTACCAAGGTACAATCGAAAATATTTTGTATTCTCCGGATGTTCCATATAACTTGTTATCGGTAAATCGAATTCAAGAAGCAGGTATGACGATTATTTTTGAAAATGATCAAGCGCATATTTCCAAAAATAAAAATTTTTTAATATCTGGTGTGCGTGATAATAATCTTTTTAAACTGTGTTTTCAAATTAATAAATCTCAGTCCTTATTAAATGTAACTAAGAGCTCCGATTCTTATAAGTTATGGCATAAACGACTTGGACACATTAACGTACAGAAATTTAACACTCTGAAAAATTTTATTGACGACTATCATATAATTGATGATATTATTCCCAGTAATGAACTCTGTGAAGCCTGTGTACTTAGTAAACAGTCACGACTACCCTTTGCGAAGTCAAAAGATAAATCGATTCGAAATAGACCCCTTTTCATTGTACATTCCGATGTTTGTGGCCCAATAACGCCAGCTACCTTCGATGATAAAAATTATTTTGTTACTTTTATCGATGACTTTACCCATTATACAGTTGTTTATTTAATGCATGCTAAATCAGAAGTGTTTAAATGTTTTAAGGATTATGTTGCAAAAAGTGAAAACTTTCTGAACTCTAAATTAGTTAGTTTATACTGTGATAATGGCCGCGAATACCTTTCAAATGAGTTCAAAGAATTTTGTGTTGACAAGGGAATCACGTATCATTTAACGGTACCTCATACCCCACAGCAAAATGGTGTATCAGAGCGCATGAATCGTACGTTAACCGAAATGGCTCGAACATTGGTTACAAGTGCGAAATTAGATAAAATATTTTGGGGAGAAGCTGTTTTAACAGCCAGCTATATTATAAATATGCTACCCACTAAAGCTCTGACAAACAAAACACCATATGAAATGTGGCATGGTAAAAGGCCGAAAATTAATCATTTAAAAATGTTTGGCGCTACTGCATACGTACATAATAAAACACGTAAAACTAAATTTGATGAAAAATCATTCAAATCAATATTAATTGGTTACAATCCAAACGGATATAAATTATTTAACGTTAATAATAACGAGGTTTTTATAGCTCGCGATGTTACATTTGATGAATTAAATTTTGAGCAAACTCGACCTGTACGTAGCATTAGTGAAAACATTGAAATTCCCACAAAAATTAGTAAGCCTGACTTTGAATCGGTAAAGCTAATAGAAAGTCAACATCAAGATTCTTTGAACAAAAATCCTGAAAACCCCTCAATAGATAGTTCATCAAATAGTAATCTAAGGCGTAGCGAAAGAATTAGTAAATTACCGCCTAAAGATTATATGCAAATGAACGACCCTGATTTATTTTTATCACTCGTATCTGTAAATTCATTACCATCGTCATTCAAAGATGTTTTTAACAGAACTGATACAGATAAATGGTTAAAAGCCATACAGAGTGAAATTGAGTCACTTCGAAGCAATAAAACATGGGATCTTGTTGAGATTCCTAAAGATGTTAATATTGTTAGTTGCAAGTGGGTATTTACTATTAAAAATAATGAATCAGGTGAACCCACACGGTATAAGGCCCGCTTAGTAGCTCGAGGTTTTACTCAACAGTATTTACAGGATTATGACGAAACGTTCGCACCAGTTGCTCGGATGACTACATTTAGATTTATTTTGGCTTTAGCTAACCAATTTGATTTACTTTTACATCACATGGATGTTAAAACCGCGTTCCTCAATGGTATATTAAAAGAAAATATTTACATGGAAGTACCAGAAGGAATTATCGCTAAAGATAACCAAGTATGTAAATTAAATAAAACATTATACGGCTTAAAACAATCATCCCGATGTTGGTTCGAACGCTTCGATCATGCTCTTAAGGATATGGGTTTTAAAAACTCTGAAGTTGATCCGTGTTTATATATTTTAGATCAACAATGCATGGATAAAAATGTATATATAGTTTTATACGTTGATGATTTAATTATTGCAACTAAGAATCCGGAAGTTTTACAATTTTATAAAAATAATTTAATGAAAAATTTTGAAATGTCAGATTTAAAAGATATTAAACTGTTTCTAGGTATTAGAATTCAAAGATCGAATAATAAAATCTCTTTAGATCAATGTACATATTTACAAAATGTCTTAAATAGATTTTCTATGAATGAATGTAATCCCTCAAAATCACCGTTTCCTTGTAAATTAGACTTTTTAGCATTGAACTCTGATATTCAATGTGATGCACCATGCAAAAATGTAATAGGTTGCCTTATGTATGCAATGCTATGTACGCGACCAGACATCTGTGCCGCTATTAGTATACTGAGCAGATTTCAATCTAAAAACAATATAGAATTGTGGAAATGTTTAAAACACCTTTTACGTTACATTAAAGGTACAATTAATTTAAAATTGATTTATGAAAAATGTGATTATAAGCAGGTAATTACTGGCTATGCGGATTCCGATTGGGGAGGCGATGAAACAGATAGAAAAAGTACAAGTGGCTATATATTTAAGGCCTTTGATAATTGTACAATTTCGTGGAACACGCGAAAACAAAATTCTGTAGATGTCTCTTCAACGGAAGCTGAATATATGGCTTTGTTTGAGGCTGTTAAAGAAGCAGTCTGGATAAGGTCATTGCTTAACAGCATCTCTTTTCAAATAAATGGATCAATAATCATATATGAAGACAACAACAGTTGTATCCGCATTGCTAATAACCCTGCAAATCACAAAAGGTCTAAACATATAGACGTTAAATATCATTTTATAAGGGAAAAAATCGCTAATAAAATAATAAAGCTAGAATCTATTTCCACAGGAAACCAACTAGCTGACATGTTTACAAAAGCGATACCCTTCAAGAAATTTATTGATTTAAGAGAAAATCTAAATTTAAGTTAAATGAATGATTGTCATTATTAATAATTAGAATATGATTACTTGTATTTTTGAGGGGGACTGTTGGAATATAGCAAAAATCCAAGTCTTTGGTACAATAGTCTGTGTTGTCTGTGGCTATGATTCATTCCAACACCCACTCTAGATCATTCATTTTTTTTCATTTGTTTACCTACATTTCTTGTACGATGTGTTCTGAATTTTTATTCATTATAAAGCGGACAGTCGAACAGTGCAGACGTCTTTTCTTTTCTCTTCCCTGCGACCCTATATATACCTACAGTCGGCATCAAAAAATAAATTAATCTCATTCAACAATTGGTTATCAAAAAAACTGATCAAATGCAAATCGAACGCATACTTAGTGGTCCGTACCAAAAAAACGCCGAAAAAAATACGTTTTACGGCATTTTTTCCCTACCGGGATACCCTCTTAAATTTTTAATTAATTTTTATTTTTATTATTTGTTGTTATAGCGGCAACAGAAATACACATTCTCTGAATTTTTTTGACTTTCTACCTATTACGGATCATAAGATACACGGACGGACGGACAGCGGAGGCTTAGGAATAGAGTCCCGTTGGTATATAGTATGTAAATTACTTGTGGTTCAAAAAAATAAATAGGTAGGTACAAACATTATCAATTGGTCAGCGAGATTATCCATATGGGTCGTAACTAAGAACCATCCCGATTAAACATGCCTATGGATAAAAAACTGTAAGTATACAAATCGGTCCATCCGATTGAGCGCTACTATGCTTTACACTCAGGTCAAAGCGACCAAACTTTAACCTCTCTAAAATCGCGGGTTAAATGACTTTCATCCCGCCTACGCCATACTCAGCAAAAAAGCGGAGTCTTATACAGAATCCACACTGTGATGGTGGTTAAAATATTTTTATCGACAAAAAATAAAAAAATAAAAAAAAGGTCTGCGCCTTGTCCCGCCTACACCAGTTAAAAAACTGAAGCTTTGTCCGCCTACGCGTGTAACTAGCTAAAACAAATACAATAAGCAAAGGCTTATCCAGTCACCCCTATATCGACAGTGTGGTGGTGACGGCACGTGGGCAGTGGGCACCGGTCAGTCCTCGCCCTGCGGCCGCCCGGTCGATCCGTGGACATGGCTGCCGAGTAACGCTAGTGCACGATTTGTACAGGTGGACCCTTGGACTACGACGCCATGACTGAAGATATACCTGGTACGTTCCATTTTCAAAATTGTAAACGAAAGAAACATTGAAGAAAACTTTTTTTTTATTTGTCTATGGAATCTAAATTTTTTTTAAATAATGCTCGACTGAATGATGGATAAGGTTCTTTTGAAAGTGGATTATGAATGAAAAAAAAACACCGGAGTAGGTAAATGAAAAAAGAAACGCTTTTTTTACTAGCCTGATTGATCTTCAGATCAATGACCTAAATTAATAAAGGTACCATTTTCTATTGAAGATACTTTGTAACCAAGTCATTAAATCAGTAGAGTAGCAGTTATAGTAGTTTGCTACTAGTAAGTATATAACATAAAGATTAATAAATAAACGGAGTACTATTACAACACGAGCAGTAAAAAAATGTTTAACATGCAAATTGAAAGTTTCTTATTCAGTAAACCTCTATAATTTAGTTATATCGATTTTTTGTAGCAGCAGTTCCTTCTATAGAAATTAGGCCATATTTTGTATACAATTTTTCAAAAATTAAAGTTATTTTAATTCTAATTTACAAGGCTGTAAACACGTCCTGTAAAGTTTAGTGAAAAACTCGTGCTAATTTGGTTCTCTATCAAGAATTCTAAACTAAACTATATTAAAGTAAAGGTCCCAAAATATTGCTTTTATGATAATATTCTTTGCAAAAAAGCTTACTATTACTGTTTACGTAGTGCCGAATTAGTGTCAATGTGCTATTTAGGTATATTTTGCATAACGTAAATAGAAAGCATTTTAGCTGTTTAAAAAGCCAGTTTTTATTTTTTCCTCTACATTCTAACTATTGCGGTTCATGAGTTTCACCCCGCTTGTAGACGGAAGGATTGACGGACGGACGGACGGACGAAATCGTGGAGGCTCAGTAATAGGGTCCCATTGGCAACCTTTGGGTACGGAACCCTAAAAAATAGTTCAGCACCAGTTAAAACTACCTGAGTAAATAATTTTACCTTGATTGCCTTGCATATTAGTCATGCTCCATTTGCCTAATGTTTTATCCAACGTGCGTCGTTTATTTCTAGAAATCACTATTTATTTATGTATATTGTATGACCCTTCTAGGAAACGAACGGTAGCTGGTAATGTTTTGACTGCGTAACAAAAACGGAAAAACGGAATGACATTTAAGGACCGAACCAATGCATGCAGTGCACTAGATTCACTTGACGATTCAAAAGCACGTAAAAGTTTATTCGAATAAAAAAATATTCTATTCTATTCTATTCTATTCTACCTATAAATGACGCTTGACCTTTTAATAGCTAAACCACTTGAAGAAATATTTTTTAAAGTATATACTCTTCAAGCCGCCTGTGAAGTGTGAGCCGGAAAATAGTAGGTACATAAATGTATTTTTTGCAACTGAATCTTTGGGGCAAATTATCCCCAGTTTCTTTTGCTCTCATCAACTTCTAAGTGCGGGGTCACAACTGAAAAAAAAAAAATCATCTCTTGCTTAAATAGACTGACCGACTGACTGACTAACTGATCTATCAACGCACAGCTCAAACCATTGGACAGATCCGGCTGAAGTTTGGTAAACAGATAGCTATTAGGTATGCCATAATGCCAAAAGTCCTTTTTTAGTGGATGCTATGGCATCCACTAATAAAGGACTTTTGAAAATTCAACTTAAGAAAAAAAAACTTGCAAAAACTTACCATCTAGAAGACTAGCGTGACCACAGCGTGACTATGAAAAAAGAAATGAAAAATAGAAAGATGAATGCACTACACATGACTTTTTTTTTTCAGCGCCCATTTGCTGCCAAAACGTAACCGGCCAGTAGCTTCTTCATTAGAATTCTTTGTTCTTCATATTATATTTAAGTGCGTTCGACCTCTTTGGCTAACTAGTAATAAACAATATATACTATAGATTGTCCAATTCTTTATTTTCTTTTTGGCAGATCACGCCTATAAATTACCGTTTTTTTGTTTTCGGAATAATGTACTAAAATAATGTCGTACTTTATTGACGAAGTGAAGTGAAGTGCCCTGTGCGTAACAAACAACCACAGACTAAAACACAGTTCTTGAAAGACGATAAATCATTCACAATTATGATAAAAATAATTTGACTTCATGTAAGTATTGTTTCTGTAAATTTAATAAAAAAAAAAGGAAATAAAAATAGTAACTATGACTCCAATATTGAATATTTGCAAGGAATTAAGTTGAAATCTTGGAATTTAAGTTCAAACCAAGAGTAAAGAAATTTTTATTTTCATTTTTTTTTTTTTTTGACGGCTGCCTTAAAATATAACTATGCACGCGTTAGTGAAGTGAGTTAACTTCAAAACGCGTGGTTAATAACGTCTAAACCAAGTTTAAATCAAGAGTTATGAGTTAGTTATTAATACTAGCGGCTCGTCCTGGCTTCGCAGGGCTGGACATTTATTTTTTAAACATTTTAGCATAAACGTACAGTAAATGCAGGACAAGTGACATCAACGCGTAATTTTTAAAAACATTTCACTGAGCAATTTTATTAAACTCGTAATATGTTTCGAATGGAATGTCCGATTTTAATAAACTAAAAAGTAATTTACAGGTATTTAAACTGCCTTGCTTGAGAAATCATTTATTTAGGTAAGGATTAAAGTATAAATAACTTGATCTGATTTATATACACTATACAATTTAAATTAATATCGGAGTTATCAGAAAATGAATATTTCCGCGTGATAAAATAATAAAATAGTGCCAGCCGGTGCGGCGGGCCAAGGTGGCAGGTATCGGCGCGGAAGATTCCTGTGGTTCCTGTGGTGATCTTATTAACAATCGTTTCCTATAAGAAGCTCTGTGCGATCAGCCCCGTAAAAACAAATATTTAATTTTTCAACCCAGACGAAGTCGGGGCAGGTCGCTAGTTAAACATATTTTGAAAGAAAACCTTAATTATTATTATTATCGATAAAGAACCCAAATCAACTTATTATTTTTTTCTATTTGTCTGTTACCGCAAACATATGTCAAATTAATTTATCTAAGTGATTAAAAATATATAATAAAATATAAGTACGTTAAATCAAAATTAAAAAATATTTCATTAAATCGATTGAAAGTTCTTCTTAAATAAAATCGATTATTACTTCAAATCGAATCGGTAACGTGTGAAGGCGTCACTAAAGTCAAAATTTCTTGATCTGCCAAAAAGAAAATAAAGAATTGGACAATCTATAAAGCACAAACACGGACTAATCAGAAGAGAGAAAGCTCACTCCCTTAATTTTTGTTTTTCGAATAGGTCTACATGGGGTAGGTATATTCATTCAAGCCTTACGCTTAAATTAGAAGGACAAGGGGAATATTCATTCATTTTTAACATTTCTAATATTCCTATGGCAAATAAAAACAAATCAAAATCAAAGAGATCTTTTCCATTTCCACGAGATGCCATAAATAAAAAATGTGACTTACATCGCTCGTTACACTGAGTGAGGTGAACGTAGCATGCGAAATGAACATTACCACTTCGCGAAGTGTTTTAGGTATTTCGCTAATGACCACTAACTAGCTGTCTCGGTAAAATTTTTTCCGCGACATTTTTTTGCCCATCTAATATTCTGATTCTTTTTGACTAAAAATATCCATGCCGATTGCCCTTTTCAGTTTACAGACGTCCAGTATAGTCTGTACAATCTAAGAAATTAGACCAAAGTGGAATGGACTAACAAAAGATACCATAAAGATACCATATCTTTAATGACTGTATAATAAAACTATAGAAACGGCGAGGGATTAGTGGCTTACACGAAGGGAAAACGCTATAATTTTCCCGAACAAAAGAAACAAAATTTCGGATTTTGATTAAAATCTCTAGAAGTGTGAAGCGGTCAGGCAAGGTCAAGGGAAAGAAGTTTATCGTGCCGCACCGAGTGTTAATAGACTGAAGGCTTAATAGCTGGTACATACCCTACACTAATTACAGTACACCGCACTTTTAAGGTCGCTTTAAAAAAAATTGAGACGCGATTGAGATTTTTTATGAATATGATGGTTTTTAGCTTTTTTACTTTTCGGATCTCAACCGCTAGGTATCTACCTCATCTACCTGACTTCATATCTTTACATATACTTAAAGATAAGAGCTATCTTCTAAGGTTCGATCCCCACCCGTTGCACTATTGTCGTACCCACTCCTAGCACAAGTTTTCACTTATTTGGAGGGGAGAGGAGAATATCAGTCAACTTTAGCTTAGCTGATATTCTTTATTAAAAGAAAGGTGATGCGATAAAATTTAATTAGAATACCTACTGGAAAAATATCTAACTGATATCTCGTATGGATTAGGTTCCTATTAAATATAATTGAAAATGCTTAAAATGTAGTCAGAAAATTGAAATTTCGAACCACTTTTTTTGGCTTTGCATTGCATTCATTAAAACCGATCCAAAATTGAATTAAAGCTTTGGGTTGAATATGATTTTTTTATATGTTTATTTTATACGGAACCGTAAAGCTCGAGGCACCTTAGAAAGCTTTTTCGTAGAGCGTTACTTTGCGTAATGCGTAGGCCGTAGGTTCATTATCGCAACCGAACGTTCAGAGAATATGGTAATTTTATTAGAAAAAAGTGGTTCTGACGTCATTCAAAAAGGTCAAAGAATACTAAATAGTACCTACAGCAAAATGAAATCAGCTTTCAGGTCCCTTGATTTATTATGCGGTCAATTCCTGCTAACATTACAAAAGCCGTCATAAGTCTCATAGTCGTAAGTAATGTATGCGTATACCTACTGCCTAGGTAAGTTAGCTAATATAAAAAGCAATTTCTTCGCGTAGATTATGCATAAAGTAAAATTTTCTAGTGCAATATAAAATGCCCATTCAACGTAGTAATAAATCGAGCAATGACCGCCATCTTATCGCCATAAAGTAATAACGGCGTTATTAATTTATGCAATTACCGAGCCAAAATTTTTATATAAAATTCCTATATACATATTACTTTTTTTTTGTAATTTAGACTAGCGTTTGACTGCGATCTCACCTGATGGTAAGTGAAGATGCAGCCTAAAATGGTGCGTGCTTGCCTAGAAGATGCCTAGTATTCACTCTTGATTTAAAGACACCCATAATTTTTTAAATGAATATCTTACGTGTTATTAGAATACATGATGTACTTGGCGCTTACTACACTAGCGTCTGTCGCGTTCCACACGATGTTTCGGGTATGTTTTATTTCATCCATCGCAGGGATTTTTTCTGACATCCAGAAAAATCCCTGCGTGGATGAAAAATCTCAGGAATTTAATGGTCCACCCCATGAATAACCCCATATAGTAATTAAGTGGGAACACTGTCGAAGGGGGATGAAATGAAATGAAATGAATGCACTTTATTGTACCTACACAAAATTACACAGAAACATAAAAGATAAAATTAACTTAAATAAAAATGAGAGCACAAATGGCGGCCTTATCACTAAGAAGCGATCTCTTCCAGGCAACCATGATGCATGGGGATCAGTACCGGCTTCACCTATGGTGCAGGGTGTGCAACGCACACGGGCGTAGGGTTGTAGGGGGGGCCGCGCCGAGCTGCGCTTGCTTGCTTCCCGACATCATTTAAAATTGCACCATTTTTTGCACCTGAATTTCCTTTCACTGGTGAAAATATTCCTTTATTGTATTGTATTCCATTTTGGCCGCGCGTTTACTAGAGGGCGCCAAGATATTGATTGCACACGGGCGCTACATGGGCTAGAGACGCCTCTGATGGGGATTCCACAATTTGGACATTGAACTTGGAATTTGAATTTGGTGTTGTTGTAGACACGGGCGCGGTGTTCACGTTCGGCAAGTCCCACTTCGCGGACAACGAGCCGAGCCATTTCTTCATCAAGAACGACCCCATCGTCGCCATATCGTGCGGCGACGAACACAGCGCGGTCATATGTCGTGAGTTGTACCTTCTTTTTTTTAATCTCTCCTTTTTTGGATTGTATGTAGATATGCATTTTTGAAACTTCATTGTGGTAACACTGTATACATAGCATATAGTTTTGTTACCTATTGTAAAAATTTTTTTTTTTTTTAAAGAGCAACCGCCGAGTAAACTCGGTGGTTGCGGGCTCTTCTTGGCAGGAAGGGCATTCCGAACCAGTGGTAGATTCATCGACGATTCAAAAGCACTTGTAGAAGTTTATTTGAATAAAAAATATTTCTATTCTATTCTATTTTTCCGACATAGTGATCGGAGACTATTTTAGTTCGGTATTAAATATGGCATTTTTTCTCTTTTCCTTCGAATAATCTGAAAATTCGGGGTCCCAAGGTGCTGGAGTAGCGATTTCACACCGCTAAGCGCAGTTTTGGCAGATCAGAGGTGCACCGACGATATCAGACGAATCGCAGGGAGCGGCTGGATACGGGCGGCGCAAGATCGAGATAAGTGGAAGGCTATGCAAGAGACCTATGTGCAGCAGTGAACGTTTATCAGTTGATAAAGGGAAGAAGAATAAGATTAAGTTTTCTGATCGAACGTAGCTTGACGAACAAGCTTACGAAGCAGGATAGGTCTTTGATGATAAAGAGGATTGAAAAACTGTAGATAGGTACGTACTGTAGTATGTACCTAAGTTTGAAGGCGTAATAGTCAATACAATCACAATCTGGTCTATTTGGCGGACACAATCTAACTTTTTGGTGAAACATCAAGATTTAAATAAACACAGTCAATCACTCATTAGTGATTGTTTGACTTCAGGCAAAGATTCATCTTTACTTGCTTTTAAACCATTACGTTTCAGAAAACGGCAGAGTGTTTGTGTTTGGGGCTAACGCGTGGGGCCAGCTGGGCTTGGGGCACAAGGATGAGGTGACGCGGCCCAGCTGCGTCAAGTGGCTCAAACCGCACCGTGCTATATTCGTGGCCTGTGGACGGGCGCATACAGTCTTTGTTACAGGTAAGCTGTATAATTTTTACGGACAAACACAAATCATACGCTCCGTCGCCGTCGTCACAGCTGCCGCCACTGTAAGTGCTGCTTATGAACGCTGTAAGTGCTGCTTAGGGTCTTCTTTACAAGTGGGTGTCTATGTACCTATAGTTACTTACCTACTTTCAATGTAATCAACTAAAAAAAAAACAACTGAAAAATACAAAAGGTTCAAATGGGTGGGGCCAGATGGGCTTGGGGTTGCTTGGGGCACAGGGCAATTGCCTTTAGGTTTTATTTTTGATATTTAGGTTTTAGTTTTAATTTAGAATTTAGTTTTGTATTATTTTACGTCATTGTTAATTTACATATAAATAAAATTACTGATAGAAAACTTTTAGAAACTAATAATTATTATTGATTTGAAAATCAATTCTTCATGTTAGATATACGTGCTCAAAGCACAGGACTAACAAGAATGCAATAATTGTTGTTGAACTTTTTGGGGGATTTATTGAAAATCCAATTTAGTCGGTTTTCGGCAAGTTTCTGTTTAAAAATTAATTTATAACTTTTGTTTTCTCTTTCTGCTACACCCGATTGTTGCGTTGTCGGATTAATGTAATCTATAAGTGTTATATAGTCTTTGGAAACTATTTAGGTTTAAGAATTATAAATCTGTTTTTAGATTTAATACAATTAATACTGTATGTTTCCATAAAAGAAAGAAATAAATAAATAAATAAAATCGATATTAGTACAATATTCAACTCAATTGTCTCGCTTTTTATTCCCAGATACCAACGCAATATACTCGGTAGGCTGCAATGACGAAGGGCAACTGGGCACGGGCGACATGGAGCACCAGAGTATCCCACAGTTTGTGGAACTGGACGACGCTCAGCCCATCAAGCAGGTCTCCGCAGGCAGCAACCACACGGCTCTACTCACTGGTAATTTAACAGGAATTTACTAGAATTACTAGTTATTGGCTAAATTCAAGCTTGCTTAGGCTTCAACTTGCAAATCTTTAGAATGTACGTATAAGTAGCTTTGGTTAAATATCGGTTCAATTCACGCTTGCATTATTACGTATTATATCTAGAGTAGTAGTATATGAACAGGTGGCATCATAAACAAGCGACCTTCTATCCTCCAAGGAACGAGCATCATACCAACAAACTTACCATCACTAAGTAGGTACACCGTAAGCGTCAAAGCAATCGGTTCTAATACAACTGAATAGGAAGAAATCTACGGATACAGATGACGTCGTTGTGTTCACTAATGAGACCAGTGACCACTGACCATATTGAATTTAAAGAAGGGGCCTTCTGCCGTCGACAGGCGGGTTATCATGTCAGAACAACTCCACCCAATTCCCCGAGTTTGCATACAAAATTCTACTGTCCAGGCAGCCTACTCCCCTCAAACCTAGCCGTAGCTTTCGCATACCTTCGACTTCTACCAAAACTTCAGCACAATCCTGCCGAAGCCGAAGGTGGCCGAAGCCGTAGGTTCAGTCGGACACTATACAATATCTTCGAAATGCGTTGTTTTGGATTGTGTAGAGGACGGGCGCGTGTTCGTGTGCGGCTCCAACTCGGAGGGGCAGCTGGGGCTGGGCGACGCGGAGCGCTCGTGCGTCCGCTTTACGGAACTCAAGTTCGTCGAGAAGATCGCCTTCGTTGAGTGCGGCTACTACCACACCGTGTTCATCACGGGTAAGTGGAATTTTTGTAGGAATCCTCCTTTTTACCACACCTTTTATAAGAATTTTTACAAAAATTAAAATATTCTTCAAAACTGTACCTACTTATTACTAATACTTATTAATAATAATGCCAGTTAAAATTGAGGCAAATCCCAAAACTTTTAAATTTTTACCTTCATTTAAAATCTTAGAGCAGATTATTCGTTGAATTTACTTATTAGTATATCTTTCCTAAAACAGTTTTTACCTTTTTTAATCTTTATTTTTTCCGGAGCTTTATCACTTGGTGATTAGTTCTTATTTATACTTAACACCCTAAAAACACTATAAATTTTGATATTGCACTTCCTTATTTGAAGTTATCATATCTTATTTTTTAAATATTAAGTATGTATATAGGGTTTTTTGCTTTACTTCTATTAATCCGGGATTGGATACAATATCAACTTATTGTACTATTTGTTCTTAGTACATTAAGTAGTAATTAAAGATAATCCTACCTAGTGTACTTTAGGATAAAGTAAACTCTATCTAGGTTTCAATCCTTTCCAGCACAAGGAGCAGTATTCGTCACAGGCGACAACGAACATCAAAAACTAGGCATTCCTGATAAGACAACCATTTATGTCCCCCAAGTCTTACCTCTGGACATACAAATAAAGAGTGCGTGTTGTGGCGCCAACCACTCCTTCCTACTATCTATGGACGAAGCTAAGATCCTAGCTTTTGGCTCCAATGAAAAGGGACAGCTAGGGATGCCAAAGGATATAGAGAATGTCACAGTACCCACCGAGATAAATATGGAGAAACTGTTCGATGGATACCAGCTGAAGCTGGTTGCTTGCGGGGCGATGCACACTGCTTTTGTTACAGGTAAGCCGTTTATGAATCACGTGAACCTTTTGTATTTTCACTACATACCTCGACTCAATAAAAAATAGTTTTCGAAAGACTAACAGCTTTTTAATAATTTTGATATCTAATACTTTTTGAATTTGAAAATTCTATAAGTACCTACTTATCTAATCAAAACTATAAACCGATGATACCTTAAGAACAAATATCATAACTTACTTACTTAATATTACTTTTTTTGTAAAAAAAATATTATTTTGTAGATAATGGCCTACTTTACACATGCGGCGAGTCGCGTCACGACAAGCTTTGCTTAGAAGCAGTAGAAGGCGATAATTCAAACGAGCCCAATCAATACTTGCCAAAGCGGGTCACCGCCATGAACGGGTTCATAGTTGACAACGTCGCTTGTGGCGGCTGCCACACTCTACTTACGGCCACTAAAGGCTCCAACGCTGATTTTACCAACAACGATTTCAGTATTATAAATGAAGATAGGAAGATTTCCATAACGGAATTACCACCTTTACAAAAAATACCAGTTATGGCTAAAACTGATAACGTATTAGAAGACATAAACTCAAACATCAATAGACATAGTAGTGTTGATATTACAAATGGGAACGCCGAAGAAATTGCCTCAATAACCTCTTTGGAGGCAAATGTAAGCGGATCTCATATAATTAACATAAATGATCTGGACATAGATAATGTAAGCAAAGGAAGTAAAGGAAGTATGAATGAAATCCCGAACATAGTAAAAGATGAAATTGATACAATGGGTAAAAGTGTTGATAATGTTATAAAAAGTACAAGTGAAAGTATGGGCAATACTATGAATAGTGTAGAACAAAAGGCGGATCAATTGATGGGAAGTGCAGAAACAAGTATAGCCAAAGTTATGGACAGCGCAGATAAAAATGTCAACAAAGTTGTGAATGATGCACAAATGGTACTTCTAAAAGGAAAAACTGAAATCGAAAATAGTGTTAAACAGAGACAAGATGAAATAAAAAATATTGCTAAACAGGGACAAGATGAAATAGAAAATATTACTAAACAGGGACAAGATGAAATCGAAAATATTACTAAACAGGGACAAGAGAAAATCGAAAACGTAACTAAAAATGTAACGGAAACAATTCATACAAAGGCTGAAGCTGTTGAAGACATATTCAAAAAGACGATAGTCGATAGAGCTCCTGGTTTGCACCATGATGAAAGGAAAGTTCTAGAAGTTCCCGATAAAACGTCTGAAACCACTAATTCGCCGCCCCCAAAAACACCAATAATACAAGATTTGCTGGACATTCCTGATATATCACAAATGAGTCCAAATTTAAGTAGGAAAAGTGACGATGGGCAGAAAAGTGAAACTGGGCAGTCTGAAAATGAGACAATACCCTGTGGCTCAGACAAATCTAGTCCTTCGGACAAAATAGCTAAAACCCAAGCAGTAATGCCAATAGGTAACTGGTTATACATTCTTAGCATAGCTTGTTATGCACTTGTTATGTATTTGTTTTTTGTTGTACATTGGATTACATATACTGAAATCGATTGCTGATTTTAAAATCCGGTTATTTATTTAATAGTGCGTAGTGAAGACCACATCGATGCCCAAGATCCTAACTGCGAGGACACAGACGTGGTCGTCAACAAAGCAGAGGAGAAAAGTCGCTTCTCCCGCATCTTCCAGTCCATCAAGGACAAGGAAAACTCGTGCATGGGTAAAGGAAAGGTCATTGAAGAGAAAGTCGTTGGTAGGTAAAACTTTTTTGTATTTATTAAACGAAAACTGTTTCTTTTTTAAATTAGCATTTAGCAAACGACCGATCGGTCAAGATCGGAGACAAATCAAGCGGAAAATCTTGCACAGAAATTCGAAACAATGTAAGGAATGAATAACTAGTTAGATACTAGGGTAGTAGCTGCGCGGATGAGACGTTAAGAACACTTCAGCTCGATTTTTTTCCGCTAGTGAAATTCAGCTAGATTTATCACTAGCACACACACACACATAATCCTTAAAAACACTATTTAACACAGATAGTCTTTAAAAATAGGCAATAGTAAAGCATCGTCAACTCGATCTGACGGAGAAAAATCGATCAAAAACAGCAATCTACGTATATAAACTAAATTGACTGGTCTAAAATAATGCTTTCCTTTTCACAATGTTTCCTGCGAAGAAGGATAGCATTACCGTCTGCGTTAATTATTATACTTATAGTTAATTCTTAACTAATTCTTTAATTAAATCCTTCGAAAAAAGCACCTTTATCGAAATATCACAATATATGTACTATATCAGTTAATAGATATGTACTATATCAGTTAATCATCATCATCGACATCAAAATATGAAATACTTATAAAATACCTACCAGGGCCGTAGCCAGAGCGGGAGGGTTGTTAGTCGTTTCCATATTTTTTCAAATGCGAATTTCAACCCACCCTGAGCAGAGCTAAATCCTGGCTACTGCCTTGCCACACATAACACAACCCTAATCAAGTTCTAACAAGCACACATCCTTACAATCCTTAAATCCTTAGTAGCTTCCCTTACAATATCTAAATAAGTAATTTTGTAATAACAAAGTTTTGAAGTTATCACGAGCCTTAAAACCACGGCTATTCACACTTTGAATAGAGTTATGCTGGTTTAACAATACAAATGCGATTTCAGCTTTAAACGAGATAGAGTTAGCGTCTGCGCATGCGCAGATTACGTGAGTGCGAATTGCATGAGGCAGCAGGATAGACCTTTTGTTTTGTTCCAGAAAACGTCCACAGAGGAATCGACACAACAGAGGAAACAGTACAGAGAGTGGAGGAACGAGTAGAAACAGAAATCAGAAACCAGACTAGTTCCAGAACATGCACTCTCTTATAAATAAATTTTAAGTAACAATTTATGTGGGTGTATTACAATTAAAGCTACACTCAAGGCAATGTTTTAGGAAAAACAAAAGCGCGTCCAGAAAATTTCATGTTATAAAACTTCATTCTATATTACTTGTAGTAGCGTAGACACCTGTTATATAACAATTTTAAGCAATGGGGATATTTTCAATAATACGTTTCATAATTTGGACGCACTTTTATTATAAATATATTATATATAAAAACAAAGGCAGAAACCCGTTTGAAATACGCTATAAGTACCGCAAAACATGTTGAAACCACAAAATTTATGTATAACCAAAACCGATGTAGATAACAACGTTTACAGCACATGACCCCTCTCTAACCCCCACATGACTATCACAAGTTCCATGCTAGCCTCCCTGGTATTTCTATACCACATTGTTTGACGCTCAGGATAACCACACGAACTAAGACGGAGGTTAGACGCTCATTCTGGCGTCAGTTCAGTCCGTGACCTTGATCACGATGAGACTGATGCCAGATTCATAGACTGAGGAAGCACATTACACGGTCATTCAGACTGACCATCAGGCCAATCGAAAACTTCTACGTGTTGACACTCATAACGCCTTAGGTATAGATTTAAACGAGAAAAAAAGCTTGTGTTGCTTTATCATCAGCCCTGTCTACGAGGAATCGTAGAAAAAGGAAGCGATGTTGTAAAACGTGGCTCATGAAAAGAGAATTCTACACAAACTTAAATTTACTGAATGAGATAAGAGACATAGGAGAAGAAGAAGATTTGTATTCATATTTTTAACCGAACTTTCAAAAAAAAATAGGAGGTAGCGCCAATCTGTGTCCATCCTCATCAATAACGCGCCGATCTGCATCGTTTGGAGGCTGGTAGCGTCGATTATTAGTAGTCTGATCAAACAAAATAACTGAAATGTGTTTCTGCCGTGAAATGAACCGTAAGCGTTATTCTTCCCCTTTTAATACAACACCATAGAAAAATAATGTTAGTTTTGGACTAGCTACCTTTTGTGTAACTTTGATACAACAGACATAGTCAGTGTTTTGTCTTCGATTAAAATGTTTTATGAAATGTAAATAAAGTTTTTATTCTCATTACTTTTGGAATTCTTATTTTGTTAAGGTGCGTCTAGAGTCTAGACCATAACGGAATTTATGTACTTATAATATGTTTGGATACATTTAAATTTTTGTATGGAAGCATGTTATATAACAATGAACAAAGTAGCCGTTATGTAACTACAGTTTTATAATATTGAAATGAAAAAAATGAATTCAATTTCAAAAACTTTATAAACTAATAGAAATTCAATTGAATAACAACTAGCCAGCTAGGCACCTGGTTATAATCAATTCGCCTAATAAAGATATCATAGTAATTTAAAATAAATGAAAATATCCTCTAAATCTGTGGGAGAGCTTAATTTAGTCTCCATTAAAATAACAAAAAACATCTTCTAAAACATAAAACCTATTAACCTATTTAAATATTTATCTTCTAATAATAATTTTAAAGAAATACAACCTGGTATATTTTATCGTACGTAACATATCTATGAAAGGACAATGTTCGGCAGTAATGTCCAAACTCATGAATTTGCATGTTCATGTTTGGACAATAAAATGTCCAAAATCATGAATTTGGACTAGGGTAGCATTGGAGTAAAGGCTACAAAGTTAATATGCTGGTGTTAGTATCGTGCTTTTGGAAGGCCAGCCGGCCGCGCAGGCCCAGCGTGTTCCGCAACGTGTGTCCGACGTCATTGACGGCGTCCTGGTTCTTGTAGTTTGATACCCACACGGCTGAAATGCATAAAAAAAATTATTAAGAATTGGAATATTGGACAGAAGTAGGTGTTACTTTGCGGAGTCCCATGATAAAAGGCGAATTCTTTTGCTATTTTTCATCCCTAAAAAATCTGCATTCTGTACTGCTGTACCCAAGAAGTACAGAATACATATTTTCACGTAGTACTCACATAGTAGTAGCATTGTGGAATTCTGCAAAGTAGGCAGAATGCTTACCTATTCTGCTTTTGTTCCGCACACTGACAACTGCCCCGCAAATCGCATCAGGAAAACGGAAATTTTCACCGATCACCAGCAACACCTGAAAGTAGCATTTAGTTTGATTTATTCTAATTGTAATCTATACTATTATAATAAAGAGAGAGCGCGAATTTTGTGAGTTTGTATGTATGTCCGGAGCAAACTTTGGAACCACCGCACCTATTACAATAATTCTTTTACCATTTCAAAGGTACATTATTCCAGATGGTTATAGGCTATAATTATGTTAATAAATGTATTATGGCTAGATATTATGTGCAAATTTGTTAAAGAAGTCGGAATTTTTTTTGACTCTTAAACGTTTTCAAGGCGTGCGCTGGGTCATATACTGTTATTGGATGAAAATGATGTATTGGTGAATTGTTCCTCTTAAAGAGTTCTAAAAAAAAGTCCGCGATAGCATATGTCTATATTCTAAGGATAACTTACAGTAACCATTTCTATCTTTCAAATTTTGATTAAAAATAATGAATTATTTTCGAAGCTTCTTTAACCGATGTGATGTCAATCTATATCTAAATAAATATGTTTATTAACGTAAATATTTAATTTAGAACATATTTGCCCTTTACACTATACAATTTAAATAAATATCTCAGGAGTTATCGGAAAATTAATATTTCTGCGCGACAAAATAATAAAATGGTGCCGGCTGGCGCGGCGGGGCACGGTGGCGGGCAAGACGTGGCGGGTATCGGTGCGGGATATTCGTGTGGTTCCTGTGGTGATCTTATTGACAATCGTGTCCTATAAGAAGCTCACAAGAACAAATATTTAATTTTCAACCCGGACGAAGTCGGCGCGGGCTTCTAGTAATATTATAAATGCGTAAGTTTGGGTGTATGGATGGATATTTGTTACTCAATCACGCCGCAACGACTGAACCAATTTAGCTGAAATTTGGCACAGAGATTTGGCCTGGAATAGGCAAAACATAGGCAAAATAAGAGAGTTCCCACGGGAATTAAAAAACCTTAATCCACATGGACGAAGTCTCGGGCATCAACTAGTTTATTTTAAAAAAGAATGAATAGGAAACTAGGTATCAAGATGATTCCTATGGACCAAGAGTAGAGAGGTATCTACCTTTTAGCCCAATCTCTCATCATCAGCAACCCACCAACAGCTCACTACCGAGCGCAGATCTCCTCTCAGAGACCAGACAGGGTAATTGGCTTTTGTCCACCTCGCTGTTTCAAAGGAAATTAGAACCACTTTTCGAAGAACTGACGGTCGTTGCGGTTCCAATTCCTAAGATGCTAGAGTGGCGACCCCGCACCGGGAAACGCAGTGTTGGCAGACCCCTGCCCACAAGGTGCATCGACAACATCAGACGAGTTGCAGAGAGGCTTTGTTCAACAATATAGGGCAGTTGATATTAGGTTATAAACATTCTTGTGATCGAAGAATAGGCACATCCCAATTATATAGTCCGTTAATCAATTCTTACCACAAACATCCATATGGAATCGAGTTCGGATATTTCATTTCGTTTTTTGTCGAAGTTGATCAGCCAGCGACCGCCGTGCTTGTTGGCGTTGTCCTCCCACATCGGACGGAACTCGTTTTTGAACACCGCATAGTCCTTACCGCGTTCCAGCTCTGTGGGCGGTTTCATGTAGTGGTATAAACTGAAAGAAGAATTATACCTGTGTTATATATTTATGAGGAATTTGACAGGAATAAACCATACCAAGACGCCAGTCAAAGTCAAATCCTTCAATAAGAAGTCCACCTCTGAAATCCTAACGCTGAATAGGAACAACTATGCATTTTGATGAGGTCACTGAAAGGGAAACTGTGGACTAACAGGCACATGTTCAACCTGAAGCTACAAGAGACAATATGTGCAGGCCAGTGTCGAGAGGCTGCGCGAAAGCTTTAGAACTGCTTTTGTTATTAACATGCACAACCGCAACCTCTACCTAGGAAAACACAAAACACATTCTATCCTTGCAGGAGACGAGGATATCCCAGCCAAGAAAATGTTGCTGTTACTGGCGGCAACCAGTATTGGATGGGAAATGACGATCACAATATATCGACCACAGTCAACGGGATACAGGAATTGCCAAAAGACCTGCATAGACGCCACTCCCGAGAAAAAGAAGACTTATTAACTACTATGGCGAGAACCCCGTACAAGATATGATTAGTTTCACAATGCAGAGTTGTCGTAAATAGGCAGAGTCGTGTCGTAACTCGTAAGTAAGCTTTATTAAAGCACTGGTTATGCGGTAATAAGCGATTCTTACTATAGAAAAAAAAAATTACCACCAATAATCTTCAACAGTGCTGAACGATGTCAACTTCACAAGATTGTCTTCCCAGTTGCGCTTGTCGTTGGTAATGAGCCACATGCCCCACGTGTACTCCAAAGGGTGCTTTATTGCTTTTTCAGGGACCTTATCGAGCTGTACGGATTTCTGGACCTCAAGCTTCACGCTACTTTCGGATTTTTCTTGTCTCTCAGGCTTTTCGGCCCTTTCGGATAAATTGGGATTTTTTGCTTTCTGGGAAACCTCAGATCTTTGGGGCTCGTCAAATCTATCAGGCTTTTTAGACGATTCTTGTTTATCAGGTATATTGGGACTATCAGATTTTTGGGGTCTTTCGTATCTTCCTGCTTCTCCCTTTCCATCATTAGGCGTCTCGGACCTTTTAGATGTTCCGAGACCGTACGTATTGTTGACTTTAGATCCTACAGGCCTTTGATCTTTGTCGAGTGTAACTGGCTTCCAGGGCGTTTTATGTTCATTAGGTCTATTAGGGGTTATTTTTGATATCTGGGGTCCTTTAAGACTTTCTGTTTTTCCCTTATGATCCTCGGGAGTCTCAGACTTTTCCTGACTCTTGATTTGGGATCCATTTGGCCATTGAGGTGTGTCATGTGGTATTTCAAACTTCTCCTGATTTTCGACTTGGGGTTTCTCGGGATATTTAGGTTTGCCAATTCCAGCAGACTTCTTAGGCCATTCAAGATTATCACGTATATCGGGACATTCAGATTTTTGGGGTCTGTCAGGCCCTTTTGGTTTTCCCTTTTGCCCCTTGGAAGTCTCAGAGCTTTCCTGACTCTTGATTTGGGGTTCTTTGGGCCATTGAGGCGTGTCAAGTTTATCAGGTACCTTGAACTTACCATGTTCGTCAGGTTTATGGCTTATTTCAGATTTCTGGGATATGTCGGGCTTTTCTGTCTTTCTTCCTCGCTTCTTGGGCGACTCGTACTGCTTAGATATATCGGACTTCTTCAGTCTCTGTACTTGTAGCCCTTCGGCTCTTTGCGGTTTCTCGTGTTTATCAGGCTTCTTGGATTTTTCATGATCAATAGTTGCATCAGGACTTTCAGATTTCTGGGGTCTATCTGGCCCTTGTCCATTGCGCGTCTCGAGTCTCTCCGAATTTTCGGGCAACTCTTGATTTTTGACCTGAAGTTCCTCAGTCGTTTCAGATTTCTCTGGTACATTAGTTTTCTGGGGTATTTCATCTTCAACAGGTTTATCGACACATTCAGATGTCTGTGGTCTCTCAGAATCCTTGGGCGTCTCGGGCGTCTTAGATGTCCCGGGCTCCTGGTTTCTTGCCTTCTTTTTATCTTCTTTTTTAACAAGAACCTATTGGTAAAAAGCTCAATTAATTATCGCCAATATTACGTATTCAAACGCCTCCTGCGAGGCTCTAACCTCGGCAGGACTGACGTTGAGGCGTGTGGGATTGTTGTGTGGGAAAGTGGAACAAAAAATAATGTCTTCCCGACTGAATCCGGTCACGGCGACCAACCTCCAGATTAGCCATCTGCGCGGGAGCTATTATAATGCGCAAACATATGTGCTCTTTCTATTCACTCTGTCATAGTCCGATAGGACGGAAATCCGACACGACCGGTGAGAAATCAGGTGCAGGACCGACGGCTTCACGGTGACACCCCACCAACTTCCTAACTCCGGTTAGTACTGAGAATTTCTTGATAGAGAAGCCTAATACATTTATTGGCCCATCCATGCTACATGCATGCCGGAAACATGCTATAATCACTAGACAAACGAGGCAGTTTTACGATAATACGTATAGGAATCGGCTGAGCGGTGTGTGTGATATAATTTTAACGCACGTCAATACCGTACAAATAACAATAGTCCATTTTCATTTGCTATCAAGCAACACGCACAGGATGGACAATGAATGGGACCCTTTAGGCTTATCGAACGTAAATAATGCATATATTATGTAGTTATGCACCCTACTTACCTACCGCCTCAAAAGTGTAAGTACGCCTTCAGCAATTTGACGATCGCTTGATATACCTACTTATTTAACGTACGCACGTACCTAGGCAGGTACCTGTCTACTTGTTATTATTATGCATAATAAAGATAACATAATAATTATGTTGTGCTTGTGAGTAAGGAATAATGACTAATGATTAGAAAAAAAAGTAGAAAGTAGCTAGGTACCACCTACCGACTTTGGTAAGAGTATTTTTGGTAGGTACCTACTAAGTATGTAGTAGGACTTAATTTATCAGTATTGAGTAGGATAGGAATTTACTGTACTAGTTGATGCCCGCGACTTCGTCCGCATGGATTAACGATTTTAAATTCCCGCAGGAATTATTTTCCGGGATAAAAAGTAGCCTATGAGTTAGTCAAGACTAAGTAAATCGGTTCGGTCGTTGCGGCGCGATTGAGTAATAAACATCCATCCATCGATCCATCCATACATCAAACTTTCATTCCCAATGTTGTTATAGCGGCAAAAGATATCTACACATTCTGTGAAAATTTCAAATAACAGCTATCTACCTATTACGGTTCATGAGATAAGCACCTACCTACAGGCCGCTGACAGATAGACGGACAGACAGACGGACAGATGGACGGGCGGACGGACGGACGAAGAGCTTAGTGATAGGGTCCCGTTGGCACCCTTTGGGGTACGGAACCCTGAAAAGTAACTTACAGACAGCCTTATAATATTAAGTCGTTTAACTATAACAAACTGATAGCAAAGTTCAAAGTTAAGATTATGTAGATAGGTACAAGTATTTCTTTTATTGATAAAACAAAAAAGACAATAGTTAATCAAATAAATCGCCATTGCACCATAAGGTGTTTAATATACTAAAGACTCATTAAACATCTAAGCATTGCGCAATATATATTTTTAATTTATTTTATATTATATAGGTAGATTAGATTAGCTAAAAGTAAATAAATATAATAGGTACCTACTTTTACAAACTTATCTGTTTAGAGAAACCGTTTAAATACAACTTTACAAACTTACCTGTTTAAATTTGGAGAAATTGTTCTTTTCTATATGTTTGATTTTGCTTCCGCGACCCATTTCGACGTGTAATCACTGCAACTGCACAGAGAAAGATATTTTTCGTCAAAACAAAACTTGTGTGTTGCTTCCAACACGATAGGTACTTATGAAGTGACTCATTCAAATAAGTAGGACCTATGTCTTGAAACAGTCGTAAAATTCCCCGTGTTTCGTTGTTCAGTGTTACATGCGTAAAAAATTATACCAGTACAAGAACTAAATTTATAGGCTCCTACCTACGAGTACATCTTGGTACTATACTAACGACAGTTTGACATGAACTGATGCTAAATGCTAATTGCTAACTTCACTTCAATTAGAGGTTTGCACCGGAGCGGAATTTCGAGCACCGGTGAAAATCACCGGTGATTTGCCATTCTCCGGAGATCTCCGGTGAATCTCTCTCTATGGTACGAAATAGGATCGTATATAGAGGTACCTACCTAGTAGTATAGAGTAGGTCATGAGTAGGTACAGTGTAATATGGCATATGGGCCTTAATCACCGGTGATACACCGGTGATCACCGGTGTTTTCAATTGATTACTACTACTTTCTCCGGAGAATCACCGGTAATTCTCCGGTGATCACTGCTCGGTGCAAACCATTAACTTCAATTTAAGTCCCTCCATTTATTGACGGAGCAGGCACAGATAATTAAATCGATTTATTAAAATGAGATGAGCTCAAGATGATAATGATGGAATGTTATGTGCATACCTACAACACTAAATACTTAATAATATAATAATATGATTTTCACAAAAATGTAGTAGGTATTAACCTTCCATCTCAAGTTGGCCGTCGTCGACCGTCAAAATTATAAAATGACGTCATACCGTACCGTTGACAAGAAAATAATAGAACTTGTATTTTTACTGTAACCACAACTATGACGGAAGTTTTCTTCTGTGGCAATTCTTTTCATGGCAATGACAACTTGAAAGTCTAGGCGTAAATTTTTAATTTCTTATTGTTTTCTGCCTGAACAAGTCATTAATAACAGCAATAATAGTCTGCGCTATGCAAAACTTTTCCTTTTTTACTCATTGTAGAAGACGATACGCTAACAATAGTAACCAAACAAAAATAAATAACTAATTTAAAGTTAACAAAAACATTCAAAACGCATAACAATAACAAAACTTTGAGAAAATTTGGCAGTGACAATCGCGAGCGGCACGTTGCTATCTGTACTAAGCGGGTCTGACTGAGGTGCAGTGCGGGGAAGCGCGAGGCGAGGTAGTAACAACTTGATAGAAAAGCAATTAACTAAGAAAATGTTAGGAAGCGTAAAATCGCGCCTCGTAGCATTTATATTGGATTATTATTAGACGACACGACACGAACATTAGTTCGTGTCGTGGTTTGTGATTAATATCAGTAAGGTAGGTAGCTGTACTTACCTAAAATTAGGTTTACTTGAAGAGGAAATTTCGAACTTGAAAAGTTAAGTATACTGGGATCTATATGAAGATGGAACAAAACAATGATTACCGCATACCTTTTTAGAATCGATGGCCAAAACTAAAGACTTTCTAGTCTACGTTGGAAAGCAGATTTTACTAAGACCAGCTTAAAAACTTCAAAATTAAACTAAAAACGTATCACCATAGTTAAAACACCTGTCTGACGATAGTATTCACAATCACCTCTGAAAAACACACTCTGTCCCTATTGGCTACGTACAGTTGAAGTAAGTATAGGTACGATCAATTTAACAATGGGGTTGCTTACACAGAAAAAAAAAAATCTTTCTTTTTCTGTGACTTGAACAGTCAGTTTAATTCTTAATAATAAACTATCTACCCTCAAAAGTTGCTAAACTTCTAATTTATATTAATTTTGATGCATGGGTATATGGGGATATCAAAATAAAAACCAAGTTTATTTTAGTAACTTTTATTATGAAATACCAAAATATTTTTTTTAACAGACAAACAAGGTTAGGTATACAAGTTATGATAAGTAGTATGGATGTAAATGTGCATGTTTGGGTTTTCATAAAATACCAAAATGTGGTAGACTAAAATCATAATTAAAAAAACAATCTTGTCTATTAAATCACAGCATAGCAAGCATACAGTAGAGAAGCGAAAGACGCGCGCGGAGTAACTTGGCAGGTTTCCACCAATTCCCTTGAAGTGTAAAATAGAGAACACTGACTTTAAAATTATTAAATATAGGACACATTGCTTGGCTGTTTCCACACTGTATGTTTGCTAAAAGTATTTCATTATTAGATTTGAGTTAATACATACTTATATCTAATGGGATCTAACAAACATACTCAAGCACAGCTTAGTAAAAACATCAGACTTTCTTTTGCATCGCAAATTTCATCATGAGAGAATAAAAACATTACTTCCCACATGAAATGTCAACGTAAATACTATATAACTTCTGTTAAATTAAAATTTTTACTCTATATGCATAGACGGTTGGTAACTGGTATTTTATAAATTAAAATTAAATAGGCGTTCTAAGTATTTGTAAGTACTTAGAAGGAAGGAAATCTTTCAGCTTTTACACAAAAATGAATGATTATAAATTCATGCACATAAATATGTACAAACCATATTTATGAATTGTGCCTCAACTGACATGATCTCTTTGAGAGCTATTACAAATTATAGAAATAACTATAACCATTTCAAAATCGTGACAACCGTCAATGCATTTTGTATACAAATAATTTAGTGACTAAACAGTGTAAAGATTCTTGGTGGCGGAGCTGTGTTTGACCATGGTGTCCCTGTGGAGTTGGAAGCCGATCTTGCTGTGTATGCCGAGCTGCTCTTTCAGCTTCCTACCGATTTCTAAGTTTGCTTGCTGCTTCGAAGTGTCTGCTGTCCATATAGCTACAATGCGAAAGAAGTTTTAAATTTAAAGTTAATAGTATGATTTAAGGGTTTTACTATAATGTGTAAAATTACATTTTAAGTATACATAGTGATGGACAACTACAGAATCGTACACTGTGTGTGGCTTGACATGCATTTACCGCTTATTTTAGAAAACATTCAAAAATTCAGTGTTGTCCACAAAGTCTGTTTGTATTAACCCTTTCCCTGTCCCATGAATCACATGTGAGCATTGTCATTGTTTAACTATTGTGTCTGTTGTCTGAACAGCGAACCTGTTAATATTAAAGTGTCTGACTACCAAAACAAAATGCAGCAGGGACATGTGCTCCACCAAACCAATCAGATTATTGATAGATGATGAAAAAAGCCAAACACATCATCTCTCAATGTGATTGGTCTACCAAGCATGTCTGCTCTGCTTCAATTAATAACAGAGCAACCAAGGTTGACTGATTCATATCTATATCGCCGTAAGTTTCATTTAATGACTTAAGCCACTGCCATATAAGAAAATTACAGTAAGATGGCCATGGTGACCAATAACAAAAGTGACTAGTCAAATTCAGATGATATTATAGTGCACAAGCATGTGCACAAACAGAGGTGCACTCACTATTCCCTGTGATGGCCAATTAGAGGAAAATCAGACAACTCGAGATAGATTAGGAGCAAGAGCGACGACTTCCATGCTTTCTGAGACAGGTGACCACTGAACTTTTCCCTGATTTGAAACTAGTCATGATAATGATGACCGGACAACCTTAACTGGAAACTTACCAATTTTATCTATTTTGGCTCTGACATTTACGACTGCACCACAAATTTCCTCAGCATGTTCAAAATTTTCCCCAATTAGAAGGAGGACCTGTGAAAAAAAAGAATATATTTATGCACAACAAACAAGAACAAGAGTATATATTTTATAGAAGTCCCTTTTTTCTGTATTAGTTTTAGTCAGGTAATGGCGGACCAGAGGTGCAATATACTGCCTAATATAAGCTGCAAACCGGTAAAAAAAAGCATGATGCCCAGTCCAGTTCAATCAGTAGTGACTATTCCAAAAGGATTGACATGTCTAGTTCTATCATAACAATGTTCATGGTTATGCAGATTATAACAAAATAAGTGTGTCGTTTCTAATATATCCACACTTTCCGCAAAGTAAAGTCTGCCTCTCGGCAAACGGAGCATAAGGCGCCCTACAGCTAGATGGAACGATGACATCCGGAAAGTGGCAGGCATTGATCGGATGCGAAAGGCCAAGGATAGGCAACGTTGGCGCTACTTAAAAGAAGCCTATGTCCAACAGTGGATGCATGTGGGCTGATGATGATGATGACAGTCTGCCTCTAAACAATAATATAGCTTACTTACCACATCTAACCAAAACCGGTCAAGATCAGAGTTGCGTTGTTTTTTCTCAAGACTGATCAGCCAGCGGCCCCCCATCTTGTTGGCATCATCCTCCCACATGGGCCGGATACCCTGCTTGAATACAGCATAGTCGTGGCCCTGACGTAGCTCTGATGGCAACTTGATGTGGTGGTACAGTCTGGAATCATTAAAAAGAATCTGAAATTACAGCTCTCATCTGAATACCATTTCTTATTATCATTGTATATTTTCATTCTATGTCTCTATTTAATTACTTGGATAATTTTAAGAGAAATGCAGTGCTTAGATGATTCTACAAGCACTTAAGAGTACACAGAATTCAATTGGTAATATTTTTTTTATTAAAATAAATTAATCCAAATAATATTTCGAGTTAATTCAGTTAACAAATCAACTGTACTATCCAGTAAATCTATGTATCAAGTCACTAATAATTATAATATCACTCAAAAAAAAACATGAAACTCAAAGCTGTGAAGCCAATTATTTATTTATTAATGAAAAAATGAAAAAAAAAAAGGCTATGACTAATGTAATTACTGCACTAACCTCCAGAAGTCTTCCACAGTGTCAAAAGCTGTTAATTCAATTTGATTCTCCTCCCAAGATTTGGATCTATCATTATCGTAAAACCAGAGGCTCCAGGTGTTTTGCAACGGATGTTTTATTAAGAACTCAGGGGGAACTTCTGCATTGCTATTGGTTTTAGTTTCTGCGCCTGCTTGCCCCTTGAATACACAAGTCATTTTTTTTTTTCAATAAAGTCCTAACCTCTTCAAAAAGGTAAAAAGTCAAGTTACGAATACAAGTTATGTAGCAGTGTAGAACACTAAACGCGTCTGTAAAATTACTTAAATTAATTAATTTCGGTCCGTTCAGTAAACATGCACTAATAAATACGGTGAAAGTTGATCAAGCCACATCAGCAATAAATGCCAAATTTAATGCACAAACGTTAATATATTTATTGTTTGAGGGTAGATATATAATGTTTAATGCCAATATCATAATTTATCCTACCTCCACTTCTTCAGCAGTATTTCCAGCCATGATACAAATTCTTCGCAATTCTCGATTTTTTTACAAAAAGACAGACTAAGCACAGACTACAAACCAAAAGACCACTGACTCCACAGCATGGTCTATGCTCCACAGAGTCAGACTCACAAAATAAGGAACAGACTACGAACAATATGACCCCTACTTATACCTTCGTGATCACGGACCCCTAGACTTAACCATTTCTGAGTCAAATAATATAGGTAGGTAGGTAAGTTCTGAGTTCGGGTGCCGGCCGGTCCACACTGGTCCACACCTTCGATGTTATCGTTCTTTCTATTGATTTTTACCGATTTAAAATTGATATAAAAATAATTTTGATCACTATCCGTCAGGTAGATCATCCCCATTTGTAACCTGTGTTGAAACCTCTAGAGTATACATAGGTATCTACTCTTTGGTGTGTGTTGATTGATTCTAAATCTGTGGTCAAATGTCAATTTTTTTTCAATCAATTTGTGAACGAAAAGCAATAGTTTTTGCTGCTGCAAATCGCAATTTCCGATAAATTTTGCCGGCCTCCGTCCAATTTCTAATATTCTACAGAAAGTATAATTCTAAAGGCATATCGAGATGGCTGTTCAAGCTATATTATTGGATTTTTCAATGGATCCTGCCCGGTTAGCTGACGAGAACGGTCAGAAAGCTGTATTTACCCAATTGGAAACAGTGCTAAAGGATTATGTGCCCAATCTCATCTTAGCAACCGATATGAAAGTGGACGGTGGCTCTTTGAAGTTGCTGACCGGGAAGAGGGGTACGACGGTGTTCGTGAGGTTGTTTGACCGCGGCCTCGTCACTGTAAATATCGAATATTATAAAGAAGACAACGAAGAGCCATTAATCAGCTTCAAGGTTAGCTCATTCTGGATTCGCTTAAAATAGCCTTCGTTACACATACACGAGTTTCGTTTTTGTTTCTAGGTTGATTATCTGAGTGTCTGTCGTTTTAATTTTCTATACATTTTTCCACGATTTTGCAATTTGAATGCCAGACTTAACTTTTTGAGGGACACTAAAAGAAAAGAATTCTTAATACCTACTTATAACTTATTAGTAATAATATCTCAATGTTTTTGTTGTATAAAAATGCATTAAGTTCAACTACTTGTGATTTTTCTGAATTGATTTAAGTTTTCAAAGTCCTGTGGGAACTCTTTGATTTTCCAGGATAAAAAGTACCTTTGTCCAAATCCAGACTGTAAACTAAATTTCTTCCAGATCGGTCCGGTTTTTAAGCAATGAAAATACTAATTTAATTACTGAATTTTTTAAATATGTTTTATTTTACTCAACTGCATTTAGATGTAAAATATAAACTTCAACCAACAGAGAAACTGAAAAATAAATTCTGTTAATTAGAATGAAGGTTGAGCGTATTATCTTGTTCTAGTGTTCAAAGCTATTGGAAAATTCTGTGCGAATGTCATTGGAGTGTGACCGATTAAAACTAATGCCAACCATAAAACGCGGCTATAAATATGATGTATACCTAACAAGCTCAGGTTAGCTCATATACTAAATCTGTCAACCATATTAGTAGGTATAATGTTTATACTGATTTCGTTACTGCTCTTTAAAAAGTCATTTTAAAACCACACACAACTTTTTAATTTTTGTAATCCTAACTACACTAAAAATATTTTTTATTTTGTCTTTTGCACTTATTATTAGACATGGTTTTGATACAGAAGTGGCAAGTCAGAGAGATAGCAGATACATTTTTCTGTTATTGACTTCTATAAAATAAAATTTATTTCTATGCAAACTCTGGGTTTATCTAAAGAAGTTTGCCAGAGAAGTGACATGTCAGTCACCTTTGAATGGCTCAAATTATGGTGTTCATGCTGCATCAATAGAGATTACTTGCCAATCAGAGGTGATTGTGATTGTCACATTGTAGTAATCAATTTTAGACAACCCAAAAAGTTCGGTGGGACACTGGCGTTTTGTCTGGCTCTGTTTGCATTGATGGATGAATGTGTAAATGTGGGCCGAGGCGAAGCCTAGATACACATATGTTAGTCCATCAATGCTTAGTTGTGGCCAAGGCTTGTATAGTATTTTTCTCAAATAATGCGCGGAAATTAAAGCTTTCTATTTGCAACAAGATTTGCAAGCTAGTTTGAAACTTAAATAAAACCTTTGATAAGTTACCTCCTTGATTGCCATGGTTGCCATACCAATTTTAAATAACACGACAGTTATATTACATATAAACTGTTATATTACATAGTAAACTCACTATTTGGCCACTAAACCGGCCCAAAATGGTAATTGCCGGCGGAGTACAGCAATTTCGATTTATCTTGAAGAAGGTTGTCAAAATAATGCTCACATTTCCAAGCATGTTTGAGAAAAAGATGTTTGTTCAATGCTTCAGTTCGACGTTTCTGAAACGAACGGCTAAGGTATGGAACGCACTTCCAGCTTCTGTGTTTCCGGCCACATATAAAATAATCTGAGTACCTTCTAAAAAAAAGAGTGAATAGGCATTTTCTAGGCAAGCGCGCTCCAACCTAGACCTCATCAATGCTCTACATCATTGATTGTCGTCAAGCGCAAGCCTATCTCATAATTAAAAAAAAATTAAAAAAAATAACCATGCCTTGTAATGAGCCTACCTTTATGAGTTTACCTTTGTTTAGGTGTACATGTTTATTAACTTGGCGTTGCTTTATATTAGAAAATACGTTCAAAGTCTTTCTACAGTTTGTTGCATTCACCGACAGTTGGGAATATTCTTCAAGTGTTATTTCATTCAACTTGTTTTTTACTCACTGACAGGTTAAATATTTTGGTCCTTCAGAGTTGATGAGTATAAATTAGATATGCACACTGTATCTCTGACACTCCGCTTCTGTGCTCAAAATCTTGATATCATTAGTGACTAACTGAAACTATATGGTCTAAAAGATTCTATCATATAAAACTTTTTAATGCATGTATACTGTTCTAAAAACACATGCAAATCTATATTCTTCAGTCCTTACTGTAGTTTACTGTAGGTATAAGATTTTAAGTAGATAATTATATATATTAGTTCTAACTTGTATACTCACATAATATAACACAATTTAATTTATAAATATTATGCATGTATGTACCTTATTTTCAATGTTGAATTTTTGTCAGTTATTTTTTTTAATTTCCAGTACATATATCTTCCAGTAAACTGAGAAGACGCTCAACCTTACATTCTACTAGTATTAGTATATTCCAGAACAGTAATTAGTTTTGCCCTTGGTTTTGCCACAGACTATGGTATAAAATAGATGGTCCATATGCCATCACCTGCGGGATGCGAGTACTCCATCTATCATGATCCCATAGTATGCGGTATTGGCATGTTCACACCACACCTGGGTTTTGTTGGTTTATTTTTCCCATGTTATCTATTATTTATTTTACTAGTCGGCGAAGATATTGGAAGGTCAGCTGAACAAATACATCTCGGTTATTAAATCGCAAGCGTTGCCCACAATTAAGCGATGCGTATTTGGCAGGTATTACCCTACTTCAGGTAAGTACGATTTTCAGTTTAATTTTCTAGCTTTCGCCTACAGTTGTTTAAACATTCTAAACCTTTGGTCAAACTGAGTCGTATCCATCGTGAGATGCGGGATGTCACGGGACTTAGCGGGGAATTACCGCGAATGCTAGTCTGTAGCAATTTGAACACGTCCATATGAATTGGTTGAGCTAATCGGTTTCAGTAAATAGCATACATCACACGCGGGATTCGCCTCAGTTTACTCGTAGCTAAAACATTCGAGCACTAATCCTGTATATTAGTTAAATAATTTTAATTTTAAAATTAAATTTGATTTTAGCAATAACTATTTTGTATAATGTCTATTGTACAAAATCTTGTACTACCAGTATTAAATAATTTTCATTTGTCAACTATAATAGGCTTTTAGTACATCATACTTCATACTAATATTATAAATGTGAAACTTTGTAAGGATGGATGGATGGATGTTTGTTACTCTTTCACACAAAGACTACTGGAAGGATTTTGTTGAAACTTCATAATGTTTATACATAATTTAGTATAGTCATTTTAATTATTTAAATAACATTAACAATGGTTTTGTTTATAATGCTAAAATTTAAAAATTAAAGTGCATCACCATTATTCACCCAATACTATGATATGATCTGAGATCTATAGAGCGTGCTCTGACCTAGCTCAGACCTCTTGTTTTTACCTCTATCGAGGTTAAAACAAGACACAAATATGCTCTGACATAAATCTGTCTTATGTTAACTCTATCTCGAGGCTGAGCTGAATGAGAGTGAGGTCTATAGATTTCACCCTAACACTGCAGTGAATGTTTGGTGAATGTTTCCAGATGAGAGGCTGCTGGAATATGACATCGACGGCGTGCTGTTCGACGAACAGTCATCATTCCAGAAGGTGCAAGTTGTGCATTCCAAATCCTTCGGGAACATGCTGGTGCTAGATGATTTACAAAGTAAGATTATCCGATAAATTCTATTAAGCCTATTAATATTAGAAATGGGACAGTTTCGATGTATGGATGTTTGTTACTCAATCACGCCGCAACGACTGAAGCGATTTGTCTGTTTGGCACAGAGATAGATTATAGTCTAGAATAAACATAAGCATTTTATCCCGCAAAATAAGAGAGTTCCCGCGGGAATTAAAGAAACCTTAAACCACGCGAACGAAGTCGCGGGCGTCATCTAGTTTAAAATACGTTTCGAATGCATCAATTGTCATGTTTCCTGCTGAACTTATCTTGTCCACCGCCTCTTTCCTTTTTACCAGCGATTCCGTAAAAACGATTGCATCAGTGTAACGATCGCAATGGCCTCTGATTTGCTGAATTTATGACATTCTTGCTGCATCAATGCATTTTAACCAATAACGGGAGGGTACCAGCCTGGCAGTACCCAATGACACATTTTCATAACTCTTGTGTCTATTTGACACGAATCTATTTTTACAGGACTTTCACACGCAGAAACGATGAATAATGAGCCCGGAAATCCAAAAAGCTTATTATTACGCATAAATAATAGTATTCATTAATCTATACAAGGTGTTAGTTAATGTCCCTATCCTACCGAAACCTATAAGTTGGGGTCGGTGTATAGATACATGAAAAAATATCATGAGACGTGTAGCTCATATCCTGGCCAAGTTATGAGGACTTCAAAAATTCACCATAAATGTATCGGTGGCAGCCCTTTAAAACAGCTGATTCAATGGCAATGAACTGCCAACGATAAAACTATGAATGAATGTTTGTAGGCCTACACCGTACTACTTGCTATGCTATAACGTTGCGATAAAATATTCCAGATGCGATACCTAACCATTAATCGGCATGTAATTAAACCTGTAACCTGTAGTTTTGTTCAGTAGAGTGAAAACCGATTAGAAATCTCGTATTTTTGCAAGAATATTCCCGACTACTTTCGGACTCCATAAGTTAAAGTCCGTACCTACGTAATCCATAAAGTGACTGCCGCCTCTTTATTTGCAGGTAATTAATATCTCGCGTTGTGGTTTTGATTAACAATGACTGTATGTGAATGAACAATGTGTGTGAAATTTTTAATAATAAATCAATTGCAAAACGATACAATAATTATTATTATCGCTTGTAGTACAGTGCAAACATAGTACCTACTAGCATTGAAGTTGAAAGCGAGCGGTATTCGGCGTAGTGATTTGCACCGGAGAAGTGATTTTTCACCGGAGAATCACCGGTGAGTCTCCGGTGAAAGTAATCGGTGTTTAACCGATTATTATTGAATCATAACTCAAGTAATTTTATTATTTAAATAAAAAGAAGTTTGTTGATCAACATTGTTAATTATTTAATAACATTTATTCAAATACAATTACTTTATCATTATTTCCTACCTCCTTAAATAATAATTATCATAATAAAGTAAAATATTTTTTTCTTAATATTTTTTTTATTTAAAACCTTTACAATACATCTAATATCATTTTGAGTTCACACAATATCGATGCGCTTAAAATTCCATTGCATTGTACTAGAACATTAACAGTTAAAAACATTTTAATTGATGCTAAATCTGTATTCGAATTCACCGGAGATCTCCGGTGAATCTCCGGAGAATGGCAAATCACCGGTGATTTTCACCGCTGCTCGAAATAGCTAGCGGCGGGCGGTGTCTCTTTGGCGGCGTTCTTTGGCGGCGGCGCCCGCCGGTAAGGCCGAGCACACATTGGGGTGCGAAGTCGCAGTATTGTAAAAATCATAGACGTCGCACAACGCACCGTGGAAATGTCCGCTGTGCACCGTAAAAATCTGTACTATTCTATCGGTATCCACACTTCCCAGCGTGTGCATGTCAAGATGATTAATTACGATAACGATTATCTGATTTTCTTGATTCAGGAACGTCCTGTCCTTTGGGAGAAACCAATGGAAGAATACAAAGATAAATTTCTACTAAAGTACTTAGTGTGGTCCATGTCTCATTAGAAACTAAACTAATGGACAGAGTTTTCTCGTACGATGTCTTATGCGATGAAATTTTTCGTTGCGTAAACGCAACCGCAAGTCTTGTTTGTAGCCTCGCCTTTACTTGCACGGCGCGTCAAAGTAATATTGGTGTATCGTAAAATTACGTGGAATACTAGGGCACCATGAAAATAAGGAGACTTAGAAAATAATATTTTTTGATAGTGTTTGTCTTTAGAAATTTTGCCTTTACCTCGGGAAAAACAACACAAAATACTTGTATTATGCAAGATTTTTGCTTAACTATTTTTAAAGGAATTGGTGATAATTGCGAGTGCATTTAATAATTTTGGAATCTAACAGTAAATACCAAATGTTAGGTACGTTCCTGAGATGAAAATGTGGCTTTTCAAATGTAACACTTTTGTTAATAAGTAATTTTTAAATTGCTACCTAAAAAAGTATTCAGTTTTTCATTTTACAAGTTATTTGCCAAAAGAAAGTCAAAATATTGTTTTAGGACTAGGGATTCGATGACCTCCCTGGCGCAGTGGTGACCGTTGTGGTCTTATAACTGGGAGGTCTAGGGTTCGATTCCCGGCGGGGGCAATTTAGGAATTTATAATTTCTAAATTGTCTCTGGTCTGGTCTGGTGGGAAGCTTTGGCCGTGGCTAGTTACCACCCTACTGTCAAAGACGTGCCGCCAAGCGATTTAGCGTTCCGGCACGATGGCGTGTAGAAACCGATTAGGGGTATGGGTTGAATTTACACTGCTAAACCCCTTCCAAGTTAGCCCGCTACCATCTTAGACTGCATCGTCACTTACCATCAGGTGAGATCGCAGTCAAGGGCTATCTTGTCATTGAATAAAAAAAAGGGATTTTTTTTAAGAAAAACGGGTAAAATTAAAATCATGACTGGCAACACTCGTCTTGCGGCTTTAATTTTTTGGAATTACAATTTACAACGCAGTTGCACGTGAACGGTTGCGGTATAATCAACTATCGATTGCGTCTCTGTTAAGTGAACTGTGGAATGGAGTATTTATGACATAATCATGTGTGTCAGTTTGTGAGTGTTGTGAGGAGTGTGTGGTTTACATGTTCGGTTGCAAATCTGCTGTGGTCTGAGTTCGAATCCTGCGTAGTCGGTCATAACATTTTTAGAGTTGAGTTTCTGCCAAGAAACCCCCAGTACCGGCCTAGAGTTAGGAAACTAGGGGCGGCTTTGTTTGAGCTTCTTGAGTCTAAACTAAATCAATCTGGAAGGGAGACCTGTGCCACTCGCAAGTTATTTAGAGATGAACCTAATTAGACCCTCCAATCCAAGTACATCCATACCTCCAAGCTGCTGCAGCTGCGGTTGGTGGGCTTTAATTAATCTTAAAATTTATCATTGATAACATGTTCTCCGAGGAACGGGAGTGACACAACGCCAACTTTGTAATTTAACTCCAGGCCGATACTTACTGATAATTTGTTGTCAGAAACCCAATAAGGCAAGGCGTGTGTAATTTTGAACCGACCCGGGAATCGAACCTAGACCTCGTTATCCGGTCATCACCACTACTGACGTAGTGTACGTAGTAACGAGGCA
This sequence comes from Hipparchia semele, assembly GCA_933228805.2. NCBI lineage: Eukaryota > Metazoa > Arthropoda > Insecta > Lepidoptera > Nymphalidae > Hipparchia > Hipparchia semele. Next base: position 14,348,464 of record OW121714.1, read on the forward strand.
AAGTGGTCGACTTGTCAGTCGTCAGCAAAGGTCGTCAGTGATTTCGCGCTTACCTACCTATTCCGAAAAGACATCACGTGACATCAAGTGCGCGGCACTCGGTAAGAATTTACGACTTTTTCTAAACATCGAACTTTTTTGTACTAGGGAATCAGGAATTGAAAGGGATTTATGTGGCGTGTTGTTATTATGTCTAGTTAGGGTTTCCAAAATGTTTTTTTCTTAATTAATTAATTATTTTTGTATGAAAGTTTTTGATAATTAATTTTTACTTTTTACCACCGCCATTGTGTTTATAGGGTCAAAGTGCATGGGTGGTTGCTGGTAAGTTATACACATTAACAAACACCTTGTATATATAAAAATGAATCCCTATTTCCTTGGTCATCGCATCACGAGTGAACGGCTGGACCGATTTCGCTAATTCTTTTTTATTGTGTTTGTTATTGTTAGGAGAAGGTTCTTATGAAAGAAAAAATTAAGAAAATTGCGCGGAAAATTAGAAAATTTAAGAAATATTAACCACCATATTAAATTATTTCTAATGTAACCGCTTTTACAATTCAAACTTTTTTTGATGTAACCTTATGGCGTTTGACATAACATTGACAGAATGCGTGCTGCCAATTTCGTCAAAGAGGATGTAATAAAAAAACTTAAGACAGGACAACGTCTGTCGGGTCCGCTAGTAAAATATAAAATCGTTATTTGCAGATATTTCAGAGGCTGATCTTATTTACACAGAAACATTGATGCAAAGAGGGAAGGAAAGTTATGAAGGGAAAGAAATCGTTATCCTAGGTGAGGGGTTGTTTGACATTATCTTTAAACATTTAGTCTGGAACATCGGCGCAAGGTTGTCTGTCTGTCGGATATATCTCGGAGAGTGTGCTCAAGTACTATTCAATTTAGTTCCTCCACCACCTTTCTATCACCGAACCGCAAGGCATCGTACGAATCTGCACCGCTACGTGGTTGAAATTCCACGATCTCGCACCAAGCGCTTTGCTTCCTCGTTCATAACACGCACCACTAAAATTTGGAATGCCCTTCCGGCTTCCGTTTTTCCAACTAACTATAATGTGGGTGTCTTTAAATCAAGAGTGCATAGGCATCTTCTAGGCAAGCGCACACCATCTAGGCTGCATCTTCACTTACCATCAAATGAGATCGCAGTCAAATGCTAGTCTAAATTTAAAAAAAAATAGTAATATGTATAGGAATTTTATATAAAAATTTTGGATCAGTGATATAGGTACAAGACATTGAAAATAAATGCAATTAATGCAAGCATAACTAATAACACCGTTACTAGTTTATGCTTGCATTCATGGCGATAAGATGACGGTCATTGCTCGATTTATTCCGAATGAGCATTTTATATTATGTACCACTGTTGCAATAGAAAATTTGACTTCATGCATAATCTACGCGAAGAATTTGTTTCTTATATTAGCTAACTTACCTAGGTAGTAAGCTTCTAGGCAAGCACGCACCATCTTAGGCTGTATCTTCACTTACCATCAGGTGAGGTTGCAGTCAAGCGCTAGTCTATATATTAAAAAAAAAAATTTTGAACAAACTGATGTTGTGCGATAACTTAATAAGTGATTACTGCTTCCTGTAAATAAAGAGCACCAGAGCCTCGTTTTAGGAATTTGTACATCTGCCCTTTAAAAGCCCCACATCAAAGTTACTAGAAACACAGCTTGATAAATAAAAAAAAACCAGGCCATCTGTAGATCGCCATAGCAATGCGATAGCAAAAATATCTTAGTAAATAGAAAAGGTTTTTAAATACCGATAATAATTTACAAAACCGACTTCAAACGCCTACAAAGTATATAAATTGTGTTTATATAATTTGAAGAGTTCCCTCGATTTCTCCAAGATCCCATCATCAGATCCTGTCAGGTCAGACATCATACATAAAAAATAAAAATAAAAATATTTCGACAAATTGAGAGCCTCCTCCTTTTCTATTTTTTTAAGTTATTGCGTAGCTTCTATCGCGGGCCTTGAGCGTGGAGACCAAATCCAGAAATTCGACGAAAATAACCTGACACGGGACTCCTCTCACCGGCCACCGCTAGATGGCGTTGATAAAAAATGCTATGCTTTACCGCGGCAGTCCCCGAGTGCCACACGTCTTTTTTTTTTTATCTATTCTTAATGACTTTTTTCCTTTAGGTGGTGGCGACGGCGCTTTACTGTACGAGCTTTTGAAGGAGAACCCTAAATACGTGTGGATGCTCGAAATAGACGAGCTAGTGATGAAAGCGTGCAATAAACACCTCAAGTCTATCTGTGGGGACGTGCTGGAGAGGAGAAAGGGACCTAACTTTGAGGTAATAAAGTTGAAGCTTCAATTATCCTTAGACAGAGATAAGATGATACAGATTTATCTTGTTTTAACTCTATCTGAAGCCAGAGCACGCTCTATAGAGCCCAGCATAAGATCACTTACCAGCGCTAGTTAAATAATGTGTAATTTCTCACATACATGTGTATCTATTTTTTATATCTCTTTTTGCCATGAAACATCTTTAAAATCACACCAAAACATACGGATGGTACCAGTCAGAAAAATGTACGGTAACAAAAAGGTCTATATCGTCTTACCTTAATAACTATAAAACTATAAGTCTTAGAAACATGAATCCAATGTCATTATTTAGAGTATAATATAGTCATCTCACTGCCTTGAGTTTGCATCGGGGCCGGGCGGGGCGGCGGGGAAGGGGCACTGCGTAGAATAACCGAAACTCGCAGATATACCTTTACGTTACGACGTTTCACGTTAAAACCAACGGCCGTGTGCAACGACAGAACTCGGCTGCCCCATTTCAAAACCTAGTAAGTGTGATTGACAAAATTTTAAAGGGGCCAAAAAACATGTTTTATAGATGGCTTAACGAAGTAATAAATATATCCAATTAAAGCTTTCAAAGTAGTTTATTTACGAAACATTAATTTACCAACAGATACTAAAGAGTTCAGAAGGGCTACCACAAATATGTTTTATAAAATTTTGTCAATCACACTTACTAGGTTTTGAAATGGGGTAGCCGAATTCCACCCGTTTTTTAAAGTAGGTATTTTTTTTTCTGAAATATAGATAATCGTCGAGGACTGCATGCTGACAGTGAAGAAGTTCACGAGCGAGCAGCGCAAGGTAGACTACGTGTTTGGCGACCTCACCGACATCCCCATCTCGGACGCGGGCTGCAGCGAGCTGTGGGAGTTCATGATCAACATCCTGCGCGCCGCCTTCGACATACTCAAGCCCACTGGGAAGTTTATGACGCACGTGAGTTTATATATCTATCTCTTTCTTACTTGTATAATTCTAGTATGAAGTAGGTTTTTCTGTCTCACCCCTTTATTTCCTTTCAAATTGCTCATTGTTTGTAGTCTATGGTAGTTTTTTTTTTAATGTAATTCTAAATTATCGTATTCGTTCGTGTAGGTATAATTCGTTTAAAATGAGAATAGGAATGAGAAGCCGCCTTTTGCTGTTTCTATCTCACTCAGTGTAAACCAGACACAGTAGAGCAGGACAGAAATATAAAATGGCTGTTTGACAGTCCTATTCTCATTTGAAACGCGCTATATCGATAACGACGATATCGGCGCTATTATTGTTTGTCTAATAATACATAGAAATTTTGACGTCAATCATTAGATTTCAGTACACACGTTCATAAAATAATATCGTCGCTGTAGCTGAATACCTTGTATGTCAAAAAAAGCATTTTTTTTTTGTAAAATTCGAATGAAAACTCGTATTTTATAATATAGCGAAACCGTGAACCCAATATATGACTACAGTGCTATCTATGGAGTAAAATAAAGATAAAATATTAGGATTTTAAACATTGAAGAAATTCTTTTATTTCCTGTAAAGTGTGGATCTCATATACATGGACATATGAGGTTGTCATTGTACAGGGATTATATGTACTTGTTTCTAACTACCCAGGGCAACGGCGCCACATCCCCGGAGTCCCTGGAGCTGTACGAACAGGTGTTGGTCACCATGAAGCCAGCGCTGACATTCAGCAAGTGCAAGGCCTTCGTGCCCTCCTTCCTCGAGGACTGGATCTTCTACCAGATCGCCTTCCAGCAGCCCAGCGCCGAGTAGCGACCGAACGGCGCCGCTCCTTCTAACTGCTAGCGTGTTGCTGGAATAATATCTAATCGGCAAATCCTAAGGCTGAAATCTATAGACCACACTCTCACTTAGTTCAGACTCAAGACATTGTATTGTATTGTTTATTTCTTCGATTCTGACTCACAAAAGTGCTTACGAATATATATATATGAAAAATATTACATAAATTTAATTTTAAAAAAATCAAAACATACAAAATACTTAATAAAAAGAAATTTTTTTGAAAAGAATAATTCGTACCCTTATTGCAAAAACCGATTATCTGCACCAAAATTTGAGCGAAAAGTTTTTGAGTTATAAGCATTTGAAACTTTAACGACTTAAAAATTAGTTATAATGATGCCCATTTTTAAACAATAATAATTTTTATAAACAAGAAACTATTCAAGAAATGTTAAGTAGGTTAATAATTGAAAAAAACTTACTATTTTTTCAACAAAAAGAAGAAAATAACCGGTAAGGAGCTCACTTAGTTAGTTTTTCCTGAATGTAGAAAAACTACCAAATTTTCAAATTTACCGTTCTGGTAGCTCTAATGGCATTTTTTATTTAATCACTTGTTTTGAATAGTAATAATCATCAAGACAAAAATCGTTTTAGTTCAACTTTAGCCAGTACAGGTGTAAAATAAATATCTTTAGTCGCTTTTGGCTGAAGGTAAAGTAGATTTCATTTAACTTTGTACGTACTAACTGCAGCGCCCTATGGTTTTACCCGAGGAGTTCCTGTTCCCGTGGGAAATGGGCAAGCCTACATTATTTCTTATAATCTCAGCTATCTTTAAAAGAAAGTTTCGTTGAAATCGGTCCAGCCGTTCTAGAGATTAGCTCATTTAAATAAAAAAACTATTTCGTTTTATTATATTAGAATAACTAGCTGTGCCTTGCGGTTTCACCTACATTTGTCCCGTTCCCGTAGGAATTTAGGGAAACACTATAACTGTAAACTTTCCTCTCGAATCCCTCTATCTACTGATGAAAACTGAATTAAAATCCGTTGCGTAGTTTAAAAGATCTACGCGTACATAAAGAGGGCCAGACAGCGGGAATCGATTTTGTTTTATACTATGTAAAGATAACATATACAGCAGAGCTAAGTTTGCCCGCAAGCGTTGCTATATGGGTGCCCCATTGTAGCTTTGAATCCAGGGTTAATCCCAAGAACACTTTGGAGTCCTCAGTTTTCAAAGGTTCATTATTTATCTTTAAATTTTTACTGACAGTTCTCGGGTTAGGTAATAAAAACTCAACACACTTTGTTTTTTTAGTATTTAAAAGTAGATTATTTGCCGTAAACCATTCAGAAACTTGAGATAATGCATTATTTACATCGTCAAAATTGTCTTTTATCCTATCGACTTTAAAATTCAAAGACGTATCATCAGCAAATAGTACAATATCGCAAGTATTGTGGACAAAATGTGGTAAATCATTTATGTAGACCAAAAACATGAATGGACCTAGAATAGAACCCTGGGGTACACCCATTACTGAGGCTGATCCGGATGATTTTACATCATTGACACATACTCTTTGGACTCGTTCACTGAGATAAGACGCAATGAGACTAAGTGCAAAATCTTTAATGCCATAGTGGCTCAGTTTAAGCAAAAGTGTCTCGTGATCAACGCATTCGAATGCCTTTGACGTCAAATCACAGAAAATACCAATGGCACTCTGTGAGTTCTCCCATGCATCGAATATGTGTTGTAACAGCCTTGCGGCTGCATCGGTTGTTGATCGACCCTTTGTAAAACCATACTGCTCAGTGTGTAGGATTTTATTTAAATTAAAGTGTAAAAGCAGTTGGTTGAGCATTATTTTTCCGAATATCTTGCTGAGAGTTGGCAAAATTGAAATTGGCCTGTAGTTATTCGGGTCACTTTTGCTTCCCGATTTAAAAAGCGGTATTAGCTTACTACATTTCATAAGGTCTGGAAAAGATCCAGAATCTACTGATTTATTAAAAATTAAAGCAAGATATGGCGCAATAATATCAATTATGTTATGAATTATTTTAACTGATATCCCCCATAGATCTGCTGTTTTCTTATTTTGTAAAGATTTAAATGTTTTGACTATGTCATATGGGGTAACGTGTTCAAACCTAAATAACTTATTGCACTCAGAGACATTGCTCCTTAGAAGACGATAGACTTCTGCTGGCGAGGAATTCAGAGAACTGGTTGTAGTAATTGGAATATTTTTGAAAAAGTTCTCAAATGTATTTACAATTACTGTATCGGAGTTAATTACATGATTATCACTTTTAAGCTCCAATTTATTATTATTATGTACCTTATGTTTACTCATTTCATCGCCGATGATGTCCCATGCTGTTTTAATTTTATTATCAGAATTGGCAATTTTTTGTTTTATGTGAAGTGACTTTGCTTGTACGCACACATTTTCAAACAATTTAGAATAGTTTCTTACATATTCAATAAACGCGGGGGAATAATTATATTTTTTTCTGCATATAAGTCAAGCAGCTTATTTCTACTTTTATAGATTCCGGCAGTTGGCCAGTTACTAAACTTAAGATCTTTAGACAGTCTTTTCTCTATCACCTTAAAGATAGAGTTATATTGTGAGCTTAACAAATCAAAAAACTTTTGATTTGTGAAGATGTTCAAAAACCCTCGTAGCCCAGTTATACAGTAAAAGTGAACTTAAGTTCTTTTACCTGAAATAATTTTAACAAAATATTGAGTTCATTATTCTGCAAAAAGCAACTAATGTTGTTTAGTTCGTTTTTCTTTTTAGATACATCAGCAATTTCTAGTATATTAATAAAAGCTGAAACCTGTTAACGCAGGTTAACATGTATTAACAGAATAATATTGACATAATGATAAATCAAGCAACTACATCTGAAAAGTATTATAATACAATACATTGTTTTTGTGGTATAGATTTATAAATCTAAATTATTTAAATGAGTTTAGTTCTTTTTTTAAGAAGGTAATTAAATCATACCTGTAGGTAGTTGCTTTTAACTCTAGCTATCTCCGTAAAAAAGCGTCGTAGCAGATAATGGGTTTGACCTACAGCTTCGCCGTGAGTTGAGGAGTCGATTGATATATTTAACCTAATTTTGGTACAAAAATGCAGATAATCGGTTTTTGCAATAAGGGTACGATATTAGCCAAGCTGAAGTTGACTAATATCCTCCTATCCCCTCCCAATAAGCGGAAAGCTTGTGCTTGGAATGGGTATGACAATAGTGCAACAGGTGGGATTCGAACCTGCGACCATTCAGTTTTCAGCATCTTTAACCGTTGGGCTATTGAGGGGATTATTAAATTAATTTAATGGCAAATAAATTGGGTACTACGTATGTCAAGGGTCAAAATAAAAATAATAATGCAATGTCATCAAACATAATATATATCACTGAAAAAGAAAGACAGTTAAAACGAGACAAAATGTCAGAGCACAATATTTGTATCTCCTTTTAACTCTGTCTTAAGTCTGAGCTGAATCGGAGCACGCTCTATAGATCTCAGCATTAGAATACCTGCACAATTTCGAGTTGGGCAACTAAATCACAGAGAATCTTAGTAACTTATGGTAGCCTGCACTTCTTATCCAACTAAATGATCCAAATAATTGGACACTGATCGTATCAGAATAAAAATTTCTTTCCGATTATATGTACCATATATGGACGCACATACGCAATAAAGAGTCAACCCACACAACTTGTCTATTATAGAATAGAATAGAATTTTATTTTTTTGAATAGATATATTTTATATTCAAATAAATAAATTATAAAGTGCTTTTGAACCGTCGATGAATCTACCACTGGTTCGGAATGTCCTTCCTGCTGAGAAGAGCCAGCAATAAACTCGGCGGTTGCTCTTTTAAAAAAAAAAATTTTTACAATAGGTAACAAAACTATGCTATGTAAACAGAGTTTCTACAATAAAGTTTCAAAAATGCAAAACAATCTAATACATGTTAAGACAGGCATACAAAAGCAGACCCATTCCCGTTGGTGGCACCCGTTGACGAGCACGACGCATGATCCAGCCACTGCTTCGCTCAACCATATTTGAGGGAACGTAAATTGAAAAGTTAACTTTATTCCTTTACAGTATGTATGTATTTAATTTGACAAAGGTTTGTGGGTTGAAACGTTATGACATATATGTGCATCCATATAACTATATGTCAACAGTTGTCCGATAGTCGGCCAACTTGAAATTGTATGTCTGTGGTCGCTCTTAGAGAACACTTGAGTCCAATTAGTGATACTTTACGACGAACTGGTTTTCAACAAGATTTACGCTACGAATTATTCTAACTCTAAGGCACAACAAAAAACTCCATGGAGACGAATGTTAGAATATCTTGCCCAGAGCAGTAAAAGAAGAGTAAAAGTTATGAAAGATTTTTTTTTTTTCATATAAAATGAATGTGATTTGGACCAAAGTTTTGGTTTAGATTATTTAATTTATCAAAAGTTGTGATATTATTTTGTTTTGGGTTACAAATAAAAAGGGGAGGGGTTTATGAATGGCCAGTATTGCAGATTACTGTAAAAACCTGTAGGTATTAAGGTCTATATCGGAAGTTCTTGCATCCAAAATATAAGTGACTGTGAATTTTTGACCGTCAGCCTAACTACATGGCAGCTTAATTTGGACATATTTTATTATTATTTTTTGAGCATTTTTTTTTATGCAACCTTGCCCTTTAAGATACCAAAGTGTTGAGTATTGTAAAAACATTTTTTTTGTCAATTCAGTCCGAGCCGCCTCATATTATGTCCCAAGCCTTATTGACACCAAAGTGAACTCAAAGTTCAAATTGTGTATATTTTTACAAAATTTACCAGGCATAAATATTTTGTGTGTGTGTGCTTTACCCACAATCAACATTCTCACAACACACACAACCACGACCCTTTCTCACAACTCTTTCATTTAATGCAATGTTAATTGTAAATTCACCCGAGTTGACCCAGTTGCTTCGTTCGTTAATAAACCATTTCTGAATTATGAATATGGTCGGCATTATTAACTAGACAGAAATCTTTTATATAATTTTCAACGCATCCTACCTTTATTATTATAATTATTAAGTATTATTTTTTACAAATCACACTATTTAATGTTAAGTGAAACCGATCAGTAACATTTTGTATTCCTAGTATTGTTAGACGAATATTGTTTATTGCTATAAGATTTCAAATGCAAAATAAAATCGAACTTTCTGCATACATTAATATAACATATTAAGAGTAAATAGGGGATAACGGGTACTCCTTTAAACCTAAACCCTTTTAAGCCAGTCTCAAACACAGTTTGGTTTCTGAATTCAGAATTTATGATCAATGTTTAAGAAACCTGTGAAACACAGGATTTATTATTTGATTTTAAGATTCTGAAAGATGGTTGATGGCCATGCAGGTGGTTCTATTAGTTTAAAAATACGGGCAGTATTGCCAGATCGGATATACATATTATGTCAGTACAAAACACAAACTTGTAGTATACAAAATTTTTCTGTGATATACAATAAACAGTATCTATAATTTTTTTACACCAAAATTTTGGTGCTTTTGGCTATGAATAATAAAATAAGCGGACCGAACTAATTGAGATAGTTCTCATTTCCTACACTCTCTTTAGAAAAGGGGTTCTTTAATTAAGTCTAATTGTAGTTTTAAAAACGTGCTATTACTATAATTGGCATAAGGTAATTTAGATAGATCTCAAAACTATGTAGTTGATTTTTTTCTGAATATAAAACTAAAGAATTTTTCCCTATTGCTAAGTTTTTTGCAAATTAACAATTTTTCCACCGTGCATAAAATAATTTTTGTATTCACTAGTGCAAAAAATTATAAGGATTAAGTTTGATTAGATTAGTTCCTAATATAATATGTAGATATATTATATTGACAAAGCATTTTAAAATTCCTTGATTTCTAAGGCTTGCTACACACTTATTCGGATCAGCATATTTGATTCACCAATATTAATTGTTTAACAACAAAGCCGACAAACATCCACAAGCTCGTGTTCTGTGGTGTTCATCTACATAATATGTTTGATTTTACCGCCCACCTTTACCGATTAATGCCGACCCGAATAAGTGTGTACCGCGCCTAACTGCATTTTTCTATCATATCATTCACCACACATAGACTTTTTAGAAGTATTTTTTTTTGTGTAGTTTTAGTAGCGTTCATGTTAAACCATGTAATTATTGATTTGAGCTTGTTTCCTTGTTTTACCAATAAACTATTTCAATAATTGTTTCGTTTTATTTTAAAAATCTGGTGCAATGCGGTGTAATTGACATGGAATAAATACTTGATTTTAATTTAGAATTTGATGCAGGAAAAAAAAAACATATTTGAAAACATATTCTTATATATTTAATCATTACTGTATGAACTCTTAATATAATATTTTAGTGTACATTTACAAAATCAGGATTTGTTTCAATACAATACAATACAAAACATTTTATTTAAACAGAAGTATATATTATAGGTATATTTTTATTCAATGCATATGCATTTATAATTAAATTCGAAGCAATCTGTACTCTTGGTTTGACTTGCAAGAGAGTGGAGATGGTGGTATAAATTGCATGTCTATTTTCTTCGAAAACTACTGGACCTATTTTAATGAGGTTTTTTTATTACACAGATAACATAAGAGTAAGGTTTACAGATGTAGGTTTTTCATTTTCATTGATTTTTTATCTTGAAGAATGGGGAAATTAGAGACCTTGTCCGTCCCTGACGTACACCTTGTGTCAACTTTAAAACGATTGCAACTTTAGTAACTGTCAAAAAAAATCGTGCTTTGCTTTTGAGTATGTTCCTGGTATGTTAACAATGAATAGATATTCAATATATTTATATTATGCTTCTCGCCAAATAAGCCAAGCTTACTTCATTACGAAAATAGTGCAACAGGTGGAGTTTGAACCTATGATATTCTACTAGGGATGAGTTACATACTCACAAAACAAGCGAAAAAATTGTTCCGAACGACAAAGAGTATAATAGAGTACTTCATTGTTAAATGACATGACAAATTACGATTAATATTTGCCATATCCACCTCTTTTTAAGCGACTTCCAAAATGGAGGAGGTTATCAATTCAGCCAGTATCTTTTTATACATGTTCTCCATAGTCCGCCATAGATCTTTCCGTTTTCAGATCTACTTCTACACTTACTTCCTGACAATTAGTCAGCAAAATAAAATGGCAATCATTATTAATTGAAACAAGGTGTTGACTTTCCCGTAACTGTTTACCTAACCACCAGCAACTTATTCCATTTAATATAATCTTAAAAAGCAATATAGACTTATAAGTATCTGTACAGTGTTAACATCATTCCGCCTGACGCAGCCGGGCGAGTCGCTGCGTGAGCTCGTCCTGCTCCTGCGAGACCACGGTGGTGGCGCCCACTGAGGTGCTCGGCACTCCGGACGGCAGTTCCATGTTTAGTTCCAGGCTGAAATACGAAAGAAGTGCTTGAGTCTTTGTCTCTCTGAGTTATCAATAAAGCTTATCGAGCAGTAAAGCTGATTAAAGAACCGATGAATGTTGGTATCCCACAGTGTTGTAGGAGTCCCCAGTAAGTGGACTAACAATCTCTAGCTAGTTGCTGCCAGAGTTTTGTGACAATCTCAAGCTTTTGTGGTAATCCTTTCATGAGTGTCTTGTGTCTATCTATTTATTTATTTCTTTATTTATTAAAGAGGCACACAAAAGAGGTTGGAACTAAAAAGTGCACAAAATATAAATACATACAGCTTATCAAGAACCAAGTAACAACCCCTAATATGTGTACACAGCATTATTGAATAAATTAACTAACAAGTCAGAAAATTATAACATAAAATTAGTACCTAAATGAATATAAAATATTAATATCTGTTGGGATGATGATCCATTCTAAATATTAAATGTGAGTCTTTTTTTTTTCTTTCCCATCTCAACCACTGAACCAATTTTGATGAAATTAGGCAGAATATCTGCAATACTTTAATCTCATAAAGCAACAACCCCTGAACAATGACACCGAAGTCTAACTACTGGGTTATCACCATTACTAGCAGACAAAAGTCGTAACTTTTGCTAAGGAGCCAGAAGTGTGTAAACACCATTTAAAAAAAAAGTGCACAAACACAATATCTTTCACATACCCAGCTTCATCAGCAACCTGTTGCAGCAGATTATCAACATCTCCCTGCGGCACGGTGGTCGTTGTAGTCTGTGACATGGCATTTTCCATATATGACGACTGGACATCCAAATCCTCAAACTGACTCTCAAACTTATCCATAAGAGTGGATATCTTCTCCAGGTTCATAGATTTCATAGCTGCATCCATTGCTTGTACTACTCCTGCCATTGAATTTGTGACCTGGTAACAAAAAACAGATATAAGAATGGGTTTCGGGCCGCCAGTTGAAGCGCCAATTGTAAGATATTGTAGGAGAGGGGTTTACTATGGCAACTTTGAGTTTTGAACAAAGTATAAGCTTTTTTCTGTCCCAAAATGGTGGAAACAGATTCATGCCGCTTAAATTTTAATACTGCAGAAATTGCTTTCAATGCTATCCTGATGAGTCATAGTAGTGCAAAAGGATTGATTGCATTTACAGTAATTGGTCAGCTTGTACAGGCGTTTCACCTTTGTCACTATCATACTTAAAGCAGGTATATAGTTGTGTGGCACCATCTAGTTTACGGGTTGGGTACTAAAGTGTTACAATATTGAGACAGGCAAATGGCTGGACTAGGAATTTAATCAGACAAGTTCCATGAAGATGGCCAAAATTGTTTGTTATTTTGTGAATTTCTTGAACAATAAAGAAAAAAACAATGTTTTTCAACCAATTGGTACCATCTCTAGTATTCCCTATTAGCACTATAAGTTTGAATTTTGTTTTTCAGCTTTTGGTTAAATTTCAGACATAAGTTAGGAAGAAAACAATTTACCTTTCTAGTAGTGAGAGCTGTCTGGACTCTACTAGATACAGCATCAACTCTAGCAGACATTCGTAAATAATTGATAGCTTGATTCTTTTGTCTTATAGCATTCTCAGCATGTATCCTCGCCACCTCCATGTTTCCCTTCTGTATGGCCTTCTTGGCTTTTTCCTTCTCCATCTTCTCCTCTTTTTCACATTTCTTTGAGTTTCGCTCTAACTCTTTTACAGCAAATTTTAAATTAAATAAATGCTCTGACAATATTTGTTAAGGGAATAATTTAACAATTTAAGTGGGATTGCAATTTGTTAATTTCTAGTGCAGTCAGACACAGGGTAGGAATTAGGATTATGAAGAGATGAGGGTTCAACCCCCCCTGTCTGTAAGTACATTTTTTGATAATATGTATTTAAAAAAGTATTCAAAAAAATTCCTTTATATGTAAGCAGACACTTTAAAAATATGAAATATCGGTAAAATATAATTGTGAAAATAGAAATCACCAAATTTTATGATGTAGGTAGGTAGCTACTAATAGATCTATCACTGACTATGAATGACATTATATTAATATTTTGTTGGTAAATTGGCCATAAGTAAAGTGGTTCTGCAGAATAATGGCACTAATTATAATAATTACAAAAAAGAAGGTACTACAGAACAGATCTTCATGATTGTAGAACAGTGACGGATTTGCAAAAAGTCCAATAATGACCCTCTGGCACATTTGAACATTTTATTAAAAAAACTGTTATTTGTTTACTATTTTAAAACAGAACCATTTTAATGGGTAAATGTGAGACTTCATTACTATAGATTTTTTAAAGTTATGATGTAAAGTTGATAAAATGCAGATCTGACTCTGTTCTACGATCATAACGAGATACATTAGTTTCATTGATGTAATACAATATTATTATTATTAGTATAGATATCAATCCCTCTGAATGGCTAGATACATAGATCACATAAAAGAATACTGGAATAAATTGTTATTAATGAATCAGCAGTGAATAATATTGCTTTGAAGGATGGTTTTTCAAAAGAAATAAACTTATCTTCTCAGTTTGTAGATCTTAATTTTTAACAAATTATTTAATATAAGTAAAGCTATAACACCAATTCTGTAAGTTTTTGTGTAAGATTTTACATGATTGATGACTAAATATTGAGTTACTTTAAAAGGATACTCTCCATCGCAGACGAAGACATTTCGTTCCCCAGCTTGACGGTTTTATAATAAACTGTTTAGACAAAAACACAGGCGTAAGCCTTTTAAAATATACGCACTATTTAATAGCACCAAATTTTAACAATTATTTTAACTTTAGACTATTATATTTGCCTTGAATTTACAAGATGAGTCACATTAACACAATATCAACAAAATTGACAAAATCAAAATGATCACGATCACTCAGTCGACACGGTCAATGTCATAATTTGACATTTGATATTAACTGAATGTTGGTAATATATCAACTATCAAGAAATGACGTCATGACTCATGGGATCATCAATATCTTTTAGTCTGTGGATCATAATGAGATGGTTTACTAAGAAAAATACCTACCTACCTAATCACCGTAATGGTTTATTTTGTAATTTGTATAAAAACAGGGCGGGCACAGGCGTTACTTTTCCTTCAACATTATGAACATTATTATATTGAAGGAAAAATAAAATTCTCTTGCTATAATGCGCCAAACAAGAAAAATCTGTATGGCAAAAACGAGCCATTCGCGCTGCACTGTTGCACACCTTAGAAGTGTGTGATTTCACGTGGATTTCACAAGTAGACAATTCAAGAGGTTGTCTTTTTTTTTTGTATGTCCACGGATTTTTTCGAGGTTTCTCTTGAAGTATATAGCCAACAAAAAATTTGATTCCTCCATGAGGTTTCTGTACCAATTCACATGATTTTTTTTATTCGACAGAAGCTTGCTAAATGGGCCAGTGAAAAATTTTCACTTGGTTTTTGAGACTTTACAGCTTAAATTATGTTCGTACTTAAGCAATGAAACTTGTAAAAGATATGCTATTATTCTCTATCCTAAATGACTTACGGTATAGTAGCTGATGCCTGCGACTTCATATGCGTGGATAGAGGTTTTCAATTCCTGCGGGAGCTCTCTTATTTTTCGGAATAAAAAGTAGTTAGTTCCTATGTGTTATTCCAGACTATAATCTATCTCTGTAACAAATTTCAGCCAAATCGTGTTAGTCGTTGCGGCGTGATTGAGTAACAAACATCTATCCATCCAAACTTTCGCATTTTAATATTAAAAATTGGATTTTATTCTATTACATACCTCTTCTATGATTTGTAGTGTCTAATCTATGACAATTTACCATTTTTTAACGTTGGTACAACTGCTTTTGATCAACCATTGCTGTGGCTGTCTAAAATCAAAATTAAAAACAAAAAAGAAATCATATTTCATGTCTGATTTTGGGTTTGGAAGGAAGAAAGAAAACGAAGTTGCGAAGAAATAAGCTGAAATAATTATAGAAATCCTCTTAGATAATAGTTTACAATTGTCTGTATTTAAATTTTAGTGGTATTTTTGGATTATTTGCAATATTATTTTTAAATTTCGCTTAGTTTGTGACAAGTACAAGACAAGAATAGTTGTATCAAATCTGTAAAGGACATTTTTGTTGGGCGTAAAAAGAAAATGGCGTGTGCTACACTGAAAAGAAATTTTGACTGGGAGTCCATGGCACAGCTACCAGCAAAAAGGCGAAGATGTGCTCCGTTTGCCGCAAGCTCGAGTACAAGTCCTGGACTTAAAATGTCGGAAAGTAAAAGTTCAATATTCGGTGAGACCGTTAGTGCACCTGCAAAACTGACCCCAGGTTTGTTTATTTTTGTTTTAACACCGATAGGATGATCATTATCGATATTCTGGTAAATTCTGTTTATTGAAATAAATTATTATTATGATGTATGAAAAAGCTCAGCTGCATGATTTATCGCCATTGTTTGGGAATATCGTGAATATTATTTTTATCGTGCTAGAAAGAGATGGATGAGGTATAAGTATGACCGTTGGGCGTAATGGCTTTGTTATTTTTTCTAATTTACAAAAAAGCATAAAAATTAAAATAGTACTCTTCAATTAAAGCTTTCTCGATCGAGTTATTAGCTCCATACGCTTGTTCATTGGATGAGATTTTAGTTTGTTCTGCATCATCACTAAAGAATGCTGCCTGAAATACCTAGATGTCTAATTGCTAAGTGGAGTTAGGTATACTTAACGAAATTATTAAACGAAGCACTATTTGCCTAAATTTGCCTATTGTGCATTTTTTTAACCTACATTGTAGTCACGTCATTAACTCTGACCTAAATAAAATTCAATTTATATCCATGTAATTAAAATCGGTTTTACTATTTTTCCTCTGTCATAATGGTTTAAGTTTTAGATACCATTTTTCCTCTCCAAAAAAATCGAATACAACCACAAATTTTCTTTTTTGTAAATAATCATGATAACCAATTTTGCAATTCAACCTCAAGTGAGGTTATTTAATTCTTCATTGTGTGGAAACATAATCACTCTCATTTGAATAATGAACAATTGCAATCATCAACTCCTAAATCAATTGCTAATTATAACATAGACCTTTGCTTTCTATAATTTTTCGCCCTTGGCATCTGTTGTTTCTTTTTTATTCTAGTTTAACAGGAAAATCTGTCCTAGACTTGTTGCCTAACTAACCACAATGAAGAATGTGCAAATATAATATCCTCCAAAAACTTTTTTGTTTCTGGCTTTGTCGTCTAAAAGTACACAATTATGTAGCCTATTAATCTAGACCCATTCCTAAAAAGTGTAGTTATATTTGGTCTATTTAGTTCTAAACAATTAATAATAACTGAAGTATCTGTCTGTGATGTAGAAAATATAACTTCATAAAATTATCCTGCCCAAAAAAACTCAAATCCACAAGAACATAGTTGTAGTCATGTAGATAATGATGATCTACTGGTGATGGCCTAGACTTCGTTAGCATGGATTGAGGTGTTTTGATTCCCACAGGAACTCTTATTTTTCGGGATAAAAAGTAGCCTATGTGTTTATCCTGGGTATGAGCTATATCCATTCGAAATTTCAGCCAAATTGGTTTATTCGTTGTGGTGATTGAGTAACAAACATCCATCCATACATACATCTATCCAGACTTTCACATTTATAATATTAATAGGATAGGATGTATTTCTTAATCTAGTCTAGGTCAAGGGTAACTGAGTGATGCTATAATATGGTGTAGAATAACTCAGTGCAGTTTGACAATATCACTATTTTGCAGCACTACACTGTACACTGTAGTATACTGTGTTACATCACCAGTAATTAGAAGGGAGTTTATTTACCCATAATATATTCTAAAACAAAAACTAACTAGAGACTAATAGAGAGAAAAAGCTAGAGACTTCTATATGGCTAAAATATTGTTTTATAACTGGATTTTTTCTGAGATATTATTCTACCTGCATGCCTAAGAGTTCTCTATAATATCTTAAACAAAGTTAGGCTGGACCAATTTTTATGATCTTTGATTTTGTGGATTCTCTCCACCCAAATAGCAGAACAACTATTAAAACATTCATTTTTTCGGAAAATTCATTTTTATATCCATTTTGTATGGAAAAGCTTTTTTGATGATATGTTGAGAATGGATTGATTGATTTTGATGAATTTTTATATAACCCAGAAAAATATTAACCTAACTCACACAGATGAAGTCTGTTGCGAAGTTAGATTAATAATGTTAAGTTAAAAGTTATCCATGCGTAAGGTAATTAAGGAAGTTTCTTATCTATCTAGGAGTATTTGCTACTGGATAAACTGACTACTAGGCTTATGTGTGATGTACCACTGGATATAGCTATCACTGATTAGAAGTAATTTTAACCAAACATGTAAAATTGCAGAGCGGATTGCCCAAGAGATATGCAACGAGATCGAGCGGCTACGACGTCGCCGCCGGCTGAGCCTCGCGACGGGCGCGGCGGCCTCGTGCTCGTCGTCCAGCGGCAGTGAGGGCGACTCGTCGCCGCCGCACCGCTCCCGGCGGAAGGTGCACCGCCAGGCGCTCTTCACGTTCAAACAGGTAAACAAAGTGACAAGAGATCTGAGACGATATCGACTGGCTATGGGCCCGCCGCCGGCTGAGCCTCCCGACGGGTGTGAGGGCCTCGTGCTCGTCGTCACCGCACGGCTCCCGGCAGAAGGTCCACCACCAGGCACTCTTCGCATTCAAAGAGAAACTAGTAAAGAAAGTGTCAAAAGATCTGCGACGAGATCGAGCGGCTGCCGCTACCGGCAAACATACAGAAACTACACACTACTACATTCAAACAGAAACTAGTAAACTAAATGTCATGAGACATGCGACAAGATCTTAGTTGAATTGAGATCTTAGGTTGACTTTTTTTGAGTTAAGTGGTGTTAGAACTTAAGCAATGATATGATATAACATTATGTGGAGAAATAAAAAAATAATCTTTCTTAGTGCACATAGATTTAGGCCGTTTCTCCTAGCTCTGAGGTACCTAAGTTACCTACTTAATGTTCGGAAGTTGGCACTATCGACCTAATGTCTACCTAACATGTTGGTTTGGTACCCTTGCTGGGAAATTGGCACTCACTCGTATATTGGTTACACTGACCTTTACATATGGACCGGCCCTATCTACAAAATGAGTGTGACTACCATGGCACTTAAGATGGCTATTTCTTTACCATAGACTTTACTTCCAGATAATATACTCTTGGCGATTAAAATGGCGTCCGCGCCGGTATAAATCCGGTCACGCTCATGACGTCGCACGTTGTGTTGTCATAAATCAGTACTCAGCAAACATATTTATCTTTGCATATGCAGGTGTCGTTTAGTTAAAAAGAGACAACATACTATTGATATATAAATGTATAACCTATTCTGCTATAGTAGAATAGGGCCTCTCTATTAGGCTTCCTATCTCGATGATTGGTTATGTGTTGAGGTGTTGGGCGCACATTGCAGGTGCGTATCATCTGCGAGCGCATGCTGAGCGACCAGGAGGTGGCGCTGCGGGCGGAGTACGAGACCGCGCTCAGCAACAAGCTCGCCGAACAGTACGAGGCCTTTGTGCGCTTCAACATTGACCAGGTATAGAACCTTCAACTTGGGCAAGTTTTACTGGTAGTGCAATTGAGTTAATGATGGAGTTGTTTGGTAATTCTTATTTGTGGACTTCCTACAAAAAACTGATGGTCAGTTGAGTTGAGTTGATTATTTCTAGTAGTAGCGCGGTTCGGGAAAAGGGAGCAATAATAGATAGTGGACCCCACCTGGAGGGATAATACTTAGTAAAAGAAATTACTCTAAAATCAGGGAAAAAATCAGGGTTTGTGTTTAATCTGCTTCATCTTCCTGGGAATTGTCTCCGCAAGGAGGCAATATGCGCTCGTTTTGCGTGATTTAGCTGGTATGGCTACCCGTCTGATCACTCCAGCCAGCTGAGCTGAGCCAATGTATTTTTGACGTCGGTCGGATACACCCCTGCATTTAAGCAGTATGTGTTCCAGTGGCTCATCCCTCCATTCATGCTCTGCACAGGACTGGAATAATCCAGGTAACACCGACAAAGGTGTCTGTTGAATGAACAATGTCTTGTAATCGTACCTAAAACTGTTTTTAGTTTGGTGTTTAGGCCCCTATCCCACTGGCGTTATGCGAGCGTTGGCGTTTCTCCAATGTCTGCGCAGCGTTGTCGCGACGTTAACGTTGCGCATTCGCTGAACCCAACGCCAACGTCGCGCACATGGACGGCATGATTTTACTTGTTATCAATAAACGAAACGTTAACGTTGCGTTGACGCGAAGTTGACGTTGCGAAGTCGAAGCACGAACAGTTGCCATTAAACTCTCAACGTTGACGTCGCGTCAACGCGACGTTGACAATGCGCAGACGTTGAAGAAACGCTAACGCCCGCATAACGCCAGTGGGATAGGGGCCTTAACCTGCTATTAACATTAGGAATGTTTGTCGTGTATTGCAGGTGCAGCGCCGGCCGCCTCCGAGCACCTGCATGCCTCGCGGCATGGACGCCGAGCATCACATGCACCAGGATCTAGTGCCCAGCTGTGAGTACCAACAATTTATTCCTCACTAGATGATGCCCGTGACTTCATCCGCGTGTATTTAGTTTTTTCAATTCCCACAGGAACTTTTTAATTTTCTGGGATAAAATATAGCCTATATCTTAATCCTGGGCGTGAGCTATCTTCATTCAAAATTTCAGGAAAATCGGTTCATTCGTTGTGGCGTGAAGGAGTATCAAACACACACACACCACACACATATACAAACTTTCGCCTTGTATCAGCTGATCTGTACTAATATGTTGTCGAAATTCCAAGTATGTGCTTTGTTCCTGATACGTACAGCTAAAAAGAATTGTATTGTATTTTTAATAAATTATACAAATGTCATAAATTTTATTAAAATCACGCAAAATACAAAATCTACCCTTTTGGCTTCCGCATTTTGAACCAACTATAACTTATATACTTTCAAATTAGGATTGAATCTCCTAGGCAAGCTTTATTATTATCTTGTCATCGAATTAAAAAAAAAAATTTTGTTCCAGATCTTTCCTAATAACAGCGAAGCGGATTTGCGGCGTAAAACTGCAAACAACAATATCAAGACAAACATATTTTGGTATATGTGAAAATTATATGCGGGAATAGTATAGAGTACCCTAATGGTCGAATTGTAACATGTGATGGTGGAATTGGCTGGTGTCAATATCATACATAGGGTGGAAATGAGTAATGCAGTGTAACTTAAGATTTTTTTGTTTTAAGTTATTTAGTTCTAATTTTCATTTTCCTGTAGTTTCAGAGGGACAATCCCAAACTCCAATTTTCTTGGCTGCCTCTCAAAGCCATCACAGAGGGAAAAATATCTTCCTCTCTCCTTCAGATTATTACTTACTAGATGATGCCCGCGACTTCGTCCGCGTGAATTGGTTTTGAATTCCCGCGAGAACTCTTTATTTTCCGGGATAAGATGTGGCCTATGTGTTAATCCTGGGTATTAGCTATTTCCATTCCAAATTTCAGCCAAATCGGTTCATTTGTTGTGGCGTGAAAGAGTAACAAAAATACACACCACACACACATACATAAATACAAATTTTCGCCTTTATAAAATATTATATGTTATATATCTTCACACTAATAAGTGTGAAGATGAAAACCAAGAAATTCATCACTACACATGCATAGAGAAATATTTGACTAGTAGCCCTAGGTATAACAGCTAGAGTATAACAGTACCAAGTTATTTCAAGTATAAAATTAATAACTTATTACTGTTATAATAATAGTATACTCTTATTCCACTGTATGTCGCTCAATGTATATCAGATACAGTATTACAGATTGGCTTTGTATTTATTTTAATCTGCGATTGTAAGCAAAGGCTACAAAGTTAAAGCAAATGCTTTAAAAGGTTGTTTGGATATCAATCGATAGACATCCAAGAATACCTTGGGACCCCAAGTCTATTGGTTCTTTTCGCACTGCTGCCGTGCCGTGACAATATACTGTATATAACAAAACAAGCATTTTTCAGAAATCGCGATTTAATGTTTTACGAGATATAGCATATTTCTATTTGAAGTTTCTTAGTATTTTTAAGACTTAATTTAAATGCCAATATATTATATCAAAATGTGCTAGGAACTCATTTATCGCTGTTACGATAAAACACTATCTGAAGATACAGTGTATTGTCTTAGCACAGCAGTGCTATTGTCACTTCTATGAAAAATATCGGTTGCTTTGCTTGTTTACGGATCTCGATTCTAATTTGATCCCACAAAATCAATCTGGCCAAAAATGTGCAGTGCGACACTGCTTGTTTTGAATCGCAACGTAGTAATTCGAATCGAAATGAGGTAATTTTGTCGATATGTAAGCTATTCGCTTCCAAACAGTAAAATTAGTTCTGTGATGTCACAACTGTGACTCCAGATTTTTGTATGGTTTAGAAGAAGCGCTGCAATGCCTCATTGATATGATTCTATATGCTTAATTATACAATTCTTTTTAAATTTGTATATTGCTCTGTCTAGATTCTACCACTGGTCGGGAAAGCAGATTCTGCTGGAAATTACGCATACTTACCACATATATATTATAATCCCCGTGACCCCAAAGCGCTATATTGACACCAGTTAAGCACCACAGGAATGCTCATGCCACATAAACATAAAATAAAATTAGCTTATAATGCTTAGTTAAGATTTGCTGCATAATTGTGTTCATAGACTGAGAGGATCCACAGATGTTACGTTGTACGAGGAAGGAGGAGGCTGATTTGGTTCTGTTTCCACTGAAGAGTTGTGACGGGGATAGATGAGGCTATGAGTGTTTGTTTTTGCTTATTTGGGGGACCATCCAATAATTTTCTCGCACATTATGGGTACTTCTACATAAGACTACCGAGCACGATGCTATCACCAAATCCTGCGCAAGCGCCGCAATAAAGCCTCAATAGCCCAATGGTTAAAGGTGCGGACTAAAAATGGAAAGGTTGCAGGTTCGAGCCCCACCCGTTACATTATTGTCGTAGCACAAGTTTTTCGCTTATTTGGAGGATATAAGTCAAGTTCAGCTTGGCTAATATCCTTTTTAGGGACTACCAGAAGTGAAAACACGTCATACTCACAGCTAAAAATATGCTGTTAACACATTAGTATGTCGATGATGCAAGGTACTTTTACAATTATGAAAATGTGACTATTATTAGATGGTCTCTTTATAACTGGTTTGTTAATGGCCAAGAGGAACCAAAATTAATAAACCGTTTAAGTTTTCAAAAGTGACAGAAACTATAGATAGACTTAAAATAACACAAATAAATTCACACAGAGTGCCTGTTAAAAATCATTCTCATGCGTTGATTGCAAATTAGTTAGCCATAATTTGATTTGTTTAATTTTATTTATAGTTTAATTTTTAGTGGTGTCAAAATAAAGTTCAAGTGTATACTAAATAATATTTTACTTCCTTTTGTACCAAGTTTGTACTGTGCTAATGTATATCACAGATCTTATGACGAAACAGGCTTGCGTATCAGACCATTCAATGTTCTACCTTTTACTCTTAGTGTAATCTAAAGGTATCAATTTAACTATTGTAATATATCGGACTATTCTCATTATAAACTCATTACACTGATACAGACATGGCTTGTTTAGGTTAATGTTAATTAGCTTTATTAAAATTTTAAGTTATTTTCTTTTTTCAGTAACAAACAATTTGTACTCACAAACTGTGTTACTGCGGAGTTCGTTTTTTACGTATATTTGAGCTTGTTTTATACATTAATTTAGTTGAAAAGTTTTTATTGAATACAAACAGGATTATTAATTTGTTACCAAGCAATTATTCAATAAAAATTAGGATAGGTCTTTTTTAAATTGTATTAGCAGCTCATTATTACTATAGGTTATTGGCGTTTAAGAACTGAAATAAAAATTAGTTAAACACCATTCAAAAATATTTTGATTATTTCTCCTATATCCTTTACACGAGTATTTAAGCATCATATTTTGTTGACCTGTTCCATTTGTTTTTGTTTTTTTATTGGATAACAAGACGGTCCTTAACTGCGATCTCACCTGATGGTAAGTGACGATGCAGTCTAAGATGGTAGCGAGCTAACTTGGAAGGGGTATGGCAGTGTACATTCAACTCATACCACTTCGGTTAATAGGTTTCTACAGCGCCCATCATGCTGGAACGCTAAAGACGCTTGACGGCACGTCTTGCGGTAGGGTGGTAACTAGCCACGGTCAAAACCTCCCACCAGACAATTCAATACCTACCTCAGTTTAATTTTTAAAAAGTGATTCTGACAAGAGCTGGGGATTTTTTTAGGGTTCCGAAATTACCAACCCCTTGGAACCAACCCTAAGCTCGGTCGGTCGGTCGGTCTGTCTGTGTCAAGAGCACAAGTCAAGAGGCCCTACTGACTATAAAATTGACGCATATTAAATAGGTATGAGATTGTAGCTTGTAGCAATGATTGATGTCGATGTAGATTTTCACAGTCGATCTGTGTTGCTGTGTTCTCATTTACTCTATGGTTTTATCACAGATAAAAATAATCTCATTT
This sequence comes from Hipparchia semele, assembly GCA_933228805.2. Lineage (NCBI taxonomy): Eukaryota > Metazoa > Arthropoda > Insecta > Lepidoptera > Nymphalidae > Hipparchia > Hipparchia semele. The sequence continues at coordinate 14,372,801 of OW121714.1, forward strand.
TTGAACTTGTCAAACTGTGTTGTCAAATTTTTGTCCTATTTGTAGAATTTATAAAATCAATTTTGTGTATTTTCCAAAAGTATTTTCATTCGTTTGGCGAAAACGATATAAATCTAAAAATGAGCTTGGAAACATCATCAAACAATGGGACAAGTAAGCCAGAACGGAAACACTATGATCGCACCAAATCAGACGATTTACAGATCTCTAGAACGGACATGAATATGTTAATCATGAATTATTTGGTCACAGGTAAAGTTCTTTTGAATTTCAGGCGCTTACATGTGTTCAAAATACAGAAAAGTCTGAACGCGAAATGTTAAGTAACTATGACATGCATTTTAAATGTTGACTCGAACGTTTTGACAACAAAGGGTTTGTAAAGCCTTGATTCACAGAATATTTATTATTAACTTTATGATAATATCAAGGTTGAATCAAAAATTACCTAGCTTGCAAAAATGCACGGAAAGCTAAGTATAGGACCGGTACTTGGTGAAATCTGTTGCTTATTCCATATATCCACCCTAGTGTGTATACTCAGAAACATGTTGCCTATTCACACCAGATAGACTGGATTCATCATCATAACCAACCCATTACCGTTTCTCTACTGAGCCCAGGTCTCCAGGTCAGGACCTAGAACAGTCTCCAATTACCTTGTCGGAGGCAAAAATTGAGGAACAAACAAAAAACTTACATAGGAGGTATCAACATATATCTGCATTTTAACATAAACTCCTCCAATCTTCTAAAATAATTGTAGCTTATCTTGTTCAGTTTCATCTGACATGCCACACACAGCCTTTGCTCCACATTTCATTACTCTGAATGGTGCAGCTAACTCATCAATAAATAAATAAATAAATTCTTATTTAAGGAGCCTTACTTACTTTACTAAACACAACTTATTAATATCGTTATTTTCAGAGGGCTTTAAAGAAGCAGCTCTCAAATTCCAACAGGAGGCAGGCCTACAAGAGCCTGCGTTGTGCAGTTCACTGGATGAGCGCATCATGATCCGGGAGGCAGTTCAGGGTGGTAGGATACCTGAAGCTATATCCATGGTCAACGCGTTACATCCAGAGTTGTTGGACAATGACAGATACTTGTACTTCCATTTACAAGTAAGTCAGAGATCTTAACAATAGATCTGTTCGTTGTCAACACAATGTATTAACATATTTTTACTTTTAATGCCTACCCTAACGCAGTGGGTCTACAGGGAAATACGAATTCCCTTTAGACCCACAGGTGGAAGAAGCCGGTGGGACCACAGGTGATCAGTCAATATTAAAAATACTAGTCGATGCCTGCAGCTTCGCTCGTGTGGATTTAGTTTTTAAAATCCTGCAGAAACTTTTTGATTTTCCGGGATAAAAAGTAGCCTATGTCATTCTCCCAGTCCTCAACTATACCCATGCAAAAAATCACATCGATCCATTGCTTTATTGCAGCATGATTGAAGGACAAACAAACACAATCTCGCATTTATAATATTAGTAAGGATAATCTGTAATCTTTTGATAAGTCTCCCAGAAGCATTTTTGTCCAAAATTGAATATAGGAAGTGGGTGTAAATAAACTTTTTTCAGCAATTACAATTACTGGAGCTTATTCGGGCAGGCAGGGCGGAGGAAGCTTTGGCCTTTGCCAGCGCAACATTAGCAGAGGCTGGAGCAAATGATCGCAATGCACTCACAGAGCTGGAGAGATCCTTGGCTCTATTAGCCTTTCCTGACCCTCACACTTCACCATTTGCAGACCTGTTGCTACCTTCACATAGTCAAAAGGTAATTTTTGAATGTACTACTAGTCCTACTAGTACAAAAGGAGGCAAAAGTTAGTGTTCTGTTGTGTGTGTGGTGGATTTTAGGGCGCTAACACACTGGGATGCAGGCTATATACCAAAAAATTGGTATTGAAATGGATACTCTGGCGACATGGCGACGTGTTGCCAAGTCGCCAGTATTTTGTATAAAAGTAAGTTAAGCCTCCCTCACTTGTTGGTCAACTGATCACTAGGAACGAAATCCAATGAATGAATGACTAAGTCAGTAGCCACTGGCTACTTATGTGAATACAGAATTTAGTCAAGAGGTAGCCATGACTACTTATCCAGCGATATCGCCATGGCGTCCCAGTGTGTTAGAGCCCTTAAATTTCTTCAGAATAAAAAAAAAATCCTCCCTCTAATTTTCACAACAAAAACCAATTTCATAATTGATAGCTCATCCGATTATTCATATTTTAATTTCACATCAAACTGACATGAGTTTCTAAAATTAATTAAAACTATTGCATATATTTTAGATTGCAAGTGAACTCAATGCAGCCATTCTGAAAATGGAGAATCAAGAATACACAAACCCAAAGCTGTGCAGCTTGCTCCGCATGATCCTGTGGTCGCAGAGCGAGCTCGACAAACACAACGTCAAGTACCCAAAGATGACCGACCTCGCCAACGCCACCATAGAACAGCCCAAATGAAACTCGCTGAGGAAGAAGAGCAACTTGTTTAGATGTGATTGATATTATAAGGTTTCTTATTGAAAAATAAAAATGGCCTGAAAATTATTATAATGCAATTTATTAAGGCCAAAGCACACACGATTTTTTGAACATTGTCAATTTATACAAGGTTAAAGGACTACCTGCTGGAGCTGCTATAAAACTTTTAGCATATACATACTTTTCATGGTTAGTAGAGTCAGTTGGCTATTTTTCCATTCACCCATGAATGGAAAAATAGCCTGTAGCAACATTATAAATGGGCAAAAGTAACCCATATTATAAAACTTATTGAACAGAGATTATAGAACTTAGAACTCGGCACACAGGAACAAAGCAAATCGACGTCATTTTTTGCATGGGTATATCTGGTATGACTTGGATAATGACAGGCTACCTTGTATACCTTTAGATAAAGGGAGGGACCTCGTTCGCTTGGAGTTAATTTTTTAAAAACCTAACCTAAATAATGGACGCTTATACGCAATACAACATCGGTGAAGTCGCAAAATCGCTGATGAACAGTATTTTAGTGCACGTGTTTAACAAGTTGCCCAGGTATAAATAGTGGTTTCAAATTCAACTCACCAATTTAAAAATAGATTAGACCGCCATATTGAAAACTCAAAGCACACAATAAGATATAGGCACATCAGACCTGCGTAGCCTATTATAAAATAATAATAATATATAAATATATGAAGCATCACGTGTGCTTTGGCCCTTTTATGCAACCCAACTAGGGATTTGCATAGGAATATGATAAGTAGGTGTTTTAGATCCTTAAGACTTTTCATTAAGTAGAAATCTGCTAGTTAAAATCAATCCAAACATTGGTGCTAATTTTGTAGTACACAAACCTCTTAACTAGTTTTAAGTTATTGTGAATACTTCAAAAGTATGGTTTCAATTTTATTCAATTTTCTTTTTATGGCACGCAGTTGCATACATAAGGCGCATTTTACCACGTAAATAGCGTGCGGTATGGAAGAGACAAGTTGAAGAAAATGGCTGTTGAGAGCATGGGAATATGTTATCTTGAGATTCCTAAGAATTGATCTATAATTGACTGACAATGTACCTATAAGTAACGAGCAGTATTTTTGAATAATTCGATACCTCCTACGTAAGTTGTTGTATTCCCAAAACGCTTACGTGACGCGTTAATTGTTGTGAAGGTCAATACAATGGCTTAGGCCGTCATTTTAATAACAATACAACTTTATACATCTTGAAAGTTTGTTAAAGAATGCTGCTTTTAATTTTTTTTTTAACGAACACATATAATAGATAAAAACAAATGATAAGTGCAACAATCCTAAAATGCCAATTTTGTGGGATACAACAACTTACGAAGGAGGTATCGAATTAGTGTCACTCGTTAATTTTTTTTCCACTAGTACCCTCATTTGGTACCCTTGAGGGTACTAGTGGTACTAGTCTTACACAATCGCTTGTCTGGTTAGTACGAATTTTAGACCTGTCAAAGAGATTCTGTACAAAATTAGCACCAGTGTCAAGTTAAATTACAGTATGAAAATAGTTAATTAATACTATTATTTATTTACACTTTGTAGCAAACAAATCGAGCCAAATTGAAAAGACATGTTTTGCCGAATAAAATTGAAAAAAAAAAAACACCCCATTTTCAAAACAACAACAAAAAAAGATGACAACAGATAATTCAGAATAATTCCAATACAATTTGATGTTAACAAATCTCATCAATTTTGTTCAAAATCATTTTAAAATTAGTATGTTTGCATTTTGTTCTATAAAAAAAAACGCACCTTAGTTCAACTTATTGGTAATTATCATTTGTATGAAAGTGGAAAATGTTATAGACCTCCGGAAACCTCTTAGTATTTTCTCAAATAATAATTGATGTTATCGCTAGATATCAGTTGACTTACCTATAAATAATATCTTAGAAGAGTGCACGCTATAAATCTAAGAATTAAGATAATCTCATCTACTGAATGTAGATAGTTAAGTTTAAATTTATTTTTAATCAACTTCCCAAAAAGGAGGAAGTTCTCAATTCGTTGGAATAGTTAAGCTATTGCATAGTTTCTATCGCGGGCCTTGAGCGTGGAGACCGAATCCAGAAATTCCGTAACGAAAATAACCTGACACGGGACTCCTCTCACCGCTAGATGGCGTTGATAAAAAATGCTATGCAATAGCATTACCGCGGCAGTCCCTGAGTGCCACGTCTTTTTTTATTTTTTATGTATGTTCCCCGATTACTCGAAGACGCCTGGACCGATTTGGAAAATATAAAGAGACGTAACAGCCAAAATGAGAACCTCCTCCTTTTTTGGAAGTCGGTTAGTAAGAGGTCGATTATTTCTAAAAAATCCTAGCAATAGTTACGAAATTAACGTCATGTTATAGTAAGGTGTTAAATATGACTTAATTTTGCTAATTATTCACTATTCAGTCAGTAAAATAACTTAATTATGATGGAGAATTAAATATATGTTTTTACAAAAAGGCTCATTTACTTTATATACTCTTGTAATTATACATCAGCTGTCTACATTGCATTTGGCTGTCATCTTACTAAATCATTCATTTTACATCTACTAAACTCTCGACTCAAAACTTTAGTAAAGAGAAGTGAATTAAATTGTATTATTCTAGCAAGCGAAATACTTTTATCAGAACATAGGATTGATTCTACCAAATATTATGAAGTTCAAATAAATGAACTAAAAATTTTAACAAGAGAATGTAAAATACCTGTTCTTACAATCATTTAAGGATTTTGTATGTAATTTAAGAAATAAAAAATAATTTATTGATATTTTATTTGCATTCTTATTTAAATCCATCATTATTAATATGTACATTTTAAGCTATTTTTTGTTCAGTTTGATTTGATATATTTTATGTACTGAAATAAAACCCCTAATATAATAAATGCGGTAGTGTTTCTTTCTTGGTTAGTCCTTCAATCACGCAGCAACGAAGCAACAGATCAATGTGATTGTAAGAGATAGTTGAAAACAAGCTGATTTGGATTGTCTAGAAACGATTGTGACGATCGCAATTACCTTTGATTGGCTGGTACTCTCTCGCTAGTGGTTAAAATGCACTGATGCAGCAAGAACTTCAAAAATTCAGCCAATCAGAGGGTTGCAATCGTCACCCTGTACCAGTTATTGTTAGACAATTGCACTGAGAGAGTGATATAGGCTACTTTTAATCCTGGAAAGAATTGCAGGATTTTTGCAAACCCAATCCACACAGACCAAAGCTAGTACTTAACAAAAACATTGTATTTACTGTCAAAAACATGCTAGATCTTTATGGAAAGACTGAGAGTACTAGATATGCGTCATGTTCATAAAATTCGTTGCATCTGGTGCATCAGTATTACACTAATTAATTAATTCCACTTTCACAATCTATGAAAGTTTATCTGCTGAGTATGGTAAAGTATTTGTCACCAGCCGAGCACATAATCTAACGCCTTCGAAATGAGTCCACTCGATCTCTGAGGCACAGGGACATTTGGAATTGGTGTAGGGCACAGGGATCTTGCAGTGGTTTGTCTGTAAAAAGAAATAGAAAATTCATGATCACCATCATCAGCAACCTTTCAAAAAGGTCTTTCAGAGAAGAGTTATTGGCCATAGTCCCCCATACTGGCCTAATGCATATTGAGAGACTTCACTCCTTTTAAAACATAAGGCTGAAATCTATAGACAGCTCTCTTACTCTGCTCAGACTCAAGACTAAAAAGAGCAACCGTCGAGTTTCTCAGTTGGGACAGCATTTCAAACCAGTGCTAGATTCAGTTGACAATTTAAAATTGGCACATGGTAAAGTTTATTTGAATAAAAACCTATAATATTTGCAATATTTAAAAAAGAAAAATTGATGAAGAGTTCTCTCGTTAAAGAGTCATGTTCTGTGGATGCTGCGGTCTGGAAACAATGCAGCGGTTAGAGTGCGACAGAGCATAAAGTCACAACCTCGCGCTCTTATTTTTTTACGGCTTAGCGTAATATTTTTATAGCAGAAAGTATAAATTTTCGACACTAAAATTGGTGAATTTTGAATTATGTCACCCTTGTCGCAAATGAGCGATATCAAATCCCTACCGTTCCATAGTAACATTGGGGCTGGCGGAGGCGACGCGCGGCGGCTCGCGGCACTCCACCACGCCCACCATGACGCCCGGCAGCACCTGCCGCCCGCTCAGCGCCACGGCGCGCTCCTTCTCAGCGCGGGTCGCGTAGCGGATGTGCGCCCAGTTGCCCGCCGTGGGGTACTGCTTATCTACACGATAATAATTACACTGTCATCTCACTCTCGGCAGTGCAGCACAATGTAACTGGGTTAGAGATCAGTTAAAAAAGTATATTATATTGCTAATGTCTTCTTCTTCTTTATTAACTGATAGACGTCTACTGCTGGACATAAGTCTCTTGCATGGACCTCCACAGGTCTTGCGCCGCCTGAATCCAGCGGGTTGCGAAACTGAAGTGGAAATGGGCAGGGCACATAGTTTGAAGAGCTGATGGTCGATGGGGTCCCAAGGTGCTGGAGTGGCGAACCCGCACCGGGAAGCGCAGTGTTAGCAGACCCCCCGACTAGGTGGGCCGAGGACATCAAACGAGTTGCTAATTGTCATACATTGCTAATGTCATTAGAACAAATCTTGTGTAAATCTAGTTATTATACCTAGACTGCCAACTTATCGTAAGCGACATTTTTACTTAAATTGAATTTTTTATCACAAATGACATTTTAAACTATAAAGGACTAGGACACATTGACATTTTCAGTGCCATATAAGAGATTTTTTATGTTAATGTTAATTATTTGTAACACAGTTTGTGATTTGTTTCTGGTGATTTCTTTTAATCAAAAAAGAGTTGTTAATAAGATTAAAAAAAAAATATTATAGGATCTAAAACTCATTTGACTATTTATTTTAGTTTTTAAATGGCCTACATATGTAGTCCATGTGACCATTCACGTAACTTTTGGAATGCGACCACTGCAGGGTTAATATGGTCAAACTGAGATGTAAGTCTAAAATTTTTAAAGATTAATAATTACCAAGTATAGCACCACAGTTACTAAATCTAGCCAGCACTGTATTAGCAGCATTTGGTGGAAATCCAAACACAGTGACCCAGTACTCGTCCTGTTCCTGGCAGCCATCTTGCCATGCACCATAAGATTGGTTATTAACATTATTTACATATGAATTCTGCATCAAAGAATTATTATTGCCATAGCCTAAGAAACTGTTTTCTTGAAATAATGACTTGTTGACAGAAGGTTCACTCTTCAAAGTGTCAAATAAGTCTTCTATGGGAGGTCCGTTATTTTTGGCAGAGTATGAAACGTTGGGTGACTGAGGCATGTTAGGGTACATGTTCTGATGGTTGTAAAGAACTTGTTTTTGCATTGACATGTTCTGGCGATATAACTTCTGTTCTGGAGTAGAGGTTTGGGTTGGGCTTGTTGGTGAACCTGTAATAATAACAAAAGTAATATATCAAACATAGATCCAGGATCTGTGTTCTTCTAGTTGTTATAGGCTAGACATAATATAGCAATTAGAAGAAAACAGACTATATGTAGATAAATCTGGGTAACTTTAGAATAAGAGTTGAAAGGTATGATGCCTTTTCACTCTTGTTTAAAAGTTACCTAAGTTAAAGTAGTTCTAGGAAAATGCTTTCCATAAATCAATCAAAGTTTTTCAATTTCATTGAGTCTTAGACTGTTCCCTCTCAATTTCTTATTTGATCTGAGTCTTGTATAATAAATAACGAAAAATATCAAACGAGTCCAGGGGGTAGCTGTTCTAAGAGCTATTTGCAATGCCAAACATGATACAATAAATCTTACCAAAAGCAAGGCTGCGGCCTTTTGTTGGTGATAAGCTGTTCGTCCGCGGGGACATTGTCGTCATAGTTGGTGGATTTATTTCGCCCAGCAAGAACGGTGGTAAATATCCCACGTTAGGGCTACCTGACGGAGAATGAGTTGGACTTCCTAGAGTCATGGGTTCCATTTTAAATGATTTCAGTTCGGATCTCCTGTGTCACCTGTGTTTTAATATATACAACACAATTCAATCATTAACTCGATTTTTTTTATTTAAATTGATTTAATTATTTAATTAATGCAAAATATAAAAACCGTTTCTCGTTTACCGGACATTGACAACAAAATTTGACTGATTTGACATCTGTGATTTGACATTTTCCGTAGAAATAAGTAAGTAGGTACCTACCTACCTGTAAGTAGGTACCTATCTAATCAACTAACTAACAATAGAGAATATATAGAGTAAGAATGTAGTAGAACCACCAACCACGTTTATCCGCAAGTTTTTCTTTGTTTCTTTTTGGAGGCAGATACCTAAATCATAAAAGTACCTATGGCATTAACATGGTGCTAATGCGTCTTGAAGGTTTGAATAGAAATGTCATTTACTATTTCATAGTAAACCTTCAATGGATAAAAAATATATGTCAGTGGCTTTCATTTTTTGATTGGCACTGAGTTACAGAATCAACCCCCATGGCTCGGCATCATATTTCTCTTTAATTTGGCAGCATTGTTACAATGTCAAAAAATGGGCAAAAATGTCAAAAAAATAAGTCAAAACAGCAGTCAAACATGGATTCTTCTGTAGTTGAAGAATCTGAGAATTTTGATTCATTTAGGGAAAATGAATACAATAAAACAAATATTTATACTCCAAATGAGACCTCAATTAGCAATAATAACATCGTACACAAGTTGTTTAGTAGGGAGGTAAGTTTGAACTTGAGAATTTCAATAGTAAAGCTCCCTTATCTTGCTATTTTGTTTTTCAACTAATATTTTCAAATGAACATTTATTAATTTATATCTGAGAAAGCTTGTAAATAGATTCTTCATAATAGGCAGTATTTAGTTTTATTTTAATATTAAAATTTAATGAAGATACCAATAAAAAATTGATTTTCAGATTTATGGTAGTACTTCAAGAAAACCTAGTGAGAAAACCAAACGAATATTCGATAAGATACCTCCTCGGCTGCGATTTTGTCTCATGGACATTGTGCCCATGCGGTACTTGAGGGAGCATGTGTTTATGGGGTTCTCTCAATGTGGCCAGTTTCTGCTCAGTTTCACTTACAGCTGCAATACTCAGGTTTACTTCAGGGAAAGCTCTAAGTTCACGTATGTATCTTCCTAACATTTAGCCCTGCTTATGGGTGTCATGGATAGTGCATGCTAAATGCCTATAATTCACTCAGTTTGGTACCTTCAAAATAGGACTCAATAAATATCTTCTAATTAGGATATCAGCTGTGGGGTTGTTTAAAAATGACTTCTATATTGTGACAATTGCAATCACCACTATAGTGTTTTACTGCATTTTACCAATAGCAAGAGAGAACTAGCCAAAAAGAGGTTGATTACAATTGTCACACTCATCACAATCATTTTTAGACAATTCCATAGAAGTGTAATTTAAGCCTATTTAGTTAAGGAAACATAATTGTATCATTTTTTGGATTTTAATGGATTTGTTGAGATTGAATGCAGAGACAAACTGACATGTGAAATATCTATTAAATTATGAATTACTAGACAATGTTTGTGACTTCGTCTGAGTGGTTAAAGTTTTTTTACTTCCCGCAAGAACTCTTTTTCCTGGATGAAATGTAACCTATGTGTTAATCTTGGGAATGAGCTATTTCTATTCCAAATTTCAGTCAAATTGGTTCATTTATTGTGGTGTGAAGAAGTAACAACACACACATACAAACTTTCACCTTTATGATATTAGTGTGATGACATCTAGACATTTCATGATCTAGACACATGGATTAGAACCATACTGAGCACATGCAACAGCATCATAATATATATTGTATTGTTTATTTTTTCAATCCTGACTTACAAAAGCACTTGCGAATGTCAAAAATGTTACATAAATTAAATTTAAAAAAATCACACAAAATACAAAATCTACCACATACAAATGATATGATATTAGTATGTTTGCATATGTAGGCTCATTTTATCTCCAGTGTGATTCCTACTTAAAGTCAACATGCAACAGTAGTAACATGCATTGCTTTCAGTATATATATTTTTTTCAAATAAAACTAAATATACTATCTTTCTAAATAATATTGAAATTGGATGGCAATAATTTTACTAATATTATAAATGTGAGTGTGTTTGACTGTTGGTTTGTCCTTCAATTGTCAATCGTCAAACGTGACTTTATGCATGGGTATAGTTGAGGACCTCCAGTGCCATAGGCTACTACTATCCCAGAATTTTTAAAAACGAATTCCATGAGGATAAAATTGCCATGTTTTGGTTGAGTAGTAGACGTGAATAATTTTTTTTTTGAAACTGTGGAACCAATTTCCTGCGACTGTGTTCCCACTGAATTACAACATGGGGTTATTCAAGGGGCGGACCAACGAATTCCTAAAAAGCCGGCAACGCATTGGTGGTGCCTCAGGTGCTACAAATGTTCATGGGCGGCGGTAATCACTTAACATCAGGTGACCCGCCTGCTCGTTTGCTCGCTAAAAATATTAAAAAAAAAAATTGTCGGCAGGCTTCATTTCTTGCTGTGGGTGCCGGGCCGCGCGGCGCGGCCGCTGCACAGCGTGCCGCTGTTCGGCGACGACAGTGTGGACAGCAAGGTTACCATCTCCATGGCGCAGTGGAAGCACAACCCGGGTGTGCTCGTGGTCTACGGCATCGCGTGAGTACACCTGCACGACAGGCAACATTGTAAAACCAAGTCCTCTCTTCAAAAAAGAGCTGATACTAATCTTTTCCATCCATTCCATTGGTTGGCCTACTTCTGGGCACATGTCTCCTCTCGAATAAGAAAGTTTTAGGCCACAGTCTAGCATGTGGCTATGTGCACATTGGCAGACTTGGCACCTTTGAGAACAACATTTAGTCGCCTTATGCAGTCGGAAGAAGCTAAGAGTTTGGTCTTATTGGAACCTGACTGTCTGGTCTACTTTATTGCGTTTATCCTTGACTTAGGTCAGTGTCTGCTAAGCTATAGCTAGTTAGCGCTAGAATATTTTTCAGAAAAATAATTATTTTGCTGTTTTAGTCACATTTTCTAAACAGATGCTAAAAGTTTGTCTTTTTATGTGTCTGGCAGATAAGGATAACATTACCTAGAGGCCTTCTTTTTGCGATTCGTTTTCGCAAGTAACTATTGCTCTTCTGGGTAATTTTTAGCTTGTCTCGTCAGTTAAATTTAAAGATTTGTTTACATACATGTATTGAATGCTTCTATCTTTTTAGTGAATCCCTATCTGAACGTTCCTACCTCAGTGTTATTGGAGTACCTCGGTTGGGATGTAGAAAATGTTCTGCCATTTCCAAAGATGAAGGTAAGTTGTAACGAAATGTTTGTAACTGTTTATCAAATGGTATTTTGTTACTATGCTCAAGGTTAAAATTTTGTTCACAGATGACCCTGATCCAAATTGTAATAAAAGATGCCTGGAGCATAGTTTCGCCATTCATACAAAATTCGTGTGCTCGTTCGACTCGAGTTTGTACGAGCCAGTCGTGCAGCTCGCGTACACCAACCAAATCATCATCTACACAGACTTCATACACATACTAGAAATAGATTTAGTTAAACCTGATCCTGAAAGAAGCGAAGTTCACGAGGAAAGACAGTTCTCTATAGATAGGGAAGAAATCAACTCAGTATATACGAATCCTAGCACGCCCGCTTCAGACGTGTCGGCCGCGTTTCATTCTCCCAAATATCAGAACAATGTGGTGCAGAATATTCTAGCAGATTTCTCAGAGATTGAAGAACCTTATCTAATGTCTAGGCCCGTCCAATTGCCCGATGTTATGGGACAGGAGCTGTGTATCCAAGCATCCTCAATATCGCACAATTTAATGGAGGAATGGGAAGGACCTTCGCCTTCCATCAGAACGTTGATAAGTCCGCCGTTAAGGTCCCCGAGAAGAAGGCCAGCAGAGAGCATGTCGAGGTTTAATGAAGCTCACAGGATAAAAGCGGAAAAAGCGTACGAATTTGTCGAAGAAGCAGAAATAAAGTGCGAGAAGCTCAGTATGTTTAGAAAACGGCGTTTAGCGGATAAGAAATACGAATTTTCAGAGGATAACAACGAGAATATAGTCCCTTTTAGAGTGTTAAGGAGTAATAGGAAATATTTCACGGGTTCGACCAGTAAAAGTCAAGCCCGAAGAGCGAGATCGCCGCCGGTCGAAAGCGTGGTGCTGCGAGCTCATAATCAAATCAGACCTACATCCCCGACGAATAGCTTAGATCTCAAAAACCCGGGACTTTCTTCCCTCGAATCGGACAGAAACTCCGAATCAGAGTATAGGGTGATGGAAATGCTCGACGACGGGACTCTCAAAACGGTGTCAGTGCATGACAACACTTCCAAAACATTGTCGGACTGTCCAGTCAGTCCGCAGGATCCATATTTAGTGCATACAGGAAATTCAAAGTGCAGTAAATTTTTCACGCGGTATTTTCTGGAAAGTGATGACGAGATTACGTCTATTATCACAGATTCGGAAGGTAAGCATGCTCGTTATCAATAAATAAATAATTTACTCTGTAAAAACAAAATAATTCTAATAAAAATTGTCCTGACTTACCTACCTACTGATCTATCAGCGCACAGCCTAAACTCCAGTGGAGTTAGAAACTTGAAATGATAGTTTTGGTCAGTCACGGCGTCAACAGCGCGTTTAAAAACCGTGGTGTGCAAAGGCCCTTAGACTGCATCATCATTCATCACTTACTATTAGATGAGATCGCAGTCAAGGACTATCTTGTCATCGTATAAAAAATATTGAAATGTGGGAATTGATATGGGGCAACTAAGTACATTTTTGGTCCAGACGACTGCATAGCGGACTGCCACGTGGCGCTGCCGCTGTGCGGGCAGGGCGGCGGCCAGGCCCTGCAGGGCGTGGGCGCGGGCGCGTGGGAGCGGCTGCGGGCCCAGCCGCCGCTCACGCTGCGCGCGCAGCAGCGGACGCTGGACACGGAGCTGCTGTGCAACGAGGTGTGCGGGCGGCTGTGCACGCGGAGGGGGAAGAAGTTCATCTACTGCTTCGACTTTGGCTGCCATGTTATTGACGTCTGTCAGTCCAGTGGATGTCTGTCTGGGGTGAGTGTGGTTATAGTTTACTTAAGCTTTTGTGTAAGAATTCGTTCGCGTGGAGTAAGATTATTTTTAATTCCGCGAGATAAAAAAAGAATTTATATCACTGACTAACTAACTATACATACGCAAAAATGTCGATCGTAAATCGATCTAAGATTTATTGCAGCGTGATTAAAAGACACACCAAACTGTTCTCGTCGGACTTATGTAGGTTTTTCATGCAGCCTAATGGTTTGGTAACATTGAAGTTCGACAAAAAAAAATCTCTGTGCCAAATCGATTCCGTCGTTGCAGCGAGTAACAAACATCCATCCATACATCCAAACTTTCGTATTTACAATATTAATAGGATTGTTTGCGTGTCCAGTTGTGCGCGATGTGGCTGTGGGCCAGCGAGGGCGAGGCGTGCGAGGCGTGCGAGGAACCTTCGGCGGGCTGCTTGCAGCACCGGCGGCAGTACGCTGCGCAGGTACGCTGCCACTTGTGAATTTTCAAAAATCCTTTCTTAGTAGATGCCTTTTTTTTTTTTTTTTAATATATAGACTAGCGCTTGAATGCGATCTCACCTGATGGTTAGGGAAGATGCAGCCTAAGATGGTGCGCGCTTGCCTAGAAAATGCCTATTCACTCCTGATTTAACTATAGTTAGTTGGAAAAACGGAAGCCGGGAGGGCATTCTAAATTTTTCCAAATGCTTACTTAGCTATCTGTATGCCAATTTCAGCCCGATGCGTTCAGTGATTTGAAATTTGCGTTGATACATCAGTCAGTCGCCTTTTCCATAAATACATTTATTTAGATTCCGAAAAAATTCTTAAACATTGTGTAAAACGTCATTTATTACGTTGTGGTTAATATATTTCGCCAGTGTCTTTTCGTGTGGGATCTCGTGAGCGGCGTGTACCGAACGGAAAGGGAGGCCATGACAGAAGACTTCAGCCAAGAAACCTCTAGAGGTAGGTACGAGGTTCAAAAATATGACCAAAGTTTTTATTCGTAGTCAAATCCTGTCTGCTATTACTCCTGGTGGCAAGTAACGATGCAATTTAAGATGAGCTATGTACATCTTCCTTCTTCTTCTTTATACCTTTAGACATAGGTCTCTTGCATGGACCTCCACAGGTCTCGGTGATGCGCCGCCTGAATCCAGCGGCTCCCTGCTACTCGTTTGATGTCGCCGGTCCACCTAGTCAGGGTCTGCCAACACTGCGCTTCCCGGTGCGAGGTCGCCACTCCAGCATCTTGGGACCCCATCGACCCTCAGCTCTTCGAACTATGTGCCCCGCCCATTTCCACTTCAGTTTCTCAGTTGTCCAGGTTTCCTCGCGATGTTTTCCTTCACGATTTATGATATTTAATTGCTTAAATGTACATAACTCCGAAAGCGCGTGTTCAGGATCAAACCCGCGACCTCCTGAATAGGTCCCCTCTCCACAGTCCTTTATCACTGGGCTATCCCGGCACGATGGCGTGTAGAAACCGATTAGGGTATGGGTTGAATCTACACTGCCATACCCCTCCCAAGTTAGCCTGCTACCATCTTAGACTGCATCGTCGCCTACCATCGGGTGAGATCGCAGTCAAGGGCTATCTCGTCATCGAATAAAAGAAAGGATTGTGATCTCTATTGTATATTACTTTACGGTTCAGTTTCGGGCGTGGAGCGCGCGCGGGAGCTGGCCAAGCGGCTCGGCGCCATCAACGTGCCGCCGGCGCACGAGATACGATTACTGACCACCTTGACCGGTATAATATACTTTTTTTTTTTTCAAATTATCCTGAACTTGACTAATATTCCCCTCTCCCCTTTAAATAAGCGGAAAGCTCCCCTTCAAATCAACGTAGTAGATTCTCGACATCTATCCTGACTCTGTCCCGTATTTGAACCGTAGGTCGTTTTTCATTATGAAATCGATCTAAGTATTCACGCAAGTACACACGCAACGTTCGTAAATAGTACTCGTCTCGCTACTAACTTGCACTCGCAGCCCGCATCGACCAATGACAGTGTTAGTGTCAGAATGACAATGTTAAAACTGACTCGATCCTCGGAAAAATAAAAAAAATAATAAAAAATGACATTAAATAATTTTGTTTTTTATTTGTCCCAGGTAAAAAAGTGAAATCCCGTATTTTTTGCCCATTTAACCATTTGTCCCTTATAGGCTGAAAAAAAATCTGGCAACCCTAGTTATGTGTGTGTATGATTTCAGGCAAATCTCTAAAAAGACTGACCGACGTGGACAACTGCGTGGAGATCACGAAGAACCACCCCGACTCCTCCGAGTCCGAGTCCGAGCCCTCCGACGACAGCGACAGCGACTAGCCGTCTCGCACCCGCCCCCGTGGTGTCCACACACCCGGCCCCCGTGGTGTCCTCACACCCGGCCCCCGTGGTGTCCACACACCCGGCCCCCGTGGTGTCCACACACCCGGCCCCCGTGGTGTCCACACACCCGGCCCCCGTGGTGTCCACACACCCGGCCCCCGTGGTGTCCACACACCCGGCCCCCGTGGTGTCCACACACCCGGCCCCCGTGGTGTCCTCACACCCGGCCCCCGTGGTGTCCTCACACCCGGCCTCCGTGGTGTCCTCACACCCGGCCCCCGTGGTGTCCTCACACCCGGCCCCCGTGGTGTCCTCACACCCGGCCTCCGTGGTGTCCTCACACCCGGCCCCCGTGGTGTCCTCACACCCGGCCCCCGTGGTGTCCACACACCCGGCCCCCGTGGTGTCCACACACCCGGCCCCCGTGGTGTCCTCACACCCGGCCCCCGTGGTGTCCTCACACCCGGCCTCCGTGGTGTCCTCACACCCGGCCCCCGTGGTGTCCTCACACCCGGCCCCCGTGGTGTCCACACACCCGGCCCCCGTGGTGTCCTCACACCCGGCCCCCGTGGTGTCCACAAACCCGGCCCCCGTGGTGTCCTCACACATGCGTAATTCGACCGTTCCGTAGAACAAAGTCTCATCTGCTAAATTCACAACTTGAAATTTGAGCCTTAAAAGTAACATCTGCAAGGCTCAAATCTCCAGCTATGAATTTAGCAGATGAGACTTACGAACGGTCGAATTATTGCGAAAACCCGTTTTCCGAGAATATCTCCAGTTCGGAGTGTTGTTCACGGACCGATTTTTTTACAACAATACTACTTGTTTGAATTGACCGCAATACTACTTGTATGAACGTCTGCGCACTGCGCCCGATCCGATCGTCCAACTGATATCTCCATTTCGGAGCGTTGTTCACAGACCGATTTTTTTTTACAACAATACTACATATATTTGTTTGAATTGACTACAATACTACTTGTATGAATCCGATCCGATCGTCTAGGTGATGGCACGATCCGCCGAACGTCGTCGAAACGGATGCAGTGTATAATTGATATCCGGATACGAAATCCGCATGTCGATTTTCTAAAAACAATCATCAGTATCAGTCAGTAAATAAGCATCGGTGTAACTATCGCAATCTCTCATTGGCTGAATTTATCCCGTTTTTTTTCCTTGACACTTGATGGTAAGTGATAATGCAGTCTAAGATGGTAGTGGGCTAACTTGGAAGGGGTATGGCAGTGTAGATTCAACCCATACCCCTAATCGGTTTCTACACGCCAATGTGTTGGTACGCTAAATCGCTTGGCGGTACGTCCTTGACGGTGGGGTGGTAACTAGCCACGGCTAAAGCCTCCCACCTGACCGGACCATTCAGAAATTATAAACTTCCGAATGGCCCCCGCCGGAAATCGAATCCGCGACCTCCCAGTTATAAGACCACTGCGCTAGTGGTCGTTTAGCTGCATTTTAACCAATAAAGGGAGAATATTAGCCAATCACAAGTCATTGCGATTGTTACACTGATGCAATAAATTTTATGAAATCCCACTAGTGATTTTCTAGACCTAAATTGTCTCAGATTCTGATTGGATTCGAATCGCTAGAAAACACTTGCAATTTACTTTTTCTCATCTGTCTTTAAAAGCATAACAAATCGCAGAAACATTAGGAAACGTGAATAAATCAATTACAAAATAAGCATTTTAGCTGAAGTATTTTTAAATCGGTAAATAGACACTAATTCACACAGCAATTTATATTAAGAGTTAAAATAAATTATGTTGATGATATAGTACGTTTATCTCACGAAGTTACGGGCGCGTTACTTGTGGTTACGTCGTGTACATGCACATTGCGTAAGTGTGCGTACCTGTCATGAGCCTAGGTGGAAGCGGTCAGGCGCGAGCAAGCTCTCGCTCACACTTATACAGATACGACATACACACAACCATAAGCCACGCGCCTTCGTGAATTGCAAGAACTTATAATAATTTTAAACAATCACTACATTATAAAGCGTGTAAAGAAAGTCCTTGAAAATACAAAAAGGTAGATTATCTGCATCTCATATAGAATCCTTGAGCATACGTATTGGAAGTGAATCCCGATTTGACGTGTGCATCTGTTTCTGTCAGTTCCCTCGTAACTCTCTAACAAATGGACCGATTTTGATCTGGTTTTTTCTTTTTGAAACCTAACATGATTGGATGGCTATTTTATGAATTCCTACTTGATTACAATTTTTTAAAGAAAAATGTGGGATACCCAACTCCTCAGCAACTTACAGCAGATATTTGGGCTTATTAGAATGGTTCTATATCAAACACCCTTTAGTATTTTCAAGAACTTCCTTTACATGCGGTATAAACAAAACTGCAATTTCCGTAGCATACAAATCTAACTGAAGTCTAACAGTATAACTATGCTTTTCACAATACAAAAAGGATAGCACTACTTTTAGTACTGTTTTAGTTTAGATTTGTGGAGGTAAAACCGGTTAGCACCAATTTTGCCTTTAAATAAAAACTGTTATAAAGTTGTCAAATTCATACTACAGATATTTTTCTAAGAATCTTTTCAAATACACTCACTATAGTTGATATTTTAGATCTGACGTAATATTTCATAAGGTTTCTAGTTGTACATACTATAATAAAATAATAAAGAAAACTGAATCTATTCCTAAACAAATATTATGTAGTTACTATCAGTGGTGCCGATTCGATTGTACACAACTCTCTAAAACTTTTGACAGGTTTAAAAATACAATGACACAAAAAAATTAAATAATACAGAGCAACCTTCGTATTATCAGAAATAGTAAAAAAAAGTATATGGATTGGAAGGTTTCATTTTGTACAGCATCAGAATTTTGTCGGATTGTTCGTCTCCTAATTCTCGTTGAGTGCATGAAACAGAAAATTTTCTGACAGATAATTTCTGATAGTATGAAACCGGCCATAGACCTGTCAATTTAGAGATTTATGCACAGCTAAATTAACACCAGTAGGTACCATGAAAACGCAAACGCTAGTCTATAATAAAATCTACGTAAGCATTAAAAATATCTGTGTCGGCACAAATGTATAATTAATGCTAAATCCATGATCGTGTAACTTTAGACTGGGACAAATCTAACGGGAAAACGCCAAAAGGATTGCGCGTGACGAAGTTATTTTCAATATTTCGTCTGTGCTGGTAAAACACCCTAATATTTAATATTAGGTTGAATATTTCTATAAGTTTTCCTCAGTAGCGTAAAGATTCTTCACATCGACTAGATGTATGCTCTTGTATAACCTTTTGTATTAATAATATTGTAACAAGTTTTGCAGACACTAACTCGGTAGCTCATTGCAAGGTTGTGATATAATGGAATTAGGCATTGTTTTAAGTAGTGCCTGTGAGACGTTGTTACTTTATGATAAAATAGTTTTAATGAGGTAAATCGCATTTAATATATAACGTAATGTAACAAAATGAACAGGTCTAACTCTAGGTCCTAGACATTTCATTCAGTAAAAATTGTTGACGACTGAGTAGCCACCAATGTCCAAGCCAACTTACAGGAAACTGATAAAAATTCAAAACGTAAAGGTCCTAAATTAACTATATTCCTGCTCCTTAGAGGTAAAAAAGAATGTAATTTTCATCAGCTCTTCCTTTTACCAACCCAAGCTAAGTTACATGACGCTTTCTGTCAATTTTGTTTTCACCTTAAGCATTTTACTCACAATACTGCGGCAGGACAGGACCGATATAGGAGGCAGCTAGTTTGGAGCAATCTAGGGTGGTCCCTACACATGGATCTGCCACTCAGTACGTGCACAGACACACGACATTTAGGAGGCAATCTAGGATCCTCCCCACTTTTTCACCCTAAATCGGCCCTGCCGCAGTGTCGTGAGTAGAACGCTTTAAGGAACACCTCGAGGTAAAAAAGACATGGGCATGATTTAGGTATGGTTGGTGAAAACGGGCATAACTCATTTTTAACATTGTGTCATTTATTAATCCTTAAAAAAAATCCAATTCAGTGCTGAAAATGTTGATATTGAATGACTATTTGGTCGAACTAATGGTTTAAAAATACAAATACGGCACTTAAATACCATAACGATAAGCAACATAAACTGAATACTTCTTTTTCTGCACTATACTGATATGTAGTGAAATAAAATTGATATTGTAAATATTCTTTTAAGTTTCAAATTTAAACACTGATATTTGTTATTGTGTTATGGCAATGTCCCGTTTGTTTTTATTTGTGATTACAAGATTTTTCATTGTAATATAACATGACCTGGGATTGAAGTAAAGGTTGCTTTTGACTTACATAAGCATAATACAGACAACACAACTGCAGTCTGCATTTTAATAAAGAATTGTATGAATACTGCACAGTGTAAAGGCCTATCCAATGAGGGCATTGAAGTAATACTGATTTGACTGAAAGTTTTTGACACTCACAAATAGGGAGGGGAGGGTAGTACAAAATGTATAGAATAATATCATTTTGCATTGATATCGATGTTCATGGATTGACAATGGTATCTGTGTGAACTGTGTTAGACATTTCGACACCAAGGCTAAAACAGTATGGTGTAAGTCAGTGACAACCATTAGTGTCAAAGAATATTGCATTTAATTCTATAGTACTACAATATGCATGAAGTATGAACTTGCCATCAATATTCTTTATATTATTAGAAATAATAAATGAACATGTATTATTAATAAACTAAGAAAATATTTAAACTTGTTTTATTTATGTTTTTATTGAAATTTGAAATTAGTTTATAAAACTGTTGCATCCTTTAGTTATGAGCTTAACCAGAAATGTATTCATTAATTCTTTCATTTCTTAATTTTTGAATATGGTACAGTATGAAGATGGTACATACAAAATTTTGATGCCAGTGCAGTGTATAAATATTATAATAGGAATTAAACATTGAAAAACATTAATAATTTTAAATTATAATGTTATTTTTATACTTACACAGCTTAGTACACTAATTTAACTTTTCACAAATATTAATTTAAAAATGTAGTACCTACTTTTATAACTGTTATCATGTTAAAATCCAGCAGTAATCCATTTGTCATAACTATGTCTAAGATTTGTAAGGATTGCCACAGAACATAGTCTTGTAACTCTTGTATCTAGTAGATACCAGTCCCTTACATTAGATTGTCCATCCACCTAGAGAGGGAGGCTCATCCAAAGCTGCACTATTATTAATAATAATATTTACTTAACAGTTATCACTCAGAAAACTCAAGCAGATTTTAAATAAAAATTTGGATGTCATACTGATTTTATTTCATATCACTTTTACCACATATTCAAAATAAAACATCCCACAATTCCCAAAATTGATTGGTGTTTGGTCACAATCCAAACACATCTTCACATTCTGTGTCATTGTCCTGATCTAGCGCTGGCTGCGGGTGTCCACATTCTTCAAGCATGCAATCTAATGAAAGCCTCTCTATGTCATCCCAAGACAGTTTTTTGAACTTTTCGTCCACTACTTTTATGAAGAGACTTGCTTTGTTCCGTGCCTCTGTTTCTGACATGCCATTCTTTTTAAAGCACTTTGCAGCCGCCTCTAGCAACCCGTCGGGCTTCATTCTAACTAAATTCAATTTTGTACCATTTCTTATTAATGGGTAAGATTCAACAGTTTGATTGTCAAGCAAAGTTCGACCTAAAAGTAGTAATTTCTGTTCTGCTACAGGAATCTGTAGTTTTGCGGCGATATGTTGCTTAATTTCTTTTATTTTTGTTGTGCGAGACACCTAAAAATTAGTTACACTTTGAGTAAGATATGAGAAACACTTGCAGTCCTCGCAATCACTATAAATAAATAAAATAGATGATAGATCGTAAATCACGTACCTCTACAGAACACTCTCCTCCCCATAGTTGTTTTATGGTCAAGTTCATTGCGACTAAAAATCCTTTCCTTTCTTGCTAAAATATTAAATATTTACCTTTTATTTATAAGAAATTTTTAATGATTTTAATTTTTATATTTACATTTAAAAAAGTTGTCACTGGCTTGTCTGACACTTGTCTGACTTGTCATGTCACAGAACACTAATACTCTGTCATGTTGTCAGTTGTCGTTGTCACATGTCATCGTGTCGTCCACAGACTAATGAACCAGCATGTTGATTCTCTAAAAATAATTGCATCAGCCCCCTGGCCCTGGGGGCGGATGCCTATCAAAAAATGAAAGCCACTGATACCTATATATTTTTTATCTATAGAAGGTTTGAAGAGAAACCTTCAATGGATAAAAAATATAGGGTGACCAACCCAATAGCACTGCACCAGTTTATTCGCACTTTGGCAAAAAAGATTAAAATATAAGTTTCTGATTGTGGTTTTTAAATTTTCAGATTAAAAAACATTTAGGGGAATTCATATTTTTCACAATCGAAACCTTTCTAAACTGGAAAGTTTTAAAATAACGTCAGTATCGTAGTTGAAAGATATCGTTCTGGAGTTCCCGAAGTTTTTCGGCCATTTTGACTCATCGACGTTAAGGGTCAGTACTTTTTTTTTTTTTTTTTTATATTTTTAGCGAGCAAACGAGCAGGCGGGTCACCTGATGTTAAGTGATTACCGCCGCCCATGAACACTTGTAGCACCAGAGGCACCACCAGTGCGTTGCCGGCCTTTCAGGAATTTGTTGGTCCGCCCCTTGAATAACCCCATGTTGTAATTCAGTGGAAACACCGTCGCAGGAAGTTGGTTCCACAGTTTCAAAGTGCGTGGAAAGAAAGATCTGGAACATCGGATGGTCGAAGTGCTCCAGGCACCCAGGTGGTGAGGGTGAAATTGTGTTCGGTGGCGAGCGGTGCGGTTGTAAAAGAGAGACGGTGGAATAAGGTCAAAAAGCTCTTCAGAACACTCCCCATTATATAGCCGATAGAAGACGCAAAGAGAGCTAACATCTCTGCGGTGCTCCAGGCTTTCCAGCGGGTTGGTTAATTTGGGATTGCCCACAAGCCGAACTGCCCGTTTTTGAATCCGGTCAAATGGAAGGAGTTGGTATTGGGGTGCTCCAGCCCAAAGGTGAGAGCAGTACTCCATATGCGGACGGACTTGCGCTTTATAGAGTAGGAGCCTATGCTCGGGCGCAAAGTACCGTTTTGCTCTGTTGAGCACCCCAAGCTTTTTCGAAGCTAATTTAGCTTTTCCTTCCAAGTGATCCCGGAACTGGACGTCGTTCGAAATGTAGACACCAAGAATCCCAATGCTGTTGGAAGGGGCTAGGGGGGTGTTCTGGAAGAGAAGAGGTGTGGTGAAGGGGGTCTTTTTGGCGGTGAACGCACAAACTTGTGTTTTTGAGGGATTGAAATGGACAAGATTTTGTGAACCCCATTCTGACACTTTTTCAAGGGAAGCCTCAATGTCAGACACAAGTTTGGCTCTACTCTCTTCTAGCATTGCGCGGGATAATTGTGCATTTCCTTTGTAAAGGGCATCACCAGTACTGTCATCTGCATAACAATGGATGTTGTTGTTATGCAACATGTCATTGATATGCAGAATGAACAGTGTAGGCGATAACACTGAGCCCTGTGGAACGCCTGCATTGATGGGCTTAGTGTCGCGAATGCGAAGGTACATACATAGCTAATGCGAAGGTACATACATAGGTATCCATAGCTATGTAATAAGAGATGGCTAAATAATGGTGTGAGGGAAGAGGCGCGGAGGGTCGCGGGCGCAAGTACCTATGACCGCCGCGGGCCCTTAGAGATTCGGCATTCTAAGATCGCGATCAGGCGCAGCAACGCGTGACGCTGCGCTAGGTATACCACCTAGATATATTAGTGTGATATGTGGTGTGTGGTGAGTGATCGCAGAGCTATAGCAGCTGGTAAGATTGATAGCAGGTGGTAAGTAGACAGGCGGCGCAACGCTTAGCGCCGTGACCTGCAGAGCTATCAGTAAGTGAATTTGTCATTTATATGTGCATGGATTCAATGAATAAGAAATGTATGATAATCTCCGATGCGTCGGATTAGTGTTGTCTAATAGATATGAGTTTACCAGAACTAGAAACCGATGCTGTCGGTATTGTTAGCAAAAGTGCAAGTTATCAGAGATCAATGCTTTCGGTCAGGGTGGCAGCAACATCGGTCGTGGAAGCCACAGTGGTCGCAGTGGTCACAACGGTCGTGCTGGCAACGTAGGCACGCAGAGAGAGAGATAGAGAGAGAGAGAGAGTACTGCTGCTTCCTTGACACTCGAAGTTGTGACCACCTGGGGACTCGCAGTTGCCCAGATTAGATGCGTCTAATTCGACCGAATGCTGTGCTTCCTGGGAACAGAGAAGTTGCCCAGATTGACCAGTAAATCCGACTCAGTGTTGCTGTCACCAGGGTATTAGAGCAGTTAGACCAGATAAGGTCGCGAGCAGTTAGACCAGATAAGGTCGCGAGCAGTTGGACCAGATAAGGTCGCGAGCAGTGAGACCAGATAAGGTCGCGAGCAGTTAGACCAGATAAGGTCGCGAGGCATGGGGTGGCTGAAGGGGAGGTTCAGGAGGCCACTGGGAGGAAACCTCCCGCACTCTCGGGAGCACTCTCGGGAGCACTCTCGGGAGGAATAGGCTTCCTTCCGCAAGCAGATGTCGGGAGGAATGCCGATTGCCGGCCACGAGAGGTGCTTAAGGGATGGGATTCCTTCCGCAAGCAGATGTCGGGAGGAATGCCTGTTGCCTGTCACGAGAGGTGCTTAAGGAATGGGATTCCTTCCGCCAAACAGATGTCGGGAGGAATGCCTGTTGCCTGCCGCGAGAGGTGCTATAGAGGGATAGGATTCCTTCCGCAATCAGATGCCGGGAGGAATGCCTATTGCCTGCCGCAAGAGGCTAAAGGTGACGTTCACTAACTGTATTAGTAATTAGATAAGTGGATCGTGTGTTGCAAGTAGTTGGTGACATACTAGAACAACTTAAATATTCACCGGGTGCCTAAAGTCTAGACACACCCAGGGACAGGTACATAGGCACTCGGCGACATGGTGGAGATGCTGGGATCGAAAATAACTTAAAACACTATTAGCATAAGACTAGTTAGACTACTTTCGACAGCCTATCTCGATAGTATAGGTAATAGGTACCCATTTTAGTCTGTTCAATACCTTAAAAGGGTATACGTAATCATAATCATTTTCCGATTTAATTGAAAGCATGACATAGTACGATTTGATTTTGTGCCTAAATGTAGTTACAGAGAAATATTTCGGCATGTTCTTTTATAGAATTCTTTCATATTACTTCTTACTAAGTTTCATGAAAGCAATGACTGTGTACTTTGAGTAGTTACGCCGCGGACTTATCAATGAGCCTTTGTTCATGTCGCGCGTAGCTAAAGATTGTTTATATTAAGTGTTATGCTAAGAGATCGTGTTAGCAGTACGGAGAGCTTATAGTTTCCTTTGAGACTATTTCGGCTTAGTTAAAGATAAGGTGTGTTTATATTAAATACGTACAGTACAATACGTTTATTGTAACCCGGGACCGGAGGTGTTTACTTACTATTTAGCTATGTGATTCTTTGAAATAAACATCGACGTTGTTCGCATGGATGGGGTCTGCGATGTAATATGGTAAAGATTAGAGGTGTCAATATAGCAATTAGCAACATATTACAGCATGCTATCTTTCCATAGCATAGCACACAGCAAGTGCTACATACGTAGGCGCGATGGTGCTACGATGCTATAAATATCACACGCTGTAGGCGGTGTAGCACACTGCGCGTAGCAGCGGCGCTGAGGCGGCCGGGCAGTTAGCAGATGGATGTATCGCAACTCGCAATAAACATGCTATGTGATTTAGCGTGTTGCAAGAGATAGCGCGCGCGCCGGACGTCCACAAGCTTCCTAATTATTATAGTTTGCATTTTTTATAGCATGCTAGAATTTTATAGTTTATAGTCAGTAGCATGATATTGATTTATAGCATGTTGAACAACTCTAGTAAGGATCGACTAAGCGTGCAACGGTTGTAAAATTGATAGGCAGCCCTACGATGTTAAGTCAGACGAATGAATGATGTCATACCTTTGTTTTTTATAGCAGAGAATAGTTACAATTGCGTTTAGTTACGAGTTACTTATTTAATGCATTTATATTGATTTGTTACTGAGTTTACTTATCGGTTTACCACAAAATGAAGTAAGACATAAACGATAGGTACCATGAAAAAAAAACCGGTATATAGAAAAAAAAAAAAAGAGTTAGGTACTTACTCAGATTTAGTTTATCAGTTTTAATTCAGTACTGTTTTAGATAATTGATTGTTTACACAGTTTTAAGATAATCAATTCGGGTCTTGATGATTAATTTTGTTTTAGATTTTGAAAGTTATGTAAACCAAGCTGGAGGTTCTTGATCTTAAGTAAGTGGGTACTGTACTATAATCAGAATGGAGTCTATCCTCAGAACTCGTTTGAAATTAATCTATGAATCTGTTCTATCATATATGAAGTCTGCTGAATGTGAACTTAAAAAAATTAACAGACGGCGGAACCAACATTAATGAATTAGAATTGATTGGGTCTAAGCTTAAAGGTGCTACTGAGAGATTGGTGTCGGAAATACAAAGTTATTGCAAATCAGTGTCGGAACCTGACGCTGATGAGATTAGTCTATATACGGCAACTCAAATTCAGGCGGAAGATTTAATATCAGAAATACAGGTTAAAGTTAAACAAAGTGAACGTAACCGTAACACAGAGGGTAACAGTGGTGGAAACTTTAACGTCACTAGTAAATTACCCAGAATGGAGCTCAGTAAATTTGACGGTGATGTTTTGAAATGGTACCAATTTTGGGATCAATTTTCATCGAATGTTCATAATAGAAATATTAGTGATGTCGATAAATTATTATACCTACAATCGGTCCTCGAAGGGGATGCTAAATAGGCAATTGAAGGGTTAGATACCACGAACAAAAACTACCAGATAGCAATTCACACTTTGAAGGAGAGGTATGGAAAACCCACTGTCATAATAGATGCACATTACGTGGCGCTATATAGAATTAAACCAGCTAGCTCAAGTCAAGCTAAGGACTGTAGGAGCGTGTTTAATGAAATTGAAAGACACCTAAGGGTGCTCAGCTCATTAGGAGAAGATGTGAATCATAATCACCTTAGAGTTATGATCATGGAAAAGTTTCCAGAAGATCTAATATATGAAATCAGGATAAAAATGACGGGTGAAGATGATTCAATCGATAACATCAGGAAATATTTAGAATATATTATATCAGCTAGAGAAACGTCAAGTAGGTTAAAACGTTCGTACAACAAACAGATGAGTTTAGATATGACTGCCGGTGAGACCAAATCAGATAGTTTTACTTTAGGTTCATTGCATGTAAAGTCTGATGAAATCAAAGAAAGACCGAAGCGCAGATTTACTTCGTTTCATAAA
Source organism: Hipparchia semele (assembly GCA_933228805.2). Lineage (NCBI taxonomy): Eukaryota > Metazoa > Arthropoda > Insecta > Lepidoptera > Nymphalidae > Hipparchia > Hipparchia semele. The sequence goes on from OW121714.1 coordinate 14,400,308, forward strand.
ATAAAATCTAATTTTGATAATAAACGTGCTAGTAAGCCTAAATTAATCACTCGAAAACGGCCAAATAATTATTATGACAGGAGTAGTGAGCCACCTAAAAAGAAATCATTTAGATGCATCTTTTGTAAACAAAATCATTTTAATGACGAGTGTACAGTATACAAAACGATATGGGATAGGAAATCGCAGTTAGGGAAGCGTTGCTATCTTTGTTTTGGTGATGGGCATAGAGTAATCAATTGTCGCTTTAAGCTAAAGTGTAAGCATTGTAACAGATTTGGAGTTCATAACCGAGCATTATGTTCTTTTAATCAGGAAAAGCCAGCTAAATTGCTGCCAACTGAGAGTTTACACGTGAGATCTGAAGCAAATGTCACATTGCTCCAAACGTGCATTGTTAAGGTTAAAATCCATTCAGAAACAGAACCGAGATGGATAAAGTGTAGAATTTTACTTGATTGCGGTAGTCAACGGTCATACATAACTGAATCTACTGCCAAGTCACTAAAGTTACCAGTAGTAGAGAAAACGAATTTATCGATATTTACATTCGGGTCGAAATCACCAAGTCATATTGAAAGTTCGGTAGTAAATTTCCAAATCACGACTCATACAGGAGTTACGCGACATATTCATGCAAACGTAGTGCCTTACATAACGCAAGGTATACGAACGCCAGTATCTATCAACCTGGATACTGCGTTAAAGAATATCAGATTAAAGAATTTACCGATGGCAGACGATGGTTCATGTGGTGACAGGATAGATATCTTGTTAGGTAATGACTATTACCACTCGTTCATGTCACACGAGAAAATTTCAGTCACTCAGGATCTTTTCTTAGTAAATTCAGATTTTGGCTGGGTATGGTCAGGGAAATTTAGTGAGGTTGTTGACAAATCAGATGATTTATCAGTTCTAACTTACTTTCAATTGAATGCAGACTTTGACAACAAACTCAATGAGCCTGATCTTCCGCTGAAAATAGATAATGTCAAAAGATTATGGGATCTTGAGTCGATTGGTATTACAGATTCACCTAAGTGTTCACGTGACGAACAGGCAATAAAACAGTTTAATGAGACTATTCAGTTCAAAAATAATAGATACCACGTTCAATGGCCGTGGATAGAGTTTCCTCCAAGTCTTCCTAACAATTTAGGTTTGGCTTGGGGACGCCTCAATAGCTTATTAAAAAGATTAAGTTACACGGAATTTCAATCATATAATAAAGTAATTCAGGAGCAGTTACAAAACGGGATCATTGAGATAGTACCTGATCCTGCTGTTCCGCAGACACACCCAGTGCATTATCTTCCTCATCACTGTGTTCGTGGACGGGACAAACCTAATAAGATTCGTATTGTTTATGATGCATCAGCTAAAATTAATCAGGAAAGTCAAAGTTTGAATGAATGTCTATATCGCGGGCCATTGATGTTGGAAGATCTTACAGGGTTGTTGATCAAGTTCAGAGAACATCCAATAGGTATAGTCGCGGATGTAGAGAAAGCATTTTTACAGATAGGACTTCAAGATCTAGATAGAGATGTAACGCGATTTCTATGGGTCAAAAATTTCGGTGTTGAAGCTAAATCAGATAATGTTTTACACTTAAGATTCTGTCGGGTTCCTTTTGGTGTAATATCCAGCCCATTTCTACTAAACGCGACAGTCAGGTATCATTTAAATAGATCAGAGAATGTTCTTATGAGGCAAATAGCGGAAGATATTTACGTAGATAATATTGTGTCAGGTGCACAGACATCGGCAGATGCACTTGACCTATACAAAGCAACTACAGAAACATTTAGTTCCTTGTCGATGAATTTACACGACTGGAATTCAAATTCAAAGGAGCTAATATCACAGATACCATGCAAATCTATCGCACAGAATCCGACATACGTAAAGGTATTAGGTTTGGTATGGGACACAGACAATGATAAGTTATCTCTAAAATTCAATTTTGATAACAATGGATTAGTCAAAATTCAATCAAAACGAGATGTATTAAAGTTTGTAGCTTCAGTATATGATCCTTGTGGTTTTGCTGTCCCAGTGCTACTCCCAGCAAAACTTTTCTTTCAGAAGTTGTGGAAACACAATATTAAGTGGGATTCGAAATTGGACGAGAATTTACTCGGCGAATGGGAAAAAATTTCGTCAAAGTTTTCTTATTTGAAGGATATTAATATTAATCGGTTTTACGCCCAAAGTCTTAACAGGGGTAGTACTACTAAGAATATTCAGTACGAATTACATTGTTTTACCGACGCGTCCATGGAAGCGTACGCTGCGGTAGTTTATTTACGTAGTTCTTTGAACTCTAATAATATTGTCAGTTTTGTTATTGGGAAATCTCGATTAGTGCCTTTAAAAGACCAAAAGAATTTACAAATCCCAAGATTAGAGTTGCTGGGGGTTCTTATTGGATACAGATTGTTAAACTATGTAATGAAGTTTTTACGTTTGGAAATAGGTATACAATACTTGTGGACTGATAGTCAAATTGTGTTAAGCTGGTATAGATCAGAAAAGTTGCTTCCGCCATTTGTCTCACGTAGAATCAACGAAATCAAAAAGAACAAAGCTTTGCATATCAGATATATACCGACAAAACTAAATCCAGCAGACATAGGTACTAGGACAGACCGTGTAGATTCGTATAAACAATGGCTCAAGGGCCCAGAGTTCCTATCAAAAGAATCAGTACATTGGCCTAATTTCGATAGAATTCAAGATAGTTCGGATAGGGTGCAGACACAAATTTCTTTGGCCGAGGAGTGTCTTCCGAACATATCTTCAGAAAATAAGACTAGATCAGATGTAGATAGGATAGAACCAATCACAGTAGACCAAGACGTAGAAGTTGATCCCGAAACTAAAAATATTTTGAAAATTCAAGCTGAATACTTTCCGAAGGAGTTTAACGGTATACAAACTGATTTATCACGAGCGCTTAATTTATATAAAGATCAAGATGGAATCATTAGATGTAAAGGCAGATTTAAGTATACAGATTTGACAGATAATCAGAAAGAACCAATACTTCTTCCAAGGAATGCAGATTTTACACATAAAATTATTACGAAATTACATCAGAAAAATTACCATGTGGGAGTTTCGCATACTTTAGCCTTATTAAGACAGAAGTTTTGGGTTCCACATGGCAGAGCAATTGTGCAAAGGGTTATAAGAAAGTGTCCACAGTGTGTAAAGTACGGTGGAGGTCCTTTCAAATTGCCAGCAATGCCTGATTTACCAGCAGAGAGAGTGAAACTCAGTTTACCTTTTGCTTTTACGGGTTTAGACTATTTTGGGCCTTTAATTGTAGATGAAGGCATTAAAGAAAAACGATGGGTATGTTTGTTTACTTGTTTGACAATCAGAGCTGTTCATATGGAAGTAGTTAAAGACTTATCAGCTGAAGAGTGTTTACTGGCAATAAGGAAATTCATTGCAGTAAAAGGTTTACCTAAATTAATTATATCTGATAATGCTTCGCAATTTAAACTCACAGCAGATGTATTAGCTTCTGATTATTGTATAGAGAACAACATACGTTGGAAATTCATACCAGAATTAGCTCCTTGGTTTGGTGGTTTTTACGAGCGCCTGATAGGTCTAGTCAAACACTGTTTGAAAAGAACATTAGACAAACATTTAATAAGCTCCAATCAATTATGTACCATTATAAAGGAAATTGAGGCCGTCATAAATACTAGACCATTGACAACTGTAGGTGCTGAATTGGAACACGTTTTGACTCCAGTAGATTTCTTACGTGTGGGTGGATCAGTAACACCTCAGATATCAGACCGTGAATTTTTGGAGTCAGCAACGGTAACAAAGACTAATCTAATAGAAGGATGGAAGCGTGGGCAGTATATTCTATCCGAGTTTTCAAAGATGTTTAACAATCAATATCTTATTAGTCTCCGTGAGCGGAGTGACAAGCACCGACAACCAAGAATTGTAGTCAATAGAGAACCAAAATTAGGAGAGACTGTTCAGATCAAGTCAGACCTTAATAGAGCGCACTGGAAAGTTGGAAAGATAGTAGAGTTGGTTAAAGGTTCAGATAGACAGATTAGAGTTGCGAGGATCAAACTATCGACGGGTGAAACGCTTACTCGTTCGATAGGCCATCTGTTTCCACTTGAGATTGAGCAGTGTACAGTACCTATACAAGAACCTAAGGAATCAGAGACCAGAACCCATATAGAGTCGAGTGAGCCTCTAAGCAAGGAATCAGTACCGTTAGCATCTGAAATGCCAAGTACAACAGAACGACCCTCTAGAGCTTCGGCCATCAAAGCTAAAAAGACTATTAAGGAGTGGACATCTCAATTATTAGTCACATTGTTTGAGATGTAAACTAAAGTTGTAAGTATCAATTTAAATTATTCTTTATTATTCCCATTCTTCCTCGGGGGGGAATGTCGCGAATGCGAAGGTACATACATAGCTAATGCGAAGGTACATACATAGGTATCCATAGCTATGTAATAAGAGATGGCTAAATAATGGTGTGAGGGAAGAGGCGCGGAGGGTCGCGGGCGCAAGTACCTATGACCGCCGCGGGCCCTTAGAGATTCGGCATTCTAAGATCGCGATCAGGCGCAGCAACGCGTGACGCTGCGCTAGGTATACCACCTAGATATATTAGTGTGATATGTGGTGTGTGGTGAGTGATCGCAGAGCTATAGCAGCTGGTAAGATTGATAGCAGGTGGTAAGTAGACAGGCGGCGCAACGCTTAGCGCCGTGACCTGCAGAGCTATCAGTAAGTGAATTTGTCATTTATATGTGCATGGATTCAATGAATAAGAAATGTATGATAATCTCCGATGCGTCGGATTAGTGTTGTCTAATAGATATGAGTTTACCAGAACTAGAAACCGATGCTGTCGGTATTGTTAGCAAAAGTGCAAGTTATCAGAGATCAATGCTTTCGGTCAGGGTGGCAGCAACATCGGTCGTGGAAGCCACAGTGGTCGCAGTGGTCACAACGGTCGTGCTGGCAACGTAGGCACGCAGAGAGAGAGATAGAGAGAGAGAGAGAGTACTGCTGCTTCCTTGACACTCGAAGTTGTGACCACCTGGGGACTCGCAGTTGCCCAGATTAGATGCGTCTAATTCGACCGAATGCTGTGCTTCCTGGGAACAGAGAAGTTGCCCAGATTGACCAGTAAATCCGACTCAGTGTTGCTGTCACCAGGGTATTAGAGCAGTTAGACCAGATAAGGTCGCGAGCAGTTAGACCAGATAAGGTCGCGAGCAGTTGGACCAGATAAGGTCGCGAGCAGTGAGACCAGATAAGGTCGCGAGCAGTTAGACCAGATAAGGTCGCGAGGCATGGGGTGGCTGAAGGGGAGGTTCAGGAGGCCACTGGGAGGAAACCTCCGGCACTCTCGGGAGCACTCTCGGGAGCACTCTCGGGAGGAATAGGCTTCCTTCCGCAAGCAGATGTCGGGAGGAATGCCGATTGCCGGCCACGAGAGGTGCTTAAGGGATGGGATTCCTTCCGCAAGCAGATGTCGGGAGGAATGCCTGTTGCCTGTCACGAGAGGTGCTTAAGGAATGGGATTCCTTCCGCCAAACAGATGTCGGGAGGAATGCCTGTTGCCTGCCGCGAGAGGTGCTATAGAGGGATAGGATTCCTTCCGCAATCAGATGCCGGGAGGAATGCCTATTGCCTGCCGCAAGAGGCTAAAGGTGACGTTCACTAACTGTATTAGTAATTAGATAAGTGGATCGTGTGTTGCAAGTAGTTGGTGACATACTAGAACAACTTAAATATTCACCGGGTGCCTAAAGTCTAGACACACCCAGGGACAGGTACATAGGCACTCGGCGACACTTAGGGTCAGAGCAAAAGCCATCGACAGCGACTTTGATGCTGCGCCCATCAAGAAAGCTAGCGACCCAATTACAAAGCAGCACGGGGAGTCCGTAGGATGGTAGTTTCGATAGAAGGGCCCTATGCCAAACCCGATCAAAGGCTTTTGCGATATCAAGGCTAACCGCAAGGGCTTCTCCCTTACTGTCGATAGCATCCGCCCAACGATGCGTGAGGTATACAAGAAGATCACCAGCAGATCGGCCGTGACGGAAGCCATATTGGCGATCGCTGATGAGCTGGTGCTCCTCAAGGTAACTCAGCAGCTGGGTGTTAATTATTTGCTCCATGACTTTAGACAGTAAAGAGGTAATCGCGATAGGCCTGTAATTCGAGGGATCCGAATGATTGCCTTTTTTCGGGATTGGATGAACCAGGGCAGTCTTCCATGAAGACGGAACAATACTAGAGGAGTAAGATTGCCGAAACAGACGCGTTAAGACGGGTGTTAACTCCGGAGCACACGTCTTCAGCACAACCGCAGGAATACCGTCGGGCCCACTCGCCTTGTTGACGTCGAGAGAGAGAAGAGTTTTACGCACAGCGCTCTGAGTGAAGCGTATATCGCCAAGAGAATATGGACACCGTTGGATGGTAGGCGGTGTTCTCCCGCCGTCATCAAGCGTTGAGTTGGCAGCAAAGAGGGTGCTCAGAATTTCAGCCTTCTCTTTGGCAGTGTGAGCCAAAGTATTGTCTGGTTTGCGTAAAGGCGGAAATGGAGAACGGCAGAAATTGCCTTGTATGGCCTTCGATAGGGACCAGAATGCACGGGAGCCAGAAGGCAATGCGACTAGTCTCTGCCCGATTCTGTTGATGTGCTCAAATTTTGCCCTGGCGATGGCATTTTTGTAGGTTCTGGAGGCAGCATTAAAGTTTTTCTTTAAATTAGCAGCATTTGGGTCTTTATTGCTTTGTGCTGTGGACCAAGAACGGATTGTGAAGAAGTACTTACTTTATAATGATTTAACTGTGGTTTTATTTGAGTTTTAATAATATAATTGTTTTCAATTGATTTTCTAAGTATTATTAGTTACTAATTCAAAAAGTAAATGAAACTTTCCCGTTATTTCATTGCAAAACAAGGGGTGTCAGTACCTGGTTACAAAATTTGGAGATTTTCCTGTTTATTAACACTCCGAAGCGATTCGATTCCCTAGCAGACTGGAAGTCTGTAGATGATCTTAACAAGTGTGTGTAAACTGTCCATACTCTGGAGTCTAAATTCTTTAAGACCCATCACACGAAAAGGACCAAGAAGTTCTCTGACCTTACTCTCAAACTGATGGAAGACAGACAAGAGGTGAGACTTCAGTCGTCAGCAGACGCGGATGCCTGCTGGTAGGTTAATAGGCAGATCTCTAAGAAATGAACTCGTGACCTGCGGGCCTTGAATACCAAGTGTATTAAAGATACCATCCAGTGGAACAGAAGTTCCATTCCAAAGTGTCCGTGAGAGATCTATCTATCGGACAGAGCCAGCTGACGTGGCTGAAAACTGACGAAGGCTGTCACGTTTCTTCTCCGCCTGAGGTATGGAGAGAGGTTGAGAAGTTCTATGGGCAGTTATTTATCACGAAACAAAAATCATTCAGCGGACGATGGAGAGAGCTATGCTCGGAGTATCCCTGCGAGATCATATCAGAAATGAAGATATCTGTAAGAGAATCAAAGTCACGGACATAGCTAAGCGAAACTGAAGTGGAAATGGGCGGGCATATAGTTCGAAGAGCTGATGGTCGATGGGATCCCATGGTGTTGGAGTAACGATCCCGTACCGGGAAGCTAGGTGGACCGCCGACATCAAACGAGTCGCAGAAAGCCGCTGGATTCAGATAGCGTAAGACCGAGGCCTGTGGAAGTCCATATAAGAGACCTTTGTCCAGCTGTGGACGTCTGTCGTTTGATAAAGACTATGTTTACGTTTTCTTATTAAATATGTATGGGTGTTTGTTTTAAATATAATACTTAAATATAAAAAAATTAAGTCACCTACAGTTACTACAAGAATTTCCGTATATTATTTCGTAATAAAATCTATATTCTAAAAGTCTTCCGTAGGTAGCCTAGCGTTATATTTCCCTTAAACTCTATTAAAATCTGAGTGTTGATAATTGGATAATTTTGTGCCCATAACTGGTAACAAATGTGCGAATAATTGGGGACTGGGTCATTTTTCAATCTTATTTAAAATTCTAGTTGATTTAAACAAAAAAATGTCAATATCTTCTTTAATTATATATTTTATTAAACAAGTAACCTTATGAACACAGTGATTTATAGAATTTGGTTAAATTTATACTTAAAAAACATATTTGAAATAAGATAAACTCTTAAAGTGCCCATAATTGGGTTTGCCACCCTATGTCAGTGGTTTTCATTTTTTGATAGGCACTGAGTTATAGAATCAGCCCCCAGTGTTACAATCGCAATGCGAGCGGTAAGATTGTTTAAAAATGAGTTGTGGCGATCGCAATCACCTCTCAATAGGTACAGGCTACCCTTGTTAATTTTATTTATTGCCAGTAACATTTTTACAGCAAAAATAGTACAATTCCGTAAAGTTCATTTCTTTTGTCTAGTTACTTTTTTGAATCAAGAAAAAATTAACTTCACACGGCTTCATACGAATTTACCTTGGTAATTTACTAGTTTACTAGCTAATTTATCCATCCCTACTTCCAATTTCCATGCCATCAAATTTTAGAAAGAGGTTGTACTATCTAGTACACAGAACACTAATACTATCTAGTAAGTATCTAGTTACAGAATAAAACAAAACCTTTTTACTTGGCCATCTAGATTTTATTCTTTTTGCTCGCGTTGAAAAATGAAAAAGCATACTTATTAACTGGGTATGTCATTTAGACATCACTTCTACAATAAAAACACAAATAAATAAAATTAATTACCAAGGTGATAGATAGAACGTAATTAATTCTAAATACAAAACGTTAACAATAATATGAAAAAGGTAGATGTTAAATACCATTTTCATGTTTACGATGAAGCAAACTTATCTTTACACGTTGATATGGAAGGTATTTGTATATTCCCATCTTATTAAATTATTGATTTAGAACCAGTAATCAGTGGGTACCAACTAAATCACATCGTAGCATAGCTCGAGAATATTTGGAAAAGTACCTAATATTTTAAATTCTACAATATTTACTGTATTGTAGGTAGGTACATTTTAGAAGGTACAGCTAGCTACATTTGAAAATTCCCCCGTCAAGGCGAAAAATACTCCCTTTCATAGTGAAATTCCCCTTAACATTATCATTATCATTTATCATAAAAGAACTAGATGTTTGAATTCATACCTACCTACTCCACTGCTGAAGATATTCACATGCTTAATGATTCCCAAGTTTCTGGTATCATGACATAATAATTATTCGTACTTACCATTGAAGATGGAAAACACATTTATTTCACACAAGAGATATTACGCAAGACAAGAGAAAAGGAAAATTAAATAAAAAAGACTTCTGGCACCACTGATGCTCTTATCTAATTTAGCCAGCAGGAAGTCGAAATAATGAAAAGAACCTGATGAATTGACGCTATCACGCTAGCTCCCTGGGAACAGGGAACGGGGACGAGAGATGCAATGAATGTTGAGGTTGAGGTCCCACTCCTCAATTTTAATGCTAAAAGCTTATAATAAGAAAATGTGTTCGTGAACTTTATTGATAACATTCGATATTTTTAATTTTTACAAAATTCTATATTTCACATGGTTTCGATTTTGGTAACATTATCGCCAATTTTTTATTGAAGAAATTGGAACTATGGCAATCTGTAAATCAGGTTTTCTTAATCGGGACGAACCCGTCCCGTATATTGGGGTCCAGACCATCCTTAAGCAACTTTTCGCGCGCGATGCCTATAAGTGTGACTGAAATCATACGCAAAAATGCGATCGATGCTGACATGTATCTTCAGCCTATGGCCTAGCCCTAATGGAGCGTGACGCACAAATTGCCGTCTAGCATCAGTATGACACAGAGTACTTTGAATAGACTGATATAAGCAGCAGCAACCATCACACTATTCATACCTATGTAAGGTTTAATTAAAAAGCTCGTAAAAGTTAAAACTCGTTTTTAGGGTTCCGTATCTGAAGGGAGGTATCCAATTGGACCCTAATAATTTGTAATAGGTAGGTAGACAGTTGAAATTTTTTAGAGGATATGTATTTCTGTTGCGGCTGTAACAAAATAAATTAAAAATTAAAGGCGGGCCTACTAGAAACTTGTATTTTCGGAGTTTTTTGGTAGGTACGGAGCCCTCCGTACGCGAGTCTGACTCGCATTTGACCAGTTATTTATTTATTTTTTCGGAAAGGATTCGTCATCCGGGCTCTTTGAAGTTTTGAGACGGGTCTATGACTAGACAATGTTTAAGAAACCCTATTAGCCTAAAGCTATTAGCATTAAAAATTAAATGATTTCATTTCTTACCAATATTTATCAATTCAATTATCATTATTATTGTTCAATAATAATGCAAGAAGCCAATAACAATCTCTAAATAATTCAAAAAACAACTAAAATTAACAAAACAATGCTATTTCTTTCGTTTTCTACAGGGTCTTGGCGTTCGCTACGGTTTCCATCAATAAAATCGACAACTATCGATAACGCTTGTGAAAAATGCCACTTGTCTAGCACTTGTCGATTCGTTTTTATTAGACCACGTGACATTTCGATAGCTAATGTCAATCCCATACATTTTTCGACATTTCTACTAGCGATATCGCTAATGGAATGTAACTTTGTCTAGGCCCTCTGCTGTAAATTATTTTTCACTTAGTAACATTCATTGATATTATGTATAGCAAAAAAATAAATAATAAACAGCGCCCTCTCTTTCCTGTTGATTTTGTTTTTGATTGACTGATTGGTTTTGCCCGGACGGAGCCGTAGCCTAGGAAACGGGTGTAGCCACAACAACACTTTAGGAGTTATATAAAAATTTCGTTAAAACTTATCTATTGCAATAATTTATCCGTAAAGCCTTCGTTGAATATTGTTTTTATTGTGCATTGTTAAAACGTGATTTTTGAGATTGTTCGAAGCAATGATGTTTTTGACAGATTAGAATGGCTGGCAGGTTGGTTCTTAATTTAATTTTGTTTCTCCGAATATAAATAATTTAAACAATATCAACACGGTAATTAAAGTTTCCCTGAAGTCGTCGTATTGGTACAAATAGCGCCAATGTTCTAAATCGTTCCCCCTTTTCCCTTAACTTATCACGCCGAAATATCGAAGGCGTATCAATTTTATCATAATGATAGGGATAGGAGGGTCACCGGTGCCTGGCACCGCTAGCACGGCAAGCACTTTCCACACACACACATCTACGACCAAAATGTAACTCCCAGTTAATATTCTCCCAATACCAAACATCCATTTATGTGTTAACCAACCCAATTGATTTGTTGCTATGTTATCTTTATTATCACGATATTTTTGCGTATACTTACTATCATATCTCACTTAGGCTTAGTAGCCAGTACATTCCTGGAACCTGCAAAGAATAAAAATATTATAAGTAACAAAAACCAGCATGAAAAACTTAAATTAGTTAAATGTAATGATAAAATAACTTTGTACACTACAATTGTATGATATACAAACTTGTATGGTAAATACTAAACAGTCAATTTATCTACAATAGGGTAATATTGTGCGGCAGTGCATGTAACCCAGGCAGGTGGCACCGTCCAACCGTAACGCACCTGCATCCCCCACTACACAATCACACAGTGAAACAAAAAGACACAAGCAAACTATCTGTAAAGCCATAGTAACAGTTGTTAGATCAATATGTGAGGCTGAATGTCAGTGCAAAGTCATAATAATGTGTTACTGTTGTGTCCGACTCACTTTAATTTAATTCTGGTGTGAATTTATCTTTGAATTTGTGTTATAATGTCTGAGATGGGCTTTGAGAATGTGTTTTACCTTGAGAGTGAGTATTGAAGTGGTCGGGAAGGCGGAGGGATGGTGTTGCCAGGATACCCTCCCCAGACATGCTCCTCGCCGAGCTTGAAACAGATCAATAACATCTCTATCAACTGGAACGGTGTTATGCAATGTTATGCCATTCCATACTGGCTGAATGATTTTCTATAACTTTTATTTCATATTATCATATGATTTTAGTACTCAAATGCACATTCCATACTAACTAAATGATTTACTATAAGAATAATTTCATAGTACTTATTTTATTTTACACAAAAAAAATATAATTCAGCTTAAATATATTTTAATGAATTAATTAGTCCATGTTTAAACGAAATTTGTTTTTACTAAAGTATATTATTAGCAAAGTAATATTAGCTACATTTTTAGTTTTAATCAACAACATATTTTGTTTCATTTGATTTATTTTTCACTTTAAAATTGTGTTTTTCAATTATACCATAATATTTAATAAAATAACATTGATAATAACACAATGTAAAAATATTGTAAAACTTTATTTTTCATTAGTTAAGTTAAAAGTGTCAGATTACAATTATTTAGTATAAGAGATAGGGGTGATTTTAATGTACACTCGATGCTAGCTTAATGTTACTGTAGGTACAAAGTACAAAGGGATGCAAAGCTTTCAATTAATTAGAAAAATTGAGGGGACAGGTGAGAGAAAGGGGATTCAACTTTTTAATTTTAACAGTAAAAAAAAATTTGCTACATAAATGACCCCTCTATCTACCTACTTATACTATATTATTAAATATCATTACTATGTAATTTTTATATTAATGAGTCTGCTAATACCTTCAAGCCATTATAGGTATTATAAGAAAATAGATATTTATGTCCCACATAATTTTATCAAACATACATGACAGGTTCATTTGGTACTGTTTACAAAAAAAATTACATAAACCATGTTTATGAAAAACCTTTTTTTATCCTTACTTATATTATGAATGCAAAAGTGTTTGCTGGTTTGTTTGTTGGTTTGCCCTTCAATAACACCGCAACAGAGCTACGGATCGACGTGATTTTTTTGCATAAAAAATCAAGGAGTTCGCATGGGATTTTGAAAAGCGAAATCCACGCGGACGAAGCCGCGGGCATCGGCTAGTATCCATTTTCAATCTTGTTCATGATTGAATTTTTGAGTTTTAAGTGAAATGTTTTAAAATAAGGTTTTAGTAGAGGGTTGAAAGTGTGTTGTTGTGTGGTTTTTCAGATTTTGAGTGCGCGGGAGACGAGGTGCTGGTGGAGTCGTCCCCGCCCCCCTCCCCCGACATGGCGGCGCGACTCGCGGCGCCTGCGCAGGTAACATCGCGTATTCCTCATTGCTTAGAGTCGTGACCCTTTCCATTGATCACATATAACAAAATGGTACAAGTTTTCTTGAAAGAATAATGAATGAAGTGGGTTCAGTGGACTATATTTAAACTATTTTATGCTGGATAGGCTGTACTAAAAAATAAACACATCACATCATACTTCATATCACATAACATCACATCACACTTCACACTAATGTATAAAGGCGAAAGTTTGTATGTGTGTGTGTGTATGTTCGTTACTCCTTTACGCCACAACAAATGAACTAAATAGTTCTCGCCGAAATCAAGACCTTGATCGTCGCGGGCATCATCTATTACCTAATAAAGATAAGTGAAAAAGGAAATATTAAAACTGGCAAAGTTATAAGTTAGTTTTGATAGCGCCAAAAAAAAAAAATCATACGCATCGAGCTTAGAATTGTGCGCGTGCTATTAGTAATCTTCTACTATATAAAAATAAGTTGGGTTTTCCTTCCTGACGCTATAACTCCAGAACGCACGAACCGATTTCCACGGTTTTGCATTCGTTGGAAAGGTCTCGGGCTCAGTGAGGTTTATAGCAAAGAAAATTCAGGAAAAATTGGTATCTAATTCCACGCGGATGAAGCCGCGGGGGCAAAAGCTAGTATGTAATAATAATTAACGTGTCTCGGCTGCGAAAGTAAAAAAGGAGTATATCCCACAGCATGTGTTTTTAATATATATTTTTTGAGAATGAAATGTAACACTGTTTAAACCTTATTGCAATCGATTAGGTTACTGCTGTGATTTGTTTACCTTTTAAGATAGCAAAGGAAAAATAAACGATACACATCTGTGCAGGGCGCGGGCGCGGGCGGCGCGTCGCCGAACAGCGTGCGCGAGCTCATCGTGATTCCCGAGCTGCCCAACGCCATCCACCTGCAGCACGCTATACAACAGGTATTTTTTTGGAAGAAAGAAAGAAAGAAACGTTTATTTTATGAATTGTGCCACACATCACCCAATAGGTATACCTAGATCAGGTTGTCTCGGCGTCTCCCCCACTTGAACAATAAAGACAAAAGTCGTCAAGCAGAAGAAGCGCCGGAACAACTAAGTCATGTGTGGCACAACCTGGAAAAAAGGTCCCAACTCAGCAAAATGCTGTATGCTTTGCGCATGCGCAAGAGCATACAACGCTGATTTTCAGCCAGAACCCTGATTCGGGTGGCGCCACGGAATTCTATATCGTAGCTTTACATTTCACTTTATTACATGACTAAGTGCCAATTTCACCAACGCAAGTAACGTTTAACCCAGCAGGGTGAGCATGGGCAGGGGACATAATATTATCCACGGGGGAAGGACTCAGTTTTATCCATCCGTCGAACATGGGCAAAACGGTGGAAATATTATTCACAATTCATATACTTATGGGAATATAGTTATCCTTTCCCTTGTCGCCATGGTTTAGCACGGGAGAAGGTAATTTTATCTCTTGTCAGTGGATAAAATCGGGGATAACATTTTTGTCTCCTGTCCATGCTCACCCTGCAGGAATATAATTGATATTTTGGAAGGTTTTCAATACAACATCTGTCAGAATTTCAAAGTTATTGACTTTTCATAAGAGCCATAAGTTTGCCTACATGAAATAAATAACTTTTAATTTTTTCTTACGATGATTTTATGCCAGTCTCTGAAGCAATCACAAAAATTAAAATTATTTATTTCATGTAGAACAACTTATGGCTTAAGCTTATGAATCTTATGACAAGTCAAGACTTTACCCACCGGTTCAGAAAGCAGATTTTGCTGAGATGAGCCGACAAGAAATTTAGTAATAGCTTTTTTATGCATCATTCGTTTATTGAATTGTTGTCATAGTGTACTGGTTCATCCAGTACCAATAAACTAACATAATTATGTAATATACATAAGCATTGTGTTTCACTTCGATTGCACGTCCGCACCCGCGGAGATCCGATATCAGACTGCCTGTCCAGTGTACATACATCGTGGCAGCTGTATATTATTCGCCTACCCACATGTTCTGTGGACAATACGCTACAAGTAGTACTTTCCTGGTGGTTTTAGGTGTCTAGCACCGTAGTGGAGGTGAACGGTGACAGTTCAGGTCACTCCAGCCCCTCCACAGAGGCGCAGCACACCTACATTGTCACAAGTATGTAACCTGCTGACTTTTATAGCACGTTCTACTATTGCTTGTTTTTTTTTTATTTTATTTTTCTCTTAGAAAAATATCTAGTTTACATATAAGGTAGTTTGAACATAAAGAAGAATTATTACATACTTCTTTTCGTATATTTTTGGGTTTTTTTTTGTAAAAAAACGTTATTTTTGTACTTTTTTAAGTTTTAGCGTAATTTATTACAATAATTTTCTATTTCGCACGTATTTTAGTTCATAAAAAATATAATTAACAAATCTGACGCCATTTTTACTCAAAAACTTTTCTAAACTAAATCAACATGAACAAGTTCTTTTCCAACGACGCGAGATTTATTTTTGTCAAACAGTTAAATATTTTTTTCTGCAACTTTTACATTAGTTTTACATAAAAAGCTTAACTGAACTAAAATGGCGGGACTTAGGCAAGCTAGCACTTCTTAAAGGTCCATCAATTTAGTTTAATGATATTATGTGAACAACTGTATTTATGTACCATGTTTAGTTAGAAAAGTAGTTTTTTTTTATTGTATCGCATGCTTTTAGTGTTAGTGTAGTGTTATTTTTGCACATTTTTTTTATTTCCGTGGCGTTGCACAGTTGACGAGGACTGGGAGAGCCAAGTGTCGGAGCAAATCAAGGCCGAAATCCAGAGCGACCAAGAAAGCAAGTTTTATGTTTTTTTTTGCACGCTTTTTTAAGTTTTCAAGTAAACTAAAAAAAAATACTTTACTATCAAATTAACCCTTGGAATAACTTTTTTTAAATGACATAGATAATAAATACTAATCTACAAGGTAAGGATATAATAACTAATATTAACTAGATTTTAAACCGACTTTAAAAATTAAAAGAAACTTAAACTTTATGAAGAGCTAATGGATATCCTCGGGGGGCTTTTTTATTTATTTTTCAAAGCCAGCACTTGCTTTATATTAGTATAGTTTGTTTTGCTTATAAATGCGAAAGATTAGATGTATGGATGGATTTTTGTTACTCAATCACACCGCAACGACTGAACCGATTTGGCTAAAATTTGGCGCAGAGATAGATTATATAGCTACTTTTTATCCCGAAAAATGAGAGAGTTCCCGCGGGAATTAAATAACCGGTCAAATTCGAGTTTGATTCGCATATAAATCCACGCGGATGAAGTCGCGGGCATCTAGTTTTTTAATGTTTTGCAATCGCAGGCACCGTCGATGCATGGGAGCAAGACTTGAAGCACAATATTAAATCTGAAGTCTATACCGACATTCAAAGCAAGTGTTTCTATTCATATGTTTATTATTATGCAGTATGCATGCTTAGAACGAGATCCCTGGCCCGCCAGACTTTACTCATTTTCTAATTAACTAAATGTGTTAACTTTGTGTGACTATAATTAAAGTTACGATATTTTTTTTTTGGGAACTTTGGAGTGTCTGGCGGTAATAACCGCTCACGGAAAGTGTCTGGCGACATCGATTATGAGTGTTTAGTGATATTCTCTCAAATATACATAAAAATCAGCGCTTAGAATTTAAGAAAAGTCACCAACATACCTTTAGCACCTGATATGTGTAAACTGGCTGGCTGCCCAAGCTATCTGGGGCCCAAGTCTGCTATTGCAATTGTAGTTCAATTGTCTATCAATGACATCCCAATTGCTACTTTTAGCAATTTTGGTAGTCTATTAATTCAATGGCGTCACAATTGTTTTCCGTTGGTTTGCCACTGACACATCTAGCTTTGATAAACGTTTTTAATATGTAGTTTTTTTTGAAACTCATTTCGGCAAACGCTTTTTAAGCTAATGGCAATACCGAGGTATCATTGAGTTACAATCCAATTATGAGAAATCGAACGACCATTGTGAATTTAGTAGACTACGAAATTTTCGACCAATGATAATTGAATTGTTATTGTATTGCGGATCAATGCCAATGACATGTACAATAGCAGACTTGGGGCCCTGGTATGTACACCTTCAAGTACAAACTAGTACTACGCAATCGAACAGATTTAGTTAGTTAGTAAATGAGTAGGTCTGGCGAGCCTGGGATCTTAGACCATTTGCTTGTAACCGTCACAGGTATTGGCATTGTATTACGAAACCTTTTGAAGAAACGTAAAAGGTTTTTAAGTTTTAACAGACATACCAATTTGGTTGGTGGTTGACTGATATGGGACTGTCTAAAAATTTATTTATTTATTTATTTACACCAACAACTTCCATACAAGAAAGACAAACAAATTCTATTACACAAATATAGTATGGTTGTCAATTACAGGCGTAAAAGAAAGAAAATTAGAAGCCAAACATGCACTACTTTAAATAAAAATGACATGAGAAGAAAGACGCCACTAACTAAACATGCATTACTTCTAAAAAAACAAAGACAAAAAATTATAGTACAGACATTTGTCTGTACTATAAGTTTTTGTCTTTGTTTTTCTATTTAGAAAAAGATTAAGAAGTATCCAGCAAGTCTAGTATAAATACTAGTTATTATTATAATTATTAGTATAATTCAAAAAAAATTTAGCTGGTAAAAGTTAATGAACTTTTACCAGCTAAATTTTTTTTGAATTTTGGTAAAGTATCGTGGAATATGTCCACATCGCTAGCGTCCGATGAAAATGATGAAAATGATTATAATAAAGTGAGTTGAAACTTGTGTGAAATCTAACGTAATTCATATACATACCTTGGAATTGGTGCGTGTGCGCATCGTACTGGTTGCTAATTAACTAAGCTCCATTACAATTATATCATAGTTCTCATAGCTCACAATAGTACTTGTCCCTTGCGAAACCTTTGATGGACTGTCTAAACAAAATCCAAACTACATGTACCCTCTGACATCTTATATCTGATTATCTCCCACCTGTGATACTGATATCGTATTTAATGCACCCTTTATTATTAAAATTCACCCCCAAATTGAAATCAACCCTATGGCCCAATGGTTAAGGTTTAAAATTATGTAGTTTGCCGAATTGGGGATGAATTTCAATAAAAAAAGTCTTAATAACGGATAATTGTTGTATGCCCCTTCGGATTATCTACCTGAACGGTTATCATCAATGCAGTTAGATGCGGGGATTGTTATGATACTATACAGTGTGTTTATTTTTGGTACAGACAGTTAATGTCAGCTTGAGATCAATTTAAAATCAAACGAACTCTGCTCTTTTATGGACATCCATATATGAATTAAGACAATTATTATTTCTAATGTAACCTGTTGAAACATAAACTTTTTACATAGTTTTACATTTTTAGCTTATTATTTAACTGGAAAAATGTGAACTCTCTAGACCCACTGCAGTTTCGCCCTAATTATTTTTAGATAAATCAGATTATACATTGTTTCTTTTTTCACATCTCAATTTTATAAACTGTGAAAATATTCGAGCTATTTGCCCATACAGTAAATACTATAAGAAAAAGTAATATTGTGCTGTGATCCGCCAAACCAGTAAAAATCGCGCCGTCCGCGCCGCACACCGTCGTTTATCCAGAATAGAATAGAATTGAATTGACGAGATTCACAGGAACAACACAACACCAACACATAGCGCCAGACAAACTCCTTCAAAATACACTCGACACATACAATAAATTGTAACTTAGCTAGAAGTAATATTTGCTTTCATTGGAGAGTAACGTTTATTTATCTGCATAATGAAAAAAAAAACGATTGAGACTACATTTAATCGCATGTAAAGAAAAGTTCATAAAATTGTGAAAATAAATTCAAAATGATTTATTTAATGTAGGCCAACTTGTGGCTCTTGTGATCGAGAATCTACCACCGGTTGGGAATGCTGATTCTGCTGAGAAGAAGAAGTTTACCAAAGCCAGTTTTTCTGTACTTATCTCTTTTTGCTTAGAATTTATCCATGGATAAATAAATAAATGAAACACCCTGTATAAGTGTTATAATACACCTGCTTGGCTACCTTTGATGTAACGCGTGCCACGTCTATGTGTCTGCGTCTATTTAGCGCGGGATTTTATTATGTGCCAAACAAAGAATACATGAAAGCTATTCAGCTTATACAGGGTTATGTACTGAATTATTACCTTATTATGCATTTTCCTTGGAAAAGGAAACAGTGAATTTTTTAATGAGAAAATTGCTTGGACGCAATCAGTTTTGCTTCAGTCTTTGTTGCTGTGTACAATATGATAAGCTAATATAGATAATACGACCTCCCTGGCGCAGTGGTGAGCGCTGTGGTCTTGTAACTGGGAGGTCTCGGGGTTGATTCCCGGTGGAGTTAATTTGGGAATTAATAATTTCTGAATTGTCTCTGGTCTGGTAGGAAGCTTTGGCCGCTAGTTACCACCCTACTGTCAAAGACGTACCGCCAAACGATTTAGCGTTCCGGCACGATGGCGTGTAGAAACAGATTAGGGGTATGGGTTGAATGTACACTGCTATACTACTATCCAAGTTAGCCCGTTACCATCTTAGACTGCATCGCACTTACTATCAGGTGCGATCGCAGTCAAGGACTAACTTGTCATCGAATTAAAAAAAAATGTATGTAAAGATTTTCTTTTGATAAGAGCAAATGGTGAGTTTCAGCATTTGCTCTTATCAAATCTTATCATTCTCTTCTCAGCAGAATCTGCTTTCAGAAGCGTTGGTAGCATCTTGACTTGTCATAAGGAGGTAAACAAGTTGCCCGATATTCAAAATTGGCTTAGTATTTTGAATGAAATCAAAAGTTTCCTTGCGTTTGTTAAATTAAATTCGTGAAAAAGGCATATTTGGAAAATATTTTCAATTTCTAAACTCAAACATAATTTTTTTTTATTTTTTTTTATTTATGTTACATGTAGATATATGCGACATGTATATTATTCATCCGTATTAAAGTAACCTTATCTATATATCAGAGTTCTGTAATCGTACATAGGTTGCATTTTCTTGATATTTTATGGCGTGTTCTTTTACTGTAAAATATAAAAAAGAAAAAAAAAAAACAGTTTTTTTGGACAAACTTACTGGCAAACAAATTGGCAATTTTTTTCCCCAAAAATGAAAAAAAAAAGTGTCAATAAAATTAAATCAAAATTTTCTTGTGGCGCACATCATAGCCCTACAGGTCCTCAACTATATCTATGCAATAACGTCATCACGTCGACCCGTAGTTAATAAGGTATAGGTATAATAGGGACGTAAGGAAGTAGCAGGAATATTATTATTAAAGATTTAATATCTACTAGATATTATGCTACTATGCTATTAGATGATACTGGATGATATTCAAATGCTTTCTATTAGATGTATAATAAACTAGCGGACCCGACAGACGTTGTCCTGTCTTAAGTTTTTTTACATCCTCTTTGACGAAATTGGCAGCACGCATTCTGTCAATGTTATGTCAAACGCCATAAGGTTACATCAAAAAAGTTTGAACTGTAAAAGCGGTTACATTAGAAATAATTTAATATGGTGGTTAATATTTCTTAAATTTTCTAATTTTCCGCGCAATTTTCTTAATTTTTTCTTTCATAAGAACCTTCTCCTAACAATAACAAACACAATAAAAAAAGAATTAGCGAAATCGGTCCAGCCGTTCACGCGTGATGCGCTTACCAACACATTAAGCGATTCATTTTTATATATTAGATAATAATCTATTCTAGTAAGTAATAAGGTAGCAGTACTGTGATACCTATGATCATTTGTTTTAGCAATAAACAGGTATTACATAAAGGGGGTATAAGTTGTCAATTATATCGCCTACATGTTGTCACAATGGGCGTGTGCGGGCGGGCGGTGGGGTGGGGCGCTTTGATCTGCTCCGGCGCGACAGAGCGAGACGCAGCATCCGCACACACCTGCAGCGCATTGATAGCGGAGCGAAAGAGTTTTAAAGCGATAAAAAATATCTTGTTCAATTTTTTAAATTATCGATTCAAATCTAAATATAACAGGAAGGAAGGGAAGGAAAGGAAAGGAAAGGAAGGGAAGGGAAGGGAAGGGAAGGAAGGAAGAAAGGAAGGAAAAGAAGAAAGGAGAGGAAGGAAGGATCTAAATATGAAAGGAAAAGGTGACTGACTATCAGAATGACTGATCTATGAACGCACAGCTCAAATCACTGGACGGGTCAGTCTGAAAATTAGCATACAGAGAGCCATTATGGCGTAGGGATTCGCTAAGAAAAGATTTTTGAAAATTTAACCCCTAGGGGGATAAAATAGGAGTTTGAAAAATCGAGTTTAACGTGTGTCGAAGTTGAGGTTATTTTTAATATTCTCAGGATTATCTTGCAAATAAAATACCTAGGCATTATTATTGTAGCAAAACTTGTTTTTTTTGTATATTCTATCTTCTGTGTTACCATACATAGAAGATAAAATATACAAAAAAAAAGTAATAAAACAGAGTTTTGCACGTCGACATAATCGACATATATCTCGAACACTTGCAAAAACAGAGATAAGTACTAATTTATTGTACACAATCTGATTACTAGAGTTACAGCTCTTAATGCAATGGTATCCTTTCCGCAAGGTAAAGGATATATCACGTTTTTAATATCTGTCTATTTATTATAGAATAGAAAATAGAGATAATACACAACGGAATAAGTACCAAGCATATAGCGAGAATAACTCTACTCTTTGGACTCCTCTGTCTTTTGGCTATAAATATATTGTATAGCTTAGCATAGGCAGTGTAGCAACGTACTAAAACGATAGTGAGAGCGATCATCCCTCTCACTCCACACAAGGATGCTGGGCGAGGAGGCCTGTTCCCGTAGCTCGGCTGAGTTGCCCGGGTGACGTGCTCCGGCATGGAGGTGCCTCGATACCGCGCGTACTACCCTTGTGAGTCAGCCTGGAGACACACTTGTAACTCGCGACGCGACCGCACGCAACGCGCCGCGTGTTGAGTCACATGAAATCGTAGGATTTCCAGGGATTCTAGCTCCGAACTTAATATGATTGTTATCACTTTGCGATTATCGCAATGGAAAAGTTTACTAATTTTTTTGTATATTTAAATCAAAATAACACAGCATAAATAAGGCAGACGTTCACTTTTTATGAATCAAATATAAAATACAAGCAAAATCGTACACAGTAGTGAAAGAATGTAAAATTACATATCACTTGAAACAAAAAAAAAAAAAAGACCTGAATGTACAGTGTAAGTGCAAAGCACAGCACGTTTATAATATCAACTTAAAAATTGAAAAATGTGATTGGGATCACACATAAATAGTCAGAATTCGGTTACAGAACAAATACCTATAGGTGACGTGGTGTTTGATGTTTGTAGTATCATTCTAATCGGTGCAGCGTAGCGTGTTACAAATATGTCTCCAGCTTTACACCCGCTGCGAACACAGCGAATCTGATACCTGTGCCACCTTAACTTGCCTTCGCAGCATCTCGACGTTAGAACCATTACGTCGCTGAAAGCGCTTCGTGCGGCTCTAAACTATCTTTTAATTTTGAACCAATTTTTGTGCATAAACAAACCAAATACAAAATAGATATTTATTCAGTTGTGAATCATTTAAAAAGATTATATTTTTAACACTCGTTCATTATGCCAATATCAATATTAGGTACCTACTGATTTTAAATATTAAATAAACAATAGCTTAAGAGATAAAAAAAATTAACTAGACAGTATTCTAAATAATAACACATACTTAATTGTATTTAGTGTAACTAATTAAACTAACTTCACAGTAAATAATAATTATATAACAACTGTGTTTTATATTAAAATGCATCATTCATGAATAACTTTTGTTCAGTTTCTTGTATAACTAATTATTTCCCATCATACAGGCGAAAGGTTGTATGTATGTGTGTGTGTGTGTGTGTATGTTTGTTACTTTTTCATGCCACAATGAATGAACCGATCTGGCTGGAATTTTTAATGGAGACAGCTCATATCAAGGACTTACACATATTTTATCCCAGAAATTTAAAGAGCTCCCGTGGGAATTTTAAAAGCCCTTATCTACGCGGACGAAGTCGCGGGCATCATACAGTTTTACTAACAAAATCATTCATCACTTTCATTGATTAACCACATTTTTAGTATTTTTGTTTCTTTAATTTTTTTTAATGATAATAATCATAATATATTATTTATTATTATTATAAGTACATGTATTCCACAGGCGAGGGTGGCAACGGGGTCAACTACCACGTGCAGTATGTGGAGCCACAGGACATTTACACACAGACAGGCCATCAGATGTAAGCACTCTATAAGTTGTTGTATCCCCAAAACGCTTACGTGAAACGTTAATTGTTGTGAAGTTCAATAAAATGGTTTAGGCCGTCGTTTTAATAACGATACAACTTTATACGTCTTGAAAGTATGTAAAAATTGCTGTTTTTAATTTTTTTTAATGAACACATAAAATAGATAAAAACACAACCTAAAATGCCAATTTTGTGGGATACAACAACTTACGCAGGAAGTATCGAATTAATCTATGATTAACCTGCTGCTGTCCTACTTGTTTGGACCTATTTGATGGACGCCATTTTGGCGCTGTAAACACTAAGCAGATACGAGTGTCTTTGGAACTAATAGGTAACATTATAAATGACGCGCCGCACCGATCTCTATAATTAATCTATGGTTTCATTGTCGTTGTATGATTTCATAGATTAGTTAATTATAGAAGTCGATACGCCATTTGGAATATTGTTAGTTCCAGAGACACTCACATGTCAAATTAAGCTGTCATTTGTATAGGGTCAGTAAATCTAGTGTTAATCATAGATTAACTACAGAGATCAGTGGATGTTAGACAATTATTTGTTTTATTTTATTTATTTGGTTCACTTTGATGGTATATGGTCTGGTCATTTGCAATATTTTATTTAGTGGCTGTAACCACTTACACTAACATATTCATAAATGTGATTATACTTCATTATACAATACGCTTATCCTAAACACAAATTAAAAGTGATAATTGAGATGAATTTCAGCATCATTTCATTTGTATTAATATTTTATTTTTATGAAAATAACTGGATAAAAGCAACACGAGATCCCCGACAGCAGGGTCGTCTATCGAACGAGATGATGATAGTTTAAGTTCTGTAATGAGGCTCGGTGGCAGGGAGACGCTGCGCACGTACCCGGTGTACGGCGTGGCGAGCGTGGGCGCGGTGGGCGCGGTGGGCGCGGTGGGCGCGGCGGGCGAGGGCGGCGCCGTCACGGCCGTCACGGCGGTGAGCGCGGCGCCGGACGCGGGCGAGTGGGCGGCCGAGTTCACGTTCAGCGCGGCCGAGCAGCCCGCGTCGCCCGCGCCGGCCGCGCGCATGCCGCCCGCCACCGTGCAGTGGCTGCTCGACCACTACGAGACCGCTGAAGGTGAGTGCACTTCCCGCTCTCTTGTCTTGCTCATATTTCTCCTTCTTTTTATTCCTTGCTAGCCCTGGACTTCTTACCCCCTTGTCTTGCTCATACTTCTACTTCTTTTTATATTTGTCAGGCCTTTATTCTTCAAATTTTATAGGCACACTTGATATACTTCGTAGTGGCGTTTGAACTCGGTTTTTTAAAAAGAATTTTTATTTAGATGATTATTTCATTCATCAGTAGACATGTACGTCTCAACATGGGCACGCCATTCCTAACGATGTCCTGGCAGTGCCCCCGAGCTCGATGATATCGTTGGACCAGCGAGATGGTGTGCAGATTCCGAGACTAACAAAAAATAAAATCGTTCTGATAAATAATAATTTAAGAATTAAAAATTCCACCTATAAAAATCGTATTTAGAAAATCTTTCTATGATATTAACTTTTTATTTGACATAACAGTTTTATTTTATTTGACATACGGTTGAAAATAAAACAAAATACGAAACACGTACTAACACGTTCGCAGAAAATAAATAGTTGCGTGCGGTGCTCGAACGGGTTCGCCGAATTTCAACCGTATGTCGAGGTAAACAAAGGTGTTAGTGAACACTAAGAGACGCTCGTATGCGCCGGCCCTCACGGCTCGAAGTGTCGGCAGGAGTGTCGCTCCCGCGGTCCACGCTGTACGCGCACTACCTGCGCCACTGCTCGGCGCACCGGCTGGAGCCCGTCAACGCGGCGTCGTTCGGCAAGCTCATCCGCTCCGTGTTCGTGGGGCTGCGCACGCGCCGCCTCGGCACGCGCGGCAACTCCAAGTACCACTACTACGGCATCCGCGCCAAGCCGGCCGCGCGCGACGCCGCGCCCGCGCCGCCCAAGAGCGACGCCGACGAGCCGCAGGCGGAGCCGCGCGACAGGGAGCCCGAGCAGAACCCCGTGGGCATGAGCGGCATCGCGCACCGCCAGTACCTGGGCGCCGTGAGCGCGCCCGAGCCGCCCGAGCTCAGCGTCGAGGAGCTGCCCGACGACCTGCCGCTCGACGCCTTGCAGCACTTCCGCGACCAGCACCGGTGAGTGGCACCAGTGGCTCGGTGACGAAATACCTGAATTGTCCAAATATTATTGTTAATATGACTTAATTTTATTTCTTTACATCACCATCAGTAGAGAAAAAAATGTCATAATGTCAAAGTCACTCGTGAAAATGTTACAACGCTGTAATGTCAAGCCGCAGTTTGGCGGCAGCGGCTTCGCTGAGGATTCAGATCGGGACCGATATGTGCAGGCAGCACGGCATCGAGTTCCTGGAGGCGGTGGCCGCGCTGGACACGGGTGCGGTGGAGCGCTGCCGGCGCGCGTTCTGGCGGCGCGCGGGGCGGGCGGGCGCGCGCCTCGCCACGCGCAAGGACGTGTGTACGTGGCTGCGGCGCGCCGAGATGCGGCTGCACCAGCGCGCGGTCGACCTGCTGCTGCCCGACGTGCTGCGGCCCATACCCTCGCAGCTCACGCAGGTAACTGCTCCTGGCGGCGGTGGACGCCGACGCTCGACGGGCGCGGCGGAGCGCTGCCGGCGCGCGTTCCGGCTGCCGCTACCGCCTCGCTGATAGGTTTCTTCCCATAATGTATCAAGATGTTCCCCTGAGGTTACCACGACGAGCACTCCACTAGAAGTGATATATGCTGTCTTCTGTTGCGCTACACTGTGACGCTGTGACATTATCCGTTAAAGCAAACTCCATGAAATGCATATGAGCTTGTTGGCGTTGCGCAGGCGATCCGCAACTTCGCCAAGAGCCTGGAGAGCGCGCTGGCGGCGGGCGCCAGCGGAGCGCCCGCGCTGGCGCTGCGCGCGCAGGCCTCCGCCGCCGCGGCGCTGTCTGCGGCGCTGCGGCGGTACACCTCCCTCAACCACCTGGCGCAGGCCGCGCGGGCAGTGCTCAACAACCAGCACCAGATACAGCAGGTAGAGAATTGAAAACCCGGCGGTGGGATTTTGTTTTGTAATATTAGTATACGGTGATAGTAGAAGTAAGTTGCATTTGTCCAGATGCTGTCGGACCTGAACCGCGTGGACTTCCGCGTGGTGCGCGAGCAGGCGGCGTGGGCGTGCGCGTGCGGCAGCCACAGCACCGCGCACAAGCTGGAAGCGGACTTCAAGGTCATTTGACGTTCCTGCTCGATGACGATGTTATATATTTATTTAAAATTAATTGGTATTATCCGACGCGACAGTCGCGGCTGGGTCGCGGCGCGCCGCTGGAGGCGTGGGCGTCGTGGCTGGAGGGAATGGTGCGAGCCGCGCTGGCGCCGCACGAGCGCCGCGCCGACTACACGCCGCGCGCGCGCCGCCTGCTGCTCGACTGGTCCTTCTACTCCTCGCTCGTCATCCGCGAACTGACGCTCAGGTACTGTCCGCGCACGGTCGCGGCCGGCACATACTCACAACTGCACCCATGCTGAATGTGATATCACCCTGCAGGTCGGCGGCGTCGTTCGGCTCGTTCCACCTCATCCGGCTGCTGTACGACGAGTACGTGTCGTTCCTCATCGAGCGGCGCGTGGCCGAGCACCGCCAGGAGCCGCCCATCGCCGTCATGCAGCGAGCTATGGTGCGTTCGATGTGCTCTACCCTTCAGATCCGCGGCTCGTCCCGCCTCATCTGTCGGTGACGGTTGCCAGCAAAACTTGAAACTAAAAGGCCTCGATTCATTTGTAATTTTTATAGTCGATATCTGTAACAGGACGACGATGACGAGCTCCCGGACGAGCCCCCGCGCGAGCCCGACGAGGAGGACGGCGAGCAGGATTGGGAGTGGGAGGACGAGGACGACGAGCCGCCCGACCTCAAGCGGGCCAAGGGCGACGAGTAGCGCTGGTGAGACAAACTAATACCCGCACTCGCCGACATTACCGTGCCTTCTTTTTTTTTTTTTTTTGTTAAGTACCTTGTCGGAGGAAAAAAGGGAGGAACACATAATAATAAAAAAAAGACATTGCCTTGGCGGGATGACGCATATGACTGGAAGAGAGAGGACTATCGTGGGAGTGACTTATGGCTCTTCCAGGACTTCTCTTGTTCTAACGAAGTAACTATTATCTAATTTCTACCTTTACTATTGCACTCTGTACGTTCTATGTCGAAACCGTACAATTCGCACAGTCATCATTCACGCAATATAAATACGCCTTTCGTATACTCATGCCACAGTGCAATACCATCGCATCGCGCTCACATTACTGTAATTAAGTTATTATTAGCCTAAGTAGAGACCAATAAACTTAAGCCTCTACTTCAAGCAGTTTTATTACTGTGCGGTCCTGGACCGTACATATGGTCCTTCGAGCCGGACACTCTATAGAACCGCGTTTAGAAGCTGCGTTTTATGTTGGCTCACTAGTTACTGTTCATAGACTTATCTAAGTTAATCTAAAGAGATTAACAGGTTACAGGTAAATGTATGTACTTAAGTTAGTTACCATGGAAAATAAAGGTAGTATTTTTCTGTTTCAGGATATTTGAGTGCAATTTCCTCATTCAACAATTGGGACAATACTGAGTAAGCTATCATGAAAAATATAATTGCAGTTGTTTTCGTGAAAATTCTGAGTGTGCAATTTAATCAGATTAAGTGGAAAAACTCAAATGATAATACCTACATACTCAATAAGAAAAACACTTCATTGTTATGTGTTTACTGTTGAAAAGTGACTATCTGGACGAGTTCAAAAACTTTAACAATTTATTAGTTGTTAAGATACCGTATTTCGTATGTTAGGACTACATATTAGTTTAGGCTTTTAAATAGATTTTATTACACCAAGCATACCTTCGAAATCTAGTCAGTTGCGGATACGTCATACACTAAGAGACAATGTCGCTAATTATGATGTACACAATCTATAAACTAAACTAAAGGAGAATGGGCAACTTAGCATGGGACTTGTGTAACTCGATAGTCCACTAAATACTCAATAACTTTTACCAAGATACTTCAACAAAATAAGCTGTCAGTAAAAAATATGACTTTAAAGTAATTAAAATAATGCTAAATGTGACTGACAAAAAATAATAAAAGAAAAAATATGACTAGTAAACATATTTTGTTACTGAATAGGTCTCGGTGGTGGACATTTGGACCATTTTTGCCCATTGTCCTTTAAAAGTCTAAATTTAGGGCTATCCCTTTCATAATGCTCTCTGCGGAAAAGGATAGCAATAGATTTAGACCTGCCAATTTAGTTAAGTTTTGAGTTTGAGCTCAACAGAATTAGACAAAACTAAAATAAATTGACAGGACTAAATCTAATGCTATCCTTTTCATAATGCTCCAAGCGGAAAGGGATAGCAATAGACTAGCCATTTTAGTTCAGTAATTGCGTACTACAGAATTGGCCTCAATCACAAACTAAATTGACAGTTCTAAAGCTATCCTTACTAATATTATAAATGCGAAAGTGTGTTTGTTTGTTGGTTTGTCTTTCAATCAGAGACCGGGAGAGTGACATAGGCTACTTTTTATCCCGGAAAATCAAAGAGCTCCCACGGGAAGTACTAAATCCACGCGGGCATTTAGTCCTTTTTGAAATTATCATTGTAGTAAAGGATAGCACTACATTTAGGACCTGCCAAATTAGTTTAGTACAGAGATTGTGAACAACAGAATAAGTCACATTGTTGATGAAACTATTATTAAATTATTGTTTCATATCGTATTAACACGCTTTTGAAAATTATGAAAAGATTAAACAAACTTGCCGTCGCCTTTTAGGCTATTTCGCATTACTTAATAAAAGCCTCAATATTTTTAATACTACATATTATATATTTGTGAATACTTTAACGTATTAAATCTGCATATTTTAAAAAGAATTGTATGTATTTTTTAAAACAATTTAGAAATATCTACTTAATTTTATCAATAGGTTTCATGTACCCACCTATTTCTACTATTGATTGCGCATTAAAAAAATATTATTTGTAGTATGGTTTATATGAAGACGCGAATGAACGTATGTAAATTTATTTCAGGCACTTTTAAATAGATCCAAATTACAAAAAAAACATTTATGTCCACTGAGAAATTATCCTAACACATTAGTACTACTCGTCATCTATGTATAAAATACTTCGTATATACGTAAACACATATTTTGCCTTTGTATATAAATATAAATAATAATAATAGGTACATTGGATGTGTTTAATAATTATTTATGTTCATAATTGTATATTTATATACCAAAGAATGATGTTTTCGATTGCTCAGTCTATGCTTGTACACAGATTTGGTATTTAGTAGGTAGGGTTGATTAAGGCGCACCAATACTAAAACTTTTGTGCTCGTTTCCACCAATGCAATATACCTTAATTTTTACAGGCTACTTGAACTAAGTTAGGTGACGCCTTCTGTCAATTTCTGTTTCAGAAACCCTTAGGCAATACCTAAATGTAGAAATGATATTGGGTAAGGGATTGTATTTATAGTCTGATTTTTAATTCGGTGGAATTCTGACAGTTGTCATTTTATAAATAGAGCGAGTTATTTGTATGAAAAACAGTATTACCACCTGTAGTTCGATTTTACCCCAAACTATCTGTCAGGCATTTGTCATATATCTATTATGTGCGGCAATTGATTTTTATTAGTATAAGTTTAAATTTATTATCTTTTTTGTGGGATTTTTTTAATCTCTGGTAACATTAAGATACGTCAGAATTCCACGCAATTAAAAATCAGACTTTAGGGGCTACCTACATAAAGAGACACCTACTTAGGGGATGCTTTAGGTATAGTTGGTGAAAACGGGCATTAGTTTTCTCTTACTTACGTAGGGAAAGACGAAAGAATTGGTCCATTTTAGTTACACAAATACAAGTTTAGGTAAACGTCGATTAAACGTACAGAGACTCTTCCTGGTTTGTGCTGTTCTATACTATTTCTTGTATAGAAAACTTTATTTAAGTTCAGAATTTATACTACCGAAAAAGTACTTATTATAATTAAGAGTTTCTACCTATTTGATGGGCTATTTTAGATTAATGTTAATTAATATCTATTATTTATTTTTAAAAGATGCACGCAATCACGTTATATTTTTCGAAGTGTAGGTATGGTTTCAAGTAGAAATAAATCGATACCTCCGACGTAAGTTGTGGTATCCCACAAAATTGGCATTTTAGGTTTTGTGCACTATATCATTTGTTTTTGTGTTCGTTTTGAAAAAAATTAAACACACCATTCTTTAACATACTCTCAAGACATATAAAGTTGTATAGTTATTAAAACGACGGCCTAAACCATTGTATTAACCTTCACAACAATTAACGCGTCACGTAAGCGTTTTGGGGATACAACAATTTACGTGGGAGGTATCGAAATATACCGTTCCTTGGAAAGTTACTAAGAGTTTGTCAGACATTTTTAGTACGCTGGTAAGGCTGCTAAAGGTTATATGTTTGGGAGAGTGCTTATTTTACTTAGTTCTTCGATCATCCTTCTTTATTGAACTGCAAGGTATCGTTACCTGGTTAACATCTTGTAAACACGCACTAAGCTCTTTGCTTCCTCGTTTCTAGAATGCTCTTAAGCCTTTAATGAGGAGCGTTTCTAATTAAACTGCGTAAAAGTCGTACAAAAACAAATTCTTACGGAGACTAGCCACTTATTAACATCAGAAAAACTCATAGTAACTCTCAATATTTTGTTCAAAGTTATATTTTTATATAAATAGTGAATACTACATTCACTGGTTACCTTCACAGCTAAGTCAGTTTACTTGGTTTGTATGTGGCATGTAAATACTAGATCAATAAAGAATAGGAATGTTAAGACGCCATTTTGTATTTTTGTCCGTCTTCGTGTAAGGCATAGGTACGTGAGCGAGATAAAAACAAAATGGTGGTTCAACATTCCTATCTTATCTCGCTCGCATCATATCCAGTTTTGATATAAAACTACTGAGTATCGAGATATCGCTTTCTTTTTACGCCATAGTCGATTTTAGAACTTATGTTGAGAGAGCTTTTTTGAGTATAAATATGTTTATTGAGTACCTAAACTCACCCTCGAGATTGTGTTAAATCCATTAATTTGTCAAGATATAAATTATTATCCTATAATTATGTGGTGAATTTTATAATAAAAAATTCAATGATTTTTCTGTAATTACGATTAAAGATTCATATTTTAATCAGATCTAAAACCAAAAGACCGATAGTATGGCCTTATCTCATATCATATTATCTATTGTAAATCTAGATAAATTCTTTGCAAAATGTATCTACTACCTAAGTTTTTACTTTTTACATATCTCGTAGTTTTACTGCCGAAGTTTAAAGATTGCTATGTTCAGAGAATTTATAAAATAAAGTGCGTAAAAAATACGTGCCTATATCGGTTTTAGGCTTTGGTAGGAAACACCAGTATTGTTTTATGTATTTTGTCTACTCGTAATTTTCCAAAATGTCCCTAAACTGTACACACTGCTGCCAAACCAAAGCAAAACTACCTGTTCTATCTATTTCTCAATCGCCGAATGTTTAATTAATGGATTAATTAGACTCCCTGACGGCTTTTGTTTTGAAACTCATTAAAATTTAATTGCCGATTGAGAAATATGAAGGCCCTGACTCTCGGAAAAACGTCATGATATTTGACAACATGCTGAATGACAAATTAAAAAAAAGTACGCTCACTTGAAAAGTTACTATAATATAGAGTCTCTGAGTCTGACTCTATGGAGGAATAGTGTATGGAAAAAATAACGGTTGTGTTTTAGAGCAAATAATATTTTTGTATTAAAGTTGTGAGCTTTAATGCGAACATTTTGTCCATTCCAGTACCTACGTAAAGGTGTATGTATACATTTGTCTAATATGAAATATAAATGTTAAAAGGAAACTAATATTGTAAAGCAAGCGCAAGTCACGAACCGCGAACCATATATTGTATACATGCATTACTTCAGCCCTTGATCAAAATAGCTAAGCTGTCAAGACGATAGCTTAGATAAATCTTGTCTGACATAAAATGAACGTCTCTAGAAAATGTCTTTATCTGAGGCTCAAGTACCAAAAGCTAATAATATTTTCTAGATTTTAAATTTAGTTGCGTCCAAGCTATATTTCAGTGATGCTAATTCAGTTGTGCACCATCTGTCAGGTCTATCTTTTTTATTTTGTCCCGTATCGATAAGAATAGCATTCGTTTTAAACCTGCGTGTCGATTCTCTAAAAATGATTGCATCAGTGTAATGATAGCAATGGCCTCTTATTGGCTGAATTTATGGCGTTCTTGCTGCATCAATGCATTTTAACCAACAGCAGGAGGGTATCAGCCAATTGCGATCATTACACTGATGATTTTTAGAGAATCGACACGCAGTCGTTTGATATAGTTCAGAAATTGTGAACAACGAATTGGCATCAATTTGTACCAAGTCAGTTTAGTAACGGTTTTTGGTCATTGAGCTTGAATTCTTGAACTACGATGACAATATTTAAAGGTTATGTGAATACTGAAGCATCAAGCGTTAGATCACTCGTGCCTACAAACACATAGTAAAAGAAATAGCTCTATATGTAACAATTGCCTTATTCGAAATTATTTTCGTCGTCGTATATCGTCAAAAATATTTATTTATTCATATTTCATGT
The DNA here is from genome assembly GCA_933228805.2 of Hipparchia semele. NCBI lineage: Eukaryota > Metazoa > Arthropoda > Insecta > Lepidoptera > Nymphalidae > Hipparchia > Hipparchia semele. The sequence goes on from OW121714.1 coordinate 14,433,698, forward strand.
TTTTCGAAATTGCACTATAAGTAGATGATGTTGTACGATTGTGAACTTTACTCCAACTGTTTTAAGGACTGATGATTTATTATCATGAGATTATGGGGAAATTTAATTAATATTACTTAACAAATTATTGAAAAAAAGAATTAAAAATTAGTAATTTACCAAAAATAAGGACATAGACAGCAAGAATCATGTCATGAGTTTTAAAGATCCCCATACTATTCCAAACAAAACCTTTGAGGGAAGTTAAAGTGAAGTTCGCATATAAATGTTATTATATCACATAGTATAGTTCGTGTACCCATACATATGTAGGTATATATTATGTAATGAGTGTCTTGATAAGATTACATACAGACGAACTGTAGCTAATATTTTTGTTAATTTGACAGCTATGAAACACTGTTTTTAAAATATTTATATATATTCTATTCTATCTATTTTATAATTTGATACTGTCATGATATTGTAATTAAAACGATATAAGATGTTTGGTGGGCGCTTGGTTTTGCAGGGAACCGATGATTGTGTTATTTCTTTTTCGGTTCTTTGCAAATCTTTCAAGTGCCTACTTGTCTTATGATTTTAATTTGTTTCTTTTTTATATTATGTAGGTAAGTATGTATTTTTTATTTATTTATAAAAATTAAGGTCAAATAAAAGTTTTTTAATTGTAGAGTTATTGGCACAGAAATGTGTTAAAAAATAGATTGGATTTTGAAAATTAAAAACCATTCTTAGAATATAATATAAAATCGAAATCAGGCAAAATACAATTCAGATTCCAATGCGAGGAAAACGAGTTACTTACCTATCAAAGCTCAATGTATCTTGCATATTTATAACACATAGAGTTAATATTGAATTAGGTTGTGAATGTTAAAGTTTTAGCTACAGTTAAAACGTCTGACAAATGAGCTTAACTTTTTTACCAAGCTAGGTAAGGTCTAGAGTTGTGTTGAGATGAAGATCCTTAAATTGTACAACGAATGGTGTGGACTACACTAAAAACAATCGTACTCATTATAATTTTCTTTTTTATAGTATATATCTAGGCATAGACAAAACATTTTGTGCTTGCCCACAAGTGTTGCCAGATGATCGGCTTTTAGCGGGACGTCCCGTTTTTTTTAATTTTAACTACTATTTCTTTTTATACAATTTGATCTTAACAACCGTTTATAGAAAATCGATTTTTCAAAATACTTATCAAATTGTAAAATATTGAGCTTTCATTTGACATAAAAAAATCTATGAAATAAACAATTTATTGCATTTAATGAGTGTGGTCCAAAACGATGTGTCTGTTAGATAGTAAGCATCTCGATGTATTTTGTTGTTGTGTATCATTCAGGCGGTAAGAGAGGACGGTATTATGTATTGTCTGAAATTCTGATAATAAAACTAGTCATGTGTTTTATGTTGGTTTCATTTTGTCAACCCTATTCTTTAGTATCTAGAAAAATCTGTGACAAGATAGCTTAGGACCTTTATGACAGCATGCTTGATACTTTAAGTTATAACGCATCTAAAATACTTAGTGAAGTAATTGAACGACTGCTTTACTGCTAAGGTCGTGGCTATCTTGCTACTTAAATTAAACTGGTGAAAATAACTCTGACTAGACTGATTAAGCTTAGAGCGTACATATAATATGCGGGCGATGAAAAATATAATGAATTTAAAACCAAAGTTATTTATAAATTTTAGTTATTGGCCAACAAAGCTGCAAATGGCTATACCAAAGAACGTGACCTTTCCAGGCTCTAGTATTAAAGACCAATTTCATTGGAACCGTTATAGGAAAATAGTACTGGATAGGTATAATAAATATCCATCTTTCACAGTGATGCTCAATTTGATTGCCGTCTCGGTTCCAACGAACCGCGTCATTTTTAATTTCAAACCAATGGTCTTGTGGTATCGAGGGTAAATTGAGGAGAAAGAAAACAAAGAAAAGTTCCCATAATAAATATTATTTCAACATTCTGTGCACTAGCCTAGTTAATGTACAAAGATCCGGCCGCGGAGAAACGAACACAAATCAAAATAATATTTACATAGAAGTTTATAAAAATATACAATCAGCTGTAGGTACTGCAACTCATTACAATTCACCGGAAAATAAGAAAACAATCGCCCTGTTCTCTACGACATTGAAAGTACTACGCGCGAATTTTTAAAGGTCAATGCACATCGCGGGACAGAAAAAAAATTGTTAGCGTCTCTTCACCTTCCCGCAATGTGCTTAGAGCTCAAAATGACACCTATTCATGCAAGAACTGTCAACTTTGACATGATTTAATTGCGGTGACGATTTGAATGTCATAGCGAATAAGACCTCAGTACAAATAAAACAGATATAACCAACCAACATAGAATGACCCTTACTCCAAACTTGACCATTTCATCATCAGATAAAATTATTTATCAAATAATAAAATCAATACTAATTCTAGCAATTGGACTAATCAATAACATGAGCGTTAATAACGGTCAATAATAATTTAATTCACGTAAATAAATATAACATTTCAATAAAAATATCCACTTAATTCCAAATAAGGTAATAAAAATCGTGAACGCCGTCTCTAATACTGGGACAGGCAGCCTTGTTACCTTTTCATTTTTATAGAAATAAATGAACATATCTCAAAATCTCTGAACGCATATATCACACACTGAGATCAATAGTGAGTTAACTCAAAGGTTCCCTAAACGAAAAAAAAGTTTCTGAATCTTTTGTTAGCAAAGTTATGAAATTCAATTTTATTTTAGGTCACATTTCACATCATTTATGACGTTTTTTTTTTTATTCTATGACAAGATAGCCGTTGACTGCGATCTCACCTGATGGTAAGTGACGATGCAGTCTAAGATGGTAGCGGGCTAACTTGGAAGGGGTATAGCAGTGTAAATTAAACCCATACCCCTAATCGGTTTCTACACGCCATCGTGCCGGAACGCTAAATCGCTTGGCGGCACATTTTTTGACGGTAGGGTGGTAACTAGCCACGGCCAAAGCCTCCCACCAGACCAGACCAGAGACAATTTAGAAATAATAAATTACTAAATTGCCCCCGCCGGGAATCGAACCCGAGACCTCCCAGTTATAAGACCACAGCGCTCACCACTGCGCCAGGGAGGTCGTCGATACGTAAAATAAAATTGAGTTTTATTACTTAGCTAACCTTTTTTGAGACTTTTTTTGAGTTGTCTCACTATTGATCTGGGTGTGTGATATATCTCTAATAGTAAATTATTTATAGTTCGGAATGACAATTCCTAGTCACCAAGTTTAGGAGCAGGTATTCAGTTTTTTTTAGCAAAATCAATATACTATGGCTAATAAAAACTAATAGCGAAACCTAACTGACATGTTTAATAACTATGTATAAGAAGTATGTATTGTAAATAAAATATAATATTATGACGAAAACTGTCATTTTGCAATGTATGTTGTATATTTGATTTAGTTAAAGTGAATTTTTCTCTAGTCGAAATGTTCCTATACTTTTACCACGTGGTAAATCAATGGGATGACGTCACAGTACAGTAAACGTCAAGTAAATTGACAATGTATGTGGTAGCTTAAGCCACAAATGTCTTGAAAGGCCAAAAAAAACAACTGCATCGATCGTTGCTAGTCCAAATAGTGGTGATTGGCCGAATTCATTACTTTTTTCAGACTATAGAATAACGGAATTTATTTTTGAGACTAAATTGAAATCGCGACAATGTATAACCAACAAAATTAGCACTATTGAATGTATTAATTGCGAATATAGGAGCAGCGGAAAATATTTCCCACACATTCATACAGTGGGCGACAATTCCACGCTGGAACTGAACGAATTTTAAACCTCCACCGAATATAATAAAGTAAACGCTGTTCACTGTACTGTGACGTGGTTCATACAGTTCCTTGTAGAACATTACACAAGCACACTGACGTCATCATTATGACGTCATGCCGAGATGCGATCGCCCATCGCCTAGGTTTCATAGTTAAATCACCTTTCATCATCAATTCTATACGTCATTGTAAATGACTATTTTGAATCGGAAGTCTAAACAGCCACTCATAAAAAATAGGCATTTTTAATAGATAAAATATGAATCGACGATGATTGCGAAGTTTCGTGGCGTGAGTTATAGATATGTTTAAATATATGATACAATGTCGATAAGAAAATAATAACTGTCGTGGGATGAGTGGTGTGATCATGGTTCAGAACATCGTTGACTGGTGTGATTATGATTCAGAGCATCGTTGAGTGGTGTGATCATGGTTCAGAATGTCGCTGAGTGATGTGATCATGGTTCAGAAAGCCGTTGAGTGATGTGATCATGGTTGAGAAAGCCGCTGAGTGGTGTGATCATGGTTCAGAAAGCCGCGGAGTGGTGTGATCATGGTTCAGAAAGCCGCTGAGTGGTGTGATCAAGGTTCAGATAGAATGTCGTTGAGTGGTGTGATTATGGTTCAGAACAGTGCTGAGTGTTGTGATCATGGTTCGAGACGCTGTGATCGTGGTTAAGAATGCCGCCGAGTGGTGGAATCATGGTCCAAATCGCCGCTAAGTGGTGTGTGATCATGGTTCAGATAGAATGTCGTTGAGTGGTGTGATGATGGTTCAGAAAGCCGCTGAGTGGTGTGATCAAGGTTCAGATAGAATGTCGTTGAGTGGTGTGATTATGGTTCAGAACAGTGCTGAGTGTTGTGATCATGGTTTGAGACGCTGTGATCGTGGTTAAGAATGCCGCCGAGTGGTGTAATCATGGTCCAAATCGCCGCTAAATGGTGTGTGATCATGGTTCAGAACGCCGCTGGGTGGTGTTCAGGGTTCAGAGCGCGAGGGCTGCAGAGCGCTTGTCGCGGCTCTTGTTCCGCGCGACAGTGCGCGCCTTGCACGCGGCGCTGTTTTGTAGGTGCTGGAAATAATACAGATACAATAATTAACCATTGGTTTACGCGATAGGAACGTCTAAAAACACGACTCTAGTAGGGGAGTCCCCTTAATTTTTAATTTATTTTTAATGTTTGTTGTTACAGCGGCAAAAGAAATACACATTTTTTGAAAATTTTAAACGTATTTTCTACCTATCATGAGATACAGCTCACATGAGAGACAGATGGACGGATGGACAGCGGAGGTTTAGTAATAGGGTCCCGTGGGTTACCCTTCAGGTACAGGACTTTAAAGGTCGTAGCCGATTTACACGACTCCGCTCCCACCCAACCAAAGTATGAGCATTCAAATATGGACTTAATATCGTGCTCTGGAGGTGCACTTTACAGTAACAACACTAAATAGAAAACAGCGCGCGGTACCGTTACCGTACCGCGGTGTTGTTACTGTAAAGTGCACCTCCAGAGCACGATATTAAGTCCATATTTGAATGCTCATACTTTGGTTGGGTAGGAGCGGAGTCGTGTAAATGGGCTACGACCTTAAACAGTGTGTGACGCGTAACACCCGCGAGCCTCACCCGCTGCAGCTTGTTGAGCTTGGCCTGCGGCATGATGACGTCGAGCGCGGGGTGCGGCGACAGCTGCAGCGCGAGGCGCAGCGGCGTGCAGTGCGGCGCCAGCGCCACCAGCCCGGCGCCCAGCGCGGCCGCCAGCGCGCCGTACGCCACGCGCGCCGACCACGTGCACAGCGTCACCGTGTCCGTGCCCACGCGCACGCGCTCCGAGTCCACCGTGCCCTCCTGTCACATGGATTTCAGATTGCTTTAGCATAACTTTAGTATAAATATAATGGACTAGCTTTAACCCGTGCTTCGCTCACGTTATGTTCGGTTTTTTAAAACCCTATTTTACCTCCTTCGGGGTTGAATTTTGAAAAATCCTTTCTTAGCGGATGACTACGTCCTAATAGCTTCCTGTGTGCCAAATTTCAGCTCGATCGGTCCAGTGGTTAGAGCTGTGCTTTGATAGATCAGTCAGTCAGTCAGTCAGTCAGTCAGTCAGTCAGTCAGTCACCTTTGCCTTTTATATATTTAGATAAAAGAGAAAAGGCCGCGACCCACTTTTACTAGTATCTTAGCAAGTTGGACCAAAACCGTCAATGCACGCGTACGAATTTTCGGGCATCACCTAGTACAAAATAAATTGCTGCGATAGCTTGTGCGAGTCTCGCGCGAGTTGCTCGAGACATGAAAGACGCTCATCCTCGCTCTACGCGTAACAACAGTAATATGAGGTTGTATAAAGCAGCAATATTCACCTCGAAGTACTTGAGTATGTCGCGGAAGGTGGCCCGCTGCAGCTTGCGGTCTCGCTTGGCGCGGAACTTGTGCGAGTCTCTCGCGAGTTGCCCGAGACATGAAAGACGCTCATCCTCGCTCGACGCGTAACAACAGTAATATGAGGTTGTATAAGGCAACAATATTCACCTCGAAGTACTTGAGTATGTCGCGGAAGGTGGCCCGCTGCAGCTTGCGGTCTCGCTTGGCGCGGAACTTGTGCGAGTCCCGCGCGAGCTGCTCGAGGCGCGGCAGCAGCTCGTCCTCGGCCCACGCGAAGCGCTCGTCGTCGCCGCACGCGCGCTCGTGCGCTATCGCCAGAGCGCCGCCGGCTGCCATGCGCACCTGCACACAAACAAACTAATTTTTAAATTCAAATTCAAATTTCAAAATTTATTTATTTCATATAGGCTAACTTGTAGCTCTTATGACATGTCACAAATCTACCACCGGTTCGGAATGCAGATTCTGCTGAGAAGAGCCGGCAAGAAACTCAGCAGTTGCTCTTTTCAAAAAAAAAAAAATTTTTTTTACAAAGCTATGCTATGTATACAGTGCTTCCACAATAAAGCTTCAAAAATGCAAAAATGCATACGTAGGTACACCAATCCAACGCATGTCAAGACGGGCAGTCAAAGCAGACCCATTCCCGTTGGTGGCACCCATTCACGAGTATGACGCATGATCCAGCCATTGCTTCGCTCAACCATATTTGAGGGAACGTAACACGATACCACCACAGAAATGTTTAGAGAGTATTTACACAATTGTTTTGGTAATAACTTAACAGAGTTAAAAGACTAATGCCTGTTTTCATCAACCATACCTAAATCATTGCCTAAGTAGGAGTTTTCTTACATATGTAGCCCCTAAATACAATCCCTTAACCAATGGCAATTTCACTGTCACCATAAAATTGGCACTAAAGAGGACCCTATCAGATAGTGTTTCTACATAGTTACATAACTTACTAGTTAATCGATTAGTTTGTAATTCTATTGAGTAAAAAGGTCGAGCTGAAAACCCGAAAGGACCCCTTCCCCGGTAACCAGTGGTTGTGATGCCGGAGGTACTGATCCGCTACGGTTACGAGCTTGACACCTAGCCGGTAACCAGTGGTTGTGATGCCGGAGGTACTGATCCGCTACGGTTACGAGCTTGACACCTAGCCGGTAACCAGTGGTTGTGATGCCGGAGGTACTGATCCGCTACGGTTACGAGCTTGACACCTAGCCGGTAACCAGTGGTTGTGATGCCGGAGGTACTGATCCGCTACGGTTACGAGCTTGACACCTAGCCGGTAACCAGTGGTTGTGATGCCGGAGGTACTGATCCGCTGCGGTTACGAGCTTGACACCTAGCCGGTAACCAGTGGTTGTGATGCCGGAGGTACTGATCCGCTACGGTTACGAGCTTGACACCTAGCCGGTAACCAGTGGTTGTGATGCCGGAGGTACTGATCCGCTACGGTTACGAGCTTGACACCTAGCCGGTAACCAGTGGTTGTGATGCCGGAGGTACTGATCCGCTACGGTTACGAGCTTGACACCTAGCCGGTAACCAGTGGTTGTGATGCGGGAGGTACTGATCCGCTGCGGTTATGCGCTTGAGCTCGGCGTGTTTACCTCGAGGCTGCAGGCGTCGAGCAGCTCGGCGAGGCGGAGGAAGGAGGGCTGGCGGTCGGCCAGCAGCGCGCGCGCGTGCTGCGGCTCCGTCAGCGCCAGCAGCAGCGCCCAGCCGTCCAGCGCCGCCGCGTGCCACGCGCCCTCCTCCACGGCCGCGCCCGACACCTTCACCGTGCCATCACCCTGCAGACCGAACCATTATTAATAAAAACAATAATTTTTTTTAAGCTGTTGCATAGCTTCTATCGCGGGCCAGCGTGGAAACCGAATCCAGAAATTCCGTAACGAAAATAACCTGACACGGGACTCCTCTCACCGCTAGATGGCGTTGATAAAAAATGCTATGCAATAGCTTTACCGCGGCAGTCCCCGAGTGCCACACGTCTTTTTTTTTTTTTACAAATTCCATAGTGTAAACAAGTATGTCCCGAACGAACCTTGAGATAGCTGCCACTGAATATGGTCTCAAACATTCGCATGACTTCCAATATTTCACTGATATCCTCTTCCAGCAGATAGCACAGCACCGCGAGCGACGAGCAACACTGAAACACAAAATATTCAGTGTAGAGTTGTTATGAAAATGGAAATGATACTACAAATTAATTATTTTTTTCCAAGTACCCTCCAAAATTGAAATTACAATATATAAGCTTTTGGCGTTTAGTTACCTCAGTGCGCGTGTCGAGCGACGCGGACTTGTCGACGGCGGCCGCGGCCAGCGCGGGCCGCACCTCGTCCATGAACTCCTCTGTGCCCTCCTCGCCGATCTGCACACGACATCACATTACAATCTCACTACTATTACTAGAACTACTACCATTACACACACACACACATTCAAGCACGCTCGCATACACCCACTCAATTACGTGTCTCGCCATTTGGTGGCACTAATCTCCGCGATACACAAAAAAAACTAAAAAAAACTTGTTTTTTTTTTTTGAGTTAGAAATGAACTAAAAAATACCATTTTTTTCACTAATTTATCACAAGATTATGCTTCGCATTAGCATTACGTTTTAATGTTGTTACAAAGTTGAACAAACTTCTCTCACCTGTCTAGATTAATTTTTTTGAATGATTTGTTTATCAGTTGCATATCAAATGATTTAATTGTATCACTCAAATATAAACTTTGGAACTCTGGAAACAACTTCCTGCGACAGTGTTTCCACTAAATTACAACATGGGGTTTTTGAAGGGATGGAACAATAAGTTCCTGAAAAGTCGGCAACGCATTGGTGGTCCCTTTGGTACTACAAGTGTTGTAATAACTTATCATGAGGTTAACCATCTGCTCGTTTCCCTCAATTTATATTAGAAAAAAAATTCAATTAACTTAAATTGCATTTTCATGTGTGGCAAATGACATAACACGTCATCATGGAACATAATTCATATTTCATAATTCCATACTCTTATCTTGCCCATGAATCATTTTCTAGGCATGCACGTCAAATCCTATTATGTCATAGTTACGCACACTTTGCGCCAATCATTTACGTCATCTTAGTTTAGCTTGTTTTAGTGGAAAACTTTAATATAAGATTTACGAATTGGATGCAAAAAACACAACAGATACTTGCAAACTGGACTTTTAATCAAGTAGGAAATGATGATCCTCAACCGACTGAGCAGATCTTTTTAATCATAGCTAATATCCATCTTGATCACTTTAGTTTTAAAACAGAAAAAACGACATCAAAATAGGAATAAACAGACACACAGATACAAAGATCCACACAACTAACTTTTTCAAGGCTAAGAGTCGCTCTTAGGCTGCCTGTCCATTGAAGCAGAGTGGAGCGGATATGTGTTCGGTGGACCAATTGTATTATTGAGAGATGACATGATACAATTATTGCATCATCAATCAATGACCTGGGGCCCAAGTCTGCTATTGCAATTGTAGTTCAATTGTCTATCAATGACATCCCAATTGCTACTTTTAGCAATTTTGGTAGTCTACTAATTCAATGGCGTCACAATTGTTTTCCGATGGTTTGCCACTGACACATCTAGCTTTGAATCTAGCTTAAATAAACGTTTTTAATATGTAGTTTTTTTTAAACTCATTTCGGCAAACGCTTTTGAAGCTAATGGCAATACCGAGGTATCATTGAATTACAATCCAATTATAAGAAATCGAACAACCATTGTGAATTTAGTAGACTACGAAATTTTGGACCAATGATAATTGAATTGTAATTGTATTGCGGTTCAATGACAATGACATGTAAAATAGCAGACTTGGGGCCCTGATTGATCTGCAAAACACGTCTCCTCTCCGCTCCGCTTCAATGGGCCCTGATTGGGCTGCAAAACATGTCTCCGCTCTACGTAGCTTCAATGGACAGGTAGGTGGCTCTGGTAAGCAGTGAGCGGTGACACTTGCCTGTAATGCCAGGAGCGGCGCCACGGCGGCCGCGGCGCGCCTCTCCCCGTCCTTGCCCCGGCGCAGCGCCTTGGTGACGTGCTCGGCGAGCGTGACGCGCTGCCCGCACAGGATGTGCGCGAGGTACCGCCGCTGCAGCGAGCTCTTGAGGGCGGCGAGCGCGGCGGCCCGCGCTGCGTTGGCGCGGGCGCTCAGCGCGTCTATGATCTCGAGGACCTTCTCTTCTAGCTTGATTTCACTATCTGTAACATGTTTTAGATACGTCAGTGGACTACTTCTTAGTATATAAGATATTTTATAAGTTTAAGTTAGAATAAAATTGCTCATTAGCCAGTTTAATAGGCTAGATTGTAATTTTAGTGAGTATATATTAGTTACTAGTGTATAATCATATTATTGAAAAAAAAAAAAAAAAAAAAACTATCTGTAACATGTTTTAGATATGTATTTTATTTTTTATTCAATGACAAGTTAGTCATGACTGCGATCTCACCTGATGGTAAGTGATGATGCAGTCTAAGATGGTAGCGTACTAACTAGGAAGGGGTACAGCAGTGTTCAACTCATACCCCTTATGTTTCTACATGTCATCGTGCCGGAACGCTAAATCGCTTGGCGGCACGTCTTTGACGATAGGTTTATATTGTTTGTTGTGGTTTCAAGGTGTTGGAGTAAAGACCCCGCACTGGAAAGCAGTGTTGGCAGACCCCCCCCCTCTCCTCAGTAGGTGGACAGAGGTGGAAGAATGGAATCAGTTTGACAAAAGTGCAGTTGCAGTTGTATATACCATATCAATCTTCTACTTGTCTAAAGCAAACCACAGTGGAGGAACTATCACTATAAAAAAGGCCAGCAGTTGCATAATGGGAAGTGTTTCTTGGCGGAGTAACCTTCTTTCAACCCACAACACCTACATCAAATCTACTCATAGTTACAGATTGACTGATTGTGGATGGCTGAAAAATAGCAAATCTTCTTCTTGTAGTGCCATCTCCTATTGGAGGTTGGCAATCATTAAGGCTATTTGAAAGTTAGTTGGTCTATAGAAGAAACATACATCCTTGCCACATCTCTGCCACCAACTCGCCAACCTTTACAAAACATATAGAAGCCACAAGAACAGTAGACTAACAGTGGAACACACAACATTCACCCAATGGTTATGTTAGACCACTCACCAGTAGGTTCTTTATCGGGCCAATTGTCATACGTGTCAGGAAACACAACAGAAGTGACCATGTAATGGCTCCGTCTGTCAGTGTACTTATACCACTTTGTCTTATAACTCTTACCATCTTCTGGGAGGTCAGAGCGTTCAGAGGTCTCTGAGCATGTCATGTCAATGCCAGCATCTTCATCTGAGGAGTAAGCCTGCTCTGTTCTTCTGTGTTCTGAAAAAAAAAAAACCAAAATAAATCAAAAATGGCAAGCTCATCATTATGCAAAGGACTCATTGCTCATCATTTAGTCAACATTTTTTATGACAAAGGCACAAAAGTATGGGTTCTAACTCATCTTTTACTAGACTTAGGTGTTGAGTATCATGTAGAATCCTATTTTTCTGATCTTTGAAATCAAGTTAAACATTCCTTTTATTGCTTTGAAACTTTGTACAATCCCAATCAATATAAGTTGAGTTTATAAGTAAGAAATAAAGAAAAAGATAATTTTATAACTCAGTTATTGCTTAATTTGATGTCATTGCTAAGGAATGTAATACTTTAATTTTTTTTGTTAATAGGTCACGTGATATATCAAGTGTAGGTATGCAATATACCTACAATATCAGTTAATAATATAAATAATGATAACTAAGACAAATATACTTATATCTTTAGCTTTTAACATTAGTCACCACTGGTCTTATAAATGCTTTACAATATCTATCTGTTATCTTTTCAGGGCTTTTCCACTAACAATCTTGTTAAAACTTGGCACAGAGATAGCTTGCATGCTACGAATGCTCTAGCATATTTTTGTCCCTGAAAATTAAAAAGTTCCAACAGGATTTTTAATACTTCATTTTTATTGATCACTTGTTGGACACACTCTAATTATTCATAAGAACATTGGGCAGTAGGTACTCAGTAAATAATCAATATCTATCTTAGAATAAAGCAACAAATTTTAATTGAGAAGTTATTTAGGTGACATGATAACAATAGACAAATTATGCAAAGCTATAATCTCATTTGGTGATAACTAATGATGCAGCCTAAAATGTAAGTTGTATGGCAGTTTTATTAAATCCATACCCCTAATCAGTTTCTGTACATATCATACAATCACAATAAAAATATAGAGACACATTTTTGCCTGTAGAATGTTAGCCACAGTGAAAAGCCACAGAAGTGCCAATCTAGGAATTATAAATTGTCAAATTGTCTCAGTCCAGAAGTTTAAACTGAGATACTTATTCCCTTTATAATACCACCACTGCAGTAGGGAGCTTGTCACAAAGTATAACAAAATTATATTTAATTCCGTTTTATCATTAATAACTACATTTGTGAGAATTTACAATAACTTAGCAACACTTAATGTTTTTAAACATTTTCTCCAGTAATTGATAACATAATGCTGTTAGTTATGTTTAAATGATAATTAATAGTTCAATATTGCACAACATTGTTGACTGATACTATTCAATAGCACTGAAAATATAAATGACTTTTGTACAAACTCTTGCGTAAAAGTATAGCTAGCAACAGTGTTAAAATAAGATTGTTGTAATAATATTATGTAATTTTTAACTAATCAGCTGGTGTTCTCATTTCGAGGTCACATTTGTATAATATCATACACAAACAAAAAATTAAAGAGAATGTTTAGTTGCCATTTTCCAAAGGTTATCCGCATGTGAAATTAGGAAAGTGAACGTTCTCTATATCTTGCTGAACAGGAAGTGGTCGCAAAGGTTGTTATTTCTTTTGTTCTGCGAGCATATGGTTCCATGCCGAGATGCTATCGCGAATTATAGACTCGTCAAATATAAAATACGTGGTGTCATTATGCGGACGCTAACTGCAACACAAGGTCGCCGCGTGATCTCATTCTTGGCAATTTCTAACAACGAAACTAACACAAATAAAAGTATACTGCTGAAAACTTACCGAATTTTCCTTTTTTCTTTCCTTTAGGCATGGTGATAGTGGATTCTGGAAACTTAAAATGAAAATAAAATATATTCACTAGTTAAATTAACTACGTTTCTCACTTAATCAAGACGGAGAAAAGTACGATATATCAGTTCTTATAGAACGATTTGGGCACCGAATGTAACATAAAACTAAAATTTCAGAAAAACTTTTTAACATGTTTAACCGTATATCATGCACACTCGACCCCACTTGTTTGCGCAATGGCGTCTAATGGCGTCTGACAGTTTGTCATTATATAGATGCGCGCGGGGAATCGTATTGCGCCATCTTGGTTACCATTTTTCGAACGGTGTTGACATTATAAATAACGAAATATACCTATTTTAAGAAAATAGCTATCCTAAAAATTAATAAATAAGAGTATTGATTACGTTTTCTAAGAAGTATAGGTAATATCTTAATTTATCGTAACGAAATATTCTGATGAAAATATTTTAAGCAACAGTATTCGTAAAATTTTCTTACGTATTATGGCAAAATTACCCCATTTTTTAAAGTGACAACATTTATTTTTGCTTTTCGTGGTGCAATCATAGTAGCACTGTGCAGGGAAATATGAATTTCTCGCTGATTCACGAAGGATTCACCAGATATAACTTGCGTAATGTTTATCAACAAAACTGTATTACCTAATAAAATAATACCAATCAACAAAACGAAAACAGTTAACAAAATACTAAATTACCAATATTGTGCAATTAAATAGACTTTTCAGTTTTCGCTATTACCATGTTACGACACCCGACACAATAAATTGTTTTATTTTTTCAAAGGCTTATAACTCAAAATATTCAGGTAGGCTTTTTATAAGCTTGACAAAACTATTGTAGGTGGGTAATTACACAAAAGACAGCTGGATCGAACCTGGAAAATGCAAGCCATTGACACGCGCTTTTTAAAATCATAGGACATAAGGACACCCGAACCAAATTTCAAGTACTTAGGTACCTAGGTATATATTTATCTAAGTATGTAGATGTTTGGCTCATTCAGGCCATTCTCGTAAAGAAATTACGGTTGGTAAGTACATAATCAAATAAATGATTTATTTACAAAACAAATTTAAAAAATAAATTCGCTCACTAATAACATGCATTTTTTTATTCTATTTGTAATAAGTAAGTAAGTAATTATTTTTAGCATAATGAAAACGCCAAAATTATAATAATTATTTTAATTAACTAGATATTATTTTTCCGAGTAGGTAATTAATCCATGTGCAATACGCAATTCGTCTATGCAACGTGATAAAAATGGTAGTAAGCTGTGCAAAATAAAATAACAATATCAAAATGTTATAAATGTGTTTATTTTATAAATATATATTTATAAAAATTTCTCTTATCCACTCGACAAAACTAGGTAGGTACACCTTTTTAATCATAGATATTAGATAACAATTAAATTCAGTGGAGGAACTAACTTTATATTTTCTTCTCATAAAATCTAAACTTTCTTATTTATTATCTATCACGAAAAAATGCAATTTCACAATCACAACTTCAACAAATACAAACTAATTACACAAACAATAATGGAATGCACTGTTAAAATATCCGATTTATTTCTTTGTTCCTGTGGCCTCTCATCTTGACCGCCATGGTCTTTCCATTGCGCCTTTTCTTGGTTTGACCCGAACAATTTTCCGAATTTGTATTCAGCGCATTGGACCGTAACCATCGGCGGTATACCAAGGAACAGCAGTCTCGAACTTGTCTTCTTCAAAACTGTTGACCCTCTTAACTCTTCCAGTTCCCTGCCGTTTACATACCAGCGCAGTTCCGTATCGGGAGCTCCTCTGCAGTACGCCTTCATCTCGTCACCTTCGCCGAATTCCTCAGCTAATCCGTCGAGTATAGGTTTTCTATGAACATGGCCGTGTACTTCCATATACGCTTTTCGAGTCGCAAATCGGTATGGAGGAACATCCCGTTCGATATCACACCGGTATAAGCCGGTAGCGTCTTCTGTCAGTGCTCCAAGCTTGAGTCGGCAAGCTGTCGGTCCGCAAGCGACGAGTTCGACCCTCCCAACTCCGAGGATAGGGAAAGATCTAGTGCTCGGTGCGGAGCCAGGCTTGTATCGGAAAAATTCATTGGAGCCTTTAAACCAGTTGAGTAGAGTGAAGTTGGCGTCGTATCTGCACTCGATTTCGACTTCTTCCAGTCCGGGGGGTACGATCTCGGGGACTATGAGGTGGGTAATGTTAAAAGGCCGCGCCTCCACGAAGATGCTCGTAAGAAACACGAGCCCAATCACCAGCATGGCGTCGGGACGCGCGCGCGCACGACACTGTTCCCTGCCGATCTGACGCGTCCTTAATTAAACAGTTTATTAAACTCCAACACTTAACCGTTCAACGGATCCCTCGGGATTAAGTTTTGGGGGATTTTTTTTCTCGTTTCTGCCCAATTGATAGACAAACGTGTAATTAGGTTTTCGCTAGGGGTGGCATTTAATTTGGGCGGATATCTTTTGAGCAATTAGCTATGGAGTGCTCCAGTCGTCATAATTGACAGGATTAAATTAACTTTTATGAGAATTGAGTGGAATTTTGTAATGTCCCCTGGACTCTTGATACATTACATTTTGTATTCCTGTTGAATCGTGGAAGAGATAATGAAGTTTTATTTTTTAATTCATTTACATATAGATATTTGTGATCTCATTCTGATTCATCAGTAAATTAATTTTTTCTAGCAGTGACTTATCTATCTACTCATATTTGATGGGCTAGTTTTTTTGCATTCGATAGGAATAAGAACTGATAAAATGTACCTATCACCTGGTCTGAAATTTCGGATAGCTCAATAGGTTTAATATGATGGTAGGTACGTGTCCGTTTCAAATTTCCCAATTAAGCTAAAAAAAAATAATGTTAGTAAAAAAAGTAAAATTTTTATGAGTACAGAACAGAGAGCAGTGGAGGGTTGAAGGTGCCGGTGCCTCCTTGTAAATTACACACAAAATGTGTCATCAATTTCGCCAGCTAGATTGATCTAATCTGTTGACTAACAACTACTCACAAGCCGACGTTATACTTATTTCCGCTCACTGATTTTAATAAATATTTGTTATATCTAAATTTTATCAATGAATATTATAAAATTACTTGCTGGACCCTGCAGCACGTAAGTAGGTACCTACCCAGTACCCAAGGAGAAACCGAAGCAGAAGCAGAAGAGAGAAGAGAGAGAGAGAGAGTTTCTGCTTGCGTTTGGAATACCTATTTAAATCCATAATATACTAGTAGGTTTTTTAATCTTAAATATTTATAGAGGGTTTGTGCATTAGGACATGCCACCCTCATAGGGTCGCCTCACGGAACTACTTGCCTGCGTTTTACACCAATTTTGTATATCTTTTTTTTTAATATACGACTAGCGCTTGGCTGCGATCACACCTGATGGTAAGTGAAGTTGCAGCCTAAGATGGAACGCACTTGCCTAGAAAATGCCTATTCACTCTTGATTTGAAGGTACCTACCCAAATCTCGTACAGTGTTCCGACCTCCTTCGATAAAGGGCAGGCTAGGATACTGTAACAAGTACCTAACTCAATATAAAAGTACCACAAATCAATATTAAACTTACACTTAAAACTAAAACGTTGTGGACACATTTTAACAAGACTTAATACGAATCCCCGATAATATCGCATCTGTACATTTCGGTGAGCTCGCTTAGTAAAGAGAGCTTTGTAAGTATACAAAGGTATGCAAATCCGCCCAAGAGAACGCGTCTGTAAAATATATACATGTAGGTTGGTTAATAGTACATTTTCAAGAGGTGGAGCAGTGATAGCCCTCCTTTTCGGAGGGTCTGGAGTTCAAACCCCGGTTCGTATCGCGAGCAGTTTTCAGAGTTTCAGATTAAAACACTTGTTTCAGGAATCAGGTAAGAGAATTCCCCAAAATGTTCTCAAAGGCGTACGAGGTTACAGCCACAGTTGGCTAGGTATCTATCTAAACATACCTAAACAAACAAAATTTTCCACTGAGCTCGCTTCAACACTTTAGATAACTGAGGTAGCTGAGCTATAAAAGAATTTATGACAGCCTATTATACCTCCCCCCTTTCGTAGAATTTCCATACCAAGTAGGTAGGTACCTACCTATTTTAAGAAAGGACGTACCTATTTCCTAATGTGCAAGTTGTATAAGAAAACTTTTTCTCAGCCATCATTTCGATTTAAAAACTATGCAGACAGAAAAATTACCACTGAGCACGATCTTGCGCCGCTTATGTCCAGCGACTTCCTTTCCTTGAGGCTATTTTCCGCAGTCATTGCCACTTTGGTTTTGCGACCCGTCCAGCTACTCACCTTTTCCCACAAACCACTGTGGTCTTAAAGCGGGAGGTCTCAGGTTTGATTTCCGGCGGGGACAATATAGTAACCTACCGTTAACGTCGCGTCACAATGCGTACCGGTACGATGAGGCTCAGAAACCATTTAGAGAAATGGGTTTAATTTAAAACTGCCTTGACCCTTCCAACTTAGTCCCCTGGCCGCTACCATCTTAGACTGCATCGTCACTTATCATCAGGAGAGATCGCCAAGCCAAGGACAATCTTGTTGAATAAAAAACTTATCTTAGGGAGAGGGCACACTGGCATCTTTTAGCGGCAGCGATCGACGTTTTTGCGTTTGCATCGCGTTTTCACGACTCAAAATCGTTCGATACGCAGCAAAAAGACGCAAAGGTCAGCGTTTCGGCGTCTTTTATACGCGAAAACGCTGATCGCTGCCGTTAAAAGAAGCCAGTCTGCCCTCTCCCTTACATAATCGAAAAAAAGCATATTTATTTAATTAATATTTGAATTGATCACGTTTGCTCAGGTAAAATAGGGAGTTGGAGTCTGTTCAAAGATTTGAATTTAGGGTTAGGTCGATCATCTGTGGAGTGTGCCCACGCGTCTCGGAAGCAAGACATTACAATTTTATTAGCGGTAATACCCTTAAGTGTTATCAGTCTAATTGAATAATGCATCGCCATACTGACCGCGGGTTTATTATAATAAAACAATAGGCTCAGCGCGCGGCTCCGTTTACCATTTCGCACATCTATTGTAGATCTAAGGGAGACAACTCAAATAAGGTCTCTGTTCCCTGGACGAAAAAGTCTGAATCTTTTATTAGAAAAATTATGAAACTCAGTTTATTTTATCCGATCTGCATGGGAGATATTAAGGTGCACATGTGTGTGCGCACTCTCTATTCCCTCACTCTCATAGTCTGAAGGGACTGAAATCCGACACGACCGGAGAGAGATCAGGCGCAGAACTATATGTATAGGTACGCAGGATACAGATTTTACGTACTCTCCGAGGCACAGGGGAGTGACTCACCGGCTAGTACCTACCTACTGATAATTTCTTGACTGAAAACCCCAATGCATTTTTTGGCCCGACCTGAATCAATGCACGTTCTTTCTGAATCAATGCATTTTTACCAATAGCCGGAGGTTGCCAGTAAATAAGGGTAATCATTTGCAATAATTTTTAGAGAATCGACACGCTCATTCTTTTCTTTTATAGCTTCAACAAGTTTTGTGTAATGACTAGACGATCTCAGACAGACGAATTGTACTGCTGTATGTATTGTTGGCAGGTCGAGTGAGTTGAAGGTAGTTTGTTACTGCCGGATACATTCGAGTGTCGTAGAATCATCTCGGAATTGACTTTAATGACGCTTTTTAATGAATTAGGTAGGCACATGATAGACCAATTTTTTTTAAGTTAGCGTTTGATATTTGCCGTTGAGATATCTATTCATATTCATTATGACAATGCCCGCAACTTTGTTTGCGGAGATTAATGCTCTGCCCTCCACAAGCTTAAAAATACGATTTTTTAATACCTACTATCTTACAAAAAAAATTTTCTATCGATCCATCTAATAGGTAGATATACTTCTTACTGCTATAGTTTTTGATATAGCAATAAGAAAAACGTTTATTATTTATCAAATGACGTCATTTCTTTATAAATTCCCGCTTTTTGGATTTCCACATTTTGGTAGTTAAGTACTTAACTAACGACATTTTAGCTTTAAGACGGCAGTGTTCAGAATCCTGAGGGAAAGTTTCGTAGGATGCATAGTTTGTGTTTCGATTTAATAGTGTTCTGGGTTTTACTTAGGAACTCCTTAGTGTAAAGCGGGGTGTTGGAGGCGCAATCAAACACCGAATATTGGAGTAGTAATACCGTCTTTAATTCTAATGATACATGCCTTTATATGCTTACACTCTACACTAGATAATTTCGGGATATGAAAAATAGCCTAGTTCTGTTATAATGGGTTCAGGCTTTATGAAATAGATAAATCTGAGCCCAAACAAACAGACAGACAGACAGAAAAAATACCAAAACTTTTAACAAAACTTTTTCGTAAAAGTTTTTTTTATAAAAAAACTTTTTCGTTTTTGGAAGTCGGTTAAAAATATAAATTAATAAAAATTAAAATCAGAAGTTTCATTAAAAAATAAAAAGGTTATAGACTCGAGCCATCTGATAGCGTTGCCATGAATAACACCACAGAACACTTACTTCTAACGGAGAATAACACTCAGAAAAGTACGCTACTACCTAATTTGAACAGTTTGGTATAGATGGCGCTGTCCCCGAAAAAATTTTTTTTAGTCAAAGGTTTTTTTAAATGGTCTAGGTAAGTTTTTTTAACGCGTTTATTAAATTTATTTTTTTGATTTCGTCTTAGATTGATTTGGTTAAATAATTAAATTAATTTGAGGTAGGTAATGTAGCTGCTGCCAAAGCATTAGGTACCTAACTACTCGATTGGTATGGATGCAATTTGTTAGGAACTGCAGGAGTTTCAATAGAACAAAGCTACAGAAACTATTTATATTGAGACAACAAACTGATGTCAATACCTACCTACAAATTCAGCTAGAGCTCGAATCTATGAGAATTCCTGTTCGACTACGAGATTACCAGATTAACTATTTCCCCAGATAATAATTATGTATCTCACTAGAGAATTTAGACTATGACTACCTAATAGGTACCGACTTCATTAGGTTTTTTAATTTCCGTGGGAACTCTTTTATTTTCCGGGATAAAGAGTAGCCTATGTGTTCTCCAGACTATAATCTATCTCGGTTCCAAAATTTAGCCAAATCGGTTTTGTCGTTGCGGCGTGATCCATCCAAACTTTTGCATTTAAAATATTAGTTAGTAGGATTTATTAAGGAAGGAAGGATAGGAAGAATAATAGAACTATAAGGGATTGTATTAAGAGGCTTTCTGTTTATGTAAAGAAACTCCTACTTAGGGGAAAATTTAGGTATGGTTGGTGAAAATGGGCATTTAAGTCTTCTTCTCCGGACGATAACAAATACACATCTTGATTCCTGGGGAAGCCTGTGTGTCTGAGAGTTTTCCATCATGTTCTCAGAGATGTGTGAAGTCTGTCGATCCGACATGCCCAGGGTGGATGATCATAGGCTGAACCCTCCTCTCTAGAGAGGAGATCTGTGCGCAGTGGACCGACGAGCATTGAGACAAAATTAATGAATTAATGAACATTTATGAGACAAATCTTTAAGAAATGCAAACGATATACGGATACATAAAGAGATGCTGCCAGATTTTGTTATCACATATGAATGGAAATTCGAACTCTGTGTCTATATTTTATTCTTGCGTGCGTCACGCCAGCTTGCGTGCTAGTCGCATTCAACAGTGTTATTCTCTAAACGCGCAAATGATCTCTCGTCGTTGACGCAGCGACGAAGATTTTGATGAAAAATTTTGTTTTTGACATAAGCATCTAGGTATATCCTGCTAGATAGGTACCTAGATATTTAAGCTCCTGACTTAGTAGATAGGTTCCTAAGGTAATTTTTGAGTTTAGATCGAGTCTTGTTGAGATAGAAGCGTTTCTGCAGTGGGCAATCTACGCAATGTGTGCGGGCTGGGCTGTTTTAAATTTTTTATTACAAATATTTTAATTTTTTTAATTACAAACAGTAACAATCAAGTTTGTAGTATTAAATATACCAGGAGTTGCTAACATTGAAAGCTCCGTCATGGTGATGTTTTTTTTTAATGTGAATCGATAATTAAAAATTAGACAAAATAAGGTTTGCGTTAATTTAAAAAACCGAAATATAAAATAAATGATTTTTTCATGCAAAAATGTTTTACCGTCATTACGGATATCTAAGAAGTAAGAACTACTATATCAAAGAAAACGAAATCTTAGGCTGAAATCTATAGTCCACACTCTCACTCTGCTCAGAATCAAGACAGAGATAAAACGAGACAGATTTATGTCAGAGCATATTTGTGTCTCGTTTTAACTCTTATCTTGAGTCCGAGCTAAATCAGAGCACACTCTATAGATCTCAGCATTAGTTCGTGGCGAACCACTAGTTAACATCGGCATCAGTTTGGCAAAAAATCCGCATCGGGTCATCCCCAGTAATAACGTAAGTCGAAGCAGCAGACGCAGTTCTGTACACAAAAGTTCCACACGCGAGCACAATTCGCGTAAGTGCTCGCTGAAAGTTGGTGCGTTATATCCTCGTTAGGCTGTTGCGTTGTCAATTTGCGGCGATTTATGCCGGAACTCCGCCCGCGCCGCCCCCGCCCGCCCCCGCCCGCCCCCGAGCCCGCGAGGCGCAACTTACTCCGTCCTATGCTATTGCTTCCGTGTACCAACTTTCATTATTTATTTGTCGTGGCTTCCGTACAAACAATGCCGTAAATCTGCTTATAAGTAATATGACATTTTCAAACTATAATAATAATAATAATAACCTGAAGGATGGCACTATCGACATCTGTCGAGCTTGTCGCCAACCCGGTGAGTCACTCAGGCATGTGCTTTCAGGATGTTCAGCTCTTGCTAACACTGAGTATCTGCACAGACACAACCAAGCGGCCAAAATCCTTCACCAAGAGCTTGCTCTGAAGTACGGTCTCCTGGATGAGAGAGTGCCGTATTATAGGTACACACCGGTGCCGGTACTCGAGCGTGACGGAGTCCGGCTCTATTGGGACCGGTCCATCATCACGGACAGGACAATTCTGGCGAATAAGCCTGATATCGTGCTGATGGACTGGGCACAGTCGAGGGTGTTTTTAGTGGACATCACCATTCCACATGACGAAAACCTCGTGAAAGCGGAGACAGAGAAAAAACGAAAGTATCTAGATCTGGCTCACGAGGTTTCCAGCATGTGGCATGTGGAGTCCACTGAAACCATCCCAATCGTGATATCTGCGAATGGGTTGATCCCAGTCAGCCTCGCTCACCATCTGAGGCGACTGGGGTTCCGTGGCAGTTCGCTCGCAGCCAAGATGCAGAAAGCGGTGCTGCTGGACTCGGCTAGGATAGTCCGTTGGTTTCTCAGCCTGTCACCCTGACCCCCGGCCGTTTGGTCTCCCCTGCCGGGGCGTAATCCTCCGCCTGCTACAAGTATTTATTTGTGTAAAGTATATGTAAGTTTATTTATTTGTATATATATTTATGTTTATTATTTAAACCTTTGGCTTTATATGTATTTATTTTGTATGCGGGTGTGAGAGTAAATAAAATATGGAAAATAATAATAATTATTTTTTATCGTCTCGGTCTCGAGTTCGAATTTATAATTTCTGAATTGTCTCTGGTCTGCTCAGGTGGGAGGCTTTGGCCGTGGCTAGATACCACCCTAGCGTCAAAGATGTGCCGCCAAGCGATTTAGCGTTCCGGTACGATGGCGTGGAGAAATCGATTAGGGGTATGGTTTGATCTACATAGCCATATCTCTTCCAAGTTACCATCGTCACCATCAGGTGAGATCGTAGTCAAATACTATCTTGACATCAATTTAAAAAAAAGTCTTAATGTAACTTTTGATGTTTCAATGTTTCCCATGGAGTTACTTGATACTTTCGAAATAGCCTACTTCAGTTGTGACCGGAGTTACGTATTCTAGAGGTGTATTTTTACACATTGCCATTGATATTTAACCGTTTCCAAAAAAGGAGAAGGTTATCAATTTGTAGGAATCTTTTTTTTTAATGTAGGTATGTTCCCCGATTACCTACTCGAAGAGGCCCTGGCCCCTGGACCGATTTGGAAAATTCTTTTTTGTTTGAATGGGACCAGATTGTCATCAGTTGTTATCAGATCAGAATCTGATGATGGGGTCCTGGAGAAATCGAGGGAACTCTTCAAATTTTATAGGCAAAATTGATATAGGGTGACTTCGCCGGTTACACGACCAGGGTCAGTTACGCGACCACTAACAGGACCTACGGCATTAAAACGAAAATAATAAGAATTCTATTCTTCTTTTCCAAATGAAATTCACTTAAGTAAAGAGGGGGATAGACCTATTAGTTTTACCTACAATAGTTGGCAGCTTTGTGTTTACCCGAAAGCAAACAAATCTTAGTTCAATCCGCCGCTCATACTTTCGGCGCGTACACGTTCCCAAAACAACGAATCGAACGAACGAAATCGTGATGTATTTATTTGAGTCAATTTTTTAATGTTCTATTAAGTGGATATATATATATGTTTTACGTTATTTGTACATTTATTACATGTAATATACAAAATCAGGTAAAAAAATTGAATGGTCGCTAACTGAAATTGGAATTAGCCAATAACTTCAGTTGGCGACCACCTGGCCGCCAATAGACATTTAGAAAGAAAAACATTTATTTTTATTTTTTATAGACTACAAATCTAATTCGGAATTTAATCACTTTCAATTTAATTTGTTTATTTTTATCCGCGTATCTTTTAGTTTACGACCACCAAATTATTATTATAAAACATCTTAAAATGTATGGGTATCAAGTGGTCGCCAACTAAAAATGAGCAAATTAATATGTGGGTTTACGACCATTTGCAATCACTACTTATAATCTTATCTGTTTTTTGCATAATGTAGGTGTTTAATATATAATATTTTCATTACAGATGTCCTCCACAAACTGTATTAGAAAATAACACCGGCTTATTCCCAAAGAGATCTGCAATGTGCTTTAAAAATATAAGAGAAGGAGGACACGGTATAACATGTATAACATCCCGAGATCTGATGATCTGATGATTTGATTCTAAACTTTTGTAATTGTTGTTTAAAGTGATATTTTTAATTTTGTACTTATGTAGGAAAATGTATTATACTTGCTAAGATTCATTTAAGCTTAAGCTTGAATATTAAAGTGTACCTTTGATCTCATGAAAAAATGTGTTTTAATAATTTATTATAATGTATGAATAATAAAGCATGAATAATAATTATTTTTTAAACATTAACACGTTCATATTTTTTATTTTTAATTAATCAAATTTAGTTTTCCCTAGCAAATCGAGAGGTCGCCAACTAGATAAGGGGGCAGTCGTCAACTAGCAAAAGTGGTCGCCAACTAGCATTTCACATAGTTTTTAAGATTTATTCAATTTAAAATGTTTTCACAACTGTAATTCTTATTTTTTTACTTTTAAATATAACTTGACAATATCTAGGACCCCGTCATATAACTTTAATACATGTGCTATGGGTGCAACATACTTAAATATTGACGTAAAGTTGAATATCCCGCTAATCGGTCGCCAACCGGCGAAATCACCCTACTTTGTAGTGGCGTTGAATTCGGTTTTGTAAAAACAAATTTTTCATGACATTATGCTACGCTATTCTTAAAGTTTAGGTAGGTAGGTATTAACCTACCTACCTAAACTTTAAGAAAACAAATTCTGTACGGTTTCAGAATTTAACAGTTTTCTAACTGAAGTTTAGAATGAATAATTTTTAATAAAAAATTAACTTCTGTTTTATTAACTTATCGATGTCCACTGCTGGACGTAGGTCTCTTGCATGGACCTCCACAAGCCTCGGTCTTGCGCCGCCTGAATCCAGCGGCTCCCTGCGACTCGTTTGATGTCGTCGGTCCACCTAAATTAACGGGGAACTTTATTTAATTAACGATATGTTCACATTTCGTTCTGAGAATCTTTTGAATTGCTTTTTCAGTAACACGTACAATGGATAGTTCGGCTTCTACAACTCGATGAAGTTTTAAGTACGAAAACAACTACTTGCATTTTACTGTTTTTATTTTTAGAAAGCTTTTGTCCCAGCTATACGAGCGTTTCAATTGTAAAGTTTACTTATCTATTCATTGTCAAGTGTAGAACAACGTTACAGGCTACGGCTTTAGGCCGAGCACAAAAGGGATTTTTAAAAAGAAATCTACTCTTCTTACTAAGTAATTAAAGTATTTTTTAAAGAATTGTCTTCGTCTCTAGTCTGTACCTACGCGGCCTTACTTCGTTCCCTACCGTACCGGCAAGATAGCGTGTAGAAATAACCTGATTATGCTATAAAAAACTGACAAACCCCCTTCCAAGTTAGACGGCTATCTACCATCTTAAACTGCATCGTCACTTACCATCAGGTGAGATTCAGGTTATCTTGTCATGAGTAATAAAAAAAATAGCTAAAAAACTTTACCGATATAGTTCAGCGAGTAGCAAAGCTGAAGAGGCAATGTGCGGGGCGCATACTTGGTTCGAAGAACTTATAGTCGTTGGATTCTCAAGGTATTGGATTGAAGGAGATTGGTTAGCAAAACCCTCAAACTGCTGTACATAAAACTTGAAAATTTTACAGCAATTAGAGGTAATTGAAACAAATAATATTAATTTGTAAACCATAGTCGGTACTTGCTTCCAGGAAAAACTTGGACAAACAAAGAAATCCTAAGCGGCTTCCTTGTTATCGTGTCTCGTCTCGCGTATGCAGGAAACCCTATTTCCTCGGTGGATGCCAAGTTAGCCCATATAAATGGAAATGAAGCGACTCAGTGGAATCTCGTTTTTATACAATGTTTTCAATTTACCCGCACTTTGATGGCAGTTCGCGAACTTGGCTTGTTTTGAACCAATTGCGCTGTTCACCTACAAAACATTAGAGGGTTATATTGCTCCCGAGAATTTCTGTCTCATCATTCTTCAATGACTCATCATCATTAATTCATTGGCTCATTAAAGACTAGCCCGTGACTTGGTCCGTGTTTTTCAAATCCCGCGTTACCCTTTTTGCGAGATAAAAAGGAGCCTATGTCACTCTCCAGGTCCTGAACTATACCCATGCAAAAAATCAGTCTATCCGTAACTCTCTTGCAGCGTGATTGAAGGACAAACGAACAAACCAAAAAACAAACACACTTTCAGATTTATAATATTAGTAAGCATTAGTAAGAATAGGTATAGGTAATTCAAATTGATAAGCTCCTTTTTTTTTAAATCGGTTAAACATAAAAAATCAAGCCAGTAGTAAAACTGCACGTGTTGGAGTGATGTGGAAGTTTTTTGCTACTAAGCATGACACGCCCGTGTTCATACTAGCTCATTCACGACGGAGTTCGTAAAACTTCACTACATGTGTGAAAAACTACTTACAACCTTGATATAAGTAGTGCGTACTACCTACTAGATGTGTCATTTCTAAAAATGTACGTATGTAACAAGTACCAACCGGTAAGTGAGTATTACCATTAGTACTATTAGGTATTCTGTGGTAATACTACGTGGATGGTTCAACCTGATGCAGAATAGTAGTCACTAAGGACCTAGGAAGATGCAATTTACGGATTTTTGATTTGATTAAAACTCATAGATGTTGCGATAGAATTTTTTACTACGCGCATTTGATCATCATTTTCAGAGCAGAGTTACTCACGTACGTTTCACTGTGCACATATTCGGAAGACAGTCGAAGCGATTTAGTGGGAATTTGCCAAAACATCCCCTAACGCTATTAGCGCTAAAGCGCGAAGTAGCATCGAAAAAATAGCTAAAACGCACAGTTTTTATTGTTTGACTGACTGATTCCTAGAGGAATCAGTCGCAAGAAGATCGCAGATGTCAAAATTCAATTCTGGAATTCCAAAAAAATAGCTAATTTAAATATGAGTCAGTTATGCCCGTTCTCACCAACCATACCTAAATACAATCCCTTAGCTCTAATTTCATTTTCACCTTTATGTGAAAAGGTTTGTGATAACAAAATTGACAGAAAGTGGCACCTAACTTCGCTTAGGTAGCTCGTAAAAGTTAGGGAACATTGGTCAAAACGGGCATTAGTTCAAATAGTCAAAATAATCAAATAGTCATGATAACTACTAATATTATAAATGCGAAAGTTTATGAGGATGGATGCATGGAAAGATGTTTGTTACTCCTTCATGCCGCAACGAATGAACCGATTTGGCTGTTTGAAATGGAAATAGCTCATACCAAGGATTAACACATAGGCTACATGTTATCCTTGAAAATTAAACTTGATCCACACGGACGAAGTTGCGGGCAACATCTACTTTGTCTATATTTTAAAACGGTATTTACTCCTCTGTTAGTACGTATATTCAAATACACAGTGTGTAAATCCATACTTCTTAAATTTTTTGCTCAGTTTCGTTAAAAATCGTTGGCTCTTCCAAGCGACACACGCATCATCAAGTATCAACTCCACGTGATCCCCGCGCGGGATGAGTTGAGTGAAACTTGGCGGACTGTTTGTAATTTTAAAGTAGGGAGTTACACATGGGGCTTTTATGAGTTTTGTTGCCCAACTCCTCACTCCAGCCGCACATAGTCGCAGCAGTGAGTACTTACACCCTCAATGGTGCAATTACGAAGCGTTTAGTGCTTGTTTCGACCGTGTTGTTTAGCAATTGTATTTCTATTCCATTCTATTATAAAAAAACTAGCTTTTGCTCGTGGCTTTGCTCGCGTTAAGTTCGATTTTTCAAACCCCTATTTTACCCCCTTAGGGGTTGAATTTTCAAAAATCCTCCCTTAGTGTGCGCCTACGTCATAAAAGGAACCAACTGTAAAAATTTCAAGTTTCTCACTTCAGTAGTTTAGGCTGTGCGTTGATATCTTAGTCAGTCAGTCAGTCAGTCAGGACTTTGAATTTTATATATATAGACTAGAGGCTGCCTGCGACTTCGTCCGCGTGGAAATAAGTTTTGGGGTGGAATTTTCAAAAACTGTGAAATACGCATTTCATTTTTAATTGGAAGTCCAAATATCAAGTTTCTATCTATAACTTGAAAGACGGACTTTCATAGTAACTTTAAGCCCTTATTTAACCCCGTTGTGGGTGGAATTTCAAAAAATACTTTCTCAGTGGGTGCCTACGTCATAAAAGGAACTTACTATCATTTCAAGCTTCAACTCCAGTGGTTTAGGCTTTGCGACGATATATAAGTCAATCAGTCAGTTAGAATTTTTAAGATAGAATTTTATTAGGTATTTAACGCTGAAACAATTTGAAGATTTATCCAAAAGTATTGACCGTATTGAGATGAAAGTTATGACCAAACCTTCTTATAGCTCAATAAATCCCACCAAAGCTCAATAGATGGAACCATAGGCTCAAATGAAACATCAAGACAAAAGATGCGGGAGAATACCTTCAGACCTTCAGTATTTCTTTTTGTGTATTAATTTTCCTTGTTCCGCCTGAAAAGAATAATTAGAACAGTTAATATCATTTAATGAGTGCAGATGAGTCCATTTTGCGTAAAACGAGGCTTTACTTGATTTGTGACGAAGTTAATTCATTTAAAAGTCTCCTCAGTCCTCAGAATTATACGGAAATTCTTCTTTTCACGTCATTTTTTAGACATTCCTTTGCTGTGAGGGAATGGCTTCATTATTTTTCATTTTCTCGGCTGTATTAAGGATTTTGTGTTGTGAATTAAGGATAAAAAGGATCTTAGTTAAATTAAAGACCGCTAAGAATTTTAAATCATGTTTTCTTTCCAAATATTTTTTTAGAAATGTTGTAAAAGAAGAAAGGTCTTACTTATTTCGCTGTCGCCGTGACGCGAAGAGAATCTAGCTCTCTGACTCTAGAAGCTGCCACTCATTCCTACCCTGAACAGGTTCACGCCAATTGGGTCTATTTATTGGGCTTGCAGGTCTTTGCTCACTTCGTCCAACCGGCGACACCTGGGTCGTCGCCAACCCATTCCCATTCCCCTATCCCATTCTCTGAAGATAAGAGTTAAAACGAGACACAAGTATGCTCCGGCATAAATCTGTCTCGTTTTATATATTATTGTCTTGAGTCTGAGCAGAGTGAGTGCAGTCTATAGATTTTAGCCTTAGTCTCTCCAATATTATTGGTTAAGGCCACTGATATTGTGAGCTGCCAAGCTATTTATAAAGGTGTCGTGAAGGAAGTTTTATTCAACCTCAAAAAAAAGCAAAGAAGATACCAACCTTCCACAATATCCGCCAATATAAACCGCTAGGATTTGGAATGCCCTTCCGGCTTCCGTTTTTCCCTCTAACTATAATTTGGGTACCTTCAAATCAAGAGTGAATAGGCATCTTCTAGGCAAGCGCGTTCCATCTTAGGCCGCATCCTCACTTACCATCAGGTGTGATTGCGGCCAAGCGCTAGTCTATATATTTAAAAAAAAAAATATATAACCACCTTTTTATTAAACACGAACAAAGACAGACCAAGCGAATTACTCGGTCCATCGTACCCGACTGCTCGCATATAAACATCCTTAGCAGCGCCTTAGAAGCCTTTTACACGACGTACAACCTATCACAAAACACACACGGAAAAAATATGTACACAAAAATATACTTTATAACAATCTAGTTGAGATTGAGAATCGAATGAGCTGAATATTTCGTGGTCATGCGTAAATTCTACATCATCAAATATACATTTCGGGTTAGTCTGAGAGGACAGCGGCAAAATAGGTCTTTTGAATATGTGGAGCTTCGAACAAGACATCTTCTATAGTAACTTAGATGGGCCGAAATATAATGGCGTGAATGGGTGGGAATTGGGAGGGTTTTTATTTTTTGAAAGTTCTAGGTACTTCTTTTGGTTTGGTCTTATTTTGAACTGGACACGTTTTGCCCCAAAGAGTGTATAAACTTAACATTCTACTAACTTTTGCGGGGCAACGATGTAAAGACTCGGCTTGCCCCCAAAATCAAAATATCTAACACAAATTTTTGGATATATTGCGTAACAAAAAGAGCATTTTAATGATAGCGTCTTATTTGATGAATTCAAAGTATACATAATTTATTGATTTAACAAAAAAGTTTAAAAACTGTTACCTGACTTATCCATCATATTGATTTTGTTCGTATAAAAATAACCTAACCCGGACGATAATAACGAATCGATTGTCAGCTCGTTCATCAAAATTGGTTCAGTGGTTTAGCCGCTAGGGTGGAACATTCGTAAATAGTCACATACATAGATTGCTAAAATCCCTTCCGGCTGTGCGGCGGCGGTAGTCGGGTAATAAATAAGTATAAATAATTAAAATGACTTTCACTTAAATAGATTGTAGTCAAAGTTAGTTTTACCTAAGATGTACAATACATTATAAAAATTAAGTACTTACTTACATAGTATCAATTTTAATTAGATAGGTAGGTGTAGAATTATCGTTTTCTTGAAGAATGGTACTGGTTCTAAATATTATTTCGATTTTAATAAATAAAATATGTCCTCCAATTATAACAAATTTTAATAAAGTGACCATAGATAAATAGACTTAAGACTATCATAGACTTATTTTAATAAACACGCCATCG
Organism: Hipparchia semele; assembly: GCA_933228805.2. Taxonomy (NCBI): domain Eukaryota; kingdom Metazoa; phylum Arthropoda; class Insecta; order Lepidoptera; family Nymphalidae; genus Hipparchia; species Hipparchia semele. The sequence goes on from OW121714.1 coordinate 14,464,744, forward strand.
ACAACACCACAGATTGGTAAGTAGGTAGATACCCAAAGAAATAGTCCGAACATCCCGCCACGCGTTGGAAGCTTGTCTTTCAACAGTTCTTTTCTTCATCGGGCAATGGGCATATCTTGCTGAATGCACGCCGAACGAGTCCAGAAGCGGTTTTCACCTCTGCCACTCTGCTTATGCCATCTGCACCAGGAAATAATGTAACTATGCGGCCCATTTTCCATTTTAGAGGGGGTAGATTATCTTCTTTTAATAATACCAGGCTGTCTAACTTGAGAGCTTGTTGATTAGAGCGCCACTTGCTTCTTTGCTGCAATTCTGAAACATATTATTTGCTCCACCGAGACCAAAAATGTTGGCGAAGTTGCTCAATTCGTTGAAATCTGGTTAATTGCGATACTTTGGAATCTGCATAGTTTGGTGCTGGCAACGAAGTAAGAGGTCTGCCAATAATGAAGTGGCCAGGGGTCAGTGGCATAAGGTCATCAGTATCCGTCGACAACGGCGTAAGCGGGCGCGAGTTGAGAATCGCTTCAATCTGTACCAATACAGTGTTGAGTTCTTCATATGTTAAATTACAATTTCCCAATACTCGTTGCAAATGAAATTTAATTGACTTAACGCCCGCCTCCCAGAGACCACCGAAATGAGGGGCATAAGGAGGTATGAAATGAAAATTAACACCTTCATTGGCCATATCTTCTGATAATGAGCTGCAATTATCTTTTAAAAATTTACTAATTTCGTTAAATGCTCCTATAAAGGAAGTTCCATTATCGGAGAACCAATTTCTGGATTTTCCCCGGCGACTAATAAAACGTTTCGCCGCAGAGATGAAGTTATTACTGGTCAAGTCACCCACCAATTCAATGTGAATTGCCTTTGTAGCAAAACATACAAAAATAACGATGTACACCTTTACAAGCCTACATCCTCTGCCTTGACGACTAGCAGATAAAAGCGGTCCTGCATAATCGATACCTACATTCTCAAACGGATAACCACCCGGTTGTACACGTTCAGACGGGAGGTTTCCCATCAAAGGGGCTGTTACTTTGCCTTTCATACGATTGCATCGAACGCAGTTGCGGTAGCAAGACTTAGCTAAATTGCGACCACCGATCGGCCAGTAAGTATCACGAATAGACGCCAATAACAGTTGAGGCCCCGCGTGCATCATTCGTTTATGCTCATGTTGAAATAATAATTTTGTAAAGTGATGTGTGGACTGCAAAAGCATGGGGTGTTTTTTATCATAGCTGTAATCAGCATTTTCTAACCGACCACCAACACGCATCAATTGATGTTCATCTAGAAAGATATTAAATTTATTCAATCTACTGTTTGTAGGTAATTTTTTATTATTTAATAATAGTTGATACTCTGGAAAAGATTCCATTTGTGAAATTTTTATAATTAAATTCAATGCATTTTGTAATTCGCTTGTTGTTAAAAATTCATCACAACTTTGTTTTTTACATTTGTTGATGAATCTTCGAACATACGCAATAGCTCGAACTAAACGTGAGTAATTTGAAAAACGACTAAAATTGATGAAACTTTTATCAAGCTCAACTTGTGCATGTAACGTGACTTCTTTAGTTTCAGGAAGTGAACTCACATCATCACATGCAGGATTTAACGGCCATTGACTTTCGTCGTGTTTTAAAAATTGAGGACCGTCCCACCACAAGCTACAAGCCTCCATTAAGGCTGGGTCTACACCGCGCGATATTAGGTCGGCTGGATTAAGATCAGTCGGAACATGCCGCCAAGAGGCTGAGCCAGCAACTTCTAATATTTCGGCGACTCTGTTCCTAACAAATGGTTGCAATTTAATAGGCAACATTTTAAGCCATCCGATAACAATCATGGAATCAGTCCAAAAAAAGGTATTACGTACTTGAACTCTCAGAGATTTAGTCACCTTCTCATACAATCGAACACTAGCCAACGCTCCGCAAAGTTCGAGTCGTGGTATTGTGGTGGGCTTCAGAGGGCTTACTCTGCTTTTGGCCAACAGTAAGCGAACGAGAACTTCACCGCAATCGTTAGTACTTCGCACGTACACGCAACTACCATAAGCGAGCTGAGAAGCGTCTGAAAAAATATGCAAATCGATAAATTTATGATCATCGCAAACGACACGACGGTTTATACCCAGCTTATTTAAAATAGGTAAACGTTTTGCGTTTTCTGCCCAACTCTTATACAACTCAGGTGGCAACCTCTCATCCCATGACAATTTGTGAAGCCATAGCTTCTGTAACATGATTTTCATGGTAATAATACAGGGAGCTAGCAAACCTAACGGGTCAAAAATTTGTGAAATCACTGAAAGAATAGACCGTTTTGTAGCTTCAGTGGGAATGTTACAATTAATTTGAAAATTAAATTGATCAATTAAATGGTTCCAGTATAAACCTAAAGTTTTGCTGCATTCCAAGGATCCAATATTTAAATCTTTTGATGACAAATTTGATTCATCTGTCATTAACAGTAAGTTATTTGATTTCCACTTCCGAAGTGGCATTCCAGCTGAGGCTAATTCACTAGTTACTTTATTTTTAATTTCTAGAGCTTCTTTCAACGTTTCTGCGCCTGTTAATAAATCGTCCACATAAAAATCGTGAATAATTATCTCACTAATCTGTTTATCTTTACAGTCGAGGCCTATTTGCTTAAGGCATCTAGTGGCGAGAAAAGGAGCACTAGCAGTACCGTAGGTAACGGTATTCAGCTGATAACATTTAATGGGTTCTGACGGATTGTCCCGCCAGACAATTTGTTGTAACAGTCTGTCGTCGGGATGTACAACTACATTTCTATACATCTTCTCAACATCACCGGCTAAAATAATTTTGTGACAGCGAAAGCGCAATAAAATGGTTAGCAAATCGTCCTGAATAGTAGGCCCTACCATCAAAATATTATTTAGCGCTATATTACTGGTAGTAACACTACTCGCATTGTACACCACACGCAATTTCGTCGATATGCTGCTCTCGCGCACAACACCGTGGTGAGGTATGAAATATCCCAGATTGCGTAAGTGATTATCGCATTCAGACATATGTCCTAACTTTAAATACTCTAACATGAAATCATGGTATCGGGTAGAGAATAATGAATCTCTTTTAAATCGCTTTTCAAGCGCCATGAGACAATGTTTAGCACGTGGCAATGACTCACCTAGTACCGTTGGTGATTGTTTCAACGGTAACCTAACACAAAATCGACCGTCTGGCAGCCGAGTTGTATTTTTAACAAAGTGATCCTCACATTCTTTTTCTTCCTCAGAGTATGGAGACTTAAGGCTAATCTCTTCGAGCTGCCAGAAACGCGTCAACTTGGTTTCAAGGTCACCACTGAAATAATCATCAATATGATTAGAGGAATTGATCACACTTAAATTACACTTAATAGGGGATGAGTCACAACGCGATACAAAGCTGTTATTAATTGGGCCGGAGACGACCCATCCTAATTTAGTTTCCCACAAAAGCGGCTTACCGCGTCCAAGAATGATTTTTTGAGAACCTAAAATGTCCCAAAACAGGTCTGCGCCTATGATCATATCTATCTCAGAAGGAGTGTGAAACTTAGGATCAGCCAATTTAATATCGCTTGGAATATTTAATTCCGCAATGTTTATTTGATAGCTTGGAATGTAATCAGTGAGGGACTGTAACACAAAACAGTCTATATTAGTTTCAAATTCATTATGAAATGATCTTATTGGTACTCGGCAAAACACACGAACACGTGAGGAAACATTATTGATACCGAGTACAGATCTATTGATGTGAACATTAGGTAAATTTAGCTTATTGCATAATTTAGTTGTCATAAGACATGAAGTACTTCCACTGTCAAGGACAACACGCGCAGTATGTTCATGGTTCTGTGAATCATACACCTTTATTAATGCGGTTGACAAGAGAACATCACGATTATGTGAGGGGATACAAGCTGATAGCGTAACATTAGTAGACTCAGTGCTAGACGATGTGGATGACATTGGTTGCACTGAGTCTGCAGCAGTAGAACCCACAGAAGCTCTCTTTGAATGCCCTGACTGGTGAATCAGAAACGAATGCCGTTTCTTGCAGATAATACAGGCGTTAGGTTTCTTGCACCGATTAGAAAAGTGATTTGGCCTGAGGCAATTGTAGCATATTTTATAATTAGGCAGTAGTTCTAACCTTTGTTCAACACTGAGATCCAGAAACTGAGGACAATTTGAAAGATAATGGTCCCCGTCACATTTCGGACACTTCTTTGATGGTGAAGTGGACGGAGACGAGTCACTCGAGGTGCTGACACTAGAACTTGACTTTGGAGACATATTGCATACCATACTTTTGACCTTATCATATTTATTTTGTTTCATAGATGAATGTTGATTGCGAGACATTTCTAACGTTTCAATCAAATCAGCACGATTTCTAATGAATTCTGTAAATAAATTTAATGTTATGCACTGATCTTTATCAAGCCGACCTTTATATTCTTCCCACTCTCTATAGGATTTAGAATCTAGTTTGTGAGTTAGTATGTGAATCACTAGTACATCCCAATTATTAACAGACTGACCTAAGGATTCAAGAGCTCTGAGATTTTTGTTGACCTGATCAACAAGGCGTTTTAAAGATTGCGACGACTCTTTGCCTATTGAATCAATGTTAAATAGAGCTGCTACATGATTTTGAACCAACAAACGTTTGTTGTCAAACCGCTGACAAAGTAAATTCCATGCTACAGAATAATTGTCCGCAGAAAAGTCAATTGATTTTATGACAATGGCAGCAGACCCTTCTAAACAAGCCCTTAGATAATGAAATTTGTTAATATTATCAATATTATTATTGCAGTGTATGAGGCTTGTAAAAGTGTCATGAAATTCTAACCAATGCTCATATGAACCGCTAAACTTTGGCAATTTAATGGTTGGTAACTTGACCAGATTACGATTATTTGTACAAGATGAAAGATTATCGCTATTATTGTCGTCATCTTTAGAAAGTTTAGCTAATTTTTCTTGTGATTTCGAAATGAGCGAGAAATATAATGTCTCAAATTCATTTCTTTCTTCCAACTGCACTGACATGTCTTCTACTATACATTCCAACCTGGTTTGTATTTCATCATAAGCTTGATATAGATTTTCTATCTTACCCATACGTAATTGCAGCTCATTCAGTTGATTTTGGCTCAATGAGTCATTTAAGCTATTTAAATAATTTGAAAATGCTGTCAAGCGCCCTTTGTAACTAGCTCGTCTCTTGATCAATTCTTTTTCCTCCTTTTCGGTCATTCTGGGAAGCGAACGGTAAGCCTGGAACGTTACACGATAGCTACTTAAAATACAACAATCAACGATGACAATTATTCTAATTATTAAGTTAACAAATACGACCATATGGTACTAACCTTATTCTCAAACAAAGTTTAAAGCTACTTACAACCTAAATTCGAGTAATTGGGTTTATGATTGCTCTGAAATACAGTGATTTTTCCACTCAACACTGTTATGGCTTCTTGATTTCACTGTTCCGTGTTCACAAGATGTCGGAATCCGATCTTCGAGCTTCGTAGCGATGTAGGTATACTTGATTGAGATGACGGATTGATGATTCGATTAAGCATCCGGTTCGGACTAGGGCCATGTAGAATTATCGTTTTCTTGAAGAATGGTACTGGTTCTAAATATTATTTCGATTTTAATAAATAAAATATGTCCTCCAATTATAACAAATTTTAATAAAGTGACCATAGATAAATAGACTTAAGACTATCATAGACTTATTTTAATAAACACGCCATCGACAACACCACAGATTGGTAAGTAGGTAGATACCCAAAGAAATAGTCCGAACAGTAGGTAAGTAAATTTATGAATAGATGATTTGCATTCAGCAGATTTGTTCAATCAATATTGTATCAAATCGTCATTTAATTACAATGCCAATTAAAACAATAATGAGAATCATTAAAAGCGTACGAGTGTGCATAAAACAGTCGAAATCGAAAGCAAATCCCCATTCATTATCCATATGAGGTTGTCTCAAAAAAGGATTTAATCCCGTAATAAATGCGCGCATGCGGATCGCTTTAGCGGCTACAATGAATTCAATTAGCAACGCAAACAAGGGTCGTTTTGTGTTCCTGCCGAAAGCTCCTCGAAAATTTATTTACTAACAGCTCAAAGTCTATCCCATCTGCCCCCCGTCTGTTCCGTAGAGTTGTATTAAGACATGTAGGTAGGTAGATATTCATAAGTTAAAAATAAAACTATGCAAAGGCTTATTAATTAACTAACACAGCAATCTTTCAAGCAACCTTCGCTGTGAGGAGAATCTCATACCCTCATGAACCGGTATCAAGCCACACCTCTTATCGGTTTCTACACGCCATCGTACCGGAACGCTAAATAGCTTGGCGGCTCGTCTTTGATGGCAGGGTAGTACTTAAAACTTAATTTAAGAAAAAAGAACGAATTATATTAGTGTTTATGTTTTCCTATAAACTCCGTGTTTGAATTCCTCAAGCCTCAATGTTTGAAAAAAATTGACCCAAGATCCTTTGAACTTGTATTCCCTGACATAAATCTTTTGACCACTTAATCGCCTGTGTGTAATATCTAATTTGTAATAATATGGATTCGAGGTAACAAATATTTGTTCTAACTCCACCATTCCGATGCTACCATATTGTACCTACGGTGAAAGAAACTGTAAAAAGTGTAAAACATTTAATAGTGGTGATTATGGTATTATGGTACTGTTATACCACCGCAATAAGTGGTGTAATACACCTACCTACCTAAGTGGTGTAATACCTAGTAATCAAAGGTAAACGTCAGATAATATCGGATCAAAGCTAGGAGGATTAAGCTCTGGAGTGGCCATAGGATGCGTACCCCTCTGTAAGTTTTTATTTGACGGGTATGCCCAGCGGTCATACCCGTTATATAAAACTGTTTGACTCGCGTCACGCGCCTGTCAACAACGTATGGTTAGCGGAGGATGAGCTCCGGTATAATATGCCGACTATGAGTGATTTTCCTTCTAAAAAAAATACCAAAAATATCCAGTTTATGAAAGGATAACATTACTTTTCTCCTGATATATTCTTTTATCCAATTAATGCACTATTTAAGGAGAAAACTTAAAAATACTGTTGATCCGAAAATGTTGCTACGGAATCGTACAAGAAATAATTTCGGGAAATTTTAAAAAATTAACCAATCTACTTATTACTCGATTGGAGCCCTTTATCATGAACTGCATAATGATTTGATTACATACAATTAAAATTACGATCGAATAGGAAAGGTTGGGGGTTTATGTTTATATTAATTTATAAACTTTAGGCAAACAATTTAATCGGTTATTTTGAAAAGGACGAGTCACACATTTCGTCAAAACTGAGTTAAGTAGAATATTCGTTAACATTTTATAATATTTTCTTGTCGTGTGACTGAGATTTTGTTGGTCTTGCATAGTAAAAATATATCATTAACTGTAGTAAACTCTTACTAGTAAACTGAGCTACTATTGTAGCTATGTCACTATAACTACTTTTTAACATTTTAAAATTTAATAGAAATCCGACCAAAATCAGACCAAGTTATTTATACCTTTGCCTTAATCCTTACCAAAATAAATGTTTTTTCAAGCAAGGCTGTTTAAATACCTGCAAATTACTTTTTAGTTTATTAAAATCGGACATTCCATTCGAAAGATATTACAAGTTCATTGATGTAATTTATTCTGTTATCATTTTGTTTTCAATCATCAAGTCCCATACCCAAAGGGAGCCAGCGATACACTATTGCTAAATATATTATTATTTAGGTAAGTATGTCCTGCATTTACTGTGCGTTTATGCCAAAATGTTTAAAAAATAAATATCCACCCTTGCGAAGCCGGGACGGGCCGCTAGTATAATATAAGTAACCGATATAATTGCATGCGCAAAAATCATTACAAACATACACAGATTTGTGATTAAAAAGCCTTATTAATATTCAATCGCCACAATTAAATGCCCTCGTGCCACCTCGGTTTATGAAAAATTAAATTGTAATAGGTATTGTACCCATTCATAAAGTTGGATAAGCTTATCATTAACAGTATTTTTAAGGTAGTTTTTTGTTCAAAAATGAGGATTTTATTTTAAAGAAGTTGGTCACACTGCAAGAAAATTAGGGCTGGAAGCAGAAATTATATCGATATTGATATTTTCGGTGTGTATGGTATAGGTACATCATGTATTTTTTAATTTTCTTATAGAACCAGTTAGTGTTCCAACAAATGTCTACTATCCATTGATAAAACATGGATAAAAGTTTAAAAACTATAAACTTGACTACAAAATTGTATGTGGCATTTCTTAAATTTATTTATTTACTAGCTGATTTCCGTGACTTCGTCCGCGTGGCGTAGTTTAGAGTAACTTGCTACTATCCGCGAGAAGGTATGTCCTCTATCTCCGATAATATTTATTAGATCTTCACCAAAATTGAATAAAATAGTATTTTTCAAAAACTTTCATCCCCTATCGCGGATGAACCTTATTGTTTATTAGGATAAAAAGTATCCTATATATTAGATTCAGAACATTCGATTTAGATTTATATTCTCATTTTATACAATTCATTAAAAACTTTTTAAGTCTTAGCCAGACCAACGAACAGTAATTGATTGCTAAATTGATTTAACAATATTTTAATTTATACTATTAGTTGAACTTCATTAATTCATTTAGAACTTATCGAAAGTCGATAATCGATAGTGTCGCAGCCCAAAATTGCTTACATAAATGACATGATTGTTTCGTGTAAGGATAGAACGTCCCTGTGTGTGAATTTGGTTGTGTGCGTATACTTTAAGGTTGTGTTTGGTAGTTTTGTCGTGTGCGTGCATAGCGACGTGTTTGAAAAATGCACCTGTAGTAAGAAATTGTTTATGTGTGCTACCTCGCCCCGCACCGTAATTGACAGACTTTTTTGCAAAGAAATTAGACGTCAAGGCGTCTCCATCTAAAACACAAAATTTTTTTTCCTCCGAGGATCAAAGGCAAGTATCGAATTTTGATTTATCTTTTTTACATGGAATATTTACACAGAAACTTCAACACGGCTAGGTACACTCAAACAAAATAATTAAACTGTGAGCGAGAAATTTATTAAAATAAATCGCATTGGATTTTAAAATATACGATGACACGAAATTCTCATAAATTATCCTCCGAAGCGCGGAGCCGGTAATAAATCTGGGAAGTTGGAAAATTCCGAAGTATTCCTACACCCGTGTTTGTGTTTCCGAAATTCTGCGGAAACTTTACGCAGGTTCGCATGTATACTAGACTTATTACGAATTGACGCGCAATTTGTCTTATCTCCATCGGTTTTTGACAACCAATATACCTACTTAAAAAAAATAGCTGGCCAAATACAAATACAACAATATATTCAGCTGACTTTTCTTAGTTATGTGCGTTAAAGCAATTAAATATCACATGCTTCAACGTTGAAGGAAAACATCGTGAGGAAATCTGCACGCCTGAGATTTCTCCATAAATTTCTCAAAGATCATCATCACGTCCTTGTCCTTTTCCCACGCTATGTGGGGTCGGCACAACATGTCTTTTTCTTCCACTCACTTTTATCATTCGTCAACGCATTATCTACTCCTCTTACACGCATATCCTCTTTCACACAATCCATCCATCTCTTTTTTGGTCTTCCTCTGCTTTTTTGCCCTTCTACATGCATATTTAACATTCTTCTACTAAAGTGGTTTTCTTCCCTTCTCATTACATGTCCATGCCACGCGAGCCTATAATGTTCTCTCAGTTCAGTTCATAATGTTCATCAGTTCATCGGTTTATAATGTTCTCAAAGGTGTGTGGAGTTAATTCTCATTGGGCCAGCGTGGTGGACTAGGACCTGTAACCCTTCTCTGGACGTTAATACGTCGCTCGTGATGTTGATGATTAATGTTAAGTGTTTTACTACTTCATCATCTTTATCGTCCACTGTTGAACAAAGGTATCTTGCATTTAATTTATTACATGCCTCGTAGTACGCATCGTCTACAACGGGTTTAAGATTGTTTTGCAAGTAAGCTATCCTCGCTCGAAACACTGTAGTCTATGCTCACAGATCAACTTCCACATCTGTGCACAAACAAACAGGATGTTTCATCCGGGCAATTTCTTGGAGTTGCTAAGTTGCACGGAGTTCAAATTGCGAGTTGTTAAGAAATTATTATTATACTACGGCAAACGTTCCCAAAATGTTTTAATTTGCTCGCGCCATGTTGGTTTACATTTAATGTCACATGTTTGAAGTTATTTGCTTCTTACTTTGACGAGTACTCGCCAAATTCAAACTCAGAATATTGTAAACTTTTATTTCACTTTCAGAAATGAGGAAATCCGTAGGAGAACCAAAGTTATCGAAATAGCTTAGCGAGTCGCAAAGCTGGAAATGGGCTGGGCATATCGTTCGAAGAAACAGTCGGCGTTAGGATCCCAAGGTGCTGGAGTAACAAGAGCGGGTTTACAGTTCTTAAACTTTTTCTTGTTGTGTTCTCAAAGGTATTCAGCTTTTTTGCTGAGCTCGGACCTTTATTCGGATTGTGCTACACTTGAAATATGTTAGCCCGGCGCTTCTATTGCTTGGTTTTTTTGTAAATGCTTGAGGGATAGAAGTGCAGGCACACAAGGTACATTAAACTTAGTGTATCGTGATGTGTGGCATAATCTAAATATATAAAATTCAAAGTCCTGACTGACTGACTAACTGACTGACTGACTGAGATATCAACGCACAGCCTAAACTACTGAAGTTAGAAACTTGAAATTTTTACAGTTGGTTCCTTTTATGACGTAGGCACACACTAAGAAAGGATTATTGGAAATTCCACCCCTAAGGGGTTTAAATAGGGGATGGAAGTTTATATGAAACTCCGTCATTTTTCAAGCTGTTTCCACCAAAGTTGGTATTTGAGCTTTCAGTTAAAAATAAAAATGGACGTGTGTCACAGTTTTTGAAAATTCCACCCCAAAATCTAATTCCACGCGGACGAAGTCGCGGGGGCAAAAGCTAGTTTCTTAAATAAATGATTTTTCTTTCTTATCTAAGAAATGCCTATATTCCTCGGGCTATGGTTATCGCAACACATAAACCGCGGCGCTCTCACAACTCATACTGGACATGCGATGTTCCGAATTTACACCGTTGTTCTTACACTTTATTGGGTGGCGTGTCTTCGCTGAAATATTAAGAACCGCACATGAGAATTGCGCCTCTTAAACTAGTAAACAAGCAAATATATGATCAAACGAACTTGCAAAGTGAAGTTCGATCGATATTATATGAGTACGCTTCATTCGAAGATATATATATAACAAGTAGTCCTTTTACCTTACAGGCAACGTTTCGCACATTTATAAGTAGATAGTTTAAGATTTTTATTTCTTGTAGGTAGGCTCTGTGACAAGACCTCATTCTTTAGAGTAAGATTATAACCACAAGAACCAAAATTTTCTTTATAAGGGTTCGGGTGGGAGGGAGTCTATATCTTCGAATGAAGCGTACTCATATAATATCGATCGAACTTCACTTTGCAAGTTCGTTTGATCATATATTATATTTCGTCGCTTCATTCTTCAGATATATATATAACAAGTAGATGTTTAGAGAGGAAAATTTTGTAAAAGTGAAAAAATAAGTCCAGCTGAATAAATCATATTAATCCTAAAACAGATTAATTAAAAATAATAATAATAGTCTGTAATGAAAATCAGACAGTCAGCAGTCTATCTAATAGTAAATTTATATTGTGGCTGTTTTAACAGACGATCTAATGCCTGTTTTCACGTTTTATGTAGGCAGTTACTAAGTACAATGCCCTTAACCAAAAACATTTCCACTTTTAGATGATTTATAAAAGTTCGTGAAAATGAATTTGACAGAAAGCGTCACCTAATTTGACTTAGGTAGCTTATAAGGGAATGTTGGTAAAACAATCGTGGCTGGATCTAACGTATGGGATTAATCTCATGTGAGATATCAACTGATCCTTTGGAAATAAAACGTTTAGGTACCTACATAAACGTTTTATAAAATATATATATTATTTTTTATTTTTAGCCAGCAAACGAGCAGGCGGAACACCCGATGTTAAGTGATTACCGCCGCTCATGAACATTTGTAGCACCAGAGCACAACCAAAGCATTGCCGGTTTTCTAGGAATTTGCTATTAACTAAGAAAGTTCATGGTTTACATGAGCCTATATCTGAAGCTTTAATGACATCGGCAATAGATATTAAGTTCATTTATCTCTTACTTAATATTTGGAATCGTAATCAATGATAATACGCAGTTAGCACTTTTTCAAGTGGGCAAGGCCAATAAAATGATCAACTTCTTATTGCATTCAAAGTATATACTCTTATTTAGATATTAGAATACCTATTTGCAAATTAATTAAGCACTACATTTGAATCTCAATTTCCACGTATTACCCACTTGGGAAACATAGGCTTGTTTTTGAAAACATCTATATTTTTGAAGGCCCTTAACGTTCATTATTTGAAATAAGGCAATTATTTCAAATTATGGAAAAAACTGAACGGTGATTAATATGAGGAACCTCTGCTTAAATAATTGATTTACTAGAATGTTTATCATTTAACAAACTCAAATAGGTATCATACGGATGTAAATATTTAGTATGCAACTAATGTTTTAAAAGGTTTAGATTCCAAATATATTTTTAGTTTATATGTGGTTTGGTATCGCCGTGTACTAGTTCCCATAGTTTAAAGATTGAAATTTACCTACTGGAACTATTCGGCAAGGATGCAAGATATTGCAATATTTGCTGAAGGATGTACTCGCTGCCAGGTGAAAACCTTGTCAGATAATACACTCACCATCGGGCCAAAACACTGGTAAAAAATTTCTTTAAAATTAGAGGAAAGATTCCGCAAGAGATTCTACATACATATAATAATATACATTATAATACAATGCTCATAACCTGGATGGCCCACTTTGGAGGTGCTAAAATGGTGCGGACCTGTCAACACAAAGGACGAACTATTGTTTTTGAGAAGGAATAGTTTTTTGGGGCGGTTTACAATTAGGTACTATCATAATCACGGCAAGTTATAAATAAACTAATACATTCTTGATTTGAGTTTTCAAATTGAATTCAATGTCGTAAACCGAAAAAGGAAAAAACACAGTTACCAACTTGGGAACTAGAACTGAACTTGGTTACACGTGGAATACAGCTTGATTTAATCACTTTACACTGACTTTAATGTAAAGAAAAAAAACTGTATATCTTATTTTATTGTAAAAACATCCGCGTTATGAGAGAATTTCTTTTCAAAGAAATGTAGGAAAGTATTAATTGCATTTTGTGTTTACTCACGAAGCAATTTTCGGGCTTTGCCTACCCTTATAACAATAAATCTACGAGGATATGTAATGGAGTGTAATTCCCAGCGAATATCGATATTTTTGCAATTATAATTAAATTATAATATTAATAGCAATAAATTATAATATTTCACATTTTCCTCACTAAATCTAAATTTTTCGAGAAATATTATTTAAGATTGGGTATGGTAGGTACTCCACCAATTTTTGCTTTTGTAGACAACTGCCACGCATAGTGTGTATAGTGTTCTAAGCAAAAAATAAATAAATAAAATATATGGCAATGATCACACTTGTCAGCAAAAAACTAAGCTGAAGAATGAATACTGCAAGTATTTTAATAATACAATTGAGGAGTTAGCGAACAAAAGGTCACAATTCCATTTTTGACTTAAGTCAGTTCTTTGTTTTTTTTTTTTTTTCACACTTGCAATACTTAATTGCATCAAATAAACTGGTAATTGTGTTCCCATATAAATATTTAAACATGAATTGCCATAGCAATCTCCTTAGAGAAATAATTAGGTGCAGTAGGTACAAAATTTTTTGACATTCGAGACTAAATGTCTTCGTATTTAATAAGAACAATAATTAAAATTTATTTTTAAACCTCTATAAATTATTATTTTCCTGCATGAGAAAATGTGACATTTCCAAACTAATGCCAACAAAAGGTTATAATTCCAGAAACTTCCAACAAAACGTTACTTTTCCAAATTTTGAATATATTACAAATCGTCCATATTAAATCTTATATTTGGACGTTTTCTAAAATGTAATCAGTACCTAATTTATATGATAATTAGTTGATTACGTTCATCATGATTCCAAGAACAACCGATTATTTCTCCCAGCAAGAGGAAGAAGCATAGAAATCAGTTTAGATGTGAAGTTTCTTGTTTTTTTTTTTTTTTTTTTATAATTTATAATATAAAATGTACATGATAATTTTTATCATGTGTCTTAGATTAGATAAAATATTCATTATTTGAATAAAATCGACTATGAGCAACAAAACCAAAACGTATTTGGATTAATCCTTCCTTTAAAGGTCCATCTTCAAAGATGGGTTCCCTTCAGTTCGCTTAGTCTGACAATTCAGCTGACGTCTTTGGATTCAGTTGCTTTAGCCGTAAACAACGGTGATGGCGTCACGACACCGCATGCTTCGGTTTTCTCCGATGAAGGTTAGCGATTCACGGAGTCCACATCCAATAACATGTACATGTAGAATGCGCCAAACACGCCAGAGACCACGAAAAGGAATCATTTCATATTTGGCTATCGGTCAATATCGCGTATTGACTCGAGGCTCTAAAAAACATTTACAGCCTAATATCCCGTATTAGATCATGTTATATTTTGCTGTTGGTCAATATCCCGTATTGACTCGAAGCTTTATAAAACGTTTATGCAGATACATTTACACAATACTCCAGATTTTCATATTATCACTGTTCGTGTTAGGCGGGTATGGAGAAAAATCTTTTAGAAGGTAGTTAATAAGTACAAACCTTCACTAAACAATTCACAGTAATGGCGTTTTGCAGCCTTTTAGAAAGAAATCTGCAGTCATTCTGCATCATTGAAATCATTGCTACCCGCGTCTTGTGGGTACGAATAAAAACATTCTTAAGGTATTCGTATGAACGCAAACCTTCACTACACCATTTATAATAATGATGTTTTATCTTTCAAGCCACTTACGCTCTCTGCAGAGTATTTAATTGTCACTGCACTTGAAGAAATATTATTTTAAAAATTAAAAAATGTTACTATTTGCGTGGACGTGCGCGCTCGAAAAGCAAATGAAGTTTGGAGCGCGATGGTCATACGAATGTACAATTAAAGATTCGAAAACAAACAGGTGTTTAGTTTTCTTGGCATCAACTGGTTCCAGTAGGACCTTTACATTTTAGGTTAGGGCGACCCGCGCTCGACCATTGGCTTGATTTTTAGCGTCTCGCTTGTCCTGCTTGTTAACTCGCAGTTAACCCGCAGGAAAGCCTACTAGACACTTTATGCACATCAAAAATCACACACGCGCTCAACCATTGGGTTGATTTTTAGCGTCTCGCTTGTCCTGCTTGTTAACTCGCAGTTAACCCGCAGGAAAGCCTACTAGACACTTTAAGCACATCAAATAATCACACACGCGCTCAACCATTGGGTTGATTTTTAGCGTCTCGCTTGTCTTGCTTGTTAACTCGCAGTTAACCCGCAGGAAAGCCTACTAGACACTTTATGCACATCAAATAATCACACACGTGCTCAACCATTGGGTTGATTTTTTAGCGTCTCGCTTGTCCTGCTTGTTAACTCGCAGTTAACCCGCAGGAAAGCCTACTAGACACTTTATGCACATCAAATAATCACACACGCGCTCAACCATTGGGTTGATTTTTAGCGTCTCGCTTGTCCTTCGTGTTAACTCGCAGTTAACCCCCAGGAAAGCCTCCTAGACACTTTATGCACATTAAATAATCACACACGCGCTCAACCATTGGGTTGATTTTTAGTATCTCGCTTGTCCTTCGTGTTAACTCGCAGTTAACCCCCAGGAAAGCCTACTAGACACTTTACTAGGCAGATCAAAGAATCACACACTGTAACATATTGTTAAAGTGCTTACCCACATTTTCTTCGGAATCCGATGATGAGTACATGATTATGCGTCGATGATTTTCTCATTTATTTATTTATTTAATTTTTAATTTTTTATTTTTTCACTGTAATATTTTTATTTTTCCCCAGCACTTCGAGCTTCGTATAGAAGCGTGCGCTCGTTGCCTCGCACGGAAAAAGAATGAGGTCTTGTCACAGAGCCTACCTACAAGAAATAAAAATCTTAAACTATCTACTTATAAATGTGCGAAACGTTGCCTGTAAGGTAAAAGGACTACTTGTTATATATATATCTGAAGAATGAAGCGACGAAATATAATTATTAACATAGCATAAAAAGATCAACTGCTTTAAAGAATATCAACTGAAAAATGTTAAGATACTGAACGATACATCCAAATCTGTTGAGTTATTTAGAAAGTATGGTGGAATAAAGAAACTCAAATGCATACGGTGTACCAACCTCAGGTTTTTTGTCTAATGCTTTGGTCTATAAAGTATGGTGTAAATTGTGTTCACTTTTTTTTAAAGTCTATGAATAAAAAAAAGCTCGCTGCTTTTAGGTTCAAAGTGATTCTGCAAATCTGCATCGCTACGTAGTAGACATCCCTCGGTCGCGCACTAAGCGCTTTGCTTCCCCGTTCCTGCTACGCACCGCACGTTCCAAAAAAAAAAGTTGGTTGGTTACACCGTAGCAGCGTAGAAATTTTCTGATACAGTGCTACGTGACTGTATAACTGTGAAACACTGGCTACGTACGTGGTACTTGCGCCTCTAACCTCATGTTCCTCACATTCGTGTACAGTACTTAAGTTATCACAAAGGCGAGAAAGACCATATTATCCAAACTTTGTATATTCATATATTTATCTACGAATATCGTTCTACACTTGTGGGTTCGCGTCTTCGTGCGAACGTAAGGGAAGTGTTTCAATATTTAAACACTTCCCTTTGTTATAAAATTATTGTTCAATCTTCTTAATTTTACATACAAATGCTTTATATGTTTGCTTTATGTTTGTGATATTGTGAATGTTTCAATGTGTGCACAATAAGCCAGTGAAGTTTTTAATTTTCTTCAAAGCCAACGTTCAAGAAAAGACATGAATCTTGTTATTTCTTTTCTTTTGTACAGAAGTTAATGTACAATACAAAGATACTTACGTGACTATGAACTTTATAAACTACTAACACTTTGTAGAACTAGGATAGCTGCGAGTCTTGTTATTGGCAGTTGGCTACGCCGTAGCAGTGTAGAAATAAATTTCTGATACAGTGCTACGTGACCGCATAACTGCGAAGCATTCGCTACGTGCTTGGCACTTGTGCTTCTTACGTAAATTCCACCTCCTTTGCTGTGACATAATACTTAGCTAGCGGTAATAGCCTATTGGTTTAGACTGGCCTTCTTTAAGGTTCTACAGGCCTAGAACTTTCAAGAATTATTAAGTGATTAATAAAGAATCACTTGCTTTAACGGTGAAGGAAATTAATTTTAATATTCACGCGGATATTTTTGCAGATATTGCCAAAATTAATAAAGAACAGAATTACCTTAAAATGTAACTTTATTGATTCTAAAGCAAAAGTATGATTCAACAATAAAGTCTGTGAATACAAACAGCTAGATGGAAGTTAAAGATCGCGTCCCGGTCGGTCCCAACAAACATCCCGCCGGGCGGACGTCCGGTCCGGCCCCACGGCGCGGACTCGGTGCAGACCCGGACCGCTCCCCCATTTTACAATTAATCTTTTAGCTATCTTTCGCTGTGAAATTGTTTTTCGACGAGGTAGTAGCGGTTTTTGGCTACTTTTGGAATTTACTTCTTGCCCAATCCCTACCCACTATAGTTACTAGTTTTTTGACCAAGCGAAGTGACGTCTAAGACTTGGGTGAATTTGTGCTTGTCTGTCTGTCTGTCTTTCATAGCCTTATAACTGGCCGTTTCATTATGGGTATAGTTGAGGACCGGGAGAGTGTCATAGGTGACTTTTCATCCCGGAAGATCAAAGAATTTCATTAACTAAGCAAGCAAAACCGCGGGCATCAACTAGTAATATTTAAATGTATGGCCCAAAGCCGAACATAAAAGCTTTATTTGAGGGACGCGCCCATTGAAAGTTTTTTTAAGACGAGTTCAAATATCACTTCTAGACTTCGGATTAGATAATTTCTCAAGGTTTTTGGTTGTTAAAATAATCTTCTTCTTCATTATCAATCGATTACTGCTACCACTGCTAGACATAGGTCTCTTGCATGCACTTCCAGCTGCCACGATCTTGCGCCGCATGTATCCAGCGACACCCTGTGACTCGTTTGATGTCATCAACCCACTGAATGGGTAGCTGCCAACACTCCAGCACCTTGGTACCCTAAAGACCATCAGTGCTTCGAATATATTTATGTCCATCGCCAATTCAGCTGAAGCTGAGCAAAGCTAAAGTGCAATCAATCGAAGACACGAAAACAGAAAGTTTTAGCTCATCGTCCAATACATTAGTAATTCGATAACCAACACTAATAGCAAAAAACATACCGGCAAAAAATACCCAGCACTAATAAAAACGGTCTTCAATCTAATCCCTGTATAATATCGATATCCCCGAGTCTCCCCTGCGACTGGAGACTGATCACTGTCCCTATCTTCCCCGATTTCCCTCATTAATTTTTTGTCCCGACCTCCTCTCCGAACGTTTGTTGAAGAATGGATTGTCTTCAATCAATGTGGATGACTGCCATTTATAAGATGCCCCGAAATCATTATAAAGAAACATCTTATCAGTATGATGATTAGTGTTTTTATAAAAATATAAAGGTAAGGTAAGAACGAAACTTATACCTAGCAGTAGTGAAGGCAGTAGTCGATACTAGGTGTGGCGGTACAAACACTCACTTTGTTCGCCTGTACTGCACTGCAGTCCGTGCATTTTATAGTGTGGTTTCAGGCATTCGCGACGTTATTTGTGACGATAAAACTTTTTAAGCATCTAACTGTGATCCTGACCTGATGACAATGGGACTACCTGGAAAGTATACCCTTTCAAACAAAAAAGAATTTTCCAAATCGGTCCAGGCGTCTTCTAGTAATCGGAAAACATACCAAAAAAAAGATTCCGACGAATTGAGAACCTCCTCCTTTTTTGGAAGTCAGTTAAAAAGTCTGTTTTCAAAGTGGTATCGGTAGTTGGTACTCGTACCTATACTATTACTAATACAGTTTTACCTTTATTTTTAAAGTTAGAGTTACTAAAAGGGTCGAATAGACGATCGAAAACTTGAACAATGAACATGACCGATGGCAAGCGTCAGCTGGCACGGTGATGAACGACTTTGAACGGCGTTTCAAATCGGTCGTCGTATCTCTTCTGACACGCCAGTCTGGTGATAGTTTTATCGCGTCGCACATTGTGTTATTTTCCCTCAAAATCGGACATCCCTTTTTTATGATACCAATCGAAACTTTAAGCTTTTTTTAATGCTAGAGTAGAACACCCAGAAGTTAATTCTGTTTAGAACCGGAGTTATAAATTTTTTTATGGTTACCAGAAAAAAACTAAGAAATGCTGTAACTTTCTATGTAACGAAAGTTTTTAAGTTTCAATTATAGCATGCTATAAAATCAATTAAGTGCTATTTTTGGAAACATATAGTTAATTTCTAAGTGAACAATAAAGGAAGATATGTTTTTTTTAACTAATTTTGAAATTAATTTTTTTCTCATCTTTGTATAGATATTAGCATCTAATTTTCACATATTGTATTTATTAGTGCTATGTTAACCCGCCTGTATAATATCAGATACGTAACACTTAGGACTTCGGAGTAATATTTTTTTTTAGAAAATTCTGTATTTTCAGAAAAAGGCGAAATAAAAGAATTGCATATGATATTTATACAATTATTTATAGGTCAAAGTGGCATTATATACAGGGCATTTTATAAGCTAAACAAAATAATTTTAGTATTAATAATAAAGTTAATATTCTTAATTTTGTGATTTTTACATTTTATTTTTTTTCTCATAAACCATTTACGATTAGCAGTAGATATCTATCTGAAAACATACCTCGTAACTGTATTGTTACTAGTAAAAAAAATCACACAGAAATCTATGAGGACATTGGAGATATGAGATTTTACAATTTCAATGATATTAGGGTTGTCACAAAGATCTTAATTACAAATGTACGAGAGAAAATTCTAAAAAAGTGGCTAAAAGAAAGAATTTTTATCCGACTGTGGAAACGGAGGGTTATGTTTTTCAGGGATTATTATTGAGTTGCATAAAATGAAATTTTTAAAATTCAATTACTCCGAAGTCCTAAGTGTTACGTATCTGATATTATACAGGCGGGTTAACATAGCACTAATAAATACAATATGTGAAAATTAGATGCTAATATCTATACAAAGATGAGAAAAAAATTAATTTCAAAATTAGTTAAAAAAAACATATCTTCCTTTATTGTTCACTTAGAAATTAATTATATGTTTCCAAAAATAGCACTTAATTGATTTTATAGCATGCTATAATTGAAACTTAAAAACTTTCGTTACATAGAAAGTTAAAGCATTTCTTAGTTTTTTTCTGGTAACCATAAAAAAATTTATAACTCCGGTTCTAAACAGAATTAACTTCTGGGTGTTCTACTCTAACATTAAAAAAAGCTTAAAGTTTCGATTGGTATCATAAAAAAGGGATGTCCGATTTTGAGGGAAAATAACACAATGTGCGTCGCAACGTTTGTGAATTGTGATCGGCTTAACACGTTCGCTGAATTTACATCACTGCATGTCAGTTAACGGTTAATATTGTAAAATTCACACAGGTATGTAACATATAGGAGGTATGCTATAGTTCCTTCTAGCGTTTTAAGCTATTGCATAGCTTCTATCGCGGGCCAGCGTGGAGACCGAATCCAGAAATTCCGTAACGAAATAACCTGACACGGGACTCCTCTACGGTGAGCCGCTAGATGGCGTTAATAAAAAATGCTATGCAATAGCTTTACAGCGGCAGTCCCCGAGTGCCACACGTCTTTTTGTTTTATTGATCAAGATCTATTATAAATACATTTTTTAATTATTTTATCTGCCATCCTCTAAGGAACTTTACGTTTATGTTGAGGATGGCGAGTTCGCATTAATATAATACTAAAAACAACTATACTACTATATTAATACTATAACAACAACATAAATGAAAAAGAGAAAAATGAAAAAAGAAACCAAAAAGAAACGTGTTTTTGAAGATCAGCTAGGGTAGTGATGAGGTTATCGTTTTAACAGGTAATGCAGCCAGCGTTCTAGTTACATTTCCTCGTTCCAGTGGATTAATTTTTGATATTTAGGTTTTTTAAATCTCGTACTAAGCGCTTTGCTTCCTCGTTTCTAATACGCACTGCAAAAATTTAGGATGCCCTTCCCGCTTCTAACTATAATGTCTTTTTACTACTATAATGTGTCTTTAAATCAAGAGTGAATAGGCAACTTCTAGGTAAGCGCGCACCATCTAAGGCTGCATCTTCACTTACCATCAGGTGAGATCACAGTCAAGCGCTAGGCTATACATGTACTAGACGATACCCGCGACTTCGTTCGCGTGGATTGAGGTTTTTTATTCCCGCGGGAACTCTCTTATTTCCCGGGATAAAACGTAGCCTATGTCCTATTCCAGACTATGATCAATCTCTGTGCCAAATTTCAGCCAAATCAGTTCAGTCGTACTCAATCACGACGCAATTGAGTAACAAACATACAAACTTTCGCATTTATCTAAATATATAAAAGGCAAAGGTGACTGACTGACTGACTGACTGACTGACTGACTGACTGATCTATCAACGCACAGCTCTAACCACTGGACCGATCGAGCTGAAATTTGGCATACAGGTAGCTATTAGGATGTAGGCATCCGCTAAGAAAGGATTTTTCAAAATTCAACCCCGAAGGAGGTAAAATAGGGGTTTTAAAAATCGAACCTAACGTGAGCGAAGCCGCGGGTTAAAGCTAGTAATATTATAATAGGATTAAAAAAATATATACGTAATTATACATTCTTATATGTCGGATGAGCTACCAGACAGCTCAGTATCAAAGCATTTACTCTTGTTTCTCATTATTACCAAACTTGCTCCGATAAACTCGCCGGAGGAGTTTTAACTTCACTATTTATACAGATTTATACTTAATAACTGTTAGCGCGGTCGCACACGGCTTGGATTCCAGACACCAATTAAAGACCTTAAATTATCTTTGTACTAGTGACCCTTTCCCCCCACGAGGAAAGCTTTCTAACCTATCTCATTCAATATTTAAAAATTGAAATTAAATCCATATATTATAATATTATGTATAGTATGTCAAATAATCAATTCACTGATTGGAGTGATTGGGATTACAATTTGTTTCTCATTTTTCAAACATTGACTGTTAGTTGTTTAGTAAATGTAGCCTATGTGTTAATTTTGGGCTATCTCCATTCCAAAAAGCCAAATCAGTTCATTCGTTGTAGCATGAAGGAGTAACAAACATATACCCAAACACGTACAAACTTTCAAAATCTTTCTGATCTGGTGGCGGTATTCTCTAAAATTCATTATATCAGTGCAACGATCACAATGATCTGACTGGCTAAATTGATGGTGTTCTTGCTGCATCAATGCATTTTAACCAATAGCGGGAAAGTAGCAGCCAATCAGAGGCCACTGTGATCACTACACAGTTTTTTAAACTATAGTGCACGCGTTAACAACCGAGTTGTTGGGCAATAAATCATTCTAATCAGTCTATCTCGCTCAAACTCATTGGGTTTATGGAGCGTAGTGTTAGCGTATAATGATATGCTATTGTTATTGACATTTTTTACATACTTGCAAGACCAACATAATGCGTATCCAAAGAGTCCAAAATAACATACTGAGGACAATTACTGATGCACCTTGGTTTGCACGCAATGCCGAAATTCACCAATATCTTGAGCTGCCAACTATCAGCGAGTACATAACTAATTATTCCTGAAAGCATCAGGACGAAGGCATCCCAACGTGCTTGCCAAGTCTCTATTGACAGCCCCAAGGGTGAAACGCCTTAAACGAGCCGATGTGTTCGATAATTGAATGACGTCCGAGCTTCAATGTCCGTAAAGACAATTTGAAGCACATGTAATCTGCTTATAGTCTTCCGACTGATTGCAGATTTAAAGGACAAAAAAAATATTGACATTTATGGTCCAACGATTCAGTTGATAGCGCGCACACTATAGCAGGTGTGTTTGTGCCCAGTCTTAACTTTCTTTAGGCCCTTATATCCAGCGTCTGGAATGCATTCAAGAAGTTTCGCAAGTTGCATTCACTCTGTTAAGTTGTTATTGAGTCTCACTTAACGAGCTACAAACGTCAGCTTAAGTTGTCCTCACAGATATATTCATGCGCATAAAACTTTTTTTTTAAAGAATATCAGCTAAGCTGAACTTGACTGATATTCTCCTCTCCTCTAAATAAGTGAAAACTTGTGTTAGGAGTGGGTACGACAATAGTGCAATGGGTGGGATTCGAACCTGCGACCTTTCAGTTATGAGTCCGCACCTTTAACTGTTGGGCTATTGAGGCTAATTGGGATATTGAGGCTATAAACTAGATGATGCCCGCGACTTCGTCCGCGTGGATTTGTGTTTTTTTGATTCCCGCGGGAACTCTTTAATTTTTCGGGACAAAATGTAATCTATGTGCTAATCCTGGGTATGAGCTATTTCCATTCCTAATTTCAACCAAATCGGTACATTCGTTGAGGCGTGAAGGAGTAACAAACATACACATACATACATACAAACTCTCGAATTCTTTGTTTTTCCGGGATAAAAAGTAGCCTGTGTCACTCTTCAGGTAATCAAGTATGCACATGCAAAAATCACGTCGATCAATAGCTCTGTTGCAGCATGATTGAAGGACATACCAACAAATAAACACACTTTCGCATATATGTATTAATTATATTAATAAGGATATTTGATGCCAGTGACTTCGTTCGGGTGGATTGAGGTGTTTTTATTTTCCGGGGTAAGAAGTTTTTTTTAAATATATAGTAGTCTATATAGTCGGGCCAAAATTGTATTGGGTTTTCTGTTAAAGAAATTTTCAGTACTAGCCCGGAGTTAGGAAGTCTGTGGTGAGTCAACCCCGTGCCTCGGAGAGTACGTAAAACTGTCGGTCCTGCAACTGATCTCTTTCCGGTCGTGTCGGATTTTCCGTCCCATCGGGCTATGAGAGTGAGGGAATAGAATAGTTTTTTTTTTTTAATTAAGTGTAGACTAGCGCTTGACTGCGATCTCACCCGATGGTAAGTGAAGATGCAGCCTAAGATGGTGCGCGCTTGCCCAGAAGATGCCTATTCACTCTTGACTAAGACACCCACATTAGGTATAGTTAGTTGGAAAAACGGAATCCGGAAGGGCATTACGAATTTTAAAGTAGCTTATGTGTTATTTCAGTTATCTATCTCTGAGCCAAATTTCAGCCACATCGGTTCAGTCGTTGCGGCGTGATTGAGTAACAAACATGGCTTGCGCTTGACGACGATCAATACTAAATAGCACTGATGAGGTCTAGGTTGGAGCGCGCTTGCCTAGAAAATGCCTATTCACTCTTGCCTTGAAGGTACTCAAATTATAAGTGGCAGGAAACGCGGATGCTGGAAGAGTGTTCCATACCTTAGCGGTTCGTATCAGAACGTCATCTATCCATCCATCCACTCATACATCCAAACTTTCGCATTTATAATAGTAGGATAGATTATTTTATTTGGACCATCGAATCGATTGACACCTCATTTATCAAAATCAGCTCAGTAGTTGAGCCATCGTGGTCGGTGGACCGTGGAATATTCGTAATAGTTACATACGTACATACATACGTTGCTAAAATCACCTTCCTTTTTGACTTCGGATATTCCGAGTCGGATAAAAACTTAAAGGATAAAAAGGATTTAAAAATAAAATTCATTCATACGTAGAAAGGTGTAATCAAAGTGTTAGTTTTTCTATCGGGATTTACAAAAGGTACCTTACGCTAATTTTTAAGACTTAACGACTAAATAAACTTAAATATAGACAATATAGAAACGACAACAAAAACTTGCCTATTTTACAATAAGTGCGTTGTGAAAATAGGCAAATAAAGTGAGATTACTATATAATGGATTTATTTTTTAACTACCACAGTGATAGATCACAAAAACAAAAACTTATTCGTAACAAGAGTTTGCTGTCAAGAGCCGCACGAAATGACCGGGTCGCAGTTATCCACTAAACCATTCATGTTCAACTAATGTACGTATATTTTAGCTTTAGACGAGGAGCTAACTAACCTAACTTAACCTAACTAACCTAGAAATGTACTGTTTTATTAATTTTTGATGAAATTCAGCCGTAGAGCCGCAGTTCGATGAAATAAAAAATCAAGGAACAAGGAAAGGCTAGTCTTAACCCCCATGTCCGTAAGAGGCACAGGTCTGCTCAAAGAAGCGGGCATCGAGTTTAAAAGCAGCATCAGTCCACACCGGACCCATTTCTCTCCTCTGCCATCTAAAAAAAAAAAATGAAAACTTGTATCCATCTATCTTTTAAACTTTTTTTTTATAATAAAAAATATTAGCCAAGCTCAACTTGACTCATTGTCCTCTGCCCTCTAAATAAGCGGAAAAGCTTGTGCTAGGAGTGGGTACGACAATAGTGCAACGGGTGGGGTTCGAACCTGCGACCTTTCAGTTTTCAGTCCGCACTACATCTTCACTGACCATGTGTGACCGTAATCAAGCGCTAGTCTACACTTAATTAAAAAAATAATAACATAAGCTTTCCAAATCAGGAGTGAATAGGCATCTTCTAGGCAAGCGCGCTCCATCTTAGACGGCATCTTCACTCACCATCAGGTGTGACCGTAGTCAAGCGCTAGTTTACACTTAATTAAAAAAAATAACTGTTCTATTCCCTCACTCTCATAGCCCGATGGGACGGAAAATCCGACACGACTGGAAAGAGATCAGTTGCAGGACCGACAGTTTTACGTGCTCTCCGAGGCACGGGGTTGACTCACCACAGACTTCCTAACTCCGGGCTAGTACTGAAAATTTCTTAACAGAAAACCCAATACAATTTTGGGTCAACCCGGGAATCGAACCCGGGACCTCGTCATCCGTAGTCGAACCTGCTAACCACTATACCAACGAGGCAGTTAAAAAAGAAATAAGCTTACCTTTATACTCCTCTCAGCGTCATCTATGGGCCGCTTTCGAGGAGCAGAGACAGAGACGCGAGGCCAGTGTCCCGGCCGGGCGGCGTAGCCATCCACTACGCTGGCAGCCGGGGGGTCGGCCGGTGGCGGCCATTCGGCGTCGAATGGCGGCCACGGGCGGACGTGGCACTCGGCACCGTCTCCCGATGGGAACGATCTGCAGCATCTCCTGAAATATAACAAGTCTTTAAGACCTTCTAGAAGACAATACGACGTTTTTTTATTCGATGACAAGATATTCCTTGACTGCAATCTCAGTTGATGCTAAGTGAGGATGCAGTCTAAGATCGTAGCGGGCTAACTTGGAAGGGGTATGGTAGTGTACATGCAACCTAATCTGTTACTACACGCTATCTTACCGGAACGCTAAATCATAATAAAAGGCAAATAATAAATGAAAGGCAGACGATGAAGCATATACGTTGCCGCTGACTGAATCCTAAGAGGTTTGGCACAGAAATAGCTTGTATTCTGGAGAACGCAGATACGCAAAATCAAAAACTTCCCACGAGATTTTTAAAAATTTAAGTCCGTGTGGACTAAGTCACGGGCAACAGCTCGTCTGTTGAAGACGAGCGAAGGTCGTGCAGTTGACAACACTATGCAACAGATATAGAACACAACAGAAGTAAAAAAAAATTTACTTACTCCCATCAGAAAAGGATTGACGCGGCGGCCCTGGCTCACTGCAAAAGAGAAGCATTATTAAAGAAATTGCACTCCAATTTGACAACAAAGTCGTACCGCTAAATTCCTAACTCCGTGTTGCTATTAACTCAATTCGGGACTCGAACCCACGATCTCATGATCCGAAAGCGAAAAAGCTAGCCACTAGACCAACCGTAGGTAACACTAGGCAGCCAAGAATAATATACGCAAAAATATCAATAAAATAAATTAAGAAAAATCAATATTGTAAAAAGGTTAAAACTTTAGTGAAATTGCAGCAGCAGCAAATAAAAAATCTAAGAATATGGAAAGAATCGTCAAAATTAAATTTAAAATCGGAAACTAATTCTAAAAAAAAAAACACCGATATTTATGGCAATGCTCATCTTATTAAAAACAAATAAAAATATTTTAAATTCACGTAATATTTTAAAATAAATTGTCGACTAACAAAAAATCTAATAATCATTATGAATTTTTTTAAATTACAGTGGTGAATTTAAAACACGTGGTTTTTTAACTTAACCTCCAAAAAAACTCCCGATATAAAATCCAAACGTAATAAAAAAGATTAAAATTCAAAATCTAAATCTGATACGCTATATCAGATGAAAAGCATGGCAAAAATTTAAAATGTTTGTAAACCACGTGGTTTTCTAACCTAACCTACCAAAAAAAAATTCACAACAAAATCTACTCGTGAAAAAGTCACTAAATGACACATAAAATAGAAAATTCTTCTAACTTTAAATCATAGCACTATATCAGATGAATAGGACGGCAAAAATTAAAAATGTTTTTAAAACACGTGGTTTTCTAACCTAAACTATCAAAAACACTCGCGACAAAATCTACTCGTAAAATATGTTAGATAAAAAAAGATTTCAATTTAAGCACGTGGTTTATTGCAGTGAAAAACAAAATTATTGAAAGTTAAGAAAAAATATTCACACACGTTAAAAAAAAGGATTAAAAACCTAAAATTCACTCACACAAAATAAATTAAAAAAATATATAAATTAGAGAAAATAAAAATCAATGTAATTGGAAGATAGAAGAGAAATCAGTAAAAATGTTTGAAAACCACGTGCTACAAATTTTTTATGAACATTTAAAAAAACACACGTTTAAAAAAATCCAAAATATTGTAAAAAGAAAACAGCGGAAGCGGAAGCAAAAATAAATATGAAACTGTAATTTCTGATTAACACAAAGAATACCTAAAAAGAAATTATTAAAAAAAAAAAATTAAAATAAATTCAACTAAAACACGCGTTTTAAAAATGTTACAAAAAAATGGCGGATAGGTCACAGACTAGCCCTAATTAACTAAGTATAGAAAATCACTTACGCCCCGCGTCGGTGCCGAAATGCGCTGAGTTCGTCCGATCGGCACTTTTTATACTCATAGATAAGACTGCTTTGAGGTAAAAAGGTGTAACTGATTTTAAATACATTAACTTGTGGTTCACCCCTAGGCCGATGAAAGGTAAGGGGAAAACATCAAAGTTAGTACTTTTTTTTTTAAATTTCAATTGAGTGCGGCTACATCTACGGAAAATTAAATGTAAAAAAGCATGGCATTTTAAAATAAGGATTATAGTCCACGTTAACTTTAAAAAAGAAGTTTAGCATGCTTATTTAGCATATTTTAGACGTTTTTTTAATTTTCTTTTATTTTCTAACTTTTACAAACTATCTAATTTTGACTATCACTATCTTTTCCCTAATCATTCTTTATTTTTACAATAATACAATCTTCACTCGCGTCTTCATCTGCGTTGAGTCAGGTTTTTAAAAATCCCACGAGAAACGTTTGCTTTTCCTGAAAATACTCGTAATTATTTAACTCTCCAGATCCTCAAGTGCCGTATCCATGAAAAAAA
The DNA here is from genome assembly GCA_933228805.2 of Hipparchia semele. Lineage (NCBI taxonomy): Eukaryota > Metazoa > Arthropoda > Insecta > Lepidoptera > Nymphalidae > Hipparchia > Hipparchia semele. The sequence continues at coordinate 14,493,678 of OW121714.1, forward strand.
AAATACGTCAATCTGTAGTTTTGGTGCGGCTTCATTATAAGATGAGTCAAAAAACAAACACAAAATCGCATTTATACATTAGTAAGATAGGATTATTAATAAGTTTCGCCAGTTATGTTTTCAGGAAGTTTTAAGTCCCGTGAGGTCTAACAGTTCTCGTGAGAATGTCAGGCTAGTTTTTAACCGATTTCTAAAAAAAGAGGAGTTTCTCAATTTTTTTTCTTGGTACATGATAGTAATAATAACATACGATAGTATAATATCGCGCAAAACAAAAAGCTATGAGGATATTTTAGTATTTATTTAAATTATATACTACTAGTTGGTGGCCGCGACTTCGTTCACGTGGATTGAGATTTCTTGATTCCCGCGGGAACTCTCTTATTTCCCGGGATAAAAAGGAACCTATGTCCAGACTATAATCTATTTCTGTGCCAAATTTCAGCCAAATCGGTTCAGTCGTTGCGACGTGATTAAGTAACAAACATCCACACTTTCACATTTATAATATTATATATAATATATATAGTATATTACTAGCCGATGTCCGTGACTTCGCTCCCGAGGGAACTCTTTTACGAGATGACAAGTATGCTTGTACTTGTACATCTCAAGGATGCGAACTATGTCTGTGCCTTTCAGCTTAATCAGATGAATGATACGCGAATAAAAAAAAACAACGTTCTCTAGCATAATAATAAATTTTCGCAGCTTCGTGGATTGTAAAAAAATATCACTTACTACGTTTTCTTTTCAAAGCGATTGTTTTGCTCAACACTACATCGAATGTTCCAGAGCCGACAAAGCGATGTTTGTCAAAACTACCCTCATTTTATCGAAATCTTAAAAAAACTCGTCAAATTAACTGATTTTCACTTGAAATAATTAAATACGTTATATAATAACCTATATTGATAAGATTTGAATACCTAAATCGAATAATTCATTGTAAAAAAATATTTTGAACTACCCACATTATTGAATTTTTGTAGTTAAAGTTAGGGACCTATGTCAAATATTTTACTGATACACACTGATTTAGTTCCTAGCATTCTCATACTTTTTGACTGGAACTCTAAATCTGTGTTTTAAAGCCTAGAAATACTTCAAAAAAGTCGAAAAGCAATGATAACTTAAGTTATTATTCTTTTGTTACTCGTATTGTAAATAAAAACTAATTGTCAATGTAGTATTGACCAATAATTTTAATAATATTTAATAATCGAGATTTTGAATTTCTGTAATGATTCTAAAAAAGTTCCTTAGTGAAAGTCTGCCCACTTAGCCCCTTTAAGAATCTTCTCTTCTCTCTCTTTCTTATTTCACATGAGCGAAGCTGCCTGGATTAGCTAGTAATTGTATATTATGTTGCTATATGTTTGTATATATGTTATTATACTATACTATATATACTACTAAAATTTGTTTTTGACAACTAGTAGGTATAAAGTAAGTATGTTGTATCGAAACCATTTTGTGCCTACTATAAATGACATTCGTAAGAGCTCACAAAAATCTAGACCGAAAAATAGATAAAAATATTGAACTGAATTGATGTAACTATCTACTAGTTTGGGACTAATAGATAACTGCTCATAAACATAGTAGGTATTACTTACTAGATTGGGATTGTAATACTGTAATGGGAGTAGTAAAGTTTATCCGAAGAATAAATACGACGTTCTGGAAGATTTCGTATCGAAAATCTGCTAAAACGTTATATTTATTCCCGGTTAAATGGTTACTGGGTGATTGCGAAACTAGCCCTGAATTAGGTACATACTTAATTAAAAACCAGGGTGTGATTTTTCGTAAATAACATCAGCGTAGAAATAAAAGGTGACCGGAAATCTCATAAATTACTTCACGGGCACTGATGCTGTAATAAATCTACAAACTTGGGAAAAAAATCCGAAATGTTCCTACAGCCCTGTTTGTACTGGCGACTTTTGTGCGAACTTTTAGGAACTTTACAGGAAAGCGGGAAGTATTATGGATTACGGAGAATTATTGGAATTTTTCCTATATTTCTTGAGAAGGGCATTTACTTTGTTCATATTCTAATTAACACTATAATGAATGCCTTTTAAACTGTGGAACTGACTCTCTTTTTCAGCAGGAGACGATTTTTTTTATCCGAAAGAGGCGTGCGCTTGACGACAATCAGTACCTACTGGATAGCACTGATGAGGTCTAGGTTGGAGCGCGCTTGCCTAGAAGATGCCTATTCACTCTCGCCTTGAAGGTACTCAAATTTTAGGTGGCAGGAAACACAGATGCTAGAAGAGTGTTTCACTCCTTAGCGGTTCTTATCAGAAACGTTGAATTAAGCGTTTCGTTCGAGTAGGTTGAATTTTTACCACATAAGGACGCCAACGCTCACGACTTCTCGCAGTTCTGTGGTAAAAAGGTGAAGGTGGTACTAGGTTGTGAAGTTCCTGAGCGCACTCTCCAAAGTATATCCGATGGAAGACCGATAAACAGGCGACATTCCGTCGGTGCTGTAGCTTGAGCATTTTCGCCTGCGTTAGCGATTGGCGCTATTGATCACCTATAATACGGCGAGCGCGGCGATCTATCGAGTCTAATGCATGGCTATCGGTTGATAAAAAAGAAAAGAAGAAAGACATAGAAAAGCATTATAGGCACCAGTCAACCAACAGACTTATCTGTTCAGTTCGCGGGGTCACTTGTGAGTCTATTAGTACTATTTACTAGGTAGTTAAGACGAGGAAATTGGTACTGCAATTTCATACGATTGTACAGCACTCGCAATAGAAAGAACTGACAGCAACAAATGCTAAGCTAACAATTGCGCAGCGGAACTGAGCGGAATATTTTAACCGACTTCAAAAAAGGAGGAAGTTCTCAATTCTCAATTCGTCGGAATCTTTATGTATGTTCACCGATTACTCAAAGACGCCGAAGAAAAATCTTCTTTTGTTTGAAAGGCCATATTTCCTAAGTGGTTCCATGGTCTTCAGGATCCCATCATCAGATCCTGACCTGATAACAATGGAACCACCCTAAGAAGTATACCCTTTCAAATAAAAAGAATTCTCCAAATCGGTCCAGACTCCAGGCGTCTTCGTGTAATCGGGGAACATACATAAATATAAAAAAAAAGATTCCGACGACTTGAGAACCTCCTCCTTTTTTGGAAGTCGGTTAAAAATATTCAATCACAAACTTGTCGGCATCGAGTTACAATAATCGACGCGTTGAACTTCTATCACCGACCCGATATCGAGATATCGATACCATTTGAATTTAAAGTTGAAAACTTTTCCGATTATCGAGGGAATTCTATTTCAGCTATTATAAAGGGTGGAACAACTTTGTTGACTATTGACAACTACTTGAGGATTTATTGAGGGTTCTATAGTTACAAGAACATAAGATTTTCATAGCATTATTGTTTGAAGAGAACAGTAGATTGTCTATAGTCCGTACGTAACGTATATGTATAGCATATAGATATACGTATTTTGAGTAGTAAGCATAATTTTACTTTTTACACAATACGATAGTTTAATTTTGACGTAATTCACTTCTTTAAATTGTTCATTAAGATTTATCTTATCATTATTATTCATTTAAAAATATTTTTAAATATGAAGTTAAGTCATGTATTCACTAGGCAACAAATGTCATGAAACATGTTGCTCAACATTTAGCCCAACATGTTGAGCGACGATGCAGAACTTTTCATTTAAGCTATAATGAGATGCGCGACATCTGACAACATCATGCGCTGTTGCCAATCGATGCCAAACATGTTGAGCATCACGTGTTGCGCTAAAAATTTAGTATAACCTGATTTTATCGTTGTTGCTTTCACAAAAAAAAACTATGATTTTTCTAAAGATCACGGTGGTAATTTCAAATTTGGCGGCATGCCAAAAAATCCTTGTCGCACTACAAGTGAATACAAGGCTTTAAGCTTCTCAATGCACAGTTCTACTACAGTATAATTACAGCACAGTATAATCATAGTGATCGATGTGAATGAATGATTTCATGAAAGCAAGTGACTATTTAAGTTTATGAAATATTTTTAAGAATATAAAATCTAAATGAAATTCTGCCTTTAGTAAAAGTGACAAACATACACTGATGTATGTCTCAAGTTGCTGGAATTTTGACCCCGCACCGGGAAGGGTGCGTTGAAACCCCCCCCCCCCCCACTCTTTGAACATACGATTTCAAGTAAAATGCTGGCAGCTGCTGGATTCTTAATAATTTGATGATATCACGATGTTGTCAAACAAACAAAAAAGCTCTCTAAATATAGAACTATCCATAATATAAAAAAATACGTTAACAAAAATACTAAAATTTACTGCTCTATTACGATACAAAAACAAAGTTAAATCACTCGGCTCGTTTGTTACAGAGCATTAATATTCCAATTACAACCTTCACTGTACGTTATCTGTATTTATTCTGTATGCCGGCGGGAATAACTCTACTCAGTTGGGGGCACACTGACACAAATTTTGTAAACCCCGACGCAAAAGGAGGGGTGTTATAAATTTGAATGCTTTGTCTGTCTATATGTGTCATAGTAGCTCTCAAACGGCTTGAAATTTCGTGCACTAAGTGTACCTGAGGATACAAGCGGGAAGCTTGTGTTAAGACTGGATAAGGAAGAAGAGTGTTATGTCTGAAGGTCGAAACAATCTTTCAGTTTTCGGTTCGCATCTAAATAACCTTTGGGCCATCAAGGCTTCAAAAAATTAATGTCGGGTATATCGTACATTGACTCATGATGGTTGATTTAAATTTGAAATTGAACTAGTGTTGAATATTCTAGATATTTTCATTATGAGACTTGAGAGTTTAGTGTAATATAAACTTTAGCCCCAAATCATTTACGCGTACAAAATGTCCGGCACAAAAATAATAAAATGCGTTACGAACTTCACTGTATTGTCAAGGGTGACGTTCCGGTCTGTGCGCCGCACTGTTCAATGCAATTTATTACTAATTGTTTGTTTATTTTAAACATATTATTTTAAAAATATTCATAGAAAACTCATACAACCATCAAAATTCATTAGCATCCACGCACTAGCGATTTAGAATCACAATTTGATGGCTCACAGATTGACGATTTTTTTCGTAACTATTTATTTTCATTGTGCGCGCTTAACCTAAAATATATACGTACTTACTTACGTATTAATCTGTTAAGCCTCGTATTCACCAAGCAACAATTATGGCGCAAACACGTGACGTTCAACATATTCAGTTCAACAGCACGTTACGTTGTCAGATGCGACGCGTCCTTCTTACTTTTTTAAACAAAAATTCCGCGTCATCGATCAACTTGTTGGGTTTCATGTTGAGCAACATTTTGACATTTGTTGCCCAGTGGACACAATGGCTTTTACTAGAATTGATCAGCGCAGATACTATCTTCGAGTGTATCTTCATCTTCTTGAGTTGTGGCTATGCAGGTCTCGAGGCCCTGTAGCACGTTGACCGTCGCCGATCTATTGTGCTCGCCACTATTCATATTTCCTCGCCGATACTCGTTGCCGCCAGGAACAGCAGCACTTTCTTGGCTGGAATGAGTATAGCTTCCTCGGGGTGAACTATATGTTGCCCCAGATGGATGCTACGTTTATGCATTATAGCAGGGCAGTAACAGATGATGTGCAGCGGTGTCTCCACCGCATCCTGGCAAAGCCTGCACACATCCGAGCCCTGGAGCTTGAGGTTGTACATGTGTCTGTTTAGGCCACAGTGTCCCGTCAAAGCTCGTACTAGAATGCATAGGTTCTTCCTTCCAAGCGCCAGCACCCCGGAGGCAGTCTTAATCTTATTGAAAGACCTCACCAGCGCTTTGGAGTGATTTAAACCTGGTAAGTTACGCCATCGAATAAGCGTGTCATAGTAGCAATAGGTTAACAGGGTGAGCTGAACCAAGCTTTTAGGAATACCACAGACAGGCTCTGGACCTATCTGTCGCACCCTAGCGCCCGTCTTGGCAAGCATGTCGGCGTTTTCGTTGCCAGCTATGCCCTCATGCCCTGGAACCCATCGAAGGACCACCCTATTGTTCTTAGCTAGGGTGTATCTTCGAGTGTATGCTTGAGCATTTTTTCCACGAATAAGATAATAGGGATCTTATGAAAATCTCATATAGTTGACTATCGGCGGGCACATTTTCAGTTAGTTGCTTTTGCCCGCGACTTTTTCCGTGTGGAGTTAGATTTTATGAACTATAAATTGAAGAAGCGGACGAAGTCGCGGGCGCCCGCTAGAAGTTTAGTTAAGTTTCGACGACCTCCCTGGCGTAGTGATGAGCGCTGTGGTCTTTTATAACTGGAAAGTCTCGGGTTTGATTCCCGGCGGGGGCAATTTGGGAATTTATAATTTCAGAATGGTCTCTGGTCTGATGGCTATTTACCAGACTACCAGTCAAAGCCGTGCCGCCAAGAGATTTAGAGTTGCGGCACGATGGCGTGTAGAAGAGATAAGAGGTATGGGTTGAATTTACACTGCCATACAAAAGGAAATCCATTCCAAGTATGCCGCTACCATCTTAGACTGCACCGTCACTTACCATCAGGTGAGATCGCAGTCAAGGGCTATCTTGTTATCAAATAAAAAAAAAGTAAGGGGTAGGAAGGGTACGTATTTCGTCACTCATGCAGATTAGCTCATCACATTGTTATCCTATTTCCTATTATCATAATATTATTATTCATTTTATATTTTATATATATATAATATTATACATGCGAAAGTTTGTATGTTTGTTACTCAATCACATCTCAACGACTGGACCGATTTGGCTCAAATTTGGCACAGAGATAGATTATAGTCTGGAATAGGACATAGGCTAAACATAGGAAAATTCTCTACATTTTATCCCGGGAAATAAGAAAAAAAATAAGTGAATTAAAAACCGTAATCCACGCGAACGAAGTCGCGGGCATTAACTAGTTATACATACATTTCAGTACCTATGATGCATAGGCATCTGAAATAAACTTAATAAAGGATTTAAGAAATAAAATGCATATTTACACGAAAAAAAATGTAATCATAGTTATAGTTATGTTTATCCGGGTTTATAAAAGGCACGCAGATGTCTTAGGACTAAATTTACTTATGATATAGACAATATATGAACATCAAGAAAGCCCGTATCGAAGGTATTTTAACACCAGTACGCTTATATCTACATATTTATATTTTAACTATTGAAAAACAAAAGTTCGTTTTTATCGCATAAATCAAAAGGCAGAAGCTTTAAAAAAATGCAATCATAGTTATGTTTATCGGGGTTTATAAAAGGCACGCAGAAGTCTTAGGACTAAATATACTTATGGTATAGACCAATATAAGAACATCAACAAAGCCCGTATCGAAGGTATTTTAACACAAGTACGCTTATATCTATTTATATATTAACTATTGAAAAACAAAAGTTCGTTTTTATCGCATAAATCAAAAGGCAGCAGCTTTAAAAGGTTACAATAGATAGTACAATAATTATAGTTGACAACAAACGCGGTATAAATATATTAATTATTATATAGTTTTATAAGTCACCTTTATTATCGCAAAGCTAATCACAAATACTTACATTGTTATCAATGTATAATATTTATTGGTATATAAGTTACATACCTCATTTTGGGTTGTACCCACTCTTACTGCTAAGAAAAAAAAGTTTAACCTAACTTAAACTGTTCACTACGTCCTATTGCAAACGAAAGGCCGGTCGTAATATCAATATCCTCGTCAGGACCAGAGTCGCAGTCCTCGTGATCGTGGCAGGCATCAATGTTAAAAGCGGCATTCCGATGTAGCTTCCCAAATCTAAAAAAGAAAAATGAAATCTTGTAGCTCATCTAAATATATAAAAGGCAAAGGTGACTGACTGACTGACTGACTGACTGAGATATCAACGCACAGCCTAAACTACTGAAGTAAGAAACTTGAAATTTTTACAGTTGGTTCCTTTTATGACGTAGGCGCACACTAAGAAAGGTATATTGGAAATTCCACCCCTAAGGGGTTTAAATAGGGGATGGAAGTTTATATGAAACTCCGTCATTTTTCAAGCTGTTTCCATCAAAGTTGGTATGTGAGCTTTCAGCTAAAAATAAAGAAGTAAGTGTGTCACAGTTTTTGAAAATTCCACCCCAATACCTAATTCCACGCGGACGAAGTCGCGGGAGCAAAAGCTAGTTTAAATATATAGACTAGCGCTAGACTAGATGCAGTATGATGACCTCCCTGGCGCAGTGGTGAGCGCTGTGGTCTTATAACTGGGAGGTCTCGGGTTCGATTCCCGGCGGAAGCAATTTAGTAATTTATTATTTCTAAATTGTCTCTTTTGTTTGGTGGGAGGCTTTGGCCGTTACCACCCTGCCGTCAAAAACGTGCCGCCAAGCGATTTAGCGTCCCGGCACGATGGCGTGTCGAAACCGATTAGGGGTATGGGTTGAATTTACACTGCTATACCCCTTCCAAGTTAGCCCGCTACCATCATAGACTGCATCGTCACTTACCATCAGGTGAGATCGCAGTCAAGGACTATCTTGTTATCCAATAAAAAAAAAGTTAAGAGCTCGATAATATGCTTACCCATTATCCCGTGTCTCTGCATGTACATAGCGTCAGCTGTGGGCCGCTCTCGAGGAGCGGAGTCAGCAACGCGAAGCCAGTCTCGCGGCCGGGCGGCGTGGCCACTTGCCAAGCCGGCGGCCGGGGTGCCGGCCAGTGGCGGCCATTGGCCACCGAATAGCGGCCACTGGCGGACGTGGCATTCGGCATTGATCTTCTGATGGGAAAGGGCTGCAGAGCATTCTGAAATAGAACAAGACTATTAGAGCTTCTCTATCTCAATAGAACTGAACTAAACTAGTAACACGTTTGCGTAAATTGCAGAAGTCCTTTATGAAGTGGAGTATACGTTTTTATAACTTGACTAGCCGATTTACTTTTTAAAATCCCGCGGGAACTTCTTGATTTTCTGGGAGTAGCTAGTAGTACTTGTCATTCTCCAGGTCCTCAACTATAACCTTGCGAAAAAATCACGTCGATCCGTAGCTCTGTTGTAGCGTTATTGAAGGACAAACCAACAAACAAACACACTTTCGTATTTATAATATTAGTAAGGATTCAGAAAGAAACTAAAAAAAAATTACTTACTCCCATTAGAAAAGGCACGACGCGGGGCCCCTGGCTTGCTGCAAAAGAGAAATAATAATTAAGAAATTATACAAAATAATAATTTTATCCCAGCTGAATGTCCCACATAATTAATATATTTTAAAAATAATATCGTAACGCGATCACAAAGTATAAAATAATTTTATTTTGTACACGTGTATTGAAGTCGGGCGGGCCTTAAAAGGAACGATGAAACTGATGCGCGACGCTAGCCTCGCTAGCCTAGAACCTCCTACTTTTTTTGAAGTCAGTTAAAAACGCACAAAATAGAAAAAAATTGCAAAAAATATTTGTTAAAACAAAAGAAAGGTGAATAAAGAAGTTTAAAAACCCACGTGGTTTTTTGAATCTACATAATAACAAAAAAAAACTTCCGACGTAAATAGAACATTATTTAAAATTAACAAAAATGATCTAAAATGCACCATCATGTACGAAATTAATAAATTTGAAACACCGAGTGGTTTTTCAAAATTTATTTTATTGCAGAAAAACTCGCGACATAAAATAGAAGATTCTTTATCTAAAATGCACTATAATTCGTACGAAAGGTACCTATTGAAATTTAAAGTTGAAATCCACGACTTGGTTTTTGAAATCTACATTATTATATTTTGCCAAATAACTCGACACATAAAATAGAAAATTCTTTGAGCATGTGTTTTTAAAAATATTGCGGCAAAACTAGCTGCGTAATTTTTTTTCCCAATTAAGAAAAAATATTAATATCCAAATCTCGTGGCATACAATAAAAGTCATTACAAGTAAAAATTAATTAAAATACTAATAATCTATAAATAAAATGAGTATCTAAGAAAACCTAGGTTTAAAAGTCGCAGTACAAAATATATATTTTTTTAAATTACGAAACAAGTAAAGTAAAAATTTTAGTCAAAATAAATTTAAAACTACGTGATAAAAAAATTTTGCAAAATTTCGAAAAACACGGGGTTCAAAAAAGAAAACTCTTCAAATAGCAAATGGTTAAACAAATAAACAAAATGCACCATAACCGATATAAAAATGAAGAAAAAACTAAAATCTACCAATTTTTTAGGAAACATACGGTGCAAAAATCTTGTAAAATTACAAAAAACAAATGGCAAAATTAAAAAAAATTAAATTAAAAAAACCAACAACACGTGTTTTACTTGATTTTTTTTGCCAACTTTTAAAGTTGGCAAAAAAAATCAAGTAAAACACGTGCTACAAAAATTTTAACAAAATGGCGGATAGAATACGAGTTAGCCCTAATTAGCTAAAGTAGAAAAGAACTCACGTCTCGCGTCGATGCCGAAATGCGCTGAGCTTGTCCAACTTTTCCTTTTTATACTCATAGATAGGAGAGTTTTGAAGAAAAACGATGTAACTGAAATTTAAATTTTGCTAAATATCATTATAAGATCATGCCTGTGATTGCTCCCAGAGGAACTCTTTTATGGGATGAAAAGTTTGCTGTAGGATGTGATGTGTTGCGAGTATATCTGTGCCAAGATTCAACTACTTCTAAAAAACACTCCGCTCTCGGAGGATACCGTTACCTCTCCCTTCGATTGTCTCCAGGATACGGGCTATCACATTGCGAAGTTTCAGTTCAATTATTATAAGGTCATAGAGGACGCCGTTCCCAACAAACTCTTTTTCAGGATAAAAATTATCCCAATTCCGTCTCCAGGGTACAAGCTACTTCTGCGTTGAGTTTGAGGTAAACCGGATGAACGGATACGCAAACGGTTTATGTGTTTACGGACACTCTTCTAGGGGTAGTCTTTTCCAGGTTGATCAGACGAAATTATACACTATGAATTGAGTATACGAAGCATTTGGTAAATTATTACAATGTCCTTATTATTTGTTAAAACTATTTTTATGAAATACTATTTCCATTAACATTTCTTGAAAAATTTTCAAAATGTAGTGAATGGTGGGTAGGACATTAGTGCAACGAGTGTGGTTTGAACTGGACGGTCTATTGGCTATTGGAATCAGTTCTGAAACAATCTCCACCAAATGGAAGACATTTTAGGATCACTAATCACATGCGACAAAATCTTAAATAGTTATTTTTTTTTTCATAAAAGTATAAAACTACTTTTTAATAAAAAATAATATTACTGCTATTATTAAAAAAAATCATAAAATTACATTTCTTAAAATTAATTAACTAATTATTTAATTTCCTTATTCCAGTGGTTTGGATAATATTTTTTAAATTTAGCTTTTATTTTCTATATTTAGAATTTAGTTTTAATTTAGAATTATTTAATATAATTGTTCAAAATAGATAAAATAATTAAAAAACGTCATTAATTAAAAATTTAAAAAATACCACTTACTACTTTTTCTTTTCAAAGCGATTGTTTTGATTTTCAGTACATCGAATGTTCCAGAGCCAATAAAGCGAAATTTACAAAACTACCTTCCTTTTAAAGAAATGTTAAGGAAAATAATTAAATTAACTGTTTTTTCTATGAAAATAACGTTTTTAACAATTGAAATAATTAAATACCATATCTGATAACCTATATTAACACCTTTTTAAAATAATTCTCTGTAAAAAAAATTTAAAACTACCCTCATTACTGAATTTTTAAAACTAAAGTTTGGAATTTACGGCAAAATTATTATTTTATACATGTTATAGACTGATTTTGTTTCTAGTATTTTTCCACTTTATAAATGAAACCTGCTTTTACTCAAAATCCTTATGTTAAAGCCTTGTTAAAGCCTAAAAATTGATTGAATTTATAAGCTGCTATGATTAATTTTATTAAGAAAACAAAAGAAAAAGAACGATCCAAAAAGACTGGTATGTCTTTTGGTCCGCTTATTTGGCCAATCTTCAGAAGGGCTGAACCGATTTTGGCGGGACGCTTACCAGAGTGCAAGTATACTAAATGGAGTATTGAGAGTACTTTTATTACGCTGTTTCCGCGTAAGAAATTAAGTACTTTAGATTATAATGACAGTATAATAAAGGTTAAAACATTTTCACGGCTTAACCACTGTACCGATATTGATGAAATTTAGTACAGGACGCATAGCTTACATTTGACTTACATTCTGAAAACGGGTATTGGTCTAGCTATACGGGTATTGGTTATGCTAGAAAATCAATGAGTCCCTAAGGGATTTTTAAATCAGAAATCTAGGAGGATTCGCGAGTATTAGAAAGTGGCTAGTCTATATATTCTTTACAAATAAATAATAGTCTATACATCTGTACAAATAAATAAAATTGAAGTGTCTGTTTGTAATTTCAAAATAACAGCTTTTTACTAAATGCATATGTAAGTAAATATGGTACTTATAACAATTTTTTTTTTTTAAATTTTTGTCTGTTTGTCTGTCTGTTTAATTGTTGCCACTAATCTCGGGAACGGCTGGACCGACTTTGACGCGACTTCCATTGGTAGATAGCTGGTGTTATCGGGAGTAACATAGGCTTTTGTAACCTTTTAACTGACTTTTGAAAAAGGAGGAGGAGTTGTGTTTTTCTATCTATGTATATTGATATTTCCGTGATTTCTAAACAGATTTGCGTGAATCTTTTTGTAATCGAAACAAAAACTTTGCGAAATGCTCCCATGAAAATTTCGGGTTCCAACTCCTCAATCCTGATGCTGCAGGGGTACTGTTCCCCCTAATTGTAGGGATTTAGGAACTGTCGATTATGAATAGTTATTGAAGGTACCAAGTAAAGACTACATTATTGAATTCCAGAACCCAACTCCTCAATCCTGATGCTGCAGGGGTTCTGCCCACCAAAACTGTGAGGATTTAGGAACTGTCGATTGTGAATCGAAGAAGTCGTGGGCGTTCAGTAGTAGAAAATATAATATGTGCAAGCTACATCTTTTCCAGTAAAGACAAAGCATCCCAACGAATTATTCGGTCCATCTTGTTCAACCGGTCGCATATAAACGTCCTTAAACAGCTCCTTAGAAGCCTTTTACATCATGTACTCCGGACCTTAATCCAACATACATTGTCATTACATTCACTTAGATATACACTCTAAGTTATAGTTGTTATGGTTGAAATTCCAATAGTTTAGTGTTCCGTGGTCATGTGTAAATTCTACATCGTCAAATATACATTTCGGGTTAGTCTGAGAGGACAGAGCAAAATAGGGCCTCTGAATATGTATAGAGGGAGCTTCGAACAAGACATCTTCTGTGGTCCCATAAATGAACTACGACTGAAGAGTGAAGACGACCGGCAATATGGTGGGGCGAGTTGTATAGAATTTCATAGTATTTGATTGATTTTATAAATTCTTTATTCACGTTGAACATACATCAAACTTAGGTGAAACACTTATGCACAATATTAGCCAAGGTGAACTTGACTTTATATTCTCCTCTCCCCTCCAAAATAAGCGAAAAGCTTTTCCTAGGAGTAGGTGCGACGATAGTGTAACGGGTGAGGTTCGAACCTGCGACCTTTCAGTTTTCAGTCCGTATCTTTAACCGTTGGCTATTGAGGCTTTTATTAACTTACAGGCTTAATTTTTATAGGCGCCTATTAGAATTTAATTGTAACTAGAATGACACATTTTTAATATAAATTGATTTCTATATTAGCTATATTATAATCGTAATACGATATATAGGACGTACCATAAGAGCCACCTGTTGGCCTACATGAAATAAAAAAAGACGTTTTGCACTCGGGGACTGCCGCGGTAAAGCTATTGCATAGCATTTTTTATCAACGCCATCTAGCGGTGAGAGGAGTCCCGACTGACTGACTGATCTATCAACGCACAGTTCAAACCACTGCAACTTTACGGATCGGGCTTAGGCGTAGTTGCACATAGCTATAACTTGATCTACTGCTGTAAAAATCAAATCTGAATCTAAAGATTTACGGTACCATTACACGCGCTCTTAAATCGTTTGTTATTCTAAAGTCCATAAACCTACGTTTTCAAAAGTCCAACACAGACAAACAAAAGTTTCCAAGAAATGGGCGCAAGACAAATGTAAGTGGGTCAACATGCGGGCCTTTTTTTTCATTTAAACTTCGGGAAAAACTGAAGGAAACAACTTTACTGAATATACATTGTACATCAAATAAGTAAAAGTTTGTTTACTTGGGGATGATTGTAAAGGATCTCGTGATGGTGTTATGTAATTGATAGGTATTATTAGGTACAAAAATATATTAAAAAAGACGTGGGGCACTCGGGGACTACCGCGGTAAAGCTATAGCATAGCATTTTTTATCAACGCCATCTAGCGGCTCACCGCTAGATAGCGTTGATAAAAAATGCGCCATCTAGCGGCTCACCGTAGAGGAGTCCCGTGTCAGGTTATTTTCGTTACGGAATTTCTGGATTCGGTCTCCACGCTGGCCCGCGATAGAAGCTATGCAATAGCTTAAAAATATATAAATAAAGGTTTTTTATTCGCACTGTGATCCTCTGGCATGGTGTCAGAAACCTGTGTAAGGTGAGCATGCAGTTTAAAATTGTAGCGGGCTATCTTGGAAGGGGTATAGCAGTGTAAATTCAACCCATACCCCTAATCGGTTTCTACACACCATCGCGCCGGAACACTAAATCGCTTGGCGGCACGTCTTTGACTGTAGGGTGGTAACTAGTCAAAGCTTCCCACCAAACAAAGACAAGTATTCTATTTTTTAAAACTCGAACGCATTTTCAGGAAAATTCCAGCGATGCCTGACGCATGTTCTATCCGGGACGATGTAGCAGAGCTCCAGTATATCAAGCCTCAGTCCGCATCGCACTGCATACATCTCTGTCCAGAGAGCCGCGTGTCACGCCACGCCACACTACGTCACTGTGACGTCATTACTCCACGCCGCCCCCACACTTACGCACGATATTTCATGAGAGAAAAGAGGCGGACTTTTATAAGATGTTTTTCCTTGTACTATGGCTATTAGGTGGGAATGAAAATGTCCTTCAGTGTTTGTGGTATTAGGTAAATTGTGGAAAAAAATACCCACGACTTCGTACCCGTGGATTGACGTTTTTTTGGTGTCTCGCGGAACTCCGGGATAAAAAGTAGTGTCGGCAACACTGGCCAACTGATTAATATTAAGTATAATTATTTGTAGGAAAGTAGGATTAGAGTGATTATTGTTTAGGGCGCCATTTAGTGACGGTAGTCTTGTAATGTTTCATGACGGTAGTTTCGTAGCATTGGTATCATTGTTCCCTCCCCACTCGTTCGGTCCATAAAAGGGAAGCGTACAGCGTGTATTGATTCATTCGTCATGCTGTGTCGAGTCAGTCGTCTGAAGTTAGTTGTCGCTCGTCATCTCTAATCAGTAGAGAGTTAGATTAGCGGTTGGTTAGAATTGTCGCGGTTATTATGTGTTAGCGAAATATTGAAATAGTAAAGATATACAACTTTAATGTATTGAAATATTACCTATAGATTTTGATGAGTGTAATTAATTGTTGATTAAATAATACTTTGATATCTTTGATAGTTACCCTCACGTTCAGATGGTGGTTTGTCTGACGTGTTGCGGTTAAATAGATTAGATGTGAGGACAGGGGCCGTTATAGGGGCGGTTGGAGACGGCTTTAGGTAGGGTTTCAGCGTTTTAAGAGATCAGATCTCTTAAGGCGTGATTAGTTTAGAGTTTTAAATCCCCATTTCTGGACTGTGTCCTACAGTTCAGAAGTGGGATAGACCTATGCTCACTGCTAGCCTTGATAACGTCACACACAGACGTTGGTTTTTATCTTCACGCTCGAGCGAATAACTTTTACTGTTCGATTCCCATCTGTGGTTTTGGGAGATTTGGGAAAGGGGAGACACTTCCCTTTTTGATGTTCAATTTTGACATTGAGCAGGAGTACAATGTTCTTGTTAAAACGAGTCGTTGACTCGTTTAGGTAAACGAGTGTGTGCCGGTTTGTGCTATAGTTTGCAGGTGGTTGCATAGAGGTACTTTGTGCAAACGCGGTGCCAAACAACAGCGGCTTCAGTAATGTGTGCTGAGTTGCTGTCTGCGCGCTGCGAGCACGCCGGCTCGTGTCGCTGCGCGGATGAGGGCGCTGCTGCGCGCCTCACCTGTCTGCGCGCTGGCGAGCGCGTCGGAGCGTGTCGCTGCGCTGACGAGGGCGCTGCTGCGCGCCTCACCTGTCTGCGCGCTGGCGAGCGCGTCGGAACGTGTCGCTGCGCTGGTGACGCGCTTCTGCGCGCTTCACCTGTCTGCGCGCTGCCGAGCACGCTGTAGCGTGTTGCAACGACGGCGCTTCAGAGGCGCCTCTCTGCGCATCACCGGCCTGCGCGTCGCCTGTTGGTGCCGGGCGAGCCTGACGCAGCGCCGGCTGCGAGACTTCTGCGCATCACCTGACTGCGCGCTGGCGAGCACGCTGGAGCGTGTCGCAGCGGCGGACTCCACGCTTCACCTGTTTGCGCGTCGCCTGTTGTCGCCTGCCGAGCACATCGTTGCTTGTTGCGACGCCTGCCACGGCGTGCCAGTTGCACATGAGATGTGCTTTGCTAAGTACAAGCCTACGTGTCGGTAAGAAGTTTCCAATATATTTTTGACCATTTGAGTAAAATCATGGCAAATATATGCCCGCTATAGTTACGTTAGCTAGAGACCTTTTTCTAACCTCTTTTATGCGAAGGTTAACAAAGAATCATTGTTGACTTTGCGAGTTAAGTTAAATGGAAAAAAATGAGATTCCTGTGTGGTCAAATAGCTTAAAATCTTGTGGTTTCGTAAAAAAACAGTTGGTGTGCGATCCCGTGTGTGGATGCGCAGTGAATAGTAGCGAGTGCATACGCGGATTCATGGATCGGGGCGATCCTATGAGGATGACCGATGCCATGGCGTATGTAGATGCGCTTGAAGGAATTTGTAAGATACAGTTATTGCGACATTTGTGAGATTATTCAACAGTTGATGAATTTTGGTGTAGTGATTCTTTGTAATGTTCCTTGTTTATCATTCTTTGTCCAATGATCTTTGGAAGAGATAAATTAAATTGAGTTATCCTCGTTTACGTTGGTACATTTCGTAATATGTGACGCATTGTGATTTGAATTTATCGTACAATGAGCAATTATCAAACCGGGTATACTCATAAAATATAGTGTGGGTAATCGAAGTATAGATTGCAGAGTTTGTTTATTAAAGATCGTGTTGCAAAAATTATATTTGCGTAACGAAGGTAAAAGATTAAATTCGAGACGTGTGTAGTTACTGTCTTCAGTAAAACAAATTTGATAATGTGGATTGTGGTTATCTTATTGATCTCTAATAATGTTTCGTATAGTTTGCTGACGTTTCCAATATGTTTTTGACAATAATTGTTTATTTTTAATCGTAAATTGAGCGGTTATGAAAACTGGTAGCCAGATGAAGTAGAGTGACTTCATTCCGAGTATAGGTAGCAGAGTCCTATTTATCAAAGGTTGTTTTGCAAATCATAATAACTTTGCGTGATATTAATATTACGTTGTGCAAATGAAAGTGAAATTAAATTCGTGAAATAGTTAAACATGAATCAAAACAAAATTGGTTAAGTGGCTCGTGTTTATCTCGTACATATATGGTTGTTAGTGTTTCGATCAATTTTACTGATGATTTCAAAGTTGTTGAATAGAACTAGTTTTGACAAGTGCTCACGCAGTAACAAATATCAAACAACTTTTGGTTCCATTTCTAATTTCTACAAAAGTGAGTAGTAATTTTGGGTAGTGCCTTCGATGGTATTCAGTTATTTAGATTTTTGATAAAACTTAAACGGGTAGTTTGTTTAATTTGCTGGTGTTACTTATTTGTTAAATAGAAAATTTGTCACATAAATATGTACCGGTGATAGTTTATTCGTCTCAGTTAATTTATTAATTGGTGAATAAAGATAACCTACGCGTATAATTAAGGGATGCTGTGGCTATCAATGAAATTAGTGATAATTCCGCACATGCGCATATTACGAGATGTACTTGCACTGACTTACATAATTGAAAAGAATCTTATTTAAATATTAGTTGTCGACTTTAAAGAAATTTACTTTTCTTATTTGAATCATTGAATCATTAGTTAAAGTCAGGTTAGACCAAGCTATCATACTTTGATCGATGTTTTGACTAAGCAAATTTGATTTGACTGACTGACATTAAACAGTTTGTTAATTTTTGGGATTTTGGTATACAACCACGATTACGTGGCAAGCGATGTAAAGTACATCGTAGACAGATATCACTTGTTTATTTTTACTTGACTCTTCTAGTTTCTTGACCTTATGGTTAAACTGAGTCGTCTATAGAATTGAACTACTGATCCGACTGATTCGTACCACACTGAACTGAAGAGTAGAATGTATGGCCACTATAAGGTATGCCTTACTTTAGTAACAGTGTTAAAAATAGTCGTAAGCTTGCTATTGAATCTTTTGGTTTTGATATTTTGCTAAAACTATTACATGCTCATAGAGCTCGTTACTTTTGAGCGAGGAAAATGTTTTGGAGTTGAATGGTGTCCTGAGAGTTGTGTTGCTTTCTTTGAAAGCAGCACATGGGACGTTTTTAATGTTTTTATTGCTTACAATTGCTCAGAGTTGTATGCGCGTGGTTTTGCACGCGAGAAGATGAGCAGCTGAGCTGATGAAATATAAAGGACAACCCTGGTCCTGTTAACATACTGGACAGCCCTGGTCCACTGGTTTCGGGACAGCCCTGGTCCTGTTATGCTTTGGACAACCCTGGTCCACTAATTTCGGGACAACCCTGGTCCTGTTATGCTTTGGACAACCCTGGTCCACTAATTTCGGGACAACCCTGGTCCTGTTGGGTGCTGGACAGCCCTGGTCCGGTATTCATTTTTGGACAACCCTGGTCCTTGAATGAAAGATTTCAGGGCAACCCTGGTCCTGTTGGGTTCTGGACAACCCTGGTCCTTAAATAATAATAATAATGTTTTATTTTCAAGTTACAGGACCCATAGTTTTGCATATATATGTTGCGTTAATATTATAATTAATATAGAATTTGTATTATTCGTGGAGCTAAGAACTTATAATACAGTGTTTTTAAGCTGCCGTACCTTGTTGTCAGTCGCCCGAGGTCGAACGACTCGATTTGGATGGCCGACTGTCGGCAACACTGGCCAACTGATTAATATTAAGTATAATTATTTGTAGGAAAGTAGGATTAGAGTGATTATTGTTTAGGGCGCCATTTAGTGACGGTAGTCTTGTAATGTTTCATGACGGTAGTTTCGTAGCATTGGTATCATTGTTCCCTCCCCACTCGTTCGGTCCATAAAAGGGAAGCGTACAGCGTGTATTGATTCATTCGTCATGCTGTGTCGAGTCAGTCGTCTGAAGTTAGTTGTCGCTCGTCATCTCTAATCAGTAGAGAGTTAGATTAGCGGTTGGTTAGAATTGTCGCGGTTTTATGTGTTAGCGAAATATTGAAATAGTAAAGATATACAACTTTAATGTATTGAAATATTACCTATAGATTTTGATGAGTGTAATTAATTGTTGATTAAATAATACTTTGATATCTTTGATAGTTACCCTCACGTTCAGATGGTGGTTTGTCTGACGTGTTGCGGTTAAATAGATTAGATGTGAGGACAGGGGCCGTTATAGGGGCGGTTGGAGACGGCTTTAGGTAGGGTTTCAGCGTTTTAAGAGATCAGATCTCTTAAGGCGTGATTAGTTTAGAGTTTTAAATCCCCATTTCTGGACTGTGTCCTACAGTAGCCTATGTGCTATTAACTATAATAGCACATAGGCTACTTTTTATCCCGGAGTGATAGACTACTATCTCTTTGCTAAATTTCAACCAAATCGGTTCAGTCGTTGCGGCGTGATTGAGTAACAAACATATAAACTTTCGCATTTATAATATTAAATAGGATTATTTAATAGGAAATAGGATTAATAGCTATTAGGTACTTATTTTCTATTGATTATTTTGATTTTTATGAACTTGAAAAACTGTTTTCTAACCCTGGCTTAACCAATATATAGCTGAAGAATTCGCCGTGGATATGGATAAAGCCCGAACATTACTCTAAAGTTCAACACTTTAGAGCGAAAATAGCGTGTCACCAATTGAGTTTACGCGTTCACTTTGTATAGGGCTCGTAACACGTTGACAGGCGATTATGACCATTACAAACTTGTCAGAACACACTATTATGCAGCTGAGTAGCAGTTTATTAAGCTTATTGACGCTGTTTGCAACCGTTGGTAAGTAATTAGAACGCTTTGTGCGGAATTTCATGTTGCGCATACTAAATAGTAATTTAGCAAGAAAAGGTTAGAGTTATTTTGCTATAATCCGCCAACAGAAAGCTAGCTAGTTACCATCCTACCGTCAAAGCCGTGCCGCCAAGGGATTTGGCGTTCCGGTACGACGGCGTGTAGAAATAGATTAAGAGTATAGGTTGAATGTACACGCCCATACCCCTTCCAAGTTAGCCCGCTACCATCTTAGACTGCATCGTCAATTACCATCAGTGAGATCGCAGTCAAGGACTATATTGTAGTCCAATAAAAAAAAAGAAAAAAAGTAGGTACATTTTAACGTTGCGTTGCTGAGGCTGTAATAAAATTAAATAATTTTCAAATTTTTTCTGAATGTAACTAACACTTCACTGTTTAGATGATTTTTGAGACTAAAGGTTGCAAGGTATTTTGCAAGAAAAATAGCTTTGATTGCTGTGATCAAAGTGCCTTTTTAACGACGAATTAAGACACTTTGACAGTTTGTGTTCTTGACAGTTTTGACAGTTTATGTAATTATACGGTCATACTATGTTGTTTGTAAAATAGGTCCTTAATGTAAGAACATCTACTGTATTAATGAATATATTAAGGGCCTATTATACTATAACCTTTATTAGATTATCATAAAGGTTATGTTACACGAATGATAAATAATAATAACTCACCATCAAATATATCATATTATTATGGCCTAGTTTCGGATTGTTTTCCCCCAAGAATAATAAATTGTTATTGCTCATAATAATTTTCCTATTCGCCTGATAGACGATCATTCACGAAACTCAAGCCACTAAATCATCCTTACTAATATTATAAATGTGAAAGTATGTTTGTTTATTGGTTTGTTGGTTTGTCCTTCAATCACGCTGCAACAGAGCTACGGATCGACGTGATTCTTTGCATGAGTATAGTTGAGGACCTGGAGAGGGACATAGGCTACTTTTTATCCCAGAAAACTAAAGAGTTCCCACGGGATTTTAAAAACTATATCCACGCGGATGAAGTCGCGGGCATCAGCTACTTTACAATAAAGGTAGTGGGAAGGCCAAGTTTTGAGATTGAGTTTGATATCTCATTCATATGGCAGTCGTATAAATAATAATAAATAAAAAGAAAATCTTCTATTTCAACACAAATTCACGGCTCATGATGTTTATAAGTGGGTACCAACAGTTGTAGAGAAACTACGCGTTCAATGGAAAGGGCTATTTATCCTACTGATACTTATGCCTTTTCGTAACATATGCCTTCAATTTTCACACATCCACCTTGTTATACTAAAAAATGTCTTACTGTGTTGAGTTAAGATTAATTTTTGCGTGGTGGATGTTGGTTGGGCGAAAATGAAAATATTAAAGTTTTGCGTGCGAAAAGGTGATAGCGAGTGGAAATGAGGCGAGAGTGATAGAGTGGAAGCTCTCCTTATGCTTTGTGCGAAAGTGTTGATATATTTTTCCTTTTTCTTTTGTGTTATGCAAGGCTATGATGGTACTAGAATTTGAGTGTATAAGCCTATAAATAAACAGCTAGCGGTTGGGTTCGTGGCATCATCCGTTTGGAGCTTTATTAGTCAGGCATATCTCTCTTGGCACAGTTTTTAAAATGCTTACGCTGGTTAGCATTAACAGACGAAATACACTTTAGAGAATATTGATTAACTCTCAGGCATGCAAGTTTTCTCACGAAGTCTTTGTTCACCATTATAGGAAATGATATTCAATAGCTTGAAGCGCTTTAACTCCGAAAAGAGAGATATGCCTGGGCTTGATTGAATGCTAGCTACAAGGCTCACACCGCGTCAATATTTATCATATCTGTTGCAGCTGCAGGTTGCCAGGTTACAGGTAAAGCGCCAATTTAACCATCGTCAAGTAATGTTTAACAGATGAATTTTGATGTTCTGTCAGTTTTTGTTACCAGCTTCCTATATTGATCACGCTAATATTATAATGGCGATTTGGTCGAAATTTGGAGTGGAGAAAACTCATAATCAGGAACACACAGAGTACATTTTTTCCACGGAAAGTTCTAAAACCCTTAATCCACGCTAAAAATAAGCTGTTAGTCTAGTTTAAAGTTGCAAAAATTGACACACACTCAGCAAAGCCTGTACCTT
Organism: Hipparchia semele; assembly: GCA_933228805.2. Lineage (NCBI taxonomy): Eukaryota > Metazoa > Arthropoda > Insecta > Lepidoptera > Nymphalidae > Hipparchia > Hipparchia semele. Next base: position 14,516,234 of record OW121714.1, read on the forward strand.
TTTTACGTTTTAAGTAAAATGAATGTTGAAACAATTAGAGCTTGCGCTAGCGTTGTGGTGAAATAGGGCGAGTGTCGTCGAGAGTTGTAAAAAAATAGAAAGAGTGAGCCAATTTCAAACAACGAAACTGTTTGTTCACTACGAACTGTTCTCTAGTTAACCCCTTTTTATTATTCCACTAGTTTTTACCCGCGACAGTCCCTGTGGAGTTAAGTTTTCAAAATTCCGTAAATATGTCAGATTCAGATTCACTTTATTTGCGTAAAACATGGCAGCTTTTTTTATTCGTTGAAAAGATAGTCCTTGACTGCGATCTCACCTGATGGTAAGTGACGATACAGTCTAAGATGGTAGCGGGCTAACTTGGAACGGGTATGGCAGTGTAGATTCAACCCATACCTCCTAATCGCTTACATTAAATAGGTAGGTATCTCGAGCGAGCTGCAGCTGCTGGTTACAAGTGGCATACGATCCTGTCTTGTGGACCTTGTGGTGAGTGTGAACAACGCTAATATAAATTAGGTAAGTACCTTTAAATCGAGAGTGAATAGGCATTTTCTAGGCAAGCACATTCCGCCTTCGGCTGCATTTTCACATACTATCTGGTGTTACTGTAGTCAAGTGATTTATAGTAGTGTTTAAGCCACAATAGCCCAACGGTTAAAGGTGCGGACTGAAAACTGAAAGGTCGCAGGTTCGAACCCCACCCGTTGCACTGTTGTCGTACCCACTCCTAGCACAAGCTTTCCGCTTATTTGGAGGGGACAGAAAGTCAAGCACAGCTTGGCTCATATTCTTTAAAAAAAAAAGAAAAAAAAGGTGATATTTAAAAACAAAACCGCTTTAAAGTGTTTATCGATTTACTAGTTTTACTCTCCCGTTCCAAGTAAGTTGTGAGAATTGAACGCTTTGGATTCGGATCTTGGAATTAATGAACCGACTGGGTCTCAAGATGTATTTACACAATGTTTATGCATCCGCCATTGCAATGCAAAACGCGGGAGATTGGCTCGGAATTGGAAATCCACCTCCAGTGGCCACTCGGCCTAATTCACCGCCCGTTCTTTTGCTAATTGGTTCGTTACTATGTCTCAAAACAAAACAATTTCGATCGATTTGGTTGCCATTTTTTTTTATTCGATGACAATATGGTAACCCTGATGGTAAGTGACGAGAAGTTGGTAGCGGGCTAACTTGGAAGGGGTATCGCAGTATACTCATACCCCTAATCGGTTTCTACACGCCATCGTGATGGAAAGCTAAATTGCTTGGCGGCACGTCTTTCACGGTAGGGTGTTAACTAGCCATTGCCAAAGCCTCTCAGCAGACAAATTCCTTTTATATATTTATCATTGTATTGTGTACTTGTTTTCTTGGTGAGCAAATATAGGTATTTGCTCACCAAAAAAAAATATAACTATATTTGATCACCTAAAAATCAAAGGATAGTATTGTTATATAACACAATCTACGGATTTGAGATTCTATAGAATCTACAATCTATTAACTTCACATTTTCGTACATCTACGTAGATATACTTGCGAATATACGCTTACCTAAGAACCACCTTAATAGGTAAATCTGAAAAGAGGCCATTATCTCAATATTAATCTCTCCAAAACGACGGGAGAAAATAATTTAATTTCCGCATTTTCACTCCAAAAACTGGATGGTACTCGAAAGAGTAAACCGTTTGTGTTCTGTATGAAAAAGCAATTAGAATAATGAATCTGAAGGGCCTTTAAGACCGGTGGGAGGGACCAGTTTAGAATGGCTTCGAGGTGGAGACAACCTTGAGGGGTATATGGATTAATTTACGTTGGTCGGTGTGAAGAATGGCCTGCGTATCTCATTGTGCTCATACACTGAGGGCGCTAAGATTTTCGCGTCCAAAATCTCTTTAATACCTTGAAGTGGCTCCGGTGCGTATTGAGATGTTTTCCTGCTCGTTTTTCCGACAGGTGCTCTCTACAAAGCTCTCGCCCATCTTTGTAAGGAGGATAAAATCTAATTTTGGGGCATGTCTACTTTCAATTCTTTGGGAAATTTCGTAAATGTTTTCGTAACTAATTTTCTGGTGGGAGGCTTTGGCCGTGGCTAGTTACCACCCTACCGTCAAAGACGCGCCAAGCGATTTAGCGTAGCACGATGGCGCGTAGAAACCGATTTGGGGTATGGGTTGAATTTACACTGTTATATCCCTTCCAAGTTAGCCCGCTACCATCTTAGACTGCATCGTCACTTATCATCAGGTGAAATCGCAGTCAAGGGCTATCTTGACATTGAATAAAAAAAATTCTTCTTTCTATTCTTTGGGAAATTTCGTAAATGATTTCATAACTAATTTGTTCTTTAAACAAGAAGAATGTTTAATGACCGGTGAAATGCGTGTCGGACTCGTAGCGAAGGGTTCCGTACCAAAAAACGCCGAAAAAAACACGTTTCTAGTAGGGGAGTCCTCTTAAATTTATTTTTATTATTTCCTGTAACAGCGGCAACAGAAATACACATTCTCTGAAAATTTCAACTTTCTACCTTTTACGGATCATGAGATACAGCCCACTGACAGACACACGGACAGACGTACGGACAGTGGAGGCTTAGTAATAGGGTCCCGTTGGTTACCCTTCGGGTGCAGAACCCTAAAAACTTTAAACCAACTATGGAAAGTTGGATGTAACATCCGTCATTTATTGATTTGATTTTGTTCACATAAAATGTAGGCTGTATCATCTGAGTCATATTGCCTAGTCGACTGATACGCCATTTATCAAAATTAGCTCTTCAAAACGTCGTCTTTATTAAAATAAAACAAATAACTTACCTACAGGAAAATTAAAAGATAATTATAATCATTAAAAAGGTTAGATATTTTATTTATTCAGGTTATAACTGTAATTTACTAGAGCTAGACGATGCCCGCGACTTCGTCCGCGTGGATTAAGGTATTTTGATTTCCACGGGAACTCTTTAATGTTCCGGGATAAAATGTCTCTATGTTTTAATCTTGGATGTGAGCTGCTTCCATTCCAAATTTCAGCCAAATTGGTTAATTCGTCGTGGCGTGAAGGAGTAACAAATATACGCACACACATACACAAACTTTCGCCTTTATTATTAGGATTCATCATCATCATCATCATCAACAACTTATAAATGCCCACTGCCGGACGTAGGTCTCTTGCATGGACCTCCACAGGTCTCGGTCTTGTGCCGCCTGAATCCAGCGGCTCCCTGCGACTCGTTTGATGTCGTCTGTCCACCTAGTGGGGTGTCTGCCAACACTGCACTTGCCGGTGAATTATTAGGATTACTATTAGAATAACCTTTGAGTTTTGTATAACCTTTTAGTTTTACCTCGTACATTGTCGACACAGCGTTGAATTAGTGTGGCCTCAGGAGGTCCCGGCTTGTAATACATTAGTGAGGACGTCGAGAACGACTGACAAGTGAACTATAAATTACAGAACATAAACATACAACACATTATATAGCGTCACTAATGGTGGACGCGACTATTAAATTATTTTGCCCCACGCCGTGCGATTTTGCGATGCTTTTTTAGTGATGTCCTAATGCGTTTCGTTAATTATTCACTCAATCAAAATAATTTTAAGCTATGCAATAGCTTCTATCGCGGGCCTTAAGCGTGGAGACCGAATCCAGAAATTCCGTAACGAAAATAACCTGACACGGGACTCCTCTCACCGCTAGATGGCGTTGATAAAAAATGCTATGCAATAGCTTTACCGCGGCAGTGCCCGAGTGTTACACGTCTTTTTTTTATCTGTACGTCTTCCAATCAAGTATGATTTTATTGTTTCATTAGTTTTTGCCACGACTTCCGCGTAGAAAGCTAACAAATTATGAACAAATTATGTCTTATTTAGAATTTTTCGCGAGCACAACAAGATTTTAAAAACTCAAATGCCATTATCTATTTGCATTACCATTATCTTCTCAGCAGAATCAGCATTCTGAACCGGTGGTAGATTCTCGACTTGTCATAAAAGTCACAAGTTGACCTACATGAAATAAATAAAATTTTGAGTTTGAGTTTGCACACACTTTTTTGCAATACCTTTGTTATTGTTATTGTACCTAAAGTTTTACTATTAAATTCCACCTCAACTGTATTAATTAACTTTTTTGTTAGTACATAATTGTTAACTGACAAACCCTTATTTGCATGTTTGATTATATGCATAACGGTTTTTGGATGCACACCTCATATGTTTCTTTACGTGTAATTACTATAATTAGATTTTTTGTAACGGTTTGTGTGAGTGCCTTTTGGCAAACCAATGAAAAAAAATGAAGCCGCCAAAACTTTTAATTAATTCATTCAAGTTTTATCAATTGTACAGTCCGTTATTCGTATAATTTAGTAACCTCGTCCCATCACTACACCGGGTCCAATACAAAGAGAGCTATTAAATCATACGCATCCCCGTGTGGTACGCAATTTGAATCGGCCGCAAGATTCAATTCATCAAGAGTTCGCGCACACCACGCGGCCATACCTGACAGATGCTTGCTGTATTTGTATAAAACCTCGTCTACATAATATAATTATTCCTTTCATTACTGAAAACCTACTCAGCTGGATAAATGTCTATTGAATGACCTTCCACACGTCTCGGTCTTGCACCGCCTGTATCCACTGACTCCCTGCGACTCGTCTGATAGCGTTCTTAGGTAGGCATCTCTGACTTTCAAGAGTTCCGTGCGTACTGCGTTTTAATTAAATATAACTTTCTTTTAAGGTAAAAGAAAACATCGGTAGAAAACCTGTCAGTAATATTCTGTCACCACGTGTTTACACCTGTAACTTAATTAAGCTACTTACGTGATTAACTTACGTTAAAGGCTAACGTAGACGCTCTCGTAATTTCTTACACCTTACGTACCTACTCGTAAGTTAAAAAATTACAAGTCTAAAAATGAGAACTGCCTCGTTGGGCTAATGATTAGCGAGTGCTAGCGTGTTTGACTACAAATGACGAGATAGCTATTATGAAGTAGGCATCCGTTAAGAATTTAATTAAACCCGTAAGGGGGCAATCCGTGTACGAAAAATCGAACTTAACGTGATCGAATCCGCGGGCAAAATCTAGTTACCCAACAAATGAATTACAAAGTCTTATTCAATTAACGACTATTTATGTTCCCAGTGTGTGCTCGGAACGACTTTGCAAGTACCTAATGACGTGATGATTTGTTGTGATCGCCCTCACTGCGCCCAGCGGGTGGTGCAAACTGCATCGGGATTGATACAGCCGACTACAAACGAATTTATACCTTGAACTAAAGTTATTAGGTATAAGTTCGCTTAGCATTTCGATTGCAAGAATCGCAAAACAAACGAAATAAATGATATTGCTGTGATAATAATTAAGAAAGGCAAGATATTTATAGGATAGAGCGGTTATTTGCATCGTCATTTTCTATAGAATTAAATAAAATAGTGTTCGTCTATGATTTCAAAATAACTACCCCATATTATAACGCTTATAACGATATACATACGATTCAAAAGTTTATTGTTGGCTGTCTGAGTTTCCGAGCTAATCTTGAATGGCTGATCTGATTTTGAAAGGACTTTCACCGACAGGTAGAGGATTACGAAAGGAATCATTTATTTTTTATCCCTGAAAATCAAACTAAACTGCGAATGAAGTCAGTAGAAGGAATTAGTTCCATTAGTTGAGCTGAACTGACTAGAAAATAGTCGGCGAAAAATGTTTATTTGAGGAATTTTGACGTTCTGACAGGTCTTTTCTAGGAGAGGAAATCTGTCAAATGTCAAATTTGAATTGTGTCAGTAAAGTCATTTGGCTAATAATTAATTTGATAACCTTGATAGTTCATAAATAGAATATTATTATGTTTGTATCTATCTCGAAAATATTACTCAAGCTAATCTTATTAACTCAACCCACGAACAAATAAAACGCACGGATAAAAAAAAAACGATATGAAACCACATAAAAGCTGTATTCACATTCCAACAATCTACCTTTGGGGGATTTAAATTTTACGAGCATTTTAACAATAAGCTTTTATCCGGGCTTTAATGAAAATGTACGCTGTAAATTTTATGTTGACGCTAAAAGCCGGTATTAGTATGAAGTGCGAAATATTTGTGGGCACACCGTTGATATACACACCTGCACGAAATATTCATATTCATATTCATTTATTAATTGCATTTCAATATAATATGAATTTACATTCATTAATGATTCACAATGATTATTATAAAATAACTTAGAGATCATATTATTTTTACATTAGCACCCCGTTGGGGCACACCAATTTATTGGGTTAGTAGAGAGACGGGCGCAGTGTTATTCATCAAGAAAGTCATTTATTTTATCTATGAGAAATTTTAACTTAATTTTAAGATTTTTTTCTTAAAATTAAGTTATAATTTCTTATAGATTCTCTTTATAAATAGAATAGATAGCATATCCTTCTATAACTATGTGCGAATGGATAGAAGCGTAAAACGACTACATCCCAAATCTTGGAGCCGAAAATGGACAATCTTAGTTATTTGTGTATATCAATGATAGTTTGGACATAAACAGTCTAATCGGAATCGTTAACACCCTAATTGGCTGTAATATGGGAATTAGTTTATGGTGACCATTGATTTCATTCGATCCAACGGAAAACTTTATTGTAGTGGGGGCAGTGTTCATAAAAAGCCTTTATTACCTACTTAGTTCGTGAAAGAAAATTGTGTTTGATTTTGTCTTATTGTAATGAATGAGTTGTTTATTATGTTACTAGTTGATGCCTGCGGCTTCGTCCGCGCGGATTAGGGGTTTTTGATCCCGCGGGAACTCTTTAATTTTCCGGGATAAGAAGTAGTCTATTATTATTGCGGATTAGTGTTATTCCGGATTATAAACTGTCTCTGAGCTTTTCAGCCAAATCGGTTCAGTCGTTGCGGCGTGAATGAGTAACAAACATCCAAACTTACGCATTTATAATATTAAATAGGATAATAGGATAACCAGCTCTTACCCATGACTTCGTTTGCGTGAGACTCCTGTGAAAACCCTCTCCTGAGGTCCTGAGAGACCCCTTTGGGAATTCCTTATATTTCAGGATACAAAGTATACTACGTACCACACTCTCTAGGACCTATTAACTATATCCTCGTAAACCAATCTAATTTTTTTAAACTACCTTTTAGAAGTTTTCGTTCAATCACGCCGCAACAAAGCAACGGTTCGACGTCATTTTTTGCATGGCTATAGTTGAGGATCGGGAGAGTGACATAGGCTACTTTTTACCCCGTAAAATCAGAGTTCCAGCGGGATTTTTGAAGACTAAATCCACGCGACCGAAGCTGTGGGCATCAACTACTCATTAGTCAGTAAGTACTTTAGAATTGGGAATATAAATAATATATGAAATTATGTATGAAATGAACTAACAGAGCGTGATGGTCACTACAGTAGCAAACTAGTCATTGAATATAAAAAATCTAATCTAAGAAAATAGTATATGAAGTTAAACGTAGTTATAACCACAATTTAACCGCATGAAGTAAACCACTAACGATTCAAATAAGGCTTCGCGGCTCCCCGCAACGGCGGCGGGTTCCCGAAACGCCCTCGTGGAAATTTTATGTCACCGTAAAAGCGTTGCGTTATCTACGCATCTGCCATATTGTGCGTTTCAGCGAGCTTGTAGCGATTACTGGAGAGTACTGACGTGAAAACATACGGGTGCGTTATTTCCCTTCAAAAACGCAGCGTTTGTTTCTTAATTCTTTGTCTGGTGGGAAGCTTTGTCCGTGGCAAGTTATCACCCTACCGTCAAAAACATGCCGCCAAGGGATTTAGCATTTCGGCACGATGATGTGTAGAAACCGATTAGGGGTATGGGTTGAATTTACACTGCTATACCATCTTAGACGGCATCGTCACTTACCATCAGGTGAGGTCGCAGTCAAGGGCTGTCTTGTCATCGCATAAAAATAAAAAATAAAAATTACACAACACAGCTACTATAACGGGTTTCATGTATCGCGGTGTGATTGTGATGATTGCCACTGCTGAATTTTGTATGAATTTGTATGAAAAATTACTAACTTACCTTTTGTTTATTAACCAATACACAAAGTCGTGTTACACTTCAATAATTAATTTGGTTGATTCACTATTTCACAAGGTCTAAAGTGAATTTAGTTAAATTGACAGGGCTAAAAATAGTACTAGGTATTCTTTTCACAACATTATCTGCGAAAAAGGATACCGTTACATTTAGGAGACTAAATAATCCACTCATTTAGAGTGGATTATTTAGTCTAGATTAGAAATTATTGTAAGCCACCATTTAGATCTACCGAACTATTTGTATTAATTTTTAAATTGTTCCCTGTACTAATTCGCAGTCAGACATGGTGTAAAAGTTTCATACGGCAGATAGATGAAAGACTGAAGTAGAGAACTTGAAGAGAACATACCAAAGAAGAAAACCAATTTATTGAATACTAGCGGCCCGTCCCGGCTTCGCATGGGTGGACAATGGACATAAGTTAAAAATATAACCAATGTTAAATAAATATAGCCTATGTTACTCAGGGTGAATGTAGCTTTCTAATGGTGAAAGAATTTTTGAAATCGGCACAGTAGATTTTGAGTTTATTCATTACAAACATACACACAAAAATACAAATCTTTCCTCTTTGTAATAGTAGTGTAGATGTGGATAATTTTTTTAACCGCAATGTTAATTATACTGGCGGTTGAGACGCTTGCGGCCATCAAAGCAAACCTGCCCCGTGTGTTCCGCATAAAGGCTTTTGCAGCAATAAAATTTGCATAACTACGCTCCTTGGCGCGGCTGCAGTCTCTTATTAAATTTCTACCCTCCGAAAGTCATTAATGGTTCGTACTTAACCACCTAGCAGCATACTACGATAAATCATAAGGTATCAAACGCCTGCGTCTTACACGGCCTCCCTGACTTTTATTGCCCTCTCAAGATGGGAGTAAGCCGAGGATCGAGGTCGCAGCGTGTTAAGGATTATGGATAATCTTTTGTTTATACTTATTTCTACGGGTGTTGTATGATTATGTAACGATAAATTACGATATATTAGTGTGCTCAGGAACTTTTCAACCTGGTTCCACCGTCACCATTCTACCATCGAAACGAAAGGCACAGAAAAGATCTGCACCCCTACGTACCTAGTTGAAATCCCAAGGACGCGCACTAAGCGCTTTGCTTCTTCGTTCCCGATACGCACCGCTAAAATTTGGAATGCCCTTCCGGCTTCTGTTTTTCCCTCTAACTATAATTTGGGTACCTTCAAATCAAGAGTGAATAGGCATCTTCTAGGCAAGCGCATTCTATCTTAGGCCGCACTTACCATCAGGTGTGATCGCAGCCAAGCGCTAGTCTATATATTAAAAAAAATATATTATGTACTAGATGATTCCCGCGACTTCGTTCGCGTGGATTAAGGTTTTTTATTCCCGCGGAATCTCTCTCATTTTCGGGGATAAAAAGTAGCCTATGTGTTATTCCAGACTATAATTTATCTCTGTGTCAAATTTCAGCCAAATCGGTTCAGTCCTTGCGACGTGAATGAGTAACAAACATACAAACTTTCGCATTTATAATAACTAGCCGACTAGCTGACTAGCTGATGGGATTAATAAATAATAGGATCTAAGTTAATTGTGTATTTGACTGTTGAAAAAATGTTGATATTTATTTATTCATTAGCGGACGCCTGCGACTTCGTCCGCTTCCTCAATTCACAATCGACAGTCCCCATAGTTTAAGTGGGTAGAACCCCTGCAGCATCAGGATTGAAGAGTTGGGTCCTGGAATTCAACGATGTAGTCTTTACTTGATACCTACAATAACTATTCATAATTTACAGTTCCTAAATCCCCTCAGTTTAGGTAGGCAGTACCCCTGTAGCATCAAGATCAAGGAAGAACCCGAAGTTTTTATAGGAGCCGTTGCCAAGGTTCAGCCATTTCCGAGATTAGCGGCAATAAACAAACAGACAGACAGAGAAAAATTTTGAAAATTGTTTTTTTTTTTGTTATAAGTACCGTATTTACTTACAAAAAGCTGTTAAATTTTATACTACCTAACTTAAGAAGTGTTTAGCTTCTACTGACCTTCAGTAAATGTAAAGACTCATAAAGAAGATAAATAAATAAACAAGTTAAATTTACACAAGCCAATTTAAATATAACAATCCATTATGGAAAGCGGATCCCAGTGGCGAAAGTTTGCGAAATAAACAGTTTAAAACAAACCAACGGCGAAGTTGGTGCAAACAGTTGAAAAGTTTGACGACTCAACAATATCAGCCCAATATCAATGGCGAAAAGGAATCCGACACTCTCAAAGTCCTGAAATTGGTAGACTAAAGGAAGAAAATAGATGGAGTGTCTAGTAATAATATAAATGCGAAAGCTGAGGGATGTTGTCAAGCAAAAAAAATACAGGACGGATGTTGATGAAACTATTCTACTGTACATCAGAATAGCACATAGGCTACATTTTATCCCGTAAAATTGAAGAATTCCCGGCGGAATCAAAAAACCTTAATCCACTCGTATGAAGGGGGGCGGGCATCATTTAGTGTTATTTGTTAATCCTGAATATGAGCTATCTCCATTTCTTTCAGCCAAATTGGTTCATTTGTTGTAGCGCTTAGGAGTAACAAACATCCATCCAATCATTACCCTCGCAAACTTTCGCATTTCTAATATTAGTAGGATCTGCTTATGTATTTCAAATATGGCTTGAATAGATCCGTTTCGTTTGTTTAAAAAAAAAAGTTAGCGGCCGAATTTATTTATTTATTTATTTATTAAAGAGGCACACAAAACAGGTTGAGACTAAAAATTACACAAAATATAAATACATACAGCTTATCGAGAACCAAGTAACAACCCTTAATATGTGTACCCAGCATGATTGAGTAAAATTAATTAACGAGTCAGAAAATTATAACATAAAATTAGTACCTAAATGAATGACATAAAATATTGACGAATTGATAACCTCCTCCTTTTTGGAAGTTGGTTAAAAAGGAAACGGTTCCCGTCTCCTTTCTACCTCTAGTCTGTGTATTGAATATAGCCCTTTGTGCCTTTGCCCTTCCTGCGCTCTAAATGCGAACTCAATCAATACTATTGGGTTTCTTCCAAACGACTCAAAAGACGCGACTGTCATGAGACTCGTTAATCATTTCTCTGTACAGGCTGTTCGACTAACAACAGCGAAACTTTGACATTCTTACATGAAAAATGAAAATAAGTCTATTTATTCTAAAAATAACTGTAAGTTATTATAATATACTTATGTATATATATTATAATGTATTATAATATAATATTATTATTTTTGCTGACAATGATAAGCTAATGATAAGCTAGTGTTTTGCTATCAATTCAAGTAAAGTCAGATAAATGTTTCAAGTTTTAGTATTTAAACGTTCGAACATATAAAAAATATCCACATTTTTTTATCATTTGCATATTGGCATAACTGTGGTTGGTATAGCTCGCACCGTAGCTAGTGGAACGGATGATGTTGTCGCGCCATCGTGAACAAAGCTCGCACTCACGATCTGGCATTGTCGCCGGGGCATTGTTTTTGTCGTGGACTGATTTGTGTCGTGTCTCGCACCGCGTTACGCCGTCACAACACGTCAATGCGAGCATTCTTGTATTGACGCTCGTCGCTCCTCTTACGATCTTTTAATGAAGGGTTAAGAGGCAGACAGCTGGCGTATCTTTGGTAATCTTTGGTAATTAGTATGGTGTTCTTAGCTGAACTTTTGAGGAGGCAAAGACTTGCCCTCTTGTAGCGTGCTTATTTTACTAGCATGCAGAGTATCTGTGGAGATTGGCCGTCGCGGCTGGATTCGGTCGGGAGGACGTTATTATTATTACTAGGTCTTTTATAGCGAGTTTCACAGATTGCGCCTTGCGCCGCTTGTGACCAGCTCCCTGCCACTCGCCTTTATGTCTTCGGTTTGCTTAATGGGTTAGCGAATAATGCACTTTTTGGTTTGAGGTTGATATTTTTGCACCTTGGGATCCCAAAGTCTATCGGTTCTTCGACCGTGCACCACCATTCGCAAACCGTAATCTATAATTATATAAAAAGGCTTGTCCTGACTGACTGACTGACGATCAACGCACAGCCTAAACCACTGAAGTTAGAAACTTGAAATTTTGACAGTAGGTTCCTTTTATGACGTAGGCGAGCACTAAGAAAGGATTTTTCGAAATTCGCCCCCCAAGGGGGTAAAAAGGGGGGTTAAAGTTTGTATGAAACTCCGTCATTTTTCGAGTTATACTCATGAAATTCGGTATTTAGGCTTTAAATTGAAAACAAAAAAGTACGTGTTTCACAGTTTTTAAAAATTCTACCCCCTAAGGGGTTAAATAGGGGTTGAATGTTTGTATAATAGTCCTTCGTACTTCAAGTTATTTTTCAAGTTACGTTTATGAAACTTGATATTTTGGCTCTTGATTAAAAATAAAGAATTACGTATTTTACATTTTTCGAAAATTCTCCCCCCAAGGGGGTAAAAAGGGGGGTTAAAGTTTGTATGAAACTCCGTTATTTTTCAAGCTATACCCATAAAATTCGGTACTTAGGCTTTAAATTGAAAATAAAAAAGGACGTGTTTCACGGTTTTCAAAAATTCTACTCCCAAAGGGGTTGAATGGGGGTTGAATGTTTGTATGAAAATCCATAATTTTTCAAGTTAATATCGAGCAACGGATCTACGTGATTCTTTGATGGGTATGGTTGCAGACAGTGTGTTATAGGTTACTTTTATTCGGACAAAATCAGGAGTCCGCACGGGATTTTCAAAGAACCTAATTCCACGCGGACGAAGTCGCGAGGGGACAGCTAGTAGATGCATGAAAGTTATACATTTTTTATACGTCATTTCTTTATAGTGATACAAATAAACACACCCAATTGATATAAATCACTCTACGAAGCATATAGCTCGCTTCATTACCCCCCTATACTAAATGTTGGATGCCATAAAACTATTTCAAGTATTGAGTCCTTGAAATATATCATAACCAGCGCAGCCCAGCCCAGCCCAGTCAAGCGCAGGGATGCTTGCACCAGGGCAGTATAAATTGCCTGGTAGAGCTAGAGTTGCGGCGGATAATTATTACGCGCTCGAAATAATTAATATCCACGCGGACGCCCGAGACTTCTTCCGCGTGGATTAAGGTTTATGAATACCCGTTGTAACCCTTTAATTTTCCGGCATTAAATATAGCTTATGTGTTAAAACTGGCTATGAGCTATCTAAACAGCAAAATCGATTTATTCGTTGTGGCGTGAAGGAGTAATACACACACACACACACACACACACACCTTTCACCACAATTTAACATAGAAGTTGCATTTGCATTATGCGCCATGTAATATATTTTTAAAACCTTTGAATTCGCCAGTCATCTTTTTCACAAAACCGGCATATTAAGTCAAGTCCGCTGTTAACGGTTACATGAAAGAGAACTATATTTATGAGAAAACAATCCGTCCAGTAGTTTTTGAGGGAAAGAGTAACAAACATCCATCCTCACAAACTTTTGCATTTATAACACTAGATGATTCCCGCGACTTCGTTCGCGTGGATTAAGGTTCTTTATTACCGCGGGAACTCTCTTATTACCCGGAATAAAAACCTATGTGCTATTCCTAACTATAATCTATCTTTGTGCCAAATTTCAGACAAATCGGTTCAGTCATTGCGACGTGATTGAGTAACAAACATCCAAACTTTCGCATTTATAATATTAATAGGATAATATGATTAATAGTATAGGTTTAGTAGGATAAATAAACTGCGAGTTTCCTTTAAGGGCGGTTCCGCTGTCACTAGGGCCACGCGCGCCGCTCGGAACATTTGTCACGGCGCGCGCCGCTACGCGTCGAGCGCGTCGACTTGCACTTTACGACGCTATAAAGTGATGAAGTGGGCTCCTATGACATTTTCTCATGCTTTTTGCGTGTTTTTCATTCCAACTCTCATAGTATGTTATTCGTTAAAATAGAAATGACATCGAAAGCGAGAGCTCTACAAATGATACTGAAAGTTTTGTGTACCTCTCAGTCATCTTAATTCTTGACTAGCTGATTCCCATGAAAATGTTTAGAGTGACTTGCTACTATACGCGAGAAGCTATGTCTTCTATCTCCAATAATATTTAATAGAAAATTGGAGAAAATATTTCTAATAGTACACAATTTATAATAGTAAAAGAATTATCAAATGAGGTTTAGATTTGACGAAGTAATGGAGCAAAAAGAACAAATACTTTCATCCTCTATCCCGGATAAACCTTATCGTTCATCAGGATAAAAAAATTCTTTATATTGACCCGGAGTATGAACTACCATTATACTTCGATCACAGAAGAAAAAATAAGGATTCAGTACTTCATACTTCAACAATTATTCAAATGCTTCATTGTTCTTGACGTATGTTATCGTGACACATGCTGTCCCGACTCCCGGCTCAAAACTACAGATAGCGGCTTTTTAATTTTATGATTAAATTATTAAATATTTTTTATTGCATTTCATGACTATGTAAATCTTATGCGTTCTGTCACGTATTTCACGTTCATGTTCATTTTATAGTCTCCTAATGCCAGTAAAAATTTAACTTCAAAATTTTCAATAATTAATGTAATTCAATAATGCGCATTAAAATTTTAGCAAGTGTACTTTAAAATAAAACACATTATTTACAACTTTGTAATTCAACACCGCATTATACCCATCCAAAGTTTTTACTTATAATATTCAGTATAATAGCACTATATTATTTTTAGTAAAATAAATGAAAAAAAAAAGAAATATTTTTTATTTTACACTAATCCAACTAAAAATAGAACATCAAATAAAAAGCATAATAAGAATAATTTGATGGTCTCTAACCCGGATCTTTCGTAAAAAGTACAGCATTAATCCACTTTCTCGCCTCTGCAGATTGAGGAAATCTAAAGGAAAAGGATAATAACTATTGAAAACTTATTATTTTCGTCCTCGTAACAATGCGGTTAACAGCGAAAAAAATATATAATCAAAAAATTTCAAAAAATCATTTATTAATATTTATTCTGGTATTATATTGTTGACTTTATTGTTGCATCTCAAACTGTTCACTTATCTAAAAGAAGACTTTGCAAATCGTTTTCAAGGATGAGTAAATATATAATAATTCTAAAGAAGCCGTCTCCACTTTTGTCAACCTAGCTAGCAAAATGATCTTACTAAGTAAGTGCATTCGGTGGTACACAAATCGGACTAACATGCGGTATCCTTATTTTTTTTCTGTGATCGAAGCCATTATACTAAATTTCATTAAATTCCGTTGAATAGTTTTTGCGTGATGCGCGGAAAAACAGACAGACAAATCAAAAATTAAAAAAAAATTGTTTTGGGCTCAGTATCGATGATAAAGTATCCTCCGATTACAATTTTCAAAATATATTGAACTAGCGGCCCGCTCCGGCTTCGCATTGGTATAAAATATATTATAGCCTATGTCATTCTCTGTTAATGGATTTATTATACATATAAACCTTCCTCTTCAATCACTCTATCTATTAAAAAAAACCGCATCAAAATCCATTGCGTAGTTTTAAAGATTTAAGCATACATAGGGACAGAGAAAGCGACTTTGTTTGTACTATGTAGTGATGATGTACAGAATTCGTCCCGTTACAGTTTTATTATAAGTAAAAATTAAATCATACTCAAAGATTGGATAGCGTCGGCGTTACTTTGCGGAAGTTCATGATTAACAAAAAAATGTTAGAGTTATTTTGCTGTAATCCGCCAACAGAAAAAAATCTGTATGGTCAAACATGCAGTTATAAGCTAAGCACCGCTTACCTCCCCAACCAAGCAATAAAGCAAAGTTCCCAAGCAAGCAATGCCACCACCACTCACATGCACCACCACACAAGACTTTAATACTACTCTCGACGCACGTTTCGCCCCGACACCGGAGCATCCTCAGGAGATATCGACTTTACAATGCTGTATTGTGAGACAATTTTTACATTACTAACATTTTTTTGTCATACTCAAAGACTCAATTCACAAGACCCGGGAATCGACCCTGGTACCTCATCATTCGTAGCCGAACGCGCTGACCACTAGACCAACGAGGTAATCAATATATCGCCTTTATAATATCAGTGTGATGTGATCTGATGTCTAATAATGTTCCGTGTCTTGTTCGTTCAGAATCAAAGTCTCAAGTTCGGAGAAGCCTGGCAAATCGCATCAGATTCCTGACACCAATCTATTTAGCGTCTTCCACAATCTCCGCGTCTCAGAACTATTTACCCGAGGGCCGTAATTCGATTACGTCTTACTCCGTGATTCGAGAATAATTCGAATACCCCATTCGGGTTTCACTCGAATAATAGAATAGGGATGCGAATCAAGATGAATAGTGTTAGGGTGATTTTTCTTATTTTGAAAATTGAAGTGATTTCCCGATGCTTTTTCTTGGGGATAAACGGTTCATTCGGTGATTAAGAAGATCATTATTGATGACTTAGCGCCGATTTCACCAACGTCGAGTGACGTTCAATCAAGGAACGTCGATGTACAAGAATAAATTGGGCGTTTTTGTATAGGAAATCTGCCAAATTAATTGAATGCTAACTTTTTTACTTTAACGCGCGGAGAAGTAGCTTTATCCAGTAACTTCAACAGTTTCCTAAATCTTCTTTATTCTGAGAGTGTCAGTGGCCGGCGAAGGATTTATCTGGACAGATTTTTCGTTTTTATTTCATTAAATGAAAAGATAGTTCTTAACTGCAATATCACCTGATGGTAAGTGACGATGCAGTCTGAGATGGTAGCGGACTAACTTGGAAGGGGTATGGCAGTATACATTCAACTTATACCCCAAATCGGTTTTTACCCATTGCGCCAGAAGGGTGTGAACTACACACCCTTCTAAGTACGCATTATATGTGAAATGCAACTACGGAACCCTACACTGCGCGTGGCCTTATACACGATTGACCTTTTTAAAAAAAAAATATTATTATAAAGAATATTAGGCAACTTGAAGTTGTCTAATATTTAACACAGCACAAACAAACACAAGCTATCCGCTTGGAAAGCTTGTGTTAGTAGTGGGTGACAATAGTGCAACGGGAGTGATTCAAACCTGCGACCTTACAGTTTACAGTCCGAACCTTTAACCGTTGGGCTATTGAGGCTATAAATCTATAAATATATTTCTATATGTAAAGAGAAGATAAAGCGCAAGATTAGCCTGGCATTAGCAGTATTAGGGTGAATTCAACAGTTCTGAATGTCATCAAATAAATGTAAATAGGCACTTTCAAAACAAAAGATCAACTAAGCGATAGAGCGTGTGAATTAACCTCGTTTGTACGACGGCTCCTTATACGGCCAGTGGAAAGCGCGCTCGCCTTATTAAACTAGGCACAATGGGACGTAATGTCCGTTCCGTAACCCCAAAAGGCTAACAGCGCATACTGTTAGTAACGTAGGTATACTGGATTAGGGATACGAGGTGAGTTATTACAAAATAGTGCAATTTTTAAAGAACCATCTATCCCTACTTTCCTACATATATCCCTACTAATCCCTATTAGCATTATAATATACCAAAAGATAAAAATTCATTTTACAAAACCGACTTCAACCCTCATTACAGGTACATCAATTGTGCCTATAAAATTTGAAGAGTTGCCTCAATTTCTCCAGGATCCCATCATTATATCTTGAAAATATACCCTTCCAAACAAAAAAAGAATTTTCCAAATCGGTCCAGGTGCCTTCGAGTAATCGGGGAATATACATAAAACAAAAAAAAAAGTTTCGACGAACTGAGAACCTCCGCCTTTTTTGGAAGTTGGTTAATGAATGCGGAATTGTGTTTGTTTGTTGCTTTGTCCTTCAATCACGCAACAGTGTAACAGATCGATGAGTTGAGGACCTCAAGAGTGATATAGGCTACTTTTTATCCCGGAAAATCAATTAGTTACCGCGGGATTTTAAAAATTAAATCTACGCGAACGAAGCCGCGGGCATCAACTAGTATGTCTATAAACATACACAGCTATGTACCTTATTTACTATTGATGCCGGCACGAGCCTCTAGTACGAAGTTCATAGTAGTACACTAGTAGTACACTAGTAGTACACTTAAGAGACACGTTACTTGAAAGTGCTTTACAAATCGCTACTACAATCGCACAATGCTCGTAATCTGCGATGCGATTGCAATCGATAATCGGAATCGATTAGCAGGTGTTGCTCTGTGAAAATCGATTTCAAATTTTGTCGGCGAACTGTATAGTCTGTATAGCATTTAACTCGTTGACCTTGAAAAGCGAGAGCTTTGAGAACTTCAATTAATAAACTTCTACTATTGAAGTTGAAGGAAAAGTGTCCTCTTTAACCGACTTTTTATAAGTACTGAGATATAGTCAGAGGTAGTGTATTTTTTTTAGTGTTTAGTGTGATACATATTTATGTATACAATATACATAATATTATGTACGTGCATACCTCTCTGTAAACCTGATGAATACCAGATTTAAATACTTTAATCGAGAGATTATATCGAGATATCGATGTAGTTGCATAGATCGTGGTCACAACGGAACTGCGGAATTGCGAGACATCAGGACGAAGCTTTCATGGGCAGAATCTAAAAGTTTATAAAATCACATTAGTTATAAAATTTCTAATAATATATATTATTAGAAATTTTATATATATGTGTGTGTATGTTTGTGACTCTTCCACGTAAAAGCTACTGGGCAGATTTGGTTGAAATTTGGAATGGAGATAGATTATACCCTGGATTAACACATATACTACTTTTTATTTCGGAAAATTAAAGAGCTCCAACGGGAATCACAAAAAATTAATCCACGCGGTTAAAGTCGCGGGCCTCAAGACATCATCTAGTTAAGAAACGTAATAATAACATTATGAGCCATTTTTTTTTTTTTTTAAAAAGAATATTAGCCACGCTGAACTTGAATTATATTCTCCTCTCCTCTCCAACCGTTGGGCTATTGAGGTTTTAATTTTTCTAATTTGCATCGGTGTAAAAAACTGATATTCCCTTGTGAGAAATGAGAATAGTTTTACCGATCCCGACTGGTCGATCGCAATCGCGCCGCAACAGTGTCGAACGCGTCAAGAGCGACGGCGTTAAGGGCCCTACACACGAGCACACTCGAACATCTGTCGCGAAGCTTAAGTTTAAGCGGTGCCGTGAAAACCCCCGTTTTCCTTTGTGGAGTATTAAGTATTTTTGCGGTGTGGTGAACTTTGAAGTGACTCTTACATAACTCTTACAGAACCATTATAGAACAGTTATGAAGTAGGTATAGCCTCTATGATAATTATTGATACATTTTGTTGCAAAATGAGTTTTTCTTTCATTTGTATAAAATTGTCGAGGTAAGACTGTGATTTCATCAGTTGACTGTGATGTGTGGTTTATCTGTGATATGATTGAGGATATAATGTAAATTTTATTTCTCTGTCGTGCCTTTTGTAGATTACTAGTTGATGCCCGCGACTTTGTTCGCGTGTTCTTCGCCCGGACGAAGTCGTGGGCAAAAGCTAATTTGGATTGTTTTGCATTTTGGAAACTTCATTGTGGAAACACTGTACTGTATATTATACATTGCATAGTTTTGTTACTTTTTGTAATTTTTTTTTTTTGAAAAGAGCATCCGCCGAGTTTATTGCTGGCTCTCCTCGGCAGGAAGGCATTCCGAACCAGTGGTAGATTCATCATTCATTTCTACGTGTAAAAGTTTATTTGAATAAAAAATATTAAAAAAAAATACACGCTAGGTCAAACTACTACATGCGAGTGAGAAAATTGACCTTATTTATTCGTAAGCAATCGTACAGTCTCTCCCAACTAATTTATTTTTATTGCTATCCAAAGAGCGTGTGTTTATTACCTCCACGTGGTACCTTCCTTCGTTCCCCGGATTTATTCCGCAACCTTTGCCAATGCAACTATAAATAAGGCTTTTAGTGCTAACAGCTTCTATGGTTTTCAGTAATATATGTGGGTGGCTATTGATTCTTGCAGTGCCAAGTTTCTGTTCTCTATTCGTATATCTGTTTTAATTTGACCTCACTACAGCCTCTGTGTAATATGGCTTATTATTTATACTTTCTTTACACTAAAGTTAGTCTGGTGGGAGGCTTTGGCCATCGCTAGTTGCCACTCTACCGTCAAAGACGTGCCGCCAAGCGATTTAGCGTTCCGGCACGATAGCGTGTAGAAACAGATTAGAGGCATGGGTTGAATGCAGACTGCCTTACCCCTTCCAAGTTAGTCCGCTACCATCTTAGATTGCATCATCACTCACCATCAGGTGAGGTCGCAGTCAAGCAGATCGCAGTTCCCGCCGGAATTAAAAAACCTCAATCCATCATCAGGCATCATCTAGTTTACCATATCTTAATTTCAATTCATAGAAAAATAATAATGAATTTAGACTATAACTTTTACGTTCTTAGAACTATTCGCTATTTCTTTTACGTACTTTTCTTTAATAGAATAGAATAGAAATATTTTATTTTGGTTACATAGATTTTAATTTTAATCCACAAAAAAATGGCTAACTTTTCCAAGCAGTATCTCCAAATAGCTAACAAGGGAACTTTACCAATTATTTCAAGCTCACTCGACATAATAACCACTGCTTAGAACAATAAAACCGTCATTAGAGCACTCAATTAAAATCAACATTACCCCACCTTGGGTAACTTGGCAGGAGTGCGTAACCTGACCTAATAGGTTGGTACCCCGAAGCGGCGAGAGGGGAACAATTACTCGAATTATATGCGGTTTATTTAACAAACCCGTAACAAGAGGTGTCCTTTGTATAGACGCTTTGTATACGTTTTACCAAGGTTTTACCCGAGTAAAGTTAATTTGTCAGATTTATTTTTCAAAAACTTGACACGTAATTAAATAAATTACGTGACTTTTCAACCGACGAAAAAAGGTGGAAAAAAACAGGTTCTCAAGTCGTCGTATACCTATATAATTTTAATTAGACATTTTATAATATTAACACAATGTCGTGTATAAAAGATCATTGTATTAACTAGATGATGCCCACAACTTCATGGCGTGGTTAAAGGTTTTTAATTCCCGCGGGAACTCTTTAATTTTCCGGGATAAATGTAGCTTATGTGTTAATCCTGGGTTATGAGTGACCAGGGTATGAGCGGTCACCATTCCTTTCAGCCAAATCAGTTCATCATCTGTTGTGGCGTGAAGGAGTGATAAACACCCATCTATATATCTTTCCTCACAAACTTTCTCATTTATAATGTTATATAGGAGAATAGGATATAAAATGTCTTATAAAATTGCTGCCAACAAATAAAAAATAAAAAATATTTTCAAAAAGTCCACTTCTAGTTGCCTTCTTGCCTCTGGGCCAACAGCGTGGATCGCAACCCTATAATTGACGCATTATCCAGGGGAATACTAATTAGGGGAAAAAGTAATACTAATATTATACATGTGAAAGTAATAAGAATTGAAGGGATTTTAACGCGCAGACCCTTTGTCCCCGTTGGTCGTCCCCGGGAATTGAATATAATTATTAAAAAATCACCCGTTGCCCCGCACTCTGTCCCCGCTTAACTGGGACAGCGGGATTTGAATATGATTATTAAAAATTCATTCCGTTGTCCCCGTTAATAAATTAATAGTTGTGGAATCTTGGAAGAATTCCTTTTTTAGTTACTAAACTTAAAAGGAGCATAATAGTTTTCGTGATATAGGTACAGGCACATAGTTCGCACTGGCTTTTTGAGGTAAGGTCGGAGGGGCTCGAATAGCTGAGGTGGCTGTGGTCGGTGGATATAGGAATTCCCACACCGCGGTACCCCGTCCGCATTTTTTGGATATTGCGCCGTGAAAATTAAACTCGCTCTCAGGTGGACGGCGAGCGACAGGTTTAATATTGATGCTGTTACTCGTATTTTTAGCTTTTGAAAAATATCTGCAGAAACTGACGATCCCTGGCGCAGCCGTGAGCGCTGCGGTAGGTCTTAGATTCGTTTTCCGGTAGGGCCAATTTGGGAATTTATGCTTTCTAAATCGTCTCTACTCTGATCGGTAGAAGGCTTTGGCTTTGGCTAACCACCACTACCACTCTACTGTCAAAAATGATCACTCTACTGTCGTCAAGCGAATTAGGCACGAAATCGATCACAGATATGCGTATAATTTACACTGTCATACTCCTTCTAAGATATCGCATACGATACCATCTTAGACTGCATTACTTACTATCAGGTGAGAACTCAGTCAAGAGCAACAAAATAGCCCTCCGATCTTTTAAAATTAAATATCACTTGCTTTAACAATAAAGAAAAACATTACGAACCTGCTAGCCTTTTTCACGTAGTTACACTTTTTTGTTGTTGTTGTCTGGGAGGAGACTCAATCCATTAGTGCTGACCATAACAACTATTGGTTGAGATAATCAATATCATCATCAGATGATAGCCAACATTTCTTAGAATAAAATCAATTCTTTCAATTTATTATACCTTCTCTACGGCTTAGTCACTTCCTCATCCACCAAATAAAGCTATACAGTATAAATAATAACATGCATTAAGAGAGTACTACTTTAGGTTGCGCCCAAATCAAGCCATAAGTTTGAAATGTAGTCGTGATCGTTACATCCGAGAATTAAGAATCAATCTAAATCTATGAGTTGATTGGACACACCATATTTTGTTTGGAATGTACGTTGTAGTTTATGTTAGAAATAAGGCGTTCTCTAAAGTTTCTAAAATTTATCGAACAGCTGCATCCCTTAAATTCTTCAAAATAAAGAAATCATTACTTAGGATAATATACATATAATAATTATGAATAAGCTTAGACAGGGGACATAATATTATCCACGGGGAAAGGATAAAATGTTTATCCCCTGGCTCAGTTTTATCTACCTGTTGAGCATGGGCAAAACGATGGAAATAATATCCACAGTGGATTTATTTATAGAAATATACTTCTTCTGTCCTCTGTATAAAATCACTAAACTAAATTGACACTTAGGTCTAAATGCAAGACTATAAATTTTACCGCACCGCAAGGAAAGTTTTGAAAAGGATAGGATTATTTGTCTACAGAATCTCTAAATGTTTGAATCAAAAGTCAGAATGTCACCATCGTTTAAGTTCATATTCAAGTTAGAAACAAGAAATAAGTTCGATATTCAAGTTAGAAACAAGAAATTCAACTACAGAATTTTATAAATGTTAAGCGGTTACAATTTTGGGCGTACCACATATTTTTAGACAGGAGTCAAAGTGTAAAGTCATTGAATAATCTAGAATCTCTATACTCCTACCACTGAATTCGAGTTTGAATCGTTAAAAAAAAGATACTGAGCCCAGTCCACCTGTGGGCATTGCTAACAGACCATGCGTCTTCAGATCTCGTGAATCTTGTCAGCTTGTTAGGCCCCAGTTTCCCAAAAGTGGTCACAATCAAAATAGCCCCTACATTAATTACGCCCAGCAACACGGAATATAATCGCTGTCGATATTATCCGGAGAAAGCTCTCCTTTTTCGGAGTGTGGCTTTCACTGTAATTTGCCCATAATAGAGCCGGCCGCTCGAATTATTATCAATACCGGGCTGATTGGACCGAACATTATAATTTCGAAACCGATCCCTGTGTGACACGGGATAATGTTGTATTTATTTTATTCTCACAACTCGGTATAGAGTCTGGCATTTCCAACACTGTACCAACGCATGTATATCGTATCGTAGTATATGTATAAAAATTATTCATCTGTGATTTATATAATAGCAAATCTACATATATTATGTATAGATGTGATCCTCTATAGCACAATGATTTAAGCGGCGGACTGAAAGCAGGTAGGTCGCTGGTTCAAACCTTGCACTATTATTGTATCTACTCCTATGGTATGGTAGTGTACATTCAACCTATACCCCTAATCTGTTTCTACACGTCATCGGGCCGGAATGCTAAATCGCTTGGCGGCACGTCTTTGACAGTAGAATGGTAACTAGCCACGGCCAAAGCCTCCCACAAGACCAGACCAGAGACAATTAAGATATTATGAATTCCCAAATTGCCCCCGCCGGGAATCGAACCCGAGATATCTCCCTTATAAGACCACAGCGGTCACCATTGCGCTAGGGAGGTTGTCAAAATATATTTTTTTATAACATTAAAAAATTGCTACGTACCCTAGGCCAAGTTGGCTTATTACATCGGAAGAATTTTAACGAGACGCTAACTTGTTTGTAAATTGAATTTCTGGAGGAACAGCCGGGCGCCGGCATAGATTAACTTTAAAACTTCGATCATTTCTTCAGAAATAGCAACAGGACCTATCCCAGGGGTTAGGGAGGAGATATATGTATTGTTCCCCCGTGAAAGCGTACAAGACCACTTGGTCAATAGAGTAAGAGAAATACAAACTTTTTTGCTTGCGAGGGAGTTCTTTTAAATATAGAGGTGCCTAGTGCTTTCGTGAAAAGTTCTACGATGTCAGCTGACGTTGTCGTCCTTAGATTGTACCTAATCTAAATATTTCCTTTCTTTAGCATCATACTAGCTTTTTTTTCTTTTTGAAAATTCAACCTCCTTTCTTAGAGGTTGCCTAGGCTATAATAGCTATCTGTATGCCAAATTTCAGTCCGATAAGTCCAGTAGTTAAATATTTCAATAAATATTGAGATGAAGACGAAAATATGGAATGGTGATAAACCTTTTTTTTTAAAGAATATCAGCCAAGCTGAAGTTGACTAATATCCTCCACTCCCCTTTAAATAAGTGGAAAGCTTGTGCTAGGAGTGGGTACGACAATAGTGCAACAGATGGGATTCAAACCTACAATCTCGAGCTATTTAGGCTCAAAACTTAGCTAAAACGAAGAACACAAGAATATTTTTCTCTTCTCGGAGGCGTGTTGCTTAGTATAAAACTTCGATCATTTCTTCGCGAAATTGATGTTGTATTTTTTTAGGGCACCATAATTGGCTTGTGTTGGTTATTGGCATTTTTTCGTTTCGAGGGCGGGCGGTGGAAATTAATAAAACTCAATTCGGGTCTATTAAAAGTTGTATGAGGACATTGTAATGGAATTCGGAGAAAATAAATTTATTTTATTGAGGTAATCCTCATTTTTTTCGGCGAAATAACTGTTACAATAAATGATTTGATTCACAAAAGCAACGTGGTGTTAATGTGTTTTCTTTTGATAAATTACAAAATGGTAATTTCTATCGAAATAAGTACAATGAAAAATAAAATAAAAAATGGGAACAATGTATTATGTTGAAACTCAAAAAGCTTATGGTTACATAAAGGATTTATTTAAACGTCGTTTATTTTATATCATTTTAATTTTTAAAACTGTTTTTGAAATTTTATCTATGTATAAATGCAACATTCAAGATAACGTATTATAATCTCTATTTTTGCTTTTCAATAAAATTTCTAAGTAAGTAGGTATCTACCTAACTAAAGTCAAAATTCAAAGAATCATTTACATAGTACGAAATTAAAAATGATTCACGATACTTTTTGGAAAGCGGGGCACTTAATTTAATTAAAACCGTATATTTTTAAAACTCCCTCAGTAAAAACCGTAAGATATATCTCTGGGAACACGAAAAGGGTTGGTCGGTGACTAAACAGTCGTTAGTGAGTACAGCTGCGAATAATGTTTTTGTTTTGGTTAAAAATGGGGTAGTTAGTTAATTTTTGCCGTCCAACGGAGCAGAAATTTGGTATTATGATCGTCTTTTTTTACACAGCCTTTACCCTTTTTTTTTTGAAGCTTATTTCACTGGCTTAGTGACCCATAAGGATCTTGGCTTTTGACAATGGATGAGGACTGTCTTTTGCCGCTTTCCATTAGGTCCTTCATTTAACGTTTGCTCCGTCCAAACAAGAGATACTTGGTACTACTAAGGGCGTTGTCATATTGGACGAACAAAAAAAGCTCGACGCCTTCTGATACTAGGTGCCAAAGCCAGCGAGTCACACTGATTCAGTCTATTTTTTTTCAACCTCCTACGGAACCTGTTTAAAAGGAATTTTTTATTCTTGCAAAAAAAGCTCTTTAACGAATTACGACCTTGATATATTATGGATTTGATGACAACGGCATTTATTTATTCTCAGCTTTGAATCTGTGTACAGCAATGACAACACAGCTTGTTTATGATCATTTTATGACAGTTTTATGACGACCACGTGCATGTGCGATCACGACAATATTCTTGATTCGTCATTCCCCACTAGCCACTTCAACCGAAATCATGGTTTTCGTGTAGTATAAGTAACACACTCAAAGCGGAATGGAAAAAGTAATATTTTTTTGTGATAACGTAATGATAGTTCATCATTTAAGTTACAGAACTTTAAAATAATCTAAATCAACACACCTCTTGCAAAATTTTGGTTTTTTAACAAAAATAACGTATAAAGTCACGTATGTAAAATTAGGTACTTATACTCTACTCTACTATTATAAGCTGTGAAAATCTTTAATGAATTCAGTGTATTTTATGAGATTTGCGCATAGAAAAATAAACCAATAATCATTTACAATTTTATAAAAGTAAAAAAGAGTAGAAAACTGAAGCATAACTGAGAGCAGAGAGTTCTGTGAGAAAACCGTATATTGGATAGCGCAGCGTGAGACAACCAGCCTGCTGGACTGACGACCTAAAAAGTTTGCGGAAAGATGGTAGATGAGCAGTGAAACCTACCTATGAGGCTGATGTTGATGATGATGAAATATAGAACATTTTCAAGTACTTAACAGTAATGTATTTGAGTCTTTACAATACAAGACCTCCAACTTTATTAAATGATTTTCTTTAAATCATCCAAAGTAGATCTTACAGAATCGCCGTTCGCGTATCGCTTGCACCGACAACAGAAGAACAAAATATCGTAAACTCTCTCATAAAAAGTCAGTGTGAATATTCTTACAGTTCATAAATTTTACGACGTTTTGCGTCTCAAACATTTACAAGTATTCTTTGCACACGAGTGTACAAAGAATAAAGTTTATGATGACGACCGATCCCGCAGTGGCGATGAAGTTTACGGTTTGAGCTGGCATTTGCAGCTCTGCCAGTAGCAAAAAACACATAGAAAAAAACAAGCTGAGCTGGCCGACTTTGTTGCGAGATTTTACAATTGAACAACTCGTACTGTGCTCTCTTCGAATGTTTTTATTGAAACGCTTTACCAGAAGAAAAATAAAATCTAAAGAACACCTAATTGGTTATATCTTAATGTCTAATATCTAACCTTATGCTTACCTATAATCTTAATGTCTAACCTCAGAGCAAAAAGATTAATCAGGTATAATTACGGTGTTATAATGTTTTTTTAATGATATTGGACAAGTATTTGGAACTCTTGACGTATTTATAGCCTTACGAATATATCATAACTTAATTGATGTAACTACACTTTGCGCTTTCAAATTGCGTTAGATGCTTGCTCTAACTACTCATGGTGAGATCTATAGAGCGTGCTCTGATTTAGCTCTGACCTAAGATAGAGCTAAAACGAGACACAATTATGGTTTGATATATATCTGTCTCGTTTTAACTCTGTCTTGAGTCTAAGCTGAGCGAGAGTGCGGTCTATAGATTTCAGCTTCAGACTTTGCGTATGCATCATGTATATCACTCACTCATCACTGGCAATACCTAAATGTTAGCGGTGGCGTGTAGAACCGGTCGCCATAACCATTTCAAGTTAGCCCGTTACCATCGTCCACCTCAGGTTAGATCGTAAGGATTACAAGGACTAACTTGTCATCTATAAAAACTTCAGTAAAAAAGTAAATCCCCGAAAACCCCCAATTCAAAAAGCAGGAACAACGAAATAACAATGTCCCAAACATAAAAAGATGGCGATCCCCTACGATAAACACAGTAAGCGACAAACGAGTAATATAAAAATGGCCGCTTTCAACGAATAAGCGTTACCATAAAAAAGGTTTTCAGTGAGCAAGTGAATCATAATTTATGAATTCCGGTGTCCGACCGTCCCTCGACCAAGGAGATTTACGCCGGGTCAGGGGCGCTCCGCCGGCTCCCGGCCTACCACCGTGGGCTTAGAATGTATAGACAGGACTTTTTCTTGAAATGAAAATGAATACATTTTATTGTACACCACATTAGACAGAAACATAAAAAATAAAGTAAACTTAAAATAAAATAAATTAGGTGTATAAATGAGATTTGATGAATTGATTCTTATGAGGCCCATAGTTAGCAACCATGTTTCGTATCCATAAGTCACCATTGGTATTCGCTTTGTTGCTGCGTGATTATAGGACAAACCAACCAACAAACACACTTTCGCTTTCACTTTTTTAATATTAGTAAGGATCTATTTAGATTAGATTGGATAATGCCTAAAGCCTTATAATTCTCAGCTCTATGGCGGATCGTCGTTAATGAAACATAAGGGGTGTCTTGCATCCCTCGTACATCCTCTCCGGGCGGGCGGCAAACACAGATACACTCGCTAATCGTTACCGAATCCTCCTTACCCTTCGAAAAATGTTACTTTTATTTCGCGAGCTCGAGGGCAACAAAAGATTTTATTGTAATTTTCTTTTATACGCCTATATCATTTCTAAAAATCCGAAGAACAAACTAAATGTACCTATTACTTTTTAAGGGGCTCCAGTTTTGAAGGGGCTGTGATTCGTATCTTATCCAAGCAAAACGATGTCTATTGAAACCTCGAGGAGAAAAACTAGAAAGTAGAAAAATTTTTTACTCAAGCTGAAATACTGCTGAAATAGCTACTGTTCCATTTGAGAAGAACCAGCAAAAAATCATGAGATGCTCTTTAAAAAAAATGCTTAGAAATACACCTATGTTGTCTTAGTTAGTTACTTAGGTAGCCTCAATAAGATGCAGACACCGGTTAAGAGTGTGGACTGCAAACTGAAAAATCACATGTTCGATCCCCACCTGTCGCATATTGCACCCACTCCTAACACAAGCTTTTCGCTTATTCGGAGGGGAGAGGAGAATATTAGTCAAGGTTAAGCTAATATATATATATATAAGCCTCAATAGCCCAACGGTTAAAGGTGCGGACTGAAAACTGAAAGGTCGCAGGTTCAAACCCCACCCGTTGCACTATTGTCGTACCCACTCCTAGCACAAGCTTCCCGCTTATTTGGAGGGGATAGGAGGATATTAGTCAACTTCAGCTTGGCTAATATTCTTTAATTAAAAAAAATTAAAAAAAAAAAAAAAAAAAAAAAAAAAAAAAAAAAAAAAATATTCTTTAAAAAAAGAGCTAAAAGATTAATAGCTGACCTTTTGAAAAAAATCCAATGCACTTACCACTAAGCCTTTACAACCCGAGTCGATATCTAGATAATTAAAATTACTTATTTATTTAATGGACAATCAACAGGTTACAATATATAAAATTCAAAGTCCTGACTGACTGATTGACTGACTGAGATATCAACGCACAGCCTAAACTACTGAAGTTAGAAACTTGAAATTTTTACAGTTTGTTCCTTTTATGACGTAGGCGCACACTAAGAAAGGATTATTGGAAATTCCATCCCTAAGGGGTTTAAATAGGATAGGATAGGATGGAAGTTTATATGAAACTCCGTTATTTTTCAAGCTGTTTCCATCAAAGTTGGTATTTGAGCTTTCAGTTAAAAATAAAAAAGTACGTGTGTCACAGTTTTTGAAAATTCCACCCCAAAATCTAATTCCACGCGGACGAAGTCGCGGGGGCAAAAGCTAGTAACTCTTATAAAACTAAACAAAAAATGAAAAACATTAATGTTATATTGTAGACCCACTTAGAGACTGCCACAAATTGCGAATAAAAAACTAGATTCTCAGTTACAAGGAGAAAAAACGATAAAGAATATATAAGCTATAAGATCCAGCAAGCTGTGACATAAACTAGTTGGATCGAGCACCGCGAACAAAAACATACAATTTAGAATAAATTACAAAAAAAAGCAAATACTCAAATTAAATATAAAATAATATTAAAAATGCTGATAATATATACTAAAGAACAAAACTAGCTACAAAACTAGCTACTTTAATTACTTCCATCTCTGCGAACTGGGCCTCACGCAGCTCATTTGAATGACGTGTTCATTACGAGACCCTATCGAAGATCCACCCCATTACACACTATCATTTATCAACCAACCATTAATCTTTAATGCGTGGTTAAGACGTCATCCGTTTTTACTTCTATGAATAATAATAAACATATTGATCACAGATGTAAATCAATATGACAGAAATGTGCATAAGCATATTAAGAGAGAGTTGATCTGCATATCTTACAAACAACAATCATAATATCAAGGACACATGTCCTTAATATATGCAACTTGGCTAAATCTAATTGCTCTAGGATGTACTAAACATAAGGCTGGAGGTAACAGCTAATAATTACAATAAATCTAACGGACGCGAGTTACGGTAATCACGAGTTTATGCAAATTGTGGGCAGTGGGCCAATTATCATAAATTGTGTGTATCTAATGCGGGTGAATTAACGGGAACCCTGCACTGTTCTATATCTTCAATAAATATGGATATAGACCAGACAAGTCTAGAAAAATTTGTGTAAAATTCTTTTCGATCATCGTCGACTAGAGAAACAGACGATTCAATGGGAGTTGAGATTTTCTATACTGTGATTGTTCACAGCGTCGCCATATTGGAGTATAGATGCTGAAAAAAAAGGTTCGTAGCTGAGCTTTTTCCACGGGCGTGTTCTTTTAATTTATGAAAGATCAACCTAATACCTATATGAAATTTTTTTACCAATGAAAAGTGTTCTCAAGACTTTCTGCTTTTGACTTTAAACTAAGAGTTTCTAGAAATATAAGTAAACAAGTAAAACTCTTGCGATATCTTACAGCAACTTGATTGCAAGATAATTTCATAAAACGGCAATAATATTCCCGACTCACAAAAATATTCTTCCGTATAGCAACGCGTAGGAATTGGTAGCATAAGAATAAAATAACAATAAAACATTCATAGCAGCATAGCAGTCAATACTCGCGTTTACGTAGTTCGGTATTAAATATGATGCTATAAGAATCAATTTATGCATTATTGGTTAGGGTAACCATGCAACGAGTGAAAATGGGACGGTCTTTTCTGAATGCAACCGAATAAAATATGGTAAACTATGCATGATGCCAAAATACCCAATCAATCTTTTACGTGATGCTGTGTCATATAAAGCTAGATGTATAATAATTAAACCCATTTCATAAGCTGTTTCAATCGAAAATAGGACTTTTAGCTTCTTCTTGCAAGTCATAAAGTGCAACATTAATGAACGGTGCTCTGGAGTTGTGGCATTTGCAACTAGAAAAAACTATGTTTTGGATATATGTACGTAATTTTTTTAATATCCTTTTAGATTTCTTCTAGAAGTTAGCTATTTACTGCAATCTCCCCTGGCGAGAAGTGACGATGTAGTATAACATGGATGTGGGCTAAACTGGAAGCGGTATGTATGGCAGACTTATTAGTTTCTATTCTATGCGGCATTGTACCGGAACGCTTATTCGCTTGTTAGTACGTTTTAAGGATTATAACTAGTTACGACTGAAGCCTCACAAAGACTAGATAAAATTTCGAAATTATAATTTTTTTCGCCAGGAACCGAAAAAGAGCAGACTAGTAGGGCTAAGATGCGTGCCACGAGAAAATTTTGTCTACACGTTTAATTGTAATCTCTATGTAAATCTCTATAAAGATTCACGAGTAAAGTGTACACAAAATTTTCTCGTGGCGCGAATCTTAGCCCTACTGGAAAACCCCTGGTCACCCCAGTATCCAGTAACAATTGGTGATATAACCAAACTATTCCGACTTTACTGTTTACGCGTAATAAAATATTCCTTTATGCGTCTTGCTGGCGGGCGTCAAGAAAGATATAAATCGATCAGATTCACTTCACATTCATAGATCTATTACGGCTTATTTACTGCTTTCGTAATGATGCTTGAAGGTGCTAGGCCTAGATTTTAGAGGTTTCACAACACATGTGGGTGAAGTTTATTTATATTCATGAATATATTCTATTAATTAAAGGGCGGCAATCTGTTAAATCGTCTTTAATTATCAGTTAAAGTTTACTTGAAATGGTGATGGTGAAATAGGGATAAGCACCAAAATCTACCTATGTCATCTACGATACCTGATAAATGCTGCTTTGAAGATTTCTCTTCTTCTTGTCCCTTGTTTTGAAAGTACTAAATTACACGTTTCTTATTTATCAGCCGACAAAATTCTACGGTTGAATATAGGTCTCTCGCATAGACATCCACATGGCTCGGTCTTGTACGGCCTGTATCTAGCGGTTCTCTGTAACTCCTCTAATGTCATCGGCCCACCTACAAACTTCTTAAGCGTTTTCCTTACCTGTCTTAAACGTCAAAGAAATTTTTCTTATGTACCTAAGCGACGCGCTCATAACACGTTTTGTCTGCCAATACTGCGCTTCGATACGAGGTCGTCAGTCCAGTTTATTACCTTGGGATTATACATTTAGGTATTATACTAAATTATGATGTAATTATTACCTATGTTGTACGTAACAACATAATAGGAAGGTATGTACGTACTATTTAGGAGGTAGCACGGAAGCACAGTCGGAGTGACACGCGGCCGTACAATGGGCCGCTTGAAATGACAGGCCATTTAGTTCCGCGACGTGTCCTAGACGTTTCCTTTACATGCTGGTACAAGCTACGACACTTTTCCTTCCATTTTTTATTACAATAAAAGTTTATTAAAGAAGTTTATTAAATTGTGAAATCATCTCCCACTTAATTACAATATGGGGTTATTCAAGCCGGCAACGCATTGGTGGTGCCTCTGGTACCTACTACAAGTGTTCATGGGCGGTGGTAATCACTTTACATTAGGTGATCCGCCAGCTCGTTTGCCCGCTATTCATATTTAAAAAAAAGCTACATGTATAAGTATATATTTTTTTGTAAGCCGATTATGATGAATTTAGCTTTTTCCCGCGACTTCGTCCGCGTTGAGTTAGGTTTTTTAATATCTCGCGGGAACTTTAGATTAGATAGTTAAATATTGTAACATAATATTTCGTAATGTTAAATTTTATGTTTTATTTATATCAAAGTTTTTGGAAATTGTATTATTTTATAACGACGAGTATAAAGTATGTTGTATGTTGTATCTAAACCGTTTTATATATTGTAAATGAAAAATAAAGATATTGAATTGAATTGAACTTTCGGTTTTTCCTGCATAAAAGCTCACTTGCTCAACTATATCCATGCAAAAAATCACGTCGACCTGTAGCCCCGTTGCTGCGTGATTGAAGGACGAACCATAAACCAACAAACACATTTTTGCAATCATAATATTAGTAAGAAAATTAGGCTTTGAACTGCCGAAGCCTTGCCGATTCAGTTTAAAAACTTTATACTTACAACAGAATTAGCATCTACAAAGTTAGTGGAACTTATAGAATTACTCGTTAATACCTGCATAGCTAACACGGGTGGGAGAAATTTTATCCCCGGGGAAAAGATAAAATGTTTATCCCCTCGTTCAGTTTTATCCACCTGTCGAGCATGAGCAAAACGGTGGAAATAATATCCACAGTGGATATTCGTACAAGGTGTTTGTTAATGTGTATAACTTACCAGCAACCACCCATGCACTTTGACCCTATAAACACAATGGCGGTGGTAAAAAGTAAAAATTAATTATCAAAAACTTTCATACAAAAATAATTAATTAATTAAGAAAAAAACATTTTGGAAACCCTAACTAGACATAATAACAACACGCCACATAAATCCCTTTCAATTCCTGATTCCCTAGTACAAAAAAGTTCGATGTTTAGAAAAAGTCGTAAATTCTTACCGAGTGCCGCGCACTTGATGTCACGTGATGTCTTTTCGGAATAGGTAGGTAAGCGCGAAATCACTGACGACCTTTGCTGACGACTGACAAGTCGACCACTTTGCCTCGTTACTACGTACACTACGTCAGTAGTGGTGATGACCGGATAACGAGGTCTAGGTTCGATTCCCGGGTCGGTTCAAAATTACACACGTCTTGCCTTATTGGGTTTCTGACAACAAATTATCAGTAAGTATCGGCCTGGAGTTAAATTACAAAGTTGGCGTTGTGTCACTCCCGTTCCTCGGAGAACATGTTATCAATGATAAATTTTAAGATTAATTAAAGCCCACCAACCGCAGCTGCAGCAGCTTGGAGGTATGGATGTACTTGGATTGGAGGGTCTAATTAGGTTCATCTCTAAATAACTTGCGAGTGGCACAGGTCTCCCTTCCAGATTGATTTAGTTTAGACTCAAGAAGCTCAAACAGAGCCGCCCCTAGTTTCCTAACTCTAGGCCGGTACTGGGGGTTTCTTGGCAGAAACTCAACTCTAAAAATGTTATGACCGACTACGCAGGATTCGAACTCAGACCGCAGCAGATTTGCAACCGAACATGTAAACCACACACTCCTCACAACACTCACAAACTGACACACATGATTATGTCATAAATACTCCATTCCACAGTTCACTTAACAGAGACGCAATCGATAGTTGATTATACCGCAACCGTTCACGTGCAACTGCGTTGTAAATTGTAATTCCAAAAAATTAAAGCCGCAAGACGAGTGTTGCCAGTCATGATTTTAATTTTACCCGTTTTTCTTAAAAAAAATCCCTTTTTTTTATTCAATGACAAGATAGCCCTTGACTGCGATCTCACCTGATGGTAAGTGACGATGCAGTCTAAGATGGTAGCGGGCTAACTTGGAAGGGGTTTAGCAGTGTAAATTCAACCCATACCCCTAATCGGTTTCTACACGCCATCGTGCCGGAACGCTAAATCGCTTGGCGGCACGTCTTTGACAGTAGGGTGGTAACTAGCCACGGCCAAAGCTTCCCACCAGACCAGACCAGAGACAATTTAGAAATTATAAATTCCTAAATTGCCCCCGCCGGGAATCGAACCCGAGAACTCCCAGTTATAAGACCACAACGGTCACCACTGCGCCAGGGAGGTCATCGAATCCCTAGTCCTAAAACAATATTTTGACTTTCTTTTGGCAAATAACTTGTAAAATGAAAAACTGAATACTTTTTTAGGTAGCAATTTAAAAATTACTTATTAACAAAAGTGTTACATTTGAAAAGCCACATTTTCATCTCAGGAACGTACCTAACATTTGGTATTTACTGTTAGATTCCAAAATTATTAAATGCACTCGCAATTATCACCAATTCCTTTAAAAATAGTTAAGCAAAAATCTTGCATAATACAAGTATTTTGTGTTGTTTTTCCCGAGGTAAAGGCAAAATTTCTAAAGACAAACACTATCAAAAAATATTATTTTCTAAGTCTCCTTATTTTCATGGTGCCCTAGTATTCCACGTAATTTTACGATACACCAATATTACTTTGACGCGCCGTGCAAGTAAAGGCGAGGCTACAAACAAGACTTGCGGTTGCGTTTACGCAACGAAAAATTTCATCGCATAAGACATCGTACGAGAAAACTCTGTCCATTAGTTTAGTTTCTAATGAGACATGGACCACACTAAGTACTTTAGTAGAAATTTATCTTTGTATTCTTCCATTGGTTTCTCCCAAAGGACAGGACGTTCCTGAATCAAGAAAATCAGATAATCGTTATCGTAATTAATCATCTTGACATGCACACGCTGGGAAGTGTGGATACCGATAGAATAGTACAGATTTTTACGGTGCACAGCGGACATTTCCACGGTGCGTTGTGCGACGTCTATGATTTTTACAATACTGCGACTTCGCACCCCAATGTGTGCTCGGCCTTACCGGCGGGCGCCGCCGCCAAAGAACGCCGCCAAAGAGACACCGCCCGCCGCTAGCTATTTCGAGCAGCGGTGAAAATCACCGGTGATTTGCCATTCTCCGGAGATTCACCGGAGATCTCCGGTGAATTCGAATACAGATTTAGCATCAATTAAAATGTTTTTAACTGTTAATGTTCTAGTACAATGCAATGGAATTTTAAGCGCATCGATATTGTGTGAACTCAAAATGATATTAGATGTATTGTAAAGGTTTTAAATAAAAAAAATATTAAGAAAAAAATATTTTACTTTATTATGATAATTATTATTTAAGGAGGTAGGAAATAATGATAAAGTAATTGTATTTGAATAAATGTTATTAAATAATTAACAATGTTGATCAACAAACTTCTTTTTATTTAAATAATAAAATTACTTGAGTTATGATTCAATAATAATCGGTTAAACACCGATTACTTTCACCGGAGACTCACCGGTGATTCTCCGGTGAAAAATCACTTCTCCGGTGCAAATCACTACGCCGAATACCGCTCGCTTTCAACTTCAATGCTAGTAGGTACTATGTTTGCACTGTACTACAAGCGATAATAATAATTATTGTATCGTTTTGCAATTGATTTATTATTAAAAATTTCACACACATTGTTCATTCACATACAGTCATTGTTAATCAAAACCACAACGCGAGATATTAATTACCTGCAAATAAAGAGGCGGCAGTCACTTTATGGATTACGTAGGTACGGACTTTAACTTATGGAGTCCGAAAGTAGTCGGGAATATTCTTGCAAAAATACGAGATTTCTAATCGGTTTTCACTCTACTGAACAAAACTACAGGTTACAGGTTTAATTACATGCCGATTAATGGTTAGGTATCGCATCTGGAATATTTTATCGCAACGTTATAGCATAGCAAGTAGTACGGTGTAGGCCTACAAACATTCATTCATAGTTTTATCGTTGGCAGTTCATTGCCATTGAATCAGCTGTTTTAAAGGGCTGCCACCGATACATTTATGGTGAATTTTTGAAGTCCTCATAACTTGGCCAGGATATGAGCTACACGTCTCATGATATTTTTTCATGTATCTATACACCGACCCCAACTTATAGGTTTCGGTAGGATAGGGACATTAACTAACACCTTGTATAGGAATATACTTTTCCTTTCCCCTGTCGCCATGCTTTAGCATAGGGAGAAGATAATTTTATCCCTTGTCAGTGGATAAAACTGGGGATAAAACTCGAGGGATGATGGGGAGGAGATAAAAATCTCCTCCCCATGTTAACCCTCCTGGTTTCATTTCAATTTCTTTCTTTTCATTTTCAAGAATATCAGTGCTGAAAAACAAAAACACAGTAGAAATAAATAGTCCTTCTAATTCCAAGTAGTATTAATATGAACGCGCTGTTCCTTCAAAGGTAAAAGCACTTGTCGCTCCACAATGTAGGGGGCTGCATACCACAAAAGAAATCCCTCGTTTCCGATACGGGCCCGCACTGCGTACGGTTGGCATATAGCTTTATGAACGCTAAGACGAAAGCCTTAAGGGTCATATTGCTTAATACGTTTTACACAGCGTGTTGCTTACTGTACTTAGGTACATCTATAGGGAAAGTATGATGATATAGGTAGGAAGCTTCCTGTAGGCCTATTCGTATCTTAGGCTGCAATCTGCTGATGTATAGAGACTCATACACTCTCTTACACTTTGCTCAGTCTCAAGATAGAGTTACAACGAGATAGATTTGAGAGAGAAAATGTAATTAGATATTTAATGTTATGATTTTAGAGAGAAAAGGTAGATACCTAATGTTATGGTGTACATGCTATCTTCACTCACAATTAAAGCCTCAAAGCCTAACGGTTAAAGGTGCGGACTGAAAACTGAAAAGTCGCAGGTTCGAATCTCAGCCGCTGCACTATTGTCGTATCCAATTAAAGCACAAGCTTGCTGCTTATTTAGAGGGGAGAGGAGGATATTAGTCAACTTCAGCTTGGCTAATATTCTTTAAAAAAATGTGTTGAGATTTTCTGTCAAGAATTTTTCTTGTGAGATTTGAATTTTAAATGTGAGATTTGAATCTGCGACCTTTAAGTTTTCAGTCCGCACCTTTAACCTTGGGCTATTGAGGCTTGATTTGGCATACAGATAGCTATGACGTCTTTGGCTAAGAAAGGATTTTTGAAAATTCAACCCCTAAGAGGGGTTTGAAAAATTGAACATAACGTGAGTGAAGCCGCTGGCAAAGGCTAGTTTAAAATAATTGCAAACGTGGATTTCATTATGAAGAACATGCAAGAACATAATATTTCGGACCTCCTCTGGTATTTTGTATTCAGTCGAGCTCATATTTAAGCAGATGCTGGTGGCGTAAAAAACGTACGTGACGTCAAACGAACGTTTTTTCCAAAGTACAGAGAATTTGCATAAGCTTTGGAAGGTGGTAAAGGTGCTATTTTCCAAATTATGAAAATATGTTAAGAATGGTAGTATCTACTTACTTTTTTTTTGATATTTCGATTTTTTTTAAATATATAGACTAGCGCATGGTTGCGAACACACCTGATGGTAAGTGAAGATGCAGCCTAAGATGGAGCGCGCTTGCCTAGAAAATCCCTATTCACTCTTGATTTGAAGATACTCAAATTGTAGTTATCTGGAAAAACGGAAGCCGGAAGGGCATTTCTTTTAACGGTGCGTATCAGGAACGAGGAAGCAAAGCGTCTAAACTTTAAACAGTTAATCGCGTACAGTTTAATGGAAATTGACCGTATATCGAGTACATTCTACTCGATACTCGATATCGAAACGTGCCACCTATAACTTTAGTACCTTCAAGACAAAAGTGAATAGGCAAGTTTTAGGGAAGCAGAGGTCATCATTGTTTTCCATTAGGCAAGATTGTCATCCAATGAAACTGATGCAATAAAAGAAACTATCAATTTCAACTACGTAGGGGTGCAGACCTATTTTGTGCCTTGCGTTTCGATGGTAGAATGATGATGGTCGAACAAGGTTGAAAAGTTTCCGAGCACACTCTTTGAAATATATTCTGTAAAATACAGACAGACAGGCAATCTTTCGCCGATGCTCCAAATGAAGATAAAATTACTTCAAATTCAAAAATAATATGTAAATTTTTGTAATCTATCCGACAATAACATAAAAGTTACAAAACTTAGTCCGAGGGTTAAGTGGTACCTACCGTTGAAAAAACTTTTTAAAATATAGAGGCCAAAGCTATTTTATTGAATTTTAAGAAAGCCTGATTTTTGTAAGTTTATAAGTTGTGTTTTAATACGCCCTGGCCCTGGAGCTTTTTTTAAAGAATATATTAGTCAAGTTGAACTTGACTTATATTCTCCTGTCCCCTCCAAGTAAGTGGAAAGCTTGTGTTGGGAACTAAAATGATTAAGTAATTTGTATTGTAGTATTGCTGGTCTAGAAACACAAATATCTAGTCGGAATGTAGCCGGCTAACACAGTCACCGTCTTAGCCGGCTTACCAGGGCTCCGGGAGATTACCAAGCTAAGCCGGAATTAAATTCACAGCACAGTACCTACGAGTATCTTCGTGTATTATTGAATTTGGCCGGACATCTTCGCTTTGCGAAAGACATTATAGAGCCACAATAGCCAAATGAAGAAAACTGAAATTCAGAAGGTTGGGTTACTTAGTTATCACTATTCTATTATACATAGTTGGATTTGTCTCGTTAGTCTAATAGTTAGTAAGTTCGATTGCAGATTATGTCCCGGGTTCGATTTCTGGGTCAAAAAATAGGTTTCTCAGTATTCGCCCGGAGTTAGGGAGGTGGTGGTGAGTCACCCCCGTGCCTCGAAGAGCACATAAAGCTGTCGGTCCTGTGCCTGATCTCTCTCTGGTCGTGTCGGATTTCCGCCCCATCGGACTGTGGGAGTGAGGGAATATAGAGTGCACCTGTGCTATCCACACGCGCACGCAGACTTGTGCACTATAATATCTCCCGCGCAGATGGCTGATCTCTACCACCAGACCAGTGACTTTTCAGAAATCATAAATTACCAAATTGTCCGGGAATTGAACCGAAGACCTCTAACTTTCAAATCACAGCGCTCACGACTACGTCAGGGAAGTCGTTAAAATACGGGTATTCTTTATTTAAAAACATGAATGTCTCTGAGCGGTATTTGTATGGACGTAGTTCCACAATAAATCGACTCTATTTCGACATGTATTTCGAAAGTTGCTACAAAATAATCCCCAGCTTACACAGAATTCGGTAATAAATACAAAGTGGAGGTTTCGCGAAATTAATTCCATTTTAGCCGGTAATCCTCCGAGAACTAGTATAATCCGACTAAGACGTGAAGCGTGTTAGCTAACTACATAGCGCGTACATGTTTGGACTTGCGGTAGCCTATTTGTCTTTAATTAGAATTAAGTTACAATAAAACTTATAGCGTAACTAATCTAATTACAATACAAATTAGGCTCGCGTGGAATGGTGCCGAGAATACCTACTGGCTGCTTTTCCGCGCTGGACAGCCAGGCGCAAAAAATGAACGAGCCCTTCTGTCACCAAATGAGGTCAATAGACCGCGGTGAAATGTCTCGTAAAATAGCACTTAGAATCTATGGTCGTGAATTAGGAATCCCAAATACTGCAGCTCCATTCAAGCAAAAATAGCTGGCTTGAAACCACCTGGTCGGAAAAGAATATCTTGGCTTAAAAACTTGCGCCGATTGTACGAAAAAAGTATCTTATCAATACAGCAGCTTTCTAGGATAGCCCTCAGTTGCCAAGCTTCAATAGCCAGGTGCGAACTGGATACTGAAAGGTCGCAGGCTCGATCCCCACTTGTTGCACTATTATTGTACCTACCCACTTCTACCACAAGCTTTCCGCTTATTTGGAGGGGATAGGATATTAATCAAAGGAGTTGTCCCAAAATGGTTTTTTATTATTGAGTGTAATTAACCAGAATGATTTTAATATAGTTCGATAGAGATCCAAAACGGCTTCTATCTAAATAATTTATCGATTTTTTAAAGACCCCGATTTGGAGAAAATATTTTTTTTTGTTTTGATGCATTTATGGACCTTTGCTTGTGATTACGCACCGATTAAAAAAAAAAACTTCAAAAATATTATTTGTCTAGGTAACTTGTCAATGTCAGGCGTAGGTCAGGTGATTGTCAGGACTGTCAAAAGTGACAATTATAATGACGTTTTTGAACTTTTGGCATTTAAATGACATTTAAATGACATTAAAGTGACAGTAACAGGTGTCAGATTCAATTATTTCTAGATAAGAAAATGTTTTTAATGTTGCCATCCATCGAAAAATATTTTCTACAAACAATATTTTTCTTTATTAATTAAAAAAAATGGGGGTTTCTAAAATTATTATTTAAATGGCATTTAATTTTATATTTTTTTCTCTTTCATGTGATAGTAGTTTGGTTCTGGTTAATAGACACTCAGAATTAAAAACCACCCTCCATACTAAACTGGGACATGTCCTTTAGCTTCTATAATATTAGTCAGGATGCAAAAGTGTGTTTGTTTGTTGATTTATTAGTATAATGGTTTGTTTTCAGTCAGTCAGACGTGATGTTTTGCATAGGAGTTGAGGATTTGGAGAGTGGCATAGGCTAGGTTCGGGCGGGATTTTAAAAACCTAACTCCATGCCGAGAAGTCGCGGGAAAATGCTAATAAACAATACTTTTCAAACGAAATAGGGTAAAAAGAAAGCTTAGAAAAATGTTGGCCAATAAAGTGTAACTTTCAAAACCTGTCAATGTTAATTTCCTGTTACATTTAATGGCAGTGATGGCGCAAAAAAAAGTGCCTACGTCAGCCGCGTGCGACGTCGAAACTGACGGGGAGCGTTCTTAAAGTTTTGATTTATCATCCTTGCCAGACTAAAGTGTATTGAGTCTTTCTCTTACATAATTCTTAATATTATAATATAAACATAAAAATTCTTTTTACAAAACCTAGTAAACTAGTATTTTTATTAACCGACTTTCAAAAAAGCAATTCGTCGGAATATTTTTTTTTGGTATACTCCCCGATTACTCGAAGACGCCTGGACCAATTTGGAAAATTCTTTTTTTGCTTGAAAGGATATACTTCCCAAGTGATTCCATTGTCATCAGATCAGGATCTGATAATAGGATCCTGGAGAAATCAAGGGAACTCTTAAAATTTTATAGGCACAATTGATACCTATACTTTGTAGTGGTGTTTGAAGTCGGTCTTATAAAAAGAATTTTCACGTTTATTATTGTACTAGCTGTGCCCGCGACTTCCTTCGCGTGGAATAGTGACTTTTCGGGCAGCATATTTTGAATTACATATACCGTCTACGCTCAGGCGCGAGGCGTGTAGTACGTACTCTGTACGTTAAAAATGTTCGCCGTGATTCTTTAAATTGACATAACTTTTTTATTTATGAACCGATTGACATGAAATAAACACTAAATGTTAAGTGAAGCTTACTACAATATATTAGTGAAAACCGTATCTAAATCGAATAAGCCGTTTCTGATATTAGCGTGCACAAACACACAGACAAACAGACAAACAGACAAAAAACAAATTAATTACAATTTCGGGTTCGGCATCGATATAATAACAACCCCTGCTACTTTTTTTTTATATATTTCCATTGTACAGACACCACTTTTCTACAATTTTATTATATGTATAGATAGATTAAACGATACACATAAAACTCTTAAAGATCCATTGAAAGATCAAAAGTTAGATCTGCGAAGTTTCCTCGGTGGAGTTCCGCGTAACAAACGGACAGTTCGCATCGGCAACTTTCATTAGCACTAAACTAGACTCGAGCCGCGGCGTCCACTCTCCGCTGAGCTGCTAACTGCTTCAAACTGCTCCCATACGGGCGTTGAAAACACCTATTACTGTTAAACTAAGTTCATGTTACTTCTACGAGTTCAAATGCACTGGAAAGTAGAAGGTACCTTTTTATTAGGAAAACTCGCGTTGGACTCGCGTTGAAAAAAATTTGGACATTTAAGAGCTTAGGAGTTTTTTTATTGCAAACTACGCCTGCTCTTGAAGGCAACGAGGTCTACGTTTAAACGCGCTTGCCCTGTAGGGCTAACATGCGCGCCACGAGAAAATTTTGTTTACCCATTTCTCGTCAAATCTCATACAAATTCACGAGTAAATGGATAGAAAAATATTTTTCGTGGCGCGCATGTTAGCCCTACTGATGTGCCTATTCACTCTTACTTTGAAAGAGAGTAAAAGGGAAACTTTTTATCCCGGAAAAACAGAGGGATCCCGCGGGATTTTTAAACACTAAACTCCATACGGATGAAAGCTAGTACACCTATCTACTAAAAATATTATATCAACTATATACAGGGTGGTATCAAATCAAACAACGTAGTTTAATGACAAATAGTAATAAATGTTGTAAATTATAATACGGCAGAAAAATAAATAGGCAAATGAAATGAAATAACGGTATTAATATTTTTTGGATATCTCTATTATTGAGAAAACAATCGTCTGATCACATTAATTATTATTATTATTTAACGTTTCCACTCTGTAATAGGTATTATTGAAAATTACGCAGTTAACAAGTGGGCAAAAGTTAGTCATTCGTAGAATAACAATATCATTATTCTGAACTATACATAAATACTTTAAAAAGACGATGTCTAAAGAAAGATTTTCAAACTGGAATTCCACTGCAAATATTATGCCCCGGCTCTCGATACAAACCACTTCGCGAATGACTTTAAAAGTCCGCCGTCCGCGTCCGCCGAACAAGCGCCGGCCGCAGGCTTTGTGCGGACAACTCGGACGTCCACTTCGATTCCTACTTATAAATTGTTCAAAACTTGACGCGCGGAGAGATTTAACTAACATAGAACGGTCTTTT
Organism: Hipparchia semele; assembly: GCA_933228805.2. Classification (NCBI taxonomy): domain Eukaryota; kingdom Metazoa; phylum Arthropoda; class Insecta; order Lepidoptera; family Nymphalidae; genus Hipparchia; species Hipparchia semele. Next base: position 14,560,172 of record OW121714.1, read on the forward strand.
TAAGCTATTGCATAGCTTCCATCGCGGGCTTTGAGCGTGGAGACCGAATCCAAAAATTCCGTAACGAAAATAACCTGACACGGGACTCCTCTCACCGCTAGATGGCGTTGATAAAAAATGCTATGCAATAGCTTTACCGCGGCAGTCCCCGAGTGCCACACGTCTTTTTTTATGTACATATAAGGATAACTCAAGGAAGACTGACAGAAAATACTTTAGCATTAAGTCCGTCTTTTGAATGAATGAATGAATGAATGGATATACTTTTATTGTACACCACACATAATAAAATAGCTAACACAGTGAGCTTAATAAATTGTATATAATTTGGCGGCCTTATCGCTACATAGCAATCTCTTCCAGGCAATTAATGCTGCCCTCGTAATTGAAAACACAGTAAGTTAAATAGAAGTTACCTTTGAGTTACTGTGTTTTCAATTACGAGGGCAGAATGGTATTAAAGTGTTCATCTTTTGTACTGTTTGTGTAATAAAATGAATAAAAAAAAACGGCTTTAACCTATACATAAGTAACCTTCTCATATAATCCCTCTTTCTATTGATAAAACGTAAGATTATTCTTGAGATTATCCATGGTTTATATATCAATGGTTTGTTAAAACTAAATTCACGTGGAAAAAGCTAGTTGGTAATATTTTCTTAGCAAGATTTTCATTTAAGGTTTGTTAATTTTAAGATTCATCGTCCTTTTAGCTTGAGGAAAAAACACTTTAGTGGGGTTCGAGTAATATTAATTTACCTAGATGACAAAATTTTATAATTTGATAACTCCGTAATATCTAAGTCCTACTTGTATTATTCATCTGGCAGATGTAGGCATGATCAGAGTTGAAGAAAGTGTTTCAATTTTTTACAAGAACGCGTGGATTTACTTGCAAATGTTTACGCCAGAGTACGTTTATACAATTCATTTTACTCAATGTAAGGTATTGTATTTGTGACACTTGTAACAGCAAGAAGTAGCCAAATGTCCTTTCCTTATATTGAGATTTTTGTTGCTCAGTCCTATCTATCACTGATATAACATTGTAATATCTCCGCTTGAAGCTCTGGAGGGGAACTTACTCTCAGTGCTCTAAATTTTCATTTTCCGTTATTAGCTTTTCTAAAGTTGGCGAACTAGTTTAGAGCAAGATATTCTAGTAAACAGGAAATGTAAAGGACTAGGATTGCCGGAAAATAGTGGTTACCGTCGTTAAGTGTGCAACGACTGTTATCTAAGCTTGGTTTACGCTGAAACTACTTTTCGACAGTGCGAAGTTATTTAATCATTTCTATAAACAAAGAGGTAATGTTTAACAATTAACAAATAATCACACTAATATTATAAAGGCGAAAGTTTATATGTGTGTACGTTTGCTGTTGTCTTTCACGCAAAAACTACTGTATAGATTTGTCTGAAATTTGGTATTGGGTACCTATCTTTAAATCAAGAGTAAATATAGGCATCTTTTGGGCAAGTGTGCGCTATCTTAGACTGCATCTTCACTTATCATTAGGAGAGATCGCAGTCAAGAGCAAGTCTATATATTTAAAAAAATCATTACTAATATTATAAATGCGAAAGTTTGGATGAATGTTTGTTACTCAATTACGCCGCAACGACTGAAACCGTTTTAGCTGAAAGGCACAGAGAAATTCTGAGAGATATGTAGTCTGAAATAACACATAATTAAAGAGTTCCTGCGGGCATTAAAAAACCTCAATCCAGACGAACGAAATCGCCGGTATCAGCTAGTGTGGAATAAGTAAGAAACTGAAAGTTTGACTCGAATTCTTGACTTATTTCTATACACTGTAGCCACCTGCAGGCATTGTTTACAAAAGGTACAAAAACATTATAAAATCAAAGCTTGTAAATAGGCGTATCCAAACAATAACTCATTCCATCTTTATTACTGTGCCCATTAAACTAAGTTTTCCGCTAAGATTTCCACCCATTTAATACACTAAAGAATTTTTTATTTTCCACCCGTGAGCAAAGAGCTTAAAATCGCTTGGCGTAATTATGTGAATGGCGTAATTTTCCGTCGCGCGGTGTTCCACAATAATAAACGCATAAATTTGAAACTTCGGCTTTAGCGCGGTTAATGAGTTTGTTAGCATTAATTAAGACGTCCCTTTGATGCTCATTACTCATATAAGGCTGTACTATACCCGGGCCAAATACTGCTTCTTATTTGACATGCCATAATAGGTATGCCCAGCTAGTTCCGTATTCATTGATAGTTTCTTTTATTGCATCGGTTTCACTGGACGATAATCTTGCCTAATGGAAAGCGATGATGACCTCTGCTTTTTTTTTATTCGATGACAAGATAGCCCTTGACTGCGATCTCACCTGATGGTAAGTGACGATGCAGTCTAAGATGGTAGCGGGCTTACTTGGAAGGGGTATAGCAGTGTAAATACAACCCATACCCCTAATCGGTTTCTACACGCCATCGTGCCGGAACGCTAAATCGCTTGGCGGCACGTCTTCCCTAGAACTTGCCTATTCAATTTTGTCTTGAAGGTACTAAAGTTATAGGTGGCACGATTCGATATCGAGTATCGAGTACATTCTACGGTCAATTTACATTAAACTGTTAACTGTTTAGAGTTTAGACGCTTTGCTTCCTCGTTCCTAATACACACTGAAAATTTTGGAATGCCATGCCGGCTTCCGTTTTTACAAGTACAATACAATTAACAGTGAATACGCATCGTCACTTACCATCAGGTGAGATCGCAGTCAAGGAATATCTTGTCATTGAATAAAAAAAAAAACCAAACGGTCGTCACTAAGTCGATCTGTCAAAAAGAAGCTTACGGAGTGGACGAAGTATAATATCGTTTATGGAGCAAGCAATTATCACCTAAATGTATTTCGGGCTGTGACCCAATTTTCTCTAATCAGCTTTGCAGGTAGCATTAATATTCTGTACTTGTAAGATTTTGCAAGATTTTCTACTATATGAACAAAAAGTTCTAATGTAATCTATATGTACATATAGTAGTGACTTAAGCCAAGCCTATTACTCTGATAAAAAATGTCACCGTGTACCTATACTGGCTGAAATCTCCGACTTTTTTCTGTTAATTTAAATGTAACTATGTCGCTCTATCAGTTCTAATTTCACATTACATATTTCTATTTCTAATTGTAAAATATCTAAAGTAAAGAAAGTATCCTGTATACGTCGCCTCTTAGCTTCAATGTGTTGTTGTTGTTGTTTTAACTTTCTGGCTTTATTTAGTGCCAGTTCAGCACAATGCACTTCGCCAATGTCACGTTGCATAGAAGAGCCACAGAGGGGAGGTTCAAAAGTTGACGATAATTTTTTTTACACTTGCAGTAATCTTGAAAAATGAAAATTGACAGGAGACTATTTCATAACAGAATATCTAAAAAGTATGTATCAAGTGTCAATCTTAGGGTGAAAGCATGCCAGAGATGCCTCACTGCGATACCTCGCGGTCGCGGTTTAGCTCGCTACCTCGATGCCACCTCCATGTAAAACAAATGTATGCAAACAGACGAGCGGGGACATGCCGAAGGATACCTCACTGCGATACATCGCGGTATAGCGAGGTATCTTCGACATGTTCGCGCTCGTCTGTTTGCATACATTTGTTTTACATGGAGGTGGCATCGAGGTAGCGAGCTAAACCGCGACCGCGAGGTATCGCAGTGAGGCATCTTTGGCATGTTTTTACCTTAAGATTCTATTACTAAGTTGGTTATATCCTGCAAGATTCCGTCCGTCCGTCGGTCAGCGTTCGTCTGTCTGTCAGAGGGCTGTATCTCATGAACAGTAATAGGTAGATATTTGAAACTTTCACAGAATGTGTATGTCTGTTGCCGCTATAACAACAAATATAATAAAATAAAAAATAAAGGGGGGTCTTCATATAAGAAACATGATTATTTTGGCGTTTTTTGCTCGGCATTAACAATCGCTGTACGATGGTACGGAACTCTTCGCGTGCGAGCGCAACTCGCACTTGGCGGTTTTTATTTCTTTTTTGCAACGAACAACCAATTTTATTGTTATTAATGTATCTCCACTGGAGATACGAGACTCGTAGCCGTAAATAATAATGTTTTCGGCGACTATTCCGCTTGGTCTCCCTAATAGTCCGTGACGTCATAAATTGTAGGAGGGAGGTGACGTCAAAGGGAAATCGGTGATAGAAACATTGCAGTTATGTATGACGGGAAATAGCGTAAATTATTTACGAGAATATATTATGAGGATATCAAAATAAATTAAATGAAATATTGAATCCAGAGAAGCCACTTCAGAGTTATAAAAAACGTCCATATAAAGGGTTTGCTGTCAGCTGTTTTTTATTATTATTACTAACTTTCACTTACGACTTTTCTATATAAAGTTAATTAGTTTCTCACGTTTTTAAAAACCGGCCAAGTGCCAGTGCAAAAGCTAGTAATTAATAAAATATAATAATATTTAATCTATCTATATCTTTACGAATTAATAATAAGTCAGGAACTCTAATTCAGAACTTTCAGAATTGAGGAATTTCCACACAAAAAGTGACCCTACTTCAAACCAAAACGTCTTCTTATTTTGAATCATACAGATTCAAAATAAGAAGAGTACGCGAAGCTTTTCTGACTGATGACGCGGTACACACCACACGACTTTTGTTGGGTCATTTTTTTAACGCAGTTACATTTCCTGACTTATTATATTTTATTCGTAGCTGTATTTATATCTAAATATATAAAAGGCAAAGGTGACTGACTGACTGACTGACTGACTGACTGACTGACTGACTGATCTATCAACGCACAGCTCGAACCACTGGACCGATCGAGCTGAAATTTGGCATACAGGTAACTGTTAGGACGTAAACATCCGCTAAGAAAGGATTTTGGAAAATTTCAACCCCAAGAGGGTTAAATAGGGGGTTAAAAAATCGAACCTAACGTGAGCGAAGCCGCGGGTTAAAGCTAGTTGTATTAATAAAATTGCAGTCAAAACAGACAATAAAAAGGCTTTAACCAGAATCAATTCGTCTAGCCACCCCACTGTCAGCGACATTACGTCTCCCCCACGATGACGGACATTACCGGACACCCTCTGTCATTAGACGCACTCATCACTGTACAGGAAGTTGGCTGGATTTGAGGCGCAGTGAAGCTGCGAACGATACGGTCTAGAGATCTCATAAATAAAACTATTTTCAGGATACAAAGCCGCGCAAAAACAGATTGATATCTTTCTAACTACCATACCCTTTTTAACGTTTGAAGCCAATACCGGGTATTGAACTGGTGAGGCTTCAAACGTTAAAGGGGTTCAGAACATCCCCTATAATATAAAGGATGTTCTGAAAAATCTTGGGTTCAAATTAATTTTGTTAAATCTTCTAGCCTAAAATTTGGAGGAATAAGTAAGAGGTCCTCGCAACAACTACTTTTTGGCTGCGACTTCGTCTGCATGGCGTTAGGTTTTCCTCTGTTTTCCCGGGATAAAAGGTAGGTCTATTTTACTTTACAAATCCTTAACTATTATTATATATATATTTATACTTACTTAATTATTATGTCAATTCGTTGATCCTAGTCAATGATATTTATATGTATAAAGTTGCGTGATTCGAGGGTAGACCATCAAACCAACAAGCAAACACACTTTCGCATTTATAACATTAGTAAGGATTGTTTGTGGGGTCACTGGGGTCCCAAGGTGCTGCAGTGGCGACCCCGCTCCGTAGAGCCCAGTGTTGACAGACCGACCCCCACTAGATATACCGACGACATCAAACGAGGCGCAGGAAGCCGCTGGATTCAGGCGGCGCGAGACCGGGCCCCGTGGAAGTCCATGCAGGAGAACTTTGTCCAGCAGTGGACGTCTATATTTTGATTGGAAGCACTGTATACATAGCATAGTTTCATTAACTATTGTAAATTTTTTTTTTAAAGAGCAACCGCCGAGTTTCTTGCTGGCTCTTCTCGGCAGGAAAGGCATTCCGAACCAGTGGTAGATTCATTGACAGTTCAAAAGTGCTTGTAAAAGTTTATTTGAATAAAAAATATTTCTATTTCTATTTCTATTAAGAAGAAGAAGGTAGGTATCTGTAAAGAGTAAATAACAATTTCTCATTATGATCCAATCAGTTAGCAAAACTACTCCCAGTTCGTTCCATTTACAATGCAAATAAACCAGCACAGTTATTATTTTCATCTGAGTATTCTAGTTACCAGTATTCTGTATTGCGAGCACAATGGCCCGTTTTCAGCGAGCAGCGTCGCGCCGCCCAAACAATGGCAATATCGAGAAAAGGTTAATTCAGCTGACTCATAAGTAACTCGCATTCGCTCGCCATTTTGTGAAAAGAAATCTTTTTTGTAAAGTCTCTCTTCAAGCGTAGTTGCAATGAGGGAGTGTGGCCAGATATTTCGGATTTTGGAGAATGTCCTGAAAATATTTGTATCGGATTTAAGTTTATAGTTCAAGTTTCAACAATAGAATTTGTAAACTTCATTTTTTTACTGGTTTTCGGAAGTATTGTGTCAAGATCACGAATTTTTTTGGATACCCACTCGAATAATTTGTAATTATTGCATTGTTTTTTTTTTTTGTATTATTATTGAGTACTACTATTACTTATGTCAATGTTTTAGGTATTTTCCCTTCTGTATTTTGTACTTAGCTTTAGTTTTTCTGAATTGCATGCTGTGGTCATTTCTAGAAGGTTGCAATTATAGAATGTATTTGCATAACTTGTTAAGATGACTTGAGAAGAAGGACACTCCCGACTAATTCACCTTTCAAACAAAAAAAAAAACAATATCAAAATTGGTTCGGCTGCTAGGATGCTACAGACACACACACACACACACACACCCACACACGTACCCACGCACACAGGCACCTCAAATCGGGAGTTAAAAAAATACGTTAAAAAAATAAATTTGTCCTAAAAACCAATCTAGAACATGGTGATACTGACTGAAACCGCCTTCCCTACTAAGTAGAACCCTCTCCCTCACATGATTTGAGTTTAATATCCCTGCAGAGTGCTGCATTCTTTTAAAAGGGAAATGGCGAGCGGCGGGCGGGGAGAGCCGGGGCCACGGCATGTTAAAGTGACTGATGCGGCAATGACAGGGTGGAAATCTTTTGGAAGCTTTTGTTTATAGCGCTTAGGTATTCCAACGATGGAAGGGCGTTTGAAACTTACGTGGAACTTGGAAATGTATGACGGTGATTGATTTGGTATTTTTTTTTTCGAAAATAAGATAGTTCTTGACTGCGATCTCACCATCTAAGACTTATGCAGTCTTTGATGGTAGCGAGCTAACTTGGAACGGGTACCTACGGCAGTGTAAATTCAATCCATACCCCTAATCTGTTTCTACACGCCATCGTGCCGGAACGCTAAATCACTTGGTGGGCACGTCTTTGACGATAGAGTGGGAACTAGCCACGGCCTGTATACTTAAGTTTGGAACTAAGATTTAAAGTCAAACAAATTTTTTTTTACAACTCTTAAAAAAAATTAAAAAAAAACCTGCCATCAATTTTATCAACGCCAAATTTATTTATGCGTAATTTGAAAACATTTACGGGCCTTTTTCGACAATCGTAAACGTATTAGGGAGTAGGCGAGTAGGGCGCATTCCACTAATGACCCGTGCCGTCATAAATTACAGGACATAGGGATGCGCACCTCTCATACTCCGGCCAGATTTAAAAACAAGGGTGACAGTGGAATTATTAAAGCTATTGCCCATGGCTTCGCTCGCATCCATGGGGTTTGAGCCTCCTTCTTGAACTTTCAATAATCCTACTAATATTATAAACTAGTTGATATAGACCGTCCGCGTGCATTAAGTTTTTTTTTAATTCCCGGGGGAACTCTATAGTTTTCCGGGATAAAATGTAGCTTATATGTTTATTCTGGGTATGAGCTATCTTCATTCCTTTCAGCCAAATCGGTTCAGTCGATGCGGCGTGATTGAGTAACAAAGATCCATACATCCATACATTCAAAATTTCGCATTTATAATATAAGTGGGATTTAGTTGTTATTAATCTATTTACAGAAATTACTGGCATTTATAATATTAGTAGGATTTAATTGTAATAACAACTATAATCTATTAACAGAAATTATTGGTAGGTAAGTAAAGCAATTGAAAGCACTTGAGCAGCGCCGGCTTCGAACAGAACCTCTTCACAGGAAAGTATAAATCTGTAGAGTTTTAATATAAAGGTCAGAGGATCCGGTAAATCTCCCGCCATAACTTATTTATAAGTCGGAGCGGGGCGAGGGTAGTCGTACGAACGGCTGTATATCACGCTGAATCCTTTACAACTCGCGGGTACAATGCTTTATTATTCTTGCCCCTTTTCTAAAGTTTCACGTTATAATTTTCAGTTGCGGTTAACGAATGGTCGAGTGTCTTTCGAAATATGAATTACTGGATGATGCGCGCTTCGTCCTCGTGGATTAAAGTTTTTTTGATTTTTCCGGGATAAAATGTAGCCTATGTGTTAACCCTGGGTATGAGCTATCTCCATTCTACATTTCAGCCAAATTGGTTCTTTCGTTGTAGCGTGAAGGAGTTGGTTCTAAATAGATAAGTTATTACTCCAGAGATCAGTTAGAGACAAAAACGTGTTTTTGTTTCAAAACTCATTCAAATTTTTTGATGAATAGCCTGTTGGTTCTAAATAGGTAAGTTATTACTCCAGAGGTATGTTAGAGAGAAACACCTTTTTGTTTTTTCAAAACTCATCCAAATTTTTGGATGAATAGCCTGTTGGTTCTAAATAGGTAAACTATTAGATAAGAGTATGCAACAACAATTTTTCATATTTTTTTACCTTGCAACGAAAATTTTTACATTATTTACATTCAAATAATATTAAGCATATTCCTGAAATGGACTGAAATCTCCGAGCCGAGGCTTACGTCGAGTTTCAACGGTTACATAAACCAATCATAACTAGATGCCGCAGTATCCGAGCGCAGCCGTGCTGCTGCATTCGATAGCCTACATTCCCTGACCAAGGATATACGCTTAACAATACTAGATGGATTAAATATTGTTTGTCTATCGATTTGGTACCTTTTAATCGTGAAACTACTAATAATATGAAAGTGAAAATGTGTTTCTTTGTTGGTGTGTCTTTCAATCACACAGAAAGGGCTGGTCATCGCTCATCGACCTCTCTCCATCGCCCGCTGAGTGATCCTGAGCCTTCTTGTGAGGCCCATAGTTAGCGACCATTTTTCGGATCCATTTTCTTCTTCTTTATCAACCGATATACGTCCACAGCTGGACATAGATCTCTTGCATGGACTGCCACAGGTCTCGGTCTTGCGTCGCCTGAATCCAGCGGCTCCCTGCGACTCGTTTGATGTCGCCGGTCTACCTAGGGGGAGGGGGGGGGGGGCTGCCAACACTACGCTTCCTGGTGCGGGGTCGCCACTTCATCACCTTGGTACCTCATCGACCATCAGCTCTTCGAACTATATGCCCCGCCCATTTCCACTTCAGTTTCGCAACCCGCTGCGCTACATCGGCGACTTTGGTTCTCCTACGGATTTTGTCACTATTCGCGACCGATGGTAACTAAAAAAAATTATTGGGGGGCTCTAGAGAAAAAATATTCTCAAAGTGGAGCGGTGGGTATAATAAGGTTGAGAGCTTATGCTCCATTCAATCAAAGGGATTTTCAAAAACAACAAAATTCAATAATATTTTAACGCAATATGTACCTTACAGTAGGTATATTACCGTCATGGCCAACTGTGAATTTTCACATTCGTTTGTGGAAAACGCAGGTTTCCTCACAACATTTTCCTCCACAAGTGATATTTAATTGTTTAAAGCGCACATAACTATGTTAAAAGTGTGTGCCTGGAATTCGAACCCCGGAACACCCAAGCAAGAAGCCGCAGTCTTAATCACTATGCTGTTAGCGCTTCTAATAATAATAACAAATCAATATTATCGTTAAATCCAGCCGAACAACAAACTATACAAACTATACCAAACATTGGGCTTATCGTAACAGTACAGAAGTTTACTAAGAGCTTTAGGATCTCGAAGCCACTCTAACTGGTCATTTTCATAGCTAGATATTGGTACTCATTCTATTATACACAAGCTTTAAACTAAAGTAAATTGACATATAATAGTACATTATGGTACAAGTGTAAAAGTTGGTGATTACCGCTGAGGCGCTATTGAGACCCGAGCCGTTAGGTGAGGGTCTTAAGGTAGCCGAGGACGGTAATCATCAATATACACGTGTATCATACGACGTTTTTCAACACACTTGTGAAGAAAATAATACTAAAATAGTACATTATAGTACAAAACAGTGAAAACGAGTTGTGAAAATTTTTTCGCAATGGCGGGAAAAATTAATGTTGTTCTTTTGTTCGCCCTCTTGAGATGCTCTTGAGGGCAGGCAAAGATCGACGACCATACAGCCTATTCAGGTGTTTATTTGATTTAATCAGTTTTCCGGAATGCGCGCCTTTGACCTTTAATGGCCATAGACTAAAAGAATGAGTTTTCTTTTTTTTTGGCTTTTCTCTTATAGCCACGTACAAAATGGGGAATTTCCAGTTTACTTTATTACAGAAAAAACAAAATTTATATTTGAGTGACAGTTTTATTTATTAAACACGTACAAGTTGAAATTATCTATTTAAATACGAAGTTGTATGAAATGAGCCAGCAATAGGTATCTTGGCAATAGGTAGGATCTTTTTTGTAATAGAAACTTTTTTAAGAACAAAGCAACTCAACCAATAAAATTAAAAAAAATAATTCTATAACTCACATTGTGAATAATAGTAATCAAAAGTCACAGTTTGAGTTAAAGGTGTCATTGTGTGCCTAATTGCGGTGAACCGGGAGCCATTTTATGAGCAAGTGTGTTGAAAAAAATTTAGTGCTATAGGTGCATTTAACATTATCATTTTGAGCTGTGTTCAACTGAATTGGCACCATTGTCCCAATATTGTGCCGGTAAGAGACTTAAGCTACCTTTAATCTTTTTTTTTTCATATCAGTCTAAGGACTGATTTCACTAACATGAAATAGGTAAGTCTTTTCCAAGCGTAAAAATATTTTAGCAGATTTTCGATACAAAAACTGTCAGAACGCCCAATTTAATCCTCGCTTAAACATCAACTGAAACTTAAAAAGTAAGCAATTTGTTTCTCGCAGAAAGGCGTAAGCGACGTTCCTAGTACAGTGCATAGGACGTTATTACAGCACAAACGCTTTCTGCGACTTGTAGGTAAAAAAGTTTAAAACAGCTCAGAAAAAATACACCATAAAGCTGTTTAATGAGCTAATAATCTATGATTTTCTTTAATCTTAGTCTTGAATAATAATTTTAATCTCAAAGAATGACTGCATTAGTTCACAAAAGCTACTAAACGCTCATCCCTTATATAGTAGGGTATAAATGGTTTGTATTTTTATATCCTATCCAGCACAATCACCTTATATCCTTTATCCGCGAAAATACTTGTACATACAAGCTACAAACCTGCCTGACCCAGATTTTTTATTTCACTACAGAGAGAATGAAATTGCTCGTAGTGGGCTCTCTGCGTTTTTTATTCTATTTTAAGGTGAGTCTACACTGCAAGTAAAAACTAATATACGTTAGCAACGTTGGAAGATATAATGTTTTAACGTTATCTATGGAATCGCTGTGTTATCGCTGTGTTTGGAAAGAGCAACTGTTGAGTTTCTTGCTGGCTTTTCTCAGAATGTGGTTTCCGAGCTGGTGGTAGAGTCTTGTCTTAAGAGCCACAAGTTGACCTATATTAAACTAGTGGTTCGCCCCGAACTGAGACCTCGCGATATCCCATAATTCCCAAAAGTTTTAATTATATATTGTAATAATTAACTTTTAACATTAGACGCAATAAAAAAAATAATAGTTGACATAAAACTGTTTTACTGACACAGCGCCATCTATTAGCATTATAGTAAAGCTATTAGCTTCACAATAATGCTAATAGATGGCGCATTAAAATTAAATAATTTCGTTTCTTTATAACATTTATCTAATTTTAGTATTTGTTGTTCAAGTACAGGATATAACTGAATTTTCAACCAAGTTTCACGTTCTAATATTCAGTAATTCAGAAGTTATAGGGCTCTGACAGACATTTAGATGGACACACTTCTCTGTCTAGTAGGCAAGCGCCCTAGTTGACTCAGAGAACTCGCTTCGCTCGTTCAATAAATAATTTTGAATATTTATAAAGTAATAGATTTCCACTGTTATTACGTTATACATTTGTGTAAACTCCTACCCGCACTCTTAACCTTTTACTAATAGAAATGACAAAATATAGAGATAAAAAAAGTCTGCTTTAAAATACAGATAACGAAAACCTGCATGCCATGCATGCAATAATAATAGCTAATATAATTTTTAAAACTGCTTGGGATTGAACTCCGGACTCCTGCCCCTTCTCTATACAAGAGGTCGAATACATAACCAATTAAAAAACATTATGTTCCCTTAATTATGTCGGTATGTTTATTTGTATATATGTTTATTTATGCAAAGATGTAGGCCCACCTTTAGAGGAAAACAATTTTTATTTTGATATTCTACCATACACAGGGCCGCTGGCAAATGATATGCGTTGACGGCGAGAGTATATTATTTTATGCTGATGGAATAGGCTTTTTACTTATATTTGGGAACACTTTTATTATTTACCGCCTTCCCTGTATTTTTCGTTCAAACCCACCCTGTATTTTTTGTTACTACCTCGTTGTTGTAGTGGTCAGCATGTTGACTAGTAGATGACGAGATCCCGGATTCAATTCCTTTGTTGAGCCAAAAAAATATATTGGGGTTTTCTGTCAAAGTAATTCTTAGTAGGTACTAGCCCAGCACTGGTAGCATAGGCAGGAGATAAAAGTTTTATCCCCCGATTTTATCCATTGACAGGGGATAAAATTATCCTTTCCCTATGCTAAAGCATGGCGACAGAGGAGAAGGCGATGTATATTTCTATAAGTATATCTACTGATTGTTATTTCCACCACTGTGCCCATGCTCGACGGGTGGATAAAGCTAAGCGAAGGGATAAACGTTTTATCCTTTTCCCGGGGATAAAATTACTCTCGCCCATGCTAGGGCAGAGTTAGGAATTTGGCCATGATGGAGCGCGCTTGCCTAAACGATGCATATTCACTCTTGATTTAAAGGTACCCAAGTAGTTATAGAGCTGTAATATATAGTTATATATGTAAGTTATAGTATGATACAGTAGGGAAGATTCATATTTGCATTATCTCGATCGAATCCTTGTTGAATCATACTCGCAGAATGCAATAGTCGTCCCATCTCGCTGCCAATTTGATGCACTGCGTCCCCTGCGGAAGTCCGCCCATATCATACCTATTCGTATGTGTTTGCAAGGAATATTCCCATATAGTGTTTCCTTACATAATATTAGAATAGAATAGAATTTTTTCTTCTTCAAATAAACTTTCACAAAGTGCTTTCGAATCGTTAAATGAATCTACTACTGGTTCGGAATGCCGTTCCAACCGAGAAGAACCAGCAAGAAACTCGGCGATTACTCTTTTAAAAAAATAGTATAATACTCGTAATAATATATTGTAATAACTATACCTATCATGTTGTGTAAAATTTACAATTAATATTCACATTACATGCTAATATTGCTGGAGCGAGTTATATCCACGCTTTTGTATAATTTATATAACCTTCTATTATCCATCTATATCTATCTATATATATATAAACCAATTGCTGTTCGTTAGTCTGGCTAAAACTCAAAAACGGCTTTACCAATTTTAATATATTCGTTTTGTTTTGTTCGATAAAGTTTTTTTTAATGTCTTTAATTTTCCGGGATAAAACTTAGCCTATATGTTAATTCTGAAAATGAGATATCTCCATGCCGAATTTCAGCGAAATTGGTTCATTCGTTGTAACGTGAAGGAATAACAAATATCCATCCATCCTCACAAACTTTCGCATTTATAATATTAGTAGGAAGTAGGATAGGACAGTAAGATATCGAAAGGTAACAAAAAGAGCAGTAACAGTAATTTATTCCACGTTTAAATTAAACTAAGTTTAAATACACAGTAATGTATGCTTCCCTTGAAGTGAATGCAGACTCGGCTAGTTGGAGCGTGCGAGTTAGCAAGGCGAAATATTTCAGACATGTAAATCATGGGAACACGGCAACTGGCACGTAAAACGCTCTAGCGTGCAAGCATAAAGACGCTACCGACTGGCGAAATGTTTAACTATTCATAATGCGTTCATATTATTAGTAAGGATGGGTTTTTCAGACTGAAGTCAGCCGACAGTACGTATAGCCCGCTCTAACAGCTCAGGCCTTCCTAACACTGTCCAGTGTCCACTTATATAGGGCTAAAGACAGTCTTTGAAAATGATGAAGGTATGATAATATCATGTCCAACTATGGATATAGAATTAGCATTGGTCTTGGCACCGGCACTTGGCAGCCTTTAGTGTTGTTGAATAGACCATATCCATTGTTTTCATCATAAAAAAAGACGTGTGGCACTCGGGGACTGCCGCGGTAAAGCTATTGCATAGCATTTTTTATCAACGCCATCTAGCGGTGAGACGAGTCCCGTGTCAGGTTATTTTCGTTACGGAATTTCTGGATTCGGTCTCCACGCTCAAGGCCCGCGATAGAAGCTATGCAATAGCTTAAAAATCAGACAAACTGTACTGTCTTTACGTGCTGTATATACAGCATTTAAAGACAGTCTGAAAATAAAGAAGGGTATGTAATTAATAATAATCATGTGCGTCTGGATATAGTCCGATTCGGGGTATGGGTTGAATATACACTGCCATATCCCTTCCAAGTTAGCCTGCTACCATCTAAGACTGCATCGTCACTTACCATCAGGTGAGATCGCAGTCAAGGACTATCTTGTTATCGAGAAAAAAAAAATAGAATTAGCATAGGTGTTGGCAGCGGAGCCCTTACAGTTTTTGAATAGACTATATACATTGTTGTCATCATAAACAATCAGACAAACCCTAAAAATGCGGGCTCTTGGACTGAACACAGATCTCCTCTAACATGAGTATCATAAAGTATCATAGTTAACTTCAAATGCTGGCCAAATGCGGGTTTCCTTACGTTGTAGTTTTCATCTTACTTCTTTTAAATTTTTTACATTCTTACGTTCAGCTTTTCGTTTCAAGAACTTTACTTATTAAGGACCAGTATTTGCGGGCACCTTAACGTTAATTGCAAGAAGTTGGAAGGTTTCTTGCGGCGAGTGTAATAAATCAATCGTACTGTACAGCTCGAGTTTTATCCGCAAGACTCCAACCGCTCGGGCAAGTAGAGCTGTACCTATATGTCTTTTTTCGTAGCACTTTTTGCACCGTCTGACTCTTCGTGCTACGAGCTCCGAAACTTTGGAGAAGTTTTTTTTTATTCGATGGTTCTTGTCTGGGTTCTCACCTGATGGTAACTGACGATGCAGTCTGAAATGATAGCGGGCTAACTTAGAAGGGCTATGGCAGTGTAGATTCAGCCCATACCCCTAGTGGCGTGAAGGATTAACAAACATCTATCCATCCATTCATACTCACAAGCTTTCACATATTTTATAATGATCTATTTCTGTCTAGATTTCTGTGGAAGCTGCATCAAAGATTGCTAGTCTCAAGCGTGGTAATTGGCTGAATTTATCGCATTTTTTCTGAAACAATGCGTTTTAGCAAGTGAGTATCGGCCAATTAGAGACGATTGCAATCGTCACGCTATAGAAATCATTTTTATAGAATCGTACAATAGGCCTCTACTTGAATGAGAAGTGTTTAGGCATTTGTTTACTATACTTTCCAAGTGCGGATTGGTAGACTTCATACATTTTTTAAGAATATTGTGGAGAACTCTCAATTATGAAAGTTTCCTCACGAAAAACATTTCTTCACCTATCAAGCAAGTGCTGCCTTTCAACCTCTATTTAACCTCCTATGTGGTGGAAATTCCAAAAATGCTTAATCTACTTAGTGCCTACGTTATAAAAGGGACCTATTCTACTCTCAAAACTTCACATATTTTCTAACTATACCAAAATACTGCAATATCTTATTCAAGTGTAGGTATATTTTATGGCTTCTGCTCGTAGCAATGGTATGTTGGCGTTAGTGGAATAAATCGAGTCCTCCGGGATCCGGCCGGATGCCGCGCATGCCACGGTCCGGGACCGTCCTCAACCCTTAAATATAACCCGCTTAGCAACCGCTATTCACCGGTTTTTATAAACGACCGTGATGATAAATCTTCTATACCTACCTGCTATGTAAATGTAAGGAACATTGTTAGAAAGTAGGTTAATGTACGCAGATAATATTTTTAACCTTCTACGGAAAAAGAGGGGTGTTACAGGTTTGACCAGAGTAAGCAATACTATGTTTGTCTGTCTGTGTGAGACATCGCAGGGTTCAAACGAAAAGATCGATCTGAATATATTTGTATATATTTTTCTTTGGTCTGGTCTAGAAACGCGTAGAAACCGAGTATGGATGGGTATTTGTCATATACTTAGAAAACAGACCGGGTATTACTTATTTAAAAACCACTCACACACGCACTTAAAAACGTGGCCAAAACCATACACACACACAATCTGAGCACCCAAAATGGCGCATGTTATGATGCCACGATTTGCACGTGCCTGAATGTTCATTTACACGTATTAGTGAAGACAAGAATAAAACAGAATCAGCCGCAAGTTGTTTGTGAGGAATAGGACTTACACACATACACACATATATGCACGCGCACACACACACACACACACACATACAAACACACACACGCGCACTACGGAAGAGTGGGATATCCTGGATATTATTATAACTAATATACTTAAAAGGATGTCCCAGCGACGGATTAATGTTTTGGAAAACTTTTTATTAATAATTCATTTTCATTTTCAGGACATTATATCGACTCTCGTTAACTCTATAGTATAGATTTTATGTCATTCCCCTTCCAAATTAGCCAGCTTTCTAGACTCTAGATAAAAATATCGGTAACATTTGAGAAAGAAAACCTACCTCTCCGGAACGTATAAATTAGAGATGAAAAATGCAAAAGCGTTCACGTCAATTAATTAAACAAGGGAAGGGCTTGTCCTAAATAATATAAAGGTCGTTAAGGACGAGTGCACCCGAAGCGTCATTATCTCCAGACGTAAGGGTGCGGTCACAGCGCTGGCGGGGCATGTATCTAAATATATAAAAGGCAAAGGTGACTGACTGACTGACTGACTGATCTATCAACGCACAGCTCTAACCACTGGACCGATCGAGCTGAAATTTGGCATACAGGTAGTTGCTAAGACGTAGGCATCCGCTAAGAAAGGATTTTGGAAAATTTCAACCCCAAGAGGGTTAGGGGATTAAAAAATCGAACCTAACGTGAGCGAAGCCGCGGGTTAGAGCTAGTCTAGTATAAAAGTAAATAAAATTGCCTTTCTCTTTATACGACTGCCTGAAAAAAGGAGTATATGTTTTCAGAGTTCATGTATGTATGTGTGTATGTATGTCAGTTTCTATATCCCACCACTGCCTCGTTGGTCCAGTGGTTAGCAAGTTCGACTACGGATGACGAGGTCCCGGGTTCGATTCCCGGGTCGGGCCAAAATTGTATTGGGTTTTCTGTTAAGAAATTTTCAGTACTAGCCCGGAGTTAGGAAGTCGGTGGTGAGTCACCCCCGTGCCTCGGAGAGCACGTAAAGCCGTCGGTCCTGTGCCTGATCTCTTTCCGGTCGTGTCGGTTTTTCCGTTCCATCGGGTTATGAGAGAGGGAATAGAGAGTGCACCTGTGTTTGCGCACACACTTGTGCACTATAATATCATAGCTTATTCGCGTGACATAGGCTAGAAAAATTAAAAAAAATTGATCGGGTGGCCATGGTCCCGCATTAAAAACTAAAGTTGAAAAAAAATTCGAAAATGAAATTTATTTAATCATCATCTAGAAAATGATGAGTAGATTCCAAAAATATGTAACACTATAGTTCAATATCTAGGATTCGCTATCCGCTACAAAAAGGGCGGTATGTTCAAGGGCTGATGGGAATTTCTTTTATTTTCGAGCGAAGCAATTAGAAGAGAGGGCCTCAAAGGGCAAGGGTTTGAAGGGGATAAAAATGTGAAATCAAGATTAAGACGATATAATTAAGACGCAGTAAGGGTTATAATAAGTCTGTGTTCATGACTTGCACCATATTTTTTTATTCGATGAGAAGTATGTCATGCTCTCTTTAAACATTTCTGTGGTATCTAAATTTGGCCCTACTAATGCTTGTTTGAACTCAAATAGCACCAACTATCGTAGGACAAGTAATTTGTCGGACGAATGGGCGTCATACATATGTCGTTGGTGACTCCATCCATGTGGTATATTGGATCTCAAATATTGAGGTGTAAATTTTTTTATGTGCGCGTATAATTTGACTTTTTGTGTACGTCACGCAAAAACACTCTTTTCATTTTTACCCGGCTGCGGCATGCAATGGAGGGTAATGTGTTTATCAGTCTATGTATGTATATATGTGGCGCTCCGGAGACCAAACGCGTGGACCGATTTTGATGATTCTAACGTCAATCGATTCGTGTTAATCTTGAAAGTGATACAGAACAAAACAGAAGGCGATACAGAAAAAAATCCCCGCGATAGATACCCGAAACCTCGTGTGAAACACGACAGATGCTAACGTGTAGAATACATTATATATTCTAATATAAGACATTTACTAAAAAATGTTGCGATCATGCATTTTAGCCAATAATGTATTCAATTATGAGGAACTGTCAGCCAATCGGAGGAGATTGCAGTCACCACACTGTAGCTGTCATCTTTAGACAATCCCACATCAGTACTCGTAATATTCAGTTTTATTTATAAACTTGGGGAAAAATAAACCGTACTTTTCCACTCCCTCACCGCCTTAGTTGCAAAAGCTAAACTGTTAACACTTTGAAATTCAAAACAAAGCAGCCAATTTCAACATTTAAAAGACAGAAATGTATGTAAATTTTAAGTGCAAAGTTTAGCGTGCCTCTAATAATATGCTAATCGGTTTACGAATACTTAAGAACATTTAGAATCGTTGAAACGTGTTCGAATCATCGGATTTGCGCAAAGTTGCGGAAAGTTGCGCAAAGTTGTGCAAGAAACGAAACTTCCGACTCACAATACTTGTATTGTGAGAGCAAACACTTGGGTTTTGTAAAGAAATATCGCTTAGGTATATGCTGAATGAAGTTATTTTTTTGTGTCTTAAGGCCGGGGATATTAATTATAAGCAAAAACAAGAAGAAAGCTTAAAACTGTCCGGAAAATTGGATGTCACATTCGTCCTATTGATTTTGTTCGTTTAAAGTATAGCCTATATCACCTGGACCATAATCAGTTGATACATAATTCATCAAAATCGGCTTAGTAGTTTAGACGCAGCGGTATAATATACGTACCACATAGATTGCTAAAATTATACGCTTTCCTTTTAGTTTCGCCGTATTGTTCCATTTAGTCCTTCCTCTTCTTACTAATATGATTATAATTAATGCGAATTCAAATTCAAAATTTATTTATTTCATGTAGGCTAACTTGTAGCTCTTATGACACGTCATAAATCTACCACCGGTTCAGAATGCAGATTCTGCTGAGAAGAGCCGGCAAGAAACTCAGCAGTTGCTCTTTTCAAAAAAAATTTTTTTACAAAGCTATGCTATGTATACAGTGCTTCCACAATAAAGCTTCAAAAATGCATACGTAGGTACACCAATCCAACGCATGTCAAGATGAGCAGTCAAGGCAGACCCATTCCCGTTGGTGGCACCCGTTCACGAGCATGACGTATGATCCAGCCGTTGCTTCGCTCAACCATATTTGGAAAGTAAGTTGGCGAAAGTATGAGTATATTTGTTTGCTGGTGTGCTGGTAGATATAGGCAGACAGACAGAAACGGAACAGCATTATATTAGCATTACAGCATAATATTTTATTGCATGAGTAGATACAATATCTGGAGAGTAACATAGGCTACTTTTTACCCTGAAAAACAACGGTTCCCGCGGTATTTTTAAAAGTCGACACGAACGAATACGCGGGCAAGAGCTAGTACATAATAAAAGTTATATAAACACAGCTATCACTATTCTGCAATTTGAATATATATCCTCAAGCAATTGCCTTCTAAGCCGAGCACGAGTTAAGTTATCATGTAATATCCCCCTTGATTGAGCAGACGTCTTATATCCACTCACCTGATAAATTGCATACGGATGGTAGTATGTCAAGGTTTATGTAAAATTGGATTTACTGAGGCTGAACTGGGCTGAACCGTAAACCATTAATACCTACAGTACTATAATAAATTATATTCTATAGGGTATTACTTTATACCAGGAACTGACAGCAGTAGTGGAGGGTCCAATTTTGCTCTACCTAGAAAAAGCTTTCGGGAATAAAGTACCTACCTTGAAGTATGGTGCTATACCCGTTATATATATACTTATATACTATACTTAGACTGAATTATCACTTTCCTTCACGTGAAATTACAGTAAGAGCTTTCTTGTTGTACACAATAGCTTGTTATATTCAAATGAATTAGGTAAATGGTGGAGTTTTTATTGTCTCTAGGTAGCGTTCAAGTTAATCCTAGATCACGACAAAAATTAAAAAAAAAACACAATAAACTAATAGCTATATTTTGATGGTCCATAAGCCTTATGGAATGGAAATTTCAATCCATCCGGCCTTTAATATTGGACAAATTGTTAAAATGAATAACTGCGCCGGGATTAAAAACTCTTGGCAAGGCCTGTACTATTTCAGAGAAACGAATGCAGCTAAATAATGGAATGAGTTTCGGAGTAATCCTGTTGACCCAAATGTCCTACAGAGTGAATGATACAGATGCTATCATATTGTTCTCATTAATCACTTATTTATTCTTATCGAGTGAAATACGAAAACTTAATTTGATGTATTATATTATAGTGAATTTTGCTCCTTTGTTGTAGTACTCCTGTCTCTTAGCTCATGTAAGACAATACTAAATCCGTGCCCCGTCCGGCTAAAAATTTTAATGTTTGTACTATCAATGACATGGCATGGGCACCGAATGACCGTCAAATTTACGATGTGAAATGGAACTAATCATTTACAAATAATATAAGTGAATATGGGCGAACTTAATTTGACTATTACGAATTAAGTGTAGCGCCAAACAGGTCAATTTTGGTATAGAAAACACGTACCTATATGGGTCTATTGGCTGCGCCAATATAAGAATTAAAAGTATGAGTTGGTGCCAAACTGCTACAACCTGTAATTTGAAAGAAAAATAAGAGAGAGATAAGTTTTACAGCAGTTTAATATAAAAAATAAAATTCATACATTACATACATTTTTTAGGTAATACAGCTAAGTGCTAACAGTTATTAGAAATGTTATGTTTTCTCCTCGATTATGTTATGTTTATTCCTCGGTTTCTGATTCTTCTACTAAAACACGTCCTCTTTTAGAATCGTACAAAGGATTTCTAAATGCAGTACCAGTGCTCCCGCCAATTGGTGATGCAGCGGAATCCCTTCTTGTTAATGACACCACGCTCTCAGTCCTCCGGTTGAATCTCGAGAACATACTAGCTTGGCTTCGACGCATTATAATAGGATAGTTGAACTGTGGTACTTTATAGTAATAAACGTAAATACCAGACATAACTAAAATAACAGCGAAGAACATAGAAATAAATATTTTTCCTCCCAAACCTGATTTGGAAAGGGGACTCCCGCTTACCAGCATCTCTTGTCTCAAATGGCTCTCCATATTGTAAGAAATAGCACTTACTACTTGCGCACTGGTCTGATCGTATCCATTCTTATCAATAACAACCACTTGCACTTTGTCATCCACGAGCCTTCCAATGTGATAAACTAACTTTTCTTTGCCGTAAGTGTCGACAATTTTTTCAACGAGCTCTTGAAATTGCAGGATGTCAAAGTTTTCATCTACATCGAAAACTATGGCACCTCCGCAAATTTTACAGCAATGCCCAATCGGCTGGATTGGGGCGACACAGGTAGGTTTCTCACAAAATTTAGCCGCACAATCTATCTTTAGAGATTTGGATTGACAAGGACATCCAGAACGCGAGTTGCACTTAAAATAATTCCCTAATGCAATTCCAGTGTCTTGGTACTGATTTAAGATAAACTCTTGAGCGTCATTGAGTTGACTCAAAATGTAATTTTTAAAATCACTGAAAAGAGTTTCTCCGCCTATATCGATCGCTTGAACTTTTTGTAAAACATCTGGTAAAATTACAGTGAACGTACTATTTGTCGGAAATATTACGATGTCATCGAAACAAGGCACTCTTTCTGCATCAGGCGTTGCGTCATTTATTCTAACCGAGGTCCAAACATCAGGTTGCGCCCACGATGCTACTGTCTTTTCCATGTAGTACACGTTGCCTGTTGTACAATCGACGTCTTCAATAGGTCCCAAACCGATAACTCCTTCAGCCAGAAAGATTTCTCCATTTACCGGCAATATGAATCCACTGACTGACGTACCAGACTCAATCAGAACACTGCCATCCACGGTTTCGGGAAATACAACTGTTTTTTTGGAACAAGGTATCTTCCCATCGTTAAAATTGATGGGTAAGTTAAAACTTATGTTGGGTAACCATATAACTTTTGCGGATTGTGTGATGGTAATAAAAGTCACAAGTATCAAGAGTTGCACGCGGTACATTTTTCGATACGCGCGTTCGCAATGATCGAATGGAATGGTAATGAATAGTAAATTCGATACCAGATTGTAATTGGATATTAAATGATGTCTGCTCGTTTGTTATCTGTGTTCCATTCCACGCTGACGTGATCCATCAATTTTATATACACGCGGTGGGTGGAACTTTAATTACGTGTATCAATCTATGTATTACTTCCAATCATTCTAAACTAATAGTAAAATTGACAATAGTTTAAATAGAGAGGCGGAGAGGCTCAGTTGTGATAGCGTAAAGTAATTAATTTTACTATTTGATGGTTTCAACACTAACACTATCCATTCCAAGTCAATAACTTAATCAGTGAAAAGAAATGTTTTTATTTGCAAGGATATGGATCTTCGAAAATTAATGACGTTGCCGCATTTGGTCAGATGATACTGGCACAAAAATAAATCGATTAAATATAAAACTAATGATTTTATTGTACATTGTATGATCTTATTATTATTAATAATCGTCGACGTTCATTGTAAGTGCTTATATTTAATTAAAACAAATAAATAAATAAATATATACATTCAAAAATCCTTGAGTAAGTGTGGTAGAATTTTTAGGAATCGGTTCTTTATTTGTTTTGAACAGCAATACGATAACTGTAATTAAATTTTTTTTCAACTGAATTAGGTATACTTATAAAAAAGTTTTATTAAACTTTTTTAATTTATAAAAGTTTTTTAATACAAAATACATCTGTAATCTAAAGCCTGGTTACTACCAGTAGGTATAAGGCAAAAATATAAAATCGATGAACTCTTGCAGCTAATTTTTCTTTCGCTGAAGTATTTATTTTATACCAAACCATTTTAATTTTTATTCCTTGAAATTTTCCCGCTTGCATTTTCGAACACAAAAAAGCACTTAGCACACACCCGTTTTGAAACTAATAAATGAATTTATTAACTTGACTGATGAATAAGAGTAAATATTTCACTCGCCATCAAAAAGTTGCTGAAATGCAAAAGTTTGAGTTGCTGAAAAAGTTTGAAATATCAGGCGTCTCAGTGAAACAATAAATTATCTTTGTAGTAAACTGGACTTTTATTTTAATAGCGAAGTTTACTAACATTTTTAAGACTATTCATAGATGACTAGACAAAAAAGGGCAAGTTATGTCTTGTGTAGGGAAATGAAAGGAACTTTGAGTAAGTATATAAACAATGAAACGAATGTATACGAAACAACGAAACGAATATAACAGTGAAATATGGTTTGTCATTCAATCACGTAGCAAATGACCTGTTATATACCTGAATTTCAGAAAGTGTACAAGCTACATTTTATTCTGGAAACCCTTTGTTTTCCGAGACAAAAAGCAGCCAATGTCACTCTCAAGTTCCTTACTATACTTATGCAAAAAATCACGTCAATTCATTGTTCCGTTGTTGCATGATTGAAGGAAAAACCAGCAAAAAATACACTTTCACATTTATAATATTAACTAGCTTTTACCCGCAGCTTCGCTCACGTTAAGTTCCATTTTTCAAACCCCTGTTTTATAGGGGTTGAATTTTCAGAAATCCTTTCTTAGCGGATGCCTACGTTATACCTAATAGGTTTAAGTTTTATATTTTTCACAATATTATGATCCTAGTTGGTCGAAAATAAATATTTTTATTTATTTGTAATAGCTATCTGTATGCCTTTCAGCTTGATCCGTCCAGTGATTTGAGCTGTGCGTTGATAGATCAATCAGTCAGTCAGTCACCTTTTCTTATGTTTAGATAGGTAGATAAGCGCAATTGAGCCTTATGCTGACCTGTACACAAAATCTGGGCGGTTTCATGATCACATTACTAAAATACTTTCCTACTTATTATTTTTCTTTCTTTCACACATAATCAAGGCTTACGCTTGACCAGTTCCCAGCTAAAAGTTTCCCGATCCTTCCGACCCACTAACTCCCTTTATAGGGAGTAAATTGAAAGCGACACAAAAGAAACCTTATATTGTTAGCTGAGAACGTTCATTGGAGAGCGGGCTCGCCTTTTGTGGACGCTTATCGCAGCTACGTATGTGACGTCACCGGCCATTTTCCTTCGTTAGCGAGGTTAAAGTACGAGTAACTAAGATAGAAGACATTTTATACGACTTCTAATACTGTTTTAAAAAAAACTTAGTTGTAAACAACTAAGTTTTTTTTTTTTTTTTATATTGTGTGTCCTCTATTCGTCCTCCGACATGATGATCGGAGACCTTTTATAGCTGACATGGCTTGCTTTTTTTTTATTATTATTATTATTTGCCTTGCTCTGTTGGACGAGAATGAGCAGCTTTGTTTTTTTTTTAGCATGTCATTCATTATTATAAATTTATTAAAACTAACTATTTTATAATTATGTATAGTGTTACATTATCTATCATCATAGTGTTACATTATATATCATTACAACTAAGTTTATGTGTGTAATTATGTGTGGACTTTTTTGTCTGGTGGGAGGCTTTAGCCGTGGATAGTTACCACCCTACCGTCAAAGACGCCAAGCGATTTAGCGTTCCGGCCTGATGACGTGTAGAAACCGATTAGGGGGTATAGGTTGAATCTACATTGCCGTTCCCGTTCCAAGTTAGCTCGCTACCATCTTAGATTTCATCATCACTTACCATCAGGTGAGATCGCAGTCAAGGGCTATCTTGTCAACGAATAAAAAAAAAGAACTTTCAGAATTTTCCCTTTCCCATCAGGAGTAGTACTTACATCAATAGTGCAACAGGTGGGATTTGAACTATTGACCTCTCGATTTATAGACGGCCTAAGGAACCGTTGCGCTGATGAGGGTATAATCTGAGGTATAACCTTCTTAACATAAATTATGTTAAGCTAAATTTTTCATAATTACATGCTTTGCACAATCATTAAAACGTTATTTATTTTTTAATTAAACATTTATATGCAGTCCTGTGTTTTGAGTTTATTGCATAATTAAATTTTGGAATATAATGCCACCATTCGAATGCAAGACGATGGTTTTTAAAGCGTTGACGAGACAATTTGATGAAAATATTAAAATAGGAACGCCGTAATAGAAAATCGTGAGTGTGAAATAACTTTATTATTAGCACACTTTTCTTCCACTTCTAAATACTTACATACATCTACATATATTAATTTTATGGATAAAATATCAGTTTATTACTTTATATTCGTAAGTTAGGTAGCAATAAACTGGGGAGAGTTGAAAACATTTTCATTACTAAGCTTTCCTTTGAAAGTTGTAAGTATACATTTTTTGAATAATTAACATGGTTAAACATACACATTCGATTTCGTTCACTGTTGATACGTTGATGAAACAATAGGTATTTGTATAGAGTAATAAAAATCTTTGAATCATTCTGCAAAAATAAACAAATACTTAATGAATAATCAGGAAATCAAACATTGAACATGAACAGTATTTATGTATAGGGAAAAATAATAAAAGATTATACATAGATTTTGGATACAATACATTTGAAAACAATGTTAGCCTTCACAAAGAGCTCGACGTGGGTGCGATAAAGAACCCTTCGATTGGGAAGCCACAGTCACAAACCCTCGTTTAACGTTCGAAAAATGAAAAACAATTCCAATTTGGCGCGTCAACCGTTTGAATTTGGAACGAGAGGCGGCGAGGCGTGCGACGCGTCGAGGCGAACGCCTATTGTAGAGGTATGCAGGACTCAGGATGAGAGAAAATCATATAATTGATATGGCGAACCCAGCTGTGGGGTAGTCTAAAAATAAATAATTAAGCGGTGTGACGATTGCAATTACCTTTGATTGGCTAAATTCTTGGCGTTCTTGCTGCATCAATGCATTATAACCCATAGCGAAAAAGTCCCAGCCAATCAGAGGTCATTGCGCCAGTTTTATTAATATAACGACCGCCATCTATATAATCCATAGTGATTTTTATGCAATAACTCTGCCGGACATAAGTCATGGACAATGTCATATGGACATTAATATATGTACCTCTAATTCTCTCATGTGCTCTAGCATCTTCAGTCCCAACGACCTTCGAATATGACTATCTCGTTATATGTATGCGGTATATGATATCACAAAGTATAGCAAAAGATATAATACATGTTCCGGAAATAGCTTAAAATAGTAAAAACTTTACGATATTTGCAAGTGCTTAAATATAAACTTGAGATTAGAGATTAGCAGCAACAAACAGACAGACAGACAGACAAAAATTTAAAAACTATATTTTTGTCATAGTTACAGTATTTACTATTTACGTACATATGCATTTAGTTAAAAGCTATTATTTTGATATTATAAACAGACACTTCAATTTTATTTATTTGTATAGATGAGAAGATGCCCTGTCCAAGCGTGCTGGCTTCTATGTACACGCCCGCATGTCGTCACCACCGCAGATCGCTTGTCACTCCGACGCACCCCACGTTTCAGTTTTCCTCAAAACTGACACGTTCAAATTCCATACAAAACTTATTATTCATTTCCAATCATTATTTAGCGAATCTCATAACTAATCGTTTAAAGATAGGCTAATTAGTTTGAAATTAACCAATGAAGGGGTTTCAAACGTATACTACTCGTACAATTAAAGAATGCGATTGAAAATGGCGTCGCTTCTGTTCACCTCTCACTCGCACACTGTCGCTATCTATACTCACACTCGCCGGTACGGACAACAATAATGTTTTTATATCTTCGAATGAAGCGTACTCATATAATATCGATCGAACTTCACTTTGCAAGTTCGTTTGATCATATATAAACCGATAAAATGACCGTCTTTATTTATTTATTTATTGGTAATCAACAGCGTGTACAACATAATTTTACAAGATTATTTTAATCACAACACACTAATATTATAAAGGTGAAAGTTTGTACGTGTATGTGTGTGTGTATGTGTGTATGTTTGTTATTCCTTTGTGCCACAACGCATGAACCGATTTGGCTGAAATTTTGAATGGAGATAGCTCATTCCCAGGATTAAAACATAGGCTACTTTTTATCCCGGAAAATTAAAGAGTTCCCGCGGGAATCAAAAACCTTTATCCGCGCGGACGAAGTCGCGGGCATCATCTAGTTCTTAAATAAAGCCAAAAATGATTACATTATTTGAATTAAAAAATATATATAACGTTTATATTATTTACTAGTATATTATAATTTATTGATTATTTATTAGCGGATTGTCGCTCGCTGTAGATCCCGTGTATGCTGACAGTACCGGCATAATGAGCCGCCATTTCTAATCCCATTCTTTAACTGTACGGATAGTACAATTGGATAAGAATATTTTAAGCTATTGCATAGCTTCTATCGCGATCCGGCGTGGAGACCGAATCCAGAAATTCCGTAACGAAAATAACCTGACACGGGACTCCTCTACGGTGAGCCGCTAGATGGCGCATTTTTGATAAAGAATCCCCCGCAGTCCCCGAGTGCCACACGTCTTTTTTTTTTAATAAAAATCGAGGCTGCTATAGCTTATTAACATTTGCACGTAGATTGATGGTTACCCGGTTCAGGTCAGTTTGAACAATAGATTAGCGCAACAGGTCACTCAATTTAGGAGTGTTGTAGTATTAAAGAAATATAATTTATGTTATATTTTTGACCAACTAATATTATTGTAGGGGGGATTTTAAAGCTAAGTTTCAGGCCAACCTGATTAAATCTGGTATTCCTGCAACAATGGCACCGCTATTAACACGCACTGTATCGAATTACGGCGGCCATGTTCCGGCGGCGCGGAACATTCACGATGTATAGATAACCAGGACATCCTGTGCCCTTTGCCAGGAATCAAGTAGGCTAGCTATATAACAATAGGTAGGCCTGGAAAGTTGAGTTGATCAGTAATTTCATGTTCACAGCTACAAAAGCAAACATTTTCAGTTGAAATAACTGAATAATGTGGGACGAATGAAAGTCCGATATGTCGACCCAGACTCAAAATTTGTGTTGACTCGTGTAATTAATTAGTCTGTGTAGAATGTTCTTCGTTATATTTTACCTAAGTTTTTAATTTTACTACATCTGAGTTATTTGCTCACTTTTTTTGGTAACTTAGGTAAGCAGATAGAGTGGAGTAGAACTTTACTAAGCTTTTATAAAGTAGTTCTAAATTATGAAATAAATCTCGGAGAACGAATGTTGCAATATGGGGAATATATCTATAGAGTGTAAATTAGAAATAAGTAGAAGTAATTTTGAACTTTAAACGAATAACATATTTTTGAGAGTCGTCAGATGTTTGGTATATAGTGCTAAGATCTCTAGATCGTGCTCTGACTCGAACGAGACACAAAAATGCTCTGACATAAATCTGTCTCGTTTTAACTCTGTCTTGTCTCTCTGTCTAAGCTGAGTGAAAGTGTGGTCTATAGATTCCAGCCTAGGACTCCAAATACAATGTAGTACTATACTCTATAGAGCTATCCATCAGAAACTTTTCTTCTTTTCTCAATAGGTATGCAAGTCTCGATCTATATCACTTAGCATTGGTAAAGGTTTAATAATCTCATTTACTTTATTTATAATATTTGCAATGTTAAATCCATAAACTGAGGTTAAATACTACCAACACCTAGCAGCCTTCGTACATAAATTCCGTTAATTTTCATTAATCCGTACACAGGAACTTTTTTAGTATCTTCACGATGTTCTTCTTCAAAAGTGAGCTCTTGAGAGTGCCATCCTAAATGATCACCATCTGGAGAAGGTGTATCCAATAGTTTATAGGCTTCCTCTTCATTTAGAATTTCTTTTTCTGTCACACTCTTCTTTGTCGATGTAACTATACGCCTATGGAGTGGTTTCTTCGTTTCTGACCTATAAAATTTCTTAAACATGTTAAACATTCTATGTTATATGTTAGTTAGCAGGTATATGAAGTAAAAATTCAATGAAAAAATCTAAATAATGAATCAGTTTTTCCTACAGACTACTGAGTAAGTTGCAAGTAGAGATGTCAAGTTTCCAATAACAGAATATACCCTTACTTAGCTCTTTTGGAGTCCGGTAATAAATGTTCCTTATTCTGTATTTCTTTTATAAATGTCTCAGCTGCTTTCTTTGCAAAAACTTGTGCTAATTTAGTTAAATATTTCACAGACGTTTCAGATATTATACTGTCTATTATTTGCTTTGTGTCCAGTTTTAAAATAATATCTCTACTGTACACCGACGTGAAGCAAATGAACAAGAGAGTAAAGTATAATTGAATTTTTATTAACATTGTTGATTCGATTTTGATATTGAACAAACTACTTGAATTTATAACCAATAAATCACATTAGCTGTTCTTATCCAATTAAAATTTTTCAATCTTCGACTTTTGAATTGTTTTCTTTTTTCAACTTAGGATTAGGAGTAATTTTAAAGGATTTGATAAAAAAAGTCCTTGACTGTGATCTTAAAATTTAATCGTATCGGAACGATCCGGTACGATGGCATGTAAAAATCTACCAGTGTATGGGTTTAATTTACGCTGTTCCCTTCCAAGTTAACAATCTACTAATCTACTATCAGACTGCACTGTCATTTACCACCAGGTGAGATCATAGTCTAGGGTTATCTTGTCATTGAATAAAAAAGAGATTTTTTTATGAGCATGAGCAGAACAGAATGGTTATGGCTTTACCTACTTTAACTTTTGAAATTAAACTATTACCAATTTGTAAATATATACGCGTTTTAAGCAGTAAGCAAATACTAAACTAACTATAACATTATAAAGAATTTACAGTAATAGCTATGCAGTAATATACTATTATCCTACTAAAGAAGGAACGCTATTATCTTACGGTAATACTAAGCTCATAATATCTTTCAATAGCCTTATCGTTTGCATAACCGTTAGTGCCTCTTCAAGTATTGATAAAATGCGGTATTCAACTGATCTCGGTCGAGCATTACTAATTCCATCGTAAACCTCTTCAATGCGGTCGATGTGTAAACCGATTTCCGTATTAGGTTTAGTTTCTTGATTGATTAGTGTTATTTAATATGCACACATCAATTTCGATACAATTAGCTATTTCCTCCAGATGCAATTTTCAAAGTGTTCATTTTTGACTATTATTATTTGTTTCTACTACTTACTTCTTCTTACTAATTTCTTTCCGTTTAATCAATTGGGTTTTTCTAAAGTAGATAATAATTATGGCGATATTATCAGTCAGATAATTTATTCATGTTTTACAATTTTATCAAATAATTGTTTTATTATTAGACAGTATTAATTTTAATCAACATTGAAATTCAGATTTTAAGGTTGTGGCTTCTAAGTCGAGGCAAAAAACTCTGTAATTGCACATTTGAAAACAAAAACTGTTTCAATATGCAGTTTTATGTAGCTAACTGCTTTTTCGTTTTGTATTTGACAGTTGACTATACATTTTATATGAAGACTAGCTGTTGCCTGCGACTTCGTCCGCGTCAATTTCTGTTATTATGATCAGTGGGATGTTATATAGCCTAAAGCCTTCCTCGATAAATGGACTATCCAACACAAAAATAATTTTTCAATTCGAACCAGTAGTTCCTGAGATTAGCGCGTTCAAACAAACAAACTCTTTAGCTTTATAATACAGTTAAACCTGAGTAAGTGAGAACTGGGTAAGCGAGAAAACTCTATTAATGGGAGTATTTGCCAGGTCCCGTCATTTTGCCCTCCTAAAACCTCTATAAGTGAGAAACAAAAACCTGTATAAGTGACACTAATTTTTCACGCGCGAACCTCTTTAAGTGAGATTTCTACCTGCCTATACCTCTATAAGCCTCCCTGGCGCAGTGGTGAGCGCTGTGGTCTTATAACTGGGAGGTCTCGGGTTCGATTCCCGGTGGAGGCAATTTAGTAATTTATTATTTCTAAATTGTCTCTGGTCTGGTCTGGTGGGAGGCTTAGGCCGTGGCTAGTTACCACCCTACCGTCAAAAACGTGCCGCCAAGCGATTTAGCGTTCCGGCACGATGGCGTGTAGAAACCGATTAGGGGTATGGGTTGAATTTACACTGCTATACCCCTTCCAAGTTAGCCCGCTACCATCTTAGACTGCATCGTCACTTACCATCAGGTGAGATCGCAGTCAAGGGCTATCTTGTCATAGAATAAAAAAAAAAAAAAAAAGCGACAGTTAAACCAATTTAACATTTGCTATTCATGACTCATTTTTAAATTTCGAGGAACTCTTATTCTATTTGAATTATCAAATGTGCGTCTGTTATTGTTTTCTATAGTTTTAGGAACTTACATTGTATTCGAACGACCAAAATATGTGCATTTGTTATTGTTTTATTATAAGTTCGAGGAACTCATATTCTATTCAAAAAGCTTTTTTGTTAGGCTAGACCTCTTTAAGTGAGATAGACCCCTACTGTAACTCTGTAAGCTAGAAACTCGGGTTAGTGAGAAACCTCTATAAGAGAAAAAGAGATCGCGGTCCCTTGAGCTCTCACTTATTCAGGTTTGACTGTATTAGTATAGATATGAAGAGCTTCCGGTGTAATTTTCTGTAGTATCAAGTATGGTTCACGAATTGCTAACTACTTTTATTTTCTTAAGCTGTAGTGGAGGTTCTGAATCGATTATGAGGGTTCCGTAGTATTATTTATCGTTATATACTGTTTCTCATTCGCTCTAAGCTGTAAGGTCCGCATAACCGTCAGTTTCCTCTTCAATTATTGATAGAAACAGCATTCAGTACTCTTCTCGCAATTGAATTATTAATTCCGTCGGAAACCCTTTCTGACAGGCCGATATGGATCTGTGAACCAGTTTTCCACATCATATTCTTCCTTTATTAGTTAATCATTGGCTGCACCAGCCGTACGATCGTCATTTGCAATATTAATATGATGGGGGGATTAACACCATTATTGTATTCCATGGAAACTTATTTTTTTATATTTTTATATAAAAAACTTCAGTCAGTTATCAGTTAGTCAGTCAATAGATTTGAAAGTATACAAAAATATACATAAAATATGTTTTTTTTTGCATCTTATATGTTCTTATCTGAATAAGTTCGCGTTCCATCGCGACCTTCTAAGGAATACGATATAAATTGAAAATAGCTCTATTTGAACATCAAACGAGGCCAAGCCCTTTGTGGATTTTTATGTGATCCTACATTTCGGTGCTTCGTAACAATATCCGGGCATTATTTTCGTCATATAACCGGTTGGGGAAAGGCTTAGGCTCTGATTTGTTGATGTTATTATTCCGAAGATTCCGAAATTTTTCAAATTTTATTTGCGAAGATATAATCGCGAGATATTATTTCGTTGTTTCTGGTGTCTAATGATGTCATCTCAACCGAGTACTGATTGTCTCCACTCCGCAGAGAATGATCTGCGTAGGAGATATTATAGTGCACAAGTATGAGCACGAACACAAATAATCTCTCTATTCCCTTACTCTCATAGTCTGATGGAATTGAAATCTGTCATGACCGGAGAGTGATCAGGTGCAGTATCAATCGATGGCTTAACGTGCTCTCCGAGGCAAGTTGGCAAACCGCTAACTTCCTAACTCCGGGGTAGTTCTGAAAATTTTTAACCCCTCAAAAAGACGGGGTGTTATAAGTTTCACGTGTCTGTGTGTATGTGTCTGTCTATGGTATAGTAGCTCCCGAACGGATGAACCGATTTTGTTTTTGTTTGAAAGGTGAATTAGTCGGGAGTGTTATTAGCTATACATATTTGATGAAAATCGGTCCAAGATGGCCGCCGCCACAAAATGGTGGGTTTCATATTTATTTTACGATTACTGACTAGCTATTAGGATGTTGTAGCTTGTCGGGGGTGTTTTAAATTTTAGTTTACACTTGTTAGCTATTCGTCATGCTAAGCTATTGATCAAGTACCAACGAGGTACTCAAGGTCTTTGGTATGTACTTACTTAGGCGTGACTTAGTCGTCTACTTCATCATTCCCAGACGGATTTTGTTATAAATAGGTATAGATTACGTAAACTTCGTAAACAGGTCGCCAATATCGTGCAATACTTAGTTGAA
The DNA here is from genome assembly GCA_933228805.2 of Hipparchia semele. Lineage (NCBI taxonomy): Eukaryota > Metazoa > Arthropoda > Insecta > Lepidoptera > Nymphalidae > Hipparchia > Hipparchia semele. The sequence goes on from OW121714.1 coordinate 14,594,056, forward strand.
GAACCCTAGCTCCAGTTTGCAATTTCATTGAGTAGTCATTCAGCCAGCAATTAGATAAAAGTAGTGCTGCAACGACCCCGGTCTGAAGTCGAACGTTATTTCCCATTCCGTTTTATTTTCGAAGTAGCTTTTACTCGCGAATCCATCCATGGAGTTTGGTTTTTAAGAATTCTTCGGAACCCTGTTTTCTTTGGATAAAGAGATTCATATTTGTCTAGTTTTACTGTGGTTAATGACCAATCTACCGCCAAAGACGTGCCGCCAAGCGATTTAGCGTTTTGACAGAATGCCGTGTATAAACCGATTCTCTTTTAACAGAGTGGTCGTGGTCTCTAAGATGATGCGACATTAGTCGTCGTTGGTCTCCTTAGTTTTGGGTCGTACCGCCTCCCGCGCGATGCTCTTTCTCTTGAGAAACCGATTAGGGGTATGGATTGAATGTACACTGCCATACCACGTCCAAGTCCACGTCACGACCTCCCTGGCGCAGTGGTGAGCGCTGTGATCTTATAACTGGGAGGTCTCGGTTTCGATTCCCGGCGGGGGCAATTAAGAAATTTATAATTTCTAAATTGTCTCTGGTCTGGTGGGAGGCTTTGGCCGTAGCTAGTTACCACCCTACCGTCAAAGACGTGCCGCCAAGCGATTTAGCGTTCCGGCACGATGGCGTGTAGAAACCGCTTAGGAGTATGGGTTGAATTTACAGTGCTATACCCCTTTCAAGTTAGCTCGATACCATCTTAGACTGCATCGTCACTTACCATCAGGTGAGATCGCAGTCAAGGGCTATCTTGTATCGAATAAAAAAAAAAAAAAAAGTCAGCCTGCTACCAGCTTAGATGAAAAAAAGAATCCCGGGCTCTCAGTTTTTAACAGTTAGTTAAAAGTCCCCGGTCTGATAGATCTCTAACTAAGCAAAGAGAGTAAACAGCACCCGGTTCGATCAACAACGTGACAGTACTTTGATCATTTTTATTTTAAACTTTAAATTGCTAGTGCAAACTGGAATCCCGTCCGCTGCGAGTTTAATAGCTTTCACGGTTACAGTATAACTATGAAATACTGGCTAATGCGCGCGACTTCGTCAGTGTAGAACTGATTTAAACACATAGACTTCTTTTGCCAACATAACGAATTACAACGATGCATCTACAGAACAGAATAAAATTCAAATGTTTGTCCGAAAACGTTGTTAGCTCAGAGGGTTGCGACTCGTGAAGCTGAAGTGGAGATTGGTCTTTGGAATTCCAAGGTGCTGGAATGGCGGCCCCGTATCAGAAGGCGCAGTGTTGGCAGACCTCCCACAGGTGGACCGACGACATCAGAAGAGTCGCAGGAAGTTGCTGGATACAGGTGGTGCAAGACCTAGGCTTGTGGAAGTCCATGCAAGATACCTTTGTCCGGCTTTGGACTTCACTACAACACTAACTTATGTCCGTGACTCCGTCCGAGTGGATTTAATTTAAAAAACTATCTATCTATAGTCTATAGTATCTATGTATAGTGTCTATGTCACTCTCTAGGCGCATACTCTCTCATGCAAAACAACAATTCGATCTGCAGCTCTGTTGAAGCTTGATTGAAGGACAAACAAACCTTATTATAGTACCAGGTATCATACCAGGCTTATAATAGTAGGGAAGTTATCCCTATTGTTATAAACGTAAAATAGTAGGGAAATTATCCCCACTATTATAAATGCGAAAGTGTGTTAAATAGAGCGAGAAATATTAATTAACAACAACAAAAAATATACCAACGACTGTTGAACGTTGTTTGAGTTGTTCCCACTACAAATTATCCCTAAACAAGCCTTATTAAGAAGCAGCTGTTACAACAAAGGCATTGAATTAAACGGCAGTGAAAAGGAAAGGAAAAACCCTTGTAATTTAAAAACGTTGCCTCGCGCGACCGTACTGACGACGGTGCCTTAAACAAAGAAACGTCTCTTATTACAATAGAAACGGAATTACTGGGACATGTTTGGCAGAAAATATTTAATAATGTAGGTAAATACAGTACAGTAGTAGGTACTAACAAATTCCTTGTACAGATTCATAAAAAAATATATAACTTTCTCCTTTGTTTCATTGTTGAAAACGAGATTCATAACTAAAAACGTTAACTACTTATAATCATTTCTATCCGTTATGAAAGTAGGAAAGTGGGGTGATCGGGCAAGGAAGGTAATTGGGAACATATTTTTTTTTAAATTATTACTATTCTACCTAATGTTGAGTGGTGGAAGGAAGAATTATAGGCAGGAGAGCACCAGGTCGCCAAAGACGTAAGTGGTTGGACGATGTGAGGGAGTGGACTGGGCTTAGCTATCCTAAATTGAAGGAAGCGGCCTTGAGTAGAGAAGCTTTTCGCATGCTGACCGCCAAACTTTATTTCCAAGAAGGCACACGATGATGATGATTCCAAACATCCAGAGTAAGTTAAAGGGTAACCAAAACATTCACAGTAGAAAATTAATGCGCGTTTCCAAGTTAAGAATTTTTTTTTACCACTTAGATTGGATGCCATTTATGCATTTTGATTGGATGCCATATTTTTTTTATTGCAATAATATAATTTAACTTCTTGTTCTTCTTCTTCTTTTCATGAAATTTTCACAGGCAGGTAGAGAATAACACAGAAAATATCTAGGCTCAGTTTTATCGCAGAATATTTTAGTAAAACAAAAAAAAACACTGTTTATATTACGGACAACATAACGGCCCAACTACAGAACCGATATTTATGAAATTCGGCACCCAGATAGCCTACATCTCGGAGATGAAATACACAACTTTTTATCACGGGAAACCACGGAGTTCCCACACAATTTCAAGAAAACTTTAACCGTGCGTAGTCGCGGTCATCATGTAGTCAGACAATAAAACAGTCTCATAAATAGTCACGTAGCAATGTAGGCTTTCAAAATGGCCGTTACCCGACAGATAGATCTTCTTGGTCGTAAATTTGTCCTAATAACCGTGCCACAGAGGGATTCATTTTGCGGATTTATGTGACTCGCGACACCGATGGAATTAAAAGTTTGCAGCACTAACGAGAGAGTTTTGGGAATTCGAAAATATTGGAATAGGAATTGGAATTGTGCCTCTAGTATATTGAACAAGTTAAATTTTCAAACTTGACTCCTGACTCCTCTCTGTCCTGAAAACTGGTCAAAAAATTCAAAATTATTCATTTCATGTAGTCTAATTTGTGGCTCCTACGACAAGTCGAGAATCTACCACCGGTTCGGAATGCTGATTCTGCTGAGAAGAGCCGGAAAGAAACTCAGCAGTTGTCTTTTCAAAACAAAAAATGTTACGATACGCTTATCTATGTTGTGGACAGCTGAAGCGAAGCAATTTTGTCATTAAGGAATTCATTAACTGTGTAATAACTTCTACTTACTAATGTGTCTTTACACACTGCTTTTTATGTACTTAATGGTAAATCAGCCAATTCTTTCGGAACCAAGTTATAAAAGCGTATACTCGACCCCACAAAGGACTTGTAATGGAGAAGTATGGTGTTACTAGTTTATGACGACGTCTAGTTAATATATCATGTATGTCACCTCTTTGTAGAGATGAATATTTTGTTTCACAAAGATAACGTTATTATATCTAAATATACTGTGAAGCCACTGTAAGTATACCGTACGCTGAAAAAGATGCCGAAATCCACTAGAACCACTAGGTAATTACGACCTTAATTTAAGTATGTACCACTTTATAATATGTGACAGCCAATTAAAAGGCGGAATGTGAAACTAGAATAACCGGTCAAATGCGAGTCGGACTCTCGTACGAAGGATTCCGTACAAAAAACGCTGACAAAAACTCGTTTCTAGTAAAAGAGCCCCCATTAATTTTTAATTTATTTTTATTATTTTGTTATAGCGACAACAGAAATACACATTCTGTGAAAATTTCATTTACGGATCTTGATATTCCTTACATCCGCTGCTGATAGACAGACAGACGTCCGGACAGCGGAGACTTATAGGGTCCCGTTGATTACCCTTCGTGTATGGAACCCTAAAAAGTACGATCCCGTTGCTACTGATATTTATAATCGGAATCAAATTGACCATAAATTTGTCTTCGGTTCATTTGGCTGGTAACTAATTAACATTCTAGCGGCGTTCATCAAAGAGCGAACCGTCGCTCGTTGAGAGTACACTTGTAAAGATTTGTCACTTGTCTCGTACCTAATTGATCTCACTGGCTACCAGCCGCGAGACGAAATGCATTTCTGTTACGAGTTAATTGATGATACATCTAAAACTAGCGGTTAGCACTGAACTAAGGTAAGGTACATAGCTGAAACAAGTGTAAATTCAAAATTTAAAACACCCCCGACATGTGAAGTTAAAAAAAAAAATATGTGATTCGAAATTTTGTGGTGGCGGCCATCTTAGATTTGACATTTATCATAGTATTCTACTAGTCAAACCCTTTCATTTGATACCCATATTGAGGGAGTTATGAAAAAATATGTAATCCGCCATTTTGTGGCGGCGGCCATTTTGGACCGATTTTCGTTGTCGTGACAGCTAAATTTTCGCATTTATAATATTAATTAATTGATGGATTTTATCCAAGTTCTCCTGGAGCAGTTTTAGGTACATTACCGTAAAATCTTTTACGTAGTTCAGAAGTCATCCGTCATCACATCAATCCGCTACGTTATTTTATATTGGTTAGAGATTTTCTTTACTATTCTGCCGTCATAAGGAAAAAAGACGCATCTGTTATTTTTTTCAAAATTGAGTTAGGCACATATTCGGCATGAAGTATACCAATATAGGGCGGACGTCAGGGCTCGAGGAGAGAGGCCGGAAGCAGAGGTGTCTGCGCGCATCAGAACTCTGGCCCGCGACGCTCTAATCGCCAGGTGGAGAGAGGACCTGCAATCTCCCATAGCCGGTTCCTGGACGGTCGAGGCGGTCCGGCCCCACCTGGAAAGCTGGGTTCGGAGACGGCACGGGACGCTTAAGTACCGTCTGACGCAGGTACTTACTGGACATGGTTGTTTCGGTAAGTATCTGCATCAGATTGCGAGGCGGGAGCAGACCCCAGCCTGCCACGAATGTAATGCGCAGGAAGATACGGCGTATCATACATTGGCCGAGTGCGCGGCGTGGGGGCCGCAGCGGCACCGTGTGGTGCAGTTCGTGGGAGCGGACCTCTCTCTGCCGAGCGTGGTGAGTGCCATGATCGGCAGCGAGAGGTGTTGGAAGGAGGTGATAGCTTTCTGTGAGAGCGTGCTCTCACAGAAAGAAGAAGCGGAGCGGGTCAGAGAGCTGGACCCGAACGCTCACCCGCTCCGCAGAAGAAGAGGTCAAAGAAGAAGGCGCCAATATGCGCGCCTTCATCCCCCCGGAGCTCCGTAGGATGGCGGGATGATCAGTCGAAAACCGCTGGAATGCCACAGTTGAATGCGAGCAGCGATCCTGTGGCTTCCCTATAAAAGCGAGGACGGGCCCGTTGGGTTTTAGTGGGTATTTTGGCAGTGCCAACGAGTCCCACATACCCGCCTGTTGTCATAGATGGGCGGGATGCGTAAAGGCATTTTCCCAACGTAAAAAAAAAAGGCACATATTCGGTATCAAAACAAAAAAAACGCATCTACCAGTACTTACCAGAATTTTAAATTTTGTTTAAGCATATCACAGTGATAAGTTTAAACAAAATTTAAAAATACTGGTAGATGCGTTTTTTGTTTTGATGCCAAATATATTGTGTCTAACTCTACTTCGAAAAAAATGACAGATACATCTTTTTTCTTTATGACGGCAGTATTTATGTTTGAAGGTCTGTTGCCTTTACCAGAACAATCGATTTATTTCTTCGTATTCAGTCTTCAGCTTCATCATTCGTAGATTCTATTTCAAAAGTATTGAGCCGGTAGAAGGAGTAGCAAAATTCATATTCCTTTAAAGATATCTCAGGATGAAAGGCCAGACTGAAACGTCTCGATCCATTCTATTCTTGCGAGTTTCACTGGCAGCGTCATAACGTTTATTTATCATCTAATATCCCGCTGGCAGTATTGTGCGACGGGCATCAATAATTCATGCAGCCTGTGAATTATAGCAACGCCGATCTCCGAGGATTTTCTTCCGATTTCTAACGCACTATCGATTTATTTATATTGAGGGATATATACTTAGGAACGGGTAGACATCCTTTGCAATGGTTATAAGAAGTATAAGTGTAAAATAAAAAAAAAAAACAGGTAAACAGGAAGCATCTGAGCTGAGTACTGACCTAGAACAGTTTTCGACCCTCATGTCGAAGGAAAATGTAGAAACACACAAAAAATCGATCTTTCATAATTTTTAGCAACAAACACTATCAATAATAATTGAACGAAAATTAATCACTCTCGATTCAATCTCCTCGAATATAGACCGCAGATCCGCACAGAGCGCGGAATCATGCCCCTGTGACGTCACAGCATTACCACATACTGCACGGATAATTACCGAGCTTTGTACAGAGGTACGGTACTGTCTGGGTACTCGCACGAGCGCGGATGGATGGAAACAATGATACTGTCAACCACAGCGGGGCTCAAAAAGATTGTAGATAGGACCTGTGGCAATGCTGAAATACGATACATACTGGGAAACCCTTCCATAAACATTGCTCTTCATTAAATACCCACGGGAAAATTGGTCTGTGGACCGTACAAGATGATTGATAGCAAAAATCACAACCGTCAACATAGCGGAAGACGAAACAAAAATGAAGAGATTTCATTTCCATGAAATATCATAGAAAAATGATTCGTATTTCATCATTAGAGTAAGAAAGTTGAAATTTTGCACAGAGGTTCCCATTGCAATGTAGACAAAGAATAGGGCTTGATTGGGATAGGGAAAAAAAGGATTTATATTTTCGCTTTAAGGAGGAGGAGGAATAAAAAAATAAACAAAACAACTTCATTGTTTTCAGGATTTTTGGAATTTCTGATTCCATGCGAGCGAACGTTAGTTTCTGATCCGGCTAAATTATCGTGCGAAATTTTTTGTCGCGTTATCGCGATAAAATTATCGTGTTATACGCGATGTTCATGTCTACATTAGCAGTCAGCTTGTTATTTACATTACAGATAGAGCAGCGGATGTTCGCTCGAATACATCGCGATTCAACGAGCTTGGCCACACTTGTCGCGATAGTGCGAATATTCGCCGAATACCGATAATGTAACCGCAGTATTACAAAGTTTGGCGCTAAGCACAACTGTACGCGAAACACGAGTCTCAAGGAAAGAACCGGCAGCGAACGATGCCTACAACTATTGATCCGACACTAATCCCCCTAATCCACTTAGAACGTCTTCCGGAATAAGTATGAGTGACGCGGGATTACGCACGGGGCCCGGCTACTGACTCTGTGCGGAAATCAAATCCGATTTGTTGTGGAATTAGAAACGGTACGTGTGTTTGATTCATAGAAATGCATGTTTTCAAGTTCAGGGCCTGGAGCTAATTACTATACTACTAGCTTTTGCCCCCGCGACTTCGTCCGCGGGGAATTAGATTTTGAGGTGGAATTTTCAAAAACTGTGACACACGTACTTTTTTATTTTTAACTGAAAGCTCAAATACCAACTTTGATGGAAACAGCTTGAAAAATGACGGAGTTTCATATAAACTTCCATCCCCTATTTAAACCCCTTAGGAGTGGAATTTCCAATAATCCTTTCTTAGTGTGCGCCTACGTCATAAAAGGAACCAACTGTAAAAATTGCAAGTTTCTAACTTCAGTAGTTTAGGCTGTGCGTTGATATCTCAGTTAGTCAGTCAGTCAGTCAGTCAGGACTTTGAATTTTATATATATATTACAATACTATAGATACAAATCTTGCCTGCATGGATTACCACGTAAGACTAGTTACATTTCACAATCAAGTTGACTTTTGCACGAAATTAAGCCTTAATAGCCCAACTAAAAAGGTAAGCTAGTTAAAGGTGCGGACTGAAAACTGAAAGTCGCAGGTTCGTACCCCACCCGTTGCACTGTTGTCGTACCCACTCCTAGCACAAGCTTTCCTCTTATTTGGAGGGAATAAGAGGATATTAGTCAACTTCGGCTTGACTAATATTCAACTTATCTTTTATATATAAAAAAAAAGAAATATGAGCCAGCTCTTTTGCATGCAACAAACATATCGTCAAAAATTATTTGTACACACCATCATCATCAACATTACCATCAGCAACCCATTAACGTCACAACTGAGAGCAGGTATCCTCTCAAAGAAAGGTTTGTACATTGTTACATTATACAGTACATGTTAAAACAGTTAAATATTGCAATAAAAGTTTATGTAAATAACATATCCACACCCATACCCTACGTATCTACTTCAGCAAACATTCTGGTCCCTTTCGTCAAACGTAGCAAAATGGAGAGCAAATATGGAAACATTAAATCGCCCCTATTATCGAGAATTGAAGATCGCGCTCAAACAATTGATTGACTGAGTCCTGAACAAACTTCATTAAGCACCGACGCGATACGCAAATCAGACGGACGGACAAATAGGAGGGAGAAAAATATATAAAACGAAACAATGAAACACGCTCGGAAATCGGTGGAAGCCAAGTTAAATGGAAATTCGAATGAAATTGTGGATATTTTCACGATGTGACAATGCCCACCTTTCATTTTATAGATTTAAGCAAGATTTAAGGCGATAAAACTTAAGTCGCTATGATCATATTGCGACAGTCGCAATCGACGTTACTGTCTGAATTTATAATATTCATGTTGTGTTGTGCATTTTTAGTGAGAGAGTATCAATCAGAGATAATAATAACACAGTCAGTTATATATTAATATTTATCGAACTTCAATCTAAAAGTCTTCATGATGTAAATGACGAATATGTAGTAATGATTTTCTGACCTTTCGGCCACCACAGCCAACTACTCAACAATGATGAATCATCATTATTTCAAATGAAAATTCATCATTGAATTCGTACAACATTTTTTCACGAAAGATCGTTGCGGCATACGAAAACCGAGTAATCCCTTAAAAACCGGTTTGACGGTGTTGTAACCGGTTCTATCCAGTTCCAAGCGGTTGGAACAGGATAAAGGAGGATTGAGTGATTCGTGTCACGTCCTGCAGGTCCAAATCGTGAATCGGAATTAGGGATTAGTACATTTCCGAGTGAACCAGTTTTAGATCCGGGTGTAGTGGAATAATTAAGTGGCTAGAGTATTCATGATGGTAATGACTAACGTACTTTAAATACACACCTAAGAAAATTGGACTGGACCGGTTTCTATCCTTCCTTACATTAGAAACACACTTTCGTATTTATAATACCTATTATAACAACCAACAAAAAAACAAACACATTTTCAGATTTATAATATTATATTATAAATCCGAAAGTGTGTGTGTTTGTTTGTTGGTTTGTCCTTCAATCACGCCGCAACAAAGCAACGAATCGACGTAATTTTTTGCACGGGGACAGTTAAGGACCGGGAGAGTGGCATAGGCTACTTTTGATGCCGGAAAATCAAGAGATTCCCGCGAGATTTTAAAAACTAAATCCAAGCGAAGCCGCGGGCATCAACTAGTCAACTAGTTTAGTTATAAATAAAAGTTTATTTCCGCTCAGACCGAACTGACATTGTATTCCTCGTAAGCGAAAAGATATTTGATATTTCTGCGTCGCTCTTCCATACTGGGATTTCAAAACTTAATCCAGCCCCGAAAGGCAGACGACACAAACATTCCTATATTGGAAATCTGAGTGTTTGCTTCAAAAATACACATTGCCGTGAGTTTAGAGAGAAATTTAAAATCGGATGTACGGAGGTTCTCGCAAGTCCATTTTATTTTCTGGTGATAAATTCTCGGTAGCTTTTGTCGCCTTCTGCAGCCCAAGTGCGATCTGTGTGACAACAATTTCTCGCGAGAAAAATGTATCCGGTGTAGGTCCGTCCTAAACGTGCCACTAAGCGATTTATGCCCGTTTTCACCAACCGTACCTAAATCATCCCCTAAGTAGGAGTCTCTTTACTTTGGGTAGCCCCTAAATAGAATCCTCAATGTCATTTCCACCTTTAGCTGTTCGTAGTTCGTTGAAATGAAAGTTTCTCTGGTGGGAGGTTTTGGCCGTGGCTAGTTACCACTCTACCGTCAAACACGTGCCACCAAGCGATTTAGCGGGGTATGGGTTGGATCTACACTGCCATACCCAAGTTAGTCCGCTACCATCTTAGACTGCATCGTCACTTGCCATCAGGCGAGATTGCAGTCTTGCCCATCTTGTCATCAAATAAAAAAGTCGTAAAAAACGGGCATCGGCATGCTATTTCAATTGATAACTTTTCGAAAAGTGTGAAAAGTATTATAACATTTTTGTAGTAAAGAAAAAGACAAGAATACAAATCTCAATATTGTGGAGGTAAAAACACGCAATAGCAAAGAAAAGTGGAGCGTGCCTGTCGCTACAAATCGTCAGCTCCAAACAAGCCTTAATAAGCTGCAGCTGTTACAGCCAAGGATTAAATTAAACGCCAGTAGAAAGGGAAAAACCCTTGTAATAAAAAATGTTGACTCGTGTAATTCACGAACAGGCCTGGAAAAAGGAGAAAGTACTCTTGTTTTTGCTAAAACACAAATAGAAAATGATGCGATTGTTAAATTGTTTCGCAAGTCCTACATACATTGGAACACGTACCTACTGCTTAAATGCAGAGGTGTATTCGACTAACGATTAAAATAAATTTTTTTTAAATTTATTTAATCATAATAAATAATTAAAACAAACATGTTTACTATGTACTATCTCGCCAAACTGGTGGGCCAGTTATGGATGCATAAGCGTAGCATTAACTCGATAGGTTTCTATGTTTAGAAGACAAGCGGAAATATAAACTCATCAAGTTCAACTCCAATTATTATTAGCATTTTAATAGCATCACTACTGAATGGCGTATAGTGCAGTGTCAATACCCAAGAAATATATCCTGATAGAACAGTTATCGCCATTATTTTACTAAAGGTTCATGCGTGCCTGATTGTAGACAAAAACACGCTTGACGCTACCCGCGTTGTTTGAAAATATAATTGTTTTAGTTAAAAATAAAAACTCCTCTGTGAAAGAAAATGTCTGCTTTTTGAGATTAACTTCCATGCTTTTATTTTTATGTTTAGCAGTACTATAATATTTAGCATTTTCAAGGGTAATTATTTCATTTGAATATGTTGCAAGATATTGTAAATTGTTGACAAGCGTTTCTCTTTCACTTTTTCGTTCTACTTTGGTATACTTCGTGGTGTAGTGAAACTCAGAATTTCACAGATACCATATTGCAAACTGTTGTAACCGTTGAGGAACTGTTGGCACGCGTGACCCATTTTTCCGTTCTATCCTGAAATATTTCAGTGGTAGAAACGCGATACAACTAAGGTGGTGAAAACGTAGGCGAAACTCATTAGGACCACTTGAATGAAGCTGTTTACTTTAAGACATTGTTCCGCCCACGCCACTTGCTTGCCTCATCTATCTCATCTTATCTACTTAGATACCCACATTTAAAATTTAATAATGGCTAATTCTATAAGTAATTTAATAAGTGATATTGATAATTTTTCAGCCTATTTTCACGTATGTTCTCCTGAAGACTGCCCTTCTTTAGTGTTGGACAAAATAAATAGCCTTAAAGTGTTCGTCCAAAACATTCGCAGCATTAAGAAAAATATAAATAACTTATGTCTACTTTTATCTCGAATTGAAATTGAACCAGATATTATTATTCTAACGGAATGTTGGCTTTCCACCGTCATCACCCCACCTCTGATTAAGAGTTATGCCAGTTTTTATACCTTACAAACTCTAAATCAAAATGATGGCTTGGTTGTATACATAAAGTCCAATATAGAACATGTAACGTATGAACCGTCTTTAACGGATGCAAATTGTCTTATCAATAAAATAGGTTGTGATAACGTTCTAATTTCTATTTATAGACCTCCATTTAATCGAAATGCTGACAATTTTTTGTCTAGCCTAGACTTGCTTCTAAAATCTCTAAATCACCATTCTAACATAACAATAGTAGGCGATATAAATATTAATATAGCCGATAATAACTCTGATTCGAATGCAGCTAATTATTTGAATTTACTTGCCTTACACGGACTTTTTCCTGCGTATATACACCCAACAAGATATGAATCTTGTCTAGACCACGTTTTCTTGAAATATCGAGTTAACACCACTTGCCTTATAATTCAAAACTCAATTACGGACCATGATTCTATACTATTGTGTTTAGGCCCTAAACAAAAACAAGATACAAGGCATCAACCTATACATAAAATTAATTATGAAAGTCTAGCACGCGAAATGAATACAATCGATCTTTCTAAAATTTTCAATATGAGTGACTGTAACGTAGCAGCTGATTTTCTTATCAATTCTATTAATAATCTAATTAAACAAAACTCTTACACTAAATCGAGACCAAATCATAGTAATATGTTAAAACCGTGGATGACTGCAGGTTTACTGCGCTGCATTAGGAACAGGGATAAAATGCATCGGAATCTTAAAAAACATCCTGATAATGAAATTCTAAAACTATCTTACAGAAGATACAGAAATTTTTGTAACAAATTAATCAAAAAAGTTAAACAAGCATACGATAGATCAGAATTTTTAAAAATTGGTAAAAACACTAAAAAAATATGGCAATTCGTAAACGAATTAACGCAATACAAAAGTAAAAATTCATCCTCAACTGATCTGTTAAAACTAGATAACTCGGAAGCTGAGTCTGTAAACCGGATTAATCAACACTTTGCTACCGTTGGTAAAATTCTTGCTGAAAAACATGCACACAGCTTAAATCCCTCCAATTCACAAACCATTCAACATAAGCCATCTTGTGTCAACTCATTTGTACTTTTAGAAACTGATGAAATGGAAGTTGGAAACCTTATTGACTGCCTTAAGGCAGACAGCTCTGTTGGTTGGGATAATATTCCATCTCGTCTAGTGAAATTATTTAAGAATGCTTTTATACCTTATTTAACATATATCTGTAACCTTTGTATAAACAGTGGAAAATTTCCTAACGCTTTTAAAAAGGCTATAGTCATTCCCATTCATAAAGCGGGCAGTAAAATTGAAATCAATAATTATCGACCAATTTCAATTTTACCTACCATTTCTAAAGTTTTGGAACGAGTAATAAATAAAAGGCTTATAAATTATTTGGAAACAAAAAAACTTTTATCCAATAATCAGTTTGGTTTCCGACACGGTAGATCGACTTCTGACGCTGTTGGAGAGCTTACTGATTATATTGTCAAAGCCTTGGATGGAAAGTACAAGGTTATAGCTGTCTTTCTGGACTTAGCCAAGGCTTTTGACACGATCTCTGGGAAACTCCTTATAAGTAAATTAGAGCGACTTGGTATTCGGGATAAACAGCTTAACTTGTTACGTGATTACTTAACAAATAGAAATCAATGTGTTAAAATAGGTAATACGATAAGCAACGACACAAATAATGATTTTGGGGTACCCCAGGGCAGCATTCTTGGCCCGACCCTATTTTTGACCTTTATCAATGATTTGTGTGAGATGAAACTTGAAAATGGAAAAATAATAACATTTGCAGACGATACAGTAATCATTTTTAAGGCTAACTCGTGGAAAAAAGCATTTGAAAATGCACAAGTAGGATTAAATAAAGTTTGTATGTGGCTTGCAGAAAATAAACTAACTCTTAATGTTCTTAAAACTAAATATATCACTTTCAGCATTAAAAACGCTTTAAATACTGACACAGGTGCTTTTAGACTTTACGCCCATTCGGCCCCTTGTCTGATAGCACGAGATAAACACTGTTGTTGTCAGCTCTTAGAAAGAGTACATAGTTTAAGATATCTAGGGGTTATTATAGACAGCCAAATGACCTTTCAGCCACATATAAATGCAGTTACTCAGCGTGTTCGTAAACTCTCAGCTATCTTTAGAAATATTAGACATGTAGTTGATGCAAAGACTCTAAAATGTGTGTATAGCGCTATTTGTGAATCAATTATAACCTATTGCATTACAGCGTGGGGAGGAGCATATACTTCACATATGCTTCCACTTGAAAGAGCCCAAAGATTGGTCCTAAAAGTTGCTACTTGTAGGCCATTCGACTATCCAACTCGCGATCTGTATCAACAGTGTGAGGTGCTTACAGTTAGACAGCACTTTATTTATAATACTATAATGAACCAACATGCTAAAAACAAATTTAAAAATAATTATTTGGAAAAAAGAAGGCAAGATAAGATTTGTGGTGTCACACCTTGCAGAACTAGTTTTGCTCAAAGGCACCAATCCTTTCTCGGGAAATATTTATATGATTCAGCAAGCAAGTATGTGCAAATACACTGTTTGACAAGACACAGTTGTAAAGCAAAGGTTAAAGCATGGCTTCAAACACTTGATTATGAAAATACGGAAAAATTGCTAAAAATTATGAAATAAATTTATCCATTCGCTACAGTCACATATACTATATAACTCACACTCACACACACACACACACACACACACACACGCACACACACACACACACACTCATACACACACACACACTCATTTATTTATTCAATGTCATAAGCATATTGAGTAGTTTTAAATTAGTTTAAATTTCAATTTCATTTTTTGTATTTATGTTTTAATAATACCCTAAGATTAATTTATGTACCTTATTGATATTTTTTAATTTTCAAAATTTTATTTTTTTCTAATATGTATCTATGAATTTCAATCTGTTTTATGAAGCATGATATCAAATTTGTAAAATATCAAAACTGAATCTTCGATCACGAAGAGGTCCAGCAGCTAAAACACAAAATCTAACGATTTTAGCTTAGCTGTTGGCATAATCCATTTGTATATGAAATGATATTTTTGTATGAATAAATGATTTGAATTTTGATTTGATTTTTTGATCTATAACAACATGTACAAATTAATTAATTATAAATACGACAATAGTGCAACGCGTGACAGTTAAAACGTTGCACTTTCAGTTTCAATGCCGCACCATTTTAAGATCAAACCGCAAGGCATCATCCAGTTAGAAAGAAGTTTCGTTAAGCGTTTCAATAGAGCAAAATATGTAAAGATTATGTATCTTAAATTCAACCCATACCCCTAATCTGTTTCTACACGCCATCGTGCCGGAACGCTTAATCGCTTGGTGGCACGTATTTGACAGTAGGTTGGGGACTAGCCACGGCCAAATCCTCCCACCAGACCAGACTAGAGAATATTAAGAAATTATAAATTCCCAAATTGCCCCCGCCGGGAATCGAATCCGAGACCTTCCAGTTATAGGACCACAGCGCTCACACTGCGCCAGGGAGGGCGCACTTCTTAACTAATCTCTGATTCAGGGGACCTACGGGAATCTACGGGCCCGTACCTATCTACGTCTGGTTAATTGTTTGCCATATTCAGTTGTGTAGCGTAGCCCCCGTACATAGCGCGATTGTCCCCGCAGAGGGGGCGACGGGGGCGACGGGGGCGACGCACAATGGGTCGTTTATTGGCATTCCATCGCCGCGAAGCGACCATTGTAACTGTGCTAATGACAAATCGCTGAATCACGACACAAGCGCTTGCCTTTGCATTTGCTGTATCGATTGCTACTGTAAACATCATCTGTTGTATTAAAAAACTAGCTTTACAAATTCAACTGGTTGGTGTTGAAAACTAGCTTTACAAATTCAAAACCATCCGCGTTGACTTAGGTTTATAAAAATCCCGCGAGGACTTTCTGTTTTTTTCGGGTTAAAATGCCTAAGTCATCAGTCCTGTAATATACTCATGCAAAAATCTCGTCGATCCGTTACCGCGTGATTGAAGGACAAACCAATAACTAGACACTTTCGCATTTTGGATAATGGTAAAAATGACTTCGGCCGAATCCTCGTATAATTATGATCGAACTTCACTTACAGGTAAGTTCGTTTAGTCCTTAAGTAAGGTCTATCCAACTAATGGTCTAAATGATTGATAAGGTAAATCCAACTAATGTTCTCAATGCGAAAGTGTGTTTATTCGATTTGTTCTTCAATCATGCAGCAACAGAGCAATGAATCTACGAGATGTGTTTCATGGGTTTAGAAAAACATCACGAAGATCCTTGGACCTGGAGAGTGCACATATTCACCGTCAAAACAAGTGATATTTAGTTGCGAAAAAAGAAATCTGGGATAGAAAACCCCAAACCACCGAAAAAGAGGCCATATACTATTTTTTTTTGTTACCTATCACCATTTTCATTTTTTTTTACTTTCGACATTATTTTGAAACGATCGACATACTCGTGTAGTTTTCGCAAAGTTCCATAGTTTTCAGTCATTTTTACATCGGTGTGTGATCCATAAATCCAGCCAATAACAACAATTGAATTAATAGCAATGCAATTATCACAGGTTTCGTAATACGGGAGCCGTTATTGGCATTCCATTGGCGCGATGCATTGTGAGTTGCGACCGAACTAATGACAAATGGCTGAATCTCGACAAACGCTCCGTTGCATTTGCAAATTGCTCTATCAATTGGCAACAAGGGCACTTTGGAACTCACGTTGTTCGATAACCGGAGCTTCTAAGTAATTGCGAGTGATGCCCGGGGGGTCAAGTTGTATCTTTACCTTATCGCGGGGTTTATTGAAAGTGATTCTACGATTTTTGTCAGCGATTGAATGGTTAGCTTTTTTTGAACATTCTTATAATATTACTAGCTTTTGCCCCCGCGACTTCGTCCGCGTGGAATTAGATTTTGGGGTGGAATTTTCAAAAACTGTGATACACGTACTTTTTTATTTTTAACTGAAAGCTCAAATACCAACTTTGATGGAAACAGCTTGAAAAATGACGGAGTTTCATATAAACTTCCATCCCCTATTTAAACCTCTTAGGGGTGGAATTTCCAATAATCCTTTCTTAGTGTGCGCCTACGTCATAAAAGGAACCAACTGCAAAAATTTCAAGTTTCTAACTTCAGTAGTTTAGGCTGTGCGTTGATATCTCAGTCAGTCAATCAGTCAGTCAGGCCTTTGAATTTTATATATATAGATTATTTGACCTCTAAAAAAACCTTTCTTTTTGTACCTAATAATTTCTTGGCGGGCGTATTAAAGAACAAATTAATAACTAGTATGATATCATTCCTATTTGTAAGATATCGTATACAATTGGGATGGATCATTTATTACATTTAGTTATCCCTAATGATGTCCAATTTTTATCAATTTACCGAAAAGCTAATATCGTAGTAAGTATTATCTATTAGTATGATTGATGATCTTTTCATTCGATTTATTCGTTAATAAAGTACTTATTTATAGGGCTAGTGGCAAGCTGATTTGGTAGAGCATCATGGGATACCAGATTCGAGTTCGGTTGGGATAAAAAAATCATAGTGGTTTTCCGTTAAAAGCCATAAAAACAAATGAATAATAGAATAGAAAACCTTCACCAACATGAGATATAAGTAACTGTTCAGGCCCATAGAAAACAAAGTTCGTTGAGGAGCAATTTTTCCAGAAAATTTTTAACGAAAAAACCGACTCTCGCGTCTTAGATCTATGATTTTGCGGATTTTACGGCTCTTGAAAATATTTATTTTTTCTTATTATGAAGCTGAGCATTTTAGTCTGGAACATCGGCGCAAGGTGTGTGTCGGTGTTCTACAAGATATATTTCAGAGAGTGTGCTCAAGAACTATTCAATTTAGTTCCACCATCACCTTTCTAGCACCGAACCGCAAGGCATCGCACGAATTTGCACCCCTACGTGGTTGAAATTCCACGATCTCGCACCAAGCGCTTTGCTTCCTCGTTCCTAATACGCACCGCAAAAATTTGGAATGCCCTTCCGGCTTCCGTTTTTCATACTAACTATATCTTGGGCTTCTTTAAATTAAAAGTGAATAGGCAAATTCTAGGCAAGTGTGCACCATCTTAGGCTGTATCTTCACTTATAATCAGATGAGATCGCAGTCAAGCGCTAGTCTATAATTAAAAAAAAATTGCTGCGTTGCAGCGTGATTGAAGGACAAATCAGCAAACAAATACACTTTCGTATTTATGATACCTATTAGTTCGGATTCTTGGCTTCAAAGCCTCACCTATATGTATATATAAAATTCAAAGTCCTGACTGACTGACTGACTGTCTGACTGAGATATCAACGCACAGCCTAAACTACTGAAGTTAGAAACTTGAAATTTTTACAGTTGGTTCCTTTTATGATGTAGGTGCACACTAAGGAAGGATTTTTGAAAATTCAATCCCTGAGGAGGTAAAACAGGGGTTTAAAATCGAACTTAACGTAAGCAAAGCCGCGAGCAAAAGCTAAACCTAAATAGCTAAGCGAGTAAATAACCGACATTATGTAGATTAGAAAACAAACGGACAATGGGACGCAAAGAAACTCTTGTTCGGAATCGTACCTGCTTCTTAATAAAACGGAAGCCAAGTACTTTAAGTTTCCTTATAGACGAAATAAAATCTTCTGGGGTGAATAAAATAACGATGAATCCGTCGATCTTTAGATTAAGTCAGGTGCCTATAGAAATACTAATGCTTTTTTTCGTATTCGCATGAACTGAAAATGTGAGCAATGAGTTTTTATTACCACTGGAAGTACGATCGTCGTATTGAGCTGAGAGGTTTTTTTATTATTGACTAGCTTTTGCTCGCGACATGGTCCGCGTGGTGTCAGGTTTTTTTAATAGTCCTTCCTCCTAAGTGGAGAGTGACTTATTACTCTCCAGGTTCTCCACTATACCCACGTAAAAAATCATGTTGATTCATTACACGGTAACGGAGTGATTGAAGGACAAACCAACACACGTTCGCATTTATAATATCAGATGAAAAGATAACTAACTCTTTGCTGCAATCTCACCTGATGATAAATGGGGATGCAGTCTAAAATGGAAGGGGACTAATTTGGAAGGGATGTGGCAGTTTTTAATTAAACCGTACCGTACCAGTACGATATACCTTAGTGTCAAGTGTTACAAAAGCAAGGCATCACCTTGACATTACATATATAGAAGAAAAAAAAACCTAAATAATATTATACCCACGAATAAGAAGCGTTTCCTAGAAAGTAATTTTTACACCGCCCTAGGTTTTTTTGATGGTACTGACATCTCATCTTCTAAATATATAAAAGGCAAAGGTGACTGACTGACTGAATGACTGACTGACTGATCTATCAACGCACAGCTGAAACCACTGGATGGATCAGGCTGAAATTTTGCATGTAGATAGCTATTATAACGTAGGTGTCCGCTAAGAAAGGATTTTTGAAAGTTCAACCCCTAAAGGGATAAAATAGGGGTTGGAATAATCGAACTTAACGTGAGCGAAGCCGCGGGGTAAAGCTAGTAAAATAATATTATTATTATGTTGTGTACATGAATTGCCATCTTATGATTGCTTGAGCGAGACAAAACCACGTTTTCTTATCATTTACATGATCTAATCTCCGTATAATAAATTCGCTATAATACACATAGTTTTAATGGGAAATATGAGTAACTTTTTCCATCAAGACCCTTTCACGGAAGAGTAATAGAGCAATTAGGGAATAATAGCGCGAACATATGCCAGAATACCACATGGCCTTCGATAAATGTACGGAAGATATATATTTATTAGGGCATCCCGATATTATGTTTCACCGATATGATATGTGGGTGTAATTAATGAGATATGGATCTGGAAGTTATTGCTATAGTAAATAGTAACATTAAAGAAAATTTTGGGGACGATAGCTCAAATCATCTGCAATATGTTCAGGCTATAATGTTTTCTCAATTTAGTAATTTTCGTGAATCTTGAAGTACTTTATGTCTGCTTCATTTCCCTACGTGTCTTTGAAAGTATATTTTTTGAAGTAGTAGATCAGTATAAGTTTAAGTAACCGTTAATATTCTACGTGTTAGATATGTTGTAGGCAAGATTATAGGTAATTATTAGTCGTTTTGTACTCAACCTTTCATATCTTTTGAGATTCTATCATAATCTTTTTAAGAAGTTTTAATCTGCTAATTATACTTATTTAGTTATGCTTGTTTTTGTACTACGTTTGAAATATGAAACTGATTATAATACATATTTATCATTTTTAAAATTCTTTTCAAACTGATTGTGTAAAAATAGATGCTTTTTCCTTATGTAATTTTTATTTACATTACATACCTATTTCTCTATGTTTCTGTATGTTCGAAAAATGAAATAAGTTTCAAATGTGTGTAATCTTTGCTGATCAGATTCCTTTATCCTTTTCCATTCGCAAGGATGCCAAAATGGACAGACCCTTTCAAAATTTTCAGTAATTTTGGATATGCGTTGTAAAAAGTCCAGTTTTACGGGTGTAGGTAGGTACGTTTGAAAGATGAAATTGATTAGGGGCTTTTCAAAAGCCCTGCCGGCTCCGTCTTGCCGGACATTCATTACACTAATGGATTGCACAGGGACACGGCAGTGCAACGCTTTTTATTTTCTATATTTTTAGCGCGGAGTATACCTCCTTTATTTTCCATTTATTTTCCATCTAGCTTTTATTGGTAAGTAGCTGATACACGCGACTTTGTTCGCTTGGATTGATGTTTTTTAATTCCCGCGGGAATTCTCTTATTTTCCGGAATAAAATGTAACCTATGTGTTATTCCAGACTAAATGATGCCCGCGACTGCCCCCTGGTTGTAGAATATGAAAAACACTTGATCGAACTCCACAACCCACGAATTCTCTTCACAGACCGCCATTATATACCTAGGTTGATGCGCGAAGCGACTGAAATTCGTAAACACCAGAATTTCAATCGGGAAGACGGGTTTAAACTAGCTAGCATGAGGAATCCAGTCGTAGAATTATGCAAACCAGGAAAGCGTCGCACAGCACCAATTTTAAAAAATGACGTTGTTAGTGTTTTTTGCTTAATTTAAATGACGTTCCTCCAAAAAGACCAAGAAGGCGGGTAGATAGATTCCACCCGTGACAGCTTCAACTTGACGTTTCGCAACACCACAGTCCCGTCGTGACCACGGTCCATGCAACTTGGTCGAACTTCGACCATTTAGCCGGGACGTGGCAAGCGCACGCATTCCCCTCTGCCGAAGTACATGTTCAAACGTACGGTTCAGCTTGTAAGTGTGAAAGCTTTTGAGGTAGTGTGTGTTTATAGAGACATTAAGTATTTACAAGAGTGTGCGGAAGTGAGTAAATGTGTGCTGTACGTGATTACCCCACCTCACCTCAGAAAGTGGCAGAATATATTCAGTACTACATCTGCGTAAAGGCGCGTCCCGGCTAAATGGTCGGAGGGATCGAAGTATCGACAATACCAACTAAAAACGATTACTGTGTTACGTACTCATATAAAGGCACGTAAATCCGAAAAGTCATAGGTGCATGTACGGACATAAACCTGCCCGAATAAGATCAATACAAAAAGTTAATATCGAATTAACATCCTTCACTTAAAAGTAAGAGTCTTTGAAATAGCGCGTGTATTATAAAGGCCTATGGATGTTAACGTCTGGTTCGATGCGACGAATTTCCCGAAGGAGCCTCGCGCTGTATGCGGCGGATTTGATATGGGAGTTCCTTGAAACGACTTATTTCGCTTTAAGTATTTTATGCCATCTCTTTCTACTGGCAATGCCTCGACGTCGAGGGATTTGCATGTAAAGAGGTATGGTTTTTTTAAAACTATAATATCAGTTAAAGGCTCGTGTAAATTAGGTAGGTCTGAAGTAGGTGGAGAATGTAGGCTGCTCCAAAAGGCGTGTACAACACATTAGAGATCTGCAGGTACTGAAAGCTACTCAGTATGCTAGTAGATAGGTCCTAATATGATTTATGGTTCATTGACGTGTGTACCAGGTTATCGGACGTCATTGTTTCACCTAGCCTGGGGCGGCGCCACACCCCACCTGTCAAAATTTCTTAGATGCGATCTATCTATAATTGTAACGTGTAACAAAATCATATTCAATTGATAGAATAGAACAGGACAGAAAGCTTACTTTACATTCCAATACATTGCAAAAATACTGTCAAAATATCAAACTTACGCAACTAGAAATGAAGGCATAAATTAGACGTGTAAACAGCAATGTTCCAAAAAAATGACTTTATCTTATCCAATAAATCAAGCCCAACACATAATATACGAGTAATACCATATAGAGGCATCTTTGTATATTAAATTGTAGTGACAGCTTCTTTAGAACCCCGAGCCAAAAACTGTAGACGGCAATAAATTTGAGTGAAAACTAAAAACATATTCAGACTAGTGTGGGAGCGCGAATAACATGCTCAAAAGAAAGTGTTCTCTTTTATGAGCCGAGAAAAGATTCATTGTTACTTGTTTACGTGGCGTGAACGGGCGCCAAGAGTGAAAATTATGCCCAATTCCACGCTTTTCTGCAGACCTTTTTAGTTTTTAATAGCGTTAGCGAATTTTCCTCCATAAACTGTAAATAAGGGTAACTAGTTTTCCCCTATGTTAACTCGTTGAATAATAAGCATGATTATAATAGGAGTAGTGAAGTAAAGTAAAAGTAGTCGTTAAAACAACCACGATATTCACAACAGCAACATTACGTATTGGAAGCGATTTGGCCGTGGCTAGTTACCACCCTTGACCCTATCGTCATAGACGTGCCGACAAGCGATTTCGCGTTCCGGCACGAATCACGATGGCGTGCAAAAACCGATTAGGGGTATGGGTTGAAGTACAGTGCCATATCCGTCCCAAGCTAGCCCGCTACCATCTTAGACTGCATCATCACTTACCATCAAGTGAGATCGCAGTCGAGAACTATCTTGTCATTGAGTAAAAAAAATTCTATGTAGAACTTTGATCATCTCGTATTGACTTCTCTGTTAATAGTAGGTAAAGACAATGCTATAACAATACCTTTATTTTTACATCATGTTTATTCTTTATAGCAATAGCTAAATTGTAGCGGAGGCTTTTTCCGTTGAAAAAGCTTCTAAACTGTTCAGAATTTCCCCTAACAGCAACATTACGCACTGGAAGCGATTTGGCTGAGCATTACCATAACAAAAACGCGTGGTTATAGCTACGACATGAGTATCAAATCGTTTTACGCGTGTGACGTCATTAGACACGTTTACATTTTGTTTACACGTAATCTACAAAAAGTATAGAGCTTTTTTTTACAGTACATGAAACAATGAAAAAAAAAAGATTTTTTAAATTAATTAATTGTTTAATATACTTTTAAGTAAGTAAGTAAAGTTCTATACCTGTGCCAAGATGTCCTACTCTTGCGTAGAAAATCTTTATAACGAACTTAATACTATTATTACAATTAAATTTAAATATCCAAAAAGTTTGTGTGTGTGTGTGTGTGTGTGTGTGTGTGTGTGTGTGTGTGTGTGTGTGTGTGTGTGTGTGTGTGTGTGCGTGTGTGCGTGTGTGTGTGTGTGTGTGTGAACATGCATGATATAGTTGATGACTTTAGTTTGTGAAGCAAAACAATTTTTTTCTATAATGTGTACCTAACATAGCTGTACCGTTTAATTAGTGCAATTTATATAATTGAAGTTTTATACTATTCGATATTCATTTAAATTACCGAATGTCGTTTCATCGTTAGGTGAACGTGCCTTTATTGTTTCCAATCAGATAATACAAAACAATGCAAACCCTCAAAACAAAAGTAGGTACCGTATCGATTTCGTCTCATCTGACATTCCATTTTGAGTGCTATTGTAATTTTTTGAATGAATGAATCTGCTTTTATTGTACATCACACATAATATAAGAATAGACACAATGAGCTACATAAATAGCATACAATTTTTTGATGTTTGTCAATGTTTTTTTTGATGTTTTTATTGTGGAAGCACTGTATACATAGCATAGATTTGTAAAAAAAAAAAAATTTTTTTTTGAAAAGAGCAACTGCTGAGTTTCTTACCGGCTCTTCTCAGCAGAGTCTGCAATCCGAACCGGTGGTAGATTTATGACGTGTCATAAGAGCTACAAGTTAGCCTACATGAAATAAATTAATTTTGAATTTGAATTTGAATTTGATGCTTATATTTTTTGGCGCATTACCTTACCGATTAAAGGAAAATTTTAAGAGAGAATACCTTAATTTTGTATTATTTTTTACCGGACGAAAAAGGAGAAGTCGTCGCGTATATATTTTTTAAAATAATTCCATTTTAACATTTTTTTTTTGGTTATATGTAAATGAATTGAATCTGGTTTTCACGGCCACCTTTAATGTTGTAACGTAGTAAAGTAAGGCTAACTTTTCGATTACTGTCATGTAAAAACAAATGAACACATTGAGCTTTACGTCCTGTATCAAATTATCACTTTATTATTCATTGGCACGTGCAACGCTCGCATTAAACAGTCATCAGAGGCGATAACTTCGTCCGATTATTATTTATTTTGTATTGTGAAATTGTTTTTGAACACGGGAAAATTTGTTTTTGGCTTGTTCAACCGGAAAGTCAAGGGTAGTTCAAAAAACCGGCTGAACGATGAAGCTACAGCCGTTTCGTCAAAACAAACTCCTGTAAACATAATATGGGAATCAGTTCAAATTAGCGACATGAAAAAATTTCTGTGAATCCTTCGCTATATTTAACTAGCTGATATCCGCGTGGATTACAGTTTTTTGATTCTCGCGGGAACTCTTCTAATTTTCTTGAATAAAATATAGTCTGTGTTAATCCTGGGTATGAGCTATCTACATTCTGACACATAATATGGCTCACACAGCGCGGAGGATCTCAAAAGCCAGAAAATATTTCTCGCATGCATATATTATCTGGCGTAGAATGTTAACTCTACAAAACTATAACAGTCATCGCAATTTTTTACGTGCCTAACCTACGAAAGCCTACTGGTAGTTTTCTGGCGCAATTTTTAAGCTATTGCATAGCTTCTATCGCGGGCCTTGAGCGTGGAGACCGAATCCAGAAATTCCGTAACGAAAATAACCTGACACGGAACTCCTCTCACCGCTAGGTGGCGTTGATAAAAATGCTATGTAATAACTTTACCGCGGCAGTCCCCGAGTGCCACACGTCTTTTTTTAGTCCAGAATTTTGACAGTCGAATTTCGGCAGTTGATCTGTATAAAACTACTACGACGTAGCTGGAAAGTGTAAAAATGTTTGTTCAGAGACCCGTAAAGCACACACAGAGAGCCGGGGCGGAGTGTACACGACAGTGCAAATAAAACTGCACACCTATACAAGGAGCTGGTGGCAGCAAAAAATTAATAATTGTGTAAGTTGATAGAAGTTTTGACTACCTGTAGCGAGCGAGTCTGAGGCTGAAGTCTATAGACCGCACCCTTTCTCTGCTCAGACTCATAACAGAGTTAAAACGAGACAGATTTATGTCAGAGCATATTCGTGTCTCGTTTTATTTTAACTCTATCTTAGTCAGAGTTTATTTATTTATTAGGTACGCCAACAGCGAGTTCACAAAACTATGCTAAAGAAACTATATATATACATTGTTATACTACGTGACACACTTATGGGTATACACAACAATTGCTAAAAGTACATCGATGCAAAAAAAGAATACATACTTAAATGAATATTTAAATGTACATTAAAAAGATTAAAATTGAATTAAGAAAATCAAGGCGTAATTGAATATAATAGTGAATCTTAATTGGATTACATGAATAATAATTTATTTACACTTAGAATATTATAATACAATTTTTAAGTTAAGTCAGAGCACGCTCTATAGATTTCATCATTAAAGTGGGAGGTCTTGGGTTCAATTCCCGTTGAGGACAATTTAAAAATATATTAAGTTCTATTTCAGGTCTCTGGTTTGGTCTGATGGGGTATGCTGGACCACCTGAATCCTAACTCCACGCGAAAAAAGTCATGGAATCAGCTAGTCAGCTAGTAATTAATATTGTATCCCAAAAAGCGCCGCCAACTCGCACCCTATGCACAGTGGTCTGTTAAAATTTCACGAGGCCGACCACAGTTCGGTCTCCAAATTGTTATTCGAGCGTTACATTCACATCGCTTTTATTTGGAACTGTAATTAGAAGTCGATTTTTTAACTGGGAATATGGGAGTCCAAGTGTTCTATTTACTTTTATGTCATTTTTAGAGCAGAGGTAGTTTTTGTGGATGCCAACCGATGTATTGTATTGCCATTTACATTTAAATAATAATAGTTGCATTAGGTAGTCTACTTAATACACGTGTGACGTAGTATTTATTAGTATTGAGATTACATTTTCATCTGTTTAGTTAATTACAAGTTTGATTTGAGTGCCCGATATTCTTAACTATATTTTTATTACCCGGCAAGCAAAGGATAGTAATGTCTATCAATCTATGTATGTATGTATGTATGTATGTATGTATGTATGTATGTATGTATGTATGTATGTATGTATGTATGTATGTAGTATGTATGTATGTATGTATGTATGTATGTATGTATGTATGTATGTATGTATGTATGTATGTATGTATGTATGTATGTATGTATGTATGTATGTATGTATGTATGTATGTATTACCCAAATTGGTAGAAACTTTCTTGGATATACTTTAAAAATACACTAGGGTTGCATTAAGATGGAATTTTTTGAAATTCCTTTCTAAACAGGTGAAAGTTTGAAAGATGATTGAAAAAACAAGTTTACATAAAAACCACGCAAACTTTGTTGTCATCATCTATTATTAGTCATACAATGACTAATTTTGCCCTCAAATTAAATAGAGAACTATTTTTGGTCTTTTCTTTTGGTTGCGGAGTTACGGGAAAATTAATTACTTCTTTTACTTCGAAATCTTTTGAAGTAAATAATATTATCTATACTTACGTTCCATAAAAATTTTATGTACAATTTTTCCTCGAAAAATAATGATTCCACCAACAAAGGAGTAATAATTTTCTGCGTAACAATGACAGAATTTTCTTAGAATATCTTTTACGTTTTTCTTTTATACTTCGTAATTCTAAACCGATTCAAAGAAGAAGGAAGTTACGAAGTCGCAAAAATGACGCATTATGTTTTTTCGATGTTACACATCCCATTATCCTATTTCCTATATAAATATTATACGAAATGCGAAAGTTTGGATGTATGGATGTTTGCTACTCAATCTCATCGCAATGACTGAACCGATTTGGCTGAAATTTGCCACAGAGGTAGATTATAGTCTGGAATAACACATAGGCTACTTTATTCTTCCTATTTAGGCCCGCCCGACTTCAACATACGTGTACAAACTAAAAAGATTTTATACTTTGTAGCGGTGTTTGAAGTCGGTTTTTAAAAAGAATTTTTATTTATTTTTATAACCAAGTAAAGTTGGCATAAACGGTCAGTTGTCAGAATATTTGTTTTTCTTTTTGATTTTTTTAAAAGAACATTAGCCAAGCTGAAGTTGACTAATATTCTCTTAACCCCTCCAAATAAGCGGAAAGCTTATGCTAGGAGTGGATACGACAATAGTGCAACGGGTGGGGCTCGAACCTGCGACCTTTCAGTTTTCAGTCCGCACCTTCAACCGTTGGGCTATTGAGACTCAAATATATCAGACATAAAAGAAAATTTCAAGCTTGGCTACTTCTTATTTTTATGTCTTTCCGTGTCCGTTTCTAGCAGCTTGAGAACATCTGGATCAAATAAATTAGTTTCATTATCGCCGCTTCTCAGGTGCAGATTCGGAAAGACGATTCCGGCACTTTTACTTATGAATTTTTGAATAAGATAGTTTAAACTTCCTGAACAGCAGTCTAAGGATTTGTTTAATTAGTGAATCAAGGTGGCTTGTATTTTGTCTTTGGAACTTAATTTTCGGTTCCAATTCTTTTACTCACAAAGTGGGTTGATAATATTCAAGTCCGACTCAAAAAATAAGTTTTGTGAACATAATATTATTATATACTCGTCTTTTATATACTTAAAGAAACTCGTATATACAGTAGTTTTAGTACTGTAACTCATAGTTTAATCTTGAAATATTAAGGCAATGTCCAAGGACGTAATCTGGTACTCAGATATAGCTTTATAAATCTCAAAATATGGGCTTTTAATATAAACATCAACGCTGGAATTCGTTTTCGTGATTGTAGATGAGGGTCTGAAATTCAGAAAACGACAATTACACGAAAGATTCCAAATTAATTTCCGCACAAAAGCTCGCATTATCAGGTGGGCGAGGATGAATTATCAGCACACTTCAATGCTCTCGTGAAAATTAAATGACATTTAACGTGTGGTACAAGTATCAATAATTTTCCCCTTCTTCTTCAATTTAGCTCGCTGCCATCTTAGACTGCATCGTCACGTACCATCAGATGACATCTTGTCTTCGAATAAAAAAAAATTGTATAGCTGTAAACTCACTGTGAACTTAGTTTTTGTTGAGAAAGCTGAAAATAGTTTGTTCAGATTCAGTAACTTAATGGATTACAATAACTTATACATCGTGTTACATTTAATCCCATTAAATGTAACACGATGGCCATTTAATGGCATATACTACTGGAATATACTACTTACGCGGCCGGCTCACAAAACTAGCTTATAACTTTGTCGCCACAGTTTGTCGCTTGTAATATTTTTACAAAAAAAAAAAAAAAAAATTATACACAAAACAGATTCTCGAAATAAAAATTTTTTGTACGTCTTTCAGCTTTTCTATTACAAAAAATTACGTTGTACACTGTTGTACATGATCCGCTCATGAGATATTTTGGGAGAAAACGGGTCTATATGTATAGTATTCCAAAGTAGCTAAGTGTGTTATAGGAAGGAATACAGAAGTATTCCTAAAACAAAACAAGATATTTTATATGAGGTATTCTTTAAAATGCTATTAAAATGTGGAATCCACTTATGTCTACTAAAAATGTGCTCAATTCGATAAGACACTCCGATCATGTGGTATGTTGACCAAGTAGCGATGCGATTTTACTATTACTATCGGTAATAGAATTCGATAGAAGAATGGTGATCGAAAAACTATAATATATTTAAGCCTCAATAGCCCAACGGCTAAAGGTGCGGACTAAAAACTGAGAGGTCGCAGGTTCGAATCCCACCCGTTGCACTATTGTCGTACCCACTCCTAGCACAAGCTTTCCGCTTATTTGGAGGGGATAGGAGGATATTAGTCAACTTCAACTTGGCTAATGTTCTTTTTAAAAAAATAAAAAAATAAAAATAAAAATATGTGTAGATCCCGCTATTAAGTTACAACTTGTACTATATACCAAACGTAATACAAGTACAAACAAAATTAAATGCACCGCCAAAATTTAACAATGGTTATATAATTAGACGTCATAATTTACTGGGAGCGGAGTGAGGGTGCTTCATATCTCATTTCACCTGAATCCCGAGCACTGGAAGTCTTTACCTTTGTTGTCGATAATGAATATTTTATTTATGAAGTCAGGTGGAAGGTACTTTATTAAATATCAGAATTTAGTGTGGGATTCATTTATTTCAAACTGTTTTATCTAAATATATAAAAGGCAAAGGTGACTGACTGACTGACTGACTTACTGACTGACTGATCTATCAACGCACAGCTCTAACCACTGGACCGATCGAGCTGAAATTTGGCATACAGGTAGCTGTTAGGACGTAGACATCCGCTAAGAAAGGATTTTGGAAAATTTCAACCCCAAGAGGGTTAAATAGGGGGTTAAAAAATCGAACCTAACGTGAGCGAAGCCGCGGGTTAAAGCTAGTTAGTCATATTTTAAAGGATACTAAGTACTAACTAACCACTAGCTTCTGCCCGCGATTTCGTCCGCGTGTGGTCAGGCTAGGTTATTTTTTCCGGCATAAAAAGTAGCCCGTCCACATCGTGAATCTTTTTCTGTAAGACCTTTTGTAAGATAAATACAAATTATGTCTCCAAAGCCGGCCCTAAAATCTGCCGCCCTAGGCTCCAGCCTACTAAGCCTGCTGGTGAATCCGGCATTGCTTCGAAGTAAGACTGAATGACAGGCGAAGACTTACTTTATTGACTTGGTGAAAGAGTTAATATACTGTAGGTACCCAAATTTTTTTTAATGCAAGCCTCAATAGCCCAACGGTTAAAGGTGCGGACTGAAAACTGAAAGGTCGCAGGTTCAAACCTCACCCGTTGCACTATTGTCGTACCCACTCCAAGCACAAGCTTTCCACTTATTAGGAGGGGATAGGAGGATATTTGTCAACTTCAGCTTGGCTTATATTCTTTAAAAAAAATAAGGATTGATCGCACTAGAGACCCGGATTTGACCAGTGTCTAGTGACCAACTGCGTTTGGAAACTCTGAAACTGTCGGATTTATTGAATTAGATTATACCGGCACAAATCCCTAGCGCTTTGCAAAACACACGTAAATAAACAATGGCCGCTGAATTCTAGTGAAAAATTCATAGATTCGCAATTTTAGTGCCGGTATCACTATTTTTTTCATTTTTAGGGTTCCGTTATAGACAAAGAAAGTTAGAGTCAAAGAACATTCATGTCCCGTATCTACTATCTACGCACCTTATTTCGTAACCTCCTTGAAAAATTAAAAGTAAAAGTGATTTCGTTGACTAATTATTTTAAAAAGATTGTTAGATTTCGTCTGGCTCGGAAAAAATATGTTTTAAAAATGTTAAAAAAATTGTCACAGTTAGTTCGTAAAAGTATCTTGATAAAATGTTAAAATTTTGAATTATTTATTACTAGCATGTATACGGAATTCTGCTTTATGCGTGTTCCAATGCGCTCTTACCCGATTTTTTTATTATTTTGTTTGCTTTTTTAGTTTCTGTCAGCTTTTATTTTGCCTGGGAAACTGCGCAATTCATGAAAATACTAAAAAATATTTTGGAAAATTCTACGTCAGGAATACTAAAAAAAGTCGAGTAGGCTTTTTGTTTATGATTATACGATTTTATCAGGATTTTATACAAATACTTGTTTTCAAACGAATATTTTTAATTGAATGTAAAAAGAAGTCCTTGATGAGAGTTTTTTTGCTATTTGAAAAACGTGATATACGTAACGTGGTATACGTGATTTAGATTTTAGAATGCAAGGATAATTTTTTTAAAGAATATTAGTAATGCTGTCCATGACTTCTCATTCCCCTTTTTCCCCCAACTAAGCTTAAAGCTTGTTTTAGGAGTAGGTGATCTATGATAAGCCAAATAAGCTGTGATAGACAGAGCAAAAAAGTACTAAACTCAAATTTTTGTAATTTGCTGCTTTACTGTGTTTGTTGTAGGCGTTAGTCGTAGGAAGCCGAAGAAGAAGATATATAGCAATGTGACAGACAGCTTTGCCCTGTTAGGCATGGAACTCTAAGCAGAAGATTGCGTTCCTATATAAATCCCCATGTCTTGGCAATCGTCATAATATTATGAGTACAATAAAATAAACCAGGCAAAGATCTGTCTCTCCTAACGTATATCTTCCCGTCTCGCGACAGCGACAGCGACAGTGACGGGACAGCTTGAAGGATTGTCGAGGGACGGAATGGAACAGCGCGAGACATAGGTATATCGTTATGGGATTTCTTAATCCTTTGTACCGGTCACTCGGCGTATCTTTATTTATATTATGGTGTCCAAAAGTAGAAAAAACAGCATTTATTATGTTGAAGTTATTATTATTACACAGTTACTGAGGTTATTACCCATATAATTAATTTGAAGCCTCAATAGCTCAAAGGGTAAGATGTTCCTGCAACACAGTTGTCACCATAGAGCAGGTCCTATGTATGTATGCCTGACAGTTAAACTAAGAAGGATTCCGAAGACTAAGCCAATATCTAACACTAAGGCTGAAATCTATAGACCACACTCTCTATCAGCTCAGACTCAACAAATTTAAAACAAGACAGATTTATGTCAGAGCATATTTGTGTCTCGTTTTAACCTCTATCTTGAGTCTCAGCTGAGTTAGAACACGCTCTATAGATCTCAGCTTATGTCATCACCGCTAACTCCTTAGCGGCGATGACTTAGTGGCTTTTGATATAAGTTAGTACCACAGAATACCTAATAATAAAGGTTTACATGAAGTGTGCGACTATATAGCATCATCACCATGTCAATCCGTAGTAGAAAATAAATTTTACGGAAGCCACTATATTCCAGCGTCCCGCCAATCCTTTACTTATCCCGACTTGTCACGTCAGACGACGCTGTACGGCGCGACGCGCGACGTGACGTCTTAATATACGTTGATGTCACCGCAGAGAAGATATATTGCACCTTGTGCCTGTTTTATTTAATGAGATTCTTATATAAAACAAGCTTTTGTCCGCGGCTTCGCTCACGTAAAGTTCGGTTTTTCAAACCCAGATTTTACCCCTTAGGGGTTGAATTTTCAAAAATTATTTCTTACCTGATGCCTTTATTAGCTATCTGTATGCCCAGTCTGATCCGTTGTGTAAGAGCTGTGCGTTGATAGATCAGTCAGTCAGTCAGCCACCTTTCCTCTTATATGTTAAGACTAGCTATCATCGTGACTTCGTTTGTTCAGGGCCGATTTCACCAACGTATCTTATCTGAGCTCGTTGATATTTTGGCAGATTTTCAATACAAAAACTGTCAAAACACTCAATTTATTCGTCGTTTAGATGGCAACGGGCTAACCGGAAAGGGGGCATGGCAGTGTAAATTAAATCTAGTTATCCATTATCGGTTTCTATTCGCCATTCCGGCCTGAACGCTAGACCGCTTGGCGGCACATCTTTGACGGTAATTAGCCACGACCAAAGCTTCCCAAGACTAGGTATAATATTTGTTCTGTTTTCCTCAATAGATGTATTTGTTTATGTAACGTTCTGTGAGCAACTGAGCATGCTATATTTGTCTTGTTTCACCCGTAACTAACTGTTACCGTCTTGTTTGTGTGAGGTTGTGCTCATGTATTACCTCGCTGGCCGTCTTAAGCCTGACCGTAAACTGAAATTAGGTGCAGCCATCTTTATACACACTGTCATCAAGTATGGGAAACAAATCCTTTGACGACCCCCCTGGCGTAGTGGTGAGCGCTGTGGTCTTATAACTGGGAGGTCTAGGGCTCGATTCCCGGCGTGAGCAATCTGGGAATTTATAATTTCTGAATTGTCTTTGTCTGGTCTGGTGGGAGGCTTTGGCCGGTGCTAGTTACCACCTTACCGCCGTGCCGCCAAGCGATTTAGCGTTCCGGCACGACGGTGAATCGAAACCGATTAAGGGTATAGATTAAATGTACACTGCCATACCCGTTCCAAGTTAGCCCACTACCATCTTAGATTGCATCGTCACTTGCCTTCAGATGAGATCGCAGTCAAGGACTATCCGAAATAGAAAAAGAGAAGGTTCTTAATGCAGTGCTTATTCTAATAAAAATTTTTGTATTATGTATTATTTTTTTGGTTATTATGTGCTTTGAAAGGTGATTTAACGGAATTGACATTGCAATCGATTCAACAAAACAAGTGTTATTTCTAATTAGAATTTCAGGGCCATGCAGGTATATCAATTGTATTGACTATTCTTCAACGCTGTATGATCGGTGCAAAGTTAGACTAAATTCAAGATGTAACACAACCTTCTTTGATATTTATTTTTATGTGCCATCCCACTTTCTACCTTAGGTTGTTATAATAAAGTTTATTTTTGATCGTTACAGTATTTGTACTACATGTCCTAGTTCAGTTTTAATATGTTAACGTGTCTGCCGTACAAATAGTACACAATTACCGTCGCAGGTCATTGCAGGTAAGATTTGACCTAAATACCAGTAAGTTTTTTATTTTGTAAGAATTTTATTTAGTTTGAGTTTAAATAGCGCATTGTTAGTCGCTCGATTGAGTCGATTTAAAAATATTCACTCTCAGAGTTCGACGCTTCGTTAGTAGGTACATACACTTTTGCGTTTTATCTTGATACATTTCTAGGGGGTATAGTTGTTCTTATTATATTTTAGTTCACAAACAAACAAAGCTAAAAGAATCAGCTTTATTTAAACAAATTTTTGTTAGGCGGCAGAGAAGTTTCTTTGTGACGCGTAATTTATCTGAAGGTATTTTATTACCTCAAAGGCATATTTTACCTTTACCCAAGCGGAATAACTTGGGAAAACAAAATGTGACAAATATTCGTAATCCTCTCGGAATTTTCTTTATAAACAGGCTTCAGTACAAATTACAGGCGCGGGGCATCCGCCCATTTCGATTCTACCGTTCAATGTCTTTTACATTATCCGATCAGATCTGATCCGACGTTGGCAATCGATGTCGTTTCGATGTTGGTGATCGATGTCGATCGATGTTGGTGATCGATGTTGATCCGATGTTGATGATCGATGTCGATCCGATGTTGATGATCGATGTTGGTAATTGATGTCGATTATCGATGTTGGTGATCGATGTCGATCCGACGTTGGTGATCGATGTTGACCTAACGTTAGAGATCGATGTCGATCCGATAAGAGAAACTTCAAATCAGCGTGAAGATTTCATCAAGTAAGTATATGTATGTATGTATGTATGGGATTTGTCTAGTTATCAGTCAATCAGTCTATTCAACACTCCTAGCACTTAAATTATGATTATTTCAGAGATTTAAATCATCACTTTATCTGGGCAATTTCACACACCAATGACAACATATTATGGGCAATTCTGAAGCTGTTATGAGCTGTATGATTCTCCTTCACCATTGAAGCAATTTAAAGATGCTTAAATCCCATATAACTCCAAAAGTCAGGGGTCGAACCCCGAACTCTCCAAGCAGGAGGCCTAATAGCCAAGGAAGATCAGCCAATTGGTTTGTTTGTAATTTTATCATCACATTGGTGATAATCAAACTTGTTACCTAATTGTGTGTTCATCAATTTCAAATTTCACTCGTTTAGGTGTCCCATAACGATATCGGATCGTACAATAAGAAAAACCTTTTGCAGGAACCCATTTACGTAAAATTGCTTCCAATTTATTAGGATTCCGAAAATAATTCCGCCGGTCAATAATACTCCGGGTGAAATTCCGGACGGAATGCCTTAAAACAGCCTCTCTTTGGACCCTGTACCTGCACTTTACAGGAATGTGACCCGGATAGCGTAGACAAACGAACCTTTAGATGTTTGGAGCTTTCGTAGACCAATTATATTATGTACTAGCTGTTGCGCGCGACTTCATCCGCGTCGATTTCTGTTATTATGATCACGATTAAGAAGTTTTTAAAAGAATATATTTTAAATATGGATAATTTTCCCCGTTTTTGCAACATTTTTCACTGATGCTTCGCTTCTATTGGTCGCAGCGTGATGTTATATTATAGCCTAAAGCCTTCCTCGATAAATGGACTATCCAACACAAACAAAATTTTTCAATTCGAACCAGTAGTTCCTGAGATTAGCGCGTTCAAACAAACAAACTCTTCAGCTTTATATATTAGTATATAGATATGTATATCTAAGATATGTATGTATATAGATATGTCTAAGAGCAAACCGAATTTCGAAACTTTACCGGTACGAAACTTGGCACAGGCTTTGCAGCTTCCTATTCAGAGGAACGTGGGTTTGATCCCAGGCTCTCTCTAACCTTTCAGAGTTATGTGCGTATAAGCAGTTGAATATCAAAGCTTCCACCGCGAAGGACATCGTGAGGATACCTGAATGCCTGAGAGTTCTCCATATTCTCAAAGATATGTGAAGTCTACCAATATCTGTATCTAAAGATTTACCATTACGTGTGTTCTTAAGAAGATTTCCATGAGATTTGTAGAGGGAAATGGTCTAACTTGAATATATGTAGGTACATATATGCATAGGATTTTAATCCAAATAAGATACCTATTAAACTCCTCCTATTGTACAGTATACTGTCCTAAGCAGTCAAATAAATCTTCTTTGATATCCCTGGAATCGCTTTAAAGGAATACTTATCAAAAGATGCCCACCCGAAATACCATAAAAGTGTAATGAATTGGATCCATAAGATAAAATGCCCATTAAAAGTGAACGGGATATAAAATCGAAGAAGGATCTCGCCTTTTAAAGCTTCGATTATAAAGTTTTTTTTAAAGTACCTAATGGTAAAGTAGAGTAATGGTGGTTTTCGTACTGATTTAGTAAAATTACTATTGGATTTTTCGTACGACCATATTTTATATAAATTACCTACATTGAAAGTATTCGTTAGCGCAGAAAGAAGTACCTAATCTAAAGGTGTAAACTTACACCAATTAAATACATCATGTTGCTTTACGCAGTACCTTGTAGGTAGGTACCTAATTAACGTCAGTCATGTAAAACGACTTCAGTTTAAGGAGTCTAATTTACTGGCCCCATAATTCTTACACATATTATCCTAAACGAGCCGCCACTTCGAACTTAAAGGGTCCGGGAGGGGTATAGCCTCGTTGGTTTTGTGGTTAACAAGTTTGACTGCCGATAACGAGGTCTCAGGTTCGATTCCTGGGTCGGACCAACAAAATTGGGTTTTTCTGTCAGGAAATTTACAGTACTACCCTGAAGTTAGGAAGTTGGCATTGAATCACGCCCGTGCCTCGGAAAGCACGTAAAGCCGTCGGTCCAGCTCCAGATCTCTCTCATGTCGGATTTTCCGTCCCATCGGGTTATGAGAGTGAGGGAATAGAGAGTGCACCTGTGTTTGCGCACACACTCGCGCACTATAATATCTCCCGCGCAAATGGCTATAAGCTCTGTGGAGATTGACCGCCGGCCGCCGTGACCGGATTCGGTCGGGGGAACATTATTTCTCGGAGCGACGGTACCTACATTCCAGGGACTCCGGAAGGATACCATTTAAACTCGGCAGCATTGCATTTCTCGCTGTCATCTGATGTAGACTTCATCAAAGGCCTGAAATCAAACCCGTGATCCCCCGAATAGAGGAGAATACAGTCCTAACCATTAAGTTGTCACTAATAGTCAGTGGTGTAACTACAGCGTTTGAGGCCCGTGGCAAGTTCATCGTATGGGGCCCTCACTCCCCCAATATAAAGAAGCTCAACCAATGAGATAGCCCTAGGGGCCTAGCCTGAGGGGGCCCCTTCAGGCTGGGGCCCGTGGCATTTTGCCGTCTTGCCACCCTATAGTTACGCCCCTGCTAATAGTGTAGATAGTTTTTTTAGTTCCCTATATCTCCCAAGTCGATAAGTCCTGACATCAAACAAAAATATGCAATAAAGCCTTTTTGCTTCGCCGTTAATGAGTTCCTCGACTAGCCGCGCTGACGGGGGATTAAGGTGCCTCTACCATTCGTACTCGATCAAGGAGTTTAATCCGTTCATCTGTTCGAGTCGAGTTTGTTATTTAGTAATTTACAATATTTTTAGTGAGGGGTTAAAAAGGGTATAAAAGTCCTTCTTCTTTATCAACTTACTAGCTGATGCCCGCGACTTGATTTGCGTGGATTGAGGTTTTGTGATTCCTGCGGGAACTCAAAACGCCTATTTGTTATTCCAGACTATAATCTATCTCTGTGCCAAATTTCAGCCAAATCGGTACAGTCGTTGCGACGTGATTGAGTAACAAACATACAAACATCCAAACATCCACACTTTCACTTTTATAATATTACTAGCTGATACCCGCGACTTCGTCCGCGTGGATTAAGGTTATTTATTCCCGGGGGAACTCTCTTATTTCCCGAGATAAAAAGTAGCCTATGTCCTATTCCAGACTATAATCTATCTCTGTGTTAAATTTCAGCCAAATCAGTTCAGTCGTTGCGACGTGACTAACAAACATACAAACTTTCGCATTTATAATATTAAAAGGATTAATGGTAGTGTTGCACTGGTAGGGTTCAGTAAAACTGCAACGTTGCTCGATGGGATAAGTCTTTTTGCTCCTGTCCCGAAGGTGATTTTGCGGAGAAATTAATAACCGCCTTCGAGACTGATTAGAAGAGAAAGTTGTTTTAATGACGAAGGAGTTTACGATCTTGAAGGGGATAGATAAACATGCAGATCTTCATTACGGCGCGCTTATTGGAAAATAAGACAAAGTTTAGAAAAAAAAATTGCCAAAGAGTGCAGATGAGCAGGTGGATCTATGTTGATAATAATAAAAGGGCGTGCTAATTAATGTTGGAAATGACTGAACATTATTTAACTAAATCTTGAAACCACTTTGGTAACTTGATGACTAATAAGAGAACGAGTATAATATCCTTTATTTAAATTATTTAGGCTCAATTTCACCAAAAAGAAAAAAAATCTTGTCGTAACGTAATTATCACTACCAGTGCAGGAAATAACTATTTTATTTTTTATTTTTTTTATTTTTATGTCAAGTTAGGCCTTAAGTGCGATCTCACCTGATCGTAAGTGAGCGGGCTAACTTGGACAAAAAGAAGGGGTGTGGCAATGTACCCACCCAGACCCTTAATCTGTTTCTACAAGCCATCGTGCCGGAACGCTAAATCGCTTGGCGGCACGTCTTTGACGGTAGGGTAACTAGCAACGGCCAAAGCCTCCCACCAGACAAACATGGCACTCACACATTCATTGCTTGTTTTGATCCTACGTTTGGTTAGAAACTTCTGTTCTAAGCGTTACAATTCGATGTTGTAGAGGCGTATAGAATATTTGAGAGCCTAATGAAATGCCCTGGGAATAGTAAAATAAGCCAGTTGTATATCAGAAAAGGGGATTTCACCGTTTACAGTTTCAAAGGGCGTCCAATAGAGGAAACAAAGTAAGCAATAAATTTGATATAATTCCGCCGTTCTCCGCGGTATTACACCGCAAGCCTTTGTTGAAAGCGGGTCGCTTGCATTTACCTTTTTGTTCAAATGTAGGGTAGGTACATCATTTGGAATGAAGGCTTTTGTAATAAAATATTTGTGGTTGTAAATGTTTTCAATATCCAACAAAATAGAGGGGAATTAATAAAAACGACTTGCAACTTGCAACTTATTGATTTAAAATAACGTTTTGATTTTGAAATTACATAGAAACGAGTGTAAATCAAAAATTTCAAACACCCACACATGTTACAATATGCTAATCGCTAGTCAGTAATCGTTAAAATCACAGTCAAAATAAAAATATGTAATAAATAGATAATCTTGGATCGATTTTCAGAAAAAATAGCTACAAACACTCCCGACTAAGGCTATGTTCACATGTAACGCGCGTTAACGCGCGTCAACGCGCGATCAAATTTGAAGAGAGTTCAGATGATGAGCGCTAATGCGCGTTGCGAGAGTACTCGTCAGTCTAGTTCGGTAGAACGTAGAAAATGGACGTGGAAGAGGCTATTATTTTGTGGTTATATTATAAAGAAAAATATAGAAAACAGAAAACGTACACATTGGGTTCATCCAATTTTGAAAATTCCGAACCTATATTACAAATTGCTGGCCTTTTTTCTACTTCATCGATTAGTAAGTCGATGTCAATATCTTCAATTTCACTCATTTTAAATGCGAAAACAAAATATAATTACGAAAATTAACAAAATTACATGCGATCGCGATGAAAGCGCGCGCTCAACTGAACAGCAAACGGACATTACATTAATATCAAAGCGCGAGTCAACGCGCGATTGTCTGCGTCTAGAAACTTTTTCTCTGAGCGCCGCGTTGACGCTCGCTGACGCGCGTTAACGCGCGCGCATGTGAACGGTTGCTAGGTATATATTAGGATGTCTAAGCGCGCGATTTGAAAACGCGCGTCGCAATTCAGCCATCTGAACATAGCCTAAGGCTATGTTCACATGTAACGCGCGTTAACGCGCGTCAACGCGCGATCAAATTTGAAGAGAGTTCAGATGATGAGCGCTAATGCGCGTTGCGAGAGTACTCGTCAGTCTAGTTCGGTAGAACGTAGAAAATGGACGTGGAAAAGGCTATTATTTTGTGGTTATATTATAAAGAAAAATATAAAAAAAGAAAACGTACACATTGGATTCATCCAATTTTGAAAAATTGACCCAGTTTGTTTGCGACACTATATCCGAATCTAAGAGACCATGAATCTAAATTCTTTAATTACTTTAGAATGTCTACAAAGTCATTCAACAATTTGCTTCAACTCAAAATATAATTACGAAAATTAACAAAATTACATGCGATCGCGATGAAAGCGCGCGCTCAACTGAACAGCAAACGGACATTACATTAATATCAAAGCGCGAGTCAACGCGCGATTGTCTGCGTCTAGAAACTTTTTCTCTGAGCGCCGCGTTGACGCTCGCTGACGCGCGTTAACGCGCGCGCATGTGAACGGTTGCTAGGTATATATTAGGATGTCTAAGCGCGCGATTTGAAAACGCGCGTTGCAATTCAGCCATCTGAACATAGCCTAATTCACCTTTCAAAAAAAAACAAAATAAATATCGGTTCATTTGTTCGGGAGCTATGATGCCACACACACACACACACACACACACACACACACACACCCACACACACACACACACACACACACACCCACACACACACACACACATGCACGCACGCACGCACGACGCACGCATGCACGCCCGTCGCACGCATGTACGAACGCACGCACGTGCACGTTTTCATTCAATCTTCAATGAATTAACCCAAATAAATAATTTAACTACCTATTAAAAATCATGTAAGTACTTACCTACTAGCCGTGCGAAACCGAGGTACAGTAAGTATCCTTACTGATAGATATTATAAATGTGAAAGTGTGTGAACGGATCGGCGCAACGATATTTAATACATTTGTATGGATTAAATTTTGTCATTTAAAGTATGGATTGGATTTTGTCATTGGATCGACGTGATTTTTCGCATGGCTATAGTTAGGGATTCGAAAAGTGATATAGGCAACTTTTTATCTCGAAAAAGCAGTGGGATACCGAGGGATTTAGAAACCCAACACGCGGACTTAGTCGCGGGCAAAAGCTAGATAAATAATAGAGAAAAGTATTATAAGTAAATTACTTTTGAATCCGTAATCAGATCGTGTTAATGCCTTTCTACTTTATGTTACAATCCAAGACTTCCTTTCGCCGTGTTAAAACAAATACCATCTAGGAAGACATTACCATGCATTTTCATGAGTTATGGCGTCGCTGCAACTCAGTTATGGCGGAATTAATGGCGTGTGAATAATAAATTAACATCGGAGTTTATCTAAATGTCCCCGCTTCCTTATTTCGAAGTTTGAGCACTATGTCGATTTTGTAGTTTGACTTTGGTTTAACACTAACAAGTATCTTAGTACATTACGAAGTTTGTTAATACTTTGGATTTGCACTAACGCGAACGGCACAAAAATTATATTATCAAGATCATATTATGGTGTGGTGTTGTACTAAGAATTTAACAATCCTTACTAAATTAGTATCTAATTAGATGTTAATAGTTGGTCTGTCTTTCAGTCACACAATAACGGAGTTACGGATCGGATAGTATAATATGCTTCCACTTATTTGGGAGGAGGGAAATAGTTAATAATAATTGTATATTAATTTTCGAATTAAAGGATTAAACATAATATTATAGAATATATTCGAAAGTTATACATACCAAGATAGCTAAATATGTATTATATTTTTATTTATTACCAATAATATAAAATAAATCATAAATCCCACTAAAATTAAAAATGCGAAAGTTTGGATGTACTTATGGATGGATGGATAGATGTTTACTCAATCACACCGCAGCGACTGAACCAATTTGGTTGAAAGGCACAGAGATGGATTATAGTCTGGAATAGCACATAGGCTATTTTTTA
Organism: Hipparchia semele; assembly: GCA_933228805.2. Lineage (NCBI taxonomy): Eukaryota > Metazoa > Arthropoda > Insecta > Lepidoptera > Nymphalidae > Hipparchia > Hipparchia semele. Next base: position 14,635,872 of record OW121714.1, read on the forward strand.
TCCCGGAAAATAAGAGAGTTCCCGCGGGAATTAAAAAGCTACAATCCACGCGAACGAAGTCGCGGGCATCAACTAGTCTTACATGAATTGTAACTTTAAATAGTTTAAAACAAACATTGGCCTCATATTGTTTATAGTTAGTACAAACTTTATGGTTATAGGGGAACATTGGGTGAAACTTTGATCGGTCCGTGTTTAACATGGGTACATTGGGTATTATTTATTAACACCCTATTCCGAGCCGGATTTGATTGACTGCATTTTATATGCGATTGTTCATTCAATCGAATCGAAAATAGGAATCGCCCGGGACATAAATTCAGGATTAAATAAAGTTGAAACAGGTTTGATGGATTAATAACTTTTTATAACAACGTTATGGAATTCATAAATGCAAAATTTTGAATTATTTGTTTCATATTGGCCAACTAGCGGTTCTTATGACAAGTCGAGACTCTACCACCGGTTCAAAAAGCATATTCTGCTGGGAAAAAATTCAGCAGTTGCTTTTAGAGTTGGACTCACAAAAGGAGGGTTCCGTACAAGATTTGACATTATCTTTTTTTTTTTTGTAATTTACTTATTTCATCTAGGCTAACTTGTAGCTCTTATGACACGTCATACTATCACGTGACACGTCATATCTATTTTTTTATTTTTTTTTATAGCGGCACTAGAAATACATACTCTGTGAAAATTTCAACTTTCTCTCTATTACGGTTCATGAATCATGAGACAGACAGACGGATGGACGGAGGCTTAGTAACAGGGTCTCGTCGGCACCCTTAGGGCTCAGAACCCTAAAAAGTGTCCAAAAGACTGAAAGCGAGCCGGTATTGAATTGAACAATTTCTCGAAAACTCCCGGAAGCTTATCAAAACACCATATACAGAGCAGCAACAAATCACGAACAACAAACTTGTTCCAAGTTGCCCCGTTCCCATTACGTCGTGATTTCAAGAACCCTGCCGGGGCCACATTTTGAATGTCGCAAACTTCGCCCGTAACTCCTCCCCTCCCACAGATCACGTACCTTACCCTAAATTTAACGAAAACACTCCATATGGGCACCCACCTACTTGAATTCAGGATTATATTAGATCCATGGAATATCCTGCAAGCCTGTTACTGTAATTGAATGGTTGTTTTTCGTTTGCTATATCAAATCAAGAGTAAATAGGCATTTTCTAAGCAAGCGCGCTCCATATTAGATTGAATTTTTACTTACCATCAAATGTGATTTCATTAAAGTTATACTGAATGCTATTGCTGTTTAAACAAATATGCACGATACAAACACACTAAAGACCTAATGTATTAAAATTTTGTGAAAATATTATTTCACGAGATTTTGGAAGAAGTGTCTGAATTATATTATTTGATAGTTTTTGCCTGCGATTTCATCCACGTGGGGTAAGGTTTTTAAAAATTCCGCCGGAACCCTTTATTATTCCGAAAGAAAATGCAGCCTTATCCTGCTCTATAGTTGATCTGTTGCTACATGATTGAAGCAAAAACAACAAACACACTCTCGCATGGTTTAAAATATTATAAAAATATATAAGAAATATAATAAACCTTCCTGTTTAGTCTTTGTTTTAGAGTATCACTGTTGTTGTTTTTCTTCATTATTTTATGTAAATAATAAAATAACAAAAATAAGAAGCATTTTATAAATAAGACGAATTTAGGATTTCATTTCAATTTCGAATCAGAAAACACGAAGCTACTTTAAAGAAACTTTAATGCTAGAAAAAAGTTACTGAAGTATTTAAATAAGTACCTGCGAAGTTTAATTCAATTTAATTTAATTTGGAACGATACAATTATAAGCCAATTAATGTTTGAAGATTAAAGCAGTATTACGGTACAAAAGATGAAACGTATTTAACTCGAATTAATATTACTAGGAAAAGCCCTTGAGAAATTTCCAGTTAAGACTGGGATTACATTGGGTTGCTAAATAATGTTATCCTTACTAATATAAACCGACAAACCAATAAACTAACAAACAAAAAACTTTAGTACATTGGTTTGTCGGTTTGTCCTTCAATCACGCAGCAACAGATTGACAGGATTTTTTGCGTGGTTATATTTGAAGATCTATAGGTAGGTCTGTAGGTAGGCATAGGCTTTTTATTAATTTTGTTATATCGATAAGATAATATTGTGTTATATTGCTAAAGATCTCAGACATAAATGTATTTATCGTTTTTATTTTCCTCATTTATAATATGTACTTAATATGTATAAAACTTGCCAGTGCAGCGACGCGGGCACAGCATAGTAAACCGGATACAACCAGTATAGCTTTGCAAAACATAATATTCACTTCGGGACTGCATCGATTTATTAGTTTCAATGAGCTTTGCACTTACGCTACCAAGCCCTGCTATTGATGCGTGGGTGGAGGTTTTGTTAGTTCTTAGCTCGATCAGGTAATGACATTTTGACATAATGTGAACAATTGAAAAAGTTGCACAGTGTTCAAAGCTCGGCTTTGTTACAGCTCACAAAAAATATCAATCAGCATGCTATTGCCTCGCTCGGCGCAGGTCGTTTAATGTAATCCCAGCTTAGCTCGCGAAATGTTGGAACAATAAAACAAGTTTCGAGTGATGAAGTTACAATTTCTTCGAGTTTACATCGATTTATAAGTTTCAGGGGCTCCCGAAGTTAAGCTACAATGGCCCGAGATTGATGGGGCACTTTGTTACTAGCCCCGAAAGGTGAAGACATTTTGGTTCAGCGTAAATTAATTATGATGAGCATGAGCTTGCAGGATTTCCTGAAGGCGACCTTTTAGGTAATTTAGAAAATTTACTGTCGATTCCTTTTGTGCGTAATTTTAATTAAATTATCTCTTTTGTAATCGATTTAAGTATTTATTACGTAAAATATATGGTTGCCTATGTAAAGCTCCGGAAAAATCCAGAATATTTTTAAAAATATTAATTTGTTTATGAAGCGATAACAGCCTAGTGACTTCGGCCTCCTTTTGGTGGGGTACAGGGTTCGGTGCAAGGCTTGGACTTTTTTAATTTATCTGCATTTTAAGCAGTTAAGTATCACTTGCTATATACGTGAAGGCAAACTGAGGCTGAAATCCATAGACCGTACTCTCACTTTGCTCAGACTCAAGACATAGTTAAAACGAGATAGATTTATATGTCTCGTTTGAACTCTACCTTAAGTCCGGGATAAGTTCGTCCGCTGTACATTCGCATATCTTTCATCCGACTGAGTTGGAAATTAACACTGAAACAGCTTGTATCCTACAGATGATCCGTGGATACTTTTCGTCCCGGAAAAGTTATTCCGGGTACAAAATTCCGGGCATGGGGTAGTGTTTTCTAAAATTCTAAATTTTACTTCGATTCATGTTTAGGTACTTACGTAATTTGATGCTTATCGTCAAACCTATTTTATCTTATGATCCCAAAATAAGGAAATCCATATAAACTCGAGGTTTCGCCTTCGAATTTTCCCGACGACCATAATCTTCGCCCATAAACGGCGTGTATACCCATTATCCGGATAACATGGCGAATGTGAAACCATATCCGTATTAACAACATACTCGTTACCACTCCCGGCGTCTAACCGGAATATTAACTAAAAGCAAAACAATGTCACACTGTGGGGCACACGGCTAAAATAAGCGACAATTTTGTCAAGATTTTCAGTATCTGATGTGTTTCGGATTTTACATTACATGTAAGTGGGAATATAGTGGTAAAGTATCTACTTTACAGGCCCTTTTAAGATTAATTAATCAAATCGGTTTTCTGGTAGTGATCCTACCACTGGTTTGAAATGCTATTAAATTACTACCTAGACTGTTTGAAGATTTTTGAAACCAAATTAGAGAGAGCCATCGACTAGCAAACGAATTCTGCTATAATTAAGCGTACATGGGTGTTTGAGTTCTATGCACTGAAACGTGGCTATGGATAACCGGTCAAATGCTACTAACCGGTCAAAGGACTCGCATACGAAGAGGTCCTTACCAAAAACAGCCGAAAAACGTTTCTGGTAGGGGAGGCCCCCTTTAGTTTATTTTTATTATTTGTTGTTATAGCGTCAACAGAAATACACATTTTTTGAAAATATCAACTCTTACGGATCGTGAGATACAGCCCGCTGATAGACAGACATACGGAAGTACAGCGGAGGCTTAGTAATAGGGTTACGTTGGTTACCCTTCGGGTACGGAACCCTAACAATGTCGTCGGTCTATTAAGTTGGCTAATTTGTACCTGCACCCTCCAGCGCACGGCGGTCAGGTGTGCCAACTGCCGAGAATACTCGATGAGCGAACTGCTAAACTGGGCCGGAACGTTTAATTAATTTTTAATTGTTCTGAAAACTTCGGGGGCATTTTCTTGGTCGGTAAGAAATGCTGCTATTATGTTACTCGTACGATATAAGAATAATTATTTAATTAAAAGTTTATGTCCGTTAAGCGATGATAGCTAACCTAACCTAACCACTAGGTTAAGAATTCCGCCTCCTTTTAAGGGACGTATCTCTGATGTCTCGAAGTTAAATATCATAAGTTAAAAAAATAGAGTCTTCTACAAAAGTATAGTAGTTTCCACATTGGAAAGCGTAGTGTTGACAAAACCCCCCAATAGGTTAATCGACGACATCAGACGAGTCGAAATGAGCCCCTGGAAACAGTCAGAGCGAGACCGATACCTGTGGAAATTCATGCAAGAGACGTTTATCCCGCAGTGGAAGAACAAAATTATAATAATCATTCTAAACTACAAACGCAGTGTTGGCAAACCCTCCCACTAGGTGGACCGACGACATCAAACGAGTAACAGGGAGTCGCTGAATTAAGACGGTACAAGACTGAGACCTGTGGAAGTCTATGCAAGAGAGTCTATGTCCAGCTGTGGACGTCTGTCGGTTGATAAAGAAGAAGGAGATGGATCCGAAACATGGTCGCTAACTATGGGCCTCACAAGAAGGCTCAGGGTTACTCAGCGGGCGATGGATAGAGCGATCTCTATGGCCTATGTCCAGCAGTGGACGTCAGATAAAGAAGAGAAGAGAAGAAGAAACTACAAGGTCACTGCAGCAATGCACTATTATACTGCCCACGTCCCGGGATTTGAGTTGCGACAAAACGGTGCAGCGGCGATATTTTATATCTCGTACACGTAATAGAGTCCTGCGAAGGATACCCTGGCGCTCCGCCAAGTGGGGCATTGCGCATTACTGTGCTAAGTGATTGCTGGCGCAGTATTACATTTGTTAGGGAAATATTCAAATATCAGGTGGAAAAATGTTACAAAATCACATTACATAACTACATACTTATTACTTATATCAGCAGAATCTGCTTTTGTTGGACCATTTCATTTTATAATAAATTCAATCATTTTGAATTTTTGATTTTTTTCTTATTTTATTTTTTGAGAGTAATGTGTTCCTCAACGCGAAAATCTCGCGACATAAATTGATATTTTGACATATTCAATTGCAAGACTATTGCAGAGTGATAGAGTCTCAGTCAGATGCTGGAGTGGCAACCTTGCGCCGGAAGCGCATTTTTGGCAGACCCCCAATCATGGTCGTTGGGGTCTAAAGGCGTTAGAGCGGCGACCTCGCACCGTACCCTTTACTAGGTGGAGATACAAAATCAGACGAATCGCAGGGAGCCGTTGAATATAGGTGGACCCATGTGTAATGAAAAAGATACTATTCTAATGTTAACAATAATCATAATTGAATTTAATGCACTTTTATATCATACTTGCTCAGTAACTAGGGATTACTATGGTGGAAAGTCTCCTTGTAAGTTGGTGTTTGCAATTCAAGGCAACATTACGTCGCACTATGCTTTAATTGTAATGTTCACTTTACAGTTCAAGCTATGCAAAACTCCTTGGTAAACAATCTCTTTTCTTATAAAATGGTAAGAAAACTTTTTACTGAAAAAAAAAAAAAACACTGAACATGGCGGCATTTAATTTCCATACATTTCAAACTATGCAAAACTCCTTGGAACTCAGAGCCGTAAAAAAAAATGGAAAACTATTTACGAAAAAAAAAATGGAAATGGCGGCATTTCATTTGATCTGAAAGTTTGTGAAGTTTGTTCGTAAAGGGATTTAAGTTATTTACAACAATGTCAAGCACTTCATCAGATGATGATAAAGGAGGAGAGCCTGATTTTGGTTTTCTTGAAGCAGAACAAATGATGCAAAACCTTTTGCCGGATAAGTCCAAAGTTACCTCGCAAGAATGATATAAAGTAGAATGCTTACCTCGGTTGCAAGTAGCTATTACACCCTCGAACTATATTCACCCTCGCTCGCTGCGCTCGCTCGTGTGACTAAATATCTCGGGTGCACGCGATCCATTAGCGCCCTATGCGAGCTGCGCTCGCACTGGCGCCAAATTGGATCTTGTTCTGTAATAGCTTACTTACGTCCCTTGTGTAACAATCTACTATTATTATTGTAAACTTTGCACGCTATTAATGACTGATTGACATGTACCTATTTAGACTAATATCATATTTGTGACATCTTACTTGTAACTCATAATCATGCAATAAATGAACACACACACTGGCACAGTGGTGAACGCAGTGGTCTTATACATGGGAGGTTCTAGGTTCGATGCCTTTATCTTCTATCTATATATAAAATTTAAAGTCCTGACTGACTGACTGAGATATCAACGCACAACCTAAACTACTGAAGTTAGAAACTAGAAATTTTTACAGTTGGTTCCTTTTATGAGATAGGCGCACACTAAGGAAGGATTTTTGAAAATTCAACCCCTAAGGGGGTAAAATAGGGGTTTGAAAAATCGAACTTAACGTGAGCAAAGCCGCGAGCAAAAGCTAGTAATTTCTAAATTGTCTGGTTTGCCTGGAGAGAGTTATATCCACGCTTTTTTATACTGTTTTAATTTATCTGTTTTATCACCTCCATACAAATGCTTGGAACCCTAATATTCAAATTATGCAGCAAACATCAAGGAACTGGTCGGAATAGTTAAAATTATCCGACTTTGGACAGAGGCGGAGAGCGCCCATATACAGGTATGTGCCGCTACTCCGACTGCTTAGGCCATTCCTGGCATAGCTCGCGTATGCTCAAATTCATAAGCGACAGCGGAAATTCAAAGTATGCGCTGATATTATAATATTATGTATTATAGGTTTAAAGAATTTATTTTCAAAGAAAAATTTGCTCACTTACTAACTTAAGATTATAAAATTAATATAAAGTACAATCATATGAAAAAACGAAAATCGTGACTCCTAATAATATTGAAAAAGACTAACTACTAGACACAAGTACATAAGACAAGACAATATCATAGTGTAAGCTCAGAAACCTGCACTTAAAGGTGGATATAAAAATTGAAAATATGTCTTAGAAATTAATAAAGAAAATATGATTTTGGTTATTCTGCCGTTCTCAAGCTGTATCGTCGTTAACCAACATTTGGCCGAATACGATTTTTTAATATTATCTTACTTATAGTTAATTCTTTATCGGTCTATCGAAGCAGTATTCTTCTTAATGCTGTAGTTTATTATATAGCAAAATAAAAACTTCGTTTTTCAATTATCAAATTGAAATGTTTTATTTAGAGCAAATGCACATTTTAATAACAAATTTTTGTAATATTGAGTTACTTCACCAGCATGGTGGTGGCGATGGTGGCGGTGGCGGGGTGGTGGTGGTACCCTAAATTCTTCTGTTTTAAGAGGAGATTTGTGTCCAGTAGTGTGCCGGCGATCTATGATATAGTATATGTATAAAACGAGGTGGATATCTTACAACCGTGCGGTAAATGAAGCGCGTGATGGCGATGCGTGATGGTGATATTTGTCGTAATTTGTCATATCATTTGACAATGAAGTACTCTATAATAGAGTATAATACTCTTTGTCGTTCGGCACAATTTTGTCACTTGTTTTGTGAGTATATAACTCATCCCAGTAGAAATCATTGCCGGCGATGGGCTAGATGAATGAATGAATTTCAACCCATCAACGCTACTCTCCCATAACTTGTACTCAACATTTTAAGAAGAACTTTTCCAATATATGCTACGTAGCCGTGGTCACGGCGCCATTGTTGTGCCTCATCTGATTTAAAGTCACTTTTAATCGTTAAGCTGTCCTCGATCCCATACATCGTTCGGAATTGGCGGGGAAATGGCCATTCGTGGTATTCCTAGGCTCGGAAGTTTCATTTTGGATTGAAAAAACTTACAAAAAAAAAAAGAATATTCACCGTACTGAACTTATACTAGCTTTTACCATCGGCTTCATTCACCTACAGTTTACCCACTTAAGGGTTGTATTTTCCAAAATCCTTTCTTAGCCTTTGTCATAATAGATATCTTTATGCTTAACTCGATTCGTACAGTGGTTTGAGCTGTACGTTGATTGATCAGTCAGTTATTCAGTCACCTTTTCCTTTTATATATTTAGAAGAAGATAGATTATGCTCCTCTCTCCGCCAATAAGAGTAAAGCATGTATTAAGAGTGGATACAATAATAGTGTAGCGGGTGAGGATTGAACCGTCAATCTTTTAGTTTTTACTCCTTTTTTCACTAATAGTGAAGAATCCTCACTCAGTGAGCAATTCAAATCTTCCCAAATTGTTCTTCAAGACATCGTGCCGGTACGCTAAATCGCTAAGCGCTTGGCTAGCCACGACAAATGCCTTTTAACAAATTAATCATGTTCCATGTTAATAGTAAGTATAAAAAGCTTTTCGACCGCAATTATAAAAACAATCAGCTGTCGCGTACGAAAAGTATCTTTCGACTTTCTAAGGTTTCCGAAATCGATATTCGGACTCGATTATTAGTATCGAGTTCCAGACATCGAGTTAACGAGGAAAATAATATTCGACACTGGTCGCAGGTGTCGCGTGTCGGGGAATTAGAAAAAAAATCGTAACTTATACCACGTTGACAGGGGTGGTACAACCTAGGAATTTTGAATTCTATAACGAATGAGCTAGGGTCGTGAATCCCTTGCAGTGGATTACGGTTATTTAGGTATTAGCTTTACGTAAATATTACTTATACTGTTTGTCATTGTTTCGGGTGTCATATTTCTTCGACAAAATGCTCTGCGGAGATAGAAAACGAAAATGGAAGGTTACTAATCTTCGTTATTATATTATGAAAGAGCAAAATGTAGTATTTGTGTACTTAGTAGGTATCAATTTCTATTTGTATAATAAGTATAGGTTATGTATGTATATCTAGGTATGTTAATATTACCTACATTGTTATGCTGTACCTATACAATTAACTGTACCTATTTACTTACGATTTATGTAATGTGACTGTTTCTAGTACTGTTTCTAGTAGGTACGCAATCTTGAATGGATTGAAATAAAATGTAACGATACATCCAAATCAGGTCAGGCATTTAGAAGTTTTGGTGGAATAAAGAAACTCATATACATACACACACGAACCCTGAAAACATTACATTCCTTAATTAATTTAAAATAAAAAGAAAACGTTTTCGAAGATATAGGAAAAATTAAAAAAAAAAGATATTAATTTATCTAATTTCTGGCAGAAAGCTAAGTATAAAGTTTTGTCTAAAAAAAATATTCGGGACGACTCTTTTTTTTTGTCATTTAAAAATGCGTCTTACTTTTTATGTTATTTTTTCGAAAATCGTACGGATGTACGGATAACTATATAAGTATGTACATATATATTTTGTAAGATTTTGTAAAACTGCTTCACTTATTTCCTGTAGGATATAAGTTGTATTCTCTATGCGCTGAAATAAGTACATCTACTAAATGCAATCGTACGTTATTCTTCTAAGCCATCTTGAATGTAACCTTACAGCATAACTCCACGTTATCCTGTGGGTTTGCGGTTTCCTTTGAGTCTATTGATCTATTCGCCGAAGCACTGAGGAAGTCATAACTGTAAGTGAGGAATACTGTAGTGGGTACTTTGAACTTGGGAATTTGCATTTTTATTGTTAGCGGTCACCCAGGCCCAGTCCAGTGGTACACATTTTATCCTGTAGTGATTTCTCGGGTGCAATTCCCGATCGCATCTTTAAAAAAAAATTGGTAGTCCTTGATCTCACCATCGGACGATCTGCGGGCTAACTTGGAAGGGGTATGACAGTGTACATTCAATCCATACCCTTAATCGGTTTCTAAACGCCATCGTGCCGGAACGCTAAATCGCTAGGCGACACGTCTTTGACGGTAGGGTGGTAAATAGCCACGCCTCCCACCAGACCAGACCAAGAAAAGATTTAAAGAATTAACGGCAGGATCTCCGAAAACAGCCTGTTTTTGATTCAATAGTAAACAATCAAATATTCTTTGTTTTGATAGGTTAAAAATATATGTTGTAGTTTAATAAACGTTCTAAATTATTTTACCGTTCAAAAGTCCATATTTTGAACTTCACTTGATCAAATAATATTCCGAAAACAGTGTAGTTTTTAATTGTTTTTCAGGTTGTATTTATAGTATATCAAAGTTAAACTAAAAAAAAAAGCCAAAAAATAGGCAAAAGCTTTTAGAAGAATATTTTACCGTTAATTTTTCTCTAAAAAGTTTTCTTTTTTTTTATCATGATTAATTTACTTTTTTTATAACAAAGTGGCTCGTGCACCTCACTTCAATTGATTGCAAGTTTAGCGGCCGAAGATCGTGCCCTTAAAAGAAAGACCAATTCAGAAATTATAAATTCCCGAATTGCCGCTGCTGGGAATCGAACCCGAGTTATAAGACCACAGCGCTCACTACTGCGCCAGGGAGGTCGTCAACTAGTGGGAATGAGGCAAAAAACCTCTTACAGAATTAGGTATATTAATTTAGAATACTCGTAGCTTTTACCTGAATTGAAACCCATGCAACGCTTATCGCCGCAGCTTAGTTGGAGTATCTCGTAATGTCCGCTTCAGTCGGAGCTCGCTCGGTCTTTAGCGAGTAGAATTTATGTCGCCAGTGTCCGGAATTCGGATATTTCCGGACATTGGCGACATTCCGGCCGGTTCAATTTCAATACTGCAGGAATATCTAGGTTTCATTCAACCAAAAACGCCCGCAATGCAATGCGAACCGAAAATTCACGTTTAAATTGATTATGACCTTACCTAGCATTATGACCTTTTGCATGGGTATTGTTGCAGACTTGAAGAGTGATATAGGTTACCTTTTATCCCGGAAAATCAAAGATTTCCCGAGAGATTTCTAAAAATTTCTAATTTAGATTAGATTTCTAAATTAAGATAAATTAAAAAAAAAAACATATGCAGTCAAACTGCTGCGATGCATAATATTCCATAGAGAAATCTCGTCCTAAGACATAAGGTGTCCTTGTGCACGTCCTAAATGTTTATTTTAATTTTTATTTTTCTGGCGCCTACTAAATAAATAAATATTATTCTGGCAAACTCTGAGGCACAAAGGTTATGTTCAAAGGCCACAACGAGCGGTAATATTTGCAATATAGTCTGTGCAGGTATCACACGGTAGTCCATGGGAGACAACAATAGCCCGAACCGCGCCACCCGGCCGCCCCGGAGACCTAATGTACTTTGCCTCATTAATATGTGGTCGGTGCCCTAATACCGGCTACGCTGCGACCGAGAATATTTTAACGTTAATTGGTAGATACTAAGAATATTTATACCTAGAAGCGCAGTAGTTGACGCGATTATAAGCCATTTTTAGGGATATTAAATCATATCCGCACGCCTATCGTCGCGTTAGTGTTCAAGGTCGAGTCTTACTAGGACGAGCTCGCACAAAAATATTCAAAAATGCCGTACTGTGCTGTGAAAGGATGTAATAATTCATCACATAAAAAACAAAAACATTTAAACATCACATTTCACAAGTAAGTACTCCCAAAAAACTTACATTTTTGAGTAAAACATTCTTCACAACATAAAAATAAATCGTAGGTATCACAGACTCTATTGCAATGAAAATGTTGCTAGCTCTACGAGAAATATTTTACCCTGTAACTTTTTTTTCTCATTCTAAGTACCTGTTGTTTTTAATCCCGATTCACATTAGTTCATTTATGTATTACTAGGGTGACCAAATATTAATTATTAGGATGACCTTCTCTAGAAAAAAATTGTAAATGGTAGATTCATTTGACTATTCGAAAGCAATTTGTAAAAGTTTATTTGAATAAAAATTATTCTATTCTATTCTGTTTGAATGATATCTAAATATTATATTAAAGGAAATGTTATGACTATTATGACGTGGATAGCTATTATGACGTGGGCATCTGTTAAGAAAGGATTTTTAAAAATTTAACCCCTAAGGGGTTTGAAAAATCGAACTTAACGTGAGTGAAGTCGCGGGCAAAAGCTAGTGAGTTAAGACTTCATTAAAAAATTACAAACAGAAACATCAATTTTATTTATTTATCTATACTAATATTATACTGCTGAAGAGTTTGTTTGTTTGAACGCGCTAATCTCAGGAACTACTGGTTCGAATTGAAAAATTCTTATTGTGTTGCATAGTTCATTTATCGAGGAAGGCTTTAGGCTATATAACATCACGCTGCGACCAATAGGAGCGAAGCATAAGTGTTGTCAAAAATGTTGCAAAAACAGGGAAAATTATCCGTATTTAAAATATTCTTTTAAAAACTTCTTAATCGCAATCATAATAACAAAAATTGACGCGGACGAAGTCACGGGCAACAGCTAGTATATTTATAAAATTGCCGCTTAAGGCTAAATCGGAAGATGAATTTTCCCTACATCTAGGGAGAATTTCTTTCCAATCCTTCCGCTTGTGGCATGACTCACGCACACAAGTGCGTATCGGTGAATGTAATTACATGAACTCACACATTGTTGTGGTTGTTTTGAAGCTTACGTTTCGAGCGGAATTTTGTTAGAGACTTACTATCTATGTATAATTAATCTAAGGGTAGATAGGATAAAGAAACAAAGTCTTACTAGTTGATGCCGATGGCTTCGCTCGCGTAAATCCCGCGGGAAATCTTTGATTTTTTGGGATAAAGCTATATGAAGCGCGTAATGGCTAGATAGTTGTCGTAATTTGTCATGTCAATTTTTTTTAAAGAATATTAGCCAAGCTGAATTTGACTAATAGCCTCCTATCCCCTCCAAATAAGCGAAAAGCTTGTGCTAGGAGTGGGTACGACAATAGTGCAACGGGTGGGGATTGAACCTGCGACCTTTCAGTTTTCAGTCCGCATCTTTTAACCATTGGGCTATTGAGGCATTTAACAATGAAGTACTCTGTTATACTCTTCATCGTTCGAAATAATTTTTTTGCTTGTTTTGTAAGGATATAACTCATATAGTTAATTGAACGAGCGAAGCGAGTTCTCTGAGTCAACTAGGGCGCTTGCCTACTAGACAGAGAAGTGTGTCCGTCTAAATGTCTGTCAGAGCCCTATAACTTCTGAATTACTGAATATTAGAACGTCAAACTTGGTTGAAAATTCAGTTATATCCTGTACTTGAACAACAAATACTAAAATTAGATAAATGTTATAAAGAAACGAAATTATTTAATTTTAATGCGCCATCTATTAGCATTATTGTGAAGCTAATAGCTTCACTATAATGCTAATAGATGGCGCTGTGTCAGTTTTATGTCAACTATTATTTTTTTTATTGCGTCTAATGTTAAAAGTTAATTATTACAATATATAATTAAAACTTTTGGGAATTATGGGATATCGCGAGGTCTCAGTTCGGGGCGAACCACTAGTATTATTTGATGTTAAAAAAGAAATCCTTCCTAAATAAAATAGAGTGAATTACTCTTGTTTAATCAGTCTTGTTTACTCTTGTTGGATGATGGGATAAAAATATCATCATTATCCACTCTATCCTTACTTAAATATCTTTGTACACATCGGTTAAAGTTTAATATCACTAGAATATTGAATGCAATTTTGCATTGCTAAGCATTTAAAACATTTATTCCGCATTAATTCGGAATGAGCGCGGAATTTATGCAAATCATTATGGGAAATTACTTTTCTATCGATTTCTATTTAGTTCCATTGCATATTGCTTACGATAAAAATTAAATGGAATTTTAAAATGCTCGTGTAGTTCTATTCATTTATAAGGTTTTAAATGCGTATAAAACGAACGCTATCAAAGTTGTTTGGAATCCATTCAAATACATATTATAAATGCGAAACGATCTATCTGACTATCCGTTTTTCTTGCCTAAAGGGTTGGACTAACCTTTATAGTTTATACCTACTGTTCCTTACGTTGTAGTAATCCGTTATATGCATTTTTCTATCCCCAATACTTTTGAAAGACCTTTCCAACGATATCCCACATAATGGAATAGACGAGTAATAGTACATTACTGCCGCGGCCAGCAAAAGAGGCATTACGCGAAGACGAGGCACACATACGTTAGTCCATCAATGCCTAGTTGTGGCCAAGGCTAGTATAATATTTTTCTCAAATAATGCGCGGAAATTATAGCTTTCTATTTGCAACAAGATTTGCAAGCTAGCGTTTGTACGTAAGGGACGCAGAGGATAATAAATAATAGCTTTTTCAAGATTTTCCTGTAAAACTTTGTCGGCGTAATTAATATGTATAACCTTGCCAAATGAAAACTCTGCGCTAGGCCGCGGATACACGGGAAGAACTTGGCGAAACTATAAGGGTACCTTGTTGTTTCACTACAGAACCCTAAAAACGTTCAGTCAACCGTGGAATTTAATAAAATTAATTTGTTGAAATAATTCAATCCTTAAACAAACATTTCTCTATAGTAAATCCGCCGTGGAATATTTCCAACGAACTTGCAATAACCACGCCAACATTTGGAGCGTCGGAATTCCGAACAATCTTACGACTACATCCGCTTGTATCGGAGTCCGGAATTACGGAATTATTCTGTTATTGAGTTATTACCGGGATTAATTTGTAGAATTATTCACGAATTGTTCGACCTTTCAAAACATTTTACTATATTAATGTTCTCCCAACTGAATCCGGCAACGCCGACCAATCTCCTCAGAGATCAGCCGTCTGCGCGGGAGATATTATAGTGCAAATGTGTCTGCGCAAATGCATCTACACCCTCCAACCATCTATCCATACATCCAAACTTTCGCATTTATAATATTAAAAGGATGGGATAAAAATCAATGTTAATTATAATTTAACTAACTATAGTTTCCGGTTGACTTATTTTTAGTGAAAACGTCACTACATCGACTGCATGTTAGTCCAAAACCCTATTAGTTTTATCGCAGCATCGCTATCGAGGTTCACGGGTGGCTGGCTACGTCATTCTCGCGTCACTACGTACTCGGAAGTCTAGTCTGAGAGACCACCACAAGAAACTTTCGTCGAGCCTACAATTTTTTTTTCGATAGTCCTCATTCTTACTTCCTTTCCTTACTAATAAATAAATGCGGAAGTATGTCTGTTTGTTGGTTTGCCCTTAAATCATGCTGCAACAGAGCTACGGATCGACCTGATTTTTTGCATGGATCACGATTCACGGAAAATCTCAAGGGAATTTAAAACCTAAATCCATGCGGACGCAGTCGTCGGCATCAGCTAGTATGTAATAATATGCAGAAATATACGCAAGTTCAAATTTATTGACGCCTGTATACCCGAGACTAGGAAAAGTTCACAAACTTGTTTCCCAAATATTTTTAAGTATCGATGCAGAAATAGGTCCTTATTTTTTTAGTTGCTTTCCGTCATCATTTATTATCAGCAAGCGCAAGCTTTTCTTGTAATATTAAAAGCATTAGCATTCGGTTATAGTATGCGTGAATCGCTAATCCACAGCTTGCTTTTAAATCAAGTAATAATAGATTTTTTATTCATCTTTTCATATTTTTAGGAACAAAAGTCTCTGCGCTAGGCCGTGGATAAATGGATGGATGGAGAGACTAGGCGAAACTGTAAAGGTTCCTTATTTTTTTAATATGAAATCCTATAATGTTCAGTCAAAATTTAGATTATATCGTGAATGCACGAGCAATATTAAATGCAGCATGCGTATCAAAAATGATCAATTTTTTTTATCATTGATTATACAACGTGTATTGAAACTCTGAAATAATACTGAAGGAGGTGAATGTGCTCATGAAACTGAACAACTTTCCCCAAGGAACATAGGTCGAAATGTAAAAAAAATAAATTTGGACCTCCCATACAAAATTGACGATCAGCTGATTGATTTACTATGGGAGGTAATATTTCGACCTAGGTTCCTTGAGGAAAGTTGTTCAGTCTCATGAGCACATTCACCTCCTTCAGTATTATTTCGGAGTTTCAATACACGTATGATTGTTACGTTTATACTACGTCGAAAAAAAATAATGATGCTTAAAATGTTGAGTGCTTTCTTCGACTATACCATCCATAAGAGAAATATGATCATTGCAAAGTAATCCTTATTACATCGTAATAGAGTTCCTCCGGGAATCATCGCTGTAAGTTTCCTGAGGCCGATAAAGTTGTTCCACCGACTGAGTGAAACGGGTTGGATCGGCTGATATTAGTTTATTGCAGTTTTACAGCTTTTAACAGCTTTGTGTGTTACTTAGTTCTTACTTAGTACTTACTCATTGAGCTTGATAAGCTGCTGTAAAGCCTTGCGCCTTAAGATATTCTTACATATTTATATCATACTGGCTCAGTAACTAGGGATTACTATGGTGGAAAGTCTCCTTGTAAGTTGGTGTTTGCAATTCAAGGCAACATTACGTCGCACTAAGCTTTAATTGTAATGTTCACATTACAGTTCAAGCTATGCAAAACTCCTTGGTAAACAATCTCTTTTCTTATAAAATGGTAAGAAAACTTTTTACTGAAAAAAAAAAAAACACTGAACATGGCGGCATTTAATTTCCATACATTTCAAACTATGCAAAACTCCTTGGAACTCAGAGCCGTAAAAAAAAAATGGAAAACTATTTACGAAAAAAAAAAAATGGAAATGGCGGCATTTCATTTGATCTGAAAGTTTGTGAAGTTTGTTCGTAAAGGGATTTAAGTTATTTACAACAATGTCAAGCACTTCATCAGATGATGAAAAAGGAGGAGAGCCTGATTTTTGTTTGCTTGAAGCAGAACAAATGATGCAAAACCTTTTGCCGGATAAGTCCAAAGTTACCTCGCAAGAATGATATAAAGTAGAATGCTTACCTCGGTTGCAAGTAGCTATTACACCCTCGAACTATATTCACCCTCGCTCGCTGCGCTCGCTCGTGTGACTAAATATCTCGGGTGCACGCGATCCATTAGCGCCCTATGCGAGCTGCGCTCGCACTGGCGCCAAATTGGATCTTGTTCTGTAATAGCTTACTTACGTCCCTTGTGTAACAATCTACTATTAATTAAATCAAAATATAATTATTATAGAAGTTCTTTTCTTTTGTGGCGAACGTCGATACTAAAACTTGCGAAGATTCCTTACGAACTATAATATAAATAAATAATTATTTATTTATATATTATAATCAAATCTTACATTACTACTATGTCGTCTTATTTTTTAATTAAACCATGATGTAGGTAGGCTTGATGCCCGCCGGCCCCTCAATCTATACCTACATATTATAAAATTGTAGAAAAGTGGTGTCTGTACAATGGAAATATATAAAAAAAAAGTAGCAGGGGTTGTTATTATATCGATGCCGAACCCGAAATGTATTATTAATTTTTTTTTGTCTGTTTGTCTGTGTGTTTGTGCATGCTAATATCAGAAACGGCTTATTCGATTTAGATACGGTTTTCACTAATATATTGTAGTAAGCTTCACTTAACATTTAGTGTTTATTTCATGTCAATCGGTTCATAAATAAAAAAGTTATGTCAATTTAAAGAATCACGGCGAACATTTTTAACGTACAGAGTACGTACTACACGCCTCGCGCCTGAGCGTCCGTGGCTATATAAAGCGCGCTGAGAGCCGCGCCCCGAAAAGTCACTATTCCACGCGAACGAAGTCGCGGGCACAGCTAGTTTTTAATATGTAGGTACTAGCTTTTAGCCGCGGCTTCGCTCCCGCCATCTTTTAAAAAAATCCGCTATGGGGATTCCTATACAAAATTACCAATTTTGATTTTGTCTATTCTTTTGAGTTTTCGCTATTTATGAATTTTTTTAACCACCCCTGAATTAAAGCGAATAAAATAAAGAATAATTTAGTAAAATCGCTGAATAGTTTTTGTTTAAAAATTTAAACAAGAATGTTAGGTCGTCTAATGGCATGCCATTATAGCAACAGTTCAAAAATGTCATACAACCTTAAATACAACAATAAACAGTATATAAGCGCTGGAAATGCAGTCAACTATAAAACAATTTCCATCAAACAGCGGAATGTAAAAGCCATGTAAAAGCACACTTCAAAGAAAGCCATTCGCCAGGTTTCACGTTGCAATTTGTTTCAATACTGCAATAAAGCCGAACAAATGAAACGCGTGACTTTTATCACGATGAAGGTATTTGGCATGAACTGCTTAATAGAATTTATTAAAAATACAATTGGTAATCCCATTTATTGTATACCTTGTATAGTCTTAGGTAGGTACATTGTTTTCTAAGAAACAATAACGTACCTACATTTTCGGCAAATTAACGTCGCTCGTCGGTACCTTATTTTCTTCGAGCTATAGACATAATTAGTATCAAATAATCGAGCTGTACCTAAAGGTTGTAAAATCAAACGTTGCTAGGTACAGAGGTCCAAATTATTTTTTCAAGCTATCTCTACTCACTGATTATTTCGAAGGTTGTGATTTGGAGTAATAGAGATTTTGGGGCTTGAAGGGAAGGGAACATTTTTCGAGTTTTGAAGGTTTTCGACTTATCAAGTTTCGAATTAAAGAAGTTCTACTATTATTATTATTTCAAGATAATGCCCACAATTTAGTTTTTAAAATCCCGCTGGAACTCTTTGATTTGCCTCTCACCACTCTGCCAGGGAGGTCCCAGTAGTCAATACAAGTACGTATACGATGACGTCAAAGAATCCGATGAACTGTGTGGTACCAATAGTTACAAAGAGATAGCTCTCATTTAAACTTGCAATGAAATCTTAGAGATAATAATAATAACTGTTTTGCAGTCCCCACACTAGATAGCTCTAGGTACGGCATAATTCCGCAGCGCCGGAACATGTAACAATGCATGTCACCGTGAACGACTTCCGCACGGACAATGCCTGTCATGCGTGTTGCATGCACGTTGCAGGCGCCTGTGTGTTGCGACTCGCGCTGCCTTACTATAGGGTTTTAACCATAACCATAGCATTAGCACAGGTATTACTTACTACCGTGGTTTTAACTACTTCGTTGGTCTAATAGAACGCGAAAGTACGTTTGTTTGTTGGTTTATCTCTCAATCACGCAACTAATTGACATGATTTTATGTATAGGTATAATAATTGAAGACCTGAATGGTGACGTCCTCTTATACCAAAAAAAAGTATTTTTCTGCGGGATTATTCAAAAACTAACTCCACGTGGACAAAATCTGGTGCAAAAGCTAGGTTCATAGATCATACATTGGCGATGGAAAATATTTTTAACCATCTTTATAAAAGGAAGAGGTAGGTACTCAATTCGTAGGAATCTTTTTTTTTATGTATGTTCCCTGATTACTCCAAGACGCCTGGACCGATTTGGAAAATTATTTTTTTGTTTGAAAGGGTATACTTTCCAGGTGGTCTCATTGTCATCAATCAGGATCTGATGATGGGATCCTGGAGAAATCGGGGGAACTCTTCAAATTTTATAGATACAATGAATATACTTTGTAGTGGCGTTTGAAGTCGGTTTTGTAGAAAGAATTTTTACGTATATATATTTTAGCATAGGCAGCTCCATTCAAAAGTTGTACCAGCTCCAAAAAAATAGACACACGCCTGACTGGCTGTCGATAACGAATGCACAGTGCGAAATATTTTTCGGTCTGCAGAGGATATAATAACATGAAGAATATCCCAGACGCCTGTTGATATATGCGGCGCGTACAAACGAGTTATGATAGGAATATGGTTCTGGTTGAAATAATATGAATTTTCATACATTATATTTTGTTAGATGCCGTATTTGTAATATGAAAATCTACGATCCCATATTTTTCGAGTAGAGTCACTAGTAGTCTATAGAAATGCGATAAACTATGGAGTTTATTAATATTATAAATGCGAAAGTGTGTTTATTGGTTTGTCCTTCAATCACTCCGCAACAAAGCAACGCATCGACGTGATTTTTTCCATGGGGATAGTTGAGGACCGGGAGAGTGACATAGGCTACTTTTTATCCTGGAAAATTTAAGAGTTCCCGCAGGATTTTAAATACTAAATCCACGCGAACGAAGTGCGGATTTCGTTTTTATCAATTTGTCCTAAATAATGCTGAGATAAATCCAAAACATGCTTAGTTTTGAGTGTAGAATATCAAATAATAGAGTATTAGCCCTCTACGTTTGTATGGGAGACAAGCCGGTTTGCGGAATTCGAAGCTTTTGCGTAGACTCTACACTGAGCCTCACAGCTTCACCGCTAGATTAGATATCGGTGTACCCTTTCTATTCCTTATCATTATAAGAGATATCTTGTACTTTATTCGCCTACCGTATGACTACTGCGCGTTCTCCGAGGTAGGACTGTGACAGGGTGGGACATTACGATTTGCCTTTTGAATGAGTCATACTAGAAAATCCACAGAAACAATAATCTTAATCATTTATTAACCAACTTCAAAAAGGGAGGAGGTTCTCAACTCGTCGGAATCTTTATGTATATGTTCCCCGATTACTCGAAGATTCCTGGACAGATTTGGAAAATTTTTTTTCTTTTTTTTGAAAGGGTATAGACAGGTGGTCCCATTGTCATCAGGTCAGGATCAGATGATGGGATCCTGGAGAAATCGAGGGGGAACTCTTCAAATTTTATAGGCACAATTGATATGCTTTGTAGTGGCGTTTTAAGTCGGTTTTGTAAAAAGCATTTTGCGTTTATATTATCAGTTGGTATATTTTTACTATTTTTTTTTTCAATAATTTGCTTATAGTATATTATTGCTTATAGTACCAATGTAGATTTTTCTATTACGCAACGTAGTGACAAACTACCGACCATATTAAACCATCATCGTTGCCAGTGTCACTAACTAATGGTCGATATTATGCCGATCGAAAATTGGCACCTGTTAGTGAGAGGTGATTGAAGATTGAGAAATTAGGGTCAGGTGGTACTCGTTATTTGGATTTTATTGCTGCCGAAGAAAGTTCATTAATAAAACTTAATTAAGTTCACATTAAGAACGTCAGAGCGGATTTACTGAACGTCACTTAAACAAATTAATGAGGATCTGGAGAGATTAAAGGGAACACCTTTGTGGGTACATATGGGAGATAATAACACCTTACAGCGTTTATTGAGAAACGCGCCAGATATTTATCTATACATATAATAAAATTGTAGAAAAGTGGTGTCTGTACAATGGAAATATGTATATAAAAAAAAAAGTAGCAGGGGTTGTTATTATATCGATGCCGAACCCGAAATTGTAATTAATTTTTTTTTGTCTGTTTGTCTGTGTGTTTGTGCACGCTAATATCAGAAACGGCTTATTCGATTTAGATACGGTTTTCACTAATATATTGTAGTAAGCTTCACTTAACATTTCGTGTTTATTTCATGTCAATCGGTTCATAAATAAAAAAGTTATGTCAATTTAAAGAATCACAGCGAACATTTTTAACGTACAGAGTACGTACTACACGCCTCGCGCCTGAGTGTCGACGATATATGTAATTCAAAATATGCTGACCGAAAAGTCACTATTCCACGCGAACGAAGTCGCGGGCACAGCTAGTACTAATATAAATATCCAAAGTGTGTCCTTTATCCTTCAATCACGCGGCACTATAATGTGGGTGTCTTTAAATCAAGAGTGAATAGGCATCTTCTAGGCAAGTGCGCACCATCTTAAGCTGCATCTTCACTTACCATCAGGTGAGATCGCAGTCAAGCGCTAGTCTATATATCAAAAAAAAAGCGGAGTAGCGGTTTGCCGTAATTTTTTAGGGTTCCGTATCCAAGGGGTGCCAATGGGACCTTATTACTGAGCCTCCGCTGTTCGCCAGTTTTGTCTGTCAGCGGGCTGTATCTCATAAACCGTAATAGATATTTGAATTCGGTGTTTTTTGCTCGAGCAAAAGGTCGACCTTTACGACGGTAATAGCGATTCTTCGGACCCTTCGTGTGCGAGCCCTACTCGCACTTGGCCGGTTTTGTTATTACATGAGTATAGTTTAGGATCTGGAAAAGACAGCCTACTTTTAATTCCGGGAAAGCGAAGGGTTCTCGCGGGATTTTTAAAAACTCTACACGAACTCCACGCGGGCTAAAGTTAGTTTTTAACACAGGTTTATAACGAATAAAAGTTGTTGATTTTTAAGTACGGAAGTATAGAATTTTATTAATTTCATCACATCTAAATTGTTTAAATTTTTCCGTAATGACAATTTAAAAATTAATATGTATTTGTACAAACAAGTACTGGGTAATTTTGAAATTGTAAAAAAGTGTGTAAGATATTTACTGTTTTTAAGTATTATAAGCTTTGGTTTAAGGATGGGCAGTGACACCAATAACAAAAAGATATCTTTTTAATAGTTCATATAAAAAATATTTTTGAAATGGAATTTCAAGAGCCAGTCAAAATGATCACCTACCTGAAAGAAAATGTTTAAGTAAATAAAAAACGCAAGTTTCTGTACGAGTTGTATGATGGTGTGTTTACAGTGAAGTAGCGTTTTCTCCTCCAGTTCGGAGGTGCTCTGACCGCCTGTTTTCGTGAGATTAAATCTGTAATGTTAATGGGATTTCCTCTGATGCACAACTTTGAGGATTCCTAATTAACTCTAATTAACCAGTTAAAGGAAAAAGTATCGCTTGATTAGAAAAATATAGCTTCGATGGCAAGTCAAGATCCGACAATCTCATTATCTATATATATAAAATTTAAAGTCCTCACTGACTGACTGACTGAGATATCAACGCACAGCCTAAACTACTGAAGTTAGAAACTTGAAATTTTTACAGTTGGTTCCTTTTAGGACGTAGGCGCACACTAAGAAAGGATTATTGGAAATTCCACCCCTAAGAGGTTTAAATAGGGGATGGAAGTTTATATGAAACTCCGTCATTTTCAAGCTGTTTCAATTAAAGTTGGTATTAGAGCTTTCAGTTAAAAATAAAGAAGTACGTGTGTCACAGTTTTTGAAAATTCCACCCAAATACCTAATTCCACGCGGACGAAGTCGCGGGGGCAAAAGCTAGTCTAAATATATAAAAGGAAAAGGTGACTGACTGACTGATTGACTGACTGAATGATCTATCTAAGCACAGCTCAAACCACTGTATAGATCAGGCTGAAATTTGGCATGCAGATGCACTATAACGTAGGGATCCGCTAAGATTTGTTGAAACAAAGTTATATTTTTGTCTGTTTGATTTATTTGTGTTTTTCTATTTTTATCTCACTGCGTTTGATGTGACGCTCGCACGTATATTTATTTTGTCTGAAACTTCAAAACAGACTGGCAGCGCCGGTTAAAAATATCTGCATTGAAAACTTTAGGGTTAGGACACGTTTGTCGGATGTGATACTATTGTTTATTTATATTTTATTTTTGACTAAATGATGCTCAAAAGGACAAAACCGTATGAACTAGTGTTTGATTAGTGACTAGTGCATAGTGATTAGTGATAGTGTAGTATAAAAGCTGCCTCAAAGAACACACGAACAAAGTGTCTTCAATCGATAAAGAAAGACTAAGTTACGTCAGTGGACTAATTCTTAGTATATATGATATTTTATAAGTTTAGGTTAAAGTAAAATTGCTCATTAGCCATATTATTCGGCTTGATTGTAATATTAGTGAGTATACATTGTAGTGTATACTGACATTACTGAAAAAAAAAAAAAAAATGATGCCCGGATTTTTGCCCACGTGGTATTTACTTTACATAAAAGAAACGTGTCAAGTTTGGTTTGATCATTGATCGCCAGGCTCACTCGCTTATATTTGACCCATCAGGAGAACTCATTACAGCGATATGGAAGTTACATTCAAAAATGGCCGAAACGATATCAATTTCCATTCAAACGTGTCAATTTGCTAGACCTTGCACATTCGGTAGGTGGTTTTGAATAAAACATTCCCTAGTATAACTTTACTTGGAAATCGTAAATGGAATAGCAAACGCAAGCATGTGTGCCGTCCGCCATGCATTCATATTGCCCGATTGAGATTCACGTATCCAATGACAACTTTACTGTTTCTTGAGGGCGTGTAATGGTAAATCTTCAGATGCAGATTTGATTTTTACAGCAGTAGATCAAGTTTTTACGGTCCGAAAAAAAAAAAAACTGCCAAAAATCACGTCATACTAATTTACCTGAGTTCTCTTACGTATATAAGTATACTATATACGTAAGAGAACTCATATATACTATATGACAGCAAAAATCTAGTAATCTTGACCAACCTTAACGATGGCTTTCTGTGAGAGCACGCTCAAAGAACAAGCGGAGCGAGACAGAGAGCTAGACCCGAACGCTCACCCGCTCCGCAGAAGAAGAGGCCAGAGAAGAAGGCGCCAATATGCGCGCCTTCATCCCCCCGGAGCTCCGTAGGATGGCGGGATGATCGGTCGAAACCGCTGGAATGCCACAGTTGAATGCGAGCAGCGATCCTGTGGCTTTCCTATAAAAGCGAAGACGGGCCCGTTGGGTTTTAGTGGGTATTTTGACAGTGCCAACGAGTCCCACATACCCGCCTGTTGTTAAGATGGGCGGGATGCGTAAAGGCATTTCCCAACGTTAAAAAAAAAAAAAAGGTTCCGCAACGCACCGTGTTGCATCACTTTTAGATTTAAAAGTACAAACTTTTGTTCAGGCCAAAATTGCATAGGTATACAAAATGGTCTAGGCAATTTTTTTAAATTTTAATTTTCAAATTGAAACTATTTTATTTGTGTTCAAATACGTGCAACACCAGGGATGATTCAGTTACATTTTCGTGTAAAAAAAAAATTTCATCAAAAATTTACAACCAATATCACGTAGTGCGATAAAAAATGTATAGTCATTTTCACTGCAACTTGCAACTCAATCAATTCGCACAATACGTTCTTATCTTGCAACTGACCAATCTTGCAAAGCCTCTCAAAGGGAATACCATTAAAAAGAAATCCGCTTACGGATATATTTACAATACCGTAATCAATTCTGAAGTACCCTTCTAATATTTGGGGTCGATTACAACATCTGTTACTGCAAAATGCGACAACCTTACACTCTTACACGGCTACACAAAAACCAACTTTATATCCATTATGCATAAAGTTCGAGGCGCTAGCAGATAAAATAGCAGGAACCCGCAGATTCCGGTCGTCACATACCTTAACATCGATACAATATAAATCAGTGCAAAGGATATACGCACTTATGTCAATGGAGTAAGACTGCTGAGTAATGAAAAATTAAACTTTTATAAAACCCGCGTTTACCACATGCTATTGGGTAGCGGTTATTAATATACAATTGGGTCTTTTCTACCCCGGGCTTTTGGAGCTTGCAAAAATAATAATGATATTTCTTTTTTTTAAATAATCATCACATCATCATGTTTATAACAGTTAAAATAAGTAAGTATATTTTTTATATTATACATTTATTTGAAGCTGTTGTTTAAAAAAATTATTACAAAAGGTACTTGTGATCTATGTGTTGTAATTTTACAAAATGTTGACCTCACACTAATTCACACTAACATTATAAAGGCGAAAGTTAGGCTGTTTGGAAAGGAGATAGCTAATACCCAGGATTAACACAAAGGCTACACTTTATCCCGGAAAATTAAAGACTTCCCGCGAGAATCAAAAACCTTAATCAACGCGGACGAAGTCGCGGGCATCATCTAGTTAAGCAATAAAGATATTTCACTCAGACAACTGCGGACATTTCAGTTTTATCTCTATAAGGTGTTTTCACAGACTGTAGCTGCCTGGCGGGGCGTAAGGGGGAAATTGCAATTAATTTCATCACAAAAGCCGACCCGATTTGGGGGACCAATAACATAATAGTTCGGAATGTCTCACTTGGAACTAACGAGGGAAATATCTAAATATATAAAAGGCAAAGGTGACTGACTGATTGACTGACTGACTGACTGACTGACTGACTGATCTATCAACGCACAGCTCTAACCACTGGACCGATCGAGCTGAAAGGACATCATCCATTTTGGGCTTAATCTGAAAGTGCCGGCCAAAAAAAAATTTTGATGTATTTCGTTAGAACTTGTTCCCCTAAACATTTTTTATTATGACACCCAAGCTGTAGAACCATTGACCTTGGTTTTCTTTAAGTTTAAAAATCTATATTTTTTCCTACCAAAAGAAATGTTTCTAATAATAACAATAAAAACTAGAGTACCCAGCAGTCTGTTCTACCCCTCAGCAGCCGAGCCCGGCTGACCTCATCGCCTTTTGGCGAAGAGTGTGGTCAAGAGAGATGGAAGATGAGAGATGGATGGATGGATGCTTGAGGAGGGCTCTTGGATTGCGGCGGTAGAGGAAGCATGTGCCTCAATATAGCCGATGAACCCAGTCCCCATCTCTCCAGAGGATGTACTTGGTGCGGTGCGCCGGGCCGCGAACTGGAAAAGTCCTGGATGGATGTTGGACTGCATCACTTCTGGTTTTTCGTTCTGCCATGCTATCTGGCTAAACAATTCCAAGAAGCTCTCGAGCAAAGGGCACTCCCGAGCCTTTTCATCAACGGAATCACTCATTTAGCTCCAAAGTCCACCGATGCCGCTGAAAAGTACCGCCCCATCACATATCTTACTAGCATCTATAAGACATTGACATCCGTTTTGAGCCTAAAGATTTCCCGTCATGTAGGCGAGAATAGTTTAATGTCTGGGGCTCAGAACGGATGTCAGTACAATAGTCGCGGTACTAAGAAGCACCTTCTCATCGACTTCGTCGCGAGCCAACTGGTCAAACTAACTTGCCGGAATTTCCCCACAGCCTGGATTAACAATGCATGAAGGCATTCGACTCGGTGCCCCATTCATGGTTCTTGAGGGTCCTTGAGCTGTACAAAGTCGATAGTACAGTTCGAAACTTCCTCGGAGAGTGTATGGGGCAATGGAGCACGATCCTTTGTCTTCATGATGAGCGGTTGACAGCTGCCAATGATCGGATAAGGATACGGCGGAGTATCTTCCAGGGCGATTATCTGAGTCTACTATGGTTTTGTCTCTCTTAATGAGCCTCACGTGGATAAAGAAGCGTCCGTGCAATGGTTGCGTTTCGTTGACCTCTTTAGGGAAACCGAAGGTACAAGATCAGGTAGTTAAGACGCGGAACTACCGAAAGTACATCCTAAAGGATGGCACTATCAACGTTTGTTGAGCTTGTCGCCATCCCAGTGAGTCACTTAGGCATGTGCAATCGGGATTTTCGGCTCTTGCTAACACTGAGTATTTCCACAGGCACAACCAAGCAGCCAAAATCCTTCACCAAGAGCTTGAAGCTCTGAAGTACGGTTTCCTGGTTGAAAGACTATAAGTACACACCGGTGCTAAAACTTAAGTGTGATGGGGTACGGCTCTACTGGGACCGGTCTATCATCACGGACAGGATGATTCTGGTTAATAAGCTTGATATCGTGCTGATGGATCGGGCACAGTCGAGGGTGTTTTTAGTGGCCATCACCATCGAACATGGCGAAAACCTCGTGAGAGTGGAGGCAGAG
This sequence comes from Hipparchia semele, assembly GCA_933228805.2. Classification (NCBI taxonomy): domain Eukaryota; kingdom Metazoa; phylum Arthropoda; class Insecta; order Lepidoptera; family Nymphalidae; genus Hipparchia; species Hipparchia semele. The sequence goes on from OW121714.1 coordinate 14,663,714, forward strand.
AAAAACGAAAGTATCTAGATCTGGCTCACGAGGTTTGCGGCATGTGGCAAGTGGAGTCCACTGAAACCATCCCAATCATCATTTCTGCAAATGAGTTGATCACAGTCAGCCTTAATCACCATCTGAGATGGTGTTTCATCCATTCCACCATCTGGGATTCCGTGGTAGTTCCAGCCAAGATGCACAATGTGGTATTTTTAGGTGTGTGGTCAGGATCGGATAGGGAGCACTTAACAAAACTCCAAAAAAGTAAAAAAATTGCCTTAGAAACTCTTCATATATTCGAAAAAATACAGATTTTTAAACTTAAATAAAACCAAGGTCAATGGTTCTACAGCTTTGGTGTCATAATAAAAAATGTTAAGGAGGACAAGTTCTAACGAAATACAGCAAAATTTTTTTTTGGCCGGCACTTTCAGATTTAGCCCAAAAGTGTATGAAGCGTGGAGGATCTCCTTTGGCATACAGGTAGCTGTTAGGACGTAGACATCCGCTAAGAAAGGATTTTGGAAAATTTCAACCCCAAGAGGGTTAAATAGGGGGTTAAAAAATCGAACCTAACGTGAGCGAAGCCGCGGGTTAAAGCTAGTTTTCAATAAATCACTTTGGAAAAATTATTTTCTTCCATTGTGTAGCGCTATAGTTAATACTAGCTTTAACCCGCGGCTTCGCTCACGTTAGGTTCGATTTTTTAAACTTCTATTTTACCTCCTTCAGGGTTGAATTTTGAAAAATCCTTTCTTAGCGGATGACTACGTCATCATAGCTACCTGTTTGCCAAATTTCAGCTCGATCAGTCCAGTGGTTAGAGCTGTGCGTTGATAGATCAGTCAGTCAGTCAGTCAGTCACCTTTGCCTTTTATATATTTAGATTACAGCGTTCATAGCTTTTCAAAGGTCCAGGGATCGAATCTCAGGCACGCATCTCTAACTCTTCGTATAGTAATTGGTTCTACCATCACCATTCTACCATCGAAACGCAATGCATCGAATGGGTCTGCACTGCTACGTGGTAGATACCCCAAGGTCACACACAAAGTGCTTTGCTTCCTCTTTCCTGATACGCACCGCTAAAATTTGGAATGCCCTTTCGGCTTCCGTTTTTCCAAGTAACTAGAATAGACATTTTCGAGGCAAGCGCGCTTCATCATAGTCTGCATCTTCACTTACCATCAGGTGTGATAATCATCAAGCGCTATCTATGACATTAAAAAAAATGTATTACTAATGTGCGTTATTTTAACGTCGATTTCAAGCCAAAATTAAAGGATCGAAACAAAGATCCATCAAAAGTACTTATGACTTGTTGCATAGTACCTACCTACTTAACTTTTTAAAAATAAATAAATAACCCTTTTACTGAGCATAAATTAATAATGTATCAACAAAGCTTTATTTATGTACAACCCTTTTTCTCAAATACCTACTCCATTTAAGGAAAGGGCCTGGACTGTACATCGCGTGGTGCCAGTATTTACATAATATAACACCCTTTATCCTCCCTAAGCTAGGGTCTTCGACCCGGAGGTTCCCACAATTAAAATAGGTCATTATCGGCTTTCCCTAATTCTCGGGATTAGGGGTCTATCTGACCTGGGCTTGCTTACTTAGGGTTGCCGAAATTTTATCCTGGTGCAGGTATAGCCAGCAGGTTAGGTTGTATTAGGTTGATGTTTAACTTGAAGAAAACTGAATCAATCAAAGATTATAATGGCACAGGAACGTCAGGAAAATCTATATATAACTAGCGTTTTCCCGCGGCTTTTCTCACTTTAAGATTTTTCAAACCCCTATTTTGCCCACTTAGGGATAGAATTTTCAAAAATCCTTTCGTAGCGGATGCCTACATTATAATAGCTATCTGTATACCAAACAGCCTGATCCGTCCATTAACTTGAGCTGTGCGTTGATAGATCAGTCAGTCAGTCACCTTTTTCTTTTATGTATTTAGAAAATAGAAAAAAATAAAAAAAAATACGCGTCGAATAGAAAACGTCCTCTTTTTTGAAGTCGGTTAAAAAGAGAAAGATCAAGTTTAAAAAGTTTCTTAATGGCCGGTTAGGCAAACATGTCATACCCTCATTCGATTTACAAATCCACCAACCACAAACGAATAATATTAATCTAAATAAAATCTAACATTCAAATTGCAGGTATCTATGCCACATCACGTGTGACTGTGGGTCCTGCAACCATCGAAATAGGTATACATAGAAACGCACATCAGAACACAAAACTTGTACCTACATCGCGCGGGCATGGTTGGTAATGTTCCGTCATAGAGTATGTAAGGGATGCATCTTCTAGGTAAGCGCGCACCTTCAATTACCATCAAGTGAGATCTCAGTTAAATGCTAAAAAAATTGAATACAATTAATGCACAGTCGACAGTGCATGTCAGTTGAACAAAGTCAGTGTTCGGAACGCCACATTTGGTACGTAGTACATTTATATTGATGCCTTCAACTAAATGCTGAGATAAAATCGACATCGTGTCTCAGCATTGTCCTCAGAGAGGACACGCAGAGTTAAGAATCTAATTAACATTTTAAATGCGAATCAATTATAGCCCCTACCTTTTGCTACATATTTAAGTTATTCTTAGATACCCGAAAATTCTCGAGAGCTCTACTTTTTTCCTTATATCCTCTCCCACTGCTCAGGGTCTCTGGTAGATATCTTTTATAGATGTGTTTCCTTGTAAACCATATTTCTTTTTTCTTGTTTTATGTTGTTTAGTACAAAAAAACTGTCATTTTCACCTATATTGAGGTGTTCAAACTTTTCTATGTCTATTTTTGCATAAAAAATATTGATAACTGTATGCAGAAAAAATTATCAAGGCAGAATAAAATTCTGATTTTATTTATGCATACATAGAGCTTTACTCGAATTTTGAATATCGAATTTGATTTTATTTATGCACACATAGAGCTTTATTCGAATTTTATTTAGAATAAAAAATAAAAACCTTAACTTGCGTTGACATTTGATGCTCTATTTCGTGGATTTCCCCGAATTCCATTCTAGTTCAGTTCGAAAAATTATTACGAGTATTTTATTTGGGTTCTACCAGGTTTCGGTTACGTTAAGTTACCTGTGATCCTACTGGCAAATCCTTGCTGGGAAACAATAAAGTGTTTTGGTGTGATACCATGTAGAAACTGAAGTCTATCAAAAATACCATAAAATATAATCATTTAAAATAATTAAACTTAACGTTTTCATCATAAAATCATCACTGATTATCTGAACTTGTCGAGTTCGAATCGAAAAATAATCTAATAACTTTTTCGACATTCAATGGTACTGCATCAATATTTATTCAGTCAATTATGCGTGCGAAGCTTTTAATATATCGAATAATACCGCTTTGTCCGCGTTGGATAATCGATTTAAGTTATTTCCACATCGCTGCTCTAAATATTTTTCAGTGGGATTTGATTATTATTAATTTATCACTTCACTAGGTATTCTGTACCCACAATAGATTTTTTCCATGCTCTTTCAAAATTATTACTTACCATTTTTTTCTTAATCTAAATATACAAAAGGAAAAGGCGACTGACTAATTGACTGACTGCCTGACTGACTGATCTGATCTGTCATCGCACAGCTCAAACCACTGGACGGATCGTACATATAGCTTTTATGACGTAGGCATCTGCTAAGAAAGGATTTTTGAAAAATCAACCCCTAAGGGGGTAAAATAGGGCTTTAAAAAATTTAACTTAACGGGCAAAAGCTAGTTAAAATCTATTATATTTTTAACTATTTTGTACTCGAGCATCACAAAACGCGTCACATCCATGTGAATACCTCTCAATCCGGCGTTTGATCGAGCCATGCATTATTAATGAGTGTCGACGAGTAATTATGGGGTACACGGATTTATAGCTATGGGCGTTCGCCGTTTGAGGCGTTTCTGAGAAGGTGCGTGGGGTGGATTGATATGTTCGGTTTTTAAATTGTGTGCTTTATCTTTTTAGGGGGGAGTTCCTATGGGCAATACAAGCGATCATACGGTTTTTAATAGAGTCTCCTTCACACGCTAGACGTATGAATGCGCGAGGAATATTTCTTGCCTTTTATGATCCCCCATTCTATACTAAAACTGACACAAAATCACAAAATGACACTGACAAAAAATTTGTATCACAACTGCGGAAATCATAATCTATAATAGTTTTTTTGTTTGAACGTATTAATCTCAGGAACTACTGGTTTGAATTGAAAAATTATTTTTGTGTTGGATAGTCCATTTATTGAGGAAGGCTTTAAGCTTTACAACATCACGCTGCGACCAATAGGAGCGAAGCATTAGTGAAAAATGTTGCAAAAACGGGGAAAAATATCCATATTTAAAATATATTCTTTTAAAAACTTCTTAATCGCGATCATAATAACAGAAATTGACGCGGACGAAGTCGCGCGCAACAGCTAGTACATTGATAACTTTACGCAAACTTCACTAAGTTACACTAATATTGATAACGACCAGATTGCGGCAACACCTAAAACTCGAGGTAACAATAAAATATAGGCATAATTATGATTACTTACTATTAATTATTTATTATCATATACATAAACGTAACATTAAGAAAATGAAAACATTACAGTGTACCATGACAATACAATAGATATACCTTTACATATTGATCCAACGAGACTAATTTAGAATAACAAATCCGTGTTTAAAATTCGCCACCAGTTCCCAGATACAGCAAAATTAGTCCACTTTGCATTTTAATGGTTTGATTTCTGATTAAAGCGATTAAGAGGATTTGGTATAGGCTATTTAGTCTCATTAAACCTAATTGGAGAGAATGCTGAGATTGAACTTTACAAATACATATTACTTATATTATATTTTTCATGTAGAATGTTATTATTATATTTTGTTAGTGATCAAACTAGAAATGAGGAGGAAATGGAGTAACCGTTATAATCGTAGATCAATAAGCTGTTATGAAGCTAAAAAGATAATAATGGGTAAGCTCAAAGAACCGATAGACCATGGGATTCCATAGTTTTCAGATTGGCGATTTCACATCAGAAACGTGGCAATGGAAGATCCTCCAATAGATCGACGGACGATCTCAAATGAGTCGCTGGGATTCTTATAGAATTGACATAAAATAAGCATAAAATTATTTTTGTGTTGCTTTTGAGGCCTCAATTTCGCCCCTCATTATGAAAGAGAGCCTCAGAACTGAAATTAGCTGAAATAACTCATCTACAGCAGGATGTGTATCTTCAGTGATGTAGACAGTATCGAAGCTAGATTGAACAGGTTTCTACGAAAATGCATCACAAAATAATCACCAGCAACAACAAACTTCTTTTCCTATAATCCACCAAACCAGGCGAGAAGTTAAACTTTGCAACGATGCATTGTAGAGTTAACATCTCCAGAAGATGCTCCTGTGTCAGAGTGAAACGTAAATAGTGCATGTTTTGATTGGTTTGCAAAGTTTTGCGTGTTGGTGTTGCATTGATCCTGAATTTCATTGCTAGCATTGGAACAGGGGCAGTGTTCCCTACAATATTTGTTGATGTGGCAGATTATAGCCAAAGAAATTTGTTCTTTGTTGTGTATCATGTAATTATGCAAAGTAACACCTGCATCTACTCAATATTCCAAAACAATTCATCAGGCTATGTGACGGATTGAAAATTCTGTCGCTATAATAAAAACCTGCGCATGTCAGTAAATTTAACGAACTTTTGGAGCGAGACCACTAAAGTAATATGATAAAATAATTCGCGTGACGGCAGACAATAAATTTTGTTCGGTAATTTTTGAAACACGATCCTGGAATCGATTTTACTCGTGCTATTAACTTTTTGTATTAACTTCTTTCATACCGCCAGTTTTAGATTGTTCTTATGTGTTGATCTTTTTGCTTGTACTTATGTGTTGATCTTCTTGCTTTTTTCTTTCTTTTTTTTTCTTTCAAAAAAAAGGAGTGTAATGCTTTGAGCGTTCCTGTATATTTAATGTGAATTTGCTTATTCTAACGTAACTTTTAAATTCCTGAACAGATTTGGATGTATGGAGTATTGTTAGAATACTTACATGATCCCAAGTAACACTGGTTATTTTTCAGTTGATATTCTTTAAAGCAGTTGGGTTAAAAACCTATTTAAATAGAATGCTTGTTTAAAGAACATTAGCTATGCTGATATTCCCCTTTTATCCTTCAACTAAGCGTGAGCCAAGAGTAGATACAGTAATAGTGTAACCGTTGGTGTTAGAACCGTTGACCGTTTGGTTTTCAAATATTGGATAAAAGCAGGCGTTACTTTGATAATACTAAAAGGAAAAGTAATATTTTTTTTTTTTTTATTTTTTTTTTATTTTTCATGTACATATAAATATTTACAAAAGAAGATAATATATTAGAAGAAGTATACATAGGAAAAGCTTATCTCTAAAAAAGAAATTTCTTCCAGCTTCCCTTGAAAGTGAGTAAGGTGAAATTATAGAGTGGTAAAGGTCAAAAATGTACATCAGACATATACTATAATACCTTTCTATATAATATAAATAAATAATAAACTACATAAACACGAAGATACATAAATACATATGAATACATAAATACACATAATACATAAATAATATAATACATACCTATATAAATATACATAACTAAGTAACACATAACGAGAGATAGTGCTGCTTCACTTTAAATTTGAATGTGTGTATTGACCGACTGTCTCTAATATGTTCAGGAAGTAAGTTCCATAGCCGAGTAGCTTCAGACGAAAAAGAATATTTATAGAAAATGGTGTTACAAGGGGCATAATCAAGAGCTTTTCTAGTAACGCACGCCCGCAAAGGTCTTGCAGACGGGAGCGATACCTTAAAACGTTCTCGTAAGTAATCAGGGGAAGAACTGTTATGAAGGATATTATAGAGGACAGTAACAATATGCAAGTTCCGGCGAAAACGAATTGGGAGCCACTTTAATTGATGACGAAAATTGGAAACGTGATCGAATTTGCGCAGGCCGTATATAAAACGAATGCACAAATTCTGAAGTCGTTCGAGTTTGTCAAGTAGCTCTTCAGTGGCATCTAGGTAGCAGACGTCAGCGTAATCAAGGATAGGAAGTAATAGGGATTGTGCCGACATAATTTTAGTACGAAGCGGAAGGAAATTCTGCAGCCTCCTCAAAGAATGAATAGAGTAGTGCAATCTTTTACTGACTTGGTTGACGTGTGCCGACCAAGCCAGGTTACCGTCCATAATCAGACCAAGATTTTTACAATTACATGCGTAAACTATTGGTATTCCTGCAAAGACAACTTTGGGAATATTGTTGAAATTAATACGATTTCTTAGCGGTCTGCTGCCAATAATCATCGCTTGGGATTTACTTGGGTTGACCACAAGTCCGTGAGAATCAGCCCACTCTTTAATGGCAGCAAGATCATCGTTAATAGAAGTAATTGCAGAGTCAAGTTCCAATAACGAGGCATGCCTATAGAGCTGCAAATCGTCTGCATAAAGATGGTAGTGAGAAGAAAGAACTTTCGTAAATTCATTAATGAAGACTGAAAAAAGAAGAGGGGAAAGCACGCCACCTTGAGGAACACCAGCAGAGAGGTTAGCCCAGTCTGAGTAAACCTCATCTGTGCGAATTCTCTGCCGGCGACCATGAAGATAAGAGTGGAACCAAGTAATCGCAGAAGAAGATATGTTAAGAGAGCTTAGGATACCAAGGAGTATGTCAAAGTCAACAGAGTTAAAAGCGTTACTAAAATCCAGTAAGATAAGGATAGTAAGCTGTTTGTTATCCATAGCATAACGAATGTCATCAGTGACTTTGAGCAGGGCTGTAACGGTACTATGAGAGGGGCGGAAACCGGATTGGAAAGGACTCAGAAGATTGTTCTTATAAAGAAAAGACGATAACTGTTTGAAAACTGCATTTTCAATAACTTTTGAAAGGATAGGTAAGATTGAAATTGGACGAAACTGTGAAAAAGAATTGGGATTGGGGGATTTCGGTAAAGGGATGACATGAGCCATTTTCCAGTCAGTTGGAAAGACCTTATTTGCCAGGGAGAAATTTATAATGTGGGTAATAACAGGCACGATAGGATCAATCACAAGTGCTAACATGTCACGGCTCAAGCCATCACTGCCCGTAGCTTTAGTTGTGATGGAAAGGATACTCTTCTTAACGTCTTCTTCTACGATTTCTTGAAAAACGAAAGATTCGCCCATAGGTTGGATTGCTTTTGCTAATTTTTGAAGAGTCAATGACTTTATAGAATCAGAAACTAAAACAGGAGGAGTGGAAAAATGGTTATTCAGTGCATTAAAGTCCATTGTATTAGTAGAGGTATTTAGGAATTTACCCACACCTAGGGACTTAAGAAATCTCCACTTTTCAGGAATGGAAAATTTATCCATTGAAGAGTGAATATAGTGGCGCTTAGCATTTCTACACATCCTATTGCAGAGATTACGCAATTTCTTATAGACTACAACGTTCTCATCAGTCGGGAATTTTTTGCATTTACTCTTGGCTTTATTTCGTTTAGCCATAATTTTTTTGATTGAGTCAGTAAGCCAGGGTGCTGGAAAATGTTTGATCCTGACAGGTCTAATTGGAGCATGTAAATCATATAAATTGGTAAGAAGGCTAGTGAATAGCTTAACTTTTTCATCAACCACTGATGCATTAAATACAGAAGTCCAATCTATAGTCATTGCATCTTCTCTAGGACGGTCCACATTAATATTCTTGAGATTACGCTGCAGAATAACCTTATGCTTACGTTTAGAAGGACGAGCTTTATAGCGCAGAAATAGAAGGTCATGATAAGAAAAGGGAGCAGTGAGCTGACCGTGCTCAAGAACATTAAGAGGATTGGAGCAAATTATTAAATCAAGTAGAGAAGGATCAAAGTGTGGGGGAAAGTGGGTTTCAGAGAGAGGGAGTAGGGTCATGTTAATAGACGATACTAGTGACCTTAATTTTTGGGATCTATTATCATTTTTTAAAAGGCAAGTATTGAAATCTCCCATTATAATAACGTCAGGATAAGAAGGTGTTAAATTTTCGAGGAGTTTTTCAAATGAGTCAAAGTATTTTGTACTCCGCCAAACCAGAAAACATCTATATGGCATTTACACACTACACTGTCTTACACAGTAGGTACACTGTCGTTTCTCTAGAATAGAAGAAACACTTTTGAAGGAGTTTGTGTGGCGCTCGTGTTGGTATTGTGTTGTTCCTGTGTTTCTTCTATTCTGGAGAAACGAAGGTTTACGGCGCGGGTGGCGCGTGTTGGCATAGGTACATATTTTTCTGGTTTGGCGATTATTATTAGAGCAAAATATTACTTTTTCTTATAGTGTTGTTTGGATTTCAGTTCGTCGCCCTGACCGTTGGGCTATTGATCGTTGCGGCTTAGATAGGATACGAGTATTAGCTGATCATTAATAAAGACTGGTAGAAGGCTTCGTGCGTCCATAGTAATCCTACCGGCTAAGTCGCTTTGCCAAGGTGCCGTGTCGACATCATTCAGGTTGAGGAGAACATTATTTTATCCATTGGGTTTATCTTATTTTCATAAAAAATCTAAAAGCTTTATCCCTTGGTTCGAATTTTGCCACTTGAGTCAAGCCATTCGCCATTAGCATCCTTTACCCAGCGAATGAATGCCTTTACCGGCCTAAGTGAAGCCTTACTATATCAAAAAAATTCAAATTTGATTATTTCATGTGGGTCAAACTGTAGCCCTAGTGTCAACTGATTCCGCCACGGGTTCGGAAAGCAGAATTTGTTGAAGAGCTAGTAAGAAACTTGAAAATTATGTGACTTTTTCGTTGCAAGCTACCTAGGTAACACACAACGGCTATCATACACTGCGAAAGCAAAGTCGATTGCTCATATGGGACTTTGTTATTTTATAAATAACCTCGACGTTATCGCTTATATGTGTGCATTAACACATTTATATGTGTTTTAAAGTGCAAAGACAAAATTTAATTTAGAAAATTCTACAATGCTTCAACTGGTTCTCTTATTCGTCATGAAATTTAACTAAGGTCACTCAAGTCAAGTTCCTACCCGTATCTCACAAGTAGAGACAAAGTCAAAGTCTACTTTCAAGTTTCAACACAATACTCCCTAAGCTTATTTATTGTTAAGCATCTACCGTATATTTTGAGCCGCGTCATCGTCTGCCGCGATCGACAAATAACGAGCTCATTAACTGTTTAAAACCGATTTGTTTGCAGTTAAAGCCTTGTCCACTCTGATTGGGCCTAGCTATGACAAACGGAGAGCGGTCAACTCATAAGCCATATTTTGGTGTAATTACACTGTAACGAGAATTTCTTTGAGGGACAAAGTCCTCGAAGACTAAACGAAGTAATTCGCCAAAAAACTAAGGTGACCTACCTAGCTCTCAGGATAGCACTGATGAGGTCTAGGTTGGAGCGCGCTTACCTAGAACATACCTATTCACTCTTGCCTTGAAGGTACTCAAGTGTTCCTCACCTTAGTGGTTCTTATCAGAAACGTTGAATTAAAGCATTTCGTTCGAGTAGGTTGGATTTCTACCACATAAGGATGCCAACGCTCACGAATTCTCGCAGTTCTGTGATAAATTTATTTATTTTTGAAAGCCTCAATAGCCCAACGGTTAAAGGTGCGAACTGAAAACTGAATGGTCGCAGGTTCGATTCCCACCCGTTGCACTATTGTCGTACCCACTTCTAGCACAAGCTTTTCGCTTATTGGGAGGGGATAGGAAGATATTAGTCAACTTCAAGTTGGCTAATATTCTTTAAAAAAAAAATATGGTGAATATCAGGACATACCTACAGCCACATCTACGAGCTTGTAACGTGTCCGCGACTTGTTTGCCAGCACCCTTAAGCCGTGAGCTCGATAAATACGCTTTGTTAAGGTGAAGATGGCAGTGTTGCCCGCCTACGCGCAATTAAGTATTTAGATAAAGGCCACTTTATAATGCCATACGGGAACGGTAACACGCCACAAATTGGCCGGTGATACGGCCGCGGCCGGTAATAAAGCACAGGCGTGCAGTGGCCCGGGGTAATAAAGTTGACGAGTATCTTTTCAGCATGTGCGAATAAAATACATTTTAATTAATGACACGGCAAGGTGTTCCTCCTTTTTTTACGTGGTTCTCTCGAACGTGTGGATAGGATAGACTTTGTGGTGTGACAACGCTGTACGCAAATGTATCGTGCGAACGTATAAGTATATATTATAACTAGTAGGGCGCGTGGGTGCGCGGCTCGCTAAAGCGAACCGCGGTTTTTCTGTCCACCAAGTAGACCTTCGGGTCTTGATCATCTTTTTTCAAGAAATCACTCTTCCATCTTTAAAAGTCTCCGACGAAATTTGTACGGCCGCCATCTTGAATCCGCCATTTTGGTGTTTTTTTTCAGCTCACTGCTAATTGGATGAGGTTTTGAGTGACTTTTGTTTGAGCAGCCCCCATTTATCTTTAATATCCTGGCCGTGCTCTTCACCCGTCTTCGAAATCCTCAATCATCAGCTCCCTCCATATTTTTTATCCAAATGAATTTTTGTCCTCTATACGAAACCATCAGCGGAAAGGAACGTATCAAATCCTTGCATACATTTTATATGAAAAAAAAAAATCCGCCATCTTGAATTTTTTTCTATTCACCACGTACACCATCGGGTCTTGATCATCTTTTTCCAAGAAACCACTCTTCCATCTTTCATAGTCTCCGAGATAGACACCGACGAAATTTGTATGGCCGCCATCTTGAATCCGCCATTTTGAATTTTTTTTTGGCTCTCTGCCAATTGGATGAGGTTTCGAGTGACTTTTGTTCGAATACCACCCACCTATCTTTGAAACCCTGGCCGTGCTCCTCACCCCTCTCCGAAATCCTCAACCATCAGCTCTCTCCATATTTTTCCTCCAAATAAATTTTTGTCCTCTCTACGAAACCATCAGAAATTTTGAAAAGGAACCGTATAAAGTCTTGCATATATTTTGTATGGAAAAAAATAAATTCCGCCATCTTGAATTTTTTTTCTCTTCATCAAGTGGACCTTCGGCTCCTGATCATCTTTTGCCAAGAAACCACTCTTCCATCTCTTATACTCTCTGAGATAGACACAAACAAAATTTGTATGGCCGCCATCTTGAATTCGCCATTTTGGAGTTTTTTTTCGGCTCTCTGCCAATTGGATGAGGTTTTGAGTGACATTTGGTTGAACACCCCCCACCTATCCTCGATACCCTGGCCGGTGCTCCTCACCCGTCTCCGAAATCCTCAATCATCAGGTCTCTCCATATTTTTCCTCCGAATGAATTTTTGTCCTCTATACGAAACCATGCTTGAAAAAATTTTTTTCCATACAAAATTTTACAGGAGAGGTGATCAATGAGTCAGTGAGTGAGTGAGTGAGTGAATCAGTGAATCAGCACGAGTAGCTATATATATATTAACTAGTAGGGCGCGTGGGTGCGCGGCTCGCTAAAGCGAACCGCGGTTTTTCTGTCCACCAAGTAGACCTTCGGGTCTTTATCATCTTTTTCGAAATCTGTATGGCCGCCATCTTGAATCCGCCATTTTGCAAGTTTTTTTCGGCTCTCTGCCAATTGGATGAGGTTTTGAGTGACATTTGCTTGAACACCTCCCACCTATCTTCGATACCCTGGCCGGTGCTCCTCACCCGTCTCCAAAATCCTCAATCATCAGCTCTCTCAATATTTTTTCTCCAAATGAATTTATGTCCTCGATACGAAACCATTTGAAAAGGAACCCTATCGTAGTCTTGCATAATATATTTTTTATGAAAAAAAAAAAATCCGCCATCTTGAATTTTTTTCTATTCATCACGTAGACCATCAGATCCTGATCATCTTTTTCCAGGAAACCACTCGTCCGTCTCTTATAGTCTCCGAGATAGACACCGTCGAAATTTGTATGGCCGCCATCTTGATTCCACCATTTTGAATTTTTTTTCAGCTCCCTGCCAATTGGATAAGGTTTCGAGTGACTTTTGTTTGAACACTCCCCACCTATCTTCGAAACTCTGGCCGTGCTCTTCACTCGTCTCCGAAATCCTCAACCATCAGCTCTCTCCATATTTTTTCTCCAAATGAAATTTTGTCCTCTCTACGAAACCATTAGAAATTTTGAAAAGGAACCTATTAAGGTCTTGCATATGTTTTGTATGGAAAAAAATTAATTCCGCCATCTTGAATTTTTTTTCTATTCATCAAGTAGACCTTCGAGTCTTGATCATCCTTTTCCAAGAAACTACTCTTCCATCTTTTATAGTCTCCGAGATAGACATCGACGTAATTTGTATGGCCGCCATCTTGAATCCGCCATTTTGGAATTTTTTTTCGGCTCTCTGCCAATTGAATGAGGTTTCGAGTGACATTTGGTTGAACACCCCCCACCTATCTTCGATACCCTGGCCGGTGCTCCTCATCCGTCTCCAAAATCCTCAATCATCAGCTCTCTCCATATTTTTCCTCCGAATGAATTTTTGTCCTCCATACGAAACCATGAGTGAAAAAAAAATTTTCCATACAAAATTTTACAGGAGAGGTGATCAATGAGTGAGTCAGTGAGTGAATCAGTGAATCAGCACGAGTAGCTATATATATATTAAAGTTTAAAAAAAAAAAAAGTTTAAAATATTCTTTAAAAAAATTCATTAGCCGCAGCCCACAATACAGAGTCTAATGATAACCATGCTACTATAAGCTTGTTTTTTAAATATTACAAGTGTTGTCATTATAATTTGAAGTTTTTGCAGAAAAATTAATCCAGCAACGAGGTCTTTATTTAAGACCAATAATAAAACTTAAAAAAAACTGACTTCAATTGCTCCTACAAAGTATATCAAGTTTGTCTATAATGAAGAGTTCCCTCGATTTTTCCAGGACGCCATCATCAGATCCTGACCCGATGACCATGGGACCGACTGGAAAAAAACCCTTTCAAGCAAAAAAAAGAGAAGTTTCCAAATAGGCTCTCCTCCTATTTTGAAGTCTGTTAAAAATAATCATAAACCTTTCTTCCAATGAAGGACATCCTCAACGGGAGGCCAGTCATTAAAAATAATAATTACTTTGGCTTTAAGTACTCGATTAACTTGCGAGTTTTGTTTGGCAATTAACATGTTAAGTGTACTTTGGATCGATGGGCCGTTAAGGAGCACTATTAAATTTTTATTTCTACATTGTATGAAGAATTAATCAGAAGTGCGCTCCACTCTGTAAACACTAAAAATGTAGCAAACAATGTACTTAACGTTGTTTGCTACATTTTTAGTAGGATAAATGCCTCGTTTATGGTTCCTACTCACTGCTTGAAAATATCGTCAGGTTTTCAGCATTCCTTGGAGTTCACCATATTGTTTTTTTTTTCGATGATGCCATCTCATCTGATGATAAGTGACGATGCAGTCTAGATGGTAGCTGGCTAACTTGGAAGGGGTATGGCAGCGTACACTCAACCTATACTCTTCTGTTTCTACTCACCACCGCTTGGCGGAACGTCTCATATTGTTCTCAAATAAATAAAACACATTACCTTCCTTTGCGTGCCGCAGTCGGGTACTAATATGGATCGAAACTCTTTTCTATGATGGGTCGAGATGATGAAATAGGTCTTTTTAGCTTCTGCCGGGGACATTGTCCGCGTGGATGCGAGAATTCTTTGTTTTTCCGGGATAAAAAGTAGCCTACATTACTCTCCAAGTCCTCAACTATATCATTGTAAAAAATCACGCCAATGCGTTGCTGCGCGATTGAAGAACCAACCAACAAACGAATACACCATTTAGACTTGTAATTATTTATTTATGGATCCTCATCTACAATAAAACTTGTAATTTAACAAGGGCCATAATTTTTTTTTATATTAAACTTATTCCTGTTATAAAAATTAGGTGGAGAAAAAGCTTCTGACTAATTTCTTAACGCCGCTTAATTATTTTTTTCCAAAGCCGTCTAATTAAAATTGACTTTCAAAATGAAATCCTTTTTACAAGAAAAAATTAATCAGTTCTAAAATCGTAGCCGAATCCGCTTCAAGTTTACCCTCGTCTTAATAAAAGTCAAAATTTTTATCAGTATTGATCGCCTAAGGGCAAGCGCGCACTGCGGTGCGGCGAGTTGCGGTGCGTTTTAAAATCCGTAACATTCAAAACATATTTTTTACTAGCTTTTCCCCGCGGCTTCGCTCACGTTAAGTTCGATTTTTCAAACCCCTATTTTTATCCCTTTAGGGGTTGAATTATCAAAAATCCTTTCTTAGCGGACACCTACGTTATAATAGCTATCTACATGCAAAATTTCAGCCTGATCCGTCCAGTGGTTTGAGCTGTGCGTTGATAGATCAGTCAGTCAGTCAGTCAGTCAGTCAGTCAGTCAGTCAGTCAGTCACCTTTGCCTTTTATATATTTAGATAATCATTTGTTGTCGGTTTCTGAAGAGCGTGGCGATGAAATGTCATCGCCACCTCCCGTCATCGCCTCTGCCGTGGTTTGAGTTCTACTGCGGCGATTTGCGGATTTTTTACCGTACTACGCGGGGTTTCATCCAAGTCCATAGGATGCAAAAATTTCATGCGGTAACGCACCGCATCAAATTTGTAGCAATTTACAGAACTTAAATTCCGGAATTAATTCCGGAGTGCACGCGTTTCTATGTAGTTCTAATGTTCACAAATTTTGCGGAAAATAACGTACGGAAATTTACCGCAGTGCGTGCTAGCTCTAAGGTAAGGCCTAAGGGTATGTTTATAAAAACGGGTTCAAAAGTTTTAATATTATTATACTAGAATGATGCCCGCGACTTCGTCCACGTGAATTAAGGTGTTTTACTCCCGTGGGAACTTTAGTATTATGGGCTAAAATGTGGCCTATGTGTTAATCCTGGGTATGAGCTATCTCCATTCCAAAATACAGCCAAAGTGGTTCATTTGTTGTGGCGTGAAAGAGAAGGTAACAAAGATCCATCCATCCTCACAAACTTTCACATTTACAATACTAGCTGATGCCTATACTGATGATTTATTATTTTCCGGGATAAAAAGTAGCCTATTGTTATTCTAGACTATAATCTATTTCTGTACCCAGCCAAATGAGTGCAGTCGTTGTGGCGTGATAGAGTAACAAACTTCCATCGATCCATACATCCATACATCCAAGCTTTCGTATTTATAATATTAGTAAGATTAGCAGGATGAATGAAGAACATAATATTAAGCTCGATGGCGTGTAGAAACAGATTAGGGGTACATTGGATTAATTGTATACTGCCCTACCCATTTCAAGCTATACCCGCCATCTTAGCATCGTCACTTACCATCAGTTGAGATCGCAGTCAAGGACTATACTGTCATCGAAAAAAAAAAAACGAAATATTAACTAACATTAAATATAACCGTAAATGATAAACAACCATACTTTATTGTGTGAACACGACTCAGCTTTGTATAAGTTCCCACGTTATCTGATTCACCTGTCGCCACGCTAACAAATTCGTGGAGCAGGTGGTTTTATGATATTGTTCCGTTTGTTCGTTTGTGCTTAAACGTTGTACGCTGTGAGCGGCTCAGCGGGTGATATATGATATACAACTGACCCGCCCACGCTCTGCTCGCGTGGGCGGGTCAGCTTTTCATATACATTCATATACTGAAACCGGGAATTTTTCATCGGTCTTTTCGTGATTTTGACATTTTTGTAAATTTTTTCTTATTAGAAAAGAGTTGTGAATGTAACCTATCTCAAGGTTATCTCAACTTGATATTTAATTGAAAAAAAAAAACAAGAAATGGCAATATTTAACACAAAACAGCAATGTAATAAGTACACCTAATGTACCAAACTGCTGCTTGTAACGCAGCATATAAGGCATTAAGTTTATAGAATAGAATAGAATAGAAATATTTTTTATTCAAATAAACTTTTACAAGTGTTTTTGAATCGTCGGTGAATCTACCATATAGCTATAGTTTTCGTTTTGGTGTCCCTTACACCCAGTATAATTAATTCTAATATGTTATACTTACTATTTATTACTTTACAGAAAACGTCGACTTCATTAGTGAAATCGACGTTTTCTGTAAATTTTTCAGTAAATTCGAGTTTCGGATTGACTCAGGTCAATCTTATACATAATCTCATTCTTAATTTTTTTAATTGGTTCCTTTAACATACAAATGCTATAGATTCACAATAGGCGGAAAACAGGGCAGTAAAGTTCACATCGGCTTCCTGCTGCGTTCAAAAGACTAGAACCATACTAGAACTAAATAAATACGTCGCTGCATTGCTTCTGCACTGCCATTGATTCGAGCGCGCCATCTGGCCTGCAAACGTGTACTATCATCATTGAGAGAGATATGCACACAGGGAAATCGGAAAAGTGTAGAATAGAATTTAGACATGCAGGTATGTTATTTCATCTCTTTGATAAATTTTGAGATGAAAAGCTTGCGATCACTTTTTCATGATCTTTTGTCAGCAACTTCATCTGGAATTTGTGGATGTGTGTTTGTTTATTGGTTTGTCCTTCAATCAAGCAGCGACGGAGCAACGGATCCTTGAACAGTGTTTTTTGCGTGAGTATAGTTGAGTAACTTAGGCTATCTTTATCCGTGTGTGTGTGTGACACAACGAATGAACCGATTTGGCTGGGGATGGACATAGACAACTAATAATAATAATAATAATAATCATTTATTTAGCAAAAAGTAAAATTAAACACACTAATACTTAACAATTTTATATGGGCGGGGCATCCCTTTAATTTAATGTTTAATTTACACATAAATATAGCTTCTGAAGCTAAACTAGGTAGCCCTGTGCTTCAGCTTCAGTGCCGAACTCCCCTGAACATTTATATATAAAGACAAGTAAGATAAGAACAAAATTATTATGATTTATGACAATTAAATAAGATAATAAACAAATAAACAAAAACATACTAGCGGAATTAATAAAGATAAGATTTTACATAAATTTGAAATAGCGATGACAGTTAATGAAAAAATGTTTACGTTTATGAACCTCTCTGAGTAAGAAGTAATATGGGTGCATGTCTGGGAGGTGCGTGTATAATGATGATGTAAGAGAGGGTGTGTAATGTTGTAAGAAGTGTGGATGGTAAAAGATGTAGTATGGGGTGCATGTTTAAAGAGATGCATTAATGAATAGAAATTCTGTAATTATAGCGATGTGAATATATTTATTACTCATTTAAAGGTGGTGAGCAGACTTTCAGTTTCTTCATAAGATAACTTATGTAAATATGAGAAAACAGCCTTTTTACAATTTGTTCTATTTAATGGATATATTTGTATTTTAGCGTTAATTTTATTATATATATGTGGTCCTTGGAAAGAGCAGAATTTTCTCTTGAATGACGTCTTTGTTGGTGGTATTGTTGCGACTTTATGTTTCCTGCGTTTATTTGAATTGGAGGTATCGTATGTAAGTTCTTTGTGTTGTTTCAGAATTGCACTCAAAATAAACAGTTTCCTTACCGACAGAACTTCACAGGATTCGTAAAGTGCAGTGGTAGGGTACAGAAATGGTCGAAAAGTAGATACCTTAAGAATAGCGCATTGAGCAACTTCAACTTTCATTAATATCGTTTTAGAAGCGCCTCCCCAAGAAGAAATGCAGTATGTTATTATAGATTGGCATAAAGTCAACCAGGATTGACAAGGCTATACAACGTGTAACAAAAGGGGAGTATCAACCCTGAAGGAGGTGAAAGTGCTCGTGAAACTGACCAAGAAATATGGCCGAAATATGAAAAAAAATTTGGACCTCCCATAGTAGTAAATCAATCAGCGGATCGTCAATTTTGTATGGGAGGTCCACATTTTTTTTTTCATATTTCGACCTATGTTCCTTGGGGAAAGTTGTTCTGTTTCATGAGCACGTTAACCTCCTTCAGGGTTGATACCCCCCTCCTGTTACACTTTGTATTTTATTCCGGAAAATCAAAGAGTTCCCGCGGGAATTTAAAAACCCTTATCCACAGGGACTTCAGCCTAAGTCTTAGTCTTACTATGATTGGTAAGCAAATATTTCCGAAAGAAAATGCTTTACAAAATGCAGTAAGGAAGCAGCGGCGCAGCCTTATCGGTGGCTCACGTTCCAGCATTGTTTGCGTGACTCATGCCAAAGGAGGCGGACAATCGTGTGCCAACACAGCCGGTATGGGAAATGTTAACCGAAATTCGCTTTTATTGTGCGAAGACAAACATATAGGTAGGTACCACTTGAATAAAATACGAACATTTCTTGCTAGGTAATTATACTGAATAATATAAAGGTAATTCTTCTTTTTACAAAACCGACTTCAAACGCTACTACAAAGTACATAAATAAATAAATAAATAAAAATTTATTTAGCTCACACATTACAAATAAAATGATACAAAAAATATATACCTAAATTCAAATTCAAATTCAAAATTAATTTATTTCATATAGGCTAACTTGTAGCTCTTATGACACGTCATAAATCTACCACCGGTTCGGAATGCAGGCTCTGCTGAGAAGAGCCGGTAAGAAACTCAGCAGTTGCTCTTTTAAAAAAAAAAAAATTTTTTTTTCTTTACAAAGCTATGCTATGTATACAGTGCTTCCACAATAAAACTTCAAAAAAATGCAAAAATGCCTACGTAGGTACACCAATCCAACGCATGTCAAGATGGGCAGCTAAAGCAGACCCATTCCCGTTGGTGGCACCCGTTCTCGAGCATGACGCATGATCCAGCCATTCTTCGCTCAACCATATTTGAGGGAACGTAATACATTTGAATAACTAAATCTATGATATAGGTACATTGGGTACGTATATTACATAAAGAAAAAACAAAACATGCGTGTTAAAGCTGAAAAGGCCTCTGCAAATGCTGCAGTATATATCAATTGTGCCTATAAAATTTGAAGAGTTACCTCGTTTTCTCAAAGAATCCCATCATCAGATCCTGATCATGACAATGGGACCACCAAAAAAGTATACCAAACTTTTTTGGTGGTGACTTTTCCAAATCGATCCAGGCATCTTCGAATAATCGGGGAACATACATAAAAAATAAAAAAAGATTCCGACGAATTGAGAATCTCCTTCTTTTTCGGAAGTCGGTTAAAAGTATGCTTTTAGACTTCAGTTTCGCAACTCGCTGAGCTATGTCGGTGACTTTGGTTCTCCTACGGTCCTCCTCATTTCTGATTTGATCTCGCAGGGATACTCCGAGCATAACTCTCTCCATCGCCCGCTAAGTGATCCTGAGCCTTCATAGCTTAAGCTAATACTAATCTAGTACAATACCTTTGCCCTACAGCTCTGTTGGTGGGCACCTTTATCAACTAAGATCACAGTTTCCGATCATTAGACCATGTTTGATTATACCGTGTGTGGTAAAAATCTCTCGCGTTATCTCGATAGCATCGGAGAGGGTGGGATGATCGTAAACATACTTGTACGTCTCCACACTGCTTTGCTTTGTTTTGTTCAATAGATAAAATAGATAAGACAAGATTGGTGTGAACTCGTGGCGAAGACAAAGCCGCCAAGTAGACTGAAGCTTTAATCAAGATTCAAGATTGATGTAACTTTTATGCTAGCACATATAATATTTTAATAATAAAATATTTATTGTTTTAATTTTGTTTTATTCTTAATTTGCACTAATTGACGCCCGCGACATCGTTCGCGTGGTTTAAGGTTTTTTAATTCCCGCGAAAAGTTATTTTCCGGGATAAAATGTAACCTACGTGTTACTCCAGACTATAATCTATCTCTGTGCCAAAAGTCAAATTGGTTCAGTAATTGCGGCGCGAATAACAAACATGCATCCATCCATACATCCAAACTTTCGCATTTATAATGTTAATAGGATTGACAATATCTTGGCATGAAAACTCAATATTTTTTTAGCCCAACCCGGGAATCGAACAGGACCTCGTTATCTACAATAGAACATGCTAAACAATTGACCAATATAAGGATAGACGAGACACTTTAGATACCAGCCAACTAGCCACCAGCCAACCTAGCTTGACCCTTCCACAATAGAAATAGAGACAGCTCGTTTGATTATGCTTGCAATGTCCAACGTTAGAGACGTTGGACATTGCAAGCGACATAATATGCAATATCTGGCCATTACAGCGTGTTCTCAGCTGGAATTTTCAATCAAGATGCATATCTCCCGCTCATTAAACCCAAAACAAACAGTATCCATTCTTAAATTAACAATCGTAAAGCGGTTCGCATCATTCTTCGCCCACTCCTTTGTCCAAGCTATTTGGGCTAGTAGTTTAAATTAGAGGCGGAAGCGAGCAATATCTTTTTAACCCCCGACGCAAAATCGATGGGATGTTATAAGTTTGACATGTCTGTGTGTGGCATCGTAGCTCCCGGACGGATGAACCGATTTTGATTTTGTGTTTAAGCTATTGCATAGCTTCTATCGCGGGCCAGCGTGGAGACCGAATCCAGAAATTCGGTAACGAAAATAACCTGACACGGGACTCCTCCACGGAGAGCCGCTAGATGGCGTTGATAAAAAATGCTATGCAATAGCTTTACCGCGGCAGTCCCCGAGTGCCATATGTCTTTATTTTGTTTGAAAGGTGAATTAGTAGGGAGTGTTCTGTTATCTTTAATGAAAATCGGTCCAAGATGGCCGCCTCTACGAAATGGCGGATTACATATTACATTACTTGACTAGATGGACTAGATGTTTTTAATCTAATTGCCTGCGTCTTAAATGGTATCGCTTGTCGTTTATGACTCGAGGCCTGTATCGAATGTGTAAGGTAAGCCACCACCAGCCACGCGCTAAAAACGCTACATTCCCGTGTTACACTTGACTTTCCCTGGCGCAGTGGTGAGCGCTGTGGTCTTATAATTGGGAGGTCTCGAGTTCGATTCCCGGCGGAGGCAATTTGGGCATTTATAATTTCTAAACTATCTCTGGTCTGGTCGGAGGCTTTAGCCGTGGCTAGTTACCACCCTGCCGTCAAAGACGTTCCGTTAAGCGATTTAGCGTTTCGGCACGATGGTGTGTAGAAACCGATTAGGGGTATGAGTACATTGCCATACCCGTTCCAAGTTAGCCCGCTACCATCTTAGACTGCATCGTCACTTACCATCAGGTGAGGTGGCAGTCAAGGACTATCTTGTCAACGAATAAAAAAAAACCTGCGTCTTAAATGGTATATCGCTTGTCGTTTATGACTCGAGGCCTGCAGCGAACGTGTAAGGTAAGTCACGACCGGCCACCGAGCCAAAAGCGACATTTGATAATATCGTTCCCGTTTTCCATTTGACCCGTTGGACCTTTGAACGCTATTCGGCTCGGTCCCTATTGGCCTACGTTTGTGGTTTAATTGTTTTATAGTCTCCAATACTACCAATTTGTGATATTAGAAGTCTATTCGATTGCTACGACCCGTAGAATTCAAAAGGGAACTCGCTCTGCGCTGCAAGCGCTGTTTTGTGGTTTATGTGTGAACATGATCCTTTTTTTTTACTACGGCAAAGTCACACATGCACACATACTTCCGTTATCAACTTATAGATGTCCACAGCTGGACATAGGTCTCTTGCATGGACCACCACAGGTCTCGGTCTTGCGCCGCCTGAATCCAGCGACTACTTGCGACTCGTTTGATGTCGTCGGTCCACCTAGTGGGGGGTCTGCAAACATTGCGCTTCCCGGTGCGGGGTCGCCACTATGTGCCCCGCCCATTTCCTCTTCAGTTTCGCAACTCGCAGAGCTATGTTATACGAGAATCTTATAATCAAACTTTCACACACACACACGTACACACACAAACTTTCGTCTTTATAATATGTATTACTGTTATAAATATTTAGCTTACCTTCAAAATAAATATTTAGCTCAGAAATAGATTGCGTTATTATATACCTATATTACATAGGCCAATATTAAACACGCGAACCAACAAAATCAGTGAAAATAAAATCCACAGCAACACTCACGCAGCCTGACGAAATTAATTCAACCACAATTTTGGTCAACTAATTTTCGCATTGTGTGCTAAAACTGTTTGGCTTAAATTTACAAATTCATTAGGGGCCTACATATAAATTTAGAACAAATATTAGCCCAATGCTATGATAAAATCAACGTGTTACGATTCGGCCAGATTTTGAAAATGTTTTTTGTTTGGCTACCGATTGGTTTTGTTTCGGTTGATTAACAAAAACGGGATTTTTCATTGTACTATACACAATATTTCACAACTCCTATTTTTTTATTATCTCGCTCTTGACTGTACTGTAGTGTCTGCGCCTGATCTTCTCCGGTAGTGTCGACATGGCGTTTCATCGGACTATGCGAGTGAGGGAAGAGAGATCTTTATTTCCACAAAGTGCATTAAAATATCTACACAGTTGGTTTATCAGAATTAGACTCAGCAGAATCTGCATTCCGAAACAGTGGTACCGTCTCAATGTGCCATAAGAGCTACAAGTTGGCCTATATGGAATAAATAATTTTGAATTTGAATTTAGTCTCCGCTGAGATTTTTTTAAATAGGCTGAAAGCGGAAAGCTTGTGTTAAAGGTCAGGAGTGGTGGACGAGTGGGGATCAAATTGAAGACCTATCCGTTTTCAGTCCGTAGCTTTAACCGTTAGTCCGTTGAGGATTGGCCTTTTGTTACTGTCCTAATAACAAAAGAGCGTGTCACGAGTAACAAACCTTTCGGCCCATCCATAATAAACAAGAAAGTGACAACGCTACACGGCCGGGAATCGACACAGTAATTAATTCGCCACCTACAAAAAGGGAAGTCCCTCCTGACCTTCCGTTGATGAATTACCCTCCTTAGCCCTTTGTCGCCGTCGATAAGGGCCCGTGCCCTTTTCGATTGATTAGCCGACATTTCGGCGCCTTTCATTTGTATGGCGTCTCGGAAGAAGCCGGTATAATGCACAACCCTGCCTGCGGTGTGCATTCAAGGAAGGATTATTGAAAGGGACGTTTCACAAAGTTCACTTTGATAAATGACTTGTGGAAATGTGGGCTTACATTCAGTTTATGTTGGTATACCAATACTTTAGACCCTTCCTGAGGTTTCCTACAGTAGATTGATGTATTGATGATGTACCTACTAGCACTAGCTGATAGAAAAAATGTTTCATACAAACTTCAACTTTAGTTGATATTGTAAGGTTGTTAAACTTGCAACTATATTAATGAACTTATAAAAATCATTTTATAATGTACTTACCTTTAAATTCTTATAATCTATAATCTCTAAGGGTCATGATGTCCCTGGCCATCAGACGGTGACGGTGACGGTGGTGACGGTACTTGTAGCCATTATTCGGCATTTTTGCGATTTTTTAATAGTTTTTGGGAAGCTCGTGCTTGCCCGGACCCTTCAAATTCAAATTCAAAATTATTTATTTCATGTAGGCCAACTTGTAGTTCTTATGACACGTCACGACTCTATCACCTGTTCGGAACGCAGATTCTGCTGAGAAGAACCAGCAAGAAACTCAGCAGTTGCTCTTTTCGTAACAAAATATTACAATATGAATATAGACTATAGAGCTACATAATATTACATTGTAATAACTTATTACACTATTTAGATAGTAAGTGTTAGCACTTAACGTAAAAAGTGACCATTCAATGACTGCTTTAAAACGAAAGTGTAATGTATTATAACTCTATTAGCATACATTTGTAAAGTGAAAATGATTAACACTATAGCGATACCGACTTTTTCGTCGACACCTGCGTATCTATTTATTGACCCTTCCTTTTATAAGTGGCTAAATGTTGTTACACTAATGTATTCAAATTAATCCCCCTATCCATGTCAAACTGCATGTTAAACTAGAAGACCGAGTTAAAGGTTTCAATGACCTTACATAATTTAAAACAACTGATATAAAACCCAAATCATATTCATGAGAAAATTGAGTTGACATTACTAACGGAACATTACTTTACCCAAAATTTAATAACATTGCAGAAGACATACATATCAGCTCGCAGAATGCATAAGGATAATAAACTACAATTACCCAAATACACCAACCAATATGGCAAAAGAACACTAAAATATGTTGTACCAAATTTAATCAATCGGTTACCTGAGTCCCTGAAACACGTCATTACTCACAAAAATATAAAATATAAATTAAAAAAATACTATGAACTACTTACAATTACTAATTATATTATATTACATACATATTAACTAATTATAAAAGTCTACATATCTAATCATCCTGTATTACATTTATGTTCGTTCTTACGCTCTTCGTAAAAGTTTGTTACCTACCTACATGGAAAATATATATTATTTATAGTAATAATGTATTATCCATTATATATTATTACTAGCTGTCCCCTCGCGACTTCGTCCGCGTGGAATTAGGTTCTTTGAAAATCCCGTGCGGACTCCTGATTTTGTCCGAATAAAAGTAACCTATAACACACTGTCTGCAACCATACCCATCAAAGAATCACGTAGATCCGTTGCTCGATATTAACTTGAAAAATTATGGATTTTCATACAAACATTCAACCCCCATTCAACCCCTTAGGGAGTAGAATTTTTGAAAACCGTGAAACACGTCCTTTTTTATTTTTAACTGAAAGCCCAAATACCGAATTTTATGGGTATGGCTTGAAAAATGACGGAGTTTCATACAAACTTTAACCCCCCTTTTTACCCCCTTGGGGGGAGAATTTAAAAAAAATGTAAAATACGTAATTCTTTATTTTTAATCAAGAGCCAAAATATCAAGTTTCATAAACGTAACTTGAAAAATAACTTGAAGAACGAAGGACTATTATACAAACATTCAACCCCTATTTAACCCCTTAGGGGGTAGAATTTTTAAAAACTGTGAAACACGTACTTTTTTGTTTTCAATTTAAAGCCTAAATACCGAATTTCATGAGTATAACTCGAAAAATGACGGAGTTTCATACAAACTTTAACCCCCCTTTTTACCCCCTTGGGGGGCGAATTTCGAAAAATCCTTTCTTAGTGCTCGCCTACGTCATAAAAGGAACCTACTGTCAAAATTTCAAGTTTCTAACTTCAGTGGTTTAGGCTGTGCGTTGATCGTCAGTCAGTCAGTCAGTCAGTCAGTCAGTCAGGACAAGCCTTTTTATATAATTATAGATTACAAAGTTCCATCATATATTATTATTATAAAGTTGTACCTATTAGTATATTTAAATTAATGTTTCAATGTCGACGATGGTGTACAGAAAAACTCGAATGAGTTTATGTTTACACCAAGCTGTAAAACTTGTAAAAATTTGTTGTGAAATAAATAAATAAATAAATCGGTAAAATAAAAGTATATTACACTAGGTTGATACCTAAGAAATAAAGCTATTTTTATATGACGCATTATTCTCCATAGATTAATATTTTATTCACATATTTGATAATGTCACGGATATTATATTAGTATAACAACTAAAATATGGTATTGTTTTACTGTTATGAAGGAGTAAGGTATAACTTGGTTTTTATCGATGCATGTAGTTCCACGCCCTATGATTTTTAGATATCTAATTTTCAACTTAAAATGCTGCGCATTGAATTAGGGCTGACAGGGAATTATGGGTTCGAATGGTGAATAATAATAAGTCATGCACTCCAGTAACACTACTAGATTATAATATTATTTAATATGGCAGTATTGGTAACCCTATCTGCAAAAATAGGAAGAGCTTTTAAAAGCACCGGTTTGCTATTATAGAGAGCAGTTGTGTCGCCGTTACTTCACACGTCAGAGTGGTGACTAATTAGCCATCGTACGGTGTTACTTGCAACTAAGTCATAGTTAAAGAAAAGTAAGTAATATTAGGTAATATGGCAGTATTGGTACTCGTAACCCTATCTGCAAAAAAAGGAAAAGCTTTTAAAAGCACCGGTATGCTATAGAAGGCAGGTGTGTTATCGTTACTTCACACGTAAGAGCGATGACTAATTGACCAACGTATGGCTTACTTTAAGCTATGTAGGGTCATACAGAAAACTACGTAATAGGTATTAATAAATAATAATTTGTCAGCATTGGCATCACTCTCAGTTATAAGGCAGTATTGGTAACCCTATCTGCAAAAATAGGAAAAGCTTTTAAAAGCACCGGTATGCTATAGAGGGCAGGTGTGTCGCCGTTACTTCACACGTCAGAGCGGTGACTAATTGACCGTTCGTATGGCGTTACTCGCAGCTAGTTCATGGTACTCATAATGGGGAATTGTTTACTCGTGAAATGTTTTGTATTTGAAGGGTAGGCCTGTTGTTCGTGTGCCCTTTACCTTTTAATAATAATTATATTATTTAACTAGCGGCTGTTTTTTGGTTTTTTGTTCCTCATTTTTAAGCGACTTAAAAAAAAGTAGGTTATCAATTTGACACGTATGTACGTATGTCTGTTTAAGTATATGTTTCTTTACGCGTTTCTCAGATACTACTAATCAAATTATGATCATTCTTTTTCTATTTTCTTATTTACCAATTTCACTTAGGGAACAGTAAAGATTTTATCAAAATTGATTCAGTAGTATTTTTGATTTGGACACTTTTTTCCTTTTCAGTTATTCTTTATTTCGGTAGGTAGGTATACTGAAGTCGGTTTAATTTGTTATAGCTTGTTTTTTACTTCTTGCTGGAGATTTATTACTTAACTGGACGATTTCGTCCGAGTGGATTAAGGTTTTTCGATTCACGGGAACTCCTTAATTCTATCCCCATTCCAAATAGCCAAACACGTACAGTAGTTTTTGCATGAAAGAGTAACAAACATTCACACACACACTTACAAACTTTCTCCTTTACAATATAAGTGTGTTGTGATGATAATGTCGCCCCTTAAAACCAATCAACTTTCATAAAGTCTTCAATCCTAGCCTTAATCCTAGCAAAACAAATCAAACCCGGAACTCTGTGTTTTTACCATTGCACCAGAAAGTTTGGTCAAATATTTGAGCCAAGGTTTCTGTCCTATTAATTGTAATAACATGAAACATCTTTTACAAATGTTACAAATAGTCACGGTTGATTTAATTTTCACGCTTGTCGAGTCTATGAGTTTAAAATGCTTTACATTGAAGCTTAGGTAAGTTGGTATGTGGACAGAGTTCGAGGCGTGAAATGTGAAATACTCTTAGCTTTGTGTTTTCTACTGTTTGTAATTTTGTAGTTTACTTGTTTGTATTCTTTACAGCAAGGAATACTAATTACAATGTTCCTTAAGCAGTAGAAATATTGAGGTGTGGAATGCCCTTCTAGATTTAGTCTCATATAACTTGAGTAGGTACCTTTGTCAGAGTGAATAGATAATATCTTCTAAGCAAACGCGCTCTAATATAGACCTCATCATGACCTTCCAACAGACATGGCTGGCGAAGAAAAAAAAAATGAAGGAAAAGAAAGAATTTGGAAATAAAAAACCAAAGTCCACAGTTAAACATAATTTATTTCATATTATTTTAATTATCACAGATCCATTTATTTTAATAGTCATCACGTTAACAAAAATATATATAGTCTACAGTGGTGACATCAGCTGTCCATATACTAAATCATTTATGCCTTGATTGCGTAGGGTCACTATAAGTTTCACAAAAATGTTTGAAGTTCTTGCAATTCACGAGGGTACGTGGCTCATGGTTGTGTGTGTGTCGTATTTGTATAAGTGCGAGCGAGACCTTGCTCGCGCGTGACCGCTCCCACCAAGGCTCCCGACAGGCCCGCACACTTACGCAATGTGCATGTATACGACGTAACCACAAGTAAAGTTCATGGCGCCCTCGTGAATTGCAAGAACTATACCTACATATTTGAATGAAATGTATGACTACACTTCAAATTCTTGTACGCCACTGGGATGCCCTAGACATGACTGCCACTTCAGATATGAAGACTTGACGCTGTGGCTTTGCCAGAAACGTGGTAACTAGCCATAGACAACGAAAATTGAGATAATATCGCTAATTGACCCAGTCAGGAATCAACCTCAGAACTTTCATATGGCTATAGAAATACAGAGAGATGAACAAAATATTATTTTGACGACGCTGTTAACAAGGAAACCAATAGTAACCCTACTCTCATACTACGTGTTATATGCGATACAAGTATTTACAATCTATTATTCTCCTTATATACAGACGGTAAGTAGAAAAATGTTAGTAGTAGTAGTTCATTAGAATATAAGTTAAAAAAAATCCCAGACAAAAAGAATTTACAATTGACCACCAATTTTAGCAAATGCTGTTATCTCTTTCACTGATATCAAAAGTGGGATTACATTTTCATCTAATTTTGTTTGACTGATGTTATGAGTTCATTTATATATTTTTCCTTTTATGTGTTATCGTTTTCGTTTTTTTGAACACTTAAGTGGTCAATAAGTAAATATTTTTGGTTCGGAAATATTGGCAGTGTATATGTAAGGGTTGATTCACACTGTATCATGCCGATCTTAATATTTTAAATTTAAAAAAAATCAAACTTAAAATAATCATCAAAATATTTTCTGTTTTATATTAATATTCAAATTTCATTGAACATTAATTTTTTGTCGAATTCGTTTAATAAATGATTAAAATCGGCACTGTACACTGTAGTTACATCCAGTTCGGCTTAGACTATAAAGTTTACACAAATGCATTGGAAACAAGTCTTTTCCGTTTCACAGTAAAAAAATAAAAAAACAAAAACACTAAACTATCTAAGAGTTTAATCACTTTAAGCTCAGCATAGTGCATATTCAATTTTATTATTGCCAAAGGTAATGCCACCGCATCAACAATTTGGCACTTAGTCTTAAACGAACCATAATATCCAGTAACTTTCCAAGTAAAAAAAATAAACACTGTAAAAATTTTACAAAAAACTTTCCTCTGTAAATCTTTTCTTAAATAATGTGAAAATTCAGGGAATTCTTGTATTTTTATACTCGTATCGGTATGATAAGATTTTAATATATACCACTATTAAAGATGTTGGCAAAATAAACAATAACGGTTAAAATTGTTGGAATTAAAAAAGTAATTTTCTGACTCAGTATTTTTAACAGTTAGTGCAGATATTATCTGAGTTTAACAACTTGTCCCTTTATTTGTTTTATCTAAACTGATGTAAACAAATGTCCAAACTGAGGTCCAAAGTAAAGTATTTTGTCACTGAAACATTATGGGAAGAATAGAATAAGTTTTAGACAGGCTTATTTAATGACGTTTAGAGATTGACAACATAATGACTATAATGTAAGTATATAATTTAATTCACTCAATTATATAAAATTATTCAAACATGCTGGCTCAATTGAGCTCAGTGTACTTGGAAAGTTATTACGTTATAATAAGGCTCAAGTCATAATATCCGAATATAAAGAATACATCGTAAGCAAAAAAAAAACAAGAACCAAGCTAGATAATTATAGTTTAAAGTGGAACACTCAAACACTTATAAAAAATAACAAAGTAACCAACCGTGTTTACCAACTGTAAATCGTTGGTGTCGTTCTTTATAAGAAATAGGCACTATTATTGCTACTATAATAATAATATAATTTACTCTTCCGCATATCTACAGCATAGATATATAGGCTCTATACAAAATAAACTACATACCCACGTTCTTACAAATTAGGCCGTTGGCCTACGAAACCAATTTTTTCGTTTTGCTCTAAACAACATTTAAACTACACATATTATCAACAAACATTTAAGGGTTTCTAAAGGAGGACTAAATACGCCGCGACTGGTCTTGCGCGAAATCTTCATTATTTTAATAATAATAATTATTATTATAATCATAATCAAACGAGGTGGGCTGGGACCCAAGAATATCCATAACTTTGCTAAGAAGCGACACTCACTCTGTCCCCAAACTTTTATCATCACACTCTTTTCCCCGCAACATAAAAATACGCCTAGCAGTATTATACAGGGTGTGAGAGATATCCTAACGAAAATTGAAACCAGAGATTCAGTACATGATTCTGCGATGCTAAGTGTGAAATTCATCGATCTTTTCGTGATTACGACAATTTTTTTTTAAATTTTTTTTAAATTAATTACATCATAAAAGCATGTGTGTGACCTATCTCATTTGATTTTCATTAAAAAAAAAATAAGGACTGACACTATATAACACAAAACAGCGATTTAATTTGCGCGCGATCATCTGCTTATCATAAGTTCAAAACACTCGACCTAAAAAAGTATCAACAAACCGCCGCTTTCGACGCGCTGTACAATGCGGATGTAAGTATCGGCGTTTGTTGTTCGCGATTCATTGCGTGCTCAAAAATTACAATATTGGTAACCCAAGATTAGTGGCATATGTAATTTTATTAGAGACCTAGAAAAGAAAAAAGTGTAACCTATTCGTAATGTTTTCATTAGGGTGTTCCTTACACCCTGTATGTATATATGTATACAAGTAATTTGTCTTTATCCTACTCGGTTTACGAATAGCGTTGTCGTTAATAGTAGTAGAAGGTAACAAAATCGATTCGTTTAGGAATATGATAAAAAATCGCATTCATTAGCATGTTGCGATTTTATGAACGAGGCACTGAGTCGCGGCGATTTTGCCCTCTTCTGTACAAGCTTTGAAAAGGCTTGGACAGATACAAGGCGTGACATCGACGCGGCTTGAAGAAGTTGTAATACAAGAAACCGTAAAGGCCTTAACACGAGAAAAATTCTATTTTTTCCTGAATTACAAGGCATACGACATACACATAGGACATTGTATAAGTCCAGTGTCCTAATGAAAAACCAAAGCAATGAGCATTGCCACTCGGCACGTTACTAAAATACCACTTTTTAATTGTGACGCGGCAATAGCAATGTGCCATGAGATCAGCTAAGTTTCAACGCCATAATGTGCTTTGCGTTATGCGGCATCTCTCTAATGTGTGTCTTTTCGGCGATTTATTTGTATCTTATATAAGTCACAGTAAACTACATTGCAAGCAAGCAAGCTGCTCTTACGTTCTTGTGTATAACTTTATAAATTTCTTAGTATTACTAAACTCGTAGAAGCGTTCAGTGTAATTTTCTGTCCAGCTGTTACCGTCACGCGTCGTATCTGTCGGCCTTAAAATGCACTGTATTACAGCGTTGCCATATTTAAACACTCACGTATTATGTAGATTACTCGAACTGATTAGGAATTCATAACCAGGAGGGTCTGCCCTGCAGTAACTCCGCCGCATCGTGCCTGTCCATTTGGCGCAGCGCGGCGGCGAGGGCCGCAGTGGCGCCGGGCCCGCGTTCTCTACATTCCCACAACTCCAAGATAGCTTCGGTCGGCGAGCTCTTTGTGGCAAACCACGTCGTATAACGATCCACTCCCAACCTCGCAGCGAGCGCCCGCCAGTCGTTACCGCGGGCGTTCGGGGGATCCAATATGGCGCATAGCTGCCTCTTCACCCGAACGCTTAATTTAAATGGGCTCTCAGCGCACTCGTTCACTCCAGTTTCGTTAACGGTCACGTTCCTTTTACCGCTGCCATCGCTGCCGTCCTCGCTCCTACACATCCTCGTCTCCAACAAGTTCTCCGTTATGTTAAAACTACGCTGGGATTCCCGGGGTGACCGACCTCGCGGCGATCGGCTCCGCAGATCGTCCACCGATATTCGGAATGTCTGCTTATAAGACGGGTTAGTTCTCTGACACGCCGAGATACTGAAGTCTATATTATCGCAGTCGTACGTTCTCTCGAGAACGAAGCTGCAATGTAACGCATTGTAATTCGACCCCCAAACGTGATTGAAGGGGATCTCTTGGTAACCTATCCCCGGTTTAGCTTTCCAGCCGGGGCTTAGATGCTCTAAGTTCAAACACAAATTCGATCCCCCGTCTTGAAACAGCAAAGTTTTCGGGCGTTCGAGCAACACGCCACCCATCTTCTTCTCCTGTTCCTGACAGTAGTACGGTGCGCAAGGAGTGTCCTCGAAAACGTATAACCGTATGCTATATTCCGTGCAGGTGTCGCTTAACGAGGCAGGTGCGTAGACGGCTAATTGTAGAGTCTTTACGGCTTTTCCATTAAAACTTTCACCGACTAGCACGAAGGTGGAAAGCATGTCTGTTACGAGGAAAATTTTGTCCGTGTCCAATTGGGTGAAAACCGGCGTATTAATCGTCTCCTGGCCGAGGCTGACGATTTTCTTCCACTGAGGTTGGAGGTCTGTCTTGGCGGTGTTGTGGTCTATGGCGTACAGGGCGAGGTTCCAGAAGCCGTGCTTGAGACTGGCGCAATGAGGTATTTGAAGGATAACCGACTTATTAAGCTGGAGACGAGGCGGGCCGCACTTAACTACCGGACTGAGCTGCGTGATACCTGCGGGCAAAAAACTGTTTCAACAAAATGGCTCTACGATGTTACCGACGCCCGCCGTGGGCTCGCTTCATATTACTTTGCATAAATTACCCGTTACCATTTCACGGTATAATTACATAGGAGTTTTTAATGGTTTGCATTCGTAGTTTACAATCTAGGTTTCTTTGCGATTGTATTTTTTTTAATTAAAGATTTTATCTTCTAAACACATAGTATGTAGCAATATAATCTTAGTAGGATTATTAAGACATCAATTTTGGTTTCTTTTTTATTAATTCATCACAAACCATGAACTGATTAAAAATTACGATATTAAATAATAACAATTAATTTGCAAATTATAGTAATGTTAGATTTTTGGTTTGTAAGTTTTTGCTTCCATCAAAAATACTATTAAATATCAACTTTCTGTCTGTTATGTAACAAATAAACTTTTACAAAGTACTTTAGAATTGTTAAGCACTGCTTGAAAAATCATTCCAACCCAGAAACTTGAACATGAGAAACTTGATTGCTGTCTCACGCATTGCTGGAGCGAGTCAAATATACGCTTTTTTATCTTTAATATAATCTTCTAATTACAGAGTTATAAATTAAAATGTACCTTTTCCAAACCTCGATCTGTATCTATCGTCTTTTACAACGGCCAAATAGATCTGTTCTCTGCGTCCCCTACCAAGGGCTCCTTCTGGTATGGACAACGCTACCCCAGCAGCAGGTAGAGCGAGTCTCGCTCCAGAGCTGGAAACCGCTAGTGATTGGGAAATGGGCGAGTTAGAGACGAGTTCCGCTAGTTGGAGAGTCACTGACTCATTCGCTGCGTCGTACATGGAACCCGCTGGAACAAAGTTCTTAGTGAGAAAGTTTTTTTTGATTTTTTTTTTACAAAAGAACATTAGCCATGCTGAACGTAACTTATATTCTCCTCTCCCTTCCAAATAAGCGAAAAGCTTATGTTTACGATAATAGTGCAACGGGTGGGCTCGAACCTGCGACTTTCCAGTTTTCAGTCACATTATTCTCATATTTCACTTCCGTTTATTTGGAAGAGAGAGGAGAATATTATTAAAGCTAGGCTCTACATTTTTTTAATTTTCCTTTATTGTCCAATATATTTTAATTTTCCTCCGTCCTCAAACTATAACGTCTTTAACCAATATTTGGCCAAATAAGATTTTTTAATGTTCTCTTACTTATAGTTAATTCTCTATCGATCCATCGAAGCGGTATTCACCTGTAGTTTGTGATATATGTACCAATATAAAAACCATAATTTTTTAGTTATCAAATGGCGTCATTTCTTTATAAATTACCGTTTTTTTAGATCATAACTCGAAATATGGTCTAGGTAGTTAACTTAGGCTTAAGGACGGGAGCATTATATCTCGCATCATAGTACTTAATCTAATGATAACTTACAACTAGTGAAGCAACTGGAAGCTGAATGTTCGGACTCTGTGTACGGCTTGCTGTCGTATTCCTCGCTTTGTCCCTTGCTCGAGGCGCACGGTGTCACTTGATGGTCCACCGGCGATGCGTAACTACGGCCCAAATTACATTAACATTTCATTTTTATGTTTGCCTAGTACAAGTGCCCTTAGGACAGAGTAATAACTTTAATAAGTACCTATTGAAAACAGGAATTATTCTTTCATGTAAAAATGGTTTTGTCCGTTTTGATGTAGCTGGGAATTATTAATACATGCATGTAGATGAGGCAAATCATCTTCGGGAAAATTATTTGTATTAAGTTTTTTTTTACAATTTTTGCCTGAACATTGCTTCTGAACAAAATTTATTCCTTAGCAATCCTTATTTACCTTTAATGGTGTACATTTAGATGGGCATTGTTAGGTATCATTTTTGTATATATTATTAATATTTTTTCTTTCAACTTTGCATTAAAAAAAAAATACAAGCATTGAGCAAGGCATAACAATATCTTTTAGTGTTTGCTTAGTCATTGCCCTTAGGATGTTGTAGGATAACTTGTTTATTTACATCCTCAATATTATTCTTACATTTGAAGCGAATTCTTTGTTTAGAAGAAAATCTTATGGGTAGGTACGTACGCGTAACCGACTTTTTTTTTTTTTTTTTTTTTTTTTTATTCAATGACAAGATAGCCCTTGACTGCGATCTCACCTGATGGTAAGTGACGATGCAGTCTAAGATGGTAGCGGGCTAACTTGGAAGGGGTATAGCAGTGTAAATTCAACCCATACCCCTTATCGGTTTCTACACGCCATCGTGCCGGAACGCTAAATCGCTTGGCGGCACGTCTTTGACGGTAGGGTGGTAACTAGCCACGGCCAAAGCCTCCCACCAGACCAGACCAGAGACAATTAAGAAATTATAAATTCCTAAACTGCCCCCGCCGGGAATCGAACCCGAGACCTCCCAGTTATAAGACCGCAGCGCTCACCACTGCGCCAGGGAGGTCGTCAAATCGACTTGCTAATACTAACAGTAGGTAGCTAATCATCTGGAGCTATGAGCATGACGTGTATTCAGTTCTGTAAGCAGTCCCCATGACAGCCCATGTTTCTTTTGGGAGGTGGCATTTAAGTCTATTTTTGAATAAAATTAATTACTCTATGAAAAAAAAAAAATCTATTCTATTGCAAAAGTTAACGAGTTATTTCGTCAGTAAACAATTACCTATTAGTTAGATGAGGAACGTCGTAATGGTGTTCGGTCCTGGGGTCGGGCTGCGGGTGTTCGTATCTCGGCGGGCGGTGCTGCATCAGGTCTGGTGCCAGAGACAGGGATTGCTTCTCCACAGTCGGGTACATCTCCGGTTGGAAATCTTTGGTGCAAAGAGAGAAAATACAGTTTTTCCGGAAAACAGCTGCCTTCTGATTTCTAATACGGGTAGGTATGGGTTGAATATTCTTGATGTTTTTGTAATACTAATATAGGAATTCAGGATGTTTCTTAACAGTGCGCTGAATGCTAGATAAAACACACCCGGAATCTCATGTGAAACGCGACAGATGCTGGCGTGTAGGAGTGTAGTAAGCGCCATACATCATGTAACTTAACAACTCGTGAAATATTCCTTTTTTTAAATGGCTGGTCCGTATCTTGGTAATATGTATAGGAATATTATATAAAAATTTTCGCTCTGTAGTATGCACCACAAAAGTGCAATT
This sequence comes from Hipparchia semele, assembly GCA_933228805.2. Taxonomy (NCBI): domain Eukaryota; kingdom Metazoa; phylum Arthropoda; class Insecta; order Lepidoptera; family Nymphalidae; genus Hipparchia; species Hipparchia semele. Next base: position 14,700,284 of record OW121714.1, read on the forward strand.
TCAGAATTTTATTTTGTCTAACAAACATGCTTTTATGTCTGTACTTAATATCGTCCCTTGGAAATATGATATCATTTTTGCCTGTTTTTTTTCGGATACTTAAAACTTGATCTACTGCTGTAAAAATCAAATCCACATCAGAAGATTAACCATTCCACGCGTTCTGAAACCCCATCTTTCACTTCGCCAGGAATGCTCACCAGTCCTAGTCATGGTGTAGAGCGAGTGGTCCCGGGTCTTCCTCTGCAGCAGTTTGTAGACCACGGCCGCGCCCGCCAGGAACACCACCACTGCCACCGCGATGCCGATGTACAGCGGGATATCGCTATGTGCAGCAACTGTTGACAAAAAATGATTATTGAAAACACCATTCATCATCGTACCCGAAGAGTAACCAACGGGACCCTATTACTAAGCCTCCGTTATCCGTCCACCCGTCTGTCTGTCAGTGGGCTGTATCTCGTTAACCGTTATAAGTAAAAGTTAAAAAAAAATTTAAAGTTGTTAAGTTAAAACCGTAATAGGTAGAAGTTAAAAAAATGTGTACCTACTTCTATTGCCGCTATAACAAAAAAATAATTAAAAATTAAGGGGGGCTCCTCTACTAGAAACGTGTTTTTTTCGGAGTTTTTTAGTATGAAACCCATCTTATGCGAGTCCGACTCGCATTTGACTGGTTATTATCATTCATCTCTCTTGAATGAGATCTCCCTACTCTACTACTTTATGACTATGACATTTAAAATTATTTACTTTCAATATACATTTTGTTGCATTGAATAAACATTCACACCCAAGTCCTGGTTAAATGTATAAGGCTCGGTTTTCTATACCATCACATTGTACTTGCATCTTGGCGAACCTACCTATCTATCCCGATTGAGAAGGGTTTAATTAAAAAAAATATTTTTCATTAAAAAAAAATATTTAACCATGTTATTTATTATTTGGTTATTAGCTTTATATAAGCTAAGTTTCAATCTCATATGGGCATCATTGCTCACCCTTTACTTATTCCTATGTGGTAACCAATATTATGTATTGTTTTACATAATACGACTAATATTGCCGTTTCCCTTTAAGTCCCTTTAAGTCTAGAGGATCAGCTAGTTTTCAAACAAAAGTCGAATAGTCTATTTGTTTGTGAAGAACAATGTAAACCAAGGTAAACCTATTTTCTAGTTATGTTTCTAGGTTTTAACTCACTTTTAGCTGTTAATTGGTTTTGCGCGTGTTAAGATTTGTTCCAGAAAATTTCCGTCAGAACAAAGCCGAAAGCTAACACGGTACAGGAACAAGATTGAATTCTTGTTCTTGCGGGAACCAAGTTCGTAGTTCCTACATAATGTTCCTAATATTCCCCGGAGCTCAACAAAAGCAGTATAAATTACAAACTTCTTCACTCGCGAATCTCGCAAAACTTTTATTACGACGAAATATTACCGCGTCACTCTCGACAACGAAAACTTGATTTACTTAGAAGGGATTGTAATGAAACTAATTTAATATAATGCGAAAAAATTTAAGTTGCTGAACAAACCCTCAAACTTTCAAAAGTACTATATACCTACTATATTTACTGCGAAGTTGCCTATAATAATAACTTACATAGGAAACTTAGTTAAGTTATTATGAACCTGCCTAACTTGTTAAAATATGGTCCTCTCGGCAATGTTTAGAGAGAGAAATATTCCGCAATAGTTTAATGTTTCGAATGGAAACAAAACATGAGATGGCACAAAACATAGTTGGGCATGCCATTCGAAAGTTTTTAGGTAGGTCCATAGATCGTAATCATGCCAAGATAGGTATTAAAGTCCTATGGTATAGTATATGTATAAAAAAGAGGTGGATATGTTACAAGCGTGCGGTAAATGAAGCGCTTGATGGCAGATATTTGTCGTAATTTGTCATGTCATTTAACAATGAAGTACTCTATTATACTCTTCGTCGTTCGGAACAAGTTTTTCGCTTGTTTTGTGAGTATATAACTTATCCCTAGTAGAATATCATAGTTAGAGTCGCGAAAGCATCTAAAAGAAGTCCTAATCTCATAAATGATCAAAACGATGAAATATGATCAAGACACTCAGTAAACAGGAGTTATATGTGAACAGAGAGAGCTTTTCAACCAAACTTTCAAGCTTTTTTGTAGCCCGGCTCACTACTAAGCACGGGCCTCCTTCAGAAGAGAGGAGCTTAGGCCATCGTCCACCTCGCTAACCCAATATGGAGAACAATATGGAGAACTCTCAAGCACGCACGACGCTATCAAAACACATTTAAAAATCATTCACCAGCTTTCAAATGAGGCGTATCCATAAAACGAATGTACACCTGTATGATAAGCTTTTAACGCTTTACGAGTTGGGACATAAAACGTGAAATATGCTCGTCCAAGGTAAGGAAAGGGTCAGCCGCGACAAAATCTGTCGTTCCTCCTACAATATAAGGTGCATATTCGGAATAAATGAACCTCTCCTAAATGAAAACGTAAAGCTGGGCACACATTGGCTATAACGCGAGGTACTAGGTTGCTTTACTAGATTTTGTGTTACATTCATGAACGCGACTAAAGTAATTAGGAGCATAATTGGAATAAATGAAATCGTAAAGCCAAATACACATTGGATTTCATGTGGTTTGTGCTACTCAATCTTGAGTTCCATTAATCAACGTGGCGATCGGTCTCTTCTTGGTTTGCTTAATTCATTTACCATGGCACAACGTTTTTCTTGCAGCTTTTGCACGCTATTTTTATGTTAAATTTTTGAAAAAAGTTTTTTTCGTGGACAAAATGTGGACAAAATTCGGATGATGCATCACGAGATAAAATTTCCAGCAACGCGTGAAAAGAGCAGCACGTTAAATTATCACATTACATTGAACACATGATGAAACATTTGTGTTACGGTAACAGCTTTTTGATTACAATAACTTGCATGCCTGAGAGTTCTACATAATGTACTGAAAGATGTGTAAAGTCTCCTAATTCTGGATGAGACTTGTGCCCAGAAATGGGCAGTGTTGGGTTATAGTTATCATTATGATTACGTAACTCATTATAGAGTTCTTGAAGCCAGCCTGGATAAATTCGTGTTTCATCAATGAATAAAATATAGCGCTAGCGAGTAGCGACAACCGCATTCAATATGCGGCTGGCCTAACGTATTTTATTGCTTACAAATGAAATAGGCATCGAGTTTCTGGCAACGGGCCTTAATATTATTTATGTCAGCGCGTCCCAAACTTTACGAGTGGTCTCGCGACGCATTTTAACGAGTTTTTTTTTGTGTAATTTTGGGATGTGAAAGGGACGAATTAAGGGACGTTTTCGGTTAACCATTTTGTTTGGAGAAGTGCTTTTAACGTTCTGGTCTACTGGATTTGGAAGGTCGTACAAAACTTTGTATCCATGCATGTTCGGAGCGAAACGATTACTGTTATCGCTTGAAGTTCTAGTACCTCCTACACCTAAAATAATTTCCGAGGAGTTCAACAAAGAAAGTGATTATATTATATAGGTGCAAGAAGGCCTTATGATGACAACTGAGCTTCACTTTGGAAGTAGATAAATGTGAAAGAGTACAGACACAAATTACTAAATTCTAGAAAATTTTATTGAGTTTGATTGGCTAAGATATTGAATTTCTTAAATAAATGTTTTTTCTTTCTTTTCTTTCTAAGATTAAATTAAGAGTTGAACTTAGTTTACATGGGGCATGCTCGGAAACTTTCGAGCTTGACTTCTCCTTATACTCAGGAACACCTTTCTGTCTGAATCATCAACCAAGCATTTTTTTCATTAAGCAATACTGACCGAAAAAGATGCCTTTAAAGATTATTTTCTTTTTTTTCTTCAAGACACGACTTTAAAGTGCCTCGAGGCGATATATGAAACCATTACGTTCAATTACAGGGACAGAATTTATAGATTGACTGTCCGCCCGTTACACCGAAAAATTATCTTATTAACCAATCGCGAGTTACGATGAAGTTATCCCATTCGATCGAGATAACGATCGGTGTGATAAATGCCTGGGTATTAAAACGAAGAAGCCATCTTGAATTCGTGATTAAGGTTCTATATTAATGCACGTCAATGAGTTCTCTCAATCGAAACCACGTTTAGTAACAGCAGTAGTGTTCGACTGATGGACGATCATTAATAAGAGGTGTTGGCTGTTGTAGTAAATGATCGTATCTAGCAACACAGTCTCAAATTGGAAGATAATTGTATCCAATATAAAGTAGTACATTGTTTTTAACCGACTTAAAAAAAACAGGAAGAATCTCAATTCGTCGGAATATTTATGTTTGTGACCCTGTTACTCAAAGACTCATAGACCGATTAGAAAAATTCTTCTTTTGACTTTCTTTTGACCAACCACAAGACGACCATTTCAAAGAAGAGATAGTTATAAAAGTTCCTTCTTTCTTTTCTCCGCCTTAATCCCATAAAATCAAAGTTCTAGATTTATTGCGAGTCAACAAAGATCACGTTTGAACTTCGTACATTTATTTATTAAGGCGCTACAAGTCTAAGCACTTACATTTAATCTGGACCGATACTGTGGGGTTAGTAAGAGTTTGCACATTTCGATATACTTCACTGATATCGAGTATCGAACCACTATAACATCAACGTAAAGTAGACATAATGAAAAGTTCTTTTTACAGTAGTTCGAGTGTACGCATACCTAAAGTAATTAATTTTATTCAATCATGCTGTGTACACATATTAAGGGTTGTTACTTGGTTCTCGATAAGCTGTATGTATTTATATTTTGTGTAATTTTTAGTCTCAACCTGTTTTGTGTGCCTCTTTAATAAATAAATAAATAAATAAATAAAGTCAGCGATGATAAAAATTGGAACTAGTTGAACAATTTTAGAACAAAAAGCTATTAATTTTGTTCTGAAATTATATTTAAATTCTCGAAATCTGAGTAACTTTTAGTGAAGTTATGACAACTTACCATGGATTCGTACTATGGATTTGATTTGATAAGAGTTTAACTTTAACGCAAAGTTACTAAATGCGTAACTCTAAGCAAGGGTCTCTAGGTTAATTTTACTCTGACGTTCTTGTGTTTCGAATATCGAAATTTATCGACGTTGGCGTAATATGCACACATGTACTAAGGGTAGGTACAGATAGCTGGCATTGTCGCACAGGACACGTTTGACCTGGATCTAGACAGAGATTGCAGTCCTAATACATTATGTGAACCAATTTTAATTTTCTCCTAAACTAGCCCGTTGAAAATCTTAGTGTAATTCTTTGGTAAAGTTATGTGTGACATTTTTAAATTAGAGTTACAAGCTTATTGGTTTTCAATAAGGTATAGAAGAATACTAACTTAAGGTAGAATACTTATAAACTCATCTTTTGATACTATTAATATGGTACAAATAATCCTGCTAATATTATAAATGCGAAACTTTGGATGCATGGATGTATGGATTGATGGAGGTTTGTTACTCAATCACGCCGGAACGACAAAACCGATTTGGCTGAAATTTGGGACAAAGATAGATTATAGTCTGGAATAATAGGCTAATTTAAACCTCAATCCACGCGAACGAAGACGCGGGCATCTGTCAATCCATAATAAGTTTTTTTTGCTCAAAAGTTTTATTTATAGGATAGCTATATTAAGTCTAAACTTATTGACTGACTACTACTGACTACTTACTACTGACTTTGCCTGGTTAGATAAATCGAACTGACTTTTAAGAGGATTCACATGCTCTGCGGTCTGCGCCACCATATCTTCAAATGCCACCTTGAGAAATATTAAACCCGCACCGATCGGTCATATATCATTCCGGACTTGAGTCTGTTTTTAATCGATACCATAAATCTCCCATCAAGTTCTGCCTACAAGTTTTATACGAGCGATCTTTATCACGATAAATCACACATCCGCTACTTGAGATGGTCGTTAACTAAAATATCGTAAAGCCGTGACGTCATCGGAATTAATTTGCGTGATACGGTTTATCCGATTAACCCTTCAGTGACTGCGGGACTCGGGAGCTACGTATTAGGCACGTGCGGGCCTTTACGACCAATAACAGCATTGATGGCGGAAATAAAATGTATTGCATTATGCCGCCTCAGCCGTTCTTAGAAAATAAATTTTTAAATTGATGTCCGCTCTGAAATAAAAATTAAATTTTTTATATAGTTTCTTCAAAATATTTTTTTTAAAAAGAATATTAGCCAAGTTGAACTTGACCAATATTCTCCTCTCCAAATAAGCGGAAGAGTGGGCTTGACAATTGTTCAACAGGTGGGAACCGAACCTTCGCCCTTTCAGTTTTTTAGTCCACTTCTTTAATCGAGCTATGGAGGCTTTTTCCTTCTTCTATTGTAATCTACTTCTCTACAAGAAGATTAATTAAATTAATTATTTTACATTAATTAGTTGTTAACATAAACTTTGTCAATTAAGACTTTCCTGTAGCATACGTCCTCAATAATAAACTTTGAAGACTTTTCTTTAGCTTAAATCCTCTTCATGAGTAGTATATAGTGAAGTTATTCATCAAGTTACCATCAAACAAAAATGAATTCTAGTCATAACACTTGTAATATTTATGATTTAAGAAAATTGCCTTTGTGTGCAATTTTACCGATGAAATATTAAAATGTTTACCATTATATTGATTTAGGGTGAAAAATTACCGACAACATTAAGTTAAGTGCGAAATAAAACGACCGTTGAATCGCGCCCCGCTGCGCAGGCGAGGGTTATGTTGAAATTTGTACACTGTGTAAACATTTGTCAGTGCCAGTCGTATATCCGAGTCCAGTGCAGAGATTTGAGATACTGAATCCAATCGAAATCTACGAACCCTTGTCGCTTAGCCATAACGTGGTAGGAGGCCATTCTGAATTAAATTCTCCGATTTCCGCTCACGGGAATATACCCCTACTGGTTGTAAGGATTAAGGTTATAATCGTGTAGAGTGTGGGTGCAGTTTGCCGTCTCCCGCTGCGTTCTCTGGGTGAAATCACAACAAATCATTTATGGAGCCCACCTCCTGTAATGAGAATTGCATTGCACATCCCTTTTGGAACGCCGTGTTTGTATTGGAAAGAGTTGCCGATTGAATTTATAACTGAATGTGAACTGAACATCTATGAGAAAAATGACATAGAGAAAAGTGTTTTCGGTAGAAGGTATGTAATTTGCATTTAAGTATGTATAGGTAGGATGCTTTGCAGTTTCATGTATTAAAATGGCTAGGTATAAAGAGCAACCTAAATCTCTTGAACAGGAAGAACCTAAAAGAAACGTTGCGTCTTACGGTGTAACTTACGGTGCTATCACACACACCATTTAACTAACAAAATGCCTTGTTAAACTTGTCGGGATGATTACATTAAAATATTTTGCTATGAATTAATGTTATACAACAATTATTCAATTAATTTAAGCCTCTAAGTGCGCAAGTTTGAACTCTACCCGATGCACTATTCTCCTCGCTTTCTGCTTAGTCAACTTCAGCTTGGCTACTACTCTTTAAAAAATATATATTATTGAGAGAACCTTTATAATTATATATTGGTCGAACTTAAAATACTATCAACCTAGCAAGTATTACTTGTAACTGGACAAAACTTTTTAAAATAAAGTATTTGTTTAAATTTTTGATAACAAAATTTAAGGATAAGCTTAATTAGAGAACTCGAAGGGAACGTCAAAAAAGCTTTAATATTGAACTTAAAAACGTACCTATCAAGTTATATTAAATAGGCACATGAATATATAAAGAGCTATCCGCTAAATCTTTCATCAACAAAAAAAAACCTTGACTAATATTAAGAAAATAAAATACTTGTTCACGTAAGCTTATAGTCATCAATCTTCAAAGTAGGTAAACGCAGTCGAAATAAAAGATTAACACGCGTAGTATTTGCATTTGAAAAACTCTAGTGCCATCAATTTATACAACATACATTTTTACGACGTCTAATATAAGTGATACAAAGTTGATCGTAAATCACTTGAGACAGATTAACAAAACACTAAACATATTGCATACATACTCGGGATTAAAATTTATTTATAAAAAGGTTGTGAACTAGGAAGAACTAACCTAATATAGTAATATTATAGTATGTATACCTAATATTATAAATGTGAAAGTTTAGATGTTTGTTATTCCTACACGCCACAACGACTGAACCGATTTGGCTGAGAATGAAGACAGCTTATAGTCGAAAAATTAAAGAGTTGACGCGGAAATAAAAACGTGGACAAACAAATTAGTAAACATGACGATAGTGGCTATTAAGGATAATAAAAATAAGAAAAATAACATACAATAGGTAAAGAGAGCTCTGCAAGAAATATTTTCTGTCAAATTTCTAAGTCCTTCTGCTACCCATATTATGTAAAATTAATATAATATTATTATAGAATAAAAAAAAATACGATGTCATACATACACAATTGATGCACGCTTCAATAATATGTTAATGATGTTCATTGATTTTATGAATACGCGACACCATACAATACCATACCTACTGTTTTCGAGGTATCATTACAATTCTAAAATTACATTACCATATCTATCAAATTGAAAAGCAATACCCAGGCAACCTTAAAAGAGAAAAAAAAACGCAAAAACAGATCGGTGTATCAGAGGAAAAAGAGTGAACAGACAACATGTTTGCAAAACGAATGAATTTCCGAGAAGCTTCCAGTTTCAATTTTCAAGTGGCAAACGTTTCAGTGGATTAAGCGGACCACTATTCCGATGTTTAGGCAACAAAAGATGGAAACGCCATAAAATTCCGCCATTTCCCCCTTTGTGCGCTCGCAATTAGGCTAATGAAGAGGCCGGTGCAAATGAATGACTCCTCTACGGTCTTCGCGTTCAATGGTTCACCTTTCATGTGGGTAATTTACCGATACCGTTAGGGTTGTCAGGTTTCAGAGTAAAACTAGCGTAAATTAAAAATTTAAAACACCCCCCGACGTGTGAATCTATGGCCGGACTATTTCGTGGTGGCGGCCATTTTGGATTTGAAATTTATTTTTTGAAGTTTTATTTTACTAGTCAAGCCCTTTCATTTAATACCCATATTGTGGGAGTTGTGAAAAAACATGTAATCCGCCATTTTGTGTGGCATTATCAAACATAGCTAAAAACACTCCCAACTAATTTACCTTTCAAAGAAAAAAAAATAAAATCAAAATCGGTTCATCCATTCGGGAGCTACGATGCCACAGACACACACACACACAAAGTTATAAAAAAATTATAACTCAAGCGGAGTGCTCGCTGGCAAGTAACATTCACAACTTCTTCAGCCTGTTCTTCAGTCAGTCAGTCTTCTGCAGTCAATATTTAGACTAGCTCAAACTTGCAGAAATTGACTTGCAGCGAGTGACAGCTTAGATTTAACTTATGTCTACTCTATATTTACTGTAACAGTCATGTAAATCGTAACAAAGTTCAGGAGCCACACATTCAGGAAATTCCACTAGAAAGCTTAATGTATGTTTAAAAAAACATATTCCGCGTGGACGCAGTTCAGCAGCAGTAGTAAATAAACAATCATAAAATTGTGGAAATATTTTTTTTTAAGTATAAACAAAAAGTTAGTTAAATTGCCTCTAATTTAGTAGAGCTGATGCTGAAACTTAAATAAAGTTATGTAAAAACTGAAAAACTGGAAAAATCTTGGAAGGTAATTTATAGTTACAGCGAGTGTAAAACTTTATCAATTATTCAGTATCAACTTTCAAATTGATGCGTGTTACTGTTCAGTTGCAATAATTTTACTGAAAGAGCAGCAACCCTGGAATGTCAAGTACTGTTTTACTAGAATTAGCTAGATTCCACTGACCTTTTTACTGCTTTTCAAAGAGCTATTTAATGGGCATTGCTCAAACCTAAAAGCTCCATGACGTATTCAAAGTTCTGGAATAATTTTATTTGTGAAAGTATTTAACAAACTAATCTCTGAGGCAGCAGATGTAGTTTTTAGTTTTTTAAGTTATTCATAATTAAACTAATTAATTTTTGACTGTAGTTTTGAAGTAATACTTTGAAGATTAATGCTACGTTTATGAATTGATAATAAAGTGGCTGTTAAGATTACTTTTTTCTTAATAAGAAACGACGAATTTCCGACTGTTCTACTATAATGAAAATCTATTAAAACATCTTTCAAGTTTCAAGTCAATAGTAAATGTTCGTTTACAAATAGAGAAGATACGTCACTGATAAAGCATAAGTCATTGTATCTCAAGAGAAATACAAAAAAAAACCAATGTAGAGGCAAATATGAGAGATGGTAAATTTATTTAGCGTGAAAGAAAGGCGGTCGCCGAGACCGTTTAACCAAACATTGGTTGCCGGCGGCTATTTATCAAAACACACGATAAACAGAATAGGAAATTGAAACCGAGTCAACGGGGGCTCCGCGTGTGATTTATTACCATTATAAACAAAAATATCGCACTGATCAGTTTCCCATTTGCTATATTGGATTGGGTCTGTCATGGGAATAATAGCCTGGAATTCTCGTGCGTTGAATGCTTTTGGGGAGAGAGCAGACTGGCTACTTTTAGCCAGTCTGCCCTGGGCACTTTTTATTAAGGACACATTGTTACTAACACACTAACATTCTATGGATGTAAATATCTGAAATAATAGTTATTTGTTCAACAAGATAGCAAAGTTCATTTTTGTTGCGAGTGCCTAGTTTGAATCCCGAGCGAACGAAGGATTCTAATATAGAATCACGAGCGTAGCGAGTGATTCTAAGTTAGAATCCTGAGAGTAGTGAGGGATTCAAAGGCACAAGAAGCAAAAACTTTGCTATCGTGTGATACATACAATTTTTCACCTCAATAGCGAAAAAGTACAAGATGTAAGAGAAATATTTATTAAAACATAAAGGATATTTTAAAATTTTAAAAATTAGGTTTATTTATTTAAAAACTTTTCAATATCATGAGCGGTGAAAACTTTAGATTTTTTGGATTTGTGCCCCTCCGACTGTCTTTTCAAAAATACAATAAGTTTAGGATAAGTTTCAATGTGAACGTCGCATTTCGATTTGATTGTAGCTTTTAACATGGAGTAAATACTCCATAATGTAGATGGTTACCTTGTTTTAGACAATTCCATGAAATATGATAAAATCACAGTCTCTGAATAGGACTTCGCATCCTTAGAAAGTCTCCAATCATTAAATAATTCATAGGCTTTCAAGTATTTTTCACGAGACTATTCCGGAAGAAAGTTTAATTCGCGTTAGACACTAATTCTTTTAATTCTGAATTATAAGTAGATTCACTCATTTTGTTATTTTAAAATTCTTACAACAAATAACTTCTAAGAAATTAGTACCTAATTAAGATATAGAATAGAGTTAATTATTTTTTTTTTGCCGCCATTTTATATTACTCTTTTGTCTGCGTTCGGAATTGTGTCATTCATAAAATAAAATATATTAATTAATTAATTTTAATTTTCTTTTATGTTTCATGTGTGTTACAGAATTATAAAGTCTAAAACACATTTACGAAAAGTAAATAGTTTAAATAATAAAATAGAGAGTTAAAAAATTTTGTCGAAATAAAATGTATGGGGTATGCAATATTATATACAAAATTTCTGAACGTTTCTTGAGACGGTGAGTTGAAGAAACGCCAATCCAATGCGTTCTATATTCAAAACACTTTTTCTCACTGAGTGAGCAAAAACGACTTTTGCTCACTGGTTTTGGGCAGCAAAGGCACCCTTTTTGAGCTAGAGAGGTGAAAAAGTTTATTTATTTATTTATTTAGCGGCAGTGATCGAAGTTTTTATGACTTCTTGCGTCTGCATCGCGTTTTCACGATTTTTGTACACTGACTTCTGCGATTTTCGGTCGCTCATTTCTACATTTGATCTATAGTAGGAGAGCGGCAGTGATCAGCGTTTTTATGGCTTCTTGCGTCTGAATCGCGTTTTTGCGATTTTTGTGCACTGATTTCTGCAACTTTCGGTCGCTGATTTCTACGTTTAATCTATATATAGTAGGGGAGCGGCAGCGATCGGCGTTTTTATTGCTTTTTGCGTCTGCATCACGTTTTAGTGATTCAAGAACGCTAATTTCTGCGATTTTTGTGTGCCCACGTTAGAGTTAAAGCCGTAAAAACGCCGATCGCAGCAACTAAAAGTAGGCCGTCTGCCCTCTTCCTTAGCCAATTACATAAATTCAAAAAGCATAGGTATATTAGAAGTGGAAACGATAACCTCAATAGCGCAACGGTTAAAGGTGCGGACCGAAAACTAAATGGTTGATGGTTCCATACCCATCCATTGCATTATTGTCATACCACTCCTAACACAAGTTTTCCGCTTATTTGGAGGGGAAAGGAAAATATAAGTCAAGCTTATCTTGGCTAATATTCAAAAAAATAATATGTTCCTCACTAATATTATAAAAGCGAAAGTGTTTTGTTTGTTGGGTTGTCCTTTAATCACTCAGTAAGGGAGCAACGGATGGACTCAATTTTTTACATGGGTATAGTTGAGGACCTGGAGAGTTACAAAGGCAACAGAACAAAGGATTCCCGAGGGATTTCAAAAACTTACTCCACGCGGACGAAGTCACGGGCATCAGCTAGTAAAGACATGAATATCAATGTTTCGTAATTGTATCATAAAATTTTAGGTCCTCTTCTATATTTAGACCGTATGATACGACCCAGATGGTCACGGCACCCGATTTTAGTATCTCCAATCTTTTAACGTGACCACCCAAAGTGGAGCTCTTATACTCCTTATCTTCGTGTTCAGGCCATCAAATTCTCTTCACGTTTTAGGACTTTCAGAAGGTACGGCGGGTCTAGTGACGCTGGTAGGTTAGGGTTACAACCGATAGCCTGTTATGAAGAGACCAGTCTGTGTAACATTTCATAGTTATGAGCGCGGAAAAGGAAGTGTATTTTTAGTCTTATGGCATCTGGCTGAACGCTTTTCATGGAATCGGCTTAATTAACGTGTCGCGCTAGAAACAGCTTCATAACTAGGAGCAGCCCGTGGCAGTTGATCATACGCTTCACAAAGATATTTATTTTAAATGGATGGATGGATGTGTTACTGGCCAAACCTGAATTAAGTATGAATACTAATTGAGCAGGGAAAACGCGATATTTTAAGTATTGCCTGTGTGTAATGTTGGTTTTCTATTCGAATTACGCTTTGCGTTTTACATAAATTCTTTAGACAAGACAATGTGGATTCGGGGTATTTGCATTTCGTCTAAAAGTTACATTAGCCCGCGACTTCGTCTGCAAAAAGTAAGGTTTTTTAAGCTCGAGAGAATCATTTGCTTTTCCACGATAAGTAGCCTATCTCTTTAAGCGAAAGTCTGTTGCTTTGCTACGTAGTTGAAAGATGAATTAACAAGCAAACAATTATTAATAAGAATAATTCAACCGAATCAAAACTCAATTTCAGGAAGTACCTTGGCAGTTCTTTTTATGGTTATATCTAAGAACTCAAGGAAAACAATATTGTTTTGCTATAATCCGCCAAATAAGAAAAATTTGCGCTGCTCGCGTTTCAGGCAGCCGCTCCTCTTGTTGAATCTTAGAATGAAATAATATGAACTAGGCAAAACTAGTTTGTCCTGAAATCGTGTTTGACCGGTAGCCTATATGCATCTAGCCCATTACAGTTGTATAAACAAAGTGGTCTTGCGTAAATTTGTGCGTGTTGCAGGAAATCAAGGTGTAATAAAGTTGTAGAGTTTATGAAACGGCGATCTCGGAATTTCGATGGGTCTTGATAACTTCCTCCTGGAGAAATCTGATAAATGGCGCTCTGGCGAGTTTCTTTGAGTTATGGACGATAGTTTGTGTAAGTTTAAAAGTTAGTTTGCCGAGTCAGTAATGAAAATAAATTTCGCTTAGACGTTCAGCTTTTGTAACACAATAAAACCTATGTGGGATTTTTTAAAGAAAAAAATCTTTTCCGAAAACCGACTTCTTATGCCGCTACAAAGTATAAAAATAATTTTAGATTGTACATGTTTGAAGTCGGGTGGGCTTAAAAAAAAACGATGAAACCGATACCTACGTGATGCTCGCCCGATTTTAACAAACGTGTCTCTCATGTGCCATTTATCCCCGAGTACCTACCTAATACATAGAAAAAAAAGATACCGACCGAATTGATTCACACCTCCTTTTTTTTAAGTCGGTTAAAATGGCAGAAAGTGCGATAGGAGTACGTATAATCTGGAGGTATGGTCAATATTACAGTAATATTATAAAGGCGAATGTTTGTGTGTGTGTGTGTTTGGTACTTCTTCACGCCACAATGAATGAATCGATTTGGCTGTTTGGAATTGAGATAGACCACTCTAGATTCCTCTAATCTAGCTGCCTTCTAAATCAGTGTCGTACGAGAGGAATGCTTTAGATTTGTTAATGCGCTTACAAATAAATAAATTAAAAATTCGATCATATTAAGCTCAAATACTTAATTCACTCACCTCCGTGCACGCCGCAGTAGTCGCCCACGCAGTCCGCGTGCTGCACTTGCGCGCCGGAGCACGCGTCGCCCACGCACGCGCGCCGCCGCGTCTGGCGGCAGTCGGAGCCGCACACCGACCACTCCGTCCACACCGCCCAGCGCCCGGGCGACGCTGGAACACGTGCTGGCCTTAGTAGAATAACTACAGTGCGCAGAATACCAGAAAAAAATCCCCGCGATACATGAAGTGTTATAAATAGGAAAGTTTGGATGGATGTATGGATGTTTTTTACTCAATCACGCTGCAACGACTGAATTAATTTAGGTGAAATTTAGCACAGAGACAGATTATAGACTGAAATAATACATAGGTTACTTTTATCCCGGAAAATAAAAGAGTTCCTGCGGGAATCCAAAAAAACCTCAATCCACGCGAACGAAGTCGCGGGCATCAACTAGTAAAACATACCCGAAACCTCGTGTGGAACGCGACAGATGCTAAGGTGTATATATCCTCGGTCTATACCTGCTGTTAGTTGCTGGGGAGATGGGTATCCCGCAAAATACTCGATGCCGCAATATTAGCTCAAGGTTACCATGCCTTGAAAACAGTAGGTACACAAAATTCCAAATCAATCACTCCAGTGAAAGTTTGTAAAACCCTTTAATAAATTAGGAAATGAGCTGAAGATCTTTAAATGCCTGAGCAGATCTTCATATAGCTAAGATTCACCAAACTTTCGAGCTTCGCATAAAAGCCTGTGCCACTCTCCAAATCCTCGACTATATCAATACAAAAACTCATGTCTTTCCGTTACTCCGTTTCTCTGTGATTGAAGGACAAACCAACAAACAAATCCACTTTCGCAATTACAGTATAAGCAAGGATATTCCTTTAGTACAAAATAACCATCCACACCAACAAACAATACCTATTAAGAAATTGATACGGAACGTCAGCCATGCAATGTTATTAATACGGGCTAACATGCGATCTGACAATTTGCAAATTCGAGACCTGCGCTCGCCAGGGCAATAATAACAGCCCACTTCCGCTGAATACTGTATAAATTGCAACTATTTTTTTTTCAGGTACAGTGTGAATCTACAACGTGTAACAAAAGTGTGAGTTAACCCTGAATGAGGTGAATGTGCCCATGAAAATGAACAACTTTCCCCAAGGAACATAGGTCAAAATGTGGACCTCCCATACAAAATTGACGATCAGCTGATTGATTTACTATGGGAGGTAAAAATTTTTTTTTCATAGGGTTAACTCACAATTTTGTTACACGTTGAATAACGTGAGTGGGAGTTTTGTGAACAAGAAAAAAGTTTAAAAACTATAACCCTGTGACGAAGTAAACTTCACCAAAGATAAATGATTATTTGAATCCTTACTAATATTATAAATGCGAAAGTGTGTTTTTTTTTTGGTTTTTCCTTCAATCACGCTGCAACAGAGCTACGGATCGATAAATAGTGATTTTTTACTTGGCTATAGTTGATTACCTGGAGAGTGACATAAACTTATATCACGGAAAGTTCAAGAGTTCCTGTGGGATTTTAAAAACTAAATCCAGGCGGACAAAAAGAAAATAAACGGTAAAAATATAGCAGAAACTTTGGAGAGACATTAAAACAGTTCTCATAGAGAATGCTAGCTTTAAAGGGACACAGTTGTCATATTTATATCATTGTAAAGTTATAAGTCGCATCTAATAATATAAACGCGTTAAGTCATAAAGTATAGCGCTATAAATTGAAATTAAAGTACGCGACGGCCTGGCCCTGTTGGGATAAATCACATGTGTTTTTTACAAAAGAAATAATAGAATTGAAGTCGTCCGCTTGGCGTGTGGTCCAATTTAAAAGAGCCAAGTGACTTAATTAAAACTTGTAACGCGCGAGTATCCAAACGTACGCTCGCCTTCCGCCTCTCGGATTGGTAGAATAGCCATCGGCCTTTTTAAAAAAAGAGGAGGTTCTCAATTCGACACTTATTTTTTTTTTCTTTTTTTTTGGCGATGTTACTCCATAATTTCGTCAAATCTTAACCAATTTCAATATTTATTTATTTAAAAGAACGTATCGTGAAGTTGTCAAGTGTTGAAGTCGAACCAGCGTCGCGCATCGATTTCATAGTTGATTGAATTGATTGTGAAAGGTCCTCATGGTTTTCTGTTCGGCTTTCGCATTAACGGTTCACGCTATGCGTTATCTGACAATTTGTCAGTCAAGGAATTGTTTTACTTATAGGTAAAGATTTTAACGTTAGTACACTTCAGAATCTACATGCAAAACCACTTAAAAAAAATTAAAAGCCACACCCTTCCTTCGAAGATATATTACAACACTACCAACAACGGCGAGTAAATCACGCAATTTGCTCATATCCTGTACCAATCAATAACACCCACCCGCGTGGGTGCATACACATTAAACTATGTGTGCGACGTTCCTTATTAATTAATGCACACACATAAATCAGTCGAGGTTCGTTAGAGGAGGAATAATGTGAACTTTCTCCCTGTAAAAAGTTGATGCGTGAAGTATGGAAATAAATTGTAAACACATTCTTATGCTGAGTTTTGGTTCAATGCAGACAACAGACAAGGCAACAAACAGATAAGAAAGACAAGTTTGAAGACAAGTTAAAGTTTTTTTTGAAAAGGTATTATTAATGGTTATGCTAAATCTTTATATCTGTTTGTAGTGATTCTACCAGTGGTTCTAAATGAAGTTTTATCTGAGAAGCAGAGAAGTTACTAGTTTAAAATAATAACTTGATACACATAACGAATTTTGATTTAGTCATATAGATCATAAACCTTTTTATAACTCTGAATAAAAGTTTGTTCCTAATATTGTAATTTATATCTATGTATTTTACGTCGTACGTTGATTCGATCGTATATTTCAAGAAAACCCCTACCATTAAGTATTAGTGGGAAGGGGACATAACACTAAGTAAGCTATAAGAGGTAGAGAGAGAATAATATTATGAAACTGTATTTAATTATCTTTACAAATCTGTCTTAAGCCAATATCGCACTTTTAAAGAAAGCCGAAGGATTTTTACGAAAACACTCAAAATATACGGAAGTCATTTTTGTGACGTCCTGCGACGTCGAGGTAACAAGATAAATTGAGCATTACCATAATCGTTAAAACACTGAGTCGCCGCTTACAAGACGTTTATTGGGATTTATAGGAGAAAATAAATGACATTTACAACTTTTTCAAACTCATTTAAGAATCTTTTTGTACCTTTAAGTTTATAATAACATTATATTTTGGCGATACAATGAAAAGTTTTTGAGCTTACAGAAAGAAATTTGGTTTTACAATATAATACAATTCTTACCACTATTACATTTATTCTTTTTTCACTATTTCTTTATAATCATAAAGAACTAATGTAAAAATTAAGCTTTGACCTTTGAAGATTCTATGGCAAAAAATTGAGAAAAGAAAAAGATATTTTGGACTATGACGAAGGAAAAAATATATTTGGGGAAGAAAGGCAGTTACGTAATTGTCATCATAACAATAAGTCTATGTTTCGTCCGCGTGTATTTAAGTTTAAAAAAATTGTACCTTTCTATACAAACTTTATCACCCTTTAATTATTTCAAAAACCATTTCTCAGTGCATCTCTAGATTAGGTACACAAGGACTGCTTTTCAATCGAATCTCTAGGTCCATTCGCAGCTAGTTAATATTCACTGCAAGAAATTGCGGTCTTTACTTACTTGCCATTTTTCTTAAGAATCACAATAATGTGTGACAACAATATAGTCACAATTCACACGGCACACATATTTTAGTCATAATCAATACATACTATTACATGTACAATAATTGTACATGTACAAGTACCAACATCTACGCGGGACATGTGTTAGCAATTAGTGGGAACAATGATCCAGAGTTTCACTGAAATAAACGTTCTTGATTAGATTTTATTGTTCACCCGGTTGGTCTAGTTTATACTACACACTGGCGTTCCGTTAATCTATTACAGTTCTTTCAATTTAGGAGGGCACGTGAGCTTTACTTGTGGTTACGTCGTGTACATGCACATTGCGTACGCGTGTGTGCCTGTCAAGAGCCTAGGTGCAGCAAGCAAACATGCTCTCGCTCCACTTATGTAGATACGACACACACACAACTATGAGCCACGTGCCCTCGTGAGTTGCAAGAACTATACCTACCACAATAATTATTTAAAGTAAACGGTGCTTTTTCTATATCTTATATTGAAAAAATCTATCAATATATTGTATATTATACTGGCTTTTGCCCGCGCTTTCACCCGCTTGAAGTTATGTTTTCTCAACCTGCGGAAGCCTATGATTTTCAGAATAAAAAGTATCCTGCGGAATTCTGCATGTCCTCAACTATATCCATGCAAAAAATCACGTCCAACCATTGCTATGCTGCTTTGTGATTGAAGATAAACGAACAGACAAACACACGCATTTATAATATTAAGGATTAAAATATTTACTTCAATATTCGGTACATTAAACTAATTAATAATATTGAATAACGTAAATTAATGTTACATAGATACATTTTTTGCCGTTCTATCAAGTGAGTGTACAATTTTCAGAGTTGTGTGTCTCAAACAGAAATCCTGAGTTTTCTCTCTCTCCGGCCGTAATTTTACAATCGCTATGAAACACTTAAGCCTTTGATGTGACCAGCCGCATACTGGTTTATGCCTTTACGTATTAAACTGCGGGATTTTTATAGTTTGAGAACAGCCATTCCCAAACTTTATCCTTTTTTTCTTACGTACCTATTTTATGTTTACATTTTGAAGCATGTTATTTTTTCCCTGACAGATGGGTATAAAATACGGTTTTAACCATCGGTTAACTGTCAACTACAAACAATAGTCAACTAGGTATATCTTTTTGACGAGAAATTTTGATGAAGTAACAAATTAAACATCACTGACTTCAAAATTTGGTAGAAAATCGTTCAAAATAGAAAATCTGGCACGCGCAGGAAATAAACTAACTTTTGTTTGTACAAACTTGTGTCAACTTGTGTTGCCGCTTGTTAAAACTGACGTTAAAAGTGTCAAATTACTTGTACTTTGTATACAGAAGTGTCTAACACAGCGCAAACTTTGAATTTTTCGAATGCCAGCAGCCCTATAATCGTCGGGTTAGCTGATATAGAATCTATCCGGAAAATGACTTCTAAAAAGTCCTGTTCGCTAAATGACCCATTATCAAAAATTCCTATTTGCCAAATTGCATTCTTTCATGTTACTAGACTACTTATCCCAAGTAGAGTAGGTAGAAGTAGTTTCGAATTTATTAATCTGACTGATAATAATTTGGTCCAACCTCAAACATTTGAGAAACGCTGGTTTAGATGGAAGATATAGTGAACGCCGAATAGCGGAGCACGTGCTCTGATGTTTACATCTTTCATGTAAAGCGTAAGTGGGTGGTTCCGGTTTTGTATTGTTTTAATTGGGAGTTTTTATTGACTCGTTTTTTTATTACGAGCAACTAACTGTATGAGAGCATTGCCTTTGTCGAACCAAAAGATCAAAATGATGCAATATATGGGCGTAACACAGTGGGACACGTTAGTGAAAACTTTGAGCAGAGGGTACACTTAATGCTTTTGACGAAATTACAAGTACAAGTGGCTAACCAAATCCGAAAATGTTGGGTTAAAGATATTGTAAGTTTACATGTATAGTTGTTTAGTTTGGGAGGTTAGAGGTATTGTGTGTAAAGATTACTTGACGATGATAAAATAGGCTTTTAAATCACAGTATCAAATGTTTAAAGGAAATTCAAATTAAGCCACCTAAAGAACTAATAGTATAAGACTAGGTGCATTCTATTCTATTAGTAACTTACCAATTAAAAGTTGTTGTGTATTGTCATACACTTGAAGATCCATGTTGTATCCATCTTCAGAGTAAGCATTAAAAAAACGAATTTTTAATAACAATGAAAGTTGAAACTTGCTGAATTAGATTAGCATCTACTATAACAGTATAATAAATATCTAATTTGATATCCATTTTACAAAAAAATACTGGGTGTATACTATCTACCAATGCTTAAAGCAGTTGGTATTGTTTGACATTTCAAAAACAACACAAAACAACATTGAAATAATACTGCATTGGTAGTATATGTAACAGACGTAGTGTACCCTGCCCTGAACTGTATACAATGTACTATTTTGGTGGACGACCAGCGCACCCACCGACTTCTCCCATCAGTGGGTGCAATGCAAGGGGAATTCTGTTTGGGCAAAAGAAATTCACTGCTTAGTAAAATAGACTTAAATTATCTTGAGTTACGCTGGGGAAAATGAAAGCGCAGTAAACACCTGCTTTTCAGAGGATATCTTTTCCCAAGCACAAGAATCCCTTATCTTCAACATTCGTGGTAGCTATAGGTTGCCCGAATAATCATGTCTTGTATCTACCACTGTCTACTAGCTCATGCACGCGACTTCTTTCGCGTGGACTGAGGTTTTTTATTTCCCGCGGATACTCTCTTATTTTCCGGGATAAAAAGTAGCCTATGTGTTATTCCAGACTAAATATAATCTATCTCCGTGCCAAATAACAGCCAAATAGGTTCAGTTGTTGCGGCGTGATTGAGTGGCAAATATCCATTCATCCATCCATACATCCAATCTTTCACATGTATAGGTAATATTAGTAGGATTAGCAGGATGTACCTATGTAGGCACTTAATCGGAAATATCAATGTAATCAAGAGTATGTATTCCCTGAACATGAATACGTTACTAAGAAAAATGGCTCCATCTATAAATTACTTGTTTGATGTTTCACCGCAAATCTGAAGCAAGGAATTCCTCATAGAATCATAAATCATGCACGGCCATTGCTACACATTGCCGGCGTCTTACACTAATTATACGGACTCTTTGTGCCACCATCAAAGGACTTAATAACTCAGTCTTGGCTCCCATTTCATACGGGTCTCTTTAATTAGGGCGCCCGTACATCGCAAATTGCGAGAGCTTCTTGTAAGACAGATTTAGATTTATTTTCAAAATTGCTAAACAGTAGGTATACTTTTTGACAGACAGATTAAAAACAGTATTAAAAGTAAACCATTTTGGAAATGAGTCATACATTTTTACGAAACTAAAGCTAAAGGTACGAGGGCTTCAAATGCATTATTATTATTATTTTTTTAAGCGAAAATAGAGCAACGGGTGGGGCTTGAACCTGTGACCTTTCATTTCAATCCGTACCTTTAACCTTTGGGCTATTGAGGCTTCAAGGTTATGTTTTGAGAAAAGCCCACATCACTTAAAATAGGTAGTCCCCAAATGCAACTCAAAAAAAAAGACCGCCGATTTTTAGCGAAGGACTCATAGGTATAGTTCTTGCTATTCACGAGAGCGCGTGAGGTTTACTTGTGGTTACGTCGTATACATGCACATTGAGTAGGTGTGCGAGCCTGTCAGGAGCCTAGGTGGGGGCGGTCAGGCGAGCAAGCTCTCGCTTACATTTATATAGATACGACAAATATACAACCATGAGCCACGCGCCTCCATGTATTGCAAGAACTATACAAAATAATAAATTAAACTATGACTCTAGCTGTTCATACAAAAAACACACTACGCAAGCTTAGCAAGAAGAACAAGAGGTGAGGCTCGGCGCGAGCTTGTACCTTATACACTACCACAATACAACCATCACTGCTACAATACCTAATACGAATTATGTGGTAAGACATATAAGTGACATCGCTCATCTATGCTCAGTAGAGGGACCTTTACGTTATAATAATATATATTATATTGTGTATAGAAACCCTTACGCTATTAATTTTCTCATAGAAACTGTCGGTCTTTTCGTGTGCCATGTTTTGTAATGACGTGAATAAGTGTATTTTGTACATGTAAAGCATATACCGGTTGAAATTTTAATGGTTGTACTCCCTGAAAGAGGTGAATGTGCTCATGAAACTGAACAACTTTCCCCAGGGAACATAGGTCAAAATATGAAAAAAAAAATTGGACCCTCCATACAAACTTGACGATCAGCTGATTGATTTACTATGGGAGGTCCAAATTTTTTTTTCATATTTCGGCCTATGTTCCTTGGGGAAAGTTGTTCAGTTTCATGAGCACATTCACCTCTTTCAGGGAGTACAACCAATGAAATTTCACCGTGTATATTGTATAAGCTTGGATCTTTAGACTGGTAAGGACAGTACAAATTGCATGATGTATGCCTTTGTTCTACAATTTCGTTCATTATCGGGATAATTACACTGCGTGACACGGTTTCGGTACCCGAAAAACTGATTGCTATTTTAGTTTTCTATTAGTCATAGTATGTAGACAGTGGATATCTTTTGTTTCTATCACGTCTAGTTTTTGAGGTACACACCGTTAAATTTTTTCATACCCTCATTTTTCCCATACAAGTTAACTTTACCGTTATTGACAAAATATGTTCATTTCACATTGGTACCTTTGTAATTAATTGGTTAAGAGTGTAATCGTATGATTTTTAAAATAAAAACTGGAAAAAGTAGTC
The DNA here is from genome assembly GCA_933228805.2 of Hipparchia semele. Taxonomy (NCBI): domain Eukaryota; kingdom Metazoa; phylum Arthropoda; class Insecta; order Lepidoptera; family Nymphalidae; genus Hipparchia; species Hipparchia semele. The sequence continues at coordinate 14,723,364 of OW121714.1, forward strand.
ACCGCCAGCGCAGAAATTAAAAAAACAAGTATTGGTAGCGTGTGTGGTTACGTCACATTCTTAAGTCTCAAGAAAAAAGAATTTTGAAGGAAATGGATGAAAAGCGAAGGATTTTTTTATATTTAAATATTGCGTAACTTATTTTCTTCGAAATTAAGTTACGCCATATTATAATAAATAAAAATAAGGGCACAAATGCATCCATTAACGTAAAACAAACTTTACGATTAAAAAACCAAATGACAAAGATTTATGTAAGTACATGGAAATAATTAAAAGCTGTGATAGAAGGTTGCACAGGAAGGTTGCTAAGGTACTCTCAAAGCTGAAAACGTGAAACTCTTGGTGAATTATTTGTTAAAAAAATATAAAAAGATTGGTTGCTGGATGACATTAAAAATTCATTTTTTCCATATCCATTTCTCTTTTTATTCCATAAATCTTAAATTTGTGGGTGTTGAACCAGTGGATCGGCTTACCCAGGATGTAAGGAGGCTTAAAGAATGGTTTCAAGGTCATTAGGATACATCTATGTTAGGAGATGACTGCTGACGTTTAACGCAAGAAAATACTTCCTAACATAAAGCGAAAAGTTAAATATTTTTCATTTTTTGTGTATAATATAATACTTTTTATCGTCTATTTTATATTTTAATGTGTGCAAATATATTAAGAATAAATTTTACTCGAATTATTGATGATTTAATAATAAAATGTGTATATGTATTTAATTTTTAATTTCAGTACTAGTAAATTGTTTATTACCATGTACCTAAAAAACAAGACGTGATAGAGAAAAACTAAGTATGCATTCTTATTAAGCAATGTGTATGAATACATAAACAGAAAAAATTGAAATGGGTACTCAATTTTTTTCGAAATTTGTTGCGCAGTGTTATTAGATTGAGATTTATTATAAACAATGTGAACTGGTGCCTTATATTATAACTGTATCATGTCATGACATTATAACGGAATTGCCTGCTTTATTTTACCAACAAATTGGATCGGTATTTGCTATCTTGACAGATTAGAACACATTTTTTCGATAATACGAAAAGCTGTCAGAAGAGATGTTTAGAACGAAAGGAATCAAATAAAAATGCTATTTAAATTAAACGTTATAGGACAAAGACCTGAGACAAAAAAGTAATGAGAAATTTTTGGAGCGTAACTGTTAGTTTACAGTGAGATTGTAATCTGTAATTGCTTTCTTGTTCACTGAGTCGACGGGATAGTATAATAGACTTATAAAGCTCATTAAACTGTCATAACACTTAATCAAAGTACTCGTATTTCTGTAAAATAAAAAATGTCTTCCAAAACGAGCAGACAACAATTAATAATCCTCTGCTTTATACTTGTTTTTAAATTTTTTTGTTCTTCACCTCTTTCTGGTCTATAATCTCTATCTGGCAATTTATTTGAATTCAAGCTACGGCTTAACAGAAATCGTATAATTCCCGGTTAAATCAACATACACTTAATAATAATTTTATATAATTTTTAATTTTTATTGAAGTGTTAACCTACACTTAAAGGAAATAACCTAATAGATATATAAATACATATCAAAAATTCCGAGGCCGGCGGGATTCGAACCCGCGTCTCTCTGGGAATCGCGCGTGATATGTATTTATATATCTATTAAATTTTATATAAAATTTAATGTGCATATGAATGTCATTTTAAAATGATAAGGTATACAACAAAATATGTAAGTGTACCTACTGAATCAGTTTCATTTATGGTTTACCTAATATAACTGCAGCATATTCAATGTTTAATAAAATGTGTGGTTTAGAATCCTCAAAAGCCCGTATGTTCATCACTATAAAACGGAATCGTAAAAACATGATACTGCAGTAAAATCCACCTGTAAAAGTATTCAATAATTGAAAACGTTCGTCCTACTTTCAAGTTCTTGATGATCCTACAGCAACGAGGTCAAATATCGAGTGATCTGAAAGCAAACGATGCAAAGCCGCTCCAACTTGTGTTTGTGAATTTGATCACGTTGAAAAATGGAATGAATTTTCTGTTCCTTCATATTTTTTATACCTTACGAATTATAAAAACTGCATGCTAAATCATTAGGTCATTAAATCTGTTCCGTCCTGTGTAATCCTTCCCTCAGATACATCTCGCATCTCTCTAAGATTGAGTTCTCTCCTACTCTGACGTCGGTTCCGTACTTCGGTCATACGTACGAAAACAACTCTGCTGTGTCATGACAATGTACTAAAAATATTTTTTCAGAAATCGCGTAAATATTTGGAGAGTACATCTTCAGACCAGAGAAGCGTCGTACAGCACCTTTAAAAAGTGACGTTGTTAGTGTTTTTTGCCGAACTTTAAATGACGTTCCTCCGAAAAGATCAAGAAGGCGGGTAGATAGATTCTACCCATGACAGCTTCAACTTGACGTCTCGCAACACCGCAGTCTCGTCGTGACCACGGTCCATGCAATTGGATCGAAATATCGACAATCCCAACTAAAATAATTACCGTGGTACGTACTCGTAGTATTTTATAACAATTATGTCAGTAAACCACGAATCAAGTCTAAAATCTTTAGAGTACATCTTCTTTTAATACTCATAACATCAAAAAGTCAATTTCGAGTTTTTTGCAATTACGTCATTGTTCTATTGTATGAGCGATATGTAAGCCAATAAGTAAGTATTTTAGAGCCTCAATAGCCCAACGGTTAAAGGTACGGACTGAAAACTGAAAGGTCGCTGGTTCGAGTCTCATCCATTGCAAAATTGTCGTACCCACTCCTAGCGCAACCTTTTCACTTATTTTAGAGGGGAGAGGTGCATATAGTTCAGCTTGGCTAATATTCTTTAAAAAAAAACGTGCTCATTTATAACACATGCAACCGGCCTCAGTGTAGAATTAATTAAGTTCTCATTATAATTATTATTATCGTTAGTTTTCATCATCATCATCATCATTTCAGCCTGCGGACGTCCACTGCTGAACATAGGCCTTTCCTAAACTGCGCCACCACACCCGGTCCTCAGCCCTCCTCATCCAGCCACTTCCCGCCACTCTCTTTATGTCGTCGGTCCATCTTGCTGGAGGGCGCCCCACACTACGCTTGCTTGTCCGTGGTCTCCACTCCAGAACTTTTCGGCTCCAACGGCCATCGCTCCTGCGACAAGCATGGCCTGCCCACTGCCACTTCAACTTACTAATGGTTTGGGCTATGTCAGTGACCTTGGTTCTCCTACGGATCTCTTCATTATGAATTTTATCCTTCAGAGAAACTCCTAACATAGCCCTCTCCATAGCTCGCTGAGCGACTTTAAATTGGTGGATTAAGCCCTTTGTCAGTGTCCACGTTTCAGCGCCGTAAGTTTTAATCTTAATTAACTGCAACTGAAGTGACAGGCGACGGGTGTCGCAGAACTGATGGTCTATGAGGCAGGTGTCTGGAATGACGACCAGGTGGTGGGAAGTGGCTGGACTAAGTGTCGCGGCGTGCCCTAAATACTGGATATGGATAGGTTGATGATGATGAAGATAATGATGATCGTCCAACATTACGCGATAACTAGGTAACTAAGTAGTACTAACTAGTAGTACTAGTAAGTAGTTACTAGGTAGTAACTACTTACTAGTGTAAGCGTCCACGAATCCACAAATTAGCTTTAACCACTACCTTCTGACAAGCATGGTCTGCCATTGCAACTTACTTTAATGTGAATTAGTGACCTAAGTTTTCCTGCAGATGCTAACTTTGGAAAAGTTCTTATATAGGTAGGTAAATTTTTTATTTTTTATTAATTGTTTTTCATTAAAGGTCATTAAACACATACCACTTTGACAGAGAACGCAATCAGCGGTCTTCTGGACGCTCTGCCCCTGGCAAGGTGCTCCGCCGTTGAGGGGATGAGGTTCCGTACACGTTCTGGAACGGCGCTGCCCAGCCACTCGGCCGTTACACCTGCATTGCGTCCAGGGTCCCCATTGGCTCCAACCGCCGTTTACTGCGAAATAAAGGCAAGAGTTAGAACAAAGTTTTATAGACTTTGCTAGTTCTACTTTTTTAAGCCGAGGAGTTTTTTCCAACAATTCCCAAATACTGCTTTAACTAGGCTGATGGATGGATGGATTTTCAAAAAACACAATTATTCATGAAAAAGTATCTGTATGAAAGTAGTAAATCAGATGATTTACTACTTTTACTATAAAAAAACAATGTGTAAAGAAAAAAAAACATTCATATTGTATAACTAAACCTAGGCCAATACATTTTTGTCCTTGTGTTTATTATGAATCTCATTTACACAGAAATCATTTTCATCTCTACCAATTCCAATTTGCTTTTGAAGTAGATTGAAAAAAGGCAGAAAACAATTTTCATATTTTTCGGTGACATTTTTTGTGTACAAAGGAAAACAAATTTCAATCCAGTCGGCATGGAGTGTCGAATATTTTATGCTAAAATCCATTTTGCACTTTCAAATAATATGTACAATACTAGCCCACGACTTTGTCCACGAAGAATTAGGTTTTTAAATATCCTGTTCTGTACCAAAAAAGGCAGAAAAAATACGTTTCCAGTAAGGAAGGTTAATTTTTAATTTATTTTTGTTAGTATAGCGGTAACAGAAATATACATTCTCTGAAAATTACAACTCTCCACCATTTATTATGTATCATGAGCTACAGCCCGCTGACAGACAGACAGACAGATGGACGGACGGACAGCGGAGGCTTAGTAATAGGGTCCCGTTGGGTACGGAATTGTACCCTTTGGATACGGAATCCTCAAAATTAACTCCACGCGGACGATTTCAGGGCATCAGCTAGTCGTAGTTCTTCAAAAAGTTAGCAAATGGAAACCTAAAGCTGCGTTCGAGAATAACACTCAATAAATAGCCATTAAATGAAAGCTTCTAAAAACCTATAAGATTTTAATGAACCTATAAAGTGTACAAGAGGCAACTTCTCATGAAACGAAATAAAACGTAACGTTGCCTGCACGCAAGCTAGGCCAGTGTGTAGTTTATATCTTTTCCCGAGATCGCGCATGTAAGAAGGACATGCTAGGTCGCGTGCTCAGGTGACCTAGCTGGAACAACAGCTTTTGTAGGATATTTTCTGTTCGAGCGAGTTTTGTGCGTCGGATTTGATGTTGCGCTGATATAAATGTACTAGTTTTTGCCCGTTGCTAAGCTAAGTTCGATTTTTCAAACCCTTATTTTGCCTCTTAGAGGTTGAAATTTCAAAAATCCTTTCTTAGCGGATGCTTACGTCATAATAGCTATCTAAATCGGTCTATATGCCAAATAGACCGATCAAAACAAACATTGAAAAGATCAAAATAAAAATAGAAGAAATACTAACAAAGGGCTTACTTGCCTTGATGCGCATAATAGTAAAAAGAAAGTTACAAATGAGACAAATAATATAGATAAGCTTCAAACGTACCAGACATTAAAACCTTTTAAAGATGATAACAACTAAAGATAATGCGATTGTAAATACATCGCGTTTTATACAGGAACGATCAGATACAAAAAATGCAACATTATCATGATACAAGACAAGATAAAAATATTAAGCAGCCAAACAGAGAAGGTCATTAGGTAAAAATTGCTCCCCAAGAAACATTAACATAATTTCCTTTCACATCGAAAGTGGAAGGATGTTTAACTAAAACGTCGTATAATAGCTGATACTTCCCCAAATTACACGTAATGGGGGTTACATTATCTTAACGGTTATAAATTGTCAGATTTCACACCACATGTTCTTTGGGAATCAGGATTAATGGAGACGTTTTTTTGTCATATACAATTTTTCTTTATTTTTTGCTGTAACCATAAAAGTTTGAGATACATTAACGTTAATGCCACAAGCATTATAGTTTACAAAAAGTGTTTTAAAGGATTCTTTTCTTTTACTAAGTGCCGATTTCACCAACGTTGTGTCACATTTAAACGAATTGGGCATCCTGACAGCTTCTGTATTGAAAATTTGCCAAAATATCAAGACTTATTTTACGTTTTTTAAATTGGCCTTATGGGATATTTCCATGTTCCATGCTGTAAGAATTGGAAGTGTAATATAGAATACGATAGAAAAGAAAAGAATTTTTATATTCTATTTTTTATTTCAAATAAACTTTTATAAAGTGCTTTTGAATCTTCAAGTGAATCTACTACTGAGTAGCTAGACAGGGCGTTATAATTAGAAAAAAATAAGACCTCTAAATATCAATGCAGTACCTTATGTTAGCTAAAAGGAAAGGGTCCTTAGAAAGACCCTCCCATGTCTGAGGCTTCAGGGAAGCCGTTTTAATTTTCTAATTTCCGCACGTCCATCTGTCTGTCCGTCACAAAAAGGTCCCCTTATGTTCCAAAAACTTTCACAATGCTTTAGTACCTATTAGAGACAGACGTCTTTCGTTTTTCGTCTCCCTCCTTACTTCCTATCTTCCTCCTTAATTATTACCTCCTTTCTTGAAAACAGCGTGTGTTAGTATTTGATTACAAAAATTGACGTAATTTAATCTAAACTTTACTAAAGCACTGCAGTAACCTGGTGGCTGGAAGAAATATTTCTATCCAAATCGGTTTCATGCGGTTTGAAATCTTCTTCTTCTTATTTATCAAGCAAAAGACATCTACTACTAGAGAAGTCACTTGGATGTCTGTGCTTTTGGGTATGGAGTCGCTACTCCAATCTGAATCGGTTGAAATAATCGTAGCTAAAGCGTATTCCTTAATTAAATGCATGCCATAAATCTGTTATAGTAATAACTGTTACATTGAAATAGCAATTTTGATTCAGGTCTTGTTCAACAAAGATTAGCTGGGAATTAATTCCAAAATCCATGACAAGACCGTAATATTTCAAGCCACTGGCCACCCGTGGATTGTACGCGAGCGTTCTCTAAGCGATAAAAATTGATTGGCCATTACTCGTCTTTATTAAAGTTAATATAAATAAAGATCTTCGACCTAATGGGGATTTTTGAGAATCTATTAAAGCTATTAACTCCGGTATTCGGCTTAATGATAATGGTTAAGACAAGTACGGTTTTGAATTTAAAGTAGATGGACTTCGATGAACTTTTTTGGGTTTTCTTCTTGATTCGTTCAAGAACAGTTCGTTTCTTCGTTCGTGTTGCCCACAATTTCCTTCGCATGGAGTTTTTGAAAATCCCACGGGAATTCTCTGATTTTCAGAGATAAAAGGTAGCCTATATTACTCTTCAAATCTTAAATTTGATCATGATTTTTTGTATCTTACGTATACAACAAATCATGTCACTCCATCGCTCCGTTGCTGCGTGATTGAAGGACAAAGAACAAACCAACAAACACACATACTTTCACATTTACTATATTAATGAGTTTTTAGCCGCGACTTCGCTTAAGTTCAATCTTTCAAACCCTATTTTAACCTCTTTGGGGTTGAATTTTCAAACGTCATATTTCAATGTCATAATAATTCTCTGTACTGATACTAAATTTCAGCCCGATCGGCCAAGTGATTTAAGCTGTGCGTTAATTGATCAGACAGTCAGTCAGTCATCTAAATATATAAAAGGAAAAGTGACGGACGGACTGACTGACTGATCTATCAACGCACAGCTCACATCACTGGTCAGATCGGGCTGAAAGGCATACAGATAGCTATTATATCTGTATGCCTTTCAGCTAAGAAATGATTTATGAAAATTCACCATTGAAATCACAGTAGTTTGTAAACAATATAACACTCGTATAAAATTAATAGGCTAGTCCTACTTAACTTTATCAAAACAACAAAAGCCTTGCCCCGCATCGCATGACAATTAATCACGTGTTATAATTAAATACGCTTTGTATACGCGTTGAAATATTAAAAACCCTTAACTGAAAGTCGCCGTGTTTGTAGCGAGTAAGCCTTTTATGGCGCTTGTTCACAAAATTAATACATTGTTGTGAACTTGTTTGTTATTTCGTCAAGCACGGCCTAATTGATGGATGGCTTACTGTGGGATTTTCGGGAAAACTGTGTGTTTAGGTGAAGTGTTCGTGTAATGAAAATGTTCGTTACCTACTTTACTGCGTATAGATTGGAAGGTCATGTTAAGAAAATTTGGGGTCTGGTGGGAGGCTTTGGCTCTTTGGTGGGTGGTTCTGGAGGTCGAGGGTTTACCGTCAAAGACGTGCCGCCAAGCGATTTAGCGTTCCGGCACGATGGCTTGTAGAAACAGATTAGGGGGATGGGTTGAATTTACACTGCCATTCCCCTTCCAAGTTAGTCCACTACAATCTTAGATTGCATCGTCACTTATCATCAGGTGAGATTGCAGTCAAAGACTATCTTGTCATTGAATAAAAAAGGGTACTTGATATAGAAATTTTGCTACAATCAGCGAGTCGCTGGCCGCTAGCAGTCGCTAGATGTTCGTGTTTCTTTGGATCCTTGCACGAGAACTATGCCCACCAGTGGACGTCTACAATCATTTGATATGATGACGTCAATGAAATAGGTTAAAAATTAGCTATAGATTATTAATTATTAGCTAGGTATATCAATACAGTAATTTCAAATGTTTACAAAACAAATATAATTTCAACAGGATCAATGTTAACGAGTGCCCAAAGTCAAACAAAACCGTAGTTTAAAAATAAACAATCGTAAAAACAATAAAAGGAAACAATAAAACTACAAGCGGAACCAAATTCGATAGCAATATCGACCAATTCTTACATAGGTATATAATATCCATATGTTCCTGTACTAAACAAAGGGCTTTTGCCCTCTAATAATCTTAATTGGTCAGTATATACCAACACCCCAGCTCTAGACCGTTGGTACATAGAACAGAGAAACCAAAATCCCATAACAGTTCCCGCTAACCCGTCACAGTGTAGCGATCATATAGTTCAGAAACGAGATTTCACGAAAGACATACTATTTAGGTATCTCGAGGAATCGTATCAAAGCAGAAGCTAAAAACATGCTTAGACTCCGCTGTAACATGGAGGACTAAAAACTCAATAGTTCAAGTAGTTCAATCAGTAAAAAGAACATTAGCCAAGCTGAAGTTGGCTAATATCCTCCTACCCCTCCAAATAAGCGAAAAGCTTGTGCTAGGAGTGGGTACGACAATAGTGCAACGGGTAGGATTCGAACCTGCGACCTTTCAGTTTTCAGGCCGCACTTTTAACCGTTGGGCTATTGAAGCTATTGTAAATTAAGCAAAGCTATGACTCCCGTATTCTGAATGTGATACAAAATAGTTGGGTAGAAAATAATCATTGGTATTGGGTAGCAAATAAAATTAGAACAGAATAAAAACCCCGACTGCTATATCAACTGAAAAATAGCCTATACATTCAAATCTATTCAGGCAATTAGACGTTATTGTGGAATAATAAACTTACATACATACATGAACCCTGAAAACATTACACTCCCTTTTTTGCGCAGTCGTGTAAAAATAAAGGTGTACAGTACAACTGTACAGGCTACGCATAGGCTTTCGCTTTTACTCTGCACATTAATAGGTCCGTTTCGGAACTGTATATTAGCTAAACTTAAACAATACACTCGACTATATCAAGAACAACTATTCCAATTAGAACCTACGTTTCCAAAGCGGAATTTACTGTGTAAACAAGTCATTTCCCGCGGATTCGGTCACTTCCCGCTAGGTAACCAACTAACCACTAACTGCACTGTTTGAGTTTGGTGTCTGAAGGGAAATTAATGAAAATTCCGTCGACAAACTTATCAACCTAATGCTTTTAGACCGTGTAACTGGTTCTGTCTGCGTGTAGGCTAAACTTGTCCCCGAAATTGGAATTCGGAACTTGGGTATCCAATAACTTTCTTTGCTTGCCGTGTTTGATCACTGATCAGTAAACTCGCTTTTCGTAATTTTTTTATTTGATGTATATTCGGATCTACTACTAGTTCAAGTTTATTACTTGCTTCATTTTTATTTCGTCTGAATAATGTGCAAGTTTATGGATAAACCTGCCGTAGCATTTTTTTATCAATTAATAGATGAAAGACACCTAATTTGAAATTAGTATAATAATTGTAACTTAGTTTCTAAAACAGGTTGGTATTTATACTAATTTATATTAACAATTTTATTTATATCCCATATATTTTAAAATTACATCACACTAACGACACTAATTAATATAATGGTGAAAGTTTGTATGTGTGTGTCTGTGTGTATGTTTATTACTCTTTCACGTCACAACGAATCAACCGATTGGGCTAAAATTTGGAATGGAGATAGCTCATGCCCATGATTAACACATGGCCTACATTTCCCGGAAAGTTAGAGCTCTCGCGGGAATAAACGCGGACGAAGTCGCGAGCATCATCTAGTAGTCTAAGTTCGGATTCCGTTCCCGATTAGGGCAGTTTTGTGAATTTACAATTTCTAAATTGGTTCTGATATGGTTTGTGGAAGGCTCTACCCACATTTATCCCGGAAAATTGAAGACTTCCCGCGGAAATTAAAAAAGCTTAAAATCAACGTGGACGAAGTCGCGGGCATTGTCCATACAATATTTTATCATAAAGATAAAATATTGGAATAAGCATTTAATAAAGCTCGCGTTTTTGGCCGCGCCAGGCCACAGGTACTGATTATAATCAGTTAGTCAGGCGCCATATTTTCCAAGATGGCGTGGGCGCAGCATCTCTAATGACTCTCCCATGCGCTCGCGCTGCAATAATTGCAAGCCATCGGTGCGTGCCCTTTGATCTCGCTAAAGTATAGTTATTACAGGCGAGGGAGGGTGAAATGAGCGTTAAAGAGGATCGAGAATTGTCGGTTGTCAGATAAATTGTACATGAAATAATAAGTAAAACGTGTTAGACGCCTTGTTAAGGTACCTAAGCCGTCAATAGTTTAGGAGATGGATTGGTTTTGGTTTTAAAGCTTAGCATTGTAAGTGTTAACAGCGGTATTTTCAAAAACATTCTAGACTCTAGATCTCATCAACTGATGGGTTCTAGAGTTTAGAGAGATCTTAAAATGATATTTACGCAAAATCTATAATAGCCAAAAAATTTCACACTCGCTTCGCTCGCGCCGCTAAAGTATTTCCATACTTAATGATTTAAATGAATAAGAAAAATCTTAAGTGCAAAATAGCAATTAAGAGTACATAATATTTTATAAAAAGTATTTTGCACTAATTATTATTTGTTAAAAATTACGTTTTACTGTTAGTATCGCTCCTTCATATCTAGTAAGACTACATCATCAGTTTTACTAGATTGCAATTCTTAATATTTTTCATAATGCAGATTTTTATCCATCACTATTTGATGGCCGCGACTTCGTCCGCGTGGATTGAGGTTTTTTGGATTCCCGCGGGAACTCTCTTATTTTCCGTATGTAGCCTATGTGCCATTCCAGTCTATAATATATCTCTGTGCCTAGCCAAATCTCTTCAGTCGTTGCAGCGTGATTGAGTAACAAACATCCATACATCCAAACTTTCACATTAATAATATTAATAGGATTATCGCTGATTATCCTCTTACTAAAACTTGCTGTATTAAATACGATCTTAAGGCTTCTTTCGTCGTATATTTTGCAGTCAGCTCTTGGACTACAAGGCTGGTTACATGGTGATTCTTAATTGTGATATGCTTTGATACACGTAACCAGGCGTTAGAATTAGTCATTTCTTACAAGTGGAAAACCGGCGAGGGATTTATTAAATCCCTTCTACATTATAAAGAGGATTTGTGCATGTTGAAATTCTCGGGAATATTTACTATTTCCGTTGAATGGGGTTTTAGTTTTACAAGTAAATAATTAATTATAGTAACACGATGCAGTGAGTGTTTAATTCTACTGTAAAAATCGAAAGAAAAATCCTTCAAAAAAATTGTGGTTTCGGGATGCCAGTTATTTGGTATCAATCAGGTTTTATGTAAAACTAGTTGATGCCCGCGACTTCGTACGCATGGATGGAGGTTTTTTTAATTCCCGCGGTAACTGCCTTATTTTCCGGGATAGAAAGTAACCTATGTGCTAATCCAGACTATAATCTATCTCTGTGACAAATTTCATCCAAATCGGTTCAGTCGTTGCGAGTTGCGACGTGATTGAGTGACAATCATACAAACTTTCGCATTTATAATATTAATAGGAAATTAATAGGGTTAGTAGGATAGTTAAGAACACTAACAAAAGAAAAGTTTTAGGTGTTAAGTACACCTTAAAACGTTCATATATTTGTGATTTTACGTTTTTGTACTGACGGACACAATTTATGCGCCTATTATTCGTGAAACACAGTTATGGCGCTAACTTTAGATGCACAATGCTAACGTGACCCACTTTCCTAACCATAATTTAAACACTCGGCATATAATTACATTTTAACATGAAGTCTTAAAATTAATTACTAAAGCATAGTGAAATTATGGCGCTAATTCCGTTGCACACTAAACAAAAGTAGAAGGACGTGATACCACCTACAATAGTGCTATGCTGTCCTTTTCACAATACTCTATAGTCTATGTGGATAAGAATAGCAATAGCTCTGTTTTATTCAAATTCAAAATTATTTATTTCATGTAGGCGTCCTTGTAGCTCTTATAACACGTCATAAGTCATGACTCTACCACCGGTTCGGAATGCAGATTCTGCTGAGAAGAGCCAGCAAGAAACTTAGCAGTTGCTCTTTTCAAAACAAAATATTACAATATTAATGTATAGCTACATAATATTACAATATAATAACTTATTACACTCTCTTATGGGAGGCTGGATGCCAAACCGATTGATTCCATGCAACTTTGTCATTGAGAAAGTCACAAACTTTGTAACAACCACGACTTAAAAATATAGTTTATTTCGGGTTCAGAATCAAAATAGAAAATAATATACATACGTATTCACATATGTTTATTTTAAACCTTGTTTCCAATAAACATTAAAACTGTATTCCAATATTATTAACTTTATTTTTGTTATAAAAAAAACAAAAGGTTGACGGTTTGAACTCCCACTCCTACAAGCTTTTTTTATATTTTTAGCGAGCAAACGAGCAGGCGGGTCACCTGTGATAAGTGATTACCGCCGCCCATGAACATTTTCAACACCTGAGGCACCACCAATGCGTTGTCAGCTTTTTAGGAATTTGTTGGTCCGCCCCTTGAATAACCTCATGCTTTACGCTTAGTTGGTCGGAAAAGGGTAATATTTTAGTCATTTTCTAAAATCACTACCAATACCAAAAGTTTACAAGAAACAAGCTAACAACGGTTACAAGAAACAATAAAGCTCACCATAAACGGTCAATGTAGCCGATTCTGAAATTCTCTTGCCCGCGATGTTCTCGGCCACGCAGCTGTAATTCGCCATGTCCTGTTGAAGGAAGCATTTATTTTAGTGAATGATAGTAAGAATAAAGTTTAATACAAATTAAGTATTTATCTAAGTTATTTAAAAAAAGAGCAACAGAGTAGAGGAAGACCAAAAAAGAGATGGATGGATTGTGTGAAAGAGGATATGCGTGTAAGAGGAGTAGATAATGAGTTGACGAATGATAGAAGTGAGTGGAAGAAAAAGACATGTGCCGACCCCACATAGCGTGGGAAAAGGACAAGAATAAGAAGAAGATCTAGGTTAATTTAAAAACAAGAATATTTTTTCACGTCAAAATGAGAAATGAATGTAGGGTTCCAAAGTCATAAAGTATTTTTTACAGTTTTTGTATTTCTTTTTCTGAGTTATTTTCGAAATAGCTGAACTGATTTAAAAAAAATCCCAGGAAATAAGGGAATACATAAAGTACTATAATCATAAAATTAAAGATTTCCCGAGGAATATTAAATAACCCTAAATCCATCAGCTACTTATTACTAGTTTATTTATTTGAAAAATCATTGGGATTAAGGCACAGAGGTATATTTAAAGTTTGGAATTTACAGTAAAAAGATTCAAAAACAACCTAAGTTTAATCCATGAAACAGAATTTCGCACGGAGCAAAAACATTTCCCAACCTGTTTACATTGAAAGACTCTAGAGTAACATTAGATGAAGATAGCTTTGAACGATGTAAACGCATGACTATAAACATTACATTTAATTAAGAAAATGGCTCCAACACCTACAGAGATAATGTTACGGGAAGGGTAACACTGGTTGCAATTAATCCATGCCTCGCCGCAAAGGCTAATTAGTGAGTGTTCTGTGTAGGAAACCGGAGATGGTGTGAGTTATTTGCAATTTTGTCGTCACGGTGCCGGCTAGAGTTGATTACGGTGGACACTGGACCGTGATTGTAATTATGAACGTGGTGTGCGAGTACTACAGTGGTACAAGTGTAAACGGAATACTACTCGTAGCTGAATGTTTAAAGCTTGTAAGTAACTCACAAAATTAAAAAAAAGACGTGTGGCACTCGGGGACTGCCGCGGTAAAGCTACTGCATAGCATTTTTTATCAACGCCATTTAGCGGTGAGAGGAGTCCCGTATCAGGTTATTTTCGTTACGGAATTTCTGGATTCGGTCTCTACTCTCAAGGCCCGCGATAGAAACTATGCAATAGCTTAAAAAAACATTGACTCATACTGTGTGAGAGCATACATTTTTTTTCACACACAATTAATTTTTTCATATTACAAAAAAAATCTCCGCTAAGTTTCTTATCGGTTCTTCTCAGCAGAATCTCTACCATAGGTTTGTAAAACAGAATATGTGCAGTAGAGTTATAAGAAATGTCAGCATTTGCTTTTTACAAAACAAAAAGTGTTACTGGGCTTTATCTTTTCAACAAATATTTCATTACTTTGTGGGCAGCTGAAAGCAAAGCCAATGCAACTTTATCATTAACACTGGCAAAAAACACTGTAGACGAGATCACTTTTTATTAAAGCTCCATACCAAAGAGTAATACAATTCATTTTTAAATTCTGTATTACCATTTTTACATTTGATTTAAAATGTCGGAATATTTTAAAGAAACTCGTAGACAGAAGCAAAATAAACATTCATTTAATTTCAATAGGAAGAACCAAAGAAAACGCAGGACCAACAGATTTAAGATTTATATATAAACTTTTAGTCTTAAACAAAAGAGTGGATTTTTACTAGAATAATATGAGTAACGACTATTGTTGAACAAGTCGCGACTGAATTACTATATAAACATGGAATTCATGACAATTTATGTATTCATCACCAGCATCGCACTATATCGAAACAGACAGGGGTTACAAAATTAAATTAATTACAAAGACAAATGTCCCTTTCCAGCGAAATATAGAATTAAATTAACCCGGCTCTCAGTGTTTTATCAAGTGCCGTCCATGCGCTTTGAAGAAGCGTACCGGAACGTGGCAAAAAGGCGATCGCGACCGGCGACACCGACTTGTGTCGCAATTAATAAACGTCTGTCCCGGTCGACTAATTAGTCGCAGTCCTGATAAATAAACATTCGCGACAAGATGCTGCGATTGTCTGCACTACAACACCAACTCAGATAAATGTACGGACTTGCGTCTTATCAGGTTTCTATCTCAAGTGAAGAAAGAGCCCGATGTTTAATGGTGACCATTTAGTAACATTCATTGCATACTTAAGCTGACAAGATCAGTGCAGTTTAATTAAAGTAAAAAGGCTTCTTAGCTTGTTTATGATGGCGACGAAAACGAGGAAAAATCGTATGAATTACTAAAGCTGGCCAAAGGCTAATAATTATTAGCCTAAAGCTTATAAGCTTTTCAATAACATAATTACATCAAAATCAATAATAAGATCATACAACGGTTAGAACAGAAAAGAGTTATCCATTACATAAATCAAATGTAATAAAAGTAGTTAAAATAGACAACGTTAAATAAAATTTTACTTAAACATCTTTAAGAGAATCATTGAGAAAAATATGAGTTTTTTGTTAACCCTAAACATTAATCACTCAAAATGCAAAAAAATTACATTCAGAAACCCAGGATATGATTGACATAAAAAATAATTTAACAAGAAAATGTACAAAACAAGTTGAAATGAACTAAAAGGAAGGAGACACGTGTGTCAGAATGAGTGAATCATCATTTTATGAGTAACCAAATGTGCGAGTAGGATTAAACAAGGATTTACATCCTTTCATCTTTAATCATAATGATTAGTTAGAATCAAAATATGATATTTACAATATATAGTGTCTTGCTAAGGCTTTGATTTTTAATTTTAAAACAACCACTGACTTATTGACTATTATAAAACTGTTATAACATCACAAAGATACTCAGTTCCATAGATATGAAACTTATCTTGAACTTTTTAATTAATAAGCATTAGATTAGAATGAAATGGCAATTTTTTTATTGGGAGTATGTAACTTTTTCGTTAATTTTACATTGTTCAATGTGACATATTTTTCTGGCTCTTCAATCACTTCACTTACTTTTACTGAAGATTAAAACCATATGTTCCAAAAGTTTTCGTTACAATCAACTACAGTTTATAACTAGTTTTTACCAACTTATAATAAAAACAGCAGACGAAAAAATAGTAAAAATTAACATCATTCTGATTATTAGTGTCTATTAAGACGAAGTACTTAATCATAAAATACTCGAAGCTATTAACGAATCAAATGCAAATGAGGATAATTATCGAGACATCGCATCGTATTAAGGCATAAAGCTATCAAAAGATATATCTATGGCTGACAGTTAACTATGGACTAATCGAGAAATTGTAATTAAAAACGGTCATGAATAAAATATTAAGTTATTTGATAGAGAAAGCCATAATGGGAAGAATATTAATTTCATAGCAAATAAAATTAATAACTTGGACTTTGAAAAATGAAAGTAGGCAAAGAGATATGAGTATTAATGACAGTGTTGAATTTATTACCGAAGTAGAATTTAGATATACATATAATGAAAATGGCACATATTTTCATTTGCCGAGTAACCGAGTAGTAAATATGACGTTCTGATAATTGAATTGTGAGTCTGTCAAAATAACATTACTCAGTGATAGTGAAATTGGTATCCTATAAAAAGTCCCTTTCAGCAATTAAAAAACATTTTTTTTTTGTGAAAAAAAGTTTAACAAACGTAAGGTTTATATTATAAGTATTCTTAAAAGAAAATTACAATTATTGTCAGTGACTTCACTTGAAAAGTTAAGTTAAATGTTAGAGACAGTTTGTGAGGAAAGAACGAGAAACATTCTGTTAAAGCAGTAAACGTAAAAATACTCAACCTCTTGAATGGGTGTGATTTGAATGCAATTCATGCAAATGCTATTCCTATTTAGCGGAAAAGTAGTTTCAATATGCGCGGTCGTAAGTTGTTTTGCAATTCAATAAAATGTAAATATATTAATTTCCAGAAAGTCGTGTAAAGTAAATGCGCAATGCTGTCATGTTTTCACAAAAGTCGATGCGGTATCGGATAACATGCAATATCAAAAGGTTCAACGAATATTCAAGACGCAATATTGTGTGATATGAAAATGTAGCTGTTTTCTGTATTTTTGATTGAGATACATTTGATATTTTATGACAAATCTGTCAAAGTGGGATGAAAATATATGCCTCTTCTAATATTGAAGTCGCTTAAAAATAAAGCCGTCGATCGACACCGCTTATTTAAAAAAAAAACAATAAATTAATTAGACTTGAGTTGTAAGATTTTTAATTGCTCCAATTAATAGAACTCAGTGCATTGAACCTTTATAAAAACATCGATTGCGCCCCTAGTCTAGTATTTTTTCTTTATAAAATCATTCCAATTAAATAGTACTAATTACGAATTGATTAGACTTCAACTTAATTATTTAAACGTCCGATTGAATTTAATTAGGAGAATCCTATCGTTAACTCTGATGAGATGAAACCTTGGTAAGGCAAAAAGGTAATAAGGAGGTTATCAATTAAATAAAAACGTGGAAGGTCTTGTAGAGTGTTTTGATTTGACAATTTCATACCAAACTTGTTATTATGAAGGTGTTTGACTAGCTTTTACTTGCCTGTAAAGTAGCTCTAGATATGAGCAAGTTTCCCTCAGCAGATATGAGCACATTGTGATCTTGCTGCAATGGTATTCCGTGTTTCAGCCAGGAGACTCTTGGTGGTGGGGCTGCAGCTGGTGGTGAGCAGCGGAGAGACGCAGCCGACCCTGCTTCCACTGATGTTGGGGATGGTGATACCACAAACTGCTTCTTGAGATCTAAGATGAAAAATATTAGGATTTTAATACAGCATAAGGTTAATTCTGAACTATCTAACACGAATGCAGGCTAACATAAGACAGTCTGTAGGTAAAATATTTGAAGCCTATTTATTATACATGTTTTCGACTATATAAAATCCGACCAGTTTGACTGCAACAATATTTTGACGTCCCGCGATATTTCTGATCCCGGGTTCGAATCCTCTAGTTTGGTCTGGTGGCAAGCATTTCTAATCGTGGTATGTTATCACTTTACCGTCAAAGGCATGCCCTCCAAGCAATTTACCGTTCAAATTCGTATTTGACGACATCGGTTTCTACTAAACGATGAGGCTACGTAGGTTTAGAGGTATGGGTTTAATTTACACTGCATCACTTCTAAGTTAGTCCGCTGCCACCCTGATATTAGAGTTGATAGATTTTAGAGGTGTACTGTTTTTATTTTATAACAAATAGTTCGTACACGTTCCGTCTATCTGTCTAACTGTTCATCCGTCATACTGACATTCCGGCTTTAATAAAATATTTTGTGCACACGAAATATCAAGCTTTAAATTGAAAATTAAATTCTCACATAGTTACATCCCAGGCAAAATTTGATAATATCTCTCTGATTCTCTTTATAATTTTTTTAAAGAATATCAGCCAAGCTGAAGTTGACTAATGTCATCCTCTCCCCCTACAAATAAGAGGAAAGCTTGTGCTGGAGTGGGTACGATAATAGTACAACGGTTGGGGTTCGAACCTGCGACCTTTTAGTTTTCAGCCCGCATCTAATGGTGCTAAATTATTTTTCTGTACAGAAAAACTCATCCAATAGTCATTAATTTTTCCTGCTTTATTACGTTGTTACTAGTTTGTTGTGCAGTTGTCGAAGCGTGATGAACACGTCTATTTTCATGTTTTTTTATTATTCAATGACAAGATACGAGTAACCCTTGACTGCGATTTCACCATTATAGAAAAGAGAATAGTCCCAACCCTTGCGGTTACTTTTTGTCCAAATCCATAACTCCTAGAGTCCTAAAGATTGGCAAACTAAGCTTTTTAAATATTTTTTTTATCTTAAAAGGCAGTAAGAAGTGGTTTATTTTTAATTTCAGATTTAAAGCAATAAAAACCGAAAGTCATTTTTCCCGAATAATCTAGGTCTCTATGATGTTGAGCACGCGATTCATGGATTTATCTTATGCCCTAAATTAAAAATCTATTTAAATTTTTGCGTGTTTTTATATCTTCGAATGAAGCGTACTCATATAATATCGATCGAACTTCACTTTGCAAGTTCGTTTGATCATATATAAGTAACGAAGTCACAAGTTTAATTACAAAACAAAAAGACAGATTAGGTTATGATTGACGTAGCGATTGTGAATTAGTTACAGTATAAGCCATATTCAATGTAATAATTATATGAAAGCCCGCATGTGTCACAATTAATAACGAAATAATCCACAATATGGAGATCAAACGTCAATATCAATTTATTGGGACATGTGATATCTTCAGAACGCTGGCGGCACGCGTAATTCAATAATTCATGTTATTTGTACAATGTATTGCGTATTACGTAATGCCATTCATGGTGACATGGTACAAGTTAAAAAACAAGGACCTTAGGTTAAAAGTAGAATAATTTGTGGAGATCTTGAAGATAATCAATTGTTGTTGGACAAACTAGAAGAGTCAATAGATCTTAGTGTTAGAATTGACGCTACAGAAAATTAAAATCAGAAAATTAAAGAAGATAATAATAACATAAATTGTTTGTTACACAGTCATAAAAATTAATGTTAATAAGGAAATTGTAATTTAATTATCGCTTCCGCTTATTAATTGTGCAAGCAAAAATCTTCCCACGTCAATCCTAATCGAAAAAGTCTAACAAGACCACCGATTATATAATATAGACCACGTTCCGTTCCATGAACGATAATTGCTCTTCATTAAACAATTAACCGCTATTTTGGCGCGTTCTAGGCGTTCGGAAGGTAATTAACTGCGGAAATTGGGTTGGTCACAAAAGTCGCTTAGTCAGGAGTGAAACTAATGAAAAACCGTGGCAGGCTCCGTCTGAAAATGTTAAAGAAAACAAAGTAGTAGATGTAATGAACTAAACTGATCGTTATAATATGGGAATCGAACTAATTGTTATAAGTTGGGAATTGATCAGTGGGATCTTGAACTGAGAAAAAATTAAAACTTTTGATGCAGTGTGTTTTCAAATAGCGAGTATTTGTTGTAAAAAAAGGCTTTAGAAAGATCGAAGGTTCCACTTGGTCCACATATTTGGAATTGATACAAAGATGTCACTAAGGACTTTGGGGGCTTTGACGAGAAAAAAAGTCGCATAAGACCAATCAAAAGGAAATCTGAAACCTGATGATATGAGCTCTAAAGATTTAATAAATTCAGTACTAACATAGATTATGGACAATACTTAGTCTGAAATAAAGATTTATTATTATTATTATAAATCGTCTAATAGCATCGTCTAAAAATTTTACCTTAGCCGAGTAACATTTAACGCGAAATTTTTCTCTTCCGACAGTTTTTGTATAGAAAACGTTAATCGACGTTGAAATTGGTACTCAGACATTCTGAAAAAATATCATTATAATAGTTCGGCTATAATAAGGTAGTCAAGATTTTATTGTTTAACGAATTTCCTTATGAAGTTGCCGCGTCATGAAAGCCCGGACGTTCTCATAAAAATTGGCCAGATGTTCCCGGACGCCTTCAAAATTGGGGCAATTTCGGGGAAATCCGTCATATTGTTTATATAATAGCCTACAGTTTTTACGATTTAATTAATTTTTTGTTTGTTATGTGGATGGGATGTAAGCCATAATATAATTTATTTATCCTGAATAACTGAATGTTCTGATCAATTGTGATAAAAAGATTTTTACAGAAATTGGGTAAAATACTTTTTTCGGGGAGTTTTTTGGAAGTTTCGTTAGGTATTTTCATTTGAAAGGCCGATGTTTTTAGATTTTATATTACGAGTCCTTCACTTTACATCCACAATTTAAGTTGTTGGGTTGTTTGTGAATTAGTAAGCAAAATTGCAATAAAATGATGTTTTTGGTTAAGCATGCCAAAAAGAAAACTATAATGTTGAAGTAAAAGCTGACAAAAATTTTAAATGAGCAGGAATAACGATTAATCTTCCTCAGAACTTAACAAGCTGCAATTTTAGTGGTGAGTTTCAAAAACCGACTGACGAGTACATTTGGAGACGCATTCAAGAACAGCCTGATAAGTTTCACGAAGTGCCACATAAATAACAAATGTTTTGAAATGAAACTAATATTCCCTAGTTCACGTACACTTGGTGCAAAATGAACGTTTCAACTCTTGAGTGCTTTAAGCGGAGCGAAGCTATAAATCTGGTGAGTGTACGCTCCATTACTCGGCCGCGTCCCGATGAACGACAATAGTTCAGCGATGGTACAGTTTGGCAACGCCTTCGATCGTGAAGCTAGTGATATAAGCGAATGTTACGATCTTTAAGTTGGCTCTAGTCATGGACTTGGGCCACGGGAAAAACATATTTACGATAGTAGATTACTTAACTTTACAACTTTACATGCCCTTGTTATTGGTGTGTAAAAAAACTAAATTTTTAGATTTTTTTATGAAGAAGGTATATAGTTACTTTTCTTTATACGTGGTTGGTTTTCCAGTAGTGCGTTCGTACGAATTCTGTATCTAAAAAATTTAATTCATTCAATATACATTTTCTTATTGACTAAGACAATTAAGTTGTTATATTGGTATGTTGATTACGATGCGATGGCGTAACGTGTTCAGACAATACTTTGGTTTACGCAATATATTCGTTACTCAACTGTATGTTTGCTAAGCTTTGGTTCATCTGCGTGATATGTTTGCTTAGCTGTCGGCCTCTGTAGTGCGGTTGCTTTAAAAGAGATTTGCTAAGTCTATTGTTTGTTCTCTATGCATTTTCAACTAGCAGGAATTTTTGTGCTTAGTGCAGTTTTGTGGCTTTTAAACGATCGTTTTGTAAGCTTCGGTAGCTTTGGCAGCTTTTAAATGTCAATTTCTTATACCGCTAGTAGCGTTGGTCTTTTTCTTGACCCTGGGATTTGTTTTCATAGGCTATATCCACACATTTTGAGTGTAATAGTGCTGGTATGATGTAAAGTACTAGCACAGTAAAGTATAACAACATTCCTCATTGAATGATGAAGGACAACGCGTCACGGCAGCAGCTCCTAAAGATTTGTTGTATTAGGAAGAAATTGTGGAGCGCTAAGCCATCGATACACGACTATAGTTGCATTGTACGTTGCCAGAACTTTATATTTGAGCTCGATATGACTTTCTTCACAAAACTATGGTACCGCTGTAAGTACCTATTGGTCTATAAAAATTACTGTGTTACAAACTTTATTCACATATTTTCAAATCTTATTAGACCGCAATAGCAAAAACTCATTTAATCAGAAAGATGTTTAAAAATAATAATTAAAAAAAAGTTACAAATTCCGTTGAATATAATTTTGAAAGTAAACAAAATTGACAGGTGTTAAAGTAGTGCTATCTTTTTCGTAATAAATTTTTTGATTTGAAAAGGAAATTCTTCCATTTAAATAGTTTTCTTTCTTTCTTCTTTACATTTAGACCTAACTCTTTAGTTAAGAGATTGTCAAACAACGGCTCAAAACGGTCAAAGATAGGTATTTAAAATGGTTCACTAATGATTAACAAAAAACGTTAAACAAATGATCATTTCACAAAAAACATTTTAAAAGCTAATCAAATCACAAACGTCGTATTCCACAAACTAATCATTTTACAAAAGATCATTTTACAAATATTCTATTCGTAAATGTTTTATTTTGCAAATGTGCTGGATGTTAAAATATCATTTCAAAATTTATTATTTCACCAAATAATTCTTTTTCCAAATTCGCAATTTTACAAAATAGTAGATGGTAAATTATTTATTATTTGATAAACAGAACTAATAACAAATATTACGCAAAGCGATAGGAAAAAGTTTATTATTATTTATCTGTCGCAGTCGGATTGTATAATCCGCCGTATTACATTACGGCTAGCTGTTATCAAAAACAGGGCCGTTTTGAAATGCAATGGGCTACGCCAGAAGACTCGCTCCGTCGCCCCTTCATTCAGCTTCGCCTACTCGACCTTCGTTTCGCTACGGAGGTCGCCGGCTCGCTTCGCTCGCCACCTCCCCCCTTCGCTCCACTCGGCCTCGTAGGCTCGCTTCATTCAGGACCTCCTTCGCGAGCTTCTGGCTTCGCGCTTCATAAAAACACTCTAGAGGTAGGGCAGACAAGACTACGTGGATTCGGGGTTGGCCATTTCGGTTTTAGCGTAGCCCATTTAATTTATAGCAAAGCGCAGCTCCTGCCACAACCTTGAACGGTTCATTTTATCAAAAAAAATATGCTACATGTTGTTTTACTAATTAACACAATTAAGAAATCAATTGTTTGTCAAATATTATTTTATGAAATCACAATTTGTCTAGTAATTTGTTTTGTCAAGTGAATTATTTGTGGAACCAGAAGTTTTATAATGATCAATAAATGATTCATAATTTTGCTAAACGTTGTTTGTGGAATGACACTTTGTTATTTGTTTTTTGTGAATTAATCGGTCACCATTTAAAATATAAACAAAGGCATAATTAAAATGTAAACTTAATGTAAAATATAAATAAAGGTAGGTATAGTTAATTTGTATTCGTAGAAGAACCCATCATTAAAGGGTTTAATAATAGTCTTCATTAATGCGAAAGCATAATTTTGAGCGCCCTTGTAAAAGACAAGGCACAGGACAGATGTAATAAATTGTAAGCGGACTTATTAAAAGCGCGCAAGTCAAAACAAATAAATCCTCGACACTATAAATTATTAAGCACAAAGTGTACTTTGTTTTTTGGAAGCACTTACGATTCGCAAAAACGAACATCTGCTTCCAGCGGTCCCGCCGCAAATTCTTTTATCTTAACCGCTTTTGAGACAATATCCGTATAAATTTTTCCCACGTTCCACTTCAATGAATTTGTCAAACATTCATAGAAACATTTCTTTTTCTATGAATATCCTACTTTGTAAGTTTTAGAAATTCATTCTTCTACTCTATGAAAAGTCTTCTGTTTACTTTCTGAGGATGGATGTATGGATGGATGAATGTTTTTTACTCTTTCACGCCACAACAAATGAACCGAATGGGAGAGAGCTCATATCTAGAATTAGCATCTTTTTCACGGAAAATTATAGAGTTCCCGTGGGAATTCAAATTCTTTGTTCCAATCTAAATCGCGCACAATAGCTAGTAATAGTCAAAGCAACCAACAAAGAGTTTGCGTTTAAAATAACCATAAATGGGGATAAAAAATAAGCCAATAGAATAAATCCTTAGAAGTCGCAAATATTCTTACAATAGAGATCTGAACCACAGAGATAGATAAACACATCAAATATAAAAGAACTTCAAACGTATTCAAAATTCTATGTTCCTAATTATAAATACTGAAATGCCTCATTTGAATTCTTTTGAAGCTCTGAAAGGCAATCTCCTAAAGCAACAAACACTCCCAAAGGCAAAAGAACGAGATGCTAATGCTTGGCAGACTACCAAACACTTCAGATTAAGTATACATTGAAATCAAGTTTCAACACAACACAGCTTCAAAGTTCTAACGCCGCTGCAGTAAAAACTTGGCAAATTTGGTGACAGCAATACCAGAATAAGCACGCACAGTTGAAACTCATAAACGTCTAAATATACAAGCAGAAGCGACTTAGACATTCCCACTTGCTTCTAATTGCGCGAGGCAACCGTGTGTAATAGAAACGTCTCTAAATTTCCATCTCGACAGTTTTAATTGTTCCGCGAGAGCTTTAAATACGCTCCCAAGTGGTATCCATGTAGCTATTAATGATGATACCTATAGAATCGTGCGTGTAAAATTGTCGCAGCTAAGACTTCTTGTTGAAGATTTACAACTGACGTACTTTACTCAATCTCTGAAGTACGCTGGAAGTTTAATGGCGTAACACATGTTACAGCTAAAAGGCCTATATATTTTGTTCTGGCACGAAAATGACAATTTATTTTATTTACCCGGATTAATAATATGTTATTTATTATTACAAATGTTGGAGTACTAATGGCTATAATCCTTTTTGATGAATTGTGTGAATGAATAATGTAGATCTGAATAAAAATACATGGAACTAATGTACGTTTGATGTCGCAACAATAGGATTCAATTAAATTTTTCAATAAAAAAAGAAGCTGATGAGTTTTGTTGCTAATAAGTTGAATAAACATTTTACTATTTTTCATGATCACAGAATGAATTCTAAATAAAGAAGTACACCCGTATTTCTTTCTTCAACATTCATTTGAGACTTTCAAGTATATTATTTCAGAACTGCTAGGCCTGATGGGCGTAAATGATAAGTGGCAAGTAACACCGGTGGCGCAGAGCTCGCGCAGCGCTATAAATCCAGCCAGCAACGTTTCATTTCCTGAATAAGATTCACACCAAGTGAACCGTGTAGATATAGTGGAACACGGCCTCCTGGGCTGCTTTATATGGAAATCTATTGTGGGTCCATAAATCAAAAGGATTAAACTGAGAATCTAATTAGAATTATACGAGTACGTTGTATGTTAGTGGAAGGTCTGAATATTTATTTATTTATTTTATGGAAACATACAGTATTATACTTAAATGATAGGCAATACAGATACATAACACCTTAATTGTTTCCAATGAAACTTTAGCACTTATTGAATAATTATATGGAATTAACTAAATAAGTAGGTATAGCAGCATACTAAAATAAAAATGATAGACAACTTATTGTACAAAAAACTTACCAAAACCGAATAGCGTGAAGCTTATCGGTTTTTAATAAGGTATAAAAAGCTTTAGTTAGATTGTATTGTCATCAAACACTAAATCATAAAAAGTATCTTATAACCATTATTTATTAACATTTGTCTAAGGTTCTCTCGGAGCGATTTTGGATGAAGTTTAAAAAGTGCTTAGAACGGATTTTTTAGTGTTAATTTAGAAAATTGATGTAGTCATCTTAAACAATATGAGTTACTATTTAAAAAAAGAACAGATAATGGTCTTGTTTTTCACTATATTTCATAAGCTTCGGTAACCAATCAAATACAATATCAGTTGCTGTTAATAAACTCATTTTCACTGATACCAATATCAAAACAAACAAGAATAATGATATTTTATTGCGCTATATATTCACTTAGGACCTAACTATCACAACACGTAATAAAATAGGATGTGATAACTCACTTGCACTCATAAAATGCTTGTAATTGTCATTGAAATAATGCTTGGAAAGTTATTTAAACTATCTACAGTTTAGCATTACATACAAATGCGGGAATCTTGAAGGGGCATAACAAATGTTTTTGAAGGCCTAATAAATAATAACTATAGAAACTCATATACTCAAATATATTTTGGTATAGGAAAATATTCAGAATTTTCTTAGTTATTAACGACTATAACAACAAACAAGTATGTTGACTTTTTAACGGTACAAATCGTGTATAATAAATAATTTTCATTGGTAATCAAGATCCATAGAAAAAATAAGCGTTTTACAAAATCATCAATGTACGTTAAATAATGCTCGACATAAATCTATTAAATGGCTTCTTCGACGTTTATTTAATATACGCGGAAGATTTACTTCCATTTTAGATTGAATTTAATCGTGGTCTGGATTAATGGATTTTGTATTTAAAAGAGTAGCTACAAATCTTTTTTGTACATTTAATATATTTCCATATTAGTGACAATGGTTTCTCCACGGTGTTTTACTTACAAACAACTGAGACTTTAATCTGAGATAAAATATTGTTTGATATTAATCAAAAGTTTAAGGAGGTCTAGTAATTTTTATGGGATAGGTACTAGTTTTCGTCAGCGTCGAGGCTTTGCGTATGTTCGGGATAAAAATCCTACATCACTCTTCAACTCCTCAACAAAATCACCTCGATCCGTCGTTACGTTTGCTTCTGTGTGGAAACATTGTGTGCATAGCCTAGTTCTTTTTAACAATTGTAAAAAAAAAAATTTTTTTTGAAAAGAGCAACTGCTGAGTTTCTTTCCGGCTCTTCTCAGCAGAATCTGCATTCCGAACCGGTGGTAGATTTTTGACGTTTCATAAGAGCTACAAGTTGGCCTACATGAAATAAATAAATTTTGATTTTGATTTGATTTTGTGTGATTGAAGGACAAACCAAAAAACAACACTTTTACATATATGTTAACATAATTATTTTATCTGATATCATTGGCATTATCAAGAATACTTGTTAGACATAAACAGTGATATAATATCATTATTATCAAAGTTTCTTGTAAATTTAATTAACGTCGCAGGAGATAAGATCGTGAGCTGAATTGAAAATGTTTTATTGGAGTTGTGAACTAGTTATTTTCTGTTCAATATTGAAATGAATATTAATGAAGAAAATTGTGACTACAAATTGTATATTATTTACTTTTTAACAGCCACTTTGATGAAAACTTAAATAAAATTCAGCAAGCATTGAGTTAAAACGATACAATTGTAACATTTTATAATGCTGTAGAGTATTTCAGGAAACAAGCAAATATTTTTAAAATAGTATTTTTACTGTCACATTTATGCAACGTAACATAAAAAATAAAAAGCATAATGATGATAATAAACAACAAAAATAAATACCCTCTTATTTTATATACCTATGTACAGTACAATATTTCAAATTATTTTATGAGGCTTTGCATCACTCTCACTTAAAGCGATCGAAAAATTGCAACAAAAATCTATTTTAAAGCTTAACTGAATTTGCAAGATTCAATACTAAAACTATCAATACGTTGTATTTTTAACAGTTTTTGTTTAAATTTTGTTTAAGTAAAACTCTTGTAAAACTAGTACTACTTTTACTGGCAGAAAAAATATATCTATACAAATAAATAAAATTAAAGAAAAAACATTCGCTATGGCAGCATATTATGTAAGGTATCAACGATACACAAATAAAAAGTAAAGTTGGTTTTCAGTGCAACTTGCTTTTTGAAACCCTCTAAAAGTACTGAAGTTTTGTGAACTGAGTGAAAATATTATAGGAGGATTTCGTGCAACAGGCTCCTTTATGGTTCAGAGACGACTGCAGCGAAACGAGCGATAAAAGTAGGTTAGCCCGAAATAACGAACGGAAACTCTCAAATTATTAGTTTTGATGAAATGTTTCTCCATGCCCCGTTTGCGCCGGAAATATGAATTTTAAAGTTACATCGATATCTAATTACAGTTTATTGACGGTTTTATTGCTGTTGATGTTTGGAGAAACATGATATAATTTGACGTAATCGGCGCCTTCAATTTTAATAACAAACAAGCAAAGAATACGCTATTGTAGGTAGGTAGGAGTCTAACTCTAGAAAATACAGAACACAAATGTTCCAGAAGGCCACCTTTATGTTTGTCATGCAATGCAAATGCCTTGGGAAGTTATAAATAAGACATGCTGAGTAACGAATAAAATACAAATAAACTAGGAGGTCTAGTCTAAACAATGGGTTAGTACAAATATAAACTCTCTCGCGCAATAGTGAGTGTTGTCTTATAATTGAGACAGTTTGGGGATTTATAATTTCTTATTTATATCTGGACTAGTCGTGATGCTTCGGCAGCGGTAAATTACCACCATACGGTAAAAGAGTTGCTTCCAAGCGATTTAACGTTCCGGTACGAAGACTTGAAGCTTGCTACGATCTTAGACTGAATCATCACTTAACATCAGGTAAGATCACATTCGAAGGTTACCTTGTTATTGAATAAAAAATAAAAGATTTTAACGATAATTTGGATATTAGTACAGCAAAACTAAATTGTTTATGACGTGTACTCACATGATAATTCCACAATAGCTGGTTGACTTCTTATGTCTCCACGGCTGCTCCACGCGTGACAAGTACACGAAAACCTGTCTTCACCAAAGTACTCTTCTAAGTGATCTCTCGTAACGTTACATTCAGCTTCGACAATCCTCACACCACTTTGAGGGTCAACAAATTCAAATTGTGTACTACCAACTGAACGTACATCATTGCATTTGAAATAAACTTGCAAAGCGTTAGCAGCACGACACCTTAGCATAGCTGGTTTGTTGCGAACTACATAAGCGTGTTGCGGCTCTAGTAAGAACATTGGAAGATCATCTGTTGAACTCTGTAAAAGATGATCTCCCGATAACGACGGCAGTTCATCTGCATCGTCTCTATTCTCATGTTCGTCTTCTTTATGAGGCTCATGGTCGTAATCTTCTTCTAAATAATCTCTGTGGTGTAGTGGAGGATTGTTTTTCTCTGAATTGTATGGATCTAATGCTTCTACACCAGCTGGGTGTGCATATTCTGGCCTTAATGGTATTGATGGTGTTGGTACGACTGTGCTATGTTCCGGTTCTGTTGAGCTTGCTTCGTCTGTAACAAGAAAAAAATGATACTTTGATATATTTATTATATTTATTTAGCGGTAAACAAAAGTACCTAATATTTTTCAAAGAAGAGCATATAAAGTTGTAGGTCTAATTATAGTAGGTTATAATAATTATTAGTAGTAGTTTTAGTCTTGTCTCTAATATCTGAAAGTTATTTGTAATCTAAGAGTCGAAACTATTAGTTTAAGAGTCTTGTGTGAAAATTTGGTAATGATAGATATTATCCAAGGAAAATTTCTACCGTTTGTGATTAATGAAAAGGCGTCACGGCCTTGCTTAGAGATAAAAAAAGAAATTTACTACCACTTTCTTTTTATTATTATGATGTAATTACAATACTTTAAACGAAATTTTGTTCGTAAAAAGTCTTTTTAATTAGACAATAAGCTTTAATAGACAGTGATACTCAAAATAAATGGCAACTGTCATAATAGTACTTCCCCTAAGTAGCGCCATCGATTTCTCCCATAAGCCCGCACCTGGTTTGACGCCTCACTCGTGCCTGTTTACACGCAAAACATAGCTGATATTTGGATACTGTATACACTACTCTTCCAATCTTCCCGATAATTCTTCGAAAATGAGCTTAGAACCAAAGCGTTAAAGGCGAAATTTTAGCAATTCAAAATTCAAACACCCTCGTCAAAATTTTGCTCAGAAGCTGTTATCAGTACATAAGTGTATGTTACTCTTACAACAGTGCTGACAGTAATACCTCAAGTATTTGAAACGGGGAATGGCACAAAAATAAACCGCAACTCGACTGAAGCGAGGATAACTTAATTAGTTTCACTTCCGTTCAGTGTGTTTCTATTTCCGATTTCGTAGGGACCGAACGCTATTTCCTTCTCGATTCTATTTTTCCTTAATGGGATTTGTTTCGATGGCTCCTAACCTCATTCTGGGGCAAAGGCTACCGTATCGATGTTATTAAAACTCTTCTTATTTGAGGCTTCTCAGGTGTGCCAGTCTCTTAAATTAACATAAAAAAGAACGCAATATTTTACCTAGTCTACTTTTAAACAATATTGAATTTGGAACATGT
The DNA here is from genome assembly GCA_933228805.2 of Hipparchia semele. Lineage (NCBI taxonomy): Eukaryota > Metazoa > Arthropoda > Insecta > Lepidoptera > Nymphalidae > Hipparchia > Hipparchia semele. The sequence goes on from OW121714.1 coordinate 14,754,153, forward strand.
TATATTATGGATAAATAATAACAAACGATAAAAACCATGTTGACTTATTGCAATTTACAAGTAACCACTATACACAATTTTAAATTTTGTAAGAGTGAAGTATGGTAAACGAATCCGATAAAAATTTTAATTTTTATCTTCCCAAATAAAATATTTAAAAATTACAGGTTGTTGGAAGTATTATAGGTACATACAAATGCTTGATATATAAAATACAAATAAGAATGAAGCTTGAATAAAATAACACCGCGGTCAAAACGCTACCAAGTTATTGTCTTCGAAGCTCCAAGAATAGAACGCCATTAATATTTACGAAGGCTTTAAGCGGCTCGGCTTTATTTATAATCATGAGTTCAGATCGATATTCGTATAATTTTGGTCCGTCACATAACTACTTATTCTGACGTGGGTAACCCAATTACATATGCCATTCAGTCAGATTGTCCAAGCATTTTGATTGAACCTCGTTTAGTCCGGAGGAAACTTCTAGTACCAACGAGTACCACTTCGAACACTGTGATCACTTTAATAGTATCTACCAGCTAAATGTCTACTTTCATTAGATTTCAACTCATTTACTATGAGGCTTATTTCTTCACGACTGTATAGTTATCTTTTTGGTACACGTCTTTCAGATTTAATTAACATTCCCTATTTATTATGCCTACGAACCGTGTGAAGCTGTTTACAATTCAAATTACGTTACCACTCATTACGGTTTCGTTATTTGGCTCCACTTTGGAGAAGTGCTCATTATTCTTATTACAAGCAGATGGAGCTATGAATCGAACATAATAAATAAATATGCCCATTCGGTCTCCGTCAGAGACGAGAACAGAGAATTTTATTTATATTCGTATTGTGCCATAGCATTGAATATCACGTGACCATAACTGAATGCTCTAGCACGATATTATTCTTGTACACAGTTAATATTATGTGGTTTTAAACTACTGTGAATATTCAGTCAGAAATATCTATTAAATATTTAGGTACTATTAGCTACTTCTTTTTGTCATTCGATAAACCTTCATTGATTGACATATTATGTAGGATCTGTCTTGTATCAACTGTGAGTACCGGCTTCCTACGACTCATTTGATGTCGTCAGTCCACCTAGTGGGAAGTCTGTCAGCACTGTGCTTTTCGGTGCTGTATTGTTATTACAGCATTTTAGAACACCAATGACTCTATCACCTCTTCAAGTTATCTGACTCGTCCATTGTTTGGTGACTTTTTAATTTGTTTGTGATGTCACGTGTTTTTTTGAAATTGTTATATTGAATACATTTACATTATATATTATACTTTTTATATTTATTATATTTAACATTTAACATTTACCATTTTATATTATACTTTTGCCAAAAATTCAGTAAGTAATCTTTTGATTTAATTTAAATTTAATTATGTAGATTGAATGACATCGAGTTGGAAAAAGTACCTATGTATAATAATAATTTAATTAACACTCATATAGAATAGTTTCACATAATCTTATTAAATAATATCTACTTAAGGTCTATAAATTAGTTTTCAAAATATTGCTTGCGTATCAGCTGTTCAAACCCAAGTTTCGTAAGCCGCAAACGCCTGCCTCGAAAATTGATTTTAATTTTATACATAACCAATAAACAACGCAACGTAAAAGCTTCCAGCTGTGATCTTGAAATCAATTTTATGTTTCGTAACAAGATTAATACTTCACGGTGTAAGCTTCTGTGTGGTCTTTATTCTAGTTGCCAGGTCATACAAAATCGTTGGATTGTTATTATTTTTATGTTGAACATTATTTTGTTAGGTGATAAGTCAAGCTACAACAAAATATCATAGATAAAATACTGGCATATCAAACATACAATAAGTTATCAATTGATTTCGATTCTTTTGTTGAATACTAGTATATACACGAGGTTCTCAGAAACAAATAATGTAGGTACAGTAGTTTCTTTTTTCTTTTACACAATTGTCTTTCTTTTCGTGCGAATTAAAAAAAACATCTTAATGGATCTAAAAAGGTAAAGAAAAGGTTGGTCATTTTAAAATTTCAATACATAACACGGAAAAATATTTGAACACTTCATAACGTCAAGGTTAGGAAGGTTCATAAGATCAATCACCGTTTACTTTTAAAATGTTAACAGCTTCGGTTACTTCAACGAGAACCGTTCCATCATGTTCGATATGAACATTCCATTACATGGACCTTTATAGGACGGTATAGTACAATATCGTCCCGAATAAATTCAGCCACGGTGGCCAATCTCCACAGAGATTAGCCATCTGCGCAGGAAATATTCTATTGTAGAAGTGTAAACACAGAAGTGGTGCAATCTTTATTCCCTCACTCTCATAGTCTTGTAAATTCAACATGACCGGAGAGAGATCAGGTGCAAAATCGATGGCTTTATTTATTCTCAAAGGCACGAGGGCACCACACTGCCAACTTTGTATCTCCGGCCAGTACTGAGAATTTCTTGACAGAAAACACCAATTCCTATCTATTTTTGAATAACTATAGAATATCAGTGTTCTATAAACTACGTACTTTAATATAAAAGAAAGAAATTCTCAATTCAAAGCATATTGTGAATCAACAAAACTCGTGAAAACGGTTGAATGAAATAAAGATGTTTTGGTAGTTTTAAAATTCCTTACAACAAGATGAAGAAAGGAGAAAATAAATGCAAATGGAGATATCCCATATAGCCGAAGTGCGAGGTGAAATATGTTGACTTGATGAATGGTCGGATTCCGCGGGCTCCTAACAAGATCTAAAAACAAACTGACTTTCATCTGATTAAAATAAAAAGCAACACTGGCTCTCTCAACAATGTAGAACAGCTTTATTTTTCTTTTTCCTTTGCCAAATTATTAGACCAACAGGTCTTAATTATAAAGGTTTTGTCGACGAGGTTTAAGCTTGAGATTGAAACAAGATCGGTAAGATTGATGCCGACGAATAACTTTTAATATCTTGCGGAGGATTTTAAAGGATTGATTTCGAAGAATGTTTTAAAATGGTGCGGTAGATCATGTGATATCTTGTTAAAGTTTGTGTACATAATATTTTTTACTCAGCGACTCTTGACAGCGATATCACTTGATGGTAAGTGACGATGCCGTGTATGATGATAGTGAGAAAACCTTTGAGGGTTATGGCAGTACAAATTAAACCCTATCAGTTTCTACATGATATCGAACAGAAACGCTAAACTGCACATTCCATCAGCAACAAATGCTAGTATTTTTTGTCTTAAGTGGAAGAACAGTCAACTCCTAACCGTGTTGCTTGAAAAAGAGTTATCTCGAGTTGAAAAGGACCGCCTCCTGTCATTTTGTTCGGCATTCGGGTAGTTAAGAATGGGATCGACGCTATTTGGGTTCCTTGGAGCTAATGAAATTCAACGTGGTTTGGTCGGAACGATAATGGATTTTTTAATTTCTTTCTATTTCATGCATCCTTGCTGATACTAATCTTATTTGGTTTTCCAGTCAGAGTACCTACTAATTAGACTGATTAATGCTTAGATTCTTCTGGTTTTATCGAAGAATTTTTTTTTAAATCAAAACGCATTCTGTCTTTAAATTTTCAGATTAATAAATCTCAATTTTAGATTTAGTAGGTACATTTTCCAGATTCAAAGTTCTAGGTTAAGCTAGTTCCCACAGTGATTATAAGCAGTTGAGTATTAGTAGTAGTAATTAAAAGTAATCATTAAACATATTTCAATTTTAATGTAACCGTCAAAAGCAATGAAATTAATATACAATATAACATTTAAAATTAACCTGATCCTAAAGAGGAAATATAATTAACGACTCTCACAGTCAAAACAACATGAGAAAGTAAACATAACAAACATCTCACATTTGCCGACAATTTGTAACACGTTAACGTTAACCTGCCGCTCTTCAATGATGCAGGAACAGAAATTGAAACTCGATTCACATTGAAATACGAAACTCCAACATACGCCACAGCTGCTCCGAACGAAACAGAAAATAATAGAAGACTCCCCGGAGACGCCATTATAAATCGACTAACAAAGGGATTATCTTGTTTGGGAACCTCTTGACTGGCACTCGACTACTCTTTGTATATATCGTGTTACATTTATAAAGTAAAGGTGACTATTGAAGCAGTTTTTTTGGGTGTGGCCGGCTTTCATGTTTTTTTTCTGCAAGTAAGTAAGAATTCGTCGGTTCCGATGCTCAAAAGATTTTCGAAGGTAATTTCGGATTTGGGTTTGCACCTTGTTGACATGAATGTATTTTTGAAATAAGCTGAGTGAGATAATCTATAGCTTTTGTGAGAATTTTTAAAACTTTTGACATTAGAAGTTAGAACGGACTCTAATGTGTAACGTATAAGAGCTGACTAGTACTTGCTTTAAAATTTTAAAAGAGATAATAATATGTTTAATAATATGGTGGTGTCGTGTGATGCGGGTTGTTACGTTCCCTCAAATATGGTTGAGCGAAGCAATGGCTGGGTCATGCGTCATGCTCGTGAACGGGTGCCACCAACGGGAATGGGTCTGCTTTTGCCTGCCTGTGTTGACATGTATTGAATTGTATTTATTTGTATTTGTATTGTATTTATTTTTACTTGTATTGTACTCAGGAAAATTCATCGTGGAAGCACTGAATACATAGCATAGTTTCAATAACAATTGTAAAATTTTAATTTTTTTGAAAAGAGCAACCGCCGAGTTTCTTGCTGGCTCTTCTCGGCAGGAAAGGCATTCCGAACCAGTGGTAGATTCATTGACGATTCAAAAGTGCTTGTAAAAAGTTTATTTGAATAAAAAAAATATTTCTATTCTATTCTATTCTATTCTAATAACTATGTGTATAATTTTGGAGTTAAATGGACTTTTATTCAGTTTTAGTAAAATAATGTTCATTTGTTCAGAATTTTAGTACTGTAATCTCTTCTGACTTCTTGAATCAAATATTTGTAGAAGCTTTGTTATATTATGTGATTTTATATGCTAATACCGTAGAACTCTAATTTGTGCCGTAGCCTGTCATAGGCCCACTACTAAGCATAGGCCTCCTCACAAATGGGTAGGTATACCATTCGAGAGGAATCCTGGAGTAAGAGTATATGATACTAAAATACTATTTGCATCCCAAAATAAAGTAAAACAAATACGGGTATAAACGATGTGCGACGCAAAAACATTAATTTAGTTCAAAAACATCCAGCTGTAACGTTTCAACCATTAAGTCACGATACATGAATCTGTAATAAACTGCAACTGAATGTCCCCTAACATTTGATTTACGCAAACGTTATGAGCAAATAGCCGAGAGTTCCATTAACTAGCGAATCTTTTTACGTCTCAGAGTTAAGTGCATTTACGAGTAACTGCATGCAGTTGAGTGAGGGCTGAGGCATCTTCGCAGCGGATGCGAATGAATCTTTGAATGTTTTATGACGTCCCATTTTGAGAAGAAATATCAAAGTACCCGTATCTGTAGCTTGCTTAACTATTTCCTTAAAAGCAGATTTCAGTAAAATGTCTGCGTTTTAATTAGTCACGGCTGGGAGAACTGTATTTTACAAATGCACTCAGTAACACTTAGCTGAAATCTTAAAACCAAGCGTTAAACCAACCTTAGCGTTCCAAAATATAATGCTTATCACATTTTAAGTCTGACCAAACAAACAATACAATAAAAATTCTTTTCAAAAAACCGACTTCAAACGCCACTACAAAGTATAAAAATAATTTTATTTTGTACACGTTTGTTGAAGTCGGGCGGCTTAAATAGAAACGATGAAACCGATACGCGATGCTCGCCCGATTTCAATAAGCGTGTCTCTTATATGTCACCATAAGGTAAGCGTCGCGCATCGAATTCATCGTTTCTAGTTAAGCCCGCCCGACTTCAACAAACGTGTACAAAATAAAATTATTTTTATACTTTGTAGTGGCGTTTGAAGTCGGTTTTTTGAAAAGAATTTTTATTTTAAGCTTTTTAGTGTAGCTTGTCCCTGCTCTCTTACTCCCCTCCCTCCAACGCTACGGTACTAATGTAGTCTATACTTGGTACCTACAGTGCTTATTAACAATACACAATTTCTAAAGAGCTAGGACCAGGAGCTCCATGATGTAGTCCATGCTTGGTACCAACAATATCAATTCGAAAGCGACAGTTCGTAATTCCTCCAACCCTGCAGCATCAGGATTGAAGAGCTAGAACCTCGAACTTTATGATGTAGTATATGCTCGGTACCAACAATATCAATTCGTAAACGACAGTTCCTAAATCCTCACAGTTTAGGTAGGCAGTACCCCTGCAGCATCAATATTGAAGAGCTAGGACCTTGAGTTCCATGATGTAGAATATGCTTGATACTAACAATATCAATTCGTAAGCGAAAGTTCCTAAATCCTCATAGTTTAAGTGGGCAGTACCCTGCAGCATCAGGATTGAGGAGCTAGAACCTAGACCTTGATGGTGTAGTATATGTTTATTACATACAATAACAATTCATGATTAGCAGTTCCTAAATCCCTATAATTTAGGTGGACCGTACCCTACAGCATCAGGATTGAGGAGTAGGAACTGGAGCTCTATGATCTAGTATATCCTTAGGCCAAGCATACCAATTCCTAAACGACGGTTCCTAAAGTCCCATAATTTAGGGGGGAAATACCCCTGCAGCATCAGGTTTGAGGAGTTGAAGGTAAAAAATTTTATGGGACCATTTCGCGAGCTTCTTCTGTCGATTAAAAAAAAAATCTCGTGAATCGGTCAAGAAACCTCGGAGTAATCGGCGGGCATACATAGAAAAAAAAAAAAATATACCGGCCGAATTGATAACCTCCTCCTTTTTGGAAGTCGGTTAAAAAACAGTCAGCAGAGAATAAACGACGATAACATGACGAAGACAAAAATTAAGACGATGTTAATTGTAAGGATAGTATTGTAATATTAAACTAACAACTGACTTAACTATAACTTATACTATTTATGATACTAATTTGTAATTACGTTCTTACAGACAAATATGTCAAATCGTAAGAACGCGATATATTAGTTAACACAGGTAAGTATTTTACTATACTTATAATAGTTAATCATGTAAAGGAATCATCATTTAAATTAAACGCAGATCGGGATGCTACTTCCCATACCCAACCCAATTTATTTAAATGCAGAAAAAATTACATTTGAAAAAAAAGTGTATCGCACCATCAGGTGAGATCGCAGTCAAGCGCTAGTCTATATATTTAAAAAAAACCTATATTGGAGAGTCCACGAAGCTTAATCAGAATAAAAGAAACTGTATAGAAGATGCATCAAAACTATAATAAGGTCGAATACTCTATCGATGCACTCAAAAAGCAGGCGGGTGTAATGGCCGATACGAGTATCTCCGATATTGCTGTGGATGTTTTATTCGGCCATATTCATTTTAAGCACCACTCATTACTTGTTATTGCTTGCATGTGTTATGTTCTGTGATAAAAATGTGTGAGTGAAGCCATTAAAGATTTTTTAAGAGGAACTATTAACCAATAAGTAAATGGTTATTTTAAAAAGGACCATCTTCTCATTCGATAAAACGAAAGTGCTTTATAAAATATCATAAGCTTATCCAAATCACTTTGAGTAAGAAAGGAATTTTTGTATAAGCTGTATTCCACTTAGTGATAATTTAATGATTAAAGAAAAAGTTGGTGTTGAGGGTTCCAATGCTTTTAAGTTTATAAAAGGCCTGTCGATATCAATGGTTTATGTGATTTAAGATTTGAGGAATTTCTTATACTATAAAATATCAAAGTGAATAAATAGGGAGCGTTATATTAAAAACATTTAAAACAACGTAAGCGTAACTTTGAAAACATTTTGAAATACCTAGACCCTCATGTCCAAGATTAAAAAAGGTACGTAATTACATACATAAAATTTTATGGGATTTGTCAAGCCAGTGTTGAATGGAAAATATGCGACACTAGCTTTTGCCCGCAGCTTCGCTCACGTTAAGTTCGATTTTTCAAACCCCTATTTTATCCCTGTAGGGGTCTTATTTTCAAAAATTCTTTCTTAGCGGATGCCTACGTCATAATAGCTATCTGTATGCCAAATTTCAGGTCCATCCGTCCGGCGTTTAGAGCTGTGCGTTGATAGATCAGTCAGTCAGTCAGTCAGTCAGTCAGTCACCTTTGCCTTTTATATGTTTAGATTATCTTTTACCCAAAGATTCATCATTATGTTATTTAACTAGATGATGACCGCGTACTCTGTACGCGTGGATACAGTTTTTTTAATGCCCATGGGAACTCTCGTATTTTGTAGGATAAAAAGTAGCCTATGTGTTATTCCAGACTATAGTCTATGTCTGTGCCAAAATTTCAGCCTAACCCGTTCAGTCGTTGTGGCGTGATTGAGTAACAAACATACATACAAACTTTCGCATTTGTAATATTAATAGGATAATAGGATATACAACACGTTTATTATTCTAAGCCTCCTTTCTTAGCTACTGGATAAAAGATTTAGAATAATGTACATAATCAGGAATCTTATCTGTGTGATTAGTTAAGTTAGTTGATTTTGAAAAGCTGATAGTACTGTTAACGTATTTATCGAGCGGCGCTTTTGTGAGCAAGTTATCGTATCAAGTGCATTCGAGCTTCGGGGATACGTTCCGGACGTTGATTAAGTATTCCTCATCAATAAGCCCTTCTCTATCTGGAGCAACATCGGTCAAGTGTGAGATGAACACAAAACAACCTTTGATTAATAGTTATTACATTCGTTTTATTCTCAGTGGAATTATGCACACGTCTATTTAATTAATTCTTTTTTTAAACACATATAGACCAGCGCTTGACTGCTATCACAACTGATGGTAAATGAAGATACAGCCTAAGCTCCTAAGGTAGAGCACGCTTGCCTAGAATATGCCTATTTCTTTTCATTTAAAGGTATCCAAGTTGTAGTTAGATGGAAAAACGGAAGCCAGAGGGGCATTCCACATTTTAATGGTGGATATTAGGAATTTAGAAGTAGGAGGCAATGCGCCTAGTGTTTGTTTTATTACATTAGTCTTTACAGTTGGATTTAAGCTTGAATGGTTATTATTTATAAATAATAACATTATAGTACAAATAGCTGAGTACTCAATGTTAAAGGTAAGTTTGTATTCACAGAGTAAAATGTAATTCTTTAAGTAATTTTGTTTCTATAGATGGCTAATGCGAAAGTCGTGTTAGGAAGTCGCCCGTGGGTCGTCACGATTTAGTGACTTTTTGCGTACCTTCCCATTCCTTTCTAAAAACTGTCTTGTTCCCTTTTAGGGTTCCCTAGGAATATTTCTAATCACACTAATATTATAAAGCCGAAAGTTGTATGTGTGTGTTTGTTACTCTTTCATCCGACAACGAATGAACCGATTTGGCTGTGGAAATGGAGATAGCTCAGACCCAGGATTAACACATAGGCTACATTTTACCCCGGAAAGTTAAAGAGTACGGAGTATCCACGGAGACAGTCGCGGGTATCATCTAGTAGTCTATATTTTCAGACCACCACAAAAGGAGTCACCCTTTGTGGGAAGTTCGGATCGATTCCCGGTCGGGGCAGTTTTGGGAATTTTACAATTTCTAAATTGGATCTATAATATGATGCCGCATAGAAATCATTAGTGGTAGTAAAACTATCATACCCCTTCAATCAATCAATCGATCAATCAGTATACTTTTATTGTACACCACACAAAGTATTACAAAATAGATTAAAAAAACAATGACCTTGTCAAAGTAAGTTTACAATTCCTTTCAGTCCACCTCGATTTTAGACTGCATCTTCACTTAACATCAGGTGAGACAGGAGTCTGGTGCGAACTTTTTTTTTTTTTATTCTCTTTTAAAGAGCTGAGGCACTGGAGTGACTATGTTGCTCTCATAGGTACACTACGTACAATGGCATATTAACTAAATTTAGATTAATTATAACTAGTTATTAGGTCTATTTTTTAAATTATTTCTAACTATCCTATACAGTTTCTTTGCTCCTTCTGACATTGGGTTTGCCAGGGTTATATTAACATCGCCCAATGTTCTGTTTCGGACCTCACTTCGGACACATTCCAACAATATATGATACACATCCTCTTTCAAGCCTGGGCAGTCGGGACAATTTGGAGAGGAAACTTTTTTCATGAGGTATGCGAATGGTGCGAACTTGGAGAGTAAAAAAGCTTAGTTGAAATCTTTAGAGCTAACCTATAGGCTAGTAAGCTCGCTTAGCTTAACTCTAGCACGCGGTGTAAAATAAATCTACAAACTAGGAACTTAAGAAGCTAAGCTAAGGTAATGGCAGTGTGGTTTACGCTTCAGGTTAGAGTACACAGAACCCTCTAAAAAGATTTCCTCTGGAAGTTTTTGCTCGAGAGCAATCTTCGAATTATCTCTGGGTACTTTTTGCCGCGCGACCTCCTTATCTTACTCGAGATTAGGTGCTAAGACTTTAAGTGAAATTTCGGCATCTTTAAATTACTTCCACCCTCAGATACTGAGTGAGGTCGGTGATGAAAAAATTCGTTTTAAAAAGCTTAACGTACTGGCGCTAATGATTTTTCACTCCAAAAAAAGGAGGTTATCTATTCGACACGTATACATATAATGTAATATAAAAGGAACTGCAAAATATTCATTATATGATAATCTATTTGTTGGTTTATCCTTCAATCACACAACAACGGATAGACGATTGAGAAACTATTGGCTGCCTCGTGTACATACGCTCTAGACATCCAAGAGATCGTTTCTTATGATTTCTTCACAAAAAAGAGGTCCTATAGATAAATATCCTAATAGACTAGTGGTTCGCCCCGAACTGAGACCTCGCGATATCCCATAATTCCCAAAAGTTTTAATTATATATTGTAATAATTAACTTTTAACATTAGACACAATAAAAAAATAATAGTTGACATAAAACTGTTTTACTGACACAGCGCCATCTATTAGCATTATTGTGAAGCTAATAGCTTCACTATAATTTCGTTTCTTTATAACATTTATCTAATTTTAGTATTTGTTGTTCAAGTACAGGATATAACTGAATTTTCAACCAAGTTTCACGTTCTAATATTCAGTAATTCAGAAGTTATAGGGCTCTGACAGACATTTAGACGGACACACTTCTCTGTCTAGTAGGCAAGCGCCCTAGTTGACTCAGAGAACTCGCTTCGCTCGTTCAATAAAAAGGCATAGTCTAAGAGCTCACCGTGTTTGTCCGCGGCGACGGCGACCACCCATAGCACGAGCAGCACGCTCCCGCGCGCCATCGCTTCACAAGCGCGCGCGCATCACCTAAAACAATAACCCTCTATTTGAATACGTGAAACGGTGACTAATATTTGAACATGTAGAACTGTTTGATGTTTGCTCGCACAAAAAGGCATTTCAAACGCTAAAGGCCCTTGATTGTCTGTATGTCTGTACCCAGACAGTTCTGACACAACAAAGAATCTTTTGTATATGGCTGTGCATCCTTACTAATATTATAAATGCGAAAGTGTGTTTGTTTGTTGGTTTGTCTTTCAATCATGCCGCAACAAAGCAACGGTTCGACGTGACTTTTTGCATGGGTATAGTTGAGGACTGGGAGTGACATAGGCTACTTTTTATCACGGAAAATCAAAGAGTTCCCGCGAGATTTTAAAAACTAACTCCACGCGAGCGAGGCCGCGAGCATCAACAAGTTTTTTTATAAATGCGTTAAATGATCTTTATTTCGAAAAATATCATGAATTAACACGACGGTTGAGGAAAATTCTATTTGAAAACAGGCAAAGTCGATTTTCGAAAACTTTTTACAGTTTCTTATTTTTTACAGGTCCGACGATGGCCTGGTCTTACGCCTCGCGGACCGTGCGATAAAAATTTGGATCTATTTTGCTTTTCTTTTAGTAGGTACATATTATATTTTGATAATTTTAAACGATAATTTTATAAAGGCACATGAAGTCAGTTCAAACTATTACCTACTTTCTCTTAATACTAAAAGTCAATAGCACATTGTTTTATTCATGAGGAATGTATCTAAAAATGTTGTCTGAACAAAATACAAAGTACCTTTATAGTTGGAGTGGAGTTTGATCATATTTCAACGATTACATTCAGCAGTCGTTTATTCTGTGTTGAATGCGGTAAGGACACTATTTCCTTTTTACTTTAGAACCGGCCCGCGCTAGCCTATAATGATAGTCTGAAAGCTAGTGACGAATTTTTTTAAGTCGATTAGAAGGACAATTCTTTAGCTACTGTACATATAGGCGATTAACAAGCCGGTGGCGAAAGACATTAAAAGGCCACAAATAGCGCAGCTAAATAAAATTAAAAACCATGTATACATAAATGTATTTCTTTTTTTAATGCCTTATGTTGGAGGTATTCCTCTGCTGATCTGTACCTAGGTACCACATTTATTGCGGAAAAAGACAGCACTGCTTTTATACCTACTGTCATTGAGATTTTTATATAACCCAAGATATAATGAAAGTTTGTATGATATTTAATCGATATAAAGTGTGTAACACTTTGAGCAAAACAGTGGCTGGCTCTTACATCACGTCCCTTGAAGGCATTATGTGTTTTATTAGCCGTATTGTCAAGCGTTCTTTTGACACGAAACGTTGTGAAACCCGCCGAGTCATAGTAAATCATGACACGTCTGTACAGGGAAATAGTTTATAGCTTCGCAACTAACTCTGGTTCGAAAATCGTTGTGTGTAGGGTTTAATTTGATAATCCTACTAACAATAATAAAAATGTGAAAGTTTGCGAGAATGATAAATGTTTGTTACTCCTTCACGCCACAATGAATGAACCGATTTGGCTGCATATTGGAATGAAGATTCCAAATCTATTTCAAAACACCTAAGCTATATTTTGTACCGGAAAATTAAAGAGTTCGTCCGCGTGGAATAAGGAAATCCCACGGAAATCAAAAATAAGAATAATTTTTGATTTCCGTGGGAACTCTTTAATTTTCCGGGATCATGTGTTAATCCTGAATATGAGTTATCTCTATTCCAAATTTCAACCAAATCGGTTCATTCTTCGTGGCGTGAAGGAATAACAAACATACACACGGACACACCCATACACATAAAAACTTCATTTTAATAATACGCGACGACTTAAGAACCTCATCCCTTTTTTTAGAGGTTGAACAATAGCTTTAACCATCACTATCATTTGATTTATTATTTTAGTACTTATAAAAATATACTTTCATCATGCTTTCATTAAATCTAAATACTCTTGGCCTTAGTTTAAAAAATTAACGTAACCAAAAACAAACTTCGGTCTTATCGCTTACAATAAGCTCTTTTGGAGTATGCTAGAAAGTTCGATAATAATAGCATTTACATAACAAACTATTGTATCTGAAAACACTTCTCGCTCTCGAAATCCTTACTTACCTTAAATTTCCATAATACTGCTCAAATCTTAAGAACGAGGCTAGCCACGATTATCTGTCGGGCTTTTACCACAAAGAATTTTTGTGTGGCACAACCGCGTAACTAATTGGTCCCTTGAAGAACTTTTGGGGAAAAAATAATCGAACGTGTTGTGGGCTCGAGCAAGAAATGCTGTAAAACCGCTTTGAAATCGGTCGAATCGTTAAATAATAGAGTTCGACACAAATCGGTCCGGAATGGACTGGTTGGTTATTCCGCGGTGAATAATTTTGACGCTACTGGTCTATAATTCTTGCAGGAATTTATTAAAGTGTACAATCATTAATGGTTGTTAACTTGTTGGTAGTTAGTTAGTTTTGCCGACAAATAATAATTTTAGCACTACGGGCGTAGGAAATTATTATACTGAGGATCATTAATTTTAATACTGCTGATAGCTGGTGTGTTAACATATCTCGCATTTTTTGTTGGTTTGTTTGTATATTTGTTGGTTTATTGGTTTGTCCTTCAATCACGCTGCAACAGGACTACGAATCGACGTGATTTTTTGCGTGGCCATATTTTTGAGGGCCTGGAGAGTGACATAAGCTATTTTATATCATGGAAAATCAAAGAGTTTCTGCGGGATTTTAAAAACTAGATCCAAGCCGATGAAGTCGCGAGCATCAGCTAGTACCTAGTATAATAAAGATTTTCTTACTCTTAATCTCCAATATAATATTTACTAAATACGTTAAGATTGCTTGAAAAGACGTACAAATTTTTTCTAGTTTGACGGATTACAGCAAAATATTAACAATTTTTCTTTTAGTAGGTACCTTGTAATGGAATTCCGCAAATTAACGCCTGCTTCTATCCAACGCTTAAAACAATAACTTGCAAGCATAAATTCTAGGCGGGCAAAACCGTGGGTAACAGGTAGTTGTGAGATAATAGACAGAAAGTAATAGTCCGCAATGAATTGGCTGCAGATGAACGTTGGCGGTGCAATAGTTAGTAGTTTCGCTGAATATTTGGCGCTACTGGTGGAAATTTATTACAGCTGTAAACGTATAACTTAACGTGATAAATTTTCACCAGTAAATTCCAAAGTTCGTAAAGTTCCTATGACGATCATTTATACATATACATGTAAACTTCAATCATGTAACTTGTAAAACAAGTGTTATTCGCTGCGTTTGCACTGAGTCTTCTAATCTATAGTCTGATAAGCTAGTACTATAGAAAAGCTCTTACACACACTTAGCTTTCATATTTAAAAGCCCTGGTCACATGCTTCAGAAAGAATTTTGGGAAAAGCTTTAAAAAGAGTCAAAATTAGTGAGCTTAAACCTAGTACTGAGGCTGGTAGTAGTTGGACTAAGCGACAAGACAATAGACCTGAAGAGGATGAAAAAATGGAAAGAATGTGTTCTTAAGTATTCTACTCATGACATTGCGTCAGGGCTGATTTAGGGTGAAAAAGTGGGGAGGATTCTAGATTGCCTGCTAAATATGACGTGTATAGGGTCATTCAAGGTCGGATCCTAGATTGCCTCCTAGATCAGCCGGCAGGAGCAGATATGCATCCCATGCGATATACCCATATGCAGGGACCACCCTAGATTGCTCCGATCTAGCTGTCTCCAAAATCGGCCCTGCCACAGTGTCGTGACTAGAATAGTTTTAAGAGACGTATATATTTGAAGAAGAGAAGTCCTCCTAAAGAAGAATTGGCACAAAAAACCATCAACCAGCTTTTGCAGATTAATACCATTGAAAGCTAAATAAAATCTAAGTGTTGTCAGTGCAAGCAAACGTGGGCGGTCTTATAATCTCAAACCTGATAGCACATAGCACAGTAGCACCTAGCGAAGCCTTTCATAATTACCCGAGCGATAACGACCCTGATAACACTGTTGAAAAGATTACACCGATTAATGCTCGTGTAAACGCCATTAATATATAACCGGAATTAACAGTGATTCATGGAGCTTAATGTAAAGTTGCGGCTAAAATTTAAAAAGGAATGCAACACTTTCAATATAAACAGGAAAATTACATGAACAGGAAGTGCTGGAAATCTAGTATTGAAGCCCCATACAATACCAAAAGAGTCAAAGAACAAATAAATCTTTATCATTATCCTACTCACTCATGTAATACGACATTTTATTGGTTCCACCAGCGTAAGTATTAGTTATAATAGGAATGAACTACTGAGGCGTCTCTCTGATATTTCTAAAGAGATGTCGTGACTGTTTTGATATTATGAAGTTGAACCGAGTGTTTATAAGAGTTGTCAATGCTGAGAAAATGTATGCGCAGTAAACTTAAGTACTAATGGTAGACTCAAGAAGTTTCACTACCGCATCTGTTCTTTGCATTGTTCTTGTTGTGTGTGCAATTCTCAAGAGGTTTCCAAAATTATTTTTCGAAAGTTAGTAAAACAAAGTAGTATGGAAAAAGAAAGAAGTGCTTTGGTATAAATTTAAAGTTTTCTTCAATATTTAAATTCCGCAGGCTTTAAACTTGCAAGTTTGAAAAACCTAGTTTGCTTAATAGAAATAAAAGAAGTAAGTTTTAAAAAAGTCACTTGAACCAGCCAAGCGACGATATTAAACTTTACAAGAGCACTGGCCAGCTTGACATTACATGTAGACATAAATACATATTTCGTTCATTTATTCATCTCAACTCATTGCCAGGTTGCCGGCCTACTTTTAAGCACAGATTTCTTCTTATAGTCACTCTAGCAACCCAGCTCTTTAAATACGAATAAAAATCTCTTCTAGTATGAGCATTAGTTTTTACTCATTAGTACTTTTGGCGATAGATGTATAAACAATTAGTTTGCTGGAATTGGAAAATAAATGATAATAAAATATTTGAGATAGTTTTGAATTAAGTTCAAATTATTAATTTACCTACTTTGGTTTATTGCTCGGTTTAACTTAGATAAAATACACGTATATTTTTTGATAATAAATAATTATGTATAATTCTGGGAACAAGTTTTGGTCTCATTAAAATTTCAGAAGTGGTAAATTAGGAATGGAGACCGCGAACAAGTAAGCATAGTGTAGGGCGCCCTCTAGCAAGATGGACCGACGACTTAAAAAGAGTGGCGGGAAGTGGTTGGATGAGAAAGGCTGAGGACCGGGTGTGCTGGCGCTCTTTCAGTTCTTTGTTCAGCAGTGGACGTCCTCAGGTATCAAAACACCTAGTCTTGAAGTTTCGAGATGACAATGGTGATAATGAAAAAAATTCCCTTCAAGAAATTCTACAGTATGCCTATATAGCCTTGGATATTGTATAACAAGCTACAAAACATTTTTTCTTATCTAAGACCTTCGTATTCAAATAACTTAGATATATACGAGTACGTAGGCAAAAAAGCTCGACTTTATTGCCTATTTGCCTTAATATATAATAAGCAACGGGAGTAGAGTGTGTCCCAAAGGCAGCTTGTTTTATTTGAGATAAGGCGAACTTCCGTCGTCCTTATCGGCCTTCGTCAACAACCTACCGGCTTTTGCATGTTTTATAACGTCTCCTATTACCGATTCAAGCTAATTAAGGTACAGTATATCTGTGTGTATATTATCAATTATGCATCAATGCATTATGTATCAATGGTCCCAGGTCGGTGATTAGGTGATGAAAGTGCTTTTTTTATAATTTTTTTTTTTGGATTTTTCACCAGCTGGCACGCCAACCCCATCGAAACGTACATTAGAAATTTAACTTAAGTTACAATAAACTTGGCGGCAAATCTTTTGACGGTAGAGTGGTAACTAGCCACGGCCAAAGCCTCTTGCCAGACCAGACCAGAGACAATTAAAAAATTATAAATTCCCAAACTGATCCCGCCTAGAATCAAGAGAAGAAAGTACTTCTTATCTAAATATTTAATTTTATCTGCCTTGAAATAAAGCTTTTGTACATTTTATATTCATGTGTTTATTTCATCATTTTTATTAATTCATCTCAACCCATTGCCGATTCACGAAGAATCCATTTAGTAGATATTAGTTACACGTTGGTAAATTCTCTTACATTTTTGAAAAGTAAAAAAATATAATAAATAAATAATAAACTGTACAAAGTCCTCTCATATCGTTTCTTTTTGACTTGTATAATTTTTATAGTTGTCTTTACACTGGTTCCTGGTTCTATTATACCTTAATGAAGCAATGAATTGATAATTACCATAATTATTTTGTAACAAGTCGCCATTAATCCTATCACGGATTAAGTGTGTCGGCTACTACGTCAGGGCGTTGATTGCTTTTGATAGGTGTCAGGCATTTACTAGGTTTCATTTTAATACTAGAGCATGCTATGGGTCTAAATTACCACTGTAAGTGATCATTTAATGGCGCCAGCAAGGCTAATAGCTTTCGTGTGATTATAGAGAGCGGAAACTAAACAGGAAACTAAAAGCAATAAAAAACTTCCATGAACAAGCATACTATTAAATTTCTTTATAAAATCTATAAATGCTTCAATAGAATAGTAGGAACTGTGCGTGAAAAGTCTTGCAAATATCAATTCCCATTTTTTTTTTTCAATTAAATTTCAATCGCAATTACTGAATAAGTGAATACTCAAGAACTGAATTTATCAACTGAAAATGTGTATGTTCTGAACATCAGGTGCGTTTTTAATATCGTGAACAGAATATTTTAAGTCGGTGTCGATATATGTTGACGTCATCCGCATTTTTTTGACGCACCTGACGTCACCCGAGCTTTTTTCAAACATTCGTCTCCAGTCTCTCGTACGTTGGTCAAAGTGAGAAAAGCGTACCTTTAAACGTGTTTACGCTCGGTAAACCAAGCATGAGAAGAGCATTATGTACGTATAAAATTCAACGTACTTGGACGAGCACGCTCAGAGCAAGTTCGAGGCTCGTAAACCGATCAACGCCACGCGAACTTCGTTCATATTATTTTGTTCGTTGCATACTCTTCATGCTTGCTTAGAGAGTAAGCGCAGCTGTCATAGACAAGCAATAAAGCGAGACATAAGCACAAAATTGTAAGTACTATACGTGGTAAGTAATCGTGCTTTTAACATAGGTAATACGAGTTTACGTATATCCTATATTTTATGACAGAGTCACAACTTCAGCAGCTAGCTACCTATTTCCTTACATAATGAGTACGTTCTCATATTATAATTACAGCGTGTCTCGTCAGTGTGAGTCAGTCAAAGGATTATAACTCCTTTGTATGCGTAAAATCTTTGCTGGAAAACACTGTTACCTACACTGTTGGTAGCTTTGAGAGAGGTTTATTATAGTTACGATGTTTAGCATATTATGAGGTGGAGGTATTCATTATTAAGTTATGAAATAAGTTCTGTGTACCTGTTACTACATTTTGCATTTTCAGTTCTCCTAATAGGTGATTCACATTTCGACACTGTCGTTAGATTTCAAGCATCAAAACATATCAAAGTAGAATGGACCTTCAAATATTTTATGTATGTTTAAAATAATAATTTTTTATTATTTACTATGTATTTGGAAAATTTTCAACCTTAAATTTGTAGATTTTAGATTAGATAGATATTTAAAACCGGTCGTAGGTCTATAAACTTATTAAGAAAAGGTATCTCTGGATTGAAACACGTGACAAAGCAAAAAGATGAACAAACATGAAATCATAATTAGCGGCATTTTATAAACATTTCATAAACGATGAACAAAAAAGGCTTGTGTAGGTATAGTTTAGAGCTTTTTATATGATACGACACGATTTTAAGTCATAACGTAAAAAAATACTTTTACATGCGAATAAGTCCTCTATCGTCTTAATTTACAACCTGGGTCGAGGGAGGTGCTTGGAGGTTTGAAGTCCATTCAGTTGATTTCAAAACGAGATACATATTATGCTGTCATAAAGTTTGCTCAAAATTCAACATATTTACATATTTCAATATTGGTACCTAAGTAGTCGTCTATAAAAGAATTTTAGCTTATGTAGGAATTTGCAGTAGACATATCTGTAGATGCCATAAAATAAGAAACAAATTCTTCAAGATAGGTGTATAATAGAAGCAGAATAAAAGTCAAGCGTAATTTGTTGTAAAAAATGTTCGGTAAAACAACTACATAGGTACATATATCTTTGAGATCCAGAAACAAATTGAAATCAGATTGAAATTAAAATCAGTTTTATTTGAGATCCAGAAACAAATTGTGCGCCTATACATTATGATGGGGCGAGAAAAGCAACTTTGCATTACCAATTTATTTCTGCTGTTGCGTTGCTTTCGCAATCTATGGGTGGCGTAGTTTTAGGCCAAAAATACCGTTGGTAATTTTCTACGTCCATTTTGAACAATGTATAGTAAGGTAAGTTCTAACTATGCCATAAGGTTATTCATTATGTTATATCCATACAATATTGCTGCCGAAATCTAAGAAGTATATCACGTACCCGCACCGTACGATACGATAAGTCGTTCTTTATAAAAATCACGCACAGAAAAATCATAAAAGATATTAATCTTTGTTCATGACAAATAAGGTCTTACATACGATCAAACAGCCTTCGGCGCGCCTTACCCTCCACTCATACAAGTAACTCGTATGAAATAATGAAATATCTTATAGTGCTGTTATAGGGCTATTACAATCCAAGGTTCTATTGGTAATCTAACAAGGTATTCGAAGTTTTGTAAGCGCTTAATCATGTTCAGTGTCTATTAAGTACTACTTACACAATTTTTGTTCGTTTCTTAATTGTAATGCAAGTACTTTATTGTTTAGCTTTAGATGTTGTAATGCATCAGAGTATCTTATATCTTACGTATATCTATTTTGTACGGGGTGAATATTTAAAAGAACAAGAATTTAACAAGAAAGTTATTAACGGAACTTAATAGTGGAATGAAAAATAGAATAGTAGGGTTAAAATTTTTTAGATTAAAGAGCTTCAATGGTCAACGATGGAGTGGACTGAAAAATTAAACCATGTTTTTCTACACTATTTACATATTATCTCGGAAAGAAAATGTACAATACATTATTATGTGAAATTCAAAATAAAATGTTTAATCAAGTTATCATCATCTCATCAGAACATCATCATCAGGATGATAAGGGTTTAGATCATTCACTATTCCGTGTTCTGTATTCTGAGTAGGTACCACAGAATTGATAGTACTGACAGAATCCTTCTTATCTTTATCAACCGATAGAGGTCCACTGGTGAACAGAGGTTTATTGCATGGATTTCCACAAGCCTCATTCACTGAAGGTACCAACTCAAAATTGCTTAGAAAACATCTCGTAAAAAAACATCGGCAATAACAATCTAATATCTCTCACGTCTCTCCTCTGGTTGAGGCGCCTTATTAGAGTTTTCTCCCTCCTGATCGCTACACATCGCCACGTGACTAAGCATGGTAATGTGTGTACCGCATTAACCTATTTTCGAAACGTATAATAGGTGCATTTTATCTGATCAGAGAGGCTCCCATCAAAAGGCGGTTGTGTAAGTCGTAAAAAGAAAATGTTGAATTAGCTTTTTTACCCGCTGTGTATGTTTTTTTTAGGCTATATGGCTATATAATGCTTTTTGATCCAGGCATTCTGCAGATATTTCGCTCCTCTCTCGTCTCTTTTCCTTTTCCCCTTGGGGCCAAAGACAGAATTTAACAATTTTGGAAGTTGCTACTACGTTCTACGATATCTTATATCTACTCGTGTACTATGAATATAATAATTATTAACATATTATTTCTAGAAACTGCTTGTTGGTAGGCAATCTCTAAGTTTAACGGTAATTTATAATACGAACTGTGACGGAGAAGTACTTCTTGATAATATGAGATTTATAGAGTACTGTCAATGATAAGAAATTCGGTCACAAAGTTATCGGCCGATACTTAATATAGTTATTAATGTTGTTTATTTAGATTATAAAGACAGTATTAATTTTTTTTTAGATAGTTAAGTATATTATGGTAATGTAATAGTACATTGTTACCTTAGGGATGAAAGTAACTTATTTAGTCCCGAGACGGGGTTTGGCGCCCGAGCGTAGCGAGGGGGCCTATAGTTCGAGGGACTAAGTAAGTCTTTATCCCGAGGTAAACACTGTGCTTTTCATTACGAATATAAGGAAAGTCAAAATAAAAATAGAAATTAGCTAAAGAAAATTGAGTGAACTTTACCGCCTTTTTTTTTTTCTTTGGCCTAGCCGGCGGGCTATGCATTTAGCTTTTTAATAGTCAAGTATTGTCTATGATTGTCTATGAATGTCTATGAATCAGTTGTCTTTACTTTATGAATAAAGTCTATCTTTCTTCTTGTCTATGGATGCACTCGGGTATGTCGTGTTTCATTTGAATTCCAATAAAAATGTGACAACTAGTTTTTTTTAATTATTTGACAGCTGTCAGTTGAAAACGATTCTCCCTAGGGCTGAAAAGTATTACTTTCAACCCGCTTCTCAGGCAACTTCAGACCTACTTTCCGTGTATGAGTAATGAAAAATTGTTTTACTGTATACTGAAAATAAGTATTTCAATTATACGATAATTATGTACCTACATTACTTAAACATTATTTAAACGTAAGTTAAAGGAATTTTGAGTTAGGTCACTTTAATAAAATTCTAAAGGTTATGTTTATCAGTAACTTTTTACAGTTCAATATAATCCTCCAAGCCTAAGCCGAGGACTGGATTCAGAAGCGCCTAAGTCGACATTTTATCTTTTATCAACTCAAGGATTTCCTTTTTGCCGAATCCTTTATATTCGAAGGGAATTGGTGTCCCTTCGGTAGCAAAATACCGAGAGAATCGAAGGACTTTACGAAATATTTCAATTAAATACGATGTAAGCCAAAAGGTAGATAAACCTTTGGAAATAAAAATTTATTGGACAGGAGAGTATAAATAAAATATAAACTATAAATGTTAAAGTTAAGAAATGCTTTTTCAATATTTGAAGTATAAATGATTAAAGCTGAAAAATTCCATAAAGAATGCCACAGAGCACGATCTTGTGCCGCCTGTCTCCAGTGGCTGGAGACTCATCTGATAACAATCAATCAGACGAGTCCCCAGCCAAAATCATCAAAATCTTCATACAAGAGATCGCAGATTTCCAATATCGTGAGAGCAGAATTAGAACTTAAGGGAAAATGCGGTCGGAGAGACTTGAAAAATAGAAATTTGAATAAAGTAGTGCTGTCGCTCTACGAAAGTTCGAAGGGCGTCCGGGCGCGATAGGGACGAAATTCAGATTCGACTCTTTAGCCTACATAAAAAAGCATAAGTCGAGGTTTGGCTCGACTATTTCCTCCTCTATCTACTGTTTCCTCCTCCAATATTGGACCAATTTAAAAGATATTCCACATACTGAATAAGAAGTCATGTCAACGCATGTCACGTCCACATCGAGAAGACTCAATTGCGGAACATGTACATTCATAAACTTGCTTCATTAATGTAATTCAACCAGTTGTGATTAGTTTTGTGGACTAATTAAAAAAAAAAAAAAAGAAGGATATATACTCCTATGTTTTCCTTTTCATTAATAAATGTCTTTGTACACTAGACCTCTATTGACAGCGGTTTAAAATAGGCAATTTTGAGCATTTCGTCTGGGTTCTAGTGCTTAGAAAAACAATGTATCTTCAAAAAGGAAAAAAGAGACATAGAAGACGTTGATATTTATTTAATTATAAAAAAAAAATTTCTAGGATCATTAACCAGGGAGGAAACAGGCGAGAGCGTTTGTATGGAGAAAACTCCGCAAAGTTAGAAAAGGTCGAACCCTAAGCCCCTGAAAAGGATACAGAATTCTTAACCACTAGGCTATCATTGCTATCAGAATTTAATATAACTGAAGTGTTATAACTTATAACATTGTGTTATAACATCCTCAACGGAACAAAAAATGATGTAGCACTTCGGCCTTCTGCCGCGGGTCGGCGGCTCTTATAATATTTCTGAGCAAAAAATTCCGATTGTTATTGTTACGAATTCAAATTAACGATGCCTCATAAATATTAAAGGCTTGTTTTTACTTAATTGGAGAGTAAATTAACACTTGTACTACGTACATGTTTATAAGAAACTTTGAAACTTCGTTAGGTAGGTTGGTAGGTATGTTATTTCTATTAATCTTTACTAATATTAAAAATGCGAAAGTGTTATTTGTTGGTTTTTCCTTCAATCATGCAGTAACAAAGCAATGAATCAGCGTGATATTTTGCATGCGTATATTTGAGGACTTGGAGACTATTTTTTGCTGAACAGCTCTTTTAACAAAGCTTACTTCTAATAGGTAGGTTGTCATCATGCAGATTTTATTGCAGATTTGGCTTAAATTCTTTTTCAAAGTGCAAGATCACCCTGAACTTGTATGGGGTCATATCACGAACTCTCCGTGTGAAAACTAGTACCTATCTAGTAAGCTAAATAATCGACTTCAGACTCGTAAAATTTAATAAATGAGATTCCTTCCCTAATTCTCAATCCTTGGTGGAATATTTTCTAAAAAATTAAATGCAACGATCTTCAAGATTTTATATGAACAAAAAACAGTCGAATTGAGAACCCCCTCCTTATTTCATTGAAGTCTTCGATCACAGAAAAAAAATACCTTCTGTGATCGAAGATTGAAGTCCGTTGAAAAGTTATCCGCTAAGGTTAATCACAAGAATAATACACAGAATTAATAAGATTTAACCTTAACAATAAAACAACAAACCTAATGAGCCATTTTTAAGTAATTCAGTTTAAGTTTAAAAAAGCTATGTTATATAAACTTTCCAGAATAAAATTTTGATAATTAAAAAAACCATTGAAATTGAAATGCCTAAAAGATTTTAAAACCAAAATTATAAACAAGATAAATTAAACATGACAGTAACTACATAAAAAAGGCGCGACGAAATGATAATTGCCGTTACGACGTTAATAATGACTCAATCAATGTAATCAGACAAATCAGAATTATTGTGGTTACCTAGAGATGGAAACTTGAAATATAAAAGAGAACTTAAATACAAGTACCCAATTAATAATAATTGATTCACTTGTTTTCTTAAAAAGTCAACGAACCCAATTTAATCAGTCTGAATGATTTGCCATCAAACTAATAATAAACTTTAATGGAAAACTATGTATCGTAGAATAATATATAGAATACAAAACAAACTTACACCATAGAAACAAAATCCAAAATGGTAAAAACACTAAAAAATTAGTCACTAATTATTCACCGGATCCTATTTATTGAGTGAGGTAAATAGTACAAATTCACATCACACCGCAACTTAATCAGATTTCACTTCACGTATGCAAATGACACCAATGAAAACAGTTTCCACAAATACGCGAGTTCGAGAGCTAGAATTCCCGTGACACCGAAACGTCCGTATCCCGTCGTGGACGCGACTCAACTGCCTTAACCGTTCCAAACAGAGGGGAATTCGGAATGAAGGGAAAGGGGACAAGGGAGTCTCTCCAACTGAGGAGATAACTTTTGATCTTTTTGGTGCCATAGAAGATTTTAATGACACACTCACATCTGGAGAGACTGAAAAAAGTGCACGTCAGTTAAGTGTTAATGCATGTCAAGGGCTTAGGAGAAACGACGTGTTAGGAGTAAGTGGAACGAAGGTTGCGGGTGACATTTCTAAAAATAGTCCAAATGAATACAAACTCGAAACCCCTGCATTGATTAGCTGTAAAACTGCGATGCTAGAACAACATTGAAGTCTTATAAACCACAATCAGCCTTGAAATTTGCCGTACATCCAGCTTAATGGCAATATCAAATTATAATGTCTTACCATTAGTTTTAGGAGGCAGAGTTAACATCGATGTCCTATTAGACAGTCCTTTCTTATGGCCACACGTAGACACGTGCTTAAGAAGGCTTCCTGTAAAGCAAGGCATTCGAATAAACTTCAATGACATCATGGGTAGCCTACTAGGTACATACACTAAAAAAATGTACGTGTAAATCTGGCTAAATCTCATTTAAAAACAACAGAGAATAAATAACTTAAGTCTGCTATCGTTTCTTAGTAAATAATAGCTGTATAAATTGGTCGTAATAGCATAGGTATGTAAAAGTAAATTGAAATATTGTAGTATGATAGTGCTAGTTAAATATAACAGGTTCCATGTTATTGTAAACAAACTAACTTAATCAAATTGTTGTTGTATACTATCTGCCAAATACATTAGCAAGCTTTTAAATGAGTTTTGTTAAAAATTAATTTGTCTTTAACCGAATCAGAAAGGTTTCTTAACAGAAAGATGTTTTAATTTTTTTTGTGCGTCCTCAGTCGTTGTCTCAGCCGTAAGATGTCCACTACTACTTGCTGAAGCCGTTATTATCAGTCCACTATTGGTCATATAGGTCTCCTCTCGAATGGGAAGGGTATTAGACACGCTAGCCAAGTGTAATCTCCATTGATTAGCCGTAAATCTGAAGATAGGTACTACAAAAACGTTTTAGGCGAGATTAAAATCTTCCCGCCTGGTACCTATATCGGAGGGAAATCCGAGACGTAATATTCCGGCGTACATTCTTCCGTATTATTTTCACATCATCGCAGACGTCGGGGCAGATATTGCACAAGAAGTTTTTTGTCCCAACCCCGCACATGTCAGGGGTAGCCAGCACAAAGGGCTGAGGAGTCGAGCAGGTACAAAAGACCCCATACCCAAGCTTCAAGTTACAACGGATCTATATAAGGACGCGAACGTTGTGGAGTTAAGAACCCAAAAATTTACAACTGCATTGTGTCGTTCGTGTAACAAAAGGGCACAAAAGGGCACAATGGATCGGATCAGCTTCTGTTATTAACGTATCGTTTATCGGTTGGATAATTCTCTCACTCTCAGGTAATACGAAATGCATTATACTTGACAAGTTTTTGCGAACAATTCTGTACTACAGATGTTTTGTGGGCGTACCGTTATGAAGAATACAAATAATTTAATTGGCACTGACTCTAATTTCAAAAGTTTTTTTATTTAGGAAATTTCAAAAGAAATCTAGCCAAAAATTTCTGATTTGCTTATTTAAGTTTTTGAAATATTCCATAAACTTCTGAAAATCCTTTTTTCCTTGGGAGTCTTCGTTAGCGAGAAATCCTATACAAAATTTACTAATGCTGAGATCTATAGAGCGTGTTCTAACTTAACTCAGAATCAAGAAAGAGGTAAAAAGGAGATACAAATATGGTCTGACATAAATCTGTCTCGTTTTAGCTCTGTCTTGAGTCTGAGCAGAGTGTAAGTGCAGTCTATAGATTCAGCCTTAGTTTCAAGTTTCTGTAGACTCCGGACCTATTTTTAATTACTGTTCCTTATTAAGTTAACCAGTCACTCATCTGTATGTTTTGAGTTAAAAATTTAGTGTTCTTTAAAATTTTACAAAAACATTATTTTTATTGAATAAATTATAATAAAATTAGTTCCCATACAATTCACAATTTCCCAAATAACGCATGCATTATCACACTAATATTATAAAAGCGAAAGTTTGTATGTGTATGTGTGTGTGTTTGGCTGAAATGTAGAATGGAGATAGATTATAGCCTGGATTAACACACAGGTTCCTTTTTATCCCAGAAAATTAAAAATTTCCTGCGGGAATAAAAAAACTTTAACCCACGCGGACGAAGTTGCGGGCATCGTCTAGAACTGTCATTTCCATTAGTATTCAATGCCATCATAAAATATAGAACACACGTTTAGATTAGCAAAATAAAAATAAATTAAAACACTAATCAAACATTTGTGGAAAACATAAAACCAATGAAGCTTCTGACGGTCAACACAGCACAATAGACTACTAATAAATAGACACACGACAAAAATCTGTATTCAGCACACGCGGCGATAAGTCATCAAACAGTAGTGTGTGCTTTGGAATAAAAGCCACAGAGCAAGTCACGGAAGGTAATGAGTAATGATATAAAACCAAAGATACATGGTAGTCGAGAAATGTTGCGCTGATGGCAGTTGGACCGTGGCCGTAGTGTAAAATGGTCAACACGCTTGGAGTACTATTCCTAAGAGATATGGGTTCCATTACCACCAGTCGCGCAATTTTTAATAACTATTTAAAAATTCTGAAACTTAATTCCAGTGTAAGTAACTTTACTTTTTGTATTTT
The DNA here is from genome assembly GCA_933228805.2 of Hipparchia semele. Classification (NCBI taxonomy): domain Eukaryota; kingdom Metazoa; phylum Arthropoda; class Insecta; order Lepidoptera; family Nymphalidae; genus Hipparchia; species Hipparchia semele. The sequence goes on from OW121714.1 coordinate 14,781,757, forward strand.
ACAAAATTGACTTAATATAAATACGTATAATAAGCTTGCACCGAGGTTTTGCTTTCTCTCATAAATTTGCAGCAGTTTCATTCTCTCGGTGCACAAACCATTGAATTTCCAAAGGAATTGCATAAGAATAAAGCTAATTTTGAGCCAATTTTGACCAAACAGGTAACATTTTTTTAACGATCGTCAGTTCTGTGGCACTCTTTAATTTTCATATTTTATATTTTTATATTATATAAATTATTTCTTGAAAGTAGTAAGTAAATAAGAGTATTTAGTAATAGTTTCATAAAGTTAACTTCCTCTTCACAAATTAGGTGATATGAGTAACTCGTAGAGCTAACTCTAACATTTATTTTTAAAGGATCTTTCCTCCAACGTAACATAATACATAAGTGTATATCTAGTATTATAATATGTCTATGGTAATGAGTAATGGACTCCAGTTCATTACTCAACGCCCGGGAGTTTAGCCGTCATCTGTCATCGGCGTCTCTCAGCGCGTCGTCTATAATGGCTCTATGTTCCTCCGATATTCCTTCACTTATCTCGTTCGACGCGAGGAGTGTGAAATGCGAGGATATTCAAAATTAATATCGTTCCCAGATAGTATAACGTGAAAAAATCAGCTAAAAAAGAAGCCTATTGGCTATTCCTTATTTTTTTTATGGTTTTGAAGACATATTACACCATCATTGAATGACGTTTATACGAGGAATATATTCGAAGTTCAAAACGTCGTATTTGTTACACGGTGATGGCGAAATTGGCCCTAAGTTTTTGTCACTGACATGTAGACTATGCCAACATTACGACATGTCACACAGGAAGTTTTGAATAAATGAGGTTGGTATCGCAATAAATGTTGCATAATCAGACATTGTTAGTCTTACAGGGACTTTACCCATTCATTTATTATAAATAGTATAACAATCCTCCAATATTCTCATAGTTTTAAACGTTTTATATTATATACCTACTTATCTATTTATAAATAATAGTGTCGACAAGGTATCTTATATAGATCAAGAAAAATACCTTTAAATTATGTTTTATCTATTGAACACTGTATAGCTTCATTGAAGCACGATATCAACGTTTATGTATGAAAATGTTCTCGATATCCGCTCTATTCTTAAACTAAATATCTTTAGTGAAACTTTAAAATTTAGATAACGGTGAAGTCGGAACGTCTTGTGTCTTGTTTGTTTAGAACTGTCTGTTTAAACCGCAATAGTATGAATATTCACATTAAGGGCCCTTGCGCACTACATGGCCAAGAAGCACACAGAAGAACACAGCTGGTCGTCGCGCCGTCAAAATTTTGTTTGAAGAATCTCATAAAATGTAGTGCGAAAGATCCCTTAGCTTAAATAGTTGCATTTGGTACATATGAAGAATTTGTTCTTTGCTATGTATTTCGTATTAGGATAAGAAGTTTGCAGGGAAATTTTTACGTTTAGTACTTTTGTCTTTAAGTAACCAAAAGGTTAATTAAACATTTTAATGTTGAAAAGTTGCTAATTAGTTTGCAGTTGATTATCATCAAGTAATATCTGGTCTGCCATTGACTATACTTTGAGAGCCAATGTCATCGCCGTCGAGGAAGGTTTAACCGAATAATAAATTTCTGACGTTCTCACAGTTTTTGTATTGAAAATCTGTCAAAACATCAAAATTCGTCCGTTTTATACTTACAGGAATTTTGTAATACTTTTGATGATTTGATAATCTAGAATACAAAAAACTAAATATTTGACAGATATAAAAAACTACACTGTTACTTTACAGTTTTCACGTATCAATCTAGTTTAGACTTAAAATAAGACTTTAGACGTTAATAGATACCGGCATAAGCATCAATAATTCTAACCTAATGCCGAAAAAATACTTGGCCTAATTAACCCTTTACTTTATTCGTTTCATGGACTTGTATGTCGAAGATGTTAATATTAAGCTTGAATTTCATATAATTTTTTGCTACGCTACCCACCCTATTTTGGGATAACGCGTGATCTTAAAATAAACGCTCGTCTCGAACGAGTCCCAAATACTGAATTTTATTGAAAACAACTGAACCCTTTGACTGGTGTTTTTTGTAATCGCTGGGTGGTGTTTTTAGGGTTCTGTCTCGTCTCAGCTGAATCTATTTCCCGAACTGATGCGGTAAAGTTTTGACTCCAAGATTTCAAAAAGCCGGCAATGCATTGGTGGTGCTACAAATGTTCATGGGCGGCGGTAATCTCTTAACATCAGGTGACCCGCCTGCTCGTTTTCTCGCTAAAAATATAAATAAAAAGCTACAAGTTGGCCTAATTTTGAATTGAAAATTGAAAATAAGGCCAACTTGTAGTTTTTAGGCCAACTTGAATTTTAAAGTCAACTCAATTTTCATTAAATTAAAATTTTTCAATTTTATGTCAGGCATACTTACCATAAATAATCTACTTATTCTTAGCTCCACGTATATTTAATTTAAACCTCAAACAAATTATTTTTTTAAAATGTTTTTATGTAATAGCAAATCTTATCTACCAATTCAAAAACTTTTTTGTACGGAACTCTTTTTACGAAAACAGAACTCTTTCTTTGCAAGTTTTACAAGTTTAACTACCTTACTTATGAATTTTACAGCCGGTTATGTCAACTGCATGCCATATGCGTACACCCGTTGAGATTGCAATCTCGTTTTTGGCCTGGAGGAATTTATCACCTCTTTTCAATGCTTTATTTTAATCGCCGCCGCCGGTAACTAATAAGAAGGGTTTTGTGAGTCAAATTTTTGGTAATCCGCGTTGTTATGTGATTTTAATTAGTGGATATAGGTTTTTAAGAATTCCTCAAGAATCCGTTTTTCCGGGATAAAAGTAACCTCATCTTTGAGTATCTCACCAAGTACCTACTCAATAAAATGCAATATAAAAGTAACATTTATTTATTTATTTATTTATTAGATAAACCGTTAGGCTATTGAGGCTTGGGAGGAAATTTGGAATTTATAATTTCTGAATTGTCTCTGGTCTGGTCTGGTGGGAGGCTTTAGCCGTGGCTAGTTACCACCCTACCGTCGAAGACGTGCCGCCAAGCGATTTAGCGTTCCGGCACGACGGCGTGTAGAAACTGATTAGGGGCATGGGTTGAATCTACACTGCCATACCCCTTCCAAGTTAGCCCGCTACCATCTCAAACTGCATTGTCACTTACCATCAGTATGAAATCGCAGTCAAGGACTATCTTTTTATCGAATAAAAACATTAGAATGCAAAAAATAAATGAATATGAATATGAATAAAAAAAAACAAACGTTTTATACGGATCCCTGCACTCATAAATACAAAGTTCCACGCTTCACTGCACTTTCTTTAGCCACAAAACACTTAAAGATGTTCGTTCATCTGTCACCGATCCCCCATCAGATAAACGATATCTGTAATTGTAATCGATATGTCATAATTAATTTTATCAATTAAAATTCCCGCTTCTCGTAATGGAATCTTGTATGGGCAGTAAGTAATATTTTTAAAGCAATGTCAAGGCAATGTCTTTATAATATTACGGTTAAGATTTTTGTTTTTGTAAAATGTAAACTTGATTCATCATCATCATCAACATCGTTTCAGTATTTCACCAGCGAACTTCTGGGCACAGCTTTCTTTCTATATCATTCTTTTTATACGTCTGCCTGAAAAAAGGAGTATATTGTTTTCAGGCTTCATGTATGTATGTATGTATGTGAGTTTGTATATACCAAAATAAATTTTATACGGCTGAACCGATTTTAATGAATGAGGTATCGTTAGGATCCTTATTCCGGGTGGCATAGGTCAATAAAAGGTGACCATGGTCCCGCATTAAAGAATAAAGTTGAAAAAAATATATATTCGAAAATAAGATTTTAAGTATATAATCATCATCTAGAAAATGATGGGTAGATTCGATAATTCAAAAAAATTCAAAAATATTTATTTCATGTAGGCCAACTTGTAGCTCTTATGACACGTCATGATTCTACCACTGCACCGGTTCGCAAAGCAGATTCTGCTGAGAAGAGCCGGCAAGAAACTCAGCAGTTGCACCAAAACAAAATATCACAATATTAATGTATAGTTAATGTATAGTTACATAATAAAAATATATAACACTATAGCTCAATATAGTGGTTCACAAAAAAATTCATTCATCCTTATAATTTAGCAAAAACGTTAACAACTTTTCCGATCAAATTTTCTTTTTGGTAGAGTGCCAAATATAGGTCAACATAATAAATTTTTCTTCGATGTCTTTGCGGTAATATTGCAGCCAAATTTCTTATCATCGGACAATTTTATTAAAGCATAATCTGCTGGATTTAATAAGAATTAGAAATTTAGGAACGCAATCGCTCGGGGTTCTTTTCCGTCCCGAATTCCCGCCCGTTTTTAACCGCTAAATATTCGGAGATAATTAAAAAGCTCTGCTGATTGCTTTCCCCCAGTTTCTACTGTCTTCCGGGCATGCTAATTAATCCGCACAAATTGTAGGCTCTACCGCCCCACTGATTGCTTCTGACCACTACATTTTATGGTAGACTATGGGGTAAATAAACTCTTGTTTGTTTACCTCCCATAGCTTCAACTATTGTTTTTTATTTAAAGGTCGTTCTAAAACGTGTTTTTTTATTAAAGATGACAGATAAAAGAGAGCAATCGTACATAACAGATCGTCTGGTAATTACTTAATCCCAGATCTTCACGAAAAGTTTGATTTATAAAATTTATTTACATAAATACTAGCTTTTGCCCACGACTTGATCCAGATTGAGGTGGTTTTCAAAAATTCCTGCAGGTAAGTTCTCTTCTTCTGTGATAAAAGGAAGTCCTTTGTCACTCTTGAGGTCCTAAAATATACTAATGCAAAATATCACGCGGAGTTACAGCGTGATTGAAAAACAAACCATGAAACATCATTTTTCATTTATTAATGATGGATTTAAGTTTATATCTTCTATTTAGGGTATCCTTCCTTGTGTTTTGTTTAAAATTTCTGTTCTTACCATGGGTTGCCTGGAAGAGATCGCTTTTTAGCGAAAGGGTCGCCTATTGTACTCTGTGTTGTTTACGTGTGTATTATAATAAAGAATAAAGAATATAATAAAGAATATTTTCATTTCTTCTCAATATTTCCTTTTTAAGCGTTTTAATAGGTAGTGCGCAAACTGCAAGACGAGTCAACCAATAGCGCCAGAGACGTGTCATTGACGTGCATGTTTAGATGGTCAGGACGCCACCAACATTGTTATGCGCGCGACGTACCAACATCACATCACCCATCCGCCCGGTCCGCCGATGCACCATTCTACACAGCTATCGGGAATTTCTTCACGCCGAATGCATCGGTGCCGACTTTATGGCCAATTTACGAGCTCAAAGGAATTTTGATGTTCCCGTGACATTTTGTAATATTATAGAGGCGTTTACATTATTCTGTGTGTAGTTAAGAAACTTTCGCTTAGTACTTGGATCAAGGCTACAGAAGGCGGTACTCCTTGAGACGGCACGCATTGTGAGGAGGTTCCTCACTCTGGAGCCCTGACTACTGGCTGCTTGGGTGCTACCCCGCAGCAAAGTGGGACCCATTCATTTTATTATTTTTGATAATGTTGTAATACTTATGTAATGTATTTTTGTAAACATTTTTAAAAATAATATACTTAATGCAAATGTGTGTGAAAATAAATGATAGAAAATAATAATATCCTCTCAACCGAATCCGGTCAATCTCCACACAGATTAGTCATCTGCGAGGGAGATATTATAGTGCACAAGTGTGTACAAAAACGCAGGTGCACTCAATATTTTTAACCGACTTCCAAAAAGGAGGAGGTTATCAATTCGGCCGGTATCTTTTTTTTTTTTATTAGTTATATATAACTAATTTAATCATTTACCATAGAAAAATAAAATATATATATTTTATTTTTCTATGGTAAATGGATCTTTCATGAATAAAACCATTAGCTACAAATTTTCAACTCAATAAGAAAGTAGTGATTCCATTATAAAATAGAACCAGCTGAATCATTCGACACTGCAAAAGATGTTGATAATCTAAAGATGCTTTTTATCAAATCCAATCTAAAGTCGTCTGTTCGAAAAAAGAGGCATTAAGTTTTTCTCACTACACGTGTAGCTGGTGATTTCAATTGAAAGGCTTCTGGCAGAATCACAAAACGGTTAACGGTCAAGAACTAAAAGGCTTTTGCTTCTCTCCCGAGAGGCTATATCCGATGCTCTCGTTTGCCAAAATACTGGATCAATGGATCAAATAAAATACATGGACTATTATAACGTGAACATTGTTGGTGTGTAGTACCTACTCTATTGTATTGTACGTTGTACAGTTGTCAGATTAATAAGAATAAATTTTTCCTGAAAGTTCAGAAGTTTTACCAAAATAACATGAACCTGTGACTCTTTTATAATTCAGACCAAAAGGCCATCACGGTTTTATTTGCAATTTCATTCTGCTTTAAATGCCTGAAAACTTGTACCTATTAGACTAAAACAGCTACGTTCCTTACGCGAAGGTTGCCTCTAAGAGATCACTTGAGTGATAAGGCCGCCCTTGCACCTAGCACTATTGTCTACTATTCTGTTTTGTCCCTTTGTATTGTTTTGTTTTTTTGTGTTATTGGTGCAATAAAAAGTCAAATTAACCCGGCGGGAGTGTGGCGGGGTGTAGCATACCCCAACAATTCTTTTTACTGGCGTACATTTTTATTATTGTAAGTTACGTGGTAGCGCCTTTGAGTAGCTGGAGCTGAGGTAATGCGGGAGGGCACAGTGGTATGATCCCAATGTGGCATCAGCCGGTGTTCGAGATACACACGAGTAAACTTGCGTGGGGTAAGTGACACCCCGCCACATAGTTTACGTGTGCATTTAATCATAACATTATTTACATTTAATTTTATTATTTCTTGTCTTTTTTAGGCTTTTGACAAACATGGGTGAAAACAGTAGGTAAAATAGACTTAGGTCTATGTTATACGACATATTAGAAAATTCTTCAGATGAATCGAGCTCGTCGGATGTGATGATGATGATGATCATCATTGCAGTGAACACAATATAGCATCCGATAGGGAACAGGAGCTAAATGTTGAGAGTGGTAGTGATCAAGATTCCGACGATAATGTCCTTCTTTCAATTCTTAGAACTCGTCGTTCATCTACTCAAGGTCACGCACCTCATAAAATATACGTCACAGAATATCTTCCCAACTCAATGAAACATTGCAACCAGTTGTCCAGAATGCTCCGGAATGTTATGTTCGATGTTTTGACTGTACACGCGATAGATATCGTAAAACAAAACACGTATGTGTAAGCTGTGGAAAGGCCATTTGTCTTGAACATGCGATTTTTTCCTGCAAAGACTGTGCTGATTCTGAATCTAGTTCTTGAGGATAATGTTAGATTTTTTTAAGTTTTTTTATTCAAGATCTCATGTTCTTTATGTTTTGTTGTTTAATTTGGTAATATTAGTTTAATTAAAAAGGATTGATGCTTCTTATGGAAGACTGTTTTGATTTGTAACCAAAAATTAGTGCCTTAACTTTGGTAATAAAAACTATTAAAATATATTAATATGACTAAGTTTTTCATTTAAATATAAGTATAGGGATTATGTTTTAATAAATAAAATTAAAATTTCAATTAAATTTGATTATTATAATCATATTTATTTATTTATTTATTTATTTATTTTATGGAAACATACAGTGTTAATTGTCTTAAATCTAAAAACAGATTTATAATTCTTAAACCTAAATAGTTTCCAAAGACTATATAACACTTATAGATTACATTAATCTGACAACGCAACAATCAGGTGCAGCAGAAAGTACAGGCAGTTTAATTTATGGGTATGTCATACCCCGCCACATAGTCGATGAGATATTTTGTCACCACACTCCCGCCGGGTTAAAAAGCCTCAATGGCCCAGTGGTTAAACAAGCAGACTGAAAACTGACAAGGTCGCAGGTTTGACCCTTTGCACTATTCTCGTACCCACTCCTAACACAAGATTTGCGCTTACTTGGAGGGGAGAGGAGAATGTTAGTCAAGTTCATCTTGGCTAATATTCTTTTTTTTTTAAACTTACTATTGCTATACGCAAAGAGGGCATGTCTTCTTCTAAACGTGCTGCTCAAACGTAAAGAAGCATCAATTCGTGACTGCAGTGATGCAACGCCATTGAAACGTCCAGTAAATTAAAATATTAGGAGTCCGTGAAAGCGTACGTAGCTCGATCGTAAGTAGGGCTTTAACCAATTGATATTGTTTATTTAATGGTTAACTCACGTCCATTTTAATAGGTTTGATATTTCTACGTCGGATAACATCTAGCTTGTCAGATATGTTTTATTGGTACTTGGCTGAAATAAGAGCGATTCATAAAATATAAGATGACTGCTTAGAAATTGAGTTCTGAGAAGTTCGGTTAAATATAAGAGTATCTACACAAATGCTCAATTTGGTGTATAGTTTTGGTATCATTTAAGTACTTCATTGTTAGCTTTCATGAATAAGTTTAAAATTTTTTTATTTATTTATTTCATACTTACATAATTAGAAGTGGCAAGAGACTAATGCCCGTTTACACCAAAGCCTCCTTACTTTTAAGGGCTACCTAAGCTAAGTTAGGTCAATTTCACGAACCTTTAGGGAACACCTAAAGGTGGAAATGACATTGAATAGGGAATTATATTTAGGGGCCTACCTATTTTACCTACGTAACGAAAATCGTACTTAGGGGATGACTTAGGTAAGGTTGGTGAAAACGGGCGTTAGACCCATATCTTGGCTTTTTAAAGTCGGTTAAAATAGGATAAAACTAAGTTCCACCATGGTTATACCATAGAGTATTATAGTACTTGAAATGTAAAAGGGAATTAGGTTGTTCTTACGTTACTGTAGGAGTAAGCCCATTAACCCAGTAAGAGTCTCGGATTACGTTACATACTCCCTTACGCCTCGTCATTTTAGCTCACACTGTATGTTTTACAGTCGTATATCCTTAGCGTAAGTGCCTTAACCCTCTTTATCGCATTAACTATGTGGGTCAAGCTTGTTTTGCTAAAGAAAGCGACGTGGTAATCTCATTTAACCGTGTTTAATATTTTTCTTTTAAAAAGACACTGACTCCTAGTGTACTTACGTTTTTTAGCACGTTCAAATCAGCAAAATCTAGAAGGTTTATAAATTTTATTAATAATTTAATAATAAGAGTTAAACTAGGTATAATAAAAAAAATCAATTTAAGTAAATATATTATACATAGCTTATAGTTATACATAGTAAAATAATATGATATCACACACAGACACATAGGCACGCACGTGCCCGTACACGTGCACGTGCGCTTGACTAACTGACACACACACACACAACACATAAACCTCAAACCCTTGGTCTAGAAACTTGAGATTTGCATCACGTAGATTTTCTCAAAAAAGATTTTCAGAATTTCTACCTACCACTGCCGGTATAGGTTACCTATGCCGAGATAGTATGAAAATTGAATTATATTAGTATCTTAAACATCTGGATGATATTTAAGAAAATAATGTAATTTAAAATCCGTTACAATGAAGCAACTTTTTTATAGTCTAGGTAATGATAAAAACGGTTTAATTAATAACAAGAAATAAATTAAAAGGTAATTAATCAACAAACATCAATAAGTTTCGTGAAACACCAGACAGCCTTGAGCACATAACTCAAACTCAAATCATAACAAGGAGCAATCGGAAATCGCTTAGGCGTTTGAAGCAGAAGTTTGTTGGTCAACAACCGAATCCGTTTTAATTACTTTCTATTAATTTCTTGCTATTATTACTTCTAAATTCTACTAGATGATGCCTAAAACTTCATCCACGTTGATTGAGTTTTTCTAATTCCAGCGGGTACTTTTAATTTTTCGAGCTAAAATGTAGCCTATGTGTTAATCCTAGGTATAAGCTATCTCCATTCCAAACAGCCCAATCGGTCCATTGATTGTGGCGCAAAGGAGTAACAAACATCCATTCATCCATACACACATCCTCATAAACTTTCACGTTTATAATACTAGCTACTGCTCACGACTTCGTTCGCGTGGATTCAAGTGTTTTAATTCCCGCAGGAACTCTTATTTTTGGGATAAAAAGTAGCCTATGTGTTAATCCAGACTATAATCTATTTCTGTGTCTACCTAATCTATCTCAGCCAAATCTGTTCAGTCGTTGCGGCGTGATAACAAACATCCATATCAGTTTAGATTTCATTTTCTACGAACTCTATCAAAAATCTTCATAAAACTAACAAACTGGGCTCTAAAAGAAAGTCACATGAAAACAACCTATAGATAAGTACCTAACTCTTTTTCCTAAATAATATTCCGCTTTCATTCGCAAACTCGTTGAAGTTTTCCTTATTTAGAAACACCTATCTAATATTTTACGTGACTGCTTCGATAATATCTTGCCTAAAGATTCCATTAGGCCCTTCGCAGGTTTTTTCTCTGCTGCGTCCTTTTGTTAAAGAGTAATCTCTCGTAACGGTTATGCTTTCCGTTTACACTTACACTTTCGAGTTCCGCAAAAAATTGGAGATAAAAATGTAGGCATTTGAGTTTAGAGATTCTTTACTGAACGTTGCTGAATAAAATATAATGTATTTCCGAATCCTGTGTTATGTTAGTATAGCAACTTACATTATTAAATTATCTATTGTTTTAAAATGATGCTAATTCTATTATACATAATCTTTAAAGAAAATTAAATTCACAATGTTTTCTGTTGGAAGAGATATTTTCAAATGTGCATTATTTTCAAATTTTTCAATTATATATAGTTTAGGGACAGTACCATTTTTTGTGAATACCGCGTGCTCTAGTTTTATCTAACCAATGACGCTTTTTTCCTACTTTCAGGTGTATATTATGGTAAAAAACATGAGACCATTTTTTGTACTACATTATAGATTTTACATTGATTTCGACAGTGCGTGTTTCTGATTTAACAAAAAGCGTTTGCTCTAATTTTTTGTTACTGGAAATACTGAATTTGCTACGCTCGTGTAGATATAAGGGTTTCCAGATGTCCTGCTTTTCACAAACTGTTTCGACTTTAAGAACTATCAGATGATTGCTGCAAGTCTTTTAATAATAGTATGAATAGTAAGCAAACGAGAGTTCGAGAGTTTGCAGCATCAGAGAAACGCCCTAACCCTTCGGTAACTATGATCTTATCGATAATATAATCAATTGATTATAATATTTTTTTGATGTCTGAATCAACCAATATTTAGTAAGATCACCCAAAATGCAAGTTCAGTAATTTACGTATACGCCGAAGGAATGACACTTAATGACAGTCATTATCATCATCATCGTCACTACCATCATTATCATCATCATAATCATCAACCCATTGCCAGCCTACTACTTTGCCTGGGGTAGGAAAAGAGGTCGAAGTATTAACCACTAGGTCGAAGTATCAATCACCGCTATGATATGCTGTTTATTAATAGCAGAACTGAAAAGCAAGTACAATATTATAAGACAACTTTTGCAGTAGTTTCAATTTAAATCATCAGCCGTCAACTTGCGACGTCAAGCCGTCGACGGTCTCGGAAAAATGCCATGTTAAGGAGCGTTGAATAGCATCAGTACCAGTGTAGCGTGGTGCAGGAACTGGGAGCTAGTAGGCGTGGTAGATGCAAAATTGCAGGCCTCAGGCGATAGACAAATGGTGTTCGTGCGCCGACCGCACCGGTAGCACACGACGCGAGCCTGAGGCCCGTGTTTATTATTCAAAGCTCCGGCGAAATATGTCGCCCTGGTACTTTGAAAGTTTTAAGCGACGCGCGCTTGTCTTCCTTGTTCCTTCTTACATTGTATTCGAAAGTTTAATAAACCCCATAACGTGTTTAGTTAATGGAAATTATGGCTTAAGTTTCGCACTATATCTATTTGTAAATATAAAGTCAGTATGAGTTTAAATTCACTTCACATTTAGCAAATAAAATGTGATTGCGATCATCGCTTATATCCGTGACAGAAGAGTTCTAATTAATTTCACGAACTATATTGCCCGTATTTTCAGTCCAAAATAATTTGAAACTGGTAATTTTAAGTCTCATATCAACCAACCAAACCATCATCTTTATTCTCTCATACTCTTTATCATCACCAACGTGGTATAATCACCTCATCATGATAACCTCATTCATTTTCCTTCTCACAACTCCTTCAATCTTAATATTAATTTATAAACCATTTAAAAAATTAATGGTCTTTGGTAGGTAGGTACAGTACAACTCAATGAGCTTAATTTATCGATATGTCAATCAGTTTGTTTAATCCAGTTGTGACAAGCTGTCCGTTTTTGTAAGATTGCAATCTAAATTCCGAAACTCGTTTGGATCAACATTTGTAATTTTCTATCTAGAAAACTAATCAGATTTTAATCAGATAATAATTAATTGTATTTGATTATAATAACTGCATGAATCAAACAGGTTGAAGTACCAAAATTATACGTCGAAGTTCTGTTCACCCAAGTTGGTCAATAGAGAGCTTCAGTTTAGTGGATTTTCCATCCTAATAATTGACTAAAGTAGATCATTCTCAGTACTCTCGATTACATATATAGGTATTGCTTGTCCCAAGTAATAATTTACTTGCAATAGGTAAAACAAAGAAATGTTGAAAATGATATATCACCCAAGTACTTACCTGGTTATTTTACGAACGTTTCCGCGAAATTGGCGCCAAAGGCAGCCTTGCGTGACTCCGAACTGCAATCTGATCGTAAAATAGGTCAAACCGAACGCGAAATGAATATGTTACTATTGTTATCTACTAAGCGGGGTTATCGCGACGTAAGATCGCAGTTGGCTATTACGGCTCGCTTCACTATGGACAATCACGTTAAGAACATTGTGCTGCTAATCCATAGGTAGGTATTTACGAAAAGTATCAATGAACCTAGTTGCTCCATGTAGTTAGAGCGCGAGGGTTTTCATAGTGTTGAATTAATGTTGCAGTATATAAACTGCACTAAATTAATATGAAGTGAAAACATTATTAATACATTTATACATCCTCCTAATATTATAAATGCGAAAGTTTGGATGTATGTTACACAATCACGGAATTAGCTGAACTGATTTAGCTGAACTTTGGCATAGAGATCCCGGAATTTTGGAATCCGGAATAACACATAGGCTACTTTTTATTCCGGAACAAAACAGAGTTCCCGAGGGATTTAAAAATTATTTTTTTTTGAAAATTGAACCCCTAAGGGGGAAAAATAGAGGTTTGAAAAATCGAACTTAACGCGAGCGAAGCAGTGAGCATCAGCTAGTCATTATATAAATACTTTAGAGTTTAGGCCATCTGCGCGAAGCCTGCGTGACTCAGCTAGTAAGTCTGTTTATATTTCTCCAAACGATCATAAAATGTTATAAACTAAAGTAGTCGGCAAATATCTCGGCGTGCAGCGATTGCCTCGAGCGATCAATGCACATAAAATTCAATGAAACATGTGCAACAAGCTCATGATAATCTGTACCTGTGCTAGAACGGCGCTGCGCATCATTAACATGAAATACGCTTGAATTTAAGTACAAAGTAATCAACTTGTAATTATATGGTAAATGCTTTATGCCTGTATATAGTATGTAAACGTCTTTTCAATAGCAGGATACACATTATGCGAACCATGTTGACGGTGAACATGGTCTAAAGATCCATAGTATGGTTTTCTATTACCTAACTAGCTTTTGCCCATGACATCATTTTTTTAATCGATGACAAAACAGCATTTGGCTGCGATCTTACCTTATGGTAAGTGACGATTAGTAACTTGGAAGGTTTAAAAATGGTTTAGTAAAGCAACGGCTGGATCATGCGTCATGCTCGTGAATGGGTACCACCAACGGGAATGGGTCTGCTTTGACTGCCCATCTTGACATGTGTTGGATTGTGTGTGGCATTTTTGAAGCTTCATTGTGGAAGCACTGTATACATAGCATAGCTTTGTTTGTTACCTATTGCAAATTTTTTTATTTTTTTGAAAAGAGACAACTGCTGAGTTTCTTACCGGCTTTTCTCAGCAGAATCTGCATTCCGAACCGGTGGTAGATTTATGACGTGTCATAAGAGCTACAAGTTAGCCTATATGAAATAAATAAATTTTGAATTTTGAATTTGAATTTTTAAATAAACCCATACCTCTAATAGGTTTCTACCAAGCACGCCATCTGTGACGATACGGTGGTACTGGTAAGAAGTCACTTCCTCCAAATAAACATAAGTACAAATCACTAAGACATTTATAAAGTAGCAAACACAAAGCAGTGTAAAAAAAGGCAAATCTGTTTATAAACAATCTTATATTTAGCGGGATCGTGAGCAAAATAAAAGGACGCACGGACGTCAAATAAAACATCAGTGATAATCCCTCAGGACGCCACGGCTGGAAATATTATGATTTATTTAAGTAAGGAAACAAAATGCTTACAACTTGTGAAATATAACAAGGAAACCGGCGTGAAAAATTGGTCCGGAATTTTTCCTCTGCCCCGTATGTTAGTAGAATTTATGTTTTGGATCAGCTTTGTATGATGATGGATAAGCAAAATGCGACATATACAACAATTTTCTTCTTCTTCTTCACTTTTACTAGAAGTATCGTAGTAGTTTTGGGGCACATGTGAATTACCTCACAATCTCTCACTTATTTCATTTATCATCGATTGGAAAGCAGCTGGGTCATTGCAGAAAACATCAATCTTTGCTAATATTTAATTTGTGGGGATTGACTGAATCTAGACCCTAAATCTTATCCTTCAGTTCTGGCACCTTAAAATAATTTGTTAAAATAATTTGTTTTCAATTCATCAATTTATTTTCAATTAACAATATATTTATTAATCATCCACTTTATTTGAAGCTTGTATAATTATGTTTATTTTTTCCTACGTTAGCTGTTCTTTTTCAATCTATCTGGAAAACCTTATTTATGCTTTCTATTCTTTGGTGCCCTTTGTATGTTTACTTTTATTTCTAGCTGTAAGTTTGCCATGTAATAAAGTAAAAGGTAGAGGCGTCGAGCAGCAACAGCCATTCTCGACTCTCAGGGTACGTCACGTAGGACCCCGTTATGTCCCAATTTTTCATTGTTGTAGTTATATATCGCTGCCCTTACAGCTAATGGTGCTGTGAAATTGTCTTCCATTTACGTTGCGAGGATAGCCTTTTGTAAGGCCATTCGCTCTGCGCTAGAGTATTCCATACTTTCTATAAAGAGACATAATTATTATGATGTACTTTTGCGGTTAATTTTCCTTATAAGTATGTTTCAGTTTGGAAGAAATTAGCTTTTGCTTGCAACTTCATCCACGTTGAGATAGGTTTTAAATACCTTCGGGAAGCCTCAGTTTTTTTCCTGCATAAAAGGTTAAATAATTTTCAAAGTACTCAACTATACCCATGCAAAAAATCACGTCGATCCGTTACTCCGTAGCTGAGTGATTGATGGATTAAACAAACAAATACACTTTCGCATTTATGATATTAGTTTTTATGTACTCGTATCACACCTATATTACGATATTATTTCGTATGTATCTATTATCCGAGTTAGCGAGTCTTGTTTCCTTTAACCGCAAAATTCCGTGTCCAAATAATATGATGTTTCCGCATTTTATTACCCAAATATAAATTGTGGCGAGGATCTTTATGTAAATGCGGAGCCCCCCGGCGTTCTCAGTTTTGTTTGCGGTATCTTAATTCGATCAACACATGTTTTCGTAAAACTGTTATTTTTCTACTCACTCCCTGCAAAAATATTCGAGATCGCAAATATAAAGCGATGATAGTCTAGTGGTTAAAACTTCAGCTTCGTTTTCGAAAGATCCGAGCTTCGCTTCCCAGGGAACCTTAACTTTTCGGACTTAAGTGCGCGTTAAGCAATTAACTCCGAAATTATCATCTGTTTTAACGGTAAAGGTAAACATTGAGATAAAATTTGCATGCCTGAAAGTTTTCCATAATGTTTTCTAAGGTGCGTTACAATTTCAAATATTAAGTTTCTCTTGAAACATGCATCTAATTTAACAAAAATTCATCTGAAATAGCATTTAGAAACCCACGAATCATTAATACATACATAGTTCGGAACGGATCCGAGGTTGGGTCACAAAAAAAATGTCTAAACTTTTTTGGTTAGGGGTTTTTTTGGTTAACATGGGTCGTGTTAGTGGCCCACCTTTTTATTTTTAGGGACATTGATTGATTGAACCTTATGACACGTCTATGGGAATCTTAGCAGGGTATTGTTTTTTGTGTACATATCTATTTTTTACTATTTTAGTTTCGATCTTTAAGGTATGGTACACTCGAATTTATTGTATCTTCATTTAGATAACGCTACGGACCATCATCTCTGCGGGATTTCGTTTCTAATTTTAATTACATATTTTGTGTGTGGTTATTTTTTCTTTTTGAAATTTTAAAAGAAAAAATAAGTCGTAAGTATTTGCATTTAGTTAATAAGAGGAGAGAGGAAATAAAATTTATTTTTTAATATTTTTGTTTCGATAAACAAAAAATGTTTTACTTTATGAAAAAGCTTAAAAGGAAGTATTTTTACTAATTAGGAAGAGATCAATACTAGATTGCCTAGTAATACACATGACAAACATAGGTCTCTTGAAGGGATCGCCACAGAACACGACCTCGTGTCGCCTGTAACCAGCGGCTGGCAGTGGCTCGGATCGTCCGTGCAGCTTGTAATGCTTGGTACGGCTTTTCCTAACATTTTTAACAACAAGTTACATAAGTCTGTAATTTCTATGATGTACAAGTATCAAAATTATTCAGCCGTATAAAACATAATGCGATTACGTGGTACGTGGACCGCAACCGTGGATCCACAAATGAATTTGAGCATTAACGGATAACGAGATTATGTATTACGAAATCTTGTCTAACAACATAACCTTAGCACACCAACGACTGTCGCACGGCAAAAAGTTGCAACACATGTACACCTCTTTCATCCTTCCTATCTCCTACTCTCTACTCTCTTTTCTACTCTACCTCGGCAACTGTCTCTATGGGCCTTTAATTAATGATAGGACAAAAAGTCTCCAGTGTGCTTTTTAATCTTAGTAAATGTCACAAGTTTTTATTCTAGTTACTTAGTTTCCTTAGACGTAAGATCTCATTTCATCCCCTACACATTCGTCACTCGCATGTAAATGTGCTTGATGGCCTCGCATTTGACACACGCGCAATATTCCATATAAAATTATGATTACCTTTCTCTTTGACAAACGCCGTATATCTTGCACTTAGAGCTCAGGGACGTAGCCAGCCTACAACTTCCATATTTAGAGACTTTAGGGTAGGGCTACGCTTTAGGGTGACTGTGCATAGCCGAGTGAAGTCGTATTAGTTTGTTTTTTATTTAGAATATTGAAAGATGATGTGATAATTTCAGTTTTAGAAAACCAACTGATTTAATTTTCATGTAACTGTTTGTTTTTATCCTGGGATAACATAGAGTTACTGCGGTTTTTTTAAAAATCTAACACTTCGTGACAAAATGACGAGTAAAACCTGACTTAACATATACTTCTGAGTTCACAATATACGATAAATATATATAAAGTACTTTGGTTGGCGTCATTCTGAAGCGCCACATGACAATAAATTCATAAACAATAAAATCTTCTCAAATAAAATGGCCAAATCACATCCGTTCCTCTACTCATGTGATCGTATCTTCGTATATCGTAAACTTTATCTTTGAATAAACTTTGGTGACAGACTTCTTCATCAGAATCATTGGATAATTACACTTTTCACAGCCTAAAATACAAACTAACAAGTGGAGATTTTCGGACTCCGAAAAATAATGCAGGGCCAAGGACAAGGTGCGTCCCTGGTCCCAGTCCCTTTGATGCTCCGCGCACTTTTCCCCGGAATAAATGAATATTTATAAAAGCCGAACGAATTTTTATCGCTTCGTCTTATACGGGTAACAACTCGAAATCCGGCAGGCCATTGCTAAATTTGGAGTCAAAAATCTTCGCAAGAAGTTTTCATTAGAAGTTTAAGGTGTTTGCTCACAGGCTCACGTCCCGTATATACGAACGAGATTTTCAGACGTGGTAACTATTCTACCGGCAAAACCGTAAGGCTAACCGATT